>OU342738.1:305328447-308149265 GCA_910589765.1 Avena atlantica
GATCTTCGGAAAGACCACCCTCACCTATTTGCTAGCCAACCCGAATCTCGAGGCCGAGATTCATCTTAAGGGGGTTAGATTTGTAACATCCCAAAAATCATAGTTTCAAAACTCATTCATATCATCTTTTGCATCATTCATTCATTTAGGGTTTCTCAAAAATCACTTAGAGATAGAATTTGAGCTATGATTTCATGTGATCAAACTATCCCAAATAACTATCACCCTTTGAAATTTGAATGTTTAAGTACTTGTTTGCTTGCCTCCATTGATGGAAAGTTTAGGTGAAATGTTTAACCCAAGATTTCAAATTTAGAAATAATTTCAAAATCCCTTTCAAATATTTGCAAATTAGAACTAATCTCTGATTACTTTGAAAACCAAGCTTGACCAAGTCTTGCAAAGTAACCACTTAGTTTTATGACTGTTTTTGAATCCACAAAACCCTGCAAAAATTCCCAAGGCAGTTTGATTTCAAAAGGATTTGAATTCATATCAGAATTCATACCAGAAAATGAATTTAGAAAAAGAAAAGAGCACTTCAAATAGAAAAAGGCCACGCGGCCAGAATCTGGCCCAGCATAAGAACGAGCCCAGCAAGCCCACCCGGGGATCTCTTTTCCTTCTCACACGCGCAAGCACACGCAAACAGACACTGACAGCCCGACCCCACCAACATTTTGCGCGTTTCGCTGACGAGCGGGTCCAGTCCACGTCGTCCTCGTCTTCCTCAGACCGCGCCTGCGACCACGTCGTTGCAGCAGTGATGGCCGGTAATGGCGCGGTGTAAATGGGCATTTATCCTCGAGCGTTTCCTGTCGATTCCCCCGGCTATAAGACCCTCTCTGCCCCGCGATCGTTTTCCCCCAAACATCTCGCTCACTCCGCCACCAGGCTGCCCTCAAACCTCCGCGCACCGCCGCTGACAGAGCCCTCTCCGGCGAGCGATTCAGGTGAGCCTCGAGTTCCCCTCTGCCTATCGTTCTTGCTATCAGACTCAGTGTGTCTTTGCGCATCTTCTGACCTCACTAGTCCGTCTTGTACTGCCCCAGGTCGCCGGTTCCACTTGACACCGCGAGCACTGACGGCGACATCAACTCCGACGAGCTTTCCCGGTAGGTACAGACCGCCCCTCGCCTTTCCGTTCATACACACGACTTCCCCTTGACCCTGTGAACCTAACCGTGTCGTTATCTTGCCTTGGGGAGATTCACAGCGACGTCCACGATGACCACCTGACGCACCCGACGCCGCCACGCACTCCGGTGAGCAATCGTAGCCGTGTCCGAGCGCCCCTTGACCAACCTCAAGTACGACGAGCTTCGCCGTGACCCCCTGAGCCCGGTGAGCTACTCCTCGATCTCTCCTACCCCCTGTAGCGCCGCCTCCGTCGACGACTGACTGTTCCGCCGCCGGTAGCCACCGCTCCGCCGCCAGTTCTTGGTCAGATCGTTAGCAGCCGTTGGATCTGCATCGTAGGGTTAGGATAGAACATTAAACGAAAGGGTAAGCGCGCATCTGAGCCGCCAGATCCCACTTAGATCGTACGGTCCACAGAACGCGATCCGCGCGAACCGGTACGCGCCAGTAATAACGCGACGCGTGGCAAGGTTTAAACTAAAAACAGAATTTAAAACCTGATTTAGATTCAAACTTCAAATGCTTATAACTTTTGAATGCCACGTTAGATTTTTGCAAACTTTATACCGTTGGATTCAGTGAAACAAGGCCTTTCAGAATATCCAAATTATTTAGCATATAGTAACAGTTAAAAATGATTTTATTTGTAGTACATGTTTAAGGCCATTTTAAATAGAAAATTATGTTGGTAAATTGTATTTGAGCCCAATAAGTTTAGTTGGCAAATTTATGACTTGTTAAGTTTCTGTAGACATAAGCATACTTGGTAGAATTTTTCAAAAATCACACTTAGTAAATTCTTGCATGCATGCATTCATATTATTTTTGTTTGTATATAATTGTGTGTAATTGTATGCTATGATTTCTTGTGTAGATTTTGCTAGTGATTGTGATTGTGAAGAGTGCTACTCTCCCCACTACCAAGGCAAGTGATATTTTCATCAATATTTCTGTCCTATGTTTTGTACTAGCATTAGTTATTTTGCTAGAAGTTATTGCATGATATTTTGCCAAGTGCTAAGATGGGAAATCCTAAGTAGAATGGAATAGTAGAAATGCTAAGAAAATTATCCTATGGTAGGTTGCCATATTCTGCTTAGTCTAGCTACTTAGCAAACAAGGGTGGTAAACATCTATATAGTTTATGATAATATATATTCTAAGTCAAGAGACTTATGTTTTCTTAATAAAACAACTAAGTCAAATGAACCTCCTAGGTGGAATGGAATGATTGGGTTATGTTGAGTGGTTACACAAGGCCATGGACTTGGGTTGTGTATCTCACTTGTGGTATGCCACCCAGGCACAAAGGGATTTGGAGGCCAAGTGTTGAGAAATCTTACAGTGCAACCACTTGGCAATATGGGCTCTGCCATGATCATATAGGTTGCTAGAACTTAGTCATTTGGACAGTTGGTGGTAGTTGGGTTGATAGGTTGGAGCGCGTCCATTTTGACTAAGGAAAAGCTTCTGAAAGGTCCTGTCTTGGGAAACCAAGTCTGGTGGGGAAAGTGCACAACCTCTGCAGATGGAAAACCTAAGTACTTAGCCTAGTCCAAGGAAATGGACACTTTTGAGCATCAAGACATGGAAGCTACAAGAATCTCATCACTCCAACTTCTACAATAAAAATTTGTGGGTGAACAAGGGTGAAGGACCTCAATGTCTATTGGTGGTTCTTTGGGAATGTTTTTGACAAAGAAGAAACTTAGAGTTTTCAACTAATAGGAAAAACCTATTTTCAAGCAAAGCAAGCCAAACTACACTTAGCCAAAATGCATATAGTAATATAGTCCACTTAAAATATACTAAGGTATCACTTGCCAATACTATTCCAAAGTATTGACCCTCTGTGGCTGTAACTTGTGATGTTGCAGGTTACTCCGATGATGAATAGGAGTCATGAGTCTACATTCAACATGCTTGCCTGTGGCACATGAAGATGAATACTTATGTTTAATTACTTATTCCACAAACTCTTGTATTAGGCCTTTGGCCCTGAGTTGTAAAAGACTATGTTTTATCTCTGGAATGAATGTAATAAACGACCTTTGTATCTGTGTACTTCATCTTAAACTGTGGATGCTAGCATTGATCCAGGGACTAGCATTGCAATCACAGGGATCCTTTCCTTTATAAAGGAGGGGTCTAACAGATATGCCCTAGAGGCAATAATAAATGTAGTTATTATTATATCTTTGTGTTTATGATAAATGTTTACATTCATGCTATAATAGTATTAACAAGGAAACATTGATACTTGTGTGATTTGTAAACTTAATTTGAAGTCCCTAGTATAGCCTCTATACTTCACTAGCTTGTTGGTTTATTAATGATTGTGGTTTCCATATCATGAACATTGAGATGTTATCAACAACAAGATCATATCGTTAGGAGAATGATATGGTGGACATACTCCTATAGATAAGCGTAGCATAAAGATCAAGTCATTTCAATAGTTCAATTGCTATATGCTTTCTGATACATAGTAACCTAATTCCTTCGACCATGAGATCATGCATATCACCTTTACCGGATGGATGCTTTGATGACATCAAACACCACACCGTAACTGGGTGGCTATAAAGGTGGCATTGAGTGTTCGGAAAGTTTTGGTTGAGACACATGGATCAAGAGTGGGATTTGTCCATCCATATGACGGATAGATATACTCTGGGCCCTCTCGGTGGAATGTCATCCAATTAGCTTGCAAGCATGTGACTGGCTCACAAGGGATCACATATCACGAGAACGAGAAAAGAGTACTTATCGGTAACGAGGTTGAACTAGGTATGCAGAGATACCGACGATCATAACCTCGGATAAGTAAACTATCATGAGACAAAGGGAAATTGGTATCGTATGTAAGTGGTTCATTCGATCGCAAAGTAATCGTAGAAGTATGTGGGAGCCATATGAATTTCCAGATTCCTCTATTGGTTATTGTTCGGAGAAGTGTCTCGATCATGTCCGCATAATTCACGAACCGTAGGGAGACACACTTAAGGATTCGACGTTGTTTGAGTAGTTATGGTATTATGAGAAAGAGACCGAATGTTGTTCGGAGTCTCGGATGGGATCCGGGATATCACGAGGTGATCCGGAATGGTCCGGAGAATAAGATTCATATATGGAAAGTCCCGTTTCGGAGTTCGGAAATGATTCCGGTGTTTTCATCGGGAATGTTCTAGAAGGTTTCGGAATGTCCGGCACTCCGGGGGGAAGGGGTACATGAATGTGTCATTGCATATTGGAATGATTGCATCATGTACTAAGTGTTCTTGCTGTTCTAAATAAAGGATTAAATTGAATCCTAAAACAGAAAAGTCAAATGGCCAGTTTGAAAGTCAAACGGCTAAAACAAGAAACTGTGGGAAACAAGCAAGAGGAGGCAAAACCGACTTGGGGGAGGAGTCCCTCCTCTCCAAGCCGGCGCGCCACCCAAGGCCGACTTGGGGAGGGACTCCCTCCCCTTGACCGCCCCCCTCCACCCATAAAAGGAGGGGCAGGGCCTCCTCCTCTAGACACACAAGTTCCTAGCCTCTAATCTAAATCCTAGCCCTAGACTCCGGTTTAGAGCGGTTTTGGTTTAGAGCTTCTAATTGCCCTAGCCTTCGGATTAGAGCCTTCTAATTGGTGTGTTTAAACCCTAGACCACTAATAGTTCTCTCTCATACTCCACCATACTCGCTCCGGCTTAAGGCGAAGCCCTGCGGGATCTCCCCTCTACTTCCGGTACCACGCCGTTGTGCTGCCGGAATCGCGAGGAGAGTGCTACAACCTCCGCTGCCTGCTGGAACAAGGGAGAGGAAGGTCTTCGTCGAGTACCGAACGTGTGACCGACTGTGGGAGCGCTGCCGGAACGCAGCGCCGGAAGGATCGTCTACGCGATCTTGAGATCGGGAAGAGTACGACTACATCACCCACGAGAATCCGCTCTCGTTAAACACTTTGGAATCTTCGAGGGTAAGTTATTCCATCGACTCGTTGCTACAATCTAGTAGATAGATCTTGGCTTGTTTGTTTGTATGCGATAGAAATTTTTTGTTTTCCATGCTACGAAACCCTACAATCCTATGAAGACGCATTTTTCCGCTTTGGGTTCGAGTTTATCCGGTTGAAGTTTCTTCACATAAACATCGCATCCCCAAACTTTAAGAAATGACAGCTTAGGTTTGTTTCCAAACCACAATTCATACGGTGTCTTTTCAACGGATTTAGATGGTGCCCGATTTAAAGTGAATGCAGCAGTTTCTAGTGCATAACCCCAAAATGACAACGACAAGTCCGTCAGAGACATCATAGATCGAACCATATCTAATAAAGTACGATTACGACGTTCCGACACACCATTTCGCTGTGGTGTTCCGGCAGGTGTGAGTTGTGAAACAATTCCACACTCTTTCATGTGAGTGCTAAACTCGTAACTTAGATACTCACTTCCACGGTCGGACCGTAGAAATTTGATCTTTCTATTACGATGATTTTCCACTTAATTCTGAAATTCCTTGAACTTTTCAAAGGTTTCAGACTTGTGTTTCATCAAGTAGATATAACCGTATCTACTCAAATCATCCTTGGAAGTAACAAAATAACGATATCCACCTCGCGCCGACACACTCATTGGACCACATACATCAGAATGTATGATTTCCAATAAATCTGTCGCCCGTTCCATTGAACCGGAAAACGGTGTTCTAGTCATCTTGCCCATAAGGCATGGCTCACATGTATCAAATGATTCATAATCAAGTGATTCCAAAAGTCCATCCGAATGGAGCTTCTTCATGCGTTTAACGCCAATATGACCTAGACGGCAGTGCCACATATATGCGGATATATCATCATTAAGTTTATGAAGGGTTTCGCGGCATAGTAAATCAAAATTTTCTACGGATGCGAACAGAGGGAAAGCCAAGATCTAATCTAGGAGATGCAATCAACGAGAGATTGGATTAGATCTTCATACCCTTGAAGATTCGCACAGCGGAACGTTCGTCGGAACGTGGGTGATGTAGTCGTACTCGCTTCTCCTCCTCGCGATCCGATCCGATCTAGCACCACAAGTGGCGGTGCCTCCATGAGATGCACACGTGCAGCACCTCGACGTCTCCTCCTTCCTCGGACCAGCAAGTATGGTGGAGAGATAGATTGGATCAACACGACGGCGTGGTGTATATGGTGGAGAATTTTTGCTGTAGGGCTTCGCCTACAAACAGTCGGGAGGGAGAGAGGAGGGTAGCAGGGCAACTAGGGTTGGAGGCAAGGTGTAGGGGGGAGGGGGCGCACCAGCCCTCTATTTATAGAGGGGGGGGGGCGGCCAGCCCTTGCCCCTCCTCCAAGCCTTGGGCCGGCGGCCAAGGGAGGGAGGAGTGGGGGGCAAGGACTCTCCCCTCTTCTGGAAACCCTATCTCTAGTTTAAACGATTTAAACTCTCTAGGATCGGCTGGGCCCTATGGGGCCTTGTGCCCCTGGCCCAATGCGGCCAGGACACTCCCTCATAGGCCCATGCCCCCTCCCGAAAGGTGGGGCCACGTTTCCCCCCTTCCGGAAGGTTCTAGAGGCTTCCGATACAATACCGATTAACCCGGAACAATTCCGAACTCCAAAAACTGCATTGCCTTATACGAATCTTATTCTCCGGACCATTCCGGAACCTCTCGTGATATCCCGGATCCCATCCGAGACTCCGAACAAAAATTCATAAACCAATTATCCAATCTATCCTAGCATCGAGACACGTTAAGTGTGTGACCCTGCGGGTTCGAGAATATGCAGACATGATCTTCTATCAATAATCAACAGCGGGGTCTGGGCACCCATATTGACTCCCACACATTCATCGATGATCATATCGGATGAACCACGATGTCAGGATTCAAACAATCCCATATATATATTCCCTTCGTCTCGCGATATTTTACTTGCCCGAGATTCGATCGTCGGTACCGTCATACCTAGTTCAATCTCATTCTCAGCAAGTACTTTACTCGTTCCGTAATCCGATATCACTTTGTGATTAACTCCTTAACCACATGCTTGCAAGCGGTGTTGATATCGATTACCGAGTGGGTCCGAAGTATATCTCTCCGACTTGGGAGGGACAAATCCCATCTCGATACATACAACCCAACAGATACTTTCCGATCACCTGAGAGACACCTTTATGATCACCCTCTCATAGGATGACGTTTGATGACCTCAAAGCTTTCTTCCGATACCAGGGAGTTGTATTATCTCATGGTCTAAGGAATACAATATTTGACATAGGAAAAGCTTTGCAAAGATGAACACGATGAAACGATCTAATTGCTTTGCTTAGTTTGGGTCTGTCCATCATATCATTCTCCAATGTTATGATCTCATTATCAATTGACAACTCATGTCTATGGTTAGGAAACCTTAACCATCATTGATCAATGAGCTAGTCCATAGAGGCGTACTAGTGACACGGTGTTGTTCACAAACCACACAAGTATTAAAGTTTCCGCTTAATACAATTCTAGCATGGAATATAAACTTTATCATGAACAAGAATTATAATAATAACATCTTTATTATTGCCTCTAGGGCATAATTCCAACAGTCTCCCACTTGCACTAGAGTCAATAATCTAGTTTACATCTGGCAACAATCTCACACCCATGGCACTGAGGTGTTGATCATGTTTTACACGTGGAAGAGGTTTAGTAAATGGATCTGCGACATTTAGATCTGTATGTACTTTGCTAATCTTCAGAGCTCCATCTGCAATATAATCTCGGATTATATGAAACTTGCGGTTGATATGCTTGGTATTTGGATGATATCTTGGTTCCTTAGCGAGTGCTATGGCGCCAGTGTTGTCACACAATATCTCTAGTGGGTCCAATGCACTTGGAACCACGCCAAGCTCAGTGATGAAGTTTCTGATCCAAAATCCTTCACTTGACGCTTCTGCAGCAACCATGTATTCCGCTTCCACTGTAGATCCCGCGATCAAGCTTTGCTTGCAGCTCCTCCAGCTCACAGCTCCTCCATTCAAAATATAAACGTATCCTGTCTGAGATTTGGAATCATCCTTGTCGGTGTCAAAACTAGCATCGACGTAACCTTTTACGACAAGCTGTTCATCACCCCCATAGACTAAGAACATTTATTTAGTCCTATTTAGGTACTTTAGGATGTTCTTCACGGCTGTCCAGTGTTCCACTCCTGGATCACTTTGATATCTGCTCGTCAAACTAAGAGCATTGGACACATCCGGTCTAGTACACAGCATGGCATACATGATGGAACCTATGGCCGAGGCATAAGGCACTTTGCTCATAGCTTCCCTATCATTTACCGTAGCTGGTCACTGAGCCTTGCTCAATATCTTACCTGACAACATAGGCACTGAACCTTTCTTTGCCTTATCCATTCTGAACCTTTTCAGAACTTTGTCTAGATATGTACTCTGGCTTAAAGCTACCAGGCGTCTTTGTCTATCTCTATAGATTTTGATGCCCAATATATAAGCAGCTTCACCTAGGTCTTTCATTGAAAAACATTTGTTCAAAGAACTCTTCACATCGTTAAGCATTCTGATGTCATTTCCAATAATCAATATGTCATCCACATACAGTACCATAAACGTCACCGAGCTCCCACTCACTTTCTTGTAGATGCAAGCTTCGTAGCAATTTGGAACAAATCCAAAGCTCTTGATCACTTGATCAAAACGAAGGTTCCAACTCCGAGATGCTTGCTTCAGTCCATAAATGGAACGTTGAAGTTTGCATACTTTATCAGCATCCTTAGGATCGACAAAACCTTCGGGTTGCATCATATACAACTCTTCATCAATGTTGCCATTGAGGAACGCAGTCTTGACATCCATCTGCCATATTTCATAATAATGAAACGTAGCAATTGCTAATAAAATCCGAATGGACTTAAACATCGCTACGGGAGATAAAGTCTCATCGTAGTTAACACCTTGAACTTGTCGAAAACCTTTCGCGACAAGCTGTGCTTTATAGACGGTAACATTACCATCCGCGTCCGTTTTCTTCTTGAAGATCCATTTGCACTCAACGGCATTTCGGTCGCTAGGAGGGTCCACCAAAGTCCATACTTGGTTTTCGCTCATGGATCCCAATTCGGATTTCATGGCTTCCAGCCATTTCTCAGAGTCTGGGCTCATCATCGCTTCCTCATAGTTCGTAGGTTCACTGTCTTCTATTAACAAGACAGTCAAGATAGGGTTGCCGTACCACTCAGGAGGGGCACACGACCTTGTCGACCTGCGACATTCAGTAGAAGCATCGTCCGAAGCTTCATGATCCTTGTCATTAGATTCCTCTATTGTTGGTGTAGGCGGCACTGGAACAATTTCAGGTGCTGCGCTACTCTCCAATTCAAGAGAAGGTTCAATAACCTCGTCAAGCTCTACTTTCCTCCCACTCACTTCTTTCGAGAGAAACTCCTTCTCAAGAAAGGAACCGTTCTTTGCGACAAACACTTTGCCTTCGGTTCTGTGATAGAAGGTATACCCAATAGTTTCCTTAGGGTATCCTATGAAGACGCATTTCTCCGCTTTGGGTTCGAGCTTGTCCGGCATCAACTTCTTGACGTAAGCTTCGCATCCCCAAACTTTAAGAAACGACAACTTAGGTTTAGCACCAAACCACAGTTCATACGGTGTCGTCTCAACGGATTTAGATGGAGCCCTATTTAAAGTGAATGTAGCGGTTTCTAATGCATAACCCCAAAATGATAACGGCAAATCAGTAAGAGACATCATTGATCGGACCATATCTAATAGGGTTCGATTCCGGCGTTCAGACACACCATTGCGTTGTGGTGTTCCGGGTGGCGTGAGTTGTGAAACGATTCCACTTGCTTTAAGATGCGTGAGAAAATCATAACTCAAATATTCACCTCCACGATCGGATCGTAGAAACTTAATATTTCTGTTACGATGGTTCTCCACTTCATTCTGAAATTCCTTGAACTTTTCAAATGTTTCAGATTTATGTTTCATTAAATAGATATACCCATATCTACTTAAGTCATCGGTAAAAGTGAGGAAATAGCGATATCCACCGCGCGTCGAAACACTCATCGGTCCGCATACATCAGTATGTATGATTTCCAACAAGTCCGTTGCTCGCTCCATCATACCGGAGAACGGGGTTTTGATCATCTTGCCCATGAGGCATGGTTCGCATGTGTCAAATGATTCAAAATCAAGAGACTCCAAAAGTCCATCAGAATGGAGTTTCTTCATGCGCTTTACACCAATATGACCTAGACGACAGTGCCATAAATAAGTAGTATTATCACTATCTACTTTGCATCTCTTAGCCTCAATGTTATGGATGTGTGTATCATCCCTTTCGAGATTTAGAAGAAATAAACCATTCACAAGAGGTGCATGACCATAAAAGATGTTACTCATATAAATAGAACAACCATTATTCTCCGATTTAAATGAATAACCGTCTTGCAATAAACACGATCCAGAAATAATGTTCATGCTCAACGCAGGCACATTATAACATTTATTAAGGTTTAAAACTAATCCCGAAGGTAAAACTAAGGAGAGCGTGCCGACGGCCATCACATCAACTCTTGATCCGTTGCCAACGCGCATCGTCACCTCATCCCTCGCAAGCCGCAGTCTATTCTGTAGCTCCTGTTTCGAGTTACAAATATTAGCAACTGAACCGGTATCAAATACCCAGGCACTACAACGAGGGCTAGTAAGGAAAACATCAATAACATGTATATCAAATATACCTTTGATGGTGCCAGCCTTCTTGTCCGCTAAGTACTTCGGACAGTTGCGCTTCCAGTGACCCTTGTCCTTGCAGTAGAAGCACTCAGTGTCCGGCTTAGGACCAGACTTGAGCTTCTTCTCAGCAGGAGCATTGCGCTTGCCGCCGCCCTTCTTGAAGGGCTTCTTTGCTCCCTTACCTTTCTTAAAGGAGGGCTTGTTGACCATCAACACATGATTATCCTTCTTGATGTCCACTTCCGCAGCCTTCAGCTTTGCGAAGAGCTCGGTGATCGTATCAGTGGAACCAATCTGATTATGAGTCACTACAAAACTTTTATGCTGGGAGGGAGTGATTGCAGGACCCTGTCAATCTTGAGCTCCTCTGGAATCGTGCATTCCAGTTGCTCAAGGCGTTGAGTGTAGCCCGACATCTTTATGGCGTGCTCACTAACGGAACTCCCTTCCTCCATCTTGCAGTTAAAGAACTTCTCAGAGATCTCATATCTCTCAGAACGGGCTTGAGTCTGAAACATGGTTTTCAGCTCCTCGAGAATCTCAAAGGGCCCGGGATAGGTTTCAAAACGATTTTGAAGTTCCGGTTCCATAGCAAACAACATGGTGCTCTTAATCACACCATAATCATCTTTGCACGACTGATAGATAGCTTTCTCATCAGCCGGTGCAGTTGCAGCAGGGGGGTCACCTAACGCTTTCCCAAGGACATAGTCCTTTTGTCCGCCAGATAGAATGATTCTTAGATTGCGGAACCAATTGGTGAAGTTAGACCCATTGTTTCTAAGCTTTTCTTTCTCAGCAAAAACGTTGAAGTTGAAGTTGGACTTGGCCATGTGATCTACAGTATTTGCAAGTACAATTTAGACTATGTTCATGATAAATAGTTCAACTTAATCAAATTACTAGATGAACTCCCACTAAATTCAACATCCCTCAAGTTGTTTAGTGAACACGATCCAAATTCACCACACCTAATCCGATCATCACGAGAAGAGATATGGTTTCAATGGTGGACAACAAAGTGTCGATCATATCATTCATATGACTCATGCTTAACCTTTCGGTTCTTGTGTTCCGAGGCCATGTCTGTACATGCTAGGCTCGTCAAGCTAGACCCAAGTATTTCCGCGTGTGCAAAACTGGCTTGCACCCGTTGTATGTGAGCGTAGAGTCTATAGCACCCGATCATCACGTGATGCTTGGACACGACGAACTTTCGCAACGGTGCATACTTGGGGAGAACACAATTTTTATCTTGATCTTTAAGTGAGGAATCATCTTATAATGCTACCGTCGCGATCTAAGCATAATAAGATACATAAAGGGATAAACATCACATGCATATAACTTTATGTGACATGGTATAGCCAATCTTCGCGCAATGATCTCCATCTTGTGCGTTCCGGCATGATCTCCATCACTCCACCATGATTGCCTCCACCACGAATAGCAACTACAACTATTGCTAACTACTTAGCGATAAAGTAAAGCTATTACATGGCGTATAAGAAGTTGACTCGCAGGTCATACACAATTATAAAGACAACCATATGGCTCCTGCCGGTTGTGTACTCATCGACATGCAAGTCGTGAAACATTACAAAACATGATCATCGCATACAATATACACATCACATCTTGGGCCATACCATATCACAGAAAACACTCCCTGCAAGAACAAGTTAGACGCCTCTACTTTGTTGTTGCATGTTTTACGTGGCTTATGGTAGTTGTCGTGGGAATGGTCACGGCAGATGCTGCAATCGGCAGCGAGTAGTAGAACGAGGGGCAAGGGCGGCCAGCCATCTGCGGTGCGAGATGAGGGCAAAGACACAGGGTTTTACCCAGGTTCGGCCCCCCGGAGGGTAAAGACCTACTCCTGCTAGATTGTATTATGGAGGTGTTACAATGGGCGAGCTCGGCGGATAGGCGGCGAGTCGCTTGGGTGTATGAAGGAACGTGTCTCTACTCACCCCATAGGGAGGTTTATATAGGCTCACCTCCCCTAGGGTTTACATATCTCAACCGATTCGGTTACAGCTTCGGTAATCGTTTAACCTAGTCCGACTGGGCCTATCTACTCGCCTGGGCCTTCAGCTTCCAGTCGCTTGGTACCTTGCTGGGCCTTGATCCACTCGCCGTTCTGCAGGCCCACTCGCCAGCCCTCGGGCCAGTCGGAAACGTCCTGCTGAGTATACCCCAGTAGGCGTATCCCCATCAGTAGTCCCCGAGGCCGTCGTCGATTAGGCGTAAGTGGCTGCTGGCAGTCGGAGTATACGGCTCCAAAGTAGGCATCCAGTCGAATCGTCGACGGGCTCTTGTATGAAGAAGAAGATCCGGTGAACCGAGTCGCGTCTTGGGCGAGCCGAGCTGTCGAACGCGGTGGCAGCGAGTGACCTGGCGAGCCTAGTGGCTGGAGTTGGACCGTCAGGCGTGGTCAAACTAGCCGTTAGGGCAACTCAACGGTAACTTTCGGCGTAATCATCGCGCGGTAACGGCCCCCTGATTTGGCGGGTAACTCTCGCTATATAAGAGGAATGGCAGGCAATCGTAGAGCCAACTGCCCACCACTTCTTCCGAGTGCGCGCATTCTCTTTCCTTTGCTTCTTGACCCAATCGACCCGAAATCCTCCGATCTCCAACCGACCCCTCGGCTATGGCCCTTCTCACCGAACCATGGGGCAGATCCAAGTGCACGAGGGCGCAGCTGGCCTCCTTCGAGGAGGCTGGAATCCTGCGAGCCGGCTGTTGGCGTATCCCCGCAGCCGGAGAAACGACCCCAAACCCGCGAGAGAGGGAATTCGTCTGTTTCACCAGTCATCTCGAGCGGGGGCTAGGGTTTCCCACATCTTTGTTCTTCCGGCGTTTTTGCGCCTACTACGGGATCCAGCCTTCGGATCTGGGTCCCCACAGCATCGAGCAGCTCGCCATCTTCGTGGCGTTCTGCGAGTGCTACTTGGGCTGCCGGCCCTACTTTCCCTTGTGGCAAGATCTGTTCCACGGACGGATCAGCCGCGAGGAGGCAGGCGGCCCAATGCTAGCCGCGGGCGGCCTGACGTTCCAGCTCAAATCCAAAGCGTCTTTCTTCGATCTGATGCTACCCGCCAAAGCAGCGAGCGACTGGAAGAAGTCATGGTTCTACGTGACCGAGGCGACCCCGGAGGACGAGGCGGCGATCCCGCGGTACTCGGCCAATCGTTCCGAGCCGCGCCATCTCCAGGTCGGCAAGCTCCCCGACGACCAGCGGATGGTCATCGACGAGATGCTCCAGGCCATCCGTGGCCTAAAGAAGAAGGGCCTTCAGACGATAAACTTGTACAATTGCTGGCTTGGGCGACGGCTCGTTCCGCTCGCCCAACGCGACCACTACATGTATCAGTACACGGGCCGGGGAGACTCGACGAAATCCTGCCTCGACGAGTGGAAGCTGGAGGACTATCTCCCAGCGTTGAAGAAGATCACCCAGGCGGTGTACGTGGATGCACAGGCCGGGGTCGCCCCCTACACCGCGAAGCGTCCGGCTCCGACGGTAATTTCTTTACCTTGTTCGCAGTCGCAGCGTATGCAGTCGCGGTAATTCTGACTCTGTTTCGTATTTATCGCAGCTGTTCCAAGTTGTGGAAGGGTGGCTCCCACCTTCCGATGACGAGAGCCCGGGGCCATCCGCCCAGGATACAAGCGAATCGCCACCCGCGAAGGGCAACGAGGACGACGAGGACGAGTCCGAAGAGGAAATCGCCCCGCTGGTCCGAAAGACCCGCGGGCAACGTCAGCGCGAAATCGAAGCGAGCAGGAGCCTCGAGCGTCATGATGACGACGACGAGCTCCCAGAAACCACCTCGCGCCGCCAGGCCACTCCTTCGAAGAAGAAGAAGAAGGAAAAGGAGGCGAGGCCCCCCCCCCCCCGAAGAGGAAAACGAAGCCGCCGAGGATGGCCTCGCCGCCGCACTCGACGAGCAGCTCTGATGCTCACAGCTCGGCCGATGACGGCGCGGCCCCAGCGACAACCGCGATAGATGCGCCGACTGTGGAAGTGCCGCTGGCCTCGATGCCCCCGCCATTCGCGCCAGTCTCAGGGCTAGGGAAGGCTCCAGCCGCGGCGACTTCGCCTCGCAAGGAGGTTCCGATTGGGGCGGCTTCGCCCCGCAAGGAGGCTCCGGCCGTAGCGGCTCCAGTTCGCGAGGAAGCCCCTGCCGAAAGTATCCCAGAGGCGCCAGCCGCAGCCTCGACGACGAAGAAGCCGTCCGTGTCTTGGGCACGCGACGTCCTGGAACTAGGGCTCAGTCGCCAACTGGGCCCCGAGCTGGAAAAACCGGCCGGCCTTCGCACAGGGCTACGTTTCATCCCAGTTGCCAAGTGAGTGCATTCGGCCTTCCCTATTTTCCATAGCTATTTCGATTGTCTTTACTGATTCGACTGATGTGCAGGACCGGAGTGAAAAGGATGGGCCACCCGACCGTGGCCCAGGTACCCTCCACCGCTAGCGAGGAGGATCCTTCCCGTAAGAGGAAAGCGGACGAGGTCGTTGCCTCGGCGGATGGTAGTAAGAAGGCCAAGGGCGACGACATCGTCACTGTCTCTGATGACACGGCGGTCGCGCCGGCCGGCCCCGCGGTGGAGGCAGCCGCGTCTACGAAGGAGGGCGTTTCCTTGCCTGGAACGGCGGAGGCGACTTCCTTTGGAGCGGATGCCTCTATCGCCACCTTCCCTCGCTTCGTGACCAAGGCGGCCGCGGCGAGCGGGGCTGCATCCCCGAGCCTCGCTCCAGGGACCGCCGATGCTGAAGTCGACCAGCGTTGTGGGCACACGCCAGCGTTACTCGCGTCCGTGGACGCGATGCAACTTCATGGCATGCTTGGCGCAGCCATCCAGGTATATCCAGTCCCCGAGGATCAGGTCGGTGCTTTGCAGCGGCGTGATTCTTATTATTTTCTCGTCTTTTATTTTCGTATCCAGTCCCCGAGTGCGCACGCGCTAAATTTTAGCGGGGTGGGTACTTAGGAATTTCTTGATCGCCAGTCCCCGAGTGCGCACTCGCTGAATTTCAGCGGGTGGGCACTTAGGGGGTTCGTTTTTACTAACTTTTTTGATGATATGCAGGGTCTGCAGCTCGAGTCGGCGGACCGATTGGCCGCGCAATAGCGTGCTGAGAAGGAGCTGACCACCATCCAGGAAGCGAACAAGGAGCTCCAGGCTGTTGCTGCGAAGGCAGAGGAAGCTCGCCAGGAGCTTGTCCCGGCTGGTGAGTTGGAGGCGGCGCGATCTGCTCTGGGCGCTGCTGAACAGCGGGTCGCCGACCTCGAGCGCGAGCTGCGGGAGGCGAGGGAAGAAGCGAGCTCGGCGGACGGGCGAGATAAGGCCGCCATTGCAGCCGCGGAGGAGGATCGCAAGCTGTCTGAAGTCCTTATTGCTGGACTTCAGGACGACCACACGTCGCTTCAGTGCTTCATCACGGGACTCGCCCGCCCGTTGCTTGGTGAGTGCACCTTCCCTTTCCGTTAGTTGGGGTTTTTGTGGTGTCCGTCGCGCTCATCATTGTTTCCTTCTCGCAGGTCGCGTTATTGGTAGCCAAGAAGAAGCGAGCTCGCTCGACGCGAAGCAATGCGTAAGCATGCTTGTCGACTCGGCTACGCTGTCGGCGACGTGCATCCGCGCCTATCTTCAAGAAATGTCGCCCACGGAGGTTATTCCCAGCGACCTCGTTGAGGTGTGGGAATATTTGGAGAAGGCGCCCGCGGTCGTTGAGTTCATGACACGGTCGGCGTTTCGGCCCGCGGTCGTTGAGCCTTGGACTCGCCCACTTCCCCGAGGATTTCGACCTCGACGATGTGACGAGTGGGTATCCCTCGTCGACTGGCGCGGTGGATCTGTCCGAGGTTCTCAAGTTGCAGGAGCGTGCCGCCGCGTACTCGGAGCGTGTCTGGGCGATGGGCGACCTCCTTCCCTACCAGGAAACGGTCGTCGCGCCGAACGACCCCGAGCCGCCGCATCGTGACTTCAGGGTCGAGCAGCCTTTTCGCGCGGCGATGGCGGGTGAACTGACGACGTATCCGTCAAACCCGTACACCGCGTTCATCCGTAGGCGCCGGGATTCTGGCGAGTCGTCATCGAAGCCTGCAGAATAGGGTAGTTTGCCTTGATGTGTTAGCAGCAGTTCTGCCATGCGGGCATATTTTGTAATATAAGACAATGCAATATGCGATTGAATGGGGCGCCGTGTTTATTTTGCTATTTGTTTGTGTGCTTTGGATTGATTTTGGATGAGTCCCCGAGCGCGTCCGCCCTTTTGTGGGGTTCACCTTGTATATGATGTTTGTTGTTATCATGTGTTTTGTTAGTTTAGTCGACTCGCCCGAGCTCGGAGAGCCAGTCGCAAGGCGACTCCCTTGAGTGCTCTGTACTTTACCGTTTTCCCGTACGCGAACGGGGTCGGGTGGCCGAGTCCCCGAGCGTGGTACTTGGTAGTTCTAGGCGCGACTCGAGGGTGGTTGAGGACTTAGCGCGTTGGTGTGAGCGCGTCACTCCTGCCTGGCCCGTGGGGTCAGTCGCGTGGCGAGTCCTGGACATGCTCTCTTACTTGGCGTTTTCCCTGACCGGTCGCGACGAACTGGTATTCAGTCCCCGAGCGTGGTACTTAGCCGTTCGAGTCGCTATGTCGAGGATGAGGGGGACCAAGGTCGCTGTGAGAAGCGAGGGCAGTTGTCTTGGTTCGTAAAACCAGTCGAGCTAGGCGACTCCAATGGGGCTCCGGGTTGGCGTTTTTCGTGGACGATGCGAGACCTGAAGTGATTCAGTGCTCTTACACCGCACTACTTAGCCGTGCCGATCGCTGTACCAAAGGTTGACTTCTGCATTTTAGCGTACCGCTGTTATTACGAGTGCGAGTGGCACAAGTCATGGAGAGTAGGCGCAATTTGCGGTAACCGTTTCTTTTATTTCATAGCGACTGGAGAGTACATGTGTGGGGTTCTAGGAGTAGAACTTCCGGAGGAGGTTTACATTCCATGGTCGCTTGACGTCGAGCTCGCCGTCCCCGCGAACGTCGATGAGGTAGTAGGCGTCGTTGCCGAGTACGCGCCCGATAGCGAACGGGCCTTCCCACGGAGGGGAGAGCTTGTGCATGCCCTTCCTGTCCTGGATGAGGCGTAACACCAGGTCGCCTTCCTGGAAGGTGCGGGTCTTCACCCGTCGGCTGTGGTAGCGGCGGAGTCCTTGCTGGTAAATGGCGGTGCGCGATCGAGCGAGGTCGCGTGCTTCGTCGAGCTGGTCGAGCCCATCTTGGCGGGCCAGCTCGTTTGCGGCCTCCGTATAGTGGACGACCCGCGGCGAGTCATGTTCGAGGTCGGTGGGCATGACTGCTTCGGCGCCGTAGACCATGAAGAAGGGAGTGCATCCCGTCGATCTGTTAACCGAGGTGCGGATTCCCCAGATGACGGAGGGCAGCTCTTCGACCCAGCATCCAGCGGTGCGCTCGAGTGGTACTTGGAGTCGCGGCTTCAGGCCGTGGAGGATGCTTTGGTTGGCTCGTTCCGCCTGGCCGTTGGATTCCGGGTGGGCGACTGACGCGAGATCGAGCCGGATGTGGTGCTCTTCGCAAAATTCGGCCATTGCTCCCTTGGCGAAGTTTGTGCCGTTGTCCGTGATGATACTGTTTGGGAACCCGTAGCGATATATGAGCTCGCGTAGGAATTTAGTGGCGGTCTTCCCGTCGCATTTCCGGACTGGCTTGGCCTCCACCCACTTGGTGAATTTGTCGACGGCGACTAGCAGGTGGGTATAGCCGGAGGGGGCTTTCTTGAAGGGGCCTACCATGTCCATGCCCCATACGGCGAATGGCCAAGTGATGGGGATCGTTTTGAGCGCCGAGCTCGGTACGCGCGTCTGGTTGGCGTACTTCTGGCACCCGGCGCATCGCTGGACGATGTCGACAGCGTCGGCGTGTGCGGTGGGCCAGTAGAAGCCGTGTCGCATAGCCTTGGCGACCAGGGAGCGAGCGGCGGCGTGGTGGCCGCAGTCGCCTGAGTGGATGTCGTGGAGGATTTTGCGTCCTTCAGCCGGTTGGACGCAACGTTGGAACACGCCGGTGACGCTGCGCTTGTGTAGCTCGCCGTCGATGATGGTGTAGGACTTGCATCGGCGAGCGATCATTCGAGCGTTTGTCTCGTCTGCTGGCAGGGTGCCGGTTTCCAGGTAGGCGATGTAGGGCTTGGTCCAATCGTCTGGCTCGGTGATGAGTGCGACCAAGGATGCCTCTGGTTGGAGTGGGACTCCGATGTCGATCTCCCTCGGGGGAGAGACTGATGGTTTGGAGATTGTGTCGAGGAACACGCCGGCGGGTGGTGCGAGTCGAGCCGACCTGATGCGAGAGAGGGCGTCGGCCTCCTCGTTTTTTCTCCTATCGATCCACTCGACAGAGTAGCCGGTGAAGTGGCCGCCCAACTTGTCCACCTCTTGGCGGTACGCCGCCATGGTAGGGGAGATGGCGTCGCAGGTGCCGGCGACTTGCCCCGCGACGAGGTCGGAATCTCCGTAGCATCGAAGGCGATTGACGTTCATCTCCTTGGCGGCTCGCATGCCGTGGAGTAGGGCCTCGTATTCACCCATGTTGTTGGTGCAGGGCGTGAATTCGAGGCGGAGGATGTAGCGGAGCTTGTCGCCCTTTGGTGAAGTCAACACTATCCCCGCTCCTGCACCGTCCGCGTTCTTGGATCCGTCGAAGTGCAGGCTCCAGTAATGGAGGTATGGCAGCTTCTCTGGCTGCTGGGCCTCCTCCCAGTCGGCGATGAAGTCTGCCAGTGCCTGCGACTTAATCGCCCTTCGTGGCTCGTATTTAATGTTGTGGACACCGATCTCGACGGCCCACTTGGCGACCCGTCCGGTCGCCTCGCGGTTGCGGATGATGTCTTGCAGTGGCGCTGAGGAGACGACCGTGACCGGGTGCTCCTGGAAGTAGTGCGGCAGGCGCCGCTGAGCCCTGAAGACCGCGTATACTAGCTTTTGGTACTGTGGGTACCGCTGGCGCGACTCGGTGAGGACCTCGCTGATGTAGTACACCGGCCGCTGAACCGGGCGCTCCTTTCCTTCCTCTGGTCGTTCGACGACCATCACAGCGCTGACGACGCGCTCGGACGCCGCGACGTAAACCAGCATAGGTTCTTTGTCGGCGGGGGCAGCGAGTAGTGGTGCGGCGAGCAGCACTTTTTTGAGGTCGCGGAGCGCGTTGTCCGCCTCCTTGTCCCACTGGAAGGTGGGGTTCTTGCGCATCAGGCGGTATAGGGGCATCGCCTTTTCGCCCAGGCGGGGGATGAAGCGACTGAGAGCCGCTACTCGCCCGGCCAGCTTCTGGACGTCACGCAGGCACTCGGGTTTGCCGAGCCGGGCGATCGTGTCGATCTTTGTTGGGTTCGCCTCGATCCCTCGTTTGGAGACGACGTACCCCAGTAGTTGTCCGGCGGGTACACCGAAGGTGCACTTGCCTGGGTTGAGCTTTATCTTGTACCTTCGCAGATTGGCGAAGGTTTCCGCCAGGTCGGCGAGTAGGTCTCCTTGGCGAGCGGATTTCACGACCACGTCGTCGATGTAGACGTGGATGTTGCGGCCGATTTGGCTCGCGAGGCATTCTTGCATGCACCGCTGGTAGGTTGCCCCGACGTTCTTGAGGCCGAAGGTCATGGCGGTGTAGCAGAAGGCTCCGAATGGCGTGATGAACGCTGTCTTCTCCTCATCTTCGACAGCCATTTTGATCTGGTTGTACCCGGAGTAGGCGTCGAGGAAACATAGCGACTCCGAACCCGCGGTTGAATCGATTATCTGATCGATCCGCGGGAGGACGAACTGCTCCTTTGGGCAGGCGCTGTTCAGGTTTGTGTAGTCGATACACATTCTCCAGGTCCCGTTTTTCTTCTCGACCAGGACTGGGTTTGCCAGCCACTTGGAGTATTTGATTGGCCGGATGAAGCCGGCAGCGAGTAGGCGCTGCACTTCCTCGGCGATTGCTCGACGGCGTTCTTCATTGAAGGGCCGTAGCGACTGCTTGACAGGTCGCACTTTGGGGTCGGCGTTTAGTTTGTGCTCAGCGAGCTCCCTAGGGACACCAGGCATGTCGGAGGGTTTCCATGCGAAGATGTCCCTATTCTCACGAAGGAACTCGATGAGCGCGCCTTCCTATGCTGGGCTCATGCCTGTCCCGATCGTCACCGTCTGGCTGGGGTCGCCTGGGACCAGCTCGACGGTGCGGGTGTGCGTCGTGGCCTCAAAGGTTGAGGTGTTTGTGCCTTCTGAGTTGGGCTTCTTGAGTATTGTGGGATCGTCATTGTTGACCCCGCTCGCGTATTTGGCGAGCTCGTCGGCGTGATTAGTTTCTGCCGCGATGACAGCGTCGGCGAGTTCGGCTCCTTTGGCCTCGCATTCGGCGGCCATGTCGGGGTCGCCGTTGATGGTGATGACGCCGCACGGCCCGGGGAGCTTCATCGCGTTGTACGCGTAGTGGGACGCTGCCATGAATTTAGCGAACACCTGGCGCCCCAGGACGCAGTGGTAAGGGCTGTCGAAGGGCACCAGCTCGAAGACGATCCGCTCGGTGCGGAAGTTTGCCGGACTACCGAAAGTGACTGGCAGCGTGACTTTGCCGATCGGATACGCCTTCCGACCGGGGACGATGCCGTGGAACGTGGTGTGGGTTGTCTCGATCATCGACTGCGGGAGCCGCAGCCGCCTGAAGGTGTCGAGGTAGAGGATGTTGATGGAGCTGCCGCCGTCCATTAGTGTCTTGGGGAGCCAGTAGTCGCCGACCTTGGGCTTGACCACCAGGGCGACTCGTCCTGGGTACTCGATGCGTGGCGAGTGGTCTTGCCGGCTCCAGGTGATGGGCTGTTCCGACCAGTTCAGGAACTGGGGGACGTCTATTTGGGCCACCGCATTGACGGCGACGGCGCGGGCGATGACCTTCTTCTCGCGCTTCGTGTTGAAGCCTGTGAAGGTGTGGAGCGAGCCGGCTACTTTGCCGAATTTTCCGCCATTTGGCGGGTCGTTGTCGGTGTCCTCCCGCGCGTGCCGTGCCTTCTCGATTTCCTTGAGGGTGTGGCAATCGGCGGTGGTGTGCGTTGCGGGCTTCCCTTCCCTGCTGTGGAAGGCACATGGTTGGTTAAGGAGGGCCGCAGGATCGAACCTTGGCTTGTTCTTGTAATTGCCGCCATCGCGCCGTTGCCCTCCGTCGCGGCGGTAGCTCTTGGGCTCGCGCTGTGCGTGTCCAGCGTTGGCGACGAAGTCGACTCGCCCGTCGTTGCGGCGCTTGCCAGTGAGGCGGGTGCCGCTGTAGCGTAGGTCGGTTCGGCGTCCGCTGTCGTTGCCGCCCGTGCGGCGTTGCCCTCCTGACTCGTCGTCGGTTTCCTGGTTTGGATCCTCCTCGGCGTACCGTTTGGCGATCTCGAGGAGGTCGGGGATGTTGTCGAGTGTGCGGGAGTGTCGCTTGAGCTTGGCGACTAGAGGCTCGTAGCGGCACGAGGTCTTGAAGCAATGGATCGCGGTGTCCGGGTGGATGCCGACCGCGTTGTACCAGAGCTCTTGCCACCGTTGGACCCAGTTGCGGGTCGACTCGCGGGGTCCCTGGACGCATCGTTCCAGGTCCTCGATGGTGGTGGCGCGGTGTAGGAGCACTCGAAGTGCCTGACGAAGGCGTCGCGCATTTCCTCCCAGGAGTCGATACTGTCCTGGGGGAGCGTGTTGATCCATTGCCTGCACGTCCCCTCCATCATCAGTGGGAGGTAACGGGCGGCGAGTAGGTCAGTGTGACCCGCGATCCCCATTGCCATGAGGTATGTGTCGAGCCAGACTGCGGGGTCGTACGAGGAGTCGTATTTTTCTATCTCCTTTGGCGCCTTGAAGTTTGGCGGGTACTTCTCGCCTCGGATCATTGGTCCGAAGCACTTAGGCCCAAGTCGACTGAGCGACCCCATAGGCTCGCCATCGCGGCGATTAGTTAGGGTGTGCCGCAAGTCGTCGGGCTGGCGTGCGCGCCAGTTTTGGTTGTTGATGATGTGAGTGCGGGCGTCGATGGGTTGTCCGTTAGCGGCGACGAAGTTGGTCGCCGGCCTGGGATCGTTGGTGGAGAGTGCCGCGTTCGCGGGTCGGTGTTGGAGCTGCAGTGGCTCTGGTGGCGGGCAATTGAGGGTGTTTGCTGCCGCTGGGCGGCCGCTTGAGGCCGCTCTGCTTCCCGAGGAACGCGAGTATACTCGACCTTGCGAGTCGGCGCCTGCTTTTTGCTGCTCCACGGCCTTCGCAAGCAGGGCCTTGACGTACTGGATCTGTAAGGCGCCATCGTCAGTGGCCGTGATGCTATCGGCTGCTGCTCGGCCTGCCACGAGATTGTCCATTGGGGTGGAGAACAGTGGGAGGCTGTTTGCGTCTCGCTCCCGTGAGGAGACAACTATCCGCGGTTGGTCCCTGGGAGGGGTGCGGTTGGGTGGTGGTGGGGCACCCATCGCCGTTGATCCTGGCGGGGGCCGGGCGCTTCCTCCTGGTGGCGCGTTCTCGCAGATCGCGCGCTCGGCTATGCGGGCCGGGTCGTTTTCGTCGTCGAAGTTCAGGGCACGCCCTTGAACGGTGGGGTTCAAGCGTGACCTGATCCGCTGGTGGTGGTAGCGTGACAGCTCCTGCGCCGTCACCTGCTCGAGGCGAAATTTTTCGCGCTCGGCCTGCTCTTTGCGTACCGCCTCCGCCAGTTTCAAGCGGAGTTCCTCGACCTCCGTTGACGTGGCGTTAGGAGGGATTGGGGTGGAGAAAGGATCCTCCGGTGGATCGGTGCCGGTGGCCATGTAAGCCGCGGCGTGGCGACTGGCACCATCGCGGAGGTCGGCGCAGTTCTCCGACCCGGAGTCGAATTCGAAGATCCCGAGGATGGAGGGGTCCTCGAAGTCACCCGCGTTGGAGACCTGGGCGATGGAGCCCGCGGATGAGGCCGCGGTGATGGATCCGGCGAGTGACGCCGGGGTCGCTGAGTCGGCGTCATCGGTGAGGGCCGCATCTTCTGCGGCCGCTGAGTTCCCGGCCACGTTGCTGTGGGCCGAGTTGTACTCGGAGGCGAGGCGGTGGATCGTGCGAACCTGGCTCTCGGAGAGCCGATCGCGTGGCGGCGACTCGCGGATGCGAGCCGAGTCCTCCGAGACGATGACGTTGGTGAGGCCGACGAAGAGGCTGATCGTGCCGATTGGCAGGATTACGTTGTGCGTGACGGGTCGCGCCGCCGGGACGTAGCTACTCGGCAAGATCTGGAGCATCTCGCCGATCGCTATCATGCGGCCGGTGGCGACCGTCTCGTTGATGGGCAGATTGGATCTCGCCGCAGAACACCGGCCAGACCGGCCAGGCCCCATGGTGGGCGCCACTGTCGTGGGAATGGTCACGGCAGATGCTGCAATCGGCAGCGAGTAGTAGAACGAGGGGCAAGGGCGGCCAGCCATCTGCGGTGCGAGATGAGGGCAAAGACACAGGGTTTTACCCAGGTTCGGCCCCCGGAGGGTAAAGACCTACTCCTGCTAGATTGTATTATGGAGGTGTTACAATGGGCGAGCTCGGCGGCGAGTCGCTTGGGTGTATGAAGGAACGTGTCTCTACTCACCCCATAGGGAGGTTTATATAGGCTCACCTCCCCTAGGGTTTACATATCTCAACCGATTCGGTTACAGCTTCGGTAATCGTTTAACCTAGTCCGACTGGGCCTATCTACTCGCCTAGGCCTTCAGCTTCCAGTCGCTTGGTACCTTGCTGGGCCTTGATCCACTCGCCGTTCTGCAGGCCCACTCGCCAGCCCTCGGGCCAGTCGGAAACGTCCTGCTGATTATACCCCAGTAGGCGTATCCCCATCAGTAGTAGATGCTAAGAACGATTCTTACCTACGGAAAGCCACAACGGTGATATTATGGTTGCCAAACTCCGGTGTTAATCCCATGACAACTATAGTGAGAGAAATTGACATCCACCAGCCGCATGTGTGGAACAAGCCACACGTCAAGTGCGGAGCCGGTCTCGCGAACGACGTCGCGTAAGGTTGGCCTGGACCGCTTCAATCTCACTATCCCGCGTCATAAGAAGAACACAAACAAGAGGCTTGCAATAGAAAACATCAACGCCCGCAACAACCATGTTGTGTTCTACTCGTGAAACACATCTACGCATAGATCTAGCTCTGATACCACTGAAGGGTTTCGCGGCATAGTAAATCAAAATTTTCTACGGATGCGAACAGAGGGAAAGCCAAGATCTAATCTAGGAGATGCAATCAACGAGAGAGATTGGATTAGATCTTCATACCCTTGAAGATTCGCACAGCGGAACGTTCGTCGGAACGTGGGTGATGTAGTCGTACTCGCTTCTCCTCCTCGTGATCCGATCCGATCTAGCACCACAAGTGGCGGTGCCTCCGTGAGATGCACACGTGCAGCACCTCGATGTCTCCTCCTTCCTCGGACCAGCAAGTATGGTGGAGAGATAGATTGGATCTACAACACGACGGCGTGGTGTATATGGTGGAGAATTTCTGCTGTAGGGCTTCGCCTACAAACAGTCGGGAGGGAGAGAGGAGGGTAGCAGGGCAACTAGGGTTGGAGGAAAGGTGTAGGGGGGAGGGGGCGCAACAGCCCTCTATTTATAGAGGGGGGGGCGGCCAGCCCTTGCCCCTCCTCCAAGCCTTGGGCCGGCAGCCAAGGGAGGGAGGAGTGGGGGGCAAGGACTCTCCCCTCTTCTAGAAACCCTATCTCTAGTTTAAACGATTTAAACTCTCTAGGATCGGCTGGTCCCTATGGGGCCTTGTGCCCCTGGCCCAATGTGTCCAGGACACTCCCTCATAGGCCCATGCCCCCTCCCGGAAGGTGGGGCCACGTTGGCCCCCTTCCGGAAGGTTCTAGAAGCTTCTGGTACAATACCGATTAACCCGGAACAATTCCGAACTCCAAAAACTGCATTGCCTTATATGAATCTTATTCTCCGGACCATTCCGGAACCTCTCGTGATATCACGGATCCCATCCGAGACTCCGAACAAAAATTCATAAACCAATTATCCAATCTATCCTAGCGTCGAGACACGTTAAGTGTGTGACCCTTCGGGTTCGAGAACATGCAGACATGATCTTCAATCAATAATCAATAGCGGGGTCTAGAAACCCATATTGACTCCCACACATTCATCGATGATCATATAGGATGAACCACGATTCCAGGATTCAATCAATCCCATATATATATTCCCTTTGTCTCGCGATATTTTACTTGCCCGAGATTCGATCGTCGGTACCGTTATACCTAGTTCAATCTCGTTCACAGCAAGTACTTTACTCGTTCCGTAATCCGATATCACTTTGTGATTAACTCCTTAACCACATGCTTGCAAGCGGTGTTGATATCGATTACCGAGTGGGCCCGAAGTATATCTCTCTGACTTGGGAGGGACAAATCCCATCTCGATACATACAACCCAACAGATACTTTCCGATCACCTGAGAGACACCTTTATGATCACCCTCTCATAGGATGACGTTTGATGACATCAAAGCTTTCTTCCGATACCAGGGAGTTGTATTATCTCATGGTCTAAGGAATACAATATTTGACATACGAAAAGCTTCGCAAAGATGAACACGATGAAACGATCTAATTGCTTTGCTTAGTTTGGGTCTGTCCATAATATCATTATCCAATGTTATGATCTCATTATCAATTGACAACTCATGTCTATGGTTAGGAAACCTTAACCATCATTGATCAATGAGCTAGTCCATAGAGGCGTACTAGTGACACGGTGTTGTTCACAAACCACACAAGTATTAAAGTTTCCGCTTAATACAATTCTAGCATGGAATATAAACTTTATCATGAACAAGAATTATAATAATAACATCTTTATTATTGCCTCCAGGGCATAATTCCAACAGTCTCCCACTTGCACTAAAGTCAATAATCTAGTTTACATCTGGCAACAATCTCACACCCATGGCACTGAGGTGTTCATCATGTTTTACACGTGGAAGAGGTTTAGTCAATGGATCTGCGACATTCAGATCTGTATGTACTTTGCTAATCTTCAGATCTCCATCTGCAATATAATCTCGGATTATATGAAACTTGCGGTTGATATGCTTGGTCTTTGGATGATATCTTGGTTCCTTAGCGAGTGCTATTGCGCCAGTGTTGTCACACAATATCTCCAGTGGGTCCAATGCACTTGGAACCACGCCAAGCTCAGTGATGAAGTTTCTGATCCAAACTCCTTCACTTGACGCTTCTGCAGCAGCCATGTATTCCGCTTCCACTGTAGATCCCGCGATCACGCTTTGCTTGCAGCTCCTCCAGCTCACAGCTCCTCCATTCAAAATATAAACGTATCCTGTCTGAGATTTGGAATCATCCTTGTCGGTGTCAAAACTAGCATCGACGTAACCTTTTACGACAAGCTGTTCATCACCCCCATAGACTAAGAACATTTCTTTGGTCCTATTTAGGTACTTTAGGATGTTCTTCACGGCTGTCCAGTGTTCCACTCCTGGATCACTTTGATATCTGCTCGTCAAACTAAGAGCATTGGACACATCCGGTCTAGTACACAGCATGGCATACATGATGGAACCTATGGCCGAGGCATAAGGCACTTTGCTCATAGCTTCCCTATCATTTACCGTAGCTGGACACTGAGCCTTGCTCAATATCTTACCTGACAACATAGGCACTGAACCTTTTTTTGCCTTATCCATTCTGAACCTTTTCAGAACTTTGTCTAGATATGTACTCTGGCTTAAAGCTACCAGGTGTCTTTGTCTATCTCTATAGATTTTGATGCCCAATATATAAGCAGCTTCACCTAGGTCTTTCATTGAAAAACATTTGTTCAAAGAACTCTTCACATCGTTAAGCATTCTGATGTCATTTCCAATAATCAATATGTCATCCACATACAGTACCAGAAACGTCACCGAGCTCCCACTCACTTTCTTGTAGATGCAAGCTTCGTAGCAATTTGGAACAAATCCAAAGCTCTTGATCACTTGATCAAAAGAAGGTTCCAACTCCGAGATGCTTGCTTCAGTCCATAAATGGAACGTTGAAGTTTGCATACTTTATCAGCATCCTTAGGATCGACAAAACCTTCGGGTTGCATCATATACAACTCTTCATCAATGTTGCCATTGAGGAACGCAGTCTTGACATCCATCTGCCATATTTCATAATCATGAAACGTAGCAATTGCTAATAAAATCCGAATGGACTTAAACATCGCTACGGGAGAGAAAGTCTCATCGTAGTCAACACCTTGAACTTGTCGAAAACCTTTCGCGACAAGCCGTGCTTTATAGACGGTAACATTACCATCCGCGTCCGTTTTCTTCTTGAAGATCCATTTGCACTCAACGGCCTTTCGGTCGCTAGGAGGGTCCACCAAAGTCCATACTTGGTTTTCGCTCATGGATCCCAATTCGGATTTCATGGCTTCCAGCCATTTCTCAGAGTCTGGGCTCATCATCGCTTCCTCATAGTTCGTAGGTTCACTGTCTTCTATTAACAAGACAGTCAAGACAGGGTTGTCGTACCACTCAGGAGGGGCACGCGACCTTGTCGACCTGCGACATTCAGTAGCAGCATCGTCCGAAGCTTCATGATCCTTGTCATTAGCTTCCTCTATTGTTGGTGTAGGCGGCACTGGAACAATTTCAGGTGCTGCGCTACTCTCCAATTCAAGAGAAGGTTCAATAACCTCGTCAAGCTCTACTTTCCTCCCACTCACTTCTTTCGAGAGAAACTCCTTCTCAAGAAAGGAACCGTTCTTTGCGACAAACACTTTGCCTTCGGTTCTGTGGTAGAAGGTATACCCAATAGTTTCCTTAGGGTATCCTATGAAGACGCATTTCTCCGCTTTGGGTTCGAGCTTGTCCGGCATCAACTTCTTGACGTAAGCTTCGCATCCCCAAACTTTAAGAAACGACAACTTAGGTTTAGCACCAAACCACAGTTCATACGGTGTCGTCTCAACGGATTTAGATGGAGCCCTATTTAAAGTGAATGCAGCGGTTTCTAATGCATAACCCCAAAATGATAACGGAAAATCAGTAAGAGACATCATTGATCGGACCATATCTAATAGGGTTCGATTCCGGCGTTCAGACACACCATTGCGCTGTGGAGTTCCGGATGGCGTGAGTTGTGAAACGATTCCACTTGCTTTAAGATGTGTGAGAAAATCATAACTCAAATATTCACCTCCACGATCGGATCGTAGAAACTTAATCTTTCTGTTACGATGGTTCTCCACTTCATTCTGAAATTCCTTGAACTTTTCAAATGTTTCAGATTTATGTTTCATTAAATAGATATACCCATATCTACTTAAGTCATCGGTAAAAGTGAGGAAATAGCGATATCCACCGCGCGTCGAAACACTCATCGGTCCGCATACATCGGTATGTATGATTTCCAACAAGTCCGTTGCTCGCTCCATCATACCGGAGAACGGGGTTTTGATCATCTTGCCCATGAGGCATGGTTCGCATGTGTCAAATGATTCAAAATCAAGAGACTCCAAAAGTCCATCAGAATGGAGTTTCTTCATGCGCTTTACACCAATATGACCTAGACGACAGTGCCACAAATAAGTAGTATTATCACTATCTACTTTGCATCTCTTAGCCTCAATGTTATGGATGTGTGTATCATCCCTTTCGAGATTTAGAAGAAATAAACCATTCACAAGAGGTGCATGACCATAAAAGATGTTACTCATATAAATAGAACAACCATTATTCTCCGATTTAAATGAATAACCGTCTTGCAATAAACACGATCCAGAAATAATGTTCATGCTCAACGTAGGCACATAATAACATTTATTAAGGTTTAAAACTAATCCCGAAGGTAAAACTAAGGAGAGCATGCCGACGGACATCACATCAACTCTTGATCCGTTGCCAACGCGCATCGTCACCTCATCCCTCGCAAGCCGCAGTCTATTCTGTAGCTCCTGTTTCGAGTTACAAATATTAGCAACTGAACCGGTATCAAATACCCAGGCACTACAACGAGGGCTAGTAAGGAAAACATCAATAACATGTATATCAAATATACCTTTGATGGTGCCAGCCTTCTTGTCCGCTAAGTACTTCGGACAGTTGCGCTTCCAGTGACCCTTGTCCTTGCAGTAGAAGCACTCAGTGTCCGGCTTAGGACCAGACTTGAGCTTCTTCTCAGCAGGAGCATTGCGTTTGCCGCCGCCCTTCTTGAAGGGCTTCTTTGCTCCCTTACCTTTCTTAAAGGAGGGCTTGTTGACCATCAACACATGATTATCCTTCTTGATGTCCACTTTCACAGCCTTCAGCTTTGCGAAGAGCTCGGTGATCGTATCAGTGGAACCAATCTGATTATGAGTCACTACAAAACTTTTGTAGCTGGGAGGGAGTGATTGCAGAACCCTGTCAATCTTGAGCTCCTCTGGAATCGTGCATTCCAGTTGCTCAAGGCGTTGAGTGTAGCCCGACATCTTTATGGCGTGCTCACTAACGGAACTCCCTTCCTCCATCTTGCAGTTAAAGAACTTCTCAGAGATCTCATATCTCTCAGAACGGGCTTGAGTCTGAAACATGGTTTTCAGCTCCTCGAGAATTTCAAAGGGCCCGAGATAGGTTTCAAAACGATTTTGAAGTTCCGGTTCCATAGCAAACAACATGGTGCTCTTAATCACACCATAATCATCTTTGCGCGACTGATAGACAGCTTTCTCATCAGCCGGCGCAGTTGCAGCAGGGGGGTCACCTAACGCTTCCCAAGGACATAGTCCTTTTGTCCGCCAGACAGAATGATTCTTAGATTGTGGAACCAATTGGTGAAGTTAGACCCATTGTTTCTAAGCTTTTCTTTCTCAGCAAAAACGTTGAAGTTGAAGTTGGACTTGGCCATGTGATCTACAGTATTTGCAAGTACAATTTAGACTATGTTCATGATAAATAGTTCAACTTAATCAAATTACTAGATGAACTCCCACTAAATTCAACATCCCTCAAGTTGTTTAGTGAACACGATCCAAATTCACCACACCTAATCCGATCATCACGAGAAGAGATGTGGTTTCAATGGTGGACAACAAAGTGTCGATCATATCATTCATATGACTCATGCTTAACCTTTCGGTTCTTGTGTTCCGAGGCCATGTCTGTACATGCTAGGCTCGTCAAGCTAGACCCAAGTATTTCCGCGTGTGCAAAACTGGCTTGCACCCGTTGTATGTGAGCGTAGAGTCTATAGCACCCGATCATCACGTGATGCTTGGACACGACGAACTTTCGCAACGGTGCATACTTGGGGAGAACACAGTTTTTATCTTGATCTTTAAGTGAGGAATCATCTTATAATGCTACCGTCGCGATCTAAGCATAATAAGATACATAAAGGGATAAACATCACATGCATATAACTTTATGTGACATGGTATAGCCAATCTTCGCGCAATGATATCCATCTTGTGCGTTCCGGCATGATCTCCATCACTCCACCATGATTGCCTCCACCACGAATAGCAACTACAACTATTGCTAACTACTTAGCGATAAAGTAAAGCTATTACATGGTGTATAAGAAGTTGACTCGCAGGTCATACACAATTATAAAGACAACCATATGGCTCCTGCCGGTTGTGTACTCATCGACATGCAAGTCGTGAAACATTACAAAACATGATCATCGCATACAATATACACATCACATCTTGGGCCATACCATATCACAGAAAACACTCCCTGCAAGAACAAGTTAGACGCCTCTACTTTGTTGTTGCATGTTTTACGTGGCTTATGGGAGTAGATGCTAAGAACGATTCTTACCTACGGAAAGCCACAACGGTGATATTATGGTTGCCAAACTCCGGTGTTAATCCCATGACAACTATAGTGAGAGAAACTGACATCCATCAGCCGCATGTGTGGAACAAGCCACACGTCAAGTGCGGAGCCGGTCTCGCGAACGACGTCGCGTAAGGTTGGCCTGGACCGCTTCAATCTCACTATCCCGCGTCATAAGAAGAACACAAACAAGAGGCTTGCAACAGAAAACATCAACGCCCGCAACAACCATGTTGCGTTCTACTCGTGAAACACATCTGCACATAGATCTAGCTCTGATACCACTGAAGGGTTTCGCGGCATAGTAAATCAAAATTTTCTACGGATGCGAACAGAGGGAAAGCCAAGATCTAATCTAGGAGATGCAATCAACGAGAGAGATTGGATTAGATCTTCATACCCTTGAAGATTCGCACAGCGGAACGTTCGTCGGAACGTGGGTGATGTAGTCGTACTCGCTTCTCCTCCTCGCGATCCGATCTAGCACCACAAGTGGCGGTGCCTCCGTGAGATGCACACGTGCAGCACCTCGACGTCTCCTCCTTCCTCGGACCAGCAAGTATGGTGGAGAGATAGATTGGATCTACAACACGACGGCATGGTGTATATGGTGGAGAATTTCCGCTGTAGGGCTTCGCCTACAAACAGTCGGGAGGGAGAGAGGAGGGTAGCAGGGCAACTAGGGTTGGAGGCAAGGTGTAGGGGGGAGGGGGCACACCAGCCCTCTATTTATAGAGGGGGGCGGCCAGCCCTTGCCCCTCCTCCAAGCCTTGGGCCGGCGGCCAAGGGAGGGAGGAGTGGGGGGCAAGGACTCTCCCCTCTTCTAGAAACCCTATCTCTAGTTTAAACGATTTAAACTCTCTAGGATCGACTGGGCCCTATGGGGCCTTCTTCCCCTGGCCCAATGCGGCCAGGACACTCCCTCATAGGCCCATGCCCCCTCCCGGAAGGTGGGGCCACGTTGGCCCCCTTCCAAAAGGTTCAAGAAGCTTCCGGTACAATACCGATTAACCCGGAACAATTCCGAACTCCAAAAACTGCATTGCCTTATATGAATCTTATTCTCCGGACCATTCCGGAACCTCTCGTGATATCCCGGATCCCATCTGAGACTCCGAACAAAAATTCATAAACCAATTATCCAATCTATCCTAGCGTCGAGACACGTTAAGTGTGTGACCCTGCGGGTTCGAGAATATGCAGACATGATCTTCTATCAATAATCAACAGCGGGGTCTAGGCACCCATATTGACTCCCACACATTCATCGATGACCATATCGGATGAACCACGATGTCAGGATTCAAACAATCCCATATATATATTCTCTTCATCTCGTGATATTTTACTTGCCCGAGATTCGATCGTCGGTACCGTCATACCTAGTTCAATCTCGTTCACAGCAAGTACTTTACTCGTTCCGTAATCCGATATCACTTTGTGATTAACTCCTTAACCACATGCTTGCAAGCGGTGTTGATATCGATTACCGAGTGGGCCCGAAGTATATCTCTCCGACTTGGGAGGGACAAATCCCATCTCGATACATACAACCCAACAGATACTTTCCGATCACCTGAGAGACACCTTTATGATCACCCTCTCATAGGATGACGTTTGATGACCTCAAAGCTTTCTTCCGATACCAGGGAGTTGTATTATCTCATGGTCTAAGGAATACAATATTTGACATAGGAAAAGCTTCGCAAAGATGAACACGATGAAACGATCTAATTGCTTTGCTTAGTTTGGGTCTGTCCATCATATCATTCTCCAATGTTATGATCTCATTATCAATTGTAAACTCATGTCTATGGTTAGGAAACCTTAACCATCATTGATCAATGAGCTAGTCCATAGAGGCGTACTAGTGACACGGTGTTGTTCACAAACCACACAAGTATTAAAGTTTCCGCTTAATACAATTCTAGCATGGAATATAAACTTTATCATGAACAAGAATTATAATAATAACATCTTTATTATTGCCTCTAGGGCATAATTCCAACAGTTTAATCCTTTTAGCATCAACATTATGAATATGTGTAACATTATCATCGAGATCTAATAGAAATAAACCATTCATCATCGGTGCATGACCATAAAAGATTTCATTCATATAAATGGAACAACCATTGTTCTCGGATTTAAATGAATAACCACTTCGCATCAAACACGATCCAGATACAATGTTCATGCTCAGTGCAGGCACCAGATAACATTTATTCAAGTTTATAACTAATCCTGACGGCAAGTGGAGAGGCAGCGTTCCGACGGCGATCACATCAATGCTTGATCCATTGCCGACACGCATCTTGACCTCACCCCTTGCTAGCGGTCGCTTGTTCCGCAGCCCCTGATTCGAGTTACAAATATTAGCAACTGAACCGGTATCAAATACCCAGGTGCTACTGCGAGCACTAGTCAAGTACACATCAATAACATGTATATCATATATACCTTTGTTTGCCTTGCCGGCCTTCTTGTCTGCCAGATACTTGGGGCAGTTGCGCTTCCAGTGGCCAGTCCCCTTACAATAGTAGCACTCGGAATCAGACTTAGGTCCAAGTCGGGGTTTCTTTTCAGGCGCGGCAACAGGCTTGTCGCCCTTACTTCCCTTCCGTTTTCCCTTCTTGTCTTTCTTGAAACCAGTGTTCCTATTGATCATCAACACTTGATGTTCCTTTTTGATCTCCACTTCTGCAGTTTTAAGCATTGACAGAAGCTCGGGGAGAGACTTCTTCATTCCTTGCATATTATAGTTCATCACGAAGCTCTTATAGCTAGGTGGCAGAGACTGCAGAACACGATGGATGCCTAAGTCAATGGGAATCGATATTCCCAAGGACACAAGCTTATAGGCGTAACCCGACATCTTGAGTACATGCTCACTAACGGAGTTGTGCTCTTCCATCATGCAGCTAAAGAACTTTTCTGAAGCGTTGTAGCTCTCTACAGCAGCATGTGTGTCGAAAATCATTTTCAACTCACCCATTGTATCAAATGCATTGCCGTTTTCGAAACGCTTTCGAAGTTCCGGCTCTAGCCCATACAATATGCCGCAATGAACAAAGTTGTGGTCCTCATGACGAGTCTGATAGACATTCTTCTCCTCGTCAGGGGCATCATCAAAAGGTGGGGGGCCTAATGGTGCTTCTAGCACATATTGCTTTTGTGCAGCAGAGAGGAGAATCCTCAAATTCATGGCCCATTCGGTAAAGTTGCTACCGTTCGTTGCTAGTTTCTCTTTCTCCATGAACACATTGAAATTAAAAGCAGGTGGTGCCATCTACAACAGAATTTGTAAAGTTTAGGCTAAGTGTATGATAGATTGAGTTCAACTAATCTATATTACGAATGAACTCCCACTCAAAAACGACATCCCTCATGCCTTTTTGGTGATTACATGAACCAAATCCACTACACCAAGTCCGATCATCACGTGAGTCGGTATAGCTTCAAAGGCGAGCATCAAATGGGCATCATATCAACTATATGACTCATGCTTAACCTTTCGGTCCGTGTTCCGAGGCCATGTCTGTACATGCTAGGCTCTCCAAGTTAGAACCTTAGTATTCGCGTGTGTAACTGTTTTACCCCCGAAATATGGTCGTGGATCCAAGAACACCCGATCATCACGTGATGTCTTGGAGCGACGAAAACATAATCGGTGCATACTAAAGGAAGAACACATTCTTATCTTGGTATTTAAATGAGGGATCATCTTATTATGCTAACAAAGCGCTAAACAAGCAATATAAGATGCTATCAAACATCATATGTTTAGTAGTGAAATGATATGGTTCCCGCAGATGATCTCTATCATGTGCATCGTGGTATGATCACTATCATACCTATATGTGTAAATCCAAGGTCTATGGATTTTACACGCTATGTGTGTTGTAAGAGTATCATCTCATACTTCTACTTACAACACTACCATATCATAACACTAGCCCAGCAACAATCTAAACTAGACGCCTCTAATTTATCCATTGCAAGTTTTACGTGGCTTAGGGCTTTCGAGATAGAACCGTTCTTACCTACGAACATGAACCACAACGAGGATAATCAAATTGTTGACAACTCGCTTGCAAAATAGATATTGACTATAGTAGGAGAGACAGACACCCGCTAGCCACTTATGCAAACTAGTTGCATGTCAAGCGTGGAACAGGTCTCATGTGCGAGGACATGTAAAGTTTGTCTGGGCCGCTTCATCCCACTATGCCACCAATATCCAAAATTACAACAAAGGAGCAACAACATGATCATCATCGCCCACATATTCATATGTGTACTACCCGTGTAAAGTATCTACGCATAGATCCGGCTCTGATACCACTGTAGGGTTCGCAGCATAGAAAACAAAAATTTTCCTACGATGTGAACTATATACCAAGATCTATCTAATAGATACAAACAACGGGCGGATGTATATCCGTAGAGAACATACCCTTGAAGACCGACAAAGCTTAACGAGTTCAACTCGTGGTTGATGTAGACGATCTCTTGCCGATCTCAAGATCGAGAGGAAGTCCTAGCGCCGCAAATTAGCAGCGCATCCGTGCTCGCACACACGTTCGAGGCACCGAGCAACCTCTGCCTCCTCGCTCCAGCGATGCAGCAGAAGCACAACTCTTTCTTGCCGAATAGCCACCGGGAACATGTATCTCGCTAGTCCGAGACCATGGGGGATAAATTCTAGAGGGGGAGAGAGATCCTTCACGAGGAGGTGTAAGAGATAAGTGAGGAGGGGGCTCCTTTTATAGGAGGAGGGGGGGCATCCAAGGGGGTGGCCGCCGGCCATGGGGGCTGCCCCCTCCCCTCCTTCATTCATGTGGGTGGACACTCCACTCACAAAATGCCCTTTAAAATCCCTCCACTCAAAAGTCCACTCAAATTCCCATTAAATTTCCACCAAATTTAATGCAAACTCTCATTAAATAAAACTCTTTTATTTTATTCAGAATTTTGTCAATTACTTTAATGACAAACATTCACAAATAACCCCTTGCTAGAATTCTATTTCACATGCATAACCACTTTATGCAATTTTACCCGAAAACCTGTTTCGGTATCTAGTGAAATGAATTCCTGCGCTCGTTCATTCTTTCGGCATGAAACATTTGATCCAATTGGATGTCGGTGTCTCTTAAGTGTGTCACCCTACGGTTCGTGAATAATGCGGACATGATCGAGACCCCTCTCGGATCAATAATCAGAAGCGGGATCTGGAGACCCATACTGACTCCCACACATTCAACGATGACTTTCTTGTGATCGTCGGAACCTTTTACGCTAGTATCTTAATCCCTTTGTTTCACGATATATTACATGTCCGAGATTCGATCATCGGTATCTCCATACCTAGTTTGATCTCGTTACCGACATGCACTCTTTTCTCGTTCCTGTGATATAACATTCTAGTGATCAAATCACTTGCTTGCAAGCTAATCAATGTGATATCACCGAGAGGGCCCAGAGTATATCTATCCGTCATCGGGATGAACAAATTCCACTCTCGATCCATGAGCCTCAACATAACACTTTATTAGTTCTGAATCCATCTTTATAATCACCCTGTTACGGTGTGACGTTTGATGTTATCAAGAAACTCTTCCGGTGTTAGTGATTGACATGATCTCATGGTCTAAGGATTAGGATCACTTCGTAAGTTGTTATAGCAATATAAACTCAATGACTTTGATCGTAATGCTATACTTCGGATGAATGTTCATCACACCATTACACTAATGTTGTGATCCCGTTATTAACAACATCCAATGTCCATGATCAGGAAACCTTGATCATCTTGTTAATCAACGAGCTAGTTTATGAGAGAGGCATAACTAGGAACTTTCTGTTTGTTTATTAAACACACATGTATTAACGTTTCCATATCAATACAATTATAGCATGCAAAATAAACATCTATCATATACTTGGAATACACATAATAAACACTTTATTATTGCCTCTCAGGGCATATTCCCTTCAGCAGCTGCTTCCCGGAACAGGGAGTAACAAGTTACAGTTCTTACACTCTACAGAGGTGCGTTACTTTACCCATGAGAGATCTTAGATTTGTTGCACATCCGGGCACGCATTCCCGTTCACACCTTCTCCGCGACCCTGCATACACCGCAATTGTTGTATGCCCAAACTCAAGATAGACTTTTCCCGTATAAAACAACTATATCTTAGTTGGATACACACAACAACCATTAACACTAGAAATCTGTCTTTTGTAAGCCCAGATCCACGGTAGACTTTTCTCTGTATAAAACGGCTATACCCACGATCTGCAACTTACAAATGCCCAGAACAGTGTCCAATGCATGCGAAAGGGATCTGATCCAGCTGACTTCTCTGTCCCATTCCAAATCTCATGGTTAACGCGTAATATACGGCGCAAGAATCACTGGCAACATTGGTTGTTAAGTCCTAGATAATATGTTCCTTTACCACCGGAACCTTCATAGTAGGTTATTACCTCATGGTAAATAACCTATAATCATATTATTATGAAAATAGTGTTTTCTGACCTTTTTGAAATGCAGGTGATGACAACACTGGATCTACAAAATATTTTACAGAAAATAATCAAAGGACTGAGCAAGTATGAACTTGCCTTGATATAGCGGAGTATTGTAGTCGAATGTCTCGACTTGGCTCTGGACCTCAGGTTCTACAAAAGTACCATCATTGCCCGGTAAGGACAATGTTTAAAAAAGCAATATGCTGTTATGCATAAGTAATGTTATGCATTTTGTAAAACCTTAAGTAATTCCCCAACATTACATGTGAGTTGGATTTAAATGATTTTGAGTCATTATATGCCTAGCTTATGATATGTCAGACCAAAGTTAACTATAAAGATATAATTGGACTTGGGATATAATATTTATGGCATTAACAATAATTAGGTTTTTACTTAAGCATGATGAAACTTAGTCTTAAAGACTTAAAGATAGCATATTTAATATTTATAGATTATACTATAAGATTTTCTTATATAAAGAAAATAGGTGAATTTATTTTATAATATATTTAGTGAATACTAAGTTTGTTAATATGATTATATATGAATTGAGATCACTTACTTCTCATTTAAGTTAATGATTTGCAAGACTAACTTTGTAAATCTTGGACTTACAATTGATTAAATATTTTAAAAGAATATTATAAAATTGATTTTTTATATTTGGATAGCATCCTAAATTATAATTATAGGTTAGACTATTTTAGAGTTAAAAGATTGTGTTTTGAACATGATTATTTCTTACTTAGGAAATAATGTTAAATAATTAATAAAACAACTATCTCATTTTAATAACTGAAGATATATGATCTAAGAATTTTAAAATGTCTTTGGAATAATATATTTTAGTATTATCCTAGTAAGTATTCTTACTTAAAATCTTAAAATTGAATTTTATTTATCTTTAGGTATTATCTTGATTTTTTTTATAAAATTTCTCAATTATTGAATGACTCTAAATATTTGTTTTAAGGTTTATTTGTAAAATTTTAAGTTAGTATTTTTATTACATAAGAGATTTATTTTTATGCATGAAAGTGATTTTTATTTATTTTTTAGGAATTTTTCTAAATTTATTAAATTTCATTTAGTTATTTAAGGGTGTTAATGTTTATCTACATTTTATTAACCTTAAATAAATATTATTATATTTTTCTTAGTTGGAGATTATTTTGATAAGCATTTAGATATATTAAATATATTTTTAGGATTTTTTATACATTTTTATAGAAATAAAATAGTGTACAGGGGTATTTTGGTCATTACTTTATTCTTGCTTTTTCTTATACCCCTTTTTTTATTTTAGTCTGTTTGGTTGGTAACAAGAATGGCCCGATCCAGCCCAGCCAGGTCTGGCTCGGGGTCAACCCGACCCTGGCCCCTTCACCCTCCTCGCTCACGCGCAAACAGAGACACTCCCCATCTTCTTCCATTCGACTCCACCGCCGTCGGCGCCACCGCCTGCTCCCCATGGCCCTCGCCAACCATATCCAGCTCCGCCGCTCGCCATCCGACCTGCCCTCGGTATTCCCCTTCCATTTCTTTGTGCCTTGAGGTTGATCTATCTCCCCTTGCGCATGCCTCTGTGAAACCCTAGCTGCGCGATTTGGGTCGGCCGGCGCGGTACCAGCACCCCCCGGATGTTCTTTCCTGACGGCTATGAGTTCCTCTACTAGGACCGCTCTACCTTGTCGGCTCCTTCGAGCTTCTGTTCGAGCCTGTTGTTCCCGGCCTCTCCTGGTTCTTTTGGTGCTTCTACTTCCTCCTTCTAGACTTGACCAATTTCTTGATGCTGGCAGGATGGCAAGTCTATTGCATCCCCAGTGTCTACGACTCGCTGCTCTGGTTTGATTTCTATGGTTGTTGTTACGGTGATGGTCTGCTAGTGCTGCTGCCGACGGGACGGTAGTGACATCGTCACCGCAACCTCGCTGTTGCGCCGCGTCCAGGCTTCGTCACGCCTCCGCTCCAGGTGCTTGGCACCCCCGGTGAGTTTTATTGTGACCCGCCTTCGAGCCGATGACTCTGCTTGGTGGCCTGGAGTGTTGTTTGAGCTCGTGTTATTGTGGAATTAGCCCCTTGGATTGGATATTCAACTTGAGCTATTATGCTCCTGGTTGGGAACTATGTATAAATAGCTTACAATATTTTCCTTGAACTGTGATGTTGGTTGTGGTGTGGTGATCTCCTGGACATGTGCCATGCCCATGGTTTGTTTTAGTTAAACTACTGGTTCATAGTTAGATTATTTGACCTGACTTTGCTCTAGTTTGGAACTTGGGAAAAAGGATCTAACTCTATGTCCTTGTTGATAGTAAAATGGTGTATATATTTGATTCCTTGATTCTCTTACAAGGAAAATGATAAATATGTTTTAGATGGAATTATTGAGTGGTTGGTTAATGTGATGATATTCCCTAATGGCTTCTGTGCATAAGACTACCATTGTGGTGTCTCCATTTTGGAAGGTGCACAGTGGTAGAGCTTGTGTGCATGATTTGTTGTTAGCTGGATTGACAAGACAAGATTGTGGTTGGTCATGATAAGTATTCTGTAAGTGATAGGTTGGAATATAAATTGAGTGATGATACTTGCAAATAATCTATTCCTAGACTTTCTTACTAGGGAAATAATAAAAATGTCTTGTTTGAACAATCTTGATGACTAGATAATGTGGAAACTATCCTTTGTGGCTTCTGCTGCCCTGGGCTGCTGCTGTGGTGCCTCCAATCTTGGAGTGTGCACAGTGGTAGCCCAGGTAGCATGATTTGCTGTTGGGAATCACTACAATTATGTAGTTGATGTTGAAAAAAATAAATATTTATCTCATGATGCAAAAGGATGAAGCTTTACTTTTGTTGTACATGATCATATATAATTGTTGCCTTGCAACTGATTTGGCTAGTCTCTATGTACAAACTTTGTGGCTACTGTAGCTAGGCTATGCTGTTGTGGTACCTCCCTAGAGGATGCACAACAAAATATATCCTGCTACAGATTTCTATAAAGCTTGGTTGGCAAAATTAAATCATGGGCAATTGCCAAGGATGCAAAGGCTGAGGTAAAAGTGACAACATAAGTATATCTGGCTGTAGCACTACATTTTGCTCCTATGATGATTTTATACTCCATTTGAGTATAAGTCTGAGGAGATGATTATTTTACACATAATCATGCTTGGAACTGGTATGAATAAATATTATGTATGGTTGGTAATGGTGCAACCTTTTTTTATTGTGAAAGCTATGCTGTGACTTGTGGTTCTTGGTGGAACTTGTTCCTTGTTGCTCCTTGACATGCTCCTTCTTGTTTGATTGGCTGGCTTCTTGTGCTTTTGGCCTACTCCTTATGCTTCTGACCTCCTCCTGGTGCTCTTGGATGGCTTCCTCAAGTAACCAGGGCACTGGTGCTGTGGTGATGATGTACTATGGGATTTTGGTGCTGAATCTACAAACTCTAGGGTGTAGATATTACATGTATGGTTGATATAAGATGGGTGTATTTGCTGTTCTTGCTATGGTGCAGAGAGTTCAGTATAGAACTCACTCTGCTACGGCTATGTACTTATCTCTCTCTCACAACACCCCATGTGTTGACAGCACATCCACATGCAACTGTGTGTGAGCTGCCTGTGTGTTTGCCTCACTCAAATGGATCAAATCAAGTAAAAAACTGGATCTTTTGCTGGTGATTACTTTTACCTTTTACTGCATCACATTGCATTACAGATAGGAATTCTAACTTAGGTTTTTTTCTATTGTAATCTTCTTCTTTTTTTATTGTAACCACAATGTAACACTTCTATATTTTATTAAAGCTTTTCCTTTTCTTTATTTGTAGTTATTCATCTATGTAATGACTTTGAATTTTCTTGTATTGATTAAATCTTTGTTTTATTGAACAAAGATTTCTTCATATTTGTATTTCTTTGATTTCCATCAATCTGTATGACTTCTACATTTTTATTTAATGTATTGTACTTTATCTTTATTCTTTGTAAAAGAATAATGTAATACTTCATGTATTCTTTTATTATAAATAATTCTGTTATATCCTTGTTGTAATCATTTCTTTTTATTCCTTTATTATAAAAGGATAATGTAATATACATTTATTCTTTTAATAAGGAACTCTTCTATTTGTTCCATTATTGTAATTCATTTTCCATTTTCTTTATTCATTTAATTATTTTATTATAATCTTTTCTTTATTCTTTTATTTTGAAGGAACATTGTAATGTTGGATTTTATGGATCTTTATACTTTTATTTATAATACTTGCATTTGTATTATTGTGAATAATTAGTTATAAGTCAAATTTCTCCCCTCATAACTCCAGAAAACAATAGAGGTCATGTCAAAATTCATCTCACTCCCCTTCTAATAACACTAAACCTAATTCATCGGAGTGAGAATTCTGATCACTCTAGTCTTTTAATTTGGCGAAAAATTTACCCGGATTTTTAGATGCATGCATGCAGATGCACAGAATCCTAAATCTACCCTTCGTTTAGTCCTAAATGCTGGGATGTTACAAAATGGGTATAAGCTTGCAAGTAGAGCTTGCAAGTGGTAGCTTTCTTAATGAGTAGCTTGCAAGTATTGGCTTGCCTTGTGCAAAGCAGTGGTTGAAGTTCTCCTCGGCTTCTTTCTCATAGTATCCTCCTTCCTCTTCGTATCCTTGGTCGGTACTAGCGTCTATAAATAAATACGAGGTTCACAATCACCACACAATTCTTAACGACTCTATTTAGCACACAAAGGTTTACACTAGATGATCTAGCATCATCACTATTATCACAAAAATTAAAGCACTTGTCTTATTTATTTCATTTTAGAAAAGTAATTTCTACTCATTGAAAAACTACTTAAGATTTAATATTCTCCAACTCAAACATGGGATCATGTTGACACATGTCATCACCACATATTTCAGTATATGGGAATATGATTTAAAGTGGTGTCACAATTTAATAAGGTTTAACCTTTTTATTTTAATTAAATAAAATGACTAGAATGGCCTATGCGGCATTCTTTTATTACTTGATCATTATTTCTGCAAGTAACTCTATATATTTTTATATATTCTGAAAGGTATGGTTAAATGTGATTTTTGAGAGTTGGAATCAACTAAAAAGCTTTCATGGTTGAATTTTGAAAAATGTTTGAATGCAGAAAAGCTTCTGCCTTGTTATTTTTACCATGGGTGTTCTATAAATCTAAATGGTTTGAATCCAACGGGCTTGGAATAAGCACTCCAGTACCTTACTAACAAAATTGGTTTCATGCATTTTGGTTCAGTGAATCGAGCTGGGTTGATTTTTGAATCTAGGTACAAAGCTGAGTTTAAAATTAAATGAATAAACCTAAGTTTGAATTGTTGGGTCGCGCGGGATGTTTAACTGGGCCGTCCCACTACGCACAGCGTGCGCGAGCTGGTTAAGTGAGAGACCTCACTCATCAGTGAGACAACGAGTGATGAAGCGGTATAGTGCGATCTAGCTCTAATCGTACGATTGTGGTTCATCGTCCACGCTTGAACAGGACGCGGCGAGGCTGAACCCTAGCGCGACCAGTGGGGGTCAGTGGGGGCTCACCGGGGCTCCGGCGATGGTCAGAGATGGGGGCGAACGACAAAGTCGACGACGGCGATCCTCCTGGTACCGGTGGATCCTCCTGGGACGGCTCCAATCTACGACGCCTCTTCTCCTCTGCAGCGGCAAACTCTGGTGAAATTCCGGCCACCTGGTGCTCGCCTTGCTCCGGGGGTGAGTTGGTGTGATCAGTGAGAGGTGGGGAGTGAAATGGTGTGAAGAGTTTGAGCTAGGAAGGCCTTTATTTATAGTGCGACGAGGGGACCGAATGGCGCGAGATGAGCTCGTCGTGGTCGTCGGCACAACGTGCTAATGGCATGGGCGACGATAGGACGGTGTTGTGCTCCCTGGCGAAGCTCAACGGCATGGTCACGCGGCGCGGGGAGGTGCTGAACGGTCGGGACGTCGCGGCGCTCTAGGCGGGTCTGATGGTGGTTTTAACGGCGCACATCGTGCGTGGTCCACGCGGCATCGAACGAGGTTGTCTGGCGATCACGTATGCAAACGGCGAGGGCGTCGCGCGGTCTGTGGGTCGGTGTCGCGTGCGGCGCTCTGGCGCTCTCTCGGCTCGCACGCAGAGAGACTGGACATGAGCTTGTCGTGTGGTCCACGGGCTGGCAAGGCTCGAGGCTTGGACAGGGGGTGGCGGTGGACGGTGGTCAGTGCTCCAGACATGCTTGCTAGGCTTGGTGCTTCTCCTAGCTTGCTGTCGACTTGGGGGTGGCAAGTTAGGTTCGGCACCATTGATGGCCCTTGCATGTTCACAATGATGCTAAATATTGTTAAAGGGGCTAGATGATCTACTAAAAGCTTGCTGCAAACCAGAGAAGGAACAAGGTTGGCCAAAATCACTGCTACAAATAATTCTTGATGTTTGTTTGTTTGCTGCTGTCAAGGTATTTGATGAAATGGCCACAAGAAATTCAAATTTTAATTTTGGATCCAAACTTGGTGGGTTTGCTAGTTACATACTAGGGAGTCTCTGGTTAGTTGGATTGGTCAAGGGGCACTGGTTTGGTTGGTTTTAAAAATGTGTGATCTTCACATATGTTAAAGATTCAATTTTAAATTGTTCTTTGAATGGGGTTGCCAAATGTTTCTGCAAGTTTGAAAGGTGGGCTTTGATTCACTTTTACTTGGTATTGCAAGGGGTGAAAAGAAATGGAAAAGTTTCTGTTTGAAATCTTGGACTAGAAACACTCAAAGTGACCTAGTGACCAAGATTGGCAAAAATGACCATTTGCCTTATTTGATTTGTTTTTATTTCCTCTTGATTTGTTTCTGCTTGGAAATGTTTTAGATGATGTTATTTTCATCTTTAAACCATTCCTTGCTATTTAGGTTAATCACACAAGTCTATTCGTGCATTCATTCAATCATCACATACACACATGCATTCATTTGGTTTTTATTTAATCAAAGTTTTTGTTAACCCTAATTTTAGTGATTAGAGTTTGATAATCATGATCAAAATTTTTGTGATGTTACAGAAAGTGCCTTAAAAGTTGATACATAAAATTCATGGTATGTGATGGAAATAATATGTTTTATATTGACCATAATGTTAAGCTTGAAGGGAATACGCCCGAGAGGCAATAATAAAGTGGTTATTATCATATTCCTTGTTTATGATAAATGTTTATTTTACATGCTATAATTGTATTAATATGGAAACGTTAATACATGTGTGTTTAATAAACAAAAAGGAAGTTCCTAGTTATGCCTCTCTTATAAACTAGCTCGTTGATTAACAAGATCATAGGTTTCCTGATCATGGACATTGGATGTTGTTAATAACGAGGTCACAACATTAGTGTAATGGTGTGATGAATATTCATCCGAAGTATAGCATTACGATCAAAGTCATTGAGTTTATATTGCTATAACAACTTACGAAGTGATCCTAATCCTTAGACCATGAGATCATGTCAATCACTAACACCGGAAGAGTTTCTTGATAACATCAAACGTCACACCGCAACAGGGTGATTATAAAGATGGGTTCAGAACTACTAAAGCGTTATGTTGAGGCCATGGATCGAGAGTGGAATTTTTTCATCCCGATGACGGATAGATATGCTCTGGGCCCTCTCGGTGATATCACATTGATTAGCTTGCAAGCAAGTGATTTGATCACTAGATTGTTATATCACGGAAACGAGAAAAGAGTGCATGTCAGTAACGAGATCAAACTAGGTATGGAGATACCGATGATCGAATCTCGGACATGTAATATATCGCGAAATAAAGGGATTAAGATACTAGCGTAAAAGGTTCCGACGATCACAAGAAAGTCATCGTTGAATGTGTGGGAGTCAGTATGGGTCTCCAGATCCCGCTTCTGATTATTGATCTGAGAGAGGTCTCGATCATGTCCGCATTATTCACGAACCGTAGGGTGAAACACTTAAGAGACACCGACATCCATTTGGAGCAAAAGTTTCATGCCGAAAAGAATAACAAGCGCAGGAATTTATTTCACTAGATACCGAGACGGGTTTTCGGGTGAAATTGCAGAAAGTGTTTCTGCATGTGAAATGAAATACTAGCAAGGGGTTATATGTGAATGTTTGTCATTAAAGTAATTGACAAAATTCTGAATAAATAAAAGGAGTTTTATTTAATGAGAGTTTGCATTAAATTTGGTGGAAATTTAATGGGAATTTGAGTGGGTTTTTGAGTGGAGGGAATTGAAAGGCATTTGAGTGAGTGGAGTGTCCACCCACATGAATGTGGAAGAGGTGGGGGCAGCCCCATGGCTGGGCGCATGGCCCCTTGGGTGCCCCCTCTCCCTATAAAAGGAGCCCCCTCCCTCTCTCTCACTCACACCTCCTCGTGAAGGATCTCTCTCCCCCTCTAGTATTTATCCCCCATGGTCTCGGACTAGCGAGATGCATGTTCCTGGTGGCTATTCGGCAAGAAAGAGTTGTTCTTTCGCTGCATCGCTGGAGCGAGGAGGCGGAGGTTGATCGGTGCCTCGAATGTGTGTGCGAGCATGGATGCGCTGTTGTTTTGCGGCGCTAGGACTTCCTCTCGATCTTGAGATCGGCAAGAGATCGTCTACATCAACCACGAGTTTGGATTTGTTAAGCTTTGTCGGTCTTCAAGGGTATGTTATCTACGGATATACATCCGCCCGTTGTTTGTATCTAGTAGATAGATCTTGGTACATAGTTGTTCCCAGCGTAGGAATTTTTTTTGTTTTCTATGCTGCGAACCCTATAGTGGTATCAGAGCCGGATCTATGCGTAGATACTTTGCACGGGTAGTACACATATGAGTATGTGGGCGATGATGATCATTTTATTGCTTCTTAGTTGTACTTTGGATATTGGTGGCATAGTGGGATGAAGCGGCCCGGACAAACTTTACATGTCCTCGCACATGAGACCTGTTCCACGCTTGACATGCAACTAGTTTTGCATAAGTGGCTAGCGGGTGTCTGTCTCTCCTACTATAGTCAATATCTAATTTGCAACGAGTTGTCAACAATTTGGTTATCCTCGTTGTGGTTCATGTTCGTAGGTAAGAACAGTTCTATCTTCGAAAGCCCTAAGCCACGTAAAACTTGCAATGGATAAATTAGAGGCGTCTAGTTTAGATTGTTGCTGGGCTAGTGTTATGATGTGGTGATGTTGTAAGTAGAAGTATGAGATGATACTCTTACAACACACATAGCGTGTAAGTTCCATAGACCTTGGACTTACACATAGAGGTATAATAGTGATAATACCACGATGCACATGATGGAGATCAAGTGCGGGAACCATATCATTTCACTTATTAACATGTGATGTTTATTGCATCTTATATTGCTTGTTTGGTATTTTATTAGCATAATAAGATGATCCCTCATTTAGATATCAAGATAAGAATGTGTTCTTCCTTAAGTATGCACCGATAATGTTTCGTCGCTTCAAGGCATCACGTGATGATCGGGTGTACTTGAATCCACGAGCATATCTCGGGTGTAAGATAGTTACACACGCGAATACTAAGGTTCTTACTTGGCAAGCCTAGCATGTACAGACATGGCCTCGGAACACGGACCGAAAGGTTAAGAATGAGTCATATGTTTTGATATGATGACCATATGGATGCTCGCCTTTGAAGCTACACCGACTCACGTGATGATCAGACTTGGTGTAGTGGATTTGGTTCATGTAATCACCAAAAAGACACGAGGGATGTCGTTTTTGAGTGGGAGTTCATTTCTAATTTGGATTAGTAGAACTCAATTTATCATAAAATTAAATCAAAGTGAATTTGCATAATTTGTTATAGTCATTGGTATTCATTCACCACTTTATGCTTGGTTGTAATTGAGATAATAGAACTATAGAATTCTGGATATTTACTTTACGAACTGGTATCATATTGTGTTGAGTGTCAATCTAAAGTTTAAAGTCCTATTGCAAACTTTCAGCAAACTCTCTTTACTCCGTGAAATTTAATAATTGGTATTAAATCAAGAGTAGCAATTCTAGTGTTAGTATCTCAAGTATCATGTTTGCCTCCATGATTCTTGATTGTTTGGATATCAAGTTTATCTAGGAGCTGAAAGAATTGTTTCAGAAACCATCATGTGTTGCAGATATAACGATATTTAAAACAATGTTTTGGTTGCAATATGATAGAGTATAATATATGTTCTCATGTTGGATGAGAATTTACGAAGGTTGGAGATGCTCGACATCCTAATCATCCAAAGGGGTTTTGGAAAGTAATGTTATACTCACGATTCGCCTTTATAAGCTAAAGTAGCTTGATCATGAAAGTCGTCATGATAAGGGTGAATAGAATATGTATGTAAAATGTTTACTACACTAAAAGATTACTAAAGAATGGATTTTGAAAGAATACCGATCATTTTAATGATGGTGATCTACTTCAAAGTGCAAGTCCAAAGGTATTATTATTTGAATATGCACGCTTTGGACTATGTGTCATGTATATGGCGCCACTTTTTATGTTGATAGATTCTTTTAAAAAGGAAAAGGAAATGCTGAAAGAGAATCTATAAAATATATTTGGCAGAAAAGAAAAGATTGGAAATATCCAATTTAGGTATATGGATGATATACATGTTATGGTTGTATTCTTTGATTGTTAGACAATGTGGTTCTTGGGTATTGGATACCGAATTGGTTGGTATGAAATTTCATACGGAACAACGCAATTCATGAACCACAATGGCCTAAGTAACTAGCAAGAGAATATGTGATGATGTTCATCGAAAACAAACAAACCGTTGTTTGTATTTCTCGTTGACATCAAAGCTTGACTTCAAGATTTGTTTTAATAATTGTTATTTAAATCAGGTATTATGAGAACAAAGGTTGTTCAAATAATTACTGTATTCCATATAAGATGGATGATTTACAAATCTAGTTGGAGAAATCACATCCATAAAACCTAATGCTAAAATGTCGCAAGACAAATGATTGAAAGATCACTTACGAAGTGACATCGCCGTTTAAATTATATTGGAAAGAAAACATGAAGAAACTCCATATGCATGGATGTTTGGAGTCTTTGATTTGATCAAGTGACGCTTGTGAGACTTTCCTCGGGATAATTAAAACTTCCTTCAAAGGCCAAAGAAGAACGAACGACTAAATTATTGGAATTTATACATATCGATGTATGTAGTCCATTATGTGTAGTCGTAAGGGATGGGTTTCAACTTCATATGCTTTCTCCGCAATTTTGAGTGAATATTCACTTAATGAGAAAGAAGTATGAAATATTTGAAAAATGTTTCAAAGACTTTCAAGATGAAGTGAAAAATCATTGTAACAAGAAAAATAAAATGGTTTATGATTTTATCATAAGGGATTTATTTGAGTTACAAGTGTAACAAGAAAAATAAATGAATTATGATTTATCATAAAGGGATTTATTTGAGTTACAAGTTTAGCAAAAACACCTAGATTTGCATCTCCCGAAACACCATAGGAGTATGGAGTGTTTGAGATTTGTAATGAAACCTTGTGTGAAATGGTTTGATCAAAGGTGTTATTTATAAAACTGCCATTATGTTTTAAAAGATTAAAGCTTTAGAGACTTCCGCTTTTACACTGAAAAGAGCTCCATCTTGATCCATTGAAATGACACCATGGAAGTTATGGTTTGGGGTAAAACCCAAGTTGTCATTTCTTAAATTTTGGTATGCTAAACATAAGTAAGATGTTTACAACCAAAGTCGGATGAGCATGTCTTTGTAGGTTATTTCGAATAACAATTGGTTATTCCTCCATAACATCGAGGACAAAAGGGTTTGTCGCTTGAAATGTGAAGTTTCTTGAAAAAGGATTTTTTTCGCAAAAGTTAAGTGGGAGGACAATAGAACTTTGATAAGGTTAACGAACCTTAGCTAAATGTGCTGAGTTGCGCAGCGCCGGAAATCGTTCTGGAGGCTGTCATAATGCTCATAGCTTATGTGCCTCAAAGGTTGTGGTCACGGAGATCTAAGTTCTTATTGAACCAAGTCGGTCGAATAAACAATCAAATACTAAGATTTAAGAGTAAATCATTATTGTTTGACAATGATGAACCGACTATATGCAAAGAAGCGATGATGGGCCCTGACTCTGTCAAATGGCTTGAAGCCATAAAATCCGTGATAGTTCCATAGACAAGAAATCAAGTTTTGAACTTGGAAGACCCTCCGGAAAGGTGTAAAAACCTATCAGTCGTATTTGGATCTATAAATAAACAGACATGGATGTTTCACATCTATGAAATAGTTGACATGTCGTAAAGTATTTTATGACAATGTTCAAGGAGTTGACTATGACAAGATTTGATCTTTCATAGTGATATTTAGTCTGGACGGATTAAAGTAGCAACCACTACATATAATTTGTTATATGGTAGATGAATAAACAAAACAAAGTTCTTCTAATAGAATGGTTACCTAGGACGTGTACATGACACGATCCAAAGGGTTTTGTTAATTCAAAGGATGCTAAAAAGGGCATGCAAACTTCAATGGTTGAAGTAAGCATCGCGGAGTTGGAATCTTCACCGTGATGAAAAAGAGTTTTCATCAGGAGACGATGAAGATGCTTGCATTTGCAAGAAATTAAGTGGGAGCGCTGAGACATATTTCTAATACATTATGTGGAGGACATCTTGTTGATTAGAAATGATGTAATTTTTATTGACAAAGGTTAAGAATTTCATTTTGATGAAAGACATAGGCAAAACCCGAATATTTAGCATGAATGTCTATAGTGGATAGACTATGACGCTAATATGGTTATGCCAAACGTACATATATGAGATATTGAAGGAGTTCAATATAGAAACGACAAGAAGCAGTTCTTGTCACATGGAAAGGAATTGAATCAAGATTCAAGTGTATCGACACTTGATAAGTGAAACAAGATTCAAGTGCTTTGACACTTGATGAGTGAAATCACGAGAATGTTTTGATCAATCATACCATGATATCTACACATCCAGATATGTCCTATGCTCTGAGTGTTATGAGCATATACCAGAATGAATCATAAAATGATCATTGGACGATAGTGAGGATATTCTTATGATCTTTTTGAAAGAACTAAGAATATATTTGTGTAGAGGTGACAAACAATTACAAATAGTTCATTGTAAAGTGTTACATTTATACTAGGTTTGTCACGAGATACAAATTAAGTTTATCTCAATTTAAACTATCGGTGGCACAATGTAATGGAAAGGAGATTCCATGATGGATTTGGAAGAGTTCCAAAGTTAAGACATTGTGACGAATACTACAACAAAAGGCTAAGTATATGACTGCTATAGTAGCAACAAAGGAGGACATTTGTGTCAAGTAGTTTGTTATCAAATTAAGGTGTGGTTCGCAACGGGATAACACTAAACATATATTGTATGACAATAGTATCGAAATGATTTAACCCCAAGGAACTAAAGGTATCACCAAAAGACCAAATTTATACAATGTCATCTCATTGGAGAATGAGTGATGCGTGGAGACGCAAAGACATGCAAATACACACTGACCTGAAAGCGTCAGATCCGTAGATTATGTCAACCACTTGCAATTGCGTATATGGAACACCGGAAAGCCTTAAGTGTTCAGTACGCAAAGTTTTCAAACTAGATTATTGTCTCTAGTGCAAGTGGGAGACTGAAGGGAATATGCCCGAGAGGCAATAATACAGTGGTTATTATCGTATTCCTTGTTTATGATAAATGTTTATTTTACATGCTATAATTGTATTAATATGGAAACGTTAATACATGTGTGTTTAATAAACAAAAAGGAAGTTCCTAGTTATGCCTCTTTCTAAACTATGTCGTTGATTAACAAGATGATCATAGGTTTCCTGATCATGGACATTGGATGTTGTTAATAACGAGGTAACAACATTAGTGTAATGGTGTGATGAACATTCATCCGAAGTATAGAATTACGATCAAAGTCATTGAGTTTATATTGCTATAACAACTTACGAAGTGATCCTAATCCTTAGACCATGAGATCATGTCAATCACTAACACCGGAAGAGTTTCTTGATAACATCAAACGTCACACCGCAACAGGGTGATTATAAAGATGGGTTCAGAACTACTAAAGCGTTATGTTGAGGCCATGGTGTTGGAATTATGCCCTATAGGCAATAATAAAGATGTTATTATTATAATTCTTGTTCATGATAATGTTTATATTCCATGCTAGAATTGTATTAAGCGGAAACTTTAATACTTGTGTGGTTTGTGAACAACACCGTGTCCCTAGTACGCCTCTATGGACTAGCTCATTGATCAATGATGGTTAAGGTTTCCTAACCATAGACATGAGTTGTCAATTGATAATGAGATCATATCATTGGGAGAATGATATGATGGACATACCCAAACTAAGCGAAGCAATTAGATCGTGTCATCGTGTTCGTCTTTGCGAAGCTTTTCTTATGTCAAATATTGTATTCCTTAGACCATGAGATAATACAACTCCCTGGTATCGGAAGAAAGCTTTGAGGTCATCAAACGTCATCCTATGAGAGGGTGATCATAAAGGTGTCTCTCAGGTGATCGGAAAGTATCTGTTGGGTTGTATGTATCGAGATGGGATTTGTCCCTCCCAAGTCGGAGAGATATACTTCGGGCCCACTCGGTAATCGATATCAACACCGCTTGCAAGCATGTGGTTAAGGAGTTAATCACAAAGTGATATCGGATTACAGAATGAGTAAAGTACTTGCTGTGAACGAGATTGAACTAGGTATGACGGTACCGACGATCAAATCTCGGGCAAGTAAAATATCGCGAGACGAAGGGAATATATATATGGGATTGATTGAATCCTGGCATAGTGGTTCATCCGATATGATCATCGATGAATGTGTGGGAGACAATATGGGTTTCCACACCCCGCTGTTGATTATTGATAGAAGATCATGTCTGCATATTCTCGAACCCGCAGGGTCACACACTTAACGTGTCTCGACGCTAGGATAGATTGGATAATTGGTTTATCAGTTTTTTGTTCGGAGTCTCGGATGGGATCCGGGACATCACGAGAGGTTCCGGAGTGGTCCGGAGAATAAGATTCATATAAGGCAGTGCAGTTTTTGGAGTTCGGAATTGTTCCGGGTTAATCGGTATTGTACCGGAAGCTTCTAGAACCTTCCGGAAGGGGACCAACGTGGCCCCACCTTCCGGGAGGGGGCATGGGCCTATGAGGGAGTGCCCTGGCCGCATTGGCCAGGGGCACAAGGCCCCATAGGGCCCAGCCGGCCAAGGGGGTTTTTAAACTCGAGATAGACCTTCTAGAAGGGGGGGTTTCCTTGCCCCCCACTCCTTCTCCTTGGGGCCGCCGGTTTGGCTTGGGGGAGGGGGCTAGGGTTGCAGCCACCCACCCCTCTATATAAATAGGGCTGGGGGCGCACCACCCCCCCCACCTTCCCCTCCAAAGCTAGCCGCCCTGCTGCCCTACTCTCTCTCTCTCCCTCCCGACTGCGTGTAGGCGAAGCCCTGCTGCAGAAACTCTCCACCATATACACCACGCCGTCGTGTTGTAGATCCAATCTATCTCTCCACCATACTTGCTGGTCCGAGGAAGGAGGAGACGTCGAGGTGCTGCACGTGTGCATCTCACGGAGGCACCGCCACTTGTGGTGCTAGATCGGATCGGATCGCGAGGAGGAGAAGCGAGTACGACTACATCACCTACGTTCCGACGAACGTTCCGCTCTGCGAATCTTCAAGGGTATGAAGATCTAATCCAATATCTCTCATTGATTGCATCTCCTAGATTAGATCTTGGCTTCCCTCTGTTCGCATCCGTAGAAAATTTTGATTTACTATGCCGCGAAACCCTTCAGTGGTATCAGAGCTAGATCTATGCGTAGATGTGTTTCACGAGTAGAACGCAACATGGTTGTTGCGGGCGTTGATGTTTTCTGTTGCAAGCCTCTTGTTTGTGTTCTTCTTATGACGCGGGATAGTGAGATTGAAGCGGTGCAGGCCAACCTTACGCGACGTCGTTCGCGAGACCGGCTCCGCACTCGACGTGTGGCTTGTTCCACACATGCGGCTGGTGGATGTCAGTTTCTCTCACTATAGTTGTCATGGGATTAACACCGGAGTTTGGCAACCATAATATCACCGTTGTGGCTTTCCGTAGGTAAGAATCATTCTTAGCATCTACTCCCATAAGCCACGTAAAACATGCAACAACAAAGTAGATGCGTCTAACTTGTTTTTGCAGGGAGTGTTTTCTGTGATATGGTATGGCCCAAGATGTGATGTGTATAATGTATGCGATGATAATGTTTTGTAATGTTTCACGACTTGCAAGTCGATGAGTACACAACCGGCAGGAGCCATATGGTTGTCTTTATAATTGTGTATGACATGTGTGTCAACTTCTTATACGCCATGTAATAGTTTCACTTTATCGCTAAGTAGTTAGCAATAGTTGTAGTTGCTATTCGTGGTGGAGGCAATCATGGTGGAGTGATGGAGATCATGCCGGAACGCACAAGCTGGAGATCATTGCGCGAAGATTGGATATACCATGTCACATAAAGTTATATGCATGTGATGTTTATCCTTTTATGTATCTTATTATGCTTAGATCGCGACGGTAGCATTATAAGATGATTCCTCACTTAAAGATCAAGATAAAAACTGTGTTCTCCCCAAGTATGCACCGTTGCGAAAGTTCGTCGTGTCCAAGCATCACGTGATGATCGGGTGCTATAGACTCTACGCTCACATACAACGGGTGCAAGCCACATGCGGAAATACTTGGGTCTAAGTTGACGAGCCTAGCATGTACAGACATGGCCTCGGAACACATGAACCGAAAGGTTAAGCATGAGTCATATGAATGATATGATCGACACTTCGTTATCCACCATTGAAACCACATCTCTTCTCGTGATGATCGGATTAGGTGTGGTGAATTTGGATCGTGTTCACTAAACAACTTGAGGGATGTTGAATTTAGTGGGAGTTCATCTAGTAATTTGATTAAGTTGAACTAGTTATCATGAACATAGTCTAATTTGTACTTGCAAATACTGTAGATCACATGGCTAAGTCCAACTTCAACTTCAACATTTTTGCTGAGAAGGAAAAGCTTAGAAACAATGGGTCTAACTTCACCAATTGGTTCCGCAATCTAAGAATCATTCTCTCTGGCGGTCAAAAGGACTATGTCCTTGGGAAAGCGTTAGGTGACCCCCCTGCTGCAACTGCGCCGGCTGATGAGAAAGCTGTCTATCAGTCGCGCAAAGATGATTATGGCGTGATTAAGAGCACCATGTTGCTTGCTATGGAACCGGAACTTCAAAATCGTTTTGAAGACTATCCCGGGCCCTTTGAGATTCTCGAAGAGCTGAAAATCATGTTTCAGACCCAGGACCGTTCTGAGAGATATGAGATCTCTGAGAAGTTCTTTAACTGCAAGATGGAGGAAGGGAGTTTCGTTAGTGAGCACGCCATTAAGATGACGGGCTACACTCAACGCCTTGAGCAACTGGAATGCACGATTTCAGAGGAGCTCAAGATTGACAGGTTCTGCAATCACTCCCTCCCAGCTACAAAAGTTTTGTAGTGACTCATAATCAGATTGGTTCCACTGATACGATCACCGAGCTCTTCGCAAAGCTGAAAGCCGCGGAAGTGGACATAAAAAAGTATAATCATGTGTTGATGGTCAACAAGCCCACCTTCAAGAAAGGTAAGGGTGCAAAGAAGCCCTTCAAGAAGGACGGCGGCAAGCGCACTGCCCCTGCTGAGAAGAAGCTCAAGTCTGGTCCTAAGAGGGACACTGAGTGCTTCTATTGCAAGGACAAGGGTCACTGGAAGCGCAACTGTCCGAAGTACTTAGCGGACAAGAAGGCTGGCACCATCAAAGGTATATTTGATATACATGTTATTGATGTTTTCCTTACTAGCCCTCGTTGTAGTGCCTGGGTATTTGATACCGGTTCAGTTGCTAATATTTGTAACTCGAAACAGGAGCTACGGAATAGACGGCGGCTTACGAGGGATGAGGTGACGATGCGCGTTGGCAACGGATCAAGAGTTAATGTGATGGCCGTCGGCACGCTCTCCTTAGTTTTACCTTCGGGATTAGTTTTAAACCTTAATAAGTGTTATTATGTGCCTGCGTTGAGCATGAACATTATTTCTGGATCTTGTTTATTGCAAGACGGTTATTCATTTAAATCTGAGAATAATGGTTGTTCTATTTATATGAGTAACATCTTTTATGGTCATGCACCTATTGTAAATGGTTTATTTCTTCTAAATCTCGAAAGGGATAAAACACACATCCATAACATTGAGGCTAAGAGATGCAAAGTAGATAGTGATAATACTACTTATTTGTGGCACTGTCGTCTAGGTCATATTGGTGTAAAGCGCATGAAGAAACTCCATTATGATGGACTTTTGGAGTCTCTTGATTTTGAATCATTTGACACATGCGAACCATGCCTCATGGGCAAGATGATCAAAACCCCGTTCTCCGGTATGATGGAGCGAGCAACAGACTTGTTGGAAATCATACATACCGATGTATGCAGACCGATGAGTGTTTCGACGCGCGGTGGATATCGCTATTTTCTCACTTTTACCGATGACTTAAGTAGATATGGGTATATCTATTTAATGAAACATAAATCTGAAACATTTGAAAAGTTCAAAGAATTTCAGAATGAAGTGGAGAACCATTGTAACAGAAAGATTAAGTTTATACGATCCGATCGTGGAGGTGAATATTTGAGTTATGATTTTCTCACGCATCTTAAAGCAAGCGGAATCGTTTCGCAACTCACGCCACCCGAAACACCACAGCGCAATGGTGTGTCTGAACGCCGGAATCGAACCTTATTAGATATGGTCCGATCAATGATGTCTCTTACTGATTTGCCGTTATCATTTTGGGGTTATGCATTAGAAACCGCTGCATTCACTTTAAATAGGGCTCCATCTAAATCCGTTGAGACGACACCGTATGAACTGTGGTTTGGTGCTAAACCTAAGTTGCCGTTTCTTAAAGTTTGGGGATGCGAAGCTTACGTCAAGAAGTTGATGCCGGACAAGCTCGAACCCAAAGCGGAGAAATGCGTCTTCATAGGATACCCTAAAGAAACTATTGGGTATACCTTCTATCACAGAACCGAAGGCAAAGTGTTTGTCGCAAAGAACGGTTCCTTTCTTGAGAAGGAGTTTCTCTCGAAAGAAGTGAGTGGGAGGAAAGTAGAGCTAGACGAGGTTATTGAACCTTCTCTTGAATTGGAGAGTAGCGCAGCACCTGAAATTGTTCCAGTGCCGCCTGCACCAACAATAGAGGAAGCTAATGACAAGGATCATGAAGCTTTGGACGATGCTGCTACTGAACGTCGCAGGTCGACAAGGTCGCGTGCCCCTCCTGAGTGGTACGGCAACCCTGTCTTGACTGTCTTGTTAGTAGAAGACAGTGAACCTACGAACTATGAGGAAGCGATGATGAGCCCAGACTCTGAGAAATGGCTAGAAGCCATGAAATCCGAATTGGGATCCATGAGCGAAAACCAAGTATGGACTTTGGTGGACCCTCCTAGCGACCGAAAGGCCGTTGAGTGCAAGTGGATCTTCAAGAAGAAAACGGACGCGGATGGTAATGTTACCGTCTATAAAGCACGGCTTGTCGTGAAAGGTTTTTGACAAGTTCAAGGTGTTGACTACGATGAGACTTTCTCTCCCGTAGCGATGTTTAAGTCCATTCGGATTTTATTAGCAATTGCTGCGTTTCATGATTATGAAATATGGCAGATGGATGTCAAGACTGCGTTCCTCAATGGCAACATTGATGAAGAGTTGTATATGATGCAACCCGAAGGTTTTGTCGATCCTAAGGATGCTGATAAAGTGTGCAAACTTCAACATTCCATCTATGGACTGAAGCAAGCATCTCGGAGTTGGAACCTTCGTTTTGATCAAGTGATCAAGAGCTTTGGATTTGTTCCAAATTGCTACGAAGCTTGTATCTACAAGAAAGTGAGTGGGAGCTCGGTGACGTTTCTGGTACTATATGTGGATGACATATTGATTATTGGAAATGACATTAACATGCTTAACGATGTGAAGAGTTATTTGAACAAGTGTTTTTCAATGAAAGACCTAGGTGAAGCTGCTTATATATTGGGCATCAAGATCTATAGAGATAGACAAAGGCGCCTGATAGCTTTAAGCCAGAGTACATACCTAGACAAAGTTCAGAAAAGGTTCAGAATGGATAAGGCAAAGAAAGGTTCAGTGCCTATGTTGTCAGGTAAGATATTGATCAAGGCTCAGTGTCCAGCTACGGTAAATGATAGGGAAGCTATGAGCAAAGTGCCTTATGCCTCGGCCATAGGTTCTATCATGTATGCCATGCTGTGTACTAGACCGGATGTGTCCAATGCTCTTAGTTTGACGAGCAGGTATCAAAGTGATCCAGGAGTGGAACATTGGACAGCCGTGAAGAACATCCTAAAGTACCTAAATAGAACTAAAGAAATGTTCTTAGTCTATGGGGGTGATGAACAGCTCGTCGTAAAAGGTTACGTCGACGCTAGTTTCGACACCAACAAGGATGATTCTAAATCTCAGACAGGATACGTGTATATTTTGAATGGAGGAGCTGTGATCTGGAGAAGCTGCAAGCAAAGCGTGATCGCGGGATCTACAGTAGAAGCGGAATACATGGCTGCTGCAGAAGCGTCAAGTGAAGGAGTTTGGATCAGGAACTTCATCAGTGAGCTTGGCGTGGTTCCAAGTGCATTGGACCCACTGGAGATATTGTGTGACAACACTGGCGCCATAGCACTTGCTAAGGAACCAAGATATCATCCAAATACCAAGCATATCAACCGCAAGTTTCATATAATCCGAGATTATATAGCAGATGGAGATCTGACGATTAGCAAAGTACATACAGATCTGAATGTCGCAGATCCATTGACTAAACCTCTTCCACGTGTAAAACATGATCAACACCTCAGTGCCATGGGTGTGAGATTGTTGCCAGATGTAAACTAGATTATTGACTCTAGTGCAAGTGGGAGACTGTTGGAATTATGCCCTAGAGGCAATAATAAAGATGTTATTATTATAATTCTTGTTCATGATAATGTTTATATTCCATGCTAGAATTGTATTAAGCGGAAACTTTAATACTTGTGTGGTTTGTGAACAACACCGTGTCCCTAGTACGCCTCTATGGACTAGCTCATTGATCAATGATGGTTAAGGTTTCCTAACCATAGACATGAGTTGTCAATTGATAATGAGATCATATCATTGGAAGAATGATATGATGGACAGACCCAAACTAAGCGAAACAATTAGATCGTGTCATCGTGTTCGTCTTTGCGAAGCTTTTCTTATGTCAAATATTGTATTCCTTAGACCATGAGATAATACAACTCCCTGGTATCGGAAGAAAGCTTTGAGGTCATCAAACGTCATCCTATGAGAGGGTGATCATAAAGGTGTCTCTCAGGTGATCGGAAAGTATCTGTTGGGTTGTATGTATCGAGATGGGATTTGTCCCTCCCAAGTCGGAGAGATATACTTCGGGCCCACTCGGTAATCGATATCAACACCACTTGCAAGCATGTGGTTAAGGAGTTAATCACAAAGTGATATCGGATTACGGAACGAGTAAAGTACTTGCTGTGAACGAGATTGAACTAGGTATGACGGTACCGACGATCGAATCTCGGGCAAGTAAAATATCGCGAGACGAAGGGAATATATATATGGGATTGATTGAATCCTGGCATCGTGGTTCATCCGATATGATCATCGATGAATGTGTGGGAGTCAATATGGGTTTCCAGACCCCGCTGTTGATTATTGATAGAAGATCATGTCTGCATATTCTCGAACCCGCATGGTCACACACTTAACGTGTCTCGACGCTAGGATAGATTGGATAATTGGTTTATGAATTTTTTGTTCGGAGTATCGGATGGGATCCGGGACATCACGAGAGGTTCCAGAGTGGTCCAGAGAATAAGATTCATATAAGGCAGTGCAGTTTTTGGAGTTCGGAATTGTTCCGGGTTAATCGGTATTGTACCGGAAGCTTGTAGAACCTTCCGGAAGGGGACCAACGTGGCCCCACCTTCCGGGAGGGGGCATGGGCCTATGAGGGAGTGCCCTGGCCGCATTGGGCCAGGGGCACAAGGACCCATAGGGCCCAGCCGGCCAAGGGGGTTTTTAAACTCGAGATAGACCTTCTAGAAGGGGGGGTTTCCTTGCCCCCCACTCCTTCTCCTTGGGGCCGCCGGTTTGGCTTGGGGGAGGGGGCTAGGGTTGCAGCCACCCACCCCTCTATATAAAGAGGGCTGGGGGCGCACCCCCCCACACACCTTCCCCTCCAAAGCTAGCCGCCCTGCTGCCCTACTCTCTCTCTCCCTCCCGACTGCGTGTAGGCGAAGCCCTGCTGCAGAAACTCTCCACCATATACACCACGCCGTCGTGTTGTAGATCCAATCCGTCTCTCCACCATACTTGCTGGACCGAGGAAGGAGGAGACGTCGAGGTGCTGCACATGTGCATCTCACGGAGGCACCGCCACTTGTGGTGCTAGATCGGATCGGGTCGCGAGGAGGAGAAGCGAGTACGACTACATCACCCACGTTCCGACGAACGTTCCGCTGTGCGAAACTTCAAGGGTATGAAGATCTAATCCAATCTCTCTCGTTGATTGCATCTCCTAGATTAGATCTTGGCTTCCCTCTGTTCGCATCCGTAGAAAATTTTGATTTACTATGCCGCGAATCCCTTCACATGGATCGAGAGTGGAATTTTTTCATTCCGATGACGGATAGATATGCTCTGGGCCCTCTCGGTGATATCACATTGATTAGCTTGCAAGCAAGTGATTTGATCACTAGAATGTTATATCATAGAAACGAGAAAAGAGTGCATGTCAGTAACGAGATCAAACTAGGTATGGAGATACCGATGATCGAATCTCGGACATGTAATATATCGCGAAACAAAGGGATTAAGATACTAGCGTAAAAGGTTCCGACGATCACAAGAAAGTCATCGTTGAATGTGTGGGAGTCAGTATGGGTCTCCAGATCCCGCTTCTGATTATTGATCTGAGAGAGGTCTCGATCATGTCCGCATTATTCACGAACCGTAGGGTGAAACACTTAAGAGACACCGACATCCATTTGGAGCAAAAGTTTCATGCCGAAAAGAATAACAAGCGCAGGAATTTATTTCACTAGATACCGAAACGGGTTTTCGGGTGAAATTGCAGAAAGTGTTTCTGCATGTGAAATGAAATACTAGCAAGGGGTTATATATGAATGTTTGTCATGAAAGTAATTGACAAAATTCTGAATAAATAAAAGGAGTTTTATTTAATGAGAGTTTGCATTAAATTTGGTGGAAATTTAATGGGAATTTGAGTGGGTTTTTGAGTGGAGGGAATTGAAAGGCATTTGAGTGAGTGGAGTGTCCACCCACATGAATGTGGAAGAGGTGGGGGCAGCCCCATGGCTGGGCGCATGGCCCCTTGGGTGCCCCCTCTCCCTATAAAAGGAGCCCCCTCCCTCTCTCTCACTCACACCTCCTCGTGAAGGATCTCTCTCCCCCTCTAGTACTTATCCCCCATGGTCTCGGACTAGCGAGATACATGTTCCCGGTGGCTATTCGGCAAGAAAGAGTTGTTCTTTCGCTGCATCGCTGGAGCGAGGAGGCGGAGGTTGATCGGTGCCTCGAACGTGTGTGCGAGCACGGATGCGCTGCTATTTTGCGGCGCTAGGACTTCCTCTCGATCTTGAGATCGGCAAGATATCGTCTACATCAACCACGAGTTTGGACTCGTTAAGCTTTGTCGGTCTTCAAGGGTATGTTCTCTACGGATATACATCCGCCTGTTGTTTGTATCTAGTAGATAGATCTTAGTACATAGTTGTTCCCATCGTAGGAATTTTTTTGTTTTCTATGCTGCGAACCCTACAAAGCTATGTGCAGAAAAATGCTAACCATCTTTAACTTGTGAGTCATGATTTTTAGGTCATCTCAAAAATCACCATAGTGACTACCATATATATCATTTGGACCTTATATTATACCGGTATTCCGTGAGTTAGGTGATAGTTTCTATGTGATGCTTTGATTTTCTTCAGCTTTACTTTGTTCACATCACTTGCCTGGAACATTTCATATATGATATACTCCAACTTCTTGTTTTCTTCTTTCTAGACAACTCTATCTGTCTCCCACTTTTTCTTCTCTTCCAGCAGGGCATCTCTTTCAGCCTCTAGCTTATTTTGTTTGATCTTAAACACATCAGCCTAGGATTTTAACACATTCTTCAATTCTTGTTTTGCATTCTTCAGCACCTCAACCTCATGCTTCAAAGTTTGTATGTGCTTCTGCTCTTGCAACTCACTGCTCCTTCTCTCATATATCTCAAAAATTATAGTACTATTGCTATCATCATACATTGACCACAACTTACTTAGTGCATTATTGAGAGTGTCAAGCCATTCCTTATCTAGCCAAGACTGGAACCCATAGTTGATTGATTGCTGCAAATTAAACATAACATGGTAAATGGGTATAAGCATGGGTGTAAACACAAATAGTAACAGATTGAGATAATTCATTTCTTTATGTCTGTCAGTATCAACATTTCATTCCTTTATCTGTCAGTACCAACATTTCATTCGAATGTGAGCTAAACTAATTCAGTGAATTAAGCTATATGCACTAAACTAACATGATAAGCTATATGCAATAAACTAAACTAGGTTAGTGGTTTAAGCTATATGAACTCAAAAAGATGCATTGGCAGTAACAGATTGAGATAATCAAAGATAAATTAATTCAGTGGCAGTAACATATTCAGATGCTCAAAAAGGGTGAAGTAAAAAGGAGAAAATTACTTACATTTTAAATCTGACACATGTAGAATCTCCTCCCAGTGTCTGTCCCTTCAAAGGCTACGCATTTGCGCGGCTCGAGGTTGTGCATGTCACAGAGCTCGGTGCCCATGGCTATCCCACAAAATGTCGGGTCATCAATCACATTAGGAGCATAGTCGAGGCCCATGAGGCCCTAATCGAAGAAGAAATCGAATTTAATCAACCTAATTTGATGACAAATTGACAAATTCCAATTTCAGATGAACCCTAATTTGAGAAATGGGGGAGGGGAATGGACTGGAGCTTACCCGTATGTACGAGTTGCTCGACTCAGAACCATCATGCCAGCTAGACATGGCGACGACTGCGCTCGACTAGGACGACGATGATAATGGTGGGGCGGTCGGCGACTCGGCGAAATTTGGACGAATATAGGGATCCCGTGGGCGCTGAATTGCTAGGCGAAGGGGAGACGAGTGTCCAACGGCACCGTATAGCCCGCCTCGTGGAGCAGCCGGGCTTCCCACTAATGCATCGTGCGTGGCCGGGAAATCCCTCGGCCATGGCTTTTCGGTGGAGTTGAGGAGGAAGAAAGGTGCGAGCGTCCGAAATTCGCCGGAGTTGGGAGAGCTGTGAGAGACTGTGAAGGGAGACAGCGAGATGTATGCCTTTTATAGGCCGAGTTCGGCGGCGAGGCGGGAGGGGTGTAGTGGCGAGGGTGGGAAAAGAAAAACGGCGGGAAGGATGACGACGACTTGTCTTCTATCGCTGACAGGCTGGTCCACTTGGCCAATTCGCTGCGTCCGGCGTTCCCAGGGCGTATCCGGGATACTGGGTTTGGCCTAGGTAGTTCGGACCAAAATTGGCCCCAAATCCGTCCGAAACAGGTTCCTGGGTACGTGACTGGGCCAATTTTCGACGTCCGGACCTAAATTCAGCGTCCAGATCGGCGTCGTGGGTAGTCGATGTTAGACGTGTACGTATAGGACACGTCTACCGGCCGTATAGTTTCCAAATTGTAATATCTATCTAGCTTGGCAACCAAGTCTCCTTGTACTATTTATAATCCCAGCCGTGGGGCAAATCAATTAAGTGCAACAATTATATTTGCCTTCATGGTATCATATTAGGGTTTACGATCCTCTCCCTCCATGGCGCTGCAAGATCCCTCCGCATACGATCTCGCGGCGGTTGCTGCAGAGGCCACCGCCAAGGCGTCTCTCTGGGCGCTCGCCGCCGTGCTCCCAAGCATTCGCACCGCTGTTCCGGTCACCCTCGAGCTCTCGCCATCGTTCGATCATGGCTCAATGGCGATGTTGCACCCGAGCTTCTGGCCATGGTTGTCGACACCACCACGCCGCTGCCTGGCCACACCTTATGGACGCGTCTCTCCAACATCTACCACGATAACTCTGAGACGCGGTCCTCCTACCTTGAGCAAGAATTCCACGGTCTCAAACAGGGCCCCATGACCGTGGCGGAGTACTGCCGCAAGCAGAAGATCCTCGCCGATGAGCTCAACGCGTTGGGCACGACCATCACCGACAAGCACCTTGTCCAGAACACGCTCTGCGGGCTCGGGTCTAAACTTGCGTACATGCGCACGCTGACCCTCAAGCAGCGTCCCCTACCGTCGTTCCTCGACGTGCGCTCATCACTTCTCCTCAAGGAGCTCACACTCCAGTAGTCCGACGAGTCATCCTCCTCGGCTCCATCCTCCTTCGTCGCTCGAGGTGCTCCAACGCCTTAACCACCGCGTGGTCCAGCAGACAATAATGCACCACCACGCCGCCCTGATGTGTGCCGTAATTTCCAGCGAGGAAGCTGCCGCTTTGGTGCGTGGTGCCGCTACCTTCACTCGGCGCCTCCCCAGCAGCAAGGCGGCATCCAACCCAACACACCCGGGAAGGGTCCCCAGGCTCCCTGGCCGTCAATACAGAACCCCTGGGCAGGATCCATCCAGATGTGGCCCGGGCAGCCCTAGCGCCCACCGTTCCTTGGCTCGCCTCAGGCTCATCATGTCGTGGTGTCACCTCCGAGTTTGTGGCCCTATGCTGCTTCCCCTTCTATGCCATGGCCACCTGGGACACCTCTACCTCACATGCCGTGGATACAAGGAGCACCAGGACCGTTGCCGACCACTCCACCGCCTGCACCGACATACACTGCTCCATCTTCGTCCTTCGACCAAGGTTCCCTCATGCAGGCTTTCAACACCATGTCCCTGACGCCACCATGTCCCCTCTCACTCCCCTTATCCACATGTCATCGTCTGCAATGGTCATACCCTTCCAATCACCATCGTAGGTCACACAACTATGTCTACACCTAATCAGTCTTTTCAACTTAACAATGTCTTAGTTACCCCCAACCTCATCAAAAATCTTCTCTCTGTTCACAAGTTCACCACTGATAATTTTGTTTCTATTGAGTTTGATCCGTTCGGTCTTTCTGTGAAGGACCTCCGCACCAAGAACGAGATCGTCATGTGCAATAGTGTTGGCGACCTCTACCCCTTCCAGTGGACGTCTTCTCCTGCGCACACCCTCTCCACCACTACATCGTCGTCAACATTATGGCATCGTCGTCTAGGACATCTCAATAGTCAAGCTTTGTCACACCTAGCAAGTGCATTTTATTTTCCGTGTAATAAGAATAACACCGATGATCATTTATGTCATGCTTGTCAATTAGGGAAACATGTTCGACTACCCTTTGATAGTTCATCTACTCAAACCACTCGCCCCTTTCAACTAATTCATTGTGATTTGTGGACTTCTCCTCTCTCTAGTGTGTCTGGCTACAAATACTATCTAGTTGTGTTAGATGATTTCTCTCACTATCTTTGGACTTTTCCTTTCCGCGTCAAATCCGATACTTTCTCCACCCTCAAAAATTTCTTTGCTTATGTCTCTACACAATTTAACACAACTATTCAGTCCTTGCAATGTGACAATGGTCGTGAATTTGACAACAATGCAGCTCGTGTTTTTCTCTCATCCTTAGGCACCAAGGTTCGTCTATCTTGCCCATACACATCCCCCCAGAACGGCAAAGCCGAACGTGTCATTCGTTCCATGAACAACATGGTGTGTTCACTTATTTTCCAAGCAAGCATGCCTCCGGTCTATTGGGTTGAAGCTCTTCACACTGCCACCTTTCTCTTCAACCTTCACCCCACCAAAACCCTTCAGCAGCGTACACCACACGAAGTTCTCCTAGGTCTCCCACTTCCATTAGGCCAGCTCCGTGTTTTTGGTTGTCTATGTTATCCTAACATCTCCGCCACAACACCTCACAAACTAGCTCCTCGCACAACCGTTTGCGTCTTCCTAGGGTACTCCTCTAATCATCGTGGCTATCGATGTCTTGACCTTACCACTCACAAAATTATCATTTCTCGTCATGTCATCTTTGACGAAAATTCGTTCCCTGTCTCCAAAACTTCAACACCCCCTCCTATCTCCACTGATCTATCATTTCTGGATGATCTTCCCCCCATCCTTCCGCTGCCTATTACCCCTCCTATACTCCTACACAGCCTCACGCCCCTCAACCCGAGCCACACACACCGGTTACACCTCCACCTCCTACACCTCCTGTGGTCCTAGCGCTCGTCGGTCCTCCTCTGGTCGCTAACACTCATTCGATGTATACTCGTGGAAAACGTGGTATGGTGCCAAAGCCTGCTGATCGCCTTACTCTCCTTGCTGATGTTCCCAGTCCCCTTCCTAAGAGCTACCGCAGTTCTCTGAAATATGCTCACTGGCATTCTGCTATGGTCGATAAATTTACTGGCCTAAAAAACAATCAGACATGGGATCTTGTCCCCCGTCCTCCTGGAGCTAATGTTGTTTCTGGCAAGTGGATATTTTGGCATAATCTCAAGACGGATGGTTCTTTGGATCGGTATAAAGCAAGCTGGGTCCTCCGTGGCTTCACTCAGCGTGCCGGCGTCGACTACGGAGAGACTTTCAGCCAGGTTGTCAAACCAGCTACTGTTCGGACCGTACTCTCCATTGCCATCTCTCAAGACTGGCCTGTTCATCAGCGACATCAACAATGCCTTTCTACATAGTACTCTCGCCGAGACAGTATACTGTGCGCAGCCGTCAGGTTTCATCGGCGTCTCCAAGCCCGACCACGTGTGCCGCCTAAATAAGTCTCTCTATGGGCTTAAACAGGCGCCGCGTGCATGGTATAGCCGTTCCGCTGATCATCTTCTTCGACTCGGTTTTGTCGGTTCCCGCGCGGATCCATCGCTCTTCATATACACCCGCAACATGGAGACTGTCTACCTGCTTTTATATGTTGACGACATAGTACTCACGGCTTCATCCAAGCAGCTACTTCGGCAAACCATCATGGCTCTTGAGCGCGAGTTCTCCCTCAAGGATCTTAGTGCACTACACTATTTTCTAGGAGTTGTTGTTACTCGCTCCTCTGATGGCATGTTCCTCTCACAGCGCCAGTACATCCTCAACATCCTCGAGCGTGCAGGTATGAGCGAGTGCAACCCTTGCCCCACTCCTGTCGATACACAGTCCAAGCTTGGCGCTGATGGCGATGTCGTTGCTGACCCATCCACCTATCGGAGCTTGGTGGGAGCCCTCCAATACTTGTCATTCATCAGACCGGATGTCGCCTATGCCGTTCAGCAGGTATGCTTATACATGCACGATCCCCGTAAGCCGCACCTCAATGCGGTTAAGCGGATTCTCCGGTATCTTCGCGGCACCATCGATTATGGCCTACAACTACATCGATCGTCGCCAACATCGCTTACTGCATACACTGATGCTGACTGGGCTGGCTGCCTCGACACACGCAAGTCCACCTCAGGCTATGGAGTATTCCTTGGCGACAATCTGATCTCCTGGTCCTCTAAACGCCAACAAACTGTGTCCCGATCGAGTGCGGAAGCAGAATACCGAGGAGTTGCCAACGCCGTTGCTGAGGCATGCTGGTTACGACAGCTCCTGTCCGAGCTACATCGCCCCCTTCATCGAGCTACGGTGGTCTACAGTGACAACATATCTGCGGTCTACCTATAGACGAACCCGGTTCAACATCAACGTACCAAGCATGTGGAGATTGATCTTCATTTTGTCCGCGAGAGAGTTGCTTTTGGAGATGTTCGTGTTCTCCATGTCCCAACATCTTCACAATATGCAGATATCTTCAGCAAAGGGTTGCCATCGACGGTCTTCACCGAGTTCCGCTCCAGTCTGAGCGTCCGCTCTGCTCCCGCTCCGACTGAGGGGAGTGTTAGACGTGTACGTATAAGACATGTTTATCGGTCGTATAGTTTTCAAATTATAATCTCTAGCTAGCTTGATAACCAAGTCTTCTTGTACTATTTATAATTCCAGCCGTAGGACAAATTAATTAAGTGCAACAATTATATTTACCTTCACCAGCCGAGTGGATGCCCGTACGGGTGGAAGTAGGCCAGGTACGTGGATCAACTGAGTGGATTTCTGGCCGTAGGTGGTTGCGAGAGCTAGCCGATCCTCTCACCGATCGGCCGCCATTAAAAGATCTCACACGCCTCCATTCCACTTTAATAGGAGTATAGTACCCCTTTTGGTTGCCTTTTTCAGCCCGTTGATCTACTTTTCGTTCATGGTTGGTCACATCGATCATTTGAAGTCACGAGTGCCCGGCTAGATTGGCGTCCATAGCACCTGGAGAAGTGATCGGTCGATGACACCGGCCTGCCGTCCATCCACGTGTAAAAGCAAGAAGTTTGTGAGTGGTGTGTGTTCAAGCCCTTCAAGGCCCAACAGGTTCCGTACACGCCAAGTGGCTGTCGTCCGCGCCGGATGATGAATTTCCCGGAGTGTCTCTCTCTTGCCTAGGCAGAGATGCTTGCTCCGGAGGTGCGTTATGCCGATGCTGACGGGGAGAGGGAGTATTGGTGGGCGATGCAATAGATTGCAGCTCACAAAGCAAACGAGAGGAGGATGGCTCGGTACGCGGAGGAGCATCCGGATGTGGTGCAAGCGGAGCTCGACTTCTATGCGAGAAAGAAGAAGAAGAAGAAGAAGAAGAAGAAGAAGAAGGGATGAGGTCCTAGATCCTTGCCGCACCCAGTGCCCGGTGGACTCCGACGACTCCGAGGGGTGGCTCAATTACTACTTCGGCGACTCCGACGCCGATGACGAAGAGTAGATGTTTGTCTAATATGAATGTTGAGTCGTGTTTAGGTTAACTTTGTTTGAATCTCCAAGTGGCATGTTCAAATGTGGTTAAATTTCGGAGTTTGATGTTCAAATGTGGTCGATGGTGCCCTATTTTAGGGCTTCTGTAATTTTACTAGTGCTCTACCTTTATCATCTGAAATAGCAGACCAACATTCGATGCCTAAGAACTACAGATATGGTGCCCAAAAAACGAGAATCAGGTGCCCCTTTTTACTTGATTTTTCTGTTGGATGCTCCACTTTTTCTTTGACCACATCGAACTCAGTCACGAGGAGTGTGAAAATTCTACCGTGCACGCTATTTAACGTGCACGACCCCGCCGTCTCTCTGTCTAGCCTACTCTTTCTTCTTTCATAATTTTAAACTTCTGTAGATTTTGACTTAGAAGACCGATATGAAAAACCGTTTGAATATTTAAGCTTTTAGTGGAGAGAGCTTTAAACAAGACCAATATTGAATTTATTTTGATAATATTTGAAAATTTCTTTGAGGAAAGCCAGAGCTTTAGGGCGGTGGCGGCGGCGCCTCCCCGGTCTCGATTTTTGTCTCCCGAGATCGAGATAACCCATGATGATACCGACACAATGTTCTCGCACATTCTCCCAGACGGCGATGGTGGTCGGCAGAACCAAGACTGCGCCCACCTCGGCCTCAACCTCGTTGGACTTGCACAGAGAGCCACTCTCCTTCGAACAGTTTTTCGCCGACTTTGGATGCTTGAATATTCAAGATTTAGCTTGAAACGTGGACGTGATCATTTGGGCGCAGGTGCGGGACGGCTTCCCCAAACCGCCGATAGTTTGGACAGCGCCCCTCAAAATAACTGCTGAAGCGTTTGCCGGTCGGTGGTTGGGGGCGCCCATGGAGATTGTATAACTCCATTTTTTTTTCAAAATTCCTAAGCCCATCACCTCAAAATCATAAATACTACTCAATCCCTTCATCAAAAGATAAGTGGCTCGCACGTATAACTACATACTGAAATGAACTTAGATAAACCCGAATCACTTAATTATTTCTAGAGTGAGAAGGGACTCGCCTTTCACTTTGAGCTGGATCGCTGACAAGTGTGTGCTTCCTCCCTCGCCTCGCCACCAACGCTTAGAGCTGCCTACACCAGTTCCACAACACCAAACGTGCATCCAACCATCCACGTGACCCTCTGAACCACCACACCGTCCGATGAAACTCAGTCCGTGGACCGTGCTCCCGCCCCATTCCCGACCATCCTTTTCCCCCTCCTTGGCGCGCGCGGCCACCCCCCGCCCTCCTATTTCCGCTCTCCACCACCACCGCCCCGCGAGCTCCCCTCCCCATCATGGCATCCTGCCCAATGCCTACCTCTGCCACCACCACCACCAACCCCTAATTTTTCCCACCTTGGGTTCGACGGCCAACGTCCCCCCGCTCGTCCGTCCGGATTTCCATGGCCCGTGTGGCGGCGCAGCAGCTCGCCGCCGCGCTGCTCCTCGTCTTTCTACCCGCCGCGAGCGCCATCGCCACCTCCTTCGACGTCCCCTTCACCACCCCGCGGCTGTACCTCGAGGAGGACGTCCCCGAGGACGACTACGGCGGGAACGGGGTCGGCGGAGGCGCCGCGGCGGGCGGGGGCGGGACCAAGGGCCTCGCCGGGAACCCCGTCGTCGCCGAGATCGTCAACAAGCGCCTCAAGGCACTCACTGGCACCTTCGCCAAGTCCATCCGCGGCGAGCTCGGATACTGCATCACGGACACGTACGTACTAGTAGCGTTCTCGCCTCCTCATTTCATCACCATATATATATATCGCGGATTCTGAATTTCGGAATCTCTGCAGGGACTCGGAGTGGGACGCGGCTTTCAATTTCACCAAGGACACGACCTTCCTCAACAACTGCATGAAACAGACCAATGGTAGGTACATGTACGCCATAGACAACATACTCCCGAATTTCAGAATGGTGCGTTCGGGTTAGCATTTTCACTGCAAATTCCTTGACTGAATGCTATCATCCCACAGTCTAAACCTGCATGTTCAATTAAAATGATAATGTTGGTTATGGATTCTCTGTCTCTGTCATTATGCTGTTATTCACCTTTCTGAATTTCAGAATGGTGCGTCGTCTCGGGTTAGCATTTTCACTGCAAATTCCTTGACTGAATGCTATCATCCCACAGTCTAAACCTGCATGTTTAATTAAGAAAACCAATACCACCATTCACCTAGAACTGTTCACTAGCCTCTGTCGCGAACTACATTTGATGGATCATGGATGATGCATTCCCAATCCCAATCCACACGATGGATATGGAACTGACCTGGATCGCTGGCGACAGGTGACCTGCACCAGCGCGTGTGCACCGCCGCGGAGATGATGTTCTACTTCAACAGTCTAATGGACAGTGGGGAGGAGACGAGGGGCGAGAAGAGCTACATCAGGCCCAACAAGAACTGCAACCTCAGCTCCTGGATCGACGGCTGCGAGCCCGGCTGGGCCTGCAGCGCCGGGGATCAGAAGGTCGACCTCAAGGACTCAAAGGACATCCCCTACAGATCTGATGATTGCAAGGCTTGCTGCGCCGGATTCTTCTGCCCCCATGCTCTCACCTGCATGATACGTAAGATTATTATGGAACATTTGTAAAACTAGGACTGTTTTCTGAACTTTTAATTATCATAACGAATTCAATGCTTCAGGATTTAGGTGTTGCTTATGTTTTGTTGCATCAATTTGTCTTGATGCATTCCATTCTTAGTCATTTGTTTGCCTTGTATGTTGGCCTACAATCAACTTGCCTAATAAATTTACACTCCATAACAGCTTACAGTGCTTTTTTAGGTGTAAACAGTAGACTTTTAATTGGTCAAAAGAAAATTGTGAAGATGCTATACATGTCGTCACCGAATTATTAGAGGCACTTATCCTATGTTTAACATCAAGAGTAATTAGAATTTTGCTGATTTCTCTTGTGTGCTGTCATGTGCAGCTTGCCCTCTTGGAGCATACTGTCCACAATCCACCTTGAACAAAACTACAGGCATTTGTGACCCGTAAGTCAGCTGTCTTTAGAATTCTTAACTCCGCGCGAGCGTAATAGGTTCATCCCTTAACCCTGAAAATGCATTCCAGATACAACTATCAACCACCCGCTGGGAGCCCCAATCACACTTGTGGCAGTGCTGATAATTGGGCAGATGTGATGAGCACCGAAGATGTTTTCTGCCCAGCTGGATACTACTGCCCGAGCACAACGAAGAAACTCCCTTGTAGTAGTGGGTAATCCTATCTATCTGATGTTTCAAATTGTTAGTTCCACGAGAATCATTAATTGATGATATAATCCCCTGCCAGTGATATTTACTGGGCACGTTCTTTCCTACGATAATTGACTTCTTTAGTACTACTGTTATTATTCTGTCAAGATGCTGAGAGTATCAGGTGTTCTTTTGCAGGTTTTATTGCAGGAAGGGATCTACAACGCCAACCAGTAAGCTCAACTTCCTTTTGCAAAGTTGGTATCCAGACTTGTTGATTTATTCCCATCCTTTTGTGGCCACTTCTTCGCTGCAGAATGCTACAAGAAGAGCGCTTGTCCACCGAATTCTGCTAATCAGGACATAACAATTTTTGGTGTGTTGTTAGTGGTAATGCACTAGCAAATCGATACCATGATAGATATCCCTTGGATGTTGCAGCAATTGAGGTTGAACTAACACTAGTCTTGTGTTTTGTTTTGTTTTTCCGACGGTTCTACAGGTTGCCTCCTGTTTAGTCCTTTTGATCATCTACAATTTCTCTGGCCAACTTCTGACCAACCGTGAGAAAAAGCAAGCAAAATCTCGAGAGGCTGCTGCAAGGTATGCGAAAGATACCGCACAGGCTCGGGAAAAGTGGAAAGCTGCTAGAGATGTCGCCAAGAAGGCTAGCAGTGGCCTGCAGTCGCAATTGTCCCGCACCTTCTCTCGCAAGCAGAAGCCTGGACAGACAGGGGGGATGTCATCGAAAGGTCTACCTTCAGTGGTAGCAGATGGGGGTGGAAAGAAGAACAACTTCTCCGACATGAATGACGAGAACCCAGATGCGGACGAGTTTCATCTGGAAACGGGAGAGAAAGGCAAAAAAGGACCAAAAGGGAAAGAGATGCACAGTCGGAGCCAAATTTTCAAGTATGCATACGGTCAAATTGAGAAGGAAAAGGCCCTGCAACAGGAGTTGCAGGAGAACGAAAACAACTTGAGCTTCTCTGGTGTGATAAACATGGCCAAGGATCATGAAGAATGTTCGAGAAGGGTCATTGAAATCTCTTTCAAGGACCTAAGTCTGACATTGAAAGGCAGCAAGAAGAAGCTCTTGAGGTCCGTGACAGGAAAGCTCATGCCTGGCCGTGTGGCTGCTTTCATGGGTCCGTCCGGTGCTGGTAAGACCACATTTCTAAATGCTATCGCCGGCAAGGCAACTGGCTGTGACACATCAGGCTTGGTACTCATCAATGGTAAAGTAGAGCCCATTCGTGCGTACAAGAGGATTATTGGCTTTGTTCCCCAAGATGACATTGTCCATGGCAACCTAACCGTCGAAGAAAATCTCTGGTTCAATGCAAGATGCAGGTACTTTCCCTAAGAGTTAAGTCATCTATCTTTTCAGCCTGTACCACCAGTGGACTTACTATATGTGTATATGTTGTTGAATCTCAGGCTTTCAGCAGACATGTCAAAAGCCGATAAGGTCCTCGTCGTGGAGAGGGTCATCGAGTGTTTGGGGCTGCAGCCAGTTCGAGATTCTCTGGTCGGGTCGGTGGAGCAGCGTGGCATCTCCGGTGGCCAGCGCAAGAGAGTCAACGTCGGTCTAGAAATGGTCATGGAACCCTCGGTGTTGATCTTGGATGAGCCAACTTCTGGTTTGGATAGCGCATCCTCCTTGCTTCTTCTTCGTGCCCTTCGCCGGGAAGCTCTTGAAGGCGTCAACATCTCCATGGTCGTTCATCAGCCTAGGTTCACTACTTTCAAACTCAACACAGATCAACAACAATATATACGTATGATGTTTGCCACATATATTGCCTACACTTTCTCCCGGACTAATAAATACGAGTAACCTCCTTTTGTTGTCTCAGCTATACGCTGTACAGAATGTTTGATGACTTGATACTTCTCGCAAAAGGGGGCATGACTGTTTACCACGGGCCGGTGAAGAAGGTGGAAGAATACTTCTCAGGCCTGGGCATTGTTGTGCCGGACCGCGTGAACCCACCCGACTACTACATCGACATCTTGGAAGGCATTGTGAAGCCAAACATGAGCGCGGGCGTAACCGTGAAAGACCTGCCGCTCAGATGGATGCTGCACAATGGCTACGATGTTCCACGGGACATGCTGCAGAGCTCCTCCACGTCTGAATCTTCATCCGGAGGAAGCGCAGACCCTTCCTCCTCCAGTGCTAAAGCGGGCCTATCCTTCTTAGCAGAAATGTGGGCCAATGTCAAGGACATCATCATGTGGAAGAAGGATGAGTTTGACTATAACAAGTCAACCGAAGATTTGTCGAACCGCTGCACTCCCGGCCTCCTTAGGCAGTACCGGTACTTCCTGGGAAGGTAAGGTCTTTCTCATATGTGTATTAATTAGAGATAGTACAAATTTTGTGGGGACTTCTTTCTCTACTCTTCCTCTGAAGAATGATGACACTGTTTATCTCCTTCTTTAGGGTTGGCAAGCAGAGGCTCCGGGAAGCAAGGATACTGGGTGTTGATTACCTGATACTCTGCCTCGCTGGGATATGCCTAGGGACGCTGGCCAAAGTGAGTGATGAGACATTTGGTGCGCTTGGGTACACTTACACTGTCATCGCTGTCTGTAAGTCTCTCTCGCAAGCTCTGCAGCTACATGTCCACCTCTCATTGTTCACTCATGTCAAGCTGCCTGTGCAATGTGTGTGTGTGCCAGCCCTGCTATGCAAGATCGGAGCCCTGAGGTCGTTCACGCTGGATAAGATGCACTACTGGAGAGAGAGGGCCTCGGGGATGAGCTCGTTGGCTTATTTCTTGGCCAAGGACACCATCGACCACTTCAACACCATCGTCAAGCCCATTGTCTACCTCTCCATGTTCTACTTCTTCAACAACCCCAGGTCGTCCATCTGGGAGAATTACGTCGTCCTCGTCGCACTTGTCTACTGCGTCACGGGCATTGGATACACTTTTGCCATCTTCTTCCAGCCTGGATCCGCACAGCTGGTACTACTCACAAATGTTCCCATTCCACAAATTTCATTTCTATGAACATCAAATTAAGAAAAGCTCTCGACGCTCCCTTGAAGTGCTCTGTGCACTGCTGATGATAGATACATGCTTTGTTTGCAGTGGTCTGCGCTGCTCCCAGTTGTTCTGACCCTGGTAGCAACTCAGCAGAAGAACACCATCATTGCTGACCTTTGCTACACAAAGTGGGCTCTCGAGGCGTTTGTGATCGCCAATGCTCACAAGTACACCTCCCCCATCAAATTCTTCCCTGACTTACATGAACCCATAAGTAAATATATCTCTGTATCAAACACCGGTTGTTCATGGTTGCAGCTACTCCGGGGTGTGGCTGATAACACGGTGCGGTTCTCTACAAAAGAGCGGCTACGACATCAGCAACAGGAGCCTCTGTTTATGGGTCCTCATGGCCAATGGGGTGATCTTCCGCTGCGTAGCCTTCTTCTGCATGGTAGTCTTCCAGAAGCACTGAGTCGGCCCCCTCCGCTGATAGATACAGCTGATCCATTCACTAATTCTCTCTCTGCGTAACAGAAAATGTACAATTAGAACTTCCAGTCTTTACAGCATGAGGTGTAGATATGAACAGATTGTTTTTTTTTTTTACCTTTTTGTTGTTGATATGTAAGAGTAGTTGTTCATTTCAGTTGGTTATTGAGTAGCAGGCAGCTGGTCAGGAATGCCCTAATTTTATATAGAGGCCTTGTCCATTTCAGTTTAGCTGATAGCACATGTCAGAGAAACAGTTCACTTGTTGCATTCAATGTAAAATTCGAAATGCAACTGTCAAATTATTTGTGCCTGTTCATTGTTAGATAGCTCAGTCATTAGCACTTTCAGATAAAGTGACAGTTTTTGTAACTAGAAAGAAGTTCAGAAGGCAACATTTCGTTTTTCTTGGTTTGTCAGGAACATGATGGAACAAGGATGATAACACACAACTTACTACAGAATGTGGGTTGTCCACTACAAGAAATTCACTATTGCAACTTTAAGCAAGAACTTAACAACTTGTAATCCAATTGGGAAGCCTGAGTCGAAAAACTCACGAAGTTTCCCTAAGGAGCTAACCATTTCATAACTGCTGGACCCATCAGCCAAGATGTTATAATGAAGCCTAATTTTCACCAGAAGGTTCCTTAGGTTTGACCTGAGCCCCAGCCAAGTCCTCCAGAGTGAAGTTGAGAGTATCCGTCGTGCCTTTCTTCACCTCCTCTCCTTTCTCTGCCAGGAAGTCCTCAATGCTCCCCGGCTGACCGAACCAGCCAAGCCTGTCAGCCATCAGGTGGAGGTTGTTGCAGCCACCACAGCGGGCGACCACCACCCCGCTCTCGTACGACTCCCTGCTGGCCATCTTCATGGACCTGGTGTCGCAGACCTTGCACGTGAAGATCATTGCCAGGTCATGTCTCGGCGAGATCTTCAGGCTCGATGCGTCTCTGACTTTGAAGCTCGTCTCTGCCGCGGTGACCGGAGCTGGTGGCGGTGGAGAGTCGGGTATGGAACCCTCTGGTTCATGGCGATGCTCGTGCGACGCGCTGTTGGTCGCGTCGATGATTGTTTGGAGGGACCTTAACCCTGCGGTTGCCGGAGAAGGAAACAGTAGTCCTGTGGTAACAAGAGTAATCAGTTGACTGTTGGCTCATTACATTTGCAGTTGAGCAAATAACAGAGATAGTAGATATGATGAAATCTTCAGTAATTCGACTAATAGCTTCCCACAAAGAAACATGTCCTGCACCAACCACAGCCAGGGTCACACTCCCAGAAGATGGATTGAGCAACAGTTGTGAGACCAGCACGGGCAGATATAGCAAGTGTCAATTCCCATTCGCATGCTGAACTTTGAAGTATAGATTTGTCCTAATACTCTATTGATTTGAGCCCCCAAATGACCTAAAATTTAAATCCTGACGGAGCAAAAGGCGCAGTTTGCAGCATCGCTCGCGCGCACAGAATATTGAAAAAAAACGGCGCACCAAATTTCGATTAAAGGCACCTGGACACCGAAGGAACAGATTTTGACCACATGAATCACGCCGAGCTCCACGAGGGAGATATATGCTGCTAAAGATTTACACGGGGACGAAAGAGGGGGGCTAGGGAGTTTGGGGATCACCTCGGGACGAAGGAGCGGGCGGTTGTGAGAGGACGCCGAAGAGGCGGCGGCGCAGCAGAGGGAGCATCCGGGCAGCGGCCATGGCGTCGGCGGAGGAGAAGGGGGAGAACGGCGGCCGCGGGTGCTTTGTTAATGTCCGTGTCTGTTTTTTTTAAGCAAAAAATGTCCGTGTCTTCTTGGAGGAGAAGAAGAAGAGAGCCGTGTCTTCTTAAGCTGGGCCGTGCGTTGTATATGGGCCTCAACTACGGTAAAATGCGCCAGTATCCACAACTTCAAATAAAAAATAATCCAGAACTTCAAATATTATTTCAGGATGAGAAAAAAAAGGACGAGTCTAATAAAATATAAATAAATAGACGTTGATAATTTTTTCTACAAGCTTAGTCAAACCTATATAAATTTAACATGCAGCCAAGTTGGAACTTCAATTAACTTGAAACGACGTCCATAGCTAACACCTTTTTTTGGCATATCCATAAGACCATGACATAAAGGAATCAAATCATGACTTAATACTATGTGTTAGAACAGAGTAATGCTACACATACGGACAGTTTGCTTACGGACTGGTGTTACGCTGTGATGTGGTGAGCAGTGTTGTGTGTTGATTTGTTAGAAAAACAATCAACCCAAAACTTCTCCAACCAAATCAGCCCACGTTGAGTCCGTAGGTCAATTCCGTAAGGCTCGTCCGTAGGTGTAGGATTACTGGTTAGAACATGAATTAGAAACAAATGCATTAGAACATGATGGCCTTTCTTTTTCAAACAATGCAGGTGAGCTGCATGTCATATACTCCCTCCGTTTCAAAATATAAGATGTTTTAGGTTTGTGAAGAAAATGAATCTAAACTTGTTTTAATATGTAGGTTCACTCCACTTTGGGATGAATCTACATACTAAAAGAAATCGAGATTCATTTTCTTTACAAACCTAAAACGCCTTATATTTTGGAACAGAGGGAGTACTAAAAAGGAATGGAACCCATATAGATGATAAAAGTACAAGCGACCACAAGGTCCGAACGATCACAAAGTACATATCGCACTACTCTTAAATTTTCAACCAACTACCATCCCCAAGTAACTAACCTACTAAAACAAACACTAGCAGAACCAACCCTGACACGGAAACAAATAAAAATACCCAAGATTAACTAGAAAGAACATGATGGTTTCGACAAATAATATAAATAGAAAAATAAATATGTATACCAGAAAATCCCTCTGGGAAAACACAAATTGCCTCAATTTACTATAATAATTTTGCACGGAGGCGGGCAAGGCTACCTTAAGGATCTTTCTTGTTGTTTCTTCCGTGAAACATGTCTTGTTCATCCTCAACATCACGGATTTCTTGTAGGAACAGGTGTTGCTCTTGTTGGTAGCCGAAAGCAATTTTGGATCGGTTGCATTACGATGCTGGCATGATCCTTGGTCGAGGCATTCACGCCCATTACCCAATGCATTGACATGTATAAAAAGGATGATTGCAAAGACACCATGTCGTTCATCCCATCATGTACGCGACTGCCCCATTGGCTAGCGATGTAGCTAGCTAGTCCCCAGGCTTGCCATGCAAGCAGCCGGAAAAAATCTTTTTTGACCAAACAACCCCCATCGTTGATTTCAAATGAAGAAACCATCAAAGTTATTACTATCTCCGATCCATATTAGTTGACTTAAATTTGTTAAAATTTGGATAAACCTATATATGTGTTTCTAGATTCATTCAAATTTAAACAAATTTGAGTAAACTAATATAGGTTAGAGGAAGTACAAAAAAGACAAACAAGAGAACAGAGAAAGAAAAGGTTTAACCAGAGAGCAATAGTGAGCAATTGAGACTTACAAAGGGAGCTTGGGGCGGAGGTAATCAACAGAGCTAGGATCTATGATGTTGCTTTAGAACAAACGCAAAAACTAACCCAGCAAAGCACCCAAGAAGACAAAAGCAAGAGATATCTAGGAGGAGGTTTAAAAAGTTAGTCTTCGAGCTACCGGCATCCACCCATGGGATCTAGAATAAGCTTCAGGATCGCCATTTTCAAAACATCTGCTCCCCCTCAAGTTTTCTTCTGCCTTGATTTGTCTACAACAATGCCTAATAAGAGATTATATTGCGAAGTCCGTAGATCACTTCAGCTGGATCAAACGTATACTTTCTATCACAACAGACATCACTACGAGTCTCTGAGATTGTCTAACACACAACAACTCCTCCACGGAGCACAGATTTCTCTAGCTAGCTGGGAAGGAATCAATCCACCTAGAGATCAGATCATTTGCGTTTTCAGCTGGTCTCACAAGACCAAAAACACACATAAAATCTGCCAAACAAATTTTCCTACGACTTTGGAATCTGCCAAACACACATAACATCACCCACGAGAATCTGCTCTCGTTAACCGCTTTGGAATCTTCGAGGGTAAGTTATTCCATCGACTCGTTGCTACAATCTAGTAGATAGATCTTGGCTTGTTTGTTTGTATGCTATAGAAAATTTTTGTTTTCCATGCTACGAACCCCTACATGGACAAATCCCACTCTTGATCCATATGTTTCAACCAATACTTTCCGAACACTCAATGCCACCTTTATAGCCACCCAGTTACGGTGTGGTGTTTGATGTCATCAAAGCATCCATCCGGTAAAGGTGATATGCATGATCTCATGGTCGAAGGAATTAGGTTACTATGTATCAGAAAGCATATAGCAATTTGAACTATTGAAATGACTTGATCTTTATGCTACGCTTATCTATAGGAGTATGTCCATCACATCATTCTCCTAATGATATGACCCTGTTGTTAATAACATCTCTATGTTCATGATCAGGAAACCATGATCATATATTAACCAACAAGCTAGTTTAACAAGAGGCTTTACTAGGGACTCTTTTATGTTTACAAATCACACAAGTATTAATGTTTCTGTTTAATACAATTATCGCATGGTATGTAAACATTTATCATAAGTATGAAGATATGATAATAACCACTTTATTATTGCCTCTTGGGCATATCTCCAACAGTCTCCCACTTGCACTAGAGTCAATAATCTAGTTTCAAACCTTTGTGTATTCAACACCTATGGCTTTCTGGTGTCGTATGCACACGATTGCTAGTGGTCAACTGATCTTCGGATCTGACACTTCCAGGTCCGTGTGTAATTGCATGTCTTTGCGTCTCTACGCATCACTCATTCTCTAATGAGATGGCTTTGTATAAATTTGGTCCTTTGGTGAGACCTTTAGTTCTTTGGGGTTAAAACATGTTGATAATATTGTCGAACAATATATCTTCATAGTATTATCCCGCTATGAACTACACCTAGTTTGGTAACAAACTACTTGACCCAAATGCCCTCTTTAGCTGCTATAATAGCAGTCATATACTTAGCCTTTTGTTGTAGTATCTGTCATAATGTATTTAACTTTGGAACTCATCCAAATCCATTATGGAACTTACTTTCCATTACATTGTGCCACCCTTAGTTTAGATTGAGATAAACTTAATTTGTATTTTGTGACAAAACTAGTATCAATGTAGTACTTTTACAATGAACTAACCATCTATTTGTCACTTCTACAAATAATATACTCTTAGTTTTTCCAAAAGATCATAAGAATATCCTTACTATTGTCCAATGATCATCTTATGAATTATTCTGGTATATGCTCATAACATTTAGAGCATAGGACATATCTGGATTTGTACATATCACAATATGATTGATATAAATATTCTTTGTGATTTCATACATCAAGTATCAATCTATACTTGAATCTTTGTTTCACTTACCCTGTGTCAATACACTTGAATATATCATCAATATTGAACTCATTCAATCCTTTCTGTGCGACAAGAACCTTTCTTGTAGTTTCTATATTGAACTCATTCAATATCTCATCTATGTACTTCAGGCTCAACCATATTGGCGTCTATTAATGCCAATTATTTGGGTTTTGCCTAAGTCTTTCATCGAGATGAAATTCTTATCTTGTGTTAATAAAAAGATACATCACTTCCAATCAATAATATGTCTTCTACATAATGTATTAGAAATATGTCTTAGCGCTCCCACTTAATTTCTTGCAAATGCAAGCATCTTCATTGTCTCTGATGAAATTAAACTCTTTTAACAGTTTCATCATAGTGAAGATTCCAACTCCGCTATGCTTACTTCAACCATTGAAGTTTGCATATGTTTTTAGCATCCCTTGAATTTAACAAAAACCCTTTGGACCGTGTCATGTACACGTCCTAGGTAACCCTTCTATTAGAAGAACTTGTTTTTGTTTATCCAACACATAACAAAATTATATGTCGTGGTTGCTACATTAATCCGTCTAGACTAAATATCGCTAAGAAAGATCAAATCTTGTCATAGTCAACCCTTGAACATTGTTGTGAACTCTTTCCCAACATGTCGACCATCTCATAGATGAAACATCCATGTCTATTTCTTTATAGATCCAAACACAATTGTAGGGTCTTACACCTTTCTCGAGGGTCTTTCAAGTTAAGAACTTGATTTCTCGTGTATGGAACTATCACGGACTTTATGGCTTCAAGCCATTTAACGGAGTCAGGGCTCATCATCGCTTCTTTGCATGCAGTACGTTCATTATTCTCAAATAATGATTCAATCCTCAAATCTTGGTATTTGATTGTTTACTCGACCTACTTGGTTCAATAGAAACTTAGATCTCTGTGACCATAACCCTTGAGGTACGTGAGCCATGAGCATTGTTGCTCTCTCCGGAACACTTTTCGGTGCTGCGCAACTCTGCACATATAGCTAAGGTTCTTTTAACCTTATCAAAGTTCTATTGTCCTCCCACTTAACTTTTCACGAAAAATTCCTTCTAAAAGAAACTTGACGTTCTAAGTGACAAACACTTTTGTCTCCGGTGTTATGGAGGAATACTTAACAAAGACAGGTTCATCCGACTTTGGTTGCAAAATTCTTTCTTATGCATAGCATACCAATGTTTAAGAAAGGACAACTTGGGTTTTATCCCAAACCATAACTTTATATGGTGTCAATTCAACGGATTATGATGAAGCTCTTTTCAGTGAAAAAACGGTAATCTCTAAAACTTTTAATCTTTAAAATATAATGGCAGTTTTATGAATTACACATTCGATCTTACCATGTCAAACAAGGTTTAATTACATATCTCGAACGCTCCATACTCTTATGGTGTTTCGGGAAAAATGCAAATCCACGGAACGATTCCTTAAATCTTAGGTATTATGCTAAACTTGTAACTCAAATATCTTCCTTTATGATCTTATCATAAACTATTTATATTCTTGTTACAATGATTTTGCACTTCATCTTGAAAATCTTTGAACTTTTCAAATATTTCACACTTCATCCTTATTAAGTAAATATTCATATATTCACTCAAATTTTTGGAGAAAGCATATGAAGTTGAAATCTATCGCTCTTGACTACACATAATGGATTTCATACAACAATATGTACAAGTTCCAATAAGCTAGTCATTCGTTCCCTTTTGGCCTATGAATGAAGTTTTAATTATCTCTAGGAAAGTTTCACAAGCGTCATTTGATCAAAATCAAATAGACTCCAAAATTCCATACATATGGAGTTTCTTCATGTTTTGTTTCCAATATAATTTAAACTGCGATGTCACTTCCTAAGTGATCTTTCAATCAATTTGTCTTTCGACATTTTTAGCACTAGTTTTATGGATGTGATTTCTCCAACGAGATTTGTGAATCATCCATCTTTTATGGATTACGGCAATTATTTGAACAACCCTTTTGTTCTCATAATACCTGATAAAACAAATCTTGAAGGGAAGCTTTGATGTTTTAACGAGGAACACAATAACCCTTTATTTGTTCTCGATGAACATCATCACATATTCTTTTGCTAGTTACTTAGGCCATTGTAGTTCATGAATTGTGTTGTTTCGTATGACGATTCACACCAACAAATTCAGTATCAAATACTTAAGAACCACAGTGTTTAATAAGCAAAGAATATAGCCATAACATGTATATCATCTATATACTTAAACTGAACAATTCTAGTCTTTTATTTTCTGCCATATATTTATGAGATTCTCTTTCAGTATTTCCTTTTCTGTTTGAAAGAATCTATCAACATCAATAGTGGAGTCATACATATGACACACAGTCCAAAGCGTGTATAGTTAAATACCAATGTCTTTGGACTTGCACTTTGAAGTAGATCACCATTATCAAATGTTTGGTGTTCTTTCAAATTCCTTTCTTTAGTAATCTCTTTACCATTATCAAATGTACATTATCTCTTGAAGTAGATCACCATTATCAGTATTTCCTTTACCAATGTCTTTGATGTAGGTAAAATGTTTACTACACCAAGAGATTACTAAAGAAAGGAATTTGAAAGAACACCAAACATTTGATGATAGGTGATCTACTTCAAAGTGCAAGTCCAAAGACATTGGTATTTAATTATACACGCTTTGGATTATGTGTCATATGTATGACTCCACTATTGATGTTGATAGATTCTTTCAAACAGAAAAGGAAATACTGAAAGAGAATCTCATAAATATATGGCAGAAAAGAAAAGACTAGAATTGTTCAGTTTAAGTATATAGATGATATACATGTTATGGCTATATTCTTTGCTTATTAAACAATGTGGTTCTTAAGTATTTGATACTGAATTTGTTGGTGTGAATCGTCATACGAAACAACACAATTCATGAACTACAATGGCCTAAGTAACTAGCAAAAGAATATGTGATGATGTTCATCGAGAACAAATAAAGGGTTATTGTGTTGCTCGTTAAACATCAAAGTTTGCCTTCAAGATTTGTTTTATCAGGTATTATGAGAACAAAAGGGTTGTTCAAATAATTTCCGTAATCCACAAAAGATGGATGATTCACAAATCTCGTTGGAAAAATCACATCCATAAAACTAGTGCTAAAGATGTCGAAAGACAAATTGATTGAAAGATCACTTAGGAAGTGACATCGTCGTTTAAATTATATTGGAAAGATAACATGAAGAAACTCCATGTGGATGGAATTTTTGAGTCTATTTGATTTTGATCAAATGACGCTTGATAAACTTTCCTAGAGATAATTAAAACTTCGTTCATAGGCCAAAAGAGAACGAATGACTAGCTTATTGGAACTTGTACATATTGTTGTACGAAATCCATTATGTGTAGTCAAGAGCGATGGATTTCAACTTCATATGCTTTCTCCGAAAATTTGAGTGAATATATGAATATTTACTTAATAAGGATGAAGTATGAAACATTTGAAAAGTTCAAAGACTTTCAAGATGAAGTGCAAAATCATTGTAACAAGAATATAAACAGTTTATGATAAAGATCATAAAGGAAGATATTTGAGTTACAAAGTTTAGCATAATACCTAAGATTTATGGAATCGTTCCGTGGATTTGCATTTCCCGAAACACCATAAGAGTATGGAGAATTCGAGATATGTAATTAAACCTTGTTTGACATGGTAAGATCAAAGGTATAATTCATAAAACTGCCATTATATTTTAAAGATTAAAAGCTTTAGAGATTACCGTTTTTCCACTGAAAAGAGCTCCATCATAATCCGTTGAAATGACACCATATGTTATGGTTTGGGATAAAACCCAAGTTGTCCTTTCTTAAATATTGGTATGCTATGCATAAGAAAGATGTTTGCAACCAAAGTCGGATGAACCTGTCTTTGTTAAGTATTCCTCCATAACACCGGAGACAAAAGTGTTTGTCACTTAGAACGTCGAGTTTCTTTTAAAAGGATTTTTTCGTGAAAAGTTAAGTGGGAGGACAATAGAACTTTGATAAGGTTAAAAGAACCTTAGCTATATGTGCAGAGTTGCGCAGCACCGAAAAGTGTTCCGGAGACAGCAACAATGCTCATGGCTCACGTACCTCAAGGGTTATGGTCACAGAGATCTAAGTTTCTATTGAACCAAGTAGGTCGAGTAAACAATCAAATACCAAGATTTGAGGGTTGAATCATTATTTGAGAATAATGAACGTACTGCATGCAAAGAAGCGATGATGAGCCCTGACTCCGTTAAATGGCTTGAAGCCATAAAATCCGTGATAGTTCCATACACGTGAAATCAATTTTTGAACTTGAAGGACCCTCGAGAAAGGTGTAAGACCTTACAATTGTGTTTGGATCTATAAAGAAATAGACATGGATGTTTCACATCTATGAAATAGTCGACATGTTGGGAAGGAGTTCACAAAATGTTCAAAGGTTGACTATGACAAGATTTGATCTTTCATAGTGATATTTAGTCTAGACGGATTAATGTAGCAACCACTACATATAATTTTGTTATATGGTAGTTGAATAAACAAAACAAGTTCTTCTAATAGAATTGTTACCTCGGACATGTGCATAGCACGGTCCAGAGGGTTTTGTAAATTCAGAGGATGCTAAAAGCATATGCAAACTTCAATGGTTGAAGTGAGCATCGCGGAGTTGGAATCTTCACTATGATGAAATTGTTAAAAGAGTTTTAATTCATCAAAGACAATGAAGATGCTTGCGTTTGCAAGAAATTAAGTGGGAGCGCTAAGACATGTTTCTAATACATTATGTGGAAGACATATTGTTGATTGGAAATGATGTATATTTTATTAACACATATTAAGAATTTCATCCCGATGAAAGACTTAGGCAAAACCCAAATATTTGGCATCAATAGACGCTAATATGGTTGTGCCAGAAGTACATAGACAAGATATTGAATGAGTTCAATATAGAAACTACAAGAGAGGTTCTTGTCGCATAGAAAGGATTGAATGAGTTCAATGTTGATGATATATTCAAGTGTATTGACATTTGGTAAAGTGAAACAAATAATCAAGTATAGATTGATACTTGATGTATGAAATCACAAAGAGTATTTATATCAATCATACTGTGATATGTACAAATCCAGATATGTCCTATGCTTTAAACGTTGTGAGCATATACCAGAATGATTCGTAAGATGATCATTGGACAATAGTAAGGATATTCTTATGATCTTTTGGAAGAACTAAGAGTATAATATTTGTAGAAGTGACAAATAGATGGTTAGTTCATTGTAAAAGTACTACATTGATACTAGTTTTGTCACAAAGTACAAATTAAGTTTATCTCAATATAAACTAAGGGTGGCACAATATAATGGAAAGTGAGTTCCATAATGGATTTGGATGAGTTTCAAAGTTAAGACATTGTGACAGATACTACAACAAAAGGCTAAGTATATGACTGCTATTTTAGCAGCAAAAGAGGGCATTTGTGTCAAGTAGTTTGTTATCAAACTAGGTGTAGTTCACAGTGGGATAATACTATGAAGATATATTGTGCGACAATATTATCAACATGTTTTAACCCCAAAGAGCTAAAGGTCACACCGAAAGACCAAATTTATATAAAGCCATCTCATTAGAGAATGAGTGATGCGTAGAGACGCAAATACATGCAATTACACACGGACCTAGAAGTGTCAGATCCGGAGATCAGTTGACCACTAGCAATCGTGTACATACAACACCGGAAAGCCATAGGTGTTGAATACACAAAGGTTTGAAACTAGATTATTGACTCTAGTGCAAGTGGGAGACTGTTGGAGATATGCCCAAGAGGCAATAATAAAGTGGTTATTATCATATCTTCACACTTATGATAAATGTTTACATACCATGCTATAATTGTATTAACCGGAAACATTAATACTTGTGTGATTTGTAAACTAAAATAAGAGTCCCTAGTAAAGCCTCTTATTAAACTAGCTTGTTGGTTAATATATGATCATGGTTTCCTGATCATGAACATAGAGATGTTATTAACAACAGGATCATATCATTAGGAGAATGATGTGATGGACGTACTCCTATAGATAAGCGTAGCATAAAGATCAAGTCATTTCAATAGTTTAATTGCTATATGCTTTCTGATACATAGTAACCTAATTCCTTCGACCATGAGATCATGCATATCACCTTTGCCGGATGGATGCTTTGATGATATCAAACACCACACCGTAACTGGGTGGCTATAAAGGTGGCATTGAGTGTTCGGAAAGTATTGGTTGAGACACATGGATCAAGAGTGAGATTTGTCCATTCATATGACGGATAGATATACTCTGGGCCCTCTCAGTGGAATGTCATCCAATTAGCTTGCAAGCATGTGACTGGCTCACAAGGGATCACATATCACGGGAACGAGAAAAGAGTACTTATCAGTAACGAGGTTGAACTAGGTATGTAGAGATACCGACGATCATAACCTCGGATAAGTAAACTATCGTGAGACAAAGGGAAATTGGTATCGTATGTAAGTGGTTCATTCGATCGCAAAGTAATCGTAGAAATATGTGGGAGCCATATGAATTTCCAGATTCCTCTATTGGTTATTATTCGGAGAAGTGTCTCGATCATGTCCGCATAATTCACGAACCGTAGGGAGACACACTTAAGGATTCGACGTTGTTTGAGTAGTTATGGTATTATGAGAAAGAGACCGAATGTTGTTCGGAGTCTCGGATGGGATCCGGGATATCACGAGGTGATCCGGAATGGTCCGGAGAATAAGATTCATATAAGGAAAGTCCCGTTTCGGAGTTCGGGAATGATTCCGGTGTTTTCATCGGGAATGTTCTAGAAGGTTCCGGAATGTCCGGCACTCCGGGGGGGAAGGGGTACATGAATGTGTCATTACATATTGGAATGATTGCATCATGTACTAAGTGTTCTTCCTGTTCCAAATAAAGGATTAAATTGAATCCTAAAACTGAAAAGTCAAATGGCCAGTTTGAAAGTCAAACGGCTAAAACAGGAAACCGTGGGAAACAAGCAAGAGGAGGTTAAAACCAACTTGGAGGAGGAGTCCCTCCTCTCCAAGCCGGCGCGCCACCCAAGGCCGACTTGGGGAGGGACTCCCTCCCCTTGGCCGCCCCTCCCACCTATAAAAGGAGGGGCAGGGCCTCCTCCTCTAGACGCACAAGTTCCTATCCTCTAATCTAAACCCTAGCCAAAGCCTCCGGTTTAGAGCCGTTTTGGTTTAGAGCTTCTAATTGCCCTAGCCTTCGGTTTAGAGCCTTCTAATTGGTGTGTCTAAACCCTAGACCACTAATAGCTCTCTCATACTCCACCATACTCGCTCCGGCTTAAGGCGAAGCCCTGCGGAATCTCCCCTCTACTTCTGGTACCACGTCGTTGTGCTGCCGGAATCACGAGGAGAGTGCTACAACCTCCGCTGCCTGCTGGAACATTTTTAACACTAACTATACTTAATCTTAGATCAAATTACACTTGTGGTCAAACTTCAATTTTTTAAATATATTTTTCAAAATTTGTTTTCGAACTTTATCTTGAACTTTTGAATTGTTTGACTTGTTAATCCTATCAGATGAACATTTTTAACACTAAGTATACTTAATCTTAGATCAAATTACACTAGTGGTCAAAGTTCTCGGTCAGTCACCCATCCTTGCACTACTCCACCCCAAGCACGCTTAGTTTCTCGGTTTCATCAGAATGTCCTTGCACGAAGCCCATTTGTATATTATTGTCAACACTACCATATCAATCCTATTAGCCCATATCAATATGTCATACATATTTATTTTTTGAATTACAAACAACTATTTAAGTAAACAACAGTAAATAAGTAATAATACTATTTTAATCTAATGAAAGTAAAAAAACTAAATAAAATAATATTTTATTCATTTTTTGCCATTTATTCATTTAATATGGCCTAAATAATATCTTTCAATATGTAAATCGAAATTCAACAAATAATATATCCATTATTATCAGAAAAATGTGAGGAATCCAAATATGGCATAAAATTTCTGCTAAAAATAACTTTTTTCCTTTTCGAATTTTAAAAATTTAAAAGAATCCCAAAGGACATATGGCTCTTGAAATCGAACTCAAATTTTTTTCCGCATATTTTGATAGGTTGTACGTTTTTTCCAACAATGTACGCAAAAGTTATAGCCATTTTAAGTTGCCCGCGTCCGCACCCTTTTAGTCCCGGGCTGTATCACAACCCGGGACTAAAGGGTATTGCATGCGCCCGCACTCCTTTAGTCACCGGCCGTATCACGCCCCGGGACTAAAGGTATGAAATAACCCGGGACTAGATTTTTCTTGGTCTCCTAGCCGCTGAAAACGATATGAACCGGGACTAGTGCTCATACTAGTCCCGGCCTGTAACAAATCGGGACTATTGTTAGACTTTGGACCGAACCGAAGCCCCTTTTCTACTAGTGACTGTCTCCTTCTCACAACAAATGTGACAAGAACCATTCCATGTCCAGCCTCTTTTCAACAGATTGTCTTTAGTCAAAATTATATTTTTCAACACAAGCCAAATGAAGATGTTGACTTTGAGAGGGATCATAATATTCTAAAGAAACTTGTGTCGGTAATTTGCATGGGACCACAATTGCTTCTTCTCTTTTAAAGTGCCAGAGTTCCCAATTTTCTAGCCCACTCTAGAAGGATGATCATTGAGATCAAAACCATCAACAGTTCTTTTCAAGTTATTCTACTAATCTTAAGTCTCCCCACATAGGAGTCTCCTGGATCTAATGAAACCCCAACCTTCCTCCTTAACTTTTCTCACTGTCACCAATATGGTGAAATTCAAATTTAAGAGCCTTGGAAACTAAATTGCCAAGAGTGAATTCATTACCCAAGTATCTTCCCAAAAAAGGGTTTTCTCTCTGTTGTTTATTTTTCTAATGGAAAATTGCTGAAAGGTATGGTTAACCCCCATTAGGATTTGTCAAAAAGGAGAACTCCAAAACCATGTAGAAGCATGTGATAAATTTTGATTGTGTAGATATTTTCTTGAAATAAGTTGCTGCCAAGGTCCATCAGTATTTTTAAGCTTCCAAATCCACTTACACAGAAAACTCCAATTCATGGTTATGATGTCAATAACACCAAGTGCACCACAATCTTTTAGCAAGTAGACAGTATCCCAGGACACAAGATGATATTTTCTTTCAGTCTCTAACTCATCCAAAATAATTCTTTTCCTATGCGAGTCAGTCTTTTTGATACAATCCTTAGAAGCTTCAAGGAAAGATAACATCTAGAGACTAATGCTACTAAAACATGCATTCACAGTAGAAACTCTATCTCCACTATATAACAACTTACCTTTCCACCTAGCCAACTTCTTCCCACATTTTTCATCTATTGGGTTCCACTATGTGGCAACATGACGTTTGATGGATATGAAAATAGCCATATTTCTCCGCATTTAAATCGCATTTTTAGTAAAAGATGACCAAAAATCTCTCTAGCCCTGCTACTAGTGACTAATTATTGTAAATATGTATAATCCTTTGTTTTAAATTGTGTTGTGCAAGAAATCACACTTTTAAAGAGAAATAATGAGCAATTAATGAAAATCAAGACGCTACACAGCCAAGTTAACTAGGATCCAAAGGATACCTTCTGAAGTCTTAACGACCTGCCGTACAGGAAGGGTCCGTCTGTATGGCCCGCCCGTACCAGGTGGCAATGGCTCCGGCCGGTTAAACCCTACAACTTTTGTGAAGATGTCTATATATTTCGAGACTCCAGATGTCGCGCAGAGAGATGCCATTATCAGATTGCATCACAACACGATCGAAGGATATCCATCACCATAGTTCATCCTCTCTATCCCCCATCCACTCTATAGCCATAGCCATCATGTTGTACTTAAGATCTTCTTGTGAATGGCGACCATTGTAAGAATATTTTATTTTAATCTAACTATTTTACACAATGTTTTCTATCCTTGATCTTATTGTTATGAGTAATTGGATCCCCACGGACTGCGGGTTGGGATGAAACCTCGCAGCGATTATGTGTATCTAATTTATGGAAATATTGTGTGTTGATTGAATATAGATTTCTATCTTTGTCTCTTTTCTCGATCTATGAACTTGTATGTACCCAAGATCCCACGAATTGATAAAGGCTCGAGTTGAGATGAGTGGTCAACAACGATTTCATAGAAAACCCAGTGACGGCAAGGGGAGTACACTGTTTGTTTAGAGATACATCTGGGAATAACAGCAATATCACTTCTTAAGGTTTTAATCTATATTTTACTTAATGATAATTATAGCCCGGTGCTTCGGTTGGATCAAAAGACTATTGTTATACATGTGGCTCGCAGGGGTTATAGTATATTAGGATGTGTTGCCCACACATTTGATCTTTGTTAAATCATTACACATAAATATGCGTACTACTATATTTATCCCATATAATGTGCAACTGCAGGTGAATCTTCAACCCTGGCCTATTTCCATCCATTGCAACAACCAACGATTAAAATTAAACTAGAAAGGTCTGATAAACATAATATAAAACGAAGAAACAAGTCTTGTAGATGTGCCTCTTTTATTTTCTATTTAGCATTGTTTCCCAAGGTTCGATTAAACGTAGGTCTATTAGATAAAAATCTACTAAACTGCATTCGTAAATCTGGATCAAAAGTATCAACTCTTTTTCTGGCGTCATTTCCGGAGAAGCAATTCACTTCTTGGTGAGGTCACTAGAGACCTTATTTTTAGTTTTATTTTAATTTTTAGTTTATTTCTTCTTATTATTTTACTTTTTGTTATCTATTGAAAACCCCAAAAATTAGTTACTTATTTATTTATTTGTTTCTCCTATCCTAAAAATATAGGGGTTTGTAGCATGGAAAACAAAAAAATTCTATCACATGAGCACACAAAAGCCAAGATCTAATCTACGAGATCGGTGCAACGAGTTTATAGAGTATTAACCCTCGAATATCCAAAGCGTTTAACGAGATCGGATTTCCGTGGTTGATATAGTCTTCACTTGCCGATCTCAAGATCGCGAATATGATCCTTCAGGCGTCGCGTTCCAGCAGCGCTTCCGCAGTCGGTCACACGTTCGATACTCGATGCAGACCTTTCTATCCCTTGTTCCAGTAGACAGCGGAGGTTGTAGATCTCCTCGCAATTCTAGCAGCACGACGGTGTGGTGGTGGAGGTGGAGGAGTAGATCTTGCAGGGCTTCGCCTAAGCCGGAGCAGGTATGGTGGAGTAGAGAGGGCCTCAGTGGCTAGGGTTTAGACGTCAAGGGGAGGAGGCACCGGCGGCTAGGAGGGCTAGGCGACGACGGCTTGGATCTAGGGCTAGGGCGACAATGGCTAGAGGCAGGCGGCGGCCTAGGGTTTGTGGGGTGAGGTCCAAGGGGGCACCCACCCCTCCTTTTATGGGTGGGAGAGGCGGAAAGGGGGAGGTCGAGTCCTCCCCCAACTCCCTTGTGGCCGGCGGCTTGGGGAAGGAGAGGGAAACCTCTCCCATGTAGGTTTCCCTCCCTCCACTTGGACTTTGACTTTCCAAATTGGGATTTGACTTTTCAAATTGGAGTTTGACTATTCAAACTAGAGTTTGATTCTCACTTCCTAGCCTTAGCCGACTTGACCTAGGGCACCATGCCGCATGCCCCACTAGGGCATGGCGCATCCATGTGCCCCCTTCGGGGTGGTGGACCTTCCATAACTTTCTAGAAGCTTCCGGTGAAAACACCGAAAACATTTCCGAACCCCGGAATTGGACTTGCCTTATATGAATTTTATTCGCCGAACCATTTTGGATCTCCTCGTGATGTCCTGGATGCAATCCGAGACTCCGAACAACATTCAGTCTCCAACTCACATTCTATATCTACTAAACAACATTGAATCCTTAAGTGTGTCTCCCTACGGTTCGTGAACTATGCAGACATGATCGAGACACTTCTCCGATCAATAACCAATAGAGAAATCTGGAAATTCATATGGTTTCCACATATTTATACGATTACTTCGTGATCGAATGAACAATTTACATACGATACCAATTCCATTTGTCACGCGATATTTTACTTATCCGAGGTTTGATCGTCATTATCTCTATACCTACTTCAACCTCGTTACCGATAAATACTCTTTACTCGTTTAGTGATATAACATCCCTCATGACCTAATCACATGCTTGCAAGCCAATTGGATGACATTCCACCGAGAGGGCCCAGAGTATATCTATCCATCATATGGATGGACACATCCCACTCTTGATCCATGTGTCTCAACACATACTTTTAGAATTCCTAATGCCACCTTTATAACCACCCAGTTACGGAAGTGGTGTTTGATGTCATCGAAGCATACATCCGGTGATGGTGATTAACATGATCTCATGGTCGAAGGATTAGGTTACTATGTATTTGAAAGCTTGTAGCAAACAAACTCTAAATGACTTGATCTTACGCTATGCTTACTATATGAGTGTGTCCATCATATCATTCTCCTAATGATATGATCTTGTTATTAATAACATCTAGTGTCCATGATCAGGAAATCATGATTATCAATTAATCAACAAGCTAGTCTAATAAGAGGTTTACTAGGGACTTCTTTTATGTTTACAAAACACACAAGTATTAATTATTCCGGTTAATACAATTATAGCATGGGATGTAAACATTTATCTTAAACATAAAGATAATAATAACTAATTTATTATTGCCTCTTGGGCATATCTTCAACAAAAAATACCAAAAATAAAAAGAGTCATGGCACATAAATTTTTTGGGGAGTATGCTACTCCTAGTGATGATTTTATTTGTGCACCTATTACTCTGTCCACTGTTGATATGGAACCTTATAAAGTTAAGCCTAATATTTTAAGTTTAGTTTCGCAGAATTAATTTAGAGGCTCATCTGCTGAAGACTCATGTTTGCACCTAAATAATTTTATTGATATTTGCGACAGGATATGCATAAAAGATGTTGATCCCAATGCGGTTAAATTATTTCCTTTCTCTTTAAGAGGAAATGCTAAGAACCGGTTGCTAGCTTTGCCTAAAGACACTATTACATCTTAGGAGAAATGCACTAATCTTTTTTTATGACTAAATTTTTCCCTTCAGCTAAGACTATGCAGTTAAAATTATAATACATGATATAGACAAGAATACCGCGAGTCATTGACGCTTTCTTGGGATCAACGCGACCTCCGTCAAGATTGCGAGCGGTTGCTGTAATGTCATCAAGAACATCGAAGAAGACTCAAATGGAGTGTACGCTTATATTATCCTTGAGCCAAAGGAGTCGAGCCGCGATTTTGAAAGTATGTCCTTCTGCCATGAATGAAGGAACTCAAACAAGGAAGCCCATCATTTAGTGTTGTTCGAAATGTCCCAGGTCGCCAGACTTGGCAAGTGTCCTTGCCAGACGATTTATGTATCCCTATTGCTGTTGAGTCTATCTATTTATCTATCTATCTATCTATATATATGTAGAGATATAGAGGTAGGTTGGTCTGTCAGGATTTTCGTTCCGATTTTCTGATGGACGGTTTTACCCCTGACTGTTTGGGGTATTTACACTCATTGCCACCGCCAAGTGAAAAATCGGTTCCCCTGCTACCCCCGAGAGCCTCTCTCCCTTCGTCCCTGGCCTCCTCGTGTCGTCATCCTCTCCCTTCCCTTCCTCCTGGCCCGGCGATGCGTTCCACCCCTCGATCTCCGGTGAGCAGACCTCCTCCGGCGGAAGGAATGGAACCAACCACGGCCGATCTCCTTCCTCCGGGTTGCAGGCCCTTCCAGCGGAAGAAGCCCCTCCTGCCCCAACCAGCACTGCCTCTGTGTGACGGCCGACGCTGCCGCCTCGAGCACCTGCTCCCCAACCACCTGCGCCATGCTCCTGTCCCCACCATTCTGGACGCCGGGCAAGTTCTTCTGCTCATCTTCCCCAGTGACCCTGCAACCTCAAGTTCGTACATCGGCCATGGCTTCGATCTGGTTCCACCCCAATAAATCTGTGGCGTCTGACCCCATGGTCGTCTTCCTCCGTGAAACCCCATCCCTTCCCAGCGCCGGCGACATCGGTGGCCTAGGGTGAGTGGGAGAGAGGTTCTGTTGTCTATAGCTGATTTGTACGTACGTTTTTATCCCCAAATATTCCTGATCGAGGTGTTCGTTCTTCTATATTTCCCCTTAATTCATGGCCATGGTGACGGGTAGGAATTTAGGGGAGGAGTACTGGGCCAAAAATCTACTGGGTGCTATCCCGATCTGTTCATCCCATACCCGGCAATCACCATGTAAGCTGTCATGGTGAGCATTATTCTTGGTGCCTGTAGCCGACGCCTTTCCCTTATTGTTACTGCAAGCAGGACAGTGTCACCAGGATCTGTTTTATTGTACTAGGATGGATTCGCTTCGCACAGTCAAAGTAGTATGTGATGGTATCACATCCATCATAGATTAGGCCTTTTTCTTCTTCTGCACCGCCTCCATATTGCTTGCAAGTGCAAACTCGACCAAGTCCGCATTTTGTAGTTCCCGTCAACCTGTTGTACATGCTGCATCGTGGTCGCCATCAACCTCCGGTTGGTTGGATTCCCGTCGAAGCAGTCGCAACCTCCATGCGCACATCCACATGAATAGATGATACAGAACACTGAACACGTCTTTGAGAACTACCATTCTAGCCATATAATCAACACAATGGTAAGTCCTAATTGATTGTTCAGTATTTGCAGCTACTGTCTGGAAAATATCTGAAGGGAAGTGCAATTTATATGTTGATGGGCTCATCGACAAATCAGTTCTTTGATCTTTATCAAATATGTGAACTGTGCAATGAATAACATTTTTAACGTTTGGTTGCAATTTACATACTATTCTCTTCGTTTCAAAATATAAGATGTTTTAGTTTATAAAGAAAATGTATCTAAACTTATTTTAGTTTGTAGATTCACTCCAAACCTGAATGAACTTCATATTAAAAAATATCTAGATATATTTGCTTCATAAAACTAAAATATCTTATATTTTGATGAAACAGAGGGAGTACAATGCACTCCTTAGGTGGTACATAGAAAATATTGCGTTGATATTCTTTTCTTAATTGTTAATTTTAACACTTCGTGGTGGTAGGTATGTAATTTCTCTAAACAGTGAGAGGCAAAACGGTAAAAAGTACGACATACGAATTTTTTTTGGGGTGCGCCGAACATCTCCAATCTTTTTAATAATATAGATCGTTAGGAGGAGCAGTAGTATGGTTTCAAAAACACATCCAAGAACGACACATCCAAGATAAGGAAGTCAGGTCTTAAATACAAAAGGAGAAGAGGAGATGTTTGATGACGATGGAGTCCCTCAAAGTGCATAGTAATCTGCGCGAGACCATGGCCTAACTTACTGCTTGATGTTTCAAAGTAAAATGTAACTGAATCCTTGTTTTTGTCTATAAAGCTTTATATATGCGGCAATGTTATACAATAATGGTGTCTCACTTTTAATTTTTTTTGGTCTAGAATAATTTTATTTTTGTTCATGAAAACATGAATCATAACACAAATAAATCAATCCGTAGCAACGCATGGACACTTTGCTAGTTTTAATAAAGGCGGTTCCCCCTTAAAAAATTGAGTAAATTGATAATGCCGCTCCACCTTTCAGATGGGCCAAGCCATGTAAATTGGCCTATATTTGAAGATATGTCTATTTATTCTTGGGCAAGATCATTTTTTGTAGTCCTTCACAAGACCACAACAGAATAAAAGGTCTACATTATCGAGGCACTCACTCTTACAGATACAAACGTGATGCCATTAACTTCACGAGGACATCCCATGGACCTAAAAATTCTCCTTTTATTTTGTGGTTTTTTTTTCCAGGCATGTCATCAATTTCTCGTAACTACCATGTAGGAAATGATGCCTATAAAGGTAACAGCGGAGTAAAGTGATCCCCTGAAGCTGACCCACGTGCCGCTGATGTAGCTAGTCCCCAGGCTGACAAAGCACAGTGCCACAAGGATCACAAGCGCCCTGTTTTTCATGGTGATGGGCTCCTTGTGGTATATGTTCTTGGCGAGCATCCCGATGATCATCAGGGCGGAGAAGAAGGCATTGGTGTTGCTGAGGTGGAAGAACCAGTACCTGATGGGGAACTTGCTATGCATGACCGAGGTACCGGCGACGAACCCTTTCGCCTTGTCGTCGGCGCCCCAGAAACCGCCGGGCGGGGCGAACCCCGCGGTGAAGGTGATGGTGGCTGCCAGTGAGGTCAGGAGCAGTAGCCAGGCGCGGAAATCCTCTAGTTTCTTTTCGGCGGTGGCGCCACCGTTGGGCGCCGGATTATTACAAAGGCCGTCCACGGCTATCGCTGTGAGATGTCCGTCGACGGCGGTGGGGAGGAACAGCACCGGCATGCCGTTTGCCCCTTTGATTATCTTCAGCAAGTCGTCGATCGACATTTGCGGACAACCATCAACACTGATAACTTGGTGCTGATGCTGCTGTGAGTCTCCAACTACATCATGTCCTGACAATACTGGTACGGTGTTCACTTCTGACATATTATCTGTCACAAGAATCAGCTCGATTAGTTTGTTCTATTTCTTTTGATATAAATTAATTGACTTGTATTTATCTAGATTTAAATATATCTAGAACTAAAACATGTCTAGATACATTCGAATCTAGATAAATTCAAGTCAAATAATTTGCATCGGAGGAAGAAGGGAAATGTCAGAGAGTGAGTGAAAGAGAGCGTGAGCATACCCCTACCTGTTGGAGGCGGTAGAGCCCCCTCGCAGAAGAACGTAACTCGAAAGGGCTACCAGTTCTGCTGTAGCTCAACAAAAAAAGTTCAGTGTCGTATATATAGAACCGTAGATCGGGTACCAATAAAAGGGAAATGGCAGTGTCATAAGTTAGATCAAAAATCGATATCTACAATGTAGTAGTACGAATGTGACAATATTAAATCTCTGCTGTCTACTATGCTACTCCCTCGTCCCCACACAAAATCCATATATATCTAACCTGGATGGATGACATGCATTAACCAGCAATGCGCATTTTGTTGGGTATCAGGGGGGAAGGAAACACTAAAGGGACATGTTTTGTGGGAAAGACGGAGTACACTATATACTCCCTCCTTTCCAAAATATAAGACATCTAAGATGATCAAAAGTTAAATCTTATTAACTTTAACCAAATATTTAGCAAAAAATATTTACATCTACGATATTGTATGAACACATTAAGAAAATATACTTTATGATGAATCTATTACTATTTGATTCAGTATTATAAATATTTATATTTTTATGTATTATCTTGGACAAACTTAGAAAACATTGACTTTTGACTAATCCTAGACGCCTTATATTTTAGGATGGAGGGCATGGACCGTGGAGTACCAATTAAGAAGTCTCAAATTATTTTCACCAACAAAAGTATATGAAAATTTGTGGGTACCAATTAAGAAGTCTCAAATTCTTCTTTCTTTTTAGATGTGTGTACCCGTATGGCCGCTAGGGTTATGCGTTGTTGCAGAGGCTGGATGTAATTGGTATCTTCTGATATTATTATATGCTTCTTTACACAAAAAATGAAATTTTGGTAATTTCAAATATTACTACAAGATTGCTTTGTCCAAAATTCACCATTCTGGCCATTTTTTGAATTTGGTTTGAATGTGCCCTGAAATTTCGAGACCAAATATATTTAGTACCCACAAAAATTACAAATAATTCGTTCATAATTTGAACCCCCGTTCCTAGTGAATAAGGGTCCGGGCATCGAAGATTGGTTCTTGGGCTAGGCGGGAGGCAGAGTGTGGCCACTATTCAGCACGTTCACCATTTGAGCTCGAACTAGCCAAACCAGCTAAACCACAGCTCCGCATGCACCTCACAGATTCATTTTTATCTTGGGTTCGCAACCCGCAAGCAAAATTCAACTAGCAATCCAAATTTCAAGTTTATTTTGTTCAGAACTCAACATTGACAGTTTTTTACTTTGAATTTGGTTTGAATCTGCTCCGGAGATTCAAGCACAAATACACTTTAATTAGTACCCATTGGAACTTCTGAAATTGGAACCTTGTTCCAAGTGGGTTCCAAGTGGATGAGGGTGCGAGCTTAGAAATGTGGAAGGCATGTGCAGTGTGTGCGACCCTAGGCCTTGGAGTATGGGCCGTTTGGAGGCTATATTCAGCAAGTTCAAAGTTTGATCTCAAATCGGCTAAACCATCATCTTAGCCCGCACCTGATCAACGGTTTATCCAATCCAAGGTTTGCATGATTACTGGTTCAACTATCGATCGAAAAATGTTTAGCTGAACTGAGTGGGGTTGGACCGGACGAAACCCTCCAACACTAGTCCTACACGGTTGTTCTCGCATCAACTTCACTTTTTTTTTATAAAAACATATATTAATATCGCGGAGATACCAGTTACACTCAGTCTGTGCAACAACGCATGTTCTAACGGCCTCACAGTTGCACACAACCCCTAAAAAAAGAATTATAAAAAAGAAAAGTCCTGCTACACAGAACGATTCTTCCACCAGAACAACACCAATAGTACAACCACTCAAATAGTGATGCATTTAATGCACAAACATCGCCGTCGCCTGATTAAAGATCATAGGTTTTCACCTTGGAGAAAGTCCTCTCAAAAAACAATGTCTTCAACAAGACCATTGCCAAGCACAACCAATTAAGATCAGACCTTAGATTTTCACCCTGTAAAGTAGAACTGTGAACTCCTCATGTGTTGTCGTCACCACAAATAGTTGTTGTTGTGAGTCAGAGATCATGCAGCCAATTTCTCATCGCTACAAAGACTCAAATCACCGTCGCTAGCCCTAATGTTCTAGCTTTCATGACATTCTTTGCATCTAATTTCACCATGGATCGTCTAAGACATGACACATGATGGTAACAGATAACAAAGCTTCATAGCGCTTCCTCTAAAACCAAACGGCCAGAAAAAAGTATAGATACGCACGACCGAATGGCTTCTGATCCAGCAATCTCCAGGCATGATACGTCCATGAGAGTTCGCCGACAAAGCCTTCCGAAACTCGCCTCTCCAGACCAGAACAACGGGGACAGACATCAAGAAGATCTTCGTCTTCGCGTGTAAGAAACTCTAGGACCACCTCCTTTATTGTTGCCGATGCAGCGGTCCCCATAGTACCGGTTCGCTTACGACAAGCGAAACTAGCAAATCAAGCATGATTCTGCAAGATCCTGAATAGCAGCGCTGCCGCCTAGGCGTGGACTAGCCTCTGCCATGGTCACGCCACCGGAACAAGCCTACAACCGGGTCCAATCCACCCCTCCTAGCCTCCCAGTCTTTATTAGACATGTAATATCCCGATAGTATATGATATGGTGTAGTATACCAATCATATACGTAAAATACTTGTATTGCCACGTGAGGGGCTATTCCTCACTTATATAAACACGCAACCGGCCCTTGAAAAGGGTCACGCCGTTCTATCCACGATTTCTACATGGTATTAGAGGCCTACCTCTTCCCTTCTAGTTAGCCGCCGCCACGGGAGATCTCCTCCGTACTACTACCGCCACTAGGACAATCTCCTCGGGATCATGACCACCATATTGTGGCGCTTCTCTCCCGCATCGATTCCTCTACACGACAATTACCGAGTACTCTTTTGTTCTAGGACTAGATTGGATGCTCTACATGACAACTCCTGATCGCCCCTTCTCTAGAACCTCTCTGTTATCGATCGCTCTTCTCGATCGTCACATCCCCTAGGACTTCTCCACCTATGACCTGCATCATGATGTCCTCCTCGTCACTCGCTGGATCCGCTGCCATCGGCGTGCCCCGGGCCCTCTAGCTGACCCGGGAGAATTTCCTATACTAGCAGGCCCTCGTCCTGCCCACCCTTCGCAATGCACGTGTCAATGGACTCCTTGAGGGGACCGACCGTGCTCCGTCCAAGATGCTCGAATCTAAAGATGCAAACAAGAAGCCGGTGTCGATTCCCAATCCGGCATATGACACCTGGGCAACTAAATATCAACAAGTTGTGAGCTTCCTTGTCAATTCCCTCTATGAAGATGTGTTGCCACATCTGTTTGGCCTTCAGCATGCTGCCTAGGTCTGGAGTGCTTTGCATGCCATGTACTCCACCCAGTCGGAGTCTAGAGTTTACACTCTCCGTGGTGCTCTCACCAATACAAAAAATCTTGATATGACGACACAACAGTATCACCAAGATGAAAGGTTTTGCTTCAGAACTTGCCACTGCTGGAAAGATGGTTGATGATGATGAGCTCAAGGATTACATCCTGAATGGTCTTGATGGCACGTACAACTCCCTGGTCACTGCTATTAATATAGTGCCTACCACATCCCTCAGTGATATGTGCTCTTAGCTCTTTTATATTACAATTGTGATGCCATGCTACTCGCTACTGGCCAAGCTCCTGGAGAATTTACGTCATCTGTTAATGTAGCTTCCCGTTACACCTATTTATGGGGCACATCACCCCGTCCGTCTTCCTACAAGCAACCCTAGACGCCCCCGCAGCCATACATGACACCTCCAACCTATACACCACCTTCCCATGTCTACCAGCAGCCCTAGATGCCTCAATATCCCCAACAACCTTCATACTATACCACACCCTACCCACTGCCATATATACCCACTGCCATATGCCCTACATGCCCATCCCATGTGTCCCACTCCATCGGCTCCGCGTGCTCCACCTCCCCCTCCAAATTGTGGCCCTCCTAAGCCTGATCCTCAATGTCGGGCCAAGGGGGACGTGGGAAGAAAAAAGACTGCGGTCATGTGGCTACACCCTGGCAGGAGGGTGTCTTCTGCCAGATCTGCAAGAAGGAAGGGTGTCCATCTAATAACTGTTGGTGGATCTATGGGGATAATGACGATGAGGACGATGCGCCACACAATACCAAGGGAGCATATGGAGTATATACAAATTGGATAATGGACACTAGCGCTACAAATCATACAACATGACAACTCAACAAGCTTCAGGTTCATGAAACTTACAATGTACATGATCAAGTTCACAATGCTAGTGGACAAGGTATGGATATTGCTAAAATTGGTCATCCAGTTTTGCACACCCCGCATTGTTCTTTCCAGCTTAAAAATATTCTTCATGTTCCTTCATCTTCTATGAACTTTATTTCTACACACAAACTTGTCCTAGATAACAATACCTTTATTGAAATTCACTCATATTTTTTCTTGATTAATGATTAGGCCACGCGGTAAATCATGTTTAGAGGTCCTTGCCATGGTGGTATCTACCCTCTTGTTCTTGTCTCCACAAGGTCGTCCTCCAAGCATGCTCTTATCACCATCAAGCCTTCATCCTCCACATGGCATCGTCGTCTAGGGCATCCATCATATCTTATTGTTCAACAAGTTTTTATGAAGAATAATTTGTCGTACACTCCACAAATGAATTATTATATATGTGATCCATGCCAGCAGGCTAAGAGTCATCTGCTACCCTATCATGTATCCACTCGTGTTTCTACAGTGCCTTTGGAGCAGATGTTTTCTGATGTATGGTGTCCTGCTCCTTTGTCTGTAGGAAAACATGCTTATTATGCCAGATTTATTGATGATTTTAGCAAATTCACTTGGATATATTTGCTTAAAAACGTTCTGAGGTGTACCAGGTCTTTCTTAATTTCCAACAATTTTTTGAACACAAGTTTGATAGAAAGATCGTTACTATGCAAACATATTGGGGTGGTGAATATGAAAAACTTAATGGCTTCTTTCAACGAGTAGGTATTACCATCATGTATCTTGTCCTCATGCCCATCAATAAAATGGGTCTGCTGAACGCAAATACCGACACATTGTTGAAGTTGGTCTTGCCTTACTTGTCAATGCATCCATGCCTTTAAAATACTAGGATAATGCTTTCCTTACCGCAACATTCCTCATCAACTTGCTTCCCACAAAAGTTCTTACTTTTTCCACTCTTACAGAAAAACTCTTGCAAGTCAAACCCAACTATGAGTCGCTTCGTGTTTTTGGCTGCGTTTGTTGGCCAAACCTTCGCCCCTATAATAAACACAAACTATATTTCAACTCCAACAGTGTTTTTCTTGGCTATAGTTCGAAACATAAAGCAGTAAGGTGTCTTGATACAACCAATGGTCGTGTCTATGTCTCTTGTGATGTTGTTTTTGATGAAACATTTTTCCCTTTGCTGCTCTCCACACAAATGTTGGTAGACGTCTTCATGAAGAAATTCTTCTTCTTCCACAAAATGAGATTCCTTCCACATCTAACAATGAGGGTGTGAAATCCAATGAACATTTTTTGCAAGTTGTGCCTATTGTTGATCCTCCACAAATTGTTGAAGATCCTACAAAAAATATTGGTGAAGAATCTTCTCAAAATACTGCACAAACCGGTGAAAATCCCACATCAAATAATGGTGCCAATCAGGACAACATGACAAACCAAGATCACATCGATCCCGAGGTTGGTCCTGCCTCAGATCGTGCTCCGTCAGGCGTTGATACACGCAGCGCTGTGCCCCTAGATCCTTCGCCAGCGTCACGTCAGGGGACAGATTCTCTGGCCCCACGCCAGGACTCCGCGTCGCCATCAAACGCATCACCAACATCGCCATAAACCACATCACCCACGTCGCTATCGCGAGCCCTCTTCGAACCCCCATCGCCTGCATCGCTATCGCGGGCTCTCTCTGAACTCACGTCGCCCACGTGGCACCTATCGCCATCAAGCCAGGAGTCTGGGTCACCCGCGTCGCGCCAAGGTCCTGCGTCGGTCATGTCGCCTTCTTAAGCCCACTCTGCACATGCGCCAACATCACCTCCTACCGCGCATGTGCCTCCGAGGATGTGTCACCCTCATCTGGTACTAATCAGAAGATCAGCTATAGTGTTGATTCAGGTGATAGCAGCTCAGGATCAACTATGCAGCCTTCGGTTGTACTCCGCCCTACAAGCGGTTTTCAAACATGTCTACAAAAAGGTATTAGTCATCCAAAAAAATATACCAATGGTACTGTCGGATATGCCTTACTCACATCTATAGGTGAACTGACAAAACTTTCTGAGGCTATGACCGATGCAAATTGGAGGCATGCTATGCTAGAAGATTACGATGCGCTCATTTCCAACTATACATGGCACCTTGTACCTCCAAGATCCAACAAAAAATCATTGACTGCAAATGGGTTTACCGTATAAAAAGGAATGTTGGTGGCACTATTGACAGGTATAAAACACGACTCGAGGCAAAAGGTTTCAAACAAATATATGGTATAGATTATGAATATACTTTTAGTCCTATAGTTAAAGCGGCCACTATTAGACTTGTGTAATCTATCTTAGTCTTTAGAGGATGGAGTTTATGAAAAATAGATGTTAAGAATGCGTTCTTACATGGTGTTTTGGAAGAGGAAGTTTATATTAAACAACCACCAGGTTTTGAGTCTTCCGCTACTCCAACATATGTATGTCGACTTCACAAAGCATTATATGGTTTGAAATAGGCTCCTCGTGCTTGGTATTCTCGACTTAGTTCCGAGCTGCAACCTCTTGGTTTCATTCCATCCAAGGCTGATACATCTGTATTTCTTTACAACAAGTCAGGTGTTATTGTTTTTCTCTTGATTTATGTTGATGACATCATAGTCACAAGTTCTTATGATTTAGCCATATTTGCTCTTCTTCATAACTTGAGTTCTGACTTTACTCTTAACGACCTTGGAGATTTACAATATTTTTAGGACTTGAAGTTGACAAGCAGTTGTTATCGCCATATTTTGGCCAAAGGAGGAGATGGGCCGTAATCAAGATGGGCTTGGAAGATACGTATATGCGACGTGTTGTTGGATCGGCCTTGTGCGTGGATTTGGGCTAAATTGCCCGTGTATCTGTGTATCGTAGTAGGTTCCGTTTCAGTTTAGGTAAAGATAGAGTTGTAGAGTTATTCCAAAGATAGAAAGTCTCCGGACTATAAATATGTAACCAAGGTTATCAAGAAAAAGAGGACAATCACGTTCACAACAAACACAATCTCGGCGCATCGCCACCCCTTGTTTCTAGGGTTTCTTTCGGGTAAGTGTCATGCTGCCTAGATCGCATCTTGCGATCTAGGCAGTATTTTTGCTTATGCGTTATTTGGTGTTACTCGTACTGAAGCCTTGTTGATGGCGAGTAATACTATTATCATAGATTTGTTGAGGCTAGCGTCGGTGCTTTTCGCTATAATTGTTTAAGTTATGCTACCTCTAGTTATCTCGCTACCTTTGCACCTTTTCCCGGGTGTAAGGGTAGCATCTTGCTTGATCTTTATTTAGCTGATTCGATCTGTTATGGTTATGCCTTGTTCTCCAAGGTTTAGTTTGATATCCACGTAGTCAGGCCTTGTAAACGGGTTGAAGGATCCAGTAGTACGTAAGGATATGGTTTGCTAGTTCGAGAGGAGTTGTTCCGGTAATTGATTTTACGTCGATTGTTAGGCCTCCTCTAGGGTTAGTTTTCTATCATCTTTTGTATCTACCAGGCTCAATCACGTGCAGGATGTTCCAATTACGTGGTGAAAACATTAACTGTCGTAGATTGTTTTAACTTATATTGATGAAGCAAAACCCCATGTTATCATAGATCTAATGCAGAACCATGGGATAATCGGCTCTAGGAGCCGATTCACAGGGAAACCTGGGAGCCGGTCACGGCTCGAATTTTACGTATACTTGTTTACCATGCAGGAAATCAATCGAAGCAATCCTTCACCTTCCTGACCAGGTATAGGTCAGGTGGCACGCCCTCGAACCAAGCCAGGACGTGTGCCGGAGTTTTTGCGGGCCGTTGCCCGAGGGACCAGGGCCCACCAGCAGTTCTGGGAGCCTCCCGGCTCTTCGTGTTGCTCGTCGCTGCTCGCCGGTGGGTTTTGACAGGCAACACATTCTGGCACGCCCGGTGGGACAATCAACAACATCTGCATCAACATCCGACGCTGAGATGGGGGACAGACCAGTCACGTACGACGAGCTGCCTGAGGAGCACAAGGCGAAGTATGATGACATCAAAGCTCTCTTCGAAGCTGATCTCATCGGCTCTTTTGAGAGGACCCGTAAGCATGGCATCAGGTGGAAAGGTTTCTCACCTGAAGGTGCTCTTGATGAGGTGGATCTGTCTGTTCCTTCAGAGGAGCGCGCCAGAGCTCTGCGACAGGAAGTCAACTACATGGTGGCTCATTCTCTTCACCGCCATTCTGAGAGCCTGGTGAACGCTTTCGAGCGGATCGCAGTTCGCGTAGTTCAGGAGATCATGAAACATCAGTACTCTCCGTCGGGGCCTACTCTGGGGACTCACCAGGGAGAAAGACCGCTCCAGACCAGGCCACCGCTGCCATTCACACTTGCAGCTCCGGAGCCACCAGGGGCAGCGGCGTACGTCGTCTACAAGGTCGGAGGCGACCCAGGCGATTGCCGGTTCCTGTTTGAGCCACCTAAGGAAATCCCACATGGATATGTGTACACCTACGTGCCGGACTGCAATAACCTGACACGCACCAACCAGATTGCAACCGCAGGGATTTCTGCGGCAGGAGTTCCTGGAGCAGGGGTTTCAGCAGGCGTTTCTGGAGCAGCGATGTCTGGGATGGACGCCGACAAACAGGCGTGGCTAGCCAAGTATGCCACTGGAACGAGTCATGAGAATCTAGCCCCTGCAGCTCAAACAGTGGAGCAAATCCGTACCATCTTGAGAGACCAGTTCGGCTTCGTGCCGAAGAGAAGGACAATCGGCTATTCAAAGCCGTACCCCAACGAGTTTGTTCTGATTCCGCTGCCACCCAAGTATCGGCTCCCCGAGTTCTCAAGGTTTAGCGGATCAGAAGGGTCGAGCTCGATCGAGCACGTGAGCCGATACCTGGCACAGCTAGGCATGATTTCAGCATCGGATCAGTTGCGCGTAAGGTTCTTTGCGCAATCTCTGACAGGACCATCTTTTGGGTGGTACACTTCGCTGCCACCTGATTCGATTCAGACCTGGAAGCAACTGGAAGAGCAGTTTCACATTCAGTATCATTCAGAGGCTACCGAGGCTGGCATTGCAGACCTGGCACAGGTGCGGCAAAAGCGGGGAGAAACTGTAGCCGAGTACATCCAGCGCTTCAGGACTGTCAAGAACCGATGTTACTCAGCTCGTTTAACTGAAAGAGAAGCAGTCGAGCTGGCAGTGTTGGGTCTCTCAGCACCCATCAAGGATCTGGCTTTCCAAGTAGAGTACAGCTCATTGGCGCACATGGCCCAGAAACTGACGATGTATGAACAGCGCCACCCTGAGTTGTACCAAGACAAGTTCAAACGTCCGATAAGCCTGGTCGATACAGAAGAAGATGATCCTACACAAGACCAGGAGGTGGCCGTGGCTGAATGGGCTCGGGGGGCAGATCCCGTGTCCTGCAAATGGGTGAAGCAGCAGGGGCCTGCAAAAGGGTTCGACTTCGACATGAGCAAAGCTGAGCAGATATTTGATTTACTGCTGAAAGAAAAGCAGCTGAAGTTACCCGAAGGCCACAAAATCCCTACGGCTCAGGAGATGAACGGGAGACCATATTGCAAGTGGCATCACTCGTTCACCCACACCACCAATGACTGCAAAGAGCTACGTCGCCAGATCCAAACAGCAATAGAGCAAGGCCGTCTGATCCTGGGGCAGTTCGCCATGAAAGTAGACACAAACCCATTTCCCGGCGTCAACATGGTAGAACACAGTCACTCCACGAGGCGTCAGCTGGATTTCTCGTTTGATGTTAATATGGCAGGATCTGGGTACCACCATGGCACATACAAGGAGGAAGGCGGTCGCTCTCGGGGCAAAGAAAGAGAGGAGGCTGGTCCACGCGACCGGCCCAACCATGATGACAGGCGGTACTTAACTGAGCAATAGGTCAGAAGCGTGCGATATCAGAAGCCACACTCCACGCACCTCCTGAATAAGTATGAGCGTCAGTATGATCGACGTCGCCGGAGCGATAGAGACGATGAAGGATATGAGCACCTCGCTAAGGGGCCGTCAAAGGAAAAGGAAGGCGCAGACAAACATTGGGATTGTCCTTTCTTCAAGTATTGCTGGGATGCGGGAATGAGCCGATTGCCTACAATCGATAACTGTCCGGAATGTGGACAGCAGAAGGAGGACACGGGGCCAGTTTCAGTGTTCAAGCGTCTAGGGCCTCTTCCACCTCGGAGCCGATACAGGGAGTCCGCTCGAGCAAAAGATCTCGAGGAGCCAATGGATGACAAAGAAGAAGACAGATATCACCGTCCAAGGTGGTGTCCCGACGGACTCAGACACACCCAAAAGCGTAGAGTGCAGCGGCTGCGTAACTTGGAGGAAGCCGAAGCGCAGTATCTCCACGCTTTAAAGAAAGCACGTCCCGATCTGGCCGTTAAAATTCGGCAGACCTTGGAAACGGAAGATCGCCCGAAAAGGAAAGAGTGGCGCCCCAAACCGGTAAAAGCCGATCCAAAGACATCGGCTGGCACAAACATGGTGTTCGTACTTCCGTCACAGTTCTGCGCTCCAAGAACCAGCGAGCTACCAGTGGCGCAGTTTGACTGCGGCCCACGGCCGGTTATCTTTAAAAAGCCACGTGAGAAGGGCTACAAACATTTGAAAGCCCTGTACCTACGAGGTTACATCAATGGGCAGCCTGTCAGCAAGATGTTGGTGGACACCGGAGCGGCAGTCAATATAATGCCATACTCCATGCTACGGCGTTTGGGACGCTCCACTGCAGATCTGATCAAAACCAACGTCACATTAAGCAACTTCAACGGCCAAACTTCAGAAACGCAAGGCGTACTGAACGTGGATCTGACCGTAGGCAGAAAAACCATCCCTACGTCATTCTTCGTCGTGGACAGCAAAAGCACCTACGCTGTCTTGCTAGGGAGAGATTGGATTCACGCTAACTGCTGCATTCCATCCACGATGCACCAGTGCCTAATACAGTGGGATGGAGATGAGGTGGAGGTCATTCATGCAGATGATTCTATCGAGATCTCCATAGCTGGCATGAACGTCTGGGAAGCAGAAGACCAAGAGCCGATCTCTGGAATCAGTCTAGACGGCTGTGAGCGCATTGAAGCTACAAAAAACGGGGTGATGCTGGTCTTATCCACTGGCCTGACAGAGTAGCAAAGTCCACGATCGTACGTGGTACGGCCGATCCCTGCGATCGGCCACAAAAAATAAAAAGCAGCAACCTTACGACAAGCAGATTATGTAGTCGTAGCAGGGAGATTCCCTGCCATTGTAAAACAATAAGGTGTAAACCGTCCTTGACTAATGCAATCAAAAAGGGGGCCGATTCAGGCAATCGGCCCAAATTATTTTTGTTATCCCCACCCACTGTTTGCCCTGTGTTTAGCATCGATTTGACAGGTGATGGAAAGCTAGGGTATGGGTTTACATCCGCTGATGAACTAGAAGAGATCGACATCGGTCCTGGGGATAAGCCACGACCAACATTTATCAGCAAAAAGTTAGATCCGAGTCTGCGGGGTCCGATGATAGCCCTGTTGAAAAAATATCCAGACTGCTTCGCCTGGGACTATACAGAGATGCCTGGGTTAGATAGGAGCATCATTGAGCATCGACTCCCGCTTAAAAAAGGATTTCGGCCATTACAGCAGCGAGCACGACAGATGAAGGCCGAAATTCTGGAAGAAGTCAAGAAGGAGGTTGAGAAAATGTTGACAGCCAAGTTAATCAGGCCATGCAGGTATGCTGAGTGGATTTCTAGTATCGTACCTGTAGAGAAAAAGGACGGCCGCTGGCGTGTTGCCATAGATTTTCGGGATCTCAACAGAGCTACCCCAAAGGATGAGTATCCGATGCCGGTAGCAGAGACGTTAATCAACGCAACGGCTGGTCATAAGATCTTGAGCTTCATGGATGGCAATGCCGGTTACAACCAAATTTTTATGGCTCCAGAAGACATACACAAGACTGCGTTCAGAGTCCCAGGTTCGGTGGGGTTGTTTGAATATGTAGTGATGACATTTGGACTGAAGAATGCCGGCGCCACGTACCAAAGAGCCATGAATTATATTTTCCATGATCTGATCGGCAAGCTGGTGGAAATTTACATTGATGACGTGGTGGTCAAGTCTGCTTCAGTGCAAGGACACTTGGACGATCTGCAACGCGTCCTGGACCGAACAAGAAAATTTGGGCTACGGATGAATCCAAAGAAGTGCGCCTTCGGGGTGACGGCCGGTCAGTTCTTGGGTTTCTTGGTCCATGAACGCGGAATTGAGATCGGCCTAAAAAGTCAGGAGGCAGTACGAACAATGAAGCCACCTACCACGAAGAAAGAACTGCAGTCTCTCATCGGCAAGATCAACTTCGTCAGAAGATTCATCTCCAATCTGTCAGGAAGAATAGAGCCGTTCATGGGACTGGTGAAAATTAAATCTGACGAGGAATTCCGCTGGGGGGCAGAGCAACAAAAAGCCTTCGACGAGATCAAAGAATATCTAACGAAGCCGCCAGTGTTGGTTCCGCCCCAGCCGGACAGACCATTCTACATTTACCTGTCAGTAGCTGACACGTCCATTGCCTCAGTAGTGGTGCAAGTTTATGATGGACTGGAGCGAGTTGTATTTTACATCAGCAGAAGGATGCTGGACGCAGAAACAAGGTATCCTGAGATCGACAAGTTGTGCCTCTGCCTGTTTTTCACCTGCACCAAGCCGCGTCACATCTTGCTATCAGCGGAGATTGTCATCATATGCAAATCAGACGTCATAAAGCACATGCTGTCAGCTCCTATGTTGAAAGGCCGACTGGGCAAATGGATGTTTGCATTATCGGAGTTTGACATCCGGTATCAACCCGCGAAAGCGGTTAAGGGACAGGCATTGGCCGACCTTATCGCTGAAAAGATCAACACTAATATAGCAGCACTGTCTATACGAGCGTGGGCTATGTTTTTCGATGGATCGGTTTGTGACGATGGGTGCGGCATCGGCATGCTACTCGTGTCGCCCCGGGGGGCAACATTTTCCTTCTCCATCAGGTTATCTGCCCCTCGCACCAACAACGTCGCTGAGTATGAGGCAATACGCAAGGGAATGGAGTTGCTCATCGAAGCTGGAGCAGAAGCAGTGGAAATTTTTGGAGACTCCAAGTTGGTGATTTCTCAACTCACGGAGGAATACAAGTGTGAGAGCGAGTCGCTCTTCCCATTATGGCTGCAATGCCGCGAGCTGATGGCACAGTTCCGGTTCATAAACTTCACCTGGATCCCGCGATCGCAGAATACCGAGGCAAATGATCTTGCACAAATGGCTCCAGGCTACAAAGACGTAGCAGAGGGAGCCGATGTTCAGGTACAGTTCCTGGAAGCAGACGACTGGAGAGCCGATATCTTCAATTACTTGAAGGATTCGGCTCGGGGGGCACCTAAACGGATAAGATACAAGGCCATGAAGTATGTGCTTATCGGGGACGACATGTTTTACAGGACTCTGGAGGGGTTATTGCTCAAATGTCTGGGGACAGCCGAGGCCAATCGGCTCCTACATGAGGTACACGAAGGCGCCTGTGGAACTCACCAATCGGCTCACAAGATGAAATGGTTGATCAGGCGATCAAGGTTTTATTGGCCCACCATGCTTGAAGACTGCTTCAAGTACTACAAAGGGTGTCAAGCATGTCAGAAATTTGGGAAAATTCAGATGGTACCCGCATCAGCAATGAACCCCATCATCAAGCCTTGGCCATTCCGAGGTTGGGGCATGGATATGATCGGCAAGATCAATCCTCCATCAAGCAAAGGCCACATGTGGATTTTGGCCATTACTGATTATTTCACTAAATGGGTGGAGGCTGTCCCGATGAAGTCAGTGAACTCAAAGGATGTTATCAATTTTGTGAAAGAACATGTCATCCATAGATTCGGGATTCCCCAAACTATCACGACCGATGGAGGTTCAGTCTTCATCTCTCACGAGTTTAGAAAGTTCTGTGAGGACACGGGGATTAAGCTGATTAGATCATCTCCATACTATGCTCAAGCAAATGGGCAAGCTGAAGCGTCCAACCAGAGCTTCATCAAGCTGATCAAGAGAAAAGTCGATGAGCACCCTAGGCGTTGGCACGAGGTTTTGTCGGAAGCTTTATGGGCTTATCGCATGTCATGCCATGGAGCGATAAAAACCTCGCCATACCATCTGGTCTATGGACAAGAAGCCGTATTGCCCTGGGAAATTACGGCTCGATCGAGACGTGTCACTTTTCAGGACAATCTAACAACTGAAGAATACGCAACCCTGATGAGTGACAGTGTTGAGGATTTAACTGAGCTCAGGCTGTGGTCGCTTGAGAAAATCAAAGAGAACAAGGCCAAGGTAGCTCGTGCATATAACAAGAAAGTAAGACCAAAGGAGTTCCACGTTGGTGATCTGGTATGGGAAGTTGTGTTGCCATTAGGGACTAAGGATGCAACATATGGTAAATGGTCTCCAAATTGGCACGGGCCGTACAGGGTCGATCAAGTTTTAAGAGGAAACACATACATGCTTGAGGAGCTGGACGGCGTAAAATTCCCAGTAGCGGTCAACGGTCAACATCTCAAGAAATATTTCCCAAGCATGTGGGATGATGGACAGTAAAATATGGGGGCCGATACATGAAATCAGCCAAGTAAAAAGCACGTGAGACGATGGACAGTGAAATGTGGGGGCCGATACATGAAATCGGCCAAATAAAAAACAAAAATATATAGCCGATGCACAATCATCGACTCTAGAGGTTCAAACTGTTACAAGCAGATGCCAGTTTACATGAACGAACTACTGAAGAAATGCCTCGAAGGCGTGGAGGGCGTCAGCACAGACACGATCCACTTCGGCGATCTCGGCTTCGTCATCTTCGTCCTTGCCCGTCACTAGCTGCTTGTTCAGGGCACGTATTTCTGCCAGATCGGTCTTCATTTGAGCTCTGAGGCTTGCTGCTTCGTCTTGGGAGCGGGCGATGGATTCTTCCTTGTCGCGAATGAGCTGTTTAGTTGCTTTGACCTTCTCTTCAAGATCTTCCAACTCCCTTTTCAAGGATGCAAGCTCGGCGGTACTGACAGAGGTGTCAGTTTTGGCATCCAGAGACGCCTTTTTCTCGTTGAGCTGTTGGCATCGGTCTGCGATATTGGCCTTCAGTGAAAGTTGGGCGCGGCGCAGACTGATCCTCTCACGATCTAACTTCACCCTTGACCCATAGAAAGACAGGGTTACGACTGGCCAAAGCTTCACCTGCAATGCTACTGGGAGTTGGTCTTTTATTTCAGCCAGAACGCTCTTCACCTCCTCAGAACCCTCGATCAACTCTTCGATCGGGGAGGACAGCAGGGCTTTAAGACGCTGGAATTGAGGTGGTACAACCCTGGCTCATGGTTCATCAGCAACAACAGAGGGGTTTGGTTCGATGGATTCAGGATCGAACGTCAGCAAGCCTGAAATATCACAACTCTGGCAGCCCGAAAAAGCGTCAGTATGCGTCCAAACGTGTAAGAATGAGCCGAAAGAAGCTAACGTACCTCTCCTAAGATCGAGGGGATAGCAGATGAGGAGACGATCGGCTTGTGTGTGGTTGCTGGGGGCTTGGCCAAAGGAGTAGCCGTTTCATCTGCACCTTCGGGGATTGCTAGATCTGGCTTGGCTAAAGGCATCGGCACTGCCCCAGCTTTCCCACTAGAAACGTCAGTCGTCTGCATAGAAGGTGTTTAGCCGATGTAAATGATGGTGAATCGGCAGATAAAAGGAGTAAGTGGTAAGAGCATGAAGGGTGATGATTTTGGAAACCTCCTGGCTCGACGAAGAAGCTTGCAGTCCTTTGCGGGCTCTCTTGGGACCCACAGCTGGCCCCACCTCGACTGGTGCTCGGGGGGCAGTAGGTTCAGGAACAGACCTTTTCCTGGAAGCCGATGGTGATGAATCTGGCTGGCTCGGTGTGATGGTCCTCTCAGAATCTTTTGGGCCCAGTTCTCCTCGATTGGTCTGAGTGTTCTCGCTGGAGGTGTCTTCGACGGAAGCCTGTAAAAAAGTAGAACCAGTGAGCACGAGCATGTATGCAAGGATGGAAGAATTAGAATGATCGACCAAGGCATGAATCACCCTACATGCGAGCTTTCTGGAGAAGGGCTCCGGCGCCTCAAGGTCTTCCTGGCAGCTACCTTCCTCGCCATCGTTCTTGTTTTGGTTGGAACTCGAGGGGCAGCTAACTTAGAGGTTGCTGGGTTCTTGGAAGCCGATTGTGGTGATATCGGCTGTTTCTGCATTATGACCTTTTTTCAGAGGTGGCGAGTTTTTGCAGAAAAGAACCACAGGAGCTGGCGGAAAGAACTCGAAGGGGGAGCCATCACTGTGCGTAGGTTCAGGGCCATCTTGTTGCTGCAAAGAGGAAGAATGGATTAATAGAAGAATTATTTGTGAGTTGCATCAAGAAAATGTGCAAGTAGTGGTACCTGTTCCACGGGGATGTCATAGTCAGCATCGAGCTGTTTCAGCAACGGTCCCAGGGCTCTCCTGAAGGCGTGAGTCTTCCACATCGACCACCAGTCTTCAAAGCCATCGGTTGATGAGGCGAAGGTGAGGTCGTTGGGAATTGGGATGGTCAGAGTATCAAAGAAGGAATAACACCTTTGGCTGGTGAGAGGATCAGGCAGGTCGGCTCTACTCTCTGTAAGGTGGTGGAGAAAGAAATGGGGAGGTACTTGTCCAAGGCCAAATTTCCGAGCCACTACGACTGGCTGATAGAATTCATACCCAGGCTTGATTATTCTGTTGGATGTACTCATGCCAACTGGAAGGAAACAGGGACGAATCACAGTGGAAAAGAGCTGCCGAGTGCTGGTGTCATCGGCAAAATTGTCTAGCCTGAAGGAGAGTGGGTTTTCAAAATGTTCAGATTCTTCCATGTAAGGAAAGAAGATAGGATTGTCCAGTCCTTGAAAGAAAATACTGAACCATTTAGACGCTTCCTGAGGGGTCAGCTTACTGCCTGGCAGTCTATACCGAGCTTGGCCATAGCTGGTGCATCGGATCTGCTTCCCTTTTACATCTGGAAAGGTGCAACTCGCCAAAAGGGGGAAGTTTGGGATGTGGTTTTGAAAATACAGCTGAGCCCATAGCTGAATGAACCACGAAGGACCACCTGTTTTGACTGCTATGCCAGAGAACAGCTTGACAGACATCAACTGGAGATATCGATAGACTTCTCCAAGGAACAGTTTGCCGATGCCAAGTTGAGTGCCTTGTTCGTGGGCTAAGGAGAGATAATTTTTGGTGGGATCAAGGGAAGGGCCACAGAAATGAAATGTTCCAGCCAAAAGTTGAGAAAGGCTGTGTGTTCTTTCTCTGTGACAGGGCCCTTTGTTTTCATATGGCGTTGGAGGTAGGCACCCCAGTTCGTGCAGTCTGTTTTAGAAGACAGTTTGGAGGGGACATTGGTCAGTTTAAAGGCAGAGGGGCTGGGTGATTTAACATCTAGACCAGTAATCATCACCACGTCTAACAGAGTTGGTGACATAGGGCCATGACCGAACATGAAGCAGTTCAGAGCGTCAGACCAGAAGTAGCCGATGGTTTTCAGAAGATTCTCATGTTTCTCAAGGGGAGACAATGATAAATGCAAGGCATCGGCTATTCCCGTGGTTTCCCATTGGGATTAGTAAGCTCTAGCTACCCTACTGAACCAAGAGACCCAGTGTTCAGGGGGATTAGGCCAGGCTCGCAGGCAGTCGGCCCAAGAGTTCAGATCTAGGTCTTGGCTTACGAAGGGGATTCTGTTTGCTTCGCAAGAAATCAGATGGGCAGGACTAGATTCTGTACGAGGGCCAAGGCAGAGAGAACTCGGGAGAGAAGGATGCGGCAGTAGAATGTCTGAAACCTAAAAATTTAATGGTGGAAGAAGACATTAATTCAGGTGTTCGCCATTAATTTTGATCGCGTTCATACTACGAGGAGTAGGCGTACCTTCAGACCGGAGACCTCTGGGTTGGTGTTGGACGATTCCGCCATCTAGTTTGCCAGCGGAGATGGATCTATGCAGTTGAGGATCGGAGGTTCTTGTCGCTGTGAGCTCAATCTAGTTGGTGGGTAATTGGAGATCTGGGTCGCCCTTTTTGAAGAGGGTCGCAGGTTACCGTTTGAAACTGAAAAGTGGCCGTTCAGGTTTGCCTAAGTATGCGACCAAGTTTTGACCTTGTCAACGTTTTTTGGGAAAGCCGATGCGTTGCCATCGGCTCTTGGAAATTTGACTTGTTTGACTGTATGAACGCAGTGTGGTGAAAGCCGATACAGTACTATCGGTTTCTGGAGCATCGACCTATTTTGACTATCGGCGAAATTTGGTCGGAAAAGCAATCTGCGAGTTGGAAAAGTAATCTTCATTCATTCAAAAGACGCTTCATTCATTCAAAAGCTGATTGCTTACAAAAGGCTGATTGATTACAAAAGGAAACCTACTACTACTACTATTACTAGTTCCTAATCTAGAGGCCGAGGTCGTCGCCGCTGTCATCACCGCCGTCTTGTTCGCTGTCCTCAGCGCTGCTGCCGGCGTCGTCTTCGCTGCTGCTACTGAAGAAGCCAGCGGGGGCCTCCTCGTCCTCGTCGTCGTCTTCGGTGCCCTCGCTGGACCCGACGCGGAAGCGCTTCACCGGTGGATACTCATCGGAGGAGGTGTCCTCCTCCGATTCCTCCTCCTCGTCGGAGGATTCGACGTCGTCCTAGGACCAGGCGTCGTCGCTGCTCTTCGCCTCCAGTTCCCCGTCGACGAGGAACTGCAAACCTTCCTCGCCGTCAGTCAAGGACGCGTCGTCCTCGGACCAGGTGGCGAAATCCCAATCCCTCTCGTCCCACCATTGTGGGGCGAGAGCGTTGTGCGCCGCCATCGGCGGGTGCTCTGGCGTCGGCTCCCGGTCGCTCATTGTGTTGGAGGCTTGGGAGGACAGGCCAGATGAAGCAGAGGAGGCCATGGCGGAGAAAGAGGGTTTTTTCGGCGGAGGAAGAGGGTTTTTTGGCTGCTGGAGGAAGATGGGGACTGCGAACTGCTCAGATGAATTTAAATAAGGAGAATAGTGGAGGCGGTTCAATGCCATAGCGGTTTCCCAGAATGTGCTGCCAAAATCGTCAAATCATGCACTGCGAAGGAGTTGAGAAGACAGGGCATCATGATGAAGGGGTGGCGTGACGATTCTGCTCTGCAACGCGTAACCCGATGTGAAGAAAAAAAAACATCAGCAGAGTGGTTTTGGAATTATTATTGCCAAAACCAGGGGGGCATGTGTTATCGCCATATTTTGGCCAAAGGAGGAGATGGGCCGTAATCAAGATGGGCTTGGAAGATACGTATATGCGACGTGTTGTTGGATCGGCCTTGTGCGTGGATTTGGGCTAAATTGCCCGTGTATCTGTGTATCGTAGTAGGTTCCGTTTCAGTTTAGGTAAAGATAGAGTTGTAGAGTTATTCCAAAGATAGAAAGTCTCCGGACTATAAATATGTACCTAAGGTTATCAAGAAAAAGAGGACAATCACGTTCACAACAAACACAATCTCGGCGCATCGCCACCCCTTGTTTCTAGGGTTTCTTTCGGGTAAGTGTCATGCTGCCTAGATCGCATCTTGCGATCTAGGCAGTATTTTTGCTTATGCGTTATTTGGTGTTACTCGTACTGAAGCCTTGTTGATGGCGAGTAATACTATTATCATAGATTTGTTGAGGCTAGCGTCGGTGCTTTTCGCTATAATTGTTTAAGTTATGCTACCTCTAGTTACCTCGCTATCTTTGCACCTTTTCCCGGGTGTAAGGGTAGCATCTTGCTTGATCTTTATTTAGCTGATTCGATCTGTTATGGTTATGCCTTGTTCTTCAAGGTTTAGTTTGATATCCACGTAGTCAGGCCTTGTAAACGGGTTGAAGGATCCAGTAGTACGTAAGGATATGGTTTGCTAGTTCGAGAGGAGTTGTTCCGGTAATTGATTTTACGTCGATTGTTAGGCCTCCTCTAGGGTTAGTTTTCTATCATCTTTTGTATCTACCAGGCTCAATCACGTGCAGGATGTTCCAATTACGTGGTGAAAACATTAACTGTCGTAGATTGTTTTAACTTATATTGATGAAGCAAAACCCCATGTTATCATAGATCTAATGCAGAACCATGGGATAATCGGCTCTAGGAGCCGATTCACAGGGAAACCTGGGAGCCGGTCACGGCTCGAATTTTACGTATACTTGTTTACCATGCAGGAAATCAATCGAAGCAATCCTTCACCTTCCTGACCAGGTATAGGTCAGGTGGCACGCCCTCGAACCAAGCCAGGACGTGTGCCGGAGTTTTTGCGGGCCGTTGCCCGAGGGACCAGGGCCCACCAGTAGTTCTGGGAGCCTCCCGGCTCTTCATGTTGCTCGTCGCTGCTCGCCGGTGGGTTTTGACAGGCAACAGCAGTCCAATGGATTTTTGCTCACTCAGGAGAAATATGCTATATATATCTTGACTCGTGTTGGAATGTGTGATTGTACTTCATGTCCAACACGTCTTTCCACTATGAATACATTGCACCTAACAGATGGATCTCCCTTGGTCCTGAGGATATTACTCGCTACAGGAGTATTGTTGGTTCTCTTCAATATTTGACACTGACCAGATCTGGTATTTGTTTTTTGTTAATAAGATCTGTCAGTATCTTCATGCTCCCACAACTGCATATTGGGTTGCCGTCAAGAGAATTTTGAGGTATATTCAGGGTACATGTAAGGTTGGTCTTACTTTTCAGAGGTCACACTCTACTCTTCTCAGTGCCTATTGAGATGTAGGATGGGCACGTGATCTAGATGACAGACTCTCTACTAGTGGTTTTGCCATATTTTTTGGTCCAAATCATATATCTTGGAGTGCTCGTAAACAACCTACTGTGTCTCGTTCTAGCATAGAAGCTGAGTATAAAGCACTAGCAAATGCCACATCTGAACTTATTTGGTTTGAATCACTGACTCTAGAACTTGGTGTTCCACTCAAGGAGAAACCATGTCTATGGTGTGATAATCTTGGTGCAACATATCTATCTGCTAACCCAGTTTTTCATGCTCGCACTAAATATATTGAGATTGATTATTATTTTGTTCCGGAGAGTGTTTCCAACAAACAACTTGATGTCATGTTCATTTCCAGCAAGGATCAGATTGCAGATGGATTTACCAAACCTTTATGTACTAAAAGGCTAGATGAGTGTAAACGTAATCTAAACCTCTCCCGGGTCTAGATTAAGAAGGTATTAGTATGTAATATTCTGGTAGTATACAATATGGTGTAGTACACCAATCGTATACATACCAGACTTGTATTGCCACGTGAGGGGATATTCCTCACCTATATAAACACGCAACCGGCCCTCGAAAGAGGTCACGCCGTTCTATCCACGATTTCCATAGGCCTTGCATATGGTTCAGTTGCTATTGTTTCTTGCTGTTGGTCACTTGATCATGACCCAATGCATAGTCGGTGGCCTTGTTTCCCTTTTAATACATTGGTTACTATGTATTTCTTTGTTGCTGTTGTTACTTGCTTAAAACCATCAAGCTATAAAGTGTTCAGGACTTTTTCATGGACTCTTTGATCGGATTCTATAGCAAATGGTTTCACCACAGGTGAAACCAACATTTTAACCTTAACGAAGGTTTCCATCTATGTGATTGTTTTGCAGTTTGAGAAAATGATCAAGATGTGAATAAGAATACGATGAGAAGAAGAAAGAGAGAATAGATAGATAGATTTGATAGATTAGGACTAGTTAGGAAATAGATAGGAATTTACCAAGTATTTTGTAATACGTTTTCTTCTTGTAGTTTTCTTTCCTATTTTAACTTGTAAGAATCTTATACTGATCTTATGTTGAATGATAATTGGACTTTGAATATTGTTATATTATCATTGTATTATTCTAGATTTTATTTATTTTATTATGAAAGTTTGGGTTTGAACTCGAAGTTTGCATAACTTCAGTTACGAATTCAAATAGTTTTGTCTGATTCTTGTTTGTTTTACAATATTTGTGCAACTGTATATGAGTAATTGAACTTGTTTGTGTTATTTTATCAAGTTTTAGTTTCCCAAAATTGAAATGAGAGAGTCATGTCAAAATTTAGATCAGTTCCTAGTGTCGACCGTCTCATAGGTCTAAATTTTAATCACTTGCTTATTCAAAAAAAAGTTTTAAATTTCTATGAATGCAATGAACACATCTGCTCTCTAACCATTCCGATTCTCTTGAACTACGATATGTTACATCCCACCTATGTGTGCTACAGGGCCGGCCGACAAGCTCTCGCCTCCCTGCAATCTAGGGTCGGCCTGCAGCAATCCCTACACGCCACTCCCGATGGGCTCCTCGTCCCCGCCATTCCAATTTCCCCATATTTGTTAAGCTATTTGTAATTACTCATCTCTTAATCCATTGCTATTAAGTATATTAAGCTAACAAGATTTTAACCCATCCCTCGAGACCTATGAACCAAACAAAATATGGGATCATCCTAATATGAATCGTCCCGTCCAAAAAATCAAGGATCATCCATCCCATGCACATTTGCCAGCAATCAAATGCACACTTAGCGCGGTACACTTACATCATTTGGAACATATATACCGCCGTTAGGGTGGGAATCATGTATGCCCCCATAAAGACGTTTGTTCACTTTTCAAGAGTGCTCAGGTAAAGCAATATGCGACAATTATTGGCCGTGTACTCTATGACATGTCTTATTGTCGGTTGCCTTCCCTTGTTCGATTCCATGACCCTTCACTATTTTGCCTGCTTCCGGTATTTTGTTTCAATTTTCTGGGATACATATACCTTACATATATAAACCTTAGACGATATATGTAACTTTAGTGCATATTTTAGATATATGTATACCTTTGATATGTGTAAGTTTGGGTAGGTACGATGTCCCATATGGGCTTCCGTTGTTTTTTTGGCCATGCACCACACGCGTTGCCTACAAAAATGTGGCACGCCTGCTCCCACTTAGTAAAGTGCAAATAATGCATCACATTGCACGAAACCGACCCTAGTTAGCTTAGTTATATATGGAGTACAGCATATATATAGCTCATGCTACTGCTAACGCGCACTAATTATAAAAGAAAAAAAACAATTATGAATATATATAAATTATTGTCGACCATAGGCTGAGTGGTGATCCAAGTTTTTATATCACACTTTAGCATGCATGATGGTGCTGGATAGGCTAAATTATTTCAAGGTGATCTCGTGGTGGATCGGTTAAGTTATCTCAAGGTGATTTGTGCAGCGATCACATATATTGCTACCTAAAAGTCTATATAAGCTCGCTCCATGCATGCACTGCACACACACACACGAACGAGAGAGAGGACAACAAATTACTAAGTAAGAGCTCGTCGATGGAGCTATTTGTGCTATCTGCCCTTGTTCTGTTGGGCTTGTCGGTACTGTTCCGGCGGCGGCGCTGCCGTAGCCACACTTCCCGTGCTCCAGCTGCTGCGGTGTCTATCCACAAGATCATGGACCCTGCCGTCGCCCACCGCGCGCTCGTTGAGAACGCCGACGACTTCTCCAACCGCCCGGTGCCGCCCTTCATCACCTTTCTGGCCGATAGCAAAGGCGGCCAGCGCGGTGAGAGCCTAGCCACCGCGCCATACGGTCCGCTCTGGCGTGCTTTCCGGTGCAACCTCACCTCCGAGACACTCCACCCGTCGCGCCTCGGGCACCTCGCGCCATTGCAACGGGAGGCCATCACCGATCTCGTGGCCGCCCTTCGCTTGTCTGCCGGCGATGAGGGTCCCGTCGCCGTCCGCGACGACCTCTACGCCGCGGTGTTCTCGGTGGTCGCGCGCCTGTGCTTCGGGGACGGTGTCGACGAGCGCCACGTGCGCGCCATGCGCTGCGTGATACGGGACTTCCAGAAGTACGCCGTCGGTGAGGTGAGGGCCTCGCCCGGCTCCGTGCGGGCCAAGATCGCCGAGTGGAGGCGGCTGCGCCGGCTCTTGGCTCTCCACAGACGGATGGGCGAGCTGTTCCTGCCTCTAATCGCCGCACGCCGGGAGTCTCGTCCGCCACCATGCGACGGCCGTCGTCCGTACGTGGACTCGCTCATCGACCTCCGCGTCCCGGTGGCAGATGGAAGCCACCAGGACAAGGAAGGAGAACAGCGCGGTGTTAGGAACGACGAGATGGTGAACCTCGTGTCGGAGTTCCTCGGCGCTGGCACGGGGACGGTGGCGGCATGCCTCGAATGGGCCCTCGCCCACCTCGTAAACTCGCAGGAGGTCCAGAAAAGGCTTCGCGGTGAGGTCGACGACGGCAGGGACGCGGTCTCCGGCGGCAGGAGCCTGATCCGTGGCATGCCGTATCTGAACGCCGTCGTGCTAGAGACCCTCCGCCTGCACCCACAGGTGCCGTTCGTCCAGCGCCACGTCCATGGCGACGCGGCCGCCGCGGTGCTCGGTGCACCGGCCAGCAGCGGCGGCGACCTGTTTGTGAAGTTCACGGTGGGGGACATCGGGAGGGACAAGAAGACGTGGAAGGAGGCGCCGGACGAGTTCCGGCCCGAGCGGTTCCTGCCCGGAGGCGCGGGAGAGAACGTGGGCCCTCTGCCAGGGCCCAAGGAGATGAAGATGATGCCGTTCGGCGCGGGGCATAGGTTCTGCCCCGGCGTGGGTCTGGCGATGATGAACACCAAATGTTTCCTGGCTGCGCTCGTGCGTGAGTTCGCGTGGGCGCCGCCGACGGAGGATTGTGGTGGCGTCGACCTCACAGAGCTAGACACCTTCGTCAAGTTGATCAAGACGCCGCTCTCGGCGCGCCTCACCCGACGCACTTGAAGGATCACGCCTTTAGGCGTGAATCCTCAAATGTTGTGTTCCTTCTTGAAAGAAGGGTAATAAATAAAAGAGTAAAGTCTGAAATAAACCCTTTTCCAATCCCAAAAATTGGCACGCTCAGCTACAAGAAAACAGGGGCTACGCCGACGGTAGAAGCCATCAGCACAGCCCGCAGAACCGTCGGCGAAGATGTAACTGACGGTGGTTGTCGGCGTACGAACGGCCGAAGTCGCCATACAGGTCCGGTAGTCGGCGTAGCTTCGTTTGTCGGCATACAACAAAATTTATCTCCTTGGAAACTAAATGATGCAACCTCCACTGGCTACACACAAATTCTTTTAGGGTTTCTAGTTGTAGTTGCAATAGGGTATGTACTTGAATAAGCTAGCTCATAGTTTCCTTGAATCAAAATTTCGTCCCGCTTTATAAATAAAGCAACATCCAGATTTATACAAGCATCCAACCACAACAACTGACTGAGGCCAAAGGATAAATAAAAACAGAGGCAAGTCCACTAGGGCCACAACACAACAGAGCCGAGAACTAAAAGAAAACGAAAGGACCATAATAGCACTCCAGCCTTCGCCCGGGGTAGACAATCCCGAGCGAGCCGGCGTCAAGAAGGGAGCCGCCGCCGTCCTCAAGACCCAAAGAGTGTCGCCGAGAGCCTCCCGGTCACGCTACCTCGCCAACGGGGACCATTGCTGAAGGAAGGCGATAAAAGAAAAAATCGAGTCAGAGACACGGGTGGGAAAATCCGCTCAATAACCATCTTGTTTCTCATGTTCCACAAGGTCCAAGCTAGGGCCGCGAACACTATCCAGAAGAGGCGACGTCTCCTTCCGGCACGATTCGCCTCGGTTTGCAGGAACTCCCCAAGCTCCTGAGCCTTCCAAGAGGGCCCCAACGCCTCCATAACAAAGCTCCACGAAAAATGAGACACCGTGCACGTGAACATAATATGAGAACAAGTCTTCGGGGTCCCACATAGGGGACACATGCTATTGACCGGGCCATTACGCTTAGCCACCTCCACCCCTGAGGGCAGACAATCGTGGAGAAGCTGCCAAATGAAAAAACGAATCCTAAGGAGGAGAGGTGTCTTCCAAAGGGGCGAGGTCCATCACAGCTCCGGGCCCTGGAATAGGGCCTGGTATGACGAGCTTGACAGGAACAGGGAGGGTAGCCGCCAGGCGCTGGTACTCCTCCGCCTCGGCCATACTAAAGGTTCATCGGAACAAGATGTTCCAGCTTCCCTCTCGAAAGGCCTCAGCAACAAGGATCGTTGGGGAGGCGGAAATGGCAAATAGCGCAGGGAACTGCTCGCATAGTGGAGATGCTAGGAGCCATGGATCAAGCCACAAGCGCACCTCTTGCCCGTCACCAGTGGCAAAGGAGATGCCCTTCCCAATATAATACTTTATATCCTGGATGGCCCTCCAGAACTGGGATCCCTCCCGACGTTCGCATGATAAGAGAGGACGGCCGCAGTGATATTTGGCCTTGATGAGTTGGAGCCAGAGCCCCCCATCATCTCTAAGTATGTGCCACACCCATTTTAACATCAGGGCAACATTAAAGCGGCACGAGTCGAGGATCCCTATGACCCAAGACATTTGGGGGCGCATAAGTCTGCCCATTTAACCATATGGTACCTCTGGTGACCATCCTTCGCTACCCAAAAGAACCTAGAACTCCTTGGCGAAATCTGTGTGGGTCCCCTTCGGGAGCAGGTACAGCCCCATCTAGTACATGGGCATGCTCGAGAGACATGAGTTGATCAGGACCGTCTTGCTCCCCTTGGTCGTGAGCCTAGCTCGACCGAACCCTCATAACCACAGGTGCAAGGTCCTTGATCAGGACCCTAGTCTCTCAGATGGACATCCCTAGGTAGGTAGTAGGGAAGTCCGCCAGCTTACAGTTCAGTTTATCGATGATGCGTTTCCGATCCTCCTCGGAATACCCTAGGACGATAACCTCGCTCTTGTCGAAGTTAATCTCCATCACCGACATAGACTCGAAGCAGGAACTTTAAGTTAATAATGTCGAGATCCGAGCCCTGCACCATAATCATGCTATCGTCCGCATATTGGAGGTGGAAGATACCACCTCCAGGTATAAGGTGCCCCACCACACCCGAGCAGCTATTTTGGCTCTATCCAAAATCTCTACTAGGGCATCCACCGCGGAGTTAAACATGATGGGAGAGATAGGGTCCCCTTATCTAACCCCATAGGACGGACTAATGTAAGGGTAAATCTCCCCATTCATGTTGATCGCCGTCCTGCCACTCATCACAAACTGCATGATCCAGCCGGTCATCCTGTCATCAACACCCCTCCTCTCCAGGACTAGTCTCAAGAAGGCCCAGTCCAATCGGTCATAGGCCTTCTGAAAGTCTATCTTAAGGAACACTCCCTTCTGACGGCGTGCCTTCACCTCATGAATAATTTCATGCAGGGCAAGGACTCCGTCATGAATCAAGCGTCCCTTAAGGAAGGCGAACTGTAGGGGGTGAGTGAGCCGTTCCATGACGGGAGCGAGCCGCAGGGCACAAACCTTCGCAAAGATCCTCTTGATGGCATTGATGACCGTGATCGGCTTGAATTGACGGATATGCGTAGCCCCCACTACTTTGGGATCAGGGTAATCACCCCAAAGTTCATGACAAGGGTCCCGTTATAGGACTCCTGAAACATCTGCATGATCACTGGCTCCAGTTGGGCCCAGAAGGTCTGGAAGAAGGACACTGGCAAGCCATCAGGGCTGGCGCCGACCACTGGCTGCATGATCACCGGTTGCAGCTGTGGTAGATAATATGTCAGAAACGAACAATGTGGCAATACCTACAGCACACGATGTTGTTGGAGACTCGCAGCAGCCTCAGCACCAAGTTATCAGTGTTGATGGTTGTCCGCAAATGACGGTTGATGACTTGCTGAAGATGATCAAAGGGGAAAATGGCATGCCGGTGTTGTTCATCCCATCCGCCGTTGACGGACAGCTCGCCGGGACAGCCGTGGAGGGCCTCTGTGATCTGGCACCCAACGGTGGCACCGCCGAAAAGAAGCTAGAGGATCTCCACGCCTGGCTATTGCTCCTGACGTCACTGGCCGCCACCAATCCACCATCACCTTCACCGTGGGGTTCGCCCCGCCCGGCGGTTTCTGGGGCGCCGACGACAAGGCAAAGGGGTTCGTCGCTACCTCGGTCATGCATAGAAGATTTCCCATCAGGTACTGGTTCTTTCACCGCAGCAACACCAACGCCTTCTTCTCCTCCCTGGTGATCATCGGGGTGCTCGCCAAGAACATACCACAATGAGCCCATCACCATGAAAAACAGCGCTCTTCTGATCCTTGTAGCACTATGCTTTGTGAGCCTGGGGACAAGCTACATCAATGGCACATGGGTCAGTTTCAGGGGATCGCTTTACTCAGCTATTACCTTTGTAGGCATCATTCCTACATGCATGGTGGTTACGAGAAATTGAAAATCCAGAAAATAAAAGGAGATTCTTTAGAGCAGCGTATCATCCATGGGGTATCCTCGTGAAGTTAATGGAAGTATCATGTTTGTATCTGTAAGAGTGAGTGCCTCGATAATGTAGACCTCCTGTTCTTTGTTACGTAGTATAGTCTCTTATCACGGAGGACTACGTAAAAAAAAATGAACTTGCCCGAGGAAAAAATGGAATATATCTTCAAATATAGGCACATTTACATGGCCCGGCCCATCTGAAATATAAACTCCTCCGTTTAGGCGTGTACTCCCTTCGTTTCAAATATAAGATGTTTTAGGTTTATAAAGAAAATGAATTTAGACTTGTTTTAATACGTAGGTTCATTTAACTTTGGGATAAAAAAAATTGATTCATTTTTATCACAAACCTAAAATATCTTATATTTTAACGAGGGAGTAGCAATCAATCATTTTCGAGCGATTTGTGTTTCCGCGTGTTTTTTTAGAGAATGTTTCTTGTGTGTTGTGTACGTGAGCTGCTAGGTAGGAAAGAAATATAGTTTTTTTAGGTAGGGAAAGAAATATTGTTAGTAAGTAGTCTGGCTAGATTGTTCATGCGGGGTTTCCTCTAGTGACTTTGCATCAGATGCAAATGGAGCCAGCCAACTATCGAACGTTTTCGTTCCGGCGAGTACATGGCGAGCTTCCGGGCCTACGCCAACAGCGCGGACACGCACGAGGCGCGGGCGGTGGTGGGTGGGCGACGAGGACGCGGTCAGCCGCATCTTGTATTCGTTAAAATATGTTGTCTAGACTTTTTTATTAGTTCGGACGGTTGGATGTGTTGGCTAGTGTATGCAATTCAATATGGTATCAGAGCAGGAGTTTATAGGATCAAATCCTGACCAACGTAAGAATTAAAAAATCAAATATTGTAGCTCCCCAAACATGCGTCACCATAGTCCAAAGGACGAAAGACGTAGGGTGAGTGTTGAAATATATTGCTTAGCCCTTTCCATCAGTTCAGACTGTTGAATGCGTTGGGTAGTGCATGCAATTCAATAGTATCTCGCGCGCCGCGATGGGGTCGGGACGGGTACGGCTCCTCGTCGACGAGCAGCGAAGGCTGCCTAGGGTCAGGAGCAGCATACGGCGAGGCTGGCTAACAAGGTTGTGTGCGGCCATGGATTGCTGGAGCTCGGGTGCGCATCGCCGCCGGCGACCTACATGGCTGAGGCATCAACGGTCGTAGTCTCATGAAGGCGAGAGATCTAGAAAGGAGTGGACATGACATGCAGGTTCCAACTGCCAGTGAGTAGAACATTATGTCGGTCGGGATTGCTGTATTCCATGTGTGCCAAACAGGTGCAGAGTCTAAAATATACCGGGATTTACAAATTCAAAGTGTCAATTTCAGGAATTATGAGTCAGGGTTCGATTTATCTTTTCGCCTACCAGTTCAAGGTTGGTTTTCAACTTTTCCCCCCAAAAAATATAAGACAACATAATGGGCGGTTCAAGATGAGAATTGTACGGTCCTAATTAACCGATGATGTGGATGTAAGATTTGCAACTTAAATACTCGCTACTGGGTTTTGATTTATAAAAGCATCTGAAACCGCAATATCGGTCGGCCCTCAATTTTTTTGGCCGATATACAGTATCGAGCCAAAAATGGCCTTTCCAGATAACCGCAAACCGACAGATACCGCAAAAACCGCATCGAGGCCCATCCACCCCGCATATATTCGGTGCGGAGGGGCTTGGATGTGGGAAACCCCATACATTTTTCCCCACTTTCGCACGCGCCGCAACCCCGCCGCCGTAGATTCCGCCCACCTCTGGCGCCAGCCGTCAACTCGCTGTCACCCACCACCTCCCACCCACCCCTCCTAGCCATGTCCGACCAATCATGCTAGAATTTGGCGGCCGAGGCGGCAGTTTGCCGTGGCGCGGAGGGAGCTCCGGCACCCGAGCTCACGCGCCACGGCAGCACGGAGGAGGAGGACGTGGGACGGGTTCGGCTTTGGGCCCGCCGCGCACAATACATAGGCGGGAAACTCCCGGGCTGCCGCGAGCGCTGGCCCGCGCCGTTCCCGGTGGTGCGTGCGCCGCCTCCCTCTCTCACGCCGGCTCAGTGGGGCCACATCTCCGACAACGACAGCGAGGAGGAGAAGGAGGACTCCGTGTTGGAGGAGGACGACGGGGTTCGTGAGGCAAAGTTCAACTCGCTCGGAACCCTCGTCTCCGACGTGTGGGAGCGCGCGAAGCGCCACCATGACGAGCATGAGCGCGAGCTCCGCCACGTCTGTCACCGCCCTGCACGCGAGCACCAGGCCCGGCTGGGAATCTTTGTCGTCGACTAATTCCTAAATCCCTAAATCGAGTATACTCTTCGAAGGTCTTTTTTGGACAGACGGAGTATATATAATCTGCTTTTTTTTTTACTTTGTACGTTTTCTGAATCCCTAAATCGAAGAGGCTCGACTTTCTGCCGACGAGCTTTGCATGATTGATCCGGCCGTTCCATACACCCATGATGTACTGCTGCGCACTTATTATGATATCCGAAAGTCTGAAGAAGTACGTACAGGTGCACCTAACATCATATTCCGTTGGAAAATTTTCATGTACAATTGAATCACTACTTGCATGCACTAGCACATGGGATGCATGGTCCCGAGACATAGTATCCTAGCTAGTACATCATCCATTACTACACACTGTGCCACACTAGGACTATAGTAGTATATAGATCACCCACAGCATGTCCCAACATGCAATGCATCCACACATCAACTAATGGCTTGCGTGCCTCCTGCACGAACCGATTGCCATTTCCCCAGGGCAGTAAAAGAGTACCAACGGACCACCTTCTCCGTCCAGTCTCATCCAAAAAATTCATTGCAGATGAATCACCGTGCGTGTACTACGTGACCAAATTGACATGCTTGGTCGGTGTTCTTTTGCTCTTTCTTCTGTATCCATCCATCTGCCAGTCTGTCCTCTGCAAACCCTATTTACTCCTCCCATCACCACCCCAACCACCAAACTGCGTGCTCCTTCATTGCGCCACCGCCATGGCCACCACCTTCATCTCACATGGCCAGTCCAGTGCACAGCTGACCATCAATGAATGCTACGCAGCTATATAACGTACTGAGCTGCTTGCAGACAATGGAGACCCAAACTAGAACCAGCTTCTTTCTTCGGCAGCTCTTACACTTAGCTAGCTATCCATGGGGAGAGGAGGCGGAGCGACGATGGAGATTAAGGTGGTGGCGCTCACCCTGCTCCTCTGCCTGAGCAGCGCGGCCGTGGGCGCGTGGGCGAGGCCCGTGGCGAACAAGCAGGGGGAACATGTCCGCGACGAGAAGTTCCTCTTGTTGAAGAAGCACTTTGGTAAGGGGCTTGGAGGAGGTGGTGGGCTCGGTGGAGGGTACGGCAAAGGTGCAGGGCTTGGTGGAGGGGGCGGTGGCGGCTACGGCGGAGGTGGCGGTGGCGGTGGAGGACTGGGTGGTGGACTTGGTCACGGTATTGGTGGCGGGTTTGGAAAAGGTGGTGGACTTGGAGGAGGTATTGGCAAAGGTGGCGGCCTTGGTGGTGGAATAGGCCATGGAATTGGTGGTGGAGGTCTTGGCGGTGTTGGCCAAGGTGGGGGACTTGGCGGAGGTATTGGGAAAGGTGGCGGCCTTGGTGGAGGAATAGGCCATGGCGTCGGCGGAGGTTTTGGTAAGGGTGGAGGTCTTGGCGGTGGCATCGGTCATGGCCTTGGTGGTGGAATCGGCAAGGGTCTTGGTGGAGGCATTGGAGGTGGGTTTGGCAAGGGCGGCGGTCTTGGTGGCGGCATCGGCAAGGGTCTCGGTGGAGGCATTGGAGGCGGGTATGGCAAAGGCGGCGGTCTTGGTGGCGGCATCGGCAAGGGTCTCGGCGGAGGCATTGGAGGTGGGTATGGCAAGGGCGGCGGTCTTGGTGGCAGCATCGGCAAGGGTCTCGGTGGAGGCATTGGAGGTGGGTATGGCAAGGGCGGCGGTCTTGGTGGCGGCATCGGCAAGGGTCTTGGTGGAGGCACTGGAGGTGGGTATGGCAAGGGCGGCGGTCTTGGTGGCGGCATCGGCAAGGGTCTCGGTGGAGGCATTGGAGGTGGGTATGGCAAGGGCGGCGGTCTTGGAGGCGGCATTGGCAATGGGTTTGGTGGTGGCATCGGAAAGGGTGGAGGTCTTGGAGGCGGCATTGGCAATGGTTTCGGTGGTGGCATTGGAAAAGGTGGAGGTCTCGGTGGCGGCTTCGGCAAAGGTGGCGGTGGAGGGCTAGGCGGCGGAGGTGGTGGTGGCGGCGGTGGTTTTGGAGGAGGCTTTGGCAAGGGAAGCGGGTTTGGTTTTGGCTTTGGCAAAGGTGGCGGCGGCGGCGGAGGGATTGGTGACGGCCACTGATTGATCGTTATATATCATAATATCTGTGCGTTCGGCTCTCGGCTCTGCTCTCGTGAGCTCCGTTTGCTATCATATAATTGTACTCAGTTTGTTGATGAGGCCAGTAGTACGTACGATGGATATTGTCCTCGTGGAGATTCTTACTAGCATGTACTCTTGTGTTGTGTTTATTGGGTCCTCTCGTTTGTAGACGTTTGCTCGCCGTGTTGTTAATTTGTTGATGATGATATCGCAGTATGTACTTCCCCATGTCAGTGTCTCTTCCAATTAAAAAAAAATACAACTCGTTCAAGTTGCATAGAAAAGTGCAACTAAAACCAGTTGAGTTACTCCCTCCGATCTATATTAGTTGACTTGGATTTATTAAAATTTGGATGAATCTATATATCGAATAGTGTCTAGATTTATTCAAATTTAGATAAATTTGAGTCAACTAATATGGGTCGGAGGGAGTACATTTTTAATAGACGGTTGCATTTTTTGTAGGTAAGTGTTAAACAGTGGTTTGGTGAAAACTGGCTCAACCCATCTGGTGCGTGGCCTATCACATATATATGGGTACCAAAGGATACAATACAGATACAGTTACAATTGTGTTACAAATATACAGTCTAACACCCTTCTCAATCTTAACTGTGGCCTGAAGTAGTCAGTAAGTTAAGATTGCGTCTACAGCCTATGAACAACGGGAGGGCCAACGGTTTGGTGAAGATATCAGCAAGTTGATCTTTGGAGGAGATGAACTTGGTCTGCAGAAACTTCTTTGAAACACGTTCTCTCACAAAATGATAGTCAACTTCGATGTGTTTCGTTCGGGCATGAAATACCTGATTCGACGCGAGGTATGTAGCACCGATGTTATCACACCAAAGGACAGGAGGCTGACTGTGAGAAATCTTCAACTCTCGAAGAAGGGACTGGACCCAAATAAGCTCAGCAGTAGCATCAGCAGCCTCCTTGTACTCAGCTTCAATGCTACTACGAGAAACCGTAGCCTGTTTCCGAGCACTCCAGGCGATCAAATTAGGACAAAAGAATACTGCATATCCCCCCGTGGATCGCCTGTCGTCTGGATTACCAGCCCAGTCCGCATCACTGACAGCCGAGAGCACACCAGAGGGTGCCGGCCGGAGATGCAGTCCATATGAAACAGTGGACCGAACATAGCGGAGAATACGCTTGACAGCAGTCAAGTGAGGCTCTCGAGGGGCATGAAGATACTGACAGACACGGTTAACTGCATATGAAATATCAGGTCGTGTGATGGTAAGATACTGAAGAGCCCCAACAAGACTTCTGTACTCAGTAGCACCATCAACAGAGAGCAGAGTACCATCATCAGCAGAGAGAGAGACGCAGTGGAAGACATGGGAGTAGTAGCAGCCTTACAATCCAGCATGCCAGCACGGCGCAACAGATCCTGAGAATACTTCTGCTGAGAAAGGGCGAGACCATCATGTGGATAAGTGACCTCCAAGCCAAGAAAATAATGAAGTTTTCCTAGATCCTTGACATCAAAATCAGAACTGAGAGCCAGAACCAAACGATCAGTCGTCGCAACAGAGGAGCTGACAAGGATGATATCATCAACATAGACTAGAATGTACATGGTGACTTCTGGCCGCTGAAGGATGAACAATGAAGTATCAGCAGTGGAGGGAACAAACCCATGAGCACGAAGCGCAGAACCCAGGCGAGCATGCCAAGTTCGAGGAGCCTATTTGAGACCATACAGCGCTTTCACCAAGCGACAGAGGTGTTGAGGGCGATCGGGATCAACAAACCCAGGAGGCTGACGCATGTAGACCTCCTCCTCAAGAACACCATGCAGAAACGCATTCTGAACATCCAACTGACGAAGGGACCAACCTCGAGTGACAGCAAGTGAAAGGAGCAGCCGAATCGTGGTTGTCTTGACAACAGGACTGAAAGTATCCTCATAGTCAAGACCGTACCGTTGCTTGAAGCCTTTAGCAACCAGCCGAGCCTTGTACCGCTCAATAGAGCCATCTGCATGCCGTTTGACCTTGAAGACCCATTTGGAATCAATGACATTAATACCTGGGCGAGGAGAGACCAACTGCCAGGTGCCATTCTGACGAAGAGCCTGAATCTCGAGGTCCATAGCAGCACGCCAGTGAGGAATACTCATCGCTGCTTGATAATGTAGGGGTTCAGCAGTAGGATCGGACTGCGCTTGAGCTAAGCAGGCAGCGATCCATGCAACAGTGTTGTCGGTGCGTTCCTTGGGCCGATGAATACCACTCCGACTGCGTGTATGCGGACGAGGCGCAACAGGGGCGGGGGGGGGGGGGGGCTCATCGATGACCTCATCGGTAGAGGGGGGCGATGCTGCAGGAGACGAGCTCCTAGGCGGAGGCACGGACGGTGGCGAGGCCGGCCCAGGAGGAAGAGGCCGGCCCAGGTGAGGCAGGCGGGGGCGACCCAGGCGATGGTGACGCCGACCCAGTAGAGGCGGGCGGTGGCGACACACGCGGTGAAGACCGCGCGGGCGGCAGCGGAGGCGAAGGCAGCCCACGGCCAGCCGTCCGCGCAGGCGGCAGAGCAGCTGGGCCAGACGGATCCGTAGAGCCGGCCTCGGGGCGCGTGTCCGCTGCATGATCCATGCAGCGATCGACGTCGCAGCCAGTAGGAGCAGGTCCTGGCGACTCAGGTTCATGAAGGAGCTCGAGACGAGCGCCACGTCCGGTACCTGCACCGTGGTTAGGCAATAACACAGGCGAATATGCAACATCCTCAAGTTGGTCAGGCAAGACAATGGAGTTATGAGTGGAGGTAGACAACAACGGAGAGGATGGCATATTCGAAAAAGGAAACAAAGTTTCGTCAAACACGACATCACGAGAAATATATACTCTATTTGTTGGAACATGGAGACACTTGTACCCTTTGTGAAGAGCACTATACCCAAGGAAGACACACTTTTTGGAGCGAAACTCAAGCTTACGACTGTTGTAGGGGCGAAGATGGGGCCAACAAAGCACAGCCAAAAACTTTAAAGAAAGTGTAGTCAGGGAGTTCATTAAACAACAGTTCAAGCGGTGTCTTCATTTTTAACACTCGAGTGGGAGTACGATTAATCAAGAAACAAGCAGTGGTAAAAGCATCACTCCAAAACTGAAAAGGCACGAAGGCATGAGCAAGAAGTGTAAGGCTAGTTTCAACTATGTGTCGGTGCTTGCGTTCGACAACACCGTTTTGCTGATGTGTGTGTGGACAAGATACACGATGAGATATCCCAAGCTTATTAAAGAAAGAATTAAGGTTGCGGTATTCAAACCCCCAATTCGACTGAACATGAATGATTTTATGCTTTAGGAGTCTCTCAACATGCAATTGAAATTGTAAGAACACATTAAACACATCAGCTTTGCTTTTGAGGAGATAAAGCCACATAAAGCGACTGTAGGCATCAATGAAACTGACATAAAATTTATGACCACTGACAGAGGTTTGGGCAGGGCCCCATACTTCTAAAAACACAAGCTCTAAAGGTGTAGTAATAACTCGAGAGGAAGACACAAACGGTAACTGATGACTCTTTCCTTGTTGACATGCATCACAAACGGCTAAACTTTTATTACTGACGAAGTAGGGAGCTCATGTCGATGCAAAACATGGCTGACTATGGGAGACGCAGGATGACCAAGCCGAGCATGCCAATGGGACACCGACGTGCGGACAGCGTTGAAGACCTCTGGGGTAGACGGCGCCTCCAACGCATACAGGCCTTGATGTATGCGACCGCTAAGCAGAACCTCCCGTGTGACCCGATCCTTAACAAGGAGATAAGACGGGTGAAATTCACAAAACACGTCATTATCACGAGTAAACTTACGAACAGATAGTAAAGGACGAGTGACAAGTGGGACACGAAGAACATTACGAAGGCGAAGCCGATGAGATGAACTAGACAGAAGGGCGGCCTGACCAACATGAGTGATGGGCATACCTGAGCCGTCAGCGGTGCGGACGTGGTCGTGGCCGCGGTAGGGCTCCTGCGCCTGAAGATGACCAGCCGCGTTGGTCATGTGCTCCGTGGCACCCGTGTCGAAGTACCAGGCGGGGTCGATCGGGTACGACGGGGTGTACCCTCCTCCGCCGGAGTAGCCACTCTGCTCGGCGATGGCGGCATGTTTCTCATTGCCGCGCCCGTCATTGCCGATGCCGAGGAAGTCCTTCTTGAAGCGACGGTGACAACAAGAGGCGTAGTGCCTGTGGATGCCACAGAGCTGGCAGTCGACATTGGGGCGGCCGCGACGATCGGTGGACACAGGAGGACCACCGGGCTGCGGAGGCAAAGGAGGCAGGCGACCACCACCTCCCGTGGGCGGGCCAGCAGGGGGCGCGGTTGTTTGTAGCCACCAGGAGCGGCCCCACGGTAGACCGCGTTGGCGTGGGGGTCGCCTTACAGCTCAGCATGACGGGCGGCGACGCGCTTCTCGGTGAAGAGGAGTCGCGAGTACAGGTCCCGTGGGGACATGGGCGTGTCACGGCCCCGGACCACCTCAACCAGGTTGTCGTAGTCGTGGTCGAGGCCGCGGAGAACAAAGTCTGTGAACTCCTCATTGCGAAGCGGCTACCCGATGGCGGACAGAATGTCGGCAAGTGTCTTGATCTTGTTGAAGTAGACGTGTGCCGAGGAGTCGAGCTTTTTGCACTCGAGGAGTTGTTTGCGAAGGGCCGACGCACGAGCCGAGGAGTTGGCGGAGAAGATGTCCGCCATCGTCGCCCAGACGTCGTGAGACGTGGCAGCAAAGACGACTAAGCCAGCAACACCTTCGGTCAGCGATGATTGGAACGCAGAAAGGATGGCCTGATCCTGCGCAACCCAGGTGCGGTACGCCGGGTTCTCAGCCGAGACCCGGGCACTGGTGGTCGTGACGGAGGAGACGTAGCGGGGCGGGCACGGGTGACTCCCATCGACGAAGCCCTCAAGGTGACTACTGCGGAGAAGGGGGAGGATCTGCGCCCGCCAATACAGGAAGTTATCCTACGAGAGGCGCATCGTGATGAGGTGCATGATTTGGTAGGGACCAGTGCTCGGACCGTCGGAGACCGGGGATCCAGCGGGGGCGGCGACATCGGCCCCAGTGGAGACGAGGGGCGGCGCTGCAACCTCGACCGCAGCCGAGGAGAGGCCGACCGACGGCGAGGCCGAGGGCACCAATGGCACCGATGGGGGCAGGGGCGGTACCGCACTAAACGGCACCAGCGGCGCCGACACATAGGACGGCGCGGCGGGAGGAACCCGGGGGCGAACTGCGAGGCGCCGAGGTACAGGGGGCGCGAGGTTGAGGACGAAGCCATCAGGCTTGTGGTGCTGGCGGCGAGGATCGCCGCAAGCTGCGGGGGAATCATGGCAGGGGACGGCGAGGAGCCGGGCAGGGCAACGGAAGAGGCCGAGGAAGAGCCGGAGGATCTCATGATGGCGATCTTGGCGGCGGCGGCGCGACCGAGAGAGGCGGCGGCGGCCAAGGGCAGGGGGCGGCGGCTAGGGTTTCAAAACCTATATTGGAATTATGACCTAGAGGCAATAATAAAGATGTTATTATTATAATTCTTGTTCATGATATAGTTTATATTCCAGGCTAGAATTGTATTAAGCGGAAACTTTAATACTTGTGTGGTTTATGAACAACACCGTGTCCCTAGTATGCCTCTATGGACTAGCTCATTGATTAATGATGGTTAAGGTTTCCTAACCATAGACATGAGTTGTCGATTAATAATGAGATCATATCATTAGGAGAATGATATGATGGACAGACCCAAACTAAGCGGAGCAATTAGATCATGTCATCGTGTTCATCTTTGCGAAGCTTTTCTTATGTCAAATATTGTATTCCTTAGACCATGAGATAATACAACTCCCTGGTATCGGAAGAAAGCTTTGAGGTCATCAAACGTCATCCTATGAGAGGGTGATCATAAAGGTGTCTCTCAGGTGATCGGAAAGTACATGTTGGGTTGTATGTATCGAGATGGGATTTGTCCCTCCCAAGTCGGAGAGATATACTTCGGGCCCACTCGGTAATCGATATCAACACCGCTTGCAAGCATGTGGTTAAGGAGTTAATCACAAAGTGATATCGGATTACGGAACGAGTAAAGTACTTGCTGCGAACGAGATTGAACTAGGTATGACGGTACCGACGATCAAATTTCGGGCAAATAAAATATCGCGAGACGAAGGGAATATATATATATGGGATTGATTGAATCCTAGCATCGTGGTTCATCCGATATGATCATCGATGAATGTGTGGGAGTCAATATGGGTTTCCAGACCCCGATGTTGATTATTGATAGAAGATCATGTCTGCATATTCTCGAACCCGAAGGGTCACACACTTAATGTGTCTCGACGCTAGGATAGATTGGATAATTGGTTTATGAGTTTTTGTTCGGAGTCTCGGATGGGATCCGGGACATCACGAGAAGTTCCGGAATGGTCCGAAGAATAAGATTAATATAAGGCAATGCAGTTTTTGGAGTTCGGAATTGTTTCGGGTTAATCGGTATTGTACCAGAAGCTTCTAGAACCTTCCGGAGGGGGACCAACGTGGCCCCACTTGCCGGGAGGGGGCATGGGCCTATGAGGGAGTGCCCTGGCCACATTAGGCCAGGGGCACAAGGCCCCATAGGGCCCAGCCGGCCAAACAAGGGGAAACCCTAATTGGAGCTTCTAGAAGGAGGGGGGAAACTTGCCCCCCACTCTTCCCTCCTTGGCCGCCGGCCTAGGATTGGGGGAGGGGCTAGGGTTGCCGCCCACCCCTCTATATAAAGAGGGCTCGGGGCGCACCACCCCCCACACCTTCCCCTCAAGCCTAGCCACCCTGCTGCCCTCCTCTCTCTCTCCCTCCCGACTGTGTGTAGGCGAAGCCCTGCTGCAGAAACTCTCCACCACTTGCACCGAGCCGTCGCGTTGTAGATCCAATCCGTCTCTCTGCTAGACTTGCTGGACTGAGGAAGGAGGAGACGTCGAGGTGCCGCACGTGTGCATCTCTCGGAGGCATCGCCACTTGCGGTGCTAGATCGGATCGGATCGCGAGGAGGAGAAGCGAGTACGACTACATCACCCACGTTCCGATGAACGTTCCGTTGTGCGAATCTTCAAGGGTATGAAGATCTCATCTAATCTCTCTCGTTGTTTGCATCTCCTAGATTAGATCTTGGCTTTCCCGTTCGCATCCGTAGAAATTTTTTGATTTACTATGCTGCGAAACCCTTCAGTGGTATCAGAGCTAGATCTATGCATAGATGTGTTTCACGAGTAGAACGCAACATGGTTTTTGCGGGCGTTGATGTTTTCTGTTGCAAGCCTCTTGTTTGTGTTCTTCTTATGACGCGGGATAGTGAGATTGAAGCGGTCCAGGCCAACCTTACGCGACGTCGTTCGCGAGACCGGCTCCGCACTTGACGTGTGGCTTGTTCCACACATGCGGCTGGTGGATGTCAGTTTCTCTCACTATAGTTGTCATGGGATTTACACCGGAGTTTGGCAACCATAATATCACCGTTGTGGCTTTCCGTAGGTAAGAATCGTTCTTAGCTTGCTACTCCCATAAGCCACGTAAAACATGGAACAACAAAGTAGAGGCGTCTAACTTGTTTTTGCAGGGAGTGTTTTCTATGATATGGTATGGCCCAAGATGTGATGTGTATATTGTATGCGATGATCATGTTTTGTAATGTTTCACGACTTGCATGTCGATGAGTACACAATCGGCAGGAGCCATATGGTTGTCTTTATAATTGTGTATGACATGTGTGTCAACTTCTTATATGCCATGTAATAGTTTCACTTTATCGCTAAGTAGTTAGCAATAGTTGTAGTTGCTATTCGTGGTGGAGGCAATCATGGTGGAGTGATGGAGATCATGCCGGCACGCACAAGATGGAGATCATTGCGCGAAGATTGGCTATACCATGTCACATAAAGTTATATGCATGTGATGTTTATCCTTTTATGTATCTTATTATGCTTAGATCGCGACGGTAGCATTATAAGATGATTCCTCACTTAAAGATCAAGATAAAACTGTGTTCTCCCCATGTATGCACCGTTGCGAAAGTTCGTCGTGTCCAAGCATCACGTGATGATCGGGTGCTATAGACTCTACGTTCACATACAACGGGTGAAAGCCAGTTTTGCACACGCGGAAATACTTGGGTTTGACTTGACGAGCCTAGCATGTACAGACATGGCCTCGGAACACATGAACCGAAAGGTTAAGCATGAGTCATATGAATGATATGATCGACACTTCGTTGTCCACCATTGAAACCACATCTCTTCTCGTGAAGATCGGATTAGGTGTGGTGAATTTGGATCATGTTCAGTAAACAACTTGAGGGATGTTGAATTTAGTGGGAGTTCATCTAGTAATTTGATTAAAAGTTGAACTAGTTATAATGAACATAGTCTAATTTGTACTTGCAAATATTGTAGATCAAATGGCTAAGTCCAACTTCAACTTCAACGTTTTTGCTGAGAAGGAAAAGCTTAGAAATAATGGGTCTAACTTCACAAATTGGTTCCGCAATCTGAGAATCATTCTCTCTGGCGGTCAAAAGGACTATGTCCTTGAAAATGCGCTAGGTGACGCCCCTGCTGTAGATGCGTCAGCTGATGAGAAAGCTGTCAATCAGTCGCGCAAAGATGATTATGGTGTGATTAAGAGCACCATGTTGTTTGCTATGGAATCGGACCTTCAAAATCGTTTTGAAGACTATCCCGGGCCTGAGATTCTCGAGGAGCTGAAAACCATGTTTCAGACTCAGGCCCGTTCTGAGAGATATGAGATCTCTGAGAAGTTCTTTAACTGCAAGATGGAGGAAGGGAGTTCCGTTAGTGAGCACGCCATTAAGATGTCGGGCTACACTCAACGCCTTGAGCAACTGGACTGCAAGATTCCAGAGGAGCTCAAGATTGACAGGGTTCTGCAATCACTCCCTCCCAGCTACAAAAGTTTTGTAAAGACTCACAATCAGATTAGTTCCACTGATACGATCACTGAGCTCTTCGCAAAGCTGAAGGCTGCGGAGGTGGGCATCAAAAAGGATAATCATGTGTTGATGGTCAACAAGCCCCCCACCTTCAAGAAAGGTAAGGGTCCAAAGAAGCCCTTCAAGAAAGGCGGCGGCAAGCGCGTTGCCCCTGCTGAGAAGAAGCTCAAGTCTGGTCCTAAGCCAGACACTGAGTGCTTCTATTGCAAGGACAAGGGTCATTGGAAGCGCAACTGTCCAAAGTACTTAGCGGACAAGAAGGCTGGCACCATCAAAGGTATATTTGATATACATGTTATTGATGTTTTCCTTACTAGCCCTCGTTGTAGTGCCTGGGTATTTGATACTGGTTCAGTTGCTAATATTTGTAACTCGAAACAGGAGCTACGGAATAGACGGCGGCTTGCGAGGGATGAGGTGACGATGCGCGTTGGCAACGGATCAAGAGTTGATGTGATGGCCGTCGGCACACTCTCCTTAGTTTTACCTTCGGGATTAGTTTTAAACCTCAATAAATGTTATTATGTGCCTGCGTTGAGCATGAACATTATTTATGGATCTTTTTTATTGCAAGACGGTTATTCATTTAAATCGGAGAATAATGGTTGTTCTATTTATATGAGTAACATCTTTTATGGTCATGCACCTGTTGTGAATGGTTTATTTCTTCTAAATCTCTAAAGGGATGAAACACACATCCATAACATTGAGGCTAAGAGATGCAAAGTAGATAGTGATAATACTACTTATTTGTGGCACTGTCGTCTAGGTCATATTGGTGTAAAGCGCATGAAGAAACTCCATTCTGATGGACTTTTGGAGTCTCTTGATTTTGAATCATTTGACACATGCGAACCATGCCTCATGGGCAAGATGATCAAAACCCCGTTCTCCGGTATGATGGAGCGAGCAACGGACTTGTTGGAAATCATACATACCGATGTATGCGGACCGATGAGTGTTTCGACGCGCGGTGGATATCGCTATTTCCTCACTTTTACCGATGACTTAAGTAGATATGGGTATATCTATTTAATGAAACATAAATCTGAAACATTTGAAAAGTTCAAAGAATTTCAGAATGAAGTGGAGAACCATCGTAACAGAAAGATTAAGTTTCTACAATCCGATCGTGGAGATGAATATTTGAGTTATGATTTTCTCACGCATCTTAAAGCAAGAGGAATCATTTCGCACCTCACGCCACCCGGAACACCAGAGCGCAATGGTGTGTCTGAACGCCGGAATCGAACTCTATTAGATATGGTCCGATCAATGATGTCTCTTATTTGCCGTTATCATTTTGGGGTTATGCATTAGAAACCACTGCATTCACTTTAAATAGGGCACCATCTAAATCCGTTGAGACGACACCGTATGAACTGTGGTTTGGTGCTAAACCTAAGTTGTCGTTTCTAAAAGTTTGGGGATGCGAAACTTACGTCAAGAAATTCATGCCGGACAAGCTCGAACCCAAAGCGGAGAAATGCGTCTTCATAGGATACCCTACGGAAACTATTGGGTATACCTTCTATCATAGAACCGAAGGCAAAGTGTTTGTCGCAAAGAACGGTTCCTTTCTTGAGAAGGAGTTTCTCTCGAAAGAAGTGAGTGGAAGGAAAGTAGAGATAGACGAGGTTGTTGAACCTTCTCTTGAATTGGAGAGTAGCGCAGCACCTGAAATTGTTTCAGTGCCGCCTGCACCAATAATAGAGGAAGCTAATGACAAGGATCATGAAGCTTCAGACGATGCTGCTACTGAACGTCGCAGGTCGACAAGGTCGCGTGCCCCTCCTGAGTGGTACGGCAACCCTGTCTTGACTGTCTTGTTGTTAGAAGACAGTGAACCTACGAACTATGAGGAAGCGATGATGAGCCCAGACTCTGACAAATGGCTAGAAGCCATGAAATCCGAATTGGGATCCATGAGCGAAAACCAAGTATGGACTTTGGTGGACCCTCCTAGCGACCGAAAGGCCATTGGGTGCAAATGGATCTTCAAGAAGAAAACGGACGCGGATGGTAATGTTACCGTCTATAAAGCACGGCTTGTCGCGAAAGGTTTTTGACAAGTTCAAGGTGTTGACTACGATGAGACTTTATCTCCCGTAGAGATGTTTAAGTCCATTCAGATTTTATTAACAATTGCTGCATTTCATGATTATGAAATATGGCAGATGGATGTCAAGACCGCGTTCCTCAATGGCAACATTGATGAAGAGTTGTATATGATGCAACCCGAAGGTTTTGTCGATCCTAAGGATGCTGATAAGGTATGCAAACTTCAGCGTTCCATTTATGGACTGAAGCAAGCATCTCGGAGTTGGAACCTTCGTTTTGATCAAGTGATCAAGAGCTTTGGATTTTTTCCAAATTTCTACGGATCTTGTATCTACAAGAAAGTGAGTGGGAGCTCGGTGACATTTCTGGTACTATATGTGGATGACATATTGATTATTGGAAATGACATTAACATGCTTAACGATGTGAAGAGTTATTTGAACAAGTGTTTTTCAATGAAAGACCTAGGTGAAGCTGCTTATATATTGGGCATCAAAATCTATAGAGATAGACGAAGACGCCTAATAGCTTTAAGCCAGAGTACATACCTAGACAAAGTTCTGAAAAGGTTCAGAATGGATAAGGCAAATAAAGGTTCAGTGCCTATGTTGTCAGGTAAGATATTGAGCAAGGCTCAGTGTCCAGCTACGGTAAACGATAGAGAAACTATGAGCAAAGTGCCTTATGCCTCGGCCATAGGTTCTATCATGTATGTCATGCTGTGTACTAGACCGGATGTGTCCAATGCTCTTAGTTTGAGGAGCAGATATCAAAGTGATCCAGGAGTGGAACACTGGACAGCCGTGAAGAACATCCTAAAGTACCTAAATAGGACTAAAGAAATGTTCTTAGTCTATGGAGGTGATGAACAGCTCGTCGTAAAGGGTTATGTCAACGCTAGCCTCGACACCGACAAGGATGATTCTAAATCTCAGACAGGATACGTTTATATTTTGAATGGAGGAGCTGTGAGCTGGAGAAGCTGCAAGCAAAGCGTGATCGCGGGATCTACAGTAGAAGCGGAATACATGGCTGCTGCAGAAGCGTCAAGTGAAGGAGTTTGGATCAGGAACTTCATCACTGAGCTTGGCGTGGTTCCAAGTGCATTGGACCCACTGGAGATATTGTGTGACAACACTGGCGCCATAGCACTCGCTAAGGAACCAAGATATCGTCCAAAGACCAAGCATATCAACCGCAAGTTTCATATAATCCGAGATTATATAGCAGATGGAAATCTGAAGATTAGCAAAGTACATACAGATCTGAATGTCGCAGATCCATTGACTAAACCTCTTCCACGTGTAAAACATGATCAGCACCTTAGTGCCATGGGTGTGAGATTGTTGCCAAATGTAAACTAGATTATTGACTCTAGTGCAAGTGGGAGACTGTTGGAATTATGCCCTAGAGGCAATAGTAAAGATGTTATTATTATAATTCTTGTTCATGATAAAGTTTATATTCCATGCTAGAATTGTATTAAGCGGAAACTTTAATACTTGTGTGGTTTATGAACAACACCGTGTCCCTAGTATGCCTCTATGGACTAGCTCATTGATTAATGATGGTTAACGTTTCCTAACTATAGACATGAGTTGTCGATTAATAATGAGATCATATCATTGGGAGAATGATATGATGGACAGACCCAAACTAAGCGGAGCAATTAGATCGTGTCATCGTGTTCATCTTTGTGAAGCTTTTCTTATGTCAAATATTGTATTCCTTAGACCATGAGATAATACAACTCCCTGGTATCGTAAGAAAGCTTTGAGGTCATCAAATGCCATCCTATGAGAGGGTGATCATAAAGGTGTCTCTCAGGTGATCGGAAAGTACCTGTTGGGTTGTATGTATCGAGATGGGATTTGTCCCTCCCAAGTCGGAGAGATATACTTCGGGCCCACTCGGTAATCGATATCAACACCGCTTGCAAGCATGTGGTTAAGGAGTTAATCACAAAGTGATATCGGATTACGGAACGAGTAAAGTACTTGCTGTGAACGAGATTGAACTAGGTATGACGGTACCGACGATCAAATCTCGGGCAAGTAAAATATCGCGAGACGAAGGGAATATATATATATATATGGGATTGATTGAATCCTGGCATCGTGGTTCATCCGATATGATCATCGATGAATGTGTGGGAGTCAATATGGGTTTCCAGACCCCGCTGTTGATTATTTATAGAAGATCATGTCTGCATATTCTCGAACCCGAAGGGTCACACACTTAACGTGTTTCGACGCTAGGATAGATTGGATAATTGGTTTATGAGTTTTTGTTCGGAGTCTCGGATGGGATCCGGGACATCACGAAAGGTTCCAGAATGGTCCGGAGAATAAGGTTCATATAAGGCAATGTAGTTTTTGGAGTTCGGAATTGTTTCGGGTTAATCGGTATTGTACCGGAAGCTTCTAGAACCTTCCGGAGGGGGGCCAACGTGGCCCCACCTGCCGGGAGGGGGCATGGGCCTATGAGGGAGTGCCCTGGCCGCATTGGGCCAGGGGCACAAGGCCCCATAGGGCCCAGCCGTCCAAACAAGGGGAAACCCTAATTGGAGCTTCTAGAAGGAGGGGGGAAACTTGCCCCCCACTCTTCCCTCCTTGGCCGCCGGCCTAGGCTTGGGGGATGGGCTAGGGTTACCGCCTACCCCTCTATATAAAGAGGGCTAGGGGTGCACCACCCCTCCCCCCCCACACACACACACCTTCCCCTCAAGCCTAGCCGCCCTGCTGCCCTCCTCTCTCTCTCTCCCTCCCGACTGTGTGTAGGCGAAGCCCAGCTGCAGAAACTCTCCACCACTTGCACCGCGTCGTCGCGTTGTAGATCCAGTCCGTCTCTCCACCATACTTGCTGGACCGAGGAAGGAGGAGACGTCGAGGTGCCGCACGTGTGCATCTCTCGGAGGCATCGCCACTTGCGGTGCTAGATCGGATCGGATCGCGAGGAGGAGAAGCGAGTACGACTAAATCACCCATGTTCCGACGAACATTCCGCTATGCGAATCTTCAAGGGTATGAAGATCTCATCTAATCTCTCTCGTTGTTTGCATCTCCTAGATTATATCTTGGCTTTCCCGTTCGCATCCGTAGAAATTTTTTGATTTACTATGCTGCGAAACCCTTCAACCTAGTATGATACCATGTTAAAAAGTGGTTTGGTGGAAACTGGATCAACGCATCTGGTGCGTGGCCTATCACATATATATGGTTACCAAAGGGTACAATACAGATACAATTACAATTGTGTTACAAATATACAGTCTAACAGTAAGTGAGACTTAAGTAATTCTTAGTTCACTAAGAAATAGCAAAACCGATTGATTAAGTAAACAAGAACTCCTAATGCTGTCGAGTAAATTGGATAAAGCTACGACAATTGGGGCTAGGGATTCAAAAAACTATGACTTTTCGGGTTTGCTTAAAAAAACTACGACTTTTCAGGCTAATGACCACAAAGGGCTACAACTTTTATGTAATCGCTCATTTAGCTGGTTTGATAGCGTTTCTGACAGCGCGGGCCCACTGAGGGTCATGACGTGGCAACACAGGACGGACGCCCCTGGAGCCCCGTTAACGGGGGAAGTTGGGACCCACCTGTCGGTCGGTGCGGGTGGAACTAAAAGCACTGGCCCGTTGACCTGGGCACCTCGCGCTCGACTCCGACTCCACACACAGTACGCCGCTCGCCTGGGAAATCGCCGCCCGCCTGTGCCAGAGCTCCGCCTCCGCCGTCTAGCGCCGCCGCGCCTGCCCACCCTCGTCGTCTGGATGCCTAGCTAGAATGACGGCTCGAGTTCCAGCCAGTCACTTCTCGGGGTGAGTTCCCCTGTTTCTAGGGTTAGGGTTCATACGGGAATTTGGGAAATTTGGTTGATTTATGTCAAAATTGGTGGATTGAGCATATGTTTCTCTTTGATTAGGACTACAACTCGATAGACTATGCTCCAGATCGCTGCGATGACCCGACATTCAATGGGATAGCCGCGGATTGTGTCGAACGCTGTCGAGGGCACAATTTGGAGCCACAGAAGTGTGTTGCCTTCGAAGGCACGATGACGGGTCGAAGATTTTACATGTGCCCGCTCCAAAATGTAAGTACCACCTCTTGTACTAATTTCGATTTTGGTCTGTCCATTCTATATTGTGTTCTATATTGTGTTCATGCTAAATTCTAATGATTTGAAAACATTAGGATAGCCAATAGGCTAGCAGAGAGTAGGTGCAGTAATTTTCCAATTGGAATTAGCTTTTGAATTGCAGTGATATTAGTACATATTAGATACTAATGCTTGTATATACTAGAGATTGGTTCCATTTATATTTCAATACATATTATAGATTAGTGCTTGTATATACTAGAGATTACATGGATATATTCTGGACAAGTAAATGTTTTGGGGATGGTACCTATGATCATACCATGTGCCATTTTTATTTGCAGGAAATTGTGAACTGTGGATTTGTCTCTTGGGTAGATGACCAAGAGTGGCCAGAGACACTGCAGAATGCATTGTCAAGGCTCTGGTGCATGTACAATGAGAGCAACAGTAGCAGAATTGATGAGAGGGTGGAGCATGGTAAGCTGCTAGCTCTCGTAGCTAAGGATAAGATCAAGGCTGAGAATAAGTATGCAAGCCTCATGGATGATGTTGGCAGGTTTGTAGATGATTCTCACAAGAAGGTGATGAAACAAAACTTGGCCCTGCTGAATGGTAAAACTGAGTTTGAAATAGTGGAGATGGAGAAGGACAGGGATGCTCTGAAGACTGCAGTTGAGATGCTGAAGCAAGTGCAGAAAACACAAGCAGATATGATGAAGGCAAAGGAGAAGAAATGGGAGGAAGAAAGGGCTGCTTTGAAGGAGGAAAAGAAAAAATATGAATACATGGTGTATGATCTATTGAAAGCTGGTGATGACAACAAGGAGAAGGTGAAAAAGATCAAGGCCATAGTTGATGAGTAATACTTGGACAAGAAATGATCTATTGAAATTTCAGTTTGTAATGCATTAATGTTGGACAATAAATGTTGTAGTACTTGGTCACGTGATTTTATTGTCATTGTGATACTATTGGACACGCATTTGGTGTTGTAGTATTAATGGTGTACTTGTTGTTTCTCAGATTATTCTGATTAATGCATGGTTTTATTGTCATTGTGGTGAAAATGCAATATAATTGAGCTGTGATTGTTGATGTCATTGTGGTGAAAATGCAATATAATTGAGCTATGATTGTTGATGTCATTGTGGTGAAAATGCAATATAATTGAGTTGGTGAAATGCAATATAATTGTATTGGTAGCAAACATTGTCTTTTGAAAATGCAATATAATAGTACCATCACATAGTAGTAGCACATAGATATTTCCCAAATAGTACCATCACATAGTAGTAGCACATAGATATCTGTCTTACAATAATTGGTAGCAAACATATAATTGTCTTACACAACTAATACCAAGCACACATGGTTCCAATACATAATTTAGCTACTTCTTGTAGCTGTTATGCTTCCCAGCATTGAAATACCCCAACATCCTAGCTGTTTGTTTCTTTGGCCTTTGTCCTCTCCTTGGCGCAAAACTGCTTGTAGCATCATCAATATGGGCAGACCTAGGTGCATGAAAAGGAGCATTTGGCCCTGATGCTGATGTTGGAGCCCGAGGTGGTGGTGATGGTGGTGTTGTAGGTGCTCGAGGTGGTGCTGGTGGCGCTGTAGGTGGAGGTGGCGCTGTAGGTGCCCGAGGTGGTGCTGGTGTTGATGTGTTGCTTCCCTCCTCATTTCTTCTGTTTCCCTGCACCCAAACATGTTATACTCCAAGTTATAGTTTAATTATGGTCAAACATGAAAATACAAGTAAGAATAAACCTTGTGTTGAGTTTTCCTCATCTGCAACTGTGGGTTCAAAGTTTGTGTGCAACTTGTGTATCTATGGCCTAGTTTCTTGCAATTTCTACATGTTATTATTGCCATCCTAGAAGTATATTTAGGCTCCGGGACTTCAAATTTTCCCTTCCTCCTCTTACTCTGATGCCTACCCTTTTCAATTCTGAACACTGGTGGGTCAATGTCAACTGTGTCAGTCTTTGTCCATTGATCTTGGCTAGGTACTGGGTATATGACAGGATTATATGCATCTAAATACATGGGTTTCTTGAAAAAATCATGAACAAAATCCTCGGGCTGCTGCTTGGACTTGTAAATGGCAGATATGGCATGACTACATGGAATTCCTGTCATGTCCCACCTCCTGCACCCACAAGTTCTTGCATCCAAGTCAACGGCAAAGCTACTCTCCACCCCTCTGCTCACTTGCCATAAATTACCCACAGATTTCTGAGATTTGTAAATCCTTGAGTACTTTTTGTTCACTTCCAACATTTCACAATATGTTGGAGTGATCTCCCACCTAGCTGATGCAGCACCTGTCCTCTTTCCTTCATGCCTGACCATGATCTTTGATCTAAGGCCTTCAAACATTGTTACTACTGGTTTGCCTCTAACATCAAGAATCATTTTGTTGAAAACCTCACTCAAGTTGTTCACAACAAGGTCAGTTTTACAATTAGTGTCCATTGCATACCTTGCCCTCCACTGGAATATTGCTTAGCCATGCCCAAGCTTCCTCTGACTCATCTTTCATGTTCTGCATGTGTACATCAAATAAATGCCTTGTGTGAGAGTAGCTAGCACCATACATGTATTTCTTTAGTTCTTCTCCTCTAAAGCCAGCTAACTGAAAGTTGGCATAAATATGCCGTAGGCAAAATCTTTGGGGACAATCTGGGAATACTTGGTTGATAGCTTTGAGCAAACCCTATTCAATACAAATAAACATGCATGAGAAGAAGAGGGTAGTAACTAGAAAATGCAACAAGTCAAACATGGGAGCACATTAGTTACCTTCTGCCTATCAAATATAATTGTGTATTTCTCAAACTTGCCATCAGATCCACCAAGAGCAAACTTCAGCTGAGTAAGAAACCAACACCAACTAGCAGTATCTTCCTTGTCAACAAGTCCAAATGCAAATGGATATATATTATTGTTTCCATCTCTTCCAGTAGCTGCAAGTATTTGTTGTCCAGTTGTCAGCTTCACAAAGCAGCCATCCAACCCTAGACACATAAATAAGTTACAATATATTAGTAAAAAAGCTAGAACACGTACAACAAAAAAACAAATGAAGAGCTAAAACTTACCGATGAATGGTCTACAACCATTCAGAAATCCCTCCTTTGTTCCATTTAGACAATAAAACATGCATGGAATCTTGGGTTTGGGCTAGGGTGCTCTACCAACTGCTTGGTAGTAACAATGCACCTACTACCAGGGTTGGTGTCAATCACTGTCTGCAAGTAGTCTCTCAACCTAATGTACTGCTTGATCTGATCACCTAGAACCACCTGCAATGCTCTCTTCCTGGCTCTGTAAGCCATTACCTTTCCAACCTCAACACCATGTTTTTCCTTGGCGGTCTCTATCACAGTTTCAATACTTGTCCTTGTATCCATCCTCATGCTCTTCTCACAAACCTGGGCAACCCACTTTCCTGTAACCTTGCAGGCTTCACCTGCAGGTGCACATGTGTGATGTAAATCCAACTTCCTAAGTCAGAAGGTTTTCTCTCTACCAATTGTTGAACCATTCATGTGAAATAAACAACCTTGAGTCTTCCTTTCTGAGCACTGGGCAATGACTGCATTTGGCCCATTCCTGTGGTACACAAAGTTCCTCAACTGGGCTATGTGAAAATTCTGAAGTGCTCTCCTGAATTGGTAAACATCAATAAAGCACATCTTCAAGCACACCTGATCTTCTGGCTGCTCCCTGTCCTCATCATACCAAACTCTAGGTGCCCCCTTCTTTGCCCTGCTCTTCCTACCACTAGGCAATGCCCATCCCAATACAGCTCCATCATCATCTTCTACCCTTATGTCTCCATCTGAACCAGAATCAGAAGATGGAACATAGCATGCAGACTTAGAGTATTTTTTACTGCCATGTGCCCTCTCTGTTGGCCCTTTCCTAACTGGTATCTTCCTCTTCTCCTGCAAAGTCTCATCCATAGGTTCATCCTCTGGTAGCACCATCTGAATGGGAATACTCTCATCCAAACTATCTGAATGGCAGAAAAGATCTTCAACATCTGTATCTCCTTCTATATGCTCATTAGGATGTTCCCTCCTCCTTTTCAACTCTATTAACCTCTGGCTCAACTCAATCTTCTCTTCCTGCAGCTGTGTATCAATATCTTCAGCCAACAAATCCCCTGCCTCAAACTCAGACTGATCACCAGAATCCACATCCAATTCTAAGAAACTACCAGCCTTGTTCTCATCAACACAGATATTTTTTCCCTTCTTCATATTGTTGCTTTGCTGAGTCAACAAAAAATCTGTAGGAATTATCTGTGCACTGCCAAGGTACATTAACTCATCATCAACATCAAGTGTGGAAGAATTTGTAGCAGCACAAGCACGCATCATGCTAGGAGAAGGTTTATTTTGCCCTCGCATAACAATAAGTGAAACAGCCTGCTTGTGTTCACATTTTTTCAGCATTTGCAAAACCTTGCCCATTCCATCTATAAGTTTATAGCCAGGCACACCATCTACCAAACAGTACATGGAGTCTCTATAACAATATCCATTGCTCTCAATTAGAGATAGCAAATTCAAAAAAGTGATATCAGATTTCCCTATCTTCCTCTCCATGTGCTCACCGGTCTCAAATTGGACTTGTACTAACCAAATTTCATCATCAAAGCTACTATAGTTGAAAAAAAAATTAGGGTTACTTGAATGAATACATTGTTCTGCCCAAAATACAAAAAAATAAAGAAAAGGGGATGGCAGAAGCTTACCTGCCGATGCCTGCATAAGATGGCCACCGGGAGCTCTGCGAGCCATGGGCGGCCTCAGGTGACCTCAACTGTGTGATGGCCGCCGCCGGCGGGAGCTCGGACAAGCAACGTATGGGGTTGGAGCTCCCGCTGATCTCCTCCGTCTCGCGCGACTGGGTGCTGGAGAACCCACCACCGGTGGTGCCACCGGAGGCGTCTCCTCCGCCGGAGCCGCCGCCTTCTTCTTCGGCGAACGAGCCTCCCTTTCTAGCACCGGAGTCGCTGCCATTCCCCGCCGCCATGACCTACCTGAGGAGCAGAGTACTCTGAGGAGCACTTGTGCGAGCTCGATAGGGAGTAACGGCCGGGAGTAACGGCCGTTAACGGGGCTCCAGGGGCGTCCGTCCTGTGTTGCCACGTCATGACCCTCGGTGGGCCCGCGCTGTCAGAAACGCTATCAAACCAGCTAAATGAGCGATTACATAAAAGTTGTAGCCCTTTGTAGTCATTAGCCCGAAAAGTCGTAGTTTTTTGAAGCAAACCTGAAAAGTCATAGTTTTTTGAATCCCTAGCCCCAATTGTCGTAGCTTTATGCAATTTACTCAATGCTGTCTAAAATGTGTACATGATACTCCCTCCGGTTTCCAAAAAAGTAATAGGCATATATTTCAAAACTTGACTTTAACCAAGCATTTTGATCATTAAAACACTACGGGGTCTGGGTACTACTAGCAGATAAATATAAAAAAGACATGCTTCGATACACTTCTTTCTCCAAACTGAAATACAAAACAGCTGAGATCGCTCGATACCCTTCGTAACTAAGGACATGACAGTCTAATCTTTTATAAATTATTAATTATAATTAACGATTAATTAAATCGTATCTAGGCTTTTAGAAAGCCCTACGGCCTAACAAAGACACTTACGCAACCGTGTATGTACGAAATTAGTGGCGCTCCTCCCTTATGGCTCACACTCGTGCCTCAGCGGTGTTGACCGGGAGGAGCAACGACAGCGGTCGTCGTCGGCGGCTAGCGCCTCCAGGCCAGTTTTATCGGTTTCATTGTAGGTCCTGCCTGGAATCACGCCCCATCACGGATGTATTCATGAATAGAGCATCTCCACCGGGCGCGCCTAATACGACATCTAGTAGGCCTATTGGGTGACAGACATGTTTTGGACTCATGTCGGCGCGCACAATAGGGTGTCAGCAGTTTTCTAGCCTTGAAAAAACGTCGGCACACCCAATCCAACCCTGACCAAGAGGGGCGACATGGGAACGCCGACACGTCTAGCCACGTCGGATGCAGCGAGCCAGCCCCATCTGCCAGCGACTGAGCGGGAGTGAGAGAGCGCGATCAGCGGTGGTCAACAGTATTAGTGGCCGGCATACCGTATCACCTACTTGTGCCATCAGCTATGAAGCGTGCCAAGCACGGCTCCCGACGCCGGAGTAATGTCGTCCCACCGTCCTACATGCCCTGCCGACAACAAAAAAGCCTCAATGACGCATCGATGTCCCCCTCATTGCCTCCCCATCCTCCTCCTCCCATTTCACCTCGCCTCCAATCTCACCGGTGATGATACAATAGCAGCTCGCGCAAAGGCAAGTTAGCCGTGGAGGACGAGCCACGCATCCACAACCTCAATGTCGACGAGGCAGCGGTTGGTGCCATCCGGCCATCGGTTGCCACATGGCTGGAACATCCCCGTCGTCAGCTACGCGTTCCTCAACCCCGGAGAGGGATGCGCTCACCACCTACATCAACGAACAGCGCGAGCCCCACAATGAAGGTTCTAACGGCTTAAACCACTTGGTGGGGCGAGCCCCGCGATGAAGGTGATAATGGCGGCTAGTGATGCAAGATGAAAAAAATAGGAACAAAAAATTTGCCAAGTGTTTTTCTTTCTTTTATGTTTCTTTCTTTTAGGATTTCATAGTTCTTCTTTCAATTTATGTCTTTCCTTTATGTTCTCTTTACGTTTTGTTTTTACATTTTTGTTCTTTCTTTTCTCTTTTTCATTTGAATTTGTTATATTTCCTTTTGTTCTTTTAAGTGCTTATTACAAGTGAAATAATGATGCATGGAGATTAATTTTGATTAGTAGGAAGGCTTTCAAAAAAAACATAAACATATTTTTATATGAAAATGTTTTTAATAATATGTGGAAACACTTTGTGTAGAACATGCAAATTTATTAATATACTTGTGACCATTTATTTAGATGTACATGGACATTTGTATTTTCGCTATGCATACAAATATTTTGTTGTATAAATGGTTTACAAAATTTAAAAATAAATATGATATAAAAAACGTACCTGCTAATGGGCCGCAATAGGTACGGCCAATATAGGAGCATCCTAAGGGAATACTAATAGACACCGCTACATCTTGGGCCGCAGGCTCTTGTATATGGGCCCAAACTTGAAGGTATATCCTCTTTTTTTACAAGTAAGATCATCATCTCCGCATCAAAATATTGGTTTGAAAAAAACCTCGTTCTAAAATTAAATAAAATTTCTTTCATTTTGTTTCTGGTAGCCTCTGGAGAATAGCATGAATATTCTTCCATGTTAGTTAATTTTCAAGTTACAGGAAAAGAAAAGGAGGGATGCGGCTCGTCTGGTCTTCCGGCTGTTATTACAAGTCAAAAAACTAGCAAGAGAGGTTCTAGTTGGAGGTTTCTTGTTCCGTTGTTCGTACCCTGAATGCATCAGCATGTAGCCATGTAGCTACCGCGTCGTCAGTAGTAGAAAACCATACAATTGGTAGTTTTCTTACACACACACCTGTCACTGTCGAAGGAATCGGCTGGCCATCAACACCTGATTTAATTTATCTGTTGTCGCAGCAATACTATCCTGAAAAATAAATAATTATATATTTCCCGTTCCATAATTCTTGCCATGGTTTTAATTTAAATTATTAACTGAAACCACGACAATAATAATAAATCTTGCCGTTGTTTTAGTTTATACATCAATAAAACAGAAGTACTCCCACTAGTACTCCCTCTGTTTTTTATTACTTTGCGTTCTAGGAATTTTTAAAGTCAAACTTTCTCAACTTTGACCAAAAATATATAAACATTTATTGTTTCAAATGCATATATTATGACAATATAACTTACAAAGATTTCAATATTATAAGTTTTATATCATAAATACATTTATTTTTTGCAAAATATTCGGTCAAACTTTAAAAAAGTTTGCCTTTGACTAAATCCAGAATGCGATCTAATTAATTGTGAACGGAGGGAGTAGTGAGTAGTGAAGGCCCAGCAGTTGACCATAATAATCCCACTAACCATTAATTAAGCATGCAGTTGAGCTGCGCTTAGTGCTACTAGTAGTAATATTATACTATATGCTCCGCTCGTTATGCAAACGTGGCACATACGCAGCACGGTGTAGCAGCGGCATCCATGCATGTATAGCCAGCTTTATTAAGCATATACGAGGTCAAACCAGCAGCTAGCGAATAGATCAGCAGAACAAGGACGCTAGCTGCACGGTCTAATTTAGCATTGCGTATATTTGTTCCGTTGTGTGTTTTGAATAATTGGCACGACGATTATTTCTGTTAGCCAGGACGAACGCCCACGCAGGCGCCTACGTACGCGCGCGCGCGCGTATGCAGGAGGAGGAGGAGGAGGAGGAGGAGGAGTCACGTCCTCCTGCCAAACCCTAGTATGAAAAAGATGACGCATGCAACACGTACTTAAAGAAAACACGGTCCATATGTATGCATAGATGAGTCGATGTTCAAGCAGACCTGCCAAACCCTGGTGGTCGTCGTCCGTCGTTGCCTACTTTGCCTGCCGGGGATGCCACAGCTCGAAGCTGTCATCGACTTCCTCGCCACTGCGTGCTCGAGACGGCAATAATAAATTAAGTACTACTCTCTCCGTTCAAAAATATAAGATGTTTTTATAGGGTATATTACACGGGTGGTAGTGTTTTTTTTTTCCATTGTCATCTAGAACACGAAGAAGCAAACATATACAGAATACTAATTCCTGTTTGTCCCATCAAGTTTTTTTTTTGACTACATTATGTTTGTTTGATCCACTTTAATTTGTATATTTTTATGAATAATTTTCAACATTATTATATTATGAAATAAGAATAGTGCATTGCGATTCAGATTACGAAATAATTAGGTATTTCATGTGTTCTATAATTTCTGTGAGCGGTCGCCCCAAACTCCTACAATGAGGACAAAACTACGCCACCAATTTGGTCGCGTGACACGCCGGAGATGCCCTCTAGGTCATGGTCCTATCTCTGTAGGACCATATGCCCCGAGGAATGCGTTCTCAGGCCTGTTATGTCAAAGGCGGTTTTGAGGAACGAAGAGCAGAAGCAGATGTAGCGAGCGTTACCGGCGATGTTGGACGCGGGAGGAAGTACTAGCCTTTTTTTCCTTGTGCAGGGCGGCGGAAGACAATGCCGATGATCTCACACACAGCCTTTCTGCTGGATACTTTTAGTGCAACACCGGAAATAATCCGATGAGGTAGGCCAAACTGATTAATTCCTCTTGTCCTCTCAAAAGGAAAGAAACCACTCTTTTTTTGTTCAATTTAAGAAATACTATATATTCTCCATCTGGAGATATCGTATATGAGTTTGACAAACGATTCTCCTTGTGGAGTTCCAAGTCAGATGATTCGGGTTGAAGAATTCTGCAGGTTTATCAAACACTTTTACTACTAGAGAATATTTCAAGTCCGGATCGAGAGTTATTTGTTCCTCGCTCCCATGAGCGCATCAGAACGTACTGTATTATATTGGAATCTACTAGTAGTAGTATATTGTAAGTACTAGCTAGCTTGTCAACTCTGTGTTGTACATTCCAGTTCAGTCAATTGAGACATCTATATATTTGACTCGGTTGGTTCAACCGGTGCAGTGCATCGTGACAATCAGCTATCTACTACCACTCGCTCCTACCCGAACAGGTAAGCATCTAGCCATCTACTAGACTACTACCACTCGCTGGGCAAGGGTGCGCCCTTGCCCGCCCAGGTTCGAGCCCTAATACTCGCATTCCTGATGCGTACGCATGAATACATCTTTCAAATAACCGCTCGTGGCTCTCCCACGCGAGCATCATTTTTTTTACTACCACTCGCTCCTAGCTAGGATCATCAAGCAGCAGTACAACGTACTAGAGTTACTAGAGTCTGCTAGTATTTGCACCGTGACACAGTGCTTACGTACGGTAGATATATACAGCCCATGGATTGGATTGGATTGGATGGACTAGATCAGACTACGTAGGGGGAGAGCACAGATGTCAACTGAAGAAACGGCCGGAATTGATCATAACACGCGACTTGTCGCCCGTTTTGATCAGACTAGCTACTGTACTTAATTGCCTAATTGGTTATATATGGAATGTGGACGTTTGCAGTCACGTCTCAGTCTCGTAGAATTTGTAGCCACGTCGCTACTGTTGCATTTCGTATTCGCACCAGCAGCACGCGTGAAACTTCCTCGATCCGTTTTCAAAATAATTGACGCAGATTTATGTAAAATATCGTCTAAATCTTGTATATTCAGTAAACATACGTCAGTTAATTTGAACATGCGTCAGTTAATTTGTAATGGAGGAAGCATATCAACCCTTTTTTTCTTCATTCAAGAACACCCGAGAGCCGCGTGTATTCATTCATTAAGATTGAAACCCGAACCTGACAAAACACTGTTTTAGATTTTTTAAAATTTGAATGAATCTATATACTACTGTCTAAATTCATTCAAATTTTAATAAATTATAGACATCTATTTTGAGACGGAGAAAGTAATATGTTACCATCATACCAAACTTGCCAATACAAAATAAGTCTACAAAATAATAAATAAACATGTCTGTGTTACCATTCATTCGTTCCTTAGTACTCTTAGCGCATCCATGAGCTCTTAGAATCTACGCTAGCAGTAGTAGTGGCCAACTGTTGGATTCAGATGAAAAGGGAGTTGACAAAACTATATTATGGTTGACCCGATCGATCGACAAGCCGCCTTCGTCGTCTCCAGGGCAACGACCACTCTATCGTCCACTACTTTGGCAGGGAAAGTGACAAGGCCGAAGGTTAATTTATTAATTACGCCCGCAGCTTGCGACCAGCTCGCGCGTCTGCTCTCCGATACGTACATTTCTACGCGTGCTAACTGCTTGATCCGAATGCATGTCGTATGTCGTCATCGCGCCTATATGTGATTTCAAATAATGATTTCGTCGGTTCCAAATTAATTTATTTTTTTGCGAAAATTCTAGTGATACATTAATAATCATCAATGGAAGTAGTATAAAAAGTTTCAACAAGCTAGACCCACTAACCCATATCTGAACCTAACTCAGGCGCCTCCCCTTGCCTAACTCCGGCCGGCTAATCCAGCAGAGAGGGAGGGAGAGGATAAGAGAAGATTTGCGCTAATGTCATCGGTAGTGCTAGTAATTAGTTATGGACGTTTGCAGTCACGTCCCTTTCTCTCGTAGAATTTGGACGTTTTTTTGTTGTTATTGTTCTGCTGCATTTAGCTAGCATTCGCACCAGCAGGCGTGAAGAGGTCGGTCAACGGTTTCGACTCATTTTTGCTTTATAAAATCTGGACCTGACAGGACAAACATGCGTGCGTGTGCATATTATGTGTAGATTCGAGGTAAAAGCCCAGACAGTCCTGTAGCGTGCAGTGCTGGCGGCGGCAATATGTCACTCATCTCTCCACGTACAAGTGTACAACCACTAGTGCAGACACCCCTCCCCTTTAACTCCAGTTGGGAGAGCTGCAACACGAGAAACATGCAACACGAGAGCTGCAGGGAGACCGAAATGAAGCTACACTTGAAAAAAAATCGAGCGGTTAAACCCATCGTTGACGTGCACTTTTTACGCAGACCTTGATTTGAATCGGGTCATGTTTGTGCTAACTCAAAATGGTTAGGGATAAACACATTTATAAAGGAGAGAGAAAACCAACTCATCTTCAACCTCGCCAACCTCACATATAAGCTGGCAGAGGTATAGATGGATTCCTTACCTCCACCAAAACGAAAACTTGTAACATGAGACATGTGCAAGGTCGATCTACACTTAAAAGAAAATTTCGAGCGGTTGATTGTGTGCGATGAATCTAATGAAATTTGCCTGAAAAAGCTGCAATTTTAACCACGATTCTAAGAAGATAGAATTCAAGAAATATATATTCTCCTTATGGAGATATTGTATTTGAGTCAAACAATTCTCCTTGTGGAAATTTCGTATTCCGATTCAGATGATTTGGGTTGAAGAATTCACCAGATTTATCAAATTATTAAAATGTATTTCAAGTTCGGAGAGTTATGTGTTCTTGTTCCTACCCTGGACGCATCCGAATATATTATATTGCGTGCATAGTATAGGATGAAGACCGGACGATTACTACATTATTGCAACCTACTAGCAATAGTATTGTAAAATAGGCAGCTTGTCAACTCAACTTACTAGTGTTGTTCATTTCAATTCAGTCAATTTATAGACATCTAAATTTGACTCAGCTGGTTCAACGGTGCATCCGTATCAGCTACAGCAAAACCTACCGGAACAGATAAACATCTACTACCACCACGTATGGCCCACATACTTCTATCTAATCCCTCTATTCTATAATATAAAATGTTTTAGATTTAATAAAATAAAATATATCTAGACATCTTGTCGGGGATAACCCCCGGTAGGGTCACCAGAGGTAAAACATAGCGCAGCTTGGCTAGCTCAGAGTAAAGAAAGAACCAGGCCGGGTAAGAGAAGCACGAGTGGCCGACATATAAACTATGTCGGTCCGCCTAAGACAAAGTTGTAATTCTTGCAGAAACCGACGAGCCGATTCTACCGAGGAAGGGCCGAGTCAAGTAGGACGCGTGGCACCTTTCTGAGTAAGGTTCAGGAGAAACCATGGTAAAGCGTGGTCAAAAGAGAAGGGCGACGCCGGGTGACACAAAAGGAGCCGGGTGACGCCCAAAGCATATGCTGACGTATAAAGTTACAGTGTGACGCCAAAAGGAAACAAGAAGTAGCATACCAGAAGACCGTTAGCTGTCAAGCTTTGAGGACTGGATCATTGGGCTTAGGGCAAGCCCATGACCCGACCCACATTATAGGGACCAAGATTCAAACAGTAAACCCTAGAACCCAAAGGGGTAAAGTTAGCTAGCACTGTCTATGTAAGGAAGGGCATAGTTGTAGTAGAAAAGAGGTTGGACCGAGTACTGAACTAGTGCACTGAACCCTAGTTCATACAGCTCAAGGAGCATTTGTAATCTTTGGGTGTCAATCAAATTGCTAAGTCTGGAGAGTTCTTCTTGTTCTTCGTGCATGGCTCGACCGTGCACTCCCTCCCCGGTGACCACAAGCATCCATTCGGCCCCCAACTTAAGCCTACCCATGGCATCTGTCGTGCCACCACCACGACAGTTGGCGCCCACCGTGGAGCAGAAGCAGGTGCTTGATGAAGTCTTCATCCGGACGGGCAACATCATCGCCAAGACCGGCGAGCGCGTCTACTCCAGCCTCATCCAGAGATTTGGAGCGCTCAACTTCGTCAGCGACAACGCGGGCTGCTTCGGGACCCAGCCGTTCCCTAGGGGCGGTCGCTTCATCAAGTTCGGCGAGCACCGGGTTTATGTCGCGGTGCGCGTGGAACGCGCATATCCCGAGTGTGTCGTCCTAGCGTCGGATCCTCCAGCAATTCCTGTCGCTGGGAAGCTCCCCAACTCGTCTCCATGGAGGTAATGATGACAGCGCCAAACCCCGTAGCTCCCCCAATAGTTCCAGTAGTGAATGAGAATGCTGAGGGAGGAAATCATGAGGAAACGCCAAGAGCTGCAAGGACAGAAAATGCACCACTGAAAAACCAGAAAACATAGCTAGGAGTAAAAGGGCTAAGGAACTGTAGGAAGCGATAGACAAGTTGGCAAAGCCAGTGGCACAGGGAACTGACGCGGCACGTGTGCAAGCCGAGTTGGAGGAAGCCAGGATAAAGGTTTTGGAGAAAGCAAAGGAATTAGCACAGTTACAGCAGGACGTGGATATCACCATCCGAGAGCTTAACTCGGCAAATCGAGTCAAGGGCGCAAAGACCCGGCTTGATGCAACGAGATTGAGAGGAAGGAACCTCAACGCGGAGCTGGCAGATGCGACGTCAAAAATAATGCCAGAGAACAGCAACGAAACAGCCATGCGGCCAACATATAACACAGCAGCAACTAATCTGCGAGCAGCAGAAGCAGCGATGGCAGAATTACCCCATTTGGAGGGAGAAGCAAAGAAAAGGCAACAAGAACGAGTCAATGAACTAGTAAAAGCAGCTAGCATGCTGAATGAGGCGTATTACAGAGCAAATCCGGGTATAGCAGGAAGGTCACAGCTAGTTCACTCGGCGACTCCTGTCCCGGCGAGATCGGCTGGGCACACGGCATCCTCACCCGAAGGGGCGCCTAGGCCGAGAAAAGAAAAAAGTGTGGATTCTGGAAGAAACAAGCAGATGGTCTCCTATGATCCGGTAGTGGTTCAAGGAAACCCGGCACATGCGCAGGGGGCGAGAAGGAATAATGTCCCAGGAAATGAAAACCAGGAGAATGCAGGCCGAGAAAGGCAAGCAGGGCAAAGAAATGACAACGGAGGGCAGAATTTTGCGCCTCAAGCTAGGCGCGGAACTCACTCGACAGGAGGAGGAAATCCAGCGCCGAATAACGCACCAGCTCATCCTAAAAGAAGACAGCAAAGTGTGGGAAAGGCAGCTCAACAGTCTGCTGACCTGAATGCAAATAAGTATAATGATGGTTACTCGGCTATGGTGAATGACGGATATGAACTGTCGGATCACGCATATCAAGCAATGGGAGCAAGACTTGGAGGCAGGAACCTTCAGCCGGATGATGCAAGGTTGAAGCTTGACCGAATAAAAATGGCAAAGATAATTGAATCGCAAGGTCCGAAGGGTCCACCGTGCTTTGGCCCAAGGATCATGAAGGAGCCACCGGTGCCAAATTTCTAGCTGGCCAGAGGGACAAAGACGTATGATAGAAGCACTAAGACAGAGGACTGGCTCATAGATTATGGAACTATTATGAAGATCGCGCAGGGAAATTTGAGATGGGCGATACGTTATGTACCGCAGATGCTGGACGGACCAGCTCGGGTATGGTTGAATAATTTGCCACCCGGAAGCATTAACAGTTGGATCGATTTTCACGATGCTTTTGTGAGCAATTTCACGAGCACTTACAAGAGGCCGAATCGCCCAGAACAACTGGTGATGTGCAAGCAAAGACCGAATGAGACGGACAGGGAGTTCCTCACAACGTGGTGTACAACGCGTAACTCTTGTGAAGGGGTAATCGAGTCACAGGCAATCACATGGTTTGCACAAGGATGTAGACATGGAAGTGTGTTGTGGCTGAGGTTACAAAGAGATATGCCAGCAAGCCTGGCAGAGACGATAAGAATCGCCGATTCATATGCGTTAAGAGATCCGACTCAACCGCTGCATAAGTCGGCACAGACTCAGATCTATGACGTTGCCGGGACGCAAAGGCGCCAGGAAAGGTCTAAATACAGAAGCAAGAGAAGATACGAAAGGCCAGATTACAGGTATGGTTCGAATCAGGTGGTGGCCGTGAGTCAGGATCATCTAGATGCTGGAAGCAGTCAGCGTCAAAGGACAAGTGGACAAAAACAATGGGTTCCAAAGAATGACGGCAAAAGGCCATACGATCAGAGGAAGCAATATCAGGACCGGCAGAAATATACCTATGAGATGATGCTGCACCAGCCGTGTAAGTTTCACACACCTAGTCCGAGTAAACCGGCCAATCACACAACAAGGCAATACACTTGGTTTCAGAAAGGAGATAGAGTGGATTTGTCGAATAAGCATCTTCCACCACCTCCCCCTCCACCACTTACAGGAGGAAATGCTCAGACAGTGGGAGGGACAACATATACGAAAATAGGCAGCTGAGGTATCAGAATCAAGAAAGAAGAGAAGTTGTGCACCAGGTGCACAATCCAAGAGGTGATGACGCTCATGTCGGTCATAGAACTAGAAATGAGTATAGAGAACATCACCAGAGCTATGTTGTCTTTGTCACAGAGCCAAATGACAAAAAGAGCTAGCAGCGACGAATGATGGAGGTGAATGCCACGATGCTGGCAATCCCCAAGTACATGTATTGGTCTGAGCAAGAAATAACTTGGCGTATAAAAGATCACCCCAAGATCATGCCAACCCCAGGAGGATATGCTCTAGTTTTGGATCCAACATTCATGGGCCCAGATATCAACGTCAAGTTTTCAAAAGTACTGATTGATGGTGGCAGTAGCATCAACATCATGTACAAGGATACAATGCTCCGGTTAGGCATTACCATGAACATGCTGGATCCGACTAAGACCACTTTCCACGATATTGTGCCGGGATTGTCCTGTGAGCCAATTGGCAAAATCTGGGTCGACGTCTTATGTCACAACAGAGAGAACTGTCGCACTGAGGCCATAGAGTTTGAGGTAGTGGATTTGGTCATCTCATATCACGCCTTACTCGGCAGGCCGGCTATGGCAAGATTCATGGCTACTACCCACATTGCTTACTTAAAGATGAAGCTGCCAGGCCCATGTGGGGTGATTACAGTTGAAGGGGACTACAAAATATCTATTGCTTTTGCCTCAGCCGGATCTTCACTGGCCGATTCGCTCTTCATAGCACAAGAAAAAAGTCAAATGTTGGAAGTGGCAGCATTGGCCAAAGCAGCACAAATGTCCATGTCGGCACTCACCAACCCGCATGGCAATGTGTCATTTCAAGCTACCAAAGAAACCAAGAAGGTACAGGTAGATGAGACTTTCCTAGAGCGCACAGTTACCATTGGGGCTGGCCTCACAGACAAATAGGAAAGCGATCTCACCAGCTTCATCAGGATAGCGCTTTCCATGAATTAAATAAAATGTTGACAACAACACCAATATTAGCATCACCACTATCCAAAGAGCCAATGTTGCTCTATGTCGCCGCAACCAACAGAGTTGTAAGTGCAGTAATAGTGGTTGAACATGAAGAAGGGGGCAAATCAGACCGGTGTATTACTTGAGTGAAGTGCTCTCTGTCTCGAAACAGAATTACCCGCATTATCAAAAGATGACATATGGGGTATATATGGCAGCAAAGAAGCTGAAACATTATTTCCAAGAACACCCAATCCGGGTAATATGCGAGGCACCTATCTCGGATATATTGGGCAACAAAGATGCCAGCGGCCGAGTCGCGAAATGGGCCATAGAACTGGCACCATATACTCCACAATATGATAGGAGAGATGCAATAAAGTCTCAGGCTGTTGCAGATTTCTTTGTAGACTGGATGGAAATGCAGTACGAACCACCACTGCCAGATCCGAACTACTGGAAAATGCATTTTGACGGGTCCAAGATGAAAATGGGTCTAGGCGCCGGGACAGTGTCACATCTCCAAAGAGGGATCAACCGAGGTACATGTTACAGATTCATTTTGCTGCTTCCAACAACGTTGCCGGGTATGAAGCACTTGTCCATGGCATCAAAGTAGCCAAGGAAATTGGTATCAAAAGGATCATGTGTTTTGGCGATCCAGATTTGGTGATTCAGCAAGTGTCTGTACATTGGGATGCGTTGTGCGCAAACATGGCATTATATCGTTTCCATGTGCAACAAATTTCGGGATATTTCGACGGATGTGAATTCCATCATGTTCCTAGAGCATAAAATGAGCCAACAGATGTACTATCCAAACTAGGATCATCTCGGCAAGCAATACCACCAGGGGTAGCGCTGGAGCACCTCAGGAAACCATCGAGCAAGCTGTCACCAGAATCCGACTCGATCAGGGTTACCCCAGCGATTCAGGAGTCAGACGTGGTACCAGTGGATATCGAATCAGGGCTAGGTCCGAGTCACTCGGGGACTGATCCTCTCGATTCAGGGGTCGCCGAATCACACTCGGGGACTCCTCAGGTCATGTCGGCAGAGAATATGTCGGCGGAGCCAATGGACATTGGTGTTGAAGCAGACCCGGAACCACTGATACCAACATGGGCACAACCAATATTCAACTACTTAAAAGACGGGACCTTGCCGAGTGATGAAACGTTGGCAAGGCAAACATCACGAAGAGAAAAAGCGTACACCATAATCAACAAGGAACTATAAAAGCAAAGTGTGACGAGTGTACTGCAGCGTTGTATCAGCCCAGAGAAAGGCCAGGAGATCTTATTGGATATTCATCAAGGAGAATGCGGGAACCATGCATCATCAAGAGCGTTGGTGTCCAAGGAATTTCGACATGGATTCTACTGTCCAAGAGCATTGGCACAAGCGCAAGAGTTAGTCGGAAGATGCAGTGGTTGCTAACACTATGCATCCAAGTCACATTTACCAGCGTCTGAATTAAAGACTATACCAATCACTTGGCCTTTTGCAGTGTGGTGCCTAGATATGGTAGGACCATTCAAACCAGCAAGGGGAGGCATGACTCATATTTTGGTCATGATTGATAAGTTCACCAAGTGGATAGAAGTGAAAATCAATCAAAAAGTTGGACGGTAAAACAACTGTCACATTCTTAAGGGATATAATTCTCAGATATGGTTACCCACACAGTGTAATCACTGGTAATGGCACAAACTTTGCCGAAGGAGCTTTTGCTCGTTTCTGTGGGAAACATCGAATAATACTCGATGTAGCATCAGTCGCCCATCCAGAATTAAATGGACAAGTTGAACGGGATAATGGCTTAGTTCTATCAGGGATAAAACCCCGCTTAATGGAACCACTCCAGAGGTCACCTGGTTGTTGGACAGAGGAACTACCCTCAGTGCTATGGAGTCTAAGAACAACTCCGAATCGGTCAACTGGTTATACGCCATTTTTCCTCGTGTATGGGGCAGAAGCAGTTTTGCCTGCCGACATAGAATATGACTCGCCAAGAATAAGGCAATACTCGGAAGCCGAGGTAAAAGAGGCTCGAGAAGATGGAGTAGACTTACTCGAAGAAGCAAGGGAACTGGCATTATCCAGATCCGATATATATCAACAAAATCTCCGACGCTACCATAGCCGGAAAGTGCTGTAGGGGTTCGTAGCATGGAAAACAAAAAATTTCTACCGCATACAAACAAACAAGCCAAGATCTATATACTAGATTGTAGCAACGAGTCAATGGAATAACTCACCCTCGAAGATTCCAAAGTGTTTAACGAGAGCGGATTCTCGTGGGTGATGTAGTCATACTCTTGTCGATTTCAAGATCGCATAGACGATCCTTCCGGCGCTGCGTTCCGGCAGCGCTCCCGCAGTCGGTCACATGTTTGGTACTCGACGAAGACCTTCCTCTCCCTTGTTCCAGCAGGCAGCGGAGGTTGTAGCACTCTCCTCGCGATTCCGGCAGCACGACGGCGTGGTACCGGAAGTAGAGGGGAGATCTCGTAGGGCTTCGCCTTAAGCCGGAGCGAGTATGGTGGACTATGAGAGAGGCCTCGGTGATCTAGGGTTTAGACGCACCAAGGAGGAGTGGCTAGGACGGCGGCTAGGGCAAGGGGATGCCCCAACTCGGCGGCTAGGGTTTTGCCCTGGGCGGCGGCGGCGGCAGCAGGAGGTGGCGGCGGCGGCTTGGGGCTAGGGTTTGCAGGGTGCAAGGTGTGTTCTTGGAGGGGCAGCCCTGCCCCTCCTTATATAGGTGGAGGGGGCCGGCCAAGGGGAGGGGAGACCCTCCCCAACTCGGCTTCCAAGGCCGGCGGTGGAGGGAGAGGGACTTCCTCCCCAAGTAGGTTTCCTACTCTCCCTCCACCAAGCAAAATAGTCGTTTGACTTTTCAAACTAGGATTTGATTTATCCCTTTATTTTGCTCAGCGATGACACCTAGTACTTGATGCAACCATTCCAACTTGTTATGACACATTCATGTACCCTTCCCCTCCGGAGTGCCGGACATTCCGGAACCTTCTAGAACATTCCCGATGAAAACACCGGAACCATTCTCCAACCCCGAAACAGGACTTTCCTTATATGAATATTATTCTCCGGACCATTACGGATCTCCTCGTGATATCCCGGATCCCATCCGAGACTCTGAACAACATTCGGTCTCTATTACTCATCATTCCATAACTACTCAACAACGTCGAATCCTTAAGTGTGTCTCCCTACGGTTCGTGAATTATGCGGACATGATCGAGACACTTCTCCGAGCATTAACCAATAGAGGAATATGGAAATTCATATGGCTCCCACATATTTCTACGATTACTTTGTGATCGAATGAACCACTTACATACGATACCAATTTCCCTTTGTCTCACGATAGTTTACTTATCCAAAGTTTTGATCGTCGGTATCTCTGCATACCTAGTTCAACCTCGTTACTGATAATTACTCTTTTCTCGTTCCCGTGATATGTGATCCCTTGTGAGCCAGTCACATGCTTGCAAGCCAATTGGATGACATTCCACCGAGAGGGCCCAGAGTATATCTATCCGTCATATGGATGGACAAATCCCACTCTTGATCCATGTGTCTCAACCAATACTTTCTGAACACTCAATGCCACCTTTATAGCCACCCAGTTACGGTGTGGTGTTTGATGTCATCAAAGCATCCTTTCGGTGATGGTGATCAGCATGATCTCATGGTCGAAGGAATTAGGTTACTATGTATCAGAAAGCATATAGCAATTGAACTTATTAAAATGAATTGATCTTTATGCTACGCTTATCTATAGGAGTATGTCCATCATACCATTCTCCTAACGATATGATCTTTTTGTTAATAACATCACAATGTTCATGAAAGGGAAACCACAATCATTTATTAACCAACAAGCTAGTATTATGCAGAGGCTTTACTAGGGACTTCAATTTAAGTTTACAAATCACACAAGTATTAATGTTTCCTTGTTAATACTATTATAGCATGAATGTAAACATTTATCATAAACACAAAGATATAATAATAACTACATTTATTATTGCCTCTAGGGCATATCTCCAACAAGTGCAACCTCGTGTTTTTCGAGAAGGGGATATGGTGCTGAGGCTGGTGCAGCACACAACGGGAATGCATAAATTATCACCCCCATGGGAATGTCCATTCATCGTGAGCAAAGCCTTGCACAATGATTCCTATTATCTCATAGATGCTCGTGAAGCGCAAAAGAACAAGGCAGACAGGTCAGGAAATGAGACCAAAAGGCCATGAAATGTGGCGCTACTTCGTCCCTTCTATACTTAGGAGAAGCAATGCATGTATCACTCGAACTCTCATATGTCGGATATGTGTGCCGGCTATGTGCTGATAATAAAATGGTATGATTCGAAAAACTGACTCGGGGACTACCCCTTAAGTTTTCCATTTCAATTATTTTATGTCGGTTGGCGTGACACCCAAAATTTAACTCGGAAAAGTAGTGTTTACTCGGAAGAAATCAACTCTTCGACTATGCTGTTGTCCGAAAACACGGCTTCATGGCCAGCAAGAGAAAAGGATGTATGACGGGTAAACACGAACGCCGGATAAGTACAAAGGAGAAACGCGAGCCGGCTTTAGATTTCTGCCTAACTCTCTGCAGGTCACGTTATACTATGTGTCGAGTAATCTCGGCCAAGTGATCCAAGTTTCATACCCGCTAACTATATCCTTAGTACTTTGAGACTCTAATGTCGAACACCGAAAAAGGTAGACAGGGGCCAAAGTCAAGGAAAGGTGACACGGCAAAATGAAGCTCGGGGACTTGCCCTGGAATGATTCACACTTAGAACATAATGCAAATATATAAAACCTATCAAAAGGCACATAATCAAACTTAAAGTGCAATGTATGTTACATCTGTACCCGACATACCGGGGATTTAATCAAAGTTCGAGTATGTGTTAGCCTAAGAAGCAGAAGGACTCGGAGGAGCACTCTCGGAGCCAGGAGCATTGCTTGGAGCATCGGCCGAGTGAGGGGCATCCGTGGCCAGATCATCCGGACCATCTGACTCGGTTGCTTTGCTATCGCCGCCCTCTTCATAAGCAACTTCGACGAGTGGATCACCAAGGTCGAGGAAGATGGGCCCGTCGCACCAAGCATGCACCATGGTATACTCGTGAAGGGTTTCGCAGCATAGTAAATCAAAAAAAATCTACAGATGCGAACAAGAAAGCCAAGATCTAATCTAGGAGATGCAATCAATGAGAGAGATAGATGAGATCTTCATACCCTTGAAGAAATCGCACAGCGGAAACGTTCAAGAGAACGTGGTTGATGTAGTCGAACTAGCCTTATCCTCGCGATCCGATCCGATCCAACGCAGCAAGTGACGGCGCCTCCTAGAGATGCACACGTACGGTGCCGCGACGTCTCCTTCTTCCTTGGTCCAGCAAGTGGAGTGGAGAGATGGATTTGATCTGCAGCACGACGGCGTGGTGTTATGGTGGAGAGTTTCTGCGGCAGGGCTTTGCCTATGCGCAGTCGGGAGAGAGAGAGAGAGGTGGAGGGCAGCATGACGGCGGCTAGGGTTGGAGGAGTGGGGGGAGGGGTGCGCCCCTTCCCAACTTATATAGGGGTCTGGCCGACCCCCTTGGCCCCTCCTCCAAGCCCTAGGGCGGCGGCCCCAAGGGTTGGAGTGGGGGGCAAGTTTCCCCTCTCCTTCAAGAAGATCTCCTCTAGGGTTTCCCCTAGGCTGGCCGGCTGGGCCTTTGGGGCCTTGTTACCCTGGACCAATGCGGCCATGGCACTCCCCCTTAGGACCACGCAGGCCCCCGACAAGTGGGCCCATGTTGGTCCCACTCCGGAACCTTCTAGAACCTTCCGGTACAATACCGAACACTTCGAAACGATTCCGAAATCCAAAAACTGCTTTCCTTTATATGAATCTTATTCTCTGGACCATTCTGGAACCTCTCTTGATGTACTGGATCTCATCCGAGACTCCGAACAAAAACTCATAAACCAATTATCTATTCTATCCTAGTGTCGAGGCACGTTAAGTGTGTGACCCTACGGGTTCGAGAATATGCAGACATGATCTTCTATCAATAATCAACAGCGGGGTCTGGAAACCCATATTGACTCCCACATATTCATCGATGATCATATCGGAGACGCGATATTTTACTTGCCTGAGATTCGATCGTTGGTATCGACATACCTAGTTCAATCTCGTTCACAGAAAGTACTTTACTCGTTCCGTAATCCGATATCACTTTGTGATTAACTCCTTAACCACGTGCTTGCAAGCGGTGTTGATATCGATTACCGAGTGGGCCCGAAGTATATGTCTCCGACTCGGGAGGGACAAAATCCATCTCGATACATACAACCCAACAAGTACTTTCCGATCACCTGAGAGACACCTTTATGATCACCCTCACATAGGATGATGTTTGATGACCTCAAAGCTTTCTTCCGATTCCAAGGATTTGTATTATCTCATGGTCTAAGGAATACAATAATTGACATAAGAAAACGCTTCACAAAGATGAACACGATGACACGATCTAATTGCTCTGCTTAATTTGGGTTTGTCCATCATATCATTCTCCTAATGACATGATCTCATTATTAATCGACAACTCATGTCTATGGTTAGGAAACCTTAACCATCATTAATCAATGAGCTAGTCCATAGAGGCGTACTAGGGACACGGTGTTGTTCATAAACCACACAAGTATCAAAGTTTCCGCTTAATACAATTCTAGCATGGAATATAAACTTTATCATGAACAAGAATTATAATAATAACATCTTTATTATTGCCTCTAGGGCATAATTCCAACAGTCTCCCACTTGCACTAGAGTCAATAATGTAGTTTACATCTGGCAACAATCTAACACCCATGGCATTAAGGTGCTGATCATGTTTTGCTCGTGGAAGAGGTTTAGTCAACGGATCTGCGACATTCAGATCCGTATGTACTTTGCTAATCTTCAGATCTCCATCTTCTATATAATATCGAATTATATGAAAACGGCGGTTGATGTGCTTGGTCTTTGGATGATATCTTGGTTCCTTAGCCAGTGCTATGGCGCCAGTGTTGTCGCACAATATCTCCAGCGGGTCCAAGGCACTTGGAACCACACCAAGCTCAGTGATGAAGTTCCTGATCCAAACTCCTTCACTTGACGCTTATGAAGCAGCCATATATTCCGCTTCTGTTGTAGATCCCGCGATCACGCTTTGCTTGCAGCTTCTCCAGCTCACAGCTCCTCCATTCAAAATATAAACGTATCCTGTCTGAGATTTAGAATCATCCGGGTCGGTGTCGAAACTAGCATCGACGTAACCTTTTACGACAAGCTGCTCATCACCTCCATAGACTAAGAACATTTCTTTAGTCCTATTTACATACTTTAGGATGTTCTTTACGGCTGTCCAGTGTTCCACTCCTGGATCACTTTGGTATCTGCTCGTCAAACTAAGAGCATTGGACACATCCGGTCTAGTACACAGCATGGCATACATGATAGAACCTATGGCCGAGGCATATGGCACTTTGCTCATAGTATCTCTATCGTTTACCGTAGCTGGACACTGAGCCTTGCTCAATATCTTACCTGACAACATGGGCAATGAACCTTTCTTTGCTTTATCCATTCTGAACCTTTTCAGAACTTTGTCTAGGTATGTACTTTGGCTTAAAGCTATTAGGTGTCTTTGTCTATCTCTATAGATTTTGATGCCTAATATATAAGCAGCTTCTCCTAGGTCTTTCATTGAAAAACATTTATTCAAATAACTCTTCACATCGTTAAGCATACCAATGTCATTTCCAATAATCAATATGTCATCCACATATAGTACTAAAAATGTCACCGAGCTCCCACTCACTTTCTTGTAGATACAAGCTTCGTAGCAATTTGGAACAAATCCAAAGCTCTTGATCACTTGATCAAAACGAAGGTTCCAACTCCGAGATGCTTGCTTCAGTCCATAAATGGAACGCTGAAGTTTGCACACCTTATTAGCATCCTTAGGATCGACAAAACCTTCGGGCTGCATCATATGCAACTCTTCATCAATGTTGCCATTGAGGAACGCAGTCTTGACATCCATCTGCCATATTTCATAATCATGAAATGCAGCAATTGCTAATAAAATCCGAATGGACTTAAACATCGCTACGGGAGAGAAAGTCTCATCGTAGTCAACACCTTGAACTTGCCGAAACCCTTTTGCGACGAGCCGAGCTTTATAACAGTAACATTACCATCCGCGTCCGTTTTCTTCTTGAAAATCCATTTGCACTCAACGGCTTTACGGTCACTAGGAGTGTCCACCAAAGTCCATACTTGGTTTTCTCTCATGGATCCCAATTCGGATTTCATGGCCTCTAGCCATTTCTCAGAGTCTGGGCTCATCATTGCTTCCTCATAGTTCGCAGGTTCATAGTTGTCTAACAACAAGACGGGTAAGACAGGGTTACCGTACCATTCAGGAGTGGCACGTGACCTTGTCGACCTGCGAAGTTTAGTAGTAGCATCGTTCCAAGTTTCATGATCCTCGTCATTAGCTTCCTCTCTTGTTGGTGCAGACGGCACTGGAACAATTTCAGGTGCTGCGCTACTCTCCAACTCGAGAGAAGGTTCAATAATCTCGTCTAGCTCTACCTTCCTCCCACTCACTTCTTTTGAGAGAAACTCCTTCTCAAGAAAGAATCCGTTCTTTGCAACAAACACTTTGCCTTTGGATCTGTGGTAGAAGGTATACCCAATCGTTTCGTTAGGGTATCCTATGAAGACGCATTTCTCCGCTTTGGGTTCGAGCTTGTCCGGCATCAACTTTTTGACGTAAGTTTCGCATCCCCAAACTTTAAGAAACGACAACTTAGGTTTAGCACCAAACCATAGTTCATACGGTGTCGTCTCAACGGATTTAGATGGTGTCCTATTTAAAGTGAATGCAGCGGTTTCTAATGCATAACCCCAAAATGATAACGGCAAATCTGTAAGAGACATCATTGATCGCACCATATCTAATAGAGTTCGATTCCGGCGTTCAGACACACCATTGTGCTGTGGTGTTCCTGGTGGCGTGAGTTGCGAAACGATTCCGCTTGCTTTAAGATGCGTGAGAAAATCATAACTCAAATATTCACCTCCACGATCGGATCGTAGAAATTTAATTTTCCTGTTACGATGGTTTTCCACTTTGTTCTGAAATTCTTTGAACTTTTCAAACGTTTCAGATTTATGTTTCATTAAATAGATATACCCATATCTACTTAAGTCATCAGTAAAAGTGAGAAAATAGCGATATCCACCGCGCGTCAAAACACTCATTGGTCCGCATACATCGGTATGTATGATTTCCAATAAGTCCGTTGCTCGCTCCATTATTCCAGAGAACGGGGTTTTGATCATCTTGCCCATGAGGCACGGCTCGCACGTGTCAAATGATTCAAAATCAAGAGACTCCAAAAGTCCATCAAAATGGAGTTTCTTCATGCGTTTACACCAATATGACCTAGACGGCAGTGCCACAAATAAGTTGGATTATCACTATCTACTTTGCATCTCTTAGTCTCAATGTTATGGATGTGCGTTTCATCTCTTTCGAGATTCAGGAGAAATAAACCATTCACAACAGGTGCATGACCATAAAAGATGTCATTCATATAAATAGAACAACCATTATTCTCCGATTTAAATGAATAACCGTTTTGCAATAAACACAATACAGATATGATGTTCATGCTCAACGGCAGGCACATAATAACATTTATTAAGGTTTAAAACTAATCCTGAAGGTAAAACTAAGGAGAGCGTGCCGATGGCCATCACATCAACTTTTGATCCATTGCCAACGCGCATCGTCACCTCATCCCTTGCTAGCCGCCTTCTATTCCGTAGCTCCTGTTTCGAGTTACAAATATTAGCAACAGAACCAGTATCATATACCCAGGCACTACAAAGAGTGCTAGTAAGGTAAACATCAATAACACGTATATCAAATATACCTTTAATGGTGCCAGCCTTCTTGTCTGCTAAGTACTTCGGACAGTTGCGCTTCCAGTGACCCTTGTCCTTGCAATAGAAGCACTCAGTGTCCGACTTAGGTCCAGACTTGAGCTTCTTCTCAGCAGGGGCAACGCGCTTGCCGCTGCCTTTCTTGAAGGATTTCTTTGCACCATTACCTTTCTTGAAGCTAGGGGTCTTGTTGACCATCAACACATGATTATCTTTCTTGATATCCACCTCCTCAGCTTTCAGCTTAGCGAAGAGCTCAGTGATCGTATCAGTGGAACCAATTTGATTGTGAGTAACTACAAAATCTTTGTAGCTAGGAGGGAGTGATTGCAGAACTCTGTCAATCTTGAACTCCATAATCATCTTTGTGCGACTGATAAACTGCTTTTTCATCAGCCGGCGCATCAATAGCAGGGGCATCACCTAGCGATTTCTCAAGGACATAGTCCTTTTGTCCGCTAGCGAGAATGATTATCAGATTGCGGAACCAGTTGGTGAAGTTAGACCCATTCTTTTTAAGCTTTTCTTTCTCAGCAAAAATGTTGAAGTTGAAGTTGGACTTAGCCATTTGATCTACAAAATTTGCAAGTACAATTTAGACTATGTTCATGATAACTAGTTCAACTTAATCAAATTGCTAGATGAACTCCCACTAAATTCAACATCCCTTAAGTTGTTTAGTGAACACGATCCAAATTCACCACACCTAATCCGATCTTCACGAGAAGAGATGTGGTTTCAATGGTGGACAACAAAGTGTCGATCATATCATTCATATGACTCATGTTTAACCTTTCGGTACGTGTGTTTCGAGGCCATGTCTGTACATGCTAGGCTCGTCAAGTCAAACCCAAGTATTTCCGCGTGTGCAAAACTGGCTTGCACCCGTTGTATGTGAACGTAGAGTTTATAGCACCCGATCATCACGAGATGCTTGAACACGACGAACTTTTGCAACGGTGCATGCATGGGGAGAACACAATTTTATCTTGATCTTTAAGTGAGGAATCATCTTATAATGCTATCGTCGCGATCTAAGCATAATAAGATACATAAAAGGATAAACATCACATGCATATAATTTTATGTGACATGGTATAGCCAATCTCTCCACGCCATGATCTCCATCTTGTGCACGCCAGCATGTTATCCATCACTCCACCATGATTGCCTCCACCACGAATAGCAACTACAACTATCGCTAACTACTTAGCGATAAAGTAAAGCTATTACATGGCGTATAAGAAGTTGACTCGCAGGTCATACACAATTATAAAGACAACCATATGGCTCCTGCCGGTTGTGAACTCATCGACATGCAAGTCATGAAATATTATAAAACATGATCATTGCATACATCATACACATCATGTCTTGGGCCATACCATATCACAAAACACTCCCTGCAAAAACAAGTTAGACGCCTCTACTTTGTTGTTGCGTGTTTTACTTGGCTTATGGGAGTAACAAGCTAAGAACGATTCTTACCTACGGAAAGCCACAACGGTGATATTATGGTTGCTAACATCCGGTGTAAATCTCATGGCTACTATAGTGAGAGAAACTGGCATCCACCAGCCGCATGTGTGGAACAAGCCACACGTCAAGTGCGGAGCCGGTCTCGCGAACGAGGTCGCGTAAAGTTGGTCTGGACCGCTTCGATCTCACTATGCCGCGCCATAAGAAATACACAACAAGAGGCTTGCAACAGAAAACATCAACGCCCGCAACAAGCATGTTGCGTTCTACTCGTGAAACACATCTATGCATAGATCTAGCTCTGATACCACTGAAGGGTTTCGCAACATAGTAAATCAAAAAAATTCTACGGATGCGAACAAGAAAGCCAAGATCTAATCTAGGAGATTCAATCAACAAGATAGATAGATGAGATCTTCATACCCTTGAATAAATCGCACAGCGGAAACGTTCAAGAGAACGTAGTTGATGTAGTCGAACTCGCCTTCTCCTCCTCGCGATCCGATCCGATCCAACGCCGCAAGTGACGTCGCCTCCGAGAGATGCACACGTACGGTGCCACGACATCTCCTCCTTCCTTGGTCCAGCAAGTGGGGTGGAGAGATGGATTGGATCTGCAGCACGACGGCGTGGTGCTATGGTGGAGAGTTTCTGCGGCAGGGCTTCGCCTACGCGCAGTCGGGAGAGAGAGAGAGGTGGAGGGCAGCAGGACGGCGACTAGGGTTGGAGGAGTGGGGGGAGGGGTGCGCCCCTGCCCACCTTATATAGGGGGCTGGACGACCCCCTTGGCCCCTCCTCCAAGCCCTAGGACGGCGGCCCCAAGGGTTGGAGTGGGGGGCAAGTTTCCCCCCTCCTTCTAGAAGAACTACCCTAGGGTTTCCCCTAGGCTGGCCGGCTTGGCCTTTGGGGCCTTGTGCCCCTGGACCAATGCGGCCAGGGCACTCCCCCTTAGGCCCACGCAGGCCCTCGACAAGTGGGCCCACGTTGGTCCCACTCCAGAACCTTCTAGAACCTTCTGGTACAACATCGAACACTCCGAAACGACTCCGAAATCCAAAAACTGCTTTCCTTTATATGAATATTATTCTCCGGACCATTCTAGAACCTCTCGTGATGTCCTGGATCTCATCCGAGACTCCGAACAAAAACTCATAAACCAATTATCCATTCTATCCTAGCGTCGAGGCACGTTAAGTGTGTGACCCTAGGATTCGAGAATATGCAGACATGATCTTCTATCAATAATCAAAAGCGGGGTCTGGAAACCCATATTGACTCCCACATATTCATCTATGATCATATCAGATGAACCACGATGCCAGGATTCAATTAATCCATATATGTATTCCTTTCGTCACGCGATATTTTACTTGCCCGAGATTCGATCGTTGGTATCGACATACCTAGTTCAATCTCGTTCACAGCAAGTACTTTACTCGTTCCGTAATCCGATATCACTTTGTGATTAAAACCTTAACCACGTGCTTGCAAGCGGTGTTGATATCGATTACCGAGTGGGCCCGAAGTATATCTCTCTGACTCGGGAGGGACAAATTCCATCTCGATACATATAACCCAACAAGTACTTTTCGATCACCTGAGATACACCTTTATGATCACCCTCACATAGGATGATGTTTGATGACCTCAAAGCTTTCTTCCGATACCAGGGATTTGTATTATCTCATGGTCTAAGGAATACAATAATTAACATAAGAAAAAGCTTCGCAAAGATGAACACGATGACACGATCTAATTGCTCTACTTAATTTGGGTCTGTCCATCATATCATTCTCCTAATGACATGATCTCATTATTAGTCGATAACTCATGTCTATGGTTAGGAAACCTTAACCATCATTAATCAATGATCTAGTCCATAGAGGCGTACTAGGGACACGGTGTTGTTCATAAACCACACAAGTATCAAAGTTTCTGCTTAATATAATTCTAGCATGGAATATAAACTTTATCATGAAGAAGAATTATAATAATAACATCTTTATTATTGCCTCTAGGGCATAATTCCAACAATTCGATCATGGCGTAAGCTCGTTCCTGGCGTTTCTTGATCAGCTCCGGATCAATCAGCCATTTGTCATCTCCTCTTATGCGATCAAGAACATCAAGGTTGATTTCCTCGTACCATGAAAGCACGAAGGAGAGAGCCTTGTCCGCTGAAGCTCGGCCGGACGACTCACGCCATTGATCCAGCTGGTCTTCAGTAAGGAGCAATCTCTCAGCAAGGGGCTCGATGAGAGCAGGTACGTCTTCATCCGGCCAGAGCATGCGAAACGCATGAATAGCCGACTTGAGCAGATCCACATCACAAGACTTGAGGGTCCTGACCCGTTCTGACACCGCTTCAAGAAGCTCCTCCATGGACACCTCGCCGTCGGCCGGAGCACCAGATTCGGCCCTCACTTTCTTCATGGCTCGGATGGCAAACATATTGGCCTCAGGAAAATTCTCTGCAAGCAAAAAGAGAAAGTTAGCAAGATAACAAAAGTGAATGGAAGAAGTTCAGAGCGACTTATACAGTGCAAAAAAGAGTAAGAACTCACTACCGAGAAAGAAGTTGATAGCGGTGAGCTTGCTATGCCAAGTTTTAGACTTGGCTTGGAGGGCGTCAAAGTTCAGATTTGTCGACTCAACCGATGCCTCGGCCTCGTCGAGCAGCCTCTTGGTCTTCTCGGCGCTGGCGGCCTGCTGATCATTCTTCTCGGAAAGCTCCTCTCTCAGACTCTTCACCTCGGACAAGTGCTTCTGGTCCGTCTCGGCCATCAGCTTCTTCAGCCGAGTCACCTCATCTCGCTCCTTCTGGAGTTCGGCTTGTTGCTTCTCTGCTTATTCGGAACAAATTACTTGTCAGCACCAACAAAAACTTTGATCTGCGAGTGAAGAACCTCGATGGTGGACTGAGCGGAGGCTGTGAGAAAAGAGCAAGAGAAGATTGAGGAAATGTACCAAAGAAAAATACACCGAATAGGGAAAGAATGACTAAGGTTGGTACCTTGGCCTTGGGTATCAGTCTGCAGCTTTTCATACGCAAGTTCGAGCTTGCGATGCGCCAGAACGAGAGCTTGGTGCACCTTGGTGCGCTCGTTATGCGTGAGCTGATCAAAGAAGACAGATAGTAAGAAAGGGTCAGGTCAAGCAGCCTGCTGAATAAAAAATCTTAAGAGCTTACAGCCGAGTAAGTTCCTTACTCGACAGTAACCTCAAGGGCTAGGGATTGAAGCTCTAACATATGAGTTTAGCATAAGGAAATCAAAAAGCTTAAGAGCTTATAGCCAAGTAAGTTCCTTACTCAACAGTAACCTCGAGGGCTAGGGATTGAAGCTCTAACATGCAAGCTTGGGGTGAAGGATTTGAAGACTAAAGTGATTAGTGAGAGCTTACGGCCGATTAAGTTCCTTACTCGGTCGTAACCTCGGGGACTAGGTGATATGTATAAAGGAAATACTCAAGAATAAAAAAGAGTAAGAAGTTACTTTACCTCGTTCACTTCGTCGACGCGGGCCATCAAGGAAATGGCCTGCTGGTTCATGTCAGAGACGGCCTTAGGGCCCAGCTTCAGTTTCTTGCCAGCGCGGGTGCTGACCTCCTGCTCGCCAGTTGCATTCCATGCCACAGCATAAGGCTCAGCCGAACCAAGGCTCTTGCCAATGAGCGTCCGAGTGAGAACTTGACCCGTTTTCAGGGTAGAACTGTGAGACCCTGGCGCATGGCTCAATAGAATTGATAGGAAACCCATACCAAAAAGTTGCAACTTCTTTTCCAGAAGCTCATTCGAAAAGAACTCTAAGGTTAAGCGTGCTTCTTCATACTAGGTCTGTGCCCGGGACCTGCCTGAGTCTATATAAAGGCTAGGAGGGCACGAACTAGATCTTCTCCTCATACTTTTGCATACACACCTCCACGCCAGATTGCATCTGCGCACCCCTGTAACCTTCGGTTCCGCCATAATCAAGAGCAGACAAGCAGGAGTAGGGTTTTCCCTCTGGGGGCCTGAACCTGGGTAAACCTTGTGTCCCCGTGTTGCTTGTTTGCTAACCGTTCCACGATCTCCAGCATCCCCATATTCTCCAAAACCCAAGTCCATAACAATGGGCATTGATGAGATCAAACCTCGTCAGCTCATTCGAAAAGAACTCTAAGGTTAAGCGTACTTGGCCTAGAGCAATTCTAGGATGGGTGACCAACCAGGAAGTGGGTAACCGGGTGCGCACGAGCGAGGACAAAGTGCGTAGAAAATACTAGTGTTGGTCTATGGGGTTAATCTAGAGATCCTATTGAGCTGCCAGAAGTGACAGCCGTCGGTCCGGAGTGACCGAGGGTGTTACAAGTGGTATTAGAGCCGACCCACGCGGTTACACGGGCGTGTGCGGGTTAGTGGCAGACATGTGGCGCATGGCGCGTTTGGCGTGGAGTGGACACGACATGGCACATGTGCTGGCACTGGACGCACAGACGTATGCCAAGAGGGGATGTTCCTAGCTTGTGGTTGATCGATGAGGACGTCGATCTTCTAAGAGTGGGTGTATGTGAGACCCTGGCGCATGGCTCAATAGGATTGATAGGAAACCCATACCAGCAAGTTGCAACTTCTTTTCCGGAAGCTCATTCGAAAAGAACTCTAAGGTTAAGCGTGCTTGGCCTAGAGCAATTCTAGGATGGGTGAACGACCGGGAGTGGGTAACCGAGTGCGCACGAGTGAGGACAAAGTGCGTAGAAAAAACTAATGTTGGTCTGTGGGGTTAATCTAGAGATCCTATTGAGCTGCCAGTAGTGACAGCCGTCGGTCCGGAGTGACCGGGGGTGTTACAAGAACCCACATTGGCACGAGTCGCAACAGCGGAAGTATGGAGGGTAACAACCTTAGAGCCATCACCTGACCTGGCATCCGCGTATTCGCACCCCTTACCCGTTGAAACGACCATTGTCGCCAATGTCGGAGGCCGGATCTGGGAGCATAACCCGGAGTGCAGACCAGCATTGTCTACTTGGAGGAGGTGGATTTACCGGGCAAAGGGCGAGTAGAGCCAGAAGCCTTGGGCTGGGTATGGCACTTTGACAGAATTGGAGAGCGAGCAGGGGGATTTGGAGAAGAACGTGGAGCCGGCTGACTGGGCTCAGCAGTTTTGCTGGCTCCAACATCAGGAAGTTGTTCGTTCACACCAGCCTGAAGGCCGATGCCAGAGGAACTAGTGGCGGAAGGTTTCTCGGGGCCAGAATAACTGGCACCAAGATCAAAAAATTGTTCCTGGCCCGCGCTAGGGACGCCAGCCGAATGACCCATCGGGTCTGACTGACACTAAGAGGCGTAAGCCTCAACAGTGGGAGCCTCGATTCGGACTGGACTCGGCACCACCGAGTCAGCTGGAGGAGGCGCAGGCCTTAGCGGCGAGGCAATGCTAGAAGCAGCCTGGTTCGCCAACAAAGGTGCGGCACTGAAAACAACGAGACATATATAAGAGAATATCAATGATGAAAAAGAAAAGAACAAAGAAAGCAGAGTACAAAAACTTACCCGGTGACAACCGGAGCCAAAATAGACTAAATATAGCCTGAACGATCCTAGAAATCCCTCGAAGGAGATAATAAAGAACCAGCGGCTTGGCGAGTCTCAGCCAGGCTAGCAGCAGCAGAGGCGGCAAGAGCTGTTGGAGTGGGCTTGCTTTTCTTGGCCGGCTGAGTGCTGGAGGAGGCTCCGCGTCGCTTCGGCTTGGCGACGGGGATCTTGCTGACTCTGCCCACGGAGAGAGGAGGAGTGTCATGTACCTGGCCAGCTGCATAAGTAAATAACAGGCTTACTCGGATAAGTTGGGAAACTGAGGTCGCAAGGCATGTACCTCCAAAACCGTACAATCATCATCCTCATCATCGTCAGACCAATCTTGTAAGGGATTGCGAGATTGACTCTTACCCAAAGCTAAAGCAGCAGCAGCGTGCGGGATAGGCATGAAGCACTCCAGGTCATACTCGACTTCATCCGAGTCAGAGCGATCCCCGTTATAACCAAGGGAGGGACATTACTGTCATCAACCTGGTGAAGGAGATTCTACGAAAGACAAAGAGAATGAGTAACGAAAAACTAAACTAAAAGTGGCAAAAGAGCTAAAGCTTACTCGGCAAGGAAAATGACACAGAAAACTTACCCAGGGGACAGGCTTGACCCGGCTAAACGGAGGGCAACTCCAAGCCCAATCATTCGCCAAGTTCAATTTAAAGATTGAGCTTACTCGACGGGCAATGGAGTCATGGGTGAGCTCCTTAGTGGAGTGCCGAGTGGGATCGTGGGAGCCACTCATGAAGCACATCTTGTGGCTCCTCGCTTGGATGGGGCTTACCCGGCGTGAGATGAAGGCGCACATGAGGTCAGTGTCGGCAAGATGAAAGTTCTCATCCGGCGACAGCAACCTTTCCAAGATCGCGTTAGCCTCGTTCACCGCAGCGTCTTGGTTGCGCGGGTCAAGCTGCTAGAGCTTCTTGATGGGGACCTCATCCGAGAAAGGGGGGGAGCCAGATGTTATCGGTGGACCCGCTGTTTTTTGACATAGAAAAAGGTTCTATGCCACTTTTTGCAAGAATCAAGCCCAGCAACCCGAGGAAAGATGGAGTCTCTCCTGGGCGTGATGCTAGCTACACTGCACCGAGTCGGCTTTTTCTCGGCACGAGGAGCACCGGGCTGGGGTGCAACCTGAACCCTAAATCTAAAATACTTGGCCCACAGAAGAACTGTAGGCCAAATCCCGAGGTAAGCCTCGCAAGCAGTAATAAAGCAAGAAAGAGAGCCAATGGCGTTATCAGGAATATGATGGGTTTGCAGATGGAAGGTGGAGAGAAACGAGGAGAAGAAGGAGCTCACTGGAAGAGCGAAACCACGCTCAAAGTGAGAAAGGAAAACCACCCGCTCATTAGCATCGGGTTTAGGGGAGATCTCACCGACGGGGAGGCGGCAATCCACTTGCAGTGGAATGCGCCTGGTGGACCGGAGCCATTCTACCTCCTTGGTGGAGACCTCCAAGCCTTCCCAGCCGGGGCGCTTGCCGGCGGGAACCTCCTGCTCCTCCGCACCATCAACACCGTCGCGAGCATCGATCAGCCTCGCAGACTGAGTCTCCTCCGCCATCGGGAGTGGCTTGGGAGAGCACGGACCAGTGGTGGAATGGAAAGAGAAAAGGAGCAATTGCAGGACAAGAACATGAGGAAGAGGAAACCGCAAAGGGGGCGGTTTGATCTTGCAGGCGCAAGGAAGAAGAAGAGGCAAGGGAAACTGAACGGGCGTGGGGGAAGTGGAAACCCCCAACCCCTACTTAAGGGCAGTAAAAACCCTAGTCGTGGGACGTGTGGCCGTGTACCGGGCCGAGTAAGCCAATCAGCAGGCGCCACGTAGCCAGAGATACACGAAAAATCCCGTGCCACGTCATGACTGGAAGGACAAGGGGCGCAGGCCGATGGGACTGCCATAGTGACGGGGAATAACTGCGCAGCCATCACCGTGCTGCCAGAGCTTGGAACAAAATTTGAGGCAAGTAATCATGATTACCAGCTGTTAGTGACTGAAGCACGCCGAAAATGACTCAGAATTGGTCAAAGTGACTCGGCTCGAGGTAAAAATGAGCCAAGAAGTCAAAGAGTGGATCCGAAAACTGTCAGATAGACTCGGCAAGGTGCAAGATTGCGACAGACGAAAACAAAAGCTAAGTTCCAATCACATAAAAGGAACCTGGAGACGCCTAACATCTTGAACTGCTAGACCTCATCAGCTTCGAGGACTAATGTCGGGGGGATAACCCCCGGTAGGGTCACGAGAGGTGAAACATAGCGCAGCTTGGCTAGCTCCGAGTAAAGAAAGAACCAGGCCGGGTAAGAGAAGCATGAGCGGGCCTAAGACAAAGTTGTAATTCTTGCAGGAACCGACGAGCCGAGTCTACCGAGGAAGGGCCGAGTCAAGTAGGACGCGTGGCACCTTTCCGAGTAAGGTTCAGGAGGAACCATGGTAAAGCGTGGTCAAAAGAGAAGGGCGATGCCGGGTGACACAAAAGGAGCCGGGTGACGCCCAAAGCATATGCTGACGTACAAAGTTACAGCGTGACGCCAAAAGGGAACATGAAGCAGCGTACCAGAAGACCGTTAGCTGTCAAGCTTTGAGGACTGGGCCATTGGGCTTAGGGCAAGCCCATGACCCGACCCACATTATAGGGACCAAGATCCAAACTGTAAACCCTAGAACCCAAAGGGTATAAGTTAGCTAGCACTGCCTATATAAGGAAGGGCATAGCTTTAGTAGAAAGGAGGTTGGACTGAGTAGTGAACTAGTGCACTGAACCCTAGTTCATACAGCTCAAGGAGCACTTGTAATCTTTGGGTGTCAATCAAATTGCTAAGACCGGAGAGTTCTTCTTGTTCTTCGTGCATGACTCGACCGTGTACTTCCTCTCAGGTGACCACAAGCATCCATTTGGCCCCCAACTTAAACCTACTCATGGCATCTGCCGTGCCACCACCACGACACATCTTTTAGTGTTTAGATATCTAGAAACATTTGTTTCAAAAAAACTAAAAACATCTTATATTTTAAAATGGAGAAAGTAGAAGTTAATGGATCATCAAGCAGTACGGTGTACTAGTATCTATTTGCACTGTGACGCAATTTGCACCGTGACGCAATGCTTGCGTACGGTAGATACATCCCATGAATTGGATGGACGTGATCAGACTACGTACGGGAACACATATGTCAACTGAAGAACGGCCGGAACTGATCAGAATAATACGCGACTTGTTGCCCCTTTTGTTGTAATACTATAAATTAGGTGAGATGAAGTATACTACTTACTTCGTTCAAGAATAGATGACTTAGGTTTTTAAAATTTTGGATGAATCTATAAATAGTGTCTAGATTTATTTCAATTTTGGCAAATTTGAGACATCTGTTTTAGGACGGAGGGAGTATGTTTTGTATTTGATTCGAATCCTCCAAAATTTGGTCAAATTTAATTGAATTTTACAGTAGTGATCGGTGGTTTTACTCCTCTAGCTATTGGTGATCGGTTAGGAACCACTTTTGGTTAGAGGAGTAATTTTACTCTTCTAACTTTTAAGGAGCCATTTTGTTTCTCTAAAATTTGTACATTGGTTTTAGAGATGCCCTTAATTGCCTAATTGTTTATGGACGTTTGCAGTCACGTCGCTGTCTTGTAGAAGTTGTACATTTTTGTTTGGTTCCGCTGCATTTAGCGTTCGCACCAGCACGATGAGTGAAAGTCAGTCAACCGTTTGATCTACTCGTATACAGTAGTACTACCTGCCAAACCATGACCATTGGTCGGTTAATTTGTAAACAGAGGGAGCACATTAAACCTGGACCTCGCAAAACCTGGATTAGAAGGGAGTTGACAAAAATATGTAAGGTCCTAAAATAGAGTAAGATGTCTATGGGCACGTACAATGCAATGATGTTAGCCTCCCTTATGACTGTCACGTTGGATATTTGATTAGTTGGAGGAGAGAGAAATAAGAAAGATGAGGTTGTCTTCCCTTAGCTAAAGGATGATCTCTTAGATATAAGGGAAGACTAATTTTTTGGTTATACCATATATCTTTTCTTATCAAATTAATTTCTTATTAAAAATAAACAATTCTATTAATTGGTAGAGATGACACTAAGGGATAATACATTGTATGATTTATCTCTAATGACTTTTCTAGATGACGTAAATGACTAAGAGAAGACATGTCCTCTCACTAGTGGAAACGAGGGCTTTTGTTGATCCCGAAAATGGGCTTTAACACCGGTTCTTCTACGAACCGGTGTTAAAGGGGGGGCCGTACCAGCGTGGCCTCTGCGGCATTAAAGGAGCCCCCCCTTTAACACCGGTTCGTGGCACGAACCGGTGTTAAAGGTCCCTGCACCAGTGGCCCGCGCACCCCCCCCCCTTTAACACCGGTTCGTGGCACGAACCGGTGTTAAAGGGGGGGGATATATAAGACACCACCCCAGCCCACACACACCCCACTCTTCCATTCTTTCACATTTTGGAGCCTAGCAAGAGGGTGTGAAGAGTGCTAGTTTGTGTTTTTTTCATATGCACTAGAGGTGTTCGGTGAAATGCCCGAGAGCTCAAAATAAGCTTTCTTGTTGCTCTTTCCGTCTCGGTCGAGGTCGGCAACTATAGTTTCATGTGTCATTGATGTACTATATATATAAATGGTCATCTCCCTATTATTTTTTGATATATACTACATATTAATGCAGATGAATCGGCAATGGATGTACGGTGACCGCCGCACTTCCGAGTACATTACGGGCCTCCAAAATTTCATCGTTGTGGCTAATGCAAACCGTGGTCACAATGGTTTTATGTGCTGTCCGTGTGTTCACTGTCAGAACAAGAAAGACTACTCAAATACCAGAACCATTCACGCCCACCTGCTTCGATCTGGTTTCATGCCCAGCTATAATTGTTGGACTAAGCACGGAGAAAAAAGGGTTGTGATGGAAGACAACGAAGAAGAAGAGGATGATGAAAACTATCATAATATGTATCCTGAATATGATGATAATGCAACGGAGGTAGATAATGAAGATCAAGAGGGAGCAGATGGGCCCGCTGATGACGATCTTGGTCGGGCCATTACTGATGCAAAGGAAGAATGTGAAACTGAAAAGGAGAAGGAGAAGCTGAGCAGATGTTAAAGGATCACAAAACATTGTTGTATCCAACTTGCGAAGATGGCCACAAAAAGCTAGGTGCCACACTGGATTTGCTGCAATGGAAGGCAGAGAATGGTGTGACTGACAGCGCATTTTCAAAGTTGTTGGTAAAAATGAAGAATCTTCTTCCAAAAAATAATGAGTTGCCTGACAGTACATACCAAGCAAAGAAGGTTGTCTGCCCTCTAGGATTAGACGTGCAGAAGATACATGCCTGCATTAATGACTGCATCCTCTACCGCGGTGAGAAGTACGAGAATTTGGATGCATGCCCGGTATGCACTGCACTGCGGTATAAGATCAGACGAGACGATCCTGGCGATGTTGAGGGCGAGGCCCCTAGGAAGAAGGTTCCGCCCAAGGTTATGTGGTATGCTCCTATAATACCACGGTTAAAACGTCTCTTCAGAAATAAAGAGCATGCCAAGTTGTTGCGATGGCACATGGAAGACCGTAAGAAAGACGCGATGTTGAGACACCCCGCTGATGGGTCACAGTGGAGAAAAGTCGAGCGAGAGTACCCGGACTTTGCACGTGACGCAAGGAACTTAAGGTTTGGTCTAAGTACAGACGACATGAATCCTTTTGGTGAGCAGAGCTGCAGTCACAGCACCTGGCCTGTGACCCTATGTATCTATAACCTTCCTCCTTGGTTGTGTATGAAGAGGAAGTTCATTATGATGCCAGTGCTCATCCAAGGCCCGAGGCAACCCGGCAACGACATTGATGTGTACCTAAGGCCATTAGTTGAAGAATTTACAGCTGTGGGCCAAACCAGGTGTACGTATGTGGGATGAGCACAAAGGGGAGCCATTTGACCTACGAGCATTGCTTTTCGTAACCATCAATGATTGGCCTGCTCTTAGTAACATTTTAGGGCAGACAAACAAGGGATACAATGCATGCACACACTGTTTAGATGATACTGAAAGTGTATATTTGGATAAATGTAAGAAGGTTGTGTACCTAGGGTATCGCCGATTTCTTCCGAACCTGCATCCAGTAAGAAAGAAAGGCAAGCATTTCAAACGTCTGGCAGAACCCCGGAGGAAGCCTGTCCTCCGTACCGGTGAGGAGGTATTTGGTATGGTCAAGGACCTAGAAGTAATCTTTGGAAAAGGTCCTGGCAGTCTATCTGTTCCGAATGACGATGCCGGACACGCGCCCATGTGGAAGAAGCAATCTATATTTTGGGACCTACCCTATTGGAAAGTCTTAGAGGTCCGCTCTTCAATCGACGTGATGCACGTGACGAAGAATGTTTGCGTGAACCTGCTAGGCTTTCTAGGAGTGTATGGGAAGACAAAAGATACACCGGAAGCACGACAGGACCAGCAACGTGTGAAGGCCCCTGAAGAGCCTATGCATCCTGAGAACGAGAAGGGTAAACGATGCCACTTAACTCCTGCCAGCTACGCTCTTACCAAAGCAGAGAAGGAAATCTTTTTTGAATGTCTGAGCAGTATCAAGGTCCCGTCTGGCTTCTCGTCGAATATAAAGGGAATAATAAATATGGCAGAGAAAAAATTCCAAAACCTGAAGTCTCATGACTGCCACGTGATTATGACACAATTGCTTCCGATTGCATTGAGGGGGCTTCTACCTGCAAATGTTCGAGTACCCATTGTGAAGCTATGTGCATTCCTCAATGCAATATCTCAGAAGGTAATCGATCCAGAAAGCCTACCAGGGTTACAAACAGATGTGGCCCAATGTCTTGTCAGCTTTGAGTTGGTGTTCCCACCATCCTTCTTCAATATTATGACGCATCTCCTGGTTCTCCTAGTAGAAGAGATTGCCATTCTCGGTCCTGTATTTCTACACAATATGTTCCCCTTTGAGAGGTACATGGGAGTCTTAAAGAAATATGTTCATAACCGTGCTAGGCCAGAAGGAAGCATCTCCAAGGGCTATGTAACAGAGGAGGTCATTGAGTTCTGTGTTGATTTTATTCCTGACCTTAAGGCGATTGGTGTTCCAGAATCACGACATGAGGGGAGACTGCGTGGAAAAGGCACCCTAGGATGTAAAGCAATGATATGTAGGGACGGGCATTCTCTCAATCAAGCACACTACACGGTTTTACAAAGATCTATCTTGGTTGCCCCGTATATCAATGAACACAAGAATTTAATACGCCTCAAACACCCGGGGCAGTCTGATGAATGGATTATAAGTGAACACATGGCGAGTTTTGGCGGCTGGCTGCAAAGACTTCTCACGAATAACACCACTGTTGGGGATCAGCTGTACTTGTTGGCCAGGACACCGTCTTCGACTGTATGTACTTTCCAAGGGTACGAGATAAATGGGAATACATTTTACACGATAGGCCAAGATAAAAAAAGAGCACCAACCAAAACAGTGGTGTCCGCTTCGATGCAGCAGAAGACAATGGGCAAAAGACCACGTATTATGGGTTCATAGAGGAGATATGGGAACTTGACTATGGACCTAATTTTAAGGTCCCCTTGTTTCGATGCAAATGGGTCAAGCTAACAGGAGGAGGGATTGAGGTAGACAAGAAGTACGGAATGACAACGGTGGATCTCAACAATCTTATGAAGAACTTAGACGAACCATTCGTCCTAGCCAATGATGTGGCTCAGGTTTTCTATGTGAAGGACATGTCCTCCAGACCAAAAAAAGAAAAAATATGCAAACGAATACATCATATGATGAGCCAAAGCGTCACATAGTTCTTTCAGGGAAAAGAAACATCGTGGGAATCGAGGACAAGACAGACATGTCAGAAGATTATAATAAGTTTGATGAAATTCCGCCCTTCACAGTGAAAACTTACCCAAGCATTCCGTTAAGTAAAGAAGATGCTCCATGGTTACGTCTGAAGCGATCATAAGGAAGGGCATACGCCAAGAAGTTCATGCTCATATTATGTAACTCTAGTTCATGTTTTTAATATTAATACATGTCTTGAGTGTTAGTCATGTTTTGTGGATGGACCGGGACTATGAGAAGAAGTTGTCCTGATTCATACTTACCATTAAGATCTGATCTCCAAACGCGCGCGGTCACATATTAGGGAGTGCCTCTATGACCAGTTTCTTGGAGATGCCGGAGGACTAGGCTCCGTCGGCATCTCCCTGAAACTGGCCGTAGTGGTGTCCCTGCTCTCGAAAACCATCTTGAAGCTTTGTAACTTCTCTAACTAGATCAATACACCAGGGAGCTAACTAATTTCACATATTAGGGAGTGCCTCTATGACCAGTTTCTCGGAGATGCCGGAGGACTGGGCTCCGTCGGCATCTCCCTGAAACTGGCCGTAGTGGTGTCCCTGCTCTCGAAAACCATCTTGCAGCTTTGTAACTTCTCTAACTAGATCAATACACCAGGGAGCTAGCAAATTTCACATATTAGGGAGTGCCTCTATGACCAGTTTCTCGGAGATGCCGGAGGACTGGGCTCCGTCGGCATCTCCCTGAAACTGGTCGTAGTGGTGTCCCTGCCTCAAACTGGCTGGAGGACTGGACTCACAAGGATGCCTATTTATAGTACAAGCAGCTCGACATAGTGTTGACACTTACAAAATAATGTCGACACTCACCCCTATTATTAGTCCCGGTTGGTGTCTCCAACCGGGACTAAAGGTTCATCTTTAGTCTCGGTTGGTGACACCATCCGGGACAAGGTACACGCCGCACGACATAATGTCGACATGCACTCACCCCTATTATTAGTGCTGACTCGTGTTTTGTCCCGGTTGGTGTCTCCAACCGGGACTAAAGGTTCATCTTTAGTCCCGGTTTTGGTGTCTCCAACCGGGACTAAAGGTTCATCCCGCCATTTTTTCCCGCCATTTTTCTTCCCGCCATTTTTCTTCCCGCCAGTTCTTCCCTCCAGTTCTTCCCGCTAGTTCACTATATATATGTAGGGGTTGGCCTCCATTGTCATTGCACATCTCTAGACTCATATCTGCAACTTCATCACTCTTTCCCATGGCTTCCACCGTAGCACTAACCCCCAGGGAGGTGGAGGCGCTTTGCGCCTCGAACTACCCCTGCCCGCCGGGCTACTGTGTCCCCGTCGGCTGGATGCTGAGCGTCGGAGGTGTGCCGGTTCCTCCTGTCCCTCTAGGTGTGGCGCGCCGGATGGCCATCACGAACCACTACTACTTCGAGCTCACGCCGGAGCAGCGGAGGAATCCCAGATGGCATCCCGACTATTTCTCTACTTGGGAAGCCTTCTTCGTGGATCGGCATGAGAGGGCGCTCGCCAGGCACGAGGAGGACGGCCCACCTCCTCCTAACTTCAACGAGGCCGGTCGTCGGATATGGTGGCGCGGTCGGACTCTCCAGAGCGTCATGGCCTATGACACTGCCGCCGACTCTAACCCCCGTCTGCGCTACCCTCAAGTCCAGCCCACGCGCTACCCTCAAGTCCAGCCCACGCGTACTCTCCAGAGGTTCAATTACGGTGACCCCGACGACGACAGCGATGACGGCGGCGGTGAGTACGACGACTACAGTGGCGAGTATTACAGGTGTAGGCAGGAGCATGACTGAATCACTCCAACATTCCGAAACAAGTTCGGCCGATTGTTACTTAATCTAGCCATGTATCTTAATTTTCAGTTCTTTTATGTATCTTAATTTTCAGTTCCAGTTCGGCCGATTGTTACTTAATCTGGCCATGTATCTTAATTTTCAGTTCTTTTATGTATCTTAATTTTCAGTTCTTTTATGTATCTTAATTTTCAGTTCCAGTTCGGCTTTATGTAACTGTCTCAAAATGACCTATCTCATTCGGGTCAAATGACCAATGTTATGGCTAGAATCAAGGCATAGGTTGCAAGAGGAGTTTTCCTTTTTATCGCACCAAAAAGGCATTTTCCATTTTCCGAGCATAAAAACGGACGGTTTTGTGAAGCAACCACCAAATGGCTAATTCAAAAACCACCAACACATTGATCAAAAAACAATGCAAGTTGAGAGAGGCTTGGTGAGATTCAAGTGTATACAAAAGATGCGACATTTAAATATCCAATCAATTCAAAAATGTTAATACAAAAGATGCGGCATTAAAATATGATTTGATCTAATAAAAATCATTTACATGAATGGATAGATATTATTTTTCTGAAAATTATGATATATTATTCATATTTTTCTGAGTTGAAATGAAAAAGATATGAATTTTCTAAATTCATATCATATTTTTTGAATTAAAAAAGCCCCTTTAATGCATGAAATAAGTGTTTATTTATTTTAAAAAATTTCATGTAAAGTAAATATAAAATGATTTACATGAATGGATAGATATTATTTTTTTGAAAATTATGATATATTATTCATATTTTTCTGAGTTGAAATGAAAAAGATATGAATTTTCTAAATTCATATCATATTTTTTGAATTAAAAAAGCCCCTTTAATGCATGAAATAAGTGTTTTAATTATTTTAAAAAATTTCACGTAAAGTAAATATAAAATGATTTACATGAATGGATAGATATTATTTTTCTGAAAATTATGATATATTATTCATATTTTTCTGAGTTGAAATGAAAAAGATATGAATTTTCTAAATTCATATCATATTTTTTGAATTAAAAAAGCCCTTTTAATGCATGAAATAAATGCCCCCCCTTTAACACCGGTTCCAGACAGGAACCGGTGTTAAAGGGGGGGCATTTATTTCGTTTCCCGCGCGCACACCCCCCCCTTTAACACCGGTTCCAGCCACGAACCGGTGTTAAAGGGGGGGGGGGTAATAAATGCGCGCGGGAAACACCCCCCCCTTTAACACCGGTTCCAGCCACGAACCGGTGTTAAAGGGGGGGGTGTGTTTATTCACCTTCCCCTTCCCCTTCCTTTCTTCCCCCCACTGAGCCAGATCGATCTCCATCTCGCTGCCCCCGACCCGCCGTCTCGCCGCCGCCGCTTCAGAGCTCCCCCGACCCGCCGTCTCGCCGTCGCCGCTTCGGAGCTCGAGGTCCGCCGCCCCCGACCCTCTCTTCCCCGCATCCTTCCCCTCCCTCTATGTCTCCACACGACGGTGGCCGAAGGTCGCTACGGCGGGTACCAGGAAGGAGGCCGACGGAGGACAGACGACGCGGGCGCAGCAGCGACCGTAGGCGGTGTCGGGTCGACCTCGCAGAGGGCGAGCCGGGCGGTGCCGCTGGAGGGCGGTGGCGCTGGAGGGCGCTGGCGGTGGTGGAGCCGGGCGGTGGCGCTGGAGGGCGCTGGCGGTGGCGGTGGTGGAGCCGGGCGGTGGCGCTGGAGGGCCGTGGACTCGCAGTTGGCGAGGGCGCAAGGTTGGCGTGGCGAGGCCGTGGTCGGGCTCGGGCTTGGCGTCGGGGAAGTGCGGAGGCGGCGCCGTCGGACCCGGTGGCGGCCAGGCGTCGCAGAAGAAGGTGTGGGGAGGGCCCCGGCGGCGGAGGTTGGGGCGCTGAGGACGAGCGGCCGGAGGGCGAGGCAAGGGCGCGGCGCTCGGCCCAGCGAGCTCATCGAGTGGCGACGGGAGAGGTAGACAGAAGCAGAGGCGAGGCGGACGGCCAGAGCGGAGGGAGGCCGCGGGCTCGCCGGCACGGGGCAACTATAGGGAGCTGGCGGGGTGGGTCAACGGCCTGGCGGAGGGGTCGGATGCAGGGGAGTTCGATGGGGAGGGTGCGGGTGACGCTCGGAGGTGGGAACCGGCGAAGCGAAGAGGGGAGATGCGGCAGGCGGCAAGCAAGGAGGGGAGAGGAAGAGCGGCGGCGGACAGAGGCGCTCATGGATCCAAGAACACGGTGGGGCTCCGTCCGTGTGCATGACGGCCGACAGCGGCAATGGGAGGCTCTCGGCGCGAGCTCGAACCAGAGAGAGATGGGAGGATTGGAGAGGTCCTAGAGGACAGTGAGCTCACCCTTGACGCATAACTTATTCACCTTCCCCTTTTCTGTTCCTCCAACATTGTCGTTGTATCTTGTGATTGCTATATTAATATAGCGGGGCGCAAGCCTATTTCGAGGAGCCCTGACCATCTCGCTCTCTTCCCCGTGCAGGAGCGTCTCGCCGCCGCCGCTTCGGAGCTCGTAGGCCACGCCTCAACGCCGACGCCGCCCGCCGCCCGACAAGCCCGCCGCTAGCACCGCCGCCCGACGAGACTGCCGCATCCGTCCGACGAGCACCGCCGCCCGACGAGACCAACGTCACCCCACCGGTGAGCGCCACGTGTCTGCCACGTGTGTGATTGCTGACTCAGCCTGATTAAAACTTGTTTGCTCGATAAATTGTACTACATGCATAGATTAAAACTTGTATACAAATTGGACCTCTGACTCATTTGTGTATTTATTTGTGTATTTTGGTATGAATAATATGTATATTTGTGTATGAATCCAAGTCCACTTGAATGTTTACACTCTTACTCTAGATAATATTATTGTTTTAGAAACTATGGATCCACTTAGTAGAAACCTTGAAGAAGAAGAAATAATGGAGAACATTATTGATGAGGACACCTCACAATATCTGAACTTGGAGGGACATGACGACGACAGCTCAAGTACTAGTCATGGAGAAGATGAAGACTCCGGTGAACGCAATTTAATGGTTACAAAGTCCGGCGAGGTATATGCATTGATTAAGCCTCAGCTGACTTCCACCAACAATCTTCTTCTACATGTATTAATTAACGCTTCTTTCTTCTTTTAGCCCTCTGGATCGACCAGCCAGCAACCATCTTCTTCTACGAAAAAGAGCAAACGAGGCGCGAGCCAGCGGTTGAAAGATCGTGCAAAGTTCACGATCGAAGCAGTCCGTGTTGATGGAAGGCCGATGGAGCCCAAGAAGGCCGCAGAAAAATTTATACGTCAGGCTGGAGTTCTTGTTAGGGACCAAATCCCAATCATAATTGAATATTGGAATAAGCCAAAGAAGGGCGACGGTACCTTTGTCGATGACAGATCCAAAGAAACGCTTTGGAATTCGTTGTTGGTAAATTTCACCCTTCCGCCAGAGGAGGATGAAAACAACCCGGTTATAAAGAAAAAGGTCAAAGAGTGGACTCTAAAGAAGATGGCTGAGGCTTTCCGCAACTGGAAGACAAAATTGAACAAATTTGTCAAAGCTCGCGAGACTCCAGATTTCGAAGACGCATATTATGCGAAGATAAGACCTCACTGGCCCGAATTTGAGACATATAAAAAAAGTGCTATAGCTAAAAAGAGGTCAGAAACCAATACGCTTAATGCCCTGAAGAAGGAATATCACCAGAGGACGGGGTCAGGTGGCTACATATCTCAGAGGCCTAAGTGGGAGGAAGCTGAGAGGGCCCTGCGCGAGAGAGGGATCACACCCCAGACAGATGGGTGGGACCTACGTGCAAAGACTTGGTTCTACGGAATCGGGGCAAGGTTGGACCCAGAAACAGGATTGTGTATCTTCCCAACCATCCTTGCCAAACCCGTCACTGAACTCATCACGGCATACGAGGAAACATCCGCCAGGACCTTCCATCCCGACAGAGAGAATGACCAGCTCACACGCGCCATCGGTAAAAAAGAACACCCTGGACATGCACGAGGCACAGGGGGTATGACGTGGAAGGATGGGTTTGCCGACTGGAGCGACTCTTACAGATGGCGCGGCAGAAAAGAAAAAGAGCGTACAGAGCGGATGACACAGATAGAACATGCACTTGCGGCGCTGCAGACGCAAGTGAATGCACAACAGAGCCATCAAGCTACCGGCCCATCTCAGTGGCATGAAGAGCCTGCATTGGAAGCTGCCCGCGGCCCAGACTCTGCGCGGAAAAGCAGTGTGGCTTCCACGGAGAACGTGCAGCCCACGCTTGAAATGACGGGTCCTCGATACCCCGTTGATGAGATCACGGAGAGCGAACACGCTGAGCTGCATGTGAGATTAATGGGCTTATCCATTAAGGTGGCTGTCGGCTATGCCTTACCTCCTGTAGCTGGTGGAACTTACCACTGCCGACCGATTCCAGATGGCTATGCTATTGTCGGGGTGGATGAGGTTGTGAAGGAATATGAGGAAGCACAGCTTGACCATGCTACAGGTGAAGGGGAAACTCAACTCAAATTTGCAGTGAAAACAACCATTCTTTGGAAGAAGGAACACATTGTGCTTCCAAATTGGAGGTCACTGGCACCCCCGCCGTCTCCGCAGCGTCAGAAGTCTGAGCCGCTTCAGCTATCTCCTGCGCGGCAGCCATCTCCTGCCCGTCAGCCATCTCCTGCGCGGCAGCCATCTCCGGCCCGTCAGCCATCTCCTGCGCGGCAGCCATCTCCGGCCCGTCAGCCATCTCCCGTGCTTCAGCCATCTCCTCAGTGTAAGCAGAAGAGCACTGCCACGAGGAGCATCAGTAGCACTGCCACAAAGAAATCCGCAGGAAACCGTACGCCAAAGAGTTCAAAAAACTACGTCCCGCAGCCTTCCGCCAAGCCATTGTCGGTTTTACCGTGGAATCGCAGCGACGAGGAGACCAATAGGATCTCGGGAGAACAGGTCAAGAAATTCTTTGCACCTAGACGGGCCGAGCCAAAGGAGAAAATAGATCCGGCGGTGGTGGAGAAGTTTTACAAAAATCTTTTGAAACCTGAAACCCCACTTGTGCCGGACTACGAGCGCCAGATTTTGAAGGCGGATGCAAGGCGCCGTAGGGAGACTGAAAGTAGCAGTCGTGAGGCACCCCAGAAAACAGTTCCCATGCTCGGAGAGCAGGAAAACCAATCATGCGCCCCGCTCCAAATGTTTGACAAACGGGACGCTCCTCCCGTAGATGATTACGAGGCAGAGCTACAAAGAAAGGCCAATGAGATGGGGATGACTTACATTGCATACTTGAACGTCATGGGAGACAACTTTCCCAAATGCGATGTCAACCCCATACAGCCATGGAAGTATGGAAAGAATCTAGTCAAGAAAGAGGAGCTCAAGAATCTACCAACAAAGATGCGAAAATTGCACAAGTGGTACATTCATTTCTGCAAGACGAGAAAAGAAGAATGGATCACAACGCATATAAGAGATCAGATTTTCTTGTGCGGAGACGACGCGATCGACTTCAACATTCAAGACTTGCATTTTCTATTCAATTAAAAGGAACTCGACAAATCTGCCATCAGCCTTTATTGTGTGTAAGTACTATTTCTGTAATTTTTATCTCATCTCATTCACTTTATTAATTGCATGTATATATATATGCTCACCATATATGTATATACTATTATGTAGGAAAAAGGTTATGGAATGCATGAAAGAAGGCCCTTTTGACATTGGGTTCGTTGACCCAAATAGAGTTCATGAAGAAGTGGTAAGAGACAAACCCGGGCAAACAGAAGATTACTTGCTAAAGTCTTTACTGAGACAACAAACCAAAAGGGAAATACTATTGCCTTACAACTTCTCGTGAGTACTGTTACCCTCTCTCTTGTACACATTCTGTTTCGGCTTACTCGATGTTAAGTGTAACTGATGATGAGTTATGCGTGCGTAGGTTCCACTTTATTCTGCTAGTCATTCAACCCGACTCAGGAAAAGTCCTTATCATGGACTCGTTACGAAAAGAAAAAGAGCTATGGGCAGACTTTAGAGAGATGCTCCAGAGGTAATTTCAATCATATTATCGCACTAGATCGGCAACTTTCGTGACAATAAGTAATTAATTACTCCTTTATCCATTTTCTTTGTCGGACAGGGTTTGGAAAATGTTCACGGGCAGGGCCGTGGGTGAATGGTCAGAAGAACTAAAATTTGTAGACCAAAATGTAAGTAATACTAGCTAGCTTACAATTCCATTATATCATGCTTTATTGATTATTATTTTGATTGAACTCTCTATTCTCGTAAAGTGCGCGCATCAGGGACACGGCAATAACTTATGTGGGTACTATGTTTGCGAATTCATTCGCAACACGATATGTACGACAGGCCAAGCCGCACTAGAATAACTTAGAGTAAGTAAACAAAGTCCACAACATTATTTTATTACCATCAATTGTGTTGAGTTTTATTCTTATATATATATTGACGGCCCATTCTTCATATATATTCAGATCGAACGGATGCGGGACCAACTCCTACCATTTGAACGCATACGAGCCATTCAAGAGGAATTGGCGGGGTTCATACTTGATGAGGTCGTCACGCCTGGCGGAGATATCTTTAGATATCCACCAAAATGAACGATGACCATGTATGTGCCGATGACGATGTATGTGCCGATGACGATGTTTGTGTATAATAATAGTTGCTTAATTATTCATGTACTCGTATGTACCGATGACGATTTATAAGTATACCGCTCCCGATCGATTTCCCCTCGCTCCCCCCCCTCCCGCAGAAATACGCCCAGAACGGGGCAGAGGCAGAAGTCTGCCGCGGCAGAGATTTAGGCCGTTTTCCTGCCGCGGCAGAGTTCTGCCGCGGCAGGAAAACGACCTAAATCTCTGCCGCGGCAGAAGAACCTTTAACACCGGTTCCAGATACGAACCGGTGTTAAAGGGGGGGGGGCTGAGGCCTGCGGCAGCCCCACGTGCGTCACCCTTTAACACCGGTTCGTATAAGAACCGGTGTTAAAGGGGCCCCCCCTCTAACACCGAACCCTCAACAGCGGTTGGGGAACCGCTGTTAGAGGGCCCTCCCAACCGGAGTTAAAGGGGGGGCTCTGCACTAGTGTCTCTAGCACTGTACATGCCCTAAGGACTAGTCGAAAGTCTGATATTTTCTACTACTACTATATAATTAAATCCGTTTTGCAAGTTTGTGTACAAGTTCCTGGGGAACACACCGTTTATTTAACTCTTCACGAACGGAATGCGTGGTTAGGAAAGAGAGAGACCACGTTTGCCAGTGTGGTTTGTGCAGACCTGTTCAGGGCCGAGTTCTTTTCTTACCTCCCATAGACCATATACAAATGATAAATACAGTTGTTTCTAAATATACGATTTATTATTTAGGATAAGTATAACATCCGGTCTATGCATAGCATAATTAAGATGCACACATACGATCCGAAATTTCAAAGCAAAAAACAGCAGATGACAAATACAAGAGTGAATTCCACTTTTTACACTCTATTTATATACTTGAGACACTAATTACCTCATTTAGTAGAAGTTGTATCCGACGAATGTTCAATTTAAAAAAATTATGAGCATGATTTTGCTCCGTTTTAGTATTCAACACGTGTTCATGGATAAGGCCGATATGTTAGGACAATGTGTTGCAGCAAAATATATCAAGATCGAAGGACGTTGTTGCCGATCATATCTACCCTTCGCTGCACCAAATATTCTATTTTTATTGCCATCTAGATAATTTCGAGATTCGATCGTCACCTCGCACCTTGCCCAATAGATATGGATCAGAAAATGAGTGTTTAAAGTTTCCGAACATGGTACTAATTCAGATAAATTTTCACTACATATGATAATTAGTGTCATAAATACACAAGTAAAGGATAAAAAGTGGAATTCACTCCAAATACAAATGCGAGATGGAATCAAATTATGCGAGAGACACGATCGACACTATACGCTCGTGGGCTGCGAAGAACGACAGGGAGTTGATTCTTTTATTACGTATTATTATCCAAGAATAATTGCATGCATGCTATCCCCAAGTCGCTTCTGGTTGTGACATGTAGCACCGCCAGAACATATACTAATCTGGACGTGCGTATGTTCGCACTCACGTCGCTCTCGATTAACCTATTAGCAGCCACGAGAATTAATTAAATTTGATTCTGTTCCATTTTGTATCTCATTCACACGGGTAATTCAGGTCAACCAAACCGACCCATTTCGCCTTCCTTGTTCGGGCACTCCATCTTAATTTTTTCTTCTGTGTGCTATCGATGTACTCCCTCTGTTTGGAAATATAAGATGTTTTAATCTGTAAATTGGATGTATCTAGACACCTTTTAATGTTTAGATTCATTTGAACCTATACACTAAAAGTTGTCTAGATACATCTTATTCACAAACCTAAAACATCTTATATTTCTAAACGGAGAGAGTATGCACTAAGGGCCATAAGCCGCACTCCACAAAAAGAAGAAAATTAACACGATGTTAGTGTAAACATATGGCATCCTTTCTTTTTAAGACACTCCGAAATACCTCGGTCGTCCATGCTCACTGATGTCATATAATTGCAACTAAGTTTGAACAGATTTCTTCTTTTTAGATGGAGTTTGAATACAATGATATGAGCTTCATAATGCTCATGTGTTCTGACAAGCTATGCTACCATTGTTGGGTTGATTGGCTGGTTCTAGTGACCTTTTTTTCCTTGTGAAGAAGGCAGAGCTCTTATATTACCATCAACTAATCCTTACACATGATCGTCCCTAAAAAGGAAAATTACACGAGTAACTACGTAGGGAAATTTTGTTGATATAGCATCCAGAAAATCAACGGCGGAGAGGATTTGAGGAATAGATCACTACCTTTGAGAGGAGATCTCTACAAAGAGGGCTAGACGACCATGGGCGGACCCAGAAGAAATTACTGAGTGGGGGCAAATAAATTGACTGAGGGCCTTTCTTCCATAAATTTGTAAAATCTAAAGAAATTTCTTCCAAATATGAACAAATAGTGAAGGAATTTGAAATTTTGAGTGGGGGCAGCTACACTTGGGTCCGCCCTTGTAGACGACCATCCTAGCTCTGGCGAGATATATTCATGGTGATCATCCGCCACGAAACCAAAGCATGAAGTGCATTTTTGTTTGTCTATATATACTGTGATTTAGGTTTTGACATGAATGTAGTCCGAGTTTTAAATTATCGGTTTAATAACATCTTATTGCGAGAAAAAGAATATATATGAGATAAAAACAACAGAAGGTGCGTGGAAGGGTATATATAGAGTTGGCATTTTGACTTGAGCTCATTGATTCGCAAGAATTCATCTATAAATAGGAACACATGAACATTTCGCAGTGCAGAACGGTTCAAAAAATGTAGCGGATGTTTGTTTGACTTGTGTTTTACCCGATCGACACTCTCATCCTCTTCTTCCTCTCCTGCTCTCGAGCGAGGTAACAAGTCGGCAAGGTAAAGTGGGAGAGATTCGAAGAAAAAAAAGAAAGAAAGGCGTAACCTTTATTACGCCCGCCCGGCCGCAATCTGAAGAAGGGGAGGGGAAGCTTGGTCTCTCTCTCGGTCACCAATGGTTGGCGTGCCGAGTCGGTCGATGTGCAAGTCCAAGAGCTCCACGGCCACCTCCCCGTCCGCCACCGCCAAATCCATGGCCCGCTCCTCCACCACCGCGCCGTCCACGTCCCACCACCGCCGCTCCCCACGCGCCGCAACCACCAACGGCACCCACCCGCCCAACCACGCCTCCTACAACTCCACCAGCTCCTCCCTCTCCACCGCCTCCTCCTCCGCCGCCTCCTCCCTGCAGGCCCTCAAGCAGGGCTCCCTCCCGGACCTGCCGCTCCTCCTCACCTTCGCCGAGCTCGCCGCGGCGACCTCCAACTTCGCCCCCTCCCACCGCCTCACCCCCGCCTCCTCCAACTCCTTCCGATGCGCGCTCCGTGGCCACCCGGCCGCCGTCTTCCGCCGCGCGCTGCGGCGCGACCCGCAGGAGGTCTCCGCCCGCCTCGCTGTGCTCGGCCACTGCCACCACGCCGCCATCGCGCGCCTCTACGGCGCCGCCGCCTCCCCCGACGGCTCCCTCTTCCTCGCCTACGAGCTCGTCCCGGACGCCGCCCCGCTCTCCTCCCTCCTCCGCGGCAACGCCCACAACCCCGCCTTCACGCCGCTCGCCACCTGGAGCGCCCGCCTCCGCGTCGCCGCCGGCGCCTGCGACGCGCTCAGCTACGTGCACCTCCAGGCCGGCACCGTCCACAACCGCCTCTCCTCCTCCTCCCTCCTCGTCTGCGGCGACGGCGCCCTCCTCCGCGCCAAGATCGCGCACTTCGGCGCCGCCGACCTCGCCGGCGAGCTGCCCCCGGACGACGACGACGACGACGACAAATCCAAGGCCGCCAGCGCCAGGCACCGCCGCACGGGGAGCCGCGGGAGGCGGATCGAGGGCACGCGCGGCTACATGGCGCCCGAGATCATCGCCGGCGGCGCGCCGTCGCGCCGCTCCGACGTGTTCGCGCTCGGCGTGCTGCTGCTGGAGCTGCTGTCCGGGGAGGAGCCCGTGCGGTACGACTACAACAAGGCCACCAAGGACTACGAGAGGACGTCGCTCATCGAGAGCGCCGAGGCCGCGGCGGCCGAGAGTGGTGGCGAGGGGATGCGGCGGTGGGTGGACCGGAGGCTCAGGGACTCCTTCCCGGTCGAGGCGGCCGAGACGCTCACGGCCGTGGCGCTCCGCTGCGTGGCCAAGGACCCCGCGGCGCGCCCCGAGATGTCCTGGGTCGCCGCCAAGGTCTCCAAGCTCTTCCTGGAGGCGCAGGACTGGGCCGACAAGTTCCGCGTCCCCACCGACATCTCAGTCTCCATGGCTCCCAGGTGAATGAATGAACGAATTCACCTTGTAGCTTTTACCTGCTGCTCTCTCGCCGGAGCGCCATCGCCAATTGCTCCCTTGCTCGCCAGAATGGTGCCATCACCAGTTGCTCGCCAGAGCTGACTGACATGGAATTGCTGATAGATATCTGATTTGTTCTTGCCATGGCTACCCCATGATGCTAACAGAAAACGGATGAGTGTTACTACTACCACTAATGTGGACATGTACATAGTAAATCAGGCCTTGTCTTCTTGTTCCTGGTTCCTACTGTTGATGTGCACAGGAGTGCCATCGTCGATTGTTGCTCAATTGCTCATCGGAGCTTTCTCCACGGTGTAGTTACTGAATGATGATCGTGTTGCTGAGTCAGTGAAGCAGAATTGCTGATAGATAGATATTATCGAAAAAGATAGTTAACTGTTCTTGCCATGGCTGTCACCATGATAATGCTAACAGAAAAACAGATGAGTGCTGCTACTACTACTGCTAATGTGGAGGACATGCATGTACAGATAGCATAGATCTTGTCTTCTTCTTCTTGGTTCTCACCGTTGATGTGCACATGAGTGGTATGTAATGTAGTTTAGTTTAGTATATACCCCCAGATCCAGGTTTGTCACAGTCAGAAAAAGAGAGAGATAAGATGCAAAACACTTGAAGATCTGAAAAGGTTCAGGAGTGGGAAATGTTAGGCGAGTCAATCTACGCTGCTCCTCCAACCCAGAGACAAAGCAAAGGCACATCTGCCTCATTGACTCGAATGATATCTGAGAAGCCATTTTTCCCTTGTGAGGATTGTTTTATAGGAAAAATATCTATCGACTGTTTGAAGGATTTTTTTTTAGGGAAACGTGAGCTTTACTGATATCAGGTAATAGTACTCGTACAATCACGTCCGATTAACACGGACACACTGAAAGCTGCATAACCGAGCAACACACCACTTAACTCATCCTAACCGCGCTAGTTCATGCGCAACTTTATTACTAATCATGCCTACTTTATTGATACGGCTATCAGGTCATCCGATCACGCGCCTCCTTGTACAGGCACCAATTCGCCGAGCGATCTTCCATATGTGACCCCAGCACCTCTGCGACCTGGGCAACCTCTGCGACCTGGGCATAGTCTGTTTCAAAAACAGTCTGCTTGTCAATGTGCAGGGCAGCCAGACGAAGTCCTTCAAGCATTGCTAGAATTTCTGCTTCCATGTTGGCACTTCAAACCTATGCTTCAATGTGTTTTTTTTTGTTTCTGCGAAACAAAAAGAGCTTCAAGAAATTCCGTTCCCTGTTGGATGGATCTTGGATGTGAGCAGAAAATCGTTCTGGCTTCTTCTTCCTAGAGTCGCATTGGATGTTGATGTGTCTCCACCTTTTTACCCGGTTGGTTGGTTCGCTGGAGTAACATTTGACATTGCGTCCTAGTAAGTATCTTTTCTTGACTGAGTGAGGCCTGCGGTGATGGAGAACCCGATTCTTCTTGTCCAACATTTCTCTGCCTCTATTTGCGAGATAGAGACCTGACTGAAGAATTTCTTCCAACGGATCAAATCCATCGACGACACTTATCATCTTTTTTCGACAGAACCTATTCCGATGCGCCGTCTCGCCTTCTTTTCATCTCTTTTGGTCCTCTGATTTATCGGTCTCAACTCCCAAAGAACAGAAAGAAATTGCCCCGAGAGAACATTAACCCGTGAAAGGATCCACGGTGTCATCCTCCGACGGGTAGAACATACATTCTGGCCACAAATATGCAAGACATACTTAGACTAACAAGGTTAAATTGAGCAATGAGTACCTAAAAAAAGGCAAACAAAATAGATGTACACATACGTATACAAAACTACCGGGTTCCCACATTCCCATGCTTCTCAAGTCCCAAAATAGATGTAGTACATACACGCATATAAACCCTACTAGTTTCCCCATTTCCGTGTTTCTAAAGTCCCACGAATCAAAGAATTTTGTTGTTCAAGTTGACGATATTGTGGATGTTCGATGTGAGTAGAAAATCCATCTTGCTTCTTGCGGGGGTTCCTTTTTTCAAGGGAATGTTTCTACTTCGTATGACATTGACAGAGGTTCTTCACACAGAACAAATACAGCCACCACCACTCTGACCATCCTTTTTGACAGAACCTATTCCTACACATCATCCTCTTGTCTTCCCCAAGTTATCGATCTCGACTCTCAAAAGAGCAAAAAACGATGCCCCCAAGAAAGTGTCAATTCAAATAAGATCTACATTGTAGCCAGTAATTCAGGCCAACAGGGTTAAATTGAACAGTAGGCACCCAGAAGAACCACAAACGGAATACAATGTAACGCAGATTTGAAATAAGCTCGGCCTCAATCAAGCAGGTCCACAATAGCAGGTTATGTTGCTCCCTCTCACGATCCTCTGCCAGCACCGAGGACAATATTAGCTGTTTTATTGGCCTGTCTGAATTGAAAATCCTTCGAACTTAAGAGGGGGAAAAGAGAGAGAACGGTTTCATTCACATCATCTTCGCATACGATATGAGATCCGCACGGTAGGAAAAATAGTAATACATTACAAGAGTGTTAATCCGACATGAACGATGTACAGTTCTACCGACGAGAGAGTTGTACACATCTGCATTCTTGTTCCGGGACCGAGGTGCAGGCCAAAATGCCAGTTAGTCGCAACCGCTCGAGTATGTGCCCTTCAGATCAGATCACAGTTCACTCACCAATCACCACGCCACCGCCACCATCACCATCACCATCCTCTCAATGACTAGTCAAAGATGGAAGAAACCAATAATTGAAGGTTAGTTGAATTTTCAGCATTGGCATCAGAGTATCATAGATGAAGAAACAACTCATGATCATCATCCATTCATGATTAGTGTCTAAATTATTATTTCTCCAGTTAGTATGCTAATTAGTCTAGCACCAAATACTATATTTAGTCTAGCACAGGTCCATAGCTAGATCCCAATGCCGGCGTCAGGATGGTTTTGCTCTTATGTGAAAATGATGTACATATGGATGGGTTCCTCAGTCAAGCACACAAAGTTCTATTTTCCTTAGAACTTCTGTATCTGATTTATCATCAAGAATTCATTAATTGTCCCTCCACTTCACCTAACCATGTGCCGTATCTTTCTTCTGATACCGCCAACACAATTAGTGGCGAAATAAACAAGCAAGGTCAAAGGCAGTAGTGTAATGGTAACAAAAAATAGAGGGCAATAGAGTGTAAGCATAACGACAGGTACATCTTAAACTGTCATATAAGGTCAGTGTATGACACCAACCATGCCCTCAATGATTATGACAAGTACTGCCATGGCTTAGAACGCGAAATTGGAATATGCCTGTCAGTATTCTATAGAAATTTGATGAATTATGCAATTGAGCATGTCTTTTCGCATGACCACAATCAATGCATAAAAAAATCCTCAAACATTAATAAGACACAAATGTGTCATGTCAGAATGTTGTATGGATGAATTTCAATAGTCAAAGATAAAAAAAATACAATAATCAGTAAGTCAATGCAATCCTATGCCAATATCATAGAAATGGGGCTGTAATCATGACTCGTTTTTAATAAAGTAGGTAGCTGCAGGCTGCAGGTGACAAGCTCATAAGCATAACTAACACATTAGGTTCAGTGAGACAACTTGGCATTATTATTAAGCACTAGTCTTAGTATGAGAACTCAAGAAGCATTCAAATGCGCAAGACAAACACAAACAAGTGTTCTGGGATTTATTTACTTTACTGTAAATGTTCTGGGAATTGCGGGTAAAACTTTAGAGCCTATTGACACAATTGCATATACTGAAATAAACAAAATTCTGGGAATTGCGGGCCAAATTTTAGTTCTAAGATTCTCGTGGTCAAAGAAGTGTTTTATTCCCTATGATCCCCTTTACCTTGCACACAACTTTTTCCCCTGATTTCCAGATTACATTGCATGATGCTACCACTTGGACTGCCAATTTCCACCTCCGCTTAATTACTCCCTAGGGGCAAATGCATCCAAGGGACTAGAGAGCAATGTCAATGCGTACGTGGCCATTTAAAACCAGCTGCTCGCTGTGATACATGCAATTAACACTGTGGAGGGGTAACTCATCCAAGTCTAATTCCGTTTAGCCCCCCTTGGTATGCTCAACTCATCTAAAACACAAGCTAATATGGAACAGTGGAAGTACTAATCATGCATAGAAAATAGGTGAAAAAATCTGTAGTGAATAGCTCCATTAGCAGCTCATGTTATCACTTCAGATCATTTTTGCAGGTTAACAGACGACTGAATGATATAATTATACAGAATAACGATGTCAATATAGCAGGGGTGCTCAACGAAAAATCAATTTGGAACATAATAATATTTTGAGACCTCAAACAAATTTTAAAAAATACATATATACACACACATTTAGTTTGCAGACACAAATTTGCATCCATATATCCGATTATCTGTGGCCTCCACAAAAACGATATATATGTTGGTCAAACTAGAGGTGTATTTTAATTTTTTATTGCCAGAGATTTGTCTTTTTTGCGTAGTCTCCACAAATATGTACGTTTTAATACTCTTTTGCAGATTCACCTATAGGTATCCTTAGAATTATTTTTGAGTTTTTGAACTTATATATACTGTTTTTTATTTCTGGAAATACCAGGCTACATGTAGCCAAGATTCCAAATCACTGCTGTCCTAAACATCTTTTGTGAAATAGAAACGGTAGGGAAGCACCATGCTGCATATATGTATACTTGTATAGGGAAAATAACAACTCTTTCCAGTTTTAGTCATGCATACCTTGAAGCCAGATTTGGTATTAGTTGAACCACCCAACATTTTCCTTGCAGGTTTGAGTATTTGGAAGGAGCACATCAGTGTCTCATCTACACTCATCATGGCACCAGCATTATCGAATTCTCCACAGTAATTGGGCGCCGAAAATATTGTTACAAGCTGACGATCAGCAAAAAACTCATATCCATCCTCAACAACCTGAATGCCAACAAGGAGAAAATAACTAATTAATCGAGTCACTTTGAGAAAGAAAAATAATACGATGGGTACTTTCTGAGCATAGTGCACCTGATGGGCTCGGCAGATGAGGTCTAAATCATGCTTCTCAAGAAACTCAGCCACTTTATCTGGCCCAAATGTATATGAGACACCTCGATCATTCATAGCCCACCCTTGAGCTTCGCCGGAAGGGTCGGACCAAAGAAGATCACAAAGTAACCCGGCATCAGGCACATCTGTGGGGCGATTGAGGTTGAGTATTTGATCCAGCTTGTTCAACTCTGGAGAAAGACCCCCGTGCATACATAGAATCTTTTCATCTATCAATGCTGATACTGGTAAGCAGTTAAAACAGTCTGTAAATGTTTTCCAGAGTTTTACACTGAATCTGCGCTTGCACTCATCATAAAACCCATAGATGCGGTTTACTGATGCACATTCATGGTTGCCTCTTAGAAGAAAGAAGTTCTCAGGGTATTTGACCTTGTAAGCCAAGAGAAGGCATATTGTCTCGAGGCTTTGCTTTCCCCTGTCCACATAATCGCCCAAGAAAAGATAGTTGGACTGAGGAGGATATCCACCATATTCAAAGAGCCTCAGGAGATCGGAATATTGACCATGGACATCACCTGAACATAAGAATTGGTGCAAGATTAACATTTTGGTATGGGGCTTTCCGCAAGCTGCTCAAGGTCCTCTAAATTAACACTCAGATTCAGAAGGAAAAAAAAACTTACAGAAGTTGTTGATGTATTTTTTATTTAAATATGTTGTATCTGGAAGATTGTAGTCTAGTATGAAATATAGTGGCAAACCACTATAAAAAGCTAACTAAAATGACATATAGAACTGCACTACACAACCATTATCTGTAGTGTAACACTGAGAAACATGAAAAAAAAAAGAGCATTAAGAGAACTAAAACCATTGTGATTTGTCAGCAAACTTAAACTATAACTATCAGTTGTTCATCTTACACAGAACTCTTCCAAAATAATCAGGGTGAGGGATCCCGATTCTCCAGCCTACAGTTAGTTGCCAAAGCAAGCCTTTTGCTTGAATATACTACTTTACAACTTTGCACAATGATTAACATTGATAATATATCGTTCTCCAAAGTGAATCCATCAAAACCCCGAATGGGGTCATCAGCTTTGGCAACTTTGCATTATGAACAAAGCTCAAAAAATATAATAACATACTAGATTATTAAGCCCCTAAGACCTAAGAGGCATGGTTAATTCATCATAAACCCCATTGGCGATACAATGACCCACCGAAATTCCCTCTGTGTACAGTTAGTCACCAATTTACTGCCAAGAATTAGCACCTTTCTATCAGCCCAAGATTCACTAGGAGTATTACAGCCCAACACGGCAAGATAAGAAGATCGGGTCTAGCAGCACCCAAGAAATCCAGAGACCAGCCACCTACTACGCGTTGACCGGCAAACCCGACCCCTCGAGATCGCATTTCTAGGGGCAGCCGACATCGAGAAAAACAAACGGAGGAATCGGAGAAGGTTACCGCAGATTTTGATGGGGGCCTCGAGCTCCAGGAGGTTGGGCTGCGAGAGGAAGATCTCCTTGGAGGCGGCGCAGAGCTGCTTGATCTCCGACTCGGACAGCTGCGCGTTCTTGCCCGGCTTGAGGGTCTTCACCTCCAGCAGCCTGGCGATGATGCTGTCCAGCAGCGCCGGATCCATCCCCTTATCCATGCTCTCTTGCTTCCCCCTCCTCGGAACTTCGCAAGAACGCAGAGAGCAGGGGTAACAGTTAAAAGAAGAAACAACTTCGCCACCAAAAAAAAAAGAATAATCAAGCACGGATCGAATGAATCTTGTTCCGATTTTGCTCTTTTGAGGAGGTTGTGATCAGCGTAACGGGAGGGTCTTCCAAAGGTACCTTTTTTCTCCCGTGGTCTTTCTGAGCTCCCTTTATTCCCCTTGTGTTCGGCTCTAGGATATGCTCTTGTTCTTGTTCTTGGAATTGAAGACGTGGGAGCTCGACCGGTGGGTTTTTGGAGGGGGATTCGGGTTGGATTTTGTTTGCCCGGCCTCCCTCTCTGATCTCTCTTGTTCTTGGCACTGCTCAGGGTCTTCCCCTCTCCACCTCTCTTTCGCACTTTCTCTCTCTACCACTCCCTTTCACACCTTCTCAGCCGATTCCCCAAAGACGACTAGTATTGGACTTTGGAATAATAAAGCATGTATTTTTTCTGTTAAGCCCTGTTTATGTTGGGTTATTCTGGCTGGGTCCTTGGTTGGAGATCACAAGGACAGTCATGGCCAGTATTTGGTTTGGCCCCATCTTCCTTTTCACTTGACAATTCCTAGTCAGGTTTTTGTTGCCTTGCATGGGGCTGTGCGAGTGATGTCTTTGGAATGATGCAAGGTGCTCAGGGCCACTGAAACGCAGATTCTTCTCAAGAGATGGTTGGAGGTACTGCCTCCCTGGTAGAATATAAGACCTTTTAGTTTTGAAACGAATGTAAAATATCTTATATTTTAGGACGGGGAAATATTTATAATCAGAGAGACCTTTTCTTAAGCCCATTTTGGTCGTCCTAGAAATTACTCCCTCCCTAGTACATAATTGTACTCCCTCTGTTTCAAAATATAAGATGTTTTAGGTTTACAAAGAAAATGCATCTAGACTTATTTTAGTGTGTAGATTCACTTTAAACTTAGGTGAATCTACATATAAAACAAGTCTAGATACATTTGCTTTACAAAGCTAAAACATCTTATATTTTGAAACGGAAGAAGTACTACACTAGCGATATTTTTATGGGCCGGAGGAAGTACTATTTTTTTTCCTTTGTGCCAAAGGGAGTAATATTATTCTTTCGGAGCTGGTTTCTGCCAGTTAACATAAGTCTACACATTGTACAATCATTTTAGACTCTAGAAAAAAATGAATGTCAATAAGGGTGACTTTTTATGTAAAAAAGCATTTCCACGATTTACCGCAAGGTACATGATCTTTATTTCATTGCTTTTTTATAGGTTGTTGGGAAAATTAAGGAGAAAAGCCGTCACATCATTCAAGCCACGCATTATTACATATTTCCCCCGACATATTCCTCCTTAAAGGAGCAAATTGTATAACGCGCATCAGACGGTCGATGCATCCAATAGGTGACAATTGGAGAAGTAGCAAAGACTTCTCCCTGCTCCTTACATTTATACTATCCTCTTCTACAGATATTAGGTCTTTCAAGAGTCAATCCACTATTTTACCCTCTGCCGGAGTTGATATCATGACAACATTTATGTTGTTAAACAATCTTGCTACTTTTATGCTTTGGTGCTTATTTTTCTCAAACCAACAAGGTAAACTCATATACGAGGATGATATGACAGCTAGGCCAAAAAGTCACGCTCCAGTTCATTAGTTGTGCATCTAGCCATTCTCCTCTGTCATCAGGATTCATAGAGTTTGACAAAGCTAGATGAAATGAGAAATAATTTGGTAAGCCACTAATGTATACGCGTTCAAGTTGTGCTTTGCCTTCAGACGCCATGTTGTCTTAACAAGTGGATCTAACTCTAATGAGATAAAGGTTATCAAAACGTCACAGACTCACAGCTGAAGTGTAAAATTACCAGTAGTATGTTACATTTAAAAACTCTAAAATTTGCAGCAAGTTGTATTCTAGAAAAAAAAAGGTATTCTAGAAAAACATCTGCGGCGAGTTCACAATTGGGAATGTGGCAATATTTTTAAGCAATGGTGGATAGTTGCATCAAACAATGCCACTATGTGACCATTAGCTAGTAAGTAAGCCAGTCGTAAACTATGGCAGCCATCTCATTTCATAACCACTAGCACTAGTAGTAGTAGATTGTGGCGTCATGTAATGATTTTTTTAGAAGGGATTTGGTTGTTGGTGATGACTGATGAGTGGTCTTCCTCTTTGTCATTCTCTGTGCTTGGAATCTTTGGACACGAGGGTGCATGCTCCCAATCCATATGTCTTGTTGCCACTAATAGCGCACTAATCTCTCTCCCCTCTCGTCGCTTTCTTCGTGCTTTGAGATTCGCGAAATCCGTCAAACGCAAGAAGGTCGCTATGGCAAGAATCATCGTGTGTGTCGGTCTGTCTTCGCTTGGAATGAACGATTGGTGGTATCTGCGAGGCGTATTAGTTTAGCATATCGATCTCCCTAGTTTAAGCAAGAGATTGCATACGCGTTCAACCGTTTGTGACTTTATGGGACTCTTTCTGCATACTTTAGTTATCGCCGTGCGAGTTAAGGCTGCTCAATTAGCTTGTTGTACCATTCCAAGAAGTAAGAGCAAAATATTTTATTTCTGAACACAAAAAACTCAAGAAGTAGCAATCGCCTTGTGCCAAGATTGATGAATTGACCTGTTCCATTTTCAAGAGGTATAAGACGGAAATATTCAATTTATTTTTTGAGAAAAACAAGAAATAGGTAACACGTTGATGGCTCGACAAAATCGGATCAAGGCAAATTATTTTGATGGAAACAACGAAACCGTAGCCATCATCGGGAGATATGAAAAGAAAGTTAACCAATAAGAACCGAGTATCGAGAATACACTGGTGATAGTGATCTCTTAGTCTTAGCATGCATCATTGCCATCAAGGCAAGCTAAGCTAGTCGGCCGGATAAACAAGGTGGCAGCCTAGTAGGTACATCTCATACCAAGTTGCCAATGTTACAATAATGCAAGCTCCAGTTCTCGGTTCAATAGAAATACAATAGTGCATAGGAAGCAACCGCGTGGAGGATACAGTACTATAGCGAGAGCGTTAGGCGCGTTTGGCTTCCGCCGGCGCGGCTCCCGTTTACTTGTCGTAGGCGAGCCATGCATCTAAAATCCAATGTTTGGATTGTGCACAATGGTTTTGATTTCATGCATGTATTAGAGTGCTCGATGTCCATGAAGATGTCTATGACGAAAGTCTTGGCGTCATTGTTAGAGAAGGATAATCCAGGTGTTGCCATTGATGGTGGGTGTTCCCTATTTTTACGAGTCAACTCATTGCTTCACTACGCGCTGTGCATTTTTTTTCATCCATCAAAGCAAATTGGGGTCGTCCTAAATTTTTGTAACTTGGTTTCCCATGTGATACCTACATCCCTGTTGCAAAATGATTAAGTTCTAGGTTTACAATAAGTAAAACTTCTCTATGTTGACCGAATTTACTGGAAAATACTATGTGAATATCTACTGTTAGATTTATATAGTACAAAATATATCGTAGGATGAATCTAATAAAACTAAAATTTTGTGGTAGGTGACTATATATTTTTCTACGAGTTAGTCAAAATTGAAGTAGTTTAGCTAGCTTAGGATAAACCTTAACTTGAATTGTTTTTGAACAAAGGAAGCACGAGATAATAAAGTGACAAGAGAGAGACCAGAAAAGTTTTGGAAAGATCCGAAGGTGTTCGGAGAAAGGATAAGGAAAAGGACCAAAAAGGGTTTCCGAATAAATGATTATTTGAATATATTTATTATACATTAATTATAAATTAATATAGTAAATAAATATTTAAATAAAGATTTATAAAAGGTGTTCTATAAGTTAGGCAAAATTCTGAAGGGATTTTATCTAAAAAGAAACAGATGAAAAAGGCAAAAAGGAAACCACAGAGGGGCTGCTTTTGAACCAGCCCAAGTGGGCGACAAATAAAGCGGGACACGCAGAGGCAGCAGCCGCTACTCACCGCCGTCACGGGCTTCTCAACCCCGTCCCAAGGGAGCTTCTCAACCCCGTCCCAAGGGAGCTCACGGGGGAGCAGCCGCGCGGGCGGGCTGGGTTGGCTTGCAGCCCACCCAGGAGCCACTGCCGCTGGCAGTCGCGCGGGTAGGTGCGCTAGCGGGCTAGCCACCCTGTCCAGCGCTAGCCGCCACCATCGTCCGCCTCGCGGGCCACTGGGCGCGCGCGGACCACCCGGCTTGCTCTCGCCGCTATGCCACCGCCTCACTGCTGGCCGACGCGCGGGTGGGATTTGGCCCATCCGGCTGGATGGTTTGGTTTGCCCCTTTTTCTTATTGTTTTTAGTCTCACATGGGAACCCTAAGGTGGAGGGAACCCCTCCCTGCGCCTATATAAAGAGGTACCCATGAGAGGATTAAAACACGCCAATTTCCACCTGAAAATAATAAAAAGGCCTGTGTTGCCTATATCCTCTCTCTCTCTCTCTCTTGCGACTGCGACCCCCTTGTCAGGGTTGTGCAAGCGAGGAGTTCTTCACTGCGGAGCATCATCGCGCTGCGGGATTCGGAGCCGGGAGATCTACTTCTGCAATCTCGGCTGGATCGGAGAGAAGCGGGAGTCGTCGTCAAGCATCGTACGTGTGTGACTCCCTCTAGCAGCATCATGCTTTCGATGCTAGGAGTTGTCGGGGAGCCGCAGGACATCGTGACCTCGAGGTCAGCGCCAGTGCGTCTTCTTCATCCATGTTCCTCGCGGTACGTTAACCGCGCTCGGTCTTCAAAGGTATGAATACAATTACCCCTCCCATTAATGCATTACTAGTAGATAGATATTAGGCATCCGAGGTTTGCCGTGTAGTAAATTTTTTGATTTTCTGCACGGAACCCCTACACTAGGTTCACGCATCTCTTTAATTCTAGTTTCAAAACCATTATCATGTTTTATTATTATTTGATTGAATTCTATTTTTCGTAAAGTGCCCGAGGCAGCCACCAGCGACTAATTTATGTGGATACTACGTTTGTAAGTTCATAAGTGAGTCGATCAGTGAGCGGTGCATAAATTTAACTATTCATGATATGCGGGAGAAGCTCCTACGAGAGGGCCACCTACAAGCAATTCAAGAGGAATCGGCGGGAGTTTTTCTTAAGGAGGTCATACATAAAGATGGAGAAAACTATTCCTGCTCCACATAATTTAATGATCTCTATGTAATGATCTCCATGTAATTAAATAATATGTATGCTCGTAACCTAAATTGTATATATATCATCTCTTGGAAAGTCACTTACGCCAAACCTCTCTCCTCTACCGATCCTCCTGTCGCGGAAGAAATCCGCCCCAAAACGCTGTCGCGGTAGAACCTGCTGCCGCAACAGCCAAATCCACCAAAACGCTATCGCGGAAGAGATCCTTTAGTCCGGGTTCCATCCCTTGTTGTCGACAGATGCCACGTGGAGTGCGTTTAGTGGCATCTGAATCCACCGAAACGTTGTCGCGGCAGAGGTCCTTTAGTCTCGGTTTCGTCGCTCATTGTCGACAGCTGCCACGTGGAGTGCCTTTAGTCCCGGTTCGTAACACAGTCGGGACTAACGGGGGCATCTAGTCCCGATTTGTCAGTCCTGGTTGGGCAACCGGTACTAGAGGCCGTCCCGAACCTGGACAAGAGACCCGTTTTCTACCTGTGGATGCCTTCTAGAAGGGAATGCCACATGACACCTACATAGCTATATCCAACCACATAGGTCATATCAAGAGTTTTATCCCGAAGATAATTCAGAGCAAACACTATACAATGCCTTCAACAAGGAAACCTCGCGTGAATACCTCCATTGACAGGTTCAATCAATAGAGGTGGGACCTAGAGGTTTCACCCCTAGAACTTGAGACCCCGCACTTATATAGAAGTATTTCCCTCGTGACATGTACCCAACATATGACAAGGGAAATACTTCTATTCCTCCGGGGGGGTCCTGTGTTCACCGTCCTTCACTTTGTTTGTGTGACATGTACCCCTCAGCGTGGTAGAAATAAATGAGGCAGGTGGCGGGTCCCACCACTTCTATCATCATTGTTATCCTCTCGCACGGCCTTATCTCCATTGCTCCTTCACACGAACATGAAAGCAAGCACAGTTTCTTTGTCGTCGCCATGGCCACCACCGTTTACTAGGTTATTGTCACCGTCCGCAGCCCTAAATCCCCTACTCTCAATTTCGACGGCCTGATGTTGTTTCCAAGCACATGTGTCACCTCCTCTCCCCTCACCCCTTCTTCTCTCCCTTAAAAATATGAGCACGGATATACGGTGGTAAATCGAGTCCTTCCCCTGGGGATGGATGCTTGATACATGAGAGCATGTTCTCGAAGCCCTCCGTTCGTGGTCGGTGGGGAGGGAAATCGGTGGTTATGTCATCGAGTATCTCGCTTTTCTGCTTCCATGGCCATCCAACAACGGGAGGTGGTGGTACCAGCCAGGGGCGATGATGCTGCGTGCGTGGAGCTACTGCTGCAAGCGGCCGATGGCCTCGATACAAACCACAGCTACCATTGCTACACATGCCGCCGCCAGTGCTACAAATAGCTATCGTGGTTGCTACAAGCGGTCGACTCCCTTGCTACAAACTTCGGATACCATTGCTAGAGGCACCACCGGAGTTGCAAGCGGCCAACGCAGTTGCTACCACCGGTCGTCCAGGTTGCTACAGGAGGCACAACTAGATTTGCAAGTGGCCAACGTAGTTGCTACCATCGGCTATCTAGGTTGCTACAATCGGCGCCATCGGAGTTGCAAGCGGCCAACATGGTTGCTACCACCGGCCGTCCAGGTTGCTACCAGTAGCCATCTCGATTTCTACAACTGGCCAACGAGGTTTCTACAAGCGGCGGCGCCAGAGCTACAAGCAGGCCGTCAGCCGGGGAGTCACCGTCTGAGTAGATTTTTCTAAGTTGTCTTTGTTTATGCTGCAAGGAGTTGCTACGGGAGACGTAAACACGTGATGGGCGAGTGTTGCTATTGCTGCAAGGAAGAACTCCGTTGCTGCCGGGGGAATGCGTTCTCACCAGAGTCAGAGTTGTCAGGTGTCAGGTGCGAGCGGGTGGAGAAGCTTAGGCCATAGATTTGTTCCTCTCTGCTACTATTTTAGACAGGGGAGACGAAGCAGGGAAACAACAAAGAAGAGTTGGCTAATCATGCAGTTAAGCAGCGTCCAATCAGACGGTTTTGGAGGCGAAGAATCACGTCATCGCATCCTCCGAGGGACGCTCAGCACGACCCATAGGACAATCACATGTTCATATGCCATCTCAAGGCTATAGGTAGATAACAGGGGCTGTTTCAGCCTGGTCCATTAGGTGTCAACATTAAACACAACCTAGATCTAGATCATGAAGATTGATTGTAACCACCATGTTGCTAGCCATATCATGGCTCATTTGGATAGAACATTACCCTATTGGCATTACAGATGCATACGGCGAAAAAAGAAAGAAGAATTACATTAAAGAAAGTCCCGCTACAGTTGTCGGTTCCTTGAAACTACCGATCAAACACCACCAAAACAGCACCAGGAATCCAACAACTCCAAAAGTGATGCCTCCAAGAAGGGAACAGTGCTCAAGCGCCATTACGTCCCGATCAAAGATCATAGATTTTCACCCTGGAGAAAGTCCACACTCACAAAACAATGCCTTCAACAAGCTCATTGTCAGGCATAACCAGTTAAGGATAGACCTTGAGTTTTCACCCTGTAGGTTTAGACACTGAATTCCTCTTGGGCTATCGCTTCCATTTGCAATTCCGCTGCTCCAGGTCACAAAAACACCAAACCAGAATCCCTACACCACCAGGGCTCAAACTTCCATTGCTAGTCTTTAGTTCTCGGCTTCCATGCCATTCTCCGTGTATGAATTCACCGTGGAACCAAGGCATGTTCCATGATGGCAACAGACCACAAAGCTTCACAATGCCCCCTCTGAAACCAAACAGCCAACAAAAAACATGGTTGCACGCGACCAAAACAACGTCCGCACCTGCATACTCCAGGCATGTTGTCCATTTGGAATTCACTGGTGGAGTCTTCCGGAACTTGGTTGTCCACCCAAGACAATGATGACTGGCGACAAGCATTTTTCATCACAGAGAGAGAGAGAAATCCAAAGACCACCACTTTTATTTAAAGCCACGCCACCAGCCGACAGCAAAGAAGAAGATGAACTTGAGATGAAAAAACAGGGACAGAAAGCCGCATGGCCGATAGGCACAACACAATACCGAGATCAGGCGCAGATCAGGTCTAGAATGGCCTGCCCCGCCTCTAGCGTCGCGCCGCCGTCGGCCACCGCTGCCTGCACCCGTCTATATCCATCCTCCATCCGCTCCTCTATGAGATATCCAAGACCCGCTGAAGCCGAAGCCGTACCCCACAACCCATGGAGATCACCTGCGTGAGCCCTCTCCTGCCCTTAGCCTTCGGCGAGAAGGGCACCACCACCGCCGACATCAGTGATACGTCGTAAACGTATCTATAATTTTTGATGCTCCATGCTTGTTTTGTACCAACTATCTTATGTTTTGTCTACACTTTATGGTATTTTTATACATTTCTGGAACTAACCTATTAACAAGATGGCATAGTGCCAGTTCCTTTTTTCTGCTATTTTTGGTTTTAGAAAAGCTAGTAAAGAAATATTATCGGAATTGGACGAAACAAAAGCCGAAGTCAATATTTTACCGTAACAAATACGGAGTCCGGAGGGGGGACGAAGAGGTGCCACAGGGCGGCCAGACCACCCCATGGCGCGGCCAAGGGTGGGCCCGCGCCAGGGCATGGTGTGGGTCCCCTGGTCCTCAATCGACCTTGCCCCTTCGCCTGTATAAACACCCCGAGGAGAAAACCCTAGGCACCCGATCAGAAATCCACGAAAAAGTACGTAGCCGCCGACACATCGTGCCTAGATCGGGAGGGATCTGAAGCTCTTCTCGGCACCCTGCCAGAGAGGGGAGATCATCCCGGAGGCCTTCTTCATCACCATGTCAGCCTCCGGAGTGATGCGCGAGTGGTTCATCTTTGGACTATGGGTCCATAGTAGTAGCTAGATGGTCGTTTATCCTCTTTGTGCTATCATATTTAGATCTTGTGAGCTGCCTATCATGATCAAGATCATTTATTTGTAATCATATATGTTGTGTTTGTTGGGATCCAATGGATATTGAGCACTACGTCAAGATTGATTATTGATTCTATCATGTCTATGTTATTTGTGATCTTGCATGCTCTCCGTTGCTAGTAGCTACTCTGGACAAGTATTGCTTGTGGCTCCAAGAGGGAGTATTTATGCTCGATAGTAGATTCATGCCTCTAGTAATCTGGGGGAGTGACAGAAACCTCTAAGGTTATAGATGTGCTATTGCTACTAGGGAGAAAACAAAAATCCTTTGTCCAAGGGAAATTGTATTATTTACTTTACACACTTTGCTTAATATAATTATCCGTTGCTTGCAACTTAATACTGAAAGGGGTTCAGATGATAACCTGAAGGTGGATTATTAGTCATAGATGCAGTTGGATTACAGTCTATGTATCATGTTGTAATGCCCAATCAAATATCGTAGAGATCAAGATGTCTAGTATATGCATTGTTATGCATTCTCAATCTGTCAATTGGCCAACTGTAATTTATTCATCCAACATGTTATTTATCTTATGGAGAAACACCTCTAGTGAATTGTGGGCCCCGCTCCATTTCTTCCCACTGATATTCAATCTACTGCCTATTGTTTACATTCTTCAATTACTACAAGCAATTACTTTCTCCCATACTATACGTTTAATCCTTTGTTTTCAGCAAACTGGTGAGCTTGACAACCTCACTTTAAGTTGGGACAAAGTATTGTGGTTGTGTTGTGCAGATTCCACATTGCTAGCAACACCTTGGGAGCTGTTTCCTTTCTCCTACTGGTTCGATAACCTTGGTTTTACAACTGAGGGAAAACTTGCTACTGTTCTCATCATACCTTGCTCTTGGGGTTTCCCAATAGGCTCTAAAGTAACCGAGCCACATCAATCAGCGACGACAGCGGCCTGGTAGGGCTGGGGGTGGAGGGACTAGGCGGCGGCTGGGGGCCTCCAGGATCACCCGAGCGGAGGCGACCCGGGAGGGATCCTATTTTGGTGGAGCAGCCGGGTAGAACTTCTAATAGGACATAATTTTGGATTAGAAACTAACTGCAGAAACTTCATGTTGTTGTAATCAGTAACTGTAATTTTACTACTACCACGAATTTATAAAAGCTCATTTCCCTGCTTTTTTTGCTATTACAGGAGAAAAATAGTCTGAGTGTTTAGATCAGATGATTCTTGGTCGCGAGAGAAATAACAACGTTGCTTTTTGGAAGAGTCGTACTACGTGTTTCCCGGGAGATAATTTCCTAAAATCCCCCGGGTCCCGTCTGACACGTGTCCAAAAAACCCCTAAATCCTATTTTTGCTACAAATTTACCCGCTTTTGTTACAAATAGTCTCGCTTTTTCTACATGTAGTAGAAAACAGTTCTGTCTAGAAATACAAAAATAGACTGAACCTCGCCGGAGACCTCATCGGCGACCATTTAGCAAAAAAATTGTGCTAATACAGCAAACCCGAGCTCCCCTAAGACTTTCACCGGAGACCTCACCGGAGACTTCGTCGGAGACCTTGTAGCAAAAACTTTGTTCTAGTGTAGCAAAATCACAAAAAGTTTGTAGCAAAAAATTGGGCTAATGTAGCAATCAGATCTTGCCGGAGACTCGCCGGAGAATTTCGTCGAGAGACCTCACTGGAGACCTTGTAGCATAAAATTTGCGCCATTGTAGCAAAACCACTAAATGATTGTAGCAAAAAATGTTATATTATAGCAAATCCAACTTCGCCGGAAACCTCGTCAAAAATCTCGTAGCAAAACATTTACTACTAAGGTAGCACCACCGTTGGCCGCATATAGCAAAACATGATGCCACTTGTAGGACATCCGACGTCCGTATGTAGCACTACTGACGACCCCATGTAGCAAACCTCATGTGTTGGTTAGACGGCTGCGACTGGCTGGAAGGAGGTGCGAGGTGGGCGAAAGCTTCCAGCCAAGGGCGCGCGGACATCCACAATGGGGCAAGACGACAGCAGGATCGAGGCGCGACGGCAATAGCCATGGGATGCGGCGGTAGAATCCCCCACAGGGGCATGCCGGCGATAGCCAGGGCGGCGTGCGGCGAGGAGTAGGTGCGAGAAGCTATGGGTGGCGCATGACAAGTAGCATGCGTGAGGAGCTGTGGGCGGCGAGCGGTTGGGCTACAGGTGGCGCATGGTGACTTAGCTCATTAATTTGGGAACAAGGAAGAAAGAGATAAGGGAGATTCGTGCAGGGTCCCACCCACCAAGGCGTGACCGCACCCGTGAGGCAAAGACCTGAGTGTTGGGAATATGCTATATGGGTATCCTCATAGCATGTCTCCTATCCGGATAACCCGGGTGGCCCATAGTTGGTAGCATAGCCTATGGGCTGCTAGGCGGCCCAGTTAGATGGATCCAGAAGGGAGGCTCATGCCGGATAAAGGAAGGCTACGGTGGAGTCACCAGCATACCCGGAGCCTTGGAGTGCAAGATACACAAGACTAGTAATAGACGGTGTAGGACTCCGTAACCTGTCCGGCTAGGACTTTTCCCTATAACCCTAGGACCTGGCGACTATATAAGTCGGGCCTATGGGAGACTTTATGGCACAATCTCAGACGTTCAAATACAACTTCAGACAACCTCGCACAGCGAACCAATTTCTGTAACTCGGCGTATTGCCCTTATAGTGATTTATAGCAGGAGTAGGATTCCGCTAGCGTCGTGGGATCTGAACCTGGGTAAGCTGTGTTACCTCGTACCCGTCAACCGTCCGCCTTCCCCCATGTCTCTAAACACGCGCTGTGAGGACCCCTCCATGGCGTACTCGTCGGAAATACCACGACAGTTGGCGTCCACCGTGGGGCAAGAGGTGCTTCAGGCTTTTCAGCGGGCGAGGACCAAGATATTCGCGGGAATCGGCGAAACCGTAGCCATCGGTCGTGTTCTCTTCTCCAGCAACGTTACGATCGTCCCTCCTAACGAGTTCTGGATCCCGACGAAGACGAACCCTACGCGGTGTTCGATCGTTCCTATCGGAGACATCCACCTCTTCATCGGCGAAACCGACTCGGACACTAGTTCCCTCGGAGTCGGAGGAACATCAAGGCCCACACGGACCGCCTACGGGCAGGATACGTTCGCGGAAGGATCGATGTCGGATCTCTCTTCGGAGTTTGCCGGCAAAGATCGGAAAAATTCAAGGCCCACCCAAACCGCCCCTGTGTAGGATATAAAGGTGGAAGATCACTACAAATCCACCGGCTTCGCCCGCGCGTCTGGACAACAGAGATCCAAGTTCGTCGGCGTGGTTACCATCTTCGATCTGGCGCGCTGAATTCAGAGAGAAGGCGAAAACCCCCGCGATTACCTGGCCAGGTGGCTCTGTATACGAGCCGATCTGGCCCACTACCCCGATGATAACGCTTTGTATCAATTCGTGGAAGGACTGGACCGTGGCACGCTTCTCCGACATTCTTTAAGACGACAGCAGGCAACGGGACGCCTTACCCTTGAACAGATGGTGAGCACCATCAATAACTACGCGGAGGCTGACGCGGAAGCCTAGAAAGCACTCGCGCTCATCGACGGAGAACCTCCAATTCAGCCACCGCCACCACCGCCTCCGGACGCCATCGTCGCAGCTGCACCACCACCTCCAGTCATCGTTGCTACCGTTGCACCTCCACCGCCCGTCATCGAGGAAGTCCTAGCACCCTTCGACTCTGTCATTGACGCGCTTTATGCTGATTTCAGTGCAGATTCAGAGGAGATATATTTCAGTCCAGAAGAGCTAGACTGTAACACCCTCAGAATCGGCCCTATGCAAGTTTTAGCGAAACCCGCCAAACCCGCATAGAAACGATTCAAAGGTGCCCACCAGGCACTTTCGTGCGGGTGGAAAACGAAGTAATAACATTACACAACAGTCCTCGATGGGACCCACAGAACAGATATATATATAGCTGCGACTCAATGAGTCAAGAATACAAATATACGGTACAAAGATCCAAATCACCTCGAAAACGATGGAGCGTCCCACTACGGACAAGATGCAAATGGGGCTAAGAGCCCTGAAGAATAACCAATGGCGTCCATAACCCTGCCCAGGCCAAGCCGAAAGGGTAACCCTGCTAACAGCGTCGATCCCAAAACCTGCTTAAACAAAGGGGTGCCGACAAAGGGCAAAGCAAAAAGAGGAGCGTCAGTACTGAGGCCAGTACATGGCGAGGCTAGAATTCGGCGGTCCTCGCCTACATAGGTATGGTGGACTGAAGCGGCAGCGGCAGCATGCACTAGACGACCTATAGAGACTCGATACAACTGGCGGCTATCAGAGAGGGGTGAGAAAGACCTATTCGGAACCAACCTGGTACTATCATCAACAAACCCGTCCTGGTGTTTCCCCCTCGAGACCAAACGAGGAAGTCAACCAAGGAACTCACACCATTGGCCGTTTTATTTATTCAGTTATCGTTGCAGCACTTACTAATCAGGTATAGATAATTGTCCTGATAAAAGAAGCAGTGGGCCCTTTTAGTTATTCATTCCGTTGTAGTTGCAACAATTACTAATCAGATACAGATAGCATGAGATAAACCCAAAACCCAGCAGTTGTTGGTACTTCTATTTAGCCATTCCGTTGTAGTTGTAATACTTACTAGTCAGGTACAATTGTCGCAAGCGACAAACCAAACAAGCAATTGTGGGCAGTATTATTTAGCCATTCCATTATAGTGAAGCTGATTACTAGTCATTATAAAGTCAAATTTATAGCAATAAACTTTAGTTATGCTTGTCTATGGTCGAGATACTGTGCTCCAAGTCGTCCATAACCGCGGACACGGCTTTCAGAAAGTTTTACCCGGCCGGGGTGCACCAATAGCAACACACGCTCGATCAACCTCGGAAAAACCAAATCAAAACCCAACGAGGCCTTCACGACAAAGCAATCACAGGATTCAGAATTATTTCAGGGGGCCACCCCATTAAGCTACCCGCAACGAAGTAAGCAAGCTCCGAGACGGACCCAAGGTTTGGGTATACGGCTGTGAACGACTGGGAACCCAAAACTGGGCTTGTCGACACCGCGGAATCGTGTCCCGATCCTAAACAGTACAGGTGCTATCTGTCGCACAATTTAAATAAAACAGTAAAGCATGGCATAAGTACAGGATCGTAAATAAAACCTCAAACTAGTTTGTGGCCCCAAGAAATAAGACTGAATCAAGCTCTGGCTCAGGGGGGTCCCATATACCTCCCGGATGTGGATAGCGCGATAAATCAAGGAACGGGTATCAAGTACTCGGGGTCCTACGGGACATAAGTGGGCGTTCGGAAACCAAATAGTTTCTATCACCCACCGATGCCTCTGCTTACTTCAATTTTAGTTGTTAAACAGGAATTTAAAGTGAACGATAAGTAAAACCATGATCATCTCCAACATCAAACATGCGGCAAGGCTCCAACAACTGTGGCACTTGACAACACGCAACGGCACTTGAGCAAGCGACTACGACGCGCAAGTCCAACTATCTACCAAACAACAGGTAATAGGATGTGTCCAAGGCAATATAAGGCTGCACGGGATATCACGGGTACGGAAACTAGAGCATCGCAACACAGATAGCAATAGATCAACAGGAGGGAATAAATACTATTAAAGTAAGATAGGTAGAAAGGGGGAGATGCTCGCCTGAAAACATTGCCGAAGGTTCAACCGAAGATCGGGGCGAAGCTCACATCAACTCAACGGCCTTATCCGCGAAGAAGCAAAACGCTAGAATCAACACCGGATGCAATATTTAATACCACGGCAAAAGATCGGGCATGATGCATGTATGATGCGTGACATGGCAGAGGTGCAATGCAATTAGGTCATATTAAGCGGAACCGGGGGTCCCGACATTTAATTATATGGTTCAAGTTGTTTAGCTACCCTGCAATTTAAATGTTGTTAGAACATGGCAAAGGATAGTACCAGTTCGCTACACAAATTTAGATGAGGCCAATATGAGACTAGATTTTCCCACATATGGGCCCCATATTTAATTATTAGGTGATTTGGCATAAGGCCCCCAAACCACACGAATATGCATGCGAGTATGACAATTCAATATGCATCAATTGTTATTATATTATAAAATAGGGTTTTGGGAAGGGTTCACACATTGAGGGGTCTCGACGGTCTTGGGGATCCGGGGTTCGGGGTTCAGGGTTCGACGGGATCGGGATCGGACTCCGGGGTTTAGGGTCTTCGGATCGGGGATGTAGATCTTGGCGTCCGGATAGAAGAACTTGGCGTGGCGTCGGGGCGCATCGGATTCTCCTGGTCGCTGTCGTTCTTGTCGTCATGCAGATCTTGTCGGGTCCCACGGGGTCGAACTTGCTGTTCCGTGTAGGCGTTCTCGAGGTCGATGGCGAACTTGTCCGGTACCGGGGTTTCTCGGATATCTTGGCGCGGCACCGGGTACGGGATCGGGCTTTGGGTTCGGGGGGGTCGCGGCGTCCGTAGTAGGTCTTGGCGCTTCGGTTCGATGTCGTCCTCCAGGTATCGCAGGCACTCGGTGTAGATGGCGTTGACGGGCTTGAGACAGAGAACGGGTACTGTAACCATGGGTTCGGACGTTGACTTGGTACAACACACAAGCACCAACACATACACGCAGGAGCACACACGCAGAGGCTAGACGGGGGTTGCTGCACGGTCGGAGGCGGATGGCATCTTGACAACGGGGTGGGTCCCGCGGGGCAGGTGGGTCCAGGCGGGGCCAGCGTCGCGGCGAGGAGCTAGGGCAGCAGAGCAACTCGAGGAGGGCGCCGGCGGAGGCACAGCCAGACGCGGCGGCGGCCGGAGACGCGTAGAGCTTGGCGGAGGACGGCGGCAGGCAGGAACGTCGCGGGGAGCGCGCCGGGCCGGCTAGGGAGCGGTCGCGGTACTGGACGGAGGCGCGCCGGCGGCGGCTAACGGGCTTGGAGAGGAGGGAGGGGTGGAGGACGGCCGGCGCGGGCTGGTGGCGGTTGGGGCGGTGAAGCTCGCCGTTGAGGAGGGGAAGGGGCGAGGGTGGCCGGAGGCGCTGGAGGAGGCCGGCGGAGCGAGGCGGCACCGGCCGGTTTTGGCGGCGACGCGGTGGTGGAGGCGGAGCCGCGAGGCTGCGCGGCGGCGGAGGGCGGAGCCGCGCCGGTAGAGGGAGGAGCGGCGGCAGGGCGGCGCAGGCGAGGGGGCGGGGGCGCGGTCGCCGGCGAGGAGGGGAAGAGGCGGGGAGGAGCCTGGGGGGAGGAGAGGGAGGTCTGTGCGGGCCGGGGAGGAGCCTGGGGGAGGAGGCTGCGGGGCGGTGGGAGGTGAGGACGAGCGCGAGGCATGGCCGGAGGGCGGCGGCAGCGAGCAGAGCGCGCAGGGAGGCGAGGCAAGCAAGGAGGAGGGAGGAGAGCGAGGGAGGAAGAAGGGGGAAACGCGGGCGCGTGGGGGAGAGAGAGTGCGGGACCGGGGTGGGGCTGCGCGCGGGATCGGGGTGGGGATCGGGTGTGGGGAGGGTGGCGTGTGTGGTGTGCTGTGTGTGCGTGTGATGGGTGTGTGCTAGGAGAGAGAGTGGTGTGGGTGGGGAGGATTAGGTGGCAGATGGGGATTGGGTGAGGGAGGGAGTTGGGGTGAGGTGGCGAGAGGGGGTTGGTTGGAGTGAGGTGGAGAGGGGTTGGGTAGAATAGGACTAGGTAGAAAAGGTTTGGGGTGGACCGATTTAATTTCTGGGGTGGTCGTTCGGGTCGATTCGGCCCGTTCGACTGCCCCACTAAAAATAATTAATCAGTTTATTTATTTTAATCGCACCGTTTGCAAACCGATAGCCGACAAACAAAATAATTCCGGAGACCCGGTTTTTCGTTTGAATAAAGACGGGCCGTTTAGAAAACAAAAATAGGTTTTCCTGCAAATAGTTTTATGCAAGCAAATGCAAGATGATAACGACGCTCAAATGCAATGTGGTATGATGACATGAGCATGCGGTCATGATGATGCAATGCACAAAAGAAACGCGATTTTCTAGTAGTGGTTTTGCGGGATGCCACAATTCGACACCACTAACAATGGATCTCGCCCTCGAGATCCGCCTCATGGTACCGGAAAGAAGGTCGGTGATCTGCATCTTCTCGCTCCGTGTAGATCTTCGCGACACCACTAACAATGGTGATTTCTTCGCCTTGAAATCGGCGACACCACCAACAAGACGTCGTTGATCCCGTTCGTCAAGAGAACACTCTGGATAAACAACGGACGAAGTCAAAGGTAAGGCCACCTCTAACTTTCATGGACGGAGTAAAATTGCATCGATCCACCATCCAATATACTAAGCAAATGATAAGAGTAGTGGTATGGTCGCGACTCCATCCCGCACTCAAAGCATTACTCTGTACACGAACAGATAGATGATGCAACCAACCCTCAGGATTTGGACTGAAGATCTCGACAAACAAGGTTCAGGAACAAAGGGGTGATGCAGACTCTGCATCGGATCTGGCGTAGAGGATGTCGTCGCGTTGGAAAACACCGGAAGGCACAAACAAGGAACAAATAGTGGTACCACAGTAGACGGATTCCTCAGGCAGCATGAACACCGGATGGTAGAACACCGTTATCAGAGGAGGAAGCGAAACCCTGAAGGTACGACGGAACCCAACCACGGGAAATCCTGGACTCGAAGAAAAGATAAGAGAGCAGATTCAAAACACGCAGAGGTGAGAGGAGAGCAGCAGAGGGTAAGGAGTAAAATCAGACCTAGCCAGAACTATCCAACCGATTTTTCAAAAATAGTTTGGACACTCTACTTCGGCCGTTAGCTAGGTTATCCTACAGGCTGGACTCGTGGGGTATCGCAACTGCTGAGCTCTGATACCACTCTGTAACACCCTCAGAATCGGCCCTATGCAAGTTTTAGCGAAACCCGCCAAACCCGCATAGAAACGATTCAAAGGTGCCCACCGGGCACTTTCGTGCGGGTGGAAAACGAAGTAATAACATTACACAACAGTCCTCGATGGGACCCACAGAACAGATATATATATACAGCTGCGACTCAATGAGTCAAGAATACAAATATACGGTACAAAGATCCAAATCACCTCGAAAACGATGGAGCGTCTGACTACGGACAAGATGCAAATGGGGCTAAGAGCCCTGAAGAATAACCAATGGCGTCCATAACCCTGCCCAGGCCAAGCCGGAAGGGTAACCCTGCTAACAGCGTCGATCCCAAAACCTGCTTAAACAAAGGGGTGTCGACAAAGGGCAAAGGAAAAAGAGGAGCGTCAGTACTGAGGCCAGTACACGGCGAGGCTAGAATTCGGCGGTCCTCGCCTACATAGGTATGGTGGACTGAAGCGGCAGCGGCAGCATGCACTAGACGACCTATAGAGACTCGATACAGCTGGCGGCTATCAGAGAGGGGTGAGAAAGACCTATTCGGAACCAACCTGATACTATCATCAACAAACCCGTCCTGGTGTTTCCCCCTCGAGACCAAACGAGGAAGTCAACCGAGGAACTCACACCGTTGGCGGTTTTATTTATTCAGTTATCGTTGCAGCACTTACTAATCAGGTATAGATAATTGTCCTGATAAAAGAAGCAGTGGGCCCTTTTAGTTATTCATTCCGTTGTAGTTGCAACAATTACTAATCAGATACAGATAGCATGAGATAAACCCAAAACCCAGCAGTTGTTGGTACTTTTATTTAGCCATTCCGTTGTAGTTGCAATACTTACTAGTCAGGTACAATTGTCGCAAGCGATAAACCAAACAAGCAATTGTGGGCAGTATTATTTAGCCATTCCATTATAGTGAAGCTGATTACTAGTCATTATAAAGTCAAATTTATAGCAATAAACTTTAGTTATGCTTGTCTATGGTCGAGATACTGTGCTCCAAGTCGTCCATAACCGCGGACACGGCTTTCAGAAAGTTTTACCCGGCCGGGGTGCACCAATAGCAACACACGCTCGATCAACCTCGGAAAAACCAAATCAAAACCCAACGAGGCCTTCACGACAAAGCAATCACAGGATTCAGAATTATTTCAGGGGGCCACCCCATTAAGCTACCCGCAACGAAGTAAGCAAGCTCCGAGACGGACTCAAGGTTTGGGTATACGGCTGTGAACGACTGGGAACCCAAAACTGGGCTTGTCGACACCGCGGAATCGTGTCCCGATCCTAAACAGTACAGGTGCTATCTGTCGCACAATTTAAATAAAACAGTAAAGCATGGCATAAGTACAGGATCGTAAATAAAACCTCAAACTAGTTTGTGGCCCCAAGAAATAAGACTGAATCAAGCTCTGGCTCAGGGGGGTCCCATATACCTCCCGGATGTGGATAGCGCGATAAATCAAGGAACAGGTATCAAGTACTCGGGGTCCTACGGGACACAAGTGGGCGTTCGGAAACCAAATATTTTCTATCACCCACCGATGCCTCTGCTTACTTCAATTTTAGTTGTTAAACAGGAATTTAAAGTGAACGATAAGTAAAACCATGATCATCTCCAACATCAAACATGTGGCAAGGCTCCAACAACCGTGGCACTTGACAACACGCAACGGCACTTGAGCAAGCGACTACGACGCGCAAGTCCAACTATCTACCAAACAACAGGTAATAGGATGTGTCCAAGGCAATATAAGGCTGCACGGGATATCACGGGTACGGAAACTAGAGCATCGCAACACAGATAGCAATAGATCAACAGGAGGGAATAAATACTATTAAAGTAAGATAGGTAGAAAGGGGGAGATGCTCGCCTGAAAACATTGCCGAAGGTTCAACCGAAGAGCGGGGCGAAGCTCACATCAACTCAACGGCCTTATCCGCGAAGAAGCAAAATGCTAGAATCAACACCGGATACAATATTTAATACCACGGCAAAAGATCGGGCATGATGCATGTATGATGCGTGACATGGCAGAGGTGCAATGCAATTAGGTCATATTAAGCGGAACCGGGGGTCCCGACATTTAATTATATGGTTCAAGTTGTTTAGCTACCCCGCAATTTAAATGTTGTTAGAACATGGCAAAGGATAGTACCAGTTCGCTACACAAATTTAGATGAGGCCAATATGAGACTAGATTTGCCCGCATATGGGCCCCATATTTAATTATTAGGTGATTTGGCATAAGGCCCCCAAACCACACGAATATGCATGCGAGTATGACAATTCAATATGCATCAATTGTTATTATATTATAAAATAGGGTTTTGGGAAGGGTTCACACATTGAGGGGTCTCGACGGTCTTGGGGATCCGGGGTTCGGGGTCGGGTCTCGGGGTTCAGGGTTCGACGGGATCGGGATCGGACTCCGGGGTTTAGGGTCTTCGGATCGGGGATGTAGATCTTGGCGTCCGGATAGACGAACTTGGCGTGGCGTCGGGGCGCATCGGATTCTCCTGGTCGCTGTCGTTCTTGTCGTCATGCAGATCTTGTTGGGTCCCACGGGGTCGAACTTGCCGTTCCGTGTAGGCGTTCTTGAGGTCGATGGCGAACTTGTCCGGTACCGGGGTTTCTCGGAGATCTTGGCGCGGCACCGGGTACGGGATCGGGCTTTGGGTTCGGGGGGTCGCGGCGTCCGTAGTAGGTCTTGGCGCTTCGGTTCGATGTCGTCCTCCAGGTACCGCGGGCACTCGGTGTAGATGGCGTTGACGGGCTTGAGACAGAGAACGGGTACTGTAACCATGGGTTCGGACGTTGACTTGGTACAACACACAAGCACCAACACATACACGCAGGAGCACACACGCAGAGGCTGGACGGGGGTTGCTGCACGGTCGGAGGCGGATGGCATCTTGACGACGGGGTGGGTCCCGCGGGGCAGGTGGGTCCAGGCGGGGCCAGCGTCGCGGCGAGGATCTAGGGCAGCAGAGCAACTCGAGGAGGGCGCCGGCGGAGGCACAGCCAGACGCGACGGCGGCCGGAGACGCGCAGAGCTTGGCGGAGGACGACGGCGGGCAGGAACATCGCGGGGAGCGTGCCGGGCCGGCTAGGGAGCGGCCGCGGTACTGGACGGAGGCGCGCCGGCGGCGGCTGACGGGCTTGGAGAGGAGGGAGGGGTGGAGGACGGCCGGCGCGGGCTGGTGGCGGTTGGGGCGGTGAAGCTCGCCGGCGAGGAGGGGAAGGGGCGAGGGTGGCCGGAGGCGCTGGAGGAGGCCGGCGGAGCGAGGCGGCACCGGCCGGTCCTGGCGGCGACGCGGTGGTGGAGGCGGAGCCACGAGGCTGCGCGGTGGCGGAGGGCGGAGCCGCGCCGGCAGAGGGAGGAGCGGCGACAGGGCGGCGCATGCGAGGGGGCGGGGGCGCGGTCGCCGGCGAGGAGGGGAAGAGGCGGGGAGGAGCCTGGGGGGAGGAGAGGGAGGTCTGAGCGGGACGGGGAGGAGCCTGGGGGAGGAGGCTGCGGGGCGGTGGGAGGTGAGGACGAGCGCGAGGCGTGGCCGGAGGGCGGCGGCAGCGAGCAGAGCGCGCAGGGAGGCGAGGCAAGCAAGGAGGAGGGAGGAGAGCGAGGGAGGAAGAAGGGGGAAACGCGGGCGCGTGGGGGAGAGAGAGTGCGGGACCGGGGTGGGGCTGCGCGCGGGATCGGGGTGGGGATCGGGTGTGGGGAGGGTGGCGTGTGTGGTGTGCTGTGTGTGCGTGTGATGGGTGTGTGCTGGGAGAGAGAGTGGTGTGGGTGGGGAGGATTAGGTGGCAGATGGGGATTGGGTGAGGGAGGGAGTTGGGGTGAGGTGGCGAGAGGGGGTTGGTTGGAGTGAGGTGGAGAGGGGTTGGGTAGAATAGGACTAGGTAGAAAAGGTTTGGGGTGGACCGATTTAATTTCTGGGGTGGTCGTTCGGGTCGATTCGGCCCGTTCGACTGCCCCACTAAAAATAATTAATCAGTTTATTTATTTTAATCGCACCGTTTGCAAACCGATAGCCGACAAACAAAATAATTCCGGAGACCCGGTTTTTCTGTTTGAATAAAGACGGGTCGTTTAGAAAACAAAAATAGGTTTTCCTGCAAATAGTTTTATGCAAGCAAATGCAAGATGATAACGACGCTCAAATGCAATGTGGTATGATGACATGAGCATGCGGTCATGATGATGCAATGCACAAAAGCAACGCGATTTTCTAGTAGTGGTTTTGCGGGATGCCACATAGACTCTGCTATGCGGGAGATGGATGAGGACTACTCGTGCGACGAGCAAGTCAACAATGTCGTCACGTCTCGAGGGGTGTTCGTCACCATTGGGACGGCGATGCATGAAGATCAACTCGGACGAGCTCCGCCTATAGTGATGTAAAAGGGGAAGGGGCCACTTATTGCTGCTGACGATGATCGCGCAAAGGTCATGCATCCTCCGCCTAACCCAGTGCAGCAGGCGCAGGAACTCGGCATCGGCCCGAGCAACAACAACACCGCAAACTTGCCGCCTCCAGCATCTATGTCTGCAGCAGCCCAAGTTACTCCAGCCGATAGAGTGATGTACGGCAATCTCCTCGTCGAGCCACTGAACGTTGCTCATATTCGGAACGTGGCCCAACTTGACGAGAAGAGCCAACAGCTGCTGGAGGAAGCGCAGGCCATCGCGGAGCAAGGCGCTAAGCTAGATCGAGATCTGGTCAACGCGCAGAAGTCCATAGAAAAAGCTAGAGTAATGGAGGCCGAATACAAGACTTTGCTGCAACAGCAGAAGGCCAAGAAAGCTCCGGCTCGCGTCATCAACAATCCTGGTGTACGGCGCAACCTAGGATGGGCTCCCTCGAAGCCGGCACAAGCCAATCCTTACATTGACAGTGAAGGCAAGCAGGTGATGCCCACCCCACTCCTTAACATCGCCGTCGCCAAGACCCTTCTGGAGTAGGATAGATCGCCCGAGGCAGTGGAGCAGGTCTATGACCTAGTGGCCAAGGCGGTGAAGCAGCAGGAAAAGTCCACCTCTCAGAGGATTGAGTCTGACCCAGCGCTCTGCCAATCTAGGTAGTACAAGCCGCCAAGGGACATATCTCCTCTTGATGTCGGGTCTTAGTCGGGTTCATCAGAACGAAGACGGAGGGATGCGCGCAACAGGAAGGATGCTATCCCCATATCCTCCGACCACGGAGAAAAAGCCCGACCTCGTCGCCCATCGCCATCGCCCCGGTCCCCCCGGCATCGCGAAGATTACAAGCCTCACCATCATACGGATATGCCCCCACCCAAGCAGTGCGACATCGTCATCCGCGACAACGCGGAGAAGACCTGTCTGTAGGGGTTCGTAGCATGGAAAACAAAAAAATTCTATCGCATACAAACAAACAAGCCAAGATCTATCTACTAGATTGTAGCCACGAGTTGATAGAATAACTCACCCTCGAAGATTCCAAAGTGTTTAACGAGAGCGGATTCTCGTGGATGATGTAGTCGTACTCTTCCCGGTCTCAAGATCGTGTAGACGATCCTTCCGGCGCTGCGTTCCGGCAGCGCTTCCGCAGTCGGTCACACGTTCGGTACTCGATGAAGACCTTCCTCTCCCTTGTTCCAGCACGCAGCGGAGGTTGTAGCACTCTCCTCGCGATTCCGGCAGCACGACGGCGTGGTACCGGAAGTAGAGGGGAGATCTCGCAGGGCTTCGCCTTAAGCCGGAGCGAGTATGGTGGACTATGAGAGAGGCCTCGGTGATCTAGGGTTTAGATAGACCAAGGAGGAAGGGCTAGGGCGATGGCTAGGGCTTGGGGAAGCCCAAGTCGGCGGCTAGGGTTTGCCCTAGGCGGCGGCAGCAGGAGGTGGTGGCGCCGGCGGCTTAGGGCTAGGGTTTGGAGAGGGCAAGGTGTAGTCTTGGAGGGGCAGCCCTTCCCCTCCTTATATAGGTGGGAGGGCGCGGCCAAGGGGAGGGGAGTCCCTCCCCAACTCAGCTTCCAAGGCCGGCGGTGGAGGGAGAGGGACTTCCTTCCCAAGTAGGTTTCCTACTCTCCCTCCACCAAGCAAACTTGCCGTTTGACTTTTCAAATTGGCGTTTGACTTTTCAAACTAGGATTTGATTTATCCCTTTATTTTGCTCAGCAATGACACCTAGTACATGATGCAACCATTCTAACTTGTTATGACACATTCATGTACCCTTCCCCTCCGGAGTGTCGGACCTTCCGGAACCTTCTAGAACATTCCCGATAAAAACACCGGAACCATTCTCCAACCCAGAAACAGGACTTTCCTTATATGAATCTTATTCTCCGGACCATTCCGGATCTCCTCGTGATATCCCGGATCCCATCCGAGACTCTGAACAACATTCAGTCTCTTACTCATCATTCCATAACTACTCAACAACATTGAATCCTTAAGTGTGTCTCCCTACGGTTCGTGAATTATGCGGACATGATCGAGACACTTCTCCGAACAATAACCAATAGAGGAATCTGGAAATTCATATGGCTCCCACATATTTCTACGATTACTTTGCGATCGAATGAACCACTTACATATGATACCAATTTCCCTTTGTCTCACGATAGTTTACTTATTCGAGGTTTTGATCGTCGGTATCTCTTACCAATAAGTCCGTAGCTCGCTCCATCATACCAGAAAATGGAGTCTTAGTCATTTTACCCATCAGACATGCTTCGCATCTTTCATACCAGAAAAGTCCGTATCTCTTACCAATAAGTCCGTAGCTCGCTCCATCTTCCAATTTCCCTTACCAATAAGTCTGTAGCTCGCTCCATCATACCAGAAAATGGAGTCTTAGTCATTTTTCCCATCAGACATGCTTCGCATCTTTCAAGTGATTCGAAATCAAGTGATTGAAGAAGTCCATCGGAATGGAGTTTCTTCATACGCTTCACTCCAATGTGACCAAGACGACAGTGCCACATATAGGTCGAGTTATCGCTCGATTTCAAACGTTTAGCTTCAATGTTATTAATATGTGTATTTCAATTATCGAGATTCAGTAAGAATAGACCATCTATCAAAGGTGCATGTGCATAAAACATATTACTCATATAAATCGAACAACCATTATTCTCGGACTTAAACAAGTAACCGTCTCGCAATAAACAAGATCCCGATATAATGTTCATGCTTAACGCAGGCACCAAATAACAATTATTTAAGTATAAAACTAATCCCGATGGTAGATGAAGAGGTAGCGTGCCGACCGCGATCACATCAACCTTTGATCTGTTTCCAACGCGCATCGTCACCTCGTTCTTCGCTAGCTTCCGTTTATTCTGCAACACCTATTTCGAGTTACAAATATGAGCAACTGAACCAGTATCAAATACCCAGGCACTACTACGAGTACTAGTGAGATACACATCAATAACATGTATATCGGATATACCTTTCTTCTTGATGTTGCCGTTCTTCAAATCCGCCAAGTACTTTGGGCAATTCCGCTTCCAGTGACCTTCTCCCTTGCAGTAAAAGCACTCAGTATCAGGCTTATGTCTAGCCTTGGTCTTCTTCGTCGGTACGGTAACTTTCTTACCACCCTTCTTGAAGTGTCCCTTTTGCTTAGACTTGCCTTTCTTGAATTTGGTGGTCTTATTGACCATCAACACTTGGTGCTCTTTCTTGATCTCCACTTCTGCAGATTTTAACATGGCGAAGAGTTCTGGCAACTGCTTGTTCATGTTTTGCATATTGTAGTTCCTCACAAAGTTCTTGTAACTTGGTGGTAGTGATTGGAGGACACGGTAAATCCCCAAAGCATTAGGAATCACTATACCCAAGCTTTGGAGTTTGTTTGCGTGCCCAGACATCTTAAGCACATGCTCACTGACGGAGCTGCCCTCTTCCATCTTGCAGTTAAAGAACTTTTCAGAAGCCTCATAGCTCTCAATTGCCGCGTGAGTCTCAAATATCAGTTTGAGTTCACGGACAATATCATGTGGGTCTGAATTCTCAAACCTTTTATGAAGCTCCGATTCTAAACTATACAAGATAGCACACTGAACCGTGGAGTACTGATTCTTCCGAGCGAGGTAAACATTCTTTACTTCATCGGTAGCATCAGCTGCAGGCGGGTCACCCAGCGGTGCATCCAGCACATAGGTCAAATTACCAGCATTGAGGACAATCCTCAAATTGCGGAACCAATCCGTGAAGTTGCTTCCCTTGTTTTTCAACTTTTATTTCTCTAGGAACGCATTAAAATTGATGGTAGGGGCCGCCATTGATCTACAACATATTTGCAATAGTTTAGACTAAGTTTATGACAAATTGAGTTCTAATTAATAGTTAAATTAATCTAGGTGAACTCCCACTCAAAACAATATCCCTCACATTGTTTTAGTGATCACACGAACCAAATCCACCACATCAAAACCGATCATCACGAAAGTTGATGTTGCTTCAATGGTGAACAATCGACATGTCCATCATATCTACTATATGATTCATGCTTTACCTTTCGGTGATCCGTGTTTCGAGACCATGTTTGTACATGCTAGGCTCGTCAAGATCAAACCTTAGCTTCCGCATGAGCAAATCTGGCTTGCTCACGTTGTATACACTTGCAGAATCTAACACACCCGATCATCACGTGGTGCTTCGAAACAACAAGCTTTAGCAACGGTGCTTACGAAGGATGAACACTTTAGAACTTGAAATTCGTGTGCATGAGGGATCATCTTATAATGCTACCCTCGTTAACTAAGCAATACAAGATGCATAAAGGATTAACATCACATGCAATTCATAATATGTGATATGATATGGCCTTTCTTATGTGTGCTTCCGATCTCCATCTTCAAGCACGAACATGATCTCCATCATCACCGGCATTGCATCAAGGTCAACGACGCTGCTCCATGGTTGTCGTCCACCAGCTTCAACTATTACAACTACTTTGAAATAGACACGCGGGTCTTAACATAAATTAAAGACAACCATATGTCTCCTGCCGGTTGCCAACTTACAATAAGGAACATTGCATACATCAAATATAATCACAATCATGGCCATATCACATCACAGCACACCCCTGCAAAACAAAGTTAGACGCCTCTAATTTCTTTGCATATTTTACGTGGTTTGGGGCTTTCATGAGTGTCGATCTAACTTACTAACAAGAACCACAACGTTGATGTTTGAACTATCAAGTGCCCATTGTAAATTGGATCTATACTATAATGGGAGAGACAGACACCCGCAAAGCCACTTATGCAATACAAGTTGCATGTTGAGCGTGGAGCAAGTCTCATGAACGATGACATGTAAGGTTAGCCCGGGCCGCTTCATCCCATCATACCGCAAGATGCAAAGTACACAAGGAGCAATTGATAATAAAAGCACCACCGCCCACAATGACCATTGTGTTCTACTCGTGCAACAGATCTACATATAGACACGGCTCTGATACCACTGTAGGGGTTCGTAGCATGGAAAACAAAAAAATTCTATCGCATACAAACAAACAAGCCAAGATCTATCTACTAGATTGTAGCAACGAGTCGATAGAATAACTCACCCTCGAAGATTCCAAAGTGTTTAACGAGAGCGGATTCTCGTGGGTGATGTAGTCGTACTCTTCTCGATCTCAAGATCGTGTAGACGATCCTTCCGGGGCTGCGTTCCGGCAGTGCTTCCGCAGTCGTTCACACGTTCCGGCAGCACTTCCAGCAGGCAGCGGAGATTGTAGCACTCTCCTCGCGATTCCGGCAGCACGATGGCGTGGTACCGGAAGTAGAGGGGAGATCTCGCAGGGCTTCGCCTTAAGCCGGAGCGAGTATGGTAGACTATGAGAGAGGCCTCGGTGATCTAGGGTTTAGATACACCAAGGAGAGAGGGCTAGGGCGACGTCTAGGGATTGGGGAAGCCCAAGTCGGCGGCTAGGGTTTGCCCTAGGCGGCGACAGCAGCAGGAGGTGGTGGCGCCGGCGGCTTAGGGCTAGGGTTTGGAGAGGCAAGGTGTAGTCTTGGAGGGGCAGCCCTGCCCATCCTTATATAGGTGGGAGGGCGCGACCAAGGGGAGGGGAGTCCCTCCCCAACGCGGCTTCCAAGGCCGGCTGTGGAGGGAGAGGGACTTCCTCCCCAAGTAGGTTTCCTACTCTCCCTCCACCAAGCAAACTTGTCATTTGACTTTTCAAATTGGCGTTTGACTTTTCAAACTAGGATTTGATTTATCCCTTTATTTTGCTCAGCGGTGACACCTAGTACATGATGAAACCATTCCAACTTGTTATGACACATTCATGTACCCTTCCCCTCCGGAGTACCGGACCTTCCGGAACCTTCTAGAACATTCCCGATGAAAACACCGGAACCATTCTCCAACCCCGAAACAGGACTTTCCTTATATGAATCTTATTCTCCGGACCATTCCGGATCTCCTCGTGATATCCTGGATACCATCCGACACTCCGAACAACATTCGGTCTCTTACTCATCCATAACTACTCAACAACATCGAATCCTTAAGTGTGTCTCCCTACGGTTCGTGAATTATGCGGACATGATCGAGACAGTTCTCTGAACAATAACCAATAGAGGAATCTGGAAATTCATATGGCTCCCACATATTTCTACGATTACTTTGCGATCGAATGAACCACTTACATACGATACCAATTTCCCTTTGTCTCACGATAGTTTACTTATCCGAGGTTTTGATCGTCAGTATCTCTGCATACCTAGTTCAACCTCGTTATTGATAAGTACTCTTTTCTCGTTCCCGTGATATGTGATCCCTTGTGAGCCAGTCACATGCTTGCAAGCCAATTGGATGACACTCCACCGAGAGGGCCCAGAGTATATCTATCCGTCATATGGATGGACAAATCCCACTCTTGATCCATGTGTCTCAACCAATACTTTCCGAACACTCAATGCCACCTTTAGAGCCACCCAGTTACGATGTGGTGTTTAATGTCATCAAAGCATCCTTCTGGTGATGGTGATAAGCATGATCTCATGGTCGAAGGAATTAGGTTACTATGTATCAGAAAGCATATAGCAATTGAACTATTAAAATGACTTGATCTTTATGCTATGCTTATCTATAGGAGTATGTCCATCATATCATTCTCCTAACGATATGATCTTGTTGTTAATAACATCTCAATGTTCATGATAGGGAAACCACAATCATTTATTAACCAACAAGCTAGTATTATAAAGAGGCTTTAATAGGGACTCTAATTTAGTTTACAAATCACACAAGTATTAATGTTTCCTTGTTAATACTATTATAGCATGAATGCAAATATTTATCATAAACACAAAGATATAATAATAACTACATTTATTATTGCCTCTAGGGGATATCTCCAACACCGTCATGATTGAGAGCGCAACCAAGGACACAGGAGCAGGTCACACCATGACCCTCCGCGTCCGAAAAGCAACCGTGATAGGCGTGAGGCGTCGCAGGAGGGTAACAGCAAGAAGGCTAACCCACCGCCACCTCCGCCTCCGTCACCACCAAGCAGTCACCATGGAGGAGGAGGACTGCGTCGTTCACGCAGCCCATCCCCTGTTGACAAGAAGAAGAAGAACCCGGAGCCGTACGATGCACGTTCGCGGATTGATAAGATCCACGAGGCCCGGGAAGGACCATACCTGGGACCACGTTTCTTTGGACCTGCAATACGGTCCGCAACTTACCCCAAAGGTTTCCGGATTGACAAGACCATCAAGCCCTATGACGGCACCGCCAAGCCAGCCACATGGTTGCAGGACTCCGGAAACGCGGTGGAAATTGCCGGAGGCAACCCCAATGTTGCCATCAAGTACCTCCCATTAATGTTGGCAGGCATGACCCGTCAATGGATCGACGACTTGCCGGAGAAGTCTATCTATAACTGGTTGGACATGCAAGAAGCGTTCACCAAAAACTTTGAGGGTACATACAAGCGACCCTGCACTGTGGGCGATCTACAGCGGTGCATGCAAGAGAAAGACGAGACATCTCGTGCCTACCTCTCCCGCTGGCTGGACATGAAGAGTTCCTACGCAGGAGTGCACGCTCAGACCGCCATGGCCGCCTTCATCTATGGGTCGGAAAGGGGCACGTTGCTCCGACATAAGCTAAAGCGCTTCCAGGATAATCACCAGCTTGACTTGAATCAGATGATCCAGTTAGCCAGTGAGTTCGCAGGTGCCGACGACCATGCTCGTGGCTCCTTGCCGGCAACGACCGTTCCAACTCAAGCTCGGAGGAATAGCAGTACAAAGCGGAAAACCGCTCCAGAAGAAAAGCAATCTATCGACATGGTCGCTATGACTTTTGCAGGATGAGGTGATGGCGAACAGCGTGGCCGAGGAAGGGGAGCTGGTCGTGGGCAGCAGCGAGGAAGCGGAACTACCTCGGTGCCGCTCCGTGTTCCCCAGACCTACGAGGAGTACCGCGATATGCCGTGCCTCGTACACCTCGACGTCAATGGCAAAACCACCCATACCAATCGACACTGCAAGTTCGTCAACGACCTCAAGGAAGACCCGGAGTCCGGCTACAAGCAAAGTCGGAAGAACAGACCGCGAGGCAAGGGCAAGGGGAAAAAGAATGAGGAGGAGTCCAAGGACTCAAGTGACATGGACGAAGACGTTGACCCCAAGCACGCCGCCAAGAGCGACGACAAGGGCAAGAACCCCTTCGCAAAGAAGGCTCCAGTCTACCACACTTTCCTTGGCACCCCCACCGTCCGACAACAGAAGACCTCTCTGAGGATCCTGATGGCTACTCTCCCCCCAGTTCCCCAGTACCTGCGCTGGTCGGAGGTTCCAATCACTTGGGACAGGACGGACCACCCAGACCTTATACCTACGAAGAACCAGTATGCCATGGTCATCAACCCCTTGATTGACGGCGTGGAGTTCACCAAGTGTATGGTGGATAGTGGAAGCAGCATCAACATCATGTACCTGGATACACTGCAGAAGATGAACTTGACGGAGGCAAACCTAAGGCGGACCAACACCATCTCCCACGGCGTAGTTCCTGGTCGGGAGGTTCGGTTCCTTGGGTGTATTACACTTCAGGTTGCCTTTGGCGATGTTAACAATTACCGCCAAGAGCGCATGACTTTTGAGGTGGTCCCCTTCAAGAGCGTGTACCACGTCATATTCGGCCGCGACATATTCCACACGTTCATGGCCAAGCCATGCTTCATCTACAACAAACTCAAGATACCCAGACCAAACGGTATCATCACCGTATCCGAAAGCTTTACCAAGGCAAGGGTCTGCGAGATCAATGAAGCAGCCGTTCCAGAAGCTGTCCTCTACAGCGAAGAATTCAAAGAGATCCAGAGCAAGGTCGATGACTCAGAGATGCCCGCGTCGAAGAAGCAGATCTCCGACTCCGCTCCTGTGTTCAAGGCCGCCATCGAGACCAAGCTGGTGGAACTTGTGGTAGGCGATGCCTCCAAGGTCACCGCCATTGGGAAGAACCTGTACCCCAAATAGGAAAGCGCGCTCGTCGAGTTCCTCCGTGAGAATAGGGACATCTTTGCCTGGCAACCTGCCGACATGAAAGGTGTACCTAGGGAACTTGTCGAGCACAGCTTAAACATTGATCCAAAATGCAAACCAGTGAAACAACCTCTATGACGCTTTGGAGATGAGAAGAGACGCGCCATTGGCAAAGAGATAGCTAGGTTACTTAAAGCTAGATTTATCCAAGTCCTTCACACCCGATGGGTGGCCAATCCTGTACTTGTCCCCAAAAAGGGAACAAATGAATTAAGAATGTGAGTTGATTACACCGGCTTGAACAAAGCATGTCCCAAAGATCCGTTTGCTTTACCTCGCATTGACCAAGTCATTGACTCGACGGCTGGCTCGGAGCTTTTGTGTTTTCTCGATGCGTACTCAGGATACCACCAGATCAAGATGAGGAAGTCGGACCAATTGGCCACTTCGTTCACTACCACATACGGCACGTTTTGCTATGTTACGATGCCCTTTGGGCTGAAAAACGCATGTGCTACGTACCAGCGCACAATGCAACGTTGTCTCCACGACCAAATTGGTCGGAATGTTCACGCCTATGTGGACGATATCGCGGTGATGTCTAAAAAGTCAAACGACTTAATCTCCGACTTAAAAGATACCTTTGATAATCTCCGGAAATACAACATGATGCTTAACCCTAAGAAGTGCGTCTTCGGGGTTCCAGCCGACAAATTGTTGGGTTTCATCGTTTCCCAACGCGGAATCAAGGTCAACCTGGAGAAAATCAAGGCCATCTTAAACATAAGCCGTCCGACATGCCTAAAGGACATTCAACGACTAACAGGTTGTGTTGCAGCAGTTAGTCGGTTCGTCAGCCGACTTGGAGAGAAGGCTCTGCCGCTGTACAAGTTGCTGAAGAAGGCGGAAAAATTCATGTGGACAGATGAAGCAGATGCAGCATTGAAGCAGCTCAAGGAGATTCTTTCCTCAGCGCCCATCCTTGCAGCACTCGAGCCTGGAGAGCCCCTGTTAATTTAAATGGCGGTAACTAACCGGGTAATCAGCATCGTCGTCATGGTAGAGCGGAAGGAACCAGGCTATGAGCACGGAGTTCAACGACTAGTTTACTACGTGAATGAGGTCTTGACAGAGTCCAAGCAGCGTTACCCACACTACCAGAAGATAGCTTATGGAGTATTCCTTGCTTCTCGGAAGCTGAGGCATTACTTTCAGGAGCACCCAATCACAGTGGTGAGCAAGACTCCAATGTCCGACATTATCAACAACAGCGACGCTACGGGAAGGGTCGCGAAGTGGGGCATTGAACTTGCTGCCTTCGAGATCACCTACAAGAGACGCGACGCTATCAAGTCACAAGCCTTGGCGGATTTTGTTGCAGATTGGACGGAGATGCCAGATGCTACTCCGTTGCCGGAACTAGAGTACTGGGTGATGCACTTTGACGGGTCAAAGCTGCTCAACGGCTCGGGGGCTGGTGTATTGCTACAGTCACCAACATGAGACAAGCTACACTATGTTCTGCAGATCCACTTCGAGGATACAAACAACATGGCGGAATATGAAGCACTCATTCACGGATTGCGTGTAGCCAAGGATATTGGCATCAAGCGCATACTTTGCTGTGGAGATTCTGACTTGGTTGCCCAGCAGGTGGCTGGCACCTGGAATGCGCGGAACCCTATGATGGCGGCATATCGAGACGAAGTGGACGAGATATCCAAGAGCTTCTTGGGCTACGAAGTCAAGTATGTACCTAGGGAGCAAAACGAGGCGGCTGATCTGCTGTCTAAGCTTGGATCAGGGCACAAGCAAATTCCGCCAGGTGTTTTCCTAGAGCACCTGTGCACACCATCTGTGAAGGGAGCCGACATCGACAACCCGGATAGAGATGACTCTTTCGTCAACATGGCGACTAAGGTCCCTCCGGCTTGGACAAAACCGTTCATGGAATATCTCGAACACGGAACTTTGCCCGACGACGAAGTTGAAATACGGCAAATAGTACGACGAGCCAAGGGTTATACCATAATCAATGGGCAACTCTACAAAAGGAGCACTTCTGGTGTATACCTAAAGTGTGTTTCCCAGCTAGAAGGTATGGAAATCCTACGCGAAATCCATCTTGGAGACTGCGGGCATCACGCCGCTCCTCGATCTTTGGTCGCGAAAGCCTTCCGGCAAGGATTCTACTGGCTGAACGCGAAGGCGGACGCCGACAAGCTGGTTGAGACGTGCATGGGATGCCAGTATTATGCCCGACAAACACACGTTCCTGCTGAAGAATTGCGAACAATACCAATAACTTGGCCGTTTGCAGTCTGGGGGCTAGATATGGTGGGATCGTTACAGACGGAACCTTGTGGATTTACGCATCTGCTTATAGCAGTTGATAAATTCACTAAATGGATAGAAGCTAAACCCATTAGAAAGCTCGATGGGGCAACTGCCCTCAGGTTTGTCCGGGATCTAGTGGTGAGATTTGGTCTCCCACACAACATTATCACCGACAACGGCAGCAATTTGTCACTCGGAGAAGTGGAGGCTTATTGTTGGGAAAAAGGCATCCGACTTGACCTTGCATCTGTGGCACGCCCACAATCCAATGGTCAGGTTGAGCGAGCCAATGGGTTAATTCTGCAGGGAATCAAGCCACGTCTGGAGGCACCGCTACATAGAGCAGTTGGAGCCTGGGCGGAAGAATTGCCATCTATGCTGTGGAGTTTACGAACTACACCCAACAGATCCACCGGCTACACCCCTTACTTCATGGTATATGGAGCAGAAGCCATCGTGCCTTCCGACATCCTTCACGATGCACCAAGAGTTGCCGCCTATGACAAAGATGACGCTGAAGAATCCAGGCGCCTAGATGTGGACCTTCTCGAGGAGGAGCGCGTTTTGGCATGCCAAAGATCCGCCATCTACCAGTAGAAGCTACGCAGCTACCATAGTCGCCGCGTTCGATGTCGCTCGTTTAAAGAAGGGGATTTGGTGCTCCGACTTAAGCAGAAGAAGTCACACAAACTATCCCCGCCATGGGAAGGACCGTTCATCATAAGCAAGGCGCTACTCAATGGGTCTTACTACCTCGTTGACAATCGTGAACTGAAGGATAGACCCAACGAGGATCATAAGCGTAAGAGACGTGACCCGGATGATGACTACCCGGAGCTTGATCGGCCATGGAACATAGCATAGCTACGTCCTTTTTACACTTAGCATTTTTATCTAATTGTGTACCTCATATACGATCAATGAAATAAAGCTCTCTGGTTCACTCATATTTCTGAGTCTTTTACCTCCTTTAGTGTTCATTTTTAGATCATGTAAAACCTTTATGCACAAGCTTCGCGATTGCACTTGTGAAAATTCCGCCTACATGCGTTAGCTTAAGTTTTCTGGTCTACACGTTCTTTGTCGTTTTTATGTGGATTCTGGAGTAGTGACTTTTGGCACTTATTGTCGGCGATTTTGTGCTCAAGTTATTGACGGTGCCATTGGACATCATCACCTAAGCGCGTGGTTCCGACAACGAGTCTTCCGACTCACGAAAAAGTCAAGCATAAGAACCAAAGTAATGGATAAGCCAGCACTTGCTTAAAACAATATATACATGCTGGAAACTAGTTCTTGAGCAGCAGGAAATAACAACCATTGTTTTCCGCCTTAAGTTTGTCAACAAGTTTTTTCCGCATATGCACCAAAGGTGAAACAAATATTACAAAGTTGTTCTTCACTCCTTTAGCGCAGGTGACTTGGAAGCAGCATCATCACCAGCCGGGGAACCACCCTCGAAGTTGGCGCTGTGGTGGGACTCAGAGGAACCTTGGTTGCCGCTGTCGATGATGTTCATGGGCACGAACACGTCGACGTCCACCAACTCGGCAACTCTGGTGTCATAACTCGCGAGTGACGACAAGATGGCTTCATGGTTAATCTCTTTGCCATCATCGTCTACGCCGGGGATGCCAGAGGTCACCGTGTCGATGTCGGCATCTTCATAGTGTGCCTTCACCATTGACAACGCCATCCTTGCGCCAGCCCGTGCACATGAAGCTTTCCAGCTTGTGATACGCTCGGGGGCTCAGCGCATAATCTCCGAGTACTTCACCACGGAGTCCGATGCCTTGATGTTTATCTGGAGAGGCTTGGCGATCTCCTTGGCTTGCGTGATGGCGGTGTTGATGAAGTTGCCGGCAAGAACCATGCATTCCTTGGCTGGAGGAGGTGATCGGGTTAAACCCATAGGAGCTGCAAATTCCGACAAGGAGCGCATGAGTTCAATAAATCAAAGTATCCAGACTGCAGAAATCCAAGACGGAGAAAACTTACTGAAGATGCTGGCCTCAGCTTGCCAGAGGGTGTCCGCCAAGGAATCTTTCTCTTGTTGGAGGAGCTTATACGCCTCGCTATGGCGTTGATTTTGCTCATCGGCAGCTTGCTTTTGATCTTTTAAGATCGCAATATCCTCCTTCAAGCGATTGATTTCCTCGGTGGCGGAGTCCTGCAGGACTTTCATCGACTCCTCATGCATTTTCAGCATGTCCTTCCTCTCCTGCTTAAGAATTTTGTTCTCGATATCCAGCTCTTGAATGTGCTTGGATTGCTCAACAATATTCTTGGCCTTGGCGATGGTTTCTACAAGTCGGAGAAAGCAAAGTACATAATGAGTACTCGGGGAATATGGGCACAATACCAAGTCGGAATGCGAAAAAGAAAACAGACGCTTGCTCTTGGTGATTTGTTCCTTCAAGAAGGAAGTTTTACCCTTTTCAGCTTCCAGGTCTGCGTGCATCTTCTGGTACTTGTCATTGGCCATGCCCCTCCGAGCACTCTCGTTTTGTGGAGAAAAGTTCAAAGTTAAAAACGTTGTTTGGTCTGCTTGGAGCATCTAGCCGGAAATTTTCCACCTAGACGCTTGGAGGCTACAGCGAGAGTTCTCGATTAGAAGCTTGTGGGTTATAGTATAAAGTTTTTTAATTCGGATATATGCTTAGCTTTTCTTTAAGCATCTAGTCGGAACTAATTCAGTTACAACTAGAAGCTTGGGGGCTACAGTATGGAAATTTATAAACACTGCGTATGCTACTCTTAAAGCATCTAGTCGGAACATTTCATTCCATCTTGGGGGCTACAGTGAGAGTTTTTTCTAACTTAGTCACTCTTAGAGCATATAGATGCAAAAACCTATGGTTTTTCCGTCTACATCCTCGGGGGCTACAATGGGATACTCATATGAAATGCAAAAGGCAAAGAAAACTTACAAGTGCGATGATCTTGAGGTTAGTAGCACTCTCGGCCAGCAGCTTGGCAAAGGATTCGCTGTTTCCGTGAAAGATTTCTGCTTGCCGGCGGAGCTCCTCTAGACCGCACGTCGGAGATGTCGGCGCCGCACCAGGGATCAAAGCAGTGCTACCCGGTGTAAGTACCAGATAGACTATCTTTGGATAGGCTATGGTTTTCTTGGGTGCGGGGGCGCCGCCAACGGCAAAGGTACCTGCTTCCATCGCCGCCTTACCGCCACTGATGGCATCCTTAGCCGGAGCTTCAGCCATTTGGTGGGCGGCACTCTCCTGCATCGCCTGCTCGCCGACGATCACAACCTCGGTAGAAGCACCTGAGTCCACTTCCATGGCAGAAGGGCCAGATGCCTCCTTAGCTTGTGAGCTTGTTGGGGCAGACGAAGGCTTGACAGAGGGAGTGGTAGGGGCGATGGCGGGAGATGCGTCTGTTGGAATTATGCCCTAGAGGCAATAATAAAGATGTTATTATTATAATTCTTGTTCATGATAAAGTTTATATTCCATGCTAGAATTGTATTAAGAGGAAACTTTGATACTTGTGTGGTTTATGAACAACATCGTGTCCCTAGTACGCCTCTATGGACTAGCTCATTGATTAATGATGGTTAAGGTTTCCTAACCATAGACATGAGTTGTCGATTAATAATGATATCATGTCATTAGGAGAATGATATGATGGACATACCCAAATTAAGCAGAGCAATTAGATCATGTCATCGTGTTCATCTTTGCGAAGCTTTTTCCTATGTCATATATTGTATTCCTTAGACCATGAGATAATACAACTCCCTGGTATCGGAAGAAAGCCTTGAGGTCATCAAACATCATCCTATGTGAGGGTGATCATAAAGGTGTCTCTCAGGTGATCGGAAAGTACTTGTTGGGTTGTATGTATCGAGATGGAATTTGTCCCTCCCGAGACGGAGAGATATACTTCGGGCCCACTCGATAATCGATATCAACACCGCTTGCAAGCACGTGGTTAAGGAGTTAATCACAAAGTGATATCGGATTACGGAACGAGTAAAGTACTTGCTATGAACGAGATTGAACTAGGTATGCCGATACCAACGATCGAATCTCGGGCAAGTAAAATATCGCGTGACGAAGGGAATACATATATGGGATTAATTGAATCCTGGCATCGTGGTTCATCCGATATGATCATCGATGAATGTGTGGGAGTCAATATGGGTTTTCAGACCCCGCTATTGATTATTGATAGAAGATCATGTCTGCATATTCTCGAACCCGTAGGGTCACACACTTAACGTGCATCGGCGCTAGGATAGAATGGATAATTGGTTTATGAGTTTTTTTTAGGAGTCTCGGATGAGATCCAGGACATCACGAGAGGTTCCGGAATGGTCCGGAGAATAAGATTCATATAAAGGAAAGCAGTTTTTGGATTTCAGAATCGTTTCGGAGTATTCGGTATTGTACCGGAAGGTTCTAAAAGGTTCCGGAGTGGGACCAACATGGGCCCACTTGTCGGGGGCCTGGGTGGGCCTAAGGGGAAGTGTCCTCGCCGCATTGGGCCAGGGGCACAAGGCGCCAAAGGCCCAGCCGACCAGCCTAGGGGAAACCCTGGGGGAGATCTTCTAGAAGGAGGGGGAAACTTGCCCCCCACTCCAACCCTTGGGGCCGCCACCCTAGGGCTTGGAGGAGGGGCCAAGGGGGACGGCCAGCCCCTATATAAGGTGGGCAAGGGCGCACCCCTCCCCCCCGACTCCTCCAACCCTAGCCGTCCTACTGCTGTCCTCCACCTCTCTCTCTCTCTCCCGACTGCGTGTAGGCGAAGCCCTGCTGCAGAAATTCTCCACCATAAGCACCACGCCGTCGTGTTGTAGATCCAATCTGTTTCTCCACCCCACTTGCTGGACCAAGGAAGGAGGATACATCGCGGCACCGTACGTGTGCATCTCTCGGAGGCGCTGTCACTTGCGGCGTTGGATCGGATCGGATCGCGAGGAGGAGAAGGCTAGTTCGACTACATCACCCACGTTCTGTTGAACGTTTTCGCTATGAGATTTCTTCAAGGGTATGAAGATCTCATCTATCTATCTCGTTGATTGAATCTCCTAGATTATATCTTGGCTTTCTCGTTCGCATCCGTAGAATTTTTTTGATTTACTATGCTGCGAAACCCTTCAGTGGTATCAGAGCTAGATGTGTATCACGAGTAGAACGCAACATGCTTGTTGCGGGCGTTGATGTTTTCTGTTGCAAGCCTCTTGTTGTGTATTTCTTATGGTGCGACATAGTGAGATCGAAGCGGTCCAGGCTAACTTTACGCGACCTCGTTCGCGAGACCGGCTCCGCACTTGGCGTGTGGCTTGTTCCACACATGCGGCTGGTATATGCCAGTTTCTCTCACTATAGTAGTCATGGGATTTACACCGGATGTTAGCAACCATAATATCACCGTTGTGGCTTTCCGTAGGTAAGAATCGTTCTTAGCTTGTTACTCCCATAAGCCACGTAAAACATGCAACAACAAGGTAGAGGCGTCTAACTTGTTTTTGCAGGGAGTGTTTTGTGATATGGTATGGCCCAAGATATGATGTGCATGATGTATGCAATGATCATGTTTTGTAATAGTTCACGACTTGCATGTCGATGAGTTCACAACCGGCAGGAGCCATATGGTTGTCTTTATAATTGTGTATGACCTGTGTGTCAACTTCTTATACGCCATGTAATAGCTTTACTTTATCGCTAAGTAGTTAGCAGTAGTTGTAGTTGCTATTCGTGGTGGAGGCAATCATGATGGAGTGATGGAGATCATGCTGGCGCGCACAAGATGGAGATCATTGCGCGGAGATTGGCTATACCATGTCACATAAAATTATATGCATGTGATGTTTATCCTTTTATGTATCGTATTATGCTTAGATCGCGATGGTAGCATTATAAGATGATTCCTCACTTAAAGATCAAGATAAAATTGTGTTCTCCTCATGTATGCACCGTTGCGAAAGTTCGTCGTGTTCAAGCACCTCGTGATGATCGGGTGCTATAAACTCTACGTTCACATACAACGGGTGCAAGCCAGTTTTGCACATGCGGAAATACTTGGGTTTGACTTGAAGAGCCTAGCATGTACAGACATGGCCTCGGAACACACGAACCAAAAGTTTAAACATGAGTCATATGAATGATATGATCGACACTTTGTTGTCCACCATTGAAACCACATCTCTTCTCGTGAAGATCGGATTAGGTGTGGTGAATTTGGATCGTGTTCACTAAACAACTTGAGGATGTTGAATTTAGTGGGAGTTCATCTAGTAATTTGATTAAGTTGAACTAGTTATCATGAACATAGTCTAAATTGTACTTGCAAATTTTGTAGATCAAATGGCTAAGTCCAACTTCAACGTTTTTGCTGAGAAAGAAAAGCTTAAGAACAATGGGTCTAACTTCACCAACTGGTTCCGCAATCTGAGAATCATTCTCGCTGGCGGACAAAAGGACTATGTCCTTGAGAAAGCGCTAGGTGACGCCCCTGCTATTGATGCGCCGGCTGATGAAAACGCTGTTTATTAGTCGCGCAAAGATGATTATGGAGTGATTAAGAGTACCATGTTGTTTTCTATGGAATCGGACCTTCAAAATCGTTTTGAGGAGTTCGCTGGGCCCTTTGAGATACTTGAGGAACTTAAAACCATGTTTCAGACTCAGGCCCGTTCTGAGAGATATGAGATCTCTGAGAAATTCTTTAACTGCAAGATGGAGGAAGGGAGTTCCGTTAGTGAGCACGCCATTAAGATGTCGGGCTACACTCAACGTCTTGAGCAACTGGACTACAAGATTCCAGAAGAGCTCAAGATTGACAGAGTTCTGCAATCACTCCCTCCCAGCTACAAAGGTTTTGTAGTCACTCACAATCAAATTGGTTCCACTGATACGATCATTGAGCTCTTCGCTAAGCTAAAAGCTGCGGAGGTGGATATCAAGAAAGATAATCATGTGTTGATGTTCAACAAGACCCCTAGCTTTAAGAAAGGTAAGGGTGCAAAGAAACCCTTCAAGAAAGGCAGCGGCAAGCGCGTTGCCCCTGCTGAGAAGAAGCTCAAGTCTGGACCTAAGCCGGACACTGAATGCTTCTATTGCAAGGACAAGGGTCACTAGAAGCGCAACTGTCCGAAGTACTTAGCGGACAAGAAGGATGGCACCATTAAAGGTATATTTGATATACATGTTATTGATGTTTACCTTACTAGCGCTCGTTGTAGTGCCTGGGTATTTGATACTGGTTCAGTTGCTAATATTTGTAACTCGAAACAGGAGCTACGGAATAGACGGCGGCTAGCAAGGGATGAGGTGACGATGCGTGTTGGCAATGGATCAAAAGTTGATGTGATGGCCGTCGGCACACTCTCCTTAGTTTTACCTTTGAGATTAGTTTTAAACCTTAATAAATGTTATTATGTGCCTGCGTTGAGCATGAACATCATATCTGGATCGTGTTTATTGCAAGACGATTATTCATTTAAATCGGAGAATAATGGTTGTTCTATTTATATGAATAACATCTTTTATGGTCATGCACCTGTTGTGAATGGTTTATTCCTTCTGAATCTCGAAAGCGATGAAACGCACATCCATAACATTGAGGCTAAGAGATGCAAAGTAGATAGTGATAATCCAACTTATTTGTGGCAGTGCCGTCTAGGTCATATTGGTGTAAAACACATGAAGAAACTCCATTCTAATGGACTTTTGGAATCTCTTGATTTTGAATCATTTGACATGTGCGAGCCATGCCTCATGGGAAAGATGATCAAAACCCCGTTCTCCGGAATGATGGAGCGAGCAACGGACTTATTGGAAATCATACATACCGATGAATGCGGACCAATGAGTGTTTCTACGCGCGATGGATATCGCTATGTTCTTACTTTTACTGATGACTTAAGTAGATATGGGTATATCTATTTAATGAAACATAAATCTGAAACGTTTGAAAAGTTCAAGGAATTTCAGAACGAAGTAGAAAACCATCGTAACAGGAAAATTAAATTTCTACGATCCGATCGTGGAGGTGAATATTTGAGTTATGATTTTCTCATGCATCTTAAAGCAAGCGGAATCGTTTCGCAACTCACGCCACCCGGAACACCACAGAGCAATGGTGTGTTTGAACGCCGGAATCGAACTCTTTTAGATATGGTGCGATCAATGATGTCTCTTACAGATTTGCCGTTATCATTTTGGGGTTATGCATTAGAAACCGCTGCATTCACTTTAAATAGGGCACCATCTAAATCCGTTGAGACGACACCGTAAGAACTATGGTTTGGTGCTAAACCTAAGTTATCGTTTCTTAAAGTTTGGGGATGCGAAGCTTACGTCAAGAAGTTGATGCCGGACAAGCTCGAACCCAAAGCGCAGAAATGCGTCTTCATAGGATACCCTAAGGAAATGATTGGGTATACCTTCTACCATATATCCGAAGGCAAAGTGTTTGTCGCAAAGAACGGATCCTTTCTTGAGAAGGAGTTTCTCTCGAAAGAAGTGAGTGGGAGGAAGGTAGAGCTAGACGAGGTTATTGAACCTTCTCTCGAGTTGGAGAGTAGAGCAGCACCTGAAATTGTTCCAGTACCGTCTGCACCAACAAGAGAGGAAGCTAATGACGAGGTTCATGAAACTTCGAACGATGATACTACTGAACTTCGCAGGTCGACAAGGTCACGTGCCACTCCTGAATGGTACGGCAACCCTGTCTTACCCGTCTTGTTGTTAGACAACAGTGAACCTGCGAACTATGAGGAAGCAATGATGAGCCCAAACTCTGAGAAATGGCTAGAGGCCATGAAATCCGAATTGGGATCCATGAGCGGAAACCAAGTATGGACTTTGGTGGACCCTCCTAGCGACCATAAGGCCGTTGAGTGCAAATAGATTTTCAAGAAGAAAACGGACGCGGATTGTAATGTTACTGTCTATAAAGCTCGGCTTGTCGCAAAAGGGTTTTGACAAGTTCAAGGTGTTGACTACGATGAGACTTTCTCTCCCGTAGCGATGTTTAAGTCCATTCGGATTTTATTAGCAATTGCTGCATTTCATGATTATGAAATATGGCAGATGGATGTCAAGACTGCGTTCCTCAATGGCAACATTGATGAAGAGTTGTATATGATGAAGCCCGAAGGTTTTGTCGATCCTAAAGATGCTAATAAGGTGTGCAAACTTCAGCGTTCCATTTTTGGACTGAAGCAAGCATCTCGGAGTTGGAACCTTCGTTTTGATCAAGTGATCAAGAGCTTTGGATTTGTTCCAAATTGCTACGAAGCTTGTATCTACAAGAAAGTGAGTGGGAGACATTTTTAGTACTATATGTGGATGACATATTGATTATTGGAAATGACATCGGTATGCTTAACGATGTGAAGAGTTATTTGAATAAATGTTTTTCAATAAAAGACCTAGGAGAAGCTGCTTATATATTAGGCATCAAAATCTATAGAGATAGACAAAGACGCCTAATAGCTTTAAGCCAAAGTACATACCTAGACAAGGTTTTGAAAAGGTTCAGAATGGATAAAGCAAAGAAAGGTTCATTGCCCATGTTGTTAGGTAAGATATTGAGCAAGGCTCGGTGTCCAGCTACGGTAAACGATAGAGATACTATGAGCAAAGTGCCCTATGCCTCGGCCATAGGTTCTATCATGTATGCCATGCTATGTACTAGACCGGATGTGTCCAATGCTCTTAATTTGACGAGTAGATACCAAAGTGATCCAGGAGTGGAACACTGGACAGCCGTAAAGAACATCCTAAAGTATTTAAATAGGACTAAAGAAATGTTCTTGGTCTATGGAGGTGATGAGCAGCTCGTCGTAAAAGGTTACGTCGACGCTAGTTTCGACACCGACCCAGATGATTATAAATCTCAGACAGGATACGTTTATATTTTGAATGGAGGAGCTGTGAGCTGGAGAAGCTGCAAGCAAAGCGTGATCGCGGGATCTACAACAGAAGCGGAATACATGGCTGCTTCGGAAGCATCAAGTGAAGGAGTTTGGATCAGGAACTTCATCACTGAGCTTGGTGTGGTTCCAAGTGCCTTGGACCCACTGGAGATATTATGCGACAACACTGGTGCCATAGCACTGGCTAAGGAACCAAGATATCATCCAAAGACCAAGCACATCAACCACCGTTTTCATATAATTCCGGATTATATAGAAGATGGAGATCTGAAGTTTAGCAAAGTACATACGGATCTGAATGTCATGGATCCATTGAATAAACCTCTTCCACGAGCAAAACATGATCAACACCTTAATGCCATGGGTGTTAGATTATTGCCAGATGTAAACTAGATTATTGACTCTAGTGCAAGTGGGAGACTGTTGGAATTATGCCCTAGAGGCAGTAATAAAGATGTTATTATTATAATTCTTGTTCATGATAAAGTTTATATTCCATGCTAGAATTGTATTAAGTGGAAACTTTGATACTTGTGTGGTTTATGAACAACACCGTGTCCCTAGTACACCTCTATGGACTAGCTCATTGATTAATGATGGTTAAGGTTTCCTAACCATAGACATTAGTTGTCGATTAATAATGAGATCATGTCATTAGGAGAATGATATGATGGACAGACCCAAATTAAGAAGAGCAATTAGATCGTGTCATCGTGTTCATCTTTGCGAAGCTTTTTCCAATGTCATATATTGTATTCCTTAGACCATGAGATAATACAACTCCTTGTTATCGGAAGAAATCCTTGAGGTCATCAAACGTCATCCTATGTGAGGATGATCATAAAGGTGTCTCTCAGGTGATCGGAAAGTACTTGTTGGGTTGTATGTATCGAGATGGAATTTATCCCTCCCGAGTCAAAGAGATATACTTCGGGCCCACTCGATAATCGATATCAACACCGCTTGCAAGCATGTGGTTAAGGAGTTAATCACAAAGTGATATCGGATTACGGAACGAGTAAAGTAATTGCTATGAACGAGATTGAACTAGGTATGCCGATACCAACGATCGAATCTCGGGCAAGTAAAATATCGCGTGACGAAGGGAATACATATATGGGATTAATTGAATCCTGGCATCGTGGTTCATCCGATATGATCATCGATGAATGTGTGGGATTCAATATGGGTTTCCAGACCCCGCTGTTGATTATTGATAGAAGATCATGTCTGCATATTCTCGAACCCGTAGGGTCACACACTTAACGTGCATCGACGCTAGGATAGAATGGATAATTGGTTTATGAGTTTTTGTTCGGAGTCTCGGTGAGATCCAGGACATCACGAGAGGTTCCGGAATGGTCCGGAGAATAAGATTCATATAAAGGAAAGCGGTTTTTGGATTTCGGAATCGTTTCGGAGTATTCAGTTTTGTACCGGAAGGTTCTAGAAGGTTCCAGAGTGGGACCAACATGGGCCCACTTTCGGGGGCCTGGGTGGGCCTAAGGGGAAGTGTCCTGGCCGCATTGGGCCAGGGGCACAAGGCCCCAAAGGCCCAGCCGACCAGCCTAGGGGAAACCCTAGGGGAGATCTTCTAGAAGGAGGGGGAAACTTGCCTCCCACTTCAACCCTTGGGGCCGCCACCCTAGGGCTTGGAGGAGGGGCCAAGGGGGACGGCCAGCCCCTATATAAGGTGGGCAGGGGCGCACCCCTCCCCCCGACTCCTCCAACCCTAGCCATCCTACTGCTGTCCTCCACCTCTCTCTCTCTCTCTCTCTCTCTCTCTCTCTCTCTCTCCCGACTGCGTGTAGGCGAAGCCCTGCTGCAGAAATTCTCCACCATAAGCACCACGCCGTCGTGTTGTAGATCCAATCTATTTCTCCACCCCACTTGTTGGACCAAGGAAGGAGGAGACATCGCGTCACCGTACGTGTGCATCTCTCGGAGGCGCCGTCACTTGCGGCGTTGGATCGGATCGGATCGCGAGGAGGAGAAGGCTAGTTCGACTACATCACCCACGTTCTGTTGAACGTTTCCGCTGTGCGATTTCTTCAAGGGTATGAAGATATCATCTATCTATCTCGTTGATTGCATCTCCTAGATTATATCTTGGCTTTCTCGTTCGCATCCGTAGATTTTTTTTGATTTACTATGCTGCGAAACCCTTCAGTGGTATCAGAGCTAGATCTATGCGTAGATGTGTTTCACGAGTAGAACGCAACATGCTTGTTGCGGGCGTTGATGTTTTCTGTTGCAAGCCTCTTGTTGTGTATTTCTTATAGCGCGGCATAGTGAGATCGAAGCGGTCCAGGCCAACTTTACGCGACCTCGTTCGCAAGACCGGCTCCGCACTTGGCGTGTGGCTTGTTCCACACATGCGGCTGGTGGATGCCAGTTTCTCTCACCATAGTAGTCATGGGATTTACACCGGATGTTAGCAACCATAATATCACCGTTGTGGCTTTCCGTAGGTAAGAATCGTTCTTGGCTTGTTACTCCCATAAGCCACTAAAACATGCAACAACAAGGTAGAGGCGTCTAACTTGTTTTTGCAGGGAGTGTTTTGTGATATGGTATGGCCCAAGATATGATGTGTATGATGTATGCAATGATCATGTTTTTTAATAGTTCACGACTTGCATGTCGATGAGTTCACAACCGGTAGGAGCCATATGGTTGTCTTTATAATTGTGTATGACATGTGTGTCAACTTCTTATACGCCATATAATAGCTTTACTTTATCGCTAAGTAGTTAGCAATAGTTGTAGCTGCTATTCGTGGTGGAGGCAATCATGATGGAGTGATGGAGATCATGCTGGCGCGCACAAGATGGAGATAATTGCGCGGAGATTGGCTATACCATGTCACATAAAATTATATGCATGTGATGTTTATCCTTTTATGTATCTTATTATGATTAGATCGCGACAGTAGCATTATAAGATGACTCCTCACTTAAAGATCAAGATAAAATTGTGTTCTCCCCATGTATGCACCGTTGCGAAAGTTCGTCGTGTTCAAGCACCTCGTGATGATCAGGTGCTATAAACTCTACGTTCACATACAACGGGTGCAAGCCAGTTTTGCACATGCGGAAATACTTGGGTTTGACTTGACGAGCCTAGCATGTACAGACATGGCCTCGGAACACACGAACCGAAAGTTTAAACATGAGTCATATGAATGATATGATCGACACTTTGTTGTCCACCATTGAAACCACATCTCTTCTCATGAAAATCGGATTAGGTGTGGTGAATTTGGATCGTGTTCACTAAACAACTCGAGGTATGTTGAATTTAGTGGGAGTTCATCTAGTAATTTGATTAAGTTGAACTAGTTATCATAAACATAGTCTAAATTGTACTTGCAAATTTTGTAGATCAAATGGCTAAGTCCAACTTCAACTTCAACGTTTTTGCTGAGAAAGAAAATCTTAAAAACAATGGGTCTAACTTCACCAACTGGTTCTGAAGAAAAGCGTTGGATCGGATCGGATCACGAAGAGGAGAAGGCTAGTTCGACTACATCACCCATGTTATGTTGAACGTTTTCGCTATGCAATTTCTTCAAGGGTATGAAGATCTCATCTATCTATCTCGTTGATTGCATCTCCTAGATTAGATCTTGGCTTTCTCGTTCGCATCCGTAGATTTTTTTTGATTTACTATGCTGCAAAACCCTTCAGTGTCGCGATGCAGCATGTCCTTGATAGTTCTAGAAGCCCCCAAGTTGGAGGTCTTCTTGAGGCTGGTCGTGGCTTTCTTCCTGAAACGTTCAGAATGCATAAGTACAGGAGCAGGACAGATAAATAGACAATGTCGGAGGAAGAGAAGTTTACACAAGTGGGGGTGCTTTGGCAAAGGGGATCCCAGTAAAAGTTATCTTTTCCGCCTCTAGGGCGGCGGTAGTCTTCTTGGAGGCTCCATCCTCCGTCTTCTTCTTCTTGCCTCCGTCGGCAGCGTCAGAGGTGGAGCTCTTCCTCTTTCGCGCCAACGGAGCCTCGTCGTCGGACACTGAAAGAACATGTGTGCCCCCATGTGTGGTTTTGGTAATTAATGACAATGTTTTATGGACTTATGTTTGCATTGAGTTTTACTTGTAGGATTTGTCCATAGACAATGCTTGAACCATATGGTGGCTTCAAGGTCGGAATAAGAATAAAGTGAAGAAGATCAAGTGTTGATCAAGGTTTCATAAGATGATCTCAAGTGTATCATGCCATCCTTATGGTGATCATGGATATGTGAAGATATGCCTAAAAGAGAGACTCTTCCATTATGGAGTATGGGGGAGCAACTTCACCAAGCTAGTGCAATCAAGAAAGGTGATCCATCCTGAGGTGTAGAATATACAAGGCAAAGGTTTGATATTGATAGGGTTTCTTTCTAACTGGTCTTGTGGTGTTAGTTGGATAGACCGGTTTATAGGATAGATAACCATACTATCAAGAGGGGCTCTCAAGTGAGTAACTTGATCATATCCCTGGTGAGAGCTCAAACCTTTGCATACTTGGCATCATATTTCTTGGTTCTTATTTGGTTCTTATCCATGATAGGATTTATATATTGTGTCAATCTCTATGACAAGCTTAAGTTCATCGAAAACGGATTTCATATGCATTCTCTATTGTGTTTTCGATATTGGAGGTTTTACCGGTTTGTATTTTATAGATAGGTTAAACCTTTCATCATTTGGTTCTATCCTCCCTTGCTGTACTATGATGGTTCCCTGCATGATCTTGTAGAGCTCGTTACTATCTTCGAAACGAGCCCAAGATCATCAAAATCGGAGTCCGAATGAAAAAGTTATGATGGTTTCAGTTTTGTTGTTCCTGCCAGTTTTCAGGGGGGCGGATTATCCGGCCATGGGGGCGGATTATCCGGCCCAATTTTTGGAAAACGGCTAAGGACTTTGAGGCGTGGCTCCCCGTAATGGGGGCAGATTTTCTGGTCCTTCAGGGGCGGATTATCCGCCCCAAATATCTGCCCCTATACTGAGAGTCGCGCCGCGAAGTCCTTAGCCATTTTTTTGGCCCGGGGAACCCGGAATATCCGGGGGAGGGGCGGATTATCCGGCCTAGAAGGTCCCAAATGGTCATATTTCGTTGGGGAGGGTATAAATAGACCCCTTCTTCCTCCTTAGGTTCGTTGCGTTAATTCTCTCTCTCCTCCATTGTTTTGACCTTCAAGAGCTTGCAAATACTCTGAATCCCTCCCATATTTCTTGAATCTTTTGGGGGGATTTGAAAGGGGAGATCTAGATCTACAACTCCACCAATCCATCTCTCCTCTATGTGAGGGGAACATATTGGGATCTAGATCTTGGGGTTTCTTTTGTGGACTTCCTCGTGTGTTCTTCCTCCCTTATTGAGAAGGACTTGAGAACTTCCTGTGTTCTTGCCATTGCATTTGGTGCATCGGTTTGAGTTCTCCTTGGAGGATTTGGTGAGTGAAAGTTGAGAAGCTTTTTACTCTTGGGTTCTTGGAACCCTAGACGGTTTGTTGGTGTTGCAGGTTGTGGCCTTGGTGGCGTTTGTTGGGAGCCTCCGATTAAGTTATGGAGAAGTGCCCCAACCTTGTGAGAGGTTCCGGTTGCCACCGACAAGTGCACCAATAGTGGAAGTGTGGATCGATCCCGTTGGGGTGAGATTCACCGGAGAATAAGGGAGGCCTTTTGTGACCTAGGTGGTTTGATACCACCCCCTCTCCAACGTGACGTACTCTCTTTATGGGAGGAACTCGGTAATAAATCATCGTCTCCGCGTGCCTCGGTTATCTCTATACCTGAGCTATTTACTTATGCACTTTACTTTGTGATAGCCTTCGTGCTTGATTCTCTTATCTAGCTATCACATAGTTGTCTGTTTTGCTTAGCATAATTTTTTGGTGCACATAGGTGAATCGTAGTTTATATAGGTTTTGTGCTTGACAAAGTAAACGCTAGTTTTATTCCGCCTTTGTTAAGCCCATCTCGTAAAAGTTTTAAACCGCCTATTCACCCCCCCCCTCTAGGCGGCATCTGTATCCTTTTCAATTGGTATCAGAGCCCGGTCTCTCATTTTAGGCTTCACCGCCTTGAGAGTAAAGATGTCGGCTAGGGGATTAGTGCACAATGACATATTCTTATTCGATGGCACAAATTATGATATATGGAAAACTCGTATACTTATTCATTTTCAGGACATGGACCCAAATTTGGAGCGTATTGTAGATATAGGTTTTCTCCTCCTATGGATTTCAAAAATCTATCTTGTGAGGATGAGAAAAACTTATATCTCGATGCTCAAGCTTCTAATGTGCTTGTTAATGCTTTGAGCTATGTAGTTACCTCTTCAATCATTCCTTTTTGGAGCGCTCATGAGTTATGGACAAAACTTCAAGATAAATATGTTGTGTCCAATATTGTTGAGGATGATTGTGTTGCTTCCACTTCCGGTTAAGATGAGTTCTCATCTTCTACCACTTCACCAACATGTGATTTTTCACAAGGTAATGATATGGTGAGTGGTGATAGAAATTACAATTTGGATAGTGTGCTTACTATTTATAATCCATCCTCTCTATCTAGTTGCAATGATCTATCTTTGGACTTTAACACTTCTAGCACTACAAACTTCTTACATGCTTGTGTTAATAGTCCTTGCATATCATGTAGAAATGACTTGAATAAATCTCATGATGATATGCTTGTGTTTTCTTGTTGCCATGATAAAAATGCTTCTATTTCCTCTAGTGCTTGTGTTGCTAACCATGTAGAGGAAACCGAAGATTCTATGGGCCAAGACAAGGTTTTGAATGAAGCCACAAATGGAATCTCATCTTCACCTTCTTCCGGTACCCACCTATGCCTTATGGCTAGGGATTCAAAGGTAACTCCTACTTTGGAACCCATTACCTCTTGTGACGAGGAGGATGTGGATAATGTGGAAGAAGATCTTGATATTAATGATTTATATGATAAGGGTGAGATTGTTTATCGTGCCCTTGTTAAGAATAATATTGCTTGCTCTAACTTTGTTGAAATCTTGGACTTTGCTATTAAGAGCAAAGAACATATTGATAAGTTAGAAGCAAAAATTGAGGAGCAAGAAAACATAATTTATGAAAAGTTTGCGCTTGAGCGTGAGTATGCTAATGAAATTGCTCAACTAAAGGACTCCCTTGAAGAAGAACAAACCACCAAAGAATCTCTTGAGGAGACTTTTACTCTAGAATTATCTAGAGTAAAGGAATACCATGATAGAGAACTTGCGGTGGCAAACTCCTTCAAGATTAAAAATGATGAACTTGAAGTTGCTTATGCTAAACTTGTTGAGGATTTTACGCACCTCGAAAGTGGCTCTCGGGTCATTAAGAGGGAGCTCATCAAACTCACCGAGTCGCATGAGCAACTTAAAGCTTCATATTCAAAAGAGCTTGCCAAGTTGCCCTCACCTCTTGCTAATAATGATGATGCTTGTGTTACTAACTATATTTCTTGTGAAGCATCTATTTTGAAGGAGAATGTTGAGCTAAAGGCTCAACTTGCTTTGCTAACTAGCAACTATGGGAAATTAGAAGAAATTCATGTTAAGCTCTCAAGCTCGCATGAGGACCTTCTACTCTCCCATGGTAGGCTAAAGTTAGCTCATGAGGCCATCGTGTCAAAGGTAACATCTAGTGGGCCTCATGTGGACATTAGCACTATATCTACTCCAAATGTTATATTGCCATGTGCTAGTCCTTGTAACTCATCCTCTCACAACCATGCTATATCTCGTGATGAATTACACTTCGTGCCTTGTTGCTCTAACAATGTAGCATATACTTCCTCTAGTACTTTTGTTGAAACTAACCATGTAGAGGAAATCAAAGAGCTCAAGGATCAAGTCACTTCTTTGAAGAATGACTTGAAAAAGGGTCATCAAGGGAAGGCCGCACTCAAAAAAATCTTGAGTATGCAAAAATCCCCCAACGACAAGAGTGGGCTTGGATTCAACTCCAATGTCAAGAACAAGTCCACTATCAAGTTGAAGCATAAGGGAAACAAGAAAAATGGCCAAGTTCAAGTCAAGAATCCGGCCAACATTGGTTGCTTCAAGTGCAAGGAAGAAGGGCACCATGTTAGATCTTGCCCATTGAAGAAAAATCCTCTTAGTGTGAAGCAACAAGGGAAGTGGCCTCAAACCCCACCTCAAGTCATTGACGGGCCTCTTCCTAAGAGGAATACTCGGCCTCTTCCTCGAGTTGTGGCTTCACCTAAGAAGAAAGATGGCAAGAGAATAACTTGCTACATATGCCGTGAGAAGGGGCACATTTCTTCCTCATGCACTATTGGTATATCCTCATCCAACCCTATCATTATTGATGATGCTTATTCCCTTTATAAGGATGAGGTTGGCAATGTGTTTGCCAAATTTGTTGGTGCTCAATGTGGGTTCAAGAAAAGAACCATTTGGGTTGCCAAGCCTATTGTGACTAACTTCTTAGGACCCAACTTCGTTGGGTACGAACAAGCCGAAACTTGATCAATAGGTGTGTTGTGGAGGGCATTGGAGACTTGGCTACATTATGAAGAATTGAGGGATCTTCATCAATTATTATTGTCAAGCCAAACCATTTGGATTATCATGATTCTATTATATATCCAATGTTCCTCCTAGCGGTAACATATGCTTAACTCATTACATTGAAAGTTACTCGCCCCCTTGTGCATGTGTTGGTTTTGTATCTTCCATGCTCTTGTACATGTTGTGATTTCCACTTAATTATCTTGAGGAATTAAGCATATTTTTGAGTATGATTAGGTGACACACCATGTATGTGTGTTTCTTATGCTTGAGCCTTTCTTGGTTATATTTGGTATCTTATTTGGCTCTTGTGAGAGATTAATGGACTATCCCATTTTGGGGGAGTGTTATGCTTGGGCATTCCACAATCCTAAAAATGTGTGTACATGAGAAATTTAAGTTCTATAATGTCCATTAATTATATCTATTTGGATCTGTTGCCTCGTGTTGGTTTTATGGTAGTATAACATTATAGGGGAGTCATATGCTTAGTGCATATTACAATCCTAGAAATTTTGAATATTCGAGGTTGTGTCACTTAGAATTGATATTTATAATTATCTAGCGCCTATGTGACACATTTGCTCATACAAGTTCCAATTTGCTTGAATGCCTTTATTGATCATATTTTGGATCTTGTATATGTGAGTGGTTCTTGGTATGTGTTTCCTCATATGTAGATCTCTATATCATCATGGAGACCATTTGCTTCAAGTTACTCTAATCACTAGCAATTGTGTGACTATTGGAAGCTACCAAGAATCTTATTCAAAGTATCATGCTTAATTCTTATATTTTGTTATATGCTTCTTGTTGTGACTATGATCTTGGATATCCATGCAATCTACCTTGGGAAAATTATTCCTAATATTTATTGTCCTTGGACAATGAGTACTCAATTTATGGTAGAATTTATTGGTCATATTCACTTTGGCCTTCGTTTAATTTTATCCTATCTTTGGCCAAGAAAATGTTTTGTGTTGTCTCCCAAGCCTTCCTTGCTTCTTTTGGATCTTCTTATTTTATTGATATCCTCTTGTGTTTTACTTATTGTAGGTAGTAGTGATGATCCCATTTGTGTGCATTTTGCATTCAAAAGAAAATTCTATATAATGTACTACTTATGGGTGAGCTCTCCTATATTATCTAGAACAATACTTTTATGCTTCCTTGTTTGATCCATATCGGGTTTTATGTGCTTGGAAGTTTGATCTATTCGTTTTGGTATTTTGTGCCATCATGAAAAGTTTGGAGAGTTTAGTTTACTTGTTGGAACCTTACTCTTTTGGGGAGTTGGTTTTGTCCTTTTATGTGATTTATTGTATATGTTCCTTGTGTGTGCTTGTTTTGTTATGGGCATATGTCTTTGTGATGTTATCCATTTAGAAACATACACACATATGTGAAGATAATGTTAGTTGATTTTTAATCCTTGGAGACCACCTTTCTATTCCTTTTGATTCTTTGGTGGCTTCCAAATTTAATTGCCTATGGGTGCTTGTTCCTATTGTTTGCATCTTTGGGCACTCATATTTGTTCTCTCATGCCTTGTATTGTTTAGTGAACTTGGATGAGTGAGGATTCCATGATTATGCACCTTGTTCCCAAATGAAATTATCATAATTGGTGCATTATCTTTAGGGAGCTCATCTAATTCATTTAATAATGCTCATTTATCTTCTGCTCATTTGTTGTGTTTTAAATTCTTATGGGGGAACAAGGATTCCATATTTGTGCATTATGTATTCCAATGCATTTATTTTTAAATTGTGCACAAATATTGGAGAGATTCTCTATTTGTTATTTAAAACACTCTTTTGCTCATATCATAATATCTTGTAGTTTCCATTTGGACTCATTTGTTGTTTTCAAATTGGTTTGTCGGATCTTGTGATTTCTCGCGTCTTTTATTTTATTCCTTTGGCAATCTTCGGATCATCTATATAGTTTTACTCCCTCCCAAGTATTCATAATTGTATATGTGCGAAGACACACCTTTGGAGGAATTATTACTATATTGGTCGTCTAGAACTATTCACCCATTTTGGCAATCGATGCCAATGGGGGAGATGTTTTGGAGGGTTTAAGGGAAGTTTGTTCTTAAGCATTTTCCTCTCATTCTCTTGCATATTTGTTGTTGCTTTGCATGTTGAATATGTAGAGGAAACTCCACCAATGATAATGGTTCATCACACACACATATATTGTGGGGGAGCTTGCTCTATAAATTATGGGCGTACCAACATCACATACTTATGTAGTATTTGATGTTGGCGCAACCATTTTTTTTGTTAAGTTGATTATATAAACCCTCTCAAAGGATTGTCATCAATTACCAAATTGGGGGAGATTTAAAGAACATGTGTGCCCCCATGTGTGGTTTTGGTAATTAATGACAATGTTTTATGGACTTATGTTTGCATTGAGTTTTACTTGTAGGATTTGTCCATAGACAATGCTTGAACCATATGGTGGCTTCAAGGTCGGAATAAGAATAAAGTGAAGAAGATCAAGTGTTGATCAAGGTTTCATAAGATGATCTCAAGTGTATCATGCCATCCTTGTGGTGATCATGGATATGTGAAGATATGCCTAAAAGAGAGACTCTTCCATAGTGGAGTATGGGGGAGCATCTTCACCAAGCTAGTGCAATCAAGAAAGGTGATCCATCCTGAGGTGTAGAATATACAAGGCAAAGGTTTGATATTGATAGGGTTTCTTTCTAACTGGTCTCGTGGTGTTAGTTGGAGAGACCGATTTATAGGATAGATAACCGTACTATCAAGAGGGGCTCTCAAGTGAGTAACTTGATCATATCCCTCGGTGAGAGCTCAAACCTTTGCATACTTGGCATCATATTTCTTGGTTCTTATTTGGTTCTTATCCATGATAGGATTTAGATATTGTGTCAATCTCTATGACAAGCTTAAGTTTATCGAAAACGGATTTCATATGCATTCTCTATTGTGTTTTCGATATTGGAGGTTTTACCGATTTGTATTTTATAGATAGGTTAAACCTTATATCATTTGGTTCTATCCTCCCTTGCTGGACTATGATGGTTCCCTGCATGATCTTGTAGAGCTCGTTACTATCTTCGAAACGAGCCCAAGATCATCAAAATCGGAGTCCGAATGAAAAAGTTATGATGGTTTCAGTTTTGTTGTTCCTGCCAGTTTTCAGGGGGGGCGGATTATCCGGCCATGGGGGCGGATTATCCGGCCCAATTTTTGGAAAACGACTAAGGACTTTGAGGCGTGGCTCCCAGTAATGGGGGCGGATTTTCTGGTCCTTCGGGGGCGGATTATCCGCCCCTATACTGAGAGTCGCGCCGCGAAGTCCTTAGCCATTTTTTTGGCCCGGGGAACCCGGAATATCCGGGGGAGGGGCGGATTATCCGGCCTGGAAGGCCCCAAATGGTCATATTTCGTTGGGGAGGGGTATAAATAGACCCCTTCTTCCTCCTTAGGTTCGTTGCTTTAATTCTCTCTCTCCTCCATTGTTTTGACCTTCAAGAGCTTGCATATACTCTCAATCCCTCCCATATTTCTTGAATCGTTTTGGGGGATTTGAAAGGGGAGATCTAGATCTACAACTACACCAATCCATCTCTCCTCTATGTGAGGGGAACATATTGGGATCTAGATCTTGGGGTTTCTTTTGTGGACTTCCTCGTGTGTTCTTCCTCACTTATTCTCCCACTAGATTTTGTAGCTTTTGTGGAATTTGGGAGAGAAGGACTTGAGCACTTCCTGTGTTCTTGCCATTGCATTTGGTGCATCGGTTTGAGTTCTCCTTGGAGGATTTGGTGAGTGAAAGTTGAGAAGCTTTTTTCTCTTGGGTTCTTGGAACCCTAGACAGTTTGTTGGTGTTGCAGGTTGTGGCCTTGGTGGCGTTTGTTGGGAGCCTCCGATTAAGTTGTGGAGAAGTGCCCCAACCTTGTGAGAGGTTCCGGTTGCCACCGACAAGTGCACCGATAGTGGAAGTGTGGATCGATCCCGTTGGGGTGAGATTCATCGGAGAATAAGGGAGGCCTTTTGTGGCGTAGGTGTTTTGATACCACCCCCTCTCCAACGAGACGTACTCTCTTTATGGGAGGAACTCGGTAATAAATCATCGTCTCCGCGTGCCTCGGTTATCTCTATACCCGAGCTATTTACTTATGCACTTTACTTTGTGATAGCCTTCGTGCTTGATTTCTCTTATCTAGCTATCACATAGTTGTCTGTTTTGCTTAGCATAAGTTGTTGGTGCACATAGGTGAACCGTAGTTTATATAGGTTTTGTGCTTGACAAAGTAAACGCTAGTTTTATTCCGCCTTTGTTAAGCCCATCTCGTAAAAGTTTTAAACCGCCTATTCACCCCCCCCTCTAGGCGGCATCTGTATCCTTTTCAGACACGACCGTGACTTCCTTCATCTTTGGATCATAGATTTGGGCAGACAGGTTGCCGTCCTCTAGATCGCTAAGTTGTTAAGTGAGAAGTCACCGTGTTAAATAAGATGACACTTGCAAGACAGAAGAACTGGAGCATATGTCATACACGGAAAATAAATACCTACCTTTGGGCACTTGCCGTCTACGAACATGTCGTAGGTGATGGTGAAGCCACACTTCTTATCCTTCAACTTGACGATGTCCTTAAGGCGGAGCTTAACGGAGTCGCTCGAGAAGTTGTCCACGGAGATGCGGAGGCTATCCCTTCTGTCGCTGGTATACTCGTGCATGAGCTTCACGCGGTGCTATAGAGGTTGGATTCGCCTGATGAACCAGCACATGGCTAGGTCCAAGCCGGTCAAACCCGTCTCTATGAACCATTCTATCCGCCTTATGGCGCGGGAAGCATCAAGGTCGGAGGGAAGGGAGGCCTGGGATCTCCATGACAAGGCTTCAGCGGCGGCTCCATCAACGAAGTCCGGGTACGTTACTTGTCGGCCGGCCACACTACTAGGAAAAGGGCTGTTCGTGGCGCACCTAAAAGGCCCATCCGTGGCGCACTAGTGGTGCGCCACTAAGCGTACGCTGCAGCTAACTTTTAGCCGTGGAGCACTAGGTGGTGCTCCACGCTTCTGAAAAGATAACCGTGGCGCACTAGGTGCTGTGCGCCACGCATATGAAAATCTAGCCGTGGTGCACTAGGTGATGTGCGCCACGGATACAAATTTCAAAATTCAAAAAAAACGCGAGATCTGGATATCGTCAGATCCGTCGCCGTCAGTGTCGTCGCTCATCGCTCGTCGGTGTCGTCGCCGTCTCCTCGTTGCTGTTGCCTCACCTCGTCGGAGAGGCGATAGCTCATCGCCGTCGGAACTGAAAGGAGGAGGAGGAGGAGGAGAAGAAGAAGGAAAGGAGAAGGAGGAGGAGAAGGAGAAGGGAGGAAAAGGAAAAGTAGAAGGGAGGAAAAGGAAAAGGAGAGAAGGGGGAGGGAAGAGAAGAGGGGTAGGTGGACGGGGTGGGGATTCAAAATTTGAATCCCGCCCAACTTACTCGTAGCGCACGAGGTGGTGGTGCGTTACGGGTAAGTTGCCCTTTATTTTTTTCTACAGGAAAAAACGGTCTTTTGACCGTAAATTTTTACTCTTTTTGAATTTCGAAAATCTAAAAAATCACTAAATGACCGGAGGTGGTTGCGAGCGGATGCGAAATCTCGTTCTCGTCATTTTGGTATATTATACGATTTTTTTCGAAATCGTATGCAAAAGTTACGGCCATTTACCGTGGCATGGCTTTTTTTGCAGAAAAAGTGGAAACTCATGTTTGTTAATTTTCCTAGAAACTATACCACATTACCTACCTAAAGATGAAAGGATTTTATTTTTTGAAGTGTTTATTATTTTCTTTTATTTTTTGCAAAACCTAAAAAGGCGATCCACGCGGGGGGGGGGGGTTGGTGCATGCCACTTAGCCGTAGGAAACTAGGGCAGAGTGCCGTACGGCTAAGTTGACCCAGCTATTGCAGAAAACATGCCTGTAGCGCACTAGGTCAAGGTGCCCTACGGATAAGCGACACATCCATAGCGCGCCTTGACCTAGTGCGCTACGGGTATGTGTGATGTGGCCACATGTGCCCTGGCCCACACATAGCCGTGGCGCACCACCCCCATGTGCGCCACGCTTATGACATTTAGCCGTAGGGCACCTGTGGGCAGTGCGCCACGCCTATTTTACCCGTGGGGCACCACTAGCAAGTGCGCCACAGAAGTGTGGATTACCTATAGCCATTTTCCTAGTAGTGCCAGAGGAATGTCTGGGCCGTAGAAGTACGTCTGTTGCCAGTTTTTGCAGGACTCGTGGCCGACGATGTCGGGGAACCGCCGGCCAGGTCGAATCTTGAATCTTATGGTGCCGCAGTTCCTAAGTTCTTCCTTGCTATGTCCGGCTTCACGCTTGACGGTGAAGAAGTACACAAAGAGGTCTAACCTAGGCCTTATCCCTAAGTATCCCTCGCAGAGCGCCGCGTAGTTGCTAAGCACTAAGATACTATTGGGAGAACGATTCTGGAGCTGGACTCTATAGTGATTCAAGACGGAGAGGAAGAAGTTGGATATGGGCAAGGAGACGCCGCGTACCAGTTGGGCTTTGAGGTACACCTTTTCTCCGGCTTGGGAAGAAGGTGTCAGCTCGCCGGCCGGCGCCGCCCGCCAGGCGAGCCCCTCCGTCGCAGGGAGGTAGCCTTCGGCGATCATATCTTGGATATCATGGTCCGTGATATCTGAGCCACGCCAGTCTCCCTTGTGCGAATATGGCTCCTCCTCCAACGGCTCCAGCGCCGCCAGATTAAGGACGCCGCCGGTGGACTCGATCAGCACCGATGCGGGGATGACTAGGCCCTTCGGAGGCACGACAATGGAGCTCGTCGTCTTTGCCGCGGCTTTGTTTGACACCGCCATGGAGGGAGAGGTGCTGTTGCTGGCCATGGAGTGAGGTTGGGTGTGACTGATGCAGATTGGAGGCTAGGGTTTTTTTCGCGAGTTAGGCATGGAGATCTCGAGGGGGCGCGCGCTGGAGGAAGAAGACGATGCGAGGATAATGAGGTAAAAAGTAGAAATTCCACCGCGGTTACTATTTATCATCTCCAGCGTCAAGATTCGTGCAGCTTGATCGGACGATTGCCGCGTAGATGACGTGTTCGTGAACGTGCGCGGAATTTTCGCCATGTCCCCAACCGTCGCCGCCAACGGTTTGTATAGCTCGCGTGGCAAAATCGGACATGATTGCGTTCTCTGCATGTGTGAGTTACGAGGCGTCGCTGACCTAAGCCTACGTCTTCCTAGCTGGCATAGGCAGATGAGCCGTCACATCGGAAGATTCCGGCATGGACGGATCCAGTCCGGCTACGGAAGAGTACGATGAAAGATTCAGCATTTCTCCGACTTACATATTGAAGACAGAGAAAGCCTTGTAGGGTTCTTTGGGAGGACTACAAGATATTGCTTGACAATTTGCCGACATTCATCTAGACGGAGCATTCCACACGAAGAGGCAAGACGACGCAAGATCTCGGAGTTCTCCGGGGGCTACTGTTGGGAATATGCTATATGGGTATCCTTATAGCATGTCTCCTATCCGGATAACCCGGGTGACCCATAGTTGGTAGCATAGCCTATGGCCTGCTGGGCGGCCCAGTTAGATGGATCCAGAAGGGAGGCCCATGCCGGATAAAGGAAGGCTACGGTGGAGTCACTCCACCGGCGTATCCGGAGCCTTGGAGTGCAAGATACACAAGACTAGTAATAGATGGTGTAGGACTCTGTAACCTGTCCGGCTAGGACTTTTCCCTGTAACCCTAGGACCTGGCGACTATATAAGTCGGGCCTATGGGAGCCTTTAGGGCACAATCTCAGACGTTGATAGACAACTTCAGACAACCTCACACATCGAACCAATCCCTGTAACTCGGCGTGTTGTCCTTATAGTGATTTATAGCAGGAGTAGGATTCCGCCACCGTCGTGGGATCTAAACCTGGGTAAGCTGTGTTACCTCGTACCCGTCAACCGTCTGCCTCCCCCCATGTCTCTAAACACGCACTGTGGGGACCCCTCCATGGCGTACTCGTCGGCAATACCACGACACCGAGGGATCGCGGGGTGTTATCCCCCAGTAGCGTGTATCGTTTTCCTTCTTGGAAGTGCTCTTTCCCTTTGTGCATACGATTTTTTTAATAATCTTGGGAGTGCTCTTTGGCTTGAAATATTATTTTTTGAACATGAGAAATAACCCGGCTATTTTTTTTAAATAATACGTTTAAATCATTTGACAAATAATACACGAATTGAAAAATTTGCAATTCTAACACGGTGTCGGCATTTGAAAATCCGACTGGGACTCGTCTGCTTTTGAAAAGATGACTAGTCTTGTCTGCATTTGAAATGCCGACAGGTTATAGGGCAGTGTGAAGAATAGACGAGACTGGTCGGCTTTTGGCTTTTGAAAAGCTGATTAGTCCTGTCGGCTATTCAAATACCGACACCGCGCTAGAATTACAAATCTTTCAATTCATGTATTATTCATAAAAATGTATTAAAAAAACATACTTCCTCCGTTTTAAAATATAAGATGTTTTAGGTTTATAAAGAAAATGAATCTAGACTTTTTTTAGTGTCTAGATTTATCCTAAAGTTGAGTGAACCTACATACTAAAACAACTCTAGATACATTTGCTTCACAAACCTAAAACATCTTATATTTTAAAACGGAGGGAGTATTATTTAAAAAAGACTAGCATAATGCCCGCGCGATGCTGCGCTATAAAAAAAACATGTCCTGGTTACCCTACCTTATAATCAGCATAACTTCTCATTTAAATTGGACATGTTGCTAAATGTCGGTAATCTTCGATGTATCTTTGATGAAAGCAATGTTTCTTGGTAAGACAATTATTCGAGGAAGATGGTCGTGACAACAATCATAAATAAATTATCCCCACCGTCTCAAAATAGATCATAAATTTGGATGTATCTAATGTTTAAATAGTATCTAGATACATCTAAATTTATACAAGTTTACGACATCTATTTCAAGACGAATGGAGCAACAGAGATATATATGACAAATAGTTGCATTGCATGGATTTCATGGCAAGCAACACAGCTGAGGCCAATATGATATCAGCATGACGTCTCGAAATAATACCCATGCCATCGATGAACCATTCCGAACATGCTCACGTCAATTAGCCTCACCCAGAACACACTTGAATGGTGTACATCACGAGAAGCTATGCAAGCAATACATGATGAACTGCTAGCGCTAGCACACGAGCGCATCTTGTGTCCTGGCTGAAGCGGCGGGCGGAGTAGGCCACTGCCGCACCGGACAGCAGAACAGACATGCCGTGGTTGTACCAGCGGGGCATGCGCCTGGCCGGCAAGTACGACACCGCCGTCGAACTCTTAGAAGGCTAGCGCTTCGCTGCCCACCACGATGCCGCGCTTCAGTTCGACTTGCTCCACCACGCCACACGGACACCAGGGTCTTGGATCAAGGTGGACGCACCAGTAGACTACATATGCAATCAACATGCCCGCACAACTACCACTACCAAGACACCAAAGGGAGCCATTCCCGACATTTGTCCCAGAACAGCGCAAGAACATCGCCCTATAGCCACTCGGGCATTTCCCCGAACACTTGGCGTCCATGCTCAAACAACCACACTGTACCATAAACAGCAGGAGCAGGTCCACCCTCACGACGCAAGAGACCAACACTCTACCAGAGACAATCACCTTCTAGAGGATGGCCACAACGTCCTGGCACGAGCACCTCCCGGACAGCAAGCGCGCCTTCCTTTCCCAGCGAGACGCCACTGTTGCTGATCTGACCTGGACAGAGCTCTTGGCCCTCTGCTACCTCCGCATCGATGGCGGGCCCTGCGCTGCCGCCCTTGATTCCGGGCACACCCAGGCAGCCCTTCCATCTTTTGTATCTGGTGAGAGGCACAGGTAGTTGGGGTGAGCGGGCGAGGGGGTGGGGGGCAGCAGAGAGATGGGGAGTCAAGGCGACGGCACTCTGGCGGCAGGAATTGGGAGGTGAGCGGGGGAAGGAAGCATCTGCGAGATGGGGAGCCGACGCGGTGGCATCGCGGCCTCAATGGAGACGACGGGAGGATCGCCGCCACTCATTCCTGGCCTCGCCCTGATCTGTAGTCAACAACACAAATTTCACGACGCTCCGGGGCAGCGAGGCCGGGGCTCGAAGGGAGGAGGAGGCGGCCGGAGTTTGGCGGCGGGGTCGGCGACGAGGCTCTCAGGCGGCGGGCGGCTCGGTTCCTGGCGGCGGGAGGAGTTTCTGGCAGGGAGGCGACGGGGTCCGGGTTCGCAGCGACGGGGTTGGCGAGGCCGGCGAGGGGTTGCGCGGAGGAGAGGAGGCCGGGCGGCGGGGCTGGCTCGCAGAGCTGGGGCGGCGGCGGCTGGCGCATGCGGGGAGGGAGCGGGGTAGGAGAGAGGCGAGCAGGGGTGGAAGGTGGGGTGGGAATCGCGAGCGCAGGGGAGCGTGCGGGGTCGGGGTCCAGCGGTTGGTGGTCAGTACTTCACTTCGCGGTGCCACGCCCTTGTAATATGTCCAAAAAGCCAGGGGCAAATCCGTCTTTTCAAGGCAGACGGATTTTTTGGCTGGGTGACGAACGGTCCCAATCTTTTTAATAATATAGATTAGCAATAATCCGAGTGTTTTGCTTAGGTCTCTGCTGGGCCGAGCTGAACTGGGCGGGCAACAAAACGGACTGGATCGGTGTGGGCTGGGCTGACCAGCAGAGAGCGAACCGGGGCACCGTGACGCGAACGAATCCCGTCGACCGTCGCCGAGTTCCATGGCCGCCGCCCATCTCGCCTAGGATTCTCCTTCCTCCACCACCGCCGCCCTGAACCGCTACCGGCCTACGGGCTACCGCCGCCCTGAACCGCTACCGGCCTACGGGCTACCGCCGCCGTCGCCCTGCACCACCGCCCAGCGTCGTCCGCCTCAGGTTCTCGGCCCCCCTTCACTGTAGGGTTTTTCCTGGCAAGCGGCAAGCTCACCGCATCGTACCCGGCAGCGGAAATACGGCAAGCTCAACGCATCGTACAAGGTGAGCCGTGAGCGGAAATTCTTCACCATATGGTTCAATTGTGGACATGAATAAGAAAAGACAATTTCCCCCACACACGGACACAGTGCCTACTTTGTTCCTTTTTTTGCAGTCAGATCACCATGAAGCTCAATAGGGTTCGCCGCCGCCGACGTGATGTAAGTCGATGCTTTCTGTTGTGCTCTGTTCATGTTAATTCCTCCTCCAATGCAACAAAATCACCGATGAGTGTTTTTTCCCTGTCTAACTGCAGTTGCAGAAAGCAGCAGCTGTTAATGTGGACAGGCTAAGCGAACTGCCCAATGACTTGCTGCTCAACATCTTGGAGAGAATGGACACACTCGACGCCTTCCGAGCATCTTTCGTCTCCAAGCGAATGCAGAAGCTTCCCAGCATGCTCTCGCAGATTGTCATTGATCTCGGCGACCACGAATTGGCCGGGAAGAACAGCGTTGTGACTGACGTGACCTGCAAGATCCTGACCAAGAGGTCTCCGGAGATCACCATTCGCAATCTGAAGGTCAAACTACTTTTGACTCCTAATGACTGTCGCTCCGTTGGCAAATCTGTTGGCCTAACCATGGCAACCCGGAAACTGGATGCAGCTGAGTTTGATATTCTGACGCCCAAGAATTCTTATCTTTGCAAGGATGCTGACCTCCTTAACTATGCTAACCAGTTCAATACGTTCTTTGCTGATTGTCCTGATGCGTTTTCTGGTCTCACACGACTGCAACTGGAGAATCTGAGGTTTGGTGAGTCAGACATACCTAACATCCTTAGCACTTGCAAGCGGCTGGAATCATTATGTTTCTTCGAGTGTGATGCTGGGATTCGGTCGGTGCTGCATGTAGAACATGCTGGACTCGTTGAGCTTGTTATTTCCCATGGGAAATTCAAAACAGTGCAGCTCGACTGTCTACCAAAGCTCCAACGGGTGGCCTATACTTGGATACTTGATGAAAATCCCTTGGTTCTTGGTTTTGTCCCTCAGCTTTCGAAGCTAAGCCTCACTAATATTCGTTTGTCAGACAAGACTGTCATGTTAAGCCAGCTGCTTGCTAATGTCCAGACTGTAAGCGATCTGTATCTGGACGTTGTAAGTGAAAAGGTACTCACTCCAATCATCTCTGTGTTGATTTCACCGTATCTTGATTGTATGTAACAGTAGCAATAACTTAAAGAGTTCTTTCTGCTATTTGAGGATGTGATTATTGCACAACTTGCACTCATTATTATTTTGTTTTATCTGTTCCAGATTTGGTTTCGACCAGAATGCCCGAGAGTGCTTTCTGATTTGCTCGGCCAGCTGCGGTCTGTGAATCTAGACAATCTTCCCGAGGAATGTGATATCGCTTGGACAATGTTCCTTCTTGAAGCTGCACCGTCCGTAGAGGAGCTGCGCATCACAGTATGGGATCATAGGTGTGCAAAGGAGTCACAAAAGACCCACTCCAAGAAATCAGATGTGAAGTGGGAGCCATCTGCTCCTAATTTCAAGCACAAGAATCTCGCCAAGCTAACCATCTACGGCTTCCAGTCAGACAGCAAGTTCATGGGGTACATCAGGCGTGTCATGGAAGCTGCTTTGAACATCAAGGAGGTGTCTTTGCACGACAGGAAGGTGTGCAATATCTGTGCTATCCTTTTTCCTCACATCGAGCTTCGTCCTTCGACATATCCAAGAAGCTTTGAGGAAAAGGATTCATTGAGGAAGAAGATCACAGAGGCATCAATGATGATGGCTTCCCCCGCTGTGATTCACTTCCGGTCTTAAGTTCTATATAGAGATCAGTAAGTGGTTCATGGCATTGCCATGATGTATTGTCCCGTGGTTTGTAGGAGTCCCACTACTCAAGAAGTCTGTAGCGACTGTGTATGCCCCCCGCCGACCCCCTGACTGAAGCTTGTATTGTTATTGTCTCATTGACTAGTTCATATGAAACATATCTTTGCTACCTTCTTGTTTGTACAACTCTTAGTATTGTGTGAGAATGAAACAGATGAAACAAACACATATATATATGATTTTTCATGTATTATATATTTGTACTCTAGTTGTCCACGTCGGCTAATGAGTTTACTCTAGTTGTGGTGCAGGCTGCACGTGAAACTGAAACTGCCTGCTGAGGCAAGCGCGAGTTTGCTTCGACTCGATTTGGTGGGCCTGCTATGGCAGTGATGACACAGGCGTCATGACTATGAGGACTACTGACTCTTCTGCTTGCACGCCCTATGGCAGAGTAATTACTATGAGTTGGATAGAACAATCCAAGACGACTAGACCTTCATCTTTTTCAGCTATGGTCTGCGTTGGTCCTTCAACATTGATTTCATAGCCTGATGATTCAGTTTTTACATGCATTATTCCTCTACATTGTCCTTGGTTTCATGGAAAGGGCTTAAAGGCACAGCTCCATAATTTGTTAGTGCATCGCAGTTTACTTCTGCATGGTTATATAGTTAGTGGATGTATTGTTTAAAGCTGGATTGACTACAAGGGAGTGGGTGGGGGTCCTGGGGGATAGGAGGGATGGGTATGTCCCTTCATTGATTTCACACTTGCATTGATCATAATAACCAGCGACTTGAAATGAAAATGTAACTAAAACACACAATTTTGCAATGTATTATTATGATGATCGAAGTGGAAGTGTTTTTAACTTCTACTACTGGTAATGTGGAGTTATGTTCTTTTTTTATCATTTATAAAATATTGTAATGGTTAGTTGCCGGAAGTATGTTTAAAGCTAGATTGACTACAAGGCAGGGACTGAGTGGGGGATAGGAGGGATGGGTGTGTCCCTTCATTGATTTCACACTTGCATTGATTGTAATAACCAGCGACTTGAAAGTATTGACAATGCAACTAAAACACGAAATTTCCAATTATGTGTATTATTTTGATGGTGGAAGGGAAAGTGTTTAAGACTCTCAAAACAAAGGGAAAGTGTTTAACTTCCAGTTCTGGTAATGTGTAGTTATGTTTATTTGTCATTTGTAAATATTGTAATAGTTCGTCTGAAACGACAGTCTCCCGTTCAATCTAACCGGATGCATATTTTTGGGACTTAGGGACTTTTGTATCTTGTAGTGCATGAGAACTGATTTACCATAAGACTTTTGCAGTCAGACCTGTCATATTTATTATTGTTTAAATGGGTTTACTTCTTTATAGCTTGTAGTTCTAAGCAATTGTTGACTGTACGGAAAACATATAACTGCTGTAGTTTTTCTGTGCCCATACTATATCTGATGCAATAGCTGTTGTCTTTGAGCTCCGATATTTTTTGTATGGTGACTGAATTCCACTGTAAATTTTCTGTGGCTATGCCGGATTCATGAGTTACTAGATGTTTCAGGTGAGCTGTCTGGGGTCTGTGATAGATCGTTGAATCATAGTTCTTATGCAGGAAATTATATCAGTGAAGCAAACAATATAGATTTTTCAGGTGTAAGGTAGTAATTTCATTCTTGGAGGAGATAGCTAGATTAATATAGATTTTTCAGGTGTAAGGTAGTAATTTCATTCTTTCTATGAAATTATATTCTTAGACCTAGATTGATGGTGAATACCTTTGCTCTCACTATATTCTTGTTGATTCAGTTGAACTGGTGGTTATCTATATTGAATTTTGCATGATTATCAATAGGAAGTCCTCGTGTATGAAACTATAATCCGGAATGGGTATACTATCCATTTTCTAGTCATACCGGTCTTAAAAAAATAAGGCTTGTTGTGGATTTTTTTTTGGGCACAGTAAAGAATAAAATTAGAATCCAAGGTTCCCCGTGGTCAACATTGGCTTTGCTAGCTGAAGTAGGTAATCTCAGTTTAGAAAAATAGCTTCAACCACATAGGTAACTGGTATTATTCCAAAATGAAACCATCTAACCACGGTGAAATTTGCTCAGGTGGTGTATTGTTTTTTTTTGAAACAAGGCAAAAGATTTGTCATTTTTATTGATTAAAGAGAAGGGTTTTTAGAGGTCTTACAAACCAAGCTTGACCACAGCCAAGCCAAAAAAAAAAGCTTACTCTCGTGAAAAAACGCTACTCAACGCTTTGATCCGGCTAGGCATCACATTGCCGCCTCGTCTTTTATTTTCGTAACTAGCATTATAGACTTTATGGAAGTGTTGTGGAAGGCGTGGATGTTTCTTTCTTTCCAAATTTCCCATAAAACAAACATGGCAAGCGAAGCCATTGCCCTTCTCGATCGCCCTCTCTTGTGGACGCCTTGAAGCCACCATTCCTTCACCGTGCTCATTACCTGCCAATCCCTTGGTTCAACATCATGTAGGCCAAGCCAATCTTTCAAAGGTGACCAAACTCTAACGGTGAATCAACACTTGAAGAGAAGGTGGTTGGCCGACTCTTGCACTTGATTACAAAGCTTGCATAGTCCACAATTAGGCCAACCTCTTTTTTGAAGCCTATCCGCAGTCCACATCCTATTTTGTATGACAAACCAAGAAAAAATTTGTACTTTGGCGGTGCACATGGCTTCCAAACAATAGCGGACAAAGGGGATATGGCGAGATTCTCAACAGCATGTTGTAAGCGGTCTTGGCCGAGTAACACCCATCATTGTAAGGCTTCCACGTGATCTTGTCGATGGTGTCATTTTCCAAATGAACATCTTGAAGCATTTTCCATAGTTTGGAAAATTGGACAATATGCTCCACGGAGAGGCCACTTTGCATGTTGATTTTTGAGACCCAAAAATCATTTTCCAAAGCTTTCTTGACCGAACATTTCCTCTTTTTTGAGAGGTCAAAGATGATTGGAGGAATGTCCTTTGGCGCCAATCCTTGGAGTCAAGCCGCTCCCAAAAGGAAGCCTTTTCCCCATTTCCAATTGTGAAAATTGTTGCCTTCCCAAATAGCTCCTTATCATTTTCATTGCAAGGCGTCCCAAGACCAACCCAAGGCTTTGGGCCATCGCTCCATTCGCTCCAAAGCCACCGCATTTGAATATCCTGAAGGGAATATGCCCTAGAGTCAAATATAAGATGGCATATTTCATAAAGTTTATGATTAAGTTTTATATCATGCTATAACTATATTGATAGGGAAACATCTATACATGTGTGATATAAAAACAAACAATAGATCCTGGTGACACTCTAAGTCACTGGTTCATTGGTCAACAAATGATCAAAGCTTTCCTAATCATGAAGGTGCCTTGGCACCTAATTCACAATGAGGTCATTTCATTGGGGAATGAGATGATGAACATACCCTACCTATAGCATTGTATCACGATCATGTCATAGAGTTCAGGTTACGATGATTACGAAACATAATGACTCTTTCCTTAGACCATGAGACCATATCAAATCACTGTCACCCGAGGTTACTTTGATGGCACATAGCATCACTTAGTGAAATGGTGGTCATAAAGGTGTCATTGGGTATCCGGAGGAACAGGTTGAGGAGACCGCGTCAAGAGCGGGGTTTGTCCATCCACGTGAAGGAAGATACTCTAGGCCCACTCAGATAAGTTATATCCATAAGCTGCACAGCGTGTGACTGGGTCACAGGGATATAACTTAACGGATCGAGTAAAGAATGTATTGTCGGTAATAAGGTTAAACACTGACATGAGAATATCACTTGATCAAAATCTCATACAATATAGTATCGCAGAGACAAAAGGAATAAGACATAGTGTTTACGATTAAACGACAAATATCGTTAAGTACACAGGTGGTCATTATGAGCATCCAGGTCCTGTTGTTGATCATTGGTCATAGAGGAGTCTTGGCGATAAAATTACAAAAAAAACACCACATTTGGGGCTAGAGTTTCAAAAAACCACCAATTTTTTAAAAAAATTCAGATAGCATCGGATTTGGGGCACGCGATTGCAGACAACACTGATCTAGCTCTGATGCAGCGCTAACGATGGATCTGATAGGTGGGGCTTGATCGCCAGGCTTATGTGGCACATTTGGACGGTCGGGCGTGGACGAACGTTAACGGCGCGGTCGGAAGCCTAACACCACGCCCCGACACGGTTCGACCAAGTTAGTTACTCTCAACAGCTCTCTCCCCCGCGCGCACAAAAGCGATGGCGGATCCCCTTAGCGACGCCAGAGCCATAGACGACACCATAGCTAGAGACAACGCCGGAAATAAAGACGACGCCGACAACATGGAGGGCTCAAGGAGTGGCACTAGTTCCAGCGTCGAGGATTACCGCGGGAGCTCGAACCCCGTGGCAGCGGCATTCGGTTCACCGTAGAAGGTGGCCGCCGTTGCTGTGGCCCATGTGTGGAAGGAGAACCCGACGCAGAGTAGTCGTTGGATAACTGCATTCGGCGGCGGCAAGTAAGTTTTCCCCATCTTCCCCTTGCTCTTCTATCTGTTTTCTCTCTTTATGATTTAGGCTAGGGTTTCTGTTGCAAATAATTTTGTTGTAATTTCAGTTGTGTAGTTTGGACGATGACATATGGTATGTACAGATAAATCTAGATGGTCAGGACAATATTGAGCGCAACATATGAAAATCGGACATCACCTTCCTGAATTTGTTATCTTTAATTGAGGGAGAGGGCTTTGACATGAATGATTGCATGTATTATGTTAGAAAGAAGGATAGAGGAATTGCTGGTATGGAGTTATTGGATGGAATGAGTAAGGTTCAGTAGATGGTTACACAGTATGGGCAGGAAAAACAAGTTAGTTTAACTATAATCAATGGAGGAAGCACACTGCCACCAAATGTAAATAGTGCCTCGGTAGAAGAACAATTTCCAATTTCAGAGATTGGAAACCCTGTTGTGTACACAGTGGATGATGAAGGAGTAATTTTGCCAAGCCAATAGTGCACACAGTTAACTGAAGATCCAGACTGCCTGTACATGTTGACACAACAGAGCAACAATATGGATGAAGAACAACAGCAACAATGCAGAACTAAGGAGAAGGGCAAGAAAGTTGGGGATCCAATCTCTGGAAAGAAGAAACTAACAGACTTTGAACATCCAATCTCTGGAAAGAAGAAAGAACCACTTAGGAAGGGGCCGACTGACAAAAGTCATTGCAGTCAGCCAAAGAAAAGGCTACCAGCAGATTATGTTCCTTCTGATGATGAAGGGCCAGATATAGATTTGGATCCAGAAGATGATGATGGGTTTGAGATAGCTTCTTGGGTTCAGCCAAAAGGAAGAAAAAGTAGGGCCAAGAAGAAGGAGCCAAGGGTGTGGTATGATGAAAACAGAATGCATCCAGAAGGACTCTGTTGGAAAATGTGTTTTTAGATGTCTATCAGTTCAGAAGAGCAGTGTATAAACTGCATGTTGCACAGCTAAGGAACTTTAGGTACCACAAAAACTGCAAAGATAGAGTCATAGTACATCGTGCTCAGGAGAAATATCCATTTTTAATGGTTGGTGCACAGATTAAAAATGACAAGACTTTCTGCCTAAAAAGGTGGACTTTGACCACACATGTGCCTCATCTGGTAAAAAATGCAAGGTGACAGGCAAGTGGGTAGCACAAGTATGTGAGCCCAGTGTGAGAGTAGATCCAAGGACAGGAATTGAGGCAGTGATGGAGATAACTAAGAATAAATATGGTGTATATGTGCACAAGATGATGGCATATAGGGCAAAGAAGAAATCATTGCATGTAGTGCTTGGTGATCAGGTTGGACAGTACAGGAGGCTCAGAGACTACTTGGAGATAGTGATTGACACCAACCCTGGTTCAAGATGCATTGTTACTACCAAATTTGTTTTAGAGCATCTCAGCACCAACCCTAGATTGCATGTGATGTTCTACTGTCTAGGTGGATGCATACAAGATTTTCTTAATGGCTGCAGACCATTTTTAGGTACATGTGATCAAATGTTTGCTTCATATTTATTGTGACCAGCTAGCCATAATATTACCTCACTGTTTATTGTTTCTTTGCAGGTCTGGATGGTTGTTTTGTGAAGCTAACCACAGGCCAGCAGATCCTTTGTGCCACTACAAGAGATGGGAACAACAACATATTCCCTCTTGCTTTGGCTTGGTTGACAAGTAGACAGCTTCATGGAGTTGGTTCCTCACACAACTGAAGTATGCAATTATTGGGGGTGAACAAGGCAAGTTTGGATATTACACAATAATATCTAATAGGCAGAAGGTGAGTGTTACATGTAAATCTTTTATACATTGTCACATTGCAAGTATACAGAAACTACTATTGCTTCAATTAATGCAATAAACTACTCTGCAATTGTGTAGGGCATGCTTAATGCAATAAACACAGTATTTCCCAACTGCCCTCAAAGATTTTGTTTAAGGCACATCTATGCAAACTTTCAAACTACTGGGTTTAGAGGTGAGGAGATGAAAAATACATGTATGCAGCCAGCTATTCTTACACAAAAAATGGCTTTGATGTTGCTATGGATAACATGAAATAAGAGAGTGTAGAAGCTTGGGTGTGGCTAATGAAAATACCAGTTTCAGCCTGGGCTAGATATGCCATGGATTATAACTGTAAAACTGATTTAGTTATTAACAACTTGAGTGAAGTTTTCAAGAGATGGTATATGACTGGAGTCCCTTGTCATCATGCCATATCAGCCATCTACAAGTCATTCTATCATCCTGAAGACTTTCTTCCAGATTTCTTCAAAAAACCAATATACTTGGAGGAATACAATCTAGTCATTTACCCAGTGCCAGGTGAGGATTGATGGACAAAAACGGATACACCTGATATTGATCCACCAGTCTTCAAGGTATCATTAGGAAGAAATCAAACAAAGAGGAGGAAGGGCCAGTTTGAAGTTCTAGAGCCACCACAGTCGTCTAGAATGTCAACTATCAGTTGCAACAACTGTGGTTTGCTTGGGCACATATACACTAGTTGTGGTCAAACACTTAATCCATCACTGCAGATTAGGAAAAACCCACATCAGGTTTACCTTCCTCTTGTTTACCTTCCTTTTATTTATTTTCCTCTTGTATTTGAGTTACCTTTTTTGTGATCTATTTGTCCAGGAATACATGGCAAACCTCTCTGAAGCTTCTACTGCACCAGCTCCAAGAAGAACATCCTCTACTGCTCCAGGACCTGCTGCTGCTCCAAGAAGAACATCCTCTCCTACTCTAGGACCTGCTGTTCCAAGTAAAACATCCTCTGCTGCTCCAAGACCTACTGCTCCAGGACATGTTGTTGGTGATACCACTGCCCCAACTAGGAATAAGAGAGCAATATCTACAGGTCCACCACATCCTTTCAAAGCTCCAAGGCTAGCACCGTCACATAATGGACCCAGTGGTACTACTAGAAGGCCAGTAAGAGCAAAAAAGGCTAACTCTAAGATGAATGGTTACCTCACTACAAGCAACATTGACAAGATCACATTGAAGGATATCAAGAAAGGGATGTTATGAATAATTTGTGTGCTTCTGAGCACAGTCTGTTTGTCCATGTGCTTCTTATAACAATATGTTTCCAAGACCTATTTGTGAGCTTCTTAGAACAATCAATTTGTGTCCTTCTTAGAATAATCTGTTTCCTAGACCTATATGTGTGTTTGTGACATGATGTATAACTATTTGAAAAAATTCTGTGTTTGTTTTCTGTTGTGAGTGTGAGATGATGGCCAACTATTTGAAATGCACATAGTACCACAATTACATTGAAGTATATTAAATTATTTGAGAATTATAGATGCATCCAAAATGAATCCAATACCACAATGAATCCATTACCACAATGAATCCAATACCATAATGAATCCATTATAGATGTATCCAGAATGAATCCAATACCACAATGAATTCATTATAGATGTATCTAGAATGAATCCAATACCACAATGAATCCAGTACCACAATGGCATTGCACCTAGTACCATAATGAATCCAATACCATATTGTATCCAGTAACACAATGCATTATAGATGTTGACATATTAACTAAAATGCATGAAATTTTAGAAACAAATAGGAGAACATCTTGACACAAAATGAATGGTTCAACACATGGAGGGTTCAACAAAACAAATAAAGGGTTCAACACATGGAGGGTTCAACTCAACAAATAATGGGTTCACCAGCTGCATTACACAAATATGCCAACAGACTCATACATCTACCTAAACAACATCACTCCTTCTCACAAATTGCCTTGATTCTCTTGACCTTGTCCTTGTTAACACCATTGACCTTGAAAAGGCCATGCATGGAGTACTCTAACTTTTCATTTTTATCCTTGATATTAGCTCTTTCCTCATCCCACTTCTGCTGTTTCACCTTGAATACTTCTGCCTGTGATTTGAGCACATTCTTCAGTTCCTCCTTATCATTCTTCAACACCTCTACTTCAATCTTCAATGCAGCTATGTACTTCTCCATCTGCTTAACATCATGTTCCCCACTGTTTATCCTAGAAAGGATGCCTTCTTTGGCCTTCTTCTCAGTCTGATCTATCCACCTGTTACCTTCCTCTACTAGGGTTGCATGTTTCTTCTCCAATCTCTCCTTCTCTTCAGATAGATCCTTCAACATTTTGCTGCTCTCATACCTCTCTTGAATTCTTGAGCTATTACTCTCATTGTACATTTCCCACAACTTAGTTAATGGAGGATTCATGTTGTCATACCACTCTGGATCAATACAGCTTTGAAAGCCACAACTCAGTACCTGCTGGACAGCAAATGTTTTTATTACAACATACTGTTATGATTACAACATACTAAAAATGGCAGATTATGTAAAAACAGAGCTGAAATACATGTCTATGATTACAACATACAGTCTATGGTTCATGAGCACACTATCATTTCTAAATGAACAAACTATCATTTCTACATCGCATATCTGCTAAGTAAACTGTCATATATCTATATCACAATATTTAGTAAACTGTTACAAATCTAGAGACGATGTTGATCTAAATGAACACATGATGCGGCTCAGATCACTTTAGAGCTTCGTTGGGAAACCCCAAGAGGAAGATATGATGAGCATAGCAATAAGTCTTCCCTCAGTATGAAACCAAGGTTATCAAACCAGTAGGAGGAAGGAAACGACCCCAAGGTGTTGCTAACAACTTGGAACTTGCACAACACAAACTCAAGACTTTTTCCCAACGAACAGTGAGGTTGTCAATCTCACTGGTTTGCTGAAAACAAAGGATTAAACATATGGTGTGGAAGGTAATGGTAGCTTGCAGAAAGTAAACAGTAACAATGGAAGATGTATCAATGGTAAAGATTGGACCGGGGTCCACATTAACTAGAGTTGTTCTCCTTAAGATAGATAATATAACATGCTGGGTAAACAAATTACAGCGGGGCAATTGACAGGACAGAGCAAGGCATAACAATGCAATTCTATACATTCATGATCCTACGAGATTTGATTGGGCATTACAACAATATACATAGACCGCCATCTAACTGCATCTATGACTAGTAATCAATCTTCAGGTTATCATCCGAACCCCCTCCGGTATTAAGTTGCAGGCAACGGATAACTGCTTTAAGCAATGTGTGTAAAGTAAACAATACAATTATTCCATGAACAAGAGATTGTTGTTTTCTCCCTAGTAGCAACAATACATCTACAACCTTCGAGATTTCTGTCACTTCCCCAGATTCAATAGAGGCATGAATCCACTATCGAGCATAAATACTCCCTCTTGGAGTCACTAGCATCTACTTGGCCAAGATAGTTACTAGAAATGGAGAGCATGCAAGATCTCAAACAACACAGACATGATAGAATCAACAATCATAAAGACACGATAGAATCATTAATCAATCTGACATAGTAATCTCAATATCCATCGGATCCCCGCAAACACAACATGCATGATTACAAATAGATGATCTAGATCATCAACAGAGCTCACAAGATCTAAACATGGTATCACAAAGGAGGAGAAACAACCATCTACCAACTATATGGACCCATAGTCCAAGGCGGAACTAGTCACGCATCATACCAGAGGCTGGCATGGTGATGAAGAAGGCCTCCGAGATGATCTCTCCCCTCCGGCAGGGTGCTGGGAAGAGCTTCACACCCCCCGATCTAGGGACGATGGTGGCGGCGGCTACAGACTGTTTCGTGGAATATTGATAGGGTACTTAGGGTTTTGGCATCAGGGGCTTCTTATAAGTGAAGAGGCGAGGCAGGAGGGCAGCCAGGGGGCCCACACCCTGCCTAGGCGTGGCCTAGGGTGGGCCCGCGCGTGGGGGGTGGCCACCTGTGGTGCCCCTCCGGTTGCCCTTCGGCTGTGTTCGTCCCGGAGAAATATTAACTTTAGGTTTTGTCTCGTCCAATTTCGAGAATATTTCTTTACTAGCTTTTCTGAAACCAAAAACAGTAGAAAACAGGCAACTGGCACTGTGGCATCTTGTTAATAGGTTAGTCCTAGAAAACGTATAAAAATACCTCAAAGTGTAGACAAAGCATAGCAAAGTGGATAATAAACAAGCATGCAACATAAAAAATTATTGATACGTTTACGACGTATCGACACGCTATCATTTCTATATCACGGTACATGTTAGTTAACTGAAACTAAATGAACACATGTTTACTGTGAGGAAATCAAATTACCTATAGGGACCTATTGAAGAAAAAAGGGAGTTGAGTACTTCATTTTATATAGAACACATGTAGAATTTCCTCCCTGTATCAATGCTCTAAAACACAACACACCTGCACGGCTTCAATTTGTGAGCAACGCAAACAAAAGGGGCTTCATGGTCAATGCCGACAAATTCCGCGTCATGGAGCATGTTTGGTGCGTAGTTGAACACAGTGAACTACAAATCCCAAAAATCCACCAAAACACGAGGCTCAAATCAATGATTTTCCAAAAATTCCCAAATCGGGATCCAAACCCTAACTTAAAGGAGGGGACAGCACTAACATGGTCAAACGAGAAAGAGGAGGAGCTTTCGTTGTCGTTCTAGCTCAACATGATTTGGGGAGCAGCGACGGAAGCAGTCGCCGGCGATGGCAGCGCGATCAACAGCGATAGTGGTGGTCGGTCTCAGAGGAAGCAGACGAGTGAGGCAGCGGGGGAGAGGAGAGGAGGGCCTAACCCGTTTGATGGTTCCGACCACGCCGTTAATGGCCATCCACGCCCGGCCGTCCAAATGTGCCACGTAAGCCTGGTGGTCAGATCCGTTGTTAGTGTCGTATCAGAGCTAGATCAGTGTTGTCCGCAACCGCGTGCCCCAAATTCGGTGCTATCTAAAAAATTAAAAAAATTGGTGGTCTTTGAAACCCTAGCCCCAAATGTGGTGGTTTTTTGTAATTTTCTCTGTCTTGACCATGTCTGTAGTATTCTTGAACTGTTGGATAGCACGCTTAAGGGCTTGACGAAGCTTGGAGATTATTTATGGCTAGTTTGAATCACTAAAGAAATGAGAAGAGAGAAACCAAAAAAGTTCTGGGAAGATCCGAAGATGTTCGGAGAAACAATAAGGAAAATGACCGGAAAAGGGTTTTCAGATAAATGCTTATTTAAATATGTTATTATATATTAAGTATGAATTAATATATTGTAAAAGAATATTTAAATAAAGATTTATAAAAGGTGTCCTAAAAGTTAGGTAAAATCCGGAAAAAAAGAAACGGACAGAAAAAGGCAAAGAAGACTGTTTTTGAAACAGCCCACGTGGGTGGCTGATGACCCACAAGTATAGGGGATCGCAACAGTCTTCGAGGGTAGTATAATCCAATTTATTGATTCGACACAAGGGGAGGCAAAGAATACTTATAAGCCTTAACAACTGAGTTGTCAATTCAGCTGTACTTGGAAATAATTCTTGCTCGCAGTAGTTTATCAGTAGCAACAGTTTTGTAGTAGCAATAGCAAAGTAACAAAAGCAGTAAAACAAAGGCAGTAGTAACAATAGTAGTAAATAGTAGGATTCGAGTGTGGTAGGCATAGAGATGGATGGACGGGCGTTGCATGGACAAAACTATTCCTGTAATATCAATATCTAGGGCATTTGCAGTTAAATAAGATAAAACATCCAAATACTAAACAATCATAGGCATGTGTTCCATATATAGTCATACATGCTCGCAATGAGAACTTGCACAACATCTTTTGTCCCGACAGCCCGTTGCAATGGGGCCTCAAGGGAATGTACTAGCAATTAAGGTACTCCTTAGTACTGGAGCAAAGCATTAACACTCCATGAACACATATGATCCTTATATCACAGCCATTCCCTCTGGCTGTCCCAATTTCTGTCACTTCGGGGCCTTTGGTTCCGGACAATTATATGTGTACACAACTTGTATATAAGATCACAAACAATACTATCATCATGAATCAATAACATGTTCAGATCTAAGATCATGACACTCAGGCCCTAGTGACAAGCATTAAGCACAACAAGTTGCAACAAAGTCAAATAGCACTAACAAAGATACTAGGCACCATGCCCTAACAATCTTATTCGATTACATGATAGATCTCATCCAATTCCTACCATCCTCATAGCCTACAATGGGAGATTACTCACTCATGGATGGGGGAAACATGGATGGTTGATGGAGAGGCGTCAGTGATGATGATGGCAATGATCTCCTACAAAACCCCGTCCTGGTAGGGTGCCAAAACAGAATTTATGATTCCGAATCGCATTTTCTGGTGGTGGCGGCGCAGCGGAACTCACCTCTAGAAATTATCGACCCCCCCTCCCCCCGTCGTTTTTAGGTTGGGAGGCTTTGAGTAGGCGAAGAAGGAGGCCGAGGGGGTGCTCGAGGTGGACAACCCCATCTAGGCGCTACTTAGCCTGGCGCGCGCGGCCAGGGGGTGTGGGACCCTCATGGCCCTCCTCTGTCTCATCTTCTCGCTCCGAGAGTCTTCTGGTAAAATAGGAGTCTTCGATATTTTCCGGAATTTTTCATGAAAGTTGATTTTCTGCACAAAAACTAGACACCAAGGGAATTCTGCTGAAAACAGCGCCAGTCCGTTTTAGTTGCATCCAAAACACACAAATTAGAGGAGAAACAATAGCAAAAGTGTTCGGGAAAGTAGATACGTTTTGGACGTATCAGTGGTATATAGTCTGCGCCGCGCATGGGCGACAGGTATTACGCGCCGCGCTGCAGCTGCCGCTGCTGCTTGCGGGCCGCTACCATGCCGGCCCACCCGGGAGCCGCCACGGCTAGGTGCCACGTGAGAAGGCACCAGCACACGCGGGCTGCCAGGATAGCCCACCAGGGCCAGGCGTTGCCGACGCCGCCGCGGGCTGCCGCGTGGCCGACCCACCCGGGGCCTCTTTTCCTCCTCCATGTCAGCTAGTTTGGGCCGGGCGTGGGTGTGGTAGGTGGCCCACCCGGCCGATGACTATTTTTACCCTTTTTCCTTTGTTTTATTAGTCCCACATTGATACCTAAAGGTGGAGAGACTCCCTTCCTCCGCTATATAAAGAGGCACACACAAATTTCCACCTGGAAATCGATAAAAGGCATGTGTTCCCTCTCTCTCCTCCCTCCCTCTCCCTCTCCCTCTCTCTCTTGCTACCACGCCCCCTTGTCAGGGTTGTGCAAGCGAGGAGTTCTTCATCGCGGAGCGCCATCGCGCTGCAGGATTCTGAGCCGAGAGATCTACTTCCGCAATCTTGCCTGGATCGGGGAGAGCGAGAGTCGTCATCAAGCATCATACGAGTGTGACTTCCTCTGGCGGCACCGTGATTTCGGTGCTAGGAGTTGTCGTGGATCCGCAAGTACATCGTGACCTCGAGGTCAATATCATGGCATCTTCTTCATCGACGTTCCTCGCGGTACGTTAACCATGCTCGATCTTCAAAGGTATGAATACCGTATCCCTTCCCGTTACTGCATTACTAGTAGATAGATCTTGTGCTTTTAGGGTTTGCCACATAGTATTTTTTTTCTACACCGAACCCCAACAGAGCCAAGGCTAACTTCTTGAGGTTAAGGATGCCAAGGACAACAAACTTTTTAGGGTTGCAAACCGTTTCCCAATTGACCTTACACTTTCCTCCGGTAACCTTGTCACACAAAGTGTCGTCGTATTGCCGACACGTACGCCAGAGGGGCATCCCAACGGCGAGTTTAGAGATGTGGGGTAAGGTGGAGAGCGTCCGGGACGACGTGATACAACTTACCCAGGTTTAGATCTCACGACGGTGGTGGGATTCTACTCTTGCTATAAATCACTACAATGGAAATACGCCGAGTTACAGAGATTGTGGGTTTGCTGTATGCGGGTTATGCTATGCACTTGTGTCTAAGTTGATGCTGCCCTAAAGGCTCCCGAAGGCCGGCTTATAAGGACGCCAGGGGCAAGGGTTACAAGGAGAGTCCTAGCCGGATACGTTTACAGAGTCCTAAACTAATACATAAACTATTGTCTTGTCCTCCAAGGCGTCAACTTTCATCTAAGGCGGTAGCACACCGCCTTCCATCTCTAGGCTAGACCTTTGTCTTGTCTATCAGCAACTGGGCCGCCCGGTTAGGCCATAGTCCTAACCACCATCTATGGGCCACCGGGCTTGCCGGTATGAGACTATACCGTAGGTATACCTATTTGGTATATCCACAACACATGGCCCAAAGAAACGCTCTGCTTATCCTATCAATCTTCGTGACTGAAAGAGTAATTGCCCCTATGTGTGGTTTTGGTGATTAATGACAATTCCTATGGACAAATGTTTTTACTGAGTTTTATATGAAGGAATATTCCATAGGTCATGCTTGTATTCTATGTTTTGGATTCAAGTATGGATGCCATGAAGATAAAGATATACCTTGAGTATTGGCATCAAGATCATCGATTTGAAGAGAAGAATATGATATGATCAAGATCTTAAGAGTGTGATCTCAATAGAAGAATTCAAGATATGGCTCTAAGATGGTGTCATGATAGCCTCATTAGTTGAGATATGACTGACTAAGATTTAGAGCATGTAATCAAATTAAGAGTTCTTTATGTACCTCAAGATATTGAGATGGAGTATGAGAAGATACATGGTTGACCTATACAAAGAGTGAAGAGTGATTTCAAGTTGGTCAAAACATGAAGCATAAAGAATGTACCACATGGATCTTGTGGTATGGTTGAGAAGGGCAAGTTCAAGATAAGCATCTCGAGAAGATCATTTGCTTGAAACTCGCTGTCCATAGTGGTGATAATAGACATGTGAAGACATGTATTAATGAAGTTATCCAATAGTGGTGTATGGGGAAGCAAATTGGGAGTCTTCACGAAGCAACAACGATCAAGTGATGCATTCCGGCTTGGATGGAGATTGAAGTGTTGTCATCAAGATCAAGCGGGATGCGCAAGGCAAAGTTATGGCCTTGCTAGGTTTTCCTTTTATCAGTCTCAAGGTGGTTGTTGGGATACCGGGTTATAGGATACATAGCCGCACTATTAAGAGGGGCTTTCGGTTGGGTAACTTGATCACATCGTCATAGGAAGATCAATCCTTTGCATACTTTGCATCTTCCTATTTTTTTGATTATTGGTGTTTCTCCATGTGAGGTTCTTTAGCTTGTTTCTAGCTCTTCAACAAGCCCAAGTTCATCGAAAACGGAACTCGTATGCATCTTCTATGGCGTTTTCGAGTTTGAAGGTTTTATCGGTTCTTCTTATAGGGAGGCTTCTTACCTTTCTTCATTTGGTTCTATACTCCTCTACTGGACTATGATGTTTCTTTGCACCATATTGTATAGCTTGTTGTCCTCGTCAAAACAAGCCCAAGATCATCGAAATCGGAGTCCGAACGCAAAAGTTATCGACGTTTTCGTGTGCCATGTTTTTTCTGACGCGAATTCTGACGAGACCGAGCCTGTGGCCGGAATTTCCGGTAAACCGCTGAAAAACAGTTCAGTAAGCTATTTCGGTTTTTGCCGAAACTTCCGATTTTTATCGGAAATTCCGGCGGCACTGGTTTTGCCGCCAGAACGTGTCCGTCCATCGTGTTTTGCCTCCAACGGTCATCCCCCTTGAAGGGGTATAAAAGGGGGGCTTCTTCCCCAAAGTTCTAAGGCTCTTGAGCATGTTTTTTTACCTCCATTGTTGACCCCTTTGAGCTTTCTTCCTCTCCCTTCCCTCCTATGATTCTTGCATCTTTTTGAGGGATTTGGAAGAGGAGATCTAGATCTATAATCCCTACCAATCAATTCCTCCTATAAGTGAGGGGAACCCATTGGATCTAGATCTTGGAGTCATTTTTTGGTTTCCACCATTGTTCTTCCTCTCTAATTCCTCCCTAGCACTTTTTGCTTTGGTGGAATTTGAGAGTGAAGGATTTGAGCATCCTTGGTGTTCTTGCTTTGCATTCTTGCATAAGTGTTGAGATCTCCATTACGATTTGTTCAAGTGAGAGACCGTGAGCTTGTTACTCTTGGAGGGTGACCTCCTAGTTGGCTTGGCGGTTGGTTCCGCGGTGTCCTCTTCGTGGAAGATTTTGAAGAGACCCGGGTTTCTCCTTCGTGGAGCTTGTGAAGTGGTTGTGGAGCTTGCCATCTCCGGAGTGGAGGAAAAGCTAGCCATAAGGAAAGGGCCTATTCCTTCGTGGGATAGACTCGGAGAAGAAGGTGAGCCTTCATGGCGTTGGGAAATCCTTTGTGGAATCCCACACCTCTCCAACGTGACGTACCTTACTTGTAAGGGAACACGGGAATACATCTTCGTCTCTGCGTGCCTCGGTTATCTCTATATCCGAGCTTACTTTCCTTGTGATAGTAATCGAGCTTGAAGTACTTATATCTTGCTTATCACTTGTGGTATATTCATCTTGTGCTATCTTGCTTAGCTTAACTTGTTGTTGGTGCACTTAGTTGAGCCTAGTGTATATATGTTTTGTGCTTGTAAAATAAACATTAGTTTAATTCTGCATTCTATCAAGCCAAAACCGTAATAGTTTTAAAATTTCTTATTCACCCCCTCTAGGCGACATCGCTATCCTTTTAGTGACAAAATAAATGACAATGCTTGTAAGCACCAACTTGACAAGGGTGTCCTGGCTGGCCATCATAACATTCTTTCCCATCCACGAAACAAGCTTAGCAGCCACTTTGTCTTCTAAAGATTGGAAATGAATTCTTCTAAGACGATGCACGTACAACAGAAGGCCTAAGTATCTCATGGGGAAAGTGGTGCGTGGAGCCGGGAAGGCTTGCAAAATATCATCAAGATCAAGGCCTTCGCATCGGATTGGTGCCACTGGACTCTTAGCACAATTTGTAACAAGCCCGGTGACTTCTCCAAATTTTTCCAAGGTTGAAACAAGGAAGTTGATATCACTCTTTATTGGCTTGATGAAGATAGCGGCATCATCAGCGTAAAGGAAGGTGAGAATCGTGGGAGCTCACCCACCAATATTGTGTAGGAGATCTTGAGCGGTGGCCTTGCGAAGAATGTGATGGAGAGGGTCAATAGCCAAGATGAAGATGAGGGGCGACAAAGGGTCTCCTTGTCTAAGGCCTCTCCCATGCTTGATAGGATCACCGACTATTCCATTTAGAAGCACTCTTGATGATGAAGTGGATAAAAGTGCCGAAATCCAATCACGGAATTTACTAGGGAAGCCCAAATGTTGCAAAACCTCCATCAAGTAATCCATCTTACCGAGTCGAAAGCTTTCTTGATGTCAACCTTGAAGAGAAGGGTAGCCTTTTTTTGTCTTGTGGAGTTTTCTCGTAAGGTTTCTCACATATAAAAAATTGTCATGGATGCTTCTTATTTTAATGAAGGCACTTTGAGCCTTTGACACAAGCTTGTTCATGTGAGGGAAAAGGCAGGATGCCATCAATTTGGAGATGAGTTTCGCAATGGCATGAATAAGGCTAATGGGACGAAAGTCGGTAACCTCTTCGGCCCTTTCCTTCTTGAGAAGAAGAGCAATGTTTGCGGAATTGAGCCAATGAAACTCCTCAACATGTAATAGTTGTTCATGTGTGTTATACGATGTTGACGTTCGTTCGATGTTAGCGTTATGTGAAATATTTATTGGTTCAAAATTTGTGCCCTCGGTCCAAAAGTTGTTTTCTTTTATAGTTTTGCTTATTGTGTCTTCCTGAGACAATTTTGCAGCTAAGACATGTTCAGTGCGAGATGCTAAGGAAAAAAAACGTAGTGGACATGGTGAGGGAGTCAGAGCTTGAGCAGGGCGGCTCGATGGTGACGCCCTCCCCGGCGGCCGGCTCGATGGTGACGCCCTCCCCGCTCTCGCCGGCGCTCCGCGCCGCTGGCTGGTAAGGGACCCAGCTCGCATCGGTGGACCCCCTCGGGCTCGGCGGCGCACCGGCGCCGGCAGGCTCTTCCCCCCTCTCCTCCCGGCGAAAGCCGCGGCCTTTGTAGGTCCCTCGACCTCGCCGGAGGGGGCAATGGCTCCTTCGCCGTCGCGAGCCCCTTCGGAGACTGCCGAGGACCTCCGTGGCCGGTGCTGGGCGGACGTCGCCGACGAGGAGGATGAGGCGGAGGCGTCTCGCAGGTGCTCGCCTCCAGCATCTCCTACTCTGGCGGAATACCTGGCGGCTGCGCGCCATGTCCGCTCCCCCAGACCGGCGGCGCGGACGCGCCGGACCCCTCCCCCGCCACCGGCACCTCGCTCGTCCCCTCCCCGCGATCGCCGGTCCTCGCCGCCACAGGGGTCCCTTCGGGGGCAGGAGAATGCTGCCGCTCGCGTGACGACGGAGGGAACACTGGGGCCCTCCCTGGAGATCCTTCCCTCGTCGGCGCCGGCGGCCTCCCCCCGGCGGCGCCCTGTCTCGGGGTCGGGGCGACCCTGGTCGGCTCCCATGCGGCTGGGCCGTGGGTGGGGATTGGGCCCGTGGCCGGCCCAATCCCGATCCAGGCCTGGCGCGGGCAGGACGTCAGGCTGGGCCGGACGGGCCGGAGTGGGGCCGACGCGGGACCCCGTCCACTTAGGGTTTCGGCCTGGTCCCACCGCGTCGTCGCAGCGTCTCGCGTCGCTTCTCCCTCCCCGACGCCGCCTCTCTGCTCCCCTCCTTCTCCCTCCGTCCCGCCGCCGGCCGCCGCGCCACCTCCTCCCGCCGCCGGCCCCATGACCTACGCCGCCGCCCTGACGCGCAAGCGGCCTCGCAACCCGCCGCCCCAGCGTCGGAGCCCGCCGCCTCCTCGACGGAGCCCGCCGCCGCCGCGTCGCAGGTCGCCGGCTCGCCGCGCCTCGCCGCCGCGGCCACCCCGGGCGCTGCCCTACAGGGCGCCGGCCCGCCGTTCCCCACCCCCGCAGCGCTCCCCGAGCCACCACCTCTCCCCCGTCCGCTCCCAGGGACATGGCCGGTCCTCCCCCCATGGGGACCAGCGCGGGCAGGGGGCTCAGGGACGGGCGGCGTGGTCCGGCTCGCTCAGGCGGCCATCCCCGGAGGGGCGCCGTGCGGAGCAGCGGCTCCGACAGGAGTTGCTTCAGAGGGAAGAGGCCCCGGTGGAGGCGAGCAGGGCGGTTCCGGAGTGGCGCCGGGAACGGGAGGCTCCCCGCCCTCGTTCCCCCAGGCGTGGCTCACTTCCGGGCCTCCCGGAACCGGCGAAGAAGAAAAAGAAGAAGAACAAGAAGAAGAAGACAGCATCGGCTCCCGGCCCCAGCATCACGCTTCTCGGTGTTGCCCCCCTCGCAGGGCCTCCCAGCAGTTGGAGTATCTCGCACATTCCATTGCCGGGGGGTTCTACTACATCGACATCGGGGGGGGGTGGCGATGTCGGTTCCCAAGAACTTGGCACTGGTCACCGTGGTGGAGGGACAGGAGCTCCCAGCCTCGGTGGTGATCTCCGCGGAGTTCATTCAGGAGGAGCTCCGTCAGATGATGCCGGGCCACACCTGGAGTGCCCGGGAGATCTCCCCGACCCAGTTCGCGGTGTCCTTCCCGTCGGCCGAGATTCTCTCCTTCAGTGCCTGCAGTACTGCCCTGACCCTCCCGTCCAGCAAGGTGCAGATCTCCATCGAGCCCTCGACTGCCCACCCCGCGACGACCTCGACGCTCTCGGCGGTGTGGGTGCGGATCCTCGGCTTCCCGGAGGAGGCGCGTGTGCGGACGTTGCCCATCCTGGAGCTTGTCTCTCAGGCCGTGGGTAAGCTGGTTGTGGTGGATGAGCCCTCTCGCTTGGGGGCGGGACCGATCCGCATGCAGGTGCTCTGTCCGGACCCGGCGCTGCTCCCCGGGCCTCTCCCACCCTTCTACTTCGGCACGGAGGGGAGGATCCTGACAGTGGAGCTGGACGAGGACCAGGCCGTTGATGGGATTCCCCCCTCCCGCGGTCCCCCCGGCTGGTGACCACTCTACAGGAGGGGGGAGCTCATCGGGGGAGGACTCTGACGACGATGACCTTGGAGGGGAGTCCCAGACTCCGGCTCCCTCTCCCCCGGCCCCCTTGGCTGCGGGCTCGACCGCTGCGACGACGTCGGCCTCCCACCAGCTGCCCCTGTTGCCCCTCCCACAGGGCTCTCTCGACCTCCAGATCGCTCAGTACGGCTCCAATTTCAAGCAAGCTGAGGGGTTCACCAGCCACATGGACCTAGACCCGCTCTCCACGGAGACCCCCGGCGAGGCACCTGAGGAGCCACAGTTGGAGTCCGACAGGGATTCTGGGAGCGTGGGGATGGTGGTTACCGCCCCCTCGTCTCCCCGCTCTCCAGGAGTCCTCTGCTACTCGCTTTCCCCAGGCTCTACTCCAGCCTCGCCTCGGGGATCCCCGTCCCTGGTCCCCGCGACCCCGGCACCGCACCCGGAGGAGCCAGCGGCGGCCTTCCCCATCACCCCCGCGGCTGGCCCCAAGACTCGCCAGCCTCGCCCCCCCCCCCCGCCCGGTGCCTCCACCCTCGCGCCAGAGTGCACGCCTAGCACGGGTCAGGGCGGAGAGCCCGGGGGTGGTGCCTACGGTGTCCCAGCTGGCGTCTCAAAGGACTGCGGCACGCAACCTTGACTCAGGTACCCCCAAAAAAGCATCTCCCCCCTGCCCCTCTGCCCCCCTATCCTCTCCATCAGGTTCCAGGTTCTCGGTATTAGATGACTTCTCTCTCGAGCATCTCGCACAAGTGGCCGCGGACAGTGGCGTCGTCTTCCGCGGGGAGCGTGGACCGAAGCTCGCGCAGATTGAGGCGATTAGAGCTAGGGAGATTTACGAGGGGTCCCTAGCCGCTGCGCGTGCACGTGCGGCACGCCAGCAGGGGGAAACCTCGACACCGTCTGGAACTGGGACATCTGATCCTGGATCCGAGATGGTGGGTTCTCCTCAGCAGCGCCCTTCGGTCGTCGCCCAGGAGACCCCCCTTGCTGGGGGGTCTCTAGGGAGGCCGCCGAGACAGAGTTCTCTGCCCTCGTCGTCCCGAAAAACTCGATCTGTCCCCCTGAAGGGGACCAAACCCGAGTAGGTGGTCCAATGAGTTGGCCCGCCATCATCTCACTCATCTGGAACATCCGGGGGTTTGGGAATGACGACCGGAGACGCCAGATTAAAGACTACATGCGCCAGGAGAATGTGGACATCGTAGGTTTCCAGGAGACCATCAAACATGACTTCCAGATCTCGGAGCTCCAGGGCTTGTCGCGGCACAAGTTCGCTTGGAACTGGCTTCCGGCTGTGGGTCACTCTGTAGGCATCCTCCTTGGCGCCAAGGAGGATACCTTCGAGGTGGAGGATATGGACCGCGGGGAATTCTTTGTGAGCATGTCGCTCACCCATAGACGCTCCAACCTCCGGTGGGAGGTCGTCATAGTCTATGGCCCCGCGGACCATAGCCGCTCCCCAGCCTTCCTTGAGGAACTAAAGGCTAAGGTTGAACGGTGTTCCACACCGGTGGTTGTGGCGGGCGACTTCAACCTGATCCGTTCCCATGCGGATAAGAGCTCCCACAACGTGGATGTCCCGCACATGCGGATGTTCAACGATTGTATCGCTGATCTCGCCCTTAGAGAGATCACGAGGGTGGGAGCTCGCTTCACGTGGACGAACAACAGGGTTGACCCTGTCAGGAGCGTCTTGGACCGCGTGTTGGTCTCCGTGGACTGGGAAGTCGCCTTCCCTCTCTGCTCTCTCCGCGCCATTACCAGGGTTGGCTCAGACCATGTTCCGCTTCTGCTCTCGACTGGGGGGAGTTCACCACCACGACTGAACCGCTTCCACTTCGAGAACTTCTGGCTTCAACAGCCAGGTTTTGTGGATGCGGTAAAGGCCAAGTGGTTGGCGGCGGCGGCTACCCCGCCCCGACGCTTTAATGCGGTGGACGTCTGGCATCATTGCGCTAAGATGGCCCGTCAGTTCATGAAGGCTGGGGGGCCAACTTGGGTGCAGCGACGCGTCTCCAGAAGGCCTCGTTACTGGAGGAGATCCGTCTGCTGGACCTGGCGGCAGACTCGGTGGGCCTCTCAGCGGATGAGTGGTCCCACCGTTATGCCTTAGAGACTTCGCTCGTCGAGATTTACAAGGGGGAGGAGTTGTTTTGGCGACAGCGTAGCCGCCATAACTGGCTCCTCCAAGGAGATGCAAACACCGCGTACTTCCACGCGGTGGCTAATGGTCGCCGTAGGAAATGCTCGATCCCCTGCCTCTGGGACGGGGATCTACTCCTGGAGGAGCCGGGGGCGCTATCCGCCCATATTTACTCCTTCTATAAGGAGCTCTTCTTGGCAGGGCCCCTTACGGGGGTCGCGTTGGCTGATGACTTTTGGCCTAGTGGGGCCAGAGTCACAGCTGACGAGAATGGGGAGCTCACCCTCCCATTCCTACCAGAGGAAGTTGAGCGGGCAGTGAAGGCCATGAGGACCAACTCCGCCCCGGGCCCCGATGGTCTCCCGGTCTCCTTCTTCCAGACTTTCTGGAGGGAGCTCCAACCGGTCATCATGCCCATGTTTCAGGAATTCTACACCGGCACTCTGGTGATGGGGCGTCTGAATTTGGGCGTGATCACTCTGATCCCCAAAGTGGTGGGGGCTTCGGACGTTCGCCAATTCAGACCCATCACGGTTCTCAATGTCATCCAACGGATCCTCGCAAAAGTTTGCGCCTCTCGCCTCGCCCCGGTCATGGAGCGCCTCACCCACCAGTATCAATTTGCCTTTCTCAAAGGCAGATTTATACATGATGGGATACTGTCCCTCCATGAGGTTATACACGAGATCAAGTCCCGACGATTGAAGGGCATCTTCTTGAAGCTGGACTTCCAGAAGGCCTATGATCGTCTGGACTGGCGGTTCCTTCGTCAGGTCCTCATCAGGCGAGGATTTGACGACCGCCTGATCACCTGGATAATGCAGTTCGTCATGACCGGGAGCAACGCGATTAACATCAATGGCGAGATCGGACCTTACTTCCGCCCCTCATGTGGTGTCCGCCAGGGGGACCCCCTGTCCCCCCTCCTCTTCAACGCTGCGGTCGATGCTCTCGCGGAAATGCTTGAGAAAGCGAAGGCGGCCGGCCACATATCCGGTGTGGTAGGCCACCTTATCCCCGGGGGGGGGGGCATCACCCAGCTCCAATACGCTGATGACACGTTGATCATGATTGAAGGCTCGGCCCTGGACATTGCAAACCTCAAGTTCCTCCTCCTATGCTTTCAGGAGATGTCTGGCCTCCGTATCAACTTCGATAAAAGCGAGATCATTGCACTAGGGTTCCCCCTGGACGAGCAGCAGAGGATAGCTAACAACTTCAATTGTCGGCTAGCCTCCTTCCCCATCACCTACCTGGGGATGCCGATCCGCGACACCAGGATCCTTATCAGGGACCTGGAACCGCTCGCGGAGAGGGTGCGCTCAAGGTCCGAACCTTGGCGTGGGAGATTTACCTCTAAAGGTAGCAAGACCGTCCTGATCGACTCATGTCTGTCTAGCCTGCCCATGTACATGATGGGCATGTACCTCCTCCCCGAGGGGGTGCATGGGACCTTTGACAAGGAGCTGTCGAGGTTCTTCTGGCAAGACTCCTTGGGTTGCCAGAAATACCACATGGTCAAATGGGCAGACATTTGCGCCCCCAAGGATGTTGGGGGCATAGGTATCCTTGCTTCCCGTCAGTTCAACAAGGCCCTCATGCTCAGATGGGTCTGGCGCATCCTGCGGGATGATGGTGGCCTATGGCTCAAACTCATCAAGGCCAAATACCTGCGGGGCCGGCCCCTTCTGGCCTGTGATCGTCACGAGGGGTCCCAGTTCTGGCACTCCATTCAGGAGGTCAAGGGTGAGATCAGGCATGGCCTCGCCGTTTCCATTGGGAATGGGGAGGGGACCCTGTTCTGGCTGGATCCCTGGCTCAGGGGGCGCCCGCTGCAGGAGGATTTTCCGGGCTTATTCGCCATCTGTTCCGACCCAGCGCTCCGTGTTTCCTCCGCGGCACTTGGAGGTACATGGAACATCTCGTTTCGCCGTACCTTCGGCCCGGAGGAAACGGAAGCTTGGAGGGAACTCAGGGCGGAGCTCCCGGCCTCCTTGGCCAGCGAACCCGATAGTGTTCTGTGGACCCTCACTCCGTCTGGTTCCTTCTCGGTTGGCTCGGCCTATCGGGCCCTCTTTGGCCAGGCGCCTATTCCCTGGACCAAGCACCTCTGGAAAGCCCCTCTCCCGCTGAAGACTAAAATCTTTGTGTGGCAACTTTTACGCGATAGGCTCCCCTCGGGAGTTGAGGTGACCAAGCGACATGGGCCGGGGGATGGGTTATGTCCATTATGTGGGGTCCCTGAAACGGGCACCCACATATTGTTCAGCTGTCCCGCGGCCCGGTTTCTGTGGAATTTCATCCGCGAGGCGTTGGGCCCGGATTGGCTGGCCCATGACCTCGGGGAATTCCTAGAAACCCGAGCTAACCAAGCTAGGAGGGATCGTCGCCTTTTCTGGCTTGTGTTTGCGGCCATGTCGTGGTCCCTCTGGAATATTCGGAATAAGATGGTTATTGAGAAGGTTCTCCCTCGGCGTGCGTCTGACTCTGTTTTCCACTTTCTGGCTTCCCTGCAGCTTTGGTACCCGTTGTGTAGACAGCGGGACAAGGTGAGGTTGGACGCGACTCTGCGCCGGCTCTTGGAGGCGGCACAACGGCTCCCCCATAGCTCGACATAGTGTCTTCGGCGTCCACGATCTCGGCGAATCGTTGGTTCTTGTTTTTTGTTTGGACTCTGTCCTAGTTGGGCCGTCTTGTGCTGTGGCCCCAGCATGTGTTGTGTGTGTGGATCTGTACTGTGATGTTTGGTGGTGGACAGTTGCTTTATTTATAAAGCGGGGCGAAAGCCTATTTCGAGATTGTGTCTTCCCGATTCCCGTCGGGCTGGGCCGGGCTGAACTGGGCGGGCAACAAAACGGACTCGATCGGTGTGGGCTGGGCTGACCAGCAGAGAGCGAACCGGGGCACCGTGACGCGAACGAATCCCGTCGGCGTCGACCCTCGCCGACTCCCATGGCCGCCGCCCATCTAGCCTAGGATTCTCCTTCCTCAACCACCGCCGCCCTGAACCGCTACCGGCCTACCTCCGCCGTCGCCCTGCACCACCGCTCAGCGTTGGTCGACCTCAGGTTCTCGGCCCCCCTTCACTGTAGGGTTTCCTCTGGCAAGCGGCAAGCTGACCGCATCGTACCCGGCAGCGGAAATACGGCAAGCTCAACGTATCCTCCTCCTACCTGCCCTTCTCACAAGGTGAGCCGTGAGCAGAAACTCTTCACCATATGGTTCAATTGGGGACATGAATAAGAAAAGACAATTTCCCCCACACACGGACACAGCGCCTACTTTGTTCCTTTTTTTGCAGTCAGATCACCATGAAGCTCAATAGGGTTCGCCGCCGCCGCCGTGATGTAAGTCAATGCTTGCATTGTGCTCTGTCCATGTTAGTTGCACCTTCGATGCAAGTCACCGATGACTGTTTTTCCCCTGGCTAAGTGCAGATGCAGAAAGCAGCAGCTGTTAACGTGGACAGGCTAAGCGAACTGCCCAATGACTTGCTGCTCAACATCCTGGAGAGACTGGACACACTCGACGCCTTCCGAGCATCTTTCGTCTCCAAGCGAATGCAGAAGCTTCCCAGCATGCTCTCGCAGATTGTCATTGATCTCGGCGATGATGAATTGGTCGGGAAGAACAGCGTCGTGGCTGACGTGACCTGCAAGATTCTGAGCAAGAGGTCTCCGGAGATCACCATTCGCAGTGTGAAGGTCAAACTACTCTTGACTCCTAATGACTGTCGCTCCGTTGGCAAATCTGTTGGCCTAACCATGACGACCCAGAAACTGGATGCAGCTGAGTTTGATATTCTGACGCCCAAGAATTCTTATCTTTGCAAGAATGCCGACCTCCTTAACTATGCTAACCAGTTCAATACGTTCTTTGCTGATTGTCCCGATGCGTTTTCTGGTCTCACACGACTGCAACTGGAGAATCTGAGGTTTGGTGAATCAGACATACCTAACATCCTTAGCACTTGCAAGCGGCTGGAATCATTATGTTTCTTCGAGTGTGACGCTGGGATTCAGTCGGTGCTGCATGTAGAACATGCTAGACTCGTTGAGCTTGTTATTTCCTATGGCCGATTCAAAACAGTGCAGCTCGACTGTCTACCAAAGCTCCAACAGGTGGCCTATACTTGGATCCTTGATGAAAATCCCTTGGTTCTTGGTTTTGTCCCTCAGCTTTCGAAGCTAAGCCTCACTAATACATGTCTGTCAGACAAGACCCTCATGTTAAGCCAGCTGCTTGCTAATGTCCAGACTGTAAGCGATCTGTATCTGGACTTTGAAAGTGAAAAGGTACTCACTCCAATCATCTTTGTGTTGATTTCACCGTACCATGGTTGTATGTAACAGTAGCAATAACTTAAAGAGTTCTTTCTGCCATGTGAGTATGTGATTATTGGACAACTTGCACTCATTATTATTTTGTTTTATCTGTTCCAGATTTGGTTTCGACCAGAATGCCCAAGAGTGCTTGCTCCTTTTCTCGGCCAGCTGCGGTTTATGAATCTGGACAATCTTCCCGAGGATTGTGATATCGCTTGGACAATGTTCCTTCTTGAAGCTGCACCATCCGTAGAGGAGCTATGCATCACAGTATGGGATCATAAGTGTGCAAAGGAGTCACAAAAGAGCTACTCCAAGAAAACGGATGTGAAGTGGGAGCCATCTGCTCCTAATTTCAAGCACAAGAATCTTGCCAAGCTAACCATCTACGGCTTCCAGTCAGACAGCAAGTTCATGGGGTACATCAAGCGTGTCATGGAAGCTGCTTTGAACATCAAGGAGGTGTGTTTGCATGACAGGAAGGTGTGCAATCTCTGCGCTGTCCTTTTTCCTCACATTGAGGTCCGTCCTTCGACATATCCAAGAAGCTTTGAGGAAAAGGATTCATTGAGGAAGAAGATCACAGAGGCATCAATGATGATGGCTTCCCCCGCTGTGATTCACTTCCGGTCTTAAGTTCTATATAGAGATCAGTAAGTAGTTCATGGCATTGCCATGATCTATGGTCCCGTGGTTTGTAGGAGTCCCACTACTCAAGAAGTCTGTAGCGACTGTGTATGCCCCCCCCCCCCCCCCCCCCCTCCGACCCCCTGACTGAAGCTTGTATTGTTATTGTCTCATTGGCTAGCTCATATGAAACATATCTTTGATACCTTCTTGTTTGTACAACTCTTAGTATTTTGTGAGAATGAAACAGATGAAACAAACACATCTATATATGATTTTTCATGTAGTATATAACTGTACTCTAGTTGTTCATGTCGGCTAACGAGTTTACTCTAGTTGTGGTGCAGGCTGCACGTGAAACGGAAAGTGCCTGCTGAGGCGAGCGCGAGTTTATTTAGACTCGATTTGCTGGGCCTGCTATGGCAGTGACGACACAGGCGTCATGACTACGAGGACCACTGACTCTTCTGCTTGCACGCCCTATGGCAGAGTAATTACTATGAGTTGGGTAGAACAATCCAAGACGACTAGACCTTCATCTTTTTCAGCTATGGTCTGTGTTGGTCCTTCAACATTGATTTCGTAGCCTGATGATTCAGTTTTTACATGCATTATTCCTCTACATTGTCCTTGATTTCATGGAAAGGGCTTAAAGGCACAGCTCCATAATTTGTTAGTGCATCGCAGTTTACTTCTGCATGGTTATATAGTTAGTGGATGTATTGTTTAAAGCTGGATTGACTACAAGGGAGTGGGTGAGGGATAGGAGGGATGGGTATGTCCCTTCATTGATTTCACACTTGCATTGATCATAATAACCAGCGACTTGAAATGAAAATGCAACTAAAACACACAATTTTGCAATGTATTATTATGATGATCGAAGTGGAAGTGTTTTTAACTTCTACTTCTGGTAATGTGGAGTTATGTTCTTTTTTATCATTTATAAAATATTGTAATGGTTATATGGTTACCGGAAGTATGTTTAAAGCTGGATTGACTACAAGGCAGGGACTGGGTGGGGGATAGGAGGGATGGGTGTGTCCCTTCATTGATTTCACACTTGCATTGATTGTAATAACCAGCGACTTGAAAGTATTTAAGACTCTCAAAACAAAGGGAAAGTGTTTAAGACTCTCAAAACAAAGGGAAAGTGTTTAACTTCCAGTTCAGGTAATGTGTAGTTATGTTTATTTGTCATTTGTAAATATTGTAATAGTTCGTCTGAAACGACAGTCTCCCGTTCAATCTAACCGGATGCATATTTTTGGGACTTAGGGACTTTTGTATCTTGTAGTGCATGAGAACTGATTTACCATAAGAGTTTTGCAGTCAGACCTGTCATATTTATTATTGTTTAAATGGGTTTACTTCTTTATAGCTTGTAGTTCTAAGCAATTGTTGACTGTACGGAAAACATGCAACTGCTGTAGTTTTTCTGTGCCCATACTATATCTGATGCAATAGCTGTTGTCTTTGAGCTCCGATATTTTGTATGGTGACTGAATTCCACTGTAAATTTTCTGTGGCTATGCTGGATTCATGAGTTACTAGATGTTTCAGGTGAGCTGTCTGGGGTCTGTGATATATCGTTGAATCATAGTTCTTGTGCAGGAAATTATATCAGTGAAGCAAACAATATTGATTTTTCAGGTGTAAGGTAGTAATTTCATTCTTGGAGGAGCCAACTTTTTATCTGTTCACATATTATCCATGGTTACATGTGCCGCGAATGTATTGGACCTATTGGTTGAATACTCAACTCTCCAAGTAGAAACGGGCTCTAGTCGTTTGATCACCGGTATTCCTCTCCTACCAAATGATTGCCACTTAACTAATTCAGTGCTCACTATAATAAACACACAACAAGAAGCTAGCAATGATGAGAATATATGTAGCTCTGTGTGCATTTTTCTTTTACATGTCCTGGAACATTCCTAAATCATCGCCAGTTATTGAACTTTGAAACATGATATGTTGACATGGAAGTTGTTTCGATATCTTACGTACTTTGACTAATCTGTTAATATGAGAAGTGAAAGAAACTTTGTTTTGCTATATTTAATTAATTTAGAATGATTGTAGTAGTGCGATTTTTCAGTATTTAGGTTGCGGTTTCATCTTTTCTTCCTCAGATGTGTATTTTTTCTATGAGAAAGAATATCGTGTGTTACATAGAGATTATCTAACCAGATATGCTGTCAGCCAGTCAATGAAGATGTTGTCCTTAAAGGTGTCGCTGGATATGCACCAGTAATGCACCATTGTGAGCACATCTCATTAAGGGATGGCAGCGGTCACATGTTGCAAGGAGAAGAATATTCCTTCTCCATGAATTTGTGATTACAAAGTTGTGTCGGTGCCTTCTCCGGCAGATGATTTTTGTGTCTTTATTTCTCGCAGGTCATCTTTAACTTGTTGTTCAAAAGTCTCGGTGTAAGTGGCTGTTTATGCATGCGTCAGATCATTCTTTCTTGCTCGGTTGACGGGTGATGGCTCTTGAGCAAGTGTGTTGTTATGATGTAGCCTGCATTGACTTTCCATTTACTCTTGAGAAGAAGACATAAGCCATTGTCTAATGCAATTTCTTGTTGTGGTAATTACTATGGAGAAGCTTTAAGTTAGCATATCTTATTTCTATGAAATTATATTCTTAGACCCTAGATTGATGGTGAATACCTTTGCTCTCACTATATTCTTGTTGATTCAGTTGAACTGGCAGTTATCTATATTGAAATTTTGCATGATTATCAATAGGAAGTCTTCCTGTATGAAACTATAATTCGGAATAGGTATACTATCCCTTTTCTAGTCATACCGGTCTTAAAAAAATAAGGCTTGTTGTGGATTTTTTTTTGGGCACAGTAAAGAATAAAATTAGAATCCAAGGTTCCCCGTGGTCAACATTGGCTTTGCTAGCTGAAGTAGGTAATCTCAGTTCAGAAAAATAGCTTCAACCACATAGGTAACTGGTATTATTCCAAAATGAAACCATCTAACCACGGTGAAATTTGCTCAGGTGGTGTATTTTTTTTTTTTGAAACAAGGCAAAAGATTTGCCATTTTCATTGATTAAAGAGAAGGGTTTTTAGAGGTCTTACAAACCAAGCTTGACCACAGCCAAGCCAAAACAAAAAGCCTACTCTCGTGGAAAAACGCTACTCAGCGCTTTGGCCTGGCTAAGGCACCACATTGCCGCTCGTCTTTTATTTTCGTAACTAGCATTATAGACCTTATGGAAGTGTTGCGGAAGACGCGGGTGTTTCTTCTTTCCAAATTTCCCATAAAACCAACATGGCAAGCGGAGCCATTGCCCTTCTCGATTGCCCTCTCTTGTGGACGCCTTGAAGCCACCATTCCTTCACCGTGCTCATTACTTGTCAATCCCTTGGTTCAACATCATGTAGGCCAAGCCAATCTTTCAAAGGTGACCAAACTCTAACGGTGAATCAACACTTGAAGAGAAGGTGGTCGGTCGACTCTTGCACTTGATTACAAAGCCTGCATAGTCCATAATTAGGCCAACCTCTTTTTTTAAGCCTATCTGCAGTCCACATCCTATTTTGTATGACAAACCAAGAAAAAAAATTGTACTTTGGCGGTGCCCATGGCTTCCAAACAATAGCGGGCAAAGGGGATATGGTGAGATTCTCAAATTGCATGTTGTAAGCGGTCTTGGCCGAGTAACACCCATCATTGTAAGGCTTCCACGTGATCTTGTCGATGGTGTCATATTTCAAATGAACATCTTGAAGCATTTTCCATAGTTTGGAAAATTGGACAATATGCTCCACAGAGAGGCCACTTTGCATTTGATTTTTGAGACCCAAAAATCATTTTCCAAAGCTTTCTTGACCGAACATTTCCTCTTTTTTGAGAGGTCAAAGATGATTGGAGGAATATCCTTTGGCGCCAATCCTTGGAGTTAAGCCGCATCCCAAAAGGAAGCCTTTTCCCCATTTCTAATTGTGAAAATTGTTGCCTTCCCAAATAGCTCCTTATCATTTTCATTGCATGGCATCCCAAGACCAACCCAAGGCTTTGGGTCATCGCTCCATTCGCTCCAAAGCCACCGCATTCGAATATCCTGAAGGGAATATGCCCTAGAGTCAAATATAAGATGGCATATTTCATAAAGTTTATGATTAAGTTTTATATCATGCTATAACTATATTGATAGGGAAACATCAATACACGTGTGATATACAAACAAACAATAGTTCCTGGTGACACTCTAAGTCACTGGTTCATTGGTCAACAAATGATCAAAGCTTTCCTAATCATGAAGGTGCCTTGGCACCTAATTCACAATGAGGTCATTTCATTAGGGAATGAGATGATGAACATACCCTATCTATAGCATCGTATCACGATCATGTCATAGAGTTCAGGTTACGATGATTACGAAACATAATGACTCTTTCCTTAGACCATGAGACCATATCAAATCACTGTCACCCGAGGTTACTTTGATGGCATATAGCATCACTTAGTGAAATGGTGGTCATAAAGGTGTCATTGGGTATCCGGAGGAACATGTTGAGGAGACCGCGTCAAGTGCGGGGTTTGTCTATCCACGTGAAGGAAGATACTCTAGGCCCACTCACATAAGTTATATCCATAAGCTGCACAGCGTGTGACTGAGTCACGGGGATATCACTTAACGGATCGAGTAAAGAAGGTATTGTCGGTAATAAGGTTAAACACTGACATGAGGATATCACTTGATCAAAACCTCATACAATATAGTATCACAGAGACAAAAGGAATAAGACATAGTGTTTACGATTCAACGACAAATATCGTTAAGTACACAGGTGGTCATTATGGGCATCCAGGTCCTGCTGTTGATCATTGGTCATAGAGGAGCCTTGGCGATAAAATTACAAAAAAAACACCACATTTGGGGCTAGAGTTTCAAAAGACCACCAATTTTTTTAAAAATTTCAGATAGCATCGGATTTGGGGCACGCGATTGCAGACAACACTGATCTAGCTCTGATGCAGCGCTAACGACGGATCTGATAGGTGGGGCCCGATCGCCAGGCTTATGTGGCACATTTGGACGGTCGGGCGTGGACGAACGTTAATGGCGCGATCGGAAGCCTAACACCACGCCTCAACACGGTTCAACCAAGTTAGTTACTCTCAACAGCTCTCTCCCGCGCGCGCACAAAAGCAATGGCGGCGGCAGATCCCCTTAGCGGCGCCAGAGCCATAGACGACACTGTAGCTAGATACAACGCCGGAAATAGAGACGACGCCGACAACATGGAGGGCTCCAGGAGTGGCACTGGTTCCAGCGTCGAGGATTACTGCAGGAGCTCGAGCCCCGTGGCAGCGGCGTTCGGTTCACCGTAGAAGGTGGCCGCCGTTGTCGTGGCCCATGTGTGGAAGGAGAACCCGACGCAGAGTAGTCGTTCGACAGCTGCATTCGGCGGCGGCGTCAAGTAAGTTTTCCCCATCTTCCCCTTGCTCTTCTATCTGTTTTCTCTCTTTATGAATTAGGCTAGGGTTTCTGTTGCAAATAATTTTGTTGTAATTTCAATTATGTAGTTTGGACGATGACATATGGGATGTACGGATAAATCTAGATGGTCAGGACAATATTGAGCGCAACATATGAAAATCGGACACCACCTTCCTGAATTTGTTATCTTTAATTGAGGGAGAGGGCTTTGACATGAATGATTGCATGTATTATGTTAGAAAGAAGGATAGAGGAATTGCTGGTATGGAGTTATTGGATGGAATGAGTAAGGTTCAGTAGATGGTTACACAGTATGAGCAGGAAAAACAAGTTAGTTTAACTATAATCAATGGAGGAAGCACACTGCCACCAAATGTAAATAGTGCCTCAGTAGAAGAACAATTTCCAATTTCAGAGATTGGAAACCCTGTTGTGTACACAGTGGATGATGAAGGAGTAATTTTGCCAAGCCAATAGTGAACATAGTTAACTGAAGATCCAGACTACCTATACATGTTGACACAACAGAGCAACAATATGGATGAAGAACAACAACAACAATGCGGAACTAAGGAGAAGGGCAAGCAAGTTGGGGATTATTTCATGGAGGAAGATGAAGATCGGATGGATGAAGATGAAGATTGCATGGAGGAGGTCATGATATAACTGAATCAGATGATGATGAGCTGAACCAGACTCAAGATGATTTCAAGAAGAGGAAGAGGTGGGAGTGGGGTTAAGTTTTTGATGCACAACAAGAGCCAGAAGATATTTTCCATGTGTCATACTGTGAAGATGAAGACAATGGCTGTGAACCTCCAGAACTGACAGACTTTGAACATCCAATCTCTGGAAAGAAGAAAGAACCACTTAGGAAGGGGCCGACTGACAAAAGTCATTGCAGTCAGCGAAAGAAAAGGCTACCAGCAGATTATGTTCCTTCTGATGATGAAGGGCCAGATATAGATTTAGATCCAGAAGATCATGATGGGTTTGAGACAGCTTCTTGGGTTCAGCCAAAAGGAAGAAAAGTAGGGCCAAGAAGAAGGAGCCAAGGGTGTGGTATGATGAAAACAGAATGCATCCAGAAGAAGGACTCTGTTGGAAAATGTGTTTTTAGATGTCTATCATTTTAGAAGAGTAGTGTATAAACTGCATGTTGCATAGCTAAGGAACTTTAGGTACCACAGAAACTGCAAAGATAGAGTCATAGTACATCGTGCTCAGGAGAAATATCCATTTTTAATGGTTGGTGCACAGATTAAAATGACAAGACTTTCTGCCTAAAAAAGGTGGACTTTGACCACACATGTGCCTCATCTGGTGAAAAAAGCAAGGTGACAGGCAAGTGGCTAGCACAAGTGTGTGAGCCCAGTGTGAGAGTAGATCCAAGGACAGGCATTGAGGCAGTGATGGAGATAACTAAGGAGAAATATGGTGTAGATGTGCACAAGATGATGACATATAGGGCAAAGAAGAAAGCATTGAATGTAGTGCTTAGTGATCAGGTTGTACAGTACATGAGGCTCAGAGACTACTTGGAGACAGTGATTGACACCAACCCTGGTTCAAGATGCATTGTTACTATAAAATTTGTTTTAGAGCATCTCAGCACCAACCCTAGATTGCATGTGATGTTCTACTGTCTAGGTGGATGCATACACGATTTTCTTAATGGCTGCAGACCATTTTTAGGTACATGTGATCAAATGTTTGCTTCATATTTATTGTGACCAGCTAGCCATAATATTACCTCACTATTTATTGTTTCTTTGCAGGTCTGGATGGTTGCTTTGTGAAGCTAACCACAAGCCAGCAGATCCTTTGTGCCACTACAAGAGATGGGAACAACAACATATTCCGTCTTGCTTTTGGCTTGGTTGACAAGTAGACAGCTTCATGGAGTTGGTTCCTCACACAACTGGAGTATGCAATTATTGGGGGTGAACAAGGCAAGTTTGGATATTACACAATAATATCTGATAGGCAGAAGGTGAGTGTTACATGTAAATCTTTTATACATTGTCACATTTTAAGTATACAGAAACTACTATTGCTTTAATTAATGCAATAAACTACTATGTAATTGTGTAGGGCCTACTTAATGCAATAAACATAGTATTTCCCAACTTCCCTCAAAGATTTTGTTTAAGGCACATCTATGCAAACTTTCAAACTACTGGGATTAGAGGTGAGGAGATGAAAAATACATGTATGCAGCCAACTATTCTTACACAAAAAATGGCTTTGATGATGCTATGGATAACATGAAAGAAGAGAGTGTAGAAGCTTGGGAGTGGATAATGAAAATACCAGTTTCAGTCTGGGCTAGATATGCCATGGATTATAACTGTAAAACTGATTTAGTTGTTAACAACTTGAGTGAAGTTTTCAAGAGATGGGATATGACCGGAGTCCCTTGTCATCATGCCATATCATCCATCTACATGTCATTCCAGCATCCTGAAGACTTTCTTCTAGATTTGTTCAAAAAACCAATGTACATGGAGGAATACAATCTAGTCATTTACCCAGTGCCAGGTGAGGATTGCTGGACAAAAACGGATACACCTGATATTGATCCACCAGTATTCAAGGTATCATTAGGAAGAAATCAAACAAAGAGGAGGAAGGTCCAGTTTGAAGTTCTAGAGCCACCACAGTCATCTAGAATGTCAACTATCAGTTGCAACAACTGTGGTTTGCTTGGGCACAGATATACTAGTTGTGGTCAAACACTTAAGCCATCACTGCAGATTAGGAAAAACCAACATCAGGTTTACCTTCCTCTTGTTTACCTTCCTTTTATTTATTTTCCTCTTGTATTTGAGTTACCTATTTTGTGATCTATTTGTCCAGGAAAACATGGCAAACCTCTCTGAAGCTTCTACTGCACCAGCTCCAAGAAGAACATCCTCTACTGCTCCAGGACCTGCTGATGCTCCAAGACATCCTGCTGCTCCAAGAAGAACATCCTCTGCTGCTCTAGGACCTGCTGCTCCAAGTAAAACATCCTCTGCTGCTCCAAGACCTACTGCTCCAGGACATGTTGTTGGTGATACTGCCCCAACTAGGAATAAGAGAGCAATATCTACAGGTCCACCACATCCTTTCAAAGCTCCAAGGCTAGCACCGTCACATAATGGACCCAGTGGTACTACTGGAAGGCCAGTAAGAGCAAAAAAGGCTAACTCTAAGATGAATGGTTACCTCACTGCAAGCAACATTGACAAGATCACATTGAAGGATATCAAGAAAGGGATGTTATGAATAATTTGTGTGCTTCTAAGACAATCTATTTGTCCATGTGCTTATTATAACAATATGTTTCAAAGACCTATTTGTGAGCTTCTTAGAACAATCAGTTTGTGTGCTTCTTAGAACAATCTGTTTCCTAGACCTATATGTGTGTTTGTGACATGATGTATAACTATTTGAACAAATTCTGTGTTTGTTTTCTGTTGTGAGTCTGAGATGATGACCAACTATTTGAAATGCACATAGTACCACAATTACATTGAAGTATATTAAATTATTTGAGAATTATAGATGTATCCAAAATGAATCCAATACCACAATGAATCCCATACCATAATGAATCCATTATAGATGTATCCAGAATGAATCCAATACCACAATGAATCCATTATAGATGTATCCAGAATGAATCCAATACCACAATGAATCCAGTACCACAATAGCATTGCACCCAGTACCATAATGAATCCAATACCATATTGTATCCAGTACCACAATGCATTATAAATGTTGACATATTAACTAAAATGCATGAAATTTTAGAAACAGATAGGAGAACATCTTGACACAAAATGAATGGTTCAACACATGGAGGGTTCAACTAAACAAATAAAGGGTTCAACACATGGAGGGTTCAACTCAACAAATAATGGGTTCAATAGCTGCATTACACAAATATGCCAACAGACTCATACATCTACCTAAACAACACCACTCCTTCTCACAAATTGCCTTGATTCTCTTGACCTTGTCCTTGTTAACACCATTGACCTTTAAAATGCCATGCATGGAGTACTCTAACTTTTCATTTTGATCCTTGATATTAGCTCTTTACTCATCCCACTTCTGTTGTTTCACCTTGAATACTTCTGCCTGTGATTTGAGCACATTCTTCAGTTCCTCCTTATCATTCTTCAGCACCTCTACTTCAATCTTCAATGCAGCTATGTACTTCTCCATCTGCTCAACATCATGTTCCCCACTGTTTATCCTAGAAAGCATGCCTTCTTTGGCCTTCTTCTCAGTCTGATCTATCCACCTGTTACCTTCCTCTACTAGGGTTGCATGTTTCTTCTCCAATCTCTCCTTCTCTTCAGATAGATCCTTCAACATTTTGCTGCTCTCATACCTCTCTTGAATTCTTGAGCTATTACTCTCATTGTACATTGCCCACAACTTAGTTAATGCAGGCTTCATGTTGTCATCCCACTCTGGATCAATCCAGCTTTGAAAGCCACAACTCAGTACCTGCTGGACAACAAATGGTTTTATTACAACATACTGTTATGATTACAACATACTAAAAATGGCAGATTATGTAAAAACAGGGTTGAAATACATGTCTATGATTACAACATACAGTCTATGGTTCATGAGCACACTATCATTTCTAAATGAACAAACTATCATTTCTAATCGCATATCTGCTAAGTAAACTGTCATATATCTATATCACAATATTTAGTAAACTGTTACAAATCTAGAGACGATGTTGATCTAAATGAACACATGATGCGGCTCAGATCACTTTAGATCTTCGTTGGGAAACCCCAAGAGGAAGATATGATGAGCATAGCAATAAGTCTTCCTTCAGTATAAAACCAAGGTTATCGAACCAGTAGGAGGAAGGAAACGACCCCAAGGTGTTGCTAACAACTTGGAACTTTCACAACACAAACTCAAGACTTTTCCCCAACGAACAACGAGGTTGTCAATCTCACTGGTTTGCTGAAAACAAAGGATTAAACGTATGGTATGGAAGGTAATGGTAGCTTGCAGAAAGTAAATAGTAACATTGGAAGATGTATCAATGGTAAATATTGGACCGGGGTCCACATTCAGTAGAGCTGTTCTCCTTAAGATAGATAATATAACATGCTGGGTAAACAAATTACAGCGGGGCAATTCCCACGACAGAGCAAGGCATAACAATGCAATACTATACATTCATGATCCTACGAGATTTGATTGGGCATTACAACAATATACATAGACCGCCATCCAACTGCATCTATGACTAGTAATCCACCTTCAGATTATCATCCGAACCCCCTCCGGTATTAAGTTGCAAGCAACGGATAACTGCTTTAAGTAATGTGTGTAAAGTAAACAATACAATTGTTCCATGAACAAGAGATTGTTGTTTTCTACCTAGTAGCAACAACACATCTACAACCTTAGATATTTCTGTCACTTCCCCAGATTCAATAGAGGCATGAACCCACTATCGAGCATAAATACTCCCTCTTGGAGTCACTAGCATCTACTTGGCCAAGATAGTTACTAGAAATGGAGAGCATGCAAGATCTCAAACAACACAGACATGATAGAATCAACAATAATAAAGACACGACAGAATCATTAATCAACCTAACATAGTAATCTCAATATTCATCAGATCCCCGCAAACACAACATGCATGATTACAAATAGATGATCTAGATCATGAACGGAGCTAACAAGATCTAAACATGGTAGCACAAAGGAGGAGAAACAACCATCTAGCTACTGTATGGACACATAGTCCAAGGCGGAACTAGGCACGCATCATACCGGAGGCTGGCATGGTGATGAAGAAGGCCTCCGGGATGATCTCTCCCCTCCGGCAGGGTGCTGGGAAGAGCTTCACACCCCCCGATCTAGGGATGATGGTGGCGGCGGCTACAGAATGTTTCGTGGAAGATTGATAGGGTACTCAGGGTTTTGGCATCGGGGGCTTCTTATAGGTGAAGAGGCGAGGCAGGAGGGAGGCCAGGGGGCCCACACCCTGCGGGGGTGGCCACCTGTGGTGCCCCTCCGGTTGCCCTTCGGTCTCTGTGTTCGTCCCGGAGAAATATTAACTTTAGCTTTTGTCTCGTCCAATTTTGAGAATATTTCTTTACTAGCTTTTCTAAAACCAAAAACAGTAGAAAACAGGCAACTCGCACGGTGTCATCTTGTTAATAGGTTAGTCCTAGAAAACATATAAAAATACGTCAAAGTGTAGACAAAGCATAGCAAAGTGGATACTAAACAAGCATGGAACATCAAAAATTATTGATACGTTTACGACGTATCAACACACTATCATTTCTATATCACTGTACCTGTTAGTTAACTGAAACTAAATGAACACATGTTTACTGTGAGGAAATCAAATTACCTACAGGGACCTATTGAAGAAAAAATGGAGTTGAGTACTTCATTTTATATAGAACACATGTAGAATTTCCTCCTTGTATCAATGCTCTAAAACACAACAGACCTGCACGGCTTCAATTTGTGAGCAACGCAAACAAAAGGGGCTTCATGGTCAATGCCGACAAATTCCGCGTCATGGAGCATGTTTGGTGCGTAGTTGAACACAGTGAACAACAAATCCCAAAAATCCACCAAAACACGAGGCTCAAATCGATGATTTTCCAAAAATTCCCAAATCGGGATCCAAACCCTAACTTAAAGGAGGGGAAAGCACTCACATGGTCAAACGAGAGAAAGAGGGGGAGCTTTCGCTGTCGTTCCAGCTCGGCATGATCTGCGGAGCAGCAACGGAAGCAGTCGCCGGCGACGGCAGCGCGATCAACGACGATAGTGGTGGTCGGGCTCAGAGGAAGCAGACGAGTGAGGCAGCGGGGGAGAGGAGAGGAGGGCCTAACCCGTTTGATGGTTCCGACTGCGCCGTTAATGGCCATCCACGCCCGGCCGTCCAAATGTGCCACGTAAGCCTGGCGGTCAGATCCGTCGTTAGTGTCGCATCAGAGCTAGATCAGTGTTGTCTGCAACCTCGTGCCCCAAATTCGGTGCTATCTATTTTTTTAAAAAAATTGGCGGTCTTTTGAAACCCTAGCCCCAAATGTGGTGGTTTTTTGTAATTTTCTCTGTCTTTGCCATGCCTGTAGTATTCTTGAACTGTTGGATAGCACGCTTAAGGGCTTGACGAAGCTTGGAGATTATTTATGGCTAGTTTGAATCACTGAAGAAATAAGAAGAGAGAAACCAAAAAAGTTCCGGAAGATCCGAAGATGTTCGGAGAAACAATAAGGAAAATGATCGGAAAAGGGTTTTCAGATAAATGCTTATTTAAATATGTTATTATATATTAAGTATGAATTAATATATTGTAAAAAAATATTTAAATAAAGATTTATAAAAGTTGTCCTAAAAGTTAGGTAAAATACGGAAAAAAGAAACGGACAGAAAAAGGAAAATAAGACTGTTTTTGAAACAGCCCACGTGGGTGGCTGATGACCCACAAGTATAGGGGATCGCAACAGTCTTCGAGGGTAGTATAATCCAATTTATTCATTCGACACAAGGGGAGGCAAAGAATACTTATAAGCCTTAACAACTGAGTTGTCAATTCAGCTGCACTTGGAAATAATTCTTGCTCACAGTAGTTTATAAGTAGCAACTGTTTTGTAGTAGCAATAGCAAAGTAACAAAAGCAGTAAAACAAAGCCAGTAGTAACAATAGTAGTAAATAGTAGGATTCGAGTGCGGTAGGTATAGGGATGGATGGACGGGCGTTGCATGGATAAAACTATTCCTGTAATATCAATATCTAGGGCATTTACAGATAAATAAGATAAAGTATCCAAATACTAAACAATCATAGGCATGTGTTCCATATATAGTCATACATGCTCGCAATGAGAACTTGCACAACATATTTTGTCCCGCCAGCCCGTTGCAGCGGGGCCTCAAGGGAATCTACTAGCAATTAAGGTACTCCTTAGTACCGGAGCAAAGCATTAACACTCCATGAACACATATGATCCTTATATCACAGCCATTCCCTCTGGCTGTCCCAATTTCTGTCACTTCGGGGCCTTTGGTTCCGGACAATGATATGTGTACACAACTTGTATATAAGATCACAAACAATACTATCATCATGAATCAATAACATGTTTAGATCTAAGATCATGGCACTCAGGCCCTAGTGACAAGCATTAAGCACAATAAGTTGCAACAAAGTCAAATAGCACTAACAAAGATACTAGGTACCATGCCCTAACAATCTTATTCGATTACATGATAGATCTCATCCAATCCCTACCATCCCCATAGCCTACAGTGGGAGAGTACTCACTCATGGATGGGGGAAACATGGATGGTTGATGGAGAGGCGTCGGTGATGATGATGGATGATCTCCTACAAAACCCCGTCCTGGCAGGGTGCCAAAACGGAATTTCTGATTTCGAATCGCGTTTTCTGGTGGTGGTGACGCAGCAGAACTCGCCTCTAGAAATTATCGACCCCCCCCCCCCCCGTCATTTTTAGGTTGGGAGGCTTTAAGTAGGTGAAGAAGGAGGTCGAGGGGGTGCCCGAGGTGGCCACACCCCCTCTAGGCGCTGCTTAGCCTGGCCCACGCGGCCAGGGGGTGTGGGACCCTCATGGCCCTCCTCCGTCTCATCTTCTAGCTCCGAGAGTCTTCTGGTAAAATAGGAGTCTTGCGATATTTTCCGGGATTTTTCCTGAAAGTTGATTTTCTGCACAAAAACTAGACACCAGGGCAATTCTGCTGAAAATAGCGTCGGTCCATTTTAGTTGCATCCAAAACACACAAATTAGAGGATAAACAATAGCAAAAGTGTTCGGGAAAGTAGATATGTTTTGGACGTACCAGTGGCATATAGTCTGCGCCACGCAAGGGCGACAGGTATTACGCGCCGCGCTCCAGCTGCCGCTGCTGCTTGCGGGCCGCTACTGCTTGCGGGCCGCTACCATGCCGGCCCACCCGGGCGCCGCCACGGCTAGGTTCCACGTGAGAAGGCACCAGCACGCACGGGCCACCAGGACAGCCCACCAGGGCCAGGCGCTGCCGACGCCGCCGCGGGATGCCGCGTGGCTGACCCATCCGGGGCCTCTTTCCCTCCACCATGTCAGCTAGTTTGGGCCGGGCGTGTGTGTGGCAGGTAGCCCACCCGGCCGACGACTATTTTTCCCCTTTTTCCTTTGTTTTATTAGTCCCACATTGAGACCTAAAGGTGGAGAGACTCCCTCCCTCCGCTATATAAAGAGGCGCCCATGGGAGGATTAAAACACACCAATTTCCACCTGGAAATCAATAAAAGGCATGTGTTGCCTCTCTCTCTCCTCCCTCCCTCTCCCTCTCCCTCTCTCTCTATCTCTTGCTACCACACCCGTTGTCAGGGTTGTGCAAGCGAGGATTTCTTCACCGCGGAGCGCCATCGCGCTGCAGGATTCTGAGCCGAGAGATCTACTTCCGCAATCTTGCCTGGATCGGGGAGAGCGAGAGTCATCATCAAGCATCGTACGAGTGTGACTTCCTCTGGCGGCACCATGATTTCGGTGCTAGGAGTTGTCGTGGATCCGCAAGGACATCGTGACCTCGAGGTCAATATCAAGGCATCTTCTTCATCGACGTTCCTCGCGGTACGTTAACCACGCTCGATCTTCAAAGGTATGAATATCGTATCCCCTCCTGTTACTGCATGACTAGTAGATAGATCTTGGGCTTTCAGGGTTTGCCACATAGTATTTTTTTCTGCACCGAACCCCAACAGAGCCGGGGCTAACTTCTTGAGGTTAAGGATGCCAAGGACACCAAACTTTTTAGGGTTGCAAACCGTTTCCCAATTGACCTTACACTTTCCTCCGGTAACCTTGTCACACACAGTGTCGTCGTATTGCCGACACGTACGCTAGAGGGGCATCCCAACGGCGAATTTAGAGACGTGGGGTAAGGCGGAGAGCGTCCGGGACGACGTGATACAACTTACCCAGGTTTAGATCTCACGACGGTGGTGGGATTCTACTCTTGCTATAAATTGTTGGAATTATGCCCTAGAGGCAATAATAAAGATGTTATTATTATAATTCTTGTTCATGATAAAGTTTATATTCCATGCTAGAATTGTATTAAGCGGAAACATTAATACTTGTGTAGTTTGTGAACAACACCGTGTCCCTAGTACGCCTCTATGGACTAGCTCATTGATCAATGATGGTTAAGGTTTCCTAACCATAGACATGAGTTGTCAATTGATAATGAGATCATATCATTGGGAGAATGATATGATGGACAGACCCAAACTAAGCGAAGCAATTAGATCGTTTCATCGTGTTCATCTTTGCGAAGCTTTTCCTATGTCAAATATTGTATTCCTTAGACCATGAGATAATGCAACTCTCTGGTACCGGAAGAAAGCTTTGAGGTCATCAAACGTCATCCTATGAGAGGGTGATCATAAAGGTGTCTCTCAGGTGATCGGAAAGTATCTGTTGGGTTGTATGTATCGAGATGGAATTTGTCCCTCCCAAGTCGGAGAGATATACTTCGGGCCCACTCGGTAATCGATATCAACACCACCTGCAAGCATGTGGTTAAGGAGTTAATCACAAAGTGATATCGGATTACGGAACGAGTAAAGTACTTGCTGTGAACGAGATTGAACTAGGTATGACGGTACCGACGATCGAATCTCGGGCAAGTAAAATATCGCGAGACGAAGGGAATATATATATGGGATTGATTGAATCCTGGCATCGTGGTTCATCCGATATGATCATCGATGAATGTGTGGGAGTCAATATGGGTGCCCAGACCCCGCTGTTGATTATTGATAGAAGATCATGTCTGCATATTCTCGAACCCGCAGGGTCACACACTTAACGTATCTCGACGCTAGGATAGATTGGATAATTGGTTTATGAATTTTTTGTTCGGAGTCTCGGATGGGATCCGGGATATCACGAGAGGTTCCGGAATGGTCCGGAGAATAAGATTCATATAAGGCAGTGCAGTTTTTGGAGTTCAGAATTGTTCCGGGTTAATCGGTATTGTACCAGAAGCTTCTAGAACCTTCCGGAAGGGGACCAACGTGGCCCCACCTTCCGGGAGGGGGAATGGGCCTATGAGGGAGTGTCCTGGCCACATTGGGACAGGGGCACAAGGCCCCATAGGGCCCAGCCGATCCTAGATAAGTTTAAACTCGTTTAAACTAGAGATAGGATTTCTAGATAAGGGAGAGTTTAAATCGTTTAAACTAGAGATAGGATTTCTAGATAAGGGAGAGTTTAAATTGTTTAAACTAGAGATAGGCTTGAAGGAGGGGCAAGGGCTGGCCGCCCCCCCTCTATATATAGAGGTGTGGTGCGCCCCCTCCCCCCTACACACCTTCCTCCAAGCCCTACCAGCCTTGCTACCTTCCTCTCTCCCTCCCGACTGTTTGTAGGCGAAGCCCTGCAGCAGAAATTCTCCACCATATACACCACGCCGTCGTGTTATCCAATATATCTCTCCACCATACTCGCTGGTCCGAGGAAGGAGGAGACGTCGAGGTGCTGCACGTGTGCATCTCACGGAGGCACCGCCACTTGTGGTGCTAGATCGGATCGGATCGCGAGGAGGAGAAGCGAGTACGACTACATCACCCACGTTCCGACGAACGTTCCGCTGTGCGAATCTTCAAGGGTATGAAGATCTAATCCAATCTCTCTCGTTGTTTGCATCTCCTAGATTAGATCTTGGCTTTCCCTCTGTTCGCTCCGTAGAAAATTTTGATTTACTATGCCGCGAAACCCTTCAGTGGTATCAGAGCTAGATCTATGTGTAGATGTGTTTCACGAGTAGAACGCAACATGGTTGTTGCGGGCGTTGATGTTTTCTGTTGCAAACCTCTTGTTTGTGTTCTTCTTATGACGCGGGATAGTGAGATTGAAGCGGTCCAGGCCAACCTTACGCGACGTCGTTCGCGAGACCGGCTCCGCACTTGACGTGTGGCTTGTTCCACACATGCGGCTGGTGGATGTCAGTTTCTCTCACTATAGTTGTCATGGGATTAACACCGGAGTTTGGCAACCATAATATCACCGTTGTGGATTTCCGTAGGTAAGAATCGTTCTTAGCATCTACTCCCACAAGCCACGTAAAACATGCAACAACAAAGTAGAGGCGTCTAACTTGTTTTTGCAGGGAGTGTTTTCTGTGATATGGTATGGCCCAAGATGTGATGTGTATATTGTATGCGATGATCATGTTTTGTAATGTTTCACAACTTGCATGTCAATGAGTACACAACCGGCAGGAGCCATATGGTTGTCTTTATAATTGTGTATGACCTGCGAGTCAACTTCTTATACGCCATGTAATAGCTTTACTTTATCGCTAAGTAGTTAGCAATAGTTGTAGTTGCTATTCGTGGTGAAGGAAATCATGGTGGAGTGATGGAGATCATGCCGGAACGCACAAGATGGAGATCATTGCACGAAGATTGGCTATACCATGTCACATAAAGTTATATGCATGTGATGTTTATCCCTTTATGTATCTTATTATGCTTAGATCGCGACGGTAGCATTATAAGATGATTCCTCACTTAAATATCAAGATAAAAACTGTGTTCTCCCCAAGTATGCACCGTTGCGAAAGTTCGTCGTTTCCAAGCATCACGTGATGATCGGGTGCTATAGACTCTACGTTCACATACAACGGGTGCAAGCCAGTTTTGCACACGCGGAAATACTTGGGTCTAACTTGACGAGCCTAGCATGTACAGACATGGCCTCGGAACACAAGAACCGAAAAGTTAAGCATGAGTCATATGAATGATATGATCGACACTTCGTTGTCCACCATTGAAACCACATCTCTTCTCGTGATGATCGGATTAGGTGTGGTGAATTTGGATCGTGTTCACTAAACAACTTGAGGGATGTTGAATTTAGTGGGAGTTCATCTAGTAATTTGATTAAGTTGAACTATTTATCATGAACATAGTCTAAATTGTACTTGCAAATACTGTAGATCCAATGACCAAGTCTAACTTCAACTTCAACGTTTTTGCTGAGAAAGAAAAGCTTAGAAACAATGGGTCTAACTTCACCAACTGGTTCCGCAATCTAAGAATCATTCTGTCTGGCGGACAAAAGGACTATGTCCTTGGTAAAGCGTTAGGTGACCCCCCTGCTGCAACTGCGCCGACTGATGAGAAAGCTGTCTATCATTCGCGCAAAGATGATTATGGTGTGATTAAGAGCACCATGTTGTTTGCTATGGAACCGGAGCTTCAAAATCGTTTTGAAACCTATCCCGGGCCCTTTGAGATTCTCGAGGAGCTGAAAACCATGTTTCAGACTCAAGCCCGTTCTGAGAGATATGAGATCTCTGAGAAGTTCTTTAACTGCAAGATGGAGGAAGGGAGTTCCGTTAGTGAGCACGCCATAAAGATGTCGGGCTACACTCAACGCCTTGAGCAACTAGAATGCACGATTCCAGAGGATCTCAAGATTGACAGGGTTCTGCAATCACTCCCTCCCAGCTACAAAAGTTTTGTAGTGACTCATAATCAGATTGGTTCCACTGATACGATCACCGAGCTCTTAGCAAAGCTGAAGGCTGCGGAAGTGGACATCAAGAAGGATAATCATGTGTTGATGGTCAACAAGCCCTCCTTTAAGAAAGGTAAGGGAGCAAAGAAGCCCTTCAAGAAGGGCGGCGGCAAGCGCAATGCCCCTGCTGAGAAGAAGCTCAGGTCTGGTCCCAAGCCGGACACTGAGTGCTTCTATTGCAAGGACAAGGGTCACTGGAAGCGCAACTGTCCGAAGTACTTAGCGGACAAGAAGGCTGGCACCATCAAAGGTATATTTGATATACATGTTATTGATGTTTTCCTTACTAGCCCTCGTTGTAGTGCCTGGGTATTTGATACCGGTTCAGTTGCTAATATTTGTAACTCGAAACAGGAGCTACGGAATAGACGGCGGCTTGCGAGGGATGAGGTGACGATGTGTGTTGGCAATGGATCAAGAGTTGATGTGATGGCCGTCGGCACGCTCTCCTTAGTTTTACCTTCGGGATTAGTTTTAAACCTTAATAAATGTTATTATGTGCCTGCGTTGAGCATGAACATCATTTCTGGATCGTGTTTATTGCAAGACGGTTATTCATTTAAATCGGAGAATAATGGTTGTTCTATTTATATGAGTAACATCTTTTATGGTCATGCACCTCTTGTGAATGGTTTATTTCTTCTAAATCTCGAAAGGTATGAAACACACATCCATAACATTGAGGCTAAGAGATGCAAAGTAGATAGTGATAATACTACTTATTTGTGGCACTGTCGTCTAGGTCATATTGGAGTAAAGCGCATGAAGAAACTCCATTCTGATGGACTTTTGGAGTCTCTTGATTTTGAATCATTTGACACATGCGAACCATGCCTCATGGGCAAGATGATCAAAACCCCGTTCTCCGGTATGATGGAGCGAGCAACGGACTTGTTGGAAATCATACATACCGATGTGTGCGGACCGATGAGTGTTTCGACGCGCGGTGGATATCGCTATTTCCTCACTTTTACCGATGACTTAAGTAGATATGGGTATATCTATTTAATGAAACATAAATCTGAAACATTTGAAAAGTTCAAGGAATTTCAGAATGAAGTGGAGAACCATCATAACAGAAAGATTAAGTTTCTACGATCCGATCGTGGAGGTGAATATTTGAGTTATGATTTTCTCACGCATCTTAAAGCAAGTGGAATCGTTTCACAACTCCTGCCACCCGGAACACCACAGCGCAATGGTGTGTCTGAACGCCGGAATCGAACCCTATTAGATATGGTCCGATCAATGATGTCTCTTACTGATTTGCCGTTATCATTTTGGGGTTATGCATTAGAAACCGCTGCATTCACTTTAAATAGGGCTCCATCTAAATCCGTTGAGACGACACCGTATGAACTGTGGTTTGGTGCTAAACCTAAGTTGTCGTTTCTTAAAGTTTGGGGATGCGAAGCTTACGTCAAGAAGTTGATGCCGGACAAGCTCGAACCCAAAGCGGAGAAATGCGTCTTCATAGGATACCCTAAGGAAACTATTGGGTATACCTTCTATCACAGAACCGAAGGCAAAGTGTTTGTCGCAACGAACGGTTCCTTTCTTGAGAAGGAGTTTCTATCGAAAGAAGTGAGTGGGAGGAAAGTAGAGCTAGACGAGGTTACTGAACCTTCTCTTGAATTGGAGAGTAGCGCAACACCTGAAATTGTTCTAGTGCCGCCTGCACAAACAATAGAGGAAGCTAATGACAAGGATCATGAAGCTTCGGACGATGCTGCTACTGAACGTCGCAGGTCGACAAGGTCGCGTGCCCCTCCTGAGTGGTACGGCAACCCTGTCTTGACTGTCTTGTTGGTAGAAGACAATGAACCTACGAACTATGAGGAAGCGATGATGAGCCCAGACTCTGAGAAATGGCTGGAAGCCATGAAATCCGAATTGGGATCCATGAGCGAAAACCAAGTATGGACTTTGGTGGATCCTCCTAGCGACCGAAAGGCCGTTGAGTGCAAATGGATATTCAAGAAGAAAACGGACGCGGATGGTAATGTTACCGTCTATAAAGCACGGCTTGTCGCAAAAGGTTTTCGACAAGTTCAAGGTGTTGACTACGATGAGACTTTCTCTCCCGTAGCGATGTTTAAGTCCATTCGGATTTTATTAGCAATTGCTGCGTTTCATGATTATGAAATATGGCAGATGGATGTCAAGACTGCTTTCCTCAATGGGAACATTGATGAAGAGTTGTATATGATGCAACCCGAAGGTTTTGTCGATCCTAAGGATGCTAGTAAAGTATGCAAACTTCAGCGTTCCATTTATGGACTGAAGCAAGCATCTCGGAGTTGGAACCTTCGTTTTGATCAAGTGATCAAGAGCTTTGGATTTGTTCCAAATTGCTACGAAGCTTGCATCTACAAGAAAGTGAGTGGGAGCTCGGTGACGTTTCTGGTACTATATGTGGATGACATATTGATTATTGGAAATGACATCAACATGCTTAACGATGTGAAGAGTTATTTGAACAAGTGTTTTTCAATGAAAGACCTAGGTGAAGCTTCTTATATATTGGGCATCAAAATCTATAGAGATAGACAAAGACGCCTGATAGCTTTAAGCCAGAGTACATACCTAGACAAAGTTCTGAAAAGGTTCAGAATGGATAAGGCAAAGAAAGGTTCAGTGCCTATGTTGTCAGGTAAGATATTGAGCAAGGCTCAGTGTCCAGCTACGGTAAATGATAGGGAAGCTATGAGCAAAGTGCCTTATGCCTCGGCCATAGGTTCCATCATGTATGCCATGCTGTGTACTAGACCGGATGTGTCCAATGCTCTTAGTTTGACGAGCAAATATCAAAGTGATCCAGGAGTGGAACACTGGACAGCCGTGAAGAACATCCTAAAGTACCTAAATAGAACTAAAGAAATGTTCTTAGTCTATGGGGGTGATGAACAGCTTGTCGTAAAAGGTTACGTCGACTCTAGTTTCGACACCGACAAGGATGATTCCAAATCTCAGACAGGATACGTTTATATTTTGAATGGAGGAGCTGTGAGCTGGAGAAGCTGCAAGCAAAGCGTGATCGCGGGATCTACAGTAGAAGCGGAATACATGGCTGCTGCAGAAGCGTCAAGTGAAGGAGTTTGGATCAGAAACTTCATCACTGAGCTTGGTGTGGTTCCAAGTGCATTGGACCCACTGGAGATATTGTGTGACAACACTGGCGCCATAGCACTCGCTAAGGAACCAAGATATCATCCAAAGACCAAGCATATCAACCGCAAGTTTCATATAATCCGAGATTATATAGCAGATGGAGATCTGAAGATTAGCAAAGTACATACGGATCTGAATGTCGCAGATCCATTGACTAAACCTCTTCCACGTGTAAAACATGATCAACACCTCAGTGCCATGGGTGTGAGATTGTTGCCAGATGTAAACTAGATTATTGACTCTAGTGCAAGTGGGAGACTGTTGGAATTATGCCCTAGAGGTAATAATAAAGATGTTATTATTATAATTCTTGTTCATGATAAAGTTTATATTCCATGCTAGAATTGTATTAAGCGGAAACATTAATACTTGTGTGGTTTGTGAACAACACCGTGTCCCTAGTACGCCTCTATGGACTAGCTCATTGATCAATGATGGTTAAGGTTTCCTAACCATAGACATGAGTTGTCAATTGATAATGAGATCATATCATTGGGAGAATGATATGATGGACAGACCCAAACTAAGCGAAGCAATTAGATCGTTTCATCGTGTTCATCTTTGCGAAGCTTTTCCTATGTCAAATATTGTATTCCTTAGACCATGAGATAATGCAACTCTCTGGTACCGGAAGAAAGCTTTGAGGTCATCAAACGTCATCCTATGAGAGGGTGATCATAAAGGTGTCTCTCAGGTGATCGGAAAGTATCTGTTGGGTTGTATGTATCGAGATGGAATTTGTCCCTCCCAAGTCGGAGAGATATACTTCGGGCCCACTCGGTAATCGATATCAACACCACCTGCAAGCATGTGGTTAAGGAGTTAATCACAAAGTGATATCGGATTACGGAACGAGTAAAGTACTTGCTGTGAACGAGATTGAACTAGGTATGACGGTACCGACGATCGAATCTCGGGCAAGTAAAATATCGCGAGACGAAGGGAATATATATATGGGATTGATTGAATCCTGGCATCGTGGTTCATCCGATATGATCATCGATGAATGTGTGGGAGTCAATATGGGTGCCCAGACCCCGCTGTTGATTATTGATAGAAGATCATGTCTGCATATTCTCGAACCCGCAGGGTCACACACTTAACGTATCTCGACGCTAGGATAGATTGGATAATTGGTTTATGAATTTTTTGTTCGGAGTCTCGGATGGGATCCGGGATATCACGAGAGGTTCCGGAATGGTCCGGAGAATAAGATTCATATAAGGCAGTGCAGTTTTTGGAGTTCGGAATTGTTCCGGGTTAATCGGTATTGTACCAGAAGCTTCTAGAACCTTCCGGAAGGGGACCAACGTGGCCCCACCTTCCGGGAGGGGGAATGGGCCTATGAGGGAGTGTCCTGGCCACATTGGGCCAGGGGCACAAGGCCCCATAGGGCCCAGCCGATCCTAGATAAGTTTAAACTCGTTTAAACTAGAGATAGGATTTCTAGATAAGGGAGAGTTTAAATCGTTTAAACTAGAGATAGGATTTCTAGATAAGGGAGAGTTTAAATTGTTTAAACTAGAGATAGGCTTGGAGGAGGGGCAAGGGCTGGCCGCCCCCCCTCTATATATAGAGGTGTGGTGCGCCCCCTCCCCCTACACACCTTCCTCCAAGCCCTACCAGCCTTGCTACCTTCCTCTCTCCCTCCCGACTGTTTGTAGGCGAATCCCTGCAGCAGAAATTCTCCACCATATACACCACGCCGTCGTGTTGTAGATCCAATCTATCTCTCCACCATACTCGCTGGTCCGAGGAAGGAGGAGACGTCGAGGTGCTGCACGTGTGCATCTCATGGAGGCACCGCCACTTGTGGTGCTAGATCGGATCGGATCGCGAGGAGGAGAAGCGAGTACGACTACATCACCCACATTCCGACGAACGTTCCGCTGTGCGAATCTTCAAGGGTATGAAGATCTAATCCAATCTCTCTCGTTGTTTGCATCTCCTAGATTAGATCTTGGCTTTCCCTCTGTTCGCTCCGTAGAAAATTTTGATTTACTATGCCGCGAAACCCTTCATAAATCACTACAATGGAAATACGCCGAGTTACAGAGATTGTGGGTTCGCTGTATGCGGGTTATGCTATGCACTTGTGTATAAGTTGACGTTGCTCTAAAGGCTCCCGAAGGCCGGCTTATAAGGACGCCAGGGGCAAGGGTTACAAGGAGAGTCCTAGCCGGATATGTTTACAGAGTCCTAAACTAATACATAAACTATTGTCTTGTCCTCCAAGGCATTGAATTTCATCTAAGGCGGTAGCATGCCGCCTTCCATCTCTAGGCTAGACCTTTTTGTCTTGTCTATCAGCAACTGGGCCGCCCGGTTAGGCCATAGGCCTAACCACCATCTATGGGCCACCGGGCTTGCCGGTATGAGACTATACCGTAGGTATACCTATTTGGTATATCCACAACACATGGCCCAAAGAAACGCTCTGCTTATACTATCAATCTTCGTGACTGAAAGAGTAATTGCCCCTATATGTGGTTTTGGTGATTAATGACAATTCCTATGGACAAATGTTTTCACTCAGTTTACATAGGTCATGCTTGTATTCTATGTTTTGGATTCAAGTATGGATGCCATGAAGATAAAGATATACCTTGAGTATTGGCATCAAGATCATCGATTTGAAGAGAAGAATATGATATGATCAAGATCTTAAGAGTGTGATCTCAATAGAAGAATTCACGATATGGCTCTAAGATGGTGTCATGATAGCCTCATTAGTTGAGATATGACTGACTAAGATTTAGAGCATGTAATCAAATTAAGAGTTCTTTATGTACCTCAAGATATTGAGATGGAGTATGAGAAGATACATGGTTGACCTATACAAATAGTGAAGAGTGATTTCAAGTTTGTCAACACATGAAGCATAAAGAATGTACCACATGGATCTTGTGGTATGGTTGAGAAGGGCAAGTTCAAGATAAGCATCTCGAGAAGATCATTTGCTTGAAGCTCACCGTCCATATTGGTGATAATGGACATGTGAAGACATGTATTAATGAAGTTATCCAATAGTGGTGTATGGGGAAGCAAATTGGGAGTCTTCACGAAGCAACAACGATCAAGTGATGCATTCCGGCTTGGATGGAGATTGAAGTGTTGTCATCAAGATCAAGCGGGATGCGCAAGGCAAAGTTATGGCCTTGCTAGGTTTTCCTTTTATCAGTCTCAAGGTGGTTGTTGGGATACCGGGTTATAGGATACATAGCCGCACTATTAAGAGGGGCTTTCGGTTGGGTAACTTGATCACATCGTCATAGGAAGATCAATCCTTTGCATACTTTGCATCTTCCTATTTTTTTGATTATTGGTGTTTCTCCATGTGAGGTTCTTTAGCTTGTTTCTAGCTCTTCAACAAGCCCAAGTTCATCGAAAACGGAACTCGTATGCATCTTCTATGGCGTTTTCGAGTTTGAAGGTTTTATCGGTTCTTCTTATAGGGAGGCTTCTTACCTTTCTTCAGTTGGTTCTATACTACTATACTAGACTATGATGTTTCGTTGCACCATCTTGTATAGCTTGTTGTCCTCGTCAAAACAAGCCCAAGATCATTGAAATCAGAGTCCGAACGCAAAAGTTATCGCCATTTTCGTGTGCCCTGTTTTGTTCTGACGGGAATTCCGACGAGACCGAGCTTGTGGCCGGAATTTCCGGTAAACCGCTGAAAAACAGTTCAGTAAGCTGTTTCGGTTTTTACCGGAACTTTCGGTTTTTATCGGAAATTCCGGCGGCAGATCCGGCGGCACTGTTTTCGCCGCCAGAACATGTCCGTCCATCGTGTTTTGCCTCCAACGGTCATCCCCCTTGAAGGGGTATAAAAGGGGGGCTTCTTCCCCAAAGTTCTAAGGCTCTTGAGCATGTTTTTTACCTCCATTGTTTACCTCTTTGAGCTTTCTTCCTCTCCCTTCCCTCCTATGATTCTTGCATCTTTTTGAGGGCTTTGGAAGAGGAGATCTAGATCTATAATCCCTACCAATCAATTCCTCCTATAAGTGAGGGGAACCCATTGGATCTAGATCTTGGAGTCATTTGTTGGTTTCCACCATTGTTCTTCCTCTCTAATTCCTCCCTAGCACTTGTTGCTTTGGTGGGATTTGAGAGTGAAGGATTTGAGCACCCTTGGTGTTCTTGCTTTGCATTCTTGCATAAGTGTTGAGCTCTCCATTACGATTTGTTCGAGTGAGAGACCATGAGCTTGTTACTCTTGGAGGGTGACCTCCTAGTTGGCTTGGCGGTTGGTTCCGCGGTGTCCTCTTCGTGGAAGATTGTGAAGAGACCCGGGTTTATCCTTCGTGAAGCTTGTGAAGTGGTTGTGGAGCTTGCCATCTCCGGAGTGGAGGAAAAGCTAGCCATAATGAAAGGGCCTATCCCTTCGTGGGATAGACTCAGAGAAGAAGGTGAGCCTTCATGGCGTTGGAAAATCCTTTGTGGAATCCCACACCTCTCCAACGTGACGTACCTTACTTGTAAGGGAACACGGGAATACATCTTCGTCTCCGCGTGCCTCGGTTATCTCTATATCCGAGCTTACTTTCTTTGTGATAGCAATCAAGCTTGAAGTACTTATATCTTGCTTATCACTTGTGGTATATTCATCTTGTGCTATCTTGCTTAGCTTAACTTGTTGTTGGTGCACTTAGTTGAGCCTAGTGTATATATGTTTTGTGCTTGTAAAATAAACGTTAGTTTAATATCACATTCTATCAAGCCAAAACCGTAATAGTTTTAAAATTGCTTATTCACCCCCCTCTAGGCGACATCTCTATCCTTTTAGTGACAAAATAAATGACAATGCTTGTAAGCACCAACTTGACAAGGGTGTCCTGGCTGGCCATCATAACATTCTTTCCCATCCACGAAACAAGCTTAGCAGCCACTTTGTCTTCTAAAGATTGGAAATGAATTCTTCTAAGACGATGCACGTACAACAGAAGGCCTAAGTATCTCATGGGAAAGTGGTGCGTGGAGCCGGGAAGGCTTGCAAAATATCATCAAGATCAAGGCCTTCGCATCAGATTGGTGCCACTCGACTCTTAGCACAATTTGTAATAAGCCCGGTGACTTCTCCAAATTTTTCCAAGGTTGAAACAAGGAATTTGATATCACTCTTTATTGGCTTAATGAAGATAGAGGCGTCATCAGCGTAAAGGAAGGTGAGAACCGTGGGAGCTCTCCCACCAATATTGTGTAGGAGATCTTGAACGGTGGCCTTGCGAAGAATGTGATGGAGAGGGTCAATAGCCAAGATGAAGATGAGGGGAGACAAAGGGTCTCCTTGTCTAAGGCACCTCCCATGCTTGATAGGATCACCGGCTATTCCATTTAGAAGCACTCTTGATGATGAAGTGGATAAAAGTTCCGAAATCCAATCACGGAATTTACTAGGGAAGCCCAAATGTTGCAAAACCTCCATCAAGTAATCCATCTTACCGAGTCGAAAGCTTTCTTGATGTCAACCTTGAAGAGAAGGGTAGCCTTTTTTGTCTTGTGGAGTTTTCTCGTAAGGTTTCTCACATATAAAAAATTGTCATGGATGCTTCTTGTTTTAATGAAGGCACTTTGAGCCTTTGACACAAGCTTGTTCATGTGAGGGGTAAGGCAGGATGCCATCAATTTGGAGATGAGTTTCGCAATGGCATGAATAAGGCTAATGGGACGAAAGTCGGTAACCTCTTCGGCCCTTTCCTTCTTAAGAAGAAGAGCAATGTTTGCGGAATTGAGCCAATGAAACTCCTCAACATGTAATAGTTGTTCATGTGTGTTATACGATGTTGACGTTCGTTCTATGTTAGCGTTATGTGAAATATTTATTGGTTCAAAATTTGTGCCCTCGGTCCAAAAGTTGTTTTCTTTTATAGTTTTGCTTATTGTGTCTTCCCGATTCCCGTCGGGCTGGGCCGGGCTGAACTGGGCGGGCAACAAAACGGACTCGATCGGTGTGGGCTGGGCTGACCAGCAGAGAGCGAACCGGGGCACCGTGACGCGAACGAATCCCGTCGGCGTCGACCCTCGCCGACTCCCATGGCCGCCGCCCATCTAGCCTAGGATTCTCCTTCCTCAACCACCGCCGCCCTGAACCGCTACCGGCCTACCTCCGCCGTCGCCCTGCACCACCGCTCAGCGTTGGTCGACCTCAGGTTCTCGGCCCCCCTTCACTGTAGGGTTTCCTCTGGCAAGCGGCAAGCTGACCGCATCGTACCCGGCAGCGGAAATACGGCAAGCTCAACGTATCCTCCTCCTACCTGCCCTTCTCACAAGGTGAGCCGTGAGCAGAAACTCTTCACCATATGGTTCAATTGGGGACATGAATAAGAAAAGACAATTTCCCCCACACACGGACACAGCGCCTACTTTGTTCCTTTTTTTGCAGTCAGATCACCATGAAGCTCAATAGGGTTCGCCGCCGCCGCCGTGATGTAAGTCAATGCTTGCATTGTGCTCTGTCCATGTTAGTTGCACCTTCGATGCAAGTCACCGATGACTGTTTTTCCCCTGGCTAAGTGCAGATGCAGAAAGCAGCAGCTGTTAACGTGGACAGGCTAAGCGAACTGCCCAATGACTTGCTGCTCAACATCCTGGAGAGACTGGACACACTCGACGCCTTCCGAGCATCTTTCGTCTCCAAGCGAATGCAGAAGCTTCCCAGCATGCTCTCGCAGATTGTCATTGATCTCGGCGATGATGAATTGGTCGGGAAGAACAGCGTCGTGGCTGACGTGACCTGCAAGATTCTGAGCAAGAGGTCTCCGGAGATCACCATTCGCAGTGTGAAGGTCAAACTACTCTTGACTCCTAATGACTGTCGCTCCGTTGGCAAATCTGTTGGCCTAACCATGACGACCCAGAAACTGGATGCAGCTGAGTTTGATATTCTGACGCCCAAGAATTCTTATCTTTGCAAGAATGCCGACCTCCTTAACTATGCTAACCAGTTCAATACGTTCTTTGCTGATTGTCCCGATGCGTTTTCTGGTCTCACACGACTGCAACTGGAGAATCTGAGGTTTGGTGAATCAGACATACCTAACATCCTTAGCACTTGCAAGCGGCTGGAATCATTATGTTTCTTCGAGTGTGACGCTGGGATTCAGTCGGTGCTGCATGTAGAACATGCTAGACTCGTTGAGCTTGTTATTTCCTATGGCCGATTCAAAACAGTGCAGCTCGACTGTCTACCAAAGCTCCAACAGGTGGCCTATACTTGGATCCTTGATGAAAATCCCTTGGTTCTTGGTTTTGTCCCTCAGCTTTCGAAGCTAAGCCTCACTAATACATGTCTGTCAGACAAGACCCTCATGTTAAGCCAGCTGCTTGCTAATGTCCAGACTGTAAGCGATCTGTATCTGGACTTTGAAAGTGAAAAGGTACTCACTCCAATCATCTTTGTGTTGATTTCACCGTACCATGGTTGTATGTAACAGTAGCAATAACTTAAAGAGTTCTTTCTGCCATGTGAGTATGTGATTATTGGACAACTTGCACTCATTATTATTTTGTTTTATCTGTTCCAGATTTGGTTTCGACCAGAATGCCCAAGAGTGCTTGCTCCTTTTCTCGGCCAGCTGCGGTTTATGAATCTGGACAATCTTCCCGAGGATTGTGATATCGCTTGGACAATGTTCCTTCTTGAAGCTGCACCATCCGTAGAGGAGCTATGCATCACAGTATGGGATCATAAGTGTGCAAAGGAGTCACAAAAGAGCTACTCCAAGAAAACGGATGTGAAGTGGGAGCCATCTGCTCCTAATTTCAAGCACAAGAATCTTGCCAAGCTAACCATCTACGGCTTCCAGTCAGACAGCAAGTTCATGGGGTACATCAAGCGTGTCATGGAAGCTGCTTTGAACATCAAGGAGGTGTGTTTGCATGACAGGAAGGTGTGCAATCTCTGCGCTGTCCTTTTTCCTCACATCGAGGTCCGTCCTTCGACATATCCAAGAAGCTTTGAGGAAAAGGATTCATTGAGGAAGAAGATCACAGAGGCATCAATGATGATGGCTTCCCCCGCTGTGATTCACTTCCGGTCTTAAGTTCTATATAAATTATATCAATGAAGCAAACAATATAGATTTTTGAGGTGTAAGGTAGTAATTTCATTCTTGGAGGAGACAGCTTTTTGTCTGTTCACATATTATCCATGGTTCTGATATCAAATGATTACATGTGCCATGAATGTATTGGACCTATTGGTTGAATACTCAACTCTCCAAGTAGAAACGGGCTCTAGTCGTTTGATCACCGGTATTCCTCTCCTACCAAATGATTGCCACTTAACTAATTCAGTGCTCACTATAATAAACACACAACAAGAAGCTAGCAATGATGAGAATATATGTAGCTGTGCATTTTTCTTTTACGTGTCCTGGAACATCCCTAAATCATCTCTAGTTATTGAACTATGAAACATGATATCTTGACATGGAAGTTGTTTCATGTCTTGACTCCCTGTTTCGATCTCTTACAGATTTTGACTAATCTGTTAATACTACCTCCGTCCCAAGGCTTAAGGCATATAACATTTTTTAAAAAGTCAAACTACCTAAAATTTGACCAAATTTTTAGAAAAAAATATTAATATTTACAATACATAATTCATATCCTTTCAGACATTGTGAAATATATTTTCACATGGTAGTGAGACCGAGGAGGACTCATTCGTGCGCTTGCTCAGCAATGAGAACCGTTCCATGGTCGAGCTCATTGCTTCGGAGAACGAGATTATAATGAGGGACCCGCCGTCATGGACGCGTTCACGCGAGAGTGGTGGGATGATGTGAGGATGGAAATCTTGTAGCGAAGAAGGGAAACCTGCCGCGCTGCGAGACGTGATGCTCTGGCGAGTGGTGGTGGCGACAGTGGTCATGGGGCTACGGTGAGTGTTGTCCGTGTTGATGATCCAGCAAGCCAGGGCTTAGCTTGATCTCCGCGACGGCAAGCATCGTGATTCTTCTTTTGGTTTGATGAATACAATAGCGATGCTATTTATGTATGATTGCATACTTTGATGATCAGATCGGTCGCTCAAACTATCGTCTATTGTCGTATATTATCTGTGGTTTATGAAATTTTGCAAAATCGTGTGTTACTGTTCATTTTTTGCGGATTCGCTAGGTTTATGGCAGACCCGACCTGAAAAAGAAAACAACATACAACGTATTGGTATATTTGAAAATATTCTCTCCATTTTAAAATATAAGATGTTTTAGGTTTGTGAAAAAAATATATCTAGACTTTTTAGTGTGTAGATTCACTCTAAACATAAGTAAAACGTACATAGTAATAAAAATAATCTAGATATATTTGCTTCAAAGAGCTAAAACATCTTATATTTTGAAACTGAGGAAGTACGTTGTTATACCGTTTTCCTTTACGTGTTTGGTCTGTGCGAGTTCCTTTTAGAGTTGCTCTCGAAACGGGCTAAACCAGCGTTTGGGCGCCGCGACGGTAACGAATCCCCTCCTTCCTCGAGCCTTTCTCACGGTCGCCGTCCATCTAGCCGCCGCCCTGAATTGCTACCGGCATACCGCCGCCGCCGCCGACTTGCAGCACCGCCCAGCGCCGCCACCCGTCAAGATCTCAGTCCCCACCTTCACTCTAGGGTTTCCCCAGGCCGCACTGCACTGACGCCGTCTCCGGCAGCCGCCCTGCTGACCTCCTCCGGCAAGCGGCAAGCTCAGAGCATCCTACTTGGCACCGGAAAGCTCAACGTATCCTCCTCCTACCTGTCCTTCTCACCAAGGTGAAACTCCTCACCATGTGCTTCAGTAGTTGACACGAACGATAAGAAAAACAATTTCTCCCACACACGGACACGGTGCCTACTCTGTTCCCTTTTTTTTTGCAGTCAGATCACCATGAAGCTCAATAGGGTTCGCCGCCGCCGCCGTGATGTAAGTCGATGCTTGCTGTTGTGCTCTGTTCATGTTAATTCCCCCTTCGATGCAAGTTAATCTACCGATATTATCCCCGATGACTGTTTTTCCCCTGGCTAAGTGCAGTTACAGAAAGCAGCAGCTGTTAACAGGGACAGGCTAAGCGAACTGCCCACCGACTTGGTCCTCAACATTCTGGAGAGGGTGGATACACTTGATGCTGTCAGAACCTGCATTCTCTCAAAGAAATTATCGAAGCTGCCCACTATGCTCTCGCAGATCGTTATACATCCCAGCGACCGCGATTTGGTTCGAATGAATGGTGTTTTGGCTGACGTGATGAACTGGATCCTCAGCGCAAGGTCTCCACAGATCACCATTCGCAAGCTGAAGGTCACATTCATCCTGACTCCTAATGACTGTCGCCCCATTGGCAAATCTGTTGGCCTTGCCATGGCTACACAGAGAATGGATTCAGCAGAGTTTGAAATCGTGACGCCCAAGAATTCTTATTATTGCAACCATGCCGATCTCCTCAACTTTGCCAATCAGTTCAGTATGTTTGTTGCTGACTGTCCGGATGCATTTGCTGGTCTCACGCGACTGCGACTGCAGAATCTAAGGTTTGGTGAATCAGACATACCCAATATCTTTGGCACATGCAAGCGGCTGGAGTCATTGACATTCTTCGAGTGTGACGCGGGGATTCGGTCGGTGCTGCATGTACAACATGCTGGACTCGTTGAGCTTGATATCGCCTATGGGGAATTCAAAACCGTTGAGCTGGACTGTGTACCAAAGCTCCAACGGCTGACCTATGCCAATTGGCCCTGTGATGAAAATCCCTTGGTTCTTGGTTTTGTTCCTCAGCTTTCGAAGCTAAGCCTCACTAAGGCATGTCTTTCAGACAAGACCCTCAGGATAAGCCAGCTGCTTGCTAATGTCCAGACTGTAAGCGATCTGTATCTGGATTTTCGAAGTGAAAAGGTACTTTCTCAATTCATGTCTTGTGTTGATTTCACCGCGTGATGGTTGTATGTAACAGTAGGAACTTAAGCAAGTCTTTTCTGCACTCATTATTATTTTGCTTTATTTGTTTTGTCTGTCCCAGATTTGGGTTCAACGAGAATGCCCTAGAGTGCTTGCCCCTGTTCTCGGCCAACTGCGGTTTGTTCATCTGGACCGTCTTCCTGAAGAATGTGATATCACGTGGACAATGTTCCTTCTTGAAGCTGCACCATTCATAGAGGACCTTTGCATCACTGTATGGGATCATAAGTGTGGGAGGGAGTCACAAAAGAGTATCTCCAAGAAAACAGATGTGAAGTGGGAGCCATCTGCTCCTAATTTCAAGCACAGGAATCTGGCCAAGTTAACCATCTACGGCTTCCAGTCCGACATGAGCTTCTTGGGGTACATCAGGCGTGTCATGGAAGCTGCGGTGAAGATCAAGGAGGTGGCTCTGCATGACAGGAAGGTGTGCATGCTCTGCGCTGACAGGTTTCCTCACGTCAAGGTTCGTCCTTCGACATATCCAAGAAGCTTTGAGGAAAAAGATACATTGATGAATAAAATTACAGAGGAATCGGTGATGATGGCTTCCCCTGCTGTGATTCGCTTTCGGTCATAAGTTCTATATAGAGATCAGTAAGTAGTTCATGGCATTGCCATGATCTATGCTCCCGTGGTTTGTAGGAGTCCCACTACTCGTCTTGTAGCGACTGCGTATATTTGCTACCTTCTTATTTGAACACACAAACACACTGAAGCTTGTATTGTTATTGTCTCATTGGCTGGTTCATACGAAACGTATATTTGCTACCTTCTTATTTGAACAACTCTTTGGTATTTTGTGAGATTGAAACAGATAAAACAAACACATCTATATATGATTGTTCATGTAGTATATATTTGTAAGTGCTCTTTTCTTTTGTGGTCAATATTCAACATCCTTAAATATCTGAGACACAGACTCATTTCTTCATGGAGGCGTAAAAATTACATTGCTGACAATAAGAAAAGTAGTCTTAGTTGGCAATGCTTCTGATCCAACTTTATCCAGCATTCATTTCCTGCCCGGAGCAGCTCTGCCACTGACTCTTATCACATTCGTACAGAGTTGTTCTCTCTGTTTCTTCAAATTTATCTTTGGCAGCATAATCAGCATTGTTGCGCTTTCTTCTGACATTTCTCTATTCCTGAAACCCCTACAAAGCTCCGGAATTCAAGCAGTGGGCTCTATTTCATCAGAAGTTATTCCTGATGACGATGATTCTCATCCCACATTCTCCAGCATTTGTTCCTGCCCTTCCATTCATTTTTCTCTCAATCTTCCATTTATTTTCTCTATTTTGACAAATTCATCGACAGCGTACTATGAATTTTCAGAAGGAAGGATTGAGTGGTAAAGCAAAATTCAAGTAGAGATCACCTAGCCACCTGGGTGAATTTGAACAGGGAAAGGAGAAATTTTACCTCCAGACCTTCACGTGAGACAGTGCCTTACCTCGACTGGTTGCAATGACGTAGTAGTACTTTGCTTGTTTAGGTAGCAAAATTATTGATCGAATTTTGTATACCATGTGCCTCACACACACGAGTTATACAGTGTAGCCTATTGTCTTGTCTATGAGCAGGCCCTGGTGGTTTCGCGTCGATGTCCGCCACCAGCAACTGGCACAGCCACAAGTTTTTTTTGCTTGTACATTGCTTTAGTACAAAGGATCAATTGTTTAAATTATTTGGTGCTACATAATTCGCAAATATCCAGATTATTTGGTGATCAAGTGCCTCCATTAGCAAGGTGTTCAACCCATTTCGCATCTGTTGATAACCCTTTTTACAGATATATTGTGTTCTGCAACTACTGCTAATTCAGTATTTGGTAAGCCCTATTGCTTAACTGAATTTTGTTTCAGACAAAGGTGTTGGGATAGAGCAGAACACCCTATATAAGCTGGGAAATCATATTGAGTACTTATTACAGCTTTACCTTTTCTATTTTTAAGTTAGCCATGGTGAGCTGGGTACTGCTAGTGTCAGGTTTCAGTTTTCAGAAAAGAGAAGGAAGGAACTTAGTTTAGATTTAAATCATGCAACATGTATAGAAAAGTACCAAAAGAAAATAAAATCAAGTAATAAAACAGAAGTGAATTTATAGAAAAAGCTACAGGAAAAGCTTTCTTCGTGCATTTATAACATAGTGTTTCAATTCTACTAGTATTACAAGGTCAAAATAGTCTAGCTTTATCAGGGAGAAAACTAGGACAGTTTCAGTCAGTGATAGTAGAGAAACTCCTCCATGTGTTTTTGACATGATTTCTGGTAAGACATTAGGGGCGAAGTTGAGCTTTGCAAGATCGGAAAATACATACATTGTCAGAAATTAGAGGATGATCCTTTTGTCTTCTCTTCTCAACTTAAACAGGTTTTCTAGTGGAAGATTCAAAACATGAAGGATGGAACACACTGGTTGAAAGGCACACCACCACGTTTTTTTTTTTTTGCTGAGAGGTCCTAATTTATTTATACAATTGTCAAACAAGTTATGTGCCCGAAACATTATCCTTTTTTTCAGATACATATATGTTTTACATCTACTGAAAAAACTTGATTTGAACGGATGAAACTGTCGTCATGCTTTGATATGTAGCACCTCCAGTGACAAGTTTCCTGGAACAAAGTTCGTTTGTGGAAACTGAAAATATGCTACAGTAGCTAGCTGCTACTAGTCTGAATAAATGGCCAAGTACAAGTATGCTATGAACAAATAGACAAGTAAGCTTCCCAATTATTTGCTGGACAACACCAAAGCAGTTCTAAACTTTCAGAACAGGTTAGCGATTCTTCTCCATAACTGAACCTGCCAGCTACCACATAACTGAATAATACAATGATGTTCAGAGTTAGAGATTCTTCTCCATTGCATGCATGACACATGTGAGAGACAATGGCGCTCAGCCCTGCAATCCATCGATCTCCGACCTTGTGGGACTGCAACGGTTCAGAGTTAACTGAACTTTGCTTGCATTCTGAAGTTTGCATCACCGTGGCTGATCCACAGCTAGTACCGACCCTAGCAGTTACAAAATGGAATACTAATGACAATACCGATGCACCCGTGCATTGCCAACTCATTTGAACTTGGTTTGGTTTGAATTCAAATTCAAAGTCGAATTAGGAGCAAAACTCTAGTTGTGAAGGAAGTCGCGCTCCATGAATACAATCTATGCAATATTATTGCATAATCATCTGAGTTGATTCCCAATATTACTATTGTCATTTTATGGAGATTATAACAACTAAAAGGCCATGTAACATGCATAATTCAAAATCAGCTGAAATATTGAATTCCAATTAGTTCAAAAATACCAGGTCTCAAACATGAACGAAGCCGACAACTTGCATGGACGGAGGTGGTTTCCTAATCCTATTCTCCGCTCCTAAATACTATAAGATACTTTACTAGGCTAAAATAGCCTACCAAAACGTCTTATGTTGTGTATTTCACAACACGGACAAGTAAAAAACAACTCCTTTTTTCTAATACAAACTGAGATTGACGTCTTTTATTCATTGAATACGACAGCTAGGAGTGATGTGTATCTAATAGATATTAGATGGTGAATATGAATTGTACTAGACATAAGAATACATGAACAATCATAGATACATGGTGAATGTTATTAATGGTAAAATCACTTATTTCATCTGTTTCATTCTCATAAATACTAAAGAGCTATTCCAACAAAAAGTTAGCCGTGATACATTTCATACGAGTTAGCCCATGAAGCAATAACAATACAAGCATCAGTTCAGGGGGGAAATAGCACACACACAGGGCCGAAATTCAACAGAGCTCCGGCACATATGCTCCTGCCTGAATAGAAAAAGTCGAAGAAAATAGCAACCAAAATATAAAAAACTGGAAAAATCAAAAGAGTGATTTTTTTTTACTTTGTTTGCTATTTTATTTTACTTTACTATTCAGAAGTCAAAACTCCTTGTACCCATGAGGTAACTACTGACTTATGAAGTAGTGTGACTGGGACTCCTTCAAGCCACACAGAGGGGATAGATCATGACAATGCAACTTATGACCGGAAGTGAATCACAGCAGGGGAAGCCATCATCACCGATGCTTCTGTGATCTTCTTCCTCAATGACTCTTTTTCCTCGCAGCTTCGTGGATATGTCGAAGGACGAACCTCGATGTGAGGAAACCTGTCAGCGCAGCACTTGCACACCTTCCTGTCGTGCAGAGACACCTCCTTGATGTTCACTGCAGCTTCCATGACACGCCGGATGTACCCCATGAAGTTCCTGTCGGACAGGAAGCCATAGATGGTTAGCTTGGCCAGATTCCTGTGCTTGAAATTAGGAGCAGCTGGCTCCCACTTCACATCTGTTTTCTTGGAGATACTCTTTTGTGACTCCCTCCCACACTTATGATCCCATACAGTGATGCAAAGGTCCTCGATGAATCGTGCAGCTTCAAGAAGGAACATCTTCCACGTGATATCACATTCTTCAGGAAGACAGTCCAGATTAACAACCCGTAGTTGGCTGAGAACAGGAGCAAGCACTCTAGGGCATTCTGGCCGAATCCAAATCTAGGACAGACAAAACAAAATAATAATGAGTACACAAAAGACTTCCTTAAGTTCCTATACTGTTACATACAACCATCACACGGTGAAATCAACAGACATGATTTGAGAGAGTACCTTTTCACTTCGAAAATCCAGATACAGTTCGCTTACAGTCTGGACATTAGCAAGTAGCTGGCTTATCATGACGGTCTTGTCTGAAAGACATGCATTAGCGAGGCTTAGCTTCGAAAGCTGAGGGACAAAACCAAGAACCAGGGGATTTTCATCACAGGGCCAACTATCATAGGTCATCCGTTGGAGCTTTGGTAGACAGTCGAGCTCCACTGTTTTGAACTCCCCATAGGTGATACCAAGCTCAACGAGTTCAGCATGTTCTAAATGCAGTACCGACCTAATCCCCGCGTCACACTCGAAGAAAGACAATGTCTCCAGCCGCTTGCAAGTTCTAAGGATATTGGGTATGTCTGAATGACCAAACCTCGTATTCTTCAGTTTCAGTCTCGTGAGACCAGCAAATGCATCGGGACAATCAGCAACGAACATACTGAACTGCTTTGCATAGTTCAGGAGGTCGGCATGGGCGCAATTCGAAGATTTCTTGGGTGTCACGATTTCAAACTCAGCTGCATCCAGTTTGTGCGTCGCCATGGCAAGGCCAACGGATTTGCCAATGGAGAGACAGTCATTAGGAAACAAGGCGAATCTGACCTTCAGCTTGCGAATTGTGATCTGTGGAGACCTTGTGCTAAAGATCTTGTTCATCACGTCAGCCAAAACCCTATTCATTCGAGCCAAATCACGATTGCTGGGATCTATGACGATCTGCGAGAGCATAGTGGGGAGCTTCGATAATTTCTTCGAGAGGATGCAGGTTCTGACAGCATCAAGCGTACCCACCCTCTCAAGAATGTTGAGGAGCAAGTCATTGGGCAGTTCGCTTAGCCTGTCCCTGTGAACTGCTGCTGCTGCTTTCTGCAACTGCAGTTAAGACAGGGGGGAAAACAGTCATTGGTGATAATATGGGTAGATTGACTTGCATCGAAGGAGCAATTAACATGAAGAGAGGACAACTGCAAGCCTCGACTTACATCACGGCGACGGCGGCGAACCCTGTTGAGCTTCATGGTGATCTGGCTGCAAAAAAAAAGGAACAAAGTAGGCACCGTGTCCGTGTGTGGGGGAAATTCTTTTTCTTATTCGTGTCAACTACTGAAGCACATGGTGAGGAGTTTCTGCTCACGGCTCACCTTGGTGAGAAGTACAGGTAGGAGGAGGATACTTTGAGCTTGCCGGTGCCTAGTACGATGCTCTGAGCTTGCCCCTTGCCGGAGGAGGTCAGCAGGGCGGGTGGCGGAGACGGCGTCAGTGCAGTGCGGCCAGGGAGAACCCTAGAGTGAAGGTGGGGAGAGAGCCTGATGGCGGGCGGCGCTGGGCGGTGTTGCAAGGCGGCGGCGGTGGCGGTGGTATGCCGGTAGCCGTTCAGGGCGGCGGCAAGATGGACGGCGACCCTGAGAAAGAATCGAGGAAGGAGGGGATTCGTTCCCGTCGCGGCGCCCGTACGCTGGTTCTGATTGAGATTGAGTCCAGCCCGCACCAACTTCAGACCGACCCAACTGAGACCAAATCAAAACCCACACCAAAAGGCCCATTTGCATCCGCACCATTCTCAACCATTCTCGTCCTTAAAGAGCATTTCTACTTTGAGGCATAAAGACCCTAAAACGGACGAGACTGTCAGCGGTCAAAATCAAGTCCAGTATCTTTTTCGCCGCCAGCGCAGTTCATTTGTTATTCGGCGTCTTAGGCAGAACCTAACCCACGGGGACTAGCGGGACGCCAAATGGAGGAGAAAACGCCATGGGCCAGCCCTAGTAGTGAGAGACACACACCTCGTCTCGAGCACCCTGCCAGTTAGGCGATGCGTCCCGTCGACGGGCCATGCGGCGATGAGCCCTTTCGTTTCCACCCTTTCCATCGCCCGCCGCCCTTTCATCCCACCCTTTCCCGCTATATGTAGGGATGGCAACCTTGCCATAAGACAGATTGACACCCTTCTCTCTCACCATGTACACTCTCATTGGGCCTCTCACCCAAGATGAGACGGAGGCGCTCCGCGCCTTGAACTACCCCTGCCCGACGGGCTACCTTATGTCCCTGACTGGAGACTGAGCGCCAGGGGTGTGCCAGTCCCTCCTGTGCCTCAAGAAGTGGCCTGCCGGGGGGACATCACGAACCACTACTACCTAGAGCCCACAACGGATGGATCCCTGATGGGATCTCGACAACACCACTACCTAGGACGCCAATCTGCAGGAGAGAGAGCTCGCTAGGTACGAGGGCAACGATTCGTCTCCTTTGAATAACAACGAGGTCAGCCGATGGCTATGATGGGAGAGTCAGTCTCTCGTGGGTGTGATGCGTGATGAGTGCAGCAGCACTTCGTTGGGAGACCCCAAGCGGAAGGTATGATGCAGTACAGCAGGCAAGTTTCCCTTAGTAAAAAACCGAGATTATCTCACCGGTGACAGTGAGGTTGTTAATCTCACCGGTTGTTGTAACAAAGGATTAACTGTATGGTGTGAAAGATAATGATGGTTTGCAGCAAGTAAACAGTAACAGTGGAAGATGTATCCATGGTAAAGATTGGACCGGGGTCCATAGTTCACTAGGGGTGCTCTCCTTAGATAAACAAACATGGCATGAAGGGTAAACAAATTACAGCAGCGCAATTGACAGAAACTGAGCAAGGCATAACAATGCAATACTAGACAAAAAGATCCTATGAGATTCGATTGGGTAATACAACAATATACATAGACCGCCATCCAACTTCATCTATGACTAGAAGTCTACCTTCAGGTTATCATCCAACCCACTCCAGTATTAAGTTGCAAGCATCAGACAACTGCTTTAAGCAAAGAGTGTAAGGTAAACAATTCACTTGTTCCATGAACAAGAGACCATTGTTTTCTCCCTAGTGGCAACATCACATCTACAACCAAAGAGATTTATGTCACTTCCCTTGGAAACTAAAGGCATGAACCCACTATCGAGCATAAATACGTCTCTTGGAGTCACTAGCAACTACTTGACCAAGATAGCTACTAACAACGGAGAGCATGCACGATCACAAACAACACAGACATGATAGAATCAAATAGACAAAACCATTAATCAATCTAACATAGTAATCTCAATATCCATCGGATCCCCGCAAACACAACATGCATGATTACAAATAGATTAGATCTTAATCATGAACGGATCTCACAAGATCTATACATGAAAGCACAAAGGAGGAGATACAACCATCTAGCTACTACATAGACCTGTAGTCCAAGGTGGAACTACTCATGCTTCATACTGGAGGCTGGCATGATGAAGAAGGCCTCCGGGATGATCTCCCCTCTGGCAGGGTGCCGGGAAGAACTTCAGATCCCCCCGATCTAGAGACGATGGTGGTGGCGGCTATAGAAGGTTTCGTGGAGTTTTGATCGGGTGCCTAGGGTTTCTGCATCGGGGGCTTCTTATAGGCGAAGGGGCGAGCCAGGGAGGGCCACCAGGGCGGCTGCACCCCCCCAAGCGCGGGGTGGGCCCACCCGCACGGCCAGGGGTGTGGCCCCCTGGTGAGCCTTCTCCGTCTCGTCTTCTGGCTTCGTGTTGCCCACGATAAAATATTAACTTCGGCTTTTGTCCCGTCCAATTCCAAGAATATTGATTTTCTGCATTTCTGTAATCAAAAGCAGAAGAAAACAGGCAACTGCCACTGTGGCAACTTGTTAATAGGTTAGTTCCAGAAAACATATAAAAACACCTCAAAGTGTAGACAAAGCAAAGCAAAGTAGATACTAAACAAGAATGGAGCATCAGAAATTATAGATATGTTTCCGACGTATCAAGCATCCCCAAGCTTAACTCCTGCTCGTCCTCGAGTAGGTAAGTGATAAAAAGAATAATTTTTGAGGTGACATGCACCATCAAAACTAAGATCAAACCAATTGCAAGCATTGAAAGCTGGGATCAAAGAACTCTAAACATGTGCACGAAAGATGGAGTTATAATAATAAGACAAAGTAACTATGCATGCAACATGAAAGGCTACAAACAAAGATCATGAATAACATGCATTGAAAAATGTTTGTTTGTTTCACGTACAGAAAACATGGCATAGTGACATTCAGCTTGTCCCTCATGGAGAAGAAAATAGATGCATAGGACACCTTCAAAGTTCATAAGAGTGATTAGATACAAATAGCACAAGAACAAGTAATATCACAAAATGCATCAATCAATAAGTTTTGGGACACTCCACATAGAACTAAGAATGGGACCTATGCTCTCTTAATGGTGCCTAAAGGTAGAAGGTGGAGACTCAATATAATAGAGGAAGAAAGGCCCTTTATAAAGGGAAGCAGGGATTTCAAGTTTCAAAAAGAGCTTCCAAAATTTATGGTACTTGTTAGCTTTCAGCCCTCATTGCCCCTATCATAAGCATCTTGAAGTGATTTAAGGTTAAAGTGAACAAACTATGGAGTATATGCTTGGCAAAGTATAAGTTGGCAATCTCATGTCCCTTGAATACGAGGGCCACACCTCATGCTACTCAACTTCAGTCACCTGTAAGTTCTTGTCATAGTAAATACATGCGTATCATAGAAAACCGCCAACGGGGTACCCCTTGCACATGTTACAGGTGATATTCCCTAACCAAAATGATAAGGCAAGCATACAATGAGCATCCCAGCGATCTTTTTATTTACTATTTGCATAGCCTTTTATTGAGAATGCTTCACAGAATGCTCATTATGGTGATGCTGCAAGTTTCCACCATGATTAGGCATGGCTTAGGCTAGCGGCTCAGGCGTTTCTCTAACACAAAATACATAATTCCATGGACTTACAAGGTCCATCTTTATTTCACACCGGTGACATCCATAGACAAAAGAGCATGATATCAACTATATACAGAGTACAAGTGCAATGTTGAAAACGTTCCCCATGACAGCATGGTTCTACTAATTCCAACGTATAAGTGCAAGCATATACAACATAGATGACACAATGGTTCAAGTTTATTAGGGGCAAAGAATATAAAGTGTGCCATCAAGTTTGTGAGGGCTTTAATCACTAAGTTTTCACATAACAAAATACTTTTTAATTGGAAGATAGCTGAAAACAAGAATATACTTGGAATGGTATAACACACCATGCATAGGAGTTTATAGTGGACACTTTGGAATAACTTGGTTTCTTGGGAGCTGTAAGCATGAGTAAAACTTACTCATACAAGTGGAGGCTAGCAAAATACTGGGAGAAACCAACTAAGAGAGCAATAATGGCCATAATCATGCAGAGCGACAAAACATTACTAATCAAAGCATAGAGTGGTACTACAAGTCAAGGACTAAATGATCATATAGGCTATGGTGACTTTTTCATAGTCACAACATGGTGTAAGCATGTGCCAAGTCAACCCAAACAAAGCATCAAAGGAGAATACCACAATACTATGCTTTTGTATGCTTTAACAACGCATAATTCTTTCAAGGCACACTAAGCAATCTCAATTGTTTGGAACAAGACATGATACATCAATAATCACTAAGCATAAGGTCAAAACAATACTTAGCATGTCAGTCTAAGCCACAGTCAATGCAAGCTTCTCTTGCACTTCCAAGCAAGAACTTTCTACTCCTTTTCCAACACCAATCGACTTATTTGAAACAACACAACGAGAACGGGGGTCCAAACTATTTTATTCAAGCAAACTAAACAAACTAAGCAAAGCAAACAAAAACTAAGACACTCCAAGAACAACACAACAGTGCACGAAACAATAAAAACGAAGTGTCTAGACAAACCTGAGCTTTTTATTGATGAAGAAGGGAATGCCTTGGGCAACCGCAAGCTTTGACGCTTGTACCTATTGGATATTTCTTGGGGTGATACCGGGGTGGCATCCCCAATCTTGAGCTTTTGTCCATTATTCATCTCATTACATCATTCTCTCTCTACACCTGAAATTTTTTCCTTCATACAAAACTTCACACAATCTTCATTAGCAACATTAGTGTATTCAAAAGATAATAGACCTTTGGGTTTAGCTTTGGAACAGAAAAACTTTTCACTAAAAACACAAGCTACTGTAGCAACTCCTTCAAAAATCTCAATTCCTGAAAAGAGAACTCAAAAAGGAATCAATAAGAAGCAAATGCAAATAATGGAAAAAATCTGTCAAAACAGACTAGCAGGTAGAAACCGTTTTTTAGAAAATCTTCTGTTGCTCAAATCAAAAAGTGTTGAACTAACTAAAGTTATCTAACATACTGGGGGATTTATTCGTAAATTTTCAGCTCAATACGACTTACAGAGACTCCCCACGATTTTTTATGGTGGAAGACAGAAATCTGTTTTAGGACAGCAACTCCCCAAATCTTACTTATCTCTCATTAGAGGTCATTCTTGGCACAAAAAGCAAACAAAAAGGATAAGTAGAGGTCATTACTGAAGTAATAACTTCCAAGACTCAAGGAAACTCTTGGGTTATCTCCCAATAATACTTTTTCTTTAACGCCTTTAAGTTAGGCATGATAGTTTGAGAAGATGCTCACATAAGAAATATGAATTGAAGCAAAATAGAGCATCAAGGAGCAAATATGAAACACATTTAAGTCTAACCCACTTCCTATGCATAGTAATATTGTAAGGAAATAAGTCATGAAAGCATAATGCAACACGCATAGGAAAGCAAAAGAAGTGCAACTTCAAGATTTTCAACATAAAGAGAGGAAACTTAATATTGTTGAGATACATAAGACCATGCTTCCCTCTCTCATAATAATTTTCAGTGGCCTCATGAATAAAATCAACAATATAACTATCACATAAAGCATGCTTTTTATGATCTACAAACACATAATTTCTATCAAGCTCAAAAATAGTGGGATTAAAACCTTCACAGGTTTTACCCAAAGTAGATATTTCAAAAGGATCTATAGAAACATAACATTCGTCCTCCTTTGGTAAGCATGGGGGACAATCAAATAATGTAAGGGATAAAGAGTTACTCTCATTAGAAGGTAGGCATGGGTAGATAATCCATTCTTCCTCCTTTTGTTCATCACTCTCCTCCTCTTTTTCATCTAATGAGCTTCCAGTTTCAACAATTTCTTCTCCTGCAAGGCATTAGTCTCTTCCATTTGTGTAAAACGTCTATTAAAACATTCAAGAATATAGCCATTTTCTTCCTTGTAATTATCAAAGAAAAATTTAAGTATCTCATAAACCTCACATTTATAAGGTGCATCATCAGTATTTTCAAGCAAACTGGCAAGTTCAAATGCACCATTAAAGGCAATAAATTCTTCAATTTGTTCCACATCATAAAATTCATAATTTCCTTTAACATAAGAGGATATGGTAACATTATTATTATACTCACATTGAAAAGGCAGGTGTTTATACCTCCTACAGCAACAAAACTTATCTAAGAAATAAGTAACATTATAAGTAAAGCACACGTCTCTAGCAATAGTATTCAACTTATCAATTTGTTCTCATAAGTGTTTCCCTTTTGTGACAAACGGTGTTTCTTATAATAATACTTTTGTTCTTCCGTGAACCCACCTTGCCAATAAGAAAAAGTTTCAAAGAAACCATCCATTGATAGAAAGCATGACCAAGCAAGACAATAACATACCAGCAACTAGAGTAGGAACTAATTTTTTTGTGTTTTTGATAAGAGAAAGCAAACCAAACTAGACTGTTTTTTTTGGAGTTTTTGATAAAAAGAGGCAAACAAAACCAAGAAAAAAAACTAAGCAAACTAAAAACAAAGTAAAGAGAAAGGTTGAGGAGGACTCCCCTTGTGAAGACGTCTGATACGTTGGAAACGTATCTATAATTTTTGATGCTCCATGCTTGTTTTGTATCTACTTTGCTTTACTTGTCCACACTTTGAGGTGCTTTTCATATGTTTTCTGGTACTAACCTATTAACAAGTTGCAACAGTGCCAGATGCCTATTTTCTGCTGTTTTTGGTGTCATAAAATTTAGTAAAGAAATATTCTCGGAATTGGACGGGACAAAGGACAAAGTCAATTACTTTCCGTGGGGAACAAAAAGTCCAGAGGAGAGCCCGAGGGGCCGGCTAGAGGGGACAAACCCACCCCAGGCGCGGGTGGGCCCCACTCGCGCCTGGCTAGGGTTTGTTCGCCCTGGCGGCCGCCTCGGTCTCCCCCTTCGCCTATAAGAAGCCCTCGATGCAGAAACCCTGAGTACCCGATCAGAAATTCACGAAACCTTCTGTAGCCACTGCCACCATCGTCCCTAGATCGGGGGAATCTGAAGTTCTTCCTGGCACCCTGCCGGAGGGGAGATCATCCCGGAGGCCTTCTCTCCGGTATGATACGTGAGTAATTCCACCTTGGACTATGGGTCCATGTATTAGCTAGATGGTTGTATCTCCTCCTTTGTGCTTTCATGTATAGATCTTGTGAGCTCCGTTCATGATCAAGATCTAATCTGTTTATAATCATGCATGTTGTGTTTGCGGAGATCCAATGGATATTGAGGTTATTATGTTGGTTTGATTAATGGTTTTGTCTTTATGATTCTATCATGTCTGTGTTGTTTGTGATCTTGAATGCTCTTTGTTGTTAGTATCAATCTTGGCCAAGTAGTTGCTAGTGACTCCAAGAGGGGGTATTTATGCTCGATAGTGGGTTCATGCCTCTAGTTTCCAAGGGAAGTGACCGAAACCTCTTCGGTTGTAGATGTGTTGTTGCTACTAGGGAGAAAACAACGATCTCTTATTCATGGAACATGTGGAATGTTTACCTTACACACTTTGCTTAAAGTAGTTGCCTGTTGCTTGCAACTTAATACTGGAGGGGGTTTCGATGATAACCTGAAGGTGGACTTCTAGTCATAGATGCAGTTGGATGGAGGTCTATGTATATTGTTGTATTGCCCAATCAACCTCATAGGATCTTTCTGACTAGTAATTGCATTGTTATGCCTTGCTCAGTTCCTGTCAATTGCCTCGCTATAATTTGTTTACCCTTCATGCCATGTTGTTTATCTAAGGAGAGCACCTCTAGTGAACTATGGACCCCGGTCCAATCTTTACCATTGATACATCTTCCACTGTTACTGTTTACTTGCTGCAAACTACCATTACCTTCCACACCATACGTTTAATCCTTTGTTACAACAAACCGGTGAGCCTAACAACCTCACTGATTCGTTGGGGCAAAGTCTTGAGTTTGTGTTGTGCAGGTCTCCGCGTTGCTTGTAACACCTGTGTGACGTTTCCTTCCTCCTACTGGTTCGATAACCTCGGTTTCTTACTGAGGGAAAACTTGCTGCTGTGCTGCTTCACATCTTGCTCTTGGGGTTCCCAACGAAGCGCTCCTACATCAACCTGGCGCAGCCAACAAGCTTTTCTAGCGCCGTTGCCGGGGAGGCTAAGGACGTCTTCACTAGGGGAGTCCTTCACTTCCTTTATCTTTACTTTGTTTTTAGTTTTCTTTGTTTATTTTGCTAGGTTTTGTTTGCCTCTTTTAAAAAAAAACAAAACATTAGTCTAGTTTGGTTTGCTTGCTTTATTCAAAAACACAAAAAAATAGTCCCTGCTCTAGCTGCTGCTGTTTTTGGCTTGCCCACCTTTGCCAAAATGAACTCTGCTGAGAATACCAAGTTGTGTGACTTCACTAGCACCAATTGCTCCACCTGCTCCTGATGCTACCTTTTATAAAATTAAGCCTGCTTTGTTGAATCTTGTGATGAGAGAGCAATTTTCTGGTGCTGGTTCTGATGATCCTGCTGCCCATCTTAATAGCTTTGTTGAACTTTGTGAGATGCAGAAGTATAAGGATGTAGATGGAGATATTATTAAGCTCAAGCTTTTTCCTTTCTCCTTGAGGGGAAAAGCTAAAGAATGGTTGCTTTCTTTGCCTAAAAATAGTATTTATTCTTGGACTAAGTGCAAAGATGCTTTTATTGGAAAGTACTATCCTCCTGCTAAGATTATATCTATGAGAAGTGACATTATGAAATTTAAACAGCTTGATAGTGAACATGTTGCTCCTGCTTGGGAAAGAATGAAATCTTTGGTTAAAAATTGCCCTACTCATGGACTCACTGCTTGGATGATTATCCAGACTTTTTATGCAGGTTTGAACATCTCCTCAAGAAACCTGTTGGATTCTGCTGCTGAAGGTACCTTCATGGGCCTCACTTTGGGTGCTGCAACAAGGCTCCTTGATAATATGATGGTTAACTACTCTGAATGGCATGTTGAGAGAGCTCCACATGGTAAGAAGGTAAATTATGTTGAGGAAACCTCCTCTTTGAGTGAAAATATTGATGTTATTATGGCTATGCTTGTTAATGGGAAAGCTCCTCTAGATCCTAATAGTGTTCCCTTAGCCTCTTTGGTTGCTCAAGAAGAGCAAGTTGATGTGAACTTCATTAGAATCAACAATTTCAACAACAATGCCCATAGGAATAATTTTGGTAGCAACAACAATTATAAGCCTTATCCTCCTAATAATGGCAATTCCTTTGGAAGCTCTTACAACAATGCTATAAGTGCCCCCTCTGAACTTGAAGTCATGCTCAAGGACTTTATTAGTAAACAAACCACTTTCAATAAGACTATAGAGGAAAAGCTTTTAACTGTTGAGAAAAATATATCCTCTTTGTCTGAAGCTCAATCTTCCTTGGTTAATAAAATGGCTGCTAAACCTGAAACTATGGAAAACACCTTGTCTGCTGCTCATTCCATACAAGTTACTATTGATGAAAATGTTAGTCTGTTAGCTCAACTTCATGCTAAGTGGGAAAGGGAAGCTGAAATTGATAGAAACAATAGTGTGTGCACTATCACCACTAAACCACAAGTAGTACCTATTCCTACTCCTACTATGCCTAAGCCTATTGAGCCTACTACTAGTGATGCTAAGTTTGACTTTGATATTGATGGTTGCAATATCTCTGAAGTGATTATGTTCTTGCAAAAGCTTGCTAGAAGTCCTGATGCTAGTGATATGCATGTTGCCTTTACCAAACACATTACAGATGCTCTTGTGAAAATTAAGGAAGAGAAGATAAAACTCAAAGCTTCATGTGATCTTGGTTCTAGTGTCTCTATTATGCCTAGGAATATTTATGAAATGCTTGATTTGCCATCTTTGGAAGATTGTTATTTAGATGTCCCACTCAATGATAATGCTAAGAATAAACTCATGGGGAGTATTAATGATGTTCTCATTATGGTTAACAATGCTTATGTCCCTATTGATTTCTATGTTTTGGATGTTGAATACAATGCTTCCTGTCCTATTACTTTGGGAAGACCTTTTCTTAGAACAGTTGGTGCCATCATTGATATGAAAGAAGGCACCATTAAATATCATTTTTCATTCAAGAAAGGTATTGAACACTTCCCTATGAGGAGAGAGAAGTTGCTTTTTGATCCTCCTTTGAAACAAGGTTTAATGTTAATGCTTCTTCATTTTAAAATACTTGATTCTTCTTGCTTCTTGTGCCTAACTTAAAGGCATTAAAGAAAAGTACTTGTTGGGAGATAACCCAAGAGTTTCCTTGAGTCTTGGAAGTCATTAATTCTGTAATGACCTCTCCTTATCCTTTTTGTTTGATTTTTGTTCCAATAATGACCTCTAAGGAGAGGGAAGTAAGATTTGGGGAGTTACTGTCCCGAAACAGAAGATGTTCGAAAAAATCGCTTTCTACCTACTGGTCTGATTTGACAGATTTCTACCATTATTTGCATTTGCTTCTTATTGATTCCTTTTTGAGTTCTCTTCAGATAAATTGAGCTTTTTGAAGGAGTTACTACAGTAGCTTGTGTTTTTAGTGAAAATCCTTGCTGTTCCAAAGCTTTGCCAGTGGTCTAATATCTTTTGAATACACTAATGTTGCTAATGAAGATTGTGTGAAGTTTTATATGAAGGAAAAAATTTAGGTGTAAAGAGAGAATGATTCAATGATATGAAGAATGGACAAAAGCTCAAGCTTGGGGATGCCACCATGGTGTCACCCCAAGAAATATCCAAGAGGTACAAGCGTCAAAGCTTGCGGTTGCCCAAGGCATTCCCTTTTTCATCAATAAAAAGCTCAGGTCGGTCTAGACACTTCGTTTTTATTGTTTCATGCAAAGTTGTGTTGTTATTGGAGCGTATTAGTTTTTGTTTGCTTTGCTTAGTTTGTTTAGTTTGCTTGAATAAAGTAGTTTGGACCCCCGTTCTCGCTGTGTTGTTTCAAATAAGTCGATTGGTGTTGGAAAAGGAGTAGAAAGTTCTTGCTTGGAAGTGCAAGAGAAGCTTGCATTGACTGTGACTTAGACTTTAGAATGGCATGCTAAGTGTTGTTTTGACCTTATGATTAGTGATTATTGTTGTATCATGTTTTGTTCCAAACAATTGGGATTGCTTAGTGTGCCTTGAAAGAACTATGCGTTGTTTTAGCATACAAAAGCATAGTATTGTGGTATTCTCCTTTGATGCTTTGTTTGGGTTGACTTGGCACATGCTTACACCATGTTGTGACTATGAACAAGTCACCATAGCCTCTATTATCATTTAGTCCTTGACTTGTAGTGACGAGGTTTAATCTCATCAATGACCATTGTTATGGACTTGGGTTTTGGAGAAGATGGGGATGCTGGAGATCGCGAAACGGTTAACAGACAAGCAACCAGGGGACACGAGATTTACCCAGGTTCAGGCCCCCGGAGGGAAAACCCTACTCCTGCTTGTCTGCTCTTGATTACGGCGGAACCGAAGGTTACAGGGTGCGCAGATTCGATCTGGCGTGTAGGTGCGTGTGCGAAAGAATGAGTCGAGAGAGTAGATCTATACATCTGTTGTGTTCTAGTCTATTTGCGGGGTTACGCCGTCTGTAGGTCGTGCCCTCCTCGTTGGACCCTCCTAGCCTTTATATATGGGGAGGCTAGGTCTCGAGTGCCAATACGAGTAGGTTACAAGTTGTATTCAAACTCTAGTCTTGAGGTTTCCTTGTCTTGTGCGCTTGGGAGTCCGTGTCCATATGGGCTTCATAGCAGCCGAAACGTCATAGGAGTCATGGACCCTGGTAGGTCGTCGAGTGGGCCTTCCGTCGGGCTGGACCAGGTATACTAACATCGGGTACCCATAGGGCATATCCATGTCAATAGCCCCCGAGTCTCCATCCGAAACGTAGATTCGGGTGGAGACTTAGTTGTCTTGAACCTTGTATTTAGATGTCGGAGTCGAAAGTTGTGTCGAGTGCGAAGCACTTCACCCGAAAGTTCCTCGGGTCAGCTGAATTTGTTCGGCTGTTGTAAAGGAATCGACATCGTGGACGTAGTCAACACAATGGACTATAGGGTGCGCGGCCAGCGCTCCCTATGGGAGTAGCCCCCGAGTGTCTGTTCGAGTCGTAGACTCGAGCAGAGACTTTAATTCAGCCATTGTTTGCTTCAGGTCCGTAGGACACAATTTTTTCGGATGCTTGAATCCATCCTCCCTATGGGAGTAGCCCCCGAGTCCGTAGTGGAGTCGCAGACTCGACGTAGGACTCGAAGATCTTGTGTGTGCGCGACCAGCGCTCCAATTTAGAGTGGCCCCGAGTGTCTGGCGGAGTCGTAGATTCGAGTGGAGACTCATGCGAGGAGAAACCACTGACTCGGAAGTGCTTCGAGTCAGCGTCTCACACATAAGGAGCAGAGAGTCAACGTAGCGGAGTGATGCGGCATTTTAGCCGGAAGGACTCGATGTTGCGGATGAAGTTGACGCCGTTTCTTCTGTTGGGTGAGCGGCCAATGTCGCGTCTTCGTAGCATCAAGCGATGCAACCATCCGAGGAGGGACTCGACTCTGGTCTTGAGTGTATGGCATAGCCAGCTGTTTTGTCGACTCCTGTTGGAGGACCCGATAGAATAGCTCGACATAGTCGACGTCCTTGTAAGCTGCAGAAAACATAAAAATTTATGAAGTACTTGTATCTTGCAAGAAATATTTGCCTGTCGTCTTGTATAGTAAGATTCTGGTGCCGATCGAGTCGACACTTTTGCACTGTATGCTAAGCCTTTTCGTTAGCCTGATTACCCTTAGTCTCAGTACCTTGCTGAGGCACTCGGAGTTCAAGGATTCGACGATTAGGCAGAATCAGCTACTCGGGCTGTCGCGTTCGGGGTGCTCGAGTGCGTGGAGCCGATGGCACATTAGGTTACTCGAAGAGGGCGCAACCCCCGAGTGTTTCGAGTGCGAGTTAAAAAAGAAACCAGCTCTAAGTAGAGGGAAAACTTAGCTTTGTTGGTAGTTGTCGTGGATGGAGTCGACGCGGTAGCGGGTTGCATGCGGACATGGTCGACGCGACGAACCACAATCATAGCGGCGACGGGTTTCCGAAGTTGATGGTAGTAGAGAGCTCCGCATCCGAAGATTGTCGCGGTCGAAGACCACACCGGGTCGCCACATCCGAAGGATGTATCGGGTCATCGCAGCCGAAAGCCGCATTAGGTCGCCGATGTCAAGGGAGCCCCCGAGTCGTGGTCGCCGATGTCGAGGGAGCCCCCGAGTCGTGGTCGCTGAAGCCGATGCGGCCAGTTGCCGCAATCGAAGATCGCGTCGGGTTGCCGCATCCGAAGACTGTGGAAGGTCACTCGGAGGTGTCGGCGCAGCCCCCCGAGTGTACCGCGCGGTCGACGGAGACGACGCAGCGGGCATGTGATCCAGGCTGATGGAGTCACGCGACAGATGTAGTCGAAGTGGCGGACGCGTAGTGTGGCATCCCGCTAAAACCACTATTAGAAAATCGCGTGTTAAATAATATTTTGTGCACCATCTTTGCATCATGCATTTTTTTCTCCTCTCAAAATATTCTAACTAAAGCTATTTTGGGTTACTGCAATACCTCTCCTCTTGCTTCAAAACAAAATGCTATATTTATCTGCTAAACTATTTGCTAAAAATATTTAAAAACAAATCAAAACAAAACAAAATATCTTATCAAAATAAATAAACATAGCCCTAAACCGGCCAGGCCCAAAAGGCCCAACCGGTGGAAACCCTAATTCCCCTAGCCTACCTACTCCCTCCTTTCACTCAGCCGCCGCCACCCCAATCCACTCCCTGCCCCTACCCGACCCGGCCACTCCACGCGCACGCAGCACACACAACCACCACACACACGCATCCAACCCCGCCCTGGGCCCCACCGCGCCCATCTCCCCCCCGGATCCCACCTCCCCCTGGACCTGGCCCCACTCTCACGCCTCCACCCCGATCCCCACGCAGCCACACACCACGCACGCACCCTCGCGGGTCCCACCCCGTCCCCGCACGCGTCCCACCCCCACCTGGAATCTCCCCCGCTTGCCCCTTCCTCCCTTCTCTCGCTCCCTCCCCGAGCGCCTCCCCTCTCGCCTCCGGCAGCCGCCGCTCGCCCTTAGCGCTCCCCTCGCCCGACCTCCGCCTCGCGCCTGCGACCCACGCGCGCCGCCCGACCCGCCCCGTCTTCCTCTACGGTCGTCGCCTCCCCGTTCTCCTCCGCCGCCGTCGACGCCACCTCCGGCCACCTCGCCCTCGCCCCTCTTCCCCGGCCCGGCCGCACCCCTGGCGCCGCCATCGGCCTCCTCCGCCAACCTCGCCAGCCTCCCGCGCTAGCCCGACCCTCCCCGAGCTCCCTCCTCTCACCTGCCCCCGCTCTTCACCCACGCGCGCCGTTCGACCGCCCTCCTCCTCGCCGCGTCGGCCTCGCCTCGAGCTCCTCCGCCCCGCCGCCAGGAGCCACCCCGCCTCCCCAAGCTCCTGCCAGGGCCGCGTCTCTCTGCTGCGGCACCGCCTGCCTCGCCCTCGCCTTCTCTGCCCTGTACCGCGCCCGGTCGTGCATCCTCCTCTCCGACGCCACCACATCCCTGGCCCTATTCGGATCCTCCACCATCGACCTCTCCGTCGGCAACCTCCTCTGCACCGTCTCTCGTGCGGGACAGCGCCGCCACCTACGTCTATCCGTTGTCGTCATCCTCCTTCCGTCTGGCGCTGCGTCCGAGCCCGTGCGCCCCCTGTTTTGCCTCTGTGTACCACAAGCACCTTGTATGCTGGCATTGTTGCCCTGTTGTGGACAAGGTTTTTCCCCAATCTGTGGATATGTTGATGTCCAAGGCGAGCGGTTTGCCGCAGAACGCCATGACCTTCCATGAGATAAATTGATGCATGTCTGATGCGGCAAGGCCTCTCGTTGACAAGAAACCCGAGTCCGACATCGACAATCGAGCTCCAACCTCGAATTCGAAGACCGATCCCGGCGCCCGAAGCCGAGAACCCCGACAAGGACCACGACACGGATACACCGAGTTCTTCATCGAGGACACCAAGGCCGTCGACATGGAACCGAAGGACGTCAAGTTCTTCATCCCGGCACGTCAAGTTCTTTCTCTCGGATCCGAAGACGCCGAGACCCGGGACACCAAGATCTCCGCCGTGAAACGACAAGACCGACGACACGACCCGACGACCGCGGATGCGACAAGATCGTCTCTCGGACGCCAAGTTCTTCTTCCCGCATGCCAAGACCGATCTCATCGAACCGAACCTTGCCTTCCCGTTGAACCCTGAGACCGAACCCCGAACCCCCGAAACCAAGATCTGCCGAACCCAGATGTGTGAACCTTTTCCCGAGCCCCTATTTTTATAAATTCTTTATATAAAACTTGTCGCATATTAATTGTTCATGCATACATATTTGTGTGGTTTGGGGGCCTTATGCCGATTCACCTCATAATTAAATATGGGGCCCATATGCGGGCAAATCTAGCCTTCTATCGGCCTCATTTAAATTTGTGTAGCGAACCGGTGCTATCTTCTGCTATGTTAAGACAACATCTAAATTGCGGGGTAGCTAAATAACTTGTACCGTTTAATTAATTGTCGGGACCCCCGGTTCCGCTTAATCTTGCCTAATTGCATCGCACCTTTGCCATGTCATACATCATACATGCATCATGCCCGATCTTTTGCCATAGTATTACATAGTGCATCCGGTGTTTATTCTAGTGTTTTGCTTCTTCGCGGATAAGGCCGTTGAGTTGATGCGAGTGTCGACCCGATCTTTGGATGAACCTTCGGCAATGTTTTCAGGCGAGCATCTCCCCCTTTCTACCTATCTTACTTTTACAGTATTTTTTTCCTTCCTGTTGATCTATTGCTATCTGTGTTGCGATGCTCTAGTTTTCGTACCCGTGATACCCCTTGCAGCCTTATATTGCCTTGGACACATCCTATTACCTGTTGTTTGGTAGATAGTTGGACTTGCGCGTCGTAGTCGCTTGCTCAAGTGCTGTTGCATGCCGTCAAGTGCCACAGTTGTTGGTGTATTGGCCGCTTGTTTGATGTTGGAGATGATCTTGGCTTTACTTATCGTTCACTTTAATTCCTGTTTAACAACTAAAATTGAAGTAAGTAAGCAGAGGCATCGGTGGGTGATAGATATTATTTGGTTTCCGACCGCCCACTTGTGTCCCATAGGACCCCGAGTACTTGATACCTGTTTCTTGATTTATCGCGCTATCCACATCCGGGAGGATTATGGGACCCCCCTGAGCCAGAGCATGATTCATTCTTATTTCTTGGGGCCACAAACTAGTTTGAGGTTTTATTTACTATCCTGTACCTATGCCATGCTACTGCTTTATTTACGATTGTGCGAGGAGCACACTGTACTGTTTAGGTAAGCGGAATGTTTTCGCGGTATCGACAAGCCCAGTTTTGGGTTCCCAGTCGTTTACAGCCATTGTCGCAAACCTTGAGTCCGTCTCGGAGTCAGCTGGCTTCGTTGCGGGTCTACTCAATGGGGTGGCCCCCTGAAATACTTCTGAATCCTGTGATTGCTTTGTCGTGAAGGCCTCGTTGGGTTTTGATTTGGTTTTTCCGAGGTTGATCGAGTGTGTGTTGCTATTGGTGCACCCCGGCCGGGTAAAACTTTCTGAAAGCCGTGTCCGCGGTTATGGACGACTTGGAGCACAGTATCTCGATCATAGACAAGCATAACTAAAGTAGTGCTATAAATTTGACTTTATAATGACTAGTAATCAGCTTCACTATAATGGAATGGCTAACTAAAACGGCCCACAATTGCTTGTTTGGTTTGTCGCTTGCGACAATTGTATCTGACTAGTAAGTATTGCAACTATAACGGAATGGCTAAATAAAAGTACCAACAACTGCTGGGTTTTGGGTTATCTCATGCTAATTGTATCTGACTAGTAAGTTTCGCAACTACAACGGAATGTTTAACTAAAACGGCCCACTGCTTATTTTATCAGGATGATTATCTATACCTGACTAGTAATTGCTGCAATGATAACTGAATAAATAAAACTACCAACTGTGTGAGTTCCTCGGTGGACTTCCTCGATTGGTCTCGAGGGGGAAACACCAGGATGGGTTTGTTTGGTGGTAATGCCAGGTTGGTTCTGAGTAGGTCTTTCTTATCCCTCTCTGATCGCCGACAGTTGTATCGAGTCTCTATAGGCTGTTTAGTGCATGATGCCGCTGCCGCTTCAGTCCACCATACCTTTGTAGGCGAGGACCGCCGAATTCTAGCCTCGCCGTGTACTGGCCTCAGTACTGACGCTCCTCTTTTTCCTTTGCCCTTTGTCGGCACCCCTTTTGTTAAAGCAGGTTTTGAGATCGACGTCGTTAGCAGGGTTACCCTTTCGGCTTGGCCTGGGCAGGGTTATGGACGCCATTGGTTATTCCTCAGGGCTCTTAGCCCCATTTGCATCTTGTCCGTAGTCGGACGCTCTATCATTTTCAAGGTGATTTGGATCTTTGTATATTATATCTGTATTCTTGACTCATTGAGTCGCTGTTATATATATATATCTGTTCTGTGGGTCCCATCGAGGACTGTTGTGTAATGTTATTACTTCGTTTTCCACCCGCACGAAAGTGCCTGGTGGGCACCTTCGAATCGTTTCTATGCGGGTTTGGCGGGTTTTCGCTAAAACCTGCATAGGTCCGATTCTGAGGGTGTTACACGTAGTCGTCACAACGGTCGGGAGTTCGACATGGCGTAGTGGCAGCAGATGGAGTTGATAAAGCCTCCGAGTGTGGCGCTTGTGGCGAAGGTATATGAAAACCTCAGACATCTGGCTGATGGTGGTGCAACTGCAGGCTTTACTTTTTGTCTTCTCGGAATCAACTTGTTCGTCATGATTTTATGCTCGTACGTAAGTAATCAAGGAGCACGTCCTTTTGTTTTTCCTTGGAGTGCCGCGTGATATGATAAGAACTTGGCCGACTGATGCTAGGTAGCGTCTTTGAACCGAAATGATTAATTTTGATTTATCCTTCTCGTGAAGTAGCACCAGTCGTGGCCTAATTTATTGGGATTTGTGGTCACCCAGATCTGAGGAACTGGTTTAGACAATAGAGCTGGGTCTTTTTAGCCCGACTTGGATCGGAAACGCAGGGACACATCCGACTTGAACTCAGCTGACTGCAGTGCTGGCGTTGGTCTCGTGGTTGTAGACAACGATCTTAAACTACACTGATGTATGCATGTGTTCCTAGCTTCAGCAATGAGATCCGCCGTATTGAATTTTTCTTTTTTGACTGATGCCTGCAGACATCCATCTGAATCCTTGTTGTTTTGGGCTTGACAAACTCACGGTCTGGTGAAGAAGCGATCTCTCTTTCTTTCTTCTGATTAAAATAATATCTCTGCCTTGGGACTTGACGCACTCAAACGTCTTTGATTGGGCTTTATTTGGATGTCTTTTCCGTCATCGTGACGTGCGCGTGTGCATGTGAACAACACGGCAGTTGCGGCATCTGGGACTTGTATCACGTTGATTTCTTTGATTTCCGCCAGCGATTTGAGTCTTCGTACTCCACGGAGATTTTGTAGCGCTCGACTGGATGGTTTGGGCCTCCGATAGGTGGCGGTGGAGGAGCTCCATGTGCTATTTGGCCTTGCGCAGGTGCGCTTCCGAACGCAGGGATTGGGGCTTGTTGCCTCATCTGCACCATGCTTTCGCTGAGTTTCTGGAACTCGCGGCAGTCCTTGAGCATGTGGCTGGCTTTATTTTTGCCATCTTGTTTGTCGATGTAGAAGTGGATGGTGCATGGACCCGAAAGTTTGTCGAATGCTGAGGGTCCGTTGTCGCGGTCGCGGTGTTGCCACGACTGTGCTGGACGTTCGTTGTCGCGGAAGTTTTCGCCGCGTATCCTCCGATGTTGCGGCTGTTGTCGTTGCGGCGGTCGGCGTAGCCGGCCGCGACCATGTCGGGTCCGTCGCGATCCTCGTAGACACGCTATCTCCTCTTGCTGCGGCGTTCTTGCCTTCGGCCATAGTCGTCCTCTTCATCTGATTGTGCTCGGTGAATGCAATCTTCGCCGTCCGCCCACCTGTTGGCGATGTCCATGAGGTGGTCGAGTGTCTTGGGCTTGACGCGCCCAAGTTCCTCCTTGAAATCTTGGCGTTTGACGCCGTCTCTGAAGGCGTCGATGGCCCTCTCTTCGGAGATATGTGCTGCGGAGTTCTTGGTGGTAGACCAGCGTAATATGTACGAGCGAATAGATTCGCCTGTTCTCTGAGTGCAGGCTCGCAACTCTTCGATGGAGGCGGGCCTCTTGCTGGTGCCCTTGAAATTTCGGATGAAGCTGTAAGCTAGCTCCTCCCAACTTCGGATGGATCCTGATGATAGGCTGCTGAGCCATACCCGCGCCGCGCCTGTCAGCTGCAGCTGGAGGCATTGCATGGAGGTTTCTTTGTTACCGCCGTGAAGCTTGACGGATGACAGATGGTCACTGAGCCAGGATTTTGGATCTTGCATGCCGTTAAACTTCGGAGTATCCGAAGGAAGCTTGAAATTGCGTGGCATCTGCGTTCGCCGAACAGATCTGCTGAAGCATCGAGCTCCGCAGAGTTCTCCTTCGTCTTCGTCCATCTCGGATTCAGACAAGCATGCACGTTTGGCTCGTGCTTTGTCGATTTTGCGCTGTGTAAGCGCGTCTCTGGCGTCATAGTCGCGTTTATGGCGATGCGAACTCTTCTTCCTTCGAGGAAGGTCGTGCTCCTCTTCTTCTTCGGATGAAGGGGTGGGGCTCCGGTCGCGCCTGGTCGGAGCTTTCTTCTTCGGATCCGCAGGAGCGTCTTCGTGGAGCGCAGCTCCGACGAGTCCGAGTACGGTGAGTGCGGACTTATGCATGGCTCTTTTTGGGTCCCCCTCCGGAGGTGGGTGGGCCGCGAGATACGCAGTGGCTGCCATGATCGCAGCTTGCGGTGTCTTCGGGATGATGTTGCCGTCGGCATACATATCCATGAATGATGTGTGGAGAGTTCGGGTCACATCATGACGTTCCCTGGGATCCATGTTCTCCACCCGAGAGCGGTGTTTGTTTCCCTAGTTTCCGTTTGTGCTAGAGCCGGGTGCCATGGCGGAGAGCGCAGCTCGTCGCGCGCTGGACTCAGAGGCTGCTTGCTTGCATTTGTCGAGCGTCTCCTGCATCTTGACTTGCTTCTTGTGCTCCTCGATGAGGAGGTAGTGGTATGCCATCAGTAGCTCACGTGGGGACTCCACAGGCAGGACTATGTCGCCTGCGACGGCACGGCGTGCCTGGACCCATCCTTCTTTGTTAAGTTGGATGAGGTGGCCGTTGTTTTCCCCGTTGGGTGGGGGGACTGGCTTCTTCTGTTCCCGCCGTTTTCGTCGTTTCTGTCCTGCGGGTTGGGGTTCATGTTGGGCGGCGGGTTAGGCGTTTGCTGCTCCTGGATGACTGCGGCGCATTGGTAGCGCTCGTAGATCGGTTTGCTGCTGCCGTAGCTTTCGGATCCGGAACCGTAGGTCCCTTCATCTGAAGGTGGATCGCACAGATCGGAGTTGCAGCTGTTGCTGTCGTAGAACTCATCTGTCGATGATGATGTGCGCATCACGGGGTGTGGAGCCCATGAGGCGGGCCTGATTGATGGCACGGGCACCCGTTCAGGAAGGCGGAGGGTGTCAGTTTGTCCCACCTGGAAGCAGAAGCTCCCGAACAAAATTTCGAGTCCGTCGCCTACGGGCTCGAAATCCTTCATGGTGGCCGGCGAGTGGGCGGTGAAGTCGAAAGCGCCAAAGAGGAGGTGATTCTCCGTCGCCGCAGAGTTGTAGATCGATCGGGTCGGGACCGTCACGATCGCACAATCAGCAGCCCCGATTCCCACAGACGGCGCCAGTTGACGAGGTTTCGACTCGTCAATGCCCATTGTTATGGACTTGGGTTTTGGAGAAGATGGGGATGCTGGAGATCGCGGAACGGTTAACAGACAAGCAACCAGGGGACACGAGATTTACCCAGGTTCAGGCCCCCGGAGGGAAAACCCTACTCCTGCTTGTCTGCTCTTGATTACAGCGGAACCGAAGGTTACAGGGTGCGCAGATTCGATCTGGCGTGGAGGTGCATGTGGGAAAGTATGAGTCGAGAGAGTAGATCTGTACATCGGTGTGGTCTAGTCTATTGGCGGGGTTACGCCGTCTGTAGGTCGTTCCCTCCTCGTTGGACCCTCCTAGCCTTTATATATGGGGAGGCTAGGTCTCGGGTGCCAATACGAGTAGGTTACAAGTTGTATTCAAACTCTAGTCTTGAGGTTTCCTTGTCTTGTGCGCTTGGGAGTCCGTGTCCATATGGGCTTCATAGCAGCCGAAACGTCATAGGCGTCATGGACCCTGGTAGGTCGTCGAGTGGGCCTTCCGTCGGGCTGGACCAGGTATACTAACATCGGGTACCCGTAGGGCATATCCATGCCATGTAGTACCACTCTTTTCTTTGATTAGTATGCTTTGTTGCACTGCATGATTTTGGCCATTATTTTTCTCTTAGTTGGTTGCTCATAGTCTTTTTCTAGCCTCCACTTGTATGAGTAAGTTCTACTCATGCCTCCAACCCCCAAGAAACCAAGTTATTCCAAAGTGTCCACTATAAACTCCTATGCATGGTGTGTTACACCATTCCAAGTATATTCTTGTTTTCAACTACCTTACAATTAAAAACTATTTTGTTATGTGAAAACTTAGTGATTAAAGCCCTCACGAACTTGATGACACACTTTATTCTTTGCCCCTAATAAACTTGAACCATTGTGACAACTTTGTTGTATATGCTTGCACTTATAAGTTGGAATTAGCAGAACCGTGCTGTCACGGGGAACGTTTTCAACATTGCACTTGTACCTTGTTGTACTCAGTTGATATCATGTTCTTTTGTCTATGGATGTCACCGGTGTGAAATAAAGAGGGAACTTGTAAGTACATGGAGTTTGTATCCTGTGTTAGAGAAATGCCTGGGCGACTAGCCTAAGCCATGCCTCATCATGGTGGAAACTTGCAGCATCACCATAGTGAGCTATCTATGAAGCATCCTCAATAAAAAGCTACACTTATGGTAAATAAAAAGATTGCTGAGATGCTCATTGTCTGCTTGCCTTGTCATTTTGGTTATGGGAAAGCTCATGTACCATGTGCAAGGGGTACCCCGTTGGCGGTTCTCAATGATATGCAAATACTTACAGTGACAAGAACTTACATGGACCCAAATTTGAGTATGCATAAGGTGTGGCCCTCGTATTCAAGGGGCATGAGATTGCCAACTTATACTTCGTCAAGCATATACTCCAGCTTTGCCACTTTAACCTTAACCACTTCAAGATGCTTATGATAGGGGCAATTAGGTCTGAAAGCTAACAAGTACCATAATTTTTGGAAGCTATTTTTGAAACTTGTAATCCCTTCTTCCTTTATAAAAAAAGGCCTTTCTTCCGTCACTATTGAGTCTCCACCTTCTACCTTTAGGCACCATTAAAGAGAGCATGGTTGTCATTCTGTGTGCAGTGTTGAAAAGCTTATTAATTGATGCATATTGTGTTATTACTTTCTCTTGTACTACTTGTTTCTAGTCACCCTTGTGAACTTTGCAGGTGTCCTATGCATTATATTGCTACTCTATGAGGGACAAGCTGATTACCACTATGCTATGTTTTCTGCATGTGAAACAAACAAACGTTTTTCAATGCATGTTATTCACGATATTTGTTTGTAGCTTGTCATGTTGCATGCATAGTTACTATGTCCTATTGTTAGAACTCCATCTTTCATGCACATGTTTAGAGTTCTTTGATCCTAGCTTTCAATGCTTGCAATGGTTGGATCTTTATTGTGAAGGTGCATGTCACCTAAAAAATTATTCTTTTTAGGAAAATGATACTACTCCCCCGGGGGATAACGCATCGCCCATCCCCCGGGTGAGTCGCAACCTCCCGTACGTCTCCTGCCCCGTACGACTCCCGCCGCCAGGCACCTCTGCTCCCACCAGCCTCCGGCCACCGCGCCCCCTCCGCTGCCCCAAGCCTGCATACCGCGCACCCGCCGGCTGCAGCGAGCGCCGCTTGTAGCGAGCGCCACCGCCCTCCCTGCACACAACGCTCCACCGGAGCCCTGCAGCCCGCGCTCCACCGGCACCCCATGCAACGCCGCCCTCCCCTGTAGCTCGCCGGAGCCCTGCAGCCCGCGCACCCAGGGTTGAGCTCCGATGCCGCCATGAAGCCGGCCTCCCAGCTTGCCGGTCGCCCCTTACTCCTTCCCATGGAGCGCCTATGTGGGCCACCCGAACCTTGGTCCTCTGCCTAACCTCTCCTCCCCCCGTCACCTCCCCTTCCATGGCCATGGAGGACTGGGGAGCTCAAGATTCGGTGGGTATGTGCTTCCGGAACCGGTGGCGGCGCTGCCCAGGACGGGAGGTGTTGCTCCATACAGACGGGATGGCGTTTGCTCCCAGCGACAGTCAGTTTTGCTACTTGCGGCGAGTGGTGTTGCTTCCTACGGCGCTTGGCGTTGCTATCAAAGGCCTGTGGATCTCCGGAAGGGTCTCCGTGTTTGCTATATTAGCAGAATTTTTTTGCTACAACCTTTTTACGGGTTTGCTACAATAGCTTTTTTTTTGGTACAAGGTTTTACTACAACAGGCTCCGACTATGTCTCCGGCGAGGCCATTCTTTTGCTACATTAGCAAAAAAATTTTGCTACCACCGTTTTGCGGTTTTGCTACAATAGCGTAATATTTTTGCTACATGGTCTCCGGTGAGGTCTACCGGAGAAAGCTTCCGACAAGTCTCCGGCGAGGTTGGATAACTTTTTTGCTACACGGTCGCCGGCGAGATCTCCGGCAAAATCTCCGGCGAGGTTCAGTCTAATTTTCTATTTTTTAGGCCGAACCGTTTTCTGCTACATCTAGCAAAAGCGGGACTAGTTGTAGCAAAAACGAGACTTTCTGTAGCAAAAGCGGGATTTTGACCCCAAAAAGAGGACACGTGGTTGGCTGAGGACCCGGGGGATAAAAATTACAAATCCCCCGGGGGACGCCTAGTACTGTCCTTCTTTTTATCACTTACCTACTCGAGGACGAGCAGGAGTTAAGCTTGGGGATGTTGATACGTTGGAAACGTATCTATAATTTTTAATGCTCCATGCTTGTTTTCTATCTACTTTGCTTTACTTGTCCACAATTTGTGGTGCTTTTTACATGTTTTCTGGTACTAACCTATTTACAAGTTGCAACAGTGCCAAATGCCTGTTTTCTGTTGTTTTTGGTTTCAGAAAAGTTAGTAAAGAAATATTCTCGGAATTGGACGGGACAAAGGACAAAGTCAATTACTTTTCGTGGGGAACAAGAAGTCCAGAGGAGAGCCCGAGGGGCCAGACCCACCCCAGGCGTGGGTGGGCCCCACCCCGCGCTTGGCTAGGGTTTGGTCGCCCTGTCGTCCGCCTTGGTCTCTCCCTTCGCCTATAAGAAGCCCCCGATGCAGAAACCCTGAGTACCCGATCAGAAATCCATGAAACCGTCTGTAGCCGCTGCCACCATCGTCCCTAGATCGGGGGGATCTGAAGTTATTCCCGGTACCCTGCCAGAGGGGAGATCATCCCGGAGGCCTTCTCTCCGGTATGATACGTGAGTAGTTCCACCTTGGACTATGGGTCCATGTAGTAGCTAGATGGTTGTATCTCCTCCTTTGTGCTTTCATGTATAGATCTTGTGAGCTCCGTTCATGATCAAGATCTAATCTATTTGTAATCATGCATGTTGTGTTTGTGGGGATCCAATGGATATTGAGGTTATTATGTTGGTTTGATTAATGGTTTTGTCTTTATGATTCTATCATGTATGTGTTGTTTGTGATCTTGCATGCTCTCCGTTGTTAGTAGCTATCTTGGCCAAGTAGTTGCTAGTGACTCCAAGAGGGGGTATTTATGCTCGATAGTGGGTTCATGCCTCTAGTTTCCAAGGGAAGTGACAGAAATCTCTTTGGTTGTAGATGTGTTGTTGCTACTAGGGAGAAAACAATGGTCTCTTGTTCATGGAACATGTGGACTGTTTATCTTACACACTTTTCTTAAAGCAGTTGCCTGTTGCTTGCAACTTAATACTGGAGGGGGTTCTGATGATAACATGAAGGTGGACTTCTAGTTATAGATGCAGTTGGATGGCGGTCTATGTATATTGTTGTATTGGCCAATCAACCTCATAGGATCTTTCTGACTAGTAATTGCATTGTTATTCCTTGCTCAGTTCCTGTCAATTGCCTCGCTGTAATTTGTTTACCCTTCATGCCATGTTGTTTATCTAAGGAGAGCACCTCTAGTGAACTATGGACCCCGGTTCAATCTTACCATTGATACATATTCCACTGTTACTGTTTACTTGCTGCAAACCACCATTACCTTCCACACCATACGTTTAATCCTTTGTTACAGCAAATCGGTGATCTTGACAACCTCACTGATTCGTTGGGGCAAAGTCTTGAGTTTGTGTTGTGCAGGTATCCACGTTGCTTGCAACACCTGTGTGACGTTTCCTTCCTCCTACTGGTTCGATAACCTCGGTTTCTTACTGAGAGAAAACTTGCTGTTGTGCTGCTTCACACCTTGCTCTTGGGGTTCCCAACGAAGCGCTCCTATATCAACCCAGCGCAGCCAACAACGTCCTTAGCCTCCCCGGCAATGGCGCCAGAAAAACTTGTGATGGCGCTTTGTTGACGTGGGAGCTTCTTCGTCTTTATTCCGTGGCAACGACGCCAGAAAATCCTTGGTAAGTGCAGCAGCACTTCGTTGGGAGACCCCAAGCGGAAGGTATGATGCAGTATAGTAGACAAGTTTCCCTCAGTAAGAAACCAAGGTTATCGAACCAGTAGGAGGAAGGAAACATCCCAATGATGCTGCAAGCAACATGGAGACATGCACAACACAAACTCAAGACTTTGCCCCAACTAATAGTGAGGTTGTCAATCTCACCGGTTGTTGTAACAAAGGATTAACTATATGGTGTGGAAGGTGATGATGGTTTGCAGCAATTAAACAGTAACAATGGAAGATGTATCAATGGTAAAGATTTGACCGGGGTCAATAGTTCACTAGAGGTGCTCTCCTTAGATAAACAAACATGGCATGAAGGGTAAAAAAATTACAACAGCGTAATTGATAGAAACTGAGCAAGGCATAAAAATGCAATACTAGACAAAAAGATCCCATGAGATTTGATTGGGCAATACAACAATATACATAGACCGCCATCCAACTGCATCTATGACTAGAAGTCTACCTTCAGGTTATCATTCGAACCCCCTCCAGTATTAAGTTGCAAGCAACAGACAACTGCTTTAAGCAAAGTGTGTAAGGTAAACAATCCACTTGTCCCATGAACAAGAGACCGTTGTTTTATCCCTAGTGGCAACATCTCATCTACAACCGAAGAGATTTATGTCACTTCCCTTGGAAACTAGAGGCATGAACCCACTATCGAGCATAAATACCCCCTCTTGGAGTCACTAGCAACTACTTGGCCAAGATAGCTACTAACAACAGAGAGCATGCAAGATCATAAACAACACAGACATGATAGACAAAACCATTAATCAATCTAACATAGTAATCTCAATATCCATCGGATCCCCGCAAACACAACATGCATGATTACAAATAGATTAGATCTTGATCATGAACGGATCTCACTCTATACATGAAAGCACAAAGGAGGAGATACAACCATCTAGCTACTACATGTACCCGTAGTCCAAGGTGGAACTACTCACGCTTCATACCGGAGGCTAGCATGATGAAGAAGAAGGCCTCTTGGATGATCTCTCGTCCGGCAGGGTGCCGAGAAGAACTTTAGATCCCCCCGATCTAGGGATGATGGTGGCGGTGGTTACAAAAGGTTTCGTGGAGTTTTGATCGGGTGCCTAGGGTTTCTGCATCGGGGGCTTCTTATAGGCGAAGGGGCGAACCAGGAGGGCCACCAGGGCGGCTGCACCGCTCCCAGGCGCGGGGTAGGCCCACCCACACGGCCAGGGGTATGTCCCCCTGGTGAGCCTTCTCCGTCTCGTCTTCTGGCTTCGTGTTGCCCACGGTAAAATATTAACTTTGGCTTTTGTCCCGTCCAATTCCGGGAATATTGATTTTCTGCCTTTCTGGAACCAAAAATAGAAGAAAACATGCAACTGACACTGTGGAAACTTGTTAATAGGTTTGTTCCAAAAACATATAAAAACACCTCAAAGTGTAGACAAAGCAAAGCAAAGTAGATACTAAACAAGCTTGGAGCATCAAAAATTATAGATACGTTTTCGACGTATCAATGCGCCACATCGCCAAGGGTGATCACTCCCGCATGCGGTACCCGCAATTTCATCCACCGCCGCCAAGCCAATGGAAGGGCAAACAACAGCCTCGGGCACGACGACGTCGTCATCGAGTACCTCTCGCCTCTGCGCGGTCACCTTCGTGTTGCGCAACCGAGGCCTGGTTGGCAGGTGCCTCCAGATTATGCCCTGGCCACGCAGCAGTTGAGACGCACTGGCGACCCGGAGGAGTACCCAGGGCAATGTGCGGCCATGCACGCCTCCTTGGACCCATGCGCGCCCCTCCCAGTACAGGACAACACCATGGCATTGCGGGACAAGGAGGAGATGCCTCACCTCGAGCACCGCGGCGACGACGATGAGGGTTATAGCCATTGTGGCCACCGGTATCCGCAGGGTGTGCTGATCGACAGCCTCCAATTCCCGCGTGCGCCCTCCCTGGAAGGCCGGAGGTTCCATCAACATGTATGGAGCGACATTTTAGACATGAATATGACTAGTTTGTTTTCTGTATGTGTAATAAAAATATCACCGAATGTTCAAGTTTCTCTAAATTCCTCCTGCCCCCACCACCTATTTTTTTTCCGTGTTTGTACCAGCGACCCCCCCCCCCCCCCCCCCACACCCACACACACCCAACGGTTTCTCTGGATGCCCTACAGGGACACTAGGGGAGATGCTCAAAGAAAAGAAAAAACTATCCAATTCCTCTCTGGCCAGAAGTTAATAATGGATTGGCAAAAAGCTAAATACACCACTAGTCCTAAAAGTTGTCCACCAGGTGCACTTTGGTCCCAATTATTGCAAAATGGGATGAAGTAGTCCCAATACTTGTAATTCGGATTGATATGGTAGTCCCATAGGCTTAGCTGGTGACATGTGTTCTTAACATGGTCCTAAATCACAGCTGGTAATTTTGCTGATAAGCCCCTCTCTGTATGCTATTTTAATTTTTTTGACCACTTGTCTAGTGGCCCCACCCTTTTCCGTCTCTGTCCCAAATCGGCAGCTTCCATCGACAGTGCGGTTATACTGAGAAGAGTGGCAACGCTGTAGTACCATAGCGGAGCAGAGCACTGCAAGGTTAGGTTCGCGGTTGAGGGCACCTGTTCGTGGTGGAGCAGGAGAGGTGGGCATGGCTGCTACCGAAGCTCCTCGCGGAAGTGGTGTGGCGCGTCGAGGCGTCCGGCGGCGAGAGCTGGCCGGCCCGTAAGGCGCCTCGCGGCTTCTACCGGAGCTCCTCGCGGTTGACAACTACTGGGACTACTTTATCCCATTTTGCAACACCTAATGGACAACTATTAGGACTGGTGGTGTATTTAGCTCATTGGCAAATCTCCAATTTTTTAGCCGAGAGAAGCAATGCCAATACACCGCCTGAGCAAATTTCACCGTGGCTAGATGGTTTCATTCTAGAATATACCGTAGTTCCTCTGTGTGGTTGAAGCTACTTTTGTGGACTCAGATTACTGCTTCTGCTAGCAAAGCTAGTGTTGACCACTGGAAACCTTGGGTTTTAATTTTATTATTCACTATACCAAAAAATAATCGACAGCAAGCCTTATTATTTTTACGATCGGTATGACTGGAAAAGTGATGGTACATCCCGGATATAGTTTCATACACCAAAACTTCCTTTTGGTAATCATGCAAAATTTCAATATAGATAACCACCAGTTCAACTGAATCAACAAGAATATAGTGAGAGCCAAGATATTCACCATCAATCTAGGGTCTAAGAATATAATTTCATAGAAAGAAGATATGCTATATAGTAATTACCGGAACAAGAAATTGCATTTGACAATGGCTTATGTCTTCTTCTCACAAGTAAATGTTAAGTCAATGCAGGCTACAAGAGCCATCACCCGTCAACTGAGCAAGAAAGAATGTCCTCTTCCAACACACCAACTCAAACAACATGGTTACAACACTACATTCTAATGATCTGACCGTACACATGCATAAACAACCACTTACATGAGACTTTTGAACAACAAGTTAAAAGATGACCTCCAAGAAATAATAAAGACAAGAAAATCATCTTATGTTCACTGCCAGAGAACACAACTTTGTAACCACAAATTCGTGGAGAAGGAATATTCTTCTCCCGCAACATGTGACCGCTGTCATCCCTTAACAAGATGTGCTCACAATGGTGGATTACTGTTGCTCCTTGGAGGACAACCATCTCCAGCGACACCTTTAAGGAGAACATCTTCATTGGCTGGTTGACAGCATATCTGGTTAGATTATCTCTCTATATAACACCTGATATTCGTTCTCATTGAAAAAAATACAAATCTGAGGAAGAAAAGATGCAACTGCAACCTAATAAATATTGAAAAATCGCACTGCTGCAATCATTCTAGATTAATTAAATAGCAGTAATAACACATGCATATGTAGCAGTAATTAAATAGTCACCATACAAAATATCGGAGCTCAAAGACAACAGCTATTGCATCAGATATAGTATGGGCACAGAAAAACTACAGCAGACAGATATAGTATGACCTTGGTTCTTCAGCCAGGGACCAGCAGCCAGGAATAGAGATTGGGACTGGACTGATCAAGAATGGCAGTTACTGCCAAAGGATACAGACCTCACGTCCTAATTACAAAAAAGAGTCGCTGGTATTTCCGCCAATCTTACTGCTAATCTAATCAAAATGTGAACTATGGTATACACCAAGAAATCTACTTAAAAGAGCAATATCATAGTACAGTTGATACAGCTAAAACACAAACTGTGAATATTAAATCAAAATCAAATCATTGGACAAGATAGCCACCAATCTCGATAATCAATCCTATGAACATCCGAGTAACCTATAATATACCACCTATAAAAAGTTAAGCCGTCCAGGTTGTGAACAGGCTACACTTCAAAAAGTAAATACAGTCTAAACCAACACATAGTATTTGCTCCAGTTGAGAACAATTGCAAACCATATGTAAATACATGAAGCTCATATTTTTTCCCACAAGTTAATCCTGCTATTTTTGCAAGATTACCTTGTGGGGAAAAATAACAAGATATAGCAAGACTAACATACTATTATTTAGCTTTTCGGCAAGCCAACTACAACAACTAGCATTAAGAAGCCTGAACAAGCATGGGCGACCCTGCATGAGAAATTACAGCCAGGTCAAAGTCGCCGGTTGCACCTACTACTAATATACGCTCACTTGCTACTGGAAAGATTGGCAGCAAGGCGTACTCACTGGAAAGATGGTCCGATGAGGATGCCTTGATGGCCCTCATGGGCATCACGTCAGTGGAGACTGGAGAGACAGCAAGGACTCAATAAGGATTTGACCTTCAGCTTGAATGGTAACCTGTGGAGACCTCCGTACGAAGGATCTTGTCCATCAGATCAGCCACGACACGTTGACACCATTCATTCAAACCAAATCGCAAAGGCTCAGTTCAATGACGATCTGCAAGAGCATAGTGAGCAGCTTCCACATTTGCTTCGAGAAGATGCAGCATCTTACAGCATCAAGTGTACTCACCCTCTCTAGAATGTTGAGGAGCAGTCATTAGGCAGTTTAGCCTCTCCACATTGCCAGCTTCTTTCTCCAACTGCACTTAGGCAGAGGAAAAACAGTCATCTATTAATTAATTAACTTACAATGAAATGAAAAGAGCATTTATAAAAATACTAATACATGAAAACTCATATATGTTTCATCTTTTCATTCTCACAAAATACAAAAAATATATTATTCCAACAAGGTAGCTGAGGTACATTTCATATGAGCTAGCCAATGAGGCAATAACATTACAAGGCACACACGGGGCAGAAATTCAAAAGAGAGCTCAGGCTTAATGCTCCTGCCTGAGTAGAAATTCAAAAGAGAGCTCAGGACATAGCAAACAAACTAAGAAAACTATTTTTTTTTACAATGACATGAAAATGTATTCTAACTGCATGCAAAATTTCACCGAGAAAAGACCATGTGGTGGTCCGGGCATAATAAACAAAAATTCGTGCTCAAAGAAAACCCTTTTAGAGCACTAAGATTTGTTTTTTCTTTCAGACTACCACTACAGATGTTTCTTCTCTACGAAATTTCATATGAATTTAGAACACACATCATGTTCGTTGTAAAAAAAGGTAAGTTCTCTTATTTCGTTTGCTATTTTATTTGACTTACAGGAGCCAAAACTCCTTATCCCCACAGGGTAACTACTAACTTATGGAGCAGTGGGAGTGGGACTCCTTCAAACCACACAGAGGATAGATCGTGGCAACGCCACGAAATACTTATTGACTTGAATAGTTCTCATGACCGGAAGTGAATCACAGCAGGGGAAGCCATCATCACCAATGCCTCTGTGATCTTATTCCTCAATGTATCTTTTTCCTCAAAGCTTCTTGGATATGTCGAAGGACAAACCTTGACGTGAGGAAACATGTCAGCGCAGAGCTTGCACACCTTCCTGTCATGCAGAGACACCTCCTTGATGTTCACCGCAGCTTCCATGACACGCCTGATGTACCCAATGAAGTTCCTGTCGGACTGGAAGCCATAGATGATTAGCTTGGCCAGATTTTTGTGCTTGAAATGAGGAACAGATGGCTCCCACTTCACATCTGTTTTCTTAGAGTAACTCTTTTGTGACTCGTTTCCACACTTATGATCCCATAATGTGATGCAAAGCTCCTCTACGGATGGCGCAGCTTCAAGAAGGAACATTGTCCAAGTGATATCACATTCTTCGGGAAGATTGTCTAGATTCACAAACCGCAGTTGGCCAAGCAAAGGAGCGAGCACTGTCGAGCATTCTGGTTGAAACCAAATCTGGAATAGAAGAAACAAAATAATAAAATTAGTGCAAGTTGTGCGATAATCACATCCTTACATGGCAGAAAACACTCTTAAGTTACTATTGTTACATACAGCCATCATATGGTGAAACCAACACAGAAATTGATTGGACCGAGTACCTTTTCACTTCCAAAATCCAGATACAGATCGTTTACAGTCTGGACATTAGCAAGCAGCTGACTTAGAACGAGGGTCTTGTCTGAAACACGTACATTAGCGAGGCTAAGCTTCGAAAGCTGAGGGACAAAACCAAGAACCAAGGGACTTTCATCAAAGAACCAAATATAGGTCATCCGTTGGAGCTTTGGTAGACAGTCCAGCCCCACGATTTTGAATTCCCCATAGGAAATATCAAGCTCAACGAGTCGAGCATGCTCTACATGCAGTACTGACCGAACCCCTGCGTCACACTCAAAGAAACACAATGACTCCAGCCGCTTGCAGGCGCTAAGGATATTGGGTATGTCTGATTCACCAAACCTCAGATTCTCCAGTCGCAGTCGCGTGAGACCAGAAAATGCTTCAGGACAAACAGCAAGGAAAGCATTGAACTGCTTAGCAAACTTCAGGAGGTCGGCATTCTTGCAATTTAAAGAATTCTTCAGCGTCACGATTTCAAACTCAGATGCGTCCAATTTCTGGGTCGCCATGGCCAGGCCAACAGATTTGCCAACGGAGCGACAGGCATTAGTAGTCAAGAATAGTTTGATCTTCAGCTTGCGAATGGTGATCTGCGGAGACCTCTTGCTCAGGATCTTGTCGATCACGTCAGCCACGACACTGTTCTGCCGAACCAACTGGTGCCTGTCGAGAACAATGACGATCTGCGAGAGCAAGGTGGGGAGCTTCTGCATTTGCTTGGAGACGGTGCATGCTCTGATGGCGTCGAGCGTGTCCATTCTCTCCAGGATGTTGAGCAGCAAGTCATTGGGAAGTTCGCTTAGCCTGTCACTGGGCAGTTCGCTTAGCTTGTCCACATTAACAGCTGCTACTTTCTGCAACTGCAGTTAGACAGGGAAAAAACACTCATTGGTGATTTTGTTGCAATGGAGGAGGAATTAACATGAACAGAGCACAAAAGAAAGCATCGACTTACATCACGTCGGCGGCGGCGAACCCTATTGAGCTTCATGGTGATCTGACTGCAAAAAAAAAAAAACCGGAACAAAGTAGTCAGTGTGTCCGTGTGTGGGGGAAACTACTGAACCACATGGTGGGGAGTTGCGGCTCACGGATACCTTGGTGAGAAGGACAGGTCGGAGGAAACCGAGAGCTTGCCGGTGGAGAGTACGATGCGGTGAGCTTGCCGCTTGCCGGCCGGAGGAGGTCAGCAGGGCAGGTGGCGGAGACGGGTGCAGGGCGGCGAGGGAACCCTAGGGTGAAGGGGGGACGCGATCTAGAGGGTGGGCGGTGCTGCAGGGCTGCGGCGGCGGTAGGCCGGTAGCGGTTCAGGGCGGTGGCGGTGGAGAATCCTAGGCTAGATAGGCGGCGGCCATGAGAAAACTCGAGGAAGGAGGAGGGGTATCATCCGTGTGTGTGGTATACCACTCTAATACGGATACTATTTCTTTTTTTTAATAGTACGACCAAATCTGGCCAACTGGCCGGCCCGGCACGTGGCGCGGCCCGCCTTGGCCCGCCAAGCCACGTGTCGTGTCGGGCTAGCACGCGTGCCCCGTCTGACGGCCCGTGCCCGGTCCCGACTCTACACGAGCCGGCCCGCGGCACGTTTGGCCCGCGGGGTCTTTCTTGGGCCCGCCATATGTTCAAAATCCCGCCCCTGCTCCTCGAAAAAATCAAAATCCCAACCTCCCGCTCCCCCGTTCCCCCTGGCTCCCCTACAAGACGCATCACTGGCGCGTCCACACCGTCGACTTCCCGATCTGCAAAGAGTCAAGTTGTAGTTACGGTGTCTCCATGGTCGGCCGACTTCCCGACTCCCCTCGCCTCCACGGCCGGCTAGAGGAAGAACCACCGCAAACCTCCGCAACAACAACAGTTTGCCACACCAAACACCTTCACCATAGCAGGGCGGGACAGCCCGCGTCCTCACCTCGCCACCATGGCACTACTAGGAAAAGCCTTATCTGTGGCGCATGGATTTTAACATTCCGTGACACATAAGAGATGCGTCTGTTACCTTGCCACTAAATTATAATTTTGTGATGCATATTGATATGCGCATAGAATTCTCACATTTCTATGGCGCATATTGGCACTATGCGCCATAGAATTTTTTTTGAATGTTTTTAAAAAGTGGGCCAGATCCCGCCAAAAATTCACCACATAATTTTTATCAAATTTAAAAATAAAACGTCCCAGATCTAGGCCGGAGGTGGGGGTCTCCGGGGGTGGATGAAGAAGGAGGGTCGCCGGAGTAGGAGGAGGAGGAGCTCGCCGGTGTAGTAGTAGGAGGAGGCCGCCGATGGAGGAGTGGGTCACTGAAGTAGGAGGAGTTGGAGGTCGCCGGTGGAGGAGGAGTTGGAGGTCGCCGGTGGAGGAGGGGTCGTCGTAGTAGGAGAAGGAGGAGGAGTAGGAGGCCGCCGGTGGAGGAGGGGTCGTCGGAGGAGGTCACCTGGGTGGTGGAGGAGGAGTTCGGCGAAGAGTGGAGAAGGAGGAGGGAGAAGAAGAAGGGAGAAAGGAGAGAAGAAGTGGAGGAGAGGAGTAAAAGATAGAAGGAGAAAAGATAATCTTATTTTTGCCATAACTTTTTACTCTTTTCGAATTTGCGGATTCTGTAAAATTTAGAACAGCCTTTGGCAGTTGAATTCAAGTAGAAAATTTCGAGACGATCATTTTGATAGGTAAAATATTTTTTTCCGACATCGTGTGCAAAAGTTATGGCCATTTATCCGTGACATGAACTTTTTTGCAAAATACATTGAAATTCATATTTTTCAATTTTCCCTACAACTATATCCCAAAATATAACTACATCTCACTTTCCGTGGCGCATAGAATTGTCTCCCCTTAGTTGGTTCTGGGTCCCTTCAAATTTCTATGGCGCATATGTGCGTCACAGAATCACCACTTCTTGTGGCGCACGGGAAAATATGCGTCGTAGAAAATATATGTTTCGGTGACGCATATGGGTTATGTGCGCCACAAAATTGTGATATTTCTATGGTGCTTGTGTTTGTATACACCACAAAATTAATTATGTGGAGCATACCCTTTTATATGCGCCACAAAAATTCTTTTTATCTATAGCTAGTTTCCTAGTAGTACAAAAGGCCTGAGGAAGCCCATCCACGCCGATGCTTTGCCACATGACATGTCGCAGAAGATATTTTTTTGAGGAGCCGAACCGCTCTCCTTCATCTTCCTGTTCGACCAGTGGAGCAAGAAGACGCCGACGAGCAGCCCTAGCTTCCATATCAGATCGGGATTTAGAGCCTTGCTCCAACCTACGGGCACAAGGCCCACTTCCGACACAAGGCCAAGACACCTACTACTGCTGCTATACAGAGGCCTGCCACCATCCCCCTTCCCCTCCGGATGGCGAGCCGCCGGAGAGGAAGGGTGTAGGCGCCGAGGACACGCGGGCGAATCTCAAGAGAGGGGAGGGAGCGAGAGCGGTGGGGAGAGAGGGGACTCCAGCTGCTTGGATCGGGACTAGATGTGGACTGGCCACAATGATGCATACTTCAGAATTCAAGCAAAGGTCACTCAACTCTGAGTTGTTGCAGTCCGACAAGTTCAGAGATCGATGGATTGCAGGGCTGGGCGCCACTTTCTCTAAACTTTGGTCTCTCATGTGTGTCATCATGGATGCTAATCTAAGTCCTAGATCGAGGAAATTGAGTACTACTTCCTCCGTTTGAAAATATAAGATGTTTTAGGTCTGTGAATGAGATGTATCTAGCCATCTTTTAGTGTCTAGATTCATTTGAACCTATATATTAAAAGATGTCTAGATACATATACTTTATAAACCTAAAACATATATATTTCTAAACGGAGGGAGTATATGGACGCCTGCGCATGGGAGGCAGTAATGGAAAAGAACCGCAAACTCTGAATATCACTGCATTAGTAAGTTCATGTCTTCATGGTAGACAAATATATGCATACTTATCTCTGAAAACATACTTCAACTTGTTTTGAAAGTTTAGAATTGTTATGGTGGTGTACTCCAAATAATTGGCACGCTTGCTTATCTAACTAGTTAACACCCCGCGCATTGCGGCGGGAACGATAGATGATTTTCAGATATTCATAAAAAAGCATGAACAGCTTGTGACCAAAACATATGAACTTGTATTTGGTTAGTATGCAAAAATAATACAATCACATGGCAGGAGTTAACCAACAAAATTTAGGTTGTAAAAATCCTGTGCATAATTAATATAGCAAAAATGCACAATAATAGTGGTAGATAATAGTGGTAGAGTATGTCCAATTTGCCAATTACTACTTGGTCCCCTCTAACAGCAAGATAAATATATTTAAATTAGTGTTAAGCTAAGAATTATATCCAAGATCCGCAAACATCACAGCTTTGCTGATCCCAACATCCCAATCGATCAAACACATGACCACACCAAAGTAGCAGAAACTGTTGGCTACATCTGACAATACTTGGTTAAAAGGAAGTATATAGCAAGGAAACGTTTCCATACAAAGTAAAGCACACGTCTCCCAGAAATTGCAAATGACCTGGTATAGGACGGGAATTGTTGTTTTCCTTTGAAATCAGCTTCAAAACCAAAATATATGTCATATCGTTTGTACATGTCTCCAACATAAAAGAGAGGACACCCCATTCAATGGTTAATCTTATTTGAGGGAGAAAAATAGAGTCTCTCTCAAAATCTAGAAATTATATTTAAGGAAATAAAAATTTTACATAACGCTTTATCTACTAAAGGTTGTATGCATCAACCGATACATCGGTTGGGGTTATACTTCCCTTTTCGAAAAAAAATCTATGGCAAAAGTTTGTCGTAAACTATTGTTGCATGTAAGAGGGAGCTCAAATTACTCCTATCCAACTTGCCACTGAGAAATTGGGGTTCAAGTTGAATAAATTTACTACAAGCAACACATGATAAAGCACCTCATTAAAGCTGATATGTGTCGAGAGCATTTGGAGATCAAGATATTTCTTTTTACTGTAGGCAATAACATATAATGCACATCCTTGAAGCCAATACATGATAGGAAAGTACAGGGAATATTTCCATCATGTTTCTTTTCATTCAAGTGCACTTATCGAATTTGCGAAAGCCCTAAATACACCAAGAAAGAGAGTTTCGGTATTTGAATAGAAAAAATACAAATAGGCCCTAGGTCCAACGAATATAAATTTGAGTCACATACCAAGGAAAGAAATACAATCTAAATAAATATAAATAGATATAAAGCCAAAAAAAGACTTAGAAAGGAGGAATTTGAGTGACATACCAAGGAAAAAACTTCCAGTGTTGACACCTTGAGAACGAACAACCTCGATAAAAGAAAATGGAGGTATTAAGGAATGATAATGCAAGAAATATCGATTTCGGGATGATCCGACTGACATGCACCAGCCGCCTGGAAATCCTCAAATATAACATTGCAGGCCACTCTTGCAAAAATCATAGAGAAAGAAAAGCTTCTGTTGACGGAATAAACTCTTGAAAAAAATGTGCAGGACTGGAAGATATTTGCAATTGAGAGAGAAACAAACTATTGTTACAAATCTTGTAAAGGAATCACCAGCCTTAGTAGATCTAGATGAGCTCCAACGAAAAGAACATGGGCAACATGGTAGGTAGAGAGATGCTCACATATCTATCATCTCCAATAAACAACAGAATTTCGGAGAGAAGGTACACAACCAAACGAAATTGGCATCCCGCCCTTTATCCTTCATATAAGTATATAACCACCAGCATGCACCACGCCACCACCAACAAAGGAAACTCGTTGCTGATGAAAATCCCCAAGGCCAGAATAAGCACCATCAGGAGGTCGAGGAGTTTCAAATAAATGGAAGCATCATTCAGTCGATGGGAGACATTAGTTTTCCATGAAAGGCACCATGGGAGATCTTGAGGCAGTGGGCATTACTATCCAATAGGTGGGGAGTAAAAACGGCAACTACACATGAGATCGAGAGACATCCTGCAGTTTCCGCTGGTAGGCATCCACAAATTTCCGGCGGGAGATCAGAAGGCACGACCGGCGATTTGATGCTATGGTGTGGAGTCTAAGTTGCCGACCAACCCAAACGACACCATTTATTTCTCTCGTGCTGCAGTCGAGGAGGAGATACGGAGGTGGGTAGGGAAGGAAGAGATCTTCGGCTGGGCCGGACTGGTCGAGCGAACGGGTTGTTCGGCTCCTGGCGGGGAAGTAACCGGCCAAGCATACACGCTTACTTTTTGGACCAAATCTGGACCGCAACTTCCATATCCGACAGATATGGATAATTAGGGTGACGCACTACAGAACGCGCGCGCTACGCGCCAAGGGCAAAAAGCCGTCGGCGTAGGCTAAAATGCCCTCGGCGTATGGTACGCCGACGGCTGTCCTCGGCGTAGCCTCCTCGGCAAAAGGCTCCCTCGGCGGAGCACGTAGAGGCCGTCGACGTATCAAAATGCCGTCGGCGTATGAAACACCGAGGGCATGGCCGTCGGCATAGCTTGTCGACAGGTTGCAAAACATTTTTAAAAAAATAATTTTTTTTCTCAATTTTTGAATCTTTGAATTGTTTAACTCGTTAATCTCTCACTAATTATACTTAATATTTAATTAAATTGCAGTCTTGATCAAACTTCTTGGCTGGTCACCCATCCTAATACTATTCCAGCTCCAGCACGCTTAACTTCCTCGTTCCTTCAGAATCTATTTCCGCGAAGTAATTCATACATTGTTATCAATACTATGATATAAATCCTATTAACCATTATATCAACATGTCACATGTTTGTATTTTTTGAAATTACAAACAATTATCTAAGTAAACATTAATGAATAAGTAAAAATATTATTGAATTCAAATAAAAATATAATAATTTTACTTTTTCTATTTAATATGGAATAATTAATATCTTTAAATCTGTAAATCGGAATTTAACAAATAATATGTCTAAATTGATCAGAAAAATGAGAGGAATCCAAATATGATATCCATATCAACTAATCACAAACCCTTCGTTTTTTAATTATCTATTTGGTGGTTGCTTTAGAAAATTCCCTTTTTGCGCTCGGATAATGAAAGATGGCTTTTTGGTGCGATGAAAATAAAAACTTGCATTGAATCTTTAATAAAATAGCATATTGTGAACCTAAAAATGATTGTTGTAAAAAAACATGAGCATCGGATCATGTACATGTAGTTCATATCTGACCCACTTCCTGCCGATTCGGTAGGAATTTGTCTTTTTCACCAGAGGTGGACAGAAAGGTTTCGGATCCCCCTATTGGGACATTTTCCATATAAGGTGCTCTATTATTTTTGTAAAATGTGGTGATAGTATTTTTAATTAGCCATTTGGTGGTTGCTTCATAAAACCGTCCGTTTTTTATGCTTGGAAAATGGAAAATGCCTTTTTGGTGCGACAAAAAAGAAAGCTTCCTCCTGCAACATTGTTCGACATCCTATGATGCACATGTATGTACAATATGGGCACATTATCACAAAATATGCCTTGATTCTAGCCATAACATTGGTCATTTGACCAAAAAGCCAAGAAACCTCGAATCAGATAGGTCATTTTATGAAGGTTTCTTTGAGACATAATCAATATACCAAGTTTGATATTTTTCCTTCTAACTATGTCACATAATATAACACCACGCGAAGGTTTCGCATTGTTTCGATCATTTTTGAATTTTTTATGCCCATTTTTAACTATCGTCAAACTTTGTCAAACGGCGGGCATGAAGATTCTTAGCTCGGGGCCGAACCTTGCTAAACTTGCATTGGATCTTTGATAAAATAGCATATTGTGAACCTAAAAATGATTTTTGTAAAAAAATATGATCATCGGATCTTGTACCTGTAGTTCATATCTGACCCACTTCCTACCGATTCGTCAGGAATTTGTCTTTTTCACCAAAGGTGGACGAAAAGGTTTCGGATCCCTCTGTTGGGACATTTTGCATATAAGGTGGTATAATATTTTTGTAAAATGTGGTGGTAGCATTTTGAATTAGCCATTTGGTGGTTGCTTCACAAAATCGTCCGTTTTTTGTGCTCGGAAAATGGGAAATGGCTTTTTGGTGCGACGAAAAGGAAAATTTCCTCCTGCAACATTGTTCGCCATCCCATGATGCATGTGTATGCATAATATGGGCACATTATCATAAACTATGCCTTGATTCTAGCCATAACATTGGTCATTTGACCCGAAAGCGAAGAAACCTCGAATGAGATAGGTCATTTTGTGAAGGTTTTTTTGATACAAAATCAATATATCAAGTTTAATATTTTTAATTATAACTATGTCACATAATATGACACCACGTGAAGGTTTCACATTGTTTTGATCGTTTTTGAATTTTTTATGCCCATTTTAAACTATCGTCAAACTTTGTCAAACGGCGAGCACGAAGATTCTTAGCTCGGGACCGAGCCTCGCTAAACTTGCATTGGATATTTGATAAAATAGCATATTGTGAACCTAAAAATGATTTTTGGAAAAAAACATGAGCATCGGATCATGTGCCTGTAGTTCATATCTCACCCACTTCCTACCGATTCAGCATGAATTTGTCTTTTTCACCAAAGGTGGACGGAAAGGTTTCGGATCCCCCTATTGGGACATTGTCCATATAATATGCTCTATTATTTTTGTAGAATGTGGTGGTAGTATTTTTAATTAGCCATTTGGTGGTTGCTTCATAAAACCGTCCGTTTTTATGCTCGGAAAATGGAAAATGCCTTTTTGGTGCGACAAAAAGGAAAACTTCCTCCTGCAACATTGTTTGCCATCCTATAATGCACATGTATGTACAATATGGGCACATTATAACAAACTATGCCTAAATTCTAGCCATAACATTGGTCATTTGACCAGAAAGCCAAGAAACCTCGAATGAGATAGGTCATTTTGTGAAGGTTTCTTTGAGACATAATCAATATACCAAGTTTGATATTTTTCCTTCTAACTATGTCACATAATATAACACCCCGCGAAGGTTTCACATTGTTTCGATCGTTTTTGAATTTTTTATGCCCGTTTTAAACTATATATAATGTTTTATGTTTTACTTAATTTTTATTTACAAATGTGTAATATTTGAGTGTAGATAGATAGGTCTTATTTTTCTGCAAATTTTGATATATTATTTGTATTTTTCCGAATTAAAATTATCTAGTTATGATTTTTCAAAGTTTAATGAGATAAAATAAAAAATAGCTACGCCGAGAGCAGTCGTCGGCGTATGCTACGCCGAGGGCAGCCGTCGGCGTATCATAGGATATGCCGAGGGAAATTCTACGCCGACGGCTGCTTGGCGGAACTGGCCTAGACGATGGCTACGCCGACGGCCCCGACGTTTGGCCGTCGGCGTAGCTTTCCATTCCTGTAGTGACGTGGCTGCACCATATTTTAGCTTACAAACATTAAATGCCCCTAAGGTCTTGTTCGGTTTAGCAGGGGTTAAAGAGGATTGGCAGGTTTTGGAGTGGATTAAATCCTACGCAAGTCAAAATCCCCCCCAAATCCATCCCATCCCGCTCCAATCCTACTGAGGAGAGGATTAACCGAACATAGCCTAAGTGAGGATGAACTTTATAGATATTATAGATTAGGAACCTAGGTAAGAGTTAAAACTGAACCACAACATCATGCTAAGGGCCTTTTTGTCCTAGCAGACTTGTACTTGGTCATTTATTCAGAGAGTAGCAGCTGCTTTAGCATATTTTCAGTTTCGACAAAAGGACTTTGTTCCAGGAAACATGTAACCGTGTGTGCTACATATCACAGCCTCACAATGGTTTCGTTGGTTCAAATCAATTTATCAGTACATGTAAACCAAATATATATGTGGGGAAAAGATAATATTTGAAGTACATAACTTGTTTGACAATTGTATAAATTAGGATCTCTTAGCAAAAAGAAAACACATTGCTTCCGATGATTTGTCTCCGCTGCTATCCAAAAGATTCATTTGATGATTGCCTCCTCAGTCATACAAAAGAAAAATCACACGTGTCGTGCCTCCAACTACTATGTTCCATCCTTCATGTTTTGGATCTCTCACATAGAAAACCTGTTTCACTTTAGAAGAAAAGACAAAAGGATCGTCCTCTAATTTGAAAAGCTGAACTTCACCCCTGATGTCTTATCTGAAATCATGCCAAAAACTCATGGAGTTGTTCTGTTAATACTGAAACAGTCCTTAGTTTCTCCCTGATAAAGCTATACGACTTTGACCTTGCAATACTATGTTATAAATACACGAAGAAAGCTTTTCCTGTCGCCTTTTCTCTACATTCACTTCTGTTTGCTTACTTGATTTTATTGTCTCTTTTGGTACTTTTCTACATATGTAATATGTTGAACGATTAAACCTAAACTAAGCTCCTTCCTTCTCTTTTCTGAGAACTAAAGCCTAGCGGTACCCATCTCACCATGTCTAACTTTTAATTAAATTAGAAAAGGAAACTGTAAGTACTCAATATTATTACCAAGCTTATATAGGGTGTTTTCCTCTATCACAACACCTATTGACTGTTTTTAAATTCCCCAAAGGTGATACCAAGCTCAATGAGTCTGGCATGTTCTACATGCAGCACCGAACCTATCCCTGCGTCGCACTCTACGAAACACAATGACTCCAACCGCTTGCAAGCCATAAAGATGTTGGTTATGTCTAATTCGCCAAACCTCATATTCTGCAGATGCAGTCGCGTGAGACCAGCAAATGCATCTGGACAATCACGAAGAAAATTATTGAACTGACTAGCAAAAAGCACTAAGATTTGTTTTTCCTTTAAAACTACCACTTACAGGAGTCAGAACTCCTTGTCCCCCACAGAGTAACTACTAACTTATGGATTAGTGGGAGTGGGAGTGGGACTCCTTCAAACCACACGAAGGATAGATCGTGGTACTTAATGTTGGAAATATAAGCAATAATCCATATGATTTAATCCGAATAATAAACTTATAAATCATGATCATACAGATAGTAGTAAAACCAATCATGCAGATCAACAAAGTAGATGGACATATTACATCTATATAAGATAAACCTATCACATCTACATCAAACGCTAGAATAAAGTACTCTAGCATAATCAGAAAAAGACAGTTGAGTATCACGTACAAAGTAGGCTGAATAGCAGCCGCAGCGGTCGCAGCAGCGTCGCCCATGTTGTGGTTGTCGAAGAGGTCGCTGACGTCCGGGAAGAAGTCGTCGTCAGGGAACTCGTCGTAGGACGACGTCGTGGTTGCCAGTAGTCGCGCTTGAGCGCTCCCCAAAAACCTGATCGCCCCTCACCCGTACAGGTTCACGAGAGGCGGGGTTCCGGAGGCCTACTGTCCCGATCTGCGGTGCACGCCGCAAGCCGGGATGGAGAAGACGAAAGCGGCGGCTCAAGGTTCTGGAGGTAGGCACGTGAGTGGATTGATTTCGTACCGATTAGGTTTAGCCCGGACGCTCTATATAGTGCAGGTTAGGAGGATCGTGGGCTCAGCCCACGTCCGAGTCGGTAACAGCCACGTCCATAAAAACTGGAAACGGCTGTAATTAACGATAATGACTCATAATCAGTTTTCCCAACCAGCAAAATAAAGCTCGGCTCGGCGAGATTCCCGCAACCCGCGGCGCGCGTCGTGACGAGGCGAGGCGTGGCGAGGCGGGCGGCGTCGGAGGAGGAGTGCGCGAGGGCTACTCTTCTTGTCACACCTTAGTGAGTGGTGCAACACTCTAATATATAAGGTGGTCCAACTCCCCTTCAACTAGCAATGTGGGACTAAACTTTAGCACCACTAGCACAACCATATGCTGCCATATACAAGTGGGCCAAAGAGAATTTCAGAATTTGTCTAATGGGCCAATAGCCCAATATACACCAAATTCCAACAATCCCCCACAAAGTCTCATTGGCACATCACAACACTTTTCTTCCAGAACATTGTTTTATATACCGGTGTGTAGTGGAGACTGTTAAGTTGAACTTCCACGTTAAACTTCATGCTACACTAGCTTGCAGCTTGAATAGTGGACTATGCCTTGAACTACAAGTTTTCTGCGCGCTAGTTTCACACAAAATCTAGACCGGTACAAGGCTATCATCGGCTTCCCCGCGGTTTGGAGCTTATGCGTCATACTCCAGGGCCTTTCATGAGTTTACTAGAGAGCACCCAACTCTCACGGACTGCGACGTTTGACAGTCAGACTCATATAGGTGTGTTCCTCAAGAGATGTTCTGCAGGACAACATCTCCGCTTATAAAAAGCCACTTGGAACACATTAAGATAAATATCAACCTGCCATGCAGAATAAGAGAGTATTGCATCTTTATGGAGATGTAAATATAATATGGGAATACTCTCCTCTCAGCTGACCAACAGCTTGTCTCCCAACTCTAATTCACGGGATCTCCGATCACATAGAGTGGGTTGCCACTGGGATCAACTCATAGCGTGGGTCTCAAACCCATCTCCCTCGATGCATTATCTATCACATTACGTGATAAACCCTTTGTGAAGGGATCTGCCAGGTTCTTAGATGTTTGGATATAATCCAACGCAATAACTCCGGAGTTTCTCAGTTTCCTGACAGATTTCAATCTCCTCTTCACATGCCTTGATGACTTCATATTATCCTTAGAACTGTTTACTTTGACGATCACAGTTTGATTATCACAGTTCATCGGGATAGCGGGTATTGGTTTTTCAACCACAGGTAAGTCCATCAAGAGCTCACGAAGCCACTCTGCTTCAACAGTGGCTGTGTCTAATGCTGTGAGTTCTGCTTCCATTGTTGACCTCGTTAAGATGGTCTGCTTGCAAGACTTCCAGGAAACAGCGCCACCACCAAGTGTAAACAAATAACCACTTGTGGCCTTAATCTCATCAGCATCAGATATCCAATTTGAATCACTATAACCCTCAAGTACCCGAGGATACCCAGTATAGTGAATACCATAACCCGCAGTGCCTTTCAAATAGCGCAAAACTCTTTCAAGAGCATGCCAATGATCATCTCCAGGATTTGACACAAATCGACTCAGTTTGCTTACAGCAAAGGAGATGTCAGGTCTAGTAGCGCTGGCTAAATACATGAGCGAGCCAATAATTTGAGAATATCTCAATTGATCTTTAGCAGTCCTTCGATTCTTTCGAAGTAGCACGCTCGGATCATAAGGCGTTGGAGAAGAATTACAGTCGCTATACCCAAAGCGACTCAATATCTTTTCCACATAGTGAGACTGAAGCAATGTAATCCCACCATTGTCATCCTTTAGTAGCTTGATGTTTAAGATTACATCAGCCACTCCCAAGTCCTTCATCTCAAAGCAACGAGATAGGAACTCTTTGACCTCCTCTATAACAGCGAGGTTGGTCCCGAATATCAATATGTCATCAACATAGAGACACATAATAACTCCCTCGCCCCCACCATGGCGACAGTACACACATTTGTCAGCCTCGTTTACAACAAAGCCTTCAGCAGTTAAAGTTCTTTCAAACTTCTCGTGCCACTGCTTAGGAGCTTGCTTAAGACCATACAAAGACTTCACTAACTTACACACCTTTCCTTCTTGACCATCTACTACAAATCCGTCAGGCTGCTCCATATAAATTTCCTCATCTAGCTTTCCATTTAGAAAAGTTGTCTTAACGTCCATTTGATGAACGAGAAGACCATGTGAGGCAGCCAAGGATAGCAGTACTCGAATAGTGGTCAATCTGGCTACAGGTGAGTAGGTATCGAAGAAGTCTTCACCTTCCTTTTGGGTATAACCCTTAGCCACAAGACGTGCTTTGTACTTTTCAATAGTACCATCAGGTCTAAGCTTTTTCTTGAACACCCACTTACATCCTACAGGTTTGCACCCATAAGGACGATCAGTGATTTCCCAAGTACCATTAGCTAAGATGGAATCCATCTCGCTTCGGACAGCTTCCTTCCAGTAGTCAGCATCTTGAGATGCATAGGCTTCTGAAATAGAAGTGGGAGTATCATCCACAAGGTACACAATGAAATCATCACCAAATGACTTTGCAGTCCTTTGTCTCTTGCTCCTTTTGGGAGCTTCATTGTCATCCTCCACAGGATCATCAGAGTGTTCTATCGGCATAGTGGGTTCAGGAATTATAGAAAATTCCTGACTAGATGAACTAGTCATCTCCTGATTTGATGAGCTAGACATGCCTTTCATAGGAAAGATGTCCTCAAAGAAAGTCGCATCATTCGACTCCATAATTGTACCAACATGCATGTCGGATACCTCAGATTTTACTATCAAAAATCTATAGCCAATGCTATGAAAAGCATATCCCAGAAAAACACAATCTACGGTTTTTGGTCCAAGCTTTCGCTTCTTGGGTATTGGAATATTGACTTTCGCCAAACAACCCCAAGTTCGTAAGTAAGAGAGTTTAAGCCTTTTCTTTTCCCATTCCTCAAATGGAGTCATGGTTTTATCCTTTACAGGAACACGGTTTAGGACATGACACGCAGTCATTAGCGCCTCCCCCCACCATTCCTTGGATAGACCCGATGTATCTAACATGGCGTTAACCAAATCAGTTAGAGTGCGGTTCTTCCTTTCAGCCACCCCATTTGACTGAGGTGAGTAGGGAGGCGTCCTCTCATGTATAATACCATGTTCCGCACAGAATAAATCAAATTCATTTGAAAAGTACTCTCCACCACGATCCGACCTTAGCCGCTTGATTTTAAGATCAAGTTGGTTTTCTGCCTCAGCTTTATAGATTTTGAAGTAGTTCAAAGCTTCATCTTTAGATTTCAGGAGATAAACATAGCAGTATCTAGTGGAGTCATCAATCAACGTCATAAAGTATCTTTTTCCACCTTTTGTCAACACACCATTCATCTCACAGAGATCTGAATGTATAAGTTCTAGCGGTGCTAAGTTTCTCGGTTCCGCAGTCGTATGAGACTTGCGGGGTTGCTTTGCTTGCACACAAACTTGGCACTTAGAACCTTTGACAGTGGTAAATTTCGGAATTAAACTCATATTGGCTAGCCGCGTCATGCAACCAAAGTTAATATGACAGAGTCGTGAATGCCAAACATTGGACTCATTATCATTGCAAACATGATTAATAACTTTAGTACATGAGTCTGACAGAGACAAGCAGAACAGACCTCCACACTCATAACCTTTTCCAACAAATTGTACATACTTAGAAATTACAACTTTATTGGACTCAAAAACCAACTTAAAGCCATCTCGACATAAAAGCGATCCGCTGACGAGATTCTTATTGATGGAGGAACATGCTGCACGTTCTTCAGCTGTACGGTCTTCCCCGAAGTAAACTTCAGATCTACCGTACCAACACCATGAACAGAAGCACGTGAGCCGTTTCCCATCAGCACGGAAGAAGTCCTTGAGACCTGATAAGAGGAGAACATGGAAATATCAGAACATAAATGTGTATTAGCGCCCGTGTCTATCCACCAATCAGGAGAATGACATACTGAAAGGATAGTAGGTAAAATACCGTACCCAGCATCCTTCATCTCAGTATCGCTAATAACAACATTCGCGGTCTTGCCGCTGTTCCCATGTTGACGCTTATCAAAGCGATTAGGGCAGCTAGGAGCCCAATGATCAGGATCACCACAGACGTGGCAAGAACCTTTCCTCTTATCATTTTTCTTCTTGAAGTTGGTTGAGTGTGTGGCCTTGTTCTTGCCATCGAACTTTCCCTTTCCTTCAGTTTTGTTCTTATTCTTGAACTTGTGGGATTGGAAGTTTTTCCTCTGCACTAAATTGGCAGTAGAACCTCCCTCAAGTCCTCGAGCAGTTTTGTCCTTTGCTCTCGCCTTCTCTTCCACATGAAGAGACCCAATGAGATCCGTAACGGAAAACTCTTGTCTCTTATGTTTCAGAGAAGTAGCAAAGTTCCTCCACGAAGGAGGAAGCTTGGCAATAATGCCACCAGCCACAAATTTGTCCGGTAAGGAACACTTGAACTGCTCAAGTTCTTTGGCAAGTGATTGTATCTCATGAGCTTGCTCAACGACGGAGCGCTCATCAACCATCCTGTAGTCATAGAATTGCTCCATGACGTACAGCTCAGTGCCAGCGTCCGAGACCCCAAACTTGGCCTCGAGCGCTTCCCACGCGTCCTTGCCATTATCAAATGACATATAAGGGTCAACAATGTTGTCCCCAAGAACACTGAACAAAGCCGCCATAAACATGGTATCGGCTTTCTTAAAGTTCGCTTCCTGCTCAGCAGAAAGATCTCCTTCAGGCTTGCCAAGAGTGGCGCTATAACAGTTTAGGTTTTCAAACCAGAGAACTGCTCTCTTGCGCCATCTCTTATAGTGCATGCCATCAAAAGGAGGCGGCCTAGTAGCCGCGGCTACACCAGTGGAATTCAGTTGCCTATAATCAGGTTTTTGGATTGTTGGAAATATAAGCAATAATCCATATGATTTAATCCGAATAATAAACTTATAAATCATGATCATACAGATAGTAGTAAAACCAATCATGCAGATCAACAAAGTAGATGGACATATTACATCTATATAAGATAAACCTATCACATCTACACCAAACGCTAGAATAAAGTACTCTAGCATAATCAGAAAAAGACAGTTGAGTATCATGTACAAAGTAGGCTGAATAGCAGCCGCAGCGGTCGCAGCAGCGTCGCCCATGTTGTGGTTGTCGAAGAGGTCGCTGACGTCCGGGAAGAAGTCGTCGTCAGGGAACTCGTCGTCGGACGACGTCGTGGTTGCCAGTAGTTGCGCTTGAGCGCTCCCCAAAAACCTGATCGCCCCTCACCCGTACAGGTTCACGAGAGGCGGGGTTCCGGAGGCCTACTGTCCCGATCTGCGGTGCACGCCGCAAGCCGGGATGGAGAAGACGAAAGCGGCGGCGCAAGGTTCTGGAGGTAGGCACGTGAGTGGATTGATTTCGTACCGATTAGGTTTAGCCCGGACGCTCTATATAGTGCAGGTTAGGAGGATCGTGGGCTCAGCCCACGTCCGAGTCGGTAACAGCCACGTCCATAAAAACTGGAAACGGCTGTAATTAACGATAATGACTCATAATCAGTTTTCCCAACCAGCAAAATAAAGCTCGGCTCGGCGAGATTCCCGCAACCCGCGGCGCGCGTCGTGACGAGGCGAGGCGTGGCGAGGCGGGCGGCGTCGGAGGAGGAGTGCGTGAGGGCTACTCTTCTTGTCACACCTTAGTGAGTGGTGCAACACTCTACTATATAAGGTGGTCCAACTCTCCTTCAACTAGCAATGTGGGACTAAACTTTAGCACCACTAGCACAGCCATATGCTGCCATATACAAGTGGGCCAAAGAGAATTTCAGAATTTGTCTAATGGGCCAATAGCCCAATATACACCAAATTCCAACACTTAAGACCGGAAGTGAATCACAGCAGGGGAAGCCATCATCATTGATGCCTCTGTGATCTTCTTCCTCAATGAATCCTTTTCCTCAAAGCTTCTTGGATATGTCGAAGGACGAACCTCGACGTGAGGAAAAAGGACAGCACAGAGATTGCACACCTTCCTGTCGTGCAAAGACACCTCCTTGATGTTCAAAGCAGCTTCCATGACATGCCTGATGTACCCCATGAACTTGCTGTCTGACTGGAAGCCGTAGATGGTTAGCTTGGTGAGATTCTTGTGCTTGAAATTAGGAGCAGATGGCTCCCATTTCACATCCGATTTCTTGGAGTAGCTATTTTGTGACTCCCTTGCACACTTATGATCCCATACAGTGATGCAAAGGTCCTCTATGAATGGTGCAGCTTCAAGAAGGAATTGTCAGGAATATGCAACTTGTATTCCTCTAGGGGCCAAAGACCACAATATATAGTACAGGTATAGGACAAATATGCAGGAAGCCCCCTAACATATGGGGAAATACAATATACAACTATATACATCTAACACCCCTCCCCCCCTCAAACTCATGGTGGATCCACAACACTGAGTTTGGAGAGTAAGAAATCATGCTGCGCTCTGGTCTGTGCCTTCGTGAAGAAATCCGCCAACTGTAAATCTGAAGGCACATACTGAAGCGCAACAACCTGAGCCTGCACCTGAGCACGTGTATAGAAAGCATCAACACCAATATGCTTGGTAAGCTCATGCTTGACCGGATCACGTGCAACACTAATAGCACATGTACTGTCAGACAAAACCAGACTGGGTGTGGTAATAGAGACCCCAAAATCCGCAAGTAACCACCGTAACCAGGTCACCTCAGCAGTCAACAAGGCCATAGCACGCAACTCAGCCTCAACACTCGAACGGGAAACCGATGTCTGTTTCTTCGTCTTCCAAGCAATGAGCGAACCACCAAGAAACACACAGTAAGCAAAAAGTGAACGACAATCCGAAGGATCACTCGCCCACGTAGCGTTCGAATAACACTGGAGCTGGAGGGAGCTGGAACGAGGAAATAAAAGACGACGAGTGATCGTACCACGAAGATAACGAAGAACACGGAGAAGATGACTATAGTGAACAGTGGTAGGAGCAGAAACAAACTGACTCAGAATATGGACAGGATAAGAAATGTCAGGACGAGTGACAGCAAGATAAACAAGACTCCCAACAAGATGACGATAACGCGTCGGATCAGAAAGAAGATCTCCATCAGTAGACTGAAGCTTAACATTAAGCTCCATAGGGGTCTCAACAGTGCGCTCATCCCCTAGAGAAGCACGAGCAAGAAGATCCTGAATATACTTTTCCTGAGAGATGTAAAAGCCATCCGAAGTGGAGGAAACCTCAATCCCAAGAAAGTATCGAAGAGGACCAAGATCAGTCATAAGAAACTGATCACGAAGACGAGCCTTAACAAAGGCAATATACTCAGAATCATCACCAGTAATGATCATATCATCAACATAGAGAAGAAGAAGAGTGCGGCCATGAGGAGAAGTGTGAACAAACAGCGTTGGATCATGAGCACTAGGGGAGAAACCAGCAGCAGTCACTACAGAAGCAAAACGCTCAAACCAGGCACGAGGGCCTGTTTGAGGCCATAAAGAGAACGCCGAAGACGACAAACCATCCCCTCGGGAACAGAATACCCAGGAGGAGGCTGCATATAAACCTCCGCACTCAACTCACCTTTGAGAAAGGCGCTCTGAACATCAAGCTGGGCCACAGACCAGTGACGAACAGAAGCAACAACAAGAAGAGTACGCACAGTGGTCATATGAGCCACAGGAGCAAAGGTCTCATCATAGTCACGACCATGCTCCTGCTGAAAACCACGAGCCACAAGATGCGCTTTATAGCGCTCAAGAGATCCATCAGAGCGGATCTTAATCTTATAGACCCACTTACACGTGATAGGAAGAACACCGGGAGGGGGAGAAACAAGATCCCATGTGCCAGTGCGCTCAAGCACAGCAATCTCCTCAGCCATGGCCAGCTGCCATTCAGGATGATGCTCAGCATCCCGATAAGAAGTCGGCTCGGAGGCAACAGAAAGACCATACTGACTAGGAGAGTAACGGTTGGGGGCACGACGCTGACGAACAGGACGAGTAGGGAGAAGATCATCAGAGGAAGACGATGCAAGAGACGACGATGAAGAAGAGGGAATAATAGAGGAAGACGCCGGAGAACAAGGAGAACTAGGAGAACTAGACGGAGCAGAGGAGGACAGTGTCGAAGAAGAGACATCAGGGGGAGGAGATCCTGAAGAAGACACAATAGGTGTAGAAGGAAGTGTGTCAGGAAAGAGAGGAAAAGAGATATCTTCCACCGGGTAAGTACCAGCGGTGGTACGAGGATAGAAAGGACACGTCTCATCAAAAGTAACATCACGAGAGATACGCATCCGACGACCAACAGGGTCCCAACAGCGATAGCCCTTATGCTCATCACTGTATCCCAGGAAGACACACTCAACAGACTGAGCGGTCAGTTTGGTGCGTTCGCGAGGAGCAAGGAGAACATAGCAAACACAACCAAACAAGCGAAGCATGGAGTAGTCTGGGAACTGGCCAGATAGGCGCTCAAGAGGGATATCACCCTGCAAGGCAGGAGAAGGCTGAATATTGATGAGGTAAGCCGACGTAGCGATAGCCTCAGCCCAGAAATGCGGCGGGAGAGAAGAAGCAATCATCATAGCGCGAGTGGTCTCAAGAAGATGGCGATGCTTACGCTCAGCAACGCCATTCTGGGCATGTGCGCCAGGACAGGAGAACTGAGCAAGGGTGCCCTGCTCAGCAAGAACACCTCGCAACATCTGGGAGATATACTCACCAGCAGAATCAGCACGAAAAACACGGATGGGGGTAGATTACTGAGTATGGACCATGGCCGCAAAACGCTGATATATGGAAAGCACTTCACTGCGAGAGCGCATAAAATACAACCAAGTGTACCGAGAAAAATCATCGATGAATAAAATATAGTAGCGATGGCCCCCTTTCGAAGAAAAAGGAGCCGGACCCCAAACATCTGAATGAACTAAATCAAGGTCGCTGAGATACAGACGCGCTAGTAGGATAGGGAAGCTGAATCTGTTTACCCAAGCTACAGCCCTGACAATGCAAAGACCCATCTCCTGAGACAGACCCCAGAAGACCACGATGAACTAATGACGATAGGCGAGAGTCACAGAGGTGACCAAGACGATGATGCCACTGCTGAAAGGAGCTGGTAGTAGAGGCGACGACTGGAGAAGAACTGGCAGATGAAGTGGTAGCGGAAGGAACACGAAGCCAGTCTAACTCCCAAAGTCCTGAAGAGTCACGGCTGCGAGGGCCAGCTCCAACCAGGGCCTGTGTGCGACGGTCCTGGACAACACAAGAATCAGCATCAAGAATGACGCGACAACCAGAGTCAGTAAGCTGGCTAGCAGAGAACAGATTCATCTTAAGAAGAGGGACATGAGAAATATCAGGAACAGAAAAAGAAGAAGTAGAAAGGGTGCCCCGACTAGAAACAGTAAGAGAGGTACCATCAGCCGTGAAAACACGGACATATGAAGGGAGAGAACGAAGAGCGGACAGAAAAGAAGACTCAGAGGTCATATGAAAGGAAGCTCCAGAATCCAGATACCACGGAGACGTACCTGACTGTGTAGAAGGTGGTGGTCGCGCAGTGCCTGAAGAATCAGTCACAGAACCAGCAGTGCCTGTCGAAGAAGAGCCTGTAGCAGCAAGCAGACCGCGAAGAATTCTGATAATGTCCTGATCAGAGAGAGCAACTGCTGAAGACCCGGAAGGATCCGACTGCCCACGAGCCTGGTCCTGCTGACGTAAACTGGGATTCCGGGTATAACAGGTGGCCCAAGTGTGGCCATCCCTATTGCAGTAAGAGCAGTGACGAAGAGAACCACGGCGACCCTGACCACGAGCCTGCTGGTGCTGACTCTGACCCTGAGGCTGCTGGTGCTGACTCGTACCCTGAGACTGCTGGTGCCGAAGCTGACCCTGAGACTGCTGGTGCTGAAGCTGACCCTGACCTGAAGGAGTGGGAAGTATCGGTGGCGGTACAGAGGACCGCGGCTGAGTCGAGGGAGCAGACGGCATATGAGGACCACGAGTAGCAAGCACAGATGGAACCGCAAGAAGACCAGCACCACAGAGATGGGTCTCCTCAGCCGAAGCTCAGACAACACCTTAGAGAGCGGAAGACGACCACGAGCATTTAGCTAAGCACGACGGGGCTCAAACTCCTGGAGAAGCCGAGACAGAAACTCATAGATGCGGTGAAACTCCAAATCCGAGCGCACAATCTGGCAACACGAGCATGTGCCACAAACAGCAGTACGAAGAGAGTCAAGCTGACGCCAGATAGCAGCACTCTGAGTATAGAACTCATCAATAGTAGAATCACCCTGCTGGAGAGCATGCTCCTGGCGAACCACATACAGGTAAAGGGCATCCCCAGACGGCTGATAACGCTGACGAAGATGAGCCCACTGAGCGGCAACAATAGGGAGACTCATGAACTCAGCAGCATACTGAGGTAGAACACTGGAGGTGAGAACAGCAGCAACACGAGCATCCTCATCAATCCACTGAGTGTAAGCAGTCAGAGCGTGTCGATAGGCCTCGAGATCAGAAGAGTACTGCTTGAACTTCAGGTCATAAGCAACAACAACACTATCATCAGCACTCTGAGCAGCATCCTTGGCCTCCTGAGAAGCATCAGCACCAAGAACAATCGGCGTCGACGGAATAGGAGCCACAGGGCAGGGGGGGCACGGCGGACAGGAGACCTCGCCGGAGAGCACACCCCAAAGACGGAGACCGCGCATATGAACACGCATAAAGACAGCGAAATCAGGATAATTCGCGCCATAAAAGACCACCGGGCAGCGAGGAATCGCAACATAACCCGATAAAGAAGACATCTCTCTCTCTCTCTTTTTTGGTTAGATCAGATCTAGATCCAGACGTAAGCAGACAAAAAAAACATCCGGCGGCAGGCCAGACGGGATGCGGCAGAAGGCAGCAACAGGTCGGCGGGGAGCTGGCTTGCTGCAAGGTTGAGGGAGCAGCAGCACTGGAGCAAGGCGGGGAGCAGTACCGCGCGTGGGGCGCGTCAGGGAGCAGTACCGCGCATGGGGCGCGTCAGGGAGCAGTACCGCGTGGGGCGCGAGAGTCAAGGCGGGGAGCTGGCTTCAGCGGAGCAAGGCGAGGTCCTCCCGTGCATGGTCCCGCGTGGTGGAGAATCCCAGGCCAGCGGTGGAGTAGGACGGGCGCCAGACGAAGCAACAGGCGAGGCGGGGGCGCCAGGCGCTATCACCGCGTCACGCGCAGGAGATGGCGCGCGTCAGGGCGCCAGGGAGTCTGCAGGGCTTCAGGGACTCCGCTCGTCGGGAGACGAGAAGAAAACAGGGCGCCACCGTCCGCGAATCGGATCAGAGAAGACCAGCGAAGACCAAACTGGATCGGATCTGGATCAGAAGACGGAACGGCAACGACGGAAACGGCCAGAAACTGAGCGGCGACCGGCGGCGGCGACAAGGACGGTGGCGGCTACAGCGACGAAGTTGCGAGTAGGAGGAGGCTAACCTAGCTCTGATACCATGTCAGAAATATGTAACTTGTATTCCTCTGGAGGCCAAATGCCACAATATATAGTACAGGTACAGGGCAAATATGCAGGAAGCCCCCTAACATATGGGGGAAATACAATATACAAATATATACATCTAACAGGAACATTGTCCAAGCAATATCACATTCCTCGGGAAGATTGTCCAGATTCACAAACCGCAGCTGGCCGAGCAAATGAGAAAGCACTCTCGGGCATTCTGGTCCAAACCAAATCTGGAACAGATAAAACAAAATAATAATGAGTGCAAGTTGTCCAATAATCACATCCTCATATGGAAGAACGAACTCTTTAAGTTATTGCTACTGTTACATACAACCATGATACGGTGAAATGAACACAGAGATGATTGGAGTCAGTACCTTTTCACTTTCAAAGTCCAGATACAGATCGCTTACAGTCTGGACATTAGCAAGCAGCTGGCTTAACATGAGGGTCTTGTCTGACAAACGTGTATTAGTGAGGCTTAGCTTCGAAAGCTGAGGGACAAAACCAAGAACCAAGGGATTTTCATCAAGGATCCAAGTATAGGCCACCCATTGGAGCTTTGGTAGACAATCTAGCTGCACTGTTTTGAATTTACCATAGGAAATAACTGTCAGGTTCTCAGGCCTGGATCACACACACACGCACTCGATCTCCTGGAAAATACACAGCTCAAACCCACAATCACACAGACAAGATGAACTCGAGAGAGACACAGCGGGACATAGTTTTTGGCGACGCTCTTCACTTGCATCTTTTCTGTCTTCTTTCTTTTATTCGACAGTCCGGGGAAGGACACAACCAGAAGCCCCTAGAAACTCGCCATGATCCGTAATAAACGTGCCATCCCACGTTCTAGATCACCGCTCATTGAACCGGTAAAAACGCCTAACCGAAATCAACTAATCGGTCGCAACGTGAACTCACACGTTTCTGATTGTAACACTGAACCTAACAAATTTTCAGTTAAGCGACAACACCTGAATATGCTACAGTTAACTGAAGAACAAACATACACTAGTTTTTTTTTTTAATGTTAGGAGGAGAGCTGCTAAATTCATTGATTAGATAGAAAGGTTTGTTACAAAGAGCCACAAAAAAAAAAGAGGCAGGAAAAGCTTGGACAAGGACCCAAGCCGCCAAAAGGAAAAAAAAAGAAAGAGGTACAAAATACGATCAGCCCGGATCAAAAGGGAACTTTGCCCCAGCCATGTTCTAGAGAGCGGCTTCATCTCGGATCCGTAGGTCTAGGCCTTCCACTGAGAGTTCCTCCTTTTGAAAAAAAATTCTATTTCGTTCTTTCCATAATTCCCATGACACGAGTAGGATGATGGTTTGGGTGCCCTTTCTCTTGTCCGCCGTGGAGCTTGACCTTTCTCTTGTCCGCCGTGGAGCTTGACCAGCATTGCTGTAGCCACTCTTGTAGTGAGGCTAGCCATTCTTGTAGTGAGGCTGGGAAGTTCCAAGAGGCGGGGTTTAAGGCTGTCAATTTTAGTTGATTAGCAATCGTTGTCCAGACCTTTCTAGACCAAGGGCATTCAGTGAGAAGGTGCATGGGCGTCTCGAGATTGCGCATACATAAGGCGCAGAAGTAGTTGTTTTCCCATCCTCTCCTTTGAAGCACATCGGCGGTGAGAATGCGCTCCAAAGTAGCCGTCCACATAAAAAACTTGCACTTTCCCGGTGCCCAAACCGTCCATATGGAGGAGCACAAATCCGAGGAGATGGCTCCTTCGAACTGCATTCGGTAGGCTGATCTTGCGGAATATTCGCTCGAGGCTTCAAAGCGCCAACGAATCGCGTCGGTGACATTCTCATTCAGTTGCACCTCATCGAGCATGCTGGCTAGATGCAGTAATTTCGGAAGCATCTCATGCGTTAGCCCCTTGCTGAGGTCAGCCAGCCATTTATCACCATGCATAGCCTCTTGAACCTACCTGTTCTTGCGCACTGAGATAGCATATACTCCCTCCGTTTCAGGGCTTAAGACGTCCTCGTTTTGCGTGTTTTTTCTTTGACCAAGAATTACTCTAAATACATAAAGAGTTTTGGTATAAAACTAGTATCACTGTAAAGTATTTTTCAATATGAATCCAACGGTATTAATTATATACAATATAATTAAGATTTTTTTGCTTAATTCTTTTGATCAAACTTTGCTTTGAAAAGCGTGTGCGCCTTAAGCCTTGAAACGGAGGTAGTAGAGAAGACGCGATATCTATAGGTATACCTGGACATGAAACTCGGGCCAGAAAGCTCGGCCCGAGTTTTGTGGGCTCGACGCGAGCTAGGCTCGGCCCGGTCCGGCTCGTTTGGCTCGCTGTTTTTTTCTTTTTAGAATTTTTATGGGCCGAATTGATTAGAAAGGAGACTAGCTGGGCCAAATTCTAACGATACACAGTGTCCAATTAGGTCGTTCGTCTCTTATCTCCATCCCCACGAACGCACGCAAGCATCCGCCGCCCAGACACAAGCAAGCAGTCGCCGCCGGCCTGGCTCCTCTCCTCCCCCATCTCTGATGCCGCCCACGCTGGCCTCGCTCCTCTCCTCCACCCCCATCTCCGACGCCCTCAAGCCGCCTACGCACGCGCCGTCGACGAGGAGATCGAGCAGCCTCCATGCACCATCGTCGTGCACCGCCGCCGCTGCCTCCACCGGCGCTGTTGAAGACGACCCCACCCGTCGGTGAGTCAGCCACGCTAGGCTCGCGAGCCACACCGAGATTCACCGAGTTTTGAGAAGCTCGGGCCGAGCTCCACCTTGAGGCTCGCGAGCCACACCGAGCTTCACCGAGTTTTGAGAAGCTCGGGCCGAGCTCCACCTTGAGGCTCGCCGGCAGGGTCGAGCTGGCTCGGGCTCGCCGGAAAAAGTTCGAGCTTTTCTCTGGCTCAGCCCGAGCCAGACCGAGTTGGCTCGTGTCCAGCTATATCTATAGGTGCCAAATCCGAGAGCCATCGGTCCTACCAAAAATTGGCAATGGCACCATTCCCTATAGAAATTTAAGTAGCAGCGGCAAAAGGGCTCTGTCCGTTTTGTCACATGGAAGAGCGGTACCCACCCAAGGCCTTGCGGGAGACGTCCAAGCTCGCCAAAGCCAACGTAGCCTTAAGGCGCGCCCAAATTTAACGAGGTCATGGACCCCAGGCCCCCAAAATCCTTTGGTCGACATACTACTGACCACTTAACTCGGCAGTGACCTCCATTGCATGAGCCTTCTCCTCTCTAGAGCCAAGCACGACATCTTTTCTCTATTTGCTCGAGAACCCAAGCCGGTACCCGGTTCGTCGTCATCATATAAATCATAACCGACGAAAGCACACTCTTTAGCAGGACAAGACTGCCTTCTCTAGATATAAGCGAACCTTTCCATGCAGCCAGCAAGGCGTCAATCTTATCAAGGAGGTCCTGGTAGCTTGCTTTCCTTAGTTGTTGCAACGATAGTGGCATACCTAGGTACTTACAGGGGAAATTCTTGAGGGCAATTTGCAGAGGCTGTAATGATTTAAGTCTAACCCACCACATCTGATTGGCATTGCTGAGCTTTTGGCGAGATTCATCACTAGGCCCGAGATGCGTGCAGAAGTATCGAGCACAAGCCTGATCATGGTGGCATCACGCCGAGAAGGGTTTATGAAGAGGACTACGTCATCAGCGTAAAGAGAGGTATGAAGTAGCGCACGCCGTCCTGGAAGCTTTGGGAGGACTCCCTCATGCGTGGCAAGCTCAAGAATTCTCTGTAGCGGGTCCATAGCAAGGATAAAAAGGAAAGGAGATAGTGGGTCTCCCTGCCGCAGACCACGCCGGTGAAGCACAAAATCTGAAGGCATCCCATTGATTAAAACTTGGGAGGATGAGGTTGCGAGGATCATAGCAATCCACTCTCGCCATCTTTCACCGAAGCCTCTCCCACGGAGCATGTCCAAAAGGTAGGACCAAGACAGTGTGTCAAACGCTTTGGCAAGGTCAAGCTTGAGCAGAATCGATGTTTTTTTTGTCTTGTGGAAGAATCTGGCCGTGTTCTGCACGTATAGGAAGTTTTCCTGGATGCATCTTTGCTTGATAAAAGCACTTTGGCAAGGGTGCACTAACGCCTCAAGCTTAAGGGCCAGCCTAGATGCTAGGATCTTGGAAAAAATCTTGACGATGCTATGAATTAAGGAAATTGGCCTGAAGTTCTTAAGCTCATTCGCCCCTTGCATTTTTGAAATCAGAGCTATGAGAGATATGTTTACGCGCTTAAGCCCCCTCCGGTCCATGTGAAAAAGCTGTGTTAGGGCTGCTAGCAAATCGACCTTAATCACATCCCAACACGACCGAAAAAAGACACCCGAGAAGCCGTCCGGCCCCGGTGCTTTATCAGAAGGCATATCATCAATGGCTCTCTTAACCTCATCCAAAGTGAAAGGCAGCTCAAGTACATCAAGATCAGGGGATGACAATCCCAGGGTGTCCCAGTTGAAACTTGACACGGCTGGAGATTGTGTGCCCATTATGCTATCAAAATGTTTGTGGGCGAGGTCAAGCATTTGTTCCTGGTTCGTGATCAGCCCCTCTTCCGATTGCAGTGCATAAATTGCATTTTTCTTGTGCCTAGCATTGGCTTTCCTATGGAAAAAACGAGTGTTGGCGTCACCCACTTTCAACCAGGTGACTCCGCTTCTCTGCCTACGCTTTATTTTCAGTAGCACGGCAAGACCCAAAGTGCGAGATTTGAGCATTTTTCTTAGCGTGAACTCCTCGCTCGTTAGTGCTCTTAGGTCCTGGACAGTATCTAGCTGTAGTATTAGTTCGTCTGCAATGCAAAGCTGTTTTTGGATGTCACCAATATATACTTTGCTCCACACTTTCAGCGCCTTTTTAGTCTCTCTGAACTTAAAGTCCAGTGCCGCGATGGGACTCTTGTTTCCAGTATTAACGGCCCAAGCCTGCGCAACCACGTCATGAAAACCCTCGATGTGCTGCCAGTATGCCGCCCCGTCTTGGGTGGAACATCATTAATCAGCAGCAGCGGGCTGTGGTCCGAGAACCCTGTAGACTGCGGCAGTAGCTTGGCCATGGTGAACCGCATCTCCCAATCTGGGCTGTAAAACGCACGGTCAAGACAGTGCAAGAGTAGGCGGGCTTTGCTCATTGGACCAGGTATATTTTCGCCCTATTAGGGGAATTTCATGCAGGCTTGATGTGTTAAGGGCTGCACGAAATCTAGCCATCCAGCGCCGGTCGATGTTCATGTTATTCTTATCTTTTGCTTCCTTGATGAGATTGAAATCCCCAATCACTAACCAGGGGCCAACAATTGAGTTGTGTAGGTCTGTGAGTTCATTAAGGAAGTCTTGTTTGCGGATGTCATCATGCGGACCATAAACTGTGGTGATCTCGTCCAGGATGGTGAACCGTCAACAGGAGTGAGGCAAGCTGTTATCGAGAAGACACGCACGTCGACAGTACTGACCGTGAAAAAAATCTGTGCGCCATAGCAGGAGAACTCCTCCCCTGGTTCCATTTGCATTCAGCACGGCGTGACCATCAAAATTGGGTCCAGAGATTTCACTCCGGACAGAGTCTGTAAGCACAGACAATTTGGTTTCCTGGAGGCAGACTATTGAGCATGCCATTCGGTCAATGAAAGCACGGACAGAGGCACGCTTTGCACCATCATTTAGGCCACGAACATTAGAGTTAAGGATTCTAAGTTGTTCATTCATTGGGAACCATAAGCTCTACTGGGAGGTGTAGGTGGCATAGGCACAAAAGATTCAGACACAAATTCTGAAGCATGAAAAAAGATGAGCAGAAAGCAGACAACAGCAGACGCAACAAGTTCAGATACAGACTCTGTTTCAGACATAGAGGAGACCTGTTAAGCAGGTTCAGACTAACATAGCTGCTCAAGGTAGCAAACTTCAGACTCACGGGTAGCCGGCCTTTCTTGCCGACAGACACAGACAACCAACGGCAGGAGCCATACAACAATACATGACCAGGCCAGACCTGAGCTGACCATTTCAAACCTAGGCTTAAAGATTGTTCTAACATTGGGGACTGTAGTTCTACAGCTGGGCGTCAGAAGAAACGCCTAAGAACCCCCCACCGGGAGCTCATCAAGCAGCGCCTGCAGCGCTGAGTCTGGGAGCCGAAGGTGCGATGGCGAGGAGACCCCCGAAATCTCCACCAATTTGGCGATCCTCGCCGGCATGATTGACTCCTTGAAGATGTTGATGTAGTCCAGTAGCGTGTCGTCAGTGAAGTCCTCTTCTTTGTCGATGAGCCTGAGCTGCATGCAGATGGAAGCTTGGGCACGGCGGGACGTGTTGAAGGAGTGCCGCAGCTTCCGAAGGCGCGCGCTCTGGCGAGGGCCACGAACAGAGCTGAAAAGCTTCCTCCTGAGCTTGGGTAACTAGAGCTAACACTGACACTCACCTCCTTAGGCTAGTTACACTTACTTGACTTGGCACATTCCTATCTTCTCCCTCATCTCATGAAATTTCAGCTTCGGCAGTGGCTTTGTCAGGATATCTGCCGGCTGATCATTTGTCAGGATATTCGATAAACCTAGATGAATAAAGAGTTTTCTTCGTGTTCTCAGCCATGTTTTAAGAGTGACTATGATTTTGGTAATCAATAGTTTCTCTTATAACATGTTCTTTGTGACTCTTATGAGTCCTCTCCACCAAAACACCTTTATGTCTTGACCTTCTGTTGGATGAAAGAGTGACCCTTCTGCTTCAAAAGTAGTTCAACAGCTTGCTTTTGTTGATCCATATCTCTACAACCTGGTATCTCTACTTAAGCCGTTTAGTAGAGGTTTCCTATCGAAGTCTATAGTTATGTTCCCTCTGTTGGAAGCTTCCCTTCTTAGAATCTTAAACTCTTCTATGAGCTCCATGGTCTCAATTCTTATGAAGACTATCTATCTAACAACTTGAAACCTTGTCCTCTTGTTCCCTTACCTTATCGTGTTTCATGTTTGCCATCTCAAAGTTGTTTCCGAATACTTCATCCATGAGTTGACCATGAGATACTTTGTGTTGTTTAGTGTGTTTTCCTCTTAGCCTTTGTGTAACCTTGTTTCCTCTCTCTGTCTCTCTTCTTACCTTAGGAATCTCGGGTCGAGATTCTCGTAAAGGGGATAGAGCTGTAACAACCTAGTTTTAACTAAACAGCAATTAGGGTTTGTTTATGCATTCATGAGCATTATCTCTTAAAAATGCATGCAAAGAAAATTAATGAAAAACCCTAACCCTATCTTTTCCCTCTCCTCTCCGAAATGCATTCAAATGGTTTTGAATATTTTGAAAACTACCAAAAATAGTGGAGCCCAAATTGAATACAAGGGCTTATAAGTATTTCATATATTTTATAAAGCCTCTGGTATTTTCAAACAACTCAAAATAGAAATGAATTTGGAATTACAAACACAAAAGGCAAAACATAAATTGGAAAAACAATTTCAGGAAATAAAACAGAGCAGCAGCCGTACCAGGCCCAGCCCAGCTTCCTTCCCTCTTCTTCCTGCCGCCCGAGCGCAAGCCAGCGGCCCAGCAACAGCCCAAGCGTGGCCTGTACCGCTTTGCCCCCTTTCCCTTTTCTTCTACCTCGCGCCAGAAGGATGTCGTCGAGCAGCTGCTGCGTGTCGCCGCCGGAGCCGTCCACCGTCGCCGCGATGACCTCCTCGCCAAGATACGTGCGGCCACCGCTCTTGCTGCCTATAAGGACCCCGTAACCGCAGAAATGAGCCCCATTTCTCCTTCTCCCTCCTTCCCCCTTATCCACTGCAACCCTAGCTCGTTGGAGCTTTGGGCGTTGTCGTTCTGGAGCACCTCGAGCCCCGCTAAGTGTTCCACGGTGACCGCCTTGCTCGCCTCGTTCGTTTGCCCCTAGCAGAGAAAGTTGGCATGGTCCGTTTTGTCCCAATCCATACCTCGGTCTCTGAAGACCTCCGTCGTCGTCCTCGTCGATTCCGGCCTCCTCGCGCCTCGCTGTCGCCTCCGTTCCCTTCCTGGTGAGCTTCTGGTCATCATGGACCTCTCCACTCCTTCCTCTCGCTCTGTTGCTTGCTCGCGTCGCGCGCCACCGCATACCGTCGCCAGTCACCGCCGCTCCTCTCGCTCCGGTGACCAAAAACCGGTGGCGCCGCCGTAGTTAGGTCTGTCGTGCTGCGCTCGTTCAAACCCGCCCTTCCACGCGCCCCCGCTCTAGCGCCGCCAGCCGCTGTCGTCTGCAGAGCTCGCTGGCGTGCCAACGTGGTGTCCACGTGGTGTCGATGTGGCTCCGCGTGGCGCTGATGTGTGGCCGCGTGGCACCAGCAACCTTCGCCAGCATGGCAAGGTGACCTGGCCCCAGGGCCCAGCAGTCAGTGACTGGGGCTAGATACAGACCCAGTAAGAAATGCCCTGACCCTATGATGACATCAGCCCTATGTCATGCTGACGCAGTAATTCAATTAAAAATGGTTTAGATAATTTCAGAAGATGAATAAAACTTGTATAAATTCAATAGTTAATTATTCATAAGTCAAAAAAATACAAATAATATATCAAAATGTTCAGAAAAATGAGATCTATCCCATAGCATCAACATCATGCATTGTTCAACAACTTTTAAGACAAGTTCAATTAGAGAACAAAGTGAACCCTCGCAGGTGATTCCGGGGTCCCTCCTGTATTAGGGTTTGCACCCCTCGGACGCCGCTTAAATTGACAAGCATGCTTTAAGGGTTTATTTCAATACAATTTAACTTGCCATATCATTATCCTTGCTTGCGCATTGCATCGATGACATGTGTTGATTGTCTCCCTTTCTTTCCGGTGTTTCGTTCTTTCCGGTAGAATGCGATATCGAGATCGAGATCGAAGACCGAGATCAAGACCATCGAAGATCGACGAACAATACTTGACCAACTGTAACGAAGTCAGGTACCGAATGTCCGAAAATCTGCTTATTGGTTATCAACGGGCAAAGGCAAGCATAGCCCCACCATGATATAATCCTATGATTTCGAAAGCATTTCAATTCTTGCCATGATGCATACGATTCTACTATGGTCTTTTATCGATAGATAGAGTATCCTATTTGTTGCATTACTCTCTTTGAGCTTATATTACCTGATCCACTGCTCCTAGCATAACTAGGTTTGGCTTGTGTGTACTACTAGAGCTTATATCTGTGTCTTGCTTAGCCATGCTTAGCGTTTAAGTCTGGTTCAACCAGATGATGTATCAGGTGCAGAGAATCTAGTATGACAGGAGAACATGATGAGATAAGATCAGAGGTGATATGAGATTAAACATGCTAAGACTTGTGTGGGAGGCCACGGTGGGATGTGGTTTTTATAGTCCCATGCTCGCCACCAATAGGACCCGAGTTCTTGCCTCTGGAACCGAGATGAGCGTACAACCACACGGGGCTTGAGAACTCCTCGATTGACTAACTTGCCTAGTAGATTCCATGAGTCACATAGTTCAGGCGTTCCATTCGACATGCATTCTAGATCTTCTCGAAGACGGTGAAGGAGGTGCATTCATAACAGGTAGGGAAGCGTGGGCCAAGTTGCTTAGGGTTGATGGGGCCCCTGGTAAACCAACCTCGCCTCACATCTCTAGGGACCGGCTTCGGGATTTGACCCGTTATGGCGGAACCATCCTTAGGGCGTGACTCATGGTCTCGGCGAAAGCAAGGTAAAGATCATGGTCAACCACCCTCTTTCGACCTTCCAAGAAAAAGGGCTAATGATCTGGCATTAAGAGTCGGTTGGTACGTGCGGGTAAAGTTGTACACCCCTACAGGGTTAAATCTTTTTAAAAAGTCGTGTTCACGGTTATGAACGCTTGGTGACCAGATTCTAAGATTATAGAGAACTTTAACCTAATCATAAAACTTGGCAGATCAACGTGTGCTTAAGGATGCTTCCTCATGGGTACGAGGGGATGATCCTAGTTAAGGTTCGATGATGTTGACTCGGTGGATACCAAAAGATGATGATCAATATTTCAGAGATGTCGCTCTCTTATCCCATTTTAAAATGTTATGATTAGACAAGCTTCTTCTCTCTTGTTTTACAAACAAAGATGGCTTTATGCAAAATACTCCATCAGCTACGGCCCCCTTCTTTTCAGCTTCTTGGCCAGCTTCTCCTAGAAGCTACCCTCGACCAGCTTCTCCCAGAATCTCATCTTCAAAATTCGTTCAAACTTCTTAACTAGTAGTTTCAATATCAATTTAAAAGTATAAACGATTTTGGCAGATAAGATTCTAGGAGAAGCTGGTAAGGGTAGCTTCTGGGAGAAGCTAGCTAAGAAGCTGAAAAGAAGGGGCCTAAATCTATGGGCTAGGACGTCATCGTTATGCTTAAGGCCTCTTAGACCATTTGTTAAGTTTGCTATATTTAATAGCATAAGTTGTCTTCCATTGTTTGGCGTTTGAGGTCACTGACCTCTGCTTGTAATATTTTGTCTCTTTGCTCAGTTATGAGCTTGCTGTAATAATTTTCTATCGTAGGGTCACTCTTGTGTTACCGATTCTTCACTGGACATCCTCGAGATCAAGGTTAAGCTTATGCCAGACAGAGGTCTGGGATTTATTTAGCCCTAATCCCGGGGTATCACAATAATTGTATAGTGATCATATATAATATTATTCTTAATTTATCATTAAAGATAAAAGGAAGTAGTAGTTTTATGAGGCACATAAGTTCATGGGAAGATATCAAGATAACTCAAAACAGAAAAGGCCTAGGTCTTGCAATGCATCACATATCAACAACTACCAAGATATATTTGATTGTAAGAGAGTACTTCTCAGCATTCCCTATCTTTCGAAGGTACACCTACAAATATATAAAATGTCCAGGTCATTTTTCACTAACCCAAAAAAGTAAATCACCATCAAACTAAATGTAGCCGTCTTATTTCCTTGTAGATGCTACGTTATAAAAAAAGTAGGAAGACATACGATAGTCTCTTATCTCAATGGGGTATAATTCAATCCTAAAACCAAGGCTATTAGCCTATCCATGTATCATGAATAAAAAAGTAAATGGATTGCCCAATACAACTAACATTTCATCTGAGAAAGATAATAAAACCAATCAGAACCCTTTCTTTGGAGGAAAACAGCAAGAACCTTGAATTCCATAACCTGCACAGTTGCTTGAGAATGCATCAATTCGTAGTCTGGAAATCAACACAAGGGAAATGGACCCTTTGCATCACCATGAACTAACAAAAGAGGCACACACAGAGGAAAATAATCGGTTGAAATTATGGAGGCAAGCAACCAAAACCAGATTATATATAACTCACTGTTAAAAAGATAAATTTGCACACCTGAGAATTCATACAGTTGAGTGGTTGATCTGCAAAAAAAAAATAACTTTGTCTCACTAAGAATAATATGTCCAACAGCAGCGGCACACAAGAGCACTAAATCAGCAATAGGGGAAATAAAGAGACTAAGATAGCCATAAGTTATTACAACTTATAGGTAGGTGCAAGCACTGGGGTTTCCAACTCCGACATTCTAAAATCATATTATTAATGAGAGGTGAATAAATTACATCAGTGTTTTATTAGTGGAAGTTCTATCAAATTATTACAGGCATGAGCAAGAATACTCAGTTTTAGCACACAATAAATCAACTGGCCACTGATAGTTTTACTTAGCTAGGGGCAACATCCTCAAACACATTGGAGAAACAACATCAATAATCTGTAAAAGTAATGGGATGCAAAGAAAAATGGAAACACGATTCTCCCATTTGTTGTTCTGACTGTTGAGTATATGATAGAAAAGCATTGTACCATCACAGAAGTAATTCTTGATTCTTATTTTCAGTACATGATGTACTGCATGAAAGGAGCAAATTTAGTGAGCGGAGGATCTGAACCTGGCAGTAACCTACCAAACTGTAAAAAAACAATATTAGAGGAAAAGCATTTTAAGTTTACATGTTGCAAAATATATATGCCTACAAACTGCATCTTTTCCTCTTAATTTTCACAATATAAGATTAACATGTTAATAGAAGGAAGAGAAGACGAATACCGAGTAACAAACCACCACAACAAACTATGCATGAATTAGTATGCACTAAGCAGTTCCTAATTCTTGGCTTTCAGATCACCAAGATCTTGTGTAGCATTACCTTTTCCACATAGGTTTAACCGTTCCTGCATCAAGTTTGGACTCGCTATCGACAACCACTGATGAAGGTGTTGGCAAAGCCCACATGACACCTGCAGCGTCTATGGTAGCATGAGCACAGCAAGAAATATCAGCACATACCATTATTTTGAAATTTTGCTGCCACTGATCATTTGAATCAAGCTACATGCTTTTAATACCTATGTCACACAAAAGAAGACTGCCCCTTCAAGATAAAACAGCATGCGAGAAATTCCAGTCTAATACAAAATGCTAGATAGGGCACAACAACCAATAGGGGAATCAAGTCTCTCACCCTGACAGATATCTTACTGAATGGTTCCAGCTTTTGGGGCTCCTACAACTCCGACAAGTATTGGAAGCTCACCACCAACACCATCAAATCCAACCTACGATACAAGAGGGAAACACAGGAACTAATTTAGGATGGCCATTTACTGAACAAACACACCAAACAATAAACCTCTGAAATGCATACCAGGGAGCAGCAGCACCGACATTGTTGCTTGGACGAGCGAGCCACCATGCTACTTTTCCTTCCTAAGCCGCTGCGAATAAACATTCCTACAGATCCACCACACAAATTGGTCTTTCTCTTTATTTGTCCTGCAAGAGACAAAGGAAGAAATAAATTCATGTGTAAGAATTGATATATGAGAGCGAGATTTAATGTGGTCATTGATGATGCTCCACTTTCCTCCTTTCAAGCCATCAACGATTGACGACGATGCAACCAAGAACCATCCGCATACCATCTCCTTGTCACTGATACACCGGCACTCAAATAGGCATGTTGTTTATACAAACAACGGACAGAGCAACACCTGCAGCACATACACGACATGGTCACACATCAAACTATCAAGAAAATTCCAAATGAACAAATGGACATGCTTAACTAATAATACCAATCGATCGGGAGCTCACCACAACCAACATCAAATATTGCGGCAAGATGCATCGCAACATGCTGAAATGTTCTGGCCGAGAACTACAGGCCCACCACCAGGAGCTAGCATCCTCTCGTGCCTCAGTAGGGAAGAAGCTTAAAAAATACATTTACATAGTTGAAATCTTCCCCTGCAACATGGTTGAACTTTCATCAAACACCTTGTAGGCATAGAAAAAAACGAATCTGCACACAAACAGATTATATATGTTGCAGGGATTAAAACAAAGGAGTAAAGGGGAGGAGGAGGAGCAGAATCAAGAGGAAGAGAGGAGCGTGTGCACCTGCTAGGGGGGCAAACACGCGAGGTTAGTCAGTCAAGGCTGCAACAGGGTGGACGTTCCATGTGAAGTCAGCTGAGTCGGCTGCTTCTACTGTTGACCAGCCAAGAACTGGGAGCCCCACCAAGGGAGCATCCTATCGTGCCTCAGCAGGGAGCGAGATGTAGAGCACAGCAGACATGCGAGCGGCGGCCCTTATACCTTGCACCAAGGAGGATGGAGAGGGGACCTGCAGAGGATGGAGAGGCAACCCGCAGCGTAAGCAAGTGGACCTCCTTCCGAGCGACGGGGAGCAGCAAGTGCTGGGGAGCACTCCAAGTTCCAAGGGTGAGGTGACCTGGGAGGTGGAGGTGGAGGAGAGGCCCAACAAGCTCGAGCAGCGTCGGCGGAGAGTGGCAGCAGGTGGAGGTAAGCGCAGCGGGAGGGGTTTGGGGAAGGAAACATGGGAGGGGTTCGGGGGAGGAGACCGATTGGGTGGCGCCGGCTTGCAGGGATTGGCTTTAGGTTTCTACCAGGGGATTTTTAGCCTGCCCCGCTTACATCCACACACACCCCACTAAACAATTCGGTGAGAGGCTGCAGCCTGGCCCCGAGAGCATCCGGACCCACTGGCAGAGAACAGATCCATGTACGCTTAGCAGCAGGCCAAAACACTGTTGGCAGGGGTAAATAAGTCCGTGAATCCATGGTCCGGGTTCGCTCTCAGGGCTCGATCCGACGGCCAAAAAGCGCTAATCGCTGTGGTAACTTCCAGGGGTTGCCACTATTATACTTCTAGATGCTGCAGGTACATGGAGTAATCAGAGCACAATCACATATTTCTGATGGCAGATTTACATACCAAAAATTTCTACCTTACAGTAACTCGATTATATTTTATCAATAGTCTATATTGGTTTCACTTCATATGCAAGGAAAATCTGCGGCTACTTCCTAAGTCCCTACAGTGAGCATGGTTGCCATCTGCGGTACATATTGATCAACGTATTCCAGAATGGATACAAATATACATCAAGTAGTAAATCACCATTCAACAACCAAGAATTACTGCAACAAATCTTCTAACTAGAACCAAGACACCTTGAATCCACCGTGGACCAAGATCCCTAGAATCTCATAAATTCAGGGAGGGTGACATGGGGACGAACAGGAGAAACATGAGCTTACCGACGATGTGCTAGAGAAGCATGAAGCTCCGTTTTTTCTGCACTACGTAGTCAACATCATCTCCAGGCTTCACCCATGCAACAACAGTTGGTCCTATGAGAGACAAAAGCTTACTGTCAAGTGCATAACAAGAGCTAATTATATTTATAGCAGCTACCATATAACGAAACAGGGTTAGGGGAACAATCCATTCCACTCTACCAGAAAGAGTATAGAGAATTAGCTTACTTCTGAGTAATAAGAGAAAAAAGCTTACTGATGTTTTTGACCAATCCATGTGTTCATTAATTATTAAAAAAACATGTCTGATGATAATAGGCCATGTCCCAGAGTTTCATCTGCGGGTACATGGAGCACATAAAAAATAATAATATACATGAACAATCATAGATGCACTTGTTTAATTCTCACAAAATACAGAATTATTCCAGCAAGGTAGACGAGGTACATTTCATACGACCTAGCCAATGAGGCAATAATAATACAAGGTTCAGTACAGGGGGGGGGGGGGGGGGGGCGCACACACGGGGCATAAGTTCAAAAGAGAGCTCAGGCTGATAAGCTCCTGCCTGGGTTGGAAAAGCAAAGGACACAGCAACCAAAATAAAAAAATCTGATCTTTTTACAATGAGATGAACATGTGTTCTAACTGCATGCGAAGTTTCACCGAGAAAAGCCCGTGCGGTAGATTTATTTTTTCTTTCAGACTACCACTACAGATGTCTCTTCTCTGCGAAATTTCATATGAATTTAGAACATGCATATATTCATTGTAAAAAATAAGTTTTTTTATTCTGTTTGCCATTTTATTTGACTTACAGGAGCCAAAACTACGAGCCCCCATAGGTTAACTACTAACTTATGGAGTAGTGCGAGTGGGACTCCTTCAAACGACACAAAGGATAGATCGTGGCGATGCCACGAAATATTTATTGACTACTATAGAACTTAAGACTGGAAGTGAATCACGGCAGGGGAAGCCATCATCGTTGAATCCGCTGTAATCTTCTTCCTCAATGAATCCTTCTCCTCGTCTGTTCGTGGATAACTCGAAGGACGAACCTCGATATGAGGAAACCTCTCAGCGCAGATCTTACACACCTTCCTATCATGCAGAGATACCTCCTTGATGTTCACCGCAGTTTTCACGACACGCCTGATGTATGCCATGAAGATGCTGTCGGACTGGAAGCCATATATGGTTAGCTTGGCCAGATTCTTGTGCTTAAAATCAATGGAAGATGGCTCCCACTTCACATCTGTTTTCTTGGAGACGCTTTTTTGTGACTCCCTGCAACACTTATGATCCCATACTGTGATGCAAAGCTTCTCTAGGCATGGTGCAGCTTCAAGAAAGAACATTGTCCAAGAGATATCACATTCTTCGGGAAGATTGTCGAGATTCACGATATGTAGTTCAGCAAACACAGGGGCGAGCACCCTACGGCATTCTGGTCGAATCCAAATCTGGAACATGTAAAAAAAAAGTAATAATGAGTACAACCTGTGCATGAATTACATCCTAAAGTGATAGAAAAGACCCACTTAAGTAACTACTGTTGCATATAAACAGTGACAACAACAGAAAGATGATTGGAGAGAGTACCTTCTCACTTTGAAAATTCAGATACAGATCGCGGACAGTCTGGGCATTAGCAAGCAGCTGGCTTAGTTCGAGGGTCTTGTCTGAAATACCTGCATTAGTGAGGCTTAGCTCCCAAAGCTGAGGGACAAAACCAAGAACCAAGGGATTTTCATCACTGGGCCAATAATCATAGGTCATCCGTTGGAGCTTTGGTAGACTGCTAAGCTCCACCGTTTTGAATTCCCCAAAGGTGATAGCAAACTCAACGAGTCTAGCATGTTCTACACGCAGCACCGAACATATCCCTGCGTCGCACTCTACGAAACATAATGACTCCAACCGCTTGCAAGCCGTAAGGATGTTGGTTATGTCTAATTCACCAAATCTCATATTCTGCAGATGCAGTCGCGTGAGACCAGCAAATGCATCTGGACAATCGCGAAGAAAATTATTGAACTGCCGGGCAAAGAGCAGGAGATAGGCCTTGGTGCAATTTTTAAAATCCCTCGGCGTCAAGATTTCGAACTCAGCTGCATCCAGTTTCTGGGTTGCCATGGCGTGGGCAACAGATTTTCCAATGGAGAGACAGCCAGAAGGACTCAATAAAAATGTGACCTTCAGCTTGCAGATGGTTATCTGTGGACACCTCGTACTAAGGATCTTGTCAGTCACATCAGCCACGACACCATTCCTTCGAACCAAATCGCGAAGGCTGAGATCAATGACGATCTGCGAGAGCATAGTGGGCAGCTTCAACATTTGCCTCGAGAGGATGCAGGTTCTTACAGCATCAAGTGTACCCACCCTCTCCAGAATGTTGAGGAGCAAGTCATTAGGAAGTTCGCTTAGCCTGTCCCCATTGTCAGCTGCTACCTGCATCTGCATTTAGGCAGGGGAAGAACTTAGTCATCGGTGATAGATTGATAAATTGACTTGCATCAAAGGAAAATAACAGTGACAAAACAAAAGCGACGACTTACATCACGGTGGCGACCCCTACTGGTGGACTTCATGGTGAGTCGATGAACAAAACCCAAGAAAAATATTATTATTATTCTTCACAACTGATGTTCCTTCAGTGTGCGGTAATCGTCGACGCCAGGGCAGAGCTTATTATAGCCTCCGCCGATCTTAGGAGGAGGAGACGGAGACGGAGACGGAGACGGAGGAGGTTTCCAAATCCTATTCAAGCTGGTGCACAATTCGTAAATCGATTGATCTACAAGCATATGACAAGATGCGGACATATAAAAACAGCTCCTTTTCCTAACACAAGCCCAGATCGATCCCTTTCTTCTTTCAATCCGACTACAGAAAGAAATTGGCAACTATTCCCTGCTTCTTACAATCATATGACAAGATGCGGACATATAAAAACAGCTCCTTTTTCTAACACAAGCCCAGATCGATCCCTTTCTCCTTTCAATCCGACTACAGAAAGAAATTGGCAACTATTCCCTGCTTCCTTGAATCCGAATACCCGACGAATTTGAGCTTCCCTCATCTAGAAGGTAGCCACTGGAGGGCCGGGAGAAAGAGTGGCGGTCGCCGCCACGCGGGGATGCGGTGAAGGGTGGGTGGGGGATGCGACAGCGTTAGGGCAGAAGATAGTCGGGGAAGCAGAGGGTGGGCACGTTGAATATCTCTGCCTCTGGGGTTTCTTTTTTGGTAAACCGCCGCCACTTTTATTCATTAATTAAATTGTCACAAGGGATACAATAAAAATCTGGAGACGTAGATTCGTGATATCCTATATCATATATCATATATAACTAAGAAATTCACCCACTAACATGTTTCTCTAAACATGCAGCTATACCACGTCATCGTGTGCCCACTAAATTGCCACATCATCGTCCCAATCCTTCCTATTGGTTGTCACCTGTCCCCACTATCATGCAGATGTGCCACATCTTTATTTTGTTTTTTTACTCAATTTTCTCTAACCCAAAACCATCCGATGGAAAAAGATGACCATCAATCGGTATCGGTATCCTAGTGACCTCTCTTCTTCTTCTCTCATAATCACATTATTAAACCTCATGTGTCCTTCCAGAGACGGCTCCTTTCCGCGCCACCATGTCTCTATACTAGGTAGGAAACGCGGCTTGCCGCTCGCTTGCCCGCTTCGCGGGCAACACTGTATAAAAAATCGTTTTGAAAGACAATAAAGCTAAAATATTATACATAGTATATTTTATTAGACAGAGAGTCATTTTGTATCATAAATAGAACATACCGAGGCTTGCGATCTAACCTTACAATCGGAGAACAAAATCTAAAAGAACCATGCTTCACAAGTGGTATCTAAAAATCGAGCACAAAAAATGCATAAAAGGATAGAACACATAGAAGAAGCGAGAATATAGAAATGTATTACAATAGTCATAAATAGAAGCTACAAACCTACATCAGTCAAATACTTAAATGAGTAGCATCCAGATTCATAGTAGGGACATAAATTTACGGAGGATTACAGTGGTTTATACACACCCAAAACATCGAAGACCTACATTTTATTTCACCTAGGTACCACATGGCAGCCTTTCCTAAAAATTGCTTCGTGGTCTTAGCAAAGCATGCCAATCCTTCGCAAGTAAAAGATGTCCAGGTGATGTGAAAAGCAGAATAGGAATATATGGGAGCCTGCATAAAAAAATAGTCAGGCGTGCGGCAGAGAGATCTTAAACTGCAACCTGCTTGTTTGTTTGAAACTGCTATCAACGTAGGCATGTATGATGAGGCATCTTAGTGATGAAAACCATACCATCGTACACATTGATATCATGTTGTGACAATGACTTGTCCATGGTTGGAATGTTATCATTGCTAGTGAACAACTCCCATGATCCTCTAGCCCTGATAGTTATAATGAATAAGTTATTCATATTGATCGAATGTAGTTGACACTTGATAGTGCAATACATATTCATGGATGGCAAAGTATGACCAAACCGGACCAAGTAACCCCTGGTCTGAACTGGTTAGACCGAAGCGTGCATCGCATCCTCTGCTCTGCTTCCTCGCCTTGCGTCGGCGGCCAAACGCCCCTGTCCACCTCATTGTTGTACTTCGTCGCCTCGCGCCCTTGGTCGTGAACGACAAGGCCCTAAAGGACATCCAAAAAGTCCCATCCCGCTTTGCGGCCACCGCCACGAATATGCCACTCGCGCAGGTGCTCCAGTTCCACATGCCGCCGCCTTTCGGCACGTTCAGATAGCCCACGTCAAGGAGCACTGCGTGACGTAAGATCCACACCACAGGCACCAAAACGGCGGCGGGCCGTCGTCGCAGGGCAGCAGCAGCGAGAGTCGCAACAGTGCTGCGGACCAGGTGTGCTCAAGAAGGTCGGTATCAAGAAGTTGCTTAATAACAGATACATACCTTACTTACCTTACTCTATGCACTCAACTGCTTCCCTAAATTTTTTACAGAAAGAAAGAATTCATACTAATAATATTGTTTGCTTGACTTGTTGGGACCTGGAAGAGAAAGAATTCAAGGTAGGTCGAAGGAATTGGACGTAGGAGATTCATAATGATAGTCTTGAGCTAGGACAACAAGAAAGTGGCAAACAAAGTATTTAAGATTATAATGTAGATTCAGGCAACATTATGTTGCTGATTTGTATTTTTTTGTTTTATTTGTGTCTGCTGGAATGATTATGGCTAGCAGCTGAAATTTTAATGTAAAATATATGCATGCCTATGAACTTAAATTTAATGATGATGTCCAACAGTATTTTATCTGTATTTTGACAGCATTTAGTCCAGAATATGGACATCATTTTCATCTAATACTTGACGTATTTTATGTTGTGATCATATGCCGCTCTCTGCCTGCAAATTGGTACAAATGTTTGAGCGTATTTTCTCTAAAATTTCACAGCATTTTGCTTCAAGCAATTGACAGCAAACGTTCTGCATTTTGACAGGTAATGTTCACTACACAGATAATATTTTAACAGCAAATCCGCTGCAATTTAGGTAAAGATTTTGACAGCAAAAGATGGTACACAACAAATGTTACAATACAAATCAGCATGATTTCGACAGCAAACAAAAATATCTGTACCAAAAGTTGATAACGAAGAGTGCATTTTACATGATCTGCGGTACATTACACCCATAGAGACATAGAACATGATCAGGACCAAGTGTATATTACATAATCATCACTACATTAACAAAAACAAAAAGGAAATTTAGGGCTTATTTCTGCATGATCTACTCCTCTCCACCTTGCCCTGCATCTGCTATTTAATTTTGTCTGCCATAAACCCACCACTTTAGGCTCCATTTCCCCCCTAATTTCTCTGTTGTGATGGACTGAGAACTTGTGACATGATGTAGATGGGACTGAAAACTTAACTCAAGATTAGCATGAACTGGAGCTGGCTGAAAGCTCGATTATGCATGCGCAGTAGTTTTTTCTTGGGCTCTTCTTAGCTGGTACTTGAACATGGACAGTAGGTATAAAGCCATGAGCCGTAGGTGCAACCTGATGGACATAAGAAGTTTTCCTTGTTTGACAGTACAAGTAATTATGGAAAAAACATGTTACTATTCCATGGGAAAAATTATGTTAGTAAAATGGCAGGAAAAATCATATAAGTAAAATACAGGAACAATCATGCAAGCGGAAATGCAGAAAACATTTACCTGTGTTGCTTCTTTCTTCTTTCTTCTTCCTTCTTCCTTCTTCCTTCTTCTCTTGGATGCTCTAGTTTCTTTTTTGAATTTTTGGCTGCTCTAGTAAAGCAGACCAATTTTTACCCATGTCTGATTTTGTGCTCCATTTAGCATGCACTGACAGATTCCTCGCTGCCTCTCTTGCCCTATAGTTCCCCTACTGATCCTAACTCCAGAATCAAAGTTACTGAATTTCCAGAATTTTCAAAAAACACTCTTTTACAGTACAAGGTACCTAGTCAAATCCACATCAAATCAAGCTAAAGACCACCTAACATGCCAGAATTGCCTCTATAATCTACAATACTACACCCTAAACAGATTAAATCGTCGAATCCCAACACGAATTTACCACCAAAACAACCCTAAAGCCCTAACGAATATATGCATATACTATAATTTGTAAAATATGACCCCAAAGTCTCCATATTCTATAGTTCACCCAAATCCAAGGAGTGAAAAATATAAACCAAAATAAACCCAGATAGTGTCAAAACCAAGAGACACTGAAGTGGCCAACAAACTCCAAAGTGAACATTACAAATTTTGGAGGTAGAAGGAAGCAGACCAGAAGGAATCAAGGAACCGGAAGAGATGGGCAGAGAAATTCCTCTTTCTTCGCTTGCGGCAAGAACAATAGACGACAGATCCGTGAGCACATAATCAAGATGTTCAAACTACAAAATTATCAAGGAAACAGCTGCATCAAAGAACAACTTATTTTTGCATGATGTAGGGATTATTGGTTTGCTGACCATATCCAACACTTATTGTTGAACCATTATTTGTTTTTCTTGTAACAACTCTATTTTAAACGCAAGAAAATTATTGCGTTTATCTACGAATCCAACACTATTACTGGTCCAAGTACCTTTGGCAGTCTCATAACATTATCCGAGATAGAGCGATGCCGTCTTAGTCAGCACGTCGAATGGTGCTGCCCTAGGCCTTCTGAAGATCAATCGCAGGCTGCATTCTGCCACTTCCGCAGGTGTGGCTGTCGCAACCCTAGGCCTACACTGATCCCTTTTGGTCTATAATTTGACTTACTTTTTTCAAGGAGAGAAAGAAAACCAGGTGACCTACTTTTTTGACCGACTCTGAGACGGAGTTCAAAAAAAATATTTCCAACATACAATCCAGGTAATCAACAATTCGTGAGAAAATGTTAAAGTAAATGTGAAAACAAATAAAACATCGGTGCGTTAGATATACAATATACATCCAAGCAAGAAAGTATGCACAATCGCAAGAAAAGGCTACTGTCCTAAGACTACTGATGCAGTAACCACCTCTGGTATAAGAGGAATATCACATATAGGGCCTTCCACTAAACAATAGTTATTGTACGGAGTCTACACCAATTAGGAGAAGTACTTGAGTTGGTCCTGATTTTTTGTTTTGCTTGTATACATTAGTAAGAAGGTAAATTATCAGTCACACATGGAGAAAAAACCCAAACTGTTCAATCTTTCAAGAATCTAATCAAATATTTTACTCTTAGCCATAAAAAAGACACAAATGGTTGTAACTCCAAAATTTTAAAAGAACCATACCTATTCAATGGCTAACTAAAGCAGTACTGTCGCAATATACTTTTACTGGCAAAGTATTACAAGCAGTAAGTGGTTGATCCCCATGCGCATCAAACATTGTCAAGCAAAAAAAACACAGGGAAAGAGACGTTACATGAGACATTACATGTTTCAACATATATATGCACATTGTCTTGGTAGTGAGGAAACTTTAAGTCAGAGATGCGATCAATTGATGTTTAATAGTCCAAATCCTCACAGTTACATAGTTTAAAATTTAATATTTTCTTGTTCCACTTAGTTCGATGCAAAGTTACTACAAAATTAAGACATGTAAAACATTTCTTAATGAAGTATGCAAGCAATATTTAACTTGTAGAGAATGGAGTGCGGTACATGAAGTAATCAAGAAAATATGAAAATCAAATAACAATTTCAAGTGTAGTACCTTGTAGTCCATATATTCATCAAAGATGGTCTGCATTTTGTATGGTGGATCATACATGAGAAAGTTCAGTATTAACCACCAGAAGACCTACAAAAGAGAAGAGAACATTACATTTCTGCAAGTTAATATCTGGAGCGTGCTCAAGTTGATTCTTCTCCCTTTTATACTGAGCTATGAACTGCAGACATCATTAATTCGGAAAAAAGATTTTACTCAAAGCATATAGACCTACAAATCCAATGGATGCAAAGAACCACACGAAGCCCAAACAGTCTCGCTAATCATTCAATCACAAAAGGAGGAAATAACCAAAATGACAAGAAACCCCGGCATGAATTGGAATGCTTATAAAATTTAGTTAGATTTCAAAACCCTTATCTGATCAACCCTGCAATCCATAATTTACATGTATCATATGAATCATAAATTGGAACGCTGCATACACACCTCTCCTCCCGCTCTCTTCTGATCACCACGGGTTCTCTTCCTATCCATAACTAGTGAGACCTATATATAAAAATATAGATCATGTTCATGGATGTAACTGATTTGGAACTATGGAGAAAATTCTTTTACCTCGTGAAGAAACTGCCCTCAGTTTAAAAATGTTTGTTTTAGTCTGTTACATAACATGAAAAATATCAAAGAGGCTAACAATAGTTTAACTAAAAAACTGATAGATTCAAAAACCAATAATCAAGAAGGTACTTACAAGTTCCTTAAGAGCAGCAAGGGAACCTCTTGTTTTCTAAAATTATTCTCCCTCATTTTCATAAATCAGGATTCCTCTGAAGTAATTGCAACTGACAATACATCATTCCTCGTATTTTAACAATATGTGAGTCAAAAACATGTAGTGTGCTCCACCAAGCTGTTCAATACTCTTACTATGTGCTCAAACTGAATTTTTATCAGGAACATAACCCATGAACCTGAGGGGGAGGTTTCTTAAGTTTCTTGGAATTTATTTACCTGTCAACCAATATGTTCCCTTCTGGGTGAATTATAAGATACGATGTTGCGCCATATGAGTTCTCAGAATGGTAGCCATAGAGGTAAACAGCCTGAAATATATAGGTGTAGAAAATGATTAACCAACAATCTAAGTAACAAGCACACAACTTTTTGGTGCTGAATTTTTTATTTAGTATAGGAAGTAAAAGAGTGAGCATAGATGAAAATTATTATACAGGGAGATGGCGAGGGGGAACATGTTCTGCACTTGGAGAATATCCTTTGCAGGCCTGTCAGTGTGGATCAAGGCCATCGGGCAGGAGAGCAAGGCCTGCAAACGTACATGTAAATAACATGATCAATGATCAATTATTCCTGAAAGAGCAAGAAATTCTATCTAATAATTTGTTTCTTCGGGTTTAAGCATGACGGAACTGATGAAAATGTATGCAAACACCCGTACTGCACTGACTGAATAATCACAGCTATATGACTGATTGAATCGATTGATTGGCTGAAGAGGGCATTTTAATTGGAGGCTGGAAGTGGCTAGTGGTTATGATGATTTTTACCTGCAGTGCTTTTGTCCTGGTCTCGTCGGAGCTGGGCTGCGCCGTGACGGCAGACATGCCGTCCACCCGTTTGAACACCTCCGACGCCATCCACCGGCAGGTGGCACAATCGATGCACCGCTCATCTGCATAGTAAATGAATATATGATTTAAGGTCCACGGGTGCATAACTTACAAGAGCAAACACCTCAATCATTTTTCTGAGCTCTGGTCAGCCCAAAATGAAATGAATTAAAACCAAATATGAGAATGGAGAAGCCATGTTAAATGACATAAGTCAGGACAAGTACAACTACTTAAGTAATACAGTAGCATATTCATCATATAAACAAAAGCCAAGCTTTTTGAACACATGAAAAAACAAAGATGCATAATTGATAAAAAGAATGATAAGTAGGTACTTTTCTAATGCCACAATAACATGGAAAAATAGGAGTTACAATGATGGATGGCATCAACTAAACGGTTGAAAGGGACAACTGCGCTGCAATAGGCAATAGAATGTGTCAGGTGCTAATAGATGTGACATGTGAACGTGAGTCAATTTGTATTAAATCATGCAGTGCTCACCTTTGAGGATTTTTCATCTGTGTGATCTGAAAGTTGAGTCCACTCCCTGTTTACTACTTCACTGCCTGAATTCTAAACTGAACAAATGCTTGCCACTAAAGAGGTAGGAAGTGAGAAAGAGAGAGGAGATTGGGGTCGCCCCTGCCATGGCCACAGCTGCACCTCATCCTCCACAACACTTCTATGCTCCCCCAGGAAAGAGAGCGAGCAAAGCAGGGATTGAGGTGAGAGATAGAGACGAGCCTGTCGGGGCGCAGTCCAGGACGAAGGTACCATCTCTGCTCCAGAGGGCAGACGAGTGGCGCACCGAGGGAGGAGATGCAGCAGTGGCAAACGAGCTTGGGAGGCTCCCATCGTCGACGCCGCCGCACACACGCCCGGACGCCACGAGGGATAGCTGCATGGCCTCGGCCAGCACGGTCGGGGTCGAGGTAGACGAGGAGGCTGCCGTGGTCGCCGCCGAAAGGTTGGTTGCTCCTCCACCACTGCCCTGCATCTCGGTGTTCCCCTCGTGCGGTCCCCTTCTCGCGCCACTGCCAAAAGAAAGCTAGAAGATAAGATCTGGATGAGACAGGGATGGACGGCGCAGGTCGATATACTCGCGGTGCATGGGCGGCCGCCACCTCGGAACCACCGACGAGCTCCGCCGCCTCCACGAGTCTAGCGAGCTCCGGCGCCGCCTTCCTGGCCGCGTGTGCGCTGTGCGGCCCCGTGCCTCCGTCGACGAGCGCGACCACGCCATGGACGCGCCCTACCTCGAGGAGCTCACCGCCCTGCTCCCGCGCGGCCGCCGCGTCACCCTGCCCCAGGCCTTTGTGGGAGGCCGCCACCTCGCCACCACCGACGAGCTCCGCCGCCTCCACGAGTCCGGCGAGCTCCGGCGCGTCTGCCTCCCTGGCCGTGTGCGCGCGGTGCTGCCCTTCCCTTCCCTCCACTGGGCGGGCGGCTGGAGACGACGGGAACGCGTGGGCGCCTGGGCGGGCGGCCCCTGTGCGTGATAGGGTTTGGTTGGGAAGGACGAGTTTGCCCCTGTGCGGTCTGTGAAACCACAATGAAGCCACCGCGCGGCTCTAGCGCTGAAACTCACACCAGTTCGACACGCTCCCACGGTCTCTGACCAGCGGACCTTGCAAAACGCAGGCCCCCAAATGAGTGAGGGTAGCTGGCGTGTATGCCTGTGCGAGTCCAAAGAAGTGGAGGGAGCGGACGGTCCCGATGCGTTTGTCAGCTCAATCAGACGTTGTGGGATGCCGGTGGCCTCTAAAAGCTCCCTTGGGGGGCTAGAATATTACTTCTTGATTAATACATTCCTACAAGTCGACTCCTTGCAGATGGAAATCTACCAAAGAAGTGGTAATCTTCTTCAATCTTCTAATGGTACTACCGTGCTCCTCCATCAAATCTTCCATCTCTCTACAAGATCTTCTTCAATCTTCACTATTATCGTATATGGAACTATAGACATTGAGACCCTACGGTACAAACTTCCCACGTTGTCGGGATTTTCTCAATTACTTTTGAATTTGTTTAACCTACCAGCGATATTCTGTTTTGATTGCCGATTATTTTGCTACACTTGATAATTTATTAAAGTTCTCCATCAACGTATGAATTTTAGCAATAATTTGAAAAGAATTCTTGCAGGAATAAAGATAGATTTTTTCCCACGACTGGGGATAATTACGAGCAGCAAGAGCAATTGATAGGTCGATGTACTCATATTTCTATCCGTGGACTGGCTTTTCCGGTGTTGCACTGCATGTCCATACCTGCGGTGTTTTGTGCTGGCATTCTCGCCAGTGATTATCTTGGGACTTCCGTTCCTCCTAGGTACTACTCCCTCCGTTCTAAAATATGAGACGTTTTAGGTTGTGTAAAATAAGTCTAGATTCGTTTTCTTACCAAACCTAAAACGTCTTATATTTTGGAACGGAGGGAGTAGTTAGCAAGCACTTTACTATTGACACCTTGATGCATGTTTACTATCGGCGAAATTCATTTAACTGACAACAACTCTTTGTTTTCTTGATTTTATTTTAAAGTTGTTTCTTAATTTTTCTACTCGGCTGCTAAGATGGCACAATGGGTTATGCAGAACCTTATTCATGTGCCCCAAAGCACGCGTGGTTGACCCCTTTGGCCCTTTCCCGACACAATCCTTGAAAAATCCAAGATGATGGGCAATGGAGTCGGCACCGACAATTTCTGGTAAGAAAAATATCAGCACGAATAAATCAGTTTGCATAATACTGACTTTTTTTCATGAACTGTTATTATTACATCTCGGGGATGATGACTGTAAGTTTAGGCTCTGCTATCACTTAGCAAACTTCTGGTAAGAAAAAATCAAAATAAACTCTACTATATTGAATGATATTCTCATAAATTTGACAAGTTAATGCGTTTTTTCATAGATATCAGGACTCTCTGTCTTTGGTGCGTTCAAATGGAAAACAAATATCCAAACTTAACTCAAAGTTCGTCAGGAAATAGCTTCCAAGATCATTGATTAGTTGTTCGAACATATTTATTATTTTTAAACTACATGGATAGTTTTTTAATGTTTACTGCACTACTAGGAAAACAGCAATTAGTGGCGCACGTGGAAAAGCCATCCATGGCGCACTGCCCGTGCGCCACTAGGCTTGCGCTGCGGCTGTCTCATAGCCGTGGCGCACTGCCTAGTGCGCCACGCATGTGCAGAGATAGGCGTGGCGCACATGCCAGTGCACCACGGATACCTGTACAGGTGCGCTACAAGACTTATTTTCTGTGGCGCATTTGTCAGTGCGCCACAAGCCTGCGCAGGTGCGCTTTAGGCACTGTGCGCCAGGTGTATTTTTTTTTAATTTCAGGGCCACATGATATACAATACAGATTATATAGGCAGATATACATACAGATATAAGATATACAGTTATATATATAAATATACAATTCACAAAACAAGATTAAAACAAATACATATAGATAAGTCTCATACATAAATACATAAGTTATACATTATTTCGATCAAGTTATAAAGCAGTTGGTGACATGCGAATACATGTGTCGATTGAACAAGTTAGAGCTCGGAAGCTCGCCTAGACATCTAAACTAGCTAGACACAAACGCGAGATAAACAATCAAAGAAGATAAGCATGATCACCGCGACAAAGGTGTACGTCTTCATCTAGTTCCTCGTCCTAACTCCCGCTAGATAGCGCGTGTATCTAGCTTCCGCCTCCGCCATAGTGTTATACCCTTTGTAGCTATTTTCGCTGAAACGGTGCACCTGTCTCCGGCAGTCTTCCTAATCATCGTAGACTCCGAAAACCCGTCCCTTGTACACGACGTACCACGTCATCTACAAGTTGACAATAATAATTAACCGGTGACTGAAAAAACATGTATAATCAAATTCGCATATGAAGATACACTTATAAAAAGTACTCCTAAATCAAAAAGACCAAACTCAAAATGCATGCCTCATATATAACTAGGTTGTTCGACACAGCAATATGCTATGATGGAACCGTCCGCCAAGTAGGATGCACAACACCTGGACCTGTGCATAGCACAAGGCGGACAATCTCATCGCAGCATATTCACATATATAGTGTGCCACGACATTTCAATCATCGGTATTATTCTCGAAAAAGACCAAAGTAACTCTAAAAGCATGCCTCATATATAACTAGCTAGGTCGTTGGACACAGGAATATGCTACGATGGAACTGTTCGCCAAGTAGGATGCACAACACCTGGACCTATGCATAGCACAAGGCGAACAATCCCATCGCAACACATACACATATATAGTGTTCCACGATATTTCAATCATCGACATTATTCTCGAAAAAGATAAAAGTAACTCGAAAAGAATGACTCATATATATACATAGGTCGTTGGACACAGGAATATGCTACGATGGAACCGTGAGCCAAGTAGGATGCACAAGACCTGGACTTGTGCATATCACAAGGCTCACAATCCCATCGTAGCACATTCACATATATAGTGTGCCACGACATTTCAATCATCAGCATTATTCTCGAAAAACGAGTATGGAAAAAAGAAGGACCAAAGTGAGCAAAGGACCAAAGAGTAAGCAAAAAAACCAAGAATTGATTGATATATAATAATAATAAGCAAAAGAAATAAGCGATAATTCATAAACCTAATAAGATAAGTAGTAGCATGTACACTTGTCCACACACACAAAGGTCATCTATAGTTTGTAACTACAACTATGCCAACATCAAGCCTTCTGGCTCGGCTTAGGGAACGAGAGGACGCCTTGTCTCGTCATGAACTTCCTATAGTCACCCTGCATCTCTAGGCGATCTTCTATGTCACGGTTATTCGGGATATTTCCTCCGTAGAAGATTCCCCCAAAGTCATGACATCACGAAAGATGATTGCCCCCAAATTGCTGTTGGATACGATACATCTCTTGTCTAATATCTAAATCAGTGATCTTTGCCTTTGCTTCGGCCCACTGTTTGAGATGGTCTGGCAGCGTAGAATTCTGCTGGTCAAGTAGGAACGCCCTCATGTGATGGAGTGCGTAGTAGGCTTCCTTACTGTTTTTCGGCTGCTTCATGCAGGGGAACTCCGTTACGTGGTTGAAGACGTGTCTGCCAAACTTGACCTTCGTACGCACGAAGGTGGTGCCTTCCGTCGAGGCATAGCCAGTGAGAGCATCATCCAGAACTTCCTTGATCTTGTCGTAGTTTTTCTTCTTTTCTAGACTCCCCGAGTCGAAATACGTGGCGTGGGAATGCTTCGGCGATAAGGATATGAGCGTGCAGTGTTCATCTCTGCACAAAAAAATCAAATGGAATGTGTTGGAAAAAGAATGAGGATAATCTAATAAAGTCAATCGACGGTGGCGAGTGAATAACGACTTACTCGGGAAAGTAAGGCACGAGAATGTATTCCTTTGTCTTGTTCGCCACGAGGATTCTTTTTCGGTACGAGGCCACGCTACGTCGTTCAGCGGGGGAACCCAAGCAGTCGTCACGCATGTAGTAGGGGTCCACTATAGCGATGCCCGGTGTGTTCTCTCTAATGATCTGCATGGCCAGGCTGAGAGAAAACAGGCGGACCATGGTATAGTGCAACGGGTATAGGTGTAACATATTGAAGATGTCGTCGAACCGCAGGAAGAACAGATCTGCAGGGGCATTGTTGACGAAGCCCAAGCCTGGTGGCACCTTAACCACGAATACCGGGTGTGAGGGATCTTTCTCCGATAGAAGGCGTCTCTCTATCGTCAGCACGCCATCATGCACACTCTGCAGTTCCGAACTGGCGAGCCTCCGCAAATTCTTAGGTAGCATGGGCTCACCTGCCACATGAATCCTCCACATAATACCCTCGGGTCTTGGTGGCCCGTCCCGAAACCTGATCGGATTCGCAGTTGTTGACGCCACCGGCTGGCTCGAGCTGCTAGATTTTCTTTTCCTGCCCTTTTTTCCTTTTGGAGAGCGGGCAGGCACCGCAATCTGAGCACCGACCGCCCTATGTAGTGTGTCAGGGCTTAGAATAAAGGGTCGGTTGGTTGTATCAGCTGTCTCTGTAAAGGCGCAAGCTGGAGGCGTCTCCTGAGAACCAAACAGGTGCTTGGTGATAGCGGCTTTCTTTGTGGGGCCACCAGCTAGGTCTTCGTTGCTAAACTGAGTGTTGAAAAAGTGATCATTCCAGTCTTCGTCGTCCTCGGTCGGATCCTGCGCCATGTGCATATCATCAACATGATCATCCGACCCACCGCGTGGAGGTGACGACGAGGGCGGTAAGGGGGCGTTGCCACCGCTTGTCGCTGGCACGAGTACAGGCGGTGCTGTTGTCTGTGGCGTGATGGCCCCCTCCATCCCCAAACGGATCATGCTCTTTGGCCATTGCAAGAATAAGACGAAGCAACTTCTGAGGACAGCCGGCTCTTCTTCATCCGCTCCTGGGGGTTGAATGGGAGGTTCCAGGTCGTCGCCGCCCCTTAGCACCCGACTAATTTTAACCATGTGCATGCTATCTAGCATCGGCCTTGAGTGGAACGTGCGCTGCAAGGGTTGAATGATGGTACCCTTGGCAACATCCCTCAGCTCGTTGTTCACGTAGCATAAGAGAGTGCAAGGAACATCCGTCTGCGGAAAACATGTACGGCGTCGTCAGAGATGCCATAAGAGTAATAGATGGCGTGAAAGGCGGTAAAGCAATTTGTTTACCGTGATGGCGTCGAGATCGGCTAATGTCGAGGCGCCGCATATGGCGACGGGCGTGCAAGAGACGGAAGGGCTGCTTGATGGCGCGGTGCTGGCCGCCGGTGTATTCTCCCTACCGCCGGGTGCTTGGAGCTCCGGTGCCGCCGCGACGATGGCAGTGGGGCCACCAACATGTACTCCAGCGCCGCGGTGATGGCAGGGGGAGTCACCAACACTTGCGGCGCCGCGGTGCTAGCGGGCGGAGTCACGAACACGTAGTTCGCCTGATTCGTTGGCGTCACGTTGTTCGAGTGGCTGCTGACCATGCTTGGAATCGGGCACGGCCCTACTCGACCACCTGCACTCCAGTTCGCTATTGACTCCACCAAGGTAGGCAGGAAGGACATGAGGGTGATTGCCAGGTTGTCTTGGACGATCTGCGGGATCCGCTCCACTTGTTCCTTAAGTTCTTGAACCTCGTGGTTTTCCTCCTCGCTCCTTCCCGACGGCGCCACATGCGTCCTCGGCGGTGGACCAAAATGATCCACCCAATTCTTACCCCCGAGGCCATCCAGACGGCCAGCCGACGACGGCTTCTTAGTAACCGACTCTATTTTCTTGGACCAGTTCATCGCCCTGTTAAAAGCGTTATCCCACCGGGTGGCCGCCGTCGACCCCTGGGATGAGGAACCCTGGGATCCATGACTAGCAACAATTTCCTCCTCCTGCAGAAGAAGTAATAGTGAATCGTTTAGATCATCGATTAGAATGCAATCGAGTTGATCCGCAGTAATTAGATTATACTTACCATAATTTCCTCGAATTCCTTCACCTCAGGATCTTTGTTTGGTTTTTGGGTCCACGTGGTAACGGGCCCTGATGAAGTTTCGAACCTGCCCGGGTTCGAATTTCGCAAAGGGGTTTTCTATCCCCTTGGATCTATACTCTTCGTCCCCCTTATTCCATTTGGCCTCTGCGGTTCTGTATCCACCAGATCCGAGATGGTGATGACCTATATTCATCGCCTGCAGCACCTTTCCCGATTACTATTGGCCAGGGCTCTTTTGGATTCACACCTCTCCTTGAACTCCCGGAACTAATCTTCGGTGATCTGCGGGTCAAACTTCTGGATCTCCTCGAGACTTTTGCCTTCTTTATAGATCTTCTTCTTTATCCGGGTTCTCCAGCTGGCCAGAGCGGTGCTCATCTTTGTGAGGGCGGATTTGTTTACTTCGTTCCCATGATAATTTGTGTTCTGATACTTAGCGGGGAACTTGTATCTTGCGTGCAGCTTCTCGAAGAGGAGTGTGCGCAAGTGGCCATTATCATATGCCGGAGATTCTCGGTGTTGATCGAGATGGTTGTCCGAGTGATCGCCGCCACTTGCCCACCGTACCCTTTGACGACAAGGTCGGGCTCCAAAGGAACCCCTGTTGGGCTCACTTCGGTAATTTCCTCCCTGACCGTGCCGACCGTGTTCGGGCGCCGGTCCTTCGGCTTCTTCTTCTTCTTAGGAGGATTGCTACCACTCCCTGTGCCCTCGCCGCCATCAGTGGTTTCATCACCCGCCGTTCCTTCGGCTTCTTCCTCCGCGTCTTCCATCTCATCATCCTCGCTCTCCGAAGGATGGTATTCTTCATCGTCTTCTAGCCGCTGGGCCGCCTCCCAGAATGTCAATTGTTTATTCGGAGGTCTGAGTTCTCCTTCAACGCTGATGCGCTTAGAACATCCAGCCTCGTTGTTGTCACACATCTTTGCACTAATAAAAAAATTGGTTAAATGCACGGAAAAATCCGGCATGACCTTTGCTAATTTTCTTAAACTAGGAGTGCCCGATTTCTGCCGAAACGGAAGTTAATCAACATTCCGGCAAAAATCGGGACTCATTTCATACAAGAACCTGCATACACGACATAATAAAGTGCCTCATACAAGCACAAGCACAATTTCAAGTGCTACAATTATATCACCACAGATTATATCACATGTCATTGATGATAGCAAGCAAATACATGCAGATTATAGCACATGTCATTATATGACAGCAAGCAAATACAAGTTTATATGACAACAAGTAACTTATATGACAACAAATATGGTCAGATTATATGACAGCAAGTTTTCACCATGTATTTTCAAAATAAAATCACCAAGAACAGCAAATCGCATTACCTTAAACAAAATACAATAGTGCCTTTTTAGCACTACTAGACCATCACCAGGAGCATTTTAGATCAGCACTAAACTAGGATCAGCCACAAACTAGGATCATCATCAGCATAACTAGGATCAGTATATACACATTGTTTGTAGTTGATGTATCAGTATATACACAAATGTGTATAACTAGGATCATATATCTCCTAGCCACAAACAACACTAAAATCCAGGAGTGCAAAACCATATGCTAGGCAACTACTACAGCAACTACAATAAAATTTGCTAACACTAACCTACTACAGCAACTACAAGCTAACTGCAAGCTACTACATACACTACAATGAATCAAGCTAAAAAAATCCAGGAGTGCAAAACCAGATGCTAGGAAGAACTTGTATCAGCCACTACAGAACTTGTATCAGCCACTACAAAACTTGTTGTTGCTGCTAGGCAGGGGGAAGCTAGGGGGTGCACCCAGGAGTGCAAAACCAGATGCTAGGGGGTGAACCCTAGCTATCTTCTTGTACATAGACTGTCTATGAGATGATTTTATCTTGTCTAATCATTTATATAAACAAGTAGCACTGACCCTGGCCAAGTGCGCTACGGATAACCATGGTTGTGAAATACCGGTCTTCTCTTTCGATGCTCTTTGCCCATCTGACACGGAACATCGACACCTTTTATCCACAGTAGTAGAGCTCCCAGATATCCTCGATTCTTCTGTAGAATCTTTCCTTCACGTTGTCATCGGTGTAGAATTCCGACGTTACGCCTGAGTTCTGATAATCACACTTGTTGTCCTTTTCCTCCGTGTAGAATGTGTAGCCGTTGATACCATACGCTTGATAGGTCACCAGGTTTTGCATCGGTCCCTGTGACAAGGTGAATATGATCTTTTCCGTGTCAGAAGAATGCGATCGCGGGGGATAATCAAGGAGCGTCTGCCTAAACCAACGCGTGAAATCTGAGTTGTGCTCTTTGATTATTTCTCCCTGTGTCCTCTGTATGACCCGGTCACTGTACTTCTTCTCGATTAACCTTTTGTGCTTCTGTACCCAAGGATCGACCAGTTCTAAATGTTGTAGCGCGACGAGGTTTGCTCGATCAAAGTCTGCGCGTCGAAAATCGAAGTCTGCATGCAGCATGCGATGACCCTCTCGGTGACCAGATCCGTCGAGCTTGCCAAGGTGCCTATTGACGGGAAGACCGACAGGGTTCTCGATGTCTAGATAATTCATGCAGAAAGAGATGCACTCTTCGGCCAGAAAGCCCTTAGTTATGCTTCCATCTAGACGGGACCTGTTGCGAACGTATCCTTTGATGTGTCCGTTCATCCTTTCGAACGCCATCATGCTGCGGAGGAACATCGGCCCGAGTTGGACGATGTCCTCCACGACATGGACCAGCAGATGCACCATAATGTCAAAGAATGCGGGTGGGAAGTAGACCTCAAGATCGCATAGTATCACCACGATCTCCTCATGTAGCCTCCCGAGCTGATTCACGCCAATCGACTTCCTAGAGATGACGTCGAAAAACTTGCAGAGGCCAAATAACGTTTCACGAACGTGCTCGTCCATTATCCCTCTTAGTGCGACCAGAAGTACCTGCGTCATTAGCACGACACGGTCGTGAGACTTCATGCCACTGAACCTCTGCTTCGCCTCGTCTAGGTATCTTCTTATCTTGCCCGCGTAGCCGTAAGGAAATTTGACTCCTAGAAGGCACTTGAAAAACTGTTTGATCTCATCCTGGCTTAGAGTGAAGCAAGAAGGAGGGTAGTAATATTCGTTCTTCTTGAACTTTTTACCCTTCCGACGACCTTGTGTCGTCTCTGACTCATGATCATCGTCATCTTCCTGATCATCAGGAGTAGTGCGTCCTCCGTGAAGCTCCTTCTGGATACCCAAGCATATCAGGTCGTGCCTTGCTTTCCGACCATCTTTCGTCCTATCTGGCATGTTGATTATGGTGGCGACCAGACTCTCGCACACGTTTTTCGTGATATGCATGATGTCGAGGCTATGAGGCGTGCGGAGAAACTTCCAGTATGGCAACTCGCAGAAAACAGACCTTGTTTTCCATACCTTCATCAGCGGCTTGTCTTATTGCCTCTTTCGCTTCTTTCCAGGCTTAGGATAATATTTCCAGTTTTTCAGCAACTCTTCCACTTCTTCGCTGCTCCTACGCTCTGGGATTCCTCGGGTCTCGGATTTGCCACCGAACAGGTCTCCACGTTTTCTCCATGGATCATTCTTGCCGAGCCACCTCTGGTGCGCCATGAACACGGTTTTCGATGACCCTGGATCTTTCTCTAGTTGGAGATAGCTTGTGTTATCCATGCACCTAACGCATGCGCAGAATCCTTGGATAACCTGCCCCGAGATATACCCGCAACCTGGATAGTCTTGCACCGTAGTGACCAACGCGGCTCTCGTAGTGAAATAATCTTGTGCGACGGCGTCGTAAGTATTGGCTCTAGATTCCCATAACGTGGCTAGCTCCTCTTTCAACAGCCCGAGATACAGATTGATGTCGGTACCAGGTTGTTTTGGCCCTTGAATTAGCATACTCATTTGTATGTACTTCTTCTTCATGCACAACCATGGAGGGAGGTTGTACATCCATACAAACACTGGCCAAGTGTTGTGCGTGCTGCTCTGGCTACCGAACGGATTGAGTCCATCGGTGCTCGCACCAAGCCTGATGTTCCTTGAATCTCCACTGTCGTGGGAATGACCACAACAGACGCTGCAATCGGCAGCGAGTAGTAGAACATGGGGCAAGGGCGGCCAGCCATCTGCGGTGCGAGATGAGGGCTAAGACATAAGGATTTACCCAGGTTCGGCCCCTCGGAGGGTAAAGACCTACTCCTACTAGATTGTATTATGGTGACAGTACAATGGGGCGAGCTCGATGGCTAGGCGGCGAGTCGCTTGGGTGTATGATAGAACGTATCCTCTATGCGTCCTCTAGGGAGGTTTATATAGACTCGCCTCGCTAGGGTTTACATATCACAACCGAATTAGTTAAGGATTCAGAGATTCTATGACCTAGTCCGACTGGGCCTAACTACTCTTCTGGGCCTTCAGCTTCCAGTTGCTTGAGTCCACGCCAAGTCTTGATCCAGTTGCCGTCCTGCAGGCCCACTCGCTGACGCTTGGGCCAATAGGAAACGTCCTGCTGGATATACCCCGGTAGGCATATCCCCATCAGTAGTCCCCGAGGCTGTCGTTGATTTGTCGCAGGTGTTCGCTGGCAGTCGGAGTATGCGGGTCCAATGCGGACGCCTAGTCGAATCGGCGGCGGACTCCTGAACAAAGGAAATAACTAGTCATTTAGTCACAATAGCGGCGACCACTCGTACCGCAGCTTGGCGATCGGGTCGACAAGTACTTAGTCACTGTTATAGTGATCGGGTCGGTGAGTCGCTGGGAGCGACGAGTCGAATAGTTGAAGTTGGACCGTCAAATAGGGTCAAACTAGCCGTTGGGTAATCCAACGGTAACTTCGGCGTAATTACCGCGTAGTAACGCCCCCCGAAACTAGCGGGTAGCAACCGCTATATAAGGGGAATGAAAGGCGAACGGGGAAACGCTTCTCCTTTCTTCCTCTGATTCCGCCCATCTCCGTTTCCCCGTTCCGCGCAGCGATCAGAGCAATCTAGAGATCCTCGATCTCCATGGATTTCCAACCGATGGCCTGTAGGGGTTCGTAGCATGGAAAACAAAAAATTTCTATCGCATACAAACAAACAAGCCAAGATCTATCTACTAGATTGTAGCAACGAGTCGATGGAATAACTTACCCTCGAAGATTCCAAAACGGTTAACGAGAGCAGATTCTCGTGGGTGATGTGGTCGTACACTTCCGATCTCAAGATCGCGTAGACGATCCTTCCGGCGCTGCGTTCCGGCAGCGCTTCCGCAGTCGGTCACACGTTCGGTACTCGACGAAGACCTTCCTCTCCCTTGTTCCAGCAGGCAGCGGAGGTTGTAGCACTCTCCTCGCGATTCCGGCAGCACAACGGCGTGGTACCGGAAGTAGAGGGGAGATCCTGCAGGGCTTCGCCTTAAGCCGGAGCGAGTATGGTGGAGTATGAGAGAGAGCAATTAGTGGTCTAGGGTTTAGACACACCAATTAGAAGGCTCTAAACCGAAGGCTAGGGCAATTAGAAGCTCTAAACCAAAACGGCTCTAAACCGGAGATTAGAGGATAGGAACTTGTGTGTCTAGAGGAGGAGGCCCTGCCCCTCCTTTTATAGGTGGGAGGGGCGGCCAAGGGGAGGGGAGTCCCTCCCCAAGTCGGCCTTGGTTGGCGCGCCAGCTTGGAGGGACTCCTCCCCCAAGTCGGTTCCAACCACCTCTTGCTTGTTTCCCACAGTTTCCTGTTTTAGCCGTTTGACTTTCAAACTGACCATTTGACTTTTCTGTTTTAGGATTCAATTTAATCCTTTATTTGGAACAGCAAGAACACTTAGTACATGATGCAATCATTACAATATGTAATGACACATTCATGTACCCCTTCCCCCCCCGGAGTGCCGGACATTCCGGAACCTTCTAGAACATTTCCGATGAAAACACCGGAATCATTCCCGAACTCCGAAACGGGACTTTCCTTATATGAATCTTATTCTCCGGACCATTCCGGATCACCTCGTGATATCCCGGATCCCATCCGAGACTCCGAACAACATTCGGTCTCTTTCTCATAATACCATAACTACTCAAACAACGTCGAATCCTTAAGTGTGTCTCCCTACGGTTCGTGAATTATGCGGACATGATCGAGACACTTCTCCGAACAATAACCAATAGAGGAATCTGGAAATTCATATGGCTCCCACATATTTCTACGATTACTTTGCGATCGAATGAACCACTTACATACGATACCAATTTCCCTTTGTCTCACGATAGTTTACTTATCCGAGGTTATGATCGTCGGTATCTCTGCATACCTAGTTCAACCTCGTTACCGATAAGTACTCTTTTCTCGTTCCCGTGATATGTGATCCCTTGTGAGCCAGTCACATGCTTGCAAGCTAATTGGATGACATTCCACCGAGAGGGCCCAGAGTATATCTATCCGTCATATGGATGGACAAATCCCACTCTTGATCCATGTGTTTCAACCAATACTTTCCGAACACTCAATGCCACCTTTATAGCCACCCAGTTACGGTGTGGTGTTTGATGTCATCAAAGCATCCATCCGGTAAAGGTTATATGCATGATCTCATGGTCGAAGGAATTAGGTTACTATGTATCAGAAAGCATATAGCAATTGAACTATTGAAATGACTTGATCTTTATGCTACGCTTATCTATAGGAGTATGTCCATCACATCATTCTCCTAATGATATGATCCTGTTGTTAATAACATCTCTATGTTCATGATCAGGAAACCATGATCATATATTAACCAACAAGCTAGTTTAACAAGAGGCTTTACTAGGGACTCTTTTATGTTTACAAATCACACAAGTATTAATGTTTCCTGTTAATACAATTATAGCATGGTATGTAAACATTTATCATAAGTGTGAAGATATGATAATAACCACTTTATTATTGCCTCTTGGGCATATCTCCAACAGTCTCCCACTTGCACTAGAGTCAATAATCTAGTTTCAAACCTTTGTGTATTCAACACCTATGGCTTTCCGGTGTTGTATGTACATGATTGCTAGTGGTCAACTGATCTCCGGATCTGACACTTCCAGGTCCGTGTGTAATTGCATGTCTTTGCGTCTCTACGCATCACTCATTCTCTAATGAGATGACTTCGTACAAATTTGGTCCTTTGGTGTGACCTTTAGTTCTTTGGGGTTAAAACATGTTGATAATATTGTCGTACAATATATCTTCATAGTATTATCCCGATGTGAACTACACCTAGTTTGATAACAAACTACTTGACACAAACGCCCTCTTTAGCTGCTATTATAGCAGTCATATACTTAGCCTTTTGTTGTAGTATCTGTCACAATGTCTTAACTTTGGAACTCATCCAAATCCATTATGGAACCCACTTTCCATTATATTGTGCCACCCTTAGTTTAGATTGAGATAAACTTAATTTGTACTTTGTGACCAAGCTAGTATCAATGTAGTACTTTTACAATGAACTAACCATCTATTTGTCACTTCTACAAATAATATACTCTTAGTTCTTCCAAAAGATCATAAGAATATCCTTACTATTGTCCAATGATCTTCTTATGAATTATTCTGGTATATGCTCACATCATTTAGAGCATAGGACATATCTGGATTTGTACATATCACAGCATAATTGATATAAATACTCTTTGTGATTTCATACATCAAGTGTCAATCTATACTTGAATCTTTGTTTCACTTATCAAATGTCAATACACTTGAATATATCATCAATATTGAACTCATTCAATCCTTTCTGTGCGACAAGAACCTTTCTTGTAGTTTCTATATTGAACTCATTCAATATCTCGTCTATGTACTTCTGGCACAACCATATTAGCATCTATTGATGCCAAATATTTGGGTTTTGCCTAAGTCTTTCATCGAGATGAAATTCTTAATATGTGTTAATAAAAGATACATTATTTCCAATCAACAATATGTCTTCCACATAATGTATTAGAAACATGTCTTAGCGCTCCCACTTAATTTCTTGCAAACGCAAGCATCTTCATTGTCTCTGATGAATTAAAACTCTTTTAACAATTTCATCATAGTGAAGATTCCAACTCCGCGATGCTCACTTCAACCATTGAAGTTTGCATATGCTTTTAGCATCCTTTGAATTAACAAAACCCTATGGACCGTGTTATGCACATGTCCTAGGTAACGATTCTATTAGAAGAACTTGTTTTGTTTATTCAACTACCATATAACAAAATTATATGTAGTGATTGCTATATTAATCCGTCTAGACTAAATATCGCTATGAAAGATCAAATCTTGTCATATACAACCTTTGAATATTGTTGTGAACTCTTTCCCAACATGTCGACTATTTCATAGATGTGAAACATCCATGTCTATTTCTTTATAGATCCAAACACGACTGTAAGGTCTTACACCTTTATCGAGGGTCCTTCAAGTTCAAAACTTGATTTCTCATGTATGGAACTATCACGGATTTTTATGGCTTCAAGCCATTTGACGGAGTCAGGGCTCATCATCGCTTCTTTGCATGTAGTCGGTTCATTATTCTCAAATAATGATTCAACCCTCAAATCTTGGTATTTTATTGTTCATCCGACCTACTTGTTTCAATAGGAACTTGGATCTCCGTGACCACAACCTTTGAGGTACGTGAGCCATGAGCATTGTTGCTGCCTCCGGAACACTTTTCGGCGCTGCGCAAGTCTGCACATATAGCTAAGGTTCTTTTAACATTATCAAAGTTCTATTGTCCTCCCACTTAACTTTTCACGAAAAATTCCTTCTCAAAGAAACTTGACGTTTTAAGTGACAAACACTTTTGTCTCTGATGTTATGGAGGATTACTTAACAGTTATTCGAAATAACATACAAAGACAGGTTCATCCGACTTTGGTTGCAAACATCTTTCTTATGCACAGCATACCAATGTTTAAGAAAGGACAACTTGGGATTTATCCCAAACCATAACTTTATATGGTGTCATTTCAACGGATTATAATGGATCTCTTTTCAGTGGAAAAACGGTAATCTCTAAAGCTTTTAATCTTTAAAATACAATGGCAGTTTTATAAATTATACCTTTGATCTTACCATGTCAAACAAGGTTTAATTACATATCTCGAACGCTCCATACTCTTATGGTGTTTCGGGAAAATGCAAATCCAAGGAACGATTCCTTAAATCTTAGGTATTATGCTAAACTTTGTAACTCAAATATCTTCCTTTATGATCTTTATCATAAACTATTTGTATTCTTGTTACTATGATTTTGCACTTCATCTTGAAAGTCTTTGAACTTTTCAAACGTTTCATACTTCATCCTTATTAAGTAAATATTCATATATTCACTCAAATTTTTGGAGAAAGCATATGAAGTTGAAATCCATCGCTCTTGACTACACATAATGGATTTCGTACAACAATATGTACAAGTTCCAATAAGCTAGTCATTCGTTCCCTTTTGGCCTATGAACGAAGTTTTAATTATCTCTAGGAAAGTTTCACAAGCGTCATGTGATCAAAAATCAAAAGACTCCAAAATTCCATTCATATGGATTTTCTTCATGTTTTCTTTCCAATATAATTTAAACGGCGATGTCACTTCCTAAGCGATCTTTCAATCAATTTGTCTTTCGACATTTTTAGCACTAGTTTTATGGATGTGATTTTTCCAACGAGATTTGTGAATCATCCATCTTTTATGGATTACGGCAATTATTTGAACAACCCTTTTGTTCTCATAATACCTGATAAAAACAAATCTTGAAGGCAAGCTTTGATGTTTTAACGAGCAACACAATAACCCTTTATTTGTTCTCGATGAACATCATCACATATTCTTTTGCTAATTACTTAGGCCACTGTAGTTCATGAATTCTGTTGTTTCGTATGACGATTCACACCAACAAATTCAGTATCAAATACTTAAGAACCGCTTTGTTTAATAAGCAAAGAATATAGCCATAACATGTATATCATCTATATACTTAAGCTGAACAATTTCTTTTCTTTTCTGCCATATACTTATGAGATTCTCTTTCAGTATTTCCTTTTCTGTTTGAAAGAATCTATCAACATCAATAGTGGAGTCATACATATGACACATAGTCCAAAATGTGTATAGTTAAATACCAATGTCTTTGGACTTGCACTTTGAAGTAGATCACCATCATCAAATGTTTGGTGTTCTTTCAAATTCCTTTCTTTAGTAATCTCTTGGTGTAGTAAACATTTTACCTACATCAAATATTCACCCTTATCATGGAATCGTCCATGATCAAGCTACTTTTAGCTTATAACGATGAATTATGAGTATAATGTTGCTATCCAAAACCTTTTGGAGGATTAGGACAACAAGTGTCTCCAACCTTTTGCAAATTCTCATCAAATATGAGAACATGACTTTTGGCATATTATACTCTATCATGTTGCAACCAAAACTTCGTTTCAGATATCACAATATCTTCCACATATCATGGTTTCTGAAACAACTCTTTCAGATCCTAGATAACCTTGATATTAAGGGAATCCTTTGAATATCAAGAATCATGGAGACAAACATGATACTTATATACTAATACTTGGAATTGTTACTCTTGATTTAATACTAATTATTAAACTTCATGGAGTAACCGGAACTTACTGAAAGTTTGCAATAGGACTTTTAAACTTTAGATTAACACTTCAAAACAATACGATACCAGTTCGTAAAGTAACTAACCAGAATTCTATAGTTCTATCATCTCAATTATAACTAAGCGCAAGGTGGTAAACGGATGCCAATGACTACAACAACTATGCAAATTCACTTTGATTTAGTTTATGATAAATTGAGTTCTAATTAATAATTAAATTAATCTAGGTGAACTCCCACTCAAAACAATATCCCTCACATTGTTTTAGTGATCACACGAACCAAATCCACCACATCAAAACCGATCATCACGAGAGTTGATATAGCTTCAATGGCGAACACTCAACATGTTCATCATATCTACTATATGACTCATGCTCTACCTTTCGGTAATCTGTGTTCCTGAGGCCATGTCTGTACATGCTAGGCTCTTTAAGATCAAACCTTAGTTTCCGCATGAGCAAATTTGGCTTGCTCACGTTGTATACACTTGTAGAATCTAACACACCCGATCATCACGTGGTGCTTCGAAACAACAAGCTTTAGCAACGGTGCTAACTAAGGGTGAACACTTTATGACTTGAAATTCATGTGCATGAGGGATCATCTTATAATGCTACCGTCGTCTACTAAGCAATACAAGATGCACAAAGGATTAACATCACATGCAATTCATAATATGTGATATGATATGGCCTTTCTTCTTTGTGCTTCCGATCTCCATCTTCTAGCACGAACATGATCTCCATCATCACCGACATTGCATCAAGGTCAATGATGCTTCTCCATGGTTGTCGTCCACCGGCTTCAACTATTAAAACTACTTTGAATAGACACGCGGGTCTTAACAGAAATTAAAGACAACCATATGGCTCCTGCCGGTTGCCAACTTACAATAAGGAACATTGCATACATCATATATGATCACAATCATGGCCATATCACATCACAGCACACCCCTGCAAAACAAAGTTAGACGCCTCTACTTTCTTTGCATATTTTACGTGGTTTGGGGCTTTTAATAAGTGTCGTTCTAACTTACGAACAAGAACCACAACATTGATACTAGCATTGTTGATCACTCGTTGTAAATTGGATCTTAACTATGCTAGGAGAAACAGGCACCCGCAAAGCCACTTATGCAATACAAGTTGCATGTCAAGCGTGGAGCAAGTCTCATGAACGATGTCATGTAAGGTTAGCCCGGGCCGCTTCATCCCAACATACCGCAAGATGCAAAGTACACAAGAAGCAATCGACAATAAAAGCATCAACGCCCACAATGACCATTGTGTTCTACTCGTGCAACAGATCTACATATAGACACGGCTCTGATACCACTGTAGGGGTTCGTAGCATGGAAAACAAAAATTTTCTATCGCATACAAACAAACAAGCCAAGATCTATCTACTAGATTGTAGCAACGAGTCGATGGAATAACTTACCCTCGAAGATTCCAAAACGGTTAACGAGAGCAGATTCTCGTGGGTGATGTAGTCGTACACTTCCGATCTCAAGATCGCGTAGACGATCCTTCCGGCGCTGCGTTCCGGCAGCGCTTCCGCAGTCGGTCACACGTTCGGTACTCGACGAAGACCTTCCTCTCCCTTGTTCCAGCAGGCAGCGGAGGTTGTAGCACTCTCCTCGCGATTCCGGCAGCACAACGGCGTGGTACCGGAAGTAGAGGGGAGATCCCGCAGGGCTTCGCCTTAAGCCGGAGCGAGTATGGTGGAGTATGAGAGAGAGCAATTAGTGGTCTAGGGTTTAGACACACTAATTAGAAGGCTCTAAACCGAAGGCTAGGGCAATTAGAAGCTCTAAACCAAAACGGCTCTAAACCGGAGATTAGAGGATAGGAACTTGTGTGTCTAGAGGAGGAGGCCCTGCCCCTCCTTTTATAGGTGGGAGGGGCGGCAAAGGGGAGGGGAGTCCCTCCCCAAGTCGGCCTTGGTTGGCGCGCCATCTTGGAGGGACTCCTCCCCCAAGTCGGTTCCAACCACCTCTTGCTTGTTTCCCACAGTTTCCTGTTTTAGCCGTTTGACTTTCAAACTGACCATTTGACTTTTCTGTTTTAGGATTCAATTTAATCCTTTATTTGGAACAGCAAGAACACTTAGTACAGGATGCAATCATTCCAATATGTAATGACACATTCATGTACCCCTTCCCCCCCCCCCGGAGTGCCGGAAATTCCGGAACCTTCTAGAACATTTCCGATGAAAACACCGGAATCATTCCCGAACTCCGAAACGGGACTTTCCTTATATGAATCTTATTCTCCGGACCATTCTGGATCACCTCGTTATATCCCGGATCCCATCCGAGACTCCTAACAACATTCGGTCTCTTTCTCATAATACCATAACTACTCAAACAACGTCGAATCCTTAAGTGTGTCTCCCTACGGTTCGTGAATTATGCGGAGATGATCGAGACACTTCTCCGAACAATAACCAATAGAGGAATCTAGAAATTCATATGGCTCCCACATATTTCTACGATTACTTTGCGATCGAATGAACCACTTACATACGATACCAATTTCCCTTTGTCTCACGATAGTTTACTTATCCGAGGTTATGATCGTCGGTATCTCTGCATACCTAGTTCAACCTCGTTACCGATAAGTACTCTTTTCTCGTTCCCGTGATATGTGATCCCTTGTGAGCCAGTCACATGCTTGCAAGCTAATTGGATGACATTCCACCGAGAGGGCCCAGAGTATATCTATCCGTCATATGGATGGACAAATCCCACTCTTGATCCATGTGTTTCAACCAATACTTTCCGAACACTCAATGCCACCTTTATAGCCACCCAGTTACGGTGTGGTGTTTGATGTCATCAAAGCATCCATCCGGTAAAGGTGATATGCATGATCTCATGGTCGAAGGAATTAGGTTACTATGTATCAGAAAGCATATAGCAATTGAACTATTGAAATGACTTGATCTTTATGCTACGCTTATCTATAGGAGTATGTCCATCACATCATTCTCCTAATGATATGATCCTGTTGTTAATAACATCTCTATGTTCATGATCAGGAAACCATGATCATATATTAACCAACAAGCTAGTTTAACAAGAGGCTTTACTAGGGACTCTTTTATGTTTACAAATCACACAAGTATTAATGTTTCCTGTTAATACAATTATAGCATGGTATGTAAACATTTATCATAAGTGTGAAGATATGATAATAACCACTTTATTATTGCCTCTTGGGCATATCTCCAACATGGCCCCCTCCACCGAGACGTGGGGCAAATCCAAGTGCACTAAGGTGCTACTAGCATCCTTCGAGGAGGCCAGGATCCTCCGCGCCGGCCGATGGCGCATCCCCGCGGCCGGAGAAGTGACTCCGAATCCGTGCGAGGGAGAGTTCATCTGCTTCACCAGCCACCTGAAGCGAGGGCTGGGCTTCCCAACTTCCCTCTTCTTCCGGCGTTTCTGCGCCTACTACGGAATCCATCCATCGGATATGGGTCCGCATAGTATCGAGCAGCTCGCCATCTTCGTGGCGTTTTGCGAGTGCTATCTGGGCTGCAGGCCCTACTTTCCCCTGTGGAAAGACTTGTTCCACGGGAGAATCAGCAGCGAAGAGACAGGAGGCCCGTTGCTAGCTGCGGGCGGCCTGACATTCCAGCTGAAGGCGAAGGCGTCGTTCTTCGATCTGATGCTGCCCGCCAAGGCGGTGAACGAGTGGAAAAGTTCTGGTTCTACGTCACCGAGTCGACTCTAGGCGATGAAGTGGCGCTTCCAAGATACTCCACCGACCGGCCCGAGCCACGTCGTCTCCAGGTCGCCAAGCTCCCGCTGGACCAGCGGATGGTTGTCGACGAAATGTTGCAAACCATCCGCGGCCTAAGAAGAAAGGCCTCTAGACCATCAACCTCTACAACTGCTGGCTCGGGAGGCGGCTCGTGCCCTTGGCCAGCCGCGACCACTATATGTATGAGTATACGGGTAAGAACGACCCGACGAAGTCCTGCCTCGTTGAGTGGAGACTCAACGACTACACCCTGGCCCTGAAGAAGATCACTCAGGCGGTGTATCTTGATGCGAAGGCCGGGGTCGCCCCTTATACTGCAAGGCGCCCAGCTCCAACGGTACGTTGTTATACTGTTAACACTCGCAGTCGCAGCTTGTGCACTCGCGGTCGTGCTAAGTTTGTTTGTTCTTGTTGCAGTTGTTCCAAGTGGTGGAAGGGTGTCTTCCACCCGCGGATGACGAGAACTCGAGCTCGTCCGTCCAGGACGGAAGCGAGTCATCTCCCGCCAAAGATGACACCGACAGCGACAGAGGCGGCGACGACGACAACGGAGAAAACGAGCCCGTCGACGTTGCTGCCCCCACGGTTCGCAAGACCCGCGGGCAACACCAACGCGAGCTCGAAGCGAGCAAGAGCCTCGAGCCCCATGATGACGACGACGACGAGCTTCCCGAGCACACCTCACATCGCGAGGCCACGCCATCGAAGAAGAATAAAGCTCCGCCGAAGAAGAAGGTGAAGCCAGCGAGGCAGATATCTCCGCCCGATCTGCGAGCAGCTCCGATGCCACCAGCTCGGCTGAGGACGCAGCGGCGCACGCGACCGTGGCTACAGGCGCTACCGCCCCCAGGGACGAGGCATCGCTGCCACCGCCACTCGCCCCAATTGTTAGTTTGGGGGCTGCTCCGGCCGTCGGGGCCTCGCCACCAAGGGGTGTTCCCGCGACTGTTACCATGGAGGCTCCTGCCGCGGCTTCATCTTTGAAGAAGCCATCAGTGTCTTGGGCACACGACGTGTTCGAGACGGGCCTCACTTGGAAGTTGGGGCATGAACTGGAGAAGCCGGCTAGCATCCGCACCGGTCTACGGTTCATACCAGTCGCCAAGTGAGTGATGTTCATCTGCTGGTTTTTCATTGTAGTCGGACAGTCTTATTCATAACACTGTTTCGCAGGACTGGTGTTAAAAAGATCGGCCACCCTTCTATGGCCAAGGTTCCGACAGTCGCCACTGAGGCAGACTCCTCGCGGAAGAGAAAAGCCGACGAAGTCGCCGCTCCCGCCTAAGGCGTCAAGAGGACGAAAGGCGACGACGTCGTCACGGTCTCTGATGACCCGTCTGTTGCTCCGAGGGATCCTCCGACTACAGCGGAAGTGGCCTCGAAGACCAAGGAGGGTGTTGAATCACCCGATGTGGCCGAGCCGGCTCTGAGTGGCGCAGCGGCATCTGCAGCGACCTTCCATTGCTTCATGGCGAAGTCGGCCGCAGCGAGTGGCTCGACGCCGACAAGCCGGATGCCTAGGGTCGCTGAGGTGGAGGTTGAGCAGCGTCGCGGCCATACTCCGGTCGTGCTTGCGTCTGTGGATGCGCTGGAGCTTCACGGCATGCTAGGCGCTGCCATCCAGGTATGTCCAGTCCCCGAGGATCGGGCCACTGAATTTTAGTGGTCGAATTCTTAATGTTTTTATGTCATCCAGTCTTCGAGTGCCTAGTCGCTGAATTTCAGCGGGTGGGCACTTAGGAATTTCATTGTCCAGTCCCCGAGTGCCTAATCGCTGAATTTCAGCGGCTGGGCACTTAGGAATTTCATTGTCCAGTCCCCGAGTGCCTAGTCGCTGAATTTCAGCGGCTAGGCACTTAGGAATTTCATTGTCCGGTCCCCTTGTGCCTAGTCGATGAATTTCAGCGGGTGGGCACTTAGGAAGTTCATTGTCCAGTCCCCGAGTGCCCAGTCGCTGAATTTCAGCGGGTGGCCACTTATGAGTTGTTTGTTGTTGACGTTGTAGTGTGTGCTCAGGGCCTGCGGCGCGAGTCGATCGAACGGCTCGCTACGAAGTATCGATTGGAGAAGGAGCTCGTTGCCGTCCAGGAGACGAACAAGGGGCTTCAAGCATTTGCAGCCGAGGTGAAGGAAGCCCGCCGGGGCCTTGTCCCGGTGGGTGACTTGATGGCGGCTCAGACCGCTTTGAGCGCGGCCGAAAAGCGAGTCGCTGACCTGGAGCGTGAGCTCAAGGAGGCGAGGGCGGAAGCGAGCTCGGCAGAAGGGCGAGCGAAAACTGTTGTTCCTTCTGCCGTGGAAGAACGGAAAGTATCTGATGCGCTCGTTGCTGGGCTGCAGAACGACCTTTCTTCTCTTCAAAGTTTCATCACGGACCTCTGCCGCCCGCTAATTGGTAATCTCTCCATCAGCCAATTTTCAACGGCACTAACTGTATTGTGATGTCGATATTTCGCTTACTGCTTGTTGATGTGCTGCAGGCCGGATTACTGACAGCGTGGAAGAAGCGCAGTCGTATGACGCGCGGCAGTGCGTGACCACCCTGGTCGACTCGGCCGCATTGTCGGCAACTTGCCTTCGAGCATATCTTCAAGAGATATCGCCCACGGAGGTGATCCCTAGTGACCTTGTCGAGGTATGGCGCTACCTGGAAAAGGCTCCGTCGGTCGTCGAGTTCATGACGCGGTCGGCCTTCCGGCGTGGGGCAGCGACGACGCTTAGCCTTGGGCTTTCCCACTTCCCGGAGGATTTCGACCTCGACGATGTCACGAGCGTCTACCCCTCGTCAACGGGCTCGGTGGAGATTGCCGAGGTGCTGAAGCTGACGGACCGGGCCGCGGTGTACTCCAATCGCGTTTGGGCGATGGGCGACCTCATCCCCTATCAGGAGACGATTGTCGCCCCCAATGATCCTGAACTGAAGCATCGGGACTTCAAGGTCGAGCAGCCATTCCGTGTGGCGATGGCGGGCGAGCTGACGACATACCCGTCGAACCCTTACGTGCCCTTCATCCGTAGCCACAGGGGTGGTGGCGCGTCTGCGTCAAAACCTGCAGAGTAGAAGTGTTGTGCCCTTGGGCGTTAGTGCAAGATAACTATTGAACTTTCCTTGTATTTTGGAACAACTTTGTGCTGCTATAAAGGAAACTCGTGTTATTTTGTCATTCGCTTTGCGATTTTGGATTTTAACTGAACGAGTCCCCGAGCGCGTCCGCCCTTTTTATGGGGTTTACCTCGTTGTTATATGTTTGCTAACTTTTAATGAGTTGAGGTCGACTCGCCATGGCTCGGAAAGCCAGTTGCAAGGCGACTCCCAGGGGTGCTCTTTACTTGACCGTTTTCCCGGGCGCGAACGAGGTCGGGTTGCTGAGTCCCCGAGCGTGGTACTTGGTGGTTCTAGTCGCATCTCCAAGGTAGGTGAGGACTAAGCGCGTAGTTGTTGGCGCGTATCTCCTGCCTGATCTGGAGGATCAGTCGCGTGGCGAGTCCTGGGCGCGCTCTCATACTTGGCGTTTTCCCTAGTCGCTCGTATTTGGCTGGGCGTCAGTCCCCGAGCGTGGTGATGGGGATACGCCTATTGGGGTATACTCAGCGGGACGTTTCTGACTGGCCCAAAGGCTGGCGAGTGGGCCTGCAGAACGGCGAGTGGATCAAAGCCCAGCAAGATACCAGGCGACTGGAAGTTGAAGGCCCAGGCGAGTGGATAGGCCCAGTCGGTCTAGGTTAAATGGTTGCCAAAGTTGTAACCGAATCGGTTGAGATATGTAAACGCTAGGGGAGGTGAGCCTATATAAACCTCCCTAAGGGGTGATTAGAGACACGTTCCCTCATACACCCAAGCTACTCGCCGCCTAGTCGCCGAGTACGCCCATTGTAAACACCTCCATAATACAATCTAGCAGGAGTAGGTCTTTACCCTCCGGGGGGCCGAACCTGGGTAAATCCCTGTGTCTTTGCCCTCATCTCGCACCGCAGATGGCTGGCCGCCCTTGCCCCTCGTTCTAATACTCGCTGCCTATTGCAGCATCTGCCGTGGTCATTCCCTCGACAGTGGCGCCCACCGTGGGGCCTGGCCGGTCTGGCCGGTGTTCTGCGGCGAGACCCAATCTGCCCATCAACGAGACGGTCGCCACCGGCCGCATGATAGCGATCGGCGAGATGCTCCAGATCTTGCCGAGCAGCTACGTCCCGGCGGCACGACCCGTCACGCACAGCATGATCCTGCCGATCGGCACGATCAGCCTCTTCGTCGGCCTCACCGACGTCACCACCTCGGAGGACTCGGCTCGCATCCGCGAGTCGCCACCACGCGATCGGCTCTCCGAGAGCCAGGTCCGCACGATCCACCGCCTCGCCTCCGAGTACAACTCGGCCCACAGCAACGTGGCCGAGAACTCAGCGGCCGCAGAAGATGCGGCCCTCACCGACGACGCCGACTCGGCGACCCCGGCGTCACTCGCCGGATCCATCACCGCGGCCTCGTCCGCGGGCTCCATCGCTCAGGTCTCCAACACGGGAGATTTCGAGGACCCCTCCATCCTCGGGATCTTCGACTTCGACTCCGGGTCGGAAAACTCCGCCGACCTCCACGACGGAACCGGTCGCTACGCCGCGACCTACATGGCCACCGGCGCCGATCCGCCGGAGGATCCTTTCTCCACCCCAATCCCTCCCAACGCTACGGCAACGGAGGTCGAGGAACTCCGCCTGAAATTGGCGGAGGCAGTACGCAAGGAGCAGGCCGAGCGCGAAAAATTTCGCCTCGAGCAGGTGACAGCGCAGGAACTGTCACGCTACCACCAGCAGCGGATCAGGTCACGTCTGAACCCCACCGTTCAGGGGCGCGCCCTGAACTTCGACGACGAGAACGACCCGGCTCGCATAGCCGAGCGCGCGATCTGCGAGAACGCGCCACCAGGAGGAAGCGCTCGGCCCCCGCCAGGGTCAACGGCGATGGGCGCCCCACCACCACCCAACCGCACCCCTCCCAGGGACCAGCCGCGGATAGTCGTCTCCTCACGGGAACGAGACGCGAACGGCCTCCCGCTGTTCTCCACCCCGATGGACAATCTCGTGGCAGGCCGAGCAGCAGCCGATAGCATCACGGCCACCGGCGACGGCGCCTTGCAAATCCAGTACGTTAGGGCCCTGCTCGCAAAGGCTGTAGAGCAGCAAAAAGCGGGCGCCGACTCGCAAGGGCGAGTATACTCACGCTCCTCAGGAAGCAGGGCGGCCTCAAGCGGCCGCCCAGCGGCGGCAAACACCCTCAATTGCCCGCCGCCAGAGCCACCGCAGCTCCAACGCCGACCCGCGAACGCGGCACTCTCCACCAACGATCCCAGGCCGGCGACCAACTTCGTCGCCGCTAACGGAGAACCCATCGACGCCCGCACTCACATCATCAACAACCAAAACTGGCGCGCACGCCAGCCCGACGACTTGCGGCACACCCTAGCTAATCGCCGCGATGGCGAGCCTATGGGGTCGCTCAGTCGACTAGGGCCTAAGTGCTTCGGACCAATGATCCGAGGCGAAAAGTACCCGCCAAACTTCAAGGCGCCAAAGGAGATAGAAAAGTACGACTCCTCGTACGACCCCGCAGTCTGGCTCGATACATACCTCATGGCAATGGGGATCGCGGGTCACACTGACCTACTCGCCGCCCGTTACCTCCCACTGATGATGGAGGGGACGTGCAGGCAATGGATCAACACGCTTCCCCAGGACAGCATCGACTCCTGGGAGGAAATGCGAGATGCCTTCGTCAGGCACTTCGAGTGCTCCTACACCCGCGCCACCACCATCGAGGACCTGGAACGATGCGTCCAGGGACCCCGCGAGTCGACCCGCAACTGGGTCCAACGATGGCAAGAGCTCTGGTACAACGCGGTCGGCATCCACCCGGACACCGCGATCCATTGCTTCAAGACCTCGTGCCGCTACGAGCCTCTAGTCGCCAAGCTCAAACGACACGCCCGCACACTCGACAACATCCCCGACCTCCTCGAGATCGCCAAACGGTACGCCGAGGAGGACCCCAACCAAGAAATCGACGACGAGTCAGGAGGGCAACGCCGCACGAGCGGCAATGACGGCGGACGACGAACCGACCTGCGCTACAGCGGCACCCGCCTCACAGGCAAGCGCCGCAACGACGGGCGAGTCGACTTCGTCGCCAACGCTGGGCACGCGCAACGCGAGCCCAAAAGCTACCGCCGCGACGGAGGGCAACGGCGCGACGGCGGCAATTACAAGAACAAGCCAAGGTTCGATCTCGCGGCACTCCTTAACCAACCATGTGCGTTCCACAGCAGGGAAGGAAAGCCCGCAACACACACCACCGCCGACTGCCACACCCTCAGGGAAATCGAGAAGGCACGACACGCACGGGAGGACACCGACAACGACCCGCCGAACGGCGGAAAATTCGGCAAAGTAGCCGGCTTGCTCCACACCTTCACGGGCTTCAACACGAAGCGTGAGAAGAAGGTCATCGCCCGCGCCGTCGCCGTCAATGCGGTGGCCCAAACAGATGTCCCCCAGTTCCTAAACTGGTCGGAACAACCCATCACTTGGAGCCGGCAAGACCACTCGCCACGCATCGAGTATCCAGGCCGAGTCGCCCTGGTGGTCAAGCCCAAGGTTGGCGACTACTGGCTCCCCAAGACACTGATGGACGGCGGCAGCTCCATCAACATCCTCTACCTCGACACCTTCAGGCGGATGCGGCTCCCGCAGTCGATGATCGAAACAACCCACACTACGTTCCACGGCATCGTCCCCGGTCGCAAGGCGTACCCGATCGGCAAAGTCACGCTGCCAGTCACGTTCGGCACTCCGACAAACTTCCGCACCGAGCGGATCGTCTTCGAGCTGGTGCCATTCGACAGCCCTTACCACTGCGTCCTGGGGCGCCAGGCGTTCGCCAAATTCATGGCGGCACCCCACTACGCGTACAACGCGATGAAGCTCCCCGGGCCGTGCGGCGTCATCACCATCAACGGCGACCCCGACATGGCCGCCGAATGCGAGGCCAAAGGAGCCGAACTCGCCGACGCCGTCATCGCGGCAGAAGCTAATCACGCCGACGAGCTCGCCAAATACGCGAGCGGGGTCAACAATGACGACCCCACAATTCTCAAGAAGCCCAACTCAGAGGGCACAAACACCTCAACCTTTGAGGCCACGATGCACACTCGCACCGTTGAGCTGGTCCCAGGCGACCCCAGCCAGACGGTGACGATCGGGACAGACATGAGCCCAGCATAGGAAGGCGCGCTCATCGAGTTCCTTCGTGAGAATAGGGACATCTTCGCATGGAAACCCTCCGACATGCCTGGTGTCCCTAGGGAGCTCGCTGAGCACAAACTAAACGCCGACCCCAAAGTGCGACCAGTCAAGCAGTCGCTACGGCCCTTCAATGAAGAGCGCCGTCGAGCAATCGCCGAGGAAGTGCAGCGCCTGCTCGCCGCCGGCTTCATCCGGCCAATCAAATACTCCAAGTGGCTGGCAAACCCAGTCCTGGTCGAGAAGAAAAACGGGACCTGGAGAATGTGTATCGACTACACAAACCTGAACAGCGCCTGCCCAAAGGAGCAGTTCGTCCTCCCGCGGATCGATCAGATAATCGATTCAACCGCGGGCTCGGAGTCGCTGTGTTTTCTCGACGCCTACTCCGGGTACAATCAGATCAAAATGGCCGTCGAGGACGAGGAAAAGACGGCGTTCATCACGCCATTCGGAGCATTCTGCTACACCGCCATGACCTTCGGCCTCAAGAACGCCGGGGCGACCTACCAGCGGTGCATGCAAGAATGCCTAGCGAGCCAAATTGGCCGCAACATCCACGTCTACATCGACGACGTGGTCGTGAAATCCGCTCGCCAAGGAGAACTACTCGCCGACCTAGCGGAGACCTTCGCCAACCTGCGGAGGTACAAGATAAAGCTTAACCCAGGCAAGTGCACCTTCGGTGTACCCGCCGGGCAACTACTGGGGTACGTCGTCTCCAAACGAGGGATCGAGGCAAACCCAACGAAGATCGACACGATCGCCCGGCTCGGCAAACCCGAGTGCCTGCGCGACGTCCAGAGGCTGGCCGGGCGTGTAGCGGCCCTCAGTCGCTTCATCCCCCGCCTGGGCGAAAAGGCGATGCCCCTATACCGCCTGATGCGCAAGAATCCCACCTTCCAGTGGGACAATGAGGCGGACAACGCGCTCCGCGACCTCAAAAAGGTGCTACTCGCCGCACCACTACTCGCCGCACCCGCTGACAAAGAGCCCATGCTGGTCTACGTCGCGGCGTCCGAGCGCGTCGTCAGCACCGTAATGGTCGTCGAACGACCAGAGGAAGGAAAGGAGCGCCCGGTCCAGCGGCCGGTGTACTACATCAGCGAGGTCCTCACCGAATCGCGCCAGCGATACCCGCAGTACCAGAAGCTAGTATACGCGGTCTTCAGGGCTCAGCGGCGCCTGCCGCATTAATTTCAGGAGCATCCGATCACGGTCGTCTCCTCAGCACCATTACAAGACATCATCCGCAATCGCGAGGCGACCGGACGGGTCGCCAAGTGGGCCGTCGAGATCGTCGTCCACAACATTAAATACGAGCCACGGAGGGCGATCAAGTCCCAGGCACTGGCAGACTTCATCGCCGACTGGGAGGAGGCCCAGCAGCCTGAGAAGCCGCCGTACCTACACTACTGGAACCTGCACTTCGACGGGTCCAAGAACGCGGACGGTGCAGGCGCGGGGATAGTGCTGACTTCACCAAAGGGCGACAAGCTCCGCTACATCCTCCGCCTCGAATTCACGCCCTGCACCAACAACATGGCTGAATACGAGGCCCTACTCCACGGCATGCGAGCCGCAAAGGAGATGAGCGTCAATCGGCTTCGATGCTACGGAGACTCCGACCTCGTTGCGGGACAGGTCGCCAGCACCTGCGACGCCATCTCCCCTACCATGGCGGCGTATCGCCAAGAGGTGGACAAGTTGGGCGGCCACTTCACCGGCTACTCTGTCGAGTGGATCGACAGGCGGAAAAACGAAGAGGCCGACGCCCTCTCTCGTATCGGGTCGGCTCGACTCGCACCACCCGCCGGCGTGTTCCTCGACACAATCTCCAAACCATCAGTCTCTCCCCCGAGGGAGATCGACATCGGAGTCCCCCTCCAACCAGAGGCAGCCTTGGTCGCACTCATCACCGAGCCAGACGACTGGACCAAGCCCTACATGGCTTACCTGGAGGCCGGCACCCTGCCCGCAGACGAGACAAGCGCTCGAATGATTGCTCGCCGATGCAAGTCCTACACCATCATCGACGGCGAGCTACACAAGCGCAGCGTCACCGACGTGTTCCAGCGTTGCGTCCAACCGGCTGAAGGACGCAAAATCCTACACGACGTCCACTCAGGCGACTGCGGCCACCACGCCGCCGCGCGCTCCCTGGTTGCCAAGGCCATGCGACACGGCTTCTACTGGCCTACCGCACACGCCGACGCTGTCGATATCGTCCAGCGATGCGCTGGGTGCCAGAAATACGCCAACCAGACGCACGTACCAAGTTCGGCGCTCAAGACAATCCCCATCACCTGGCCATTCGCTGTGTGGGGCATGGACATGGTAGGCCCCTTCAAGAAGGCCCCCTCCGGTTACACCCACCTGCTGGTCACCGTCGACAAATTCACGAAGTGGGTCGAGGCCAAGCCAGTCCGGAAATGCGACGGGAAGACTGCCACTAAGTTCCTACGCGAGCTCATATACCGCTACGGGTTCCCCAACAGCATCATCACGGACAATGGCACAAACTTCGCCAAGGGAGCCATGGCCGAATTCTGCGAAGAGCACCACATCCGGCTCGACCTCGCGTCAGTCGCACATCCGGAATCCAATGGTCAGGCGGAACGAGCCAACCAAAGCATCCTCCACGGTCTGAAGCCGCGACTCCAGGTACCACTTGAGCGCACCGCTGGATGCTGGGTTGAAGAGCTACCCTCCGTCATCTGGGGAATCCGCACCTCGGTCAACAGGTCGACGGGATTCACCCCATTCTTCATGGTCTACGGCGCCGAAGCGGTTATGCCCACCGACCTAGAACACGACTCGCCGCGGGTCGTCCACTATACGGAGGCCGCAAACGAGCTGGCCCGCCAAGATGGGCTCGACCAACTCGACGAAGCACGCGACCTCGCCCGATCGCGCACTGCCATTTATCAGCAAGGGCTCCGCCGCTACCACAGCCGACGGGTGAAAACCCGCACCTTCCAGGAAGGCGACTTGGTGTTACGCCTCATCCAGGACAAGAAGGGCATGCACAAGCTCTCCCCTCCGTGGGAAGGCCCGTTCGCTATCGGGCGCGTACTCGGCAACGATGCCTACTACCTCATCGACGTCCGCGGAGACGGCGAACTCGATGTCAAGAGGCCATGGAATGTAAATCTCCTCCGGAAGTTCTACTCCTAGAACCCCACATATGTACTCTCCAGTCGCTATGAAATAAAAGAAACAGTTACCGCAAATTGCGTCTACTCTCCACGCCTTGTGCCACTCGCACTCGTAATAACAACATCATGCTAACATGCAGAAGTCAACCTTTGGTACAGCGACCGGCACGGCCAAGTAGTGCGATATAGGAGCACTGAGTCATCTCAGGTCCTGCGTCGTCCACGAAAAACGCCAATCCGGAGCCCCATTGGAGTCGCCTAGCTCGACTGGTTTTGCAAACCAAGACAACTGCCCTCGCTTCTCACAGCGGCCTTGGTCCTCCGCATCCTCGGCGTAGCGACTCGAACGGCTAAGTACCACGCTCGGGGACTGAATACCAGTTCGTCGCGATCGGTCAGGGAAAACGTCAAGTAAGAGAGCACGCCCTGGACTCGCCACGCGACTGACCCCCCGGGCCAGGCAGGAGTGACGCGCCCACACCAACGCGCTCAGTCCTCAACCACCCTCGAGTCGCGCCTCGAAATACCAAGTACCACGCTCGGGGACTCGGCCACCCGACCCCGTTCGCGTCCGGGAAAACGGTAAAGTACAGAGCGCTCAAGGGAGTCGCCTTGTGACTGGCTCTACGAGCTCGGGCGAGTCGACTAAACAAACAAAACACACGATAACAACAAACATCATACACAAGGTGAACCCCACAAAAGGGCGGACGCGCTCGGGGACTCATCCAAAATCAATCCAAAACACGACAATTATTAGCAAAATGGACACAACATCCAACTCAATCGCACATCGCATTGTCTTACATTACAAACTATGCCTGTTCGGCAGAACTGCTACTAACTTATCTAGGCATACTACCCTATTCCGCAGGCTTCGACGACGATGCACCAGAGTCCCGGCGCCTCCGGATGAACGCGGTGTACGGGTTCGACGGATACGTCGTCAGCTCACCCGCCATCGCCGCGCGGAAAGGTTGTTCAACCTTGAAGTCACGATGCGGCGGCTCGGGGTCGTTTGGCGCGACGACCGTTTCCTGGTAGGGAAGGAGGTCGCCCATCGCCCAGACACGCTCCGAGTACGCAGCGGCACGTTCCTGCAGCTTGAGAACCTCGGACAGATCCACCGCTCCAGTCGATGAAGGATACCCACTCGTCACATCGTCGAGGTCGAAGTCCTCGGGGAAGTGGGCGAGTCCCAGGCTCAGAGCTGTCGACGCCCCGTGCCGAAACGCCGACCGCGTCATGAACTCTACGACCGCGGGCGCCTTCTCCAAGTACTCCCACACCTCAACGAGGTCACTGGGAATAACCTCCGTGGGCGACATCTCTTGAAGGTAGGCGCGGATGCACGTCGCCGACAGCGTCGCCGAGTCGACGAGCATGCTTACGCACTCCTTCGCGTCAAGAGAGCTCGCTTCTTCGGGGCTACCAATCACACGACCTGCTAGAAGGAGACAGATATGAGTACCACGGAAACCACAAACAATATAATTGAAAGACAGGGAAGACGCACTCACCAAGTAACGGGCGGGCGAGTCCCGTGATGAAGCTTTGAAGCGATGTATGGTCGTCCTGAAGCCCAACAATGAGGGCTTCCGACACCTTGCGGTCTTCTTCCGCAGCCGCAATGGCGGCCTTAGCTCGCCCATTCGCCGAATTTGCTTCTTCTTTTGCCTCCCGCAATTCGCGCTCGAGGTCGGCGACCCTCTGCTCAGCAGCACTTAGCGCGGATCGCGCCACCACCAGCTCACCAGCCGGAATAAGCTCCTGGCGAGCTACCTCCGCCTGCGCAGCAGCAGCCTGAAGTTCCTTGTTTGCGTCCTGGAGAGTGGCCAGCTCCTTTTCAGCACGCTGCTTCGCAGCCAATCGCTCTGCCGACTCCAGCTGCAGACCCTGTACACCTTCAAAGTCAGTACACATGAAAACTACCAAGTGCCCACCCGCTAAAATTTAGCGAGTGCGCACTCGGGGACTGGCGACCATGAAAACTACTAAGTGCCCACCCGCTAAAATTTAGCGAGTGCGCACTCGGGGACTGGCAACCAAGAAAATTACTCAATGCCCACTCGCTAAAATTTAGCGAGTGCGCACTCGGGAAGTGGCGACCACGAAAATTCCTCAGTGCATAACCGCTAAAATTTAGCGCATATGCACTCGGGGACTGGATTCGAAAGTACAAAACGAGAAATTATAAGGACCAAGCCGCTGCTAAGCACCGACCTGATCCTCGGGGACTGGAGGTACCTGGATGGCCGCACCAAGCATACCATGAAGCTGTACTGCGTCCACAGACGCAAGCAGCGCTGGCGTGTGCCCGCGACGCTGGTCGGTTTCAGCGTCGGCGGTCCCTGGAGTGAGGCTCGGAAGCGCAGCCCCGCTCGCCGTGGCCGCCTTGGTCGTGAAGCGGGGGAAGGTAGCAGTCGAGGCACCCGCCCCAAAGGAACTCGCTTCCTCCGGTCTAGGCAAGGAAATGCCCTCCTTCGTGGACGCGGCTGCTTCCATTGCGGGTCCAGCCGGCGCGGTCGCCGTGTCATCAGAGACAGCGACGATGTCGTCGCCCTTGGCCTTCTTGCTGCCCTCGGTGGAGGCGGCGACCTCGTCCACCTTCCTTTTACGGGAAGGATCCTCCTCGCTAGTGGCGGAGGGTACCTTGGCCACCGTCGGGTGGCCCATCTTTTTCACTCCGGTCCTGCACGTCGAGTTAAATCAATAAGAGGCAATCGCAGTACTAAAATAAAATAGAGAAGGCCAAATGCACTCACTTGGCGACTGGAATGAAACGCAGCCCTGTACGAAGGCTGGCCGGTTTTTCCAGCTCGGGGCCCAATAGGCGCCTGAGCCCCAGTTCCAGGACGTCAGGGGCCCAAGATACGGACGACCTCCTTGACGTTGAGGTAGCGGTTGGCGCCTCCGGAACGCCTTCGGCGGAGGCCTCCTCGCGAAGTGGAGCTGCCGCGGCCGGAGTCTCCTTGCGAGGCGAGACCGCCACGCTCGGGACCTCCTTGCGAGGCGAAGTCTCCGCAGCCGGAGCCTTCCCTAGCCCGGAGACCGGCGCAAAGGGCGGAGGCATTGAAGCCAGTGGCGCCTCCATGGATGGCGCATCAAGCGCGGTTGTCACCGGGGCCGCGCCGTCACCGGACGAGCTATGAGCATCGGAGCTGCTCGTTGAATGCGGCGGTGAGGCCATCTTCGGCGGCTTCGTCTTCCTCCTCAGGGGGGCCCTCGCTTCCTTCTCCTTCTTCTTCTTCTTCGCGGGAGTGGCTTGACGGCGCGAGGTGGTCTCCGGGAGTTCCTCGTCATCATCATGACGCTCGAGGCTCCTGCTCGCTTCGATTTCGCGCTGACGTTGCCCGCGGGTCTTTCGGACCAGTGGGGCAATCTCCTCTTCGGACTCGTCCTCGTCGTCCTCGTTACCCTTGGCGGGCGACGACTCGCTTGTGTCCTGGGCGGATGGCCCGGGGCTCTCGTCATCGGCGGGAGGTAGCCACCCTTCCACCACTTGGAACAGCTGCGTTAAACACGAAACAAAGTTAGAATTACCGCGACTGCACATGCTGCGACTGCGAACAAGGTAAAAGGATTACCGTCGGAGCCGGACGCTTCGCGGTGTAGGGAGGGACCCCGGCCTGCGCATCCGTGTATGCCGCCTGGGTGATCTTCTTCAGCGCCGAGAGGTAGTCCTCTAGCTTCCACTCGGCGAGGCAGGCCTTCGTTGAATCTCCTCGGCCCGTGTACTGGTACATGTAATGTTCGCGCTGGGCGAGCGGAACGAGCCGCCGCCCAAGCCAACAGTTGTACAAGTTCACCGTCTGGAGCCCCTTCTTCTTCAGACCACGGATGGTCTGGAGCATCTCGTCGACGACCATCCGCTGGTCGTCGGGGAGCTTGCCGACCTGGAGATGGCGTGGCTCGGAACGGTTGGCCGAGTACCGCGGGATCGCCGCCTCGTCCTCTGGAGTCGCCTCGGTCACGTAGAACCATGACTTTTTCCAGTTGCTCGCTGCTTTGGCCGGCAGCATCAGGTCGAAGAAGGAAGCTTTGGATTTGAGTTGGAAGGTTAAGCCGCCCGCGGCTAGCATTGGGCCGCCCGCCTCCTCGCGGCTGATCCGTCCATGGAACAGATCTTGCCACAAGGGGAAGTAGGGCCGGCAGCCCAAGTAGCACTCGCAGAACGCCACGAAGATGGCGAGCTGCTCGATGCTATGGGGACCCAGATCTGAGGGTTGGATCCCGTAGTAGGCGCAGAAGCGCCGGAAGAACACAGATGTGGGAAACCCTAACCCCCGCTCGAGGTGACTAGTGAAACATATGAACTCTCTCTCTCTCGCGGGTTCGGGGTCGTCTCTCCGGCTGCGGGGATACGCCAGCAGCCGGCCCGCAGGATTCCGGCCTCCTCGAAGGAGGCCAGCTGCGCCCTGGTGCACTTGGATCTGCCCCAAGGTTCAGTGGAGAGGGCCATGGCTGAGGATTTGTTCGGAGGTCGGAGGATTGCGGGTCGATTGGATCGCGGAATCGAAGGAAAGAAGATGTGTGCGCTCGGAGGAAACGGTGGGCGGTTGGCTTTGCGATAGCCTACCATTCCTCTTATATAGCGGAGGTTGCCCGCCAAATTAGGGGGCCGTTACCGCGCGATGATTACGCCAAAAGTTACCGTTGAGTTACCTTAACGGCTAGTTTGACCACGCCCGACGGTCCGCCTCCTGCCACTCGGCTCGCTAAAGTCACTCGCCGAGACCGCGTCCCGTTGGCTCGACTCGTCCAAGACGCGACTCGGTTCGCCGGATTTATTCCTTCATGCAGGAGCCCGCCGACGATTCGACTGGATGCCAACTTGAAGCCGTATACTCCGACTGCCAGCAGCCACCCATGCCTAATCAACGACGGCCTCGGGGACTACTGATGGGGATACGCCTATTGGGGTATACTCAGCGGGACGTTTCTGACTGGCCCAAAGGCTGGCGAGTGGGCCTGCAGAACGGCGAGTGGATCAAAGCCCAGCAAGATACCAGGCGACTGGAAGTTGAAGGCCCAGGCGAGTGGATAGGCCCAGTCGGTCTAGGTTAAATGGTTGCCAAAGTTGTAACCGAATCGGTTGAGATATGTAAACCCTAGGGGAGGTGAGCCTATATAAACCTCCCTAAGGGGTGATTAGAGACACGTTCCCTCATACACCCAAGCTACTCGCCGCCTAGTCGCCGAGTACGCCCATTGTAAACACCTCCATAATACAATCTAGCAGGAGTAGGTCTTTACCCTCCGGGGGGCCGAACCTGGGTAAATCCCTGTGTCTTTGCCCTCATCTCGCACCGCAGATGGCTGGCCGCCCTTGCCCCTCGTTCTACTACTCGCTGCCTATTGCAGCATCTGCCGTGGTCATTCCCTCGACACGTGGTACTTGGCCGTTCGAGTCGCTGTGCCAAGGATGCGGAGGACTTGGTCACCGTGAGGAGCGAATGCAGTTGTCTTGGCTCGGTGAACCAGACGAGTTAGGCGACTCCAATGGGGCTCCGGGTTGGCGTTTTTCGTGGACGTTACGAGGCCTGGAGTTTCCCAGTGCCCTCGTGCCGCACTACTTGTCCGTGCCGGTCGCTTTACCAGAGGTTGACTTCTGCGAATAGCATAACGTTGTTATTACGAGTGCGAGTGGCACAAGACACAGAGAGTAGACACAATTTTCGGTAACCGATCTATTTTATTTCATAGCGGGTGGAGAGTACATGTATGGAGTTCTAGGATTAGAACTTCCGTAGGAGGTTTACATTCCACGGCCGCTTGACGTCAAGTTTTCTTCCTGGAAAGTGCGAGTCCTTACTCGCCGGCTATGGTAGCGACGGAGCCCTTGCTGGTAGATGGCGGTGCGGGAGCGAGCTAGATCGCGTGCCTTGTCGAGCTGGTCGACTCCGTCTTGTTGTATGAGTTCGTTTGCGGCCTGCGTATAGTTGAACACCCTTGGTGAATCGTGCTCGAGGTCAGTGGGCATGACTGCCTCGGCGCCGTACACCATGAATAAGGGGGTGAATCTTGTTGACCTATTGACGGAAGTGCGGATGCCCCAGAAAACGGAGGGTATTGTTGGAGATATGCCCTAGAGGCAATAATAAATATAGTTATTATTATATCTTTGTGTTTATGATAAGTGTTTGCATTCATGCTATAATAGTATTAACAAGGAAACATTAATACTTGTGTGATTTGTAAACTTAATTTGAAGTCCCTAGTATAGCCTCTATACTTCACTAGCTTGTTGGTTGATTAATGATTGTGGTTTCCCTATCATGAACATTGAGATGTTATCAACAACAAGATCATATCGTTAGGAGAATGATATGGTGGACATACTCCTATAGATAAGCGTAGCATAAAGATCAAGTCATTTCAATAGTTCAATTGCTATATGCTTTCTGATACATAGTAACCTAATTCCTTCGACCATGAGATCATGCATATCACCTTTACCGGATGGATGCTTTGATGACATCAAACACCACACCGTAACTGGGTGGCTATAAAGGTGGCATTGAGTGTTCGGAAAGTATTGGTTGAAACACATGGATCAAGAGTGGGATTTGTCCATCCATATGACAGATAGATATACTCTGGGCCCTCTCGGTGGAATGTCATCCAATTAGCTTGCAAGCATGTGAATGGCTCACAAGGGATCACATATCACGGGAACGAGAAAAGAGTACTTATCGGTAACGAGGTTGAACTAGGTATGCAGAGATACCGACGATCATAACCTCGGATAAGTAAACTATCGTGAGACAAAGGGAAATTGGTATCGTATGTAAGTGGTTCATTCGATCGCAAAGTAATCGTAGAAATATGTGGGAGCCATATGAATTTCCAGATTCCTCTATTGGTTATTGTTCGGAGAAGTGTCTCGATCATGTCCGCATAATTCGCGAACCGTAGGGAGACACACTTAAGGATTCGACGTTGTTTGAGTAGTTATGGTATTATGAGAAAGAGAACGAATGTTGTTCGGAGTCTCGGATGGGATCCGGGATATCACGAGGTGATCCGGAATGGTCCGGAGAATAAGATTCATATAAGGAAAGTCCCGTTTCGGAGTTCGGGAATGATTCCGGTGTTTTCATCGGGAATGTTCTAGAAGGTTCCGGATTGTCCGGCACTCCGGGGGGGGGGGGGGGAGGGTACATGAATGTGTCATTACATATTGAATGATTGCATCATGTACTAAGTGTTCTTGCTATTCCAAAACTGAAAAGTCAAACTGCCAGTTTGAAAGTCAAACGGCTAAAACAGGAAACTGTGGGAAACAAGCAAGAGGTGTTTGGAACCGACTTGGGGGAGGAGTCCCTCCAATCCGGCGCGCCAACCAAGGCCTACTTGGGGAGGGACTCCCCTCCCCTTGGCCGCCCCTCCCACCTATAAAAGGAGGGGCAGGGCCTCCTCCTCTAGACACACAAGTTCCTATCCTCTAATCTCCGGTTTAGAGCCGTTTTGGTTTAGAGATTCTAATTGCTCTAGCCTGCGGTTTAGAGCCTTATAATTGGTGTGTCTAATCCCTAGACCACTAATAGCTCTCTCATACTCCACCATACTCGCTCCGGCTTAAGGCGAAGCCCTGCGGGATCTCCCCTCTACTTCCGGTACCACGCCGTTGTGCTGCCGAAATCGCGAGGAGAGTGCTACAACCTCCGCTGCCTGCTGGAACAAGGGAGAGGAAGGTCTTCGTCGAGTACCGAACGTGTGACCGACTGCGGAAGCGCTGCCGGAACGCAGCGCCGGAAGGATCGTCTACACGATCTTGAGATCGGAAAGAGTACGACTACATCACCCACGAGAATCCGCTCTCGTTAAACACTTTGGAATCTTCGAGGGTAAGTTATTCCATCGACTCGTTGCTACAATCTAGTAAATAGATCTTGGCTTGTTTGTTTGTATGCGATAGAAAATTTTTGTTTTCCATGCTACGAACCCCTACAGTGGTATCAGAGCCGTGTCTATATGTAGATCTGTTGCACGAGTAGAACACAATGGTCATTGTGGGCGTTGATGCTTTTATTGTCGATTGCTTCTTGTGTACTTTGCATCTTGCGGTATGTTGGGATGAAGCGGCCCGGGCTAACCTTACATGACATCGTTCATGAGACTTTCTCCACGCTTAACATGCAACTTGTATTGCATAAGTGGCTTTGCGGGTGCCTATTTCTCCTAGCATAGTTAAGATCCAATTTACAACGGGTGATCAACAATGCTAGTATCAATGTTGTGGTTCTTGTTCGTAAGTTAGAACGACACTTATTGAAAGCCCCAAACCACGTAAAATATGCAAAGAAAGTAGAGGCGTCTAACTTTGTTTTGCAGGGGTGTGCAGTGATGTGATATGGCCATGATTGTGATTATATTTGATGTATGCAATGTTCCTTATTGTAAGTTGGCAACCGGCAGGAGCCATATGGTTGTCTTTAATTTATGTTAAGACCCGCGTGTCTATTCAAAGTAGTTGTAATAGTTGAAGCCGGTGGACGACAACCATGGAGAAGCGTCATTGACCTTGATGCAATGCCGGTAATGATGGAGATCATGTTCGTGCTTGAAGATGGAGATCGGAATCACAAAGAAGAAAGGCCATATCATATCACATATTATTGAATTGCATGTGATGTTAATCCTATATGCATCTTGTATTGCTTGGTAGACGACGGTAGAATTATAAGATGATCCCTCATGCACATCAATTTCAAGTCATAAAGTGTTCGCCCTTAGTTAGCACCGTTGCTAAAGCTTGTTGTTTCGAAGCACCACGTGATGATCGGGTGTGTTAGATTCTGCAAGTGTATACAACGTGAGCAAGCCAGATTTGCTCATGCAGAAACTAAGGTTTGATCTTGACGAGCCTAGCATGTACAGACATGGTCTCGGAACACGGATCACCGAAAGGTAAAGCATGAATCGTATAGTAGATATGATGAACATGACGATTGTTCGCCATTGAAACTATATCAACTCTCGTGATGATCGGTGTTGATGTAGTGGATTTGGTTTGTGTGATCACTAAAACAATGTGAGGGATGTTGTTTTTGGGTGGGAGTTCACCTAGTTTAATTTCATTAATTAATTTGAACTCAATTTGTCATAAACTTAGTCTAAACTATTGCAAATATGTTGTAGATCAATGGCAGCCCCTACCATCAATTTTAATGCGTTCCTAGAGAAAGAAAAGTTGAAAAACAATGGAAGAAACTTCGCGGATTGGTTCCGCAATTTGAGGATTGTCCTCACAGCTGGTAATTTGACCTATGTGCTGGATGCACCGCTGGGTGACCCACCTGCAGCTGATGCTCCCGATGAAGTAAAGAATGTTTACCTCGCTTGGAAGAATCAGTACTCCATAGTTCAGTGTGCTATCTTGTATGGTTTAGAATCGGAGCTTCAGAAAAGGTTTGAAGAGTCAGACCCATATGATATTGTCGAGGATCTCAAATTGATTTTTGAGACTCATGCGGCAATTGAAAGCTATGAGGCTTCTGAAAAGTTCTTTAACTGCAAGATGGAAGAGGGCAGCTCCGTCAGTGAGCATGTGCTTAAGATGTCTGGGCACGCAAACAAAATTCAAAGCTTGGGTATAGTGATTCCTAATGCTTTGGGGATTTACCGTGTCCTCCAGTCACTACCACCAAGTTACAGGAACTTTGTGATGAACTACAACATGCAGAACATGAACAAAGAGTTGCCAGAACTGTTTGCTATGTTAAAATCTGCAGAAGTGGAGATCAAGAAAGAGCACCAAGTGTTGTTGGTCAATAAGACCACCAAATTCAAGAAAGGCAAGTCTAAGCAAAAGGGACACTTCAAGAAGGGTGGTAAGAAAGTTACCACGCCGGCGAAGAAGACCAAGGCTGGACCCAAGCCTGAAACTGAGTGCTTTTACTGCAAGGGAGAAGGTCACTGGAAGCGGAATTGCGCAAAGTACTTGGCGGATCTGAAGAACGGCAACATCAAGAAGAAAGGTATATCTCATATACATGTTATTGATGTGTATCTCACTAGTACTCGTAGTAGTGCCTGGGTATTTGATACTGGTTCGGTTGCTCATATTTGTAACTCGAAACAGGTGCTGCAGAATAAACGGAAGCTAGCGAAGAACGAGGTGACGATGCGCGTGGGAAACGGATCAAAGGTTGATGTGATCGCGGTCGGCACGCTACCCCTTCATCTACCATCGGGATTAGTTTTATACTTAAATAATTGTTATTTAGTGCCTGTGTTGAGCATGAACATTATATCGGGATCTTGTTTATTGCGATACGGTTACTTGTTTAAATCAGAGAATAATGGTTATTTGATTTATATGAGTAATATGTTTTACGCACATGCACCTTTGATAGATGGTCTATTCTTATTGAATCTCGATAGTGTAAATACACATATCAACAACATTGAGGCTAAACGTTTGAAATCAAGCGATAATTCGACCTATATGTGGCACTGTCGTCTTGGTCACATTGGAGTGAAGCGTATGAAGAAACTCCATTCCGATGGACTTCTTGAATCACTTGATTTTGAATCACTTGAAAGATGCGAAGCATGTCTGATGGGAAAAATGACTAAGACTCCATTTTCTGGTATGATGGAGCGAGCTACGGACTTATTGGAAATCATACATACCGATGTGTGTGGTCCAATGAGTGTAGCATCGCGCGGTGGTTATCGTTATGTTCTTACCTTCACGGATGACTTGAGTAGATATGGGTATATCTATTTCATGAAACATAAGTCCGAAACTTTCGAGAAGTTTAAGGAGTTTCAAAGTGAGGTAGAGAATCAACGTAACAAGAAGATTAAATTTCTACGTTCTGATCGTGGAGGTGAATATATAAGTTACGAGTTTGGCGAGCATTTAAAGAAATGCGGAATACTTTCACAGTTGACACCGCCGGGAACACCACAGCGTAATGGTGTGTCCGAACGTCGTAATCGAACTCTCTTAGATATGGTTCATTCTATGATGTCACTTACAGATTTACCGCTATCATTTTGGGGTTATGCATTAGAAACAGCCGCATTCACTTTAAATAGGGCACCGTCTAAATCCGTTGAAACGACACCGTATGAATTATGGTTTGGGAAGAAACCTAGATTGTCGTTCCTTAAAGTTTGGGGATGCGAAGCCTATGTAAAGAAGTTACAGCCGGACAAGCTTGAACCCAAAGCGGAAAAATGCGTCTTCATAGGATACCCGAAGGAAACTATTGGGTATACCTTCTATCATAGATCCGAAGGCAAAATCTTCGTTGCCAAGAATGGATCCTTTCTAGAGAAGGAATTTCTCTCGAAAGAAGTGACTGGAAGGAAAGTAGAACTCGACGAGGTTGTCGAACCTTCTTTCGAAATTGCGAGTAGCGCAGCACCGGAAGAAGTTCCTGTGGTGCCTGCACCAATAAGAGAGGAAGCTAATGATGGTGATCATGAAACTTCGGTTGAAGTAGCTACAGAGCCTCGGAGGTCAACGAGAACTCGTACCACTCCAGATTGGTATGATCCCGTTATGAGTGTCATGTTGGTAGACAACACCGATGACCCCGAGACATATGAGGAAGCGATGATGAGCCCAGATTCCAATAAATGGCAAGAAGCCATGAAATCCGAGATTGGATCCATGTACGAAAACCAAGTATGGACTTTGGTGGACTTACCGGATGGCCGAAAGGCTGTCGAGAACAAATGGATTTTCAAGAAGAAAACAGATGCTGATGGCAATGTTACTGTCTATAAAGCTCGACTTGTCGCAAAAGGGTTTCGACAAATTCAAGGAGTTGACTACGATGAGACTTTCTCACCAGTAGCGAAGCTAAAGTTTGTGAGGATTATGTTAGCAATCGCTGCATATTATGATTATGAGATATGGCAGATGGATGTCAAAACAACATTCCTCAATGGAGATATTGATGAAGAGTTGTATATGATGCAACCCAAAGGTTTTGTCGATCCTAAAGATGCTAACAAGGTGTGCAAACTTCAACGGTCCATCTATGGATTGAAGCAAGCATCCCGAAGTTGGAATCAACGTTTTGATAAGGTGATCAAAAGTTTTGGTTTTATACAAACTTATGGAGAAGCTTGTATTTACAAGAAAGTGAGTGGGAGCTCTGTAGCATTCTTAATACTATATTTGGATGACATATTGTTGATTGGGAATGATGTAGACCTTCTTAATAGTGTCAAGGAATATTTGAATAATAGTTTTTCAATGAAGGATCTTGGCGAAGCAGCTTACATATTAGGCATAAAGATTTATAGAGATAGATCGAAACGCCAAATATCATTGTCACAGAGTACATATTTGGACAAAGTTCTAAAGAGGTTTGGAATGGAAGAAAGCAAGAAAGGGTTCTTGCCCATGTTGCCCAATACGACCTTGAGTAAAACTCAAAGTCCGACATCGGCAGAAGATAGAGAAAGGATGAGTAAGACTCCCTATGCCTCAGCCATAGGATCTCTAATGTATGCCATGCTATGTACTAGACCCGACATTGCATATGCTGTTAGTTTAACTAGCAGATATCAAAGTGATCCAGGAGTGGATCATTGGACAGCGGTCAAAAACATCCTTAAGTACTTGAGAAGAACTAAGGATATGGTTCTTTCTTATGGAGGTGATGAACAGCTCGTTGTTAATGGTTACACCGATGCTAGTTGGAACACCGATCCGGATGATTCTAAATCACAATCTGGATACGTATTTATTTTGAATGGTGCAGCAGTTAGCTGGAGGAGTGCAAAGCAAAGCGTTGTGGCGAGATCTTCAACTGAATCGGAATACATGGCTGCTTCGGAGGCTTCACAAGAAGCGATATGGATGAAAGAGTTCATTATAGAGCTGGGTGTGGTTCCTAGTGCGCTGGACCCAATGTCTATCTACTGTGATAACATGGGAGCCATAGCCAATGCGCAAGAACCAAGGTCACACAAGAAGCTGAAGCATATCAAGCTGCGTTTTCACGCTATTCGAGAACATATCCAGGATGGGGATATAAAGATTTGCAAAGTACACACAGATCTGAATGTGGCGGATCCGTTGACTAAACCTCTCCCGAGGGCAAAACATGACCAACACCAAACTGCCATGGGTGTTCGGTATATTACCATGTAATCTAGATTAGATGACTCTAGTGCAAGTGGGAGACTGTTGGAGATATGCCCTAGAGGCAATAATAAATATAGTTATTATTATATCTTTGTGTTTATGATAAATGTTTGCATTCATGCTATAATAGTATTAACAAGGAAACATTAATACTTGTGTGATTTGTAAACTTAATTTGAAGTCCCTAGTATAGCCTCTATACTTCACTAGCTTGTTGGTTGATTAATGATTGTGGTTTCCCTATCATGAACATTGAGATGTTATCAACAACAAGATCATATCGTTAGGAGAATGATATGGTGGACATACTCCTATAGATAAGCGTAGCATAAAGATCAAGTCATTTCAATAGTTCAATTGCTATATGCTTTCTGATACATAGTAACCTAATTCCTTCGACCATGAGATCATGCATATCACCTTTACCGGATGGATGCTTTGATGACATCAAACACCACACCGTAACTGGGTGGCTATAAAGGTGGCATTGAGTGTTCGGAAAGTATTGGTTGAAACACATGGATCAAGAGTGGGATTTGTCCATCCATATGACGGATAGATATACTCTAGGCCCTCTCGGTGGAATGTCATCCAATTATCTTGCAAGCATGTGACTGGCTCACAAGGGATCACATATCACGGGAACGAGAAAAGAGTACTTATCGGTAACGAGGTTGAACTAGGTATGCAGAGATACCGACGATCATAACATCGGATAAGTAAACTATCGTGAGACAAAGGGAAATTGGTATCGTATGTAAGTGGTTCATTCGATCGCAAAGTAATCGTAGAAATATGTGGGAGCCATATGAATTTCCAGATTCCTCTATTGGTTATTGTTCGGAGAAGTGTCTCGATCATGTCCGCATAATTCGCGAACCGTAGGGAGACACACTTAAGGATTCGACGTTGTTTGAGTAGTTATGGTATTATGAGAAAGAGACCGAATGTTGTTCGGAGTCTCCGATGGGATCCGGGATATCACGAGGTGATCCGGAATGGTCCGGAGAATAAGATTCATATAAGGAAAGTCCCGTTTCGGAGTTCGGGAATGATTCCGGTGTTTTCATCGGGAATGTTCTAGAAGGTTCCGGATTGTCCGGCACTCCGGGGGGGGGGGGGGGAGGGTACATGAATGTGTCATTACATATTGAATGATTGCATCATGTACTAAGTGTTCTTGCTGTTCCAAAACTGAAAAGTCAAACTGCCAGTTTGAAAGTCAAACGGCTAAAACAGGAAACTGTGGAAAACAGGAAACTGTGGGAAACAGGAAACTGTGGGAAACAAGCAAGAGGTGTTTGGAACCGACTTGGGGAGGAGTCCCTCCAAGCCGGCGCGCCAACCAAGGCCGACTTGGGGAGGGACTCCCCTCCCCTTGGCCGCCCCTCCCACCTATAAAAGGAGGGGCAGGGCCTCCTCCTCTAGACACACAAGTTCCTATCCTCTAATCTCCGGTTTAGAGCCGTTTTGGTTTAGAGCTTCTAATTGCTCTAGCCTGCGGTTTAGAGCCTTCTAATTGGTGTGTCTAATCCCTAGACCACTAATAGCTCTCTCTCATACTCCACCATACTCGCTCCGGCTTAAGGCGAAGCCCTGCGGGATCTCCCCTCTACTTCCGGTACCACGCCGTTGTGCTGCCGGAATCGCGAGGAGAGTGCTACAACCTCCGCTGCCTGCTGGAACAAGGGAGAGGAAGGTCTTCGTCGAGTACCGAACGTGTGACCGACTGCGGAAGCGCTGCCGGAACGCAGCGCCGGAAGAATCGTCTACACGATCTTGAGATCGGAAAGAGTACGACTACATCACCCACGAGAATCCGCTCTCGTTAAACACTTTGGAATCTTCGAGGGTAAGTTATTCCATCGACTCGTTGCTACAATCTAGTAGATAGATCTTGGCTTGTTTGTTTGTATGCGATAGAAATTTTTTGTTTTCCATGCTACGAACCCCTACAGGTATCTCCTCGACCCAGCACCTGGTGGTGCGCTCAAGTGGGACTTGGAGCCGTGACTTCAGGCCATGGAGGATGCTCTGATTGGTGTGTTCCGCCTGGCCTTTGGACTCCGGGTGTGCGACTGAGGCGAGGTCGAGTCGAATGTGGTGTTCCTCGCAGAACTCGGCCATGGCTCCTTTGGCAAGTTGGTGTCGTTGTCCGTGATGATGCTGTTTGGGAACCCGTAGCAGTAGATGAGCTCGCGTAGGAACTTGGTGGCGGTCTTCCCGTCGCATTTGTGGACTGGCTTGGCCTCCACCCATTTTGTGAATTTGTCGACGCCGGAGGGGGCCTTCTTGAAGGGGCCTACCATGTCCATGCCGCATACGACGAACGGCCAGGTGATGGGGATTGTCTTGAGCGCCAAGCTCGGCACGTGGGTCTGGTTGGCGTATTTATGGCACCCGACGCACCGCTGGACGATGTCGACAGCGTCTGCGTGTGCGGTGAGCCAGTAGAAGCCGTGTCGCATAGCCTTTGCGACCAGAGAGCGGGCACCGGTGTGGTCGCCGCAGTTGCCGGAGTGAATGTCTTGGAGGATTTTGCGTCCTTTAGCGGGTTGAACACAGCATTGGAACACGCCGCTCACGCTGCACTTGTGGAGCTCGTCGTTGATGATGACGGAGGATTTGTAGCGGCGTGCTATCATCCGGGCGTCCGTTTCATCCGCGGGCAAGGTGCCCCCCTCCAAGTAGGCGACGTATGGCGTGGTCCAGTCGTTTGGCTTGGCGATTAGTGCGACCAGGGCTGCCTCTGGTTGCAGCGGGATTCCGATGTCGATCTCCCTTGGGAGAGAGACGGAAGGCTTGGTGATGGTGTCGAGGAAGACGCCGGTGGGTGGTGCGAGTCGAGACGAGCCGATGCGAGAGAGTCCGTCGGCCTCCTCATTCTTCCGCATGTCGATCCACTAGACAGAGTAGCCTGCGAAGTGTCCACCCAGCCGGTCCACTGCTTGGCGGTATGCCGCCATGGTGGGGGAGACGGCGTCACAGGTGCCGGCGAATTGCCCGGCGACGAGGTCGGAGTCTCCGTAGTAGCGCAGGCGATTGACGTTCATCTCCTTGGCAGCTCGCATGCCGTGGAGTAGCGCTTCGTACTCGGCCATGTTGTTGGTGCAGGGGGTGAAGTCGAGGTATAGGACGTAGCGGAGTTTGTCGCCCTTCGGAGATGTTAGCACAATCCCTGCTCCTGCACCGTCCGCGTTCTTGGAGCCGTCGAAGTGTAAGCTCCAGTAATGGATGTATGGCAGCTTCTCTGGCTGCTGGGCCTCCTCCCAGTCGACGATGAAGTCTACGAGAGCCTGTGACTTGATCGCCTTGCGTGGCTCGTACTTGATGTTGTGGACGCCGATCTCGACGGCCCACTTGGCGACTCGCCCAGTCGCCTCACGGTTGCGGATGATGTCCTGCAACGGTGCTGAGGAGACGACCGTTATCGGTTGCTCCTGGAAGTAGTGCGGCAGTCACCGCTGTGCTCTGAAGACCGCGTATACCAATTTCTGGTATTGTGGGTAGCGCTGGCGCGACTCGGTGAGGACCTCGCTGATGTAGTACACTGGTCGTTGCACCGAGCGTTCCTTTCCTTCCTCTGGCCGTTCGACGACCATGACGGCACTGACGACGCGTTCGGAAGCCGCAACATAGACCAACATGGGTTCCTTGTCAACGGGGGCGGCGAGTAGCGGTGTTGCGAGTAGCACCTCCTTGAGGTCGTGGAGCGCGTCATCTGCCTCTTTTTCCCACTAGAAGGTGGGGTTCTTGCGCATTAGGTGGTAGAGTGGCATCGCCTTTCGCCCAACCGGGGGATGAAGCGACTGAGAGCCTCGACTCGCCCGACCAGCTTCTGGATGTCACGCAGGCACTCGGGTCTGCCAAGTCGAGCGATCGTGTTGATCTTGGCGGGGTTCGCTTCAATCCTGCGCTTGGAGATAACGTATCCCAGTAGATATCCAGTTGGCACACCGAAGGTGCACTTCCCTGGGTTTAGCTTTATCTTGTACTTTCGCAGGTTGGCAAATGTTTCCGCCAGGTCAGCGAGTAGGTCGTTCTGGCGAGCGGATTTCACCACCACGTCATCGGACTCCTGCATGCACCTATGGTAGGTCGCCCCGGAGTTCTTGAGGCCGAAGGTCATGGCGGTGTAGCAGAAGGCTCCGAATGGTGTGATGAACGCCGTCTTCTCTTCGTCCTCGACGGCCATTTTGATCTGGTTGTACCCAGAGTAGGCATCGAGGAAGCATAGCGCCTCCGAGCCGGCGGTGGAATCGATGATTTGGTCGATCCGCGGGAGGACGAATTGCTCCTTCGGGCAGGCGCTGTTTAAGTTTGTGTAATCGATACACATCCTCCAGGTCCCATTTTTCTTCTCGACCAGGACTGGGTTTGCCAGCCACTTGGAGTACTTGATTGGCCGGATGAAGCCTGCAGCGAGTAGACATTGCACCTCCTCGGCGATGGCTCGGCGGCGCTCTTCATTGAAGGGCCGCAGCGACTGCTTAACAGGTCGCACTTTGGGGTCGGCGTTGAGTTTGTGCTCAGCGAGTTCCCTCGGGACACCAGGCATGTCGGATGGCTTCCATGCGAAGATGTCCCTGTTCTCACGGAGGAACTCGATGAGCGCGCCTTCCTATGCTGGGCTCATGCCCGTCCCGATTGTCACCGTCTGGCTGGAGTCTCCTGGGACCAGCTCGACGGTGCGGGTATGCGTCGTTGCCTCGAAGGCGGTGGAGTTGCCGCCCTCTGAGTTGGGCTTTTTGAATATGGTGGGGTCGTCGCTATTGACCCCGCTCGCGTACTTGGCGAGCTCCTCGGCGTGGTTGGCCTCTGCTGCTATGAGGCGTCAGCGAGTTCGGCCCCTTTGGCCTCACACTCCGCGGCCATGTCGGGGTCGCCGTGGATGGTGATGACGCCGCACGGCCCGGGTAGCTTCATCGCGTTGTACGCGTAGTGCGGTGCCGCCATGAACTTGGCGAACGCCTGGCGCCCCAGGACGCAGTGGTAGGGGCTGTCGAAGGGCACCAGCTCGAAGACGATCCGCTCGGTGTGGAAGTTTGCTGGTGTGCCAAAGGTGACTGGCAGCGTCACCTTGCCGATCGGATACGCCTTCCGACCGGGGACGATGCCATGGAAAGTGGTGTAGGTCCTCTCGATCATCGACTGCGGGAGCCGCAGTCGCCTGAAGGTGTCCAGGTACATGATGTTGATGGAGCTGCCACCTTCCATCAGCGTTTTGGGGAGCCAGTAGTCCCCCACCTTTGGCTTGACCACCAGGGCGACTCGGCCCGGATACTCGATCCGCGGCGAGTGGTCCTCGCGGCTCCAAGTGATTGGTTGCTCGGACCAGTTGAGGAACTGAGGGATGTCTATCTGGGACACCGCGTTGACGGTGACGGCGCGGGCGATGACCTTCTTCTCACGCTTCGTGTTGAAGCCGGTGAAGGTGTGGAGAGATCCGGCGATGCTGCCGAACTTTCCGCCGTTCGGCGGGTTGTTGTCGGGGTCTTCCCGCACACGCCGTGCCTTCTCGATCTCCTTGGGAGAGTGGCATTCGGCGGTCATGTGCGTGGTGGGCTTTCCTTCCCTGCTATGAAACACACAGGGTTGGTTGAGAAGGGCCGTGGGATCGAACCTCGGCTTTGACTTGTAGTTGCCGCCGTCGCGGCGCTGTCCTCTGTCGCGGCGGAAGCTCTTGGGCTCGCGCTGCGCGTACCCGGCGTTGGCGTCGAAGTCGACTCGCGCGTCACCGCAGCGTTTGCCGGTGAGGCGAGTGCTGCTATATCGTAGCTCGGGCCGCCTCCCGTTGTCGTGGCCGCTCGTGCGGCGATGTCCTCCCGACTCGTCGTTGGTTTCCTAGTTTGGGTCCTCTTCCGCGTACCTTTTTGCGATCTCCAGGAGGTCCGGTATGTTGTCGAGTGTGCGGTACGCTCGTTTGAGCTTGGCGACCAGGGGCTCGTAGCGGCACGAGGTCTTGAAGCAGTGTATCACGGTGTCCGGGTGGATGCTGGCCGCGTTGTACCATAGACCTTGCCACCGTTGGACCCAGCTGCGGGTCGACTCGCGGGGTCCCTGGACGCACCGTTCCAGGTCCTCGATGGTGGTGGAGCGGGTGTATGAACCCTCGAAGTGCCTGACGAAGGCATCGCACATCTCCTCCTAGGAGTCTATGCTATCCGCGAGGAGGGTGTTAATCCACTTCCTGCACGCCCCCTCCATCATCAGGGGGAGGTAGCGGGCGGCTAGTAGATCGGTGTGTCCGGTGATCCCCATCGCCATGAGGTAGGTATCCAGCCACACGGAGGGATCGTACGAGGGGTCGTACTTCTCTATTTCCTTCGGCGCTTTGAAGTTCATCGAGTATCTTTCGCCTCGGATCATCGGTTCGAAGCATTGGGTCCCGATTCGGCTCAGCGATCCCCTTGGTTCACCGTCGCGGTGGTTGGTGAGAATGTGCCGCATGTCGTCAGGCTGGCGTGCGCGCCATCTCTGGTTGTTGATGATGTGGTTGCGGGCGTCGACGGGTTGTCCGTTGGCGGCGACGAAGTTGTTCGCCGGCCGAGGGTCGTTGATGGAGAGTTCCGCGTTCGCGGGTCGGTGTTGGAGCTATAGGGGTTCGGGTGGCGGGCAGTTGAGAGTGTTCGCCGCCATGGGGCGACCGCTCGAGGCTGCTCTGATGCCTGATGAACGCGAGTATATTCGACCCTGTGAGTCGGCGCCCGCGTTTTGATGCTCGACCGCTTTGGCGAGCAGGGCCGTGGCATACTAGATCTACAAGGCGACTTCCCCGGTGGCTGCAATGTTGTCGACTGCTGCTCGGCCCGCGACGAGGTTGTCCATTGGGGTGGAGAATAGCGGGAGGCCGTTCGCGTCTCGCTCTCGTGAGGAGACCAGGATCCTTGGCTGGTCCCTGGGGGTGCGCGGTAGGGTGGTGGCGGAGCACCATTGGTTGTTGCCCCTGGTGGGGGCCGAGTGCTTACTCCTGGCGGCGTGTTCTTGCAGATCGCGCGCTCGGCCGCGCGGGCCGCGTCGTCCTCATCGTCAAAATTCAGGACGCGCCCCTGAACGGTGGGGTTCAGGCGCGACCTGATTCGGAGTTGGTGGTAGCGCGACAACTCCTGCGCTGTCACCTGCTCGAGGCAAAAAAATTCGCGCTCGGCTTGTTCCTTGCGGACTGCCTCCGCCAGCTTCAGGCGGAGTTCCTCGACCTCCGTTGCCGTCACATTTGGTGGGATCGGCGTGGAGAAGGGGTCTTCCGGTGGGTCGGTGCCAGTCGCCATGTAGGTCGCGGCGTGGCGACCGGTTCCGTCGTGGAGGTCGGCGGTGTTCTTCGACCTGGAGTCGAAGTCAAATATCCCAAGGATGGAGGGATCCTCGAAGTCTCCGACGTTGGAGACTTGGGTGATGGAGCCCGCGGGTGACGCGGCGGTGATGGATCCGGCGAGTGACGCCGGGGTCGCCTAGTCGGCGGCATCGTTGAGGGTCGCGTCGTCCGTGGCCGCGGTGGTTTCTGCCACGTTGCTGTGGGCCGAGTCGTACTCGGAGGCGAGGTGGTGAATCGTGCGGACCTGACTCTCAGAGAGCCGGTCGCGTGGAGGCGACTCGCGGATGCGAGCCGAGTCCTCCGAGATGATGACGTCGGTGAGGCCGATGAAGAGGCTAATCGTGCCGACCGGCAGGATCATGCTATGCGTGACGGGTCGCGCCGCCTGGACGTAGCTGCTCGGCAAGATCTGGAGCATCTCGCTGATCGCGATCATGCGGCCGGTGGCGATCGACTCGTTGATGGGCATATTGGATCTCGCCGCAGACACCGGCCTGACCGGCCAGGCCCCACGGTGGGCGCCACTGTCATGGGAATGACCACGGCAAATGCTGCAATCGGCAGCGAGTAGTAGAACATGGGGCAAGGGCGGCCATCCATCTGCGATGCGAGATGAGGGCTGAGACACAAGGATTTACCCAGGTTCGGCCCCCGGAGGGTAAAGACCTACTCCTACTAGATTGTATTATGGTGAGAGTACAATGGGGCGAGCTCGACGGCTAGGCGGCGAGTCGCTTGGGTGTATGATAGAACGTATCCTCTATGCGTCCTCTAGGGAGGTTTATATAGACTCGCATCGCTAGGGTTTATAGATCACAACCGAATTAGTTAAGGATTCGGAGATTCTATGACCTAGTCCGACTGGGCCTAACTACGCTTCTGGGCCTTCAGCTTCCAGTCGCTTGAGTCCACGCAAGTCTTGATCCAGTCGCCGTCCTGCAGGCCCACTCGCTGACGCTTGGGCCAATAGGAAACGTCCTGCTGGGTATACCCCGGTAGGCATATCCCCATCATCCACCGAATTCTGGGAATTCGAGGTCTAATGCTTTCCACTGGCTAGCATCTGAAGGGTGCGTCATCAGCTCATCCTTTTCGGGGTCATCATCGTCATCTCCTGGCTTCTTCCTTTCCGCATGCCATCGCATGAGCTTCGCTTCCTTAGGGTCCGCGAAATAGCGCTGCAGACGAGGAGTGATAGGAAAGTACCATACCACTTTTCGAGGTGCTTTCTTCCCTTTCTTGTATCGACTCACGCCGCACACCGGACATGTGGTTTTCTGCGGTGACCCAGCATACCACTGCATGATGTAGTACACTATAGTCGTTGACATAACACCAATGAAACACCGTTCACTAGTATTACATCCCTCAGAGTAGTACAACAGAAACATAGCAGGTCCAAGACATGACTATAGGTTACAACTCAACTCTTTACACAAGATCCAGAGAACACTCTAGTTGAAAGAGAGAGAAAGAAACTTCTTATGGAGAAGAATCAAGAATAAATAACTCATAGCTACCCTACTTATAAAACTAGTAACTGAACTACGAGGCTTGCATTGCTGCTATTGCAATACTCTACAGAAGTAGGTTCTGTGGTTAGAAATTCTATTCTTATCTAATCAGCAATTTCGTCTTCACTTGAGTTGATGTATATGTTGACTTTCTTGACTTCATTGAAGAGCGTTAGCTTTTGATGATGATTCCTGGAGCATATCTTGATGTGGACGTCGGCTGTACTGGCTTTAGAACCTAGCAAGGGTTAAGAAGATACTTTGAGTACGAGCGTACTTAGCAAGTCCACTAGAAAAGGAGTGTTTGATGCACTATATCTATAGCCACAGACTGTAGGTCGTTAGGCAATGCAAGTTTTCTTAAACATTTGTTCAAAGGTTGCTTTTATTCTGAAAAGCTATGTCCGTCAGCCTTCACGGGTTTACTAGAACCTTCATGGGGTTCCTTTCCCGCCGCGTTCGTAGCTCCTTCCCGGAACAGGGAGTAACAAGTTACAGTTTTGACACTCTGCAGAGGTGCGTCACTTTACCCATGAGAGATCTTAGCTTTGTTGCACATCCGGGCCGCGAACCCGTTCACACTTCCTTGGTATGAGGCCCAGACTAAGATCCAAGCCAATCACTGCCTTCTCCGCTACCCCGCATGTCTCCTTGGTGTACGCCAGCCCGCCTATTGAATTACGGCAATGGCAGTACAGACCGTTCAGATGCCGGAACTATCGTGGGACGTTGAGGGCTCCCACCCATATGCTGCATATCCTCTACAAATTACCATAAATAATATGCATGCTACGAGTGATAACATCCAGGACCCGCACATCCAGCTCCATGCGAGAGGGAAAAGATACAGCTGACTTCTCCGTCCCATTCCAAATCTCATGGTCAACGCGTAATATACGGCGCAAGAATCACTGGAGACATTGGTTGTTAAGTCCTCGGTAATATGTTCCTTTACCACCGGAACTCTTATAGTAGGTTATTACCTCATGGTAAATAACCTATAATCACATTATTATGAAAATAGTGTTTTCTGTCCTTTTTCAAATGCAGGTGATGACAACACTGGATGTGTAAAATACTTTACAGAAAATAATCAAAGGACACGAGCAAGTGTGAACTTGCCCTTTTGTGATTGCAAGATTATGCACTCACGGTCTTCAAGACAATATAAAATCCAATGGCAGAAATCTGCATCATTGGTCCGGTAAGGACTAATGTTTAAAGAAGCAAGATGCTTTGATGCATAAGTAATGTAATGCAGGTTGATAAACGCGTATCCCGAGAATAACATGTTCTAGGATTTGGATACTGGAATGGGTTTCCTTGGAATGTGTTGCCCTTTTAGATTAAGTTTCACACATTTGCTTCTTATTAAGGCTTGTGGGTGTGTGGAATACAACATGTATTTATACAACAATAAAATATACACATATGGAATGCTACATAAGGTTGCTTACATCTTATTTGTTTATCTTTAAGTTTTACTTGCAAGTAATGTCACTTATAAAGAATTTAAGTATTAACAATCTTGTTATACAAGTAAAGTATAAAGTAAAGTGTTTACTATTAATTGTTATATGTTGATTGAGGTGTTAAAATGAATAATTTTTGAAGAAAAGATTCCTTTATAAAGGTTTAAACAATCTTGGTGGTTAATCAGATGTGGTTGATGTTGTTTGTGCTTACTTGAATAGTTTGGACTTGAGATGTTTTATAATTTATTTATTCAGACCAAAGTAAACTATAAAGCATATAATAAAGTTTTTAGTATTATAATTAAAGCTTTGCAAACTAAAGGTAACTTTAAGGATGTAGACAGACATAGGTTGTATTACTTAGGATACTTGTACCTTGTTCACTTTATATTGTGTCCTTAGAGTTACTTAAGAATGGCATTACTTTTATTTTAGTAGTGGTTTCTTTACATTGTATTTGTATAAAGGAATTTATCTTTCTATAAGGGTGTGGTTAAGGTTTATGAATAAGTACAATATTAGTTGCTATTTATGAACTCACTATAGTGTTTTGATTTGTTTATGAACTTGTGATTAATATAAAGGATGGGTTTTATCTTATTACAAATTATTCTTAGAGATTTTATATTAAATAAGGATTCTTTTATAAAATAATTTATACTTATGGTGGAAGTATAACTTAATAAAGTTATATTTAAAATGTGTTAAACCATTTTGACTTCATAAATTTAGTATTTAGGATTAATATTATTTATTACATTTAATTGGTTAATTTTTAGAAGTATTAACAAGTTTTATTCACCTTTATAAGAATTATTAATTAAGTAAATAGGTTTAAATTCAAGTTATTAAAGTTGTTTAGCTTTTTATTTAACTCAAAACTGGAATATCACATTTTTAACATGTAGGTATTATTTTTGTGATCGTTTTGGTATATTACATTTGTTTTTGTGATTTATAAATAATAAGATACGATTTTAATAAGGTTTATTACTATATAAATACTTAATAAATAGTAAATATTTAATTAAGAGAAATAATAATGCATGATTATAGTTTTAAACTTTAATTCTTATTTTTCTAAGATTTTTGGTATTTTATTTAGATTTTTAAAATTTACTATTATTAAATTATTAATTATCAAAGTATTAAAACTTGATAAAGTATTTATTAAATAATATTTATTTAAATAATTATGATAATAATATTTAATAATAGTTTTAAGTTGTAGATTTTATTTTCTAAACATTTTCATATATTATATGTATTTTTCTGATTTATAAAACAAAAGATATTAAATTTACAAGATTTAATCATTTTATTAAATTTCTGGAATATTTGAAATTTGAATTCATATTGTTTTAATTAATTTCTAAACATGCACAGACTTTTTATAGCGCAACTCTACTTAGCCACAAACACTGACCCATGGGCCCTAGGCCACGTCATCTGCCACATGGACAAGGACCAGTCAACAAGGTGGACTTGGTCAAGGATGACTCCAGCAAGACGTCATCGTGACATCACACGAACTCTCACCCTCAGATCGAAGCTTGGATTCGTGAATCGGCTATGTGCGCGGGGCTGTGCTTGGGCTAGACAGGAAGAGGGCGTCGCGGGATGCGTTTTAGTGGCGGCGCCGCTTGATTTAGGTCGTCGGAGCTAGGGATACGACGGTGGCCGACGGCGGCGATGGCAAGTGGTCGCGGGGAGCTCGATTTAGCACGCAAGGAAGAATTCTACAGAGGCTATTCGCACGAGGGGCTCACCAGAAGCACGATGGAGGGCTCGGCGAGGCCGGAGGTGGTCGGAATCGACAATTATTGACAATGACCGGCGGCGGTGGTCGTCGGGAATTAGATCGATGCGGTTGATTAAGAGCCCGCCTGCTCGATTCCTTCTTGTCGAAGATGCTACACGCCATGGCGAATCTCGTGGTATGCTCAGCTCGTCATGGGATGGTCTCTAGAGGTGGCAACAGGCGTCTCCGACGAGCTAGGTTTCGGTTACTGAGAGGAGACCGAAAGGAAGAGGAAGGAAATGGAGATAAGTGCGAGGGAGTGCGGCATCGGCGTGTCCTTCTTATCCCCTCCCGATGTCGGCGGCCTCGGCATGAATCATGGCCACCACGGTGGACGGCGGAGGCGTTGCCAACCAGCTGCTTCGCCGGCGATGCTTTCTGTTCAGAGGAAGAAGAAAGGAAAAGAAACGAAAAGGTATGCGGGCTGTCGTTGGGCCGACGTGGGCTGCAGCCAAGGGAGCGGAAGAGAAAGGGAGCTGCGGCTGAGCGGTGAATAGGTGGAGAGAGAAATGGGCCCTGGGCTAGATTTGTTATTTCTTTTATTTTTTCTGATTCTATCTCTTTTCCATTTTCTGTTTTGATTTGCTAGCTTTGTATTTATTCATTTGTTTTAACTTTCTAGGAATTTCTTATTTAGGAAATTGTAAGTTTATGGGAATATACTTAAGACTCTGATATTAATACTATTTTTGATAATAATATATTTTATTGATTTACCTTTTTGTATACTTTCATATTCATAATCATATGAAGGTTATTATATCAAATAGAATAGGTATAATTTAGGATTTGTTTAGGATCTTATAATTTTGATAACTTGATCCTTTATTGTTATTTAATATATGAAGTTTTGAGAACTTAATATGGTTAGTATTATTCTCATATTTCCTTTATTGATGTGTATAAAGATTTATGGTTAATCACATTGTCCTTATGTCTGTGATCTTTAATAACATCACCATTCAAAGTAAAATAATGGAATTGTTTTCTAGGATGACTTATGAGAAACAATTAATAGAAAATAGTTCCATAAGCACCCATGATAATGATGGTTGAGAATGTCTAAGGTGTGCTGATATGATTAATGTAGGAAATTATTCCTATCAACCATTGTGGAAACAAGATGATAGATCCACCATAGAAAATGGATATTAGGTTTGGTCTTGGATTTAGGGTTTAGTGTTTACCAGGAATTCCTATCTTCTATACTTCATAATTCTGGACTTATAATTAAGGAATTCCTTTCCTAGATATATTACTTCTCTATATCCATCATCATGTACTAACATGATGAGCTTTGCTTTATAGAAACTTCTTATCCACCCTTTATTATTCTAAATCCATTTAGAAATGCAAAGTGCTTAACACTAAAGCTTTCATAATATTCTCATATTTATACTTGGATATAACAACTATTCTACTATTAATAATCTCTAACCCAACAAGTAGTTACCTCTAACTCCATTCATACCCTTCTTAAATCATCCATCACAAATTCTACTCTAGTAGAGGTTTATATCAAGTTCTACTCTCCTCTAGTGTTTAGTATTTCCAAAGAGGAAAATACTACTCCTATAATCCAATGTTATTTTAACATCATATTATTCATACTATCTTGTCTCTTCTTAACTCCAATATCTAACATTTCAACCTCACACTATATTAATGTGGCTTGTAATGACTAATCTAGGATAATAAATCTATACTATGGTTCACTCATGTTTTATCCACCAATGTCACTTATACTTGGTATAAGCATTCAATATTGGTGAGTAAGGCATGATCATTATGATCCATTGATCCTTTATGGTTCAAGTTTCCAGTTGACTAAACAAGGCTTCTTCAATACAACAATACAGTTGTATTCTAATTATCTTCTGTTTAGCTCTATTGTATTAAGAGATATAATTCTTTGACTATACCTACTTGATCCAATAGGACTACTCCTGGTAACTATCTTTAGACTTCATTCTGGTAATCTTCTTTGTTACCATATTGATTTGATTTCCTCAAATCACTCCCATCCTATAGATGATATCTAAAACTAGCATCACTACTTATCTCTTCTTACTTCTTTCTTTATAAGCCATAAGTGAATGCTATAATAAGGACAAGAGTTGATAGGTTAAGAATTGGTGAATCAATAGTTGATTACTCAACATTGATGAACAATAGATATTGAGATAGGATTCAATAGAGATGATAAAGATTGATATGGAAAGAAAGATATATAATGAATGATCTTGACTTGGTTTCTTTCCTACTCAATCTCACTAGAGATTTAAAGTTAGGTATTTCCATGATACACATGGTATAAGTAGATGAGATTAAGATATAGTTATTACATTCTTATTATTTGTTTTACATTTATATTTTGGTATTCATGAGTGATTAAAATGAATACCATGATATGATCACCTAAGGATCAAATATAAATCATTAGGTAATATATTAGGGTTTAATTTTATTCCATTTGATCTACCCTTAGATCAAATCATGTTTATCCAAAATAAGGTTTTAGCAAAGGTCATATTGAAACTTATCGCAGTCAACTTGATGATCTACTTCAATTCCATCAAGTTGAGAGAAGCTTCAATCACTTTGACAAGTTTTTATCTAAAAGCGCAAAAATTATTCAGATTTTCTCTGCATGAATGCAATGCACACACCCGTGTTCAGCTTATTTCTAAGCTCTAATGCTGGGATGTTACATTTTCTCCGCGTCCTCGCCCCGATAAATGATGCAATCGTTGATGCATACGTGATATCTAACGTGTGGTAGATCGAGAGGACAGACGATTTTCTTGGTGTCCTCGATACTAGTTGAACATGTGTTCCCCTCCGGGAGACGATCGTGCCAGAATGCCATCATATCGTCGAAGCTTGCGTCGCTCAATTTGTGTTTTGCCTTCATATCCATAGCCTTGAGCGTTACATTCAACCGGGTATCATCGGGCCTGCATCCTTCATACAATGGAGTAATCGCGTCTTTCTCAAGTTGTGCAAGCTTGGCTTTCTCTCTAGCGGCAGCCCTGTCGTTACTCGTCTGCTTGAGAAGCAGCTCTTGCACATAAGGGTCCCGCACCCAGCCTGACGTTGTTCCATCGTCGTCTGCTCCTCCGGCATCTAGATCATCATCATCCCGGTCTGCTTTCGCACCTTCACCATCTCCAGAAGACTCTTCATCATCTCGCCCGATCTCTCCGTGATGATGATCATCGTCATGTTTCCCACCTTCACCGTCTCCATCGTCTTCGTCATCGCTTATCCAACAAGTGTATCCATCCATGAAACCATGGCGGAGCAGGTGCGCCTACAGATTCCCGGAATCTGGGTCGATCACCCAGTTGAGTTTGCATCTTCTGCATGGATATCTTATCTCCGTCTTGTTATTTCGTATCATGTCAGCCGTCGCACATTTCAAAAATCTAGCCACAATGTCTTCACTCATTATGAGCACCATTTTTGCCTGCACTGTGTACACGGTACAGTTAGAAGTCTATTAGAACCACACAATCAATGCATGCATGCAATGGTCGATAGAAAATTTCGGCATGACCTATCCTAAAATTAGGACCTTTGCAAAATGCCAAAGTCTTGCCAAAATGGAAATGAATCAACATTTTGGCAAAACAAATGGCAACTTGTTCACATACAAACACAAGAGAGAGACCGATCCATACACACATGAACATATCATTATCCTCTCCATACACACAGCATCATCGATACTCTCCATATACACACACATATGACCATCGATCCTCTCATACACACATCATGAGCATCGATGATCTACATACATATGAGCATATCATCCATATACACATGAACACATCCTTACATGGACAACTTACCGAGATGAGAGACCAATCGCGAGAAGATGGAAAGGAGAGGTGCGCGCGAGACCAGAGAAGGAGATGAGAGACCGGAGAGCTTCCTCTATTACTTATGTAACATCCAAGGCAAGTTCTACATGCTAAAAATGGTGAATGAGTGGAGAAATTGAGGTGGGAAGGAGAAGGATCCTGACTAGATCTAAGGAGGAAGAAGAAGGGGAAAGTGAAGTGTGGGGTGGTGGATGATCACACATGTGCACAAAGTGGAGCTGCCAAAAAAAAGGTCGCCACATCCGTGGCGCACTCGGCCCTAGTGCGCCACAGGGATTAGTAACATCCGTGGCGCACATGCCATAGTGCGCCACGGATGTGTCTGACCGTTTTACAGAGCAGAGGGGCATGCGCTTAGGCGTATCGCACCCCCCCAACGTGCGCCACGGTTAACACCAACAAGCGTAGCGCACCTACCCTATGTGCGCTACTGATATCTGGTGTGCGGCCAACAGGGCTCTGGCCCACACATATCTGTGGCGCACTATGGCCATGTGCGCCACGGTTGTTCTAATTACTAGTAGGGCACTGCCCATAGGTGAGCCACGCCTGTTTTAGCCGTGGGGCACTTCAACCATGTGAGCCACGGATGTGCTGATTACCTATAGCCATTTTCCTAGTAGTGCTGGTCTCAGTAGATTACTGTAAGTGGTATGCGATTAGTAAAACTATATTTACCAATAAATGTATTCACAGAATTTACATTCCGATCTCTTTATAATTGCACTATATATAGTGTGTCTAAGATAAAAAAAGTTTTCGCAGCAACGCGCAGGGTATCATCTAGTACAGATGAACAAGCAAGCCCATGCGCCTTCTTGTTGGACGTCCTCCGTTCATGAGCAAAATTGATCATAGGATCTCTCCTCAATTTCATGTATTATAACACTAAAACGCTAGAGATAGACTCCATGCTTTTATAACTTCAAGACAATCCGACGCCACTTTGACTCTCTCCAACTGCAGATCAGTGGCCAAAGCTAAAGCTTCACGACAAGCTAGTGCTTCAAGAATGGCCGGATCATCGATGCCTAGCATGACCACTGCCGAAGCTGCTAGGTAAGCACATGTGTCCGATCGACAAACAGCAGCCACTACACCCACTCGCCCCTATTTACGAACCTCTACAGCGGCATTAATTTTTGTCCGGCCCTCAGGCGGAGCGATCCAGCAAGGAGCCGAGCTAGTCGGGTTGGCCGCATCTTGAGGGTTGCGCCCTGGGACATTCTCAAGGTCCCGCAACATTGATTCCACGAAGAGATGAGTGGACATGGGGTTCTAGAACTCCTCATGTATCTCTTTCTGACGCGTGAACCAGATAGCCCACAATGTGACTGGGCACCGTGTGAGATCATCGTGCCTTAGAGTTAAAATCAGCGTGAATAAACATTGCTTCGCCTCTGGTTCAACTATGCAAATCATGTGCTCTATGATTGACTCCGGTTCGCGAGCCCAAACCGAACGACTCATAGGGCACTCTAGAAGTGAGTGGCACCATGAATCAGATCGTCCACATAGTGAGCAAATATCATCCTTCGCCATTTGACGGTGAAATCTCACATCTCTCGTCAGTATCGACTATTTAGCAAGTCGCCAGAGGAAAATTTTAATCTTTAACGGTACCTTGACCTTCCAGAGAGATGTCCAGTCCTGTTCCTCACGTTGATTCTCTGAACTAGTGGCCAATCCATCCAGCCATGCTTCCCTCAGTTTCTTTGTATCGATAATCATGCAATAAGCAGACCTTACAAAGAACAAACTGTCATATTGCCATGCCCAGAAATCCTTAGCTCGCCTTGTAACCTGAGGTATTGCCTGAATCAGCTCTACATCCATTGGCAAGAAGAATTGTTGGATATATGCCCAAGAGGCAATAATAAAGTGGTTATTATCATATGTTCATACTTATGATAAATGTTTACATACCATGCTATAATTATATTAACCAGAAACATTAATACTTGTGTGATTTTTAAACATAAAAGAGTCCCTAGTAAAGCCTCTTGTTAAAATAGCTTGTTGGTTAATATATGATCATGGTTTCCTGATCATGAACATATAGATGTTATTAACAACAGGGTCATATCATTAGGAGAATGATGTGATGGACACACTCCTATAGTTAAGCGTAGCATAAAGATCAAGTCCTTTAATATAGTTCATTTGCTATAAGCTTTCTAATACATAGTAACCTAATTCCTTTGACCATGATATCATGTTAATCACCATCACCGGAAGGATGCTTTGATGACATCAAACACCACACCGTAACTGGGTGGCTATAAAGGTGGCATTGAGTGTTCAGAGAGTATGGGTTAAGGCACATGGATCAAGAGTGGGATTTGTTCATCCATATTGCGGATAGATATACTCTGGGCCCTCTCGGTGGAATGTCATCCAATTAGCTTGCAAGCATGTGACTGGCTCACAAGGGATCACATATCACGGGAACAAGAAAAGAGTACTTATCGGTAACGAGGTTGAACTAGGTATGCAGAGATACCGATGATCAAAACCTCGGATAAGTAAACTATCGTGAGACAAAGGGAAATTGGTATCGTATGTAAATGGTTTATTCGATCGCAAAGTAATCGTAGAAATATGTGGGAGCCATATGAATTTCTAGATTCCTCTATTGGTTATTGATCGGATTCGATGTTGTTGAGTAGTTATGGAATGATGAGTAAGAGACCGAATGTTGTTCGGAGTCTCGGATGGGATCCGGGATATCACGAGGAGATCCGTAATGGTCCGGATAATAAGATTCATATAAGGAAAGTCATTTTTTGGAGTTCGGGAATGATTCTAGTGTTTTCACCAGGAATGTTCTAGAAGGGTCCGGAGGGTCCGGCACTCCGGAGGGGAAGGGTACATGGATGTGTCATGACAATGTGGAGTGGTTACATCATGTACTAGGTCACTTGGTTGGGAAATATAAATAGAGAAATCAAATCAAAGTTTGAAAGTCAAACGCCAATTTGAAAAGTCAAATCTGAAGTTTGCTTGGTGGAGGGAGAGTAGGAAACCTACTTGGGGAGGAAGTCCCACTCCCTCCACCCGCCGGCCATTAAGGGGAGTGGGAGGAGGACTCCCTCCTCCCAAGTCGCCCTCCCACCTATATAAGGAGGGGTAGGGCTCCCCTCTACCCTAACACACCAAAACCCTAGCTCCTGGCGCCTCCACCACAAGTGCAGCCGCCGCCTAGGGATCTCCCAAGTCGCCGACTAGGGTTTCCCCAAACCCTAGCCGGCGGCCAAGCCCCCTCCCTTGGTGCTTCTAAACCCTAGATCGCCAAGGCCCCTCTCTTGCTCCACCATACTCGCTCCAGCTTAGGCGAAGCCCTGCGAGATCTTCCCTCTACTTCCGACACCACGTCGTCGTGCTGCCGGAATCACAAGGAGAGTGCTACAACCTCCGCTGCCTGCTGGAAGAAGGGAGAGGAAGGTCTTCATCGAGTACCGAACGTGTGACCGACTGCGGAAGCGCTGCCAGAACGCAGCGCCAGAAGGATCGTCTACGCGATCTTGAGATTGACAAGTGTACGACTACATCACCCACGAGAATCTGCTCTCGTTAACCGCTTTGGATCGTCGAGGGTTAGTATTCTATCAACTCGTTGCTACAATCTAGTAGATAGATCTTGGCTTGATCATAGATTAGATCTTGATTGTGTGTTCATGCGGTAGAATTTTTTTGTTTTCCATGCTACGAACCCCTACAGTGGTATCAGAGCCGTGTCTATATGTAGATATGTTGCACGAGTAGAACACAATGGTCATTGTGGGCGTTGATGCTTTCATTGTCGATTGCTTCTTGTGTACTTTGCATCTTGCGGGATGGTGGGATGAAGCGGCCCGGGCTAACCTTACATGACATCGTTCATGAGACTTGATCCACGCTTGACATGCAACTTGTCTTGCATAAGTGGCTTTGCGAGTGCCTGTTTCTCCCAACATAGTTAAGATTCAATTTACAATGGGTGATTGACAATACTACTATCAATGTTGTTGTTCTTGTTCGTAAGTTAGAACGACACTTATTGAAAGCCCCAAACCACGTAAAACATGCAAAGAAAATTAGAGGTGTCTAACTTTGTTTTGCAGGGGTGTGCTATGATGTGATATGGCCATGATTGTGATTATATATGATGTATGCAGTGTCCCTTATTGTAAGTTGGCAACCGACAGGAATCATATGGTTGTCTTCTAAATTCCATTAAGACCTGCATGTCTATTCAAAGAAGTTGTAATAGTTGATGCTAGTGGACGACAACCATGAAGCGGCGCCATTGACCTTGACGCCACACCGGTGATGATGGAGATCATGTTCGTGCTTGAAGATGGAGATCGGAAGCACAAGAAGATAGGCCATATCATATCACATATTATGAATTGCATGTGATGTTAATCCTTTTATGCATCTTGTATTTCTTAGTTCACGACGGTAGTATTATAAGATGAACCCTCAAGCACACAATTTCAAGTTTTAGAGTGTTTATCCTTAGTAAGCACCATTGCTAAAGCTCGTTGTTTCGAAGCACCATGTGATGATCAGGTGTGTTAGATTCTGCGAGTGTATACAACGTGAGCATGCCAGATTTGCTCATGCGGAAGCTAAGGTTTGATCTTGACGAGCCTAGTATGTACAGACATGGTCTTGGAACACAGATCACCAAAAGGTAAAGCATGAGTCATATAGTAGATATGATGAACATGTTGATTGTTCGCCATTGAAGCTACATCAACTCTCGTGATGATCGGTTTTGATGTGGTGGATTTGGTTCGTGTGATCACTAAAACAATGTGAGGGATATTGTTTTGAGTGGGAGTTCAACGGCAATATGATTAAAAATTGAACACTATTTATCATAAATTAAATCAAAGTGAATTTTCATAATTGTTGTAGTCATTGGCATCCGTTTACCACCTTGCGCTTAGTTATAATTGAGATGATAGAACTTTATAATTCTGGTTAGTTACTTTACGAACTGGTATCATATTGTTTTGAAGTGTTAATCTAAAGTTTAAAAGTCCTATTGCAAACTTTCAGTAAGTTCCGGTTACTCCATGAAGTTTAATATATAATTGGTATTAAATCAAGAGTGACAATTCCAAGTGTTAGTGTATGAGTATCATGTTTGTCTCTATGATTCTTGATATTCAAAGGATTGTCTTAATATCAAGGTTATCTAGGATCTGAAAGAGTTGTTTCAGAAACCATGATGTGTGGAAGATATTGTGATATCTGAAACAAAGTTTTGGTTGCAACATGATAGAGTATAATATGGCAAAAGTCATGTTCTCATATTTGATGAGAATTTGCAAAAGGTTGGAGACACTAGTTGTCCTAATCCTCCAAAAGGTTTTAGAGAGCAACATTATACTCGCGATTCACCGTTATAAGCTAAAAGTAGCTTGATCATGGATAATTCCATGATAAGGGTGAATATTTGATGTAGGTAAAATGTTTACTACACCAATAGATTACTAAAGAAAGGAATTTGAAAGAACACCAAACATTTTATGATGGTGATCTACTTCAAAGTGCAAGTCCAAAGACATTGGTATTTTACTATACATGCTTTGGACTATGTGTCATGTATATGGCTCCACTATTGATGTAGATAGATTCTTTCAAACAGAAAAGGAAATACTGAAAGAGAATCTCAGAAATATATGGCAGAAAAGAAAAGACTAGAATTGTTCAGCTTGGGTATATAGAGGATATACGTGTTATGGTTGTATTCTTTGCTTGTTAAATAATGTGGTTCTTAAGTATTGGATACTGAATTTGTTGGTATGAATCGTCATACGAAACAATAGAATTTATGAACTACAATGGCCTAAGTAACTAGCAAAAGAATGTGATGATGTTCATCGAGAACAAATAAAGGTTTGTGCTACTCGTTAAACATCAAAGCTTGCCTTCATGATTTGTTTTATCAGGTATTATGAGAACAAAAGGGTTGTTCAAATAATTGCCGTAATCCATAAAAGATGGATGATTCACAAATCTCGTTAGAGAAATCACATCCATAAAACTAGTGCTAAAAATGTCGAAAGACAAATTGATTGAAAGATCACTTAGGAAGTGACATTGCCGTTTAAATTATATTGGAAAGAAAACATGAAGAAACTCCATATGGATGGAATTTTGGAGTCTTTTTGATTTTTGATCAAATGAAGCTTGTGAAGCTTTCCTAGAGATAATTAAAACTTAGTTCATAGGCCAAAAGGGAACGAATGACTAGCTTATTGGAACTTGTACATATTGTTGTATGAAGTCCATTATGTGTAGTCAAGAGCGATGGATTTCAACTTCATATGCTTTCTCCAAAAATTTGAGTGAATATATGAATATTTACTTAATTAGGATGAAGTATGAAACATTTGAAAAAGTTCAAAGACTTTCAAGATGAAGTGCAAAATCATTGTAACAAGAATATAAATAGTTTATGATAAAGGAAGATATTTGAGTTACAAGTTTAGCATAATACCTAAGATTTAAGGAATCGTTCCGTGGATTTGCATTTCTAGAAAAACCATAAGAGTATGGAGCGTTCGAGATACGTAATTAAACCTTGTTTGACATGGTAAGATCAAAGGTGTAATTCATAAAACTGCCATTATATTTTAAAGATTAAAAGCTTTAGAGACTACCATTTTTCCACTAAAAAGAGCTCCATCATAATCTGTTGAAATGACACCATATAAAGTTATGGTTTGGGATAAAACCCAAGTTGTCCTTTCTTAAACATTGGTATGCCATGCATAAGAAAGATGTTTGCAACCAAAGTAGGATGAACCTGTCTTTGTATGTTATTTCGAATAACTATTCCTCCATAACACCGAAGACAAAAGTGTTTGTCGCTTAGAACGTCAAGTTTCTTTGAAAAGGAATTTTCCGTGAAAAGATAAGTGGGAGGACAATGGAACCTTGATAAGGTTAAAAGAACCTTAGCTATATGTGCAAAGTTGCGCAGCGCCGAAAAGTGTTCCGGAGGCAGCAACAATGTTCATGGCTCATGTGCCTCAAAGGTTGTGGTCATGGAGGTCTAAGTTTCTATTGAACCTATTAGGTCGGGTAAACAATCAAATACCAAGATTTGAGGGTTGAATCATTATTTGACAATAATGAACTGACTACATGCAAAGAAGCGATGATGGGCCCTGACTCCATAAAATGGCTTGAAGCCATAAATCCGTGATAGTTCCATACACGAGAAATCAAGCTTTGAACTTGAAGGACCCTCGATAAAGGTGTAAGACCTTACAGTCGTGTTTGGATCTATAAAGAAATAGACATGGATGTTTCACATCTATGAAATAGTCAACATGTTGGGAAAGAGTTCACAACAATGTTTAAAGGTTGACTATGACAAGATTTGATCTTTCATAGAGATATTTAGTCTAAACGAATTAATGTAGCAACCACTACATATAATTTTGTTATGTGGTAGTTGAATAAACAAAACAAAGTTCTTCTAATAGAATTGTTGCCTAGGATATGTGCTTAACACGGTCCATAGGGTTTTGTTAATTCAAAGGATGCTAAAAGAATATGCAAACTTCAATGGTTGAAGTAAGTATCGCAGAGTTGGAATATTCACTATGATGAATCTGTTAAAATAGTTTAATTTCATCGGAGACGATGAAGATGCTTGCATTTGCAAGAAATTAAGTGGGAGCGCTAAGACATGTTTCTAATACATTATGTGGAAGACATATTGTTGATTGGAAATGATGTATCTTTTTATTAACACGGGATAAGAATTTCATCTTGATGAAAGGCTTAGGCAGAACCCGAATATTTGGCATCAATGTCTATATGGATAAATTGTGACGCCAATATGGTTGTGCCAGAAGTACATAGATGAGATATTGAAAGAGTTCAATATAGAAACTACAAGAAAAGTTCTTGTTGCACAGGAAGGATTGAATAAAGATTTAAGTATTTTTTATACTTGATAAATACAATCACAAAGAGTATTTTATCAATCATGCTGTGATGTACACAAATCCAGATATGTCCTATGCTCTAAATGTTATGAGCATATACCAGAATGATTCATAAGATGATTATTGGACGATAGTAAAGATATTCTTATGATCTTGTAAAAGAACTAAGAATATATTATTTTGTAGAAGTGACAAATAGATGGTTAGTTCATTGTAAATGAATTAAATTGATACTAGTTTTGTCACAAAGTACAGATTAAGTTTATCTCAATCTAAACTAAGGGTGGCACAATATGATGGAATATGAGTTCCATAATGAATTTGGATGAGTTCCAAAGTTAAGACATTGTGACAGATACTACAACAAAAGGCTAAGTATATAACTACTATTATAGCAGCAAAAGAGGGCATTTGTGTCAAGTAGTTTGTTATCAAACTTGGTGTAGTTCACAGAAGGGATAATGCTATAAAGATATATTGTACGATAATATTATCAACATATTTTAACCCCAAAGAACTAAAGGTCACACCAAAGGACCAAATTTGTACAAAGCCATCTCATTAGAGAATGAGTGATGCGTAGAGACGCAAAGACATGCAATTACACACGGACCTGGAAGTGTCAGATCCGGAGATCAGTTGACTACTAGCAATCGTCTACATACGACACCACAACGCCATAGGTGTTGAATACACAAAGGTTTGAAACTAGATTATTGACTCTAGTGCAAGTGGGAGACTGTTGGAGATATGCCCAAGAGGCAATAATAAAGCGGTTATTATCATATCTTCATACTTATGATAAATGTTTACATACATGCTATAATTGTATTAACCGGAAACATTAATACTTGTGTGATTTGTAAACATAAAAGAGTCCCAAGTAAAGCCTCTTGTTAAACTAGCTTGTTGGTTAATATATGATCATGGTTTCCTGATCATGAACATAGAGATGTTACTAACAACAGGGTCATATCATTAGGAGAATGATGTGATGGACATACTCCTATAGTTAAGCGTAGCATGAAGATTAAGTCATTTAATATAGTTCATTTGCTATAAGCTTTCTGATACATAGTAACCTAATTCCTTCGACCATGAGATCATGTTAATCACCATCACCGGAAGGATGCTTTGATGATATCAAACACCACACCGTAACTGGGTGGCTATAAAGGTGGCATTGAGTGTTCGGAAAGTATGGGTTGAGGCACATGGATCAAGAGTGGGATTTGTCCATCCATATGACGGATAGATATACTCTGGGCCCTCTCAGTGGAATGTCATCCAATTAGCTTGCAAGCATGTGACTGGATCACAAGGGATCACATATCACGGGAACGAGAAAAGAGTACTTATCGGTAACGAGGTTGAACTAGGTATGCAGAGATACCGATGATCAAAACCTCGGATAAGTAAATTATCCTAAGACAAAGGGAAATTGGTATCATATGTAAATGGTTCATTCGATCGCAAAGTAATCGTAGAAATATGTGGGAGCCATATGAATTTCCAGATTCCTCTATTGGTTATTGATCGGAGAAGTGTCTCGATCATGTCCGCATAATTCACGAACCGTAGGGAGACACACTTAAGGATTCGATGTTGTTGAGTAGTTATGGAATGATGAGTAAGAGACCGAATGTTGTTAAGAGTCTCGGATGGGATCCGGGATATCACGAGGAAATCCGGAATGGTCCGGAGAATAAGATTCATATAAGGAAAGTCCTTTTTTGGAGTTCGGGAATGATTCTAGTGTTTTCACCAGGAATGTCGTAGAAGGGTCCGGAGGGTCCGGCACTCCGGAGGGGAAGGGTACATGGATGTGTCATGACAATGTGGAGTGGTTACATCATGTACTAGGTCACAAGGCTGGGCAATATAAAGAGAGAAATCAAATCGAAGTTTGAAAGTCAAACGCCAATTGAAAAGTCAAATCTGAAGTTTGCTTGGTGGAGGGAGAGTAGGAAACCTACTTGGGGAGGAAGTCCCACTCCCTCCACCCGCCGGACATTAAGGGGAGTGGGAGGAGGACTCCCTCCTCCCAAGTCGCCCCTCCCACCTATATAAGGAGGGGTAGGGCGCCCCTCTACCCTAACACACCAAAACCCTAGCTCCTGGCGCCTCCACCACAAGTGCAGCCGCCGCCTAGGGATCTCCCAAGTCGCCGACTAGGGTTTCCCCAAACCCTAGCCACCGGCCAAGCCCCCTCCCTTGGTGCTTCTAAACCCTAGATCGCAAAAGGCCCCTCTCTTGCTCCACCATACTCGCTCCAGCTTAGGCGAAGCCCTGCGGGATCTTCCCTCTACTTCCGACACCACGCCGTCGTGCTGCCGAAGTCACGAGGAGAGTGCTACAACCTCCGCTGCCTGCTAGAACAAGGGAGAGGAAGGTCTTCATCAAGTACTGAACGTGTGACCGACTGTAGAAGCGCTGCCGGAACGCAGCGCCGGAAGGATCGTCTACGCGATCTTGAGATCGGCAAGTGTACGACTACATCACCCACGAGAATCTGCTCTCGTTAACCGCTTTGGATCTTCGAGGGTTAGTATTCTATCGACTCGTTGTTACAATCTAGTAGATAGATCTTGGCTCGATCATAGATTAGATCTTGATTGTGTGTTCATGCGGTAGAAATTTTTTGTTTTCCATGCTACAAACCCCTACAAGAATTCCTTCAACTTATTTAGATTCCATGATGCAGTTGTTTCATCAATAAACTCCGACACCTTCAGTGATGGATCCCTCTTAATGCATGTGTAAGGTCGCATGAACACATCCCTGGGGATCTAGTTATCATTCCAGGAATGAGTGTGTTCACCCGTCCCAATAGGCCAAATCAGGCCCTGTTTTAGAATTTCCTTCCCTTCAACAATGGAATGCCAAACCTGGGAAGAATTATTGCCCACTTCAGCATCCAAAAAATCAACATTAGGGAAATACAACGCCTTTAATATCCTCGAACTAAGAGTATCAGGGTGCTGTAAAATTCTCCAAGCCTGCCGAGCTAGCAAAGCTAGTTTAAAAATCTCAATATCTCGAAAGCCCATTCCCCGCGTACTTGGTTGTGCACATATCTTCCCATGACACCCAACATGTCTTCCTCTTGCCATCCTTGCTGCCCCACCAGAAATTCCGTAGCATACTGCTAATCTAACAACAAAGTCCTCTCGGAAGCTTGAAGCATGGCATCGAAAAGGTGGGTATAGCCTGTGCCACTGATTTTATCAAAATATCCTTCCCAGCTGATGACACAAGAATCCCCAATCAGTCTTAAACGTGTTTCCAAATCATTTATCACTAAAGGACTCATTATGAACATTTAATCTATCCTTCATATATCGCCGAACCTCCTCCGGGCATCCCTTGCTAAAGTATATTCATGATTTATCTAGGTTAATCCGCTGCCCCGATGCTGCACAATAAGCATTGATTACTCCTTGCACTTTCCCCGCAGCCTCCACACTCGCTTTCACAAACAGCAGGCTATCATCAACTGTAAAATCCCAACATTAGAGCTTAGAAATAAGCTGAACACAGGTGTGTGCATTGCATTCATGCATAGAAAATCTGAATAATTTTCACGCTTTTAAATAAAAACTTGTCAAAGTGATTGAAGCTTCTCTTAACTTGATGGAATTGAAGTAGATCATCAAGTTGACTGCGATAAGTTTCAATATGACCTTTGCTAAAACCTTGTTTTGGGTAAACATGATTTGATCTAAGGGTATATCAAATGGAATAAAACTAAACCCTAATACATTACTTAATGGTTTATATTTGATCCTTAGGTGATCATATCATAGTATTCATTATAATCACTCATGAGTACCAAGTTAAGGATATAACACAAATAATAAGAATGTAACAACTATTGAAGGGTTTCGCAGCATAATAAATCAAAAAAATTCTACGGATGCGAACGGGAAAGCCAAGATCTAATCTAGGACATGCAATCAACGAGGGGGATTAGATGAGATCTTCATACCCTTGAAGATTCGCACAGCGCAACGTTCGTCGGAACGTGGGTGATGTAGTCGTACTCGCGATCCGATCCGATCTAACACCGCAAGTGGCGATGCCTCCGAGAGATGCACATGTGCGGCACCTCGACGTATCCTCATTCCTCGGTCCAGCAAGTATGGTGGAGAGACGGATTGGATCTACAACGCGACGGCACGGTGCAAGTGGTGGAGAGTTTCTGCAGCAGGGCTTCGCCTACGTGCAGTCGGGAGGAAGAGAGAGAGGAGGGCAGCAGGGCGGCTAGGGTTGAGGAGGAGGTGTGGGGGGAGGGTGCGCCCCAGACCTCTATATATAGAGGGGTGGGCGCCAGCCCTATCCCCTCCCCCAAGACCTAGGCCGGCGGCCAAGGAGGGAGGAATGGGGGGCAAGTTCCCCCCTTCTAGAAGCTTTCCTAGGGTTTGCCCTAGGTTTGGCCGGCTGGGCCCTATGGGGCCTTGTGCCCCTGGCCCAATGCGGCCAGGGCACTCCCTCATAGGACCATGCCCCCTCCCGGCAGGTGGGGCCACGTTGGTCCCCCTCCGGAAGGTTCTAGAATCTTCCGGTACAATACCGATTAACCCGAAACAATTCCGAACTCCAAAAACTGCATTGCCTTATATGAATCTTATTCTCCGGACCATTCCGGAACCTCTCGTGATGTCCCGGATCCCATCCGAGACTCCGAACAAAAACTCATAAACCAATTATCCAATCTATCCTAGCGTTGAGACACGTTAAGTGTGTGACCCTTCGGGTTCGAGAATATGCAGACATGATCTTCTATCAATAATCAACAGCGGGGTCTTGAAACCCATATTGACTCCCACACATTCATCGATGATCATATCGGATGAACCACGATGACAGGATTCAATCAATCCCATATATATATATTCCCTTCGTCTCGTGATATTTTACTTGCCCGAGATTTGATCGTCGGTACCGTCATACCTAGTTCAATCTCGTTCACAGCAAGTACTTTACTCGTTCCGTAATCCGATATCACTTTGTGATTAACTCCTTAACCACATGCTTGCAAGCGGTGTTGATATCGATTACCGAGAGGGCCCGAAGTATATCTCTCCGACTTGGGAGGGACAAATCCCATCTCGATACATACAACCCAACAGGTACTTTCCGATCACCTGAGAGACACCTTTATGATCACCCTCTCATAGGATGACGTTTGATGACTTCAAAGCTTTCTTCCGATACCAGGGAGTTGTATTATCTCATGGTCTAAGGAATACAATATTTGACATAATAAAAGCTTCGCAAAGATGAACACGATGACACGATCTAATTGCTCCGCTTAGTTTGGGTCTGTCCATCATATCATTCTCCCAATGATATGATCTCATTATTAATCGACAACTCATGTCTATGGTTAGGAAACCTTAACCATCATTAATCAATGAGCTAGTACATAGAGGCATACTAGGGACACGGTGTTGTTCATAAACCACACAAGTCTTAAAGTTTCCGCTTAATACAATTCTAGCATGGAATATAAACTTTATCATGAACAAGAATTATAATAATAACATCTTTATTATTGCCTCTAGGGCATAATTCCAACAACTATATCTTAATCTTATCTACTTATACAATGTGTATCATGGAAATAACTAACTTTAACTCTCTAGTGAGATGGAGTAGGAAAGAAACCAAAGTTAAGATCATTCACCATATATCTTTCTTTCCATATCAATCCTTATGGAATCCTATCTCAATATCTATTGTTCATCCATGTTGACTAATCAACTATTGATTCCCCAATTCTTAACCTATAAACTCTTTTTTTAGGGTAATAACAGTAGGAAAGGATCCTACTGCCTCATTTTCATTAATACTGGGTCCGAATCTATAAGGTTACATATTTACACAGAGATAGAGGAGGGGAGAGTCTCTGAAAAGTCAGAATAAAAAAAAATCTAGGAATACAAGAAGGTTTACAAACTATGAATAATGCTCTTGATAAGTGGATGTAGCTCCTCTTTAGTCCTATGAATCAGCAATGATAGATCAGCAGCTAATCTTGACTTCCAAGCCTGAACTGAGGGTTGTATGTTATTAAACCAGAGATTGTTTCTCTCTTTACAGATGTTCCAAGAGCCTAGCAAGGTTATTTCCATAAACAGTTTTTTTATTCCAGCTCTTTTTTCCTTGCTCAATGATCTGGAGTCTAGAGTTAGTCATAGCCCAAGAGATGTTAATTGAACTCCGGCAATCTTGGCTAAATGGGCAATGAAAAAGCAAGTGTTCAATTGTTTCCTCAGTATTGTGATTACACATAAATCAGTCATATCCAGTCCCCAATGCATAATGTATTCTTCTTAACATGTTTATTGTATTCAATCTGTCAGACAGAATCAACCACCCAAAGGACTTCACTTTTGCAGTGCACTTAGATTTCCACAACCATTTAAAGGATATGTGTGGATATATATTTCTGAAATTATATTGATAATATTTGCTGGAAGTGAAATCTTTGTCCCCCCAAACATAGCTCCAAGTGTCATGTGAATGTTCTCTTAGTTCAATTTCTCTACAACTGTTCTGAATGTCTCTCAATTCAGCTAGTGCTTCTGGTGATAAAGGGATATAGAAAAGTTGTGTCAAACTATCAGTTGTAAGAAACTCCTGTGTAGAGATATCTTCCTTCCTAACATAGGAGTAAATGGTTGGGTGACTCTCTTCTAGGATAGTTGCAGACCATTGATCCTTCCAAAACAGTGTGGTAGCCCCATTACCAATAGAGCTTCTAGCTATTCCTCTGAATAAATGTGAAAGCCTAGAAACATCTCTCCACCAGAAAGAGCCACAAGGTCCAGAAGCATGAGGAACAATGTTGTTGTAATATGCATTCCATACTAGGGAGACCCAAGGTGTGTCATACTTATTATAGAACTTATGCAGGAATTTAAGCAACAGACCTTCATTCTGAATTTTAAGGTTGAGAATGCCAACACCTCCTCTACATTTTGGCCTACAAATCATATCCCAAGCAGCTAAAGAATTACATTTTTCCCCCACTTCAGTTTTCTTGTTCCATAAACAGTGTCTCTGAATTTTTTCTATATGCCCCACAATCTTCTCTGGCAGTTTGATTGCACACATTGTGAAAGTTGCAATTGAAGCCAGTAAAGAATTAATCACATTAACTCTCTCACTATAAGACATCATCATGAATGAAGCAGAAACCTTTCTTTCAACTCTGTCAATCAGTGGCATAAGATCATAAACAGTGGGTATGGTGCCAAGAGGAAGCCCCAAATAAGTGAAAGGCATTTTGGCAATTGCACATCCCAATATATCTGCAATTTCCTGAGAGAAGTTATCAGCCAGATTTATTGGTATTAGGTGTGACTTATGAAAATTAATTTGTAAACCAGTGGAAACAGCATAATTCTGAAGAATCCCTTTCATTATCTGTATTTGATCTTTGTCTGCTTGCATTATAATCAAAGTGTCATCTGCATATTGAACCATTGGAAAATCCTGTCCAAAATAAGGGGAGAAAGGGGCCCTGAGTATGTTGTCTCTGAATGCCTTATTGATTGCAGCTTGTAGCAAATCAGCAGCAAGCACAAAAATCAGAGGGGACAGAGGGTATCCTTGTCTAACTCCTCTTTTGCAATGAAATTGCCTCCCAGGTACTCCATTGAGCAAAACAGCAGACATACCGGTACCAAAAATAGTTTCAATCCATTTCAACCACTTATCATCAAAACCCATCTGTTTCATAATTTTCATCATAGCCATATGGTCAATGGTATCAAAAGCTTTGGCAAAGTCCAACTTAAGTAAAATAATCTCTTTCTTAGAAGCTTCACATTGATATAAAAATTCAAATGCCCAACCAAGGCAATCCTGAATGTTTCTGCCTTAAAAAAAACATATTGATTTCTATGAATAATCTTCAATATAACCTTCTGTAGCCTATTAGCCAAGATCTTTGTTATAAGCTTCAGAACACAATTAAGCAGGGTTATTGGCCTAAAATCATTGATAGATTCAGGTGATCCTATCTTTGGAATGAGTGTAATATGACCCATATTTATACTTTCTAGATTCAGATCTCCTTCATAGAATTGGAAGCATAAAGAATAGATGTCTTCCTTGATGATGTGCCAACATGTTTTTAGAAAGAGACCATTAAAACCATCTGGACCTGGGGATTTATCACTTGGCATCTCCTTCACCACCTTGTCAATTTCCTCTCTAGTAAATGGTAAGGATAAAACCTCAAGGCCCTCAGTTGGAGTAATCAGATGTTGAAGATTAAAAAGCATCTCAGGCTGTGTAGATGTGCCCAGTCTTTCTTTATAGGCTTGATAAATAGCATTTTCTTTATCAGCATGCTCAGTAACAAAAGAACCATCTGAGAGTTTGAGTGAGGCAATATTATTCTTTCTATATCTTTCAGTAGCAAAATTATGAAAGAATTTTGTGTTTTCATCTCCAAACTTTGCCCATCTAACTGTGCATCTTTTCTTCCAATAAGCATTTTGGTATTGTAAAAGTCTTACAAGGTGAGCTTTTAAAATTCTCCTGAAATTTGCTTCCTGACAGAATAAAGGCCTTTTGTCCTCTAGATTATCAAGTTCAGAGAGGACTTTATTGGTATTTGCAATACAAGTGGACAACTTTGAGATTGATTTGCTCCAAAATTTCAAGTCATATCTCAGCTTTTTTAGCTTTGCATTAAGATTTGCAGCATTGTTGGATTTGTGAGTTGGCTTACTCCAGCACTTTGCAACCACTTCCAGAAATCCAGGATGGGCAACCCAAAAGTTTTCAAATCTAAAAATCCTACTACCAGGGATCTTAGTCTGAATAGAAACAACACAGGGAGTGTGATCAGAGGTTGGTTTGCCTTGTGTGGAAACAACTGTGTTAGGAAAACTAGTTGTCCAATGAATGGAGGTGAAAAACCAATCAAGTTGCTCCAACAGAGGATCTTGTTGCATGTTACTCCAAGTATATTTTCTTCCTTTAATTGGCAATTCAGTGAGATGTTGTTCTCTAATGAAATCATTAAAGATGAGCATGTCATTAACATTCCCCCTAAGTTTATTCCTATTTGCAGGGGACCTAATAAAATTAAAGTCCCCCATTAGGATCCAATCTTCATCATCAGGAATATGCACCTCAAACATCCACTCAATAAATTTTTCCCTCAATTCACCATTACAAGGGCCATAAATGTTAATTAAGGTCCAAGACTGGCCAGAATGTGAGGAAGTGAAATGAACAGAGAGAGCAAACTTTTCACAATGCATGACCATTCCAGAGAACATTGAACTATTCCATATAATAATGAGGCCACTAGAAGCCCCCATAGAAGGCACAAAGACAAACTCATCAAAATTTGCTGGGCAACAAGATTTAATAAACTGCAGATCAAAATCCTCCTTCTTTGTTTCTTGCAGGCAAATAACTGAACATCCACTAACTTTAATAGCATTCATTAAGGCTAATTGTTTTTCTCTAGCATTAAGCCCTCGGATATTCCAGCACAAAATAACCCATTGTTTAAGTAGTGACATTATTACAACTCAAAAGTAAAGAGACCAAAGTAAAAATAGACAGGCACTAGGCATTGTCAGCATTTTCCTTCTCCTGCCAGCCTTCCATAAGCTTCTGAGAAGTGAGATTTTCCTGAGGCACCCCACAAAGAGATATTCCAATAGACTGGAGTACTGGGATTGGTGTTGCAAGGAGAGTCCTATCAGAGATCATGCCACCCTGATCAGGATTTATCCGAGCAAGTTCATCAGTGACTTCAACAGCCTTAACCTCAGGAATCTTCCTTTGCTTCACTTTAGATTTAGTGGTCTTGGAGTCACAAATGATTTTAGGCTTAAATCCCCTGTATCTAGTAGACCTTGAGCTTCTTCTGACTTGATTAGTAGAGATTGGTGTCCCAAAGTAAACCACATCAGTATCATCCAACTCAGGAATCTTCCTTTTGACACCATCTTGAGTAAAATCAGGATACCCCAAAGTTCTGTTATAGATCATTTCCTGCTTCTTCCTTGAATGAAGCAATAACTCCCATTCATCCACCAACTCATACTGCAGGAACTTTGGCATAGGAAGAGTGAAAGAAAGGAGCTTGGCATTATCCAGAGCAAATTTAGGGAAGCAAAACTCCCTAAAAGCAGAATTAGCAAAGTTCCTTGTCATCCAGATTTCAGAACTAACATCCAAGAGATGGTCATCAACCAGAGCAAAGTTGATAGATAAAGTGGTGTCAACCTGCATCAAATCTGAACCAGAGGAATTTCCATCAGAAGCATCAGAAAAACTCTCATGCCAAGCTTGCATAGGACTGTCCTGGACATTGGTGGAAGGGGGTGGCACACCATCCTGAAAAGAAGCCCCCTGTGTAGCTAGGATCCGCTGAAAGTTGATCAATGGAGGGTTGGGAGCAACTACAGCATCCTCCACAACAGGTGCAACAATATTTTCAACTTGTGCAACATTATTATCAAAAAGTGCAGCAATGACCCGAGCAGGGACAAAATGTCCAGGTTGATGAAACAGAGCAGCATGGTTCATTACTCCAGCATTTCCTCCTTGAGCATGTCCCCCTCCAGGCATCTGATTCTGCAGATTCCAATTGTTAAGCTGCTGTTGGTATAGCTGTTCAGCAGAAAAACCTTCACCATGCATGGGATGAGGATTGCCATCATCAGGTTCAGGGTCTTCAGGAGGTGGCAGAATTTCAGGCAGATGAGCATTCCAGTCAGCACACCTGAGTAAGATAACAGGGACAGTCCAAGAGTGCCTAGCCCCCCCAAGCTGATGAATAACCAAACTTTTGGGCACAAACTTAGGATGAACAATCCACACCTTGACCAAAACAGTTTTATCATCCCCTCTTGGGTTATGCCACATGGATAACAGCCCAAACTCTTGAACAGCACTATGAATATAATGGCTAGTCTGATAGTCAAGGGGAAAAGCTAAAAAATATATCCAAGTTTCCCTGCCAAAAGCAGTAAGACGCATGTTCCTGGCTTCATTGTGTTTCACAAATGTAACAGTGGTAATCTCATCAATCTCAAAGGTAGTTCCAACTGTAGCATCCGCAATCAGGGTTTCTGTCATGGTAAAAATGCCAAGTCCTAATGGATGATCATCAAAGCGACTGACAAACAACTGTGACTCATTGAGAAGATTCATCACCTGAATCCTATAGTCTTCTCTAAGCTGAATCGGAATAAATCTGTTGGTCTCAGCAATTACCTTTCGGTCATGCTGCAGAGGAGCCTCAGCAGGAACCACCATGTGTGACCTCACCAAGCGATCAACTGGCCCTGGATCAATAGTCAAGCCATTGGGGATAAAATCTAGAGGATTCACAGGAAAGTTGGCCATTATCGAGGTGGAGAGAGAAACTTCAGCGGTCGGCGGAGAAGGAGATGAAGCGGCAGGAGAGAGAGGGGGTGAAACTCCAGGTGAAAAAACTGGCTGCTTCTTAACTACCCAGATTTTCCGACCAGAAATATCGGCCTGATTGTTTAATGCAGTTTTCTTTTTTTGCCAAACTCTTCGTATCTTCTTTGGGCAGCTCCTGGCCCAATGGCCCAATAAATGACAACTCCGACACCGCCAGCCCAAGACACATTTACTCGCCAGGTGCCCAGAAATTAAACATTTAACACACCATTGGCTGCACATAGAGAGGCATTTCAAACATTTATGACCCAGAGAAAACATACATTCACAACTTTTCTGGCAAGAATCCACAAGATGATCATGATCTCCACAATTTGAGTAACGTCCCAGAATTTCAAAAACCATAGCTTTGGTAGGAACAAATTTTAAGTCCAAAGCATGCATGATGTCCTGATCAGAATATAGAGCTTGCCTCATATCTTCAATCTTCTCTAACGTGACAGAAGGCAGTTGCATGCAATACTGACGTACAAACATTGAACCAGTAAAAACTTCCTTATGATCACGTTCATGATCCACCAAAATAGGATCAGAGAAACTTCCAAAAAATAGATGTCTAGCCAGATCAGATCCATCCGAAGAAAACCCAGGAGATCCTTGTTGATGAAAACCAAATTTTGCCAATTCATGTGATGAATCCGAATGAAGATCTTGTGCAACACTTTTCTTTAGGAAATCCAAATTTGGCTTAAAACAAACAGGATTGGATGGAGAATTCTTCACAGAATTATCAAAGGGCAAACCAGAGCACAAGTGATCATGTGTGCAGCCAGAGATATGAGGATGATAACCTCGAAACAAACTGAAATGGCACACAAAATCAGGCCAGACTCTATCTCTCAAACTATAGATGAAGTGCCCCACTTTATTTGAGGCAACAGAGAACTGAAATCTTCGATCACTTAATTGAAAAACCCTGAATCTAGCCGCAACTCCACCAATGCAACATTGAAGAGCAAGACTCACAGATTCAACATTCAGATAAAAAGAGGCCGAGGAAAAGGACACCACCAAGAAGAACTCATTGGCAGCCGAGGAAGGGAGAAAATGCACCGTAGATCCAAAGCGTCGACGCACCTGATTAGCCAAAGCCTGTCCAGGAGAGAAATCCCAATGGAGGAGAGTTTCCATTGCCGTGGAAGAAAACCCTAGATCGCCAAGGAGTCGCCATGGGTGGGTGGGTGGGTGGGTGGGAGAGTCGCCGTTCTTATTATAGCATTCACTTAAGGCTTATAAAGAAAGCAGTCAGAAGAGGTAAATAGTGATGCTAGTTTTAGATGTTATCTATAGAATGGGAATGATTGGAGGAAATCAAATCAATATGGTAACAAAGAACATTACAAGGATAAAGTCTAAAGATTGTTACCAGGAGTAGTCCTATTGGATCAAGTAGGTATAGTCAATGAATTATATCTCTTAATCCCATAGAGCTAAACAGAAGATAATTAGAATACAGTTGTAGTGTTATATTGAAGAATCCTTGTTTAGTCAACTAGAAACCAGAACCATAAAGAATCCAAGGATCATAATGATCATGCCTTACTCACCAATATTGAATGCTTATACCAAGTATAAGTGACATTGGTTGATACAACATGATTGAACCACAGTATAGATATATTATCCTAGATTAGTCATTACAAGTCACATTAATATAATGTGAGGTTGTAATGTTAGATACTGGAGTCAAGTAGAGAGAAGATAGTATGATTAAGATGATGTTAGAGCAACACTGGATTAAAGAAGTAGTATTTTCCTCTTGGGGAAATACTAAACACTAGAGGAGAGTAGAACTGGTTATAAGCCTCTACTAGAGTAGTTTTTGTGATTGATGATTTAGGAAGGGTATGAATGGAGTTAGAGGTAACCACTTGTTGGGTTAGAGATTATTAATAGTAGAATAGTTGTTATAGTCAAGTATAAATATGAGGATATTATGAAGGCTTTAGTGTTAAGCACTTTGCATTTATAAATGGATTTAGAATAATAAAGGGTGGATAAGAAGTTTCTATAAAGCAAAGCTCATCATGTTAGTACATGATGATGGGCATAGAGAAATAATATATCTAGGAAAGGAATTACTTAATTAGAAGTCCAGAATTATGAAGTATGGAATACAGGAATCCTTGTTAAACACTAAACCCTAACTCTTTAACTAAATAGAGTACCCATCTCAAATAATGGATCTACCATCTTGCTTCCTCAATGTTTTATAGGAATATTTTCCTATAACCAATCAATTAACTATATCTTTGTCATTTCTAATTATCATCATCATAGGTGCTTAGGAACCATCTTTGTCAATTCTTTTTCCTAAGTTATCCTAGAAAACAATTCCACTATTTTACTTTGAATGGTGATGGTATTAAAGATCACAGACATAAAGACAATGTGATTAACCATAAATGTTTATACACATCAATAAAGGAAATATGAGAATAATATTAACCATATTAAGTTCTCAAAATTTTATATATTAAATAACAATAAAGGATCAAGATAACAAAATTATAAGATCCTAACCAAATCCTAAAACATAAGACCCTAATTTTTATTTATTCTATTTGATATAACAAACTTCATATGATTAGGAATATGAAGTATATAAAAGGGTAAATCAATAAAATATATTATTATAAAAAATAGTATTAATATTAGAGTCTTAAGTATATTCCCATAAACTTACAATTTTCTAAATAAGAAATTCCTAGAAAGTTAAAACAAATGAATAAATACAAAGATAGCAAATCAAAACAGAAAATGGAAAAGAAATAGAATCAGAAAAAAATAGAAGAAATAACAAATCTAGCCCACAACCCATTTCTCTCTCCACCTATTCAACGCTCAGCCGCAGCACCCTTTCTCTTCCACTCCCTTGGCTGCAGCCCACGTCGGCCCAACGGCAGCCCGCATACCTTTTCGTTTCTTTTCCTTTGTTCTTCCTCTGGACAGAAAGCATCGCCGGCGAAGCAGTTGGCTGGCAACGCCTCCGCCGTCCACCGTGGTCGCCATGATTCGTGCCGAGGCCACCGACATCGGGAGGGGATAAGAAGGACACACCGATGCCGCACTCCCTCGCACTTATCTCCATTTCCTTCCTCTTCCTTTCCGTCTCCTCTTAGTAACCGAAACCTAGCTCGTCGGAGACGCCTGTTGCTGCCGCTAGAGACCACCCCACGACGAGCTGAGCATACCACGAGATTATCCATGGCGTGTAGCATCTCCGACAAGAAGGAATCAAGCAGGCGGGCTCTTAATCAACCGCATCGATCCGATTCTCGACGACCACCGCCGCCGATCATCATCAATAATTGTCGATTCCGACCACCTCCGCCTCGCCGAGCCCTTCATCGTGCTTCTGGTGAGCCCCTCATGCGAATAGACTCTGTAGAATTCTTCCTTGCGTGCTAAATCGAGCTCCCCACGACCACCTGCCATCGCCGCCGTCGGCCACCGTCGTATCCCTAGCTCCGACGACGTAAATCAAGCGGCGCCGCCACTAAAACGCATCTCGCGACGCCCTCTTCCCGTCTAGCCCAAGCACAGCCCCGCGCACACAGTCGATTCGTGAATCCAAGCTTCGATCTGAGGGTGAGAGTTCGTGTGACGTCACGACGACGTCTTGCTGGAGTCATCCTTGACCAAGTCCACCTTGTTGACTGGTCCTTGTCCATGTGGCAGATGACGTGGCCTAGGGCCCATGGGTCAGTGTCTGTGGCTAAGTAGAGTTGCGGTATAAAAAGTCTGTGCATGTTTAGAAATTAATTAAAACAATATGAATTCAAATTTCAAATATTCCAGAAATTTAATAAAATGATTAAATCTTGTAAATTTAATATCTTTTGTTTTATAAATCATAAAAATACATATAATATATGAAAATGTTTAGAAAAATAAAATCTACAACATAAAACTATTATTATATATTATTATCATAATTATTATTTAATAAATACTTTATCAAGTTTTAATACTTTGATAATTAATAATTTAATAATAGTAAATGTTAAAAATCTAAATAAAATACCAAAAATCTTAGAAAAATAAGAATTAAAGTTTAAAACTATAATCATGCAATATTATTTCTCTTAATTAAATATTTATTATTTATTAAGTATTTATATAGTAATAAACCTTATTAAAATCATATCTTATTATTTTTAAATCACAAAAATAAATGTAATATACCAAAATGATCACAAAAATAATACCTACATGTTTAAAATGTAATATTCCACTTTTGAGTTAAATAAAAAGCTAAACACTTTCATAACTTGAATTTCAACCTATTTCTTTAAGTTAATAATTCATATAATGACAAATAAAATTTGTTAATATTTCTTAAATTAATGAATTGAGTCTAATAAAAAGTATCAATCTTAAATATGGATGGTGTGTATTCTAAATGAATTAACCATTTTGAATACAATTTTATTCAATTAATTCTCAACCATTAATGTAGATTATTTTATAAAAGAATCCTTAACTAACATAAAATCTCCAAGAATAATTGTAATAAGATAAAACCCATTCTTTTACTTCCACTACAAGTTATAAACAAACCAAAACACTATATTGAATCCATAAGAAGTTAAGTAATCTTATTTATTTGTTTACAAACTATAACCACCCATCCATAAAAAGGAAAATGATCCTATTCCACTAAACAATTAGGAAACCACTACCAAATAAAAGTATAATCCTTCCTAAATAACTCTAAAGGAAACATTATAAAGTAAATAAGCTACAAATATTATAAGTATAATACATTAAGTCTATCTATGTCTTTAAAGTTAACTTTAGTCTATAATACTTTAATTAATGCTAAAGACTTTAATATATACTTTATAGTTAACTTTAATCTGCTATAATTAAGTTATAAAGTATATTAATACCAAACCAACCAAGTTAAAAACCAAGATAGATAAGTCTCAAATACTACTAATTTTATTATTCCAGTAAAAGCAAATCTTTCTAACTTCAAGACTATCACTAGAAAGAACACCTCATAAGATTAACTTAAAAGCTTAAATGCTTCTGTTTAGTTAAATAAGATTTTCTTCAAAATTTATTCATTTTGCCACTTCAATCAACATATGACAATTAATAGTAAACACTTTACTTTATACTTTACTTGTATAATAAGATTTTTCATACTTAAATTCTTTGTAAGTGACATTATTTATAAAGTAAAACTTGAAGTTAAACAATTAAGATGTAAGCAACCTTGAGTAGCATTCCATACTATGTATTTTATTGTTGTATAAATACATGTTGTATTCCACACACTCACAAGCCCTAATAAGAAGCACATGTGTGAAACTTAATCTAAAAGGGCAACACATTCCAAGAAAACCAATTCCAGTATCCAAACCCTAGAACAACGTTATTCCCGGGATTCGCGTTTAACAACTTGAATTACATTACTTATGCATAAAAGCATCTTGCTTCTTTAAACATTAGTCCTTACCGGACCAATGATGCAGATTTCCGCTATTGGATCTTTTATATTGTCTTGAAGACCATGAGTGCATAATCTTGCAATCACAAAAGGCAAGTTCACACTTGCTCATGTCCTTTGATTATTTTTCGTAAAGTATTTTGCAAATCCAGTGTTTTCATCACCTGCATTTGAAAAAGGACAGAAAACACTATTTTCGTAATAATGTGATTATAGGTTTATTACCATGAGGCAATAACGTACTATAAGAGTTCTGGTGGTAAAGGCACATATTATCTAGGACTTAACAACCAATGTCGCCAGTGATTCTTGCGTCGTATATTACGCGTTGACCATGAGATTTGGAATGGGACGAAGAAGTCAGCTGTATATTTTCCCTCTCGCATGGAGCTGGATGTGCGGGTCGTGGCTGTTATCACTCGTAGCGTGCATATTATTTATGGTAATTCGTAGAGGATATGTAGCATATGGGTGGGAGCCTTCAACGTCCCACGATAGTTCCGGCATCTGAACGGTCTGTACTGCCATTGCCGTAATTCAATAGGTGGGCTCGCGTACACCAAGGAGACATGCGGGGTCGCGGAGAAGGCAGTGATTGGCTTGGGTCTTAGTCTGGGCCTCACATCAAGGAAGTGTGAACGGGTTCGCGGCCCGGATGTGCAACAAAGCTAAGATCTCTCATGGGTAAAGTGACGCACCTCTACAGAGTGTAAGAACTGTAACTTGTTACTCCCTGTTCTAGGAAGGAGCTGCGAACGCGGCGGGAAAGGAACCCCATGAAGGTTCTAGTAAACCCGTGAAGGCTGACGGACATAGCTTTTAAGAATAAAAGCAACCTTTGAAGAAATGTTTATGAAAACTTGCATTGCCTACGACCTACGGTCTGTGGTTGTAGATATAGTGCATCAAACACTCATTTTCTAGTGAACTTGCTGAGTACGCTCGTACTCAAAGTATCTTCTTAACCCTTGCTAGGTTCTAAAGCCAGTACAGACAATGTCTACATCAAGTTATGCTCCAGGAATCATCATCAAAAGCTAACGCTTTTTAAGGAAGTCAAGAAAGTCAACATATACATCAACTCAAGTGAAGACGAAGTTGCTGATTAGATAAGAGTAGAATTTCTAACCATAGAACCTACTTCTATAGAGTATTGCAATAGCAGCAATGCAAGCCAGTAGTTTAGCTATTAGTTTTATAAGTATGGTAGCTATGAGTTATTTATTCTTGATTCTTCTTCGTAAGAAGTTTCTTTCTCTCTCTTTAACCTAGAGTGTTCTCTGGATCTTGTGTAAAGAGTTGAGTTGTAACCTATAGTCATGTCTTGGACCTGCTATGTTTCTGTTGTACTACTCTGAGGGATGTAACACTAGTGAACGGTGTTTCATTGGTGTTATGTCAACGACTATAGTGTACTACATCATGCAGTGGTATGCTGGGTCACCGCATCAACGAAAATAAGGTGGTTGACCGCTAGCGCGGTACTCGCCACCCTAAGACCTTAGAGATTTGATGCTGAAACAGCACACTTTGATTTTAACAGGCACGAGGCCCTCTTCCCCAAGCAAGAACAAATATGGAGAGATTGGTTCACCCCGATGGATCCCTCAGATAGGATTAAAAGCTTCCGAAGGCAACCCATTGAATAGAAGGATTTCTATTTTTCGTGCCCTTGGTTCCTTAGTTGTTGTCACATCCCAAAATTCTCCTAATTTTGGAATGTGAAACAAATAAATAAGATTGATTGATTGTTTGACTTTGTTGAAAATTCTCAAAGAGAAGAAACTTTTTGAATAGAAAACCCTCTCAACCATGAATTCAAAATCTTATATTCTTTTGTTAAGACCTAAGTAGCCATATATGCAAAAGGGCATGGATTGATTATGGATTGTAGAATTGGTGTGCAAGATTTCAAAATGAAAATCATGAAGCATTTATAAGCACTTCATCCATGCAAAGTTCTCACAAACTGAATCCAAATCCTGGTATCTAAATCCTATAGTTGATTCGCCCAAATGTTCCTAAGGGTAACTAAATTGACTTTTAAAGCCCACTATTGCTAAGACAACTATTATTGCTAAATTATAGCCTAAAAGGATCCAATTAATATTACAAAATTTTAGAAACAAAATTGAGCTCATTTGGAGCTAGTATGAAAAAGTTATGAAATAAATACAAACACATAAAGATATAAATAAAATGAGATATACAAGGATTTATAAACCCACTACTTCCAAACTAGTAAAAATATTACAAATTTGATTCTATAATGATCTATTCGATTTTAGAAAAATTTAGAAACAAGAATCATGTCATTTGGAGTTCGTATGCAAAATATATAAGGGAAACAAGTAAAAAAAACTAAACAGGCCGGCCCAGCCGGACCGACCCGACCGGACCGAACCGCACGCGCGCGTACCTAACGATCGTTTGGGTTGCTCCGAAAACCGTGCAAAATCTGTTTTGTCTAACCTATCTCTACTCAAACTCTTATAACTTTTTATCTACAACTCCGAATCAACTTCCGTTTGTTTCTACTTGTTCCCTACTCCAAGGCCTATCTCTAAACCATCCTAAACCTTCATATAAACTCGTGGAACCACGGCTGTATGAGTTTCTATTCTCGAAATCCCGAATCTACATATGCCTGAATCTTATTTCGCTTTTTAACCCATCTAGACTTCGTCGTTTGCCTTCGGTCAAAAAACGAAAGTTGTAGGGATCGTCAAAATCTTTCTATCCCGACAAACCTCACCTCTTTTCATCCACCACGGACGGAGCATTTCGCATCGCAATATTTCAGATCTTATGGTGTAAATCCAAGATCTACTCGCGCTCGTTTCTTCAAATCCAAATTCCTTTGGTGAGAAGGTAGGAATAATGATTCCCCACAACTTTCATGTTTTGAGTTTTTCGATTTGACCAACGGATTTGTCTCTCTAACACAGATCTGTTTATTGTCTATTCTGAGCCAAAATTGGGTCAATCTCTTCTTTTAGCCACCGGATCCTATCCAGACGGTCGAGATCCAATCAAACCGGTACGTGCCATGTCGTCATCCCGGTCATCTTCATCATCAACGCCACATCAACGTAAGGTCAACATCTACTCTCAGTCAGCATGCAAAGTCAACCTGTCCAGTCAGCGGAATATTCCCTGGAATATTCCGTTCGAATTTAAAATTGCATATTATAGATCTAACTTGTAAAATTCATTAGAAATTCATACCACGTCCAAAAATTGCGTATAATATATCAAATTAAAGATAATTTCACGTAGAATCATCTTATCAGAATAGATCCAACTTTTACTGTACGCGGTTACTGCAGTAATTTAATTAGTTTTAATGGTCTTTTAGGTAAATAAATTCATAAGAAATTATCTGTAACTCCGAAAAATATGAATAATATATCAAATTGAAGCTACTGTAATGTACTTTAAGAATATCTGGTTGGATCTAGACTTTGTAGATTTTTTCACCCGTAGCAATTTAATTAGTTTTAATAGCTTTATAAATCATTAAATTCATAGTAAATTAATTGCTTGTCACAAAAATATAAATAATATACCGATAGAAAGCTGGTTCCATGTAGATCATCAATCTGCAAATGGTTCAGTAGAATACTATATGGTTTTGCAGCGATTAAATAAATGGTTTAATGGCTTATTTAGAGTAATAAATTCATAAGAAAATAAATACTATTCAGAAAATTACAAATAATATGTCCCTGAAATCACAATTCCGTGGAGATTATAGATATAATTTTAGTTTGATTTTTAGGCAACAGAAACTATATAAATCATTTAAAACCCATTAAACACTATTTAAATCATATAAAAAGATCTATAACTCCGATTAGGGTGAATCCAACGCCTACTGGTTCGTATTAACGTCCTCTATCCAGTAAACCCAAGAAACAAATTTAATTCTACAGTTAGAACAGGCATTACAACAGAACTATCAAAACCCTTATATTGGCAAGTAATCATTAATAACAAGTACCCTATTGCATTAAATGAACTCATACATGCATCATATGATATATTAATGTTCATAAAACTAATTATAACCATTGTGTAATGTTAAATCATGATGCATGTTTTCGACCATCCTTGTTGTGTTTGCTATGTTTGCAATTGTTTTGATTGGAACTACCTTGTCCTCGTATTAGATTGTTCAGAGAGTGCGATTGCTGCGAAGAAATACAATCAACACCCATATTATCAACATAAGGCAAGTTACACCACTTGTTCATAATTTTGTCCCAGTTTTGATTCTATGCATGTGATCTTCAAAATTCTGTAGTATGCATGTGTAGGATGATCTAGTAGAATTTTTCCTTAGTATTATTTTGCAAGTGCGATGATTTTTTTAGTATGCCATGAGTAGCTCTATACTTAGGATTTCCCATCCTAATAGGTTACCCCTGTTTTTACAAAGTGTTGCTTGCTATGCTATATGCTATATATACAAAGTACCGTTGGGGGGTTCGAAAGACAAAGAAATTTTCTAGGTATAAAGGCTCTCTAGGGAAAACTTTTCTTCTCAAATCCACTTCAAAATAAAACTAAGTTTTCTTCTGGGCGGAATGGTTGTCGGGTCAACGAGTGTGATTTTGGTGGAGGACGGCCGCCCAGGAATCAAAGAAGTCTGCCATGCTTCAGAATTCAGAAGCTTCCAGTGCAACCGCAATACATTATGGGCTCTGTCTTGGCCTAGTACTTAGTGGGAAACCTCACCTGTGTACCAACATTTGGAGGTCCTTGGCACGGTTGCATCCGGAAGGTAGAGGGGCTACTAAGGGAAAGCCTCGCCATGGTCTTGTCTGTAAAAGGACTTGATCGTGGATTGTGAGTGAAGTGCACAAACTCTCGAGAGTATTGCAATCTGATCGATCAGCCGTGTTCACGGTAACAGAACAACAATGAGCGTCTGAAGGATGGAGCCTCTAAAGGATCTTCCTCTCTCTTTTCTAAAACAAAGTTTTGAAACCCCATGGCGTGCGTAATATCGCTAATGGGTGGGAATTTGGGAACTTGGTGTGTAATATCCAAGTGACGCTTGGTGCGTAATATCCAAGTGTTTGGTTGTTTGGACACTTGGTGCGTAATATCCTCGTGTGCCACTCGACCTTATTTTATCTAAGCAAATGTTTACAAAGTAGGACAATCCTCTCTTCTTCTCTCTACTTAAGAAAATTAGCTTTATGCAAATGAACTCCAAAGCCTAAACTAGCCATGCATGTAGAGTTAGTCTTTCCTTCCTTGGTGTAATTTGCCAATACATTCAAAGTATTGACCAGACTTGTTGGTTGCACGTTTTATCTGCAGAATTTCGGAGATCGTTGAAAGGTGCGCTAGGATCGCGGGTCTTCACTCAACCTGCCTGTGGCATTGATGGGACTCCAAGTTGTATTTATATCGCTTCTGTTGTAATAATGTAAACTCTGGATTATTCGATTCATGTAATAAAGACTTGTGTTTTACATGATATTTCATCGACTGTGAGTGCTAGCTATTGATCCAGGGACTAGCATGTTAATCACAGGGACTTAGGATCTTACTTGATCCGAGGTCACTACATATGGTATAAGAGCATAAGTTGACTGTAGATCGTGACCCTAGACATGGAAAAACCTTAGGACAAATATTTTCTAAGTTATTTCAGAAAACTCTCATACTTCTCATCATCTACCTTGGGGTTTTAAAATTTCTTAAGTCTTTTCTTTTCAACATTAGAAAATGACCACTACAAACTTCAAGAAGAAACTTTTCTCAAGATTACCTTTTCAAAGAAGATCATCTCAATGTTTCGATTAAGTTGGTACTTGAAGACCTCCATGAAAGATGTTCCAAGACTGAAGCTACGAGATTAAAGACTTCAAAGGCCTTAAGTCAATGTTATTAACTAAAGAACTTGAAAGATTGAAGATTATGAAGAACATGAAGACTATCAAGAGCACGAAGACTTTTGTAGACTCAAAGCCTCGAAGATTCCAAGTGACCTATTAGGAACCAAACCCGAATAAGATTTCGCTAAATATAGATGCGACAAATTGTTTGCTATCTTGTATGGTTTATTACCTTGGCTAATGAAAACCTGTTTTCTAAATAAAATTTCTTGTATGGGTTATTCTTCTTCTTCCATACTCCATTTGTTCCTACTCTAAACCTTGGTCAACTCGACGGATGGACCATATCAATAAGGAGGACACAAGGAACTCAACTCCACCAAGCGTAAGAGCCACGCCGATGCAAAGAAGTGGATGCTCCAGGTTGAAGAAAGAATGAAGGATGCCAACATTGAAGTCAACAGAATTCTTCATTATGCCACCCAATTCCTAAAGGACGACGCTCCAACTTGGTGGGATATGTTGGAATTATGCCCTAGAGGCAATAATAAAGATGTTATTATTATAATTCTTGTTCATGATAAAGTTTATATTCCATGCTAGAATTGTATTAAGCGGAAACTTTCATACTTGTGTGGTTTGTGAACAACACCGTGTCCCTAGTACGCCTCTAAGGACTAGCTCATTGATCAATGATGGTTAAGGTTTCCTAACCATAGACATGAGTTGTCAATTGATAATGAGATCATAACATTGGGAGAATGATATGATGGATAGACCCAAACAAAGCAGAGCAATTAGATCGTGTCATCGTGTTCGTCTTTGCGAAGCTTTTCCTATGTCAAATATTGTATTCCTTAGACCATGAGATAATGCAACTCCCTGGTACCGGAAGAAAGCTTTGAGGTCATCAAACGTCATCCTATGAGAGGGTGATCATAAAGGTGTCTCTCAGGTGATCGGAAAGTATTTGTTGGGTTATATGTATCGAGATGGGATTTGTCCCTCCCAAGTCAGAGAGATATACTTCGGGCCCACTCGGTAATCGATATCAACACCGCTTGCAAGCATGTGGTTAAGGAGTTAATCACAAAGTGATATCGGATTACGGAACGAGTAAAGTACTTGCTGTGAACGAGATTGAACTAGGTATGACGGTACCGACGATCGAATCTCGGGCAAGTAAAATATCGCGAGACGAAGGGAATATATATATGGGATTGTTTGAATCCTGGCATCGTGGTTCATCCGATATGATCATCGATGAATGTGTGGGAGTCAATATGGGTGCCCAGACCCCGCTGTTGATTATTGATAGAAGATCATGTCTGCATATTCTCGAACCCGCAGGGTCACACACTTAACGTGTCTCGACGCTAGGATAGATTGGATAATTGGTTTATGAATTTTTGTTCGGAGTCTCGGATGGGATCCGGGACATCACGAGAGGTTCCGGAATGGTCCGGAGAATAAGATTCATATAAGGCAGTGCAGTTTTTGGAGTTCGGAATTGTTCCGGGTTAATCGGTATTGTACCGGAAGCTTCTAGAACCTTCCGGAAGGGTACCAACGTGGCCCCACCTTCCGGGAGGGGGCATGGGCCTATGAGGGAGTGTCCTGGCCGCATTGGGCCAGGGGCACAAGGCCCCATAGGGCCCAGCCGATCCTAGAGAGTTTAAATCGTTTAAACTAGAGATAGGGTTTCTAGAAGAGGGGAGAGTCCATGCCCCCCACTCCTTATCCTTTGGGCTTGGGGGAGGGGCTAGGGCTGCGCCCCCCCCTCTATATAAAGAGGGGTGGGGGCTCACCAACCCCACACACCTCTCCTCCAAACCCTAGCCGCCTTGCTAGCTTTCCTCTCTCCCTCCCGACTGTTTGTAGGCGAAGTCCTGCTGCAGAAATTCTCCACCATATACACCACGTCGTCGTGTTGTAGATCCAATCTATCTCTCCACCATACTTGCTGGTATGAGGAAGGAGGAGACGTCGAGGTGCTGCACGTGTGCATCTCACGGAGGCACCACCACTTGTGGTGCTAGACCGGATCGGATCGCGAGGAGGAGAAGCGAGTACGACTACATCACCCACGTTCCGACGAACGTTCCGCTGTGCGAATCTTCAAGGGTATGAAGATCTAATCCAATCTCTCTCGTTGATTGCATCTCCTAGATTAGATCTTGGCTTTCCTTCTGTTCGCATCCTTTGAAAATTTTGATTTACTATGCCGCGAAACCCTTCAGTGGTATCAGAGCTAGATCTATGCGTAGATGTGTTTCACGAGTAGAACGCAACATGGTTGTTGGGGGCGTTGATGTTTTCTGTTGCAAGCCTCTTGTTTGTGTTCTTCTTATGACGCGGGATAGTGAGATTGAAGCGGTCCAGGCCAACCTTACGCGACGTCGTTCGCGAGACCGGCTCCGCACTTGACGTGTGGCTTGTACCACACATGCGGCTGGTGGATGTCAGTTTCTCTCACTATAGTTGTCATGGGATTAACACCGGAGTTTGGCAACCATAATATCACCGTTGTGGCTTTCCGTAGGTAAGAATCGTTCTTAGCATCTACTCCCATAAGCCACGTAAAACATGCAACAACAAAATAGAGGCATCTAACTTGTTTTTGCAGGGAGTGTTTTCTGTGATATGGTATGGCCCAAGATGTGATGTGTATATTGTATGCGATGATCATGTTTTGTAATGTTTCACGACTTGCATGTCGATGAGTACACAACCGGCAGGAGCCATATGGTTGTCTTTATAATTGTGTATGACCTGCGAGTCAACTTCTTATACGCCATGTAATAGCTTTACTTTATCGCTAAGTAGTTAGCAATAGTTGTAGTTGCTATTCGTGGTGGAGGCAATCATGGTGGAGTGATGGAGATCATGCCGGAACGCACAAGATGGAGATCATTGCGCGAAGATTGGCTATACCATGTCACATAAAGTTATATGCATGTGATGTTTATCCTTTTATGTATCTTATTATGCTTAGATCGCGACGGTAGCATTATAAGATGATTCCTCACTTAAAGATCAAGATAAAAACTGTGTTCTCCCCGAGTATGCACCGTTGCGAAAGTTCGTCGTGTCCAAGCATCACGTGATGATCGGGTGCTATAGACTCTACGCTCACATACAACGGGTGCAAGCCAGTTTTGCACACGCGGAAATACTTGGGTCTAGCTTGACGAGCCTAGCATGTACAGACATGGCCTCGGAACACAAGAACCGAAAGGTTAAGCATGAGTCATATGAATGATATGATCGACACCATGTTGTCCACCATTGAAACCACATCTCTTCTCGTGATGATCGGATTAGGTGTGGTGAATTTGGATCGTGTTCACTAAACAACTTGAGGGATGTTGAATTTAGTGGGAGTTCATCTAGTAATTTGATTAAGTTGAACTATTTATCATGAACATAGTCTAAATTGTACTAGCAAATACTGTAGATCACATGGCCAAGTCCAACTTCAACTTCAACGTTTTTGCTGAGAAGGAAAAGCTTAGAAACAATGGGTCTAACTTCACCAATTGGTTCCGCAATCTAAGAATCATTCTGTCTGGCGGACAAAAGGACTATGTCCTTCGTAAAGCGTTAGGTGACCCCCCTGCTGCAACTGCACCGGCTGATGAGAAAGCTGTCTATCAGTCGCGCAAAGATGACTATGGTGTGATTAAGAGCACCATGTTGTTTGCTATGGAACCGAAACTTCAAAATCGTTTTGAAACCTATCCCGGGCCCTTTGAGATTCTCGAGGAGCTGAAAACCATGTTTCAGACTCAAGCCCGTTCTGAGAGATATGAGATCTCTGAGAAGTTCTTTAACTGCAAGATGGAGGAAGGGAGTTCCGTTAGTGAGCACGTCATAAAGATGTCGGGCTACACTCAACGCCTTGAACAACTGGAATGCACGATTCCAGAGGAGCTCAAGATTGACAGGGTTCTGCAATCACTCCCTCCCAGCTACAAAAGTTTTGTAGTGACTCATAATCAGATTGGTTCCACTGATACGATCACCGAGCTCTTCGCAAAGCTGAAGGCTGCGGAAGTGGACATCAAGAAGGATAATCATGTGTTGATGGTCAACAAGCCCTCCTTTAAGAAAGGTAAGGGAGCAAAGAAACCCTTCAAGAAGGGTGGCGGCAAGCGCAATGCTCCTGCTGAGAAGAAGCTCAAGTCTGGTCCTAAGCCCGACACTGAGTGCTTCTATTGCAAGGACAAGGGTCACTGGAAGCGCAACTGTCCGAAGTACTTAGCGGACAAGAAGGCTGGCACCATCAAAGGTATATTTTATATACATGTTATTGATGTTTTCCTTACTAGCCCTCGTTGTAGTGCCTGGGTATTTGATACCGGTTCAGTTGCTAATATTTGTAACTCGAAACAGGAGCTACGGAATAGACGGCGGCTTGCGAGGGATGAGGTGACGATGCGCGTTGGCAACGGATCAAGAGTTGATGTGATGGCCGTCGGCACGCTCTCCTTAGTTTTACCTTCGGGATTAGTTTTAAACCATAATAAGTGTTATTATGTGCCTGCGTTGAGCATGAACATTATTTCTGGATCGTGTTTATTGCAAGACGGTTATTCATTTAAATCGGAGAATAATGGTTGTTCTATTTATATGAGTAACATCTTTTATGGTCATGCACCTCTTGTGAATGGTTTATTTCTTCTAAATCTCGAAAGGGATGATACACACATCCATAACATTGAGGCTAAGAGATGCAAAGTAGATAGTGATAATACTACTTATTTGTGGCACTGTCGTCTAGGTCATATTGGTGTAAAGCGCATGAAGAAACTCCATTCTGATGGACTTTTGGAGTCTCTTGATTTTGAATCATTTGACACATGCGAACCATGCCTCATGGGCAAGATGATCAAAACCCCGTTCTCCGGTATGATGGAGCGAGCAACGGACTTGTTGGAAATCATACATACCGATGTATGCGGACCGATGAGTGTTTCGACGCGCGGTGGATATCGCTATTTCCTCACTTTTACCGATGACTTAAGTAGATATGGGTATATCTATTTAATGAAACATAAATCTGAAACATTTGAAAAGTTCAAGGAATTTCAGAATGAAGTGGAGAACCATCATAACAGAAAGATTAAGTTTCTACGATCCGATCGTGGAGGTGAATATTTGAGTTATGATTTTCTCACGCATCTTAAAGCAAGTGGAATCGTTTCACAACTCACGCCACCCGGAACACCACAGCGCAATGGTGTGTCTGAACGCCGGAATCGAACCCTATTAGATATGGTCCGATCAATGATGTCTCTTACTGATTTGCCGTTATCATTTTGGGGTTATGCATTAGAAACCGCTGCAATCACTTTAAATAGGGCTCCATCTAAATCCGTTGAGACGACACCGTATGAACTGTGGTTTGGTGCTAAACCTAAGTTGTCGTTTCTTAAAGTTTGGGGATGCGAAGCTTACGTCAAGAAGTTGATGCCGGACAAGCTCGAACCCAAAGCGGAGAAATGCTCTTCATAGGATACCCTAAGGAAACTATTGGGTATACCTTCTATCACAGAACCGAAGGCAAAGTGTTTGTCGCAAAGAACGGTTCCTTTCTTGAGAAGGAGTTTCTCTCGAAAGAAGTGAGTGGGAGGAAAGTAGAGCTAGACGAGGTTATTGAACCTTCTCTTGAATTGGAGAGTAGCGCAGCACCTGAAATTGTTCCAGTGCCGCCTGCACCAACGATAGAGGAAGCTAATGACAAGGATCATGAAGCTTCGGACGATGCTGCTACTGAATGTCGCAGGTCGACAAGGTCGCGTGCCCCTCCTGAGTGGTACGGCAACCCTGTCTTGGCTGTCTTGTTAGTAGAAGACAGTGAACCTACGAACTATGAGGAAGCGATGATGAGCCCAGACTCTGAGAAATGGCTGGAAGCCATGAAATCCGAATTGGGATCCATGAGCAAAAACCAAGTATGGACTTTGGTGGACCCTCCTAGCGACCGAAAGGCCGTTGAGTGTAAATGGATCTTCAAGAAGAAAACGGACGCGGATGGTAATGTTACCGTCTATAAAGCACGGCTTGTCGCAAAAGGTTTTCGACAAGTTCAAGGTGTTGACTACGATGATACTTTCTCTCCCGTAGCGATGTTTAAGTCCATTCGGATTTTATTAGCAATTGCTGCGTTTCATGATTATGAAATATGGCAGATGGATGCCAAGACTGCTTTCCTCAATGGGAACATTGATGAAGAGTTGTATATGATGCAACCCGAAGGTTTTGTCGATCCTAAGGATGCTAGTAAAGTATGCAAACTTCAGCGTTCCATTTATGGACTGACGCAAGCATCTCGGAGTTGGAACCTTCGTTTTGATCAAGTGATCAAGAGTTTTGGATTTGTTCCAAATTGCTACGAAGCTTGTATCTACAAGAAAGTGAGTGGGAGCTCGGTGACGTTTCTGGTACTGTATGTGGATGACATATTGATTATTGGAAATGACATCAACATGCTTAACGATGTGAAGAGTTATTTGAACAAGTGTTTTTCAATGAAAGACCTAGGTGAAGCTGCTTATATATTGGGCATCAAAATCTATAGAGATAGACAAAGACGCCTGATAGCTTTAAGCCAGAGTACATACCTAGACAAAGTTCTGAAAAGGTTCAGAATGGATAAGGCAAAGAAAGGTTCAGTGCCTATGTTGTCAGGTAAGATATTGAGCAAGGCTCAGTGTCCAGCTATGGTAAATGATAGGGAAGCTATGAGCAAAGTGCCTTATGCCTCGGCCATAGGTTCCATCATGTATGCCATGCTGTGTACTAGACTGGATGTGTCTAATGCTCTTAGTTTGACGAGCAGATATCAAAGTGATCCAGGAGTGGAACACTGGACAACCATGAAGAACATCCTAAAGTACCTAAATAGGACTAAAGAAATGTTCTTAGTCTATGGGGGTGATGAACAGCTTGTCGTAAAAGGTTACGTCGACGCTAGTTTTGACACCGACAAGGATGATTCCAAATCTCAGACAGGATACGTTTATATTTTGAATGGAGGAGCTGTGAGCTGGAGAAGCTGCAAGCAAAGCGTGATCGCGGGATCTACAGTGGAAGCGGAATACATGGCTGCTGCAGAAGCGTCAAGTGAAGGAGTTTGGATCAGAAACTTCATCACTGAGCTTGGCGTGGTTCCAAGTGCATTGGACCCACTGGAGAGATATTGTGTGACAACACTGGCGCCATAGCACTGGCTAAGGAACCAAGATATCATCCAAAGACCAAGCATATCAACCGCAAGTTTCATATAATCCGAGATTATATTGCAGATGGAGATCTGAAGATTAACAAAGTACATACATATCTGAATGTCGCAGATCCATTGACTAAACCTCTTCCACGTGTAAAACATGATCAACACCTCAGTGCCATGGGTGTGAGATTGTTGCCAGATGTAAACTAGATTATTGACTCTAGTGCAAGTGGGAGACTATTGGAATTATGCCCTAGAGGCAATAATAAAGATGTTATTATTATAATTCTTGTTCATGATAAAGTTTATATTCCATGCTAGAATTGTATTAAGCGGAAACTTTAATACTTGTGTGGTTTGTGAACAACACCGTGTCCCTAGTACGCCTCTAAGGACTAGCTCATTGATCAATGATGGTTAAGGTTTCCTAACCATAGACATGAGTTGTCAATTGATAATGAGATCATATCATTGGGAGAATGATATGATGGATAGACCCAAACAAAGCAGAGCAATTAGATCGTGTCATCGTGTTCGTCTTTGCGAAGCTTTTCCTATGTCAAATATTGCATTCCTTAGACCATGAGATAATGCAACTCCCTGGTACCGGAAGAAAGCTTTGAGGTCATCAAACGTCATCCTATGAGAGGGTGATCATAAAGGTGTCTCTCAGGTGATCGGAAAGTATCTGTTGGGTTGTATGTATCGAGATGGGATTTGTCCCTCCCAAGTCGGAGAGATATACTTCGGGCCCACTCGGTAATCGATATCAACACCGCTTGCAAGCATGTGGTTAAGGAGTTAATCACAAAGTGATATCGGATTACGGAACGAGTAAAGTACTTGCTGTGAACGAGATTGAACTAGGTATGACGGTACCGACGATCGAATCTCGGGCAAGTAAAATATCGCGAGACGAAGGGAATATATATATGGGATTTTTTGAATCCTGGCATCGTGGTTCATCCGATATGATCATCGATGAATGTGTGGGAGTCAATATGGGTGCCCAGACCCCGCTGTTGATTATTGATAGAAGATCATGTCTGCATATTCTCAAACCCGCAGGGTCACACACTTAACGTGTCTTGACGCTAGGATAGATTGGATAATCGGGACATCACGAGAGGTTCCGGAATGGTCCGGAGAATAAGATTCATATAAGGCAGTGCAGTTTTTGGAGTTCGGAATTGTTCCGGGTTAATCGGTATTGTACCGGAAGCTTCTAGAACCTTCAGGAAGGGGACCAACGTGGCCCCACCTTCCGGGAGGGGGCATGGGCCTATGAGGGAGTGTCCTGGCCGCATTGGGCCAGGGGCAAAAGGCCCCATAGGGCCCAGCCGATCCTAGAGAGTTTAAATCGTTTAAACTAGAGATAGGGTTTCTAGAAGAGGGGAGAGTCCATGCCCCCCACTCCTTATCCTTTGGGCTTGGGGGAGGGGCTAGGGCTGCGCCCCCCACCCCTCTATATAAAGAGGGGTGGGGGCGCACCAACCCCACACACCTCTCCTCCAAACCCTAGCCGCCTTGCTAGCTTTCCTCTCTCCCTCCCGACTGTTTGTAGGCGAAGTCCTGCTGCAGAAATTCTCCACCATATACACCACGCCGTCGTGTTGTAGATCCAATCTATCTCTCCACCATACTTGCTGGTCTGAGGAAGGAGGAGACGTCGAGGTGTTGCACGTGTGCATCTCACGGAGGCACCGCCACTTGTGGTGCTAGATCGGATCGGATCGCGAGGAGGAGAAGCGAGTACGACTACATCACCCACGTTCCGACGAACGTTCCGCTGTGCGAATCTTCAAGGGTATGAAGATCTAATCCAATCTCTCTCGTTGATTGCATCTCCTAGATTAGATCTTGGCTTTCCTTCTGTTCGCATCCGTAGAAATTTTTGATTTACTATGCCGCGAAACCCTTCAGGAGATGCAACACACCATTGATGATCATCACGGGGTGATATCTTAGGAACAATTTAAAGTGGTTCTACTTCAATCTCGTCTCGTATACCAAAAATCCAAGAAGTTGAAGTCCCGAAACATTTAGCTTGCACGAGCTATGGAGAAATAGGACATATCACCAAGGAGCAACATGATCAGCGCCCCTACTGTGAAGGAAGGCACCCATCATAAGAATGTACCACCTCTCAAGTTACATTCTTACTGTGCGAAGGGACCAATCACAACCCCGCTTAATGCACCTCTACCCGGTGGTACATCAACTGAATCAACAAGTCAGAGACGGAATGCGCCAAGACCTCATGAAGCTCCGCGAGGACACGACAAAGACAAGGGACGGATTCAAGACTCTAGACACCGCACCCAAAGTCATCACTTCGCAATACTCGACATATGAAAGGAATGCCCATTTTCCCCAAACTGGCACAAGGAAACGATCAAGGCTTCCAAATGTTGAGGTAGAGCATGAAGAACCACAAGACTGGATGTCCTTGCCAAAAAGGAGGAAGGATCTAAGCAAAAGTCCTATGCTTCCAGTGTCACAATCCTGGGCATTATGCTGATAATTGTCCAAAACATGTGAATGTAGCTGGAAAGGATAAAAACGACGATGGTAATAGTAATAGAAGACCTTTATTAGGAGAACTATCATATTTTATACTTATTGGAGTTCTTATATTCCTTGTCTATCATTTTCCAACACCTCTCCTTGTTCAAACTTGTAGATGTCCATTCATTTGATTAGTAGAAGAAGTGATCTACCATAAAAACTACAAGAATTGGAAAATGTTATTAGTAGTTTTCCGTAAAGCAAATCACTATATGAGAGTTGTCCTACAAGTAAAGAACAAATAACATGGCATAAATGAACATCTCACCAAGTTTGTTTAGGTCTGGACCACCATATTTTATCTCTTTAGGAGATCATCGCTATCGTGTTAGCATATTGTTCTTACCAACTTATGTGGTATGACAATATAGGTTGTTTGCTTGGTTGTATTGAGCTATTTTGTGTGATGCCTTGTTTAGGATCTGTTGTTTTGAAACTCTAAAGTTGCTGGAGTTTTCGTGTGGTTTTAAAAATATTTTAATGGTGTGAATTGATTGAAATTCGTGGGATTACTGCTGCAGTTTTCTGCCTGACCTGTTGTACCGCGCGATTTTACATATTTTATTGGTAACTCAGAAAAATCTAACAAAATAGTATATGGAGCGTAATTACCTGTGGTACATGCACACAAATTGGCTAAAATTCCTGACGAGTTTAGGTCGGTTAAAAAAATTCGTGAAGTCTGTTGTACCGTTTTGACAGATTTTGTTTATTGCTTATATGTTGCTCTATTTTACTCTAGTATTGTTCCTAATGTTTTCAAACTATTTTGTGGTTATATACTACTAAGTTTATACACATGTAATGTTATTATATAGGTGCTTGCTTGTGTGTTGATTTCTTATGATTGTTTCCTTGTTTGTGACATTGATTGCTTCATATAGTTATGGGTAGGATTATTTTCTTAGTCGTTTCTTTCCTATAGAATCTATCCTTTCCTATCTTGAACCCTTGGAGATATAATGATGTGTTAAGTGGAAGGTTTGACAACACAATGCATTTAGGAAGGGAATGCTCCACCTAATAGAAAAAAAAAGATGTGGAAGTATGAAGTGTTGCACATGATGTTATGTAGTAGATTACCCAACCTGAAAGTTGAAGTATCGATAGCTTAGTTTTAGTAGTGGCTTTGTTGATTGAATACATGGGAGTATACATAGAGCATTAGTTCGTGCCCATGGAAACATTCTTCAAGGCAAGTAAGAATGACCGAGTGATAGAAAAACGTGATTCACCTATCCTCATATAGGGTAATGATTTGGGTGCAGGATGGATTGATCACCATTCCTACTACTCTTATTATTCGCTCTTGTACTGTTGACTTTGTGAATCTTGAGTGCCCTTTTCAACCTTAGCAGAGAGTCGACGTTGAGCCTAAACCCTAGAATGGTATATTGTTACACCCTTCTAAAAGCATCCATTGCTAAGCATAGGATGTACGGTAAGGATGAATCCCAACCGTGAATTATGGGCACCGTGAAGTAAACATTCCCTATTTGCCCACCATGAGAGTTTTGCTAGTTTAAGAAGTGCTTTCTCGGAAACTATCAATCATGATGTTTAGAATGTGCTAGAGACATTGTGCCAATAAAAGTCTAAAGGAGAACCAATCTGAGCTAAGTGAATCCTCGAGAAGTGGCCTAGTCAATTTCTTTTAAGGGTGGTAGCATCCTAAAGGATCCTGAACCTTTCTTTCTTTCTAGCCTTCCCAAATCTCGGGACGAGATTTCTTTTAAGGGTGGTAGTCTGTCACATCCCAAAATTCTCATAATTTTGGAATGTGAAACAAATAAATAAGATTGATTGATTGTTTGACTTTGTTGAAAATTCTCAAAGAGAAGAAAATTTTTGAATAGAAAATCCTCTCAACCATGAATTCAAAATCTTATATTCTTTTGTTAAGACCTAAGTAGCCATATAGGCAAAAGGGCATGGATTGATTATGGATTGTAGAATTGGTGTGCAAGATTTCAAAATGAAAATCATGAAGCATTCATAAGCACTTCATCCATGCAAAGTTCTCACAAACTGAATCCAAATCCTGGTATCTAAATCCTATAGTTGATTCGCCCAAATGTTCCTAAGGGTAACTAAATTGACTTTTTAAAGCCCACTATTGCTAAGACAGCGATTATTGCTAAATTATAGCCTAAAAGGATCCAATTAATATTACAAAATTTTAGAAACAAAATTGAGCTCATTTGGAGCTAGTATGAAAAAGTTATGAAATAAATACAAACACATAAAGATATAAATAAAATGAGATATACAAGGATTTATAAACCCACTACTTCCAAACTAGTAAAAAGATTACAAATTTGATTCTATAATGATCTATTCGATTTTAGAAAAATTTAGAAACAAGAATCATGTCATTTGGAGTTCATATGCAAAAGATATAAGGGAAACAAGTAGAAAAAAAAACTAAATGGGACGGCCCAGCCGGACCGACCCGACCGGACCGAACCGCACGCGCGCGTACCTGACGATCGTTTGGGTTGCTCCGAAAACCGTGCAAAATCTGTTTTGTCTAACCTATCTCTACTCAAACTCTTATAACTTTTTATCTACAACTCCGAATCAACTTCCGTTTGTTTCTACGTGTTCCCTACTCCAAGGCCTATCTCTAAACCATCCTAAACCTCCATATAAACTTGTGGAACCACGGCTGTACGAGTTTCTATTCTCTAAATCCCGAATCTATATATGCCCGAATCTTATTTCGCTTTTTAACCCATCTAGTCTTCGTCGTTTGCCTTCGGTAAAAAAACGAAAGTTGTAGGGATCGTCGAAATCTTTCAATCCCGACAAACCTCACCTCTTTTCATCCACCACAGATGGAGCATTTCACATCTCAATATTTCAGATCTTACGGTGTAAATCCAAGATCTACTCGCGCTCGTTTCTTCAAATCCAAATTCCTTTGGTGAGAAGGTAGGAATAATGATTCCCCACAACTTTCATGTTTTGAGTTTTTCGATTTGACCTACGGATTTGTCACTCTAACACAGATCTGTTTCTTGTCTATTCTGAGCCAAAATCGGGTCAATCTCTTCTTTTAGCCACCGGATCCTATCCAGACGGTCGAGATCCAATCAAACCGGTACGTGCCATGTCGTCATCCCGGTCATCTTCATCATCAACGCCACATCAACGTAAGGTCAACATCTACTCTCAGTCAGCATGCAAAGTCAACCTGTCCAGTCAGCGGAATATTCCCTGGAATATTCCGTTCGAATTTAAAATTGCATATTATAGATATAACTTGTAAAATTCATTAGAAATTCATACCACGTCCAAAAATTGCGTATAATATATCAAATTGAATATAATTTCACGTAGAATCATCTTATCAGAATAGATCCAACTTTTACTGTACGTGGTTACTGCAGTAATTTAATTAGTTTTAATGGTCTTTTAGGTTAATAAATTCATAAGAAATTATCTATAACTCCAAAAAATATGAATAATATATCAAATTGAAGCTACTGTAATGTACTTTAAGAATATCTGGTTGGATATAGCCTTTGCAGATTTTTTAACCCGTAGCAATTTAATTAGTTTTAATAGCTTTATAAATCATTAAATTCATAGTAAATTAATTGCTTGTCACAAAAATATAAATAATATATCGATAGAAAGCTGGTTCCATGTAGATCATCAATCTGCAAATGGTTCAGTATAATACTATAAGGTTTCGCAGCAATTAAATAAATGGTTTAATGGCTTATTTAGAGTAATAAATTCATAAGAAAATAAATACTATTCAAAAAATTACAAATAATATGTCCCTGAAATCACAATTCCGTGGAGATTACAGATATAATTTTAGTTTGATTTTGAGGCAACAGAAACTGTATGAATCATTTAAAACCCATTAAATACTATTTAAATCATATAAAAAGATCTATAACTCCGATTAGGGTGAATCCAACGCCTACTGGTTCGTATTAACGTCCTCTATCCAGTAAACCCAAGAAACAAATTTACTTCTACAGTTAGAACAAATGTTACAACAGAACTATCAAAACTCTTATATTGGCAAGTAATCATTAATAACAAGTACCCTATTGCATTAAATGAACTCATACATGCATCATATGATATATTAATGTTCATAAAACTAAGTATAACCATTTTGTAATGTTAAATCATGATGCATGTTTTCGATCATCCTTGTTGTGTTTGCTATGTTTGCAATTGTTTTGATTGGAACTACCTTGTCCTCGTATTAGATTGTTCGGAGAGTGCGATTGCTGCGAAGAAATACAATCAACACCCATATTATCAACATAAGGCAAGTTACACCACTTGTTCATAATTTTGTCCCAGTTTTGATTCTATGCATGTGATCTTCAAAATTCTGTAGTATGCATGTGTAGGATGATCTAGTAGAATTTTTCCTTAGTATTATTTTGCAAGTGCGATGATTTTTTTAGTATGCCATGAGTAGCTCTATACTTAGGATTTCCCATCCTAATAGGTTACCCCTGTTTTTACAAAGTGTTGCTTGCTATGCTATATATACAAAGTACCGTTGGGGGGTTCGAAAGACAAAGAATTTTTCTAGGTATAAAGGCTCTCTAGGGAAAACTTTTCTTCTCAAATCCACTTCAAAATAAAACTAAGTTTTCTTCTGGGCGGAATGGTTGTCGGGTCAACGAGTGTGATTTTGGTGGAGGACGGCCGCCCAGGAATCAAAGAAGTCTGCCATGCTTCAGAATTCAGAAGCTTCCAGTGCAACCGCAATACATTATGGGCTCTGTCTTGGCCTAGTACTTAGTGGGAAACCTCACCTGTGTACCAACATTTGGAGGTTCTTGGCACGGTTGGATCCGGAAGGTAGAGGGGCTACTAAGGGAAAGCCTCGCCATGGTCTTGTGTGTAAAAGGACTTGATCGTGGATTGTGGGTGAAGTGCACAAACTCTCGAGAGTATTGCAATCTGATCGATCAGCCATGTTCACGGTAACAGAACAATAATGAGCATCTGAAGGATGGAGCCTCTGAAGGATCTTCCTCTCTCTTTTCTAAAACAAAGTTTTGAAACCCCATGGCGTGCGTAATATCGCTAATGGGTGGGAATTTGGGAACTTGGTGTGTAATATCCAAGTGACTCTTGGTGTGTAATATCCAAGTGTTTGGTTGTTTGGACACTTGGTGCGTAATATCCTCGTGTGCCACTCGACCTTATTTTATCTAAGCAAATGTTTACAAAGTAGGACAATCCTCTCTTCTTCTCTCTACTTAAGAAAATTAGCTTTATGCAAATGAACTCCAAAGCCTAAACTAGCCTTGCATGTAGAGTTAGTCTTTCCTTCCTTGGTGTAATTTGCCAATACATTCAAAGTATTGACCCAACTTGTTGGCTGCACGTTTTATGTGAAGAATTTCGGAGATCGTTGAAAGGTGCGCTAGGATCGCGGGTCTTCACTCAACCTGCCTGTGGCATTGATGGGACTCCAAGTTGTATTTATATCGCTTCTGTTGTAATAATGTAAACTCTGGATTATTCGATTCATGTAATAAAGACTTGTGTTTTACATGATATTTCATCGACTGTGAGTGCTAGCTATTGATCCAGGGACTAGCATGTTAATCACAGGGACTTAGGATCTTACTTGATCCGAGGTCACTACAGTTGTGCTCATTTTTCTCTAGCCGCTTAGTTTTTCCTCACTTTTGCCCATCTCCTATTATGAAACTCTCGCACGTTCTGAAACTCGTCGTCCGTTAGTCTTGCCGTTGTTAGAGTACGCTTACATATATAGGCTAGAGATAGATTAGGACTCTACATCTTGTATTACAAGTCTCTCCTACCCCGTGTAACTCTATATAAACCCCACAAGGATCATTGCACATGGTACGAGTAGAAATGACAAGAACTATAGAAAGATCCATGACAAGAGATGTTGGCCAGAACTCCTATGGATAAAAGGGAAAAGAAGGCGAGTCATGGGCACGCGCTCGGACGAGATCTCCGCCAAGCCGAATTCATCGACCATGGACGCTTCCTCTACATCAAGCTATACTGATCTGCACTGCATCAAGCCGGACTACATCGACCCGAACATCTACGTCAAGCTATATGACTACACCAAGATGTTCGTCGATTTCTACATCGCCATCAAAAATCATCGCCAGGGTCTACAACATGTGGTCTAAACCGCCACCTCCGCCGCCCGGCGCTCTGCTAGGGTGATCACACAATCGCCTCGCCCTCCTGGTCAAAGCCCGCTGCCACTGCCGATCCTATGTGATCCGCCGTCGCCATAAAAACATTGTCATCACCGCTTGCTTTGTGCCCCGGCCGCCGCCTACAAAACCCTACAACCAAAAACTCGTCGTTGCCGCACATACCTGCCGCCACGGTCCAAAAACCCGCCGTTGCCGCAGATCCCTGTCGTCGCCACACAAAAACTTGTCGCCGCCGCAGATCCCTGCCGCCGCACAAAACCTAAAACCCTATGACACAAACCGCGCAATTTTTTGCGCCTGTGGAGCTATCAACTAAAATAACCATGACAACCTCGACCACGGCTACATCACGACTGGCTACCTCGACATCAAGAACAACATTTATAGCAACTCAAGAACTCCAGTCAACGGCGTTCGCGTCATCACTTGCGTCCACGCCACTCTCTTTGTGACTGCGGGAGGGAAGAGAGACACTAGAAGGGGACGCAGTCACCACTCCTAGGTGCCAGCCATGATCATGTCCACAAAGGTAATGATGCAAGGAGGTGAAGACGACGGAAGCGCATGACTTCAAATTCAGTCGCAAGCGTCCGCTTCACTCCCGCTCCGACTGAGGGAGGATGTTAGAGTACGTATACGTATATAGGTTAGAGATAGACTAGGACTCTACATCTTATACTTCAAGTCTCCACCTACCCCCGTGTAAGTCTATATAAACATCACAAGGATCTTTGCAATACTAACACAATATTCTAGGGATTTAATATTTTCATAGCCGTTACATGCTAACAAGCAAGGCCGCATTAAGTCGGGCCCGGTAGTGGACCCACACCGTTACATGCTGACAAGTGGAGTTGCAATCTGTTAGGTCCCGTAATGGACCCTTGCTGTTACATGTTGATGTGGCATCCCGCAAAAACCACTACTTGAAAATCGCGTTGTTTTTGTGCATTGCATCATCATGACCGCATGCTCATGTCATCATGCCACATTGCATTTGTGCATCGTCATGTCATCATGCATTTGTTTGTCGAAACCTATTTTCTAAAAGCCTAGTTTGGTTTTCTAAGTATTCCCCGTCTCAATTTCAAATCAAAGCGCCGGGCTCTTCCGGGTCTTTTCTTTGTCTAAAAACTAATTACAAAAGTTATTTTAAATTAAACAAAAATTTATATTATTTTTAGGGGCAGCCGAACCGGGCCGTTCCGACCCAGTCGGCCACCCCCAGTACAAATCCCAGCTACCCCAACTCTTTTCTTACCCTATCCTAGCCTACCCAGTCCCCAGCCACATCACCCCGACCATTCACCTCGCGCCACCTCACCATCCCCTTCCCCCTATCCTATCCCACGCTGCCACCTCATCCCCACTCCCTCCCTCTCCCCACAGCCCCACTCCCTCACCCCAGCACACACGCATCATACACACACACGCACGCCCCACGCCGCCACAACCGATCCCCACTCTCCTTGGCCCCACCGCCCACCAACCGAGCCACCACCCCGCGTTGTCCCACCCTCTGCAAAGCTTCCTCGCCCCCGCTCCTCTCCACGCCAGCCCGCCGTCCTCTTCCTCTCCGGCGCCGGAGACGCCACTGAGCCGCGTCACCGCCGCCCTTCGCGCGCCGCCCGCCGAACTCCTCGTGGCTCTCCTCCTCGGCTCCGTCCCGTCGTCGCCGTCCCCGTCGGCCCCGCTCCACCACCGCAGGCCGCCCCGCCGCATCCAACCGCCCCGGAGCGCCTTCCAGCGGGCCCCTCTAGGCCGCGCTCGTCCCCGGCCTGGCTCGCGGCCTCCACATCGGCAACCGCGGGACCCCGCCGAGCCCGTCTCTCCTCCTCCCTCCGGCCGCCGGGCTCCTCTCCAACCCGCCGTTCCGCCGCCCGCGGCCTCCACCCCGCCTCGCCACCGGAGCCTCCCTCCGCTCGGCCGCATCGCCTCCCCTTCCGGTCGCGCGCCGTCCGCCCGTCCTTCCTCGGCCCGCGCGCCGACCCGGTCCCCGCCGCCCCTGTTCCTCCTCCGTCGGGCCGCCTCGCCTCTAGCGCCACCCCTCCATCTGCAGCAGAGCACCGCGCCGCCAAGCTCGGGCCGGTCGCCGACCGTCGCAGACCACCGCCTCCGCCCTGCGCGGGAGCGCCGCCCCGCGTCGCCTGCGTCCGCCCGCGAGCGACCTCCTCACTGCTGGCCTCCCTCATCGCTAGCTCCCCTGCAGCGGGCCCCACGTCCCGGACCCCGCCGTTCGCAGAGCCGCCGCTGGCGTTGCACCCTCCGGTCATGGTCCGCTTCACCGCCCTCCTGCGTCGTGGCCGCCCTCCGCTCAATATCCTCGCCCAGCAAGCCTCGAGCCACATCCTCCTGTCCCTATCGGAGTCTTCTCTGGACAAGCTCTGTGTTCCCCATCGCCCTTGTCCTGCAGAGGACAATGGTGTTGATATGGGCATGTAGCTGTGGCTATGTGATACCTACCTAGTAACAAGAATGGGTAGTCAAGCCAGAACCCGGATGCTAACGCCATGAGAGAAGATCCACACCGACAAGATGCATCCCAGTGAACAATTGACGTCGCTCCTTGAAGGTCGATACCGACACGCCAATCGAAGCCACGAGATACCTCAAGTTCCCCTACACGGACACGAAGATCGCCTACATGGATAAGATGACCGGACCCCGAAGACCGAACCCGGCACGCCTAGTTCTTCCTCTCGGATCCGAGGACGCCGAGACCCCGGTGCGACAAGTACTCCTTCCCGGACGCCAAGGTCGTCGACACGGATACGCCAAGTACCTCGCCGCAGAACGCCAAGTTCTTCATCCCGGACGCCAAGACCGACCTGATACGCGGGCCCGACAAGATCGGCACCGACCAAGGCGGATCCGATGCGCCCCGATGCCGAACCAACTCCTTCTTCGCGAAACGCCAAGATCTACTCTGTATCCGAGAACGATCCCGCCAAGACCGAACCCCAGATCCGGACCCTGAGACTCAACCCCGAACCCCTCGGAGCCCAAGTTCGCCGAACCCTAATGTGTGACCCTGATCCGAGCCCCTATTTTATAAATGCCATCTATATAAATTTTTGCATATTAAATTGTCATACTCGCACGCATATTGGTGTGGTTTGGGGGCCTTATGCCGATTCACCATATAATTAAATATGGGGCCCATATGCGGGCAAATCTAGTCTTATATTGGCCTCATTTAAATTTGTGTAGCGAACCGGTAACTTATCTTGCCCTGTTATTACAACATTTAATTTGCGGGGTAGATAAATAACTTGAACCGTTTAATTAATTGTCGGGACCCCCGGTTTCGCTTAATATTTCCTAATTGCATCGCACCTTTGCCATGTCATCCATCATACTTGCATCATGCCCGATCTTTTGCCGTAGTATTAAATAGTGCATCCGGTGTTTATTCTAGTGTTTTGCTTCTTCGCGGATAAGGCTGCTGAGTTGATGCGAGTGTCGACCCGATCTTCGGATGAACCTTCGGCGATGTTTCCAGGCGAGCACCTCCCCCTTTCTACCTATCTTACTTTTATAGTATTTATTCCCTCCTGTTGATCTATTGCTATCTGTGTTGCGATGCTCTAGTTTTCGTACCCGTGATTTCCCTTGCAGCCTTATATTGCCTTGGACACCTCCTATACATGTTGTTTGGTAGAAAGTTGGCCTGCGCGTCGTAGTCGCTTGCTCAAGTGCTGTTGCGTGCCGTCAAGTACCACAGTTGTTGGAGTATTGCCGTGTGTTTATTGTTGGAGCTGATCAAGACTTTAATTACTGTTTAACAACTAAAATTGAAGTAGGTAAATGCAGTGGCACAGGTGGGCAATAGATGTTATTTGGTTGTTAACCGTCCAATTGTGTCCCGTAGGACCCAGAGTACTTGATACATGTTCCTTTAATATTCGCGCTATCCACATCCGGGAGGATTATGGGACCCCCCTGAGCCAGAGCTTGATTCATTCTTATTTCTTGGGGCCACAAACTAGTTTGAGGTTTTATTTACGATCCTGTACTTATGCCATGCTTTACTGCTTTATTTACGATTGTGCGAGGAGCACCTGTACTGTTTAGGTAAGCGGAGTGTTTTCGCGGTATCGACAAGCCCAGTCACATTTTCGGGTTCCCAGTCGTTTACAGCCATTGACGCAAACCTTGGGTCCGTCTCAGAGTCAGCTAACTTCGTTGCGGGTGTACTCAATGGGGTGGCCCCCTGAAATATTTCTGAATCCTGTGATTGCTTTGTCGTGAAGGCCTCGTTGGGTTTTGATTTGGTTTTTCCAAAGTTGATCGAGTGTGTGTTGCTATTTGTGCACCCCTGCAGGGTAAAACTTTCTAAAAGCCGTGTCCGCGGTTATGGAGGACTTGGAGCACAGTATCTCGATCATAGACAACTATAACTAAAGTAGTGCTATAAATTTGACTTTATAATGACTAGTAATTAGCTTCACTATAATGGAATGGCTAAATAAAACTGCCAACAATTGCTTGTTTGGGTTGTCGCTTGCGACCATTGTACCTGACTAGTAAGTATTGCAACTACAACGGAATGGCTAAATAAAAGTACCAACAACTGCTGGGTTTGGGGATCTCTCATGCTAATTGTATCTGACTAGTAAGTGTTGCAACTACAACGGAATGGTTAACTAAAAGTGCCCACTGCTTATTTTATTAGGATGACTATCTATACCTGACTAGTAATTGCTGCAACGATAACTGAATAAATAAAACTGCCAACTGTGTGAGTTCCTCTGTTGACTTTCTCGGTTGGTATCGAGGGGGGAATACCAGGATGGGTTTGTTTGGTGTTAGATTCAGGTTGGATCCGAATAGATCTTTCTTATCCCTCTCTGATATCCGACAGTTATATCGAGTCTCTATAGGTTGTTTAGTGCATGCTGCGCTGCCGCTTCAGTCCACCATACCTATGTAGGCGAGGACCGCCGAATTCTAGCCTCGCCGTGTACTGACCTCAGTACTGACCGCTCTCTCTTTTTCCTTTGCCCTTTGCCGGCACCCCTTTTGTCTAAGCAGGTTTTGAGATCGCCGTCGTTAGCAGGGTTACCCTTCCGGCTTGGCCTGGGCAGGGTTATGGACGCCATTGGTTATTCTTCAGGGCTCTTAGCCCCATTTGCATCTTGTCCGTAGTTGGACGCTCTATCGTTTTCAAGGTGATTTGGATGTTCGTTCTGTATATCTGTATTCTTGACTCATGGAGTCGTGTTGTATATATATCTGTTCTGTGGGTCCCATCGAGGACTGTTGTGTGATGCTATTACTTCGTTTTCCACCCGCATGAAAGTGCCTGGTGGGCGTCCTTGAATCGTTTCTATGCGGGTTAGGCGGGAAGCGCTAAAACTTGCATAGGGCCGATTTGAGGGTGTTACAGAGTGGTATCAGAGCTCAGCAGTTGCGATACCCCACAAGTCCAGCTTGTAGGATAACCTAGCTAACGGCCGAAGTAGAGTGTCAAAACTATTTTTGAAAAATCGGTTGGATAGTTCTGATTAGGTCTAATTTTACTCCTTACCCCTCTGCTGCTCTCCTCTCACCTCTGCGTGTTTTGAGTCCGCTCTCTTCTCTCTCTTCGAGTCCAGGATTTCTCGCGGTTGGGTTTCCGTCGTACCTCCAGGGTTTCGCTTTCTCTTTTGGTAACGGTGTGTCTACATCTGGTCTTCATGCTATCCGGGGAACCCTTCGTCGGGTGGACATTCTTTGTTCCTTGTCTGTGTCTTCCAGTGTTTTCCGACGCGACGACATCCTCTACGCCAGATCCGATGCAGAGTCTGCATCACTCCTTTGTTTCTGAATCTCGCTTGTCGAGATCTACAATCCGAATTCTGAGAGTTGGTTGCATAATTTCCTATTCACGTGCAGAGTAATGCTTAGGGTGCGCGATGGACTGATCACCATCCGACTACTCTTATCATTCGCTCCTGCACATTGAATGGTGAATCATTGCAGTTATACTCCTTCCGCGAAAGTTAGAGGTGGCCTTACCTTTAACTTCGTTCGTTGTTTATCCGGAGTGCTCTCTTGACGAACGTGAACAACGACCCTTTGTTGGTGGTGTCGCCGAATTCAAGATGGAAAATGAACCCTTGTTGGTGGTGTCGCGAAGATCTACACGATCCAAGAGGATTCAGATCGCCGCCTTCCTTCCGGTACCATGAGGCGGATCTCGAGGGCGAGATCCATTGTTAGTGGTGTCGAATTGTGGCATCCCGCAAAAACCACTACTAGAAAATCGCGTTGTTTTTGTGCATTGCATCATCATGACCGCATGCTAATGTCATCATGCCACATTGCATTTGTGCATCGTCATGTCATCATGCATTTGTTTGTCGAAACCTATTTTCTAAAAGCCTAGTTTGGTTTTCTAAGTATTCCCCGTCTCAATTTCAAATCAAAGCGTCGGGCTCTTCCGGGTCTTTTCTTTGTCTAAAAACTAATTACAAAAGTTATTTTAAATTAAACAAAAATTTATATTATTTTTAGGGGGCAGCCGAACCGGGCCGATCCGACCCAGTCGGCCACCCCCAGTACAAATCCCATCTACCCCAACTCTTTTCTTACCCTATCCTAGCCACATCACCCCGACCATTCACCTCGCGCCACCTCACCACCCCCTTCCCCCTATCCTATCCCACGCTGCCACCTCATCCCCACTCCCTCCCTCTCCCCACAGCCCCACTCCCTCACCCCAGCACACACGCATCACACACACACGCACGCCCCACGCCGCCACACCCGATCCCCACTCTCCTTGGCCCCACCGTCCACCAACCGAGCCACCACCCCGCGTCGTCCCACCCTCTGCAAAGCTTCCTCGCCCCCGCTCCTCTCCACGCCAGCCCGCCGTCCTCTTCCTCTCCGGCGCCGGAGACGCCACTGAGCCGCGTCACCGCCGCCCTTCGCGCGCCGCCCGCCGAACTCCCCGTGGCTCTCCTCCTCGGCTCTGTCCCGTCGCCGCCGTCCCCGTCGGCCCCGCTCCACCACCGTAGGCCGCCCCGTCGCATCCAACCGCCCCGAAGCGCCTTCCAGCGGGCCCCTCTAGGCCGCGCCGGTCCCCGGCCTGGCTCGCGGCCTCCCCATCTGCAACCGCGGGACCCCGCCGAGCCCGCCTCTCCTTCTCCCTCCGGCCGCCGGGTTCCTCTCCAACCCGCCGTTCCGCCGCCCGCGGCCTCCACCCCGCCTCGCCGCCGGCGCCTCCCTCCGCTCGGCCGCATCGCCTCCCCTTCCGGCCGCGTGCCGTCCGCCCGTCCTTCCTCGGCTCGCGCGCCGACCCGTTCCCCGCCGCCCCTATTCCTCCTCCGTCGGGCCTCCTCGCCTCCAGCGCCACCCCTCCGTCTGCAGCAGAGCACCGCGCCGCCAAGCTCGGGCCGGTCGCCGACCGTCGCAGACCACCGCCTCCGCCCTGCGCGGGAGCGCCGCCCCGCGTCGCCTGCGTCCGCCCGCGAGCGACCTCCTCACTGCTGGCCTCCCTCATCGCCAGCTCCCCTGCAGCGGGCCCCACGTCCCGGACCCCGCCGTTCGCAGAGCCGCCGCTGGCGTTGCACCCTCCGGCCATGGTCCGCTTCACCGCCCTCCTGCGTCGTGGCCGCCCTCCGCTCAATATCCTCGCCCAGCAAGCCTCGAGCCACATCCTCCTGTCCCTATCGGAGTCTCCTCTGGCCAAGCTCTGTGTTCCCCATCGCCCTTGTCCTGCAGAGGACAATGGTGTTGATATGGGCATGTAGCTGTGGCTATGTGATACCTACCTGGTAACAAGAATGGGTAGTCGAGCCAGAACCCGGATGCTAACGCCATGAGAGAAGATCCACACCGACAAGATGCATCCCGATGAACAATTGACGTTGCTCCTTGAAGGTCGATACCGACACGCCAATCGAAGCCACGAGATACCTCAAGTTCCCCTACACGGACACGAAGATCGCCTACATGGATAAGATGACCGGACCCCGAAGACCGAACCCGGCACGCCTAGTTCTTCCTCTCGGATCCGAGGACGCCGAGACCCCGGTGCTACAAGTACTCCTTCCCGGACGCCAAGGTCGTCTACACGGATACGCCAAGTACCTCGCCGCAGAACGCCAAGTTCTTCATCCCGGACGCCAAGACCGACCTGATACGCGGGCCCGACAAGATCGGCACCGACCAAGGCGGATCCGATGCGCCCCGACGCCGAACCAAGTCCTACTTCGCAAAACGCCAAGATCTACTCTGTATCCGAGAACGATCCCGCCAAGACCGAACCCCAGATCCGGACCCTGAGACTCAACCCCGAACCCCTCGGAGCCCAAGTTCGCCGAACCCTAATGTGTGACCCTGATCCGAGCCCCTATTTTATAAATGCCATCTATATAAATTGTTGCATATTAAATTGTCATACTCGCACGCATATTGGTGTGGTTTGGGGGCCTTATGCCGATTCACCATATAATTAAATATGGGGCCCATATGCGGGCAAATCTAGTCTTATATTGGCCTCATTTAAATTTGTGTAGCGAACCGGTAACTTATCTTGCCCTGTTATTACAACATTTAATTTGCGGGGTAGATAAATAACTTGAACCGTTTAATTAATTGTCGGGACCCCCGGTTTCGCTTAATATTGCCTAATTGCATCGCACCTTTGCCATGTCATCCATCATACTTGCATCATGCCCGATCTTTTGCCGTAGTATTAAATAGTGCATCCGGTGTTTATTCTAGTGTTTTGCTTCTTCGCGGATAAGGCTGCTGAGTTGATGCGAGTGTCGACCCGATCTTCGGATGAACCTTCGGCGATGTTTCCAGGCGAGCACCTCCCCCTTTCTACCTTTCTTACTTTTATAGTATTTATTCCCTCCTGTTGATCTATTGCTATCTGTGTTGCGATGCTCTAGTTTTCGTACCCGTGATTTCCCTTGCAGCCTTATATTGCCTTGGACACCTCCTATACCTGTTGTTTGGTAGAAAGTTGGACCTGCGCGTCATAGTTGCTTGCTCAAGTGCTGTTGCGTGCCGTCAAGTACCACAGTTGTTGGAGTATTGCCGTGTGTTTATTGTTGGAGCTGATCAAGACTTTAATTACTGTTTAACAACTAAAATTGAAGTAGGTAAATGCAGTGGCACAGGTGCGCAATAGATGTTATTTGGTTGTTAACCGTCCAATTGTGTCCCGTAGGACCCCGAGTACTTGATACCTGTTCCTTGAATATTCGCGCTATCCACATCCGGGAGGATTATGGGACCTCCCCTGAACCAGAGCTTGATTCATTCTTATTTCTTGGGGCCACAAACTAGTTTGAGGTTTTATTTACGATCATGTACTTATGCCATGCTTTACTGCTTTATTTACGATTGTGCGAGGAGCACCTGTACTGTTTAGGTAAGCGGAGTGTTTTCGCGGTATCGACAAGCCCAGTCACATTTTCGGGTTCCCGGTCGTTTAGAGCCATTGACGCAAACCTTGGGTCCGTCTCGGAGTCAGCTAACTTCGTTGCGGGTGTACTCAATGGGGTGGCCCCCTGAAATATTTCTGAATCCTGTGATTGCTTTGTCGTGAAGGCCTTGTTGGATTTTGATTTGGTTTTTCCGAGGTTGATCGAGTGTGTGTTGCTATTTGTGCACCCCTGCAGGGTAAAACTTTCTGAAAGCCGTGTCCGCGGTTATGGACGACTTGGAGCACAGTATCTCGATCATAGACAACTATAACTAAAGTAGTGCTATAAATTTGACTTTATAATGACTAGTAATTAGCTTCACTATAATGGAATGGCTAAATAAAACTGCCAACAATTGCTTGTTTAGGTCCGATTCTGACAAGCAATTGTGGGCAGTATTATTTAGCCATTCCATTATAGTGAAGCTGATTACTAGTCATTTTATAGTCAAATTGATAGCAGTAAACTTTAGTTATGCTTGTCTATGGTCGAGATACTGTGCTCCAAGTCGTCCATATCCGCGGACACGGCTTTCAGAAAGTTTTACCCGGCCGGGGTGCACCAATAGCAACACACGCTCGATCAACCTCGGAAAAACCAACTCAAAACCCAACGAGGCTTTCACGACTGAACAATCACAGGATTCAGAAATATTTCAGGGGGCCACCCCTTAAGTAGATCCCGCAACGAAGCTAGCTGACTCCAAGACGGACTCAAGGTTTGGGTAGACGGCTGTGAACGACTGGGAACCCGAAAGTGTGGCTGGGCTTGTCGACACTGCGGAATCGTGTCCCGATCCTAAACAGTACAGTGTGCTCCTCGCACAATCGTAAATACATAAGTAGCATGGCATAAGTACAGGATCGTAAATAAAACCTCAAACTAGTTTGTGGCCCCAAGAAATAAGACTGAATCAAGCTCTGGCTCAGGGGGGTCCCATATACCTCCCGGATGTGGATAGCGCGATAAATCAAGGAACAGGTATCAAGTACTCGGGGTCTTACGGGACACAAGTGGGCGTTCGGAAACCAAATATTATCTATCACCCACCGATGCCTCTGCTTATTTCAATTTTAGTTGTTAAACAGGAATTAAAGTGAACGATAAGTAAAACTATGATCATCTCCAATATCAACATGCGGCAATACATCAACAACTGTGGCATTTGACAACACGCAACAGCACTTGAGCAAGCGACTACGACGCGCAAGTCCAACTATCTACCAAACAACAGGTAATAGGATGTGTCCAAGGCAATATAAGGCTGCACGGTATATCACAGGTACGGAAACTAAAGCATCGCAACACAGATAGCAAAAGATCAACAGGAGGGAATAAATACTATAAAAGGAAGATAGGTAGAAAAGGGGGAGATGCTCGCCTGAAAACATTATCGAAGATTCAACCGAAGATCGGGGCGAAGCTCACATCAACTCAACGGCCTTATCCGCGAAGAAGCAAAACACTAGAATAAACACCGGTTGCAATATTTAATACAACGGCAGAAGATCGGCATGATGCATGTATGAAGAATGACATGGCAAAGATGCAATGCAATTAGGTCAGATTAAGCGGAACCGGGGTCCCGACAATTAATTGAATGGTTCAAGTTATTTAGAAACCCCCGCAATTTAAATGTTGTTTTAACATGGCAAAATAAGGTGTCGAGTTCGCTACACAAATTTAATTGAGGCCAATATAGGGCTAGATTTGCCCGCATATGGGCCCCATATTTAATTATTAGGTGAATCGGCATAAGGCCCCCCAAATCACATGATAATATGCATGCGAGTATGACATTTGAATATGCGACAATGTTATATTTCATTTATAAAATAGGGTTGGCGGGAAGGGGTTCACACATTAGGGTTCGGCGATCTTGGGGTTCCGGGTTCGGGGTCGGTCTCGGTGTCCAGGGTTCGACGGAAACGTTCTCAGACTCCGGGGTAGGTCTTGTCGCATTCGCGATGGTCGGGCCATGCTGTCGGTCCTATCGTTCGGGCTGAAGCACTTGTCGCATCGGGGTCTCGGTGTCCGGGGTGAAGTACTTGACGTTCTCGAGGGAGTACTTGTCGCACATGTGGTCTTCGGGTTCCCTGTCGATGATCTTGTCGTCGAGAAGAACTTGTCGGGTTCGTGTATCGGGTCGGTTCTGGCATCCGGGTGAAGTTCTTGTCGTTCTTGTGGCGATCTTTGCGTCCTCCCGGTTCGGGTCTTGGCGTCCGAGGGTAGATCCTGGCGTGTCGAGGGTCCGGTCTCCGGTACATCGGGATCGGTCTTCGGGGAACTTTTCGATCCATGCCGAAGATCTTGGAAGCAGGCATCGTTGCATCGAGGGCCTCGGGGTTCGCCGTCGGTGGCCTTCGGGTTCGGGGGTCTCGGCGTTCGTAGTAGGTCTTGGCGCTTCGGTTTGATGTCGTCCTCCAGGTACCGCGGGTTCTCGGCGTTGGTTGGCGCACTTGGTCAAGAGTCGAGGTTTCTACCGAAGATCCTGGGGTCCTCTCTTGGCCTTGCCGATGCCAAACTTGTCGTGGGGCTCGGGCGTCGACCGCACGGCAACGGTGCTGCAAGGCCTGGCGAGGCGGAGGCGCGGGGCATGGCCTCGGCACGGACGACGATGGCGGGGTGAAGCTGGTTGGCGACGGAGGTGCTCCAGCGGGGCGGTGACGGAGAAGCGGCGCAGCCTTGCGGGCCCAGGGCTCGGTCTTCGCGGGCCTGCTGGACAGAGCAGCGGAGGCTCGGCCTCGAGGCGACGTGCGCAGGGCCGGGGTGCCGGGGCGGAGGGAGGACGACGGCGAGGCGGCCAGCACGCCGGCGGACAAAGCAGCCCTGCGGCGGTGGGACCTGGCCGGAGGCGGGCGGCAGAGGGGGCCCGAGGCAGCGACGCGCGCAGATGGAGGCGGGGTGGTCACGCGGGGGCCGGCGGCGCTTGGCGAGGGGACGGCGGCGACCTTGGCGAGCGCGGGCGGCGGACGATGGAGGCGACGCCGGAGACGGCGGCTGCTCGGGGCGGCTCGTACGCGGCCGAGGCGGGCGCGGAGGACTCCGGTGGCGGGGCGCGGGGCCGGCGAGGGTCGACGGGGACGCGAGGGGCGCCGGCGGCGGGCGACGTGGGGCGAGGCCGGCGCGGCGGAGGGGAGGGGCTGGCGCAGAGGCGGGGGCGGCCGGCGCACGCGGTCGGGGCGAGGTTGCGGGGCGCGCGCAGGGAGGCGGTGTGCTGAGGGAGCGGCGGCGGTGAGCGGGAGAGGGAGGACGGCGAGCGCGGAGAGGGTTGCCTGCGGCGGGCACGCGCGGCCGCGGCCGGGGACGGGAGGGTGGCGGCGGAAGAGGTCACCGGCGGGAGGAGGCGTCGGAGGTGGAGCACTGGGAGAGAGGAGGAAGAAGACGGGGCACGGGGCAGGTGGGGAGCGGCGCGGGTGAGCCTGCGGGGTGGGGAAAGGGGAGGAGCGAGCCGGCGGGGGCGGCTGGCGGCGGTCGGGGCCATGGTGGATGCCTGAGTGAGGACGAGCGGGGAGGGTGGTCTCGGGGAAGAGGAGAGCTGGGGAGAACGGGGCCGCGTGGGTGGTGGGGCCAGGGGACAGTTGGGTGAGGTGGAACCCAGGCGGGACCCGCGGGCAGGGGGGTTGGACCAAAACGAGTGGCCAGGGGCGGTGCAGCGTGCGCTGTGTGGTGGTTGTGTGTTGGGGCTTGTGGGGGCAGGTGGTGTGGGAAAAGGGAGAGGGAGAGAGGAGGGAGGCCACGTGGCAAGCTGGGATTGGGGGAAGAGGGAGAGAGGTGAGGTGGCGTATGGCGATTGGCCAGGGTGACGTGGCCGGTGGTTGAGGGTATATTATCTGGTGGCTGAAGGATTTTCAGGTGGACCGATTTGAAAAAAAAATGGGGGTGGTCGTTCGGGTCGATACGGCCCGTTCGACTGCCCCTACTAAAACAATTAAATGTTTTATTTAATTTAATCGCATCGTTTGCAAACCAATAATAGACAACAAAAATATTCCGGCGACCCGGGTTTGCGTGTTTGAATGAAAATGGGGCGTTTTAGAAAACAAAACGGGCTTTGCGAAAATAGTTTTATGCAAACAATGCATGATGATGACGATGCAATGCACAAATTCAACGCGATTTTCTAGTAGTGGTTTTTTGCGGGATGCCACAATTCGACACCACTAACAAGGGATCTCGCCCTCGAGATCCGCCTCATGGTACCGGGAAGGAAGGTCGGCGATCTGAATCTTCTCGCCTCATGTAGACCCTCGCGACACCACTAACAAGGGGTCGTTGTCCGTGATCGTCGAGAGAACACTCCGGGAACAAAAGGTCGAAGGTAGAGGTATCGACAAATAAAGTCACCTCTAACTTCCGTGGACGGAGTAAAATTGCTGGATCCACTGATTCGACGTACAAGAGCGAATGATAAGAGTAGTGGTATGGTAGCTACTCCATCCCGCACTCAAACCATTACTCTGCACACGAATAGGCGGATTATGCAACCAACTCTCGGAAGCAGACTGAAGATCTCGACAATCGAGGTTCGGAAACAAAGGAGTGATGCAGACTCTGCATCGGATCTGGCATAGAGGATGCCGTCGCGTCGGAAAACACCGGAGGGCACAAACAGGGAACAAGGGATGGTAACACCGTAGACGGATTCATCAGGCAGCATGAACACCGGATGGTAGGACACCGTTACCAAAGGAGGAAGCGAAACCCTAAAGGTACGACGGAAACCCAACCATGAGAATTCCTAGACTCGAAGAAAGAGAAGAGAGCGGATTCAAAACGCGTAAAGATAAGAGGAGAATAGCAGAGGGGTAAGGAGTAAAATCAGACCTAATCAGAACTAACCAACCGATTTTCAAAAATAGTTTTGACACTCTACTTCGGCCGTTAGCTAGGTTATCCTACAGGCTGGACTTGTGGGGTATCGCAACTGCTGAGCTCTGATACCACTCTGTAACACCCTCAGAATCGGACCTATGCAAGTCTTAGCGAAACCCGCCAAACCCGCATAGAAACGATTCAAAGGTGCCCACCAGGCACTTTCGTGCGGGTGGAAAACGAAGTAATAACATTACACAACAGTCCTCGATGGGACCCACAGAACAGATATATATACAACACGACTCCATGAGTCAAGAATACAGATATAAGGTACAAAGATCCAAATCACCTTGAAAATATAGAGCGTCCGGCTACGGACAAGATGCAAATGGGGCTAAGAGCCCTGAAGAATAACCAATGGCGTCCATAACCCTGCCCAGGCCAAGCCGGAAGGGTAACCCTGCTAACGACGTCGATCTCAAAACCTGCTTAAACAAAAGGGGTGCCGACAAAGGGCAAAGGAAAAAGAAGGAGCGTCAGTACTGAGGCCAGTACACGGCGAGGCTAGAATTCGGCGGTCCTCGCCTACATAGGTATGGTGGACTGAAGCGGCAGCGGCAGCAAGCACTAAACAACCTATAGAGACTCGATACAACTGGCGGCAATCAGAGAGGGGTGAGAAGGACCTATCCGGAACCAGACTGATACTTCCATCAAACAAAACCCATCCTGGCGTTTCCCCTCGATACCAATCAAGGAAGTCAACCGAGAAACTCACACAGTTGGCAATTTTATTTGTTCGGTTATCGTTGCAGCAATTACTAGTCAGGTTCAGATAATCATCCTGATAAAATAAGCAGTGGGTCATTTTAGTTAACCATTCCGTTATAGTTGCAGCAATTACTAATCAGATACAGATAGCATGATATAATCCCAAAACCCAGCAGTTGTTGGTATTTTTATTCAGCCATTCCGTTGTAGTTGCAATACTTACTAGTCAGGTACAATGGTCGCAAGCGACAATCCAAGCAAGCAATTGTGGGCAGTATTATTTAGCCATTCCATTATAGTGAAGCTGATTACTAGTCATTTTATAGTCAAATTGATAGCAGTAAACTTTAGTTATGCTTGTCTATGGTCGAGATACTGTGCTCCAAGTCGTCCATATCCGCGGACACGGCTTTCAGAAAGTTTTACCCGGCCGGGGTGCACCAATAGCAACACACGCTCGATCAACCTCGGAAAAACCAACTCAAAACCCAACGAGGCTTTCACGACTGAACAATCACAGGATTCAGAAATATTTCAGGGGGCCACCCTTAAGTAGATCCCGCAACGAAGCCAGCTGACTCCGAGACGGACTCAAGGTTTGGGTAGACGGCTGTGAACGACTGGAACCCGAAAGTGTGGCTGGGCTTGTCGACACCACGGAATCGTGTCCCGATCCTAAAGAGTACAGTGTGCTCCTCGCACAATCGTAAATACATAAGTAGCATGGCATAAGTACAGGATCGTAAATAAAACCTCAAACTAGTTTGTGGCCCCAAGAAATAAGACTGAATCAAGCTCTGGCTCAGGGGGGTCCCATATACCTCCCGGATGTGGATAGCGCGATAAATCAAGGAACAGGTATCAAGTACTCGGGGTCTTACGGGACACAAGTGGGCGTTCGGAAACCAAATATTATCTATCACCCACCGATGCCTCTGCTTATTTCAATTTTAGTTGTTAAACAGGAATTAAAGTGAACGATAAGTAAAACTATGATCATCTCCAATATCAACATGCGGCAATACATCAACAACTGTGGCATTTGACAACACGCAACATCACTTGAGCAAGCGACTACGACGCGCAAGTCCAACTATCTACCAAACAACAGGTAATAGGATGTGTCCAAGGCAATATAAGGCTGCACGGTATATCACAGGTACGGAAACTAAAGCATCGCAACACAGATAGCAAAAGATCAACAGGAGGGAATAAATACTATAAAAGGAAGATAGGTAGAAAAGGGGGAGATGCTCGCCTGAAAACATTGTCGAAGATTCAACCGAAGATCGGGGCGAAGCTCACATCAACTCAACGGCCTTATCCGCGAAGAAGCAAAACACTAGAATAAACACCGGTTGCAATATTTAATACAACGGCAGAAGATCGGCATGATGCATGTATGAAGAATGACATGGCAAAGATGCAATGCAATTAGGTCAGATTAAGCGGAACCGGGGTCCCGACAATTAATTGAATGGTTCAAGTTATTTAGAAACCCCTGCAATTTAAATGTTGTTTTAACATGGCAAAATAAGGTGCCGGGTTCGCTACACAAATTTAATTGAGGCCAATATAGGGCTAGATTTGCCCGCATATGGGCCCCATATTTAATTATTAGGTGAATCGGCATAAGGCCCCCCAAACCACATGATAATATGCATGCGAGTATGACATTTGAATATGCGACAATGTTATATTTCATTTATAAAATAGGGTTGGCGGGAAGGGGTTCACACATTAGGGTTCGGCGATCTTGGGGTTCCGGGTTCGGGGTCGGTCTCGGGGTCCAGGGTTCGACGGAAACGTTCTCAGACTCCGGGGTAGGTCTTGTCGCATTCGCGATGGTCGGGCCATGCTGTCGGTCCTATCGTTCGGGCTGAAGCACTTGTCGCATCGGGGTCTCGGTGTCCGGGGTGAAGTACTTGACGTTCTCGAGGGAGTACTTGTCGCACATGTGGTCTTCGGGTTCCCTGTCGATGATCTTGTCGTCGAGAAGAACTTGTCGGGTTCGCGTATCGGGTCGGTTCTGGCATCCGGGTGAAGTTCTTGTCGTTCTTGTGGCGATCTTTGCGTCCTCCCGGTTCGGGTCTTGGCGTCCGAGGGTAGATCCTGGCGTGTCGAGGGTCCGGTCTCCGGTACATCGGGATCGGTCTTCGGGGAACTTTTCGATCCATGCCGAAGATCTTGGAAGCAGGCATCATTGCGTCGAGGGCCTCGGGGTTCGCCGTCGGTGGCCTTCGGGTTCGGGGGTCTCGGCGTTCGTAGTAGGTCTTGGCGCTTCGGTTTGATGTCGTCCTCCAGGTACCGCGGGTTCTCGGCGTTGGTTGGCGCACTTGGTCAAGAGTCGAGGTTTCTACCGAAGATCCTGGGGTCCCCTCTTGGCCTTGCCGATGCCAAACTTGTCGTGGGGCTCGGGCGTCGACCGCACGGCAACGGTGCTGCAAGGCCTGGCGAGGCGGAGGCGCGGGGCATGGCCTCGGCACGGACGATGATGGCGGGGTGAAGCTGGTTGGCGACGGAGGTGCTCCAGCGGGGCGGTGACGGAGAAGCGGCGCAGCCTTGCGGGCCCAGGGCTCGGTCTTCGCGGGCCTGCTGGACAGAGCAGCGGAGGCTCGGCCTCGAGGCGACGTGCGCAGGGCCGGGGTGCCGGGGCGGAGGGAGGACGACGGCGAGGCGGCCAGCACGCCGGCGGACAAAGCAGCCCTGCGGCGGTGGGACCTGGCCGGAGGCGGGTGGCAGAGGGGGCCCGAGGCAGCGACGCGCGCAGATGGAGGCGGGGTGGTAACGCGGGGGCCGGCGGCGCTTGGCGAGGGGACGGCGGCGACCTTGGCGAGCGCGGGCGGCGGACGATGGAGGCGACGCCGGAGACGGCGGCTGCTCGGGGCTGCTCGTACGCGGCCGAGGCGGGCGCGGAGGACTCCGGTGGCGGGGCGCGGGGCCGGCGAGGGTCGACGGGGACGCGAGGGGCGCCGGCGGCGGGCGACGTGGGGCGAGGCCGGCGCGGCGGAGGGGAGGGGCTGGCGCAGAGGCGGGGGCGGCCGGCGCACGCGGTCGGGGCGAGGTTGCGGGGCGCGCGCAGGGAGGCGGTGTGCTGAGGGAGCGGCGGCGGTGAGCGGGAGAGGGAGGACGGCGAGCGCGGAGAGGGTTGCCTGCGGCGGGCACGCGCGACCGCGGCCGGGGACGGGAGGGTGGCGGCGGAAGAGGTCACCGGCGGGAGGAGGCGTTGGAGGTGGAGCACTGGGAGAGAGGAGGAAGAAGACGGGGCACGGGGCAGGTGGGGAGCGGCGCGGGTGAGCCTGCGGGGTGGGGAGAGGGGAGGAGCGAGCCGGCGGGGGCGGCTGGCGGCGGTCGGGGCCATGGTGGATGCCTGAGGGAGGACGAGCGGGGAGGGTGGTCTCGGGGAAGAGGAGAGCTGGGGAGAACGGGGCCGCGTGGGTGGTGGGGCCAGGGGACAGCTGGGTGAGGTGGAACCCAGGCGGGACCCGCGGGCAGGGGGGTTGGACCAAAACGAGTGGCCAGGGGCGGTGCAGCGTGCGCTGTGTGGTGGTTGTGTGTTGGGGCTTGTGGGGGCAGGTGGTGTGGGAAAAGGGAGAGGGAGAGAGGAGGGAGGCCACGTGGCAAGCTGGGATTGGGGGGAAGAGGGAGAGAGGTGAGGTGGCGTATGGCGATTGGCCAGGGTGACGTGGCCGGTGGTTGAGGGTATATTATCTGGTGGCTGAAGGATTTTCAGGTGGACCGATTTGAAAAAAAAATGGGGGTGGTCGTTCGGGTCGATACGGCCCGTTCGACTGCCCCTACTAAAACAATTAAATGTTTTATTTAATTTAATCGCATCGTTTGCAAACCAATAATAGACAACAAAAATATTCCGGCGACCCGGTTTTTGCGTGTTTGAATGAAAATGGGGCGTTTTAGAAAACAAAACGGGCTTTGCGAAAATAGTTTTATGCAAACAATGCATGATGATGACGATGCAATGCACAAATTCAACGCGATTTTCTAGTAGTGGTTTTTTGCGGGATGCCACAATTCGACACCACTAACAAGGGATCTCGCCCTCGAGATCCGCCTCATGGTACCGGGAAGGAAGGTCGGCGATCTGAATCTTCTCGCCTCATGTAGACCCTCGCGACACCACTAACAAGGGGTCGTTGTCCGTGATCGTCGAGAGAACACTCCGGGAACAAAAGGTCGAAGGTAGAGGTATCGACAAATAAAGTCACCTCTAACTTCCGTGGACGGAGTAAAATTGCTGGATCCACTGATTCGACGTACAAGAGCGAATGATAAGAGTAGTGGTATGGTAGCTACTCCATCCCGCACTCAAACCATTACTCTGCACACGAATAGGCGGATTATGCAACCAACTCTCGGAAGCAGACTGAAGATCTCGACAATCGAGGTTCGGAAACAAAGGAGTGATGCAGACTCTGCATCGGATCTGGCATAGAGGATGCCGTCGCGTCGGAAAACACCGAAGGGCACAAACAGGGAACAAGGGATGGTAACACCGTAGACGGATTCATCAGGCAGCATGAACACCGGATGGTAGGACACCGTTACCAAAGGAGGAAGCGAAACCCTAAAGGTACGACGGAAACCCAACCATGAGAATTCCTAGACTCGAAGAAAGAGAAGAGAGCGGATTCAAAACGCGTAAAGATAAGAGGAGAATAGCAGAGGGGTAAGGAGTAAAATCAGACCTAATCAGAACTAACCAACCGATTTTCAAAAATAGTTTTGACACTCTACTTCGGCCGTTAGCTAGGTTATCCTACAGGCTGGACTTGTGGGGTATCGCAACTGCTGAGCTCTGATACCACTCTGTAACACCCTCAGAATCGGACCTATGCAAGTCTTAGCGAAACCCGCCAAACCCGCATAGAAACGATTCAAAGGTGCCCACCAGGCACTTTCGTGCGGGTGGAAAACGAAGTAATAACATTACACAACAGTCCTCGATGGGACCCACAGAACAGATATATATACAACACGACTCCATGAGTCAAGAATACAGATATAAGGTACAAAGATCCAAATCACCTTGAAAATATAGAGCGTCCGGCTACGGACAAGATGCAAATGGGGCTAAGAGCCCTGAAGAATAACCAATGGCGTCCATAACCCTGCCCAGGCCAAGCCGGAAGGGTAACCCTGCTAACGACGTCGATCTCAAAACCTGCTTAAACAAAAGGGGTGCCGACAAAGGGCAAAGGAAAAAGAAGGAGCGTCAGTACTGAGGCCAGTACACGGCGAGGCTAGAATTCGGCGGTCCTCGCCTACATAGGTATGGTGGACTGAAGCGGCAGCGGCAGCAAGCACTAAACAACCTATAGAGACTCGATACAACTGGCGGCAATCAGAGAGGGGTGAGAAGGACCTATCCGGAACCAGACTGATACTTCCATCAAACAAAACCCATCCTGGCGTTTCCCCCTCGATACCAATCAAGGAAGTCAACCGAGAAACTCACACAGTTGGCAATTTTATTTGTTCGGTTATCGTTGCAGCAATTACTAGTCAGGTTCAGATAATCATCCTGATAAAATAAGCAGTGGGTCATTTTAGTTAACCATTCCGTTATAGTTGCAGCAATTACTAATCAGATACAGATAGCATGATATAATCCCAAAACCCAGCAGTTGTTGGTATTTTTATTCAGCCATTCCGTTGTAGTTGCAATACTTACTAGTCAGGTACAATGGTCGCAAGCGACAATCCAAGCAAGCAATTGTGGGCAGTATTATTTAGCCATTCCATTATAGTGAAGCTGATTACTAGTCATTTTATAGTCAAATTGATAGCAGTAAACTTTAGTTATGCTTGTCTATGGTCGAGATACTGTGCTCCAAGTCGTCCATATCCGCGGACACGGCTTTCAGAAAGTTTTACCCGGCCGGGGTGCACCAATAGCAACACACGCTCGATCAACCTCGGAAAAACCAACTCAAAACCCAACGAGGCTTTCACGACTGAACAATCACAGGATTCAGAAATATTTCAGGGGGCCACCCTTAAGTAGATCCCGCAACGAAGCCAGCTGACTCCGAGACGGACTCAAGGTTTGGGTAGACGGCTGTGAACGACTGGGAACCCGAAAGTGTGGCTGGGCTTGTCGACACCACGGAATCGTGTCCCGATCCTAAAGAGTACAGTGTGCTCCTCGCACAATCGTAAATACATAAGTAGCATGGCATAAGTACAGGATCGTAAATAAAACCTCAAACTAGTTTGTGGCCCCAAGAAATAAGACTGAATCAAGCTCTGGCTCAGGGGGGTCCCATATACCTCCCGGATGTGGATAGCGCGATAAATCAAGGAACAGGTATCAAGTACTCGGGGTCTTACGGGACACAAGTGGGCGTTCGGAAACCAAATATTATCTATCACCCACCGATGCCTCTGCTTATTTCAATTTTAGTTGTTAAACAGGAATTAAAGTGAACGATAAGTAAAACTATGATCATCTCCAATATCAACATGCGGCAATACATCAACAACTGTGGCATTTGACAACACGCAACATCACTTGAGCAAGCGACTACGACGCGCAAGTCCAACTATCTACCAAACAACAGGTAATAGGATGTGTCCAAGGCAATATAAGGCTGCACGGTATATCACAGGTACGGAAACTAAAGCATCGCAACACAGATAGCAAAAGATCAACAGGAGGGAATAAATACTATAAAAGGAAGATAGGTAGAAAAGGGGGAGATGCTCGCCTGAAAACATTGTCGAAGATTCAACCGAAGATCGGGGCGAAGCTCACATCAACTCAACGGCCTTATCCGCGAAGAAGCAAAACACTAGAATAAACACCGGTTGCAATATTTAATACAACGGCAGAAGATCGGCATGATGCATGTATGAAGAATGACATGGCAAAGATGCAATGCAATTAGGTCAGATTAAGCGGAACCGGGGTCCCGACAATTAATTGAATGGTTCAAGTTATTTAGAAACCCCTGCAATTTAAATGTTGTTTTAACATGGCAAAATAAGGTGCCGGGTTCGCTACACAAATTTAATTGAGGCCAATATAGGGCTAGATTTGCCCGCATATGGGCCCCATATTTAATTATTAGGTGAATCGGCATAAGGCCCCCCAAACCACATGATAATATGCATGCGAGTATGACATTTGAATATGCGACAATGTTATATTTCATTTATAAAATAGGGTTGGCGGGAAGGGGTTCACACATTAGGGTTCGGCGATCTTGGGGTTCCGGGTTCGGGGTCGGTCTCGGGGTCCAGGGTTCGACGGAAACGTTCTCAGACTCCGGGGTAGGTCTTGTCGCATTCGCGATGGTCGGGCCATGCTGTCGGTCCTATCGTTCGGGCTGAAGCACTTGTCGCATCGGGGTCTCGGTGTCCGGGGTGAAGTACTTGACGTTCTCGAGGGAGTACTTGTCGCACATGTGGTCTTCGGGTTCCCTGTCGATGATCTTGTCGTCGAGAAGAACTTGTCGGGTTCGCGTATCGGGTCGGTTCTGGCATCCGGGTGAAGTTCTTGTCGTTCTTGTGGCGATCTTTGCGTCCTCCCGGTTCGGGTCTTGGCGTCCGAGGGTAGATCCTGGCGTGTCGAGGGTCCGGTCTCCGGTACATCGGGATCGGTCTTCGGGGAACTTTTCGATCCATGCCGAAGATCTTGGAAGCAGGCATCATTGCGTCGAGGGCCTCGGGGTTCGCCGTCGGTGGCCTTCGGGTTCGGGGGTCTCGGCGTTCGTAGTAGGTCTTGGCGCTTCGGTTTGATGTCGTCCTCCAGGTACCGCGGGTTCTCGGCGTTGGTTGGCGCACTTGGTCAAGAGTCGAGGTTTCTACCGAAGATCCTGGGGTCCCCTCTTGGCCTTGCCGATGCCAAACTTGTCGTGGGGCTCGGGCGTCGACCGCACGGCAACGGTGCTGCAAGGCCTGGCGAGGCGGAGGCGCGGGGCATGGCCTCGGCACGGACGACGATGGCGGGGTGAAGCTGGTTGGCGACGGAGGTGCTCCAGCGGGGCGGTGACGGAGAAGCGGCGCAGCCTTGCGGGCCCAGGGCTCGGTCTTCGCGGGCCTGCTGGACAGAGCAGCGGAGGCTCGGCCTCGAGGCGACGTGCGCAGGGCCGGGGTGCCGGGGCGGAGGGAGGACGACGGCGAGGCGGCCAGCACGCCGGCGGACAAAGCAGCCCTGCGGCGGTGGGACCTGGCCGGAGGCGGGTGGCAGAGGGGGCCCGAGGCAGCGACGCGCGCAGATGGAGGCGGGGTGGTCACGCGGGGGCCGGCGGCGCTTGGCGAGGGGACGGCGGCGACCTTGGCGAGCGCGGGCGGCGGACGATGGAGGCGACGCCGGAGACGGCGGCTGCTCGGGGCTGCTCGTACGCGGCCGAGGCGGGCGCGGAGGACTCCGGTGGCGGGGCGCGGGGCCGGCGAGGGTCGACGGGGACGCGAGGGGCGCCGGCGGCGGGCGACGTGGGGCGAGGCCGGCGCGTCGGAGGGGAGGGGCTGGCGCAGAGGCGGGGGCGGCCGGCGCACGCGGTCGGGGCGAGGTTGCGGGGCGCGCGCAGGGAGGCGGTGTGCTGAGGGAGCGGCGGCGGTGAGCGGGAGAGAGAGGACGGCGAGCGCGGAGAGGGTTGCCTGCGGCGGGCACGCGCGGCCGCGGCCGGGGACGGGAGGGTGGCGGCGGAAGAGGTCACCGGCGGGAGGAGGCGTTGGAGGTGGAGCACTGGGAGAGAGGAGGAAGAAGACGGGGCACGGGGCAGGTGGGGAGCGGCGCGGGTGAGCCTGCGGGGTGGGGAGAGGGGAGGAGCGAGCCGGCGGGGGCGGCTGGCGGCGGTCGGGGCCATGGTGGATGCCTGAGGGAGGACGAGCGGGGAGGGTGGTCTCGGGGAAGAGGAGAGCTGGGGAGAACGGGGCCGCGTGGGTGGTGGGGCCAGGGGACAGCTGGGTGAGGTGGAACCCAGGCGGGACCCGCGGGCAGGGGGGTTGGACCAAAACGAGTGGCCAGGGGCGGTGCAGCGTGCGCTGTGTGGTGGTTGTGTGTTGGGGCTTGTGGGGGCAGGTGGTGTGGGAAAAGGGAGAGGGAGAGAGGAGGGAGGCCACGTGGCAAGCTGGGCTTGGGGGAAGAGGGAGAGAGGTGAGGTGGCGTATGGCGATTGGCCAGGGTGAGGTGGCCGGTGGTTGAGGGTATATTATCTGGTGGCTGAAGGATTTTCAGGTGGACCGATTTGAAAAAAAAATGGGGATGGTCGTTCGGGTTTAGGGTCGATACGGCCCGTTCGACTGCCCCTACTAAAACAATTAAATGTTTTATTTAATTTAATCGCACCGTTTGCAAACCAATAATAGACAACAAAGATATTCCGGCGACCCGGGTTTGCGTGTTTGAATGAAAATGGGGCGTTTTAGAAAACAAAACGGGCTTTGCGAAAATAGTTTTATGCAAACAATGCATGATGATGACGATGCAATGCACAAATTCAACGCGATTTTCTAGTAGTGGTTTTTTGCGGGATGCCACAAAGGAGTCCTTCAGTTGTCACCTTGCTCGACATGAGTTCTAGTCACCGAAGCTCTGGCTGTTCCATTTTCTGTCGAAGGCAATAGAGATGGAGGCTACTATCCTTGCCGTAGGATGTTGGCATATTTGGGATGCTAGGAATGATGCAAGGAATAATCTTACTGAACCTAATCCCAAGGTAACAAGTGCGAAGATTACTGCCTATGTCAATATGATTGTGCAACACTGTTTCAAAACCAAACCCAGTCCGAGGCGTGAGTCTACTAATTCCTCAAGATGGACTCCGCCATCACAGGGAGACTTTTTGGTAAATGTGGATGCGGCGTTGTTCTCTGATCGACGTCGTATGGCTATGGGGGCAGTGTTTCGCGATCATACTGGAGCTTGTCTGATGGCAGCCAGCCAGCGAACCGTTGCAAGGTTTCACTTCATCGGAGTTGGCAGAGGCACTCGCGCTGCGGCGTGCGGTGTCCATTGCAACCGACAAAGGCTATGGAAGGGTTATCTTCGCTTACTCTAGGTTTTATTTCGAATTCTGCTCCGGAGTGCATCCGGAGACTCTCTGTATTAATGTCATGTGATCGATAAAGTGCCGTATTATGTTAAAAAAATACTCTCGCCGGCCGTCCAAAGTACGAGGCTTTGACTTAAAAAAAAAACAGGACATCAGGAGATAGAGAGCAATGGCGGCAGCAGCAGCGGTCGCGCTCATGCTCTTACTAGTCCTGCTAATTCCGTGTCTCGCGTCACCCGAGCTCGTTGTCCATTACCAGCCGGATGCTATAGATTTCATCACATTGATAGCGGGATCGCCGACGAAACTAGCTACTCTGACGAGACCAACTGTGGCCTGAGGTTAACGCTGGCTTCGTCAACATCGGCGCAGGGAAACACCGACAGGCGCGTCATACATTGACCGTAGACAACTCTATATCAGCTAGCTCTTCGTGTCCAAACGAATGTATCTGACGGAAACCAAAGCAGCTCTCATCCGCATGGGCAGCTTCTGATTTCCTTGCGCCCAAAAATCCTCATTGCCCACATTATTGGGCCAGTTTGGATAGACAGAGACTAACCTAGGGTATTTTGGTCCATTTGATAAAAAGTAGACGGAAGGCTAGAATGGGACTCACGGTAGTGCCATTTGAGTGTCAAATAGGAAACTGAAAAAAACTTAGTGTCAAATAAGAAATCGTATTTGAAACTAGTGTCAAATAAGGAATTCTCTCAATTTCAAATAGTCAAACTGTGTGTGACGTAAATAAGCTCTAAAAAAAGAACATGACATAGAGTTTCAAACACTCAACACAATTATAAATTGTTTGCGGGAATGAATAAATAACATTAAAGGGCATCTTTTCATGTATAACTTATCTTGAATAGAGGCATAGTTAGATAGATTGGAAGGGATTAAGATCAATAAGGTTAGTTAAAAGACATAACACCCATTGATTCCTATGTGGAATCAAACACCAAATCGTTTTGGGCGAAGACGAGAATACAGGCTACCTAACAAGGAGAAGATTTTGGCCAAAAGCCAGATCCCATATCCCCGTGTGCAATCCCCATACATGCAAATTGCACCTAACAAGGAGATTTTGGCTCAAAGCCAGATTCCCGTGTGCAATCCTCATACGTGCGCACGGAAAACAAACACACCTAGGTACATGTTTGCTAGAAACAAGCACCTCGACTTCCCCCCCTTACGTCTCGGGACTTTTCTCGACTGCCCCAGTGGCGACTGCTCTTCTTGAGCCTCTCTTCCCCGATCCCTGCACCGGCCTCCCCCCCCCCCCCCCTCGTCGCCGGCGGCCGGCGAGGAGTGGGTGGGAGGTTTGGATTCTAGTAGTTATAGGTTTGTTTCTCGTTAGATCTCTCCCAGCAAATAAAAAGGCGGCCGGATCCAGATCCACTCATTCTCTCGCTCGATCCTCTCTTCCTCGTCTGCACGGCAACGAGGTGGAAGGTAGGAGAGAGGGGCTTGGTGTTTCCCATGCCGGCACCTCCCTGCTGGTTCCATGGCAAGGGCTTGCTTCGGCGCCCCTTGCTCCTATTTTCCCATCTCCTTCTTGCTGGAATAAATTTGAGTTGTCAGGCTGCTGCTCTCTTTGTCCCCGTTTGTTCTTGGCCATGGTGGCTGGGAAGGTGATGACAGGAGGGATTCAGCTTTCCAGTTCGGTGGACTGTGGCTCTTGTTCTATTCGTCTTAGTCGCCGAGGTGGCGGAAGGATGGATGGGGCGATGGGTTTTGCTGCTCCATGGGAAGACCAGGCTGCTGCAACTGGCAGAGTTCATAAACGGCGGCAAAGATCCGCCGCTGTTATCCAAGGTCGACGAGGCCGCTCCGTGCTGCGGGCGCTGCATGCTTTTTAACCTCCTGGCCGACGTGCCAATATGGAGGCCCTTCTGCGACTCCGTCAAGGCTTTCATCATCGCTCCGACGTCAAGTGGTATAGTCCCCGACGACGGAGCTGGCGGCCATGGCGTTGGGTGCATCTTCATCGGTGGAGTGGGACTTGATTGCTTTTTCCATTTTCTCTTTGAGGTCATGTATGTAAAATTCGATGGCTCGGTTGTAATTCTCCTTTCGTTTGAGGTTATCCTTGTAAAACATATTCCCACCGTTTAATGCAGCTCTGGACCCTTGGGTCCTTCCCTTGTTCAAAAAAAAAAACTTCCCCTCTTTTTTTTTTGAGATGGCTCACCTTCCACATCACGAACGGTGCCTCACCTTCCCTCGTTAAAGACATTACGAATGGACATGACTCTTTGTAAGACACCAACCCTTGTATAAACACCCCACTGTTAGGAATCAATAGATCACAAGTTTTCTCTCAATACTCGGTTCTAACAGTGAGCACGTGGTTCAAAGGAATCTCCATTTCTCAGTCTTAAATTAAGTAATAAAAAATAAAGAAAAAGGACAAAAAAAAAGACAGTACAGCGTTTGGGAGATTGGCTAATGGAACTATGGAGGCGAGCAGCGATGCCTTTGTGTGAAAGTGGAGGTTGGCTCCACGACAGCTTACAAGCATATTCAGACCTTGTAGGTCATTAGCAATCGGGTGCCTTTCTTCAGTTACATGTTACACTGCCCAGCCAAAGATGTACTAGCGTCACTCAACGTGAAAACCCCTTCACTCTACTCTCTAAAATGTCTAGAATGAAAACAAAACCCTGTTAAAGAAAAGAAGAGATCCAGAAGCACGGATAGACAAACAGGTGTACTGGATAAGTAAGGAGATTGAGAAATAAAAGAACTACCATCAAAGGGTACCGACAATGAGTAAGGTAAAAAAAATTACTACCTCCATCCTAAAATTTAGGTCTTAGATTTGTCAAAATTTGGACTAACCTAGGGGTATTTTGGGACGGAGGGAGTATAAAATTTGCAAAGCAATTCATCAGCAAGTTCAAATTTCCACATCTAAAACAGAAGAATTAAAAGAGCAGCAAAAGCTCAATGAATTGACCAAATATTATAAACCAAACAAGAAGCCAAAGGTCTCGTAGTCAATTAGCAAGGCCACCAAAATACAATGTTTTAGACAAGTAGCAAGGTTGCACACAGCCAAAGGTTTCAAAATCAATTAGCAAGGTCACCAAAACACAATGTTGCACAGCCAAAGGTCAAGCAGTCACATAGCAAGGACACCTAAACATAAGGTTGCATGGAGAAGTAGCCAGGTTACACGGCCGCATAATACCAGAATATGCATAGTCAATTTTGCATGGCCAAAGGTCACGTAGTCACAGGGTCGAGTCGGTAGACGTAACCAGGTTACACATCCGCATAAGAGACCAGAACATGCATGAATCCCATCAAGGTGGAGTCGGTAAACCTACAAAGAATCAATAAAAGCTTGTCACAGGACTGGAACTGCAAATTGCCATTAAACACATTCAATTTAACATGATGTTTCCTATTAACTACAGAACAGTTCATCTAACTACTAACAAAATCTTGTTTGATCAAGATATCAAATTTCCATTGAACACATTCAATTTAACATGATGTTTCCTATTAACTACAGAACAGTTCATCTAACTACTAACAAAATCTTGTTTGATCAAGATATCAAATGTAAACGATAAGCTAACTATGAGCATGACACCATTAATCTTTCTGAAGAGAACCAGGTATACAGCATAAGCCAAATGGAGCAGAAGTTATTAACTCACCAAATGTCGATGATGAGGAAGCAAGCTAAGCAACTGGCTTCTGAAACGCATTGGCACTGCAAAAGATACAAGTGCTAACTTAGTATAAATGGCATACATTTTGAATACGGGAAGTTAAACCTGAAAGCAGCAGACAAGGCGATATAGTAATAAAGTTTACCGAGAATTTCCAAGCTGAGTACCAATCCTGGCTGTATAATGAAAGAAACAACTTAGAATTTATTGTGTATACGGCAATGGAAGAGTTGAACTTACGATGTAACTACGAGGAACAAGACTTACCAGCAATACGTTGCGAGGCGTGATCCTCAAACGACTCATCAGAGAAGAGAGGTAGAACCTCGTCCTCATCCTCAGGGAGACCCGCCTGCACATCCTCAGCAAGACCCGCCTGCACATCCTCAGCGTGACCCGCCTGCACATCCTCAGCAAGACCCGCCTGCACATCCTCAGTGTGACCCGCCTGCACATCCTCAGCAAGACCCGCCTGCACATCCTCAGCAAGACCCACCACCTCATCCTCAGCGTGACCCGCCACCTCATCCTCAGCGATACCCACCTCTTCAGCAGCGGGAAGAGGATCATCACCACCAACAGTCTGCTCCCCGTTCTGTACATTACTGCGGCCCTGGAACACAACCTTCCCTACAAAGGAATATTTAGACATGAGCAGGGGTCTTACTCCAGGAATGGACAGCAACGATCTCTATGCAAAGACAAGGCTTACTTACTTTGCTGCTTCAGTGAGCGATACCTCCGCTTTGCTCTACGCCCCTGTTCGGATATACTGAGCGTGCCATGGTTATGTTCCGGAGGAAGCGGTGGAGCTTCTTGTGGTAGGACCACAGGGGCCTGGTACATGGTTACGCCATGTTCGGCAAACATCTGCATTTATTTAGTAATTAGAATTAAAAATATAATAGCCATTTGTACCAAATAAGCAGAAACAAAACCATAAATAGCATGAAACAAACTTCAGCCATTTCAACCAAGCCAAATAAATTTTGTAAGAAAAAGCTACTCCCTCCGACCCATATTAGTTGACTCAAGTTTTTCTAGATTCATGTGTATCTAGTTAAGTATTTAGTCTAGATGCATCCGTATCTAGACAAAGTTGAGTCAACTAATATGGGTCGGAGGGAGTACCAAATTCGAATAAAGCTAACATAGCCAAAGCAGCACATACAAAAAATAGAACTGGTTGTTGAAGACGAAGTCCATAAGCACATATACACAACAAAAGCATTGAAATAGAACAATATATAGCAACATACATGTTGGCTCATACTTGTGTGTAAATTGAGTTGACGGTATATTAAATGACCGAATATTGTTAGATAATGCTATATAATTTAACTTCAACAAACATTCAAGCCATTAAAAACAGTACAATTGAACAGCAGAGTTAAGTTTCACTACAGAAAATGTTGAAGGAAGAGGACTGGTTGTTGAAGACGAAGTCCATAATCGAGTGCAAAGAGAAGTGGCACATACACAACAAAAGCATTGAAATACTAGAACAATATATAGCAACATACATGTTGGCTCATACTTGTGTGTAAATTGAGTTGACAGTATATTAAATGACCGAATATTGTTAGATAATGCTATATAATTTAACTTCAGCAAACATTCAAGCCATTAAAAACAGTACAATTGAACAGCAGAGTTAAGTTTCACTACAGAAAATGTTGAAGGAAGAGGACTGGTTGTTGAAGACGAAGTCCATAATCGAGTGCAAAGAGAAGTGGCACATACACAACAAAAGCATTGAAATACTAGAACAATATATAGAAAGATACATGTGGGCTCATATCCAATCAAAAGCCAAAAAGTAATCACCAAATTCAAGTGCCACATCTATCTGCTGCGTCTGAATCACAGGAATACAGCACACATCCTCAAAAGTACCAAATTAAATACAACGGTAATTATTCAATAACACAGCACTCACACACTACTGCAAGGTACAGCGAGATCAGTAAAAGGAGAGGGAATCATCTTTGGTGCCTTAACTTACTGCTAAGAAGGGTACCATAGGCAGGCAACATAAGAGTTGAAACAAAACAAATATACAAGCATACGCAGTCACACATCCTACAATAGGCCCTACAATAGGCAGGATAAGACAACACTTTATTGGATGTGACCTTCAATAGGCACAACAAGCACAACAACTTGTAAGGATTAACACGCAGTCAGCACAACAACTTGAAAGGGTATAATTTACGGATAGAACAATAATAATATCGCAGGGTAGAGAATCGATATCAGGATGCCCTCTGCCGAGATAAAAGGGACAGCCCGATCTTCTCTGGGAAGAAACGCTACCGCTAGGGTTCTACGCTAGGCGCTAGGGTTCGCTATGAATAACCTAGGGTTCCCAGAAGAATGGGGGGAGAGGAAACGACCGATTTCTTACCGCGTCGGTGAGGAAGCTCGATGAGGCGCGTCGGTGAGGAAGCTCGATGAGGAGAGGGGTCCGATTTGGTCGCCTTCCGCCTGCAATCCAAAGCATCACGGAATTGGGGAATGCGATTAGATCGTCGAGAAAAGTAAGAGCAGCCGTGGGATCGGTGGATCGATGGAAAAAAAGCAGGGAGCGGAGATCTCTCGATTCCGTACCTTCCGTCGAGCAAGAGGGGGAGAGGGGAGGAACTGGGGCGATGCTGCTCAACCTGTGCCTGCGATCGAAAACGAGAACGACAACGGGATACGGGTTAGATGCGATTTCCGAAACTCGGGGCTAGACTTTCTACTTCTCCTACCTGAGAGATGCGGGGAACGGCTGGCAGATGGAAGCTGGGTGGGTAGGGGAAGAGGGGGGATTAAATAGGCATGACCTAGGTCCGCGAGATCGCAAATTCGCAATTCGCAAGGCGGCGTCGTCGGGATACCCATGGGCTCTATACTCGGCCCGCGCTGGGATGCTGCGCGTGCTCAGGCTGCCGTTTAGGTTCATGGGCCTTCCGCCGGTGAGGCCGGTCGTGGGCTGTATACTCGGCCCGTGCTGGGATGATGCAAGTGCTCAGCCTGCCTTTTCGGTTCTTGAGAGTTGGTTTCGCTAAACCACAAAACAAAAAAAAAGGTTCTTCAGACTTGCTGCCTTGATGTACCATCGATGTGGCTCCGAGAGATACGCACAACATCGATCGGATCCGGCACACCTCGAGAAGAAGAAGAACAAAAGCATAATCTGTTGATATGAACCCTTCGATCCCGTACACCATCATTGGCCGGATCGGAACCGGGACACCCTGCAAACCAAGCTCCCTTGACCCTCTCTTCTTGAAAACGCCACGCGCCGATGCGGTACACACGGACAACATCTGCAGACAAGTCAATCGAGGGGAAAGGGGATCAATTTCGATTTCGATTTAGCTTCCACCTGTTGTTGACATCCAACAAGATAGATCGATCTTAAGATCCCTTCTCCCTTCACCCGAGGCATAGAAAGTAGCACCCCTCCCTTCTCTTCTCTTACAACGAGAGGGAGGGGACGTGACTACCTCCTATGTTTCGATGGAGGAAGAACAGAACGCGATGATGCCAAGCTCGACGATTGTGGTGCGAGAGAAGAGGAACGGTGGTGGGTGGGGGGGCAGGAGAGGAGGGGCGAAGGGGTGGTATTTATGGACTCTGGACGCGGTTCTCCACCAATACAAGGTTTGTTTGACCCTAGCCTAGCCGCGTGCACGCAGCACCACCGTCCTTTTCCAGAACTTTATTTTGCGGTAAAAAAAGGATAAATAGACGGGGCAGCGCTAATCCTTTCCATACACGCTACGTTCGCGGGGTCCACCTATAGACAGCTAACCCCGTACGCTTCCGACAAGGAAAGGCACACGCACTCCCGTGAAAAAAAAGTAGATCTCGTCGTCGTCGTCGTACTTTGCAGGCTTTACGTACCCACATATAGCTACCATAACCAACCTAGCGTCACTGACACCAGGGTACGAGGAGCCGGGATGGCCCACCTGTCACTGAGATTAGGGAGCAAACAGGTCTTATTTGTACACGCTTAATAATGCTAACTAACCTATGGGACAGCTTGGCTCACTCACTTACTACTCTTGTCGTTGCACACGGTGGAGAGCTAACCACCAGACCATGCCACCACCGACACATGGGACCCGCAAAAACGGCGATCGACTGCGACAGCTCTGTCTTGGGTACGCCGCGTCAACGGTCCGCCGGAGGCGATTCGATTAGCAGCCTTGATTAGGTTGTTATCTTCTAATTGACAGCTACTAACTATGTTTGCTTGGGTGGCTGTCATCGTCGTTGAAGGTGTCGTCGCCGTGATCTTGGTCATGTACAATGGTGTTATCTTATCGGTATCGCGTATAGTGGTTTATCGGTTCTCCTTTTCTTCTCACCATCCTTCCTGCTAACACATTTTTAAGATGACTGGACGGTTAATACTGAAAATTCAGCCAAAAATCGATACTAGGTCACGCCATGCCGTCACAACGAGAGACGATTTGATTGGGTTTTTTATCGGGCTATGATATCTTCCACGACTATGTGTGTTTCCTTGGGTGGTTCGCGTCGAAGGTGTCAGCAATTTGCCCGATGATACTCTACGACACATACAATGTTGTTATCATATAAATGGTTTATAGTCTTTTTCTTTTCTTTCGAGCAACCGACAATAGAGTTTTAAGGGTGGTTGGTGTCGCCACCTTGCCGATGATAATGTGTAGGACCGAAATATGATTGTTTATCGGGTTATCGGGTTATCGATGATAATGTGTAGGACCATGCAATATGATTGTTTATCGGTGAGATAACAACAGATTGCCGATGATGCAATGTGGCTATCTCACCGATATATATATATCGTATAATGGTTTATCGGGTTTCTTTTTCACTTCGAGCGACCGACATTGGACTTTTTAAGATTATTGGTTCAAGGATTAACGGAGAAAAAGAATGTCGAACACCAAATTAAAGATACAAGACACACTCAACTCGTCTAGCTCGACTAGGTCCGGAATCCGCCCAAGGCACGTCAACGACGCAAATTGAAAAGAATAAAATACACCTCGCCAACACGATAACTACTCTTTCTCATTTATCCTTTTCTCTACTCGACGTCTACGTGAGAGACACTTTTGGTTTGAACGTTCTTGTAATCGAACTCTAGAACTAAGGCACGCGGGGAGTATATGCGTTGAAAGGTCAAACTGTATCGGGACGCCGCAAAAGGAAAAGAAGAACGGGACACAAAGGGTGGGGAGGAAACTAAAGATGAATTGCATTCTGTATCTAGCCAGCTTCTTCTGTGGTGCTACTGACAAAACGGTGCCCATGCTTACTGGGCCCACGTGTAAGTGTAACACAACAAACAAAGAGGGAGAAAGATAGACTAGTGTGTCATTTCGCAGCCAAAGTGATTCTCACGCCCTTCCCCGATAGCCCCAGCCTCCTACCCGAATCTCCTCACATGGACAGATGGGGCCATGCCAGGTGGTCAAGTGGCCGACCGATGAGCTGGTATTGTACCATTGGCGTCTCAGTGTGTACTGCTCGACCCACGAGCTGGCATTGTACTATTGGGCTGTCAGTGTACTGCTCGACCGATGAGCTGCTGCTATTGTACTACTATTAGCACATGTCAGTGTACTGCTCGATGCGACGTGCAGCCACGAACGTATCATTGAAGCACCCCACTAAGACAAGGTAAAATGCCTAACTCAACAGGGTACAAAATTAGAGTTAGGTGGATTCATCGATTTTAAGCACATTGAAATGTCTCGAGGATAGCACGGATGCCATCGTCGTCGGGTGACAGCGGCAGGGGAACACTGTGAGGGTTCAAGTGTCACACGCTCGGTATCTGGCAGTTTGCATGCCTCGTGCTTGGTCGGCGGGGTTCTGGTGCCTAGGCGCACGCTAGCTTGGCAAAGAAGCTAGCTTGGCGAGGATGAAGCTAGGGCGACAGCGGGAGACCTTATTGTTGTTTCTCGTGCACCGGAAGTCTAAGGATGGGGGAGCACGAGATCACCAAAAGTTGAGCCACACACAAGAGCACCGCCTCGACACGCATTATGCTGGCAGCCGCTCGAAAGCCACCGATTTCTCCATGGTTTGTGTTGGCCGGACTAATCTATGGTTTGGTTTTGGCCTCGCTGGCGATGGAGGCGCGGTAAGGGTAGGAGGTGAGGCGACACGATGCAGCGGAAAGGCTGTGTGGAAGTTGTGGATGTGGTAGGTGGGGTGATCGGTGGCACGACGACACTAAAAGGGACACACGGGTGGGTTGGGGCGGTGGGTTCTCTTTGCAGCTATGTGTGTTTTCTTGATTGGCTATCTTTAATCTCTCGATGTTGATCTAGGCCATGTATAATGGGGATATCTTCTTAGTACCGTATAGTGATTTATTGGTCTCTTTTTTTTCTTTTGAAAACCTCGATAACATTCTTTTTAAGATAATTAAACAGTTAATTAGGAAAAAATCATCCGAGAATACGCCACGCCACATCGTCACTGGTCAACGAGAGACTGATTGGTTAGTTTTTATCGAGTTGCGATCTCTTTCACACCTATATGTGTTTTCATGCAAGGTCGGCTTCCAAGGTGGGGCCACATTGTGTATGATAATCTAGGACATGTACAATGCTTTTATCTTATCAATACTATGTAAAAGGTTTATAAGGTTTTTTCTTTTTCTTTTGAGCAACCAACAATTCCTAAAATCAGCCAACTTTCCTTGAATAGACCTTTTAAAGATTAATGAAGGATTATCGAAGGAAAGAAATTCGAAAACCAGAGGTACAAGACACACTCAACTCGTCTAGCCCAACTAGGAGCGGGGGAGAAAAACAAAGAGGAGCCGCTTTATTTGTCATACAGAGAGACCTATCTAGCCAGCTACTTTTGTAGTACCGACAAACGGCCCCCACGCTTAAATGGTCCACGTGTAAGTGTAGCGCAACGAGCCGCGCGCGCGCGAGAGAGAGAGAGGGGAAGGTAAACCAGCTTCATTTCTTAGCCAAAGTGATTGACACCCTTGCCGAACAGCCAGCCTCCACGGGAATCTCCTCACGTGGACAAACGGGGCCATGGCAAGTGGTCAACAACTCGCCGACCGACGAGCTGGTATTATACTGACTGCGTGCTCGTCAGTGTGCACTGCTCCATGCGACGTAAAGCTAAACGATACATAACCCAAATCGAGAGCTTTGATGCTTTTCGTTAAAAGGAGTACCGAGTGTACCCAAAACGATACATAACCCAAGTTTGACCACATATATATAGAAAACAATTTAACATTTATGATGCAAAACTAATACACTACGAAAATATATTTCATGATGAATCTATTGACATTGATTTGGTATTCTAATTGTCCATGTTTTTATCAAAAACATTGGTCAAACTTAGAAGGCATTGACTGTTGGCTAAATTTAGTAGCCTTATTCTGTTGAAACAAAGTGGGTATGAACAAGGAGCGCGACATGTAGAACAACCAGAAGAGGTGAATTCCGCCAAACCAAGAGAGCGGCCACGTGTCAAATGGGTGCGAAATTGCAAATCTAACTTTGGTCAAAAGGTCGCCCAAGAAATGACCTCTTTTGGCGAAAGAAAATTGGGCTTGGTCATACATCTCGGCGTTGGCTACTTGTATTTTGTGCCCTAGGTCAACACCATGAGGTATCAAGATGATTTACCGCGCTTGGTTCGATATGTCAAGGCTCAGCGCCCGAAAGCACGTTAGTCAACACCCTGGGTGGCGGTTGAAGGGTGGCGAGGGCGGCGGAGGTCGCCGGAGAGGGGCCGTGGCCGCGCGAGGGAGCTCGGGGATGGCGGCGGCGCGCGCTGCGCGGAGGAGGGTTGCCGGCGGCGGGGTGCGGTGGAGGCCGTGCCGGACGGGGGAGGGTGGCCGGAGGCGGCGCGGGAGGCCCTGGCGGCGAGCGCGCGGAGGAGAGGCGGTTCGCTGGCGGCGAGGAAGAGAGGAGGGTCGGTGGGGGAGGTGCGGAGGCGCGGCGGGGAGGGTCGCCGCCGCGGCCGGAGGTGGAAGAGGGGGAGCGTGGTGAGCGGAGGGCGGCCAGGCGAGGGAGGCCGTCGGGCGGTGGAGGCGAGCAGGGCGCGTGCGGGATGGTGAGGAAGGAGAGAGGAAGAGGGAGGCGCTGGGACAGGGGTGGGACCAGGTGGGGTTTGGGGTGGGCCAGGGCGCGTCAGGGCGGGGCCAGGGGGCCGCCGGCGTGGGCATGTGGTGCGTGCGTGCGTCGTGTGCGTCGTGTGCTGGGGAGAGAGTGGGGGTGAGAGAGAGAGAGAGAGAGAGAGAGAGAGAGAGAGAGAGAGAGAGAGAGAGAGAGAGAGAGAGAGAGAGGGTGGGACCGGCTGATGTGGCAGGGGGGATTGGGTGAGGGAGAGAGAGGGGTGAGGTGGCGAGAGATGATAGGCTGGGGTGAGGTGGAGGGGAGGGCTGGTAGGTTTAGGAATTAGGTGGACCGATTTAGTTTTCTGGGGGTGGTCGTTCGGGTCGTTTTGGCCCGTTCGACTGCCCCACTAAAACAATTAAATGTGTTATTTAATTCCAACAAGCCTTTTGCAAACTAATAGCAGACAAGTAAAATATTCCGGCGACCCGGTTTTGTATTTGAATAAAGATGGGGCGTTTTAGAAAACAAATCGGGCTTTTGCGAAAAATAGTTTTAAGCACACAATGCATGATGATGACGATGCAATGCACAAATTCAACGCGATTTTCTAGTAGTGTTTTTGCGGGATGCCACATGCTATGTGCCTTCTCTTGATCTTGGTCCTCCCTTGAGACATATAGTGGGGGAGAAATATAGTGGAATGCTTTGATATGCATGCGGAGACGCTTCAAATTAATGTTGCCCCCTCTGAAGGCTTCAAGGCAGCCGGGAGTGGCGAGTAGAAAAAGTACATGGTGTTGGAAGAGCCGGCGCGTTTTTCTTAAACAACGAGCATCCTTGCTAGATTCTCTCAAAACAGACTTCCGTCCTACATATAAATAAAGTTACAATGGGCGATGATACAAGATGATGGGAAGACCTCTCCCCTTACACCCGAACCCCTAGCATGGAAAAGGTGACCATGACTCGGAGCAAAAATCGTCTACCGAAAGAGATAAGCAAAGGCACCAGCAAAGAAAACAAACATGATCTAAACTGCAGAAGAGAAAATGTCTCTAAAAAACTAGAGCCTTTTGATCATGTGGATTTCTCGGCCTCGAGAGTTTCTCTATCCTTGTTTTTCTAGAGGATGGTTAGGTCTCTACTCTCTAGGGCAGTTGCATAAACAAAAACAAAGAGGAAGGCGAGCTGAGTTGAGACGCAAAGTTGTGGCGGAAGGAGCGTGAGGTTGGTTTGCTGGCTGAAGGGTATAGAAGAGAGGAAGGCAAGAACTAAGAAAACAAATTCGCAAAAAAAAACACTGTACGGCACCAATCGCCCGCTGGGTTGATACATATATCTGTGAAAATAGTCCAGAAATCCATATTACATTTTAAAATATAAAATGTTTTAGATTTATGAAGAAAATATATCTAAACTTGTTTTAGTGTGTAGATTTATTTCAAACATGAGTGAACCTATATATTAAAAGTAGTCTAGATACATTCGCTTCACAAAACTAAAACATCTTATATTTTGAAACGGATAGAGTATAAATTTTGTTTCTTTACCTTTTTTGAATTTATAATAACGGAAGCGTCCGAAACAGACGGGAAAAAAATCCCGAGATAGTCCTTGTAGAGAAAAGGCTCGTCTCTTCCACCACAGCGAACCAGCGCAGAGGGTGGGCCCGAGCAAGAGAAGCGAAAAAAGATTTTATAGTAGAAAAAGGCGCGCGCGCGAGAGAGAGACGACCTTTTCTTAAGGCATACGTGGCCGTGAACCAGGTGGGGTGATGCGGTGAGGTGGATCGTGGGCACGCCACGCGCGGGCGTCGCACGGCCGGCTGACGCCACCGCGCAGGCGCAGGCGCAGGTTCCTCTGTTCCCGCCGCCGAAGCGATAAAACAGAGTGCTCCTTCCTCTGCCCTCTCCGTTTCTATAAACGGACCAGCAAAACGAGGGTTTCGCATCTTTTTTGGAGTCGTGATGATGGTTAGCATCTGCAATCTGAAGCTAACGGTAGACCAGCGGATCTGGGTTGGCATCTCTCCGCCGCCGACAAACTAATGAAAAAGGAGGAGCATGGCTCGTGGGACGAGCACAAGACGTGAAAGTCAGTCACAGCAAGATGAGTGTACATGGCGACGTATCCACGTTTATTTGGACAACCTTCTTTTTTTTTTTTTTTTGGACAAATGGTGATATTAATAGTATCAAGAAAACTTAAGTACATCTAGCCTCTGCACTAACTCAATATCAAGAGCAAGTTAAGATATGGGACATACATACTATGGCATGATGCACTAGTGTTTTGGCGAGAGACACCAAAAAAAAAAAAAAAAGCATGTTGCCATCACCCAACATATCCACCTCGCCAAGCAGCGACGCCGCACACTAGCTGGAGATGATGAAGCAGACCGGCCGTTCGTCAAAAATGTCTCCTCGCCGTGCAGCCATTGCAACAACTACGTCGCCCTCTCCGGTGGTTTGCAGGTCACATCATCGTCGCCAAGTGCAACCAGGGCTAATCCTTGCACGTGGTGGTCCCTGCAATCTTCACCCGTGGACCGGGTGGAGAAATACTAGCAATCTCCATCCTCATGTACCCTTCCGCCATACAGGTCGTCTCGGGAGCGTCCGCGATGGATCCAACATCGAGATGCACGGGAGGCCTTGAAGTGCTTGGAATGGCCAACACCGGTTGTTCTTGAGCCGTGAAGAAATGCACCTCCATCCTCATGTACGATCCCGGCTTGAGGCTCACGGGCCAAATCGAGGTGGGCGGTGTTGTGGCCCGATTCGGCTGCTCGAGCCGGAGAGAGCATCGAACGAAGAAGAAAACACGACTAATTGTACCGCTCGTACGATCGACACAACATTATCATCGGGGCCGCAGCTCCTATTCCGGTATGTTTGGAGGAGCTTGACCGCTAAAAATGTACTGTACAAAAAAAAAGCGAAATGAACTGAAAACGAAAACAACCTTGAAATTTAAGCCGAGAGCTCGCAAGTAATAGAGGAGCCATATCTTGGGTGGCATCATATGCTGGCGTCATGATCGCATACACGGCGCCCAGCCTGCCTGATCGTGCCGGAAGCCCTCGCGTGGAACGCCAGCACGTGCATTCTCTTCAGTACTACTACATTTTTTTTCTCTCCCCAAAGCTTTTATTATCCAGTTTTGAAATCATGAGCCGAAATGCAGAATGTATTGAAAAAGAGAGAGAGAGAAAGCTTTACAGACGTAATCTCAGGAGGAAAGATATCGGTTTTGCTATTTCTCAGGCGTTATTTCTCAGTCATCTTGTTCACCGTTGGATTTTGGTTTCAAGATTCGATTCAGCCATCTGATTGTATTTTTTTGTTTGTAAACCATGCATGTTTCCATTCGATTGAGCTAGCCACATCAGTCGTCGTCTGAGGTGTAGGTGTTTCTGTAAGAAAAGGCGATAGAGTGACCACATGCGCGTGCGCCGCACAGCTGGCTGACGTAGAAGCGCACGTCTAGGTCCAGCTTTGTATCTGAAACCTCGTACGGCAGAACGGGTCGCTGCTTTTGCTTGCCGCAGGCAAGGCATAGATCCCCAAATTCGACGCAGCGAAAGAAAGGGAGAAAAGGTCCATTTCTGCCAGTGCCACCGCAGCGAGCGAAGCAGTGCAGAGGTACGATGGATCGTGCGGCACGCGCGAGCGTCGCACGGCCGGCTGGCGGGACGCCAAGCTTCCAGCACTAGTATTGTCCCTCTCCGTGTGCCGTCTGCTATCTTTTCTTTTTCTTTTTGCTTGCAAAGTACTTCCTCTGTTTGGGATTATAAGTCCCGCGCGGATAACTAGGTTGCTAATTTGAACAACAAAATATAAATATTATAGCATAAAAATTATACCATTAGAAACTTTAGAGGTTATATTTTTTAATGATATAACTTTTATAATATATATGTTATATTTTATTGGTTAAATTAACAATCTAGGTATCCGCGTAGGACCTATAATTCCGAACGGAGCGAGCAGTATATACTCCCTCTGTCCCAAATTACTTGGCGTTTTAGGTTTAGTCAAAGTCAAACTTTATAAACTTTGACTACGAATATATGAAAAAATATCAATATGTAAAATATGTAATAAATATAGTTAGACTCGTCATAAAACATACTTTTATATTGTATACAATTGATATTATAAATATTATTATTCTATCAAAAATGTTTAATCAATTTTTAACATGTTTGACTTTGACCAAACCTAAAACGAAGAGTAATTTGAGACGGAGGGAGTATAAGAGGACAAAGTCGAAACTGGCCCGGACGGACCGGGGGTCGCTGTTTCCCACCCACGCCGCAGGCAACAAACAAACAAACACCACATAGCCGGCCGGGTTCCTCTGAAATTCCTCGCAGCAGGTTCCTCTGCTCTGCTCTGCTCTGTTCCCCGCCCGCCTCCGAACGAAGCAAGAAAACAGAGTACTGCTCCCTTTCCATCTGCGTTTCCTAAACTAGCAAAGTCTTCGCCGGTCGCGCTATCTCCGTGGACTTGCATATACTATCTAGTTCAAAAATCCTACTCCCTCGGACCCATATTAGTTGACTCAAATTTGTCTAAATTTAGGTTGAATCTAGACACTACTTCGTATATAGGTTCATCTAAATTTTGACAAATTACAAAATATCTCATATGAATATGAACTATATTTTTTTGTAATTTGGGTTATTGCCGTATCGCATGATGTGGCAGCATTAGTGGAGTAATGATTTTAATTTGTATAGAGGGGTGATTGGAAGAAAGTGGCATGGTCGTAGGGAGGTGGTCTTGCTTAGAGCATCTCCACGACGAGTCTCCAAGTTCGGCTGAAATTCATCAAATTTAGACGATTTTCATTAAGTTGGACGAATATAGGCGGATTACATCGAATTTAAACTAAACCAATACATAATAAACTAAAAAAAGGCCGCCGCCGGTGCCTTCGCCGTCCTACATGCCGAAGTTGTCGTAGAACGACGTGTAGTCGGGGTCGGCTCGACCGTCATCCTCGCCGCCGTCGTCGTCGTCGCTCGGCGGCTGGTTCTGGCGGGAGCTGCCTGGACAGGGTCGCCGTACCTCCATGGCTGGTAGGACGGGCATGCGTCCTCGCCGTCATCGTCCAGGACGTAGAGTGGGGCGCCTTGGTAGGCGAGCTCACGCCCAGACAGCGCCCGACGTCGTGCGGCCTGCTCCTCAGCCTGCTGCTGCAGGCCGAGGATGCCCTGATGCTCCGCCTTCTCCCAGTCCCTCCTGGACCATTCGAGGATGTCCGACGAGGAGGGCTCGACCAGCGGCAGCATCGGCTTAAGCGGCGGCGCTTCGCGGAGCGACTGCTCCAGCGCCATCTTCAAGGCGGCGTCCTCGGCCGGCGCTGAGCCTTCTGTCTTGGGACGGCATAGGCGCAGGTGGCCTACCGGCGGCGTGGGCGCAGACGGCTCGCCGATGTTGATACCGCGCGCGCGTGTGCGCGGCGGTGAGCGCGCCGGCGAGACAGCTTCGCGCTTCACGGCCGTCGGCGTGCGAAGCGGCACGCTGCCGGAAGATTGGGACACCGAAGCGGAGGAGGACGAGCTCATGCTCGCCATCCTCCTCGGCGCCCAGTTCGCCGGAGCACGCCGACCCGTCCTGGCCGCTGGCGTCGGGTTGCGCGGGAAGCCGATCCGCGGAGTGTTCCCGCGGTTGATGTGCTCCAGCACGGCGGCGAGCGTCCGCCCTGGTGCGCTCCACCAACGCCGGCGCCCCGCCGAGTTTTTGCGCGCCGGCGGGGACTCGTTCGACGGCCCTTCGTGGCGGGCGAGCTCCTGTTGGCGCCGCTCCTCGAAGAAGTGTGCCCAGTAGACAAGCTTACCACTTCGGCGGGGTTGTCCATGCCGGCGATGTACTCTTGTACATCGTACGGCAGCTCCTCCGGCGTCGGCCCGGCGGGATTGGGATGCCGCCGGCGCTCAGCGTCCACCCCGGAGGCATCCGCGTGTCCGGCGGCGCCATGTACCCTGCCTCGTACATCATGCGCGCCTCCCAAGTTTGGAGGGTGCGCCGGCCGAAGCCGTTCGCCGCAGCGCCGTCGCCGGGGTAACGTTCGCCCATGGTGAGAGAAGGGGGAAAGGTGAGATCTCGCCGGAGTTGGGCTTGTGGGTGGGGGGAGCTGTGAGAGAGTGTGCAGATCTCCGGCGAGGGGTACGGCTTATAAAGGCCGAGGTGGGCGGCGAGGGCGGGAGGGGTGTAGTGGCGAGGGCGGGAAAAGTGGAAACGACGGGAACTTAGTGAACGCCGGTCCATCGCGGGAGCCGAAGCGGCGACGGTGACGCCATAATTCGGCGACGCGTGGCCGACGCGACGGACAGTTATTGCCCGGCGGTCGCAGTGTGGTTCCGAGGATGACGACGACTCGTCTTCCGTCACTGACTAGGCGGGTCCACGCGGCGTTTTTTTTCCCGCCAATATCGCTGAGTCCGGCGTCCGCGGGGCGTATCCAGAAACCTGGGTTCGGCCTGGATAGTCCGGACCAAAAATGGCCAAAATCCAGCCGAAAACAAGTCTTTGGGTACGCGACTGGGCCGATTTTCGGCGTTCAGACCAAAATTCGGCGTCCAGATTAGCCTCCTGGATAGACGAGTGGAGATGAACAGTTGTGGCGGATGAAAAGAAAGGGAAGTTGACGTACGTCGTAATAAAAAGGAGAAAACAGAGCCTGGTCAAGTGAGCATGGGAGGAAGAAAAAAACAGATGATCGGCATCGGTTGTTCGTCAGGGCGCATGGCCTGTTCCTGTATCCTTGGAGGAACTTATCTTGTGCCTCGTGCCATTACGGTTTCAAACATACTAACATGCGCAGGCTTGTTGCCGGCCGCTGGGCAAAATAAAATAAAATAAGTCGACCTGAGCTCGCAAATTTCGTTTAGGCGTATGCAACGCGACGACGGCCGGCGGCGCGCGGAAATTGATGCCCTTTGGTTGAACGCGCGCGGTTGCACGTTATCTCTTTATTTATATGCTTTTCTCTCGCAACCTTTTTCTGTAGTTTTCAAGTTTGAGTGGGAAAAAAAAGAGCCCCGCGTATATATATACATATATATATATATATATATATATCTACTAATTTGTTCAGAGGTAGGTTCGTCCTCCTATTTTTTCCGTCCGACTTTTTGTTTCCTGTTTTGCCCCTGGTTGTTCAATAGATTTATGCACCCTGCCACCGTCGAGTGAGATGAAACACCCGTACACCACCTGACCTTATCCCCATCCCTCCCGATTTCCTCTCGTCGTTCCCCTCCAGGAGCCGACGGGCTTCCTGTATCCTCGCCGCACCGGCTTGGGCCACCCTGTCGCCCCCTCCCCCGCACCTCCGCGTCGATCGCAAGCCCCAACGCGTTAGCGGCTCCGGTGGAGGTCAACCGGCGGCGTGTCCAGGTGGCAGGGACGCATCGGAACGGCCGGGATCTCAGGGGAGGGGGGAGATCGGAGAAGGAAGGTTCCGTTCCCCAAGCAGGATGAGGGAGGCGGCAACGATTGCTGGAAATCGATGGGTGACCCGTGATGTGTAAGGCCCTACTAAGACTCATCGCGGCTGCAGCAGCTCCCGCGGACGAGCTCGCTACCCACGGACAACGAGCAAGAGCGGTGGTGCCAGCGGGAGATGCAGAGCCGGCGGAGACTGGAGGTTCGCCCTAAGATGCTTCGAAGGAGGAGATCGGTGGGCTCGTCATTGATACCAGGGAAGTCAGCCAAGGAGGACGGCGGTGACGTTAACGGGCTACAGCTGAGGAGGTCAACTGGGTCGCAGGGGAGCATCTCTTGCAAACCTGCAGGAGCAAGGTATAGTCTTTAACTAACATGTGGAGTGATATGCCCTCACTCTTACCGCTCAACTTATGTTCAATTAGTGCCGCCGCCATTTTTGTCCACTCAAAGGCTGCTTGAGACCAGCACTGGGAGGCCCAACGGAATGCCTCCAAGATGATAGGCTGGTTCCCTCTGTTAATCCTCTTCAGAGCATATCATGTTTCTGTAAATCTGACCGAGTGAAATCACTGGTATGTGCCCAGAACATTGAATTAGCGCGTGTAATCTGGTTTCTGGTCATCCAATTGGGAAGGGAAAAGGCTATGATTTTATTTGATCTTGGGAGTGGACAAGAACCTAGCCTGCGCCTTCGGTTCAGTGTATTACATCCAAGTTTTGCCCGATCAACCAGTTTATGAGGGATCGTAGTCGTTGGTTGTGTTCAGATTTAGTAGATTTTGATATTGATGCTTACTACTCGCTATGGTGTGGTGGCACTCTTGCGATGCGTTAAATCGAAACAAGCTTTTGTAGAATCAATTTCTGAATTTGGATTATCTAGAAACCTGATTTACCTGTAGCAGCAACAAAAATGAGTCCGACTCCTCATCTCACGCTCCAGTGATTAGCATGTTTACAACGTGGGGATCCAATTACATCAAGCTGCCACCACCGTCTTCCAAGTGTAGTAATAGCCATACTACGAGGTGGAAATGCGAGCATTGATTTGCTTTGCATCCTTGAAAAAATAAAATATTGTATAGGTGTTCAAACCGATGTACAGATGCTCTAATATTCACTCAATTTACCTTGGTTTTTATCTTGCAAATAAAGCATGGTGTGTTCTAAATTAGTGTCCATCCGAAAGCAAAAACATGCATTGTGATTGGTGTCCAAACTGCTGTACCTGAATAGCACCAATTGTTCTAATTTAGTTTCAGACTAAAATCCATGATCATGGATGATAATTATGATATTTTCTTAGCTTTTCTATCCTAATATTTACTTTTCATTTTCAGGGCTCAATGTCTTGTGTGTTCTCAGAATTCTCACTACTTGTTTCAGAATGAGATCCGGTTGGTTTAGGCTCCTTCCCTTGATGGGCGCACGTTTATGCTACACCGGTTTGCCTCTCAAGAGATGCATAGACAGCTTGCCACTCATCGAGACATATCCCGATATAGGACAAGCCGTCGCCTTCGGTATATCTTGTGTGATATTTGTATCAATATGTATTGAAATATTATCCACTTGATACTAAAGGTTCAGTAAAATTCACATAACGCATGTTTTATTCTCATATTGTCCTTTATCTAGAGCTCTATTCGAGAGTGTTCTCTTAATTCTGTTACTACGTTTCAAGTTAGAGCTAACATGTTGCATATTAACAATCATTTTACACGGAGTATACCGTACTGCTAGGAGACAATATGTATTCAATATTTCCTTCCGTGCATTTAGCCTTTACAGTCATCTTGCCACTTCCTCGTTAGGATGGCGCTCACGAACCTTAGCAGGCTATTGGGGAGTGTAGTGTGGGCGATAAGGATATTGCATCGGCGGTACCTTTGTTTTTGGTTGAAAGTTACAACTGGTCACTGTATCTAGATCTAGATATATTTATTTCAGCGACAAGTAATATGGATCGGAAGAAGTACTATTTTTGGCTAATAAGAACATATGGGGAGAAGTAGAGAGAGATGCGAAAGTCACATATGTCAAACCTGATTGAGTGATTGTGTTCTCAAGCTCTGAAAAAGACTACCTAAGCACAAAGACAGTCTTGACTCAAGAGAAGGAGAAAGTTCTTGCTGTGTAGAATGATGTTGAACCATTTTGCTTAAGTGGCTTCAGGGTATACAACATCTTATCATATACATTGGGTTCACGAGCGAATGACGCTCATTGCAGAATTTCAGATTTACACCTTGACAACATATAAAAAGTTAATAGTAAATCGTGGCAACGCACGAGCATTCTTCTAGGATATATATATATATATATCCTGCGCAGCTCCTCTGCTACCGGATCTGTCATCTGTCATCAAGAGAAAAAAAAAGAAAGGGTAGAGGGAACAACCTTATCTCCACGCACACGTGGCCGCTCACGCGCGCCGAAGGGGACCGCGCCGAAGAAGGCGCGCGTATCCGGCTGACCTACAATACAAGCGCACGTCCAGCAGCTCTGTATCGTCTCGCGATGGGAGGAAGTTGGTGCAGTATCTGTACTTTGCAGAATCGTAGTACTACCTTGTTCTGCAAAGTGAAAAAGTCGACTCTGAAACCTCGGACGTACGGTGGAACGGGTCCGAAGTCCGAAGGTACGTACCAGGATTCTCTGAACCCTTGACAGGCCTGAAACACGGCACGAATAGATTCGGCTGTCCCATTCCATCCCATCGTTCTTCTTCTTCACCCCTCCACGCCACCCAACACACGGTTTCCTCGTTTTAGTAGCAGATGTTGTATCTTTGATTCCGAATTAATAAAGTGCCCCGTCATGGCTTTTCCTAAAAAAAACAAATAGTAGCCTTGTATCGGCGAGGATAATTTGAAACAAGGTTAGTACATGTCACCATGAACTAATACAAGGAGGCTGCAAATGGTGACCCTCAAACGTACCAAAGCCGTCTGGATCTATCCTCGCGGCCAGACGACATGTCCAAAAAAAAAAGGAGTTGACGCCGGAGCAGAGGACGGCGGAGTCGAAGAAGAAGCCTCCCACGATGCGCCCATGCTCAAGGAGCAGGCGCCGACGACCGCCCTGGAAGGTGCGGCGAGCTCGGGCTCGTCCGCGAACAAGCCCACTATTTCGCCGGCCTTCGGATTTGGCCGATGCATGTCCCGGTTCTCTAGCTTGAGGGCAATGTACGATCGGCGAGTCTTTCCCGACGCCAGCGGGTCGCACCCTCAACCTAAACACACATCAAAGAATGTCCCAAGTGGCAAGAACAGGCGGTGTAATCGTTTTATTGGGGAAAGAAAACTCGGAGATGCCAAAAACATGGTGTCGATGTGCTGGTTAGCCATAGATCGGCGTGCTGATCTTTCCGGTGGTCGGGCGTCCCACTCCCACGAGGCGTCGTCGAGTCGTCGGTGAGCCAACCAACTTCCTCGCCTCGCCCCGCCCCGCGTGTCTGTTCTTTCCGAGAGTCTCTGAATAGTTGGAGCGTGCAGGTTCTGTCGGCGGTTGCCGGTGAGAGGATGGAAGCGGGACGTGGACGTCCGTCGGCCTGGTCTCCCCCGGCGGCGTATCGAGGTTCGATCCTCCTGCGATGGAGCTGCACGTACGCCACCGGCGGCCGCCAGCAGAGAGACAAGACAACGTGTACAACACACGTCAAGCTCTGAACTTCCTCGGAGAACTTGATCTCACGAGAATTCAGTTAACTCACGCACGTCCCGGCCCGGCCTCGTATCTCGCTCCGAATGATCTGGCTGGGCAGGGCACGTTTTGGAAACCATCACCTCGTACTACTTGTTTTCTGCAGAGGTTGGAGACAGTAGCGTAGCGTGTGCCACTGCCAGGATGAAGCTGTGGAATGGAACAGAACGGAGCAAGCGGCCTGGAGCCCGGCGTCGTACCAGCCCTACGCTACACATGCACGGATCTGGGGATGTGGTCAAGATCAATTTGATCGCAACGAATTGGCACACCAGAGCTCTTCTAAAAGTTTTTGCATAGACCGGCGACCTCACCAAAATCTTCAAGGATGGTAGCTAGATTTTCATTGTCATCCTTGATGGGTGCCACAAACACCACCGCGTCGTCCGCATCTGTCCTCAAGATAGCACCCCGCCCCAGAGCTTATGGAGGAGGCCATGCCGAGTGGCACATTCCAAGATTTGCGAGAGAGGGTCAACAACAAGCACAGAAAGAAAAAAGGGGTAAGCGGATCCCCTTGCCTAAGACAACGCCCATGCTTGATTGGGATACCGACGATACCATTGTGAAGAAACCGAGAGGTGGACGTGTTAGATAGCATCGAGACAATCCAATTGCGGAAGATGGTTGGAAAGCCCCGGCGTTGGAGAAGCTCAATAATATACTCCGAACAAATGGAGTCATCAAGCTTGAAGAATAGCGCCCTGGGTCTTTCCTTTGTGGAACCTTTTGGCAAGTTTTTTGACATGGAGGAAGTTATGGTACATGCACTTTGGGTGTTGGAGACTAGCTCATTCATGAGAGGCCCAAGACGGATGGCAAGCATTTTTTATATGATCTTAGCAATCGTGTGGATTATGCTAATTGGCCTAAACTCGGTCACCTCCTTCGCTCCCACTTTTTTTTGGCAACAAGACAATGTTGGCGGAGTTTAGCTAATGAAAATTTTCCGCGTGTAGGCTCCCAAATAGATTCACAACTCTTGTGACATCCTCCTTGATGATGCTCCAACACTTCTTGGAAAAGGCCCCCCTGAACCATCGAGACCGGAGCCTTGTGTCCGAGCATTTGGTTGATAGCATTCACAACCTCCTCTTCGGATAAATGATCACCAAGGCTTTGCAAGTCCGGCTCTTCAAAGTGTAGTTCTTCCCAATTAAAATATTTCAGTTTAGACTCGCCATGCCCAATGACAGAGTGGAAGTGGTTGTGAATTATCTCCTCTTTTTCCTTGTGAACGGTGATCCATCTAATCCATCTATTGTTATGCTTGAGACGATGGGTATGATTTTTCCTTCTACTAGAGTTCACACGCACGTGAAAAAACTTTGTGTTCGCATCTCCTTATGTAATACTTTGACTATCCGGGCACATTGCTTTTTTTCCTAGCCCTCTTCACCACGGCCAAAACGACGATCTTTCTTTTTAACCGAGCTCTAAGGGAATTCTAACTAAGAAGTCTCAACATATTAGAACTGATTTTTCATGGATGACTAGTAGGATAAGCTCAGTTAATTCGTACTCCCTCCGTTCTAAAATAGACGTCTCAAGTTTTTTTAGATTTAAATAAATCTATATACTAAATAGTGTCTGAATTTATTCAAATTTTAATAAATTTGAGACATCTATTTTGAGACTGAGGGAATACTTACTAATTTACCAGCTATTCGATGCTAGATTTACCAATGATTTTTTCTTAACTAGCGGTCGTTTGCCAACCCAAACACTGTAAAAATCTTTAGTACTCCCGTTCGTGTCAAAAGAATGTTGAAGTCTCTGACCATGCCAATTGCAACGAACAACAGATATGATCGCTGCACCTAGCTTGAAGTCTCTGTCGCGCACGCTCGCTCCAGTCCAGCTTCATGCCTCTCGCTCGCTCCAGACCACACTCCATTCCCTTTCTCCCCGTGACCCAACCTCGCGGAATCCCAACCTCGCACGCGCCGCCCCTGGCCCTCACCGGCCACCCCCTGCCTCGCAGCCCGCTGCCGCCTGCCCCTCCCCGCCTGATTCCCTCGCCGAACTTGCATCCCCGCGCCTCCAGTCCCCGATGTCCGCTAACCCTAGCCGCGGGCCTGCCTGCCGCCGTCGAGGACAACAGGCCATTGCCGTCGATTCACCCGCCATGGGAGCCCCTACTCGTCCACGGCATCAAGCGAGCCGAGGGCCCTCCTGCCCACCCCCGGCCGCCTCCAAGGTCGCCGACGCGCGCTGCTTCACCAGCGCCTTCGCGGGGGCGCCCGACGGCAAGGAGGCCGTGGACGCGGCCGTGCGTGCAGGACCTCTGCGCCCCGCATCTGAAGGCCGGGTCGGGCTCGTTCATGTCGTCGAGGTCGATTTCCTTCTCGAACCAATCACATCCAGTTCCCCACCGAAATTATAAGTAATCCGTGTGGAACCACTTGCAGGAAACCGTGCATTTGCCGATGACGGGGCGGACATCCTGCCTGCTGCTCGCCCCGCTTTGGTGGACGAGCAGGGCTTCCGGTGGGATGGCGGGGTGACGCAAGCGATCGGTGATGTCTCGGACTGCCCCGCTGGTGAGCTCCGGTTTCAGTCCTCCTCTACATGCTCTATCTGCTCTGGCCTTTGAGCCCCGTATGTGTGTTTGTGGTGATGACTCGTGGCTACTAGGTTTCTAGGCTTTTGTACCCAGTGAGAAGAAGTTGGTCCCTACTATCTAGCTAGTACTCAATGTGTAACTCATCTGCTTTTCTTGTTCGTAAAGGCCATTTTCTTGTTGTTACTGCAAGTTATGGATTTGGTGCCGTGTGGTAATCCTCACCATATGTGTATGTCATGTGTAGCCAATGTAATTAATCTACTTTTCTTGTTGTTAAAGCCCATTTTCTTGTTACTGCAAGTTATGGATTGCTGTGTAGTTATATCTTGATCATATTTTCGTTAACCATGTGTATGTGATAGTATAAGAGTGAATTTTGAGGAAACTTGTGTTCTCGTATACTTGTGTTCTTAATTACTTGCAACAATATATGCTCCTATTGACACTTGAGCTCTCGGATGCGTTGCTCGGTACATGATGCTTTCAGCTAGTATGTTTCTGAGTCAAAATATTATCTGAAAACATGATGCAATCTGAATTCGTTCATGCTGCTATGCCTATCATATGAGCAATTGGCATCTCAGTTAATTTATAACGACACCATTGCTTTTAAGTTTGCATTTTATTGGAGACTTGGTCTGAATTTTTGGAGAATGTTCTCACTCCCGTGTGGCGTGTTGACCTGCGAGTATGTTTGCACTTTGCAAGTATTGATGGAACTCTCGCTGACGGAGTCCTGCTGTTTTCTTTGCATGTGTGTGTGTGTGAGGCGAAAACCCTAGGTACCTTAGGATGGTGGTACAGCCCTGAGGCCACGAGGACGGGCGGTGGCAGGTTCAGGAGCGACAACTTCCTCTGCTCGAACGACGCCGGGGACAATAATGACTACTACGGCTGCTAGTAAGTTGCATCATGTCGCCTTATCTTATTAATTTGTGCTATTCTCGTGCTGCCGTGCAATGCAATCGTTGCTGCAGCAAAGACGGGCAGGTAGTTTCGCATCACAATTGCTCTGTAGTACTAATGTGGTTAGGCAATGCAGATGAGCTTGTCCAAAATTGTTTCTGACAGGCTATTTTGTAGTTTAAGTTTAAAGTTGCTATTATGGAGTCACACTATTTACGCATGTTAATTTGTGGGAATAAACCTGATTTTACATTTCTGTTATTTTGTTATGTAAATTGCTGATACGTAATGGATGTCTTGTTAAGTAATGCATGTTTAGCTTTTTCCCACGATCTTTCTCCGAATCATGTTATGTTCTAGTTTATCTTATCCATGCTAGTCTGGGTTGGACAATTGCTATGTTATCTTCTATCCATTTATTTGACATTGTTCTAGTTCTAGTTCTAGTTATGGAATATGGTAAGAACAGAATCACACTACACTTGCACTGTTTTGCACTAAACTTGATCATCTCAAAGTTGCTTTGCAGTGTTCTTAACCTGTGTGACCTTAAACCTGTTCACTTTCAGACTTCTCACTCCACCAGCAACTCCACTATTCCCGTCTCATTAAGCTGCACCAAGCTAGCTTCGGATGGTGGTGGGAGATCCTGAGGGGATACTGCTCGTAGTAAGGTGCCTCCCGCTGCCTTTTCTGATAAGTCCGTGCTTATTTTGGTTCTGCCTGTGCAACACAATCATTGCTACATATAAGGTTGTAGCTAGTTTGGACCTAACCATTGCGAATTCATCACTATGTGTAGTTTGTGTTGAGCTAGGTTGGAGCTGATGAGTCTTTGGGTTCGGTACCCTGAAGTTTGACCTTTCTTTGATCTCTGTTGGTTAATGGGAGTGTTGGTTCTGTATGCTAACGATCTAGTTAACGAGTGCCATGAATATGGACATGTAGGAGTTTCTGAATCTTACTTATTTATTAGGGGTACCAAAGTTTTAGATAACCTCATTTCTCAATTGGCAGCTAGATTAATGTCCTTGTGTATTAACCCTCGCGGATAATTTTGCTGTACATGTTTGCTGATTACATGCAAATATCGACAAAGAATTCAGTACCTTCTGTGTTCTTTAGTTTGTCCCAAATCTAATCATAGCAAGACAAGGCAGTAGCACTATTTCTAGATTTATCAACACTTCGAGACTTGATGTACTGTTTCTGTAAATTTTATCAACACCAGCGGCGGCCAGAGGAGAGGCAGCGCCAGGGGAGGGGAACCAGGGGAGAGGCGGCTGGGGGAGGGACTCACGGGTGTAGGTTTTCATGCGAGGCTTTTTATATCCCATCCTTTAAGTTGTCGATCGACTAGTTCACGGAGACAAAGTCTAGGTTTGTCGCCGACAAGTCAACTTGTCGCTCGACAAGTTAAACTTTTCTTGTCGAGTCTAGACTTGTCGAACGACACTTAATCCTTGATGTATGCTAATTGATCTGATCATGTGTTATGTCAATGTTGTGTAGGTACCATGTATGGTGCCAGTTTTCTTAAGCAGATCAAGAAGATGGAGGTGTCCCAGCACTCCAAGTACTAAAGTGGCAAGGTAAACATGTCGATGGTTTTAGCCACTTGTGTTGTTTTTAAAATGGTAAATGTCACTGGCTGGCCCAACTGGTACATATGTGTTGTATAACATAACCCTTTTTCTTTTGGCATTTGGCTATTTCGAAATGAACTTATGATCCCTGTGAGTCAGAAAATTGCTGATTGTTTATATTTAGTATAATCTTGTCTTGGATGATGACTATATGGAGGACAACTTGAATATCATCTTAATTCTTGTATACCTTGGTTGAATATGCTCAATTGCTGATTGACATAACACCTCTAAATTATGTAAAAGATACTGCTGTTGTAATCCCGGGGCATGTATATAGTAATGTCGTTGTAATATGTTGTACTAAGGTGCCTCCTGTCCTAGTTATAGTCATGTCGTTATGTAAAACTTCCGGTGATGGTAGATATATAGTGCTATGATTTAACTGAATACGTGCACCACTTTACAGCATATTAGTACATGCTACCTCACTTCATATTTGGATTTACTTAGGATTTTCATGCAGATAGGCTCTCCATAGATTTATCTCAAAGATTGTTACTTCCTTGTCTCACAGCTTCATGAATGATTTATCTCAAAGATAAAAGTTCTGATTCGGTTGTAATGTATTTGACTGAATATAATATCGATGGGTCCTGACTATTGGTTTCTATTCTAATATTTTTCGGTTTGAAAAGGTACCAGCATGCTATGGCAACTTGTATTTGTTGATGGGAGGACCATTTGCAATTTTGCCTCAACGACATGCATGCTCTCTTTCTTGCAGGTTGTGACCTTCCTCCGCTCTCACCAGTCCGCATTGGTAAGTAGAACAAACTGCAAACCACGTGTTTTGTAAAATGCTTCTCTCAGATGAACATATTTGTTTATGCCTAAAATGTATATAAATTTGTGCATTACATGTTTGCTTATTACATGCATAATAAACAAAAAAAATCAGTATGTTGTATGTTTTTAGTTTACCCCAAAGCAAACCATAGCAAGACAAGGCAGTAGCATTAGTTCTACAACACTTTTATACTTGATTTAATGAGATTCCTTGTCTCTTGCCACTCAAATGCACTGTTCTGGAACTAGTACAACACACTGCTAGGTAGATATACACTGCTATTCTCTTGAATTCTCTTTACCATTTATCTTGATGGTTTGCTGTGAATAATCACATACTAGTTCAAAATTTGTGACTAGTTTCCTAGCATCGAATTGTTTGCGTGTATAGCTCTACTGGAAACCCATTCGTGATGTGAAGTACTTGCTAAACTGCACCATGCTAATTCAAAATTCATCAATTGGCAAAAGGAGAGTAGCAGTCTGTGTACTGGTTATACTGTAGTACTACAAACTGAGGTTTCAGGAAAGAAACTAAAAGCCACAAAATTAGCTTAAAGTTTGCATTTGATAGGAAACTTTGTTCTGATTTATTGGAGAATGTTCTCACTATTGTGTGGCGTGTTGACTTGTGATTATGTTTGCATCTTGCAAGAATTGATGGAAGAGCATCACACACATGTCCCTTATCTTGGTGCACCCTGTTTTTTTCTCTAGATCGTAACTTGCTGTCATTTGCTGATTCTGTTTAGCTTGGCATTGGCAATATTCGTCTCTCTGCTGATCTTTTTACATGATCCTTTGCTGAATATATATCATGTAGATGATGTTCTGAATATATATGATGAACATGATCAACTTCTGAATATGTATGTCCTTACTTTAAGGGTAGTACTGCTTGGTCCAAATTTCCCTTGTATACATCGTAAGTATCATGTCTAGAGGAAGTTGAGCTATTTTCTGTTTAAGACATGAATGTATTGCACTTACTATGACAGAAATATTTTATATCAGTGTGTATTTTCTGCTTTGGGGTTGTGTGTAGAGCTGCTGTAGGCTACGTAATTCTTCTCATATACTTCCCTTGTGTACATCTAAAGAAGTTTACATGCCTAGAGAAATTTGAGCTGTTTTCTGCCAAGACATGAAGGTAGCACTTCCAAATATTTGTTAGGATATAACTATATTGTGTCACTGTATTTTGCTGCTTTATGGTTGTGTGTAGTGCTAGCTGCTGTAGGCTACATTATTTTGCTCCTATTATACTTTCTTCAACAGTGAACTGACCCTATGTTCAACTTCTCTGCAATGACATGATGAATGTCGCCACTGATATGGATCGTGTCCACTGGGCGGCTATCCAGCTGCTCGCCCCTCGTGGACGGATGACCAGGGCTTCCGGTGCGATGGCAGCGCACCACAAGCAACCGGTGGGTGATGTCTTGGCCCCGGCTACGATAACCCTCTGGTTAGCTCCATTATCCATCTATCTCCTCTACGTGCTGATGTGGCTATCGAGCCCCTGTGTGAGTTTGTGGTTATGATGACTACTATGTTTCTAGTTTTTTTTAACTAGTGTGAAGAAGATGATCTCTTCTCTTGTCCGAGAGGGATACTAGTCGCCAATGTAATCCATCTACTTTTCTTGTTTGGATGGTCCCTGGAGTTCAAAGGTTATGTCATGTCATTTCCTCATGTTTATTTGTACCTCTCTAGATGGTTACATATAGATAAACTATGTAGGAACATGAAAAAGTAGATATGCACTCATTTTGCACTGCTTCTGTTTTGTGAAAACTGAAAACTACTACATTTACCTTTGTTCTCATCTTACAACACCTTTGTCCTTTTCTTTTTAAATAGTGGTACTGAACGTTTCTTTCGAAATTATATACTTCAGCCTGCAGTAATCTATTGCCTGACAATACTTTACTTCTTTGGTGCTGGCCATACCAGTATGTCTAGCAACAACAACAACAACAACTACAACATCAAAGCCTTTTTCCCAAGCAAGTTGGGGTAGGGTAGATATGAAAGCCAACAGAAAACATGGGCTGAAGTATATAATTTCGAAAGAAATGTTCAGACAACATTCTCTTGTTATTATTATCTGGCACTCTATTATTGTCGTATTATCATTTTTGTAAGTGTGTTTGTGTTTATGAAACGTGCATGTTTGCTGGATACTAAAGCTTGAACAGACACCTTGCAGATGATCGCTGTAGCTTGGCCTTTTGGCCCCGAAGCTGAAGAAATTCCAGCGGAGTCAAGAGCACGATGAAGTGTATAAGCAGACTTGACCCAGAAATTACCTTTCGGCTCAACAAGGTACCAAGGCCACCTATGTTCTGCCCCTTCTCTCACTCGAATGGCCATAAAAGGTGTTGGCATCACATGGCCAGAACACTTCACAAAGCTAGTTGACCATCGGGCTATTTGATAAAATGCCCCACTTTACTGTGGTATTTGCCCTAAAAGGCACATTTATGTTGACATGGATGAAATGCCCTACTTTATATTGGCCATTTGCTAAAATGCCCCCATTTGGGTGATTTATTTCTACTTAAAATAGTATATTAATCTGGACTAACCTATAATCTGTAATTATCTTTTTGCTCCTGAGTGGATTGATCCAGAGCTGGGGCACCAGTTGAGATTGGCGAGCATGTTGACATGCATGTTTTTATGAAGGTGCTTAGGCTTTGAGATAAATTATAGCTACTCACTCTAGATCAAAATGAAGCGTCATCTTAGGGATATATTCTAATTAACTATTACTGGTTCAGGGGCATTAGTGTGTATATATAGTCAATACAAGTAAATTTTGTGAAGATTTGGTATCGGAAACTTTTGTAACCTAGCTACATGTTAACAAAAAAAAAATTCTAAGAAAACGCAGAAGACTCTTGTGTTCCATTTTTCCACTGAAAAGGCAAGAGTTTGTCACAATCCTCCTAGGAGGCAGGTTACAGGGCAAAAACAGAAAATCAGTGGACACCCCATGTTGGGAGCAGGATGGCTCGTAGGCCCAGGGCTCCAGCCCTTGCCCACAGGGCGGCCTCGTCTTGATCCTTGCGACCAAGGTGCTGATCGAGGGGTGAGCTCTGTCGAAGACACATTCGTTGTGATGCTTCCAGGTCATCAAGGGGATGAGGGTAGCAGACGTGAGGCCTTTGTGCATTGGCGTCGGTGTGCTATGCCTGGCGGTGTGCCACCAGTTTGTTAGCGTCACATCGTCATCAGGTGGGCGGCAGGGTAGTCTCAGCCACGAGAGGGCTTCATGCCAGACCTGCCGGGAGAAGGGGCACTCCAGCAGTAGGTGGTGCATCGTCTCCAGTGCCTGGTCGCAGAACAGGCATCGTGGTGGGTGTTGCAGACTGCGGCATGCGAGGCGATCAGCCATCCAGCACCGGTTGAGATTGGCGAGCCAAAGGAAGAACTTTACGCGCAGGGGTGCCAAGCACTCCCAGGTAAGCTTGTTGGCATTGCAGGCGCTGGATCCATCGGAGGCCAAGTAGGCAGAGTGGGTGGAGTAGGTGCCCCTCACGGTCCACTTCCAATGAAGGCTGTCTGACTATTACGTTGATCTTATACAAAAGTACAAACGTGCTAACAAAACTGATCTGTACTTCTGTATAAGAGTAGATAAATCTGCAGCAAGTAATCGACACAACTGATTACATTGTAGTGTAGACTGTAGAGGCTATTTAGCTCTTTCCTTCAGTTTGCTCCTGATTTTGCTCTCTCTGGATTCAAAATTGTAGTTACTCTTTGCCAATTGCAGGTTTGTATTCTGCCATACTAGTTGTTTGGCATGCATTATTTCATAGCCCATAGGCGTTTGGAAACAAGGAAACTATGGCTGTTTCTGTCAGTCACAGGGTAACTTATTTGCTCTATGTATACCTGAAAACTTAGCAAGCAAACATAAACAATTTGGAGGCATACAAGACTGTATGTGCCCCAACTCCTTTCTAACGTTATTTGTGTGAGATTTAGAGTTATCTACTCTTGGTTATTATTATCTGAATATGTTTTAGTTATGCAAGTCCCCATTTTATTTGCAGAATTGTTTACCAAGTGTAAACATTTGCAATTCGCTTCTAAAGACTGCTATATCCTAATTCATTTAACCAGTTGCCCATTTTTTAGTACTCATTTTGCTCACTTAAGACTGATTATCCAGTGATACATACCTCTGTTTCTGTTACATTGGTAAGTAGTTTGGTATGTTAACTTTATGGTTTCTGTTACATTTATAGCATGCTATGTTTTGTGCAATGTGTGTCTCTTCCATATAAAGGATACCTTAACTCATTGGAACTACTAATACTAACCACTTTCCCCGCCACACGCAGCAGTTACTCCCACCAGTGGCAATCTTTTCTTTAGATTTCTCATTAGCAATAGAATATTGCAACTTGAGCCAACTGAGCTGTCAGTCTTTTGAGATGAACATGAAAAATACAGATGCATGGATGATGTGTTCATCAATTGAAATAGGTCATATTTCCAAAGCCAGCTCTGCACTTCCTTCCCCTGTATAGCGTAGTTCATCTATTCCAAGTTTCAACGGCTCAAGCTATAGCTTATACTTAATGATTTTCCAAGAATGCATACTTTTCAAACCTTCACATGACTGGTATGGACCTTGCTTTGTATGTCCATGTCCCTGTAGTTAATTGCTTGGTTGTGAGTGTATTAGTATTTCTCCATTTCTTCATTTGTGTAAAAGATGGACAGAAAGCAATATGCTGAACAGAGGGACCAAGGGCAGAAAAGTGTTGTGGTAAGTGGTGCATCGTTGTTCAGATTTTTTGCTGTATCCATGGAACTCTTCTAAACTTCCCTTAGTATATCATTAGGAGTGAGGCCACACACATCCACCGTACACACCATTTGGAAGCAATGGAGCTTTCCAGCAGGGAGCTTCAAGCAACTACCAAGCCTTTGCGCCAGCTAATATGGGAGAACAGTGCCTGCCAGGCCAACATGTGGGAGAGCAGCACATTCAATATTAGTCATGGGCTTTTCCTCCACGTGAATTTTCTTTCTCCCCGCAAAGCAAAGTGGCCGATTGCTGACTTTCTGTAAGTTTGTATTTTGCGCCTGCATGGATGCATGTTTGACAAAAGGGTGTCGTCAGGGATGTGACAAACAAGATCCTGACTATGAGGTCTCAATAGTTCATAGATATAAGCATATACAAAATAAAACAACAGAACATTATCACTAAGACTGTCTTTTTAACTGAGAAGTTTTACTAATTAACAACACTTTACAGAAGCAAGTTTGAACGGCATGAGAGCCTGTTCAGAATTCAGAAAGCACATCTCTAACTGGACAAACCCCAGTTGAAAGAGAAGTACAGAGGCTTCTAAATAGCAAGCCTGTTGAAGAGTCTAAGAGCAAGCTGAGCCTGGTGGTGAGCTTTGAAGTTGTATTGTGTAGAAACACGATAAATTCTGCACTGGTTGAATGCAGAGCAGCTTGAGATGGATGACAGTTGAGGGCTATCTCCCAATGCCCTGGAGAGTTGATGAAGTTGTTGGCTGCAACGGCTGACGAAATCGTCTTGTTGTCTATGAGTATGTTTGGATCCTGTATGCCAAGAAGCTCAATAATCTTGACTGCCAATTGAACCGCCAGAGCTTCGGCCTGAAGAACAGAAGATACGTGAGGCGAGATAGCTAAGATGTGAAGCTGGCAGACATGGGAGGATGCTGGATTTTGAATAAACATGTAAGTGTCCTGCCGGGGCATATTGCTGTCTGTGGTCTAATTTCCAAGCTGCATCAACAAAAATAATTGAACCTGCCAGGCTAGGTAGATTTGAAACCGAAGCGCCGGGTCGAAGCACCTCCTGATCAGAAGCCAGACCTGAAGTAGGAGCATCCAGCAGCTTTGGCACCAGATTAGCATCTTCTGATCTTGGGTCCTGCAAAAGGGCTTTCATTGTCGCATACACATGAGGGGGCTTGTTAGCTTCCTTCCAAAAAGAGCGCCATTCCTTGATTTCCAAAGGCACCACAAAAAGGTGTGCATATTAAGCACGGAAACATTAGGATGCCCAGAATTCATGATCGCTTGAATAATGCTCAAACTAGAAGAGTGATCAGCTGCAAGGGAACTTTGTTCTATTGAACCAAGGTTGAACTGTTATTTTGATATATGCTCCTGTTATTTTGGTTGAACTGGATGCTAAAACCTGAACTCTTGGATGTTCCATGTTCACTGAATGTTAATTCTTTCATGTGCGAACTTGAATGCTCAATGTTGATAGCAAAACTTCAATTCTGTACTGTTGACATTTTCTTTCTTGCAAGTTAGAGAAATTCCTTGAAAGATATAAGATCATATATGAGTACAGACTTTGTTTCAGCACTCTGCAGATCATATTTTCAGCAATCCTCTCATCATATTTCACTTGTCAATTTTTCAGGCGACAACATTGGATCTCTGGTACATGTGTTGGAGGCTCTTCCTCGGTCGCTAGATTTAACCAACGCGACAAGGACAGTGTTCCAAGGTGGCGGCCCTTTGTCTCGCCTTCCTCTTACAGCTTCCCAGCTGCCTTGTCACTGAGCACCGGGAGAAAGATGGCGGCGGTGGCAGGGAGCATGGGAGCGACTGAGGATGGCGGATCACACGGAGACGGAAAAGGGCGTCTCTGTGGTCATCATGTTCTGAGATGACAGCACGAGGGAATGATGCGAATGGGCCATCTGATTTGTCTCCTTCCTCGCCTCAGCGGCATGCTCTGCTTCAGCTGGCAGGTTACGACCTTCCTCCCCTCTGTTCTCATTGGTTTGCTCAGTACAACTGCACTACACATGTTTGTTGAAGTGGTTCTCACAGATGAACATCTTAGTTTATGCCTAGGCTTGGCTTCTATTTTTGGGGATGCATAGCATATGCTTGCTGAGATGCATATGGTTTTCGTCTGGACACACGTGGTAGATCGAGTAATATTTTGCTTGGGTTCATTCAAACATCTGGAATTGGCCTGGACGTTTGTGTGTGTGCACACACTCTGTAGTTTTGTATTGTAGGAGGCAAGTCGGACAGTAAAATACGTAAATATTAATAATCTCGCCTAGATGAGGAACCATGTGGGATGGTGTTGCTTGAGTTCTGTATCATTTTTTTCCTAGTGAACGTCTAAACTTAATTTTGATATATGGTTAAATTCCCTGGTACATGCTTACATATGACCTGATACAATTAAACTTTGTCCTAGTGCTCGCGTATGTGACGTATTTTGACAAAATTGTATGCTAGATGTGAACTTTGGACTATCAACGTTGCTTACATTGCTATTCTTTATGGTTGTAGGAACATGTGACATGGAGTTCAAAGGTTATGTCATGTCATTCCCACAAGTTTATTTGTACTGCTCTAAATGGGTACATACATAATAACTAATGTAGGAACATGAGAAGTAGATAGCGTCTTTCACTTAATGAATCACGCGTTTTTCAAAGCATTACTCTTCCTGAGTGCGGGTTCGGTGACTCATGCCATGTCGGATGGTGCTGTGTGACTCGACCTGTGCAGTGCTGTAGCTAACACGAGCCTTCTATCCCTAGTGATATAAGTTATCAAATCGCTCGAATTATACAAGTGTACCTCGAGAATGGCGGTGGCCCAACCCCACTCGACCCATTTTCGCTTCACCTCAGTCATGTTATTTGTCTAGCCTTCAATCAGAATAGCCTCTCCACTGGTTCCGAAGATTCTTTCGGCATCAATGTGCTTTTGGAATCTTCCTATGAAACAAATAACATTCTAGAACAGTTTAGGACAGAACAGGCCTCAGTAGAAAGCGAGCTTTTTTCGCGTTTTTTTTCCTCGAAGCCCAATTAGCGCACACATTTATTTTGCACCGATTCCGTTCTGTGTAAACTACTACGTTTCCCTTTGTTCTCATCAGACAATAGCCTTGTCCTTTTGTTTTTCAATAGTGAACATTTCTTTTGAAATTATATACTTCAGCCTGCAATAATCCATTGTCCGAAAATATTTTACTTTGCTGCTGGCTATATCAGTATATTCTAGTTCTAGCACTCTTGCAAAAAATTAGACAATATTCTCTTCCTTGTCATTATTATCTGGCACTCTGTTGTAGGATTATCATTTTTGTAAGCCTGTCTGTGTTTGTGAAACGTGTGCTGTTTGCTGGATCCTAAAGCTTGAACTCCTGGATATTCTACATTCACTGAAACCATGCGCTGACTTGACTGCTCAATGTTGGATCACCTAGGTCTACTACTGACTGATTGGTATATGAAGGTATGAATGAACACTCGTAATCGTCACTTGTTGGAATTTATTTTGCACCCATACATTTTGATGCCTGGCCTAGGTCAGTAAGTCTTGTGTTGGGGTTTTGAGCAACAGTTTCTTGTGGTCTGTTGCCGTGCAGGTTTTGGACGGGCAAAGCTGTCGAGCCTTGTTCAACCAACGAGTGCTAGTTGGACTTGACGCTGGAGTTGTTCACAGGGCAGCACATTGGCGGGGCGCTCGCTCGTGAAGCGGAACGGAGCTGGAGGTTGCCAGGAGGGAGGGAACAGTGGCCGCCTGATCTGGACATGCTTTCTCTGTTTATTTTCTTCCACTGATGTTGCAATGGGTCGGTTAGGCACTAGCTAGTTGAGTTGGAGGTCATATGCTGCAGCGTGTCTTCATTTGTTTGGCCCGGAGCATCCATGTACGTAGACTGAAGCCAGTCTTGTTGCTATCCGTTTTCTTCTTAGTTTGATTATGTTTGTACCATTTTGTCTTACTTTTACTGCTGTTAGACCAATTTGTAACGCTATGCAATATTTTCTGGATGGTCTGTATTGCACCGAAACTGGGGAATGTCACTAGGGTTGTGCTGTGTTTTATGCATGTTTATATTGTTCATTATCTGCTTTGTGTGATCTAAATGTTCAAAAAACAAGAGAGGCCATGCCAAAAATTTTGTGTGCTAACTAACATGCAATTGATTAGCTAGCACAACGGTACCCTTTCTTCTTAATTATCTGCTATGTTTTGCCTCAAATGCACCAGAAGAACGATCAGTGAGGTGAGCATGAAGTGGCCATTCTGAGTTTTGGTAGTGGTAGTAAAGCAAGCTGTACCTCGTCCATGGAATCAAAATTGCATTCCTCTCTTTGATTTAAATACCACTAGAGCTGTTTCTTTTTTCTTACCCATTATTTTTGAAATGTGTTAAAAATGTCCAAAAATTAGTAAATTTCATGGCCAAAATTTCTAACAAACTTTGTTAAGTTAGGGTCGAGTACGAGTTGGTGTTTTGGCAGCAGGCATCAAACAGCAGCGTGGGACGATTCAGGTAAAGGTTTGCTGTTATCAGGATACATTGCGTGGAAAGACCACACACAGCAGTTATTTGGCCCTCCGTGGCATGCATAGAATAGAAATATCTTTTGTCGTGCATGTTCCAGCATAACCCACAGTTCATTATATATTATGTATTTATGTTTGAAGCTCAGCAAAATATGTCCTCGTTCGGTCGCCGGCACAACACAGGGGTCCAATCTTCCATCAAAATACCTCTTCTTCTGAAACACAGCGGTACCCATCTCACCATGTCTAACTTTTAATTAAATTAGAAAAGGAAACTGTAAGTACACAATACTATTACCAAGCTTATATAGGGTGTTTTCCTCTATCACAACACCTATTGACTGAAACAAGCTTCAGTTAAGACTAGAGCTTACCAAATACTTGGTTAGCAGTAGTTGTAGAACACCATATATCCGTGAAAAGGATTATCAACAGATGCGAAAGGGGCTGAACATATCACCAATAGAGGCACTTAATCACCAACTAATCTATATGAAATTTCACTGAGAAAAGACCGTGTGGTGGTACGTGCATAATAAACAAAATTCCGTGCTCATAGAAAATCGTTTTAGAGCACTCAGATCTGTTTTTCCTTTCAAACTACCACTGCAGATCTCTTTTCTCTGTGAAATTTCATGTGAAGTTGGAACACAGATCATGTTGATTGTAAAAAAAATAAGTTTTTTATTTGTTTGCTATTTTATTTGAATTATAGGAGTCAGAACTCCTTGTCCCCCACAGTGTAACTACTAACTTATGAAGTAGTGGGAGTGGGACTCCTTCAAACCACACGAAGGATAGATCATGGCGATGCCACGAAATATTTATTGACTAACATAGAACTTAAGACAGGAAGTGAATCGCAGCAGGGGAAGCCATCATCCTTGGCTCCGCTGTAATCTTCTTCCTCAATGAATCCTTCTCCTCGTCTGTTTGTGGATAACTCGAAGGACGAACCTCGACATGAGGAAACCTCTCAGTGCAGATCTTACACACCTTCCTATCATACAGAGAAACCAGTTTGATGTTCACCGCAGTTTTCAATAGTATGCCATGAAGTTGTTGTCAGACTGAAAGCCATATATGGTTAGCTTGGCAAAATTCTTGTGCTTAAAATAAATGGAAGATGGCCCCCACTTCACATCTGTTTTCTTGGAGATACTTTTTTGTGACTCCCTGCAACACTTATGATCCCATACCATGATGCAAAGCTTCTCCAGGCATGGTGCAGCTTCAAGAAAAAATGATACCAAGCTCAATGAGTCTGGCATGTTCTACATGCAGCACCAAACCGCTTGCAAGCCATAAAGATGTTGGTTATGTCTAATTCGCCAAACCTCATATTCTGCAGATGCAGTCGCGTGAGACCAGCAAATGCATCTGGACAATCACGAAGAAAATTATTGAACTGCCTAGCAAAGAGCACTCAGATTTGTAAGGAGCTAGCCGAGAGGGAGACATTATGTGCTCAGTCAAGTATAATCCAAGTGTTCCTTCGGGCTAGATTTCCAAACTTTCTGAATGTAGATGGAGAACATGGCGTTATTTTTCACTGACGCTGAAGTGGTGCTTGTGCAATACGCATTGTACCTGCAATACTGAATCACAGCTACTATAAGCATGCATAGTACTGAAATCTCTCTTTGCTTAAAATTTTATGTTCACAGACCAACCAATCTTCTTTGTGATGATTCCAGGGATTGTGCAAAGATCCTGGTGGCCGCACACTCCACTGCTCCTAAGAGCAAGTTGAAGGTGGTGTATCAGAAGTATTCTAGCGAGACCTTGGAGGAGTCGCCCTTAGCCCATCTGCAATAGGTATCTGCGTCCTGATTGCAGACCTCTTCCACTTTGAAACTAGGCAAGAGGTCTGCCTTTATGGCGATTAAAAAGAGGGAAACAATAGGCCGAGACAATGGAAAAACGAGGCGGATGCTAAGGCCAACTAAATGGACATCACATCACATTGCCGCTACGAAAAGACTACGGAAGTAATATTATCTGCCTTTTGATTACCAGGATTTCTTTCGCAGTGTCTGCAACTTGTGTGATAAAATACACATTTGTCTTAGTGTATATACACATGTCTCTGAATTTTGTGGATGGCAGTTCTAAATTAGTACGAATGATGAGCTCCCAAGTTTGATATATCCGTACTTTTTTTCGAGTTGCTGTTAAGGTGTTTGGTAAATATTATCCGACTTTTGATGATTATTATGATTCTATTGGTCCCTGCCACTTGTGTGTGTGTGTGGCATATATTAATAAGCATGAATGATATGATATGAGAAGTTTGATATCTGTCCTGAATTCTCCTAAGAATAGAATTATGACATAAAAAATGATTTCTGAATTGCAGATTAGATTTTTTTCATTGGCGAATCTGACGTGAATATGTGATTCATAATCAGAACCATATTTTTGCACTGTTTTTCGTTTTTCATATTTTGAGCCAACTTATGTGAATATGCATAGAATCTTTCGTTGGGGAGTGTGAAGAATAACTCAGCTTATTATAGCTCAAGTTCACTGATGAGAGTTTTGCAGTCTTAGCTTGAACGACTAGAGCTTTCTAATTGAGACATAATTTAAAGCTATAGTTCATGTAGCTGTTGGGAAGAAATGACGAACAAGATGTGTCCCTTCATGTGAGATCGTGAGGATAGACAAGAGGATGCAAGAATGAGTACGGTAGTCACCGAAAAGTGGAGAATATATAAGAATTAGTGCGGTCGTGTCATGTGCGCATTCACGAAACAAATTGAACAACTTTATTGAGGTTGTATACTTTATTTTGTGACTCACTTGCACTTAAATGTAAGAGATAACTGTTAGGTTATTGCTTCCTATGATATTGAATTTTAAATTTTTATCAAATTATTAATTTTTTGTTAAGATGAAATTCTATTATTTTTTAATATTGCACCTATCTTTTTTAATCATATATAACTTTTCACCCGTAGCACGAGCATTCAACTAGTCAGATATAGCATGGGCACAGAAAAACCACAGCAGTAGTATGTTTCCGTACAGTCAACAACTCTTGAGAGAAGTACACCCATTCAAACAATACTGGCAGGTCTGACTGCAAAACTCTTATGGTAAATCAGTTCTCATGCACTACAAGATACAAAAGTTCCTAGGTCCCAAAAATATGCATCCGGTTAGATTGAACGGGAGACTGTCGTTTCAAACGAACAATTGCAATATTTACAAATGACAAAAAAAAACATAACTACACATTACCAGAACTGGAAGTTAAACAGTTTTACTTCCACCATAAAAATAATAAACAAAATTGCAAATTGTGTGTTTTAGTTGCATTGTCAATACTTTCAAGTCGCTGCTTATTATAATAAAAAATGCAAGTGCAAAATCAATGAAGGGACACACCCATCCCTCCTATCCCCCACTCATTCCCTGCCTTGTAGTCAATCCAGCTTTAAACATACTTCCGGTAACTATATAACCATTACAATATTTTACTGGTGACAAAAAAAGAACATAACGGGAAGTGGAAGTTAAACACTTCTTCGATCATCATAATAATACATTGCAAAATTGAGTGTTTTAGTTGCATTGTCATTTCAAGTCGCTGGTTATTATGATCAATGCAAGTGTGAAATCAATGAAGGGACATACCAATCCCTTCTATTTGCTCCAGTTGAGAACAATTGCAAACCATATGTAAATACATGAAGCTCATATTTTCCCCACAAGTTAATCCTGCTATTTTTTCCCACAAGTTAATCCTGCTATTTTTTTGCAAGATTATCTTGTGGGAAAAAATAACAAGGTATAGCAAGACTAAGATACTATTATTTAGCTTTTCGGCAAGCCAACTACAACAACTAGCATTAAGAAGCCTGAAAAAGCATGGGCGACCCTGCATGAGAAATTACAGCCAGGTCAAAGTCGCCGGTTGCACCTACTACTACTATACGCTCGCTTGCTACTGGAAAGATTGGCAGCAAGGCTTACTCATTGGAAAGATGGTCCGATGAGGATGCCTTGATGGCCCTCATGGGCATCACATCAGTGGAGACTGGAGAGACAGCAAGGACTCAATAAGGATTTGACCTTCAGCTTGAATGGTAACCTGTGGAGACCTCCGTACGAAGGATCTTGTCCATCAGATCAGCCACGACACGTTGACACCATTCATTCAAACCAAATCGCAAAGGCTCAGTTCAATGACGATCTGTGAGAGCATAGTGAGAAGCTTAAACATTTGCTTCGAGAAGATGCAGCATCTTACAGCATCAAGTGTACTCACCCTCTCTAGAATGTTGAGGAGCAGTCATTAGGCAGTTTAGCCTCTCCACATTGCCAGCTTCTTTCTCCAACTGCACTTAGGCAGAGGAAAAACAGTCATCTATTAATTAATTAACTTACAACGAAATGAAAAGAGCATTTATAAAAATACTAATACATGAAAACTCATATATGTTTCATCTTTTCATTCTCACAAAATACAAAAAATATATTATTCCAACAAGGTAGCTGAGGTACATTTCATATGAGCTAGCCAATGAGGCAATAACATTACAAGGCACACACGGGGCAGAAATTCAAAAGAGAGCTCAGGCTTAATGCTCCTGCCTGAGTAGAAATTCAAAAGAGAGCTCAGGACATAGCAAACAAACTAAGAAAACTATTTTTTTTTTACAATGACATGAAAATGTATTCTAACTGCATGCAAAATTTCACCGAGAAAAGACCATGTGGTGGTCCGGGCATAATAAACAAAATTTCGTGCTCAAAGAAAACCCTTTTAGAGCACTAAGATTTGTTTTTTCTTTCAGACTACCACTACAGATGTTTCTTCTCTACGAAATTTCATATGAATTTAGAACACACATCATGTTCGTTGTAAAAAAAGGTAAGTTCTCTTATTTCGTTTGCTATTTTATTTGACTTACAGGAGCCAAAACTCCTTATCCCCACAGGGTAACTACTAACTTATGGAGCAGTGGGAGTGGGACTCCTTCAAACCACACAGAGGATAGATCGTGGCAACGCCACGAAATACTTATTGACTTGAATAGTTCTCATGACCGGAAGTGAATCACAGCAGGGGAAGCCATCATCACCAATGCCTCTGTGATCTTATTCCTCATTGTATCTTTTTCCTCAAAGCTTCTTGGATATGTTGAAGGACAAACCTTGACGTGAGGAAACATGTCAGCGCAGAGCTTGCACACCTTCCTGTCATGCAGAGACACCTCCTTGATGTTCACCGCAGCTTCCATGACACGCCTGATGTACCCAATGAAGTTCCTGTCGGACTGGAAGCCATAGATGATTAGCTTGGCCAGATTTCTGTGCTTGAAATGAGGAACAGATGGCTCCCACTTCACATCTGTTTTCTTAGAATAACTCTTTTGTGACTCGTTTCCACACTTATGATCCCATAATGTGATGCAAAGCTCCTCTACGGATGGCGCAGCTTCAAGAAGGAACATTGTCCAAGTGATATCACATTCTTCGGGAAGATTGTCTAGATTCACAAACCGCAGTTGGCCAAGCAAAGGAGCGAGCACTGTCGAGCATTCTGGTTGAAACCAAATCTGGAATAGAAGAAACAAAATAATAAAATTAGTGCAAGTTGTGCGATAATCACATCCTTACATGGCAGAAAACACTCTTAAGTTACTATTGTTACATACAGCCATCATATGGTGAAACCAACACAGAAATTGATTGGACCGAGTACCTTTTCACTTCCAAAATCCAGATACAGATCGTTTACAGTCTGGACATTAGCAAGCAGCTGACTTAGAACGAGGGTCTTGTCTGAAACACGTACATTAGTGAGGCTAAGCTTCGAAAGCTGAGGGACAAAACCAAGAACCAAGGGACTTTCATCAAAGAACCAAATATAGGTCATCCGTTGGAGCTTTGGTAGACAGTCCAGCCCCACGATTTTGAATTCCCCATAGGAAATATCAAGCTCAACGAGTCGAGCATGCTCTACATGCAGTACTGACCGAACCCCTGCGTCACACTCAAAGAAACACAATGACTCCAGCCGCTTGCAGGCGCTAAGGATATTGGGTATGTCTGATTCACCAAACCTCAGATTCTCCAGTCGCAGCCGCGTGAGACCAGAAAATGCTTCAGGACAATCAGCAAGGAAAGCATTGAACTGCTTAGCAAACTTCAGGAGGTCGGCATTCTTGCAATTTAAAGAATTCTTCAGCGTCACGATTTCAAACTCAGCTGCGTCCAATTTCTGGGTCGCCATGGCCAGGCCAACAGATTTGCCAACGGAGCGACAGGCATTATGAGTCAAGAATAGTTTGATCTTCAGCTTGCGAATGGTGATATGCGGAGACCTCTTGCTCAGGATCTTGTCGATCACGTCAGCCACGACACTGTTCTGCCGAACCAACTGGCGCCTGTCGAGAACAATGACGATCTGCGAGAGCAAGGTGGGGAGCTTCTGCATTTGCTTGGAGACGGTGCATGCTCTGATGGCGTCGAGCGTGTCCATTCTCTCCAGGATGTTGAGCAGCAAGTCATTGGGCAGTTCGCTTAGCCTGTCACTGGGCAGTTCGCTTAGCTTGTCCACATTAACAGCTGCTACTTTCTGCAACTGCAGTTAGACAGGGAAAAAACACTCATCGGTGATTTTGTTGCAATGGAGGAGGAATTAACATGAACAGAGCACAACAGAAAGCATCGACTTACATCACGTCGGCGGCGGCGAACCCTATTGAGCTTCATGGTGATCTGACTGCAAAAAAAAAACCCGGAACAAAGTAGTCAGTGTGTCCGTGTGTGGGGGAAACTACTGAACCACATGGTGGGGAGTTGCGGCTCACGGATACCTTGGTGAGAAGGACAGGTCGGAGGAAACCGAGAGCTTGCCGGTGGAGAGTACGATGCGGTGAGCTTGCCGCTTGCCGGCCGGAGGAGGTCAGCAGGGCAGGTGGCGGAGACGGGTGCAGGGCGGCGAGGGAACCCTAGGGTGAAGGGGGGACGCGATCTAGAGGGTGGGCGGTGCTGCAGGGCTGCGGCGGCGGTAGGCCGGTAGCGGTTCAGGGCGGTGGCGGTGGCGGTGGACAATCCTAGGCTAGATAGGCGGCGGCCATGAGAAAACTCGAGGAAGGAGGAGGGGTATCCGTGTGTGGTATACCACTCTAATACGGATACATTTTTTTTTGTAATATAGTACGACTAGAGTTTTGCCCCTAATTCGAATTTGAATTGAAAACAAACCAAGTTTAAATGATTTGGAAATGTGCTGGTGTATAAGCATTCTAATTACTTATTCCCTTTTCAGCTGTTTGATTTTTTTTTCTTTTGCACGGGGACCCCGATGCTACATTAGATTATCAACGGTGCAGTAACATTTACAGAGAGGCCCTAAGAAGAAAAGAAAGCACAACAAGGCTCCACAAATTTACAGAGAAGACCGTGAAAGAAATCGTAAAAAATCCATCAGGTCCTGGCCTTCTCCTTGCTCCTTCTCCACCGTAACCACCATGTTGTCGAGCACGGCCGACTGCGACACCAACGGGGACTTCGCCACTTGGACTAGAGCAGCAGGAGCACGCCGCCTCGGAGCCAGAGAACCTCCGCATCGACACCATGGCCTGGAGGAAGAACACCTTTCACCAGCAGTGCGACACAAAGGAAGGGATCGGCTGCCCTACAGCCCTTGAGTCCTACGGTAGGACGAAAACTTGTCGTCGATGCGCCGCCGGAGAGGAGCTCCGAGAACAAAGGAGTGGTTGTCCTTTATCTAATGTCGTCGGTGGCAAAGACGTCGTCGAGATTCCGCCCCTACAAGATGTAGCACTGGTGCGTCCACACCGTCGACTTCCCGATCTGCAAAGAGTCAAGTTGTAGTTATGGTGTCTCCATGGCCGGCCAACTTCCCGACTCCCCTCGCCTTCACGGCCGGCCAGAGGAAGAACCACCGCAAACCTCCGCAGGAACAACAGGTCGCCACACCAAACACCTGCACCATAGCAGGGCGGGACAACCCGCGTACTCACCTCGCCACCACGGCACTACTAGGAAAAGCCTTATCTGTGGCGCATGGATTTTAACATTCTATGGCACATATGAGATGCGTCACTGTTATCTTGCCGCTAAATTATAATTTTGTGATGCATATTGATATGCACATAGAATTCTCACATTTCTGTGGCGCATATTGGCAATATGCGCCATAGATTTTTTTTGAATATTTTTAAAAAGTGGGCCAGATCCCGCCAAAAATTCGCCACATAATTTTTATCGAATTTAAAAATAAAACGTCCTAGATCTAGGCCGGAGGTGGGGGTCTCCGGGGGTGGATGAAGAAGGAGGGTTGCCGGAGTAGGAGGAGGAGGAGCTCGCCGGTGTAGTAGGAGGGGGAGGAGGCCGCCGGTGGAGGAGTGGGTCGCCGGAGTAGGAGTTGGAGGTCGCCGGTGGAGGAGAAGGTCGCCGGAGTAGGAGGAGTAGGAGGCCGCCGATGGAGGAGGGGTCGTCGTGTAGGAGAAGGAGGAGGAGTAGGAGGCCGCCGGTGGAGGAGGGGTCGTCGGAGGAGGTCAGCAGGGTGGTGGAGGAGGAGTTCGCCGGAGAGTGGAGAAGGGGGAGGGAGAAGAAGGGGGGAAAGGAGAGAAGAAGTGGAGGAGAGGAGTAAAAGATAGAAGGAGAAAAGAGATGGGGAGGGCACCGGTGGAGATTCAAAATTCGAATCCCGCTCAACAATTTTGTGGAATATGCGCCACAGAATTGTCTCTCTTTTTTATTTTTTGCAGGAAAAATCTTCTTTTTGTCATAACTTTTAAATTTTTTCAAATTTGGGGATTCTGTAAAATTTAGAACAGCCTTTGGCAGTTGAATTCAAGTAGGAAATCTCGAGACAATCATTTTGATAGGTAAAACATTTTTTTCCGACATCGTGTGCAAAAGTTATGGCCATTTATCCGTGACATGACTTTTTTTTGCAAAATATATTGAAATTCATGTTTATCAATTTTCCCTACAACTATACCCCAAAATATAACTACATCTCACTTTCCATGGCGCATAGAATTGTCTCCCCTTAGTTGGTTCTGGGTCCCTTCAAATTTCTATGGTGCATATGTGCGCCACGGAATCACCACTTCTTGTGGCGCACGGGAAAATATGCGTCATAGAAATATATGTTTCGGTGGCGTATATGGGTTCTGTGCGCCATAAAATTGTGATATTTCTGTGGTGCTTGTGTTTGTATACACCACAGAATTAATTACGTGAAGCATACCCTTTTATATGCGCCACAAAAATTCTTTTTAATCTATAGCTAGTTTCCTAGTAGTACGGAAGGTCCGAGGAACCCAATCCACGCCGATGCTTTGCCACATGACATGCCGGCAGAAGATATTTTTTTGAGGAGCCGAACCGCTCTCCGTCATCTTCGTGTTCAACCAGTGGAGCAAGAAGACGCCGACGAGCAGCCCTAGCTTCCATATCAGATCGGGATTTAGCGCCTTGCTCCAACCTACGGGCACAAGGCCCACTGCCGGCACAAGGCCAAGACACCTACTACTGCTGCTATATAGAGGCCCGCCACCATCCCCCTTCCCCTTCAGACGGCGAGCCACCGGAGAGGAAGGGTGTAGGCGCCGAGGACACGCAGGCGAATCTCAAGAGAGGGGAGGGAGCGAGAGCGGTGGGGAGAGAGGGGACTCCAGCTGCTTGGATCAGGACTAGATGTGGACTGGCCACGGTGATGCAAACTTCAGAATTCAAGCAAAGTTCACTCAACTCTGAGCTGTTGCAGTCCGACAAGTTCAGAGATCGATGGATTGCAGGGCTGGGCGCCACTTTCTCTAAACTTTAGTCTCTCATGTGTGTCATCATGCATGCTAATCTAAGTCCTAGATCGAGGAAATTGAGTACTATATGGACACCTGCGCATGGGAGGCAGCAATGGAAAAGAGCCACAAACTCTGAATATCACTGTATTAGTCAGTTCATGTATATGCATACTTATCTCTGAAAACATACTTCAACTTGTTTTGAAAGTTTAGAACTATTATAGTGATGTCCTGCAAATAATTGGCATGCTTGCTTATCTAATTAGGAACCTAGGTAAGAGTTAAAAATGAACCACAAATCATGCTAAGGGCTTTTTTGTCATAGCAGACTTGTACTTGGCCATTTATTCAGAGAGTAGCAGCTGCTTTAGCATATTTTCAGTTTCGACAAAAGGACTTTGTTCCAGGAAACATGTAACTGTGTGTGCTACATATCAAAGCCTGACGATGGTTTCATTGGTTCAAATCAATTTATCAGTACATGTAAACCAAATATATATGTGGGAAAAAGATAATATTTGAAGTACATAACTTGTTTGACAATTGTATAAATTAGGATCTCTTAGAAAAAAGCAATCACATTGCTCTAATATGTTCCGTCCGATGATTTGTCCCCACTGCTATCCAAAAGATTCATTCGATGATTGCCTCCTCGCCCATACAAAAGAAAAATCACATGTGTCGTGCCTCCAACTACTATGTTCCATCCTTCAAGTTTTGGATCTCTCACACAGAAAACCTGTTTCACTTTAGAAGAAAACACAAAAGGATTGTCCTCTAATTTGAAAAGCTGAACTTCGCCCCTGATGTCTTATCTGAAATCATGCCAAAAACTCATGGAGTTGCTCGTTAATACTGAAACAGTCCTTAGTTTCTCCCTGATAAAGCTATACTACTTTGACCTTGCAATACTATGTTATAAATACACGAAGAAAGCTTTTCCTGTGGCTTTTTCTCTACATCCACTTCTGTTTGCTTACTTGATTTTATTGTCGCTTTTGGTACTTTTCTACATATGTAATATGTTGAATGATTAAACCTAAACTAAGTTCCTTCCTTCTCTTTTCTGAAAACTAAAGCCTAGTGGTACCCATCTCACCATGTCTAACTTTTAATTCATTAGAAAAGGAAACTGTAAGTACACAATATTATTACCAAGCTTATATAGGGTGTTTTCCTCTATCACAACACCTATTGACTGAAACAACACCTATTGACTGTTTTAAATTCCCCAAAGGTGAAACCAAGCTCAATGAGTCTGGCATGTTCAACATGCAGCACCAAACCTATGCCTGCGTACTCTACGAAACACAATGACTCCAACCGCTTGCAAGCCATAAAGATGTTGGTTATGTCTAATTCGCCAAACCTCTCATATTCTGCAGATGCAGTCGCGTGAGACAAGCAAATGCATCTGGACAATCACGAAGAAAATTATTGAACTGCCTAGCAAAAAGCACTCAGATTTGTTTTTCCTTTAAAACTACCACTTACAGGAGTCAGAACTCCTTGTCCCCCACAGAGTAACTACTAACTTATGTATTAGTGGGAGTGGGAGTGGGACTCCTTCAAACCACACAAAGGATAGATTGTGGTATTTAAGACCGGAAGTGAATCACAGCAGGGGAAGCCATCATCATTGATGCCTCTGTGATCTTCTTCCTCAATGAATCCTTTTCCTCAAAGCTTCTTGGATATGTCGAAGGACGAACCCCGACGTGAGGAAAAAGGACAGCACAGAGATTGCACACCTTCCTGTCGTGCAAAGACACCTCCTTGATGTTCAAAGCAGCTTCCATGACACGCCTGATGTAGCCCATGAACTTGCTGTCTGACTGGAAGCCGTAGATGGTTAGCTTGGTGAGATTCTTGTGCTTGAAATTAGGAGCATATGGCCCCCACTTCACATCCGATTTCTTGGAGTAGCTCTTTTGTGACTCCCTTGCACACTTATGATCCCATACAGTGATGCAAAGGTCCTCTATGAATGGTGCAGCTTCAAGAAGGAACATTGTCCAAGCAATATCACATTCCTCGGGAAGATTGTCCAGATTCACAAACCGCAGCTGGCCAAGCAAATGAGAAATTACTCTCGGGCATTCTGGTCGAAACCAATTCTGGAACAGATAAAACAAAATAATTATGAGTGCAAGTTGTGCAATAATCACATCCTCACATAGCAGAAAGAACTGTTTAAGTTATTGCTACTGTTACATACAACCATGATACGGTGAAATCAACACAGAGATGATTGAAGTGAGTACCTTTTCACTTAGAACATTCAGATACAGATCGCTTACAGTCTGGACATTAGCAAGCAGCTGGCTTAACATGAGGGTCTTGTCTGACACACATCCATTAGTGAGGCTTAGCTTCGAAAGCTGAGGGACAAAACCAAGAACCAAGGGATTTTCATACAGTATCCAAGTATAGGCCACCCTTTGGAGCTTTGGTAGACAGTCAAGCTGCACTGTTTTGAATTTCCCATGGGAAATAACAAGCTCAACGAGTCCAGCATGTTCTACATGCAGCACCGACTGAATCCCGGCGTCACACTCAAAGAAACATAATGATTCCAGCCGCTTGCAAGTGCTAAGGATGTTAGGTATGTCTGATTCACCAAACCTCAGATTCTCCAGTTGCAGTCGTGTGAGACCAGAAAACGCATCGGGACAATCAGCAAAGAACGTATTGAACTGGTTAGCATAGTTAAGGAGGTCGGCATCCTTGCAAAGATAAGAATTCTTGGGCGTCAGAATATCAAACTCAGCTGCATCCAGTTTCTGGGTCGCCATGGCGAGGCCAACAGATTTGCCAACGGAGCGACAGTCGTTAGGAGTCAAGAGTAGTTTGACCTTCAGATTGCGAATGGTGATCTCCGGAGACCTCTTGCTCAGGATCTTGCAGGTCACGTCAGTCACGACGCTGTTCTTCCTGACCAATTCGTCGTCGCCGAGATCAATGACAATCTGCGAGAGCATGCTGGGAAGCTTCTGCATTCGCTTGGAGATGAAAGATGCTCGGAAGGCGTCGAGTGTGTCCATTCTCTCCAGGATGTTGAGCAGCAAGTCATTGGGCAGTTCGCTTAGCCTGTCCCCGTTAACAGCTGCTGCTTTCTGCATCTGCACATAGCCAGGGGAAAAACAGTCATTGGTGATAATATCGGTAGATTGACTTGCATCGAAGGAAGGAATTAACATGAACAAAGCACAACTGCAAGTATTGACTTACATCACGGCGGCGTCGGCGAACCCTATTGAGCTTCATGGTGGGGACTTGCGGTTGCAGCTCACGGCTCACCTTGGTGAGAAGGACAGGTAGGAGGAGACGGTGAGCTTGCCGGTGCCGAGTACGATGCGGTGAGCTTTCCGCTTGCCGGAGGAGGTCAGCAGGGCAGATAGCGGAGAGGGCGTCGGTGCAGGGCGGCCAGGGGAAACCCCAGGGTGAAGGGGGGGAGGGGGGAGAGCCAGAGGGCGGGCGGGGCGGCGGCGGCGGCAGGCGTAAGGAGGAGGAGTTTCTGATTTTCAAGTATATACCACTCGAGGAAGGAGGAGTAGACTATGGTGTGGTATACCACTCTAATACGGATACTTTCTGTACTGGAGTACGACTTTGGGGGATTTACCCGATCTCTTTTTTAATAAATAGCTTAATTACCTAGAACATACCTCAAAAATTGTGAATGGCATTGGTTAGAGTGTTTGTTTCCGTAAAAATGTGTATTTTTTTTGTTACTTCCATCGACCCAAATTAGTTGACTTAGATTTGCCTAGATTTAATTGTATCTAGACATGATTAGTATTAGATTCATCCGTATTCTTGACAAATTTGAGTCAACTAATTTGGGTCGGAGGGGGTAAAAGTATCTGAACTAATTCGAATTCAATATTTCAGCTGAATTTGCATTCTTCGCATTACATGTCATTTTTGTTGTTATATAATCGCTATAAATTCACCATACTATTATTGGGAATCAACTCATATGGTTATGCAATAATATTGCATAGGTTGTATGCATGGAGTACGACTTCCTCCTTCACAACTAGAGTTTTGCCCCTAATTCGAATTTGAGTTTGAATTGGAACAAAACCAAGTTTAAATGAGTTAGAAGTGCGCTGGGTGTATAGGTATTCCCAATAGTATTCCAATTTTAGTTGCTTGGATCAGGAGTAGCTGTGGATTGGCCACGGCAATGCAAACTTCAGAATTCATGAAAAAATGCAGGGCGCTCAGCGCGGTTTCCTCTGAACTTCGGTCTCTCAAGTGTGGCATGCATGCTAGTGTAAGCCCTGGATTGAGGATATGGAGTGCTATGGCTGCTTGTGCATGGGGGGAAGCAATGGAGAAGAATCGCAAAGTTTGAGTATCAATGTAGTAGTCAGTTCATGCCTTCATGGTGGCTGACCAGGTTCAGGCCATTGCTTATAGCAATTAGGATTATAGTCAGTTCATGCCTTCATTGCAAGCAAAGTTCGGTTCATTCTGAACTGTTGCAGTCCGACAAGTTGAGAGATCAATGGATCGCAGGGCTGAACTGTTGCAGTCCGACAAGTTCAGAGATCGATGGATTGCAGGGCTGGGCGCCATTCTCTCTGAACTTGAGTCTCTCACGTGTGCCATGCCTACAAACGTGTGGATCAGGAGTTCAGATTTGGAGGTTAAATCTGAACTGCAGTCCGACAAGTTGAGTTAATTTTTCTTTCTTGTTTTCTGCTCTGTTTTATTTTCACCTTTGTTATTTATTGTTGTCATTTATGGTGCTTGTATTCAGACTGCTTGTGCTCGGCTTTCTTTGTTTTTTCTTTTCTTGACAGAACACTTTGTTGGGAAATATACTACTACTACTACTTGCGAATAGGGGCTACACCCCCTCTCCCAAAAGGATCCGCCTCCCTAATATTTTGTAGCAGTCACCACTACTAATGTGCAGTTTATGAGACAGTAATCATCTTAATATTTGGATGTGTACATCCGCATTGTCATTAAGCCACTGTGTTGTTGCAGAGGCTGGATGTAATTGGTATCTTCGAGATATCAATATATTCCTCTAGTCGAAAAAAATGAGCTAGTAGCCATCTTAATTTTGGGCAATTAGCTATACTGAATTTCCATTGACTAACACTTGCAATCCACTCAGTTACAGAACCAGCTTGACATTTAAAGCAAACAAGCAATCCAGGCTTATCTTTGTACGTCCCTCCTTAGAGCTGCTACTGGTTGGTACTAGCTAGTTGATGACTTCCAATGAAAGCAACTCCCGTAGGCCTGGCAGTCTACCGAGTACAGACATTGCTACCAACTGAGCATGGCCATCAGCTAAATTTGGTTGGTCTGTGTGTTCTGTTTCCTTAACCGATCGATCAGAACTATGCACAGTTGGTTCAGTGATAGAGGTGGTCATGGATCCCTCAAGGTCTGGCTTCGGCTACATGATGGCTGTACAATATTTTACCAACGGCACATGCATGCGCCGACACCACATGTTACAACCTTTTTTAAAACACCAGAGAACTAAATTTTCCTCCTCTCAAGGTTGCCAGCAAAAAACATGTGAGAATATTTATCTGACACTGTTGTCAATGGCTGCCAGATGCTCAACTGCTTCCTTGCATTGCTACTGAAACCACCAACTGAGCCTGGTACGGCAGCACTCGCGTTTGGTGCGTCTGAGAGGCATTTTGTGGTGGTCCTCGGCCGCTCAAGGTTTCGACAACAGCTGCTAACAGGCATTTGTTTGGGTGGGTGGAGAAGACGGAGAACATGATCTTCCAAACACATCTTCCATGATTGTAACCAGCACATGCGCCGATAATACACACCACCCAACTTTGTTTTCACGTTCCACATCCTACTTCACTGTGTTAGCACTAATCTTGATTAGTAGTGAGTAATAGTTTATTTGGCAATATTGCCGTGTCCTAATAGGTTAGCTAGTGTGTGTCTTAGTCTAAATAAAGTTTGTTAATTAGGTAAGTGCATGGCGTGAGTCCTAGTCAAGGTAGGTGTGTTAGTCTGGATGCAAACCGATTAGGTCTAGGTCCTTTGTATGACTGTTCTAGTCTAAGAAGTTTGTAACCGTGAGAAAAGAAGAAATAAAAAAAATTCAAGAGCACGATATGTGCCCGTGGCCACAAGTTTTTTTCGAACGTGCTTGTTTGTCTAGTTTGATATGATTGATCTGTGGGCAAATTCTAACAATTGGTACAAGAGCGAGGTCGAAGATTTGAAGTCACGCTTGCCTCGGGGAGGCGACTCGACTAACGCCTCGGGGCGGGCAATCGAGTGGAGACGGCAGGCATGCTGTCATCAGTGAGACGGCGGGAGGTTGTCGCTCGGAGGAGCGACAAGGAGGAAGATAGCGGGCGAGGCGTCGTCGGCAAGGTGGTGGATGAGGATGATCGTTGATGAGTGCGGTGGTGCCGGGTGCGGTGCTGGAGAATCTCGTCAAGATCGTCAATCGGGGGGTTAGAAGAGTCAAGGAGTCATGGACGTGCGGGTTGGCACGTTGAGTCTTCGTCGTGTCCGTGAGTCGTCGTTGTGTCCAAGTGCTCATCTCTGTGAGAATCTGTTGCAGTTGAAGCGAATGAAGGTTGAGGGACTGTTCATCGTTTGGACGAAGACGCAATTTACGTGCCTCGATCAGGTCGTCTATGTGTCTCGACGAGAGGATCAATTTCAAGTGTGAAGGGGACGGTAAACCAGTGAAGGTGAGTCTCTTCAATGAGGTCATGTCTCTACATGAGGCCGAAGTGGATGGTCTAGTCCGCGCCAGGAGGTCGGCATGTATTGCGCTAGGGTGGACAGTGTGTTCCACGGGTGGTGCGATTCCACAAGGTTGCTAGCGTGGCTGGGTAGTCTGGATCATACTTGAGTTGTTCCGTAAATTCGCCAAGTCAAAATTATGGAGAGCCAATCAGACTTGTCGTGGTGCGAGACCTAGACAAGACGCGGATCTACAACGAGTCAAGATCAGAGGAGCATGGAAGACAAAGAGTCATTGATCAAGATTAGGGAAAGATTGTTAGCACTAATCTTGATTATTAGTGAGTAATAGTTTATTTAAAAATGTTGCCGTGTCCTAATAGGTTAGCTAGTGTGTGTCCTAGTCTAAATAAGGTTTGTTAATTTGGTAAGTGCATGGCGTGAGTCCTAGTCAAGTATGTGTGTTAGTCTGGATGCAAACCGAGTAGGTCTAGGTCCTTTGTATGGCTATTCGTGTATATATACACGTCTAGTCTAAGAAGTTTGTAACCGTGAGAAAAGAAGAAATAAAAGAAATTTCGATAGTGATTGATAAATTCCAACACACTAATCCCTCCAGGGGCCTAATAAATCGGAGCAAGGATCTTCTTCGGTGCACAACACCATAATTGTTGCCTTGAAAACACCTGCAGCAGCTGACTATAATCACAAGGAAGAACACATGCATGAGGGTACCAGACACGGTTGCCAGATGCCAGCTGAATAACCATTCATCTCATGATGAGCTCAATCTATTACCACCGTGCCATGCATGGTGGTGTCAGTTCATTCTCTGTGCGCAAGCATCTTTAACACTGACAGTGTCTCATTTTGTAGCTCTCAATATTCTGATGATTTTCGTGCGTGTGAGGGTACAATTTTTTTTTCTTGTTTGAACTAGTTAGTATCAAGTGGGGATGATCCCATTGGTCGGCTTGTCGGGTTAATCTCATTTCTTATTAACTGATCAATTATTTTCTTTTTAATGAAAAGGTCGAGCTTCCACCGGTTGCTCTAAAAAAAATTGTTGTTGGGTGTAAAGTGCCGACACATTTCTTTGCAATGCCGCAAATGTAGTTCTCTTATTAGAAAACGTCCAGGTTCCTTTTTCTTATTAGAGGACGCACAGTTGCCTTTTTTCAAGGAATATCAACTCCTCTGCTGATTTTCTTTAAATAAGATTTTGGGTGTAGAAGAATATCGAGATCTAACTAGTATGTGCAAGTAGAAATGTAGTAAAATGAGTCAACATGATTGGAAAGCCCAATATATCTTCCTTTGGGCCCTATCGATTTAGTTACCTCCTTTTGATGTTTGTGAACTATCTTATGTCAATCTAGTACCATGAATGACTAGGAAGACTGATATTGTGATTTAGTTCAGGGACATTGCAAGAGATAAGACTCATTCACCTTAGGAATTTGTGATCTTATGGCTTGTTTGATTCAAAGAAAGTGTGTAGGGTTTTTTGTAGGATTTTATCCTTAGGAATTTCTCCTACAAATGTTGTTTGATTCATAGGATTACAACACTTAGGAATTCTTTCAAATAATTCCTTTGCACTGCGTTTTGGAGGAAAATTTCCATCCACCTCAACTTTTTTTTACAATTTCTTGGGTTTCCCGTGCCATCAAATGCTACTTGATCCAAAACTCTGTAGTTTTACGATCCTATAGGATTCAAATTGGCATGCCACTTCAATCATGTGGTTTTCCTATTCCTGCATTTTGAGAAACCTGTGAATCAAGCGAGCCCTTAATGTTAGTATATTTTTGCCTCCTTTGATTCATAGGGTTTCTAAAGGATTTGTATATGATTGATATCTTATAAAAAATGTCCTACGAAAGCCATTTGATTCATAGGATCTTAGCTCAACTAGTTGGGGGTGTGGATGTACAAACCCAACACCTAGATTTAAATCCTCACGAATGTGAATTTAGGTTCCTATTTATACTTAAACATCAGGCTATCCTGGTACCCATGCAATTTATCCTAGGGACTAAGCTTTGTGTTTAACCAAGTTTAAAAATCCACATCCCTGGTTGGTGCAGAGGCCATGGAAGTGACATTACCCTCAATTTTACTGGTATTTTTTTGGCTCGCACCCCTTGCTTCTCTTCCCAAGGAGGCACCGGGGGACAACCCTAGAACCATCACCACAAAATCCCCCCTCTAGGAGATCATCGTTGTCGCTGCCGCTGGCCTCATCCGCGGTGGCGATGGGCCCCAACACCGAAGGAGCTAGGGGAAAGATCGGGGCAACGGCGCTTTGAGCATGGTTGGGGTGGTGCGATGATTTCCCGTCGCATGTGGAGGTCAGAGTGGTGTCCCCAGGTTGAGGCGGCGGCATTGTCTCCTCGATGCGACGCTATGGGTCATGGCTCCCGCCTAGATTAGCCGTTGATCCGGTTCTTGTCGATCGACAGTGAGTGGCTGAGGATGCGATTGGATGGGGCCTTCGGGGTGGGAACGGCATGTCGGTTCTGGCTGGAGCCCATGCATGACCTTATGGCTCGTGTGGTGGTGGGAAGTACTCGCGGTGCCTGCGATGTGAATAAAGATGGTCTTGGCCCTGCTGATATTCGAGTACCATGTCGTCGATTTGCTTCATGAAGGCCTCCTCGATCATGACGACGATGAGTTCCGGTCTTCCTCTCAGATATTTCCACAATTTTGCGCAAGGTCCCGGGATATATAGATCGGAATCGCTCCGGTAGTGCACGCCCTTCTCATGAGGGCACGACGCGAAGCTTCGCTTTCTTATGAGTGCCATGGGACATTTCTACATATATATTCCATGATATGGACAGAGGTGGAGAAATTCATGTCAGCTGTGATCGGAGGTTTGAAATGGCGGAGAGGTATTTTGGCTGTGTTGAAGAATGGCGGCATAGGTTCTTCCTGTGTATCGAGTGTTTGGTGACTTGCAGCAGCAACCTTGGCAAGATGGGGTGGAAATACAGGTGGACTGCATTTTTGGAGGTGCTCTTTGAGTACTGAGTTGTGATTTACAGGATGAAAGATCAAGGTCTGGCCTTTATTGGTTGTACCTGATAGTGGCCTTTATTGAAGGTATTATTTTTAAAACTCGACGACAACGCTTGTGCATTGTTTCCTTCTTAAAGACGTTGCCTAGTTTTAGTACATTTGTTGTATTCGGTGGTGGTTAGAGTGCTTCAATTGCGAGTGGACCATGGGATTATAAGTAGACCAAGTGAACCGGAAGTCCTGCACAAAAGCCATGGTTAGCTTAACATATTGGATTGGTTCACCTTCAACAAAGTGCTCCAACTCTGCATTTGTAACCAAAGTTTGGAAATCTTGGAGGATCCCCGCAGCTCTCATAAATTCATGCCATGGATATATGGAAGGAAAAACGGTCTCCTCATGATTAACCTTCATTGTCTCATGCACCATCAAGTCATATTGATTCAATGGATAAGCACTCATCTTCCTTGCTGAAATTTTTAGACAACCATCAAACCAAGTGATTTCTAAGTTGATAAATGATGAGAAACTACTATAGGAACTTGCTAGAGGACTATACATGCATCAAAACAAAGTTTCTAAGCAAAGAACATGCATGCAAGCTCAAACAACCTGTCACCTATAACAGCAAAATACTCAAGATATAATCTACCAATCACAAATCTAATTGGACAAGTGGAGGAGGCACATACCAAGGAGCAATCCCTCCAAAAATCCGCACTTGAGATGGGCTGAACAAGGAGATCGAAAATCGCGAGCAATAACAGCAAGAACTCGAGCTTGAGCAAGTTTTCCGGTGTTTTTCGGGAGAGACAAAGAAGGTGGATTTGAGGAGGCAGCCTAGAGGGGCCCAGGTGGGCCAAACCCCCCTAGGCGCCACCCCTAGGTAGGTCGTGCCTACCATTGGTGTGGTGGCCTGGGGTGGCCCCTGGGTCACTTCAGGTGTCTCTCTGCCCCTTTTTTCGAGGAAAAAATTATTTTGAATTTTCTGGGATTTTTCGGAAAACTTTATTTTTGGCCAATTTTCAAGGTATGAAAATTGATTTTCTCGCAGAAACAGTTTTTCAGAAGAAGCAAAAGCAAACCAAAAGCCAAACTACAGGAGCTCTAAGAAACTCAAACAAGCAAACAACTAGCAAAACTAAAACCAAGGAAAATAGTAGGAAGGAGAAAGGAAAAAAGAAAGCAAGTCTAACCACAGTGGGACCATTATTTTGTTCATTAAAATCCTTTTGTTAACAAGGTTGATCAAGTCTTGTTACCAAAACAATCTTATATGAAACAAAACTTTGCATTCCATAAGGTTATTATGTTACCTCATACTTGATAGCAATTGTCTCAATCATAATAGTTTCAAAATTTTCTTGTGGAATGGGACAATATATTTCTCCAACCTTGATGCTCTCAATATTTTTAATGGAATTCAGGCAATAGCTTCTAACAACCTTCTTGGGGAAATAGACAGTGTGTTCTTTGTCATTAATATTGAATGTTACTTTTCCTTGATTGCAATTGATGACAGCACCTGCAGTATTAAGAAAAGGTCTCCCAAGAATAATAGACATATTATCATCTTCAGGCATTTCAAGCACAACAAAATCAGTTAAGACCATGCAATTATGAGCAACTTGAACAGGAACATCCTCACATATACCAACAGGGACAGTATTTGACTTATCAGCCATTTGCAAAGAAATATCAGTTGGTATCAACTTTTCTAGTTGGAGTCTCTTATAGAGAGAAAAAAGCATAACACTAACTCCAGCTCCCAAATCACATAAAGCAGTTCTAACATAATTATTCTTAATGAGGCAAGGAATAGTTGGTATACCTAGATCACCAAGTTTCTTTGGAACCTTACCATTGAAGGAATAATTAGCAAGTAGAGTAGAAATCTCCTCATTAGGAATCTTCCTTTTATTAGAAACAATATCCTTCATATACTTTGAATAAGGAGACAACTTAATAGCATCAGCCAAAGGAATTTGCAAGAATAAAGGTTTCATCCACTCACAAAACTTGTTGTAGTGTTCCTCCTCCTTTGACTTGTGTTTCTTACCTAGAAAAGACATAGGTTTCTGCACCCAAGGTTCTCTCTTTACCATGTTTATTAGAAATAAAATCTTCCTTGGTGTACCTAGTGTTCTTAGTGTGCTTCTCAGATTCTTCCTCACCTTCCTCCTTATCAGGAGACTCATTTTTATCATTACCACTCTCAGTTTCAGCATCAGAGACAGATATACTATTAGGATCTATAGCAGGTTCAAGTGGTTCCTCAACTACTTTATGTTTCTTTTTCTTTCTCTTACGAGGACTACCACTATCCTCACCTTGTTGAGAATCCCGCTCTATTATATTAGGGTGTCCTTCAGGATATAAAGGATCTTGAGTAGCTATACCACTCCTAGTTCTAATTCCATAAGCATGTTTATCTCGTGAAGCATTAACTAGCATATCCTTTTGTACCTTAGCAAGTTGATCAAGTTGGGTTTGAACCATTTGAAAGTGTTTACAAAGCATTTTAATATCATTAGAAGTTCTTTCCACAATATCTTTCAACTCATGGATAGCTCTAGAGTTTTCCAATAAATGATTCTGAACTTGTTTATTAAAATACTCTTGTTTAACAATAAAAGTGTCAAGTTCCTCTAAACATTGATCAGGAGGCTTACCATAAGGAATATCACCTTCATCAAAGTGTTGGAGAGAGTGTACCTCAATAGTAGATGAGTGGGGAATTGTCTTACATAATTCTTCTATAGGAGGTAGATTCTTCATATCTTCAGCTCTAATACCTTTCTCCTTTAGACACTTCTTAGCTTCTTTCATCACTTCATCATTTAATGCAATAACTCCCCTCTTCTTTGTTGTTGGTGCTAGAATTGGTTCTGGCGTAACTGGTTCAGGAGTAATAGGCTCAGGTGCATTCAGCTCAGTTGAAGTCCAATCATCATAATTCTTGCTTATATTGGTCATTAATTCTTCAGCATCTGTAGGAGTCCTTTTCCTGAAAACACAATCAGCAAAGCTGTCTAGGTAGGTTCTAGAATCATAAGTTAGTCCATTATAATAAATATCAAGAAGCTCATTCTTAGGCAATGGACATCCAGGATGTGCATGAATCAAGGAATAAAATCTTTTCCATGACTCAGGCAATTTCTCTTCTTCTCCCTGTTTAAAATCAAAAAGTCTCTGCAAAGCAGTATGTCTAGCACTAGGAGGAAAATATTTCTGGAAGAAAAAAGCAATCAAGCAATCAGGGCTATCAATGGAACCAGCAGGTAATCTATTAAACCAAGCCCTAGCTTCTCCTTTTAGTAAAAAGGGAAGATCTTAGCAACAAAGTACTTGCGCATCTTAAAATCATCAGAGAACATAGCACTCATAGTAGAAAGCTCATTCATATGAGCCACAACACTCTCATTTTCAGTACCACGAAAAGGTTCTTTCTCAACAATATCTAAATAAAATAAATCAAGAGAGAAATCATAATCTTCATCATTAATATCTATGGGAGAAGTGGCAAACTTAGGATCAGAGGATAACTTAGGCATAATAGCACGTCTAGCAAGGAGACTCTTCATAGCACTAGTGTCATGTGTGTTTCGGCACTCTTCAACAAAATCATCAGTGAACTCAATGTAAACATCATTAATATCATAACTCTCACTAGCCTCAGGTGAGCTAAGAGGTGTAACAATGTCTTCACTAGGAGTTTCGGTATTTCCTAGACCAGCCATAGTAGCACATAGAAAAGGACCTAATGAACCACTCACATCAAGCACAGTAGAAGTAACATCATGAGCATCAAAAGCAGTTTCAGACTCAACAATAGTAGTAGTGTGTGTAGCATGAGTATGTGGTGGTGGTGTGACAAGCTTACTTATAACATACGGTGAATCAAGAGCAGCAGAGGTGTTCAGGATTGTACCTCTTCTTGTAGTGGATGGTAAAATAGGGAACTTTCCATCACGATACTTCCCCATGATGAAAGGAGTAGCAGTGAACAATAATATATCCAAGTGAATTCACAAATAAAGCTATGCTCCCCGGCAACGGCGCCAGAAAATAGTCTTGATGACCCACAAGTATAGGGGATCGAAACAGTCTTCGCGGTTAGTATTACCCAGTTTATTGATTCGACACAAGGTGGACCAAAGAATACTTGCAAGCCTTAACAACTGAGTTGTCAGTTTAGCTGCACCTGGAAATAGTTCTTGCTCACAGAAGTTTATCAGTAGCAACAGTTTGTAGTAGCAACAGCAACAACAACAATGAAACAGGAGCAATAGTAATAGTAATGGTAGCAGTAGGATTCGAGTGCGATAGGCATAGGGATGGATGGACGGACGTTGCATGGATGAGTCTAAACATGCAACTTCAAGATCTAGGGCATTGCAGATAAATAATAACAAGCATCCAAGTACTAAACAATCCTATGCATGTGCTCCAAATATAGGCATACGTGCTCGCAATGAGAACTTGCACAACATCTTCTGTCCAGCCAGCCCATGGCAGCGGGGCCTCTAGGAAACTACTGGCAATTAAGGTGCTCCTTTTAATAGAGCACCGGAGCAAAGCATTAACACTCCGTGAACACATGTGATCCTCACACCACAACCATCCCCTCCGGTTGTCCCAATTATTGTCACTTTGGGGCCTTTGGATCCAGACAATGATATGTGTATACAAATTATAGATAAGATAACAAACAATACTATCATAATGATTCAATAATAAGTTCAGATCTGAGATCATGGCACTCGGGCCCTAGTGACAAGCATTAAGCACAACAAGTTGCAACAAAGTCAAATAGTACAAGAGAAACTAGGCACTATGCCCTAACAATCTTATTCGATTACATGATAGAACTCATTCAATCCCTACCATCCCCAAGCCTACAGCATGGGATTACTCACTCATGGATGAGGGAAACATCGGTGGTTGATGGAGATGCGTTGGTGATGATGATGGCGATGATCCTCTCCAAATTACCCGTCCCGGCAGGCTACCAGAACGGAGTTTCTGGATCCGAATCTTGGTTTCTGGTGGCGGCGTCGGAGCGGAACTCTTTCTAGAAAACTATCGAACCCCCTCGGTTTTTAGGTCGAAAGGCAACTTATAGGCGCAGAGGGAGGCCGAGGGGGTGCCTGGGGTGGCTGCACCTCCTCGAGGCGCGACCAGTGGTGGGACCATGCCTGGGGTGGGTGCGGGCCCCCCAGACCTCCTCTCTGTCTCTTCTTATGGCTTCGTGGATCTTCTGGCGAAATATAATTTTTGGCATATTTTCCGGGATTTTTTATGATAGTTCATTTTCTCCACAAAAACAAGACACCAAGGTAATTCTGCAGAAAACAGCGTCAGTCCGTGTTAGTTGTATCCAAATCACACAAGTTTAGACAAGAAACAATAGCAAAGTGTTCGAGAAAGTAGATACGTTTTGGACGTATCAAGGACCAACGGCTACAAGCCGGTTTGATGACATCCCATCGGCCTTGTAGAGACCGATATGACCGGTAGACCGGTTGTGCAACACGAGGCATAAGTTGGAAGAACTTATCTTTGGTGCTGCCAATAGCGCTTGCCGGTTTGATCCGTGTCGGTCACGACGTCGCTGGACACTTGTGACCATGCCCACAGCAAGCAAACATCTTCGACCTCAGTGTAGTACACCACACGTTTCTTCTTGGCCTTCTGGCCTTGGATGACATTGAATACTTCCTTCTCAATCTTCTCCAACTCAGCCTCCTCCTCTTCATCGCTGCCCCCTCCTATTTGTCGTGCGGCAGCTGGTTGTCCGTGATGCCGACCTCAGACTCATTCAACAGCTCCACGAATGAATTCGGCATCATGTGAGGGTTGTAGCTGCATCGTTTGCAGGCGTCAATTTCATTAAGAAATTGCGGAACCTAGAGAAGACGATGGGCTTACCTGGTCGGCGCATCAGGTGGAACCTGGTACGCGACGGGCGGGGGATGGGAGGTCACAGGTGGAACCTGGGATGCGACGGGCGGCGACTGGGGGGTCACGGGAGAAAGTCCTGAGTGGCGCACGACCTGCTTTGTCAGGGTGCCCTTCTTCGCGACCCCCGCATTGGCGCCCTACTTGGCACGCGGCGCAGATGCAGCCTGCGACGCACTGGTGTTCCCCAGCTGCTTCCTCTTCGGAGCTTTGCCGACGCCGGGGTGGCTGGCTAGAGCGGCGGCGGGAGGGGGGGGGGACCAGATCCAAACTGAGCGGCAGTGGGGGTTGCCTGCGGCGGTGCGGCCTCGGCATTGGCTGGCGGAACCTCCATGGGCTCCATCGGTTTAGATCCAGTGGACTACGGTGCCGGAAAGTGCGTTGGATGGGAGATCAACAACGGCGTCGACACGAAATCGGGAAAGAGGAGAGGTGAAATGTCCGTCCCACGCGAATGGCTCTCGCGGTACAGGGCTCACTCAGTTCGACCTCGCACACCGAACATGTAGTGTCTCGCCGTTCAGTTTCTCCATAAACGGTAAACCAGAATACAATTTCATCACCTTATACGGGTGTCACTAGATCGACTGACTTTCCCGGTAACGGAAAGCTTATTTTACAGTTTTACTGTGTTTACAGTTATTGTTAGAGTTACTCTAAGAGCCTCAGGGAGCTAAATGCATGTTCCATGACGTGTCATCTTAACCACCACATGCGGCGACACTATATAACACCAAATTCTTGTTAAAAAACGGAGGCACTCCTATCTAAACAACCCTAAACTAAGAGCAACTCCAGTAGTCATTGTATATTTCCCCGACAAAACGCGTATGCAGCATGCGCGATTAAAATATAGCGCACCACGCGCGAATCTCCTCCGATTAAGGCCCTAAAGGTACGCGCTAAATTTGCAGCACAAACCCTTCTAATATACGATTTTACAACAAATATAATAAAAATAGATCTAGAAATTAGACGAAAATACATTATATAGAATAGAAAAAAAAACTATACATAGATCATAGTACAGAAAATAGTAGAAATTAGTACAAACTAGTACTCCTTCCGACCCATATTAATTAATTTGGATTTATCAAAATTTGAATGAATCTATGTACTAAATAGTGTTAAATCTAGATGAATGTGAGTCAACTAATATGGGTCGGAGGAGGAGGGAGTAGTAAAATCTAGTTCTAGTTGGCCGATGTCGTGTCCAACACCGAGCATCGACGACAAACAGTCTATTCAACGGGATCGTCGTTGGATATGGTCGTCAGCCGGCGCCTCGATGAACCTTGTCCGCCGGGCGCTGGTCACAACGGGTGTTTCAGTGCCCAACACGATGCGTGTTCCCCCTGGCTGCTGGTCACAGTCACAAGAAGCAAGAACATGAACATCCGAGGATGATATCTGACACTGCTGTCTCCGGATGCCGACTGCATATTCTCTGTGCACAGACATCTTAGCTGACAGTGTCTTGTGTCGTGTCTTCTCTCCTCCTGAGCCTGAACAGGAACCTCTGCACATTCAGGAAGGAAGCAGAGAAGGCCATGAGGAGTGACAGACAGCGATAAACAATACTACTCCAAGATTGAGACAGTGACGGACAGGGAGGGAGGGAGGAGCAATTTGGTCACGCACGCACATTGCTGCCAACCACCGGCAACTAACAGTTTGGTGTAGTGCTTGCTTGTGTTTGGTGGATCTGAATCACTCCGGCACCACCTCTTTCCCCCACGCCTCCCCTTCTTCTCCCCACCCCCCTATCATCGGCAGCAAGAAGGGGCAGGGCTCTCGAATTCCCTCCCATGGCCGTCACCAGGATACTTGACAGCCTCGCCGTCGCGGCAAACGGCGCCGGAGGCGTGCTGCCGCTCACCTTCTTCGACGTGCCCTGGATCTTCACGGGCCCCGTCGAGCGCGTCTTCTTCTACCCATACCCGCACCCCGCACACCAATTCACCTCCACGCTCCTCCCCCGCCTCGTCTCCGCCCTCTCCGCCGCGCTCCGCCAATTCTACCCTCTCCTCGGCCGCGTCCGACCCTGCGCTGACGGCCACGGGTACGAGTTCTGCTCGGGCGATGGGGACGCCGTCCAGCTCACCGTCGCCGAGAGCGACGACGACTTCGAGGACCTGTCCGGGGACGGGCCAAGGGACGTCGCCAGGCTCTACTCCCTCGTGCCACGCCTCCCGCCGCCGGGGGACTACGAGGGGTTCGCGCTCGCGGCCGTGCAGGTGACCGTGTTCCCCGGGCGCGGGGTCGCTGTCGGCGTGTCGATACACCATGTCGCCTGCGACGATTCCAGCTACATGCATTTCGTCAAGACGTGGGCTGGCCACTGCCGTGTGGCCATCGCCGGGACGGAGGAGGCGGTGCCAGCGCCACCGTTCTTGGACCGTGCCGTTGTCAGGGACCCCGACGGCCTTGCCGCAAGGACGCTCGACGAAATGCGGCAGCTGGCGGCCAGCGGACCTCCTCCTCCGCCTCCTCCCGGACCGCCGCCGCCGAAGCTGGTCATCGCGTCCTTCACGCTCGCCCGCGCCTGCATCGACAAGCTCAAGCAGCGCGTGGCCTCGAACGCCCAGGACGCGGCGGCGGCCGGTGCTGTCCACTGCTCCGCGTTCACGGTGGCGTGCGCGTTCGCGTGGGCCTGCCTGGCGCGCGCGGGCGCCGCCGCCGGCGACGAAGGCGACCGCGCGCACCTGCTGTTCTCGGTGGAATGCCGGCGCCGCCTGGCCCCGCCGGTCCCGCAGGGGTACCTCGGCAACTGCCTGCGGCCCTGCTTCGTGGAGGTCGCCACGCGCGACCTGCTCGCCGCCGACGGCGTGGCCACCGCCGCCGCGGCGATCGGCGCGTCCATCAGGGCGCTGGACGACGCGGGGGGCGTGATGGCGGGCGCCGAGGGCTGGTTCCAGAAGATCCTCTCGCTGGTGCCGCGCCGGCCCATGTCCGTGGGCGGCTCGCCGCGGTACGGCGTGTACGACACGGACTTCGGGCTGGGCCGGCCAAGCAAGGTGGAGCTGGTGTCCATCGACAAGACGCCCGGCACCGTGTCGCTGGCGGAGGGCACCGACGAGGGGCAGCGCGGGATCGAGGTCGGCGTCGTGCTGCCGGAGGCCGAGATGGCGCGCTTCGCCTCCTGCTTCTCCGATGGCCTGCTGCAGCTATGAGATCCTGCACATGTCACATGTGGTCAGCTGCAGCACTTGTTTTTTCGCTGTTCATATTGCAAAGAAAAGAAATGCAAATTCTTGCTCTTCTTATACGAGTACTAAATTGTACTACTCCCTCCGTCCAAGAATAGATGTCTTGTGTTTTTTAAATTTTGGATGAATCTATATACTAAATAGTGTCTAGATTCATTCAAATTTTGACAAATTTGAGACATCTATTTTAGAACGGAGGGAGTAGTATATTTGAGAGATGGATATATAGTTAAATAAAATGTCAATTCAAGGAGTGGCAAATTAGCATCGTTAGCGATCGTGTGTGCATCATGGCATGAGCTAGCGCTGGCGCATCATTTTCAGGTTAGGTTATGAGTGCCAAACTTCACAAGAATTGGCTGGAAAGGTCTCCCAATAATGTTCGTTACGTTACGTGTGTGCATCACGGAATGAGCTTTCGGTGGTGCACCCAGCGAAGCAAACACCAATGGCATCGCCTTCACATCCACCAGTAGCTTTTATTCTTCTTTTTTTCTTTCCTAATTTTATTATGTGGCCTCAGGAATTGCTCTTTTGTCTTCTTTTCTATTTGATTTATATTACTCCAAGAAAATATATACTTCCTCAATTTCAAAATATAACATGTTTTAGCTTTGTGAAGCTAATGTATCTAGACCCCCTTTAGTATATAGGTTCGGAGAGGTTGGGAGTGAACCTACACACTAAAAAGAATCTATATTCATTAACTTCATGCTAGGGCACATCCGATGTTTTTATATATTGGCGCCAATGATCCGACGAGGCTGTCGTTAGAGGAGCTGTCATCAACAGATCTCAACAGGATCCTTAGGCCGCTGATAAGCCCGAGAGCTAATGAAGCCCTTCCGGCGTAATCGTCGACTACGCCATACATCGTAACCAAATTTGTACCTGAGGTAAGGCCCTTTGTCATATTTGTTCCTTCTTAGCGCTGCTACAAGCGTTTTTTTGCCATGGTTGATGTGGCGATCTTTTTCTTGCAGGAGTTGAATGTGGAGAACATGATCCCTCCATTGCAGGAGTTGAAGGTCAAATCCAAGGAGGTACTCAGTCAATTCCATCGGGAAATGTTCTTGAAGGACACGACGCTAGAGGATGTTGATGCGTTGGCGGAGGCGCTCGCAGGGGATGCACCTGCGGAATACAATAAGGCACAGAAAGGCACGGGTGCATCCCTCGGGCTGGCGATGGCGTAGGCTTGTGGCGTCCAATTGGATGTCAGCGAGGCCACCTCCAAGATGCCCGTGGCAGCAGATGGTTCTGAGGTATCATTCGCTCCTTTTGCTTCTTTCTACAAGAAGTATGGCCCGTGGCTCATAGAGCTGCTCACGAAGTACTCGATGGAGCAGAAACGATTGGTCGCGGCACAAGCCATGGTGATGGAGGCTGCCATGGACGCCATGAAGCCCTCGGGTGCTTCTGCATAGTCGCATGTTTAGCTTCCCGTAGTTGTTGCCTAGGAGTAGTTCGTTGTCATTAACCGTGGTCATGCGGATGTGTGGAAGTCAAAAGCAGAAAAAGCTGCTGAGAGGGAGAAGTATCCCCTCGAAGAGTTTGCGCAAATTGGTGAGCAATTGCAACGTAAGCAGGGTTCAACCATCCGGTCTTTACTGCTATTGCCTGTTTTGTTGACTGACTTGTTGTTCTTGTAGTTGTGAATCACATTCCGCGGGAAGAGAAAGAGCAAATCGACATTCGGCTGAACTGCCTCACCCAGCAGGAACTGGAGGCTAGAGGATTCTTCTGGATGGACCGAAACCGAGCGATCATGGTGGCAACAATATATGACCGAGTTCACTAGGTGCTTCGGGTGCTAAAGAGCATGAGGTCAGCACTTGCATCAATTTGCAACGCCATGTTCCCTCTGGACGAGGCTGCGTCCAACATGCTAGGGTTGCTTCAGAAGTTCCGAAACATGGGCGCGGTGAAGGAGTGCATGCGCCAGCAACTTGTCACGGGTGCCAAGGTTGCATTGTCCCTTGTGCGCCTGCTTCACCCGGATATGGATCTGGCGGAGATAGTGGCGGGCCACCTGTTCCTCCAGAGGGCATGTCATGGAACATGCGACCCTATTATTGCGCGGTTGCCTAGCCTGCCGAGGATATTTTTCGATTGTTCAACGATCACACCAATGTTATTCTTCGGCGACGGTAGTGGTTAGATTTCCTATGTAGGAAATATACAAGATGTAAATGTTGTATAGTTTTGACTGGGCGACTAAACCCTTGTAACGATTGTGCATGTTATGCGTTTCAATTGTATGAATAAGCATGCCCTTTTCGTTAGCCTGATGCTCTGCCGATCTCAGCTCCTTGCCGGCCTGTCAATTGAGTTGCAACTGGGCTAGAGTTTACAAGGGTTTGATTGCATAGTTAGCTACTCAAGTGGATGAAATAGTGGTGAGCCAACGAGGTCGTCAGGTGAGGCATAGCCGCCGAGTATAATTTGCGTGATAAAATGTAAGGGAGAAAACATATTGGGCGAGGGACTTAGCTTTATTTATTGCTGAATATTAGATATATATTTTGGCTGAGTAGCCTTATTAAAAGTAAATACATCTAGGGGTAGAAGCATCACAGCTGCGCAACGTTTCAGGGGTTGGAGTATGTTACTTCGGATTCTACATCCTTGAGGCGATAGGCGCCACCCGAGATCACTTCGGTGACCACATAGGGTCCCTCCTATGGGGACTCGAGCTTCAGATGCCCTTTCTGCTTGAGTCATAGGATGAGGTCGTTCTCGACGAAGGACCTTGGTCGCAGCCATCATATGTGGTAGTTGTGGAGGCTCTGTTGGTACACTGTCAAACGAACAACGACAATGTCGCGTGCCTCGTCCAGTAGGTTGATGGAGTCTTCAAGTGCGGCCATAGATTCGGCCTCGCTGTAAGCGATGACCCGCTGGGCCTTGTAGCGCACTTTAGCTGGTAGCACCGCCTCGGCACCGTGCACCATGAAGAAAGGCGTATAGCCTGTGGAGCTGTTTGGCGCCGCTTGTTCGAGAGGTCGCAGGAGCCGCTTCTTGATGTCATTGCATATGAGGCCGTTGGCCTTTTCGACTTGATCGTTGTTCTGAGGGTGTGCGAACGAGGCATAACTGATGTTGATGCCAAGGTTGTCGCAGAAGTCTTGGAACACATTCAAGGTGAAGTTTGTTCTATTGTCGGTGATGATGTTGTGCGGCACCCCGAACCTGAAGACGATGGACTCAAAGAACTTGATGGCGGTGGTGCCAGTCTAGTTGGTGATGGGCGTGGCCTTAATCCACTTGGTGAACTTGTCAACAGCGACGATGAGGTAGACGTAACCTCCGGGTGAGGACCTTTGCAGCTTGCCGACCATGTAGAGCCCCTATTGCGCAAAGGGCCAGGATAGCGATATTGGCCGCAACTCCGTGCCAGCGCATGTGCCTTGTTGGCGAACCGTTGGCAGGAGTTGCACCTCTTGACTATGCTCTTGGCATCGCACATCGTCGTTGGCCAGTAGAATCTATCCCGTAAGGCTTTGGCGACTAGGGCACGATTGCCTGCGTGGTGGTCGCAGATGCCTTCATCGATATCAAGGAGGATGCTCCTTCCGTCACCGTTGGTAACGCATCGCTGGAGGACTCCGGTAATGCTCCGTTTGTAGAGCTTGCCATTGATTATGGTGAAGGCCTTTGAACAACGAGCGATGTGTTGCGCGTCCATTGGATCTTTTGGCAGCTTCTTGCTTAGTAGGTACGTAATGTATGACTGAGTCTAGCATGGCTCAATCATCATGACCTCCATGAGGCTTTCGATTGAAATGTCTAGCCCTTCTTATTCGGGTGCCTCGGATTATTCGGGTGGCGTATCCCCCGAGTGTGTTGCTATGTCAGTCGTGTTCTTGGGTGGTTTGTTCTTGATGGAGCGCTCACATATATGTTCCAGGAACACGCCTGGTGGAACTGGAGCATAGGTGAAGCCAATGTTGACGAGTTTATCAGCTTCTTCATTGCTTTTGCGGCCAACATATCGGAGATCACAACCATCAAAGCCTTCTTCGAGTGCGTTGTAGGGGTCACGATAGCCGATCATGTTGTCATTGACAACGTCGCACTGGTGCATCATTTTCTGCACGGCGAGGTTGTAGTTTCCATAGATGACCAGTCGAGTGGTTTCGCAGACTTTGGCCATCCGCATCCCGTGGAGCAGGGCCTCGTATTCTGCTTCATTGTTGGATGCGCGGAACCGCATTCGGAGTACGTACCGCATCTTGTAACCGTACGGGGATGTTAGGATTACTTTGGCTTTGACTCCTTCTTGGCGCTTGGATTCGTCGAACTGCATCTTCCAGACCCTCGACAGGTCTGGTGTGTCTGTAAGTTGGAGTTCCATCTAGTGGACAAGGAAGTCCGGAAGCACCTGGGATTTGATGGCGGTGCGCCGCTCATAGATGATGTCTCGCGGGGACAGATCTATGACCTAAAGGGCCACCCGCCCTGTTGATTCAGGGTTGTTGAGGATGTTTAATAGTGGTGCGTCGTTGACTACTGTGAGACCCTGACGCATGGCTTAATAGGATTGATAGTATACCCATACCAACAAGTTGCAGCTTCTTTTCGAAAGCCCATTTGAAAAGAACTCTGAGGTTAAGCGAGCTTGTCCTGGAGCAATTTGAGGATGGGTGACCGGCCGGGAAGTGGATACCGGGTGCGCACGAGTGAGGACAAAGTGCACAGAAAAGACTAGTGTTGGTCTGTGGGGTTAGTCTAGAGACCCTATTAAGCTGCCATGAGTGACAGCCGCTGGTGCGGCAAGGCCGGGATGTTACAAGTGGTATTATAGCCTACCCTCATGATTACATGGGCGTGTGCGAGTCAGTGGCGGACATGTGGAGCATGGCACGTGTGGTCCGGAGTGGACACAACATGGAACATGTGCCGGCACTGAACGCACATACGTGTGCCAAGAGGGGACATTTCTGGCTTATGGTTGATCAACGAGGGCATCGATCTTCTAAAGGTGGGTGTATGTGAGACCCTGGCACATGGCTTAATAGGATTGCTAGTATACCCATACCAACAAGTTGCAACTTATTTCCGGAAGCCCGTTTGAAAAGAACTCTGAGGTTAAGCATGCTTGGCCTAGAGCAATTTGAGGATGGGTGACCTATTGGAAAGTGGGTACCAGGTGCGCACGAGTGAGGAAAAAGTGCGCAGAAAAGACTAGTGTTGGTCTGTGGGGTTAGTCTAGAGATCCTATTAAGCTGCCAGGAGTGACAGCCGTTGGTCCGGAGAGGCCGGGGTGTTACAACTACCACGATCTGGTGCTCCTGGAAGTAGTGGCGTAGTCGACGTGCCATCCTGAACACATCATAGGCTAGCTTCTGGTAGTGAGGGTACCTCTGCTTTGTTAGTGTAAGTAACCCGTCGAGGTAGTACACTGGGCATTGTACCCCATGGGTCTTTCCCTCTTCGGATCTTTCAACGACAAGCATGGTGATGACCACCTGGTGTGTCACGGCTATGTACAACAACAACGGCTCCTTATCCTGAGGTGTCACCAGTACTGGTGAAGTTCATACCAGGCGCTTGAGGTCTTCTAATGCCTCTTGAGATTCCACGGTACACTCGAACTTCTTCGTATTATGGAGGAGTTGGTAAAAAGGGAGAGCCTTTTTTCCCATTGGACTTATGAATAAGCCGAGCGCTGCGATTCGCCCAGCTAGCTGCTAGACACCCTTGATATTCTTTGGCTTCTCCATGGCCAGTATGGCCTTTATTTTCTTTGGGTTTGCTTTGATTCCCCTTGCGGAGATAAGGTACCCGAGTAGTTGGCTAGAGGGGACGCCGAAAGTGCACTTTTCCGGGTTCAGCTTGATCATGTATCTGTCGAGGTTGTCAAACGTATCGTGGAGATCATCGACCAACGTCGTGGACTCCTTGGTCTTGACCACTATGTCATCGACATAAACTTGGATGTTGTGACCAAGATGACTTTAGAGGCAGGCCTTCATGCACCGTTGATAGGTTGCGCCTACGTTCTTCAGCCCAAAGGGCATCGTTTTATAGTAGTAGACCCCGAATGGCGTGATGAAGGCCATTTTCTCTTGGTCCTCCACCTTCATCCGAATCAGGTGGTATCCTGAGTAGGCATCAAGGAAAGAGAGGCGCTCATACCCCACAGTTGAATTGATGATTTGATCAACCCGAGGTAACAGGAAGTGTTCCTTCGGGCAGTGCTTGTTCAGGGCTGTGAAATCCACACACATACGCAGGATATTTGTGTCCTTTTTTGACACCAGCACTGGGTTAGCCACCCACAAGATCTCATTGATCTCTTGGATGAAGTTGGCATCGAGGAGTTTGTTGACTTCCATTCCGACCACCTTGTATCATTCTCCGGACAGTCGAGCATCGACTGCTTGAATGGCAGTGTGTCAGGGTGCACGTTGAGCGCGTGCTCAGTGAATTCCCTGGGAACTCCTAGCATGTCTATAGGTGAAGATTTCCCAGCACTCACGAAGGAATTAGACGACCGCGAGTTCCTATGCGAAACTCAAGTTGTTGGCGACGAGGGCCGTCTTTGCAGGGTCCGTCGGGTGGACCTGGATCTGCTTGTTATTGATTGTGGATCAGTCTAATGATTGGCCAGGTGCATTTTGCTTGGTCACATGGGGGAGGCTGGTGTCTGTTGACTCCTTTAGCCTTGCGAATTCCTCCTGCATATCGAAGGATTGGGAGATTTTGTTGAATTCCTTGATACCGCTATAGGATCTGGTAAAGCTCCCGGGAATAGTGATGATGTTGTTTGGTCCTCACATTTTTAGCAGGAGGTACGCGTAGCGCGGCACTGCCAGGAATCTCACGAGTGCTATGCGACCGAGGATGGCGTGGTATTGTGATGGCAAGTCGTCCACCTCGAATTTGAGTCGTTCACGCCTGAAGTTCTTGGGGGTGCCAAAGATGACATCCAACCAGATTTTTCCTAGGGGTAAACTCTCTTTCCTGGGACGATGCTGTGAAAGGTTGTGTCAGATGCCTCTAGGCTGGAGATCGGGATCCACATGGCTTCCAAGGTGCTGGCGAGCATGAGGTTGATTCCACTGCCGCTGTACATAAAGACCCGACTCATGTCTAACTCCCCTATATGCGCCTTGAGCACCAGGGCAGAGTGGCCTAGGCGAGGTGATTTGGCGAGGGTGATCGGATCGATCGAAGGTGATGTAGGATTCAGAGCCGCTGAGGTACTCAGGCACAACCGGTGGGAAGGTGACGACCAATTTTATTTGGAGGGTGATCGTCTTCTGGATCATGTTGGATGGGCACCCCTTCTGGATCATGCCCATAGTTCCCAGCGCGTGCGGGTACTAGTCTCTTCCATTGTTCTGTGCTGGTGCAGCCGCAGGCTATGCGGGTCCTCTAGGTGGTGGCGGTGGGGCACCATGTGCAATGGGTCCTAGGACGGTGTCGTACCCTTGGTTAACCGCGTCACATTGTAGCTGGGCATATCCGTCGTGGAGCTTTTGAAACTCTTGACAGTCCTTAAGCCAGTGACTGGATTTCTTCTTGCCGTCCTGTTTATAAATGTAGAAGTTTATGTTACAGGGACCCGGCAATTTCTCCATGGCAGAGGGTGCATCGTCGCGGGTGCGGTGCTGCCATGATTGTGTGTTTTTTCGCTATCGTGGTAGCTGCTGCTGCGGTTGCCTTCGTTGTGGCGGTCGACGTAGCCAGCCGCGACCATGTCGACATCTTCACGGTCTTCTTAGCCACGCATTCTCCTTTTTCCTCGGCGGTCACGCCTACGGCTGAGAACTTCGGCTTTGTACAACCTAGCTCTTCCCTGAGCTTGCGGCATCGCACGCCACCGTTGAATGTGTTGATTGCCCGCTCCTCGGAGATGTCCTCTGTAGAGTTCTTGATGATGGAACATCGTTGGATGTAGGAGCGGAGCGGCTCGTTAGGCTTCTCACAGCAAGTGCATAGCTCTTCGATTGAGGCTGGCTTATTGTATGTGCCCTTGAAGTTGCGGACAAAACTGTAGACTAACTCTTCCCAGCCGCGGATGGATCCAGGAGGGAGATTAGTGAGTCAGGATCTTGCCGCACCCTTCAGTTGCAGCTAAAGGCATTGCATGGCTGTGTTCTTGCTTCTGCCATGGCACTTGACTGACGATATGTGGTCGTCTAGCCAGATCTTCAACTCCTACAGGCCGTCGAACTTCGAATTGTCCGAAGGAAGTTTGAAGCCCTTAGGCATCCGCGATTGCCGTATGGCTCGGCTAAAGCATCTGGAGCCACCGAGCTCTTTGTCTTCGTCTTCCGACTTGGTGGAGCACGCGTGTTTGGCACTCATCTTGTTGACTCTGCGCTGCGTGAGCTTGTCGCGAGCGTCATAGTTGCGTCTCGTCCACCGTGGGCTACGGCGTTGCCGCGACAGGTTGTGTTCATCCTCATCGAAGGAATACGAGCGGTTCCGTCACCGTGGTTTTCTTTGGTTTCAGAGTTGCCTCTCCGGTCAGCGCGGCTCTTACGAGACCGAGGCCCGCAATAGCGGACCGGTGAACGGCGGATCGCGTATCCCCGGCTGGTGGTTGGTTGGTCAACAGGTACGAGGTAGCTGCAATGATCGCGGTCTGCGGTGGTTTGAGCATCACATTACCCTGTGATTCCATCGACATGAATGACAGGTCGAGGACCTTGGTGGCTTCACGTTTTGCTTCCGGGCCCAAGCGCTCTAGCCGAGAATTCCTTTTGTGGGCGTCGTTGCCATTTCCATTGGAGGAGGACCCGCTGATGGAGGAGAGCGCTTCCTGTCGGGCGCTCAATTCGTTGGCTACCTGCTGGCGTTGCTCTAGTCGAGCATTCACGCCTGTTGGCGATGGTATTCCTTGACGAGGAGCTAGTGGTAGGCCATCAGCATATCGCGAGATGCGTATTCTGGCAAGGGGTTACCCCTGAGGGCCTCCCTAACATGTTCCCACCCGACATCGCTCAGACAGATCTTAGGACGACCCGGGTCGCCACTGTTAGTGGAGTTGGGATTGGTTGGATTGCCGTCGTTGGGGTTTGGAGAGTCACCTCTGTTTTCGGCCTTGGGGTTTGGCAGATCAGTCCCGTTGTCGTCGCTATCGTGAGCATCGTCGTTGATGACACCGGCTCACATGTAGCGGCGAGGGAGGTCGTTGCTCCCGAAGCTTTCCTATCTGAAGCCGCATGCCTCCTCGCCTGATAGAGGATCAAATAGATCAGAATCGTAACGGTTGTCGCTATCCGAGTTGTAAACCGGCATAAGCGCGAGTGCGTTCAGCGTGCTGATCGGGGGTGTCCATTGGGTAGGTGCGATCGCCAATGGCGTCACCTCCTCAGGAAGGCGAAGCATGCCGATCTTGCCGACCTAGAAGCATAGGCTCCCGATCATCATGTCGACTCCGTCTCCTACAAAATCAAAGGCCGGACGCGTTGCCGGCGAGTGGATGATGAATTCGATGGTGCTGAAGAGGATACGATTCTCCGACGCCGAGGAGTCGAAGATCATGGGTGATGGCAACATCAACGCTCTCATTTTCCACAGACGGAGCCAATTGATGAGGGTTCAATTCGTCAATGCCTATTGTTATGGATTTGGTTTTTGAGGAAGAGAGTTGCACTAGAGATCGCGTTTGGCTAACAGACAAGCAACACGAGACACAAGGTTTACCCAGGTTCATGCCACTAGAAGGAAAACCATACTGATGCTTGTCTTCTCTTGATTAACGACGAAACCGATGATTACATGAGTGCGCAGATGTGATCTGGCAAGTGTGTTCTAGGGTTTTCCTTATCCTACTCGACGCTCCCTCCTGGCTTTTATATGAGAAGGCCAGGTCTCGGGATAAAGTCGAGTCGGTTACATATTAAGTTTTTATCCTTTAAGATTTCTATCTAAAGCTAGCCGTATTTTCGAAGGAATCGCCTCCTCTGTGGGTCTGGGTCACCCGAATTCTTACCGGGTTTCGTCATCAGTTATGGATCATCACGTGGGCTCCGTTGGGCTGGACCGGATAGACTAATATTGGATAGCCGACATACCCATGTCAGAGAGAGTATTATTATGTGGCCTCGGGAGTACAGAAAAATTCTATTTGCATGAAACGTTTTTTATATGTGGTGGAGTAGTAAAAAAATCTGGGTGGAGTTTTTCCGTACCGTAGGGTGACGGTTCCGTAATTAGCGCATGTCAGTTTCAGGCGATTTTGAGGCGATCGCGATCTGGTTTCTCGTCGGGCCCTGATCCCACCGGCGATCATTGTGATCTTCCCACACCTCGCCGGGGGGAGGACCTCGGACTTCTGGTAGCTAGTAGTTCTCTGTAGGGCCTCAGTCCCATCCACTTCCATAAGCCTTTTGCGAGTGTCTAGGGCCTGCGATCGTAAAACACTGTGACCTAGTTTTCCGTCGCTCTCGGTTTGTGTGATAGACTGGAGGGAGATGGAGAAGGGGAAGGGAATTGGAGGTGAGGGATTGGACAACGTGGAAGGGTTGATGAAGGGCCTGAAGCTGTCGGAAGCTGAGATGGCAGGGGTGAAGATCGGGGGTGCATCAGAGGGATCCTTGGGAGATTGGAAATCGAAGGCCATTGGGAAGCTTTTTTCGGAGAAGCAGGCATACGATGAGGCGGTGGGCAATGCGTTGGGACCGGTGTGGTGCCCGATGAAGGGGGTGGAGTGCAAGGATTTAGGGGATAACATCTTCCTGTTTACTTTCAACCAGATTGGAGGGAAGAGGAAGGCACTAGAGGGCGGCCCATGGATGTTTGACAATGAGCTTCTGGTGCTGGAAGATTTTGACCCAGGGAAGGGGGTTGATGTTGGAGATATGCCCTAGAGGCAATAATAAATATAGTTATTATTATATCTTTGTGTTTATGATAAATGTTTACATTCATGCTATAATAGTATTAACAAGGAAACATTGATACTTGTGTGATTTGTAAACTTAATTTGAAGTCCCTAGTATAGCCTCTATACTTCACTAGCTTGTTGGTTGATTAATGATTGTGGTTTCCCTATCATGAACATTGAGATGTTATCAACAACAAGATCATATCGTTAGGAGAATGATATGGTGGACATACTCCTATAGATAAGCGTAGCATAAAGATCAAGTCATTTCAATAGTTCAATTGCTATATGCTTTCTGATACATAGTAACCTAATTCCTTCGACCATGAGATCATGCATATCACCTTTACCGGATGGATGCTTTGATGACATCAAACACCACACCGCAACTGGGTGGCTATAAAGGTGGCATTGAGTGTTTGGAAAGTATTGGTTGAGACACATGGATCAAGAGTGGGATTTGTCCATCCACATGACGGATAGATATACTCTGGGCCCTCTCGGTGGAATGTCATCCAATTAGCTTGCAAGCATGTGACTTGGTCACAAGGGATCACATATCACGGGAACGAGAAAAGAGTACTTATCAGTAACGAGGTTGAACTAGGTATGCAGAGATACCGACGATCATAACCTCGGATAAGTAACATATCGTGAGACAAAGGGAAATTGGTATCGTATGTAAGTGGTTCATTCGATCGCAAAGTAATCGTAGAAATATGTGGGAGCCATATGAATTTCCATATTCCTCTATTGGTTATTGTTCGGAGAAGTGTCTCGATCATGTCCGCATAATTCACGAACCGTAGGGAGACACACTTAAGGATTCGACGTTGTTTGAGTAGTTATGGTATTATGAGAAAGAGACCGAATGTTGTTCGGAGTCTCGGATGGGATCCGGGATATCACGAGGTGATCCGGAATGGTCCGGAGAATAAGATTCATATAAGGAAAGTCCCGTTTCGGAGTTCGGGAATGATTCCGGTGATTTCATCGGGAATGTTCTAGAATGTTCTAGAAGGTTCCGGATTGTCCGGCACTCCGGGGGGGAGGGGTACATGAATGTGTCATTGCATATTGGAATGATTGCATCATGTACTAAGTGTTCTTGCTGTCCCAAATAAAGGATTAAATTGAATCCTAAAACAGAAAAGTCAAATGTCCAGTTTGAAAGTCAAACGGCTAAAACAAGAAACTGTGGGAAACAAGCAAGAGGAGTTGGAACCGACTTGGAGGAGGAGTTTCTCTCCTCCAAGCCGGCGGCCATCCCTAGGCCGAGTTGGGGAGGGACTCCCTCCCTCCCTGGCGCGCCAAGCCCCCTCCCATCTATATAAGGAGGGGCAGGGCTCCCCTCCTAGCACACACAAGTTCCTATCTTCTACCTCCGGTTTAGAGCCGTTTGGGTTTAGAGCTTCTAATTGCTTTAGCCTTCGGTTTAGAGCCTTCTAATTGGTTTAGAGCCTTCTAATTGGTGTGTCTAATTACTAGACCACTAATAGCCTCTCTCATACTCCACCATACTCGCACCGGCTTAAGGCGAAGCCCTGCGGGATTTCCCCTCTACTTCCGGTACCACGCCGTTGTGCTGCCGGAATCGCGAGGAGAGTGCTACAACCTCTGCTGCCTGCTGGAACAAGGGAGAGGAAGGTCTTCGTCGAGTACCGAACGTGTGACCGACTGCGGGAGCGCTACCGGAACGCAGCGCCGGAAGGATCGTCTACACGATCTTGAGATCGGAAAGAGTACGACTACATCACCCACGAGAATCCGCTCTCGTTAAACGCTTTGGAATCTTCGAGGGTAAGTTATTCCATCGACTCATTGCTACAATCTAGTAGATAGATCTTGGCTTGTTTGTTTGTATGCGATAGAAAATTTTTGTTTTCCATGCTACGAACCCCTTCAGTTGATGAGTATGAGTTTGCGCTAGTGCCAATCTGGGTGAGGGTGTATAAGCTACCGCTAGGAGAGATGACAAAAGCAAATGGGATCCTGATTGGAGACCGTATTGGGGAATTCATGGAGATGGATGGGGCCGTGGATGGTGTAGCGGTGGGTAAGTGCTTGCGGATCAAGGTGAAGAAGAAAATAGCTGATCCAATTATGAGAGGTACCATGGTGGAGGTTGGGGGAGTGGAAGGATGATATGGTGCCCACTGGAGTATGAACATCTACCAGATTTCTGCTATATCTGTGGTGTTATAGGTCATGTGGATAAAAACTGCTTGTCAAAGCTAAAAAGAGGTGAGGAACCACAGTTTGGCAAATGGTTGAGGTATGTACCACCGAGAAGGGGAAGGTTTATCCCTCCACGGAGGAGTTGGAATGAGTCGAGGGGTAGAAGGAACTATACGTTGAGCAACAGTGGGGGAGGAGGCAGAGGGAGTGATAGCTTATCCTGGAAAAAGAGCTCAGAGGGGAATGCCTATAGTAACAAGAGCACATCGGAGGGGGAGAAAGAAGTGACAAGCCCTATGAAGATAGGAGGTGGGGAGAATAGTGGGGAGGGAGTGGGTGATCGGAGCCTGGGGGAGAAGATGGATGCTTCAAGAAAATTGTCGTTTGAGGAGAAGGATGGAAAGAGAGCCGATGAAATCGCATCGGATGGGGTACAGACCGAGGATAGAGCACACGAGGGAGCTATCTCAGTTGTGGAGAGAAAAGAGCCCGAACTCCCTGTAATCTTGTAGAAAAGGGAGGTTCTAGATGCTGGGGGTGGAGAAGGGGCCGCTACTGGTACTCAAACGAGCTCGTATCACAAAGGGGAGCAGAAGAGGGGGACATTTAAATGGGTGGTGAGGGGGTCGAAAGGGAAGGGCGTTGGGCAAAGCGAGAAGAGAGAGAAGAAGAGGGGGGCAGACGATATGGAGGTTGATGAGGGGGGAAGTTCGAAGATAAATAAAGTACAAAAGATTATGGAGGGGGATGACGCAACACACAACATGTTAAAGAAAGCGGGGCTGTTGGAATAGCTCCGCGAGGTGCAATGAAATTAACAGGTTGGAATGGCCGGGGGTTGGGAAACGACTCGGCCATTCATGGGCTTCTGGACCTCCAGAAGCAGGAGAACCCTGACGTGCTCTTTGTGTCGGAGACGAAGATGAGAAAAGATAAGATAGAATGGCTGCGATGGTAGCTGGGCATGCCCAACATGATAGTAAAGGATTGTGAGGGGAAGAGTGGAGGTCTGGTGATGTTTTGGAAAAATGAGATTAATGTGAAGCTGATTGGGTTCGTCTCTAGATATCACATTGATACGGAGATTACGGAATCTGATGGCTTCACGTGGCGGTTTACTGGGATATATGGGGAGCCCAAGACAGAACTAAGGGAAAATACTTGGAAATTGTTGCGTACGTTGAAACATCAAAGTGACAAACCGTGGCTATGTATTGGGGATTTTAATGAGATTCTCCATTCATGGGAGAAGGAAGGGGGTGTACCAAAACCGCAAATACAGATGGACAAGTTCAAGGAAGCTCTGGTGGATTGTGATCTTGATGATCTGGGGTACGTAGGTGATACTTTCACCTGGAGAAACAACAGCCACACATCTGATAAGTATATTAGGGAGAGACTTGATAGGGCTGTGGCAACACGGTCCTGGAAGGAGCGCTTCCCTAGCTTTCGAGTGGTGAACGGGGATCACCGACACTCGGATCATCGGCCAATCACTGTTGACACGACGGGGGCTGTTAGAAGGAGGCAGGGTCCGGCTCGGGACCAAATGCCACACTTCGAAGCTAGGTGGCTGGAGGAGGAAGATTGTAGAGGCATTGTGGAGAACGGTTGGAAGAGAGAGGTTGACCTCCATAACCACGGAGTCTCGTCGGCGGTTAGAGGGGTGCTTGGGGAGCTTGTGGGTTGGAGTAGGAACGTGCTAGGTGATCTAGAGAGGAGAATAAAAAAAATAAAAAGGAGTTGGAGGAGTGGAGGAGGAAGGGGATCAGTAGTGAACATGTGCGAAAGGAGGAGGTGCTCCGGTTTAAACTGGGCAGACTAGAAGAGCAGCGTGAGATATACTGGAAGCAGAGGGCGCATGTCCACTGGATGAAAGAGGGTGACCGCAATACCAAGTTCTTTCATACTTATGCGTCGGACAGAAGAAGGAGGAACCTGATCAATAGTCTCAAAACGGATGATGGGGTGGTGGTGGAGGAAGAGGAGGCCATGAGAGATGTGGCAACTAACTATTTTACAAAACTTTTCACCTCCTCTACAGGTACACGAATGGAGGAGCTGATCTCCCAGGTCGACCCACGTGTGACAATTGAGATGAATGAAATGCTAGGAAAGGAATTCACTGAAAAAGAGGTTAAAGAGGCTCTAGACAGTATTGGGGATATGAAAGCTCCGGGGCTTGATGGTATGCATGCTCTCTTCTATAAAAAATTCTGGGATGTGGTGGGGGAGAAAGTGACTGAAGAGGTGCTGAACGTGCTGAACGGAGGTCCTATGCCATCGGACTGGAATGACACGTGTATTGTGCTGATCCCAAAAGTGCAAAAACCAGAAAGCATGAAGGATCTCCAGCCGATTAGCCTCTGCAATGTGGTGTATAAACTCATTTCCAAGATGTTGGCTGGCAGACTCAAATTAATTTTGGACGAGATCATTTCGCCGAACCAGAGTGCCTTTGTTCCTGGTCGGTTGATTACGGATAATATCCTTTTAGCATATGAATGTACTCACTACATGAAGACTAAGAAGAGGGGGAATGAGGGGTTTGCTGCGGTCAAGCTGGATATGAGCAAGTCTTATGATCGCGTGGAATGGCATTTTTTGGAGAGGATGATGCGGAAACTTGGGTTTGATGAAAGATGGATTAACCGGGTGATGTTATGTGTGACCTCGATCAGCTATCAGGTGCGGATCAATGGGGTCCTTTCAGAGGTGTTTGTACCAGAGAGAGGGTTGAGGCAAGGCGACCCCCTGTCGCCGTACCTCTTCCTTATATGTGCTGAGGCGTTCTCCTCTTCTTTGAATAAGGCAAAGCTGGAAGGGAAGTTAGAGGGCATTCGAAGTTGTAACAATGCCCCGAGTTTTAACCATTTGCTGTTTGCAGACGATTCCTTGGTGCTTATGAAAGCTACTAGCGAGAGTGCCAAATCCCTGCAACAAATTCTACAACTGTATGAGGTGTGCTCGGGACAAACAATTAACTTTGATAAGTCCGCGGTGATGTTTAGTGATAACACGAAAGAGGCTCAACGCAACCAAGTGCTGGAGGAATTGAAGATTAAAGCTGAGGCAAGAACGGAGAAGTATTTGGGTCTGCCTGTTTATGTGGGTAGATCAAGGAAGAAGATGTTTGAATATCTAAAGGATAGGATTTGGAAGCTGATTCAAGGATGGAAGGAGAAGTTACTGTCTAAGATGGGAAAGGACATTCTTATAAAGGCTTGTGCACAGGCAATTCCAACCTTTGCTATGTCATGCTTTGACCTAAAAAAATCCTTGTGTGAGGAGATGAGCATGATGATTTGCCGTTTCTGGTGGTCACAGCAAGATAAAGAGAATAAAGTACATTGGTTAAGTTGGGACGTTCTCACTAAACCGAAGAGTGAAGGGGGGCTCGGCTTTCGGTACCTGTATGGTTTTAATATGGCCATGCTAGCGAGACAAGGGTGGAGAATGCTCACTAATCCAGAATCATTGTGTGCTCGTGTGATGAAAGCTAGATACTTCCCAAATACCTCTGTACTGGACGCTGTACCTAGTGAGGGGATCTCATACACGTGGAGAAGTATACTGAAGGGTATCCAGCTGTTGAAGGAAGGATTGATTTGGAGAGTGGGTGATGGTACAAGCATCAATATCTGGTCAAATCCGTGGCTCTCTAGGGAGGGTTGTCGTATTCAAGTCACTCCGAGAGGCCCGTGCATTCTGACTAGGGTCAGCGAACTCATCGATCCTTATACTGGTCAGTGGGATGAACACCTTGTGCATGGCACCTTTTGGGAAATGGACGCGCGTATTATTCTGTCCACACCAATTAGGGATGAATTTGAAGACTTCCCAGCATGGCACTTTGATAGCAAGGGCGTTTTCTCGGTTAAATCAGCATATAAAGTGTATATTCAGATCCGGGATAGGGATACAAATTCATCTTCGAATAGTAAGGAGGAGAAGGAATAGTGGAGAAAAATCTGGCAACTACCCTGTGTTCCTAAGATCAAGCAGCTCGTTTGGCGGCTTGCTCATAACAACCTTCCGCTGATGACGTGGGTGAAAAGAAGGGGGATGGCATGCGACCCACTCTGCGTCTGTTGCGGCAGGCTTGATGAAGACGGGTCCCATTTGTTTCTCAAATGCAAAGATATGAAGGAGCTATGGAGAAGCGTGGGAATGGAGGAGCTCCGCCGGAGTATGAGCGCATACGACTCAGTCCCAGCTGTAATCCATGAGATCCTGAAACTAGCGGATGAGAAACGAGTTCTTATTCTCTGCATGCTTTGGCAATGGTGGTTGCAACGAAACAAAAAGAATAAGGAAGGCAAGAAGATATCTACCGCGATAGTCCTGAGACAAGCCAGGTTTTGGGCGAGAGAATGCTTGCTAAATTGCAGCGCTAAAGGTTTGAGTAGCTCAGCTGTTGCGGATCAGCGTTGGCAGAGGCCGGTGGGAGAACTGATTAAGATCAATACTGACGGCGCTTTCCAGTATGATACACGCCAGGGAGGATGGGGTTTTGTGGCAAGAGATTGCTGGGGGGAAGCTCGTGGATCTGGCGCCGGGAGAATTCACCATGCTGCTAATGCGACCCAAACGAAAGCCATGGCTTGCTGTGAAGCGTTGCATGCGATATCAACATGGGGGATGGGGAAGGTGCAGTTGGAGACGGATTCATTGATTCTAGCTCGTGCTTTGCAAAGCCCAGATTACGACCTGGCTCCGGAAGGTATTCTGTACCGAGATATGAGAACCTTCATTAGGCTAAATTTTATTTCTTGTGATGTGGCACATGTGCCTAGAGCTTGTAATAAGGTAGCCCATGAACTTGCTGCGTTGGGAGCTAGGCAAAATATGGCTCGGCTACTCTGGCCGGAGAATGTACCAGGTGATGTAAGGGTGTTGGTGGCCAGCGAGTTCGCTGCGCCGAGTTAATGGAATCAGGGAGTTCCACGTCAAAAAAAAAATCTGGGTGGAAGATTTCTCCAAGATCAAAGGAATGTTGTTTTGTCGGTGCAAACTCAAATTAGCCTAAAGAAAAACCAAATGGGCTGGGTATTTAATGATTATTAATAAAAGCCTGTTACAAAGACCAGCCCATAACACCTACTACCCTTCTGATTTCATGTTAAGGAGAGGTGAAATCCTAGAAGCCCAGCCCACTCCACCATCTTCCTTCAGTCCACTCTGCTCTATCCCCGTTACCGTCGGCCGCCGCCGTAGCAGCCGCCACCGCGATCGATCGCCGCCCGCCATGGCGCTTCGCAGAGCCGTCTCCCTCCTCGTCAGGCAGCGACTCCGGACCCTCGCTCCTGCTCCCGCGCCCCCCAAAACCCCAAACACTCTGTTCCCGCAGCCCCGCCGCCACTACTCCCCGCGGCCGCCGCCCGCCCTCCCCGCGTCCGCCGCGGCCATCGCTGAGGCCGCCGACGAGGCGTTCGAGGCAGCGTCCACCACCAACGATATGTTCGCCGCCTTCTCCCGCCTCCAGAGCGCGCTGCCGCCCACCGACAAGCGCCTCGCGCTTGCCTGCCTCAAGCTCGGCCAGCACCTCGAGTCCTCCTCCTCCGCCGACGCCTCCCGCGTCCTCGAGCTCGCCCTCCGCTCCATCGCGATCCTCGAGGCCGGCGGCCCCAGGTCCTCGGGGGCATCAGACTCCGACGCCGTCTCGCTCGCCATGGCCCTCCACCTCGCCGGCTCCGCCTCCTTCGAACTCACCCGCTTCCACGACTCGCTCTCCTTCCTCTCCCGCGCCCTCCGCCTCATCTCTCCGCTCCTGCCCTCTAAAGACGCCGCTGCTGGGGACGAGAGCGGCGACCCTGATACCGAAGGATTTGACGTGAGGCCCGTGGCGCACGCGGTTCGCCTCCAGCTTGCCAATGTGAAGACGGCGATGGGGAGGCGGGAGGAGGCGCTCGCCGACATGCGCGCCTGCCTGGAACTGAAGGAGTCCATCCTGCCGCCCGGCAGCCGGGAGCTCGGTATCGCTTACCGGGATGTCGCGGAGGCTCATGCCGCCGTGCTTGACTTCAAACAGGCTCTGCCGTTCTGCCAGAAGGCGCTGGAGCTGCACGAGTTGACGCTAGGCAAGAACTCGGTCGAGCTTGCACACGACAGGCGGCTGCTCGGTGTGATATACACTGGTCTGGAGCAACATGAACAAGCGCTGGAGCAGAATGAGATTGCGCAGAAGGTGATGAGGAAGTGGGGTGTGGCTGGTGGCGATCTCCTGCACGCTGAGATTGATGCGGCAAACATCAAGATCGCATTGGGGAAGTTTGACGAGGCTGTAAGGGTGTTGAAGGGTGCTGCTAAGAAAGTGGAGAAGGATAGTGAGCCGCGGGCTCTAGTGTTCATATACATGGCGAAGGCACTCGCTCACCAGGAGAAGGTTGGGGACACAAAGAAGTGCTTGGAGATCGCCTGTGACATTCTGGAGAAAATGGAATCGTCTGCACCTGACAAGGTGGCCGAATTGTATGTCGAAGTGTCCTCGCTGTACGAGATGGTGAATGAGTTTGGCAAGGCAATATATTTGATGAAGAGGAGTTTGGGGATGCTTGAAAGGATCCCTCAGGCACAACACTTGGAGGGGAATGTCTCAGCCAGGATCGGGTGGCTATTGCTTCTGACAGGGAAGGTGGCTGAGGCCGTCCCTTATTTGGAGGATGCAGCGCAGCGGATGAAAGAGACATTTGGGCCAAAGCATTTCGGGGTAGGCTATGTGTATAACAACCTGGGGGCTGCTTATATGGAGATGGACCGCCCCCAGTCTGCTGCGCAGATGTTTGCGCTCGCACACGAAGTCATAGAGGTTTCCTTAGGGCCTCATCATTCAGATACAATCGAGACCTGCCAGAGCCTCGCCAATGCATACAATACAATGGGAAGGTAAACATTTTTCTTCTTTCATTCCTTCAGAGACGCATTTGTTCAAAGACAAACATGATTTCTTTAGTCCCATATTTTATATAACCTTGCAGAATTTGAATGGGCTAAGATAATTTGCATATTAGTCTACAAGTGGTTTTCTTGTGTGCATTTTTTCTTCTTTTTTTGCTCTTTAGCTACTTCATATATGCATCTTCAGAGTGTATTAGTTTGTGAACTTCAGATGGTAACAATTACAGTAGACAACCAAACCTGTTTTCCCCTTGTTTATGTGGGGTCTGAGGTGTTGTTTCCTCTTTATCTAGAGTCTTGTGAATGATTGAGCAACGTGCGTCACTTGTAATGTCAGTAAACAATTGTATTAATCAGTAAGCCCTTTTCCTTCCAACTGCAGCTATGCCGTGGCGATGGAGTTCCAAAAGCGAGTGGTTGATTCATGGCGAAACCATGGTGCCAGCGCTCGGGATGAGCTCAGGGAAGCTATTCGCCTCTACGAGCAGATCGAGATGAAGGCTATTGCGTACATGTCACATGATGATTCAGTAATTGCGTTGCCTGAACCTCGGGAGCAGGAAGAAGTTGATTCTGAACCCAAGAAGGTTGCTCAATAGTAATTTCAAAAGTGAGCTTTGTGTACCCTTGTTTCTGTTCCTCCCTTTTTTGTTTTGTACTAGTATATCGTTTTGGTGTTCGACAGTGAAGAGGACTCCTGGCTATTGTATGAGCCTGATTGCCACTAAAGCAGTCTTTTCTACCACATGTTTGATAAAATAGCTATCTTTTTTATATAAACAATGCTCAGTTCTGGTAAATAAAGAAAAACCACTACCAATGTAAAACTAGTTACACAACTAAACGTAATTACCATTCAACTTGGCACCCGATGTTTAATAGTAGCACAATAGAGCACTATGTCATCGCGTACAACCAAACTGCCAACTTCCCCATCGACGTTGTCAAGGGCACTAGCAATGCCGTCTAATATGTTTCAGGTGAGAGTTTGGGACATTAATCAGGTTATACAGTTACAGTAGGAGCAGCAGATCATGTAGTCCTGAAGCTTACGGTCTGACGAAATGTTTAGGGACAACTTTGCTATACCATGTTGGAGCTGGAACTTGGAACACCTCAGAAGTCGTAATATTAATCCTCCATTTAAATTTAAAGGTATAAATGATTTGTGCAATTTTCTCCCTTTCAATGTTATTTCTCGCATTAATTTTGCATTCGGAAAAAAGGTGAAAAAATATGAGACAACTTTTGTTTTGCACATAACATGTCCCTAGAATGTGTAAGCCAGCATAGCGAGGCAACAGAATTCACTATCTACAATGCGCTTCACTGTTGCTGCTGTTACTACTATCTCCAAGGAAATGGGTGCTGCTATTCTTCGACGCTGCCATATGGGCTTCTTGCTGCTGTGACTGTGTGTCTTCTCCTCCGGTGCCGGCGAGGGCGAGGGCGAGCACCTGGATGACTACCTCCTCATCTGGTCTCGGCAGCTGGTCCATCAATGGAAGCTCTCTACTGGTGATGGTGGTGGCGGTAATGGCTGCCCTACAGAGCGGGCAGTTGGCATTGCCCTGCAGCCAGGTGTCGACGCAGTCCGCGTGGAAGACGTGGAGGCAGCTCGGCAGCAGCCTCACCCTCTCCTCCTCCTGGAACTCGCCGAGGCACACTGCACAATCACTCGTATCACCGCCGGCGTCGTCGTCGGTCTTCACGGCCTTGCTGTACATGAATGCCGGCAGTGCCCGGATGGCCAACTCCCCGAGCCCGCCGCGCGCCTCGTCAGGTGCCGGCCCGTGCACCACCGGGAGTTCGTGGCCGGAGGTGGTGCTTCTGCCGCGTCGGCGTCGGCGGGAGAGGGAGATGATGAGACTGCGGCCGGAGTCGGGGGAGGAAGTGGTGTGCAAGGTGAGGCAGCAGCGGATGACGAAGACGTAGTAGGTGAGGAGGATGGCGGAGATGGTGAGGATGCCCAGCACGGTCAGCACCAGGATTGGCATGCTCGTGATCTCCAACGACGCATGGTGGCGAGACGCTGCCGTCAACGACGACGTCTGAGAAGAAGATGGAGACGAGTAGTAGTAGTAAGGTGCCAATGGCGATGGCGGCGGCGGCTTCGGGAACAGCAGCGTTGTCGGTATTCTTGGGAAGACGTAGTCGCTTCCTGTACCTGTTTTATCCATGGATGCTTTGCTTGCTTGCTTGCTGAAAGTCTGCAACTGCAACTAGCTGAAACTCATCGATAGACTATGGAATTATGGAAGATTAATTTGATGACGACGTTGATGCAACAACTTATATATGTAGTGGTGGGATGCCTACCTCGGAGCTCGAATTAATGGTGATGTGGCCAGGTAGGAGGGAAGAAAGAGGAGGAGGAGGATGGGGCAGGTAGGGAAAAAAACGCAGTGAGGTGGAGGAAGAGAGGGACAAGAGTCTAGAAGCATTTGCCGTTGCTATTTCATTTTCTCCTTAGAGTGAAAAGCAATCGTCTGGAATTTGGGTGTTTCTCCTGCCTAGTTAAATAAGAATAATTTGGCTGTACAAATAAGTATCCATTTCCTTTAAATAGAAATTGTTGTCGAACAGAGTGCTGGCTTTTACAGCCGCATCAATTAAAAAAAAAGCCTGCCTACCGTGAGCGGATATACGTAGCTATTTGTAATTTTTATTATTTTTAGCCCTTTTTTACTGTTTTTGGTAATTATTAATAGGTGAGTGGATTTTTTGCAAAGAAAAAGAGGCTCAGTATACCAGTTATTTCTTACTTGCAATTCAGAGATAGAAATAAGAATAAGAGATCCAACTGTTACAACGGGTTTTGGGGGCATACATGCAAGGGTGTTGGTCAACTAGTTTCCTCAATTTTGTTTGCTGTCATTTTTTTTAACTTTTGAGAGAAAGGGATGGGACTATAGAAATCTATACAAAGTTTAAACTAAGCCAACCGAAAAGTAGAGCTTATTAGAAGCCTGAGACAGGTTTTGGAGGCTGCAACAAGATGACGATCTACTCCCTCCGTCCAGGTTTATTAGGCTAATATCCCTCTGCAGCCATAATGGCGAGGAAGTAAACAATCGAGCTGAGTATTTGCATGCACAAGATCGAAGCCGTAGATGGGATCGCCAGGCCACAATTTGCGCATGCACCGGCCGATCCTTTTTTCACGCGGATCGGCTCCTTCTTCCCCGCGCACACCAAGTCCCAAAAGTTCCTCCCGTCGAGCTTCCCCCGTCGAAATTCATGAAAATTTCGAGTTCAAACACATCCCGCCGATGCAATTCGATCCCGCCGAGAGTTTGCGGATCCATTCTGAAAGTTTTCGCGAAGAAATCTGGCGCCAAGGTTGTCTTTATATCCATGGCGCCTTGGCCTTCTCCATCACCAAGTCCTGACGGTTCAGTCCACCAAAAACGATGGCTCCTGAGCGCCGCGACGAGGAGGCCCGCCGTCCGCGGTCTCTTGGTTTGGTTGGTCGTTCCAGTGGAGGTTTCCTTCCTCCACGCGGCCAGACCGATAGGTCTGCTCGTCCGCCGCCGCTGGGCATTGGAGGGTTCCAGGCTCGAGTGAGAGCTGCGCCTGTGCCCAAACCCCGTGTCGGCCTGCAGAGGCCACGCCGTGCTCCTCCCACAGCCGATGAGAGCGGCCCATCAAACTGGGCAAGCTCCTCTGCCGGCGGCGGAACTTCCTCTAACTATGTCGGCCTGACGATGGCCGGTTTGGGAGGGCTCGGCTTCTCCTTCGGCAGCGACAACTCCACCGGCCCTACGCTCCTCAACATCGACAGCTCCAACTCCGGTCTGCCTCTGGGCAGTAGCACGAGGAGGTCCACGTTGGGAAGCAACGTCACCACTGGGACGCCTCTCCAAGACCACGATCTCCTCTGCCTCGCCATGATTTTCCTCGTTGGCCCTCGCCATGAGCTCGCCCTCGCCATGATCTTCCTGGCCATGGTTCACCTCCATGGTCTCCATCCAATCTTGCATCTCTGGATCGACAAGATCGATCCAACTCCCTCTCTTCTCCCTCTCCCAACGAGGCCAATCCATACCTCCACCTTCTCCCTTGTCGTTCTCCATGCAGTGGTGCCTCCCAGATCAGGATCCATTGATTTATAAGTGGGTGGATAGGTAGAAGAAGAGGCAAGCAAACAATTCCCGATCGATTTCACACCAGTCATGCAGATCATGCAAACCGATCCGGTGAGAATTAATTGGGGAGAGGAAACGAGAGGAGGAAAGTCCAACGGGAGGAGGAAAGTCCAACGGGATGAGGAAACGGAAGGAGTAATTGTCGGCAATTAAAACTGCTAGTGGCCTAATATTTCCGTCCAACTCTAAAACGGCTAATAGCCTAATAAACCCGGACGGAGGGAGTACCTCTTTTATCATCTCTCTCTCTCCCGCTTTTTTTAGCACAGTTATCCTTTCTCCACTGTGCGTTCCATACAACACCTTTTATTTTGACAGAAAAACAGCAGAAAAGGTCTCTACTGTGTCATTTTATATTTTAATAATAGGATAATGTACAGGTGGATGGCAATCATCAGAAAGCCAAAGAAAATTACAATGTGTCAAACCATGCTTGCATTCCTTCTTTTAAGCTAGGCCTAGCCCTTATGCATAATAAGGGAGAAGGTTTTCTTGAACGAGATGATACATCTATCATTATTTGGCAATTGATTCTTGAATATGGAGCTATTTCTTTGGTCCCATAAGCTCCAGCACCTAGTTTTCCATTATAAATTCTTGTGAGTATCTTCCTTTTGCATCTTGGATCATCTCACTTGAGTTCAGATCAGTGTTCCATTCGAATCCAAAAGCCCACCAAAAGCTATGACTAAAGGAACATTCAAAAAAACATGGTACAGTGTCTCTTGTGGGTAGGAAACACACAGAAGGACCAACTGTCCCAGTTAACAGAGATACTAATGGATTGAATAGATGTCCCAAGTTCTCTGAACTGTTCATGGGCAATGATTGACAGGGGTAAATAGAACCGTTCATAGAAAGAATTATCTACCACTGCAATTGCTTGTTTCATAGATAAATCTTCATTTTTTTTTGCAAATGAGAGTATATGAGGACAGAGGACATAAGAGAATTGTCTTGCCATTTCCTATTTTACAGGATGTCATATCTCTGAATATATTGACTGTTGACATAGAGTCTCTCCGCCAAAAACATCCTTTTGTGTTAAGTGCATGAGGGCCTACATTGCCATTATAATGTGATCTCAATAGGGTTTACCCAAGCAACACCTCACAGGTCGGACTTCGTCTTGAGCCTCTTCTTGGCCCGCTTGGTTTCAGTCTTGGGTTGGGCCGTGACAAAATGATCGGTCCTATATCTGCAATCTAGGCCCGCAGTAGGGCGTCCAGGAGCAACTCATGGAGGGATGGGATGGAATCTCGAGTAAAACAAAATACAGCTCGAGTAGGGGAAGGGCGGTGGCTCCAAGCATACATCTGTCCCCGCGGGAGCAGGTACGACGGGTCCGCGAGCACTAGTTGGAGCGAGGACTGTGGAATAGGTTCAGAGAAAAACGAACAGAGGCAAGTTTTTGGTGCAGTGTTTAACTACTGTTTTTTTCTCTCACTTATCCATTTATTCACCAAGGATTACAGAACTTGTGAGGTATGTAATGTTAGCATGTTAGGTGCCTGTCATGTTTGTAACGTGATATGTGTGCGTGCGTGTTAGTCAAGGAAGGCACAGCCGTATTGATAAGGTTGTTAGCCTAGATTGATACTAGAGTTGTTTTTAACAAGATTGTTGATGTAAATTCTTTTAAGGTTGTTGGTTAAACCTCTTATATTAACACGCATGGTGTGCTCCTAATGGGTACGACACCTTAACCCACGTTTCCACATGGTATTAGAGCCACAAACCTCCTGTAGATCGATCTTCTCCCCTTCCTCGTCGGCAATCCCACCATGGCCACCTCTTCTTCTGCTTCCCAAAGCTCCATCGGTGACTCCACTTTCGGGACATGCGTGACAGAAAGGTTTCGGGACATGCGTGACAGAAAGGTTGGTGAAGGGCAACTTCCTCATCTGGCAGACCCAGGCCCCGCCGGCGGTGAGGAGTGCCCGCCTAGGGATGTAAATGGTATGGATAATTTTTGCTCCGAATCCGCATCCGTGTCCGTTTTTGAGGATATGGTATGCCTTCTTAGATATCCGGCGGATATGGATGCGGATGCGGATATTTGTCGAGCAGATATTCGACAAATATTGCAGCGGATATGGTATTGATGATATCCGACGGATAAGGATAATCCGATATTTTATGCGTATTATCCGAGATACTCAAATAGGATAATTCGATATATTTAGCTTAACCACAATATCTAGACAATCTATTTAGTTTATCGGCTAGCTATACATGCTACATATGCATGTTATACTATGCTATTACCAATCTTGCACTTTTATACTGCTGATATCTAGTGTTGCACGCTTTCTTGTCATTTCTTTTGCATAAAGTAAATAAATTTTTATTTTTCTATGTGTATTTGTTCAATTATTCTCTTCCGATCCGAGTCCGCTCCGAATCCGCTCCATATCCGCAATCCGATATAATCAGTATTCAAATCCGCATCCGGCTATTATCCGCTCCAATCCGAATCCGCCAAAAAAAATATGGTAAAATATATGGTAATGGCAATATCCGATCCGATCCGATCCATTTACATCTCTATGCCCGCCTCATGGGCTACCTTGATGGCTCAATCGAGGCGCCCAAGGAATAAATCAAGACTAAGAAGGGTGATGACACCATCACCAAGCCCAACCCGGCCTATGAGGACTGGGTGGCGCGGGACCAGAAGGTCCTCAGCTTCCTCGTCAGCTCCCTCTCTCGGGAAGTTCTCCCCTATGCCACGACTGCAAAGACGGCGGCTGAACTCTGGTAGACGCTGTAGGACATGTACGCGACACGATCGCATGCTCACACCACCAACACCCGCATCGCCCTCGCCAGTGCCGAAAAGGGCACCAAATCTATGGGTGGGTATGTCACCATGATGAAGACTCTAGAGAACGAGATGATCTCTGCTGGGAAGACCCTCGAAGACGAGGACATGGTCTCCTACATCCTCGTCGGCCTGCGCGACTCCAACTACGACTCCCTCATCGCCGCCATCCTCGCCAGGATCGAGCCTATCACGGTGAGCAAACTTTATTCGCAACTTCTGTCTTATGAGAGTCGCCAGCAAATGCTTTGCGGTGTCTCTCAGTCCTCTGTCAACGCCGCCACGCGTGGTGGTCGTGGTCGCTTTGGCGGCCGTAGAGGAGGAGGATTCGGCTACCAAGGTCGTGGCTATCCCCAAGGCAGAGGCAATGGTGGCCGAGGAGGCTACTACAACGGTGGAAACAATGGTCATGGCCACAGCAACTATAACAATAATGGCCATGGCCACGACAATGTTGGCGTTGGTGGTGACCGCCCTCGTTGCCATCTCTACAACATTGCAGGCCATGTAGTCAAGGACTGTTGGTACCGCTACGACAATGGATACGGGTATCACTAGTATAAATTCGCTACTTAGAGACGTTAATTTTCCATAGGCCTCAGACGGTTTATCATTCCAGCTCAAGCGCATAGCTTCTAAGAGAACACCACCTGAGCCGGTTTTTCTTTGTGGCTCTAAGATACGCGAGCTCAGATGGTACAAAAAGGAAAACGCCTCTCACATCTATGAGCTGGAGATGAACAATATTTCAGACCGCTTGCAAGAACTCTTCAACCTCAGACGACCTATACTATGGACCATCTCGAATAGTAAGGCGACCTGAGTTGGATTCTAACAAAGACCGGATCCAGAACTAGTGTGCCTCGAAGCTGCTTTTTAAAGTGACCGTCTCTAATGTGTGTAGAATATTTTAAATAGTAGCATTCTAATTCGAACTCGATCATAGCTGACATGACACATAATCATGATACAGCATCCAGATAGACAGATTAACTCAAAAACTTATAGTAGCTTGATCACGGTAACATTAGCAAGATAGTTGGAAAAATCCATACAAATTTAGCCATTACACATTATAGCAGTACATACAAAGTGCAGTCCATAAATCGATCAGAATAGCATAATTAGTACTCTCTAACAAACTAGCATTGCATTTATAATGGGCCGCCCAGTGACAGTTGCTGAACCATAATATTTACCTCCCCATTCTCTTTTTCATCAGAGCAAAAAATGACAATGCTATCTTCAGTCATCAAGTCGTCAAGATTGCATTTGATCTATGGACATCAGAGCAGAAAAGGACAATGCCGACCAGCTCCTATCTTCATCCTAACCATCTTTGCCTTTTTGCTCTTCATTTGCGAAACATGGATATCAATAGGTTCATCAAGAAGATTGTTTAGGTATTTTCTTGTGAACTCGGCTCCAAATGTCTGGGCAAGTACAGAGAATTAAAAAATTAGCATGCTTGTGATTACTGGAAGTATTTAAATATCACAAGGTAGCTTGTTATTGATAACATTATCAAAAATATATCATCTTACCAGCTTGCACTTCTTATTCATGACAGATGAATAGGACAGTATGTAGATGTGGTACTTGATTTCTGGTGGAAATTCGGGTTCACACCAGTCTAAAAGGAAGTATACGTAAACTTCTTTTAGATACATGTCGTTTTCAAAACGACTCTGCTTATCAAAATCAGTTTACCCCTTGTGTTGAGGCCCTGATGCGACGACAAATCAATGTCTATCGTCTAAATGCATACAAAACATATGAATGTAATTTTGATGTTCTTTTGATACCTCTAAACTCAATCCTCTCGGTGGGTTCTTCATCTAATGATTGGAATTCAAAACCATCAGAGGTAAAGCGAAAACTGTCGTCGCTAGATAGCATTATTGCATTGTCATTGTAGGTTTCCATCTATTAAACAAATACATATAGAGAGCATCTTAATACAATCAAGATACAGAGAGACCAATGAAGTGACAATTAAATATCTATTGTTAGAACTGACAATTATAGATTTTGATATTTATACAAGGGGAAAAGAGTTGGGATAGATGTAGGCCGCCTGAGGGAGGCTCTCCGACGGCACCGTCAGGTCTTTGTAGTTCGGTAACCTAAACCTTAAAATCGATAAGCAAATTGGAAAATTCCATGGCAAGATTCCTAAATCGAAGTTGCTCATTTATGGTTTTGGGGGTTTGGTTTTCACGCATACCTACGTGGACAACGAAGGGGTCCTCAGATGCGAGGGAGAGCGTTCGCACCGTAGGGGACCGCAGGAGGCGGTGGTGGAGAGGTAGGGGACCAGAGGCGGCGGTGGTGGAGAGGCAGGGGACTGGTGGCGGAGGTGGACAGTGGTTTGGGCGGGCGGTAAAATAAATTGTGGCACAAATCTGAAATGTTTTACAAATATTTTCAGATATTTGCCGACAAGTACTATCCTTATACGGCTCCATGTGAAAAACGTCTCTAAGAACATTCATTCTCCGAATATTTAATATTTTGTCGCCAAAAAACTTCCCTAGCTAAGACGACTAGTAGTTTGAAATAAACGTGTTCGAAACTCCGGATATATTCAGAACTCCAGCATTTGATTATTCTAAAATTTGAGAATTATTCATAATTTAAAAGCAAAGAAAAGTGTGTATACATGCTTGCTAGAGTGAAATTGAGTCCCTAAGACTAAATGAGGTTCATAAATTGAAAAAAAAATTAACGTAGTACAACCCTTGGATCTTATATCCTGAATGCATGATGACTCCTAGTGTTCATGCGCTTGGAGGCAGAGCAATAAGGTGCAAGTGTTTTGAATTTAACTAATTCAAATGTATAATCACAAAGTAAGATCATTTGGTTTCTTAATTATGAATTTTCACCAATATAACTTTTTTCATGTATTATTTAAAGTAAGTCTGGTTGAGTGAATATTTGAAAATCCGGATATATTCAGAACTCCGAATTTCGTTAATCCTAAATTTAGAGAATAATTAATAATTTAAAAGCAAAGGAAGGTGTTTACACATAAGTCCTAAGAGTAAATAAGGTTCATACTTAAAAAAATATGGCGTAGTACGTTGGGTAACCTAAAAAATTGAGTCCTAAGATAGGTTATATTATTTTGTGTGTACTAACCTAAATATTGTGTTTTGGGTAACCTAAAAGTGTTGGAATTATGCCCTAGAGTCAATAATAAAGATGTTATTATTATAATTCTTGTTTATGATAAAGTTTATATTCCATGCTAGAATTGTATTAAGCGGAAACTTTAATACTTGTGTGGTTTGTGAACAACACCGTGTCCCTAGTATGCCTCTATGGACTAGCTCATTGATTAATGATGGTTAAGGTTTCCTAACCATAGACATGAGTTGTCGATTAATAATGGGATCATATCATTGGGAGAAAGGTATGATGGACAGACCCAAACTAAGCGGAGCAATTAGATCGTGTCATCGTGTTCATCTTTGCGAAGCTTTTCTTATGTCAAATATTGTATTCCTTGGACCATGAGATAATAAAACTCTCTGGTATCGAAAGAAAGCTTTGAGGTCATCAAACGTCATCCTATGAGAGGGTGATCATAAAGGTGTCTCTCAGGTGATCGGAAAGTACCTGTTGGGTTTTATGTATCGAGATGGGATTTGTCCCTCCCAAGTCGGAGAGATATACTTCAGGCCCACTCGGTAATCGATATCAACACCGCTTGCAAGCATGTGATTAAGGAGTTACTCACAAAGTGATATCGGATTACGGAACGAGTAAAGTACTTGTTGTGAACGAGATTGAACTAGGTATGACGGTACCGACGATCAAATCTCGGGCAAGTAAAATATCGCGAGACGAAGGGAATATATATATGGGATTGATTGAATCCTGGCATCGTGGTTCATCCGATATGATCATCGATGAATGTGTGGGAGTAAATATGGGTTTACAGACCCCACTGTTGATTATTGATAGAAGATCATGTCTGCATGTTCTCGAACCCGAAGGGTCACACACTTAACGTGTCTCGACGCTAGGATAGATTAGGTATTGGTTTATGAGTTTTTGTTAGGAGTCTCGGATGGGATCCGGGACATCACGAGAGGTTCCGGAATGGTCCGGAGAATAAGATTCATATAAGGCAATGTGGTTTTTGGAGTTCGGAATTGTTTCGGGTTAATCACTATTGTACCGGAAGCTTCTAGAACCTTCCGGAGGGGGACCAACGTGGCCCCACCTGCCGGGAGGGGGCATGGGCCTATGAGGGAGTGCCCTGGCCGCTTTGGGCCAGGGGCACAAGGCACCATAGGGCCGAGCCGGCCAAACCTAGGGGAAACCCTAGGGGAGCTTCTAGAAGGGAGGGGGAAACTTGCCCCCACTCCTCCCTCCTTGGCCGCCGGCCTAGGGCTTGGGGGAGGGTCTAGGGCTGGCCGCCCACCCCTCTATATAAAGAGGGCTCGGGCGCACCCCCTCCTACACCTCCTCCTCAACCCTAGCCGCCCTGCTGCCCCTCCTCTCTCTCTCCCTCCCGACTGCACGTAGGCGAAGCCCTGCTGCAGAAACTCTCCACCAATTGCACCGCGCCGTCGCGTTGTAGATCCAATCCGTCTCTCCACCATACTTGCTGGACCGAGGAAGGAGGAGACGTCGAGGTGCCGCACGTGTGCATCTCTCGAGGCATCGCCACTTGCAATGTTAGATCGGATTAGATCGCGAGGAGGAGAAGCGAGTACGACTACATCACCCACGTTCCGACGAACGTTCCGCTGTGCGAATCTTCAAGGGTATGAAGATCTCATCTATTCCCCCTCGTTGTTTGCATCTCCTAGATTAGATCTTGGCTTTCCCGTTCGCATCCGTAGAATTTTTTTGATTTACTATGCTGCGAACCCCTTCAGTGGTATCAGAGCTAGATCTATGCGTAGATGTGTTTCACGAGTAGAACGCAACATGGTTGTTGCGGGCGTTGATGTTTTCTGTTGCAAGCCTCTTGTTTGTGTTCTTCTTATGACGCGGGGTAGTGAGATCGAAGCGGTCCAGGCCAACCTTACGCGACCTCATTCGCGAGACCGGCTCCGCACTTGACGTGTGGCTTGTTCCACACATGCGGCTGGTGGATGCCAGTTTCTCTCACTATAGTTGTCATGGGATTTACACCGGAGTTTGGCAACCATAATATCACTGTTGTGGTTTTTCGTAGGTAAGAATCGTTCTTAGCTTGCTACTCCCATAAGCCACGTAAAACATGCAACAACAAAGTAGAGGCGTCTAACTTGTTTTTGCAGGGAGTGTTTTCTGTGATATGGTATGGCCCAAGATGTGATGTGTATATTGTATGTGATGATCATGTTTTGTAATGTTTCACGACTTGCATGTCGATGAGTACACAACCGGCAGGAGCCATATGGTTGTCTTTATAATTGTGTATGACCTGTGTGTCAACTTCTTATACGTCATGTAATAGCTTTACTTTATCGCTAAGTAGTTAGCAATAGTTGTAGTTGCTATTCGTGGTGGAGGCAATCATGGTGGAGTGATGGAGATCATGCCTGCACGCACAAGATGGAGATCATTGCGCGAAGATTGGCTATACCATGTCACATAAAGTTATATGCATGTGATGTTTATCCTTTTATGTATCTTATTATGCTTAGATCGCGACGGTAGCATTATAAGATGATTCCTCACTTAGCGGATAGGAAGGCTGGCACCATCAAAGGTATATTTGATATACATGTTATTGATGTTTTCCTTACTATCCCTCGTTGTAGTGCCTGGGTATTTGATACTGGTTCAGTTGCTAATATTTGTAACTCGAAACAGGAGCTACGGAATAGACGGCGGCTTGCGAGGGATGAGGCGACGATGCACGTTGGCGACGGATCAAGAGTTGATGTGATGGCCGTCAGCAGCTCTCCTTAGTTTTACCTTCGGGATTAGTTTTAAACCTCAATAAGTGTTATTATGTGCCTGCGTTGAGCATGAACATCATTTCTGGATCGTGTTTATTGCAAGACGATTATTCATTTAAATCTGAGAATAATGGTTGTTCCATTTATATGAGTAACATCTTTTATGGTCATGCACCTGCTGTGAATGGTTTATTTCTTCTGAATCTCGAAAGGGATGAAACACACATCCATAACATTGAGGCTAAGAGATGCAAAGTAGATAGTGATAATACTACTTATTTGTGGCACTGTCGTCTAGGTCATATTGGTGTAAAACGCATGAAGAAACTCCATTCTGATGGACTTTTGGAATCTCTTGATTTTGAATCATTTGACACATGCGAACCATGCCTCATGGGCAAGATGATCAAAACCCCGTTCTCCGGAATGATGGAGCGAGCAACGGACTTGTTGGAAATCATACATACCGATGTATGCGGACCGATGAGTGTTTCGACGCGCGGTGGATATCGCTATTTTCTCACTTTTACCGATGACTTAAGTAGATATGGGTATATCTATTTAATGAAACATAAATCTGAAACATTTGAAAAGTTCAAGGAATTTCATAATGAGTGGAGAACCATCGTAACCGAAAAATTAAGTTTCTGCGATCCGATCGTGGAGGTGAATATTTGAGTTATGATTTTCTCACGCATCTTAAAGCAAGCGGAATCGTTTCGCAACTCACGCCACCCGGAACACCACAGCGCAATGGTGTGTCTGAACGCCGGAATCGAACCCTATTAGATATGGTCCAATCGATGATGTCTCTTACTGATTTGCCGTTATCATTTTGGGGTTATGCATTAGAAACCGCTGCATTCACTTTAAATAGGGCACCATCTAAATCCGTTGAGACGACACCGTATGAACTATGGTTTGGTGCTAAACCTAAGTTGTCGTTTCTTAAAGTTTGGGGATGCGAAGCTTACGTCAAGAAGTTGATGCCGGACAAGCTCGAACCCAAAGCGGAGAAATGCGTCTTCATAGGATACCCTAAGGAAACTATTGGGTATACCTTCTATCACAGAACCAAAGGCAAAGTGTTTGTCGCAAAGAACGGTTCCTTTCTTGAGAAGGAGTTTCTCTTGAAAGAAGTGAGTGGGAGGAAAGTAGAGCTAGACGAGGTTATTGAACCGTCTCTTGAATTGGAGAGTAGCGCAGCACCTGAAGTTGTCCCTCCCAAGTTGGAGAGATATACTTCGGGCCCACTCGGTAATCGATATCAACATCGCTTGCAAGCATGTGGTTAAGGAGTTAATCACAAAGTGATATCGGATTACGGAACGAGTAAAGTACTTGCTGTGAACGAGATTGAACTAGGTATGACGGTACCGACGATCAAATCTCGGGCAAGTAAAATATCGCGAGACGAAGGGAATATATATATGGGATTGATTGAATCCTGGCATCGTGGTTCATCCGATATGATCATCGATGAATGTGTGGGAGTCAATATGGGTTTCCAGACCCCGCTGTTGATTATTGATAGAAGATCATGTCTGCATATTCTCGAACCCGCAGGGTCACACACTTAACGTGTCTCGACGCTAGGATAGATTGGATAATTGGTTTATGAGTTTTTGTTCGGAGTCTCGGATGGGATCCGGGACATCACGAGAGGTTCCGGAGTGGTCCGGAGAATAAGATTCATATAAGGCAGTGCAGTTTTGGAGTTCGGAATTGTTCCGGGTTAATCGGTATTGTACCGGAAGCTTCTAGAACCTTCCGGAAGGGGACCAACGTGGCCCCACCTTCCGGGAGGGGGCATGGGACTATGAGGGAGTGCCCTGGCCGCATTGGGCCAGGGGCACAAGGCCCCATAGGGCCTAGCCGGCCTAGAGAGGTTTAAACTCGAGATAGAGTTTCTAGAAGGGGGGTTTCCTTGCCCCCCACTCCTTATCCTTTGGGGCCGCCGGTTTGGGCTTGGGGGAGGGGCTAGGGCTGCGCCCCCCTCTATATAAAGAGGGGTGGGGGCGCACCAACCCCCTACACCTTCCCCTCCAACCCTAGCCGCCCTGCTACCCTCCTCTCTCCCTCTCGACTGCTTGTAGGCGAAGCCCTGCTGCATAAATTCTCCACCATATACATCACGCCGTCGTGTTGTAGATCCAATCCGTCTCTCCACCATACTTGCTGGTCCAAGGAAGGAGGAGACATCGAGGTGCTGCATGTGTGCATCTCACGGAGGCACCGCCACTTGTGGTGCTAGATCGGATCGGATCGCGAGGAGGAGAAGTGAGTACGACTACATCACCCACGTTCCGACGAACGTTCCGCTGTGCGAATCTTCAAGGGTATGAAGATCTAATCCAATCTCTCTCGTTGTTTGTATCTCCTAGATTAGATCTTGGCTTTCCCTCTGTTCGCATCCGTAGAAAATTTTGATTTACTATGCCGCGAAACCCTTCAGTGGTATCAGAGCTAGATCTATGCGTAGATGTGTTTCACGAGTAGAACGCAACATGGTTGTTGCGGGCGTTGATGTTTTCTGTTGCAAGCCTCTTGTTTGTGTTCTTCTTATGACGCGGGATAGTGAGATTGAAGCGGTCCAGGCCAACCTTACGCGACGTCGTTCGCGAGACCGGCTCCGCACTTGACGTGTGGCTTGTTCCACACATGCGGCTGGTGGATGCCAGTTTCTCTCACTATAGTTGTCATGGGATTAACACCGGAGTTTGGCAACCATAATATCACCGTTGTGGCTTTCCGTAGGTAAGAATCGTTCTTAGGATCTACTCCCATAAGCCACGTAAAACATGCAACAACAAAGTAGAGGCGTCTAACTTGTTTTTGCAGGGAGTGTTTTCTGTGATATGGTATGGCCCATGATGTGATGTGTATAATGTATGCGATGATCATGTTTTGTAATGTTTCACGACTTGCATGTCGATGAGTACACAACCGGCAGGAGCCATATGGTTGTCTTTATAATTGTGTATGACCTGTGTGTCAACTTCTTATGCGCCATGTAATAGTTTCACTTTATCGCTAAGTAGTTAGCAATAGTTGTAGTTGCTATTCGTGGTGGAGGCAATCATGGTGGAGTGATGGAGATCATGCCGGAACGCACAAGATGGAGATCATTGCGCGAAGATTAGCTGTACCATGTCACATAAAGTTTTATGCATGTGATGTTTATCCTTTTATGTATCTTATTATGCTTAGATCGCGATGGTAGCATTATAAGATGATTCCTCACTTAAAGATCAAGATAAAACCTGTGTTCTCCCCAAGTATGCACTGTTGCGAAAGTTCGTCGTGTCCAAGCATCACGTGATGATCGGGTGCTATAGACTCTACGCTCACATACAACGGGTGCAAGCCAGTCTTGCACACGCGGAAATACTTGGGTCTAACTTGACGAGCCTAGCATGTACAGACATGGCCTCGGAACACAAGAACCGAAAGGTTAAGCATGAGTCATATGAATGATATGATCGACACTTCGTTGTCCACCATTGAAACCACATCTCTTCTCGTGATGATCGAATTAGGTGTGGTGAATTTGGATCGTGTTCACTAAAAAACTTGAGGGATGTTGAATTTAGTGGGAGTTCATCTAGTAATTTGATTAAGTTGAACCATTTATCATGAACATAGTCTAAATTGTACTTGCAAATACTGTAGATCACATGGCCAAGTCCAACTTCAATTTCAATGTTTTTGCTGAGAAGGAAAAGCTTAGAAACAATGGGTCTAACTTCACCAATTGGTTCCGCAATCTAAGAATCATTCTCTCTGGCGGTCAAAAGGACTATGTGCTTGGGAAAGCGTTAGGTGACCCCCCTGCTGCAACTGTGTCGGCTGATGAGAAAGCTGTCTATCAGTCGCGCAAAGATGATTATGGTGTGATTAAGAGCACCATGTTGTTTGCTATGGAACCGGAACTTCAAAATCGTTTTGAAGACTATTCCGGGCCCTTTGAGATTCTCGAAGAGCTGAAAACCATGTTTTAGACTCAGGCCCGTTCTGAGAGATATGAGATCTCTGAGAAATTCTTTAACTGCAAGATGGAGGAAGGGAGTTCTGTTAGTGAGCACGCCATTAAGATGCCGGGCTACACTCAACGCCTTGAGCAACTAGAATGCACGATTCCAGAGGAGCTCAAGATTGAAAGGGTTCTGCAATCACTCCCTCCCAGCTACAAAAGTTTTGTAGTGACTCATAATCAGATTGGTTCCACTGATACGATCACCGAGCTCTTCGCAAAGCTGAAGGTCGCGGAAGTGGACATCAAAAAGGATAATCATGTGTTGATGGCCAACAATCCCACCTTTAAGAAAGGTAAGGGAGCAAAGAAGCCCTTCAAGAAGGGCGGCGGCAAGCGCATTGCCCCTGCTGAGAAGAAGCTCAAGTCTGGTCCTAAGCCGGACACTGAGTGCTTCTATTGCAAGGACAAGGGTCACTGGAAGCGCAACTGTCCGAAGTACTTAGCGGACAAGAAGGCTAGCACCATCAAAGGTATATTTGATATACATGTTATTGATGTTTTCTTTACTAGCCCTCGTTGTAGTGCCTGGGTATTTGATACCGGTTCAGTTGCTAATATTTGTAACTCGAAACAGGAGCTACGGAATAGACGGCGGCTTGCGAGGGATGAGGTGACGATGCGCGTTGGCAACGGATCAAGAGTTGATGTGATGGCCGTCGGCACGCTCTCCTTAGTTTTACCTTCGGGATTAGTTTTAAACCTTAATAAGTGTTATTATGTGCCTGCGTTGAGCATGAACATTATTTCTGGATCTTGTTTATTGCAAGACGGTTATTCATTTAAATCGGAGAATAATGGTTGTTCTATTTATATGAGTAACATCTTTTATGGTCATGCACCTATTGTGAATGGTTTATTTCTTCTAAATCTCGAAAGGGATGAAACACACATCCATAACATTGAGGCTAAGAGATGCAAAGTAGATAGTGATAATACTACTTATTTGTGGCACTGTCGTCTAGGTCATATTGGTGTAAAGCGCATGAAGAAACTCCATTCTGATGGACTTTTGGAGTCTCTTGATTTTGAATCATTTGACACATGCGAACCATGCCTCATGGGCAAGATGATCAAAACCCCGTTCTCCGGTATGATGGAGCGAGCAACGGACTTGTTGGAAATCATGCATACCGATGTATGCGGACCGATGAGTGTTTCGACGCGCGGTGGATATCGCTATTTTATCACTTTTACCGATGACTTAAGTAGATATGGGTATATCTATTTAATGAAACATAAATCTGAAACGTTTGAAAAGTTCAAAGAATTTCAGAATGAAGTGGAGAACCATCGTAACAGAAAGATTAAGTTTCTACGATCCGATCGTGGAGGTGAATATTTGAGTTATGATTTTTCACGCATCTTAAAGCAAGTGGAATCGTTTCACAACTCACGCCACCCGGAACACCACAGCGCAATGGTGTGTCTGAACGTCGGAACCAAACCCTATTAGATATGGTCCGATCAATGATGTCTCTTACTGATTTGCCGTTATCATTTTGGGGTTATGCATTAGAAACCGCTGCATTCACTTTAAATAGGGCACCATCTAAATCCGTTGAGACGACACCGTATGAACTATGGTTTGGTGCTAAACCTAAGTTGTCGTTTCTTAAAGTTTGGGGATGCGAAGCTTACGTCAAGAAGTTGATGCCGGACAAGCTCGAACCCAAAGCGGAGAAATGCGTCTTCATAGGATACCCTAAGGAAACTATTGGGTATACCTTCTATCACAGAACCGAAGGCAAAGTGTTTGTCGCAAAGAACGGTTCCTTTCTTGAGAAGGAGTTTCTCTCGAAAGAAGTGAGTGGGAGGAAAGTAGAGCTAGACGAGGTTGTTGAACCTTCTCTTGAGTTGGAGAGTAGCGCATCACCTGAAATTGTTCCAGTGCCGCCTCCACCAACAATAGAGGAAGCTAATGACAAGGATCATGAAGCTTCGGACGATGCTGCTACTGAACGTCGCAGGTCGACAAGGTCGCGTGCCCCTCCTGAGTGGTACGGCAACCCTGTCTTGACTGTCTTGTTAGTAGAAGACAATGAACCTACGAACTATGAGGAAGCGATGATGAGACCAAACTCTGAGAAATGGCTAGAGGCCATGAAATCCGAATTGGGATCCATGAGCGAAAACCAAGTATGGAATTTGGTGGACCCTCCTAGAGACCGAAAGGCTGTTGAGTGCAAATGGATTTTCAAGAAGAAAACAGACGCGGATGGTAATGTTACCGTCTATAAAGCACGGCTTGTCGCGAAAGGTTTTCGACAAGTTCAAGGTGTTGACTACGATGAGACTTTCTCTCCCGTAGCGATGTTTAAGTCCATTCAGATTTTATTAGCAATTGCTGCGTTTCATGATTATGAAATATGGCAGATGGATGTCAAGACTGCGTTTCTCAATGGAAACATTGATGAAGAGTTGTATATGATGCAACCCGAAGGTTTTGTCGATCCTAAGGATGCTGATAAAGTGTGCAAACTTCAGCGTTCCATTTATGGACTGAAGAAAGCATCTCGGAGTTGGAACCTTCATTTTGATCAAGTGATCAAGAGCTTTGGATTTGTTCCAAATTGCTATGAAGCTTGTATCTACAAGAAAGTGAGTGGGAGCTCAGTGACATTTCTGGTACTATATGTGGATAACATATTGATTATTGGAAATGACATTAACATGCTTTACGATGTGAAGAGTTATTTGAACAAGTGTTTTTCAATGAAAGACCTAGGTGAAGCTACTTATATATTGGGCATCAAAATCTATAGAGATAGACAAAGACGCCTGATAGCTTTAAGCCAGAGTACATACCTAGACAAAGTTCTGAAAAGGTTCAGAATGGATAAGGCAAAGAAAGGTTCAGTGCCTATGTTTTCAGGTAAGATATTGAGCAAGGCTCAATGTCCAGCTACGGTAAATGATAGAGAAGCTATGAGCAAAGTGCCTTATTCCTCGGCCATAGGTTCTATCATGTATGCCATGCTGTGTACTAGACCAGATGTGTCCAATGCTCTTAGTTTGACGAGCAGATACCAAAGTGATCCAGGAGTGGAACACTGGACAGCCGTTAAGAACATCCTAAAGTACCTAAATAGGACTAAAGAAATGTTCTTAGTCTATGGAGGTGATGAACAACTCGTCGTAAAGGGTTACGTCGACGCTATTTTCGACACCGACAAGGATGATTCTAAATCTTAGACATGATACGTTTATATTTTGAATGGAGGAGCTGTGAGCTGGAGAAGCTGCAAGCAAAGCGTGATCGCGGGATCTACAGTAGAAGCGGAATACATGGCTGCTCCAGAAGCGTCAAGTGAAGGAGTTTGGATCAGGAACTTCATCACTGAGCTTGCGGTTCCAAGTGCATTGGACCCACTGGAGATATTGTGTGACAACACTGGCGCCATAGCACTCGCTAAGGAACCAAGATATCATCCAAAGACCAAGCATATCAACCGCAAGTTTCATATAATCCGAGATTATATAGCAGATGGAGATCTGAAGATTAGCAAAGTACATACAGATCTGAATGTCGCAGATCCATTGACTAAACCTCTTCCACGTGCAAAACATGATCAGCACCTTAGTGCCATGGGTGTGAGATTGTTGCCAAATGTAAACTAGATTATTGACTCTAGTGCAAGTGGGAGACTGTTGGAATTATGCCCTAGAGGCAATAATAAAGATGTTATTATTATAATTCTTGTTCATGATAAAGTTTATATTCCATGCTAGAATTGTATTAAGCGGAAACTTTAATACTTGTGTGGTTTGTGAACAACACCGTGTCCCTAGTGTGCCTCTATGGACTAGCTCATTGATTAATGATGGTTAAGGTTTCCTAACCATAGACATGAGTTGTCGATTAATAATGGGATCATATCATTGGGAGAATGGTATGATGGACGAACCCAAACTAAGCGGAGCAATTAGATCGTGTCATCGTGTTCATCTTTGCGAAGCTTTTCTTATGTCAAATATTGTATTCCTTAGACCATGAGATAATACAACTCCCTGGTATCGAAAGAAAGCTTTGAGGTCATCAAACGTCATCCTATGAGAGGGTGATCATAAAGGTGTCTCTCAGGTGATCGGAAAGTACCTGTTGGGTTGTATGTATCGAGATGGGATTTGTCCCTCCCAAGTCGGAGAGATATACTTCGGGCCCACTCGGTAATCGATATCAACACTGCTTGCAAGCATGTGATTAAGGAGTTACTCACAAAGTGATATCGGATTACGGAACGAGTAAAGTACTTGTTGTGAACGAGATTGAACTAGGTATGACGGTACCGACGATCAAATCTCAGGCAAGTAAAATATCGCGAGACGAAGGGAATATATATGGGATTGATTGAATCCTGGCATCGTGGTTCATCCGATATGATCATCGATGAATGTGTGGGAGTCAATATGGGTTTCCAGACCCCGCTGTTGATTATTGATAGAAGATCATGTCTGCATGTTCTCGAACCCGAAGGGTCACACACTTAACGTGTCTCGACGCTAGGATAGATTGGATAATTGGTTTATGAGTTTTTGTTCAGAGTCTCGGATGGGATCCGGGAAATCACAAGAGGTTCCAGAATGGTCCGGAGAATAAGATTCATATAAGGCAATGCAGTTTTTGGAGTTCGGAATTGTTTCGGGTTAATCGGTATTGTACCAGAAGCTTCTAGAACCTTCCGGAGGGGGACCAACGTGGCCCCACCTGCCGGGAGGGGGCATGGGCCTATGAGGGAGTGCCCTGGCCGCTTTGGTCCAGGGGCACAAGGCACCATAGGGCCGAGCCGGCCAAACCTAGGGGAAACCCTAGGGGAGCTTCTAGAAGGGAGGGGGAAACTTGCCCCCACTCCTCCCTCCTTGGCCGCCGGCCTAGGGCTTGGGGGAGGGGCTAGGGCTGGCCGCCCACCCCTCTATATAAAGAGGGCTCGGGCGCACCCCCCTCCTACACCTCCTCCTCAACCCTAGCCGCCCTGCTGCCCCTCCTCTCTCTCTCCCTCCCGACTGCACGTAGGCGAAACCCTGCTGCAGAAACTCTCCACCAATTGCACCGCGCCGTCGCGTTGTAGATCCAATCCGTCTCTCCACCATACTTGCTGGACCGAGGAAGGAGGAGACGTCGAGGTGCCGCACGTGTGCATCGCTCGGAGGCATCGCCACTTGCGGTGTTAGATCGGATCGGATCGCGAGGAGGAGAAGCGAGTACGACTACATCACCCACGTTCCGACGAACGTTCCGCTGTGCGAATCTTCAAGGGTATGAAGGTCTCATCTATTCCCCCTCGTTGTTTGCATCTCCTAGATTAGATCTTGGCTTTCCCGTTTGCATCCGTAGAATTTTTTTGATTTACTATGCTGCGAATCCCTTCAAAAAGGTATACAACCGACTCTTATAGTGTATTCATGCGCTTGCTGAAGGGCAATAAGGTATAAGTGTTTTGAACTTAAACATAAATAAATTAAAGGAACTTCATATAAAGTTTACGCTTCCATCCTTAGTAATCCATCCATCAGAGACTATATATATAGATCAGTGCGGCAGCATGATTAGTAATATAATTAAATACGAGAAAATTGAAGAAACTCTATATAAAGGAGTAGATTAATATATAAGGTACTTATAATAGTTCAACTACCAGAGACTACGGATATAGATATTGTCTTACATGCAATCAAAGATAATATTTAACTTAAACAAAATATAAGCAGGAGAAGCAGCGCAGCAGCATGAGCAGATGGAGCCGCCTTAAAAGGAGGATCAGCCTACTCGATGGCAAACAGACGAGTCAAAACATATTTCTAAAGGAATTTGCTGTAGGTTCGGCCTTGGCCTTCGGCAATCTTCACTGCATGATGGATCATGCTGTAGATGTCCGTGTTGACAACTCTGCAACAGAATGGGCAAAACAAATCTCCCTTACGATGGAAAGAAATTAGCCCCCATAGTAAGAGCATTAGTACGCAGTGGCTCTTGTTGTCCCTACACTGCTTGCTAGAGTCCATGTTATCAGAATCGTCATGTTGATTTTTAAGAACATAACTTATAATTCAAATATATGATTAAATTCTATTACACCTCAAGAATTGACAACATATATATGTAAGAAAATATTAGATTGATATCAAAGAGAATGTATCTCATAAATAGTTTGATCAGTTCATATATCATTCATGTATCCAAACAAAATAAAAATTAATTGATGCGAGTTATATGTAGAACAAAGTCTGGGGCGTTATAAGTTTTCTTCAGGAATTGCATGAGCGAACCAAGTACCAATTGCACAGCCTATATATTGCCTCGAGTTCGCTAACTCATTCTTGAAAAAATCTGACACCAATTAATATGTCTGTCTCTCTTTTGGGGCAAATTTAAATCATTGGCCACAATAAGAAATTGAAATATAATCCTTCTTATACACTATGAATGCATGTGAACTATTTCGGGGGAAATTTGAATCATCGGCCTCACTGCAGAATTGAAATATATTAGTTCATATAAATATAGAATAAATCTAGGGCCTCATAATTTTTTTAGAGATGGAGTTAGCGAACCAAAGTACCAATTTCAAAACTTATATTGTTGCTGTATATTATTGCCTCACGTGCACTAACTCATCCCTAAAAAAAATTGACACCATCGATCATATGTGTCTCCCCTTGAACTTTTTTGGGGCAAAATTGAATCATTGGCATTATTAGAAAATAGAAACATAAGGTACACTATGTAGCATATATATGCATGTTGTGTATCGAAATTAACACTTCAGTGACATATATGCTAAGCAAATATAAATTTACTAGATGACACATGAGCAGATCTAAGTAAATATAAATTTACTAGATGGCAAATGAGCAGATGTAATCAAATCTCCAAAACAATCGAGCGTTCGAACCATATATATTCCCTACATCAAGAAGGCACGCGACAGAGCAAAATAATATATATAGGACCGAGCAAATCCTACGTATTAACGGTGAAATCTGCGGCTGCGACGACTAGAGAAGCTAGCAAAGTAGTACCTTGATGTCTCATCGTAGAGCTCCTCCTTGAACTCATCGCTCTCCTCGATTTCTTTGAACATTATTTGTTCGGGAAGGATGGGGTCATTGATGATGAGCATCGGGTTGCCTCCACCAGCTGGCGCATACCCCTCAACTAGATCTGCCGCTGGCACCACGACATTGTTGGCCACCTACTTCTCGACGGCGATGACGACTACTGGTCGGAGCCCGAAGCATCGACGGTGCAGCGACGAGTGGCGTGCGTTTCCGGAGAAGCCGCCTCCGCCTGCTCGGTGATGACCAAGTCATCTGTTGCTGTGCCTCCAACTAGATTCACCTCCGGCTCGTCTTCACGCGTACTCTTTATGGTGCAGCTAAGAGGAGGGCGGTGGTGCAAGCGAAGGAGCTTTGGCGCGTACGAAAGGTGCAGATTGGGGTTTTGTGAATAGACATATTGGGAGAAAATGACACGAGCTCGTGGAAGAAGAATGCCTAACGGGTTTATATACGACTGGACACATGTGTGGTGTGGACGCGTGTGTGTGAGAGCTAGTGCATGATTTCCACTTTCTAATTGCATTAACAAAACGCGTATGGTATCTCGGGAACATGCATGGTGCGAGTTTTCGAGGCGGGCGGCATAATGTTCCGCCCAGTAGACCCCTAGAGGCGATTAATATTTCTAACCGGCTGCGGTTGAGTGATCTAGGGAGACGAGCAATAATTGTTGTCGTCTCAAGTTCTATTTAGAGGCATTTGTTTTAACAAGTGGCTGAGAGGGTAGTTATACTAGAGACGGTGCAGATTAAAAACCGTCTACGATTAAAGTTAGAGGCGGTCAAACAATTACGACCGCCTGAAGGTGATGAATACAACCGATGGATTGTATTTTTGAGGTAAACCGGATCTAGGCACAGTCTCTAAGTAATGAGTTTATACTAGTGTATGGGTAAACTTTTATACTTATTGCCTACACAGGTATGGGTATGGTATTGTTCTACCCTGCCCATACCCTGCCCATTGCCATCCTTATTAGTGGCAGGCTTCAGTTTTTTTTGTAAATGGGAACTTTATTATTTAAAAGTAAGTTTACACCCGACCTCTGCATAGCTAAGATGCACACAGCCGATCAACCACACAATCTCAGACCAAAGCAATAAAAATTGGAATTACAAAACAATGTAAATCAAAACACAGTGCTCCAAACTAGCTAAGGAAGATCTATCCGCAGAGCTCACTGTCATCCATACCAGAAGAAGATATCCCGCGCCGTGTCCTCCAATCGCATACAATATCCGAAAGAAGTCGTAGGCTTTAGTTAAACACTTCCTCCATATGTTCCATGCCTATATACTTATCTCGAAATAGGCTTTCGCCCCGCTTTATAAATAAAGCACATAGGTGAGACCGCTGCTGGGCCAGACAGCACAGCGCCCAAAGGACACCACACGATACAAAATGCTAGTACAGCAGCACCCACACGCCCGAGCTAACACAAGGAAAGAAAAACAGAAAAGAAAGGAGACGGATCAACTAGACGAGGAAGACCGCAACAGCTGCGCCCTCCGAAGAATGCCCACCCCGCTCCTAGCCCCGACTCGACAAGCACCAAGCAGCACCCTTAAGAGGGGAAGCGACCGCTGCTGCCCGGACCAGAGACTGGCCCTAGGGTTTCCCCTGGCACACAGAAGGGAGTGAAAGTAGGGAAGCCACAACGCCCTCTAGGAAGGAAGATGCCACCCACAGGCGGCACCACGTCGGTGTCGGTCGAGCCGACAAGGATTTCTCCCGAGGACCCTATCCACAACCCTCGGACGAGCCGAGGCACAGGAGACCCGCGAGGGCGAGGCCTCGCCACCACCAAACTTGTCGCCCATGAGCATGCGCCACTCCGGTCCCGACTCCGCCATCGTCGTCTCACCGAACAAGCCGTCGCAGGGTCTGCAGCAACGCAGCACAGGTAGAAATGAAGCAGGGTCCACAGGACCACGACCGCGCGGGAGGGAACTACCTCCACCGCCAGAGGCGGTAGTCGACCGGACACGGTTGCAGACAAACTAGACCTCCATAGGTCCGGCCGGGCCCTGTGGGCCAGTAAAACCTCCGCAGAGGCATACCAGTCCCATGGTGGTCTGGCCGGGCCCCGACGAGCCCGTAAAGTCTGCAACCACGCTGCAACAGGCCGGCCGAAGACACCGAGGAGCCCTTCCACTTTACCCGCCCAGATCTGCATATCAGACAAAACAAAGCCAGTCGGCCCGCCTAACCCAGATCCGGGCCCAAACGGGCCCGATCTGGGCCGCCATGGCCACACCCGTCCCAAGCTCCGCCTGCCGCTACTGTGGCGCGCTGCCCCGCCGCCCACAGCCGCGCCGCCTCGCCGTCCCGCCCCAGGGCCACTCTCCCGCTCCCAGCCGATCTGTTTTTTTTCCTATATACTTATTGTGTTCCCTTGTTATCTCTCCAGGAATTATAAATCAGATCAAGAGCATAATAAGGTAGTGTAAAGTGCACCCGGATTCTAAAGCCCAATGTTTGACACTATATAGACGACTTCGTACATCTCTTTCTAATCTTCTATCTTCCATCACTCATTCGGTCATCTGGCTGGAAGCCCATCTGTGAGTCTTCCTTTCTCTACGTATGCCGTTCGAAAAGAAAAAAATTGCACGCCGTTTTGGATGCTGCATAATCATCAGGAGTGACTCTAGCAACAGTCTTGAGCCTTCTACTTCTGGAAGGGCTTTTCTATGCGTGACAACATCATATATATATATATATATATATATATATATATATATATATATGTGTGTGTGTGTCATAGCTCTCTGTCCTTTGATTCCGTGTAGTAGCTCGATAAGTCATTCCACACCCGTGTGGATCAACAAATTATCACCAAGAATGTCCCATGTATATGGTAACCTCGATGCAATCCGTGTACAGTAGGATTAGGGGTAAGTTTAAGTCCTAGTATAAATAAGATTTCTAGTACCCTAGTCTAATTGTTTAATCCCTCCTTGAACGTGTATAAGCACGCATAGGGCGCCCTTAAACGTGTATAAGAGCATCTCCACTCGGCTATCTAGGACGCCGGATTTCGGTCCGAACGCCGAAAATTAGACCAGTTGTGTACCCAGGAACCTGTTTTCGGTCGGATTTGGGCTAATTTTTGTTCGGACTACTCAGGCCGAACCCAGGTTCCCGGGTACGCCCTGAAAACACTGGACACAGCGAACATGGCAAGATGAGATTAAGAACCTCCAAGAGAAGCTTGAAACCACGAAAAAGTCAAGTTTAGTGGAGGAGCTACAAAGCGAGAAGGAGGGACTTCAGGAGCAGCTGGAAGCCACCACCAAGAAGCTGCAAGATGAGATTAAGAACCTCCAAGAGAAGCTTGAAGCCACCACAAAGGAGATGGAGTTGTACAAGACAACTCTAAAGCAGGAAGGCTACTCGTTCGAAGACGAGGAAGAGGAAGGCGTGGAAGATGTATAATAGTTGGACCACCTTTAATTCTATAGTAGAACGTTATTCGCGATTGTAATAAATACCAAGACAAATCTGGTTTAGTTAAACATGGTTGTTTTCTGTGTTGAGCTGTGTTGTTATGTCTTGTGTGCCTTGTGTTCTTGGTGTGTTTTCATAAGGGTAGGAGTTACTACTTAGTCTTTCTGTCTATTTCTTAACTAATCTCTTAAACCCCACAGATGCCGCCCAGACGTGCGAACTCCGAAATCCCTCCAGAAATAGCAGAACTTTTGGCCACTCAGAACCAGCTGATCCAACTGCTCACTCAGAACATGCAAAACAACAACAACAACCCACCACCACCACCACCTCCGCCACCACCTCAACAGGATCGCTTGACTCGGTTTTTGAGGCTGAACCCGCCTACCTTCACTAGCAGCACTGAACCAATCATCGCCGATGACTGGCTGCGTACGATCAACAAGAAGCTAGACACCGTGCAAGCTGTCGGAGCCGACAGGGTACGTTATGCCGCACACCAGCTTGAAGGACCTGCTGCAGAATGGTCGGATAACTACCAAGTCACCCACCCGGACATTGATGCTATCACTTGGGATCAGTTTGAGTTAGCTTTTCGCACTCATCATGTGGCTGCTGGTGTCATGACTCTAAAGAGGCGCGAGTTTCGCGACCTACACCAGCAGCACCATTCGGTCACCGAGTATGGAGAGCTTTTCAACAAGCTAGCCCGTTATGCACCCGATGACGTTTCCACTGATGCCAAGAGATAGGAGGAATTCTTAAGGGGACTCAATGACGAGATATCCATTCAGCTTGTGGCTCAGAAATATGACAACTTTCAGGAACTCCTGGACAGAGCCATTGTGGTTGAATCAAAGAGGAAGAGCATAGAAAACCGCAAGAGGAAGTCTAACCCTCACAAGCACTCTTTTCCGTATCAGAAGCAGCGCAATTCCTCACCTCCACCTTATAACAATAATGGCCACAACCATAACGGTCATAACCATGGTGGCCACAAACACAATGGGCATAAAAACCGCAACGGGAATGGCAGCAATGGAAAGGATCTCAGTGAGGTGACATGCTTTAAGTGCAACAGGACAGGGCATTATGCAACCTCTTGCCCCGAGAAGAAGAATGGCAATGACAATGGGAATGGAAATGGACACAACCATGGCAATGGAAACGGGAAGAAGCCAAATCCGTTTGTCAAAGCCACTGTAAATCATGTTTCTATGGAGGATGCTTGTGATGCGCCAGACTCTGTGATTGGTAAGTTCAAACTCAATTCTATTCCCGCAGTTGTTCTTTTTGATACTGGTGCATCGCATTCATTCATATCAAGGGTATTTGTGGATAGAGGTAAGATACCAACAGAAACTATAAACTTTCCTCTCAGGGTAAGTTCTCCTGGGGGAGAAATAGTGGCAAACTCCGGTTGCCGGGAATTAGAACTAAGGATTGGGACACACATCTTTCCCACAAGTCTAGTAGTTCTAGAATCACAAGGATTGTACATAATCTTGGGCATGAATTGGATGACCGAATATGAAGGAGTCATAGACATTAGATTGTGCAAAAAGGACTGTCACGCTCACAACACCGAAAGGGAAAAGGATTCGCATCAAGTCAAATTTCGCACTTAAGGAAGTCATGGTGAACTCTCTTAAGGGGGTTAGCTTGGAGGAGGTACCTATTGTAAAGGAATACCCAGATGTCTTTCCAGAGGAACTGCCAGGAATACCTCCCGACCGTGATATCGAGTTCCTCATTGACTTGATGCCAGGCACGGGGCCGATAGCTAAGAGACCATACAAGATGGATGTGGACGAGTTAAAGGAAATCAAGAAACAGCTTAGGGAACAATTGGACAAGGGATTCATCCAACCCAGCGCGTCATCTTGGGGAGCGCCTGTCCTATTTGTGGAAAAGAAGGATAAAACCAAGAGGCTGGTTGTGGACTACCGCTCGTTGAACGAGGTGACGATCAAGAATAAGTATCCTCTACCCAACATCAATGACTTGTTTGGCCAGTTAAAGGGAGCCAGTGTGTTCTCAAAGATCGATCTGCGATCAGGCTACTTTCAGCTAAAGATTCGAGAACAGGATGTGCCCAAAACAGCATTCACCACAAGATACAGATTGTATGAGTACACCGTGATGTCTTTTGGTCTAACCAATGCCCCAGCATGCTTCATGACCATGATGAACAAGGTGTTCATGGAATATTTGGACAAATTTATCGTGGTATTCATAGATGATATACTCATATACTCTAAGGATGAGAAGGAACATGAGAAACATCTGCGCCTTATTACGGAGAAACTTAGAGAACACAATTTGTATGCCAAATTCAGCAAGTGCGAGTTCTGGTTAAAGGAAGTGGGATTCCTTGGTCATGTTGTGTCAGCAAAAGGAGTTGTCGTAGATCCTAGTAAGGTAGATTCCGTGACGGAATGGGAATCACCCAAGAATGTGGGGGATATTAGGAGTTTCTTGGGCCTCGCAGGATATTACCGGAGGTTCATTGAAAACTTTTCCAAAATAGCAAAACCCATGACGGAACTATTGAAGAAGGAAAAGAAATTCGTATGGACCGAGGCATGTGAAGAAAGTTTTCAGGAGTTGAAGAAACGCCTTGTAACGGCGCCAGTTCTGTGTTTGGCTGATATCCAGAAGGATTTGCAAGTCTATTGTGACGCTTCTCGACAAGGACTTGGAAGTGTATTGATGCAGGATGGGAAAGTGGTATCCTATGTCTCCCGACAACTTAAGAACCATGAACACAATTACCCCACACATGATTTGGAACTTGCGTCTGTGGTTCATGCACTCAAGGTATGGAGACACTACCTCATGGGCAAACATTGTGATGTATTCACAGATCATAAAAGTTTGAAGTACATCTTCACCCAAAAGGAGTTGAATATAAGACAAAGAAGATGGCTTGAACTAATTAAGGATTATGACTTGGACTTACAATACCATCCCGGAAAGGCAAATGTGGTGGCTGATGCCTTAAGTCGTAAAATGTATGTGAATGGACTTACCGTAGGGGAACTTCCAGAGGATTTATGCAAACAATTCAGGGATCTCAGGCTAGAGATAGTTCCGAAAGGACACGTAGCGACTATGGAAATAGTGTCCACCTTCCAAGAGAGAATCAAGGAAGCACAAAAGGGAGATAAAGAGTTGTAAGAAAAAAAATCAGGATAAGTGAAGGAAAGACTAAAGAATTTCGTCTGGACGAACAAGGAACCCTCTGGTATGGGAAGCGTTTGTGCGTTCCCAATGACCCCGATATCAGGAAGATGATTTTACAAGAAGCTCATGATTCGCCATACTCAATTCATCCAGGTAACACGAAGATGTACATGGATGTGAAGGATAGATTTTGGTGGAATAACCTAAAGAGAGAAATTGCGGAATATATTTCTCTGTGTGACGTATGCAACAGAGTTAAAGCCGAGCATCAGAAACCGGCAGGACTACTTCAACCACTACCTATACCCGACTGGAAGTGGGATAAGGTAGGCATGGATTTCATCACGGGATTGCCCCGGACTCGTTCTGGATTTGATTCTATCTGGGTAGTGGTAGACCACTTTACCAAGGTGGCTCACTTCATCCCCGTAAAGACCACATATACAAGTGCTAAGCTTGCTAAGATATACATGTCAAGGATTGTAAGCCTACATGGTGTTCCCAAGGGAATTGTGTCAGACAGAGGCACCCAGTTCACTTCAAAGTTTTGGCGACAACTACATGAGTCTCTTGGAACCCGACTAGAATTCAGTACTGCCTTCCACCCGCAAACGGATGGCCAAACAGAAAGGGTGAATCAAATTTTGGAAGATATGTTGAGAGCTTGCGCACTAGACTATGGGTCTAGTTGGGACGATAACCTGCCGTATGCCGAGTTCTCATACAATAACAGCTACCAGACAAGTATCAAGATGACTCCTTTTGAAGTTCTATATGGCAGGAAGTGTAGGACTCCGCTGCTATGGAACGGAGTTGGTGAACGCAGTCTTTTTGGACCTGAATTGATAAAGGATGCCGAAGAAAAGGTACGGCGGATTTGGGATAGGCTAAAGGTAGCCCAATCCCGACAGAAGAGTTACGCTGATTCCAAGCGTAGAGATGTGGCTTATGAAATAGGGGACCGTGCGTATCTCCGAGTTTCACCCCTACGAGGAGTTAAGAGGTTCGGAATCAAGGGCAAGTTAGCCCCATGATTCATAGGACCGTATAAGGTTCTGGCCCGTAGAAGAGAAGTTGCTTATCGGTTGGAGTTACCGGAAGGACTGACTGTTCATGATGTGTTCCATGTGTCGCAACTAAAGAAGTGTCACCCAAAGATGGCCGAAACACCGTTAAGAGACACCGTTCCCCTAGATGAGGTTCAATTGGAAAATGACCTTACGTATGAGGAAAAACCCATCAAAATACTGGAAACAGCCGAGAGGATTACCCGCACCAAGACTATAAGATTCTGCAAGGTACAATGGAACCACCACTCCGAGGAAGAAGCTACGTGGGAGAGTGAAGAAGACTTGAAAGCAGAACACCCACACCTATTTGCTAGCCAACCCGAATCTCGGGGACGAGATTCTTCTTAAGGGGGGTAGGTTTGTAACATCCCAGATTTTATATTATGATATTACTAGAAGCATGCATCATCCTTGCATCATTGCATCTTACAAATAAAATTTTGCAACAAAATCCTAACACCCAAACCTATCAAAACACTATTAACTATTATCATATGTAAGCACTATTGTTGTAGTAGTTTGACCCCTTATAAAAAAACTATGTAAAAAACATTAAGTCATGGTCTTATGTTGATCACCTTACTTTTATAAAAATTTAGATACAAATTTCATCAAGTTTGGGCTTAGTATGCAAAAGATATATAGGTTTTACTAAAACAGAAATTGAAAAATGTTAAAAGAGAAAAAAAAAGGGGGGGCAACCTACCTAACCGGGCCACAGCGCCAGCCCACCCGCGCCCGCGCAGCAGCCAGCTTCAGCGCCAGCCGCCGCAGCCCAGCACCGGCCCGCTCTGCCAATCCCGCTGCTGCCACCGACAGGTGGGGCCACGCTGTCATCCCCCACCTCCCGCCAGAGTCTCTGTTGAACACGGTTCTGATTCAAATCCGCGCGATTATCCGTCCTCTGTTCGAATCCGTGCCCTCTACTCCATGAAACCCTCCCCTCTTATACCGCTACTTTGGCCCCCACCGCCCTTTTGTGTTTTTCTCAAACCCTAGCGCCGTTTCGCAACTTTTGGATCTCGCCGGAGCAAACCGCCGTCGGAGCTCGAGGTTGGCGACTCTCCAGGGCACCTCGAACCCTGCTACACCTTCCATCCTTCTCGCCCTGACCTACCCTACCCACCCATCTAATTCGTTTCTTCGGAATCGCAGGAAGCCACCGGCAATTGCTCGCCGGAGCCGTCGGGTCCGAGAGGAGGAACGGCCGACGCTGGGAGATTGAGGAGGGGAGTGACCGCGCTGAGACCGTTGGGGGATTCGCCATCACCATGCACATCAGGGTCCGTCCTCGTCATCTTCCACGATCACCAGAGCCGCCAGGACGCCGCCGTCGCCTCCATCGCCGCCACCGTCGTCTCCATCGCCGCCGCCGCCACAGGTTAGTAAAGCCGCCCTCGACCGTCCGATTGTAAATGTGCGGCCCAGATTAGAAGTTTGATCGAAGCGGTACCGGCCAATACCGCGCTGCCGCGTGGCAAGCCGCGCCAGCAGCCGCGTCCGCACCGCGTCCCTCCAGCTGGACCAACCAGGCGCTGCCACTTGGCGCGTTTCGAGTTAGGGTTAGGATAGTTTGGTTTGATTTTTGCAGATTTGATCTAAACATTGCGAAAATCATATAAAATTGAATATTTGGCCAAATTTAGCTTATAATATACCGTTGGATTCATAATTTTATGTAGAATCCAGATCTGCAATAATATTCTAAGTTTAAAGTAAGGTTTTAGGTGTAGATTTGAATCATTAGATTAGAGTGTTTATTCTATAGAAAAATAATTAAAATTCTGTTTTAGTTGATTCTTGTTGCAATAACTTTGTTTCCACAATACCTACTGAACAAAATTATAAAACTTGCTTAAGATCATTAGATCTAGCTTGGGGCTAATTAGATGGTTTGATCTCCTTTTTAACCCTAGGAATTGTATTAGTGACCCAATTAGATCCAAACCTTTGGGAAATCAATCCTAGTGACACCCTTAACACTATTGCAACTCAATCTTGCTACCTTGGTCAATTTAGAAGAACCAATCTTGCATAAAATACATGTGGCATGCATGCATGATTATCTCTGTGACCTGTTTTGAGCAAGTTGTGATCAGATCTATGTTTGTGATTCGTTAGATTGTTCGGAGTGCGCTAAGGAGTGCTATTGTGTAGAGTGCTGCTCGGATCAAGGCAAGTTACACCACTTGTTCATAATTTTTGTCCCTGTTTTGATTCTATGCATGTGATCTTTAAAATTCTGTAGTATGCATGTGTAGGATGTTCTAGTAGAATTTTTCCTTAGTATTATTTTGCAAGTGCGATGATTTTGTAGTGTGCCATGAGTAGCTCTATACTTAGGATTATCCCTCCTAATAGGTTACCCCTGTTTTTGCTAAGTAATGCTTGCTATGCTATATATACAAAGTACCGTTGGGGGGTTCGAAAGACAAAGAATTTTTCTAAGTATAAAGGCTCTCTAGAGCAAACTTTTCTTCTCAAATCCACTTCAAAATAAAACTAAGTTTTCTTCTGGGCGGAATGGTTGTCGGGTCAACGAGTGAGATTTTGGTGGAGGACGGCCGCCCAGGAATCAAAGAAGTCTGCCTTGTTTCAGAATTCAGAAGCTTCCAGTGCAACCACAATACATTATGGGCTCTGTCTTGGCCTAGTACTTAGTGGGAAACCTCACCTGGGTACCAACATTTGGAGGTTTTTGGCACGGTTGGATCCGGAAGTTAGAGGGACTACTAAGGGAAAGCCTCGCCATGGTCTTGTCTATAAAAGGACTTGATCGTGGATTGTGGGTAAAGTGCACAAACTCTCGAGAGTATTGCAATCTGATCGATCAGCCGTGTTCACGGTAACAGAACAACAATGAGCGTCTGAAGGATGGAGCCTCTGAAGGATCTTCCTCTATCTTTTCTAAAACAAAGTTTTGAAACCCCATGGCGTGCGTGATATCGCCAATGGGTGGGACTTTGGGGAACTTGGTGCGTAATATCCAAGTGTTTGGTTGTTTGGACACTTGGTGAGTAATATCCTTGTGTGCCATTCGACCTTATTTTATCTAAGAAAATGTTTACAAAGTAGGAAAATCTTCCCTTCTTCTCTACTTAAGAAAACTAGCTTTGAGCAAATGAACTCTACAGCCTAAACTAGCCTTGCATGTAGAGATAGTCTTTTCTCTCCTTGGTGTAATTTGCCAATACATTCAAAGTATTGACCCAACTTGTTGGCTGCACGTTTTATGTGCAGAGTCCGAAGATTGAAAGGTGCGTAGGGATCGCGAGTCTACACTCGACAAGCCTGGCGCGTTGATGGACTCAAGCTGCTTTTATGTTTCCGCTGTTATTTGAGCTAGCTTAATGCTAAGCAATTTTGTAATAAATTCATACTCTGGATTCTCCGTGTAATAAAGATTTTGTGTTTTACATGATATTTCATTGACTATGAGTGCTAGCTATTGACCCAGGGACTAGCATGTTAATCACAGGGACTTAGGATCCTTATCGATCCGAGGTCACTACAGTCCCGCCCCCCGCCGAGGCAGGACCCTAAACCGCCGTCCCGCTCCAGGGCCACTCTCCCGCTCCCTGCCGATCTGTTTTTTTCCTATATACTTATTGTGTTCCCTTGTTATCTCTCCAGGAATTATAAATCAGATCAAGAGCATAATAAGGTAGTGTAAAGTGCACCCAGATTCTAAAGCCCAATGTTTGACACTATATAGACGGCTTCGTCCATCTCTTTCTAATCTTCTATCTTCCATCACTCATTCGGTCATCTGGCTGGAAGCCCATCTGTGATACCACCAGTCTTCCTTTCTCTACGTATGTCGTTCGAAAAAAAAATTGCACGCCGTTTTGGATGCTGCATAATCATCAGGAGTGACTCTAGCAACAGTCTTGAGCCTTCTACTTCTGGAAGGGCTTTTCTATGCGTGACTTCATTTTCCACGTACCAGATTCTCCAAAGCATCATATATATATGTGTCATAGCTCTCCGTCCTTTGATTCCGTGTAGTAGCTCGATAAGTCATTCCACACCCGTGTGGATCAACAAATTATCACCAAGAATGTCCCATGTATATGGTAACCTCGATGCAGTCCGTGTACAGTAGGATTAGGGGTAAGTTTAAGTCCTAGTATAAATAAGATTTCTAGTACCCCAGTCTAATTGTTTAATCCCTCCTTGAACGTGTATAAACACGCATAGGGCGCCCTTAAACGTGTATAAGAGCATCTCCACTCGGCTATCTAGGACGCCGGATTTTGGTCCGAACGCCGAAAATTAGACCAGTTGTGTACCCAGGAACCTGTTTTCGGTCGGATTTGGGCTAATTTTTGTTCGGACTACTCAGGCCGAACCCAGGTTCTCGGGTACGCCCTGAAAACACTGGACACAGCGAACATGGCAAGATGAGATTAAGAACCTCCAAGAGAAGCTTGAAACCACGAAAAAGTCAAGTTTAGTGGAGGAGCTACAAAGCGAGAAGGAGGGACTTCAGGAGCAGCTGGAAGCCACCACCAAGAAGCTGCAAGATGAGATTAAGAACCTCCAAGAGAAGCTTGAAGCCACCACAAAGGAGATGGAGTTGTACAAGACAACTCTAAAGCAGGAAGGCTACTCGTTCGAAGACGAGGAAGAGGAAGGCGTGGAAGATGTATAATAGTTGGACCACCTTTAATTCTATAGTAGAACGTTATTCGCGATTGTAATAAATACCAAGACAAATCTGGTTTAGTTAAACATGGTTGTTTTCTGTGTTGAGCTGTGTTGTTATGTCTTGTGTGCCTTGTGTTCTTGGTGTGTTTTCATAAGGGTAGGAGTTACTACTTAGTCTTTCTGTCTATTTCTTAACTAATCTCTTAAACCCCACAGATGCCGCCCAGACGTGCGAACTCCGAAATCCCTCCAGAAATAGCAGAACTTTTGGCCACTCAGAACCAGCTGATCCAACTGCTCACTCAGAACATGCAAAACAACAACAACAACCCGCCACCACCACCATCTCCGCCACCACCTCAACAGGATCGCTTGACTCGGTTTTTGAGGCTGAACCCGCCTACCTTCACTAGCAACACTGAACCAATCATCGCTGATGACTGGCTGCGTACGATCAACAAGAAGCTAGACACCGTGCAAGCTGTCGGAGCCGACAGGGTACGTTATGCCGCACACCAGCTTGAAGGACCTGCTGCAGAATGGTGGGATAACTACCAAGTCACCCACCCGGACATTGATGCTATCACTTGGGATCAGTTTGAGTTAGCTTTTCGCACTCATCATGTGGATGCTGGTGTCATGACTCTAAAGAGGCGCGAGTTTCGCGACCTACACCAGCTGCACCGTTCGGTCACCGAGTATGGAGAGCTTTTCAACAAGCTAGCCCGTTATGCACCCGATGACGTTTCCACTGATGCCAAGAGACAGGAGGAATTCTTAAGGGGACTCAATGACGAGATATCCATTCAGCTTGTGGCTCAGAAATATGACAACTTTCAGGAACTCCTGGACAGAGCCATTGTGGTTGAATCAAAGAGGAAGAGCATAGAAAACCGCAAGAGGAAGTCTAACCCTCACAAGCACTCTGTTCCGTATCAGAAGCAGCGCAATTCCTCACCTCCACCTTATAACAATAATGGCCACAACCATAACGGTCATAACCATGGTGGCCACAAACACAATGGGCATAAAAACCGCAACGGGAATGGCAGCAATGGAAAGGATCTCAGTGAGGTGACATGCTTTAAGTGCAACAGGACAAGGCATTATGCAACCTCTTGCCCCGAGAAGAAGAATGGCAATGGCAATGGGAATGGAAATGGACACAACCATGGCAATGGAAACGGGAATAAGCCAAATCCGTTTGTCAAAGCCACTGTAAATCATGTTTCTATGGAGGATGCTTGTGATGCGCCAGACTCTGTGATTGGTAAGTTCAAACTCAATTCTATTCCCGCAGTTGTTCTTTTTGATACTGGTGCATCGCATTCATTCATATCAAGGGTATTTGTGGATAGAGGCAAGATACCAACAGAAACTATAAACTTTCCTCTCAGGGTAAGTTCTCCTGGGGGAGAAATAGTGGCAAACTCCGGTTGCCGGGAATTAGAACTAAGGATTGGGACACACATCTTTCCCACAAGTCTAGTAGTTCTAGAACCACAAGGATTAGACATAATCTTGGGCATGAATTGTATGACCGAATATGAAGGAGTCATAGACATTAGATTGTGCAAAAAGGACTGTCACGCTCACAACACCGGAAGGGAAAAGGATTCGCATCAAGTCGAATTTCGCACTTAAGGAAGTCATGGTGAACTCTCTTAAGGGGGTTAGCTTGGAGGAGGTACCTATTGTAAAGGAATACCCAGATGTCTTTCCAGAGGAACTGCCAGGAATGCCTCCCGACCGTGATATCGAGTTCCTCATTGACTTGATGCCAGGCACGGGGCCGATAGCTAAGAGACCATACAAGATGGATGTGGACGAGTTAAGGGAACTCAAGAAACAGCTTAGGGAACAATTGGACAAGGGATTCATCCAACCCAGCACGTCATCTTGGGGAGCGCCTGTCCTATTTGTGGAAAAGAAGGATAAAACCAAGAGGCTGGTTGTGGACTACCGCTCGTTGAACGAGGTGACGATCAAGAATAAGTATCCTCTACCCAACATCAATGACTTGTTTGGCCAGTTAAAGGGAGCCAGTGTGTTCTCAAAGATCGATCTGCAATCAGGCTACTTTCAGCTAAAGATTCGAGAACAGGATGTGCCCAAAACAGCATTCACCACAAGATACAGATTGTATGAGTACACCGTGATGTCTTTTGGTCTAACCAATGCCCCAGCATACTTCATGACCATGATGAACAAGGTGTTCATGGAATATTTGGACAAATTTATCGTGGTATTCATAGATGATATACTCATATACTCTAAGGATGAGAAGGAACATGAGAAACATCTGCGCCTTATTACGGAGAAACTTAGAGAACACAAGTTGTATGCCAAATTCAGCAAGTGCGAGTTCTGGTTAAAGGAAGTGGGATTCCTTGGTCATGTTGTGTCAGCAAAAGGAGTTGCCGTAGATCCTAGTAAGGTAGATTCCGTGACGGAATGGGAATCACCCAAGAATGTGGGGGATATTAGGAGTTTCTTGGGCCTCGCAGGATATTACCGGAGGTTCATTGAAAACTTTTCCAAAATAGCAAAACCCATGACGGAACTATTGAAGAAGGAAAAGAAATTCGTATGGACCGAGGCATGTGAAGAAAGTTTTCAGGAGTTGAAGAAACGCCTTGTAACGGCGCCAGTTCTGTGTTTGGCTGATATCCAGAAGGATTTTCAAGTCTATTGTGACGCTTCTCGACAAGGACTTGGAAGTGTATTGATGCAGGATGGGAAAGTGGTATCCTATGTCTCCCGACAACTTAAGAACCATGAACACAATTACCCCACACATGATTTGGAACTTGCGTCTGTGGTTCATGCACTCAAGGTATGGAGACACTACCTCATGGGCAAACATTGTGATGTATTCACAGATCATAAAAGTTTGAAGTACATCTTCACCCAAAAGGAGTTGAATATAAGACAAAGAAGATGGCTTGAACTAATTAAGGATTATGACTTGGACTTACAATACCATCCCGGAAAGGCAAACGTGGTGGCTGATGCCTTAAGTCGTAAAATGTATGTGAATGGACTTACCGTAGGGGAACTTCCAGAGGATTTATGCAAACAATTCAGGGATCTCAGGCTAGAGATAGTTCCGAAAGGACACGTAGCGACTATGGAAATAGTGTCCACCTTCCAAGAGAGAATCAAGGAAGCACAAAAGGGAGATAAAGAGTTGTAAGAAAAAAATCAGGATAAGTGAAGGAAAGACTAAAGAATTTCGTCTGGACGAAGAAGGAACCCTCTGGTATGGGAAGCGTTTGTGCGTTCCCAATGACCCCGATATCAGGAAGATGATTTTACAAGAAGCTCATGATTCGCCATACTCAATTCATCCAGGTAACACGAAGATGTACATGGATGTGAAGGATAGATTTTGGTGGAATAACCTAAAGAGAGAAATTGCGGAATATATTTCTCTATGTGACGTATGCAACAGAGTTAAAGCCGAGCATCAGAAACCGGCAGGACTACTTCAACCACTACCTATACCCGACTGGAAGTGGGATAAGGTAGGCATGGATTTCATCACGGGATTGCCCCGGACTCGTTCTGGATTTGATTCTATCTGGGTAGTGGTAGACCACTTTACCAAGGTGGCTCACTTCATCCCCGTAAAGACCACATATACAAGTGCTAAGCTTGCTAAGATATACATGTCAAGGATTGTAAGCCTACATGGTGTTCCCAAGGGAATTGTGTCAGACAGAGGCACCCAGTTTACTTCAAAGTTTTGGCGACAACTACATGAGTCTCTTGGAACCCGACTAGAATTCAGTACTGCCTTCCACCCGCAAACGGATGGCCAAATAGAAAGGGTGAATCAAATTTTGGAAGATATGTTGAGAGCTTGCGCACTAGACTATGGGTCTAGTTGGGACGATAACCTGCCGTATGCCGAGTTCTCATACAATAACAGCTACCAGACAAGTATCAAGATGACTCCTTTTGAAGTTCTATATGGCAGGAAGTGTAGGACTCCGCTGCTATGGAACGGAGTTGGTGAACGCAGTCTTTTTGGACCTGAATTGATAAAGGATGCCGAAGAAAAGGTACGGCGGATTCGGGATAGGCTAAAGGTAGCCCAATCCCGACAGAAGAGTTACGCTGATTCCAAGCGTAGAGATGTGGCTTATGAAATAGGGGACCGTGCGTATCTCCGAGTTTCACCCCTACGAGGAGTTAAGAGGTTCGGAATCAAGGGCAAGTTAGCCCCATGATTCATAGGACCGTATAAGGTTCTGGCCCGTAGAAGAGAAGTTGCTTATCAGTTGGAGTTACCGGAAGGACTGACTGTTCATGATGTGTTCCATGTGTCGCAACTAAAGAAGTGTCACCCAAAGATGGCCGAAACACCGTTAAGAGACACCGTTCCCCTAGATGAGGTTCAATTGGAAAATGACCTTACGTATGAGGAAAAACCCATCAAAATACTGGAAACAGCCGAGAGGATTACCCGCACCAAGACTATAAGATTCTGCAAGGTACAATGGAACCACCACTCCGAGGAAGAAGCTACGTGGGAGCGTGAAGAAGACTTGAAAGCAGAACACCCACACCTATTTGCTAGCCAACCCGAATCTCGGGGACGAGATTCTTCTTAAGGGGGGTAGGTTTGTAACATCCCAGATTTTATATTATGATGTTACTAGAAGCATGCATCATCCTTGCATCATTGCATCTTACAAATAAAATTTTGCAACAAAATCCTAACACCCAAACCTATCAAAACACTATTAACTATTATCATATGTAAGCACTATTGTTGTAGTAGTTTGACCCCTTATAAAAAACTATGTAAAAAACATTAAGTCATGGTCTTATGTTGACCACCTTACTTTTATAAAAATTTAGATACAAATTTCATCAAGTTTGGGCTTAGTATGCAAAAGATATATAGGTTTTACTAAAACAGAAATTGAAAAATGTTAAGAGAGAAAAAAAAGGGGGGGCAACCTACCTAACCGGGCCACAGCGCCAGCCCACCCGCGCCCGCGCGGCAGCCAGCTTCAGCGCCAGCCGCCGCAGCCCAGCACCGGCCCGCTCTGCCAATCCCGCTGCTGCCACCGACAGGTGGGGCCACGCTGTCATCCCCCACCTCCCGCCAGAGTCTCTGTTGAACACGGTTCTGATTCAAATCCGCGCGATTATCCGTCCTCTGTTCGAATCCGTGCCCTCTACTCCATGAAAGCCTCCCCTCTTATACCGCTGTTTTGGCCCCCACCGCCCTTTTGTGTTTTTCTCAAACCCTAGCGCCGTTTCGCAACTTTTCGATCTCGCCGGAGCAAACCGCCGTCGGAGCTCGAGGTTGGCGACTCTCCAGGGCACCTCGAACCCTGCTACACCTTCCATCCTTCTCGCCCTGACCTACCCTACCCACCCATCTAATTCGTTTCTTCGGAATCGCAGGAAGCCACCGGCAATTGCTCGCCGGAGCCGTCGGGTCCGAGAGGAGGCACGGCCGACGCTGGGAGATTGAGGAGGGGAGTGACCGCGCTGAGACCGTTGTGGGATTCGCCATCACCATGCGCATCAGGGGCCGTCCTCGTCATCTTCCACGATCACCAGAGCCGCCAGGACGCCGCCGTCGCCTCCATCGCCGCCACCGTCGTCTCCATCGCCGCCGCCGCCACAGGCTAGTAAAGCCGCCCTCGACCGTCCGATTGTAAATGTGCGGCCCAGATTAGAAGTTTGATCGAAGCGGTACCGGCCAATACCGCGCTGCCGCGTGGCAAGCCGCGCCAGCAGCCGCGTCCGCACCGCGTCCCTCCAGCTGGACCAACCAGGCGCTGCCACTTGGCGCGTTTCGAGTTAGGGTTAGGATAGTTTGGTTTGATTTTTGCAGATTTGATCTAAACATTGCGAAAATCATATAAAATTGAATATTTGGCCAAATTTAGCTTATAATATACCGTTGGATTCATAATTTTATGTAGAATCCAGATCTGCAATAATATTCTAAGTTTAAAGTAAGGTTTTAGGTGTAGATTTGAATCATTATATTAGAGTGTTTATTCTATAGAAAAATAATTAAAATTCTGTTTTAGTTGATTCTTGTTGCAATAACTTTGTTTCCACAATACCTACTGAACAAAATTATAAAACTTGCTTAAGATCATTAGATCTAGCTTGGGGCTAATTAGATGGTTTGATCTCCTTTTTAACCCTAGGAATTGTATTAGTGACCCAATTAGATCTAAACCTTTGGGAAATCAATCCTAGTGACACCCTTAACACTATTGCAACTCAATCTTGCTACCTTGGTCAATTTAGAAGAACCAATCTTGCATAAAATACATGTGGCATGCATGCATGATTATCTCTGTGACCTGTTTTGAGCAAGTTGTGATCAGATCTATGTTTGTGATTCGTTAGATTGTTCGGAGTGCGCTAAGGAGTGCTATTGTGTAGAGTGCTGCTCGGATCAAGGAAAGTTACACCACTTGTTCATAATTTTTGTCCCTGTTTTGATTCTATGCATGTGATCTTTAAAATTCTGTAGTATGCATGTGTAGGATGTTCTAGTAGAATTTTTCCTTAGTATTATTTTGCAAGTGCGATGATTTTGTAGTGTGCCATGAGTAGCTCTATACTTAGGATTATCCCTCCTAATAGGTTACCCCTGTTTTTGCTAAGTAATGCTTGCTATGCTATATATACAAAGTACCGTTGGGGGGTTCGAAAGACAAAGAATTTTTCTAAGTATAAAGGCTCTCTAGAGCAAACTTTTCTTCTCAAATCCACTTCAAAATAAAACTAAGTTTTCTTCTGGGCGGAATGGTTGTCGGGTCAACGAGTGAGATTTTGGTGGAGGACGGCTGCCCAGGAATCAAAGAAGTCTGCCTTGTTTCAGAATTCAGAAGCTTCCAGTGCAACCACAATACATTATGGGCTCTGTCTTGGCCTAGTACTTAGTGGGAAACCTCACCTGGGTACCAACATTTGGAGGTTTTTGGCACGGTTGGATCCGGAAGTTAGAGGGACTACTAAGGGAAAGCCTCGCCATGGTCTTGTCTATAAAAGGACTTGATCGTGGATTGTGGGTAAAGTGCACAAACTCTCGAGAGTATTGCAATCTGATCGATCAGCCGTGTTCACGGTAACAGAACAACAATGAGCGTCTGAAGGATGGAGCCTCTGAAGGATCTTCCTCTCTCTTTTATAAAACAAAGTTTTGAAACCCCATGGCGTGCGTGATATCGCCAATGGGTGGGACTTTGGGGAACTTGGTGTGTAATATCCAAGTGACACTTGGTGCGTAATATCCAAATGTTTGGTTGTTTGGACACTTGGTGAGTAATATCCTTGTGTGCCATTCGACCTTATTTTATCTAAGAAAATGTTTACAAAGTAGGAAAATCTTTCCTTCTTCTCTACTTAAGAAAACTAGCTTTGAGCAAATGAACTCTACAGCCTAAACTAGCCTTGCATGTAGAGATAGTCTTTTCTCTCCTTGGTGTAATTTGCCAATACATTCAAAGTATTGACCCAACTTGTTGGCTGCACGTTTTATGTGCAGAGTCCGAAGATTGAAAGGTGCGTAGGGATCGCGAGTCTACACTCGACAAGCCTGGCGCGTTGATGGACTCAAGCTGCTTTTATGTTTCCGCTGTTATTTGAGCTAGCTTAATGCTAAGCAATTTTGTAATAAATTCATACTCTGGATTCTCCGTGTAATAAAGATTTTGTGTTTTACATGATATTTCATTGACTGTGAGTGCTGGCTATTGATCCAGGGACTAGCATGTTAATCACAGGGACTTAGGATCCTTATCGATCCGAGGTCACTACAGTCCCGCCCCCAGCCGAGGCAGGACCCTAAACCGCCGTCCCGCTCCAGGGCCACTCTCTCGCTCCCAGCCGATCTGTTTTTTTTCCTATATACTTATTGTGTTCCCTTGTTATCTCTCCAGGAATTATAAATCAGATCAAGAGCATAATAAGGTAGTGTAAAGTGCACCCAGATTCTAAAGCCCAATGTTTGACACTATATAGACGGCTTCGTCCATCTCTTTCTAATCTTCTATCTTCCATCACTCATTCGGTCATCTGGCTGGAAGCCCATCTGTGATACCACCAGTCTTCCTTTCTCTACGTATGTCGTTCGAAAAAAAAATTGCACGCCGTTTTGGATGCTGCATAATCATCAGGAGTGACTCTAGCAACAGTCTTGAGCCTTCTACTTCTGGAAGGGCTTTTCTATGCGTGACTTCATTTTCCACGTACCAGATTCTCCAAAGCATCATATATATATATATATATATATATATGTGTCATAGCTCTCTGTCCTTTGATTCGGTGTAGTAGCTCGATAAGTCATTCCACACCCGTGTGGATCAACAAATTATCACCAAGAATGTCCCATGTATATGGTAACCTCGATGCAGTCCGTGTACAGTAGGATTAGGGGTAAGTTTAAGTCCTAGTATAAATAAGATTTCTAGTACCCCAGTCTAATTGTTTAATCCCTCCTTGAACGTGTATAAGCACGCATAGGGCGCCCTTAAACGTGTATAAGAGCATCTCCACTCGGCTATCTAGGACGCCGGATTTTGGTCCGAACGCCGAAAATTAGACCAGTTGTGTACCCAGGAACCTGTTTTCGGTCGGATTTGGGCTAATTTTTGTTCGGACTACTCAGGCCGAACCCAGGTTCCCGGGTACGCCCTGAAAACACTGGACACAGCGAACATGGCATGATGAGATTAAGAACCTCCAAGAGAAGCTTGAAACCACGAAAAAGTCAAGTTTAGTGGAGGAGCTACAAAGCGAGAAGGAGGGACTTCAGGAGCAGCTGGAAGCCACCACCAAGAAGCTGCAAGATGAGATAAGAACCTCCAAGAGAAGCTTGAAGCCACCACAAAGGAGATGGAGTTGTACAAGATAACTCTAAAGCAGGAAGGCTACTCGTTCGAAGACGAGGAAGAGGAAGGCGTGGAAGATGTATAATAGTTGGAGTCACCATTAGATTCTGCAGTAGAACGTTATTCGCCGATTGTAATAAATACCAAAGTCAAATCTGCACTTAGTTAAACATGGTGAACTCTCTGTGTTGAGCTGTGTTGGAGGTCTTATTGCCTTGGTTCTTGGTGTGCTTTTCAGAGGGTAGGAATTACTACCGACCGTTTCTGTCTATTTCATTCAACTTGATCCAGTTAAACCCCACAGATGCCGCCCAGACGTGGAACTCCGAAAGGAACTCCAGAAATAGCAGGGAACAATTGGACAACTCAGAACCCAGTGATCGTCTTGGGGACTCAGAACTATGCAAAACAAGGATAACAACCAAGAGGCTGGTTGTGGACTACCACTCGTTGAACGAGGTCGACGATCAAGAATAAGTATCCTGAACCCAACATCTACTTGTCCAGTTAGGGAGCCAGTGTGTTCTCAAAGATCGATCTACGATCAGGCTACTTTCAGCTAAAGATTCGAGAACAGGATGTGCCCAAAACAGCATTCACCACAAGATACAGATTGTATGAGTACACCATGATGTCTTTTGGTCTAACCAATGCCCCAGCATACTTCATGACCATGATGAACAAGGTGTTCATGGAATATTTGGACAAATTTATCGTGGTATTCATAGATGATATACTCATATACTCTAAGGATGAGAAGGAACATGAGAAACATCTGCGCCTTATTACGGAGAAACTTAGAGAACACAAGTTGTATGCCAAGTTCAGCAAGTGCGAGTTCTGGTTAAAGGAAGTGGGATTCCTTGGTCATGTTGTGTCAGCAAAAGGAGTTGCCGTAGATCCTAGTAAGGTAGCTTCCGTGACGGAATGGGAATCACCCAAGAATGTGGGGGATATTAGGAGTTTCTTGGGCCTCGCAGGATATTACCGGAGGTTCATTGAAAACTTTTCCAAAATAGCAAAACCCATGACGGAACTATTGAAGAAGGAAAAGAAATTCGTATGGACCGAGGCATGTGAAGAAAGTTTTCAAGAGTTGAAGAAACGCCTTGTAACGGCGCCAGTTCTGTGTCTGCCTGATATCCAGAAGGATTTTCAAGTCTATTGTGACGCTTCTCGACAAGGACTTGGAAGTGTATTGATGCACGATGGGAAAGTGGTATCCTGTGTCTCCCGACAACTTAAGAACCATGAACACAATTACCCCACACATGATTTGGAACTTGCGTCTGTGGTTCATGCACTCAAGGTATGGAGACACTACCTCATGGGCAAACATTGTGATGTATTCACAGATCATAAAAGTTTGAAGTACATATTCACCCAAAAGGAGTTGAATATGAGACAAAGAAGATGGCTTGAACTAATTAAGGATTATGACTTGGACTTACAATACCATCCCGGAAAGGCAAACGTGGTGGCTGATGCCTTAAGTCGTAAAGTGTATGTGAATGGACTTACCGCAGGGGAACTTCCAGAGGATTTATGCAAACAATTCAGGGTTCTCATGCTAGAGATAGTTCCGAAAGGACACGTAGAGACTATGGAAATAGTGTCCACCTTCCAAGAGAGAATCAAGGAAGCACAAAAGGGAGATAAAGAGTTGGAAGAAATAAGAATCAGGATAAGCGAAGGAAAGACTAAAGAATTTCATCTGGACGAACAAGGAACCCTCTGGTATGGGAAGCGTTTGTGCGTTCCCAATGACCCCGATATCAGGAAGATGATTTTACAAGAAGCTCATGATTCGCCATACTCAATTCATCCAGGTAACACGAAGATGTACATGGATGTGAAGGATAGATTTTGGTGGAATAACCTAAAGAGAGAAATTGCGGAATATATTTCTCTGTGTGACGTATGCAACAGAGTTAAAGCCGAGCATTAGAAACCGGCAGGACTACTTCAACCACTACCTATACCCGACTGGAAGTGGGATAAGGTAGGCATGGATTTCATCACGGGATTGCCCCAGACTCGTTCTGGATTTGATTCTATCTGGGTAGTGGTAGACCACTTTACCAAGGTGGCTCACTTCATCCCCGTAAAGACAAGATATACAAGTGCTAAGCTTGCTAAGATATACATGCCAAGGATTGTAAGCCTACATGGTGTTCCCAAGGGAATTGTGTCAGACAGAGGCACCCAGTTTACTTCAAAGTTTTGGCGACAACTACATGAGTCTCTTGGAACCCGACTAGAATTCAGTACTGCCTTACACCCACAAACGGATGGCCAAACAGAAAGGGTGAATCAAATTTTGGAAGATATGTTGAGAGCTTGCGCACTAGACTATGGGTCTAGTTGGGACGATAACCTGCCGTATGCCGAGTTCTCATACAATAACAGCTACCAGACAAGTATCAAGATGACTCCTTTTGAAGTTCTATATGGCAGGAAGTGTAGGACTCCGCTGCTATGGAACGGAGTTGGTGAACGCAGTCTTTTTGGACCTGAATTGATAAAGGATGCCGAAGAAAAGGTACGGCGGATTCGGGATAGGCTAAAGGTAGCCCAATCCCGACAGAAGAGTTACGCTGATTCCAAGCGTAGAGATGTGGCTTATGAAATAGGGGACCGTGCGTATCTCCGAGTTTCACCCCTACGAGGAGTTAAGAGGTTCGGAATCAAGGGCAAGTTAGCCCCATGATTCATAGGACCGTATAAGGTTCTGGCCCGTAGAAGAGAAGTTGCTTATCGGTTGGAGTTACCGGAAGGACTGACTGTTCATGATGTGTTCCATGTGTCGCAACTAAAGAAGTGTCACCCAAAGATGGCCGAAACACCGTTAAGAGACACCGTTCCCCTAGATGAGGTTCAATTGGAAAATGACCTTACGTATGAGGAAAAACCCATCAAAATACTGGAAACAGCCGAGAGGATTACCCGCACCAAGACTATAAGATTCTGCAAGGTACAATGGAACCACCACTCCGAGGAAGAAGCTACGTGGGAGAGTGAAGAAGACTTGAAAGCAGAACACCCACACCTATTTGCTAGCCAACCCGAATCTCGGGGACGAGATTCTTCTTAAGGGGGGTAGGTTTGTAACATCCCAGATTTTATATTATGATATTACTAGAAGCATGCATCATCCTTGCATCATTGCATCTTACAAATAAAATTTTGCAACAAAATCCTAACACCCAAACCTATCAAAACACTATTAACTATTATCATATGTAAGCACTATTGTTGTAGTAGTTTGACCCCTTATAAAAAAACTATGTAAAAAACATTAAGTCATGGTCTTATGTTGATCACCTTACTTTTATAAAAATTTAGATACAAATTTCATCAAGTTTGGGCTTAGTATGCAAAAGATATATAGGTTTTACTAAAACAGAAATTGAAAAATGTTAAAAGAGAAAAAAAAAGGGGGGGCAACCTACCTAACTGGGCCACAGCGCCAGCCCACCCGCGCCCGCGCGGCAGCCTGCTTCAGCGCCAGCCGCCGCAGCCCAGCACCGGCCCGCTCTGCCAATCCCGCTGCTGCCACCGACAGGTGGGGCCACGCTGTCATCCCCCACCTCCTGCCAGAGTCTCTGTTGAACACGGTTCTGATTCAAATCCGCGCGATTATCCGTCCTCTGTTCGAATCCGTGCCCTGTACTCCATGAAACCCTCCCCTCTTATACCGCTGCTTTGGCCCCCACCGCCCTTTTGTGTTTTTCTCAAACCCTAGCGCCGTTTCGCAACTTTTCGATCTCGCCGGAGCAAACCATCGTCGGAGCTTGAGGTTGGCGACTCTCCAGGGCACCTTGAACCCTGCTACACCTTCCATCCTTCTCGCCCCGACCTACCCTACCCACCCATCTAATTCGTTTCTTCGGAATCGCAGGAAGCCACCGGCAATTGCTCGTCGGAGCCGTCGGGTCCGAGAGGAGGAACGGCTGATGCTGGGAGATTGAGGAGGGGAGTGACCGCACTGAGACCGTTGGGGGATTCGCCATCACCATGCGCATCAGGGGCCGTCCTCTTCATCTTCCACGATCACCAGAGCCGCCAGGCCGCCGCCGTCGCCTCGATCGCCGCCATCGTCGTCTCCATCGCCGCCGCCACAGGTTAGTAAAGCCGCCCTCGACCGTCCGATTGTAGATGTGCGGCCCAGATTAGAAGTTTGATCGAAGCGGTACCGGCCAATACCGCGCTGCCGCGTGGCAAGCCGCGCCAGCAGCCGCGTCCGCACCGCGTCCCTCCAGCTGGACCAACCAGGCGCTGCCACTTGGCGCGTTTCGAGTTAGGGTTAGGATAGTTTGGTTTGATTTTTACAGATTTGATCTAAACATTGCGAAAATCATATAAAATTGAATATTTTGCCAAATTTAGCTTATAATATACCGTTGGATTCATAATTTTATGTAGAATCCAGATCTGCAATAATATTCTAAGTTTACAGTAAGGTTTTAGGTGTAGATTTTAATCATTAGATTAGAGTGTTTATTCTATAGAAAAATAATTAAAATTCTGTTTTAGTTGATTCTTGTTGCAATAACTTTGTTTCCACAATACCTACTGAACAAAATTATAAAACTTGCTTAAGATCATTAGATCTAGCTTGGGGCTAATTAGATGGTTTGATCTCCTTTTTAACCCTAGGAATTGTATTAGTGACCCAATTAGATCTAAACCTTTGGGAAATCAATCCTAGTGACACCCTTAACACTATTGCAACTCAATCTTGCTACCTTGTTCAATTTAGAAGAACCAATCTTGCATAAAATACATGTGGCATGCATGCATGATTATCTCTGTGACCTGTTTTGAGCAAGTTGTGATCAGATCTATGTTTGTGATTCGTTAGATTGTTCGGAATGCGCTAAGGAGTGCTATTGTGTAGAGTGCTGCTCGGATCAAGGCAAGTTACACCACTTGTTCATAATTTCTGTCCCAGTTTTGATTCTATGCATGTGATCTTTAAAATTCTGTAGTATGCATGTGTAGGATGTTCTAGTAGAATTTTTCCTTAGTATTATTTTGCAAGTGCGATGATTTTGTAGTGTGCCATGAGTAGCTCTATACTTAGGATTATCCCTCCTAATAGGTTACCCCTGTTTTTGCTAAGTAATGCTTGCTATGCTATATATACAAAGTACCGTTGGGGGGGTCGAAAGACAAAGATTTTTTCTAAGTATAAAGGCTCTCTAGAGCAAACTTTTCTTCTCAAATCCACTTCAAAATAAAACTAAGTTTTCTTCTGGGCGGAATGGTTGTCGGGTCAACGAGTGAGATTTTGGTGGAGGACGGCCGCCCAGGAATCAAAGAAGTCTGCCATGTTTCAGAATTCAGAAGCTTCCAGTGCAACCACAATACATTATGGGCCCTGTCTTGGCCTAGTACTTAGTGGGAAACCTCACCTGGATACCAACATTTGGAGGTTCTTGGCACGGTTGGATCCGGAAGGTAGAGGGGCTACTAAGGGAAAGCCTCGCCATGGTCTTGTCTATAAAAGGACTTGATCGTGGATTGTGCGTAAAGTGCACAAACTCTCGAGAGTATTGCAATCTGATCGATCAGCCGTGTTCACGGTAACAGAACAACAATGAGCGTCTGAAGGATGGAGCCTCTGAAGGATCTTCCTCTCTCTTTTCTAAAACAAAGTTTTGAAACCCCATGGCGTGCGTGATATCGTCAATGGGTGGGACTTTGGGGAACTTGGTGTGTAATATCCAAGTGACACTTGGTGCGTAATATCCAAGTGTTTGGTTGTTTGGACACTTGGTGAGTAATATCCTTGTGTGTCATTCGACCTTATTTTATCTAAGAAAATGTTTACAAAGTAGGAAAATCTTCCCTTCTTCTCTACTTAAGAAAACTAGCTTTGAGCAAATGAACTCTACAGCCTAAACTAGCCTTGCATGTAGAGATAGTCTTTTCTCTCCTTGGTGTAATTTGCCAATACATGCAAAGTATTGACCCAACTTGTTGGCTGCACATTTTATGTGCAGAGTCCGAAGATTGAAAGGTGCGTAGGGATCGCGAGTCTACACTCGACAAGCCTGGGGCGTTGATGTGGACTCAAGCTGCTTTTATGTTTCCGCTGTTATTTGAGCTAGCTTAATGCTAAGCAATTTTGTAATAAATTCATACTCTGGATTCTCCGTGTAATAAAGATTTTGTGTTTTACATGATATTTTATCGACTGTGAGTGCTAGCTATTGATCCAGGGATTAGCATGTTAATCACAGGGACTTAGGATCCTTATCGATCCGAGGTCACTACAGTCCCGCCCCCAGCCGAGGCAGGACCCTAAACCGCCGTCCCGCTCCAGGCCCACTCTCCCGCTCCCAGCCGATCTGTTTTTTTTCCTATATACTTATTGTGTTCCCTTGTTATCTCTCCAGGAATTATAAATCAGATCAAGAGCATAATAAGGTAGTGTAAAGTGCACCCGGATTCTAAAGCCCAATGTTTGACACTATATAGACGGCTTCGTCCATCTCTTTCTAATCTTCTATCTTCCATCACTCATTCGGTCATCTGGCTGGAAGCCCATCTGTGATACCACCAGTCTTCCTTTCTCTACGTATGCCGTTCGAAAAAAAAAATTGCACGCCGTTTTGGATGCTGCATAATCATCAGGAGTGACTCTAGCAACAGTCTTGAGCCTTCTACTTCTCGAAGGGATTTTGTATGCGTGACTTCATTTTCCACGTACCAGATTCTCCAAAGCATCATATATATATGTGTCATAGCTCTCTGTCCTTTGATTCGGTGTAGTAGCTCGATAAGTCATTCCACACCCGTGTGGATCAACAAATTACCACCAAGAATGTCCCATGTCCGTTCCAAAAAAAAAAAAGAATGTCCCATGTATATGGTAACCTCGATGCAGTCCGTGTACAGTAGGATTAGGGGTAAGTTTAAGTCCTAGTATAAATAAGATTTCTAGTACCCTAGTCTAATTGTTTAATCCCTCCTTGAAAGTGTATAAGCACGCATAGGGCACCCTTAAACGTGTATAAGAGCATCTCCACTCGGCTACCTAGGACGCCGGATTTCGGTCCGAACGCCAAAAATTAGCCAGTTGTGTACCCAGGAACCTGTTTTCGGTAGGGTTTGGGCCAATTTTTGTTCGAAGTACTCAGGCCGAACCCAGGTTCCCGGGTACGCCCTGAAAACACTGGACACAGCGAACACGGCAAAAAAATGAAACGGCGCGTGGACCCGTCGAGTCAGCGATGGAAGCCGAGTCGTCGTCATCCTCGGAACCACGCGGCGACCGCCGGACATTAACTGCTCGTCGCGTCGGCCACACGTCGCCGAATTAATTGCCGAGCCACCGCCGCCGCCTCGGCTCCCACGACGGACCGGCGACACTAACTTCCCATTGTTTCTCCTTTTCCCGCCCTCGGCTCCCGCCCTCGCCGCCCACCTCGGCCTATATAAGCCGTACCCCTCGCCGGAGTTCCTCACACTCTCTCACAGCTCCCCCAGACCACTAGCCAGAAACTCCGGCGAACGTTCCCCTCTCACTCACTCTCCCCTCCCCACTTTAGCCATGGCCGAGAGATACCCCGACGATGGTGCGGCGGCGAACGGCTTCGGCCGGCGCATCCTCTAGGCCTAGGAGGCGCGCCTGCTCTACGAGACCGGCTACATGGCGCCGCCAGACACGCGGAACCCTCTGGGGTGGAAGCTCAGCACTGACGGCATCCCTAGCCCGCCGGCGCCAATGCCGGAGGAGCTGTCGTACAAGATTCAAGAATACATCGCCGCCATGGACGACCCCTCCGCCGCCGAGTCGACCGACAACCTCCTGTACTGGGAGGAGTTCTTCGCGGACCGCCGCGCCCAGGAGCTCGCCCGCCATGAAGGGCCGCCCAACGAGTCGCCGCTGAAGCGCAACAACTCGGCGGGTCGCCGGCGTTGGTGGAGTGCGCCAGGCCACACGCTGAAGGCGGTGCTGGAGCACATCAATGTCGGAAACACGTCGCGTCTAGGCTTCCCGCGAACTCCAACACCGGCGTCGAGGTTAGGGCGGCATCCTCCGGCGAACTGGATGCCGAGGAGGATGGCCAGCATGAGCTTCTCCTCCTCCGCCTCGGCATCCCACTCCTTGGGCTCCGCGCCGCTGCGCACGCCCACTGCGCCCGGCTGCACCTTGTTTAGTCCCTCCTTGAACGTGTATAAGCCGGCTGCACCTTGTAACAATGAAAATCATCAAAAATAATAGAGAGGCAAGACATGCAAAGACGTGCTTGTGGCAATCTATAAATTAGTCTTCTTTCTGTTTTGTTTCGATCGCTGAGTTTGCAAAGTTCCGCCAAGAGTTCACGTCAAGAATATTGTGAGTTTCGATCAAGCAAAAAGATAGCTGCTAGCTTGTTCACGTATTAACAGCTCAATTGATCAATTTATAAAACGCTGAAATAATAAAATCCGTGCCTTGCGCAAATTCTTCCGTGGTTGGGCTAGACATATTTCTGGTATCCTTAAAAATGAAAAAATACGCCTTTCTGCTATTATTAATGACTTGGAGGCTTCAGCAGAGGTTAGGTTATTGACTGCACAAGAGATTGAGCTTAAAAACCAATCGAATGCAGAAATTGCTAGACTCCTGCGTGAAGAAGAACTCAAGTGGTACCAACGGTCTAAAGGCAAATTCATCCTAGAAGGAGATGCGAATACAAGATACTTTCGTGCTATTGCAAATGGCAAGCATAAGAAGAAACTTATTCATTCTCTAATCCAGGAAGAAGGGTCGATCGAAGGTCAGCAACATCTTAAATCTTATATTACCAACTACTATAAATCCTTGTTTGGGGCACCTCCTGAAAATTCCTTTTCTTTGGATGAGTCACAGACGGAGGATATTCCTCAGGTTTCTACTGTGGAAAACAACTTTCTGACTGCTCCTTATACTGAGGAGGAGGTTAAGAAGGCTATCTTCCAAATGGAATCAAACAAAGTGCCAGGACCTGATGGCTTTCCGGCAGAGTTTTACAAAACTTTCTGGAAAGTTATAAAGGTTGACTTGATGCGCTTGTTCGAGTTCTTACATGTTGGTCAGCTAGACCTATTCAGGCTAAATTTTGGCAACATAATTTTACTACCTAAGGTTAACAATGCAGAACGTATACAACAGTATCGTCCAATCTACCTTCTTAACGTTAGTTTTAAAGTTTTCACAAAGGTTGCTACAATTAGACTGAATTTAATGGCTGATCATGTTGTTCGACCTTCTCAAACCGCTTTCATGCAAGGGAGAAACATCTTAGATGGCGTTGTAACCCTGCATGAAACGATTCATGAACTGCACTCAAAAAAATTAAATGGGATATTGTTCAAGATCGATTTTGAGAAGGCATATGATAAAGTTAATTGGTCTTTCCTACAACAAACACTCCGTATGAAAGGATTTTTTGAAGAGTGGTGTGCTCTCATACAGTCTTTTGTGACTGGGGGTAGTGTTGCCATTAATATCAATGATGACATAGGAAAATACTTTCAGACCAAAAAAGGGCTACGACAAGGGGATCCATTATCGCCTATACTATTTAATATAGTGGCAGATATGCTGGCTATACTTATTGAGAGAGCGAAGGCTGATGGTCAAATTGAAGGATTGGTTCCACATCTTGTTGATGGTGGTCTATCGATTCTTCAATATGCCGATGATACAATACTATTTATGGAACATGATCTGGACAAAGCCAAGAACCTGAAACTAATACTCTCGGCATTCGAGCAGCTTTCTGGATTGAAAATAAACTTCCATAAGAGTGATTTGTATTGTTTTGGAGAGGCTAAAGACAAGGCTCACCTGTATGCCGATCCTTTTGGCTGTGGTCACGGGCAATTTCCAATCAATTATCTGGGAATACCGATTCATTATCGGCGTCTTACGATTGCTGAATGGAAACTCGTTGAGGAAAGACTTCAGAAACGTCTAAATAGTTGGAAGGGTAAATTTCTATCCCTTGGTGGAAGACTGGTCCTCATTAATTCAGTACTCACCAACATGGTACTGTATATGATATCATTCTTCCAGTTACCAAAAGGAGTCTTGTCTAAACTGGACTATTTCCGTTCAAGATTCTTTTGGCAAGGGGATAGTGAGAAAAAGAAATATCGACTGGCCAAATGGAATGTTGTCTGCCGACCCAAAGAATATGGTGGATTGGGAATACATGATTTAAAAGTCAAAAACACCGCATTATTGGGTAAATGGTTATTCAAACTTCTTACCGAAGAAGGGGTCTGGCAAACTATTCTATGGAGGAAATATGTTGGCTCAAAAGCGGTGTCTACACTGGTTTAGAAACTAGGTGATTCACACTTTTGGGCTGGACTTATGGCTTCCAAAATGCAATTCTTCCGGTTTGGCACTTTTAATATTAATGATGGTTCACAGATTAGGTTCTGGGAAGATAAATGACTTGGCCAAACATCTCTCCGTGAACAATATCCAGTTCTATATTCGATTGTTAGACACAAAAGGGATACTCTCGCTGAGGTAATGGAAACTAATCCTCCTAATGTGTTAGGTCCTAGACTGGTGTCATGGAATAATCTATTAGCAAGATTATCCAGGATACAACTATCTGAGGGTATGGATGAATTTAAATGGAAACTTTTACATAGTGGAAATTTTTCTGTTGATTCATTTTATAGAGCTTTGATCCAACCTAATATTCCAGTCGATGACAATAATAAAATTTGAAAGTTGAGGATACCCCTTAAAACGAAGATATTCGCTTGGTATCTCCGTAAGGGGGTGATTCTCACAAAAGATAATCTTGTTAGGAGGAATTGGCATGGTAGCATTGAATGCGTATTTTGTCATCATAATGAGACAATACGTCATTTATTCTTCCATTGTAAATTTGCTCATGCTATATGGTCAATCATCCAAATAGCCTCTAGTTTATCTCCTCCTCGATCGGTAGTCAATATTTTTGGCAACTGGATGAATGGGATTGAGGATAAATATGAGAATTTATTTAGGGTGGGAGCGCTTGTCATTATTTGGTCGCTTTGGCTATGTAGAAATGACAAGATTTTTAATAATGTTGTATCTTCTCCATTGCAGGTTATCTATCGGGCCACGGCTGTACTCCGATCATGGACTTCTCTACAACGTATGGAGTTCCGCGACTTGTTTGCGGAGGATTGTAGGCGGTTGAAAGATACGTCATGCGATGTCTTCTCCCGACATGGATGGCAGCAACCGCTGCGAATATATCAGATAGTTGGGAGAACTATGCTTTCATTTTTATTCCTCTGTATTCCAGATTTTCTTGTTTTCGATCGAGACTGTGGTTGTTTGACTGTGTGCATCCTAGCTATGCAGAGGCCAGATGTAAAGTAATAAAGCGCCCATTTCCAAAAAAATGTGTAGCTAGCTAGTGCATTGAGGGTGTACAAGTTAAAGAACCTACATCACATACTTCACTCATGGCCACCCATAGACTGCGATCATGTTAACAGCGTAAAAACATGGAATTTGTCTTCCTCTTCCTATCCACATATTAGGGAAATTTCTGGGGTAAGGATGACAATTTTACCCATGGTTACGGATACCCTCGGGTACCATACCTGCATGGGTAGGGTATGAGCACACTTTTATACCTATGGGTAATACCCATACCCTACCTATTAAGTCATGGGTACGGACACAAGTATAGACTTGTACCCATGGGTATACCCATACTCTGCCCGTTTAAACTAACATGTTAAACTTATCTATAGAGTTTGAACCTATGCGGCCGAGAAGCCTAGGGATGAGTATGAGATTGCCACTTTTAAACTTTAATTTGATACTTTCATATACTCATCTACTATTAGTAAGTTGCGATTATTGTCCTTTTCAAATATGCTATTGATGAAAATAAAATTTTGAATAAATTATATACTAATGGATATACCCGTCGGTACCCAATGGGTACGGGTACCCGCCGGGTATGGGTATAGGTAAAGTTTTATACCCGCGGGTATGGGTATGGGTAAGCTTTTGTACCCATTGGCTACACGGGTATGGGTATGGTATTGCTCTACCCTGCCCATACCCTGTCCATTGCATCCTTATTATGGGGTTTCCATTCCGTGGCAGCGCATTGATAGAAGAATTCCAGTCGGGTCGACTACCGTCCGACATAGTTTAAAACATGGACCGGCAAGTGAGCTCGCGAGGTGACAGGCTCGCTAATCAAATCTCTCAAACAGATGGTTCAAAACTAATAAAATCCTGTCATATTTAATAAATTATTACTAAGTAAAATGAGGAAAACATTGCATCAAATCATATATTTAGTCATTAATGATTTAAAAGTAGAGGTCTTATCAACTTGACTTTAAATACTCGTTGTTGTCGGGGTTTTCTAATTGTGCAATATGTTGATGATACTATTCTTGTGATAGCTAGTACTTTGTGCCACACGGTGCCACACGGTGCATAGACTAATAGGTCGAGAATCTTTTAGAGTCTCATTCTTTGGTATCAGTACTATGGCCGTATCATTAACCCCTTCTTGTGTATCTCTTTATTCATTTTTTATCTGAGTTACATATCACCCAGAAGAAGCGATATAATGGATGACGACGTTACACACCATGTTGACAAGGTGTGCATATCGTAATTGATCAAGTTCAACTTCGCAATTAAGTGGCTGTCATGTACTCCCTCCGTTTCAAAATATAAGATGTTTTAGGTTTGTGAAGAAAACGAATCTAGACTTCTTTTAGTGTGTAGATTCATCCTAAAGTTAAGTGAACCTACATACTAAAACAAGTCTAGATTCATTTTCTTCACAAACCTAAAACATCTTATATTTTGAAACGGAGGGAGTATACTCTAATTACTATGTCAGATTCGCTAATCGTCCTACCCTTGTTGCACTTGTTACTAGTTGCAATATTATATTATTTTGTTATATTAAATACGGTGTACTCCGTACATTGTTCTATTATATTGACAAGGTCTAGCTGGTTCTTTCCACTACTAATGACTCTAAACAACATATGATGCAGTCCTTGATGCATCCTTTCAACAACAAAATACACGATTTTTTCTTCAAAATGAAGATAATTGTTTTGAAAAATTCGGCCAGTTAGATTGTACTAGTTGCATCTCGGGAAAGGGTCTTAAAATTATAAAATATCAACCATGTGTTGGGCATAGCTGCGTTTGACAGTGCAAACTGCATGCATCATCGTTCGACAGTGTCATGTGCTAATATTCAGTACTCTAACCACGGTGGCTTCAATACTACAAAAGAGAGAGGATGTAAGCATACAAGTAAATAAGAAACAATTGAAAAGTATTCAAAGTAACCGTGTGAATGGGTCTATTACTTATTTCCATATCATATGAACGAGGCCCTCATCAGCTTATTAATTTTTTGCCATGGTCTACTTAGCTTGTTGAGGTCTATCAATATCATCAACCTCTGGGAACATGAGATCCTCCTCTCTCATCCCAATAAGAATCAAGGACACAATAGAGAATCATCTTATTCTCTATAGTTTTGCTAGAGGGTCAATTACATGTGCGGGTTGATCAAAGATTCTCAAGATCTTTTACCTACCATGCGTACATGGGCGAGCTACTGGTCGGGTCGTTGGTGGCCCTAAAGCGATTGAGGTTGTCTCCACGGAGATTGTTGCGATTGTGAACATCCACCACATCAACGTCACCATCCTTCGGTGAGAGAATCCCCTGAGGGCCAGTGTCATCTTATGTTGTATGAGTTCATCGGCTCGCTCATTCGGTCCCAGTCCCATGGAATCTCTCCTCGAGTGAAGGGAGCGGCATGCTCTATATGCTTTTGGATTGAATGTAATGTTTGGGTCGCCATATCAAGTGAACCCATCCCATCCGTCGGTCTAAAGGAAACTAGTTGCATCGACATTCATGAAACCCAAACATAAGGCAGTGGAGTCCATTGACGCACCCTGGAACTAGACTCCCACCTCGAATCAGGTTTTCGCCCTGCTAAATGAATATAGAAACCAAGTGATACAATGATAAGGCCACTGCTGGGGCACTCAGCACAAAGTATTCCCAAAAAACAAAAGAATAACAAAGAAAAGAAAACAATACTGACATATGCGGAAAAAAACATAGAAGACTCACAACCGCTGCATCCTTTAGAGAATTCCCACCATGCTACTAGCACTCTGAAGCGCCTCGTACCAAGCAAAGGGAGCGATGACGATGATGATGTTGCCCAGACAGTTTCTAGGGTTCCCCCTTGTACACTAGGGTGGTGGGAAAGAGGCACCTCGACGATCTTCAGGAAGGATGGCAACAACCGCAGGCGTCGCCACATCAGTGCCGAGACAATAGGGATTTCTCCCGACCCCTAGAAAACCACCCCCTGGACGCTCCGTATTGCTCCACCAATCATTGCTGCCAACTAGCGCATGCCACCACGATCTTGTAGTCATCACCGTCGTCTCACCATGTCCCAAGTTGCGAGGCCGGTAACACGAGTGGAAGGAACTCAAGCGAGGGAAGGCGGTATAGTAGCACGCGGGAGGGACTGCCTCCACCGCCGGAAGGCGGTAGCTAACCGGGTGTAGCGGCAAGTCAAACCAGCCCCCTACCGCCTACCGGCCAGGACAAGCCCAAAAGGGCTCGTAAAGCCCGTAGATATGAGCCAGGAGGGTGCCGTCGGCCGCACTCCGGCGACTAGCCGGCCACCAGCAGACAACGGCGTCACACCGCCACCAATCGGCTGCTCCACCACCACCAGGCACACCCGAAGCTTGTCGGGCCAATGCCTTCCCGAGAAGCACCGCTGCGAGTCGCCCCGTGCCACGCCGCTCGAAGACCTGCCTGACCCAACGGCGACAGAGAGGTGGATAGGAGAAGTTGGGAGGCGGTAGAGCTAGGGCTCCCTTGTTCGCCCGTGCGGGGGCGAGACCGGAAAACCCGTCTAAAATATAATCTGTTTTTTTTGGATGAACTGATCACTGGACTCACACTTGGGAGCTGGTTTCGCCTTGATTATAAATAAAGTCCTTATTCTCCCTAAAAACAGCCGGACACGTGAGATTTGGAGAGGAAAAAAAGGCACACCGTTTGGAATTGTCATGCAGGTGTGAAAACAAAGATATGCCAGGCGTGAAGCTGCTGGCCATTTTATGGATCGGGACATGCGCGCAGGTGTGAAAACAAAGATATGCCAGGGAGCCATGTGTGGTGATTGGTCTTGGAGGAATATATTGTTGCGAATCAATTTGTTTAAGCATGCCCTATTTGCATTAGCTTTCTCTATTTACGCGCATATTCGACAAGATGGCAGCGACAACATTGTTACGCAGAGGAGACGACTCAAGGAATGTGTGTTGATGATCATGTTTCTATATGGCGTCAAGGAATGTACAATGTTGTACTCGATCGGCTGATACAGCGCAAGGTAGTAAAGCATGGTTACAGTCGGATAAGTTCGGCTAACTCTAACATAAAAGGCTATACAAGCTATGCTTTAAAGGTCTTTCTATAAAAGACATGAAGACGGAGGTGCTGAATTAGATAATTCATAACTTTGGCAGGGACTTGCTGGAGGTGTTGCCCCAAGACAGCCAATTTTTCTAACTGGAGGCCTGGCTTGAGGATCCTGGCACCCTCCCAAGCAGTACAATCTCGACATCATCTGCGACTTACCTAGACCGCCAATCGCCTTGAAGCATCGGGTCACCGTGCTTGTGTAGGCCATCACATGTGGCTAGAGGATATGGTCACGGACAATCAACGAGTAACAAAGAGAGACGTACAAAGTACAAAAATTAGCTTGAGGGTAGAATAAACCATGTCCTCCAAGCGAGGTACGTCTTCTGGGAGGACCTGGCGCCTGTGAGATGGGAGGACGGCGCCGCTTCACTCTGGCCCTGGTGGGCTTTCGCCGCCGCCGCGCTCGTCGCAGGCGCCTGCCTCTTCGTCTTTGGTCTCGCCGTCCGCGGGATGCCATGGTTCTAGGTTTTTGTGTCTTGGCTCTGACTCGGAGTCCGACGGGGAGAAGGGTCTAGCTGATCGGGAGGCTATCGATGCGCTGGTGGACGATACCGGTGAGCTTGGGTGGACGAAGGTCACTCGCCGGAGACGGCGATCTGACGAGGAGCTTCGTCAGGAATTCTAGGAGGAGATGGGTTTCCCAACTCCGGCTTCTCGGTTCTCGGAGAAGGGTTCTCCGGCGGCGGCTTCTTCTTCGCTGGCCATGGAGGCTCCTCCGTGGTGTGACGTTGATGCTGATCGGAGATCGCCGTCGTCGCGCCGGTCTCGCCGCGGTGGGTCTGCTTCTCCGACCGTGATGGTGCTGGCCCGTGCACCGCGTGTTCAGCCGTGGAAAGGACCGCTGCCACCTCAGAGAGACTCTGCGCCGCCAATCCTTGGGGAGATCATGGCAAGGGTGCTGGAGGAAGGATGCTCGCCGCTGCCTCGCCGGGGATCGTCGACTATGCCAGTTCTGTTCGAGGAGGCGCATCTGGCGCGTGGTTCGGTTCGGGATCCGGGCTCCTCGCGGTTGGTTGCCAGAGAGTTGGGGTCTGAGACGGAAGAGGCTACGGGCCCGTCTGCTGTGTGCGATGTGGCCAAGTCCGAGTCTGCTGAGGCCACGTCCGTGTTGTTTTTCTCCTGGACTGCTATCGCACGGAGGTTCAAAGTCGCGCGGTCCAGGAGTGCAGCCGATCAATTACCTGTCTCGCGTACGTCTGCCCTCCCGTCCTTGGGCCCGTGTCCTGCTCCTGTGTCGCCGTGCTCAAGATCTGCGCCGCGTTCGTCGTCGAGCCCGTCTGCTTCTCCTTCGGCGGTACTGCCTAGGCGCTCGTTTGCAGATGCCGTTGCCCAGCACGGAGGATGGACAGCCAGCACCCGGGGGGAAACCCTAGGGCTCCGCCCGTGCATCCGTAGATGCGGGCGCCGCCGGCGACGCAGCAGACGCCCGGTCCGTCGGTTACTGCTACTGCCGCTCACATGGTCAATGTTCCCGCCTCCTCGGTCCCGGTGCCGCAGCCAAGGGGGCCGCAACCAGCTGCACTGTCTCCTGCTGGGGGTATGCCGCTGCCACCGCCTTTTGTAGATTTCCCGCCGAGGATCGTCTTCAGGCCGCCTGCGACGTACTATGCAGCAGGACCACCTCAGGTTCAGCATCGTCTATTACATCCACCATATCGTGGCCCGCCAGCTGGTGGAGTGGGAGGGATGATGCCGTTTCAGCAAGTGGCTGGTGGGCCGTTGCAGGATAATCACTTTGTGGTCGGAGCGGGTGCACATACTTCTCAGACGGCACCCAAGAGGAGGAAGAAGAAGAAGAAGCAGCCACTGGTTCTATTGGAGATATGCCCTAGAGGCAATAATAAATGTAGTTATTATTATATCTTTGTGTTTATGATAAATGTTTACATTCATGCTATAATAGTATTAACAAGAAAACATTAATACTTGTGTGATTTGTAAACTTATATTGTAGTCCCTAGTAAACCCTCTATATATTACTAGCTTGTTGGTTAATAAATGATTGTGGTTTCCCTATCATGAACATTGAGATGTTATTAACAACAAGATCATATCGTTAGGAGAATGATATGGTGGACATACTCCTATAGATAAGCGTAGCATAAAGATCAAGTCATTTTAATAGTTCAATTGCTATATGCTTTCTGATACATAGTAACCTAATTCCTTCGACCATGAGATCATGAATATCACCTTTACCGGATGGATGCTTTGATGACATCAAACACCACACCGTAACTGGGTGGCTATAAAGGTGGCATTCAGTGTTCAGAAAGTATTGGTTGAAACACATGGATCAAGAGTGGGATTTGTCCATCCATATGACAGATAGATATACTCTGGGCCCTCTCGGTGAAATGTCATCCAATTAGCTTGGAAGCATGTGACTGGCTCACAAGGGATCACATATCACGGGAACGAGAAAAGAGTACTTATCAGTAACGAGGTTGAACTAGGTATGCAGAGATACCGACGATCATAACCTCGGATAAGTAAACTATCGTGAGACAAAGGGAAATTGGTATCGTATGTAAGTGGTTCATTCGATCGCAAAGTAATCGTAGAAATATGTGGGATCCATATGAATTTCCAGATTCCTCTATTGGTTATTGTTCGGAGAAGTGTCTCAATCATGTCCGCATAATTCACGAATCGTAGGGAGACACACTTAAGGATTCGATGTTGTTTGAGTAGTTATGGAATGATGAGTAAGAGACCGAATGTTGTTCGGAGTCTCGGATGGGATCCGGGATATCACGAGGAGATCCGGAATGGTCCGGAGAATAAGATTCATATAATGAAAGTCCTGTTTCGGGGTTGGAGAATGGTTCCGTTGTTTTCATCGGGAATGTTCTAGAAGGTTCCGGAATGTCCGACACTCCGAAGGGGAAGGGTACATGAATGTGTCATACCAAGTTGGAATGATTGCATCATGTACTAGGTGTCATCGCTGAACAAAATAAAGGGTTTAATCAAATCCTAGTTTGAAAAGTCAAAGGCCAATTTGAAAAGTCAAAACGGCTATTTTGGAAAGTGGAGGGGAAGGTGGAAACCGAGTTGGGGAGGAGTTCCTCCCCTCCACCGCTGCCCCCCTTGGGAAACCGAGTTGGGGAGGGACTCCCCTCCCCTGGCGCGGCCCCTCCACCTATATAAGGAGGGGCAGGGCTGCCCCTCCTAGCACCCAACACCTCCACCCGCAAAACCCTAGCCCTAAGCCGCCGGCCCTCCTGCAACCGCTGTCGCCCTAGGGCAAGCCGCCGCCGCCTAGCTAACCCTAGCCGCCGGCCAAGCCTCCTCCTTGGTGTGTCTAAACCCTAGATCGCCGAGGAGCTCTCTCATAGTCCACCATACTCGCTCCGGCTTAAGGCGAAGCCCTGCGAGATCTCCCCTCTACTTCCGGTACCACGCCGTTGTGCTGCAAAAATCGCGAGGAGAGTGCTACAACCTCCGCTGCCTGCTGGAACAAGGGAGAGGAAGGTCTTCGTCGAGTACCGAACGTGTGACCGACTGCAGGAGCGCTGCCGGAACGCAGCGCCGGAAGGATCGTCTACGCGATCTTGAGATCGGGAAGAGTACGACTACATCACCCACGAGAATCCGCTCTTGTATGACTACATCTTACATGACATCGTTCATGAGACTTGCTCCACGCTTGACATGCAACTTGTATTGCATAAGTGGCTTTGCGGGTGCCTGTTTCTCCCTGCATAGTTAAGATTCAATTTACAATGGGTGATTGTCAATACTAGTATCAATGTTGTGGTTCTTGTTCGTAAGTTAGAACGACACTTATTGAAAGCCCCAAACCACGTAAAACTTGCAAAGAAAGTAGAGGCGTCTAACTTTGTTTTGCAGGGGTGTGCAGTGATGTGATATGGCCATGATTGTGATTATATTTGATGTATGCAATGATCCTTATTGTAAGTTGGCAACCAACAGGAGCCATATGGTTGTCTTTAATTTTGTTAAGACCCGCATGTCTATACAAAGTAGTTGTAATAGTTGAAGACGGTGGACGACAACCATGGAGAAGCGTCATTGACCTTGATGCAATGCCGATGATGATGGAGATCATGTTCGTGCTTGAAGATGGAGATCGGAAGCACAAAGAAGAAAGGCCATATCATATCACATATTATGAATTGCATGTGATGTTAATCCTTTATGCATCTTGTATGGCTTAGTTAACGATGGTAGCATTATAAGATGATCCCTCGTGCACATGAATTTCAAGTTCTAAAGTGTTCATCCTTAGTAAGCACCGTTGCTAAAGCTTGTTGTTTCGAAGCACCACGTGATGATCGGGTGTGTTAGATTCCGCAAGTGTATACAACGTGAGCAAGCCAGATTTGCTCATGCGGAAGCTAAGGTTTGATCTTGACGAGCCTAGCATGTACAAACATGGTCTCGGAACACGGATCACCGAAAGGTAAAGCATGAATCGTATAGAAGATATGATGAACATGTCGATTGTTCGCCGTTGAAACTACATCAACTCTCGTGATGATCGGTTTTGATGTGGTGGATTTGGTTCGTGTGATCACTAAAACAATGTGAGGGATGTTGTTTTGAGTGGGAGTTCACCTAGATTAATTTAACTATTAATTAGAACTCAATTTGTCATAAACTTAGTCTAAACTATTGCAAATATGTTGTAGATCAATGGCGGCCCCTACCATCAATTTTAATGCATTCCTAGAGAAAGAAAAGTTGAAAAAAAAATGGAAGCAACTTCGTGGATTGGTTCCGCAATTTGAGGATTGTCCTCAGAGCTGGTAATTTGACCTATGTGTTGGATGCACCGCTGGGTGACCCACCTGTAGCTACTGCTACCGATGAAGTAAAGAATGTTTACCTCGCTCGGAAGACTCAGTACTCCACAGTTCAGTGTGCTATCTTGTATGGTTTAGAATCGAAGCTTTAGAAAAGGTTTGAGAATTCAGACCCACATGATATTGTCCGTGATCTCAAATTGATCTTTAAGACTCATGCGGCAATTGAGAGCTATGAGGCTTCTGAAAAGTTCTTTAACTGCAAGATGGAAGAGGGCAGCTCTGTCAGTGAGCATGTGCTTAAGATGTCTGGGCACGCAAACAAACTTCAAAGCTTGGGTATAGTGATTCCTAATGCTTTGGGGATTTATCGTGTCCTCCAATCACTACCACCAAGTTACAAGAACTTTGTGATGAACAACAATATGCAAAACATGAACAAGCAGTTGCCAGAACTGTTTGCTATGTTAAAATCTGCAGAAGTGGAGATCAAGAAAGAGCACCAAGTGTTGATGGTCAATAAGACCACCAAATTCAAGAAAGGCAAGTCTAAGCAAAAGGGACACTTCAAGAAGGGTGGTAAGAAAGTTACCGCTCCGACGAAGAAGACTAAGGCTGGACCTAAGCCTGATACTGAGTGCTTTTACTGCAAGGGAGAAGGTCACTGGAAGCGGAATTGCCCAAAGTACTTGGCGGATTTGAAGAACGGCAACATCAAGAAGAAAGGTATATCCGATATACATGTTATTGATGTGTATCTCACTAGTAATCGTAGTAGTGCCTGGGTATTTGATACTGGTTCGGTTGCTCATATTTGTAACTCGAAACAGGTGTTGCAGAATAAACGGAAGCTAGCGAAGAACGAGGTGACGATGTGCGTGGGAAACGGATCAAAGGTTGATGTGATCGCGGTCGGCACGCTACCCCTTCATCTACCATCGGGATTAGTTTTATACTTAAATAATTGTTATTTGGTGTCTGCGTTAAGCATGAACATTATATCGGGATCTTGTTTATTGCGAGACGGTTACTTGTTTAAGTCCGAGAATAATGGTTGTTCGATTTATATGAGTAATATGTTTTATGCACATGCACCTTTGATAGATGGTCTATTCTTATTGAATCTCGATAGTGGAAATATACATATTAATAACATTGAGGCTAAACGTTTGAAATCGAGCGATAACTCGACCTATATGTGGCAATGTCGTCTTGGTCACATTGGAGTGAAGCGTATGAAGAAACTCCATTCCGATGGACTTCTTGAATCACTTGATTTCGAATCACTTGAAAGATGCGAAGCATGTCTGATGGGAAAAATGACTAAGACTCCATTTTCTGGTATGATGGAGAGAGCTACGGACTTATTGGAAATCATATATACCGATGTGTGTGGTCCAATGAGTGTAGCATCGCGCGGTGGTTATCGTTATGTTCTTACCTTCACGGATGACTTGAGTAGATATGGGTATATCTATTTCATGAAACATAAGTCCGAAACTTTTGAGAAGTTTAAGGAATTTCAAAGTGAGTATAGAATCAACGTAACAAGAAGATTAATTTTCTACGTTCTGATCGTGGAGGTGAATATCTAAGTTACAAGTTTGGCGAGCATTTGAAGAAATGCGGAATACTTTCACAATTAACACCGCCGGGAACACCACAACGTAACGGTGTGTCCGAACGTCATAATCAAACTCTCTTAGATATGGTTCGTTCTATGATGTCACTTACAGATTTACCGCTATCATTTTGGGGTTATGCATTAGAAACAGCCGCATTCACTTTAAATAGGGCACCATCTAAATCCATTGAAACGACACCGTATGAATTATGGTTTGGGAAGAAACCTAAATTGTCGTTTCTTAAAGTTTGGGGTTGCGAAGCCTATGTAAAGAAGTTACAGCCGGACAAGCTTGAACCCGAAGGAAGCCTATGGTTTGGGAAAAATGCGTCTTCATAGGATACCCGAAGGAAACTATTGGGTATACCTTCTATCATAGATCCAAAGTCAAAATCTTCGTTGCCAAGAATGGATCCTTTCTAGAGAAGGAATTTCTCTCGAAAGAAGTGACAGGAAGGAAAGTAGAACTCGACGAGGTTGTCGAACCTTCTCTCGAAATTGCGAGTAGCACATCACCGGAAGAAGTTCCTGTGGTGCCTACACCAATAAGAGAGGAAGCTAATGATGATGATCATGAAACTTCGGCTGTAGTTGCTACAGAGCCTCGCAGGTCAAAGAGAACTCGTACCACTCCTGATTGGTATGATCCCGTTATGAGTGTCATGTTGGTGGACAACACCGATGACCCTGCGACATATGAGGAAGCGATGATGAGCCTAGATTCCAATAAATGGAAAGAAGCCATGAAATCCGAGATTGGATCCATGTACGAAAACCAAGTATGGACTTTGGTGGACTTACCGGATGGCCGGAAGGCTGTCGAGAACAAATGGATTTTCAAGAAGAAAACAGATGCTGATGGTAATGTTACTGTCTATAAAGCTCGACTTGTCGCAAAAGGGTTTCGACAAATTCAAGGAGTTGACTACGATGAGACTTTCTCACCTGTAGCGAAGCTAAGGTCTGTGAGGATTATGTTAGCAATCACTGCATATTATGATTATGAGATATGGCAGATGGATGTCAAAACAGCATTCCTCAATGGAGATATTGATGAAGAGTTGTATATGATGCAACCCAAAGGTTTTGTCGATCCTAAAGATGCTAACAAGGTATGCAAACTTCAACGGTCCTTCTATGGGTTGAAGCAAGCATCCCGAAGTTGGAATCAACATTTTGATAAGGTGATCAAAAGTTTTGGTTTTATACAAACTTATGGAGAAGCTTGTATTTACAAAAAAGTGAGTGGGAGCTCTGTAGCATTCTTAATACTATATGTAGATGACATATTGTTGATTGGGAATGATGTAAACCTTCTTAATAGTGTCAAGGAATATTTGAATAATAGTTTTTCAATGAAAGATCTTGGCGAAGCAGCTTACATATTAGGCATAAAGATTTATAGAGATAGATCGAGACGCCTAATATCATTGTCACAAAGTACATATTTGGACAAAGTTCTAAAGAGGTTTGGAATGGAAGATAGCAAGAAAGGGTTCTTGCCCATGTTGCCCAATACGACCTTGAGTAAAACTCAAAGTCCGACAACGGCAGAAGATAGAGAAAAGATGAGTAAGACTCCCTATGCCTCAGCCATAGGATCTCTAATGTATGACATGCTATGTACTAGACCCGACATTGCATATGCTGTTAGTTTAACTAGCAGATATCAAAGTGATCCAGGAGTGGATCATTGGACAGCGGTCAAAAACATCCTTAAGTACTTGAGAAGAACTAAGGATATGGTTCTTTCTTATGGAGGTGATGAACAACTCGTTGTTAACGGTTACACCAATGCTAGTTGGAACACCGATCCGGATGATTTTAAATCACAATCTAGATACGTATTTACTTTGAATGGTGCAGCAGTTAGCTGGAGGAGTGCAAAGCAAAGCATTGTGGCGAGATCTTCAACTGAATCGGAATACATGGCTGCTTCGGAGGCTTCACAAGAAGCGATATGGATGAAAGAGTTCATTACAGAGTTGGGTGTGGTTCCTAGTGCGCTGGACCCAATGTCTATCTACTGTGATAACATGGGCGCCATAGCCAATGCACAAGAACCAAGGTGACACAAGAAGCTGAAGCACATCAAGCTATGTTTTCACGCTATTCGAGAACATGTCCAAGATGGGGACATAAAGATTTGCAAAGTACACACAGATCTGAATGTGGCAGATCCGTTGACTAAACTTCTCCCGAGGGCAAAACATGACCAGGACCAAACTGCCATGGGTGTTCGGTATATTACCATGTAATCTAGATTAGATGACTCTAGTGCAAGTGGGAGACTATTGGAGATATGCCCTAGAGGCAATAATAAATGTAGTTATTATTATATCTTTGTGTTTATGATAAATGTTTACATTCATGCTATAATAGTATTAACAAGGAAACATGAATACTTGTGTGATTTGTAAACTTAAATTGTAGTCCCTAGTAAAGCCTCTATATATTACTAGCTTGTTGGTTAATAAATGATTATGGTTTCCCTATCATGAACATTGAGATGTTATTAACAACAAGATCATATCGTTAGGAGAATGATATGGTGGACATACTCCTATAGATAAGCGTAGCATAAAGATCAAGTCATTTTAATAGTTCAATTGCTATATGCTTTCTGATACATAGTAACCTAATTCCTTCGACCATGAGATCATGCATATCACCTTTACCGGATGGATGCTTTGATGACATCAAACACCACACCGCAACTGGGTGGCTATAAAGGTGGCATTGAGTGTTCAGAAAGTATTGGTTGAAACACATGGATCAAGAGTGGGATTTGTCCATCCATATGATGGATAGATATACTCTGGGCCCTGTAGGTGAAATGTCATCCAATTAGCTTGCAAGCATGTGACTGGCTCACAAGGGATCACATATCACGGGAACGAGAAAAGAGTACTTATCAGTAATGAGGTTGAACTAGGTATGCAGAGATACCGACGATCATAACCTCGGATAAGTAAACTATCGTGAGACAAAGGGAAATTGGTATCGTATGTAAGTGGTTCATTCGATCGCAAATTAATCGTAGAAATATGTCGGAGCCATATGAATTTCCATATTCCTCTATTGGTTATTGTTCGGAGAAGTGTCTCGATCATGTTCGCATAATTCACGAACCGTAGGGAGACACACTTAAGGATTCGACGTTGTTTGAGTAGTTATGGAATGATGAGTAAGAGACCGAATGTTGTTCGGAGTCTCGGATGGGATCCGGGATATCACGAGGAGATCCAAAAAGGTCCGGAGAATAAGATTCATATAAGGAAAGTCCTATTTCGGGGTTGGAGAATGGTTCCGGTGTTTTCATCGGGAATGTTCTAGAAGGTTCCGGAATGTCCGGCACTCCGAAGGGGAAGGGTACATGAATGTGTCATACCAAGTTGGAATGATTGCATCATGTACTAGGTGTCATCACTGAACAAAATAAAGGGTTTAATCAAATCCTAGTTTGAAAAGTCAAACGCCAATTTGAAAAGTCAAAACGGCTATTTTGGAAAGTGGAGGGGAAGGTGGAAACCGAGTTGGGGAGGAGTTCCTCCCTCCACTGCCGGCCCCCTTGGGAAACCGAGTTGGGGAGGGACTCCCCTCCCCTGGCGCGACCCCTCCACCTATATAAGGAAGGGCAGGGCTGCCCCTCCTAGCATCCAACACCTCCACCCGCAAAACCCTAGCCCTAAGCCGCCGGCCCTCCTGTAGCCGCCGCCTAGCTAACCCTAGCCGCCGGACAAGCCTCCTCCTTGGTGTGTCTAAACCCTAGATCGCCGAGGAGCTCTCTCATAGTCCACCATACTCGCTATGGCTTAAGGCGAAGCCCTGCGAGATCTCCCCTCTACTTCCGGTACCACGCCGTTGTGCTGCCGGAATCGCGAGGAGAGTGCTACAACCTCCGCTGCCTGCTAGAACAAGGGAGAGGAAGGTCTTCGTCGAGTACCGAACGTGTGATCGACTGCAGGAGCGCTGCCGGAACGCAGCGCCGGAAGGATCGTCTACGCGATCTTGAGATCGGGAAGAGTACGACTACATCACCCACGAGAATCCGCTCTCATTAAACACTTTGGAATCTTCGAGGGTGAGTTATTCCATCGACTCGTTGCTACAATCTAGTAGATAGATCTTGGCTTGTTTGTTTGTATGCGATAGAATTTTTTTGTTTTCCATGGTACGAAACCCTACAGGTTCCTGGTCAGGGGATGGTCGCGACTCAGGTCCATGCTGGTGGACACTTGAAGCAGCCGTCTGTACAGTATGCTCAGCCACAGATGCAGAATGTGGGGGTTTGTGGTGTATCCTTTCCGGCTCAGGGCCAGCAGGTTCATTTTCAGTATGATGTGCAGGGTCAGCAGATTCAGGGTCTGAGTGCTCCGACGACGGTTGCCGCTACCCCTCAGCCACCTGTTGATGTTCCGCAGGTATCTTCTATTGTCGGGGGTAAGAAGACTAGCAAGTTTGTTCGGTGCTGGAAGTGTGCGGTCAATACTCATGCAACCAAGGATTGTAAGGCGGTCCACTATTGCTACATTTGTGATTGTACTGCACAACCCACTTTGAGGTGTCCGGTGCTGAAGAAGTCGCGCTTGACTCCGTACATGGCTGGTATTGGCAGCGACCAGACTCTTTTCACCCATATTCCGGATGCTGTGACTCGGGACCATCTTGCGCAGAGTAAGACCCTATTCCTCTTGTACGAGTTTCTGGCCCGATGGTTGCAGCAGAGGTCGTTCAGAGGCAGATTGGCAGGCGGTGCCAGGTGCAGGTCCAGTGGAAATGGGAGGCGGTGCCACATGGAGACTCTGCCTTCTGGGTGAGCTTCCCGACGTTTGAGGATTTGGACAGGGTGGATGGAATCCTGATGACAGTTTCGCTTAGTACCGCTCAACTGACCTTCTCGGTTTACAGGATGGAGGAGGTGCCGCATAAGTTTGAGATGCATCAGGTTTGGATACATGTGGAGGGGGTTCCCCATATTTTGCGATCCTTTCAGGGCTTATGGGATGTTGGTGGACTCATGGGGAACACTCTTGATGTGGATCTGTTCAGCCTGCGTAAGCGGGGGGTCGTCCGTATACTTGTGGAGATGCTTGATATGAAGATTTTTCTTAAGGCGAAAGATTCACTTGGCCATTTTATTGTGTGGTCAAGCATAAGGTGTTTGAGTTTCGTTTCCGGATTGAACCAGAGGGTTATATTCTGGAACCAGAGTTTGTTCCTTTCTTGTGGAGGAAAGGAGATGATGAAGCGGATGATGATGCCAATGGGAAGCATTTTGAGGATGCTATGGATACTTCTGAGGCTGCTGCTACCACTCAGGGGGGGGGGGTTCTGGATCTTCTTCGGTTGTACAGGGTACTTCCGCGCCTACGTCTTCTAGTCAGGGGGTGCAGAGGGTGCTTGCTGTCACTCCTTTTAATGCTACTCTGGTTACTCCTCGAGGCCGGCAACTTATGGATGCTCTTCCTTTGGATTCCCCTCTTCGTGGAAAGGGTTCTTCTTCGGCACCTCGCGTTTCTCAGGCTCAGTTACGGGAGGCTCTTCGCTCGGTCTCCATTCCTGTACGGCGGTCTTCTTCGGCTTCGCCAGCGAGGTCCAGAACGCATACTTTGGGCAGATCTATTCCTATTTCCAATCTTGTCCTTGAGGAGGTTGTTCCTTCGGTGGGTTCGCGGAAGCTGGCCCAGGAGGGGTCGGCTGACCGCGTGTCCGTGTTTAGCTCCATGGTGCTGCCGTGCTTGGTCCGACCCAGGCGGGGTTGACCAATCATGACGAGGTGGATGACCGCGTCTCCATGGTCAGGGAGGACCTTGGGAGGATTTTGGACGTCTCGCCTACTCTGTTGGGTCAGGCGACTTCGGCGATAGAGGGGGGCGACCGGACCCAGGAGGGGTCTGGGTTGTCTCAGTCTCCGCCACGCGTTTCTTCTCTAGGGGACGCTACGCCAGTTGCTGTGCAGGGGAGTGGTACAACCTTCAGGCGGAGCGCACGCCATGGAGTCGATGCCTCTAGGGCGTCCGCGACTGATGAGGACTCAATGCTCAAGGCCATGCGGCGTAAGGCGGAGAGGAACCTAGATTCGCCAGGTATAATGAGTTCTCCGAGGTCCTTTTTGTCTTTTTATACTCCTGTTATTTCTTCTAAACTAGCCAATGTTGGCATTAGTTTGGATAGCTCTGTACAGGAAGTATCTTTTTCTTCTAATGTTTTGCGACACATGGAGGTTGATCGTCTAACGGTTACTCCTAAGGTCGGTGTTTTTCCTGATGCTTCACTAACTGAGGAGGACGAGTTGCATGCCACAGTAGATGGTCAACTCCTTTCTCACTTGGTCGGTGAAGTGTCGGAGGTGGACTTTGATGAGACTAGGCTTGCCTCTATGTATGAGCTGAAAGCTTCTGGTCGAAAATCAAAGAGCCAGCGGTCGTGTAAGAGATCCCGTGTATCCAAATCTCCTATAGTTTCTCAATGAATGGAATGTTTTCAAATAGCAGAGGTCTTCGGGACTTGGATAAACATTTATTCTTTGCTGATTGTGTGAGAGACCATAATTTGGATTTTCTGGGTATTTCTAAGACTGGTAGACGAGATTTTTTCACAAGCTCTACTCAATCGCCTTTCTGGTGGAGTGGACTTCACGTGGATATCACGTCCGCCGCGTGGTCGATCTGGGGGATCCTATTAGGCGTCAGAGATGATACTATGGAAGTTTTAGCTAGTTCGGTGGGAGATTTTTTTATAAAACTCCATATCCGTAACAAGGCTGAAAATTTCACATGGTCTTTAGTCGCCGTATATGGAGCCGCCTAGGAGGTTTATAAGGCTGACTTTTTACGTGAGCTTGTGAATTTGGCAAAGGATAATCCATATCCTATCCTTATAGGAGGTGATTTTAATTTGCTCAGATTTCCTCACGAGAAAAGTCGGGGCCGGTTCGATGAACATTGGCCTTTTCTGTTCAATGCTGTTATAGGCAGTCTGGACTTGAGGGAGGTTACAATGTTAGGAAGGCAATTTATATGGGCTAATAGTCTTCCGGAGCCAACATACGAAAAACTTGATAGAGTGCTTATGGATACTGACTGGGAACAAAAGTTCCCTATGGTAACTGTTCGCGCTCTAGAGTGTATTGAGGCTTTGTAGGATCATGCTCCTTTACTTTTATCTTTTGGATCACCGCCACGAAAGTCTATGAATGAGTTTAAATTTGAACTTGGTTGGATGATCCGTGACGGTTTTTATGAGATGGTTAAGGCTATTTGGGAGAAACCGGTAGGTGGCCAAACGCCTATACTACGATGGAATAACAAAATGCGCACTTTACGCAAGTTCCTTCGGGGTTGGGCCAGACACATAGCTGGTATCCTCAAAAAAGAAAAATTACGCCTAACATCTATTATTGATGACTTGGAGGCTTCCGCAGAAGTTGGGCCGTTAACTGCACAACAAACTGAGCTCAAAATCCAATCGAATGCGGAGATAGCCCGACTTCTGCGCGAGGAGGAACTCAAATGGTACCAACACTCTAAAGCAAAATTCATTCTGAAATGAGATGCGAATACTAGGTACTTCCATGCTGTTGCCAATGGCAAGCATAAGAAGAAACTTATTCACTCTCTGATTCAGGATGAAGGTATGATTGAGGGATAGGAGCATCTGAAGTCATATATCACTTCCTATTATAAATCCTTGTTTAGGGCCCCAGAGGAAAACTCCTTCTCTATGGATGAGTCCCAAACGTCCGATATTCCCTAGGTCTCTGATGAAGAAAATTGCTTTCTAACTGGCTCATATACCGAGGAAGAGGTCAAGAAAGCAGTTTTTCAAATGGAACATAACAAAGCACCAGGTCCTGATGGTTTCCCAGCGGAATTTTACCAAAAAATCTGGGACGTTATCAGGGAGGACCTGATGAATTTGTTTGGGTTATTGCAAGTCAGACAATTGGATCTCTTTCGGCTTAACTTTGGCAATATAATTTTACTGCCTAAGGTTAACAATGCAGAACGTATACCAATATCGTCCAATCTGCTTGCTTAATGTTAGCTTTAAGATTTTTACTAAAGTTGCCACGATTAGACTAAATTCAGTTGCTAACAATGTTGTTAGCCCGTCTCAAACTGTGTTCATGCAAGGAAGAAATATCCTAGATGGTGTTGTAATTTTGCATGAAACAATCCATGAACTACACTCAAAAAAATTAAATGGTGTATTGTTCAAGATTGACTTTGAGAAGGCATATGACAAAGTCAATTGGTCTTTCCTTCAGCAAACACTCCGCATGAAAGGTTTTTTTTGAGGAGTGGTGCTCTCTTATTCAGTCGTTTGTGTCTAGGGGTAGTGTTGCCATTAAAGTAAATGAAGATACTGGCAAATACTTCCAAAGAAAGAAAGGACTGAGACAAGGGGACCCATTATCGCCTTTACTATTTAATATAGTGGCTGATATGTTGGCTATCCTTATTGAGAGAGCTAAGGCTGATGGTCAAATTGAAGGACTGGTTCCACATCTTATTGATGGTGGACTTTCCATTCTTCAATACGCCAATGATACAATTCTTTTTATGGAACATGATCTGGAGAAGGCGAAGAATCTGAAATTAATATTATCAGCATTCGAGCAGCTATCTGGACTTAAAATAAACTTCCATAAGAGTGATTTGTATTGCTTTGGCGAGGCCCAAAACGAGTCCCACCTATATGCTGAACTTTTCGGCTGTGGTCAGGGGCAGTTTCCAATCAATTATTTGGTAATAACGATCCATTATCGGCGTCTCACAATTGCTGAATGGAAACTTGTTGAGGAAAGACTACAAAAACGTCTTAATAGTTGGAAAGGAAAATTGCTATCCCTTGGTGGAAGACTAGTACTCATAAATTCAGTACTCACTAATATGGTACTGTATATGATTTCGTTCTTCCAATTACCAAAAGGGGTCTTGAACAAAGTGGATTATTTCCGTTCAAGATTCTTTTGGCAAGGAGATAGCGAGAAAAAGAAATATCGACTAGACAGATGGAATGTGGTTTTCCGCCCGAAGGAGTTTGGTGGACTAGGTATACACGATTTGCAAGTCAAAAACACCGCACTCTTGGGCAAATGGATTTTTAAACTACTTACAGAAGATGGTGTTTGACAGACCATGTTATGGAGGAAATATGTGGGGTCCAAAGCTATGTCTCAAGTGGTTTGCAAACCCGGGGATTCACATTTTTGGGCGGGTCTTATGGCCACCAAGAAACATTTCTTTCGTTTTGGTGCTTTCGAGATTAAGGATGGATCACATATTAGGTTTTGGGAAGATAAGTGGCTAGGCCACACTACTCTTCGCGAACAATATCCAGCTCTATATTCGATTGTTAGACACAAAGGGGATACAATTTCCACAGTGATGAAAGATTATCCTCCTAATGTGTCTTTCAGAAGAAGCCTCATCGGTCGGTCCTAGACTGGTATCTTAGAACAATCTATTATTACAATTATCCATAATACAATTGTTGGACGATGTCGATGTGTTCAAATGGAAATTACTAGAAAGTGGTAAATTTTCTGTTGGCTCACTATATAAAGCCTTGATCCAACCGGATATCCCGTTCGATGATGATAATAGTAAAATTTGGAAAATGAAAATACCCCTTAAGACCAAGATATTTGCTTGGTATCTACGGAAAGGGGTAATTCTAACAAAAGATAATCTTGCAAATACAAATTGGCATGGAAGTAAACAATGTGTTTTTTGTCATCAAGATGAGACAATTCGCCATTTATTCTTCCATTGCAAATTTGCTTGCTCTATCTGGTCATTCATCCAAATAGCTTCTGGTTTATCTCTATCACGTTCTGTAACCAATGTTTTTGGTAATTGGTTGCATGGAATTGTTGATAAATACAGAATTTTGTTTAGGGTGGGAGCGCTTGCCATTATATGGTCGCTATGGCTTTGTAGAAATGACAAGATTTTTAATAACATTGTGTCTTCTTCTTTGTAGGTTGTCTATCGAGCCAAGGCTATCCTCCGGTCTTGGAATATTCTCCAACGTTGGGAGTTTCACGACTTATTTATGGAGGGATGTACGCGATTGGAGGACACGGAGAGGGATATTTTCTCCTGACATGGATGGCCACGTGATCTGAGGATTGATCTACCTTAGATTCTAGACATTTATTTAGATATTGCCATTGTGTAATGCTTGTCTACTTTTTAAATTAGTACTATCGTTCGTGTGACTGTGTGCATCTTGGTTATGCAGATGCCGGGTGTAAGCTTTGAACAGTTTTAATAAAAGCGGCCATTTCCAAAAAAAAATATAAAAATGATGTGTATTGTGATAGGTGTATTTGTATCTGTGATGGTGTAATAAATCGTGAAATTTAAGAAACCGTATGATTAGTTCCCATATAGTTCTTCATCAAACACCTAACGCGCAGTACTCACGTTGGGTCGAAACTAGGCTCCTAAGTTCTTTCTTTGCTTGGTTATGAGTTTCGACGCATGGTTCTAAGTGCGCGCTCTATGGTACCGAGATCAGCAGAACGTGATCGGCATGGCTATATAGCTGTTTCGCATACAGAGAGCGGCCACTTTGAGGCTTGGTAGGGCTCGAGGGATAGACTTTCTTGAGTGTTCTTTCAACGCCACTGATACGGTTATGTGATGTGTCTTTGAGATCCCCATGTCCCCTCTAGTTTAATCGACAAACACCTAAAATGCATTACTCAGGTTCGCTCTTAATTGAGCTTAAACTCATGTCTTTTTACGAATCTAAAGTTCATGTATCAATAGACGCGTGCTTCCGAATGGGAACTACCAATCATATCATGGTACTGATATCAGCAGAACGTGATCGGCAGCCGTTCGACATGCCTAGAGCGGCCACATAGATGCTTGGGAGGGCTCGGGATAGACTTTCTTGAGCATTTTTCAAGGTTGCTAACGCGGCTACATGACGGGTCCCTTAGGTTCAGCAGTCCCATCTAATTCAATCGACAAACAACTAAATTGCATTACTCACATTCGTTCTAAACTAAGCTCAAAGTCATAGTTTTGCATGAATCTAATGTTTCTGTACCAATAGATGTGCTTCCAAGTGGGCATGATCAACACAATTATGGTATCGAGATTAGCAGAACATGATCGGCATGTCTATGTAGCCCTTCGGCGTGCCCAGAGCGGCCGCATCGCGCTTGTGAGGCTTCGGGATAGACTTTGTTGATTGGCTAGGTAGTGGGTCCCGCACGCTAGAAGGAATAAAAATCTAATTGTTTTCAGCTTCACTTATGGATTGTATGTTTGGTCCTATATGTCGGAAGGCAACATATCAATTTATTTCCAACATATAAGAAAATGAGTAAAACTGACGGGAAGCATGCCTGATCGTAATGGCAGCCGGCGTCACATCTGTTCAAGAGCACTGACGTAATGGAATTGCATTGGCTGATGACATATCTTAATCGCCTGATTCGTAGTACTTCCTTCGATTTAAACTACTGATTGAATCAGATTTGTTAAGATTCATACCAATTGAACTGGGAATACAGTGCGGAATAATAAACCCAATAGAAAAAACCGACCTCGACAGAGACTAGCTCATGGTTCTACCTTTATAAGCGATCGACACACTGCCTGCAGCTGAGCCACAACGCAACAAGCACAAGTGAAGCAAGCAAGCAAGCAAGCATGATGAATAATGCCCAAGCTCACCTGGCTGTAGCCTCCTCCTCCTCCTCGCCTTTCCATGGCGCCCACCACCACCTGCTGCTCAACTCCAATGGTCGGAGACCAGGACGCCTACCACCACTGCCTCCACTCGCGGTACGTTGTGGACCAGGAGCCCAGATGCTGACCACCAAGACAACGCCCACCGCCGCTGCCATTGGCAATGTGAAGAGTGGCATGAAGAAGGAAGCCACCGATCTGTTCCACGTGATTGATTACCACCACGTCGAGTTCTGGTGCGCCGATGCCGCCTCCGCCGCCGCACGCTTCTCCTTCGGGCTCGGCGTGCCGCTGGCCGCGCAGTCGGACCTCTCCACGGGGAACACTGCGCATGCCTCCCGGCTACTCCGCGCACGCTCGGGCTCCCTGGCGTTCCTCTTCACCGCCCCGTACGCGCCGCAGGTCGGCGACGCGGCAACCGCGTCCGTGCCCTCCTTCTCCGCCGACGCCGCTCGCCGCTTCACCGGCACCCACGGCGGCCTCGCGGTGCGCGCCGTCGCCGTCCGTGTCTCCGACGCAGCAGAGGCCTTCGCCAGGAGCGTCGAAGCCGGAGCGCGCCCGGCCTTTGCCCCTGCCGACCTGGGCCACGGGTTCCGGGTCGCCGAGGTGGAGCTTTCCGGGGACACCGTCCTCCGCTTCGTGAGCTACCCAGCAGACAACACAGACGACGTATCCTTTTTGCCAGGTTTCCAGGACGTGCTCAGCTGCACCGGGGTTCCGGACTTTGGACTCAAGCGGATCGACCACATCGACGTGAACGTCCCCGAGCTGGCGCCGGTCGCCGGCAATGTTTCCGGCTTCACGGGGTTCCACCAATTCTGGGAGTTCACCCACGACCAGTTTCGCACGGCCGAGACCGGCATGAATGGCGTGGTTCTCGCCAACGACGCCGAGACCGTGCTGCTCACTCTAGTGGAGCCCGTCTACGGCACCAAGCGCCGGGGCCACGTGGAGACCTTCCTGGAGCACCACGGTGGCCCAGGAGTGCAGCACCTCGCCATCATGAGCGAGGACATCCTGGGAACGCTAAGGGAGATCCGTGCGCGCTCCTCCATGGGCGGGTTTGAGCTCCTGGCGCCGCCGCCGGCCAGCTATTACGACAGCGCGAGGGAGCGCGCCGGAGACATGCTCTCGGAAGCGCAGATGAAGGAGTGCCAAGAGTTGGGCGTGCGGGTGGACAGAGGGGATGACGACGGAGTTGTGCTTCAAATGTTCACTAAACCCACGGGAGACAGGTAACAATAATTTGTTGCTCTCGCATAACTATGATCGACTTCGTACTCATCAGATCTAAATCTAATATTCCCTTCATCCCAAAATAAATGACCCAACTATAACTTAGCTAGATATATGTGTATCCCAATTAAGGAGCGAGATCGACTCCTGTCTCTTGAGCTCTCATTTTACTATGTCATACTATGATGCAGGCCAACCTTATTGTTGGAGTTTGTGCAAAGGATTGGGTGCATGGACAAAGAGGGTGGTGAGCAGAGAGCTGTCTGCGGCGGATTTGCCAAACGGAACGTCCCTGATCTCATCAAAGCCATTGAGGACTATGGAAAGACCCTCGATGCTCCAGCATGAAATAAGGATCGTCTGCCTAAGATGCAGTATATAAATAAAAGGATGTAATATATTATTGTATCTACCTGGAAGACCCCATGCATGCTATGTTATTTCTTCTAGAATTATGTGTAATTGTATTCTGTTGTTGTGTATCCCAGCAGACATCATGGTTTCTAAGCAGTTTTCCGTATGTAATGTTATTTGTTGTGAGCAGCCTAAAAAATACTTGGTTCCCATATCAAGCTGTTTTTGCTCTGATGTTACATGTTCCTTGTTACTTCTTAGGGACGATTTGTATTGTTTTCTTCCTCGATGGGGATGCATTCATTGTGATGGACACATCTTGCTGCCATCCAACGACGACGTCCAACCATGTCGATGTCGTATGGCAGACAAGTCTCGGTCGACCTTCTAGGACCTATTTGTAAGATGATGTAATCATGTATCTACGAAGACCCACACCTCCCTTGTACCCCTGGGTGAACTTTGTTATTTCTTTCAGAATTATGTGTAATTGTGTTATATTGTTTGTGTGTTTGTGTGAGCCTGCATGATTCAACTTGCAATTGGCCTTTATGTGGGGATCGTTTCTTGGACTTCTTCTATTTGGAGATGTTCCGGCTATGTCGACTCTCTGGCCTTGTTTACTTGATGTGTAATTTCACCTGCAAGGAGCTTTATGATTGGTGGAACACTTTCTTTCGCCAACTCCTCTGAAATAACCTTCCAATCGACTAGTAGTATGGAGAAGTGTTTTCAATTTACACACAAGTATGAGGCCTGTGGTGGATATCTTAGTATTATTCCAATCCTATTGCTAAATGACCTATTATTGAAGATTTCTTGCTTGAACTATATATACCGGGATAATCACCATCCATCCTTTAAAAAATATGAGCAAGTCATCAACTAGAACATGTTGAACAACAGGAGAAAAAGACTACCACGTCAATTTGGCAAGAGACACCCGCAAGGCAAGAGAACCGGCATTGGTCACATAGATCCAAATTACCGGCTGCAGCTGCATGCTAAAAACACACGTCAAAACAATAACATCGTGTGCGATGTCTGGCCTAATGTCGACGAGTGGGTAGAAATAGTGTTTACGACATAACTTAAACACACACAAGCAGTATTAAATGTTTGTGATTTTAGGTAGTAGTATAACCAAAACCATTCACGGACAAGGAAACGTGTGGGATGCATGTCTAGCAAATACAGTACTGTAGATAGGATCGCTGCGGAATGGGCCATTTCGGTCGTGTCTGGTGGCTGCGTGGGTTGATTTTCTCAGAGTGCTTAAATCGTTGGTATATATGGTTACGTAGATTACAGAGTATTATTGTGATTTGCAAACCAACCTGTGGTTGGATGGCTAGGAGCAGTGGCGGATGTAGGACTAAATCAGAGGGGGTGCCAAGTTCAGTATTAGTAGCTTAAATATTATATATATATATAAGTGTTTTTTAACACGTATAATAGACATAATATTAGACTAATCTCTACAAATCAAAAGAATCTACATTTTTAGGGGGTGCCATGGCACCCATGGAACCCCCACTAGATACGCCCCTGGCTAGGAGGGTGGTTATAACCCCAGCCCACCAGAGTTCAAACCCCCAGGTTTAACACAGTGTGTTGCATAAAAGACAGAATATTCTTTCAGTGGGAGACGACGTTTTCGTCGACAGCGAGGCGCCCGTGGTGATTTCGTCAATCTCAAGACCCGATCTGCCGACTCGGTCTATCGGAGATACTCATAGGGATAGTGTGTGCGTTCATAGGGGTGCGTGCATGTACGTGTTGTGAGCGTTTACGATTGTACTGTGTTTCTAAAAAAAAAGAGTATTATTGTGATTTGATAGTGATGCCGGCATTCAAGTTTTGACGGTGATTTTTCTTAGAAAAGAAATGATAAGATTCCTCAAACATACTAAATCGTGGTCCAATTAATGGTTGATAGTATGAAAATTTAAAGCCGTGTTGTTGGACAGTAGGAAAATTAAGCCGGATAAGATCTGGGAAGGTATACTAGTCATTGACTTGCGGTGATGATGATGTTTAACCGTCATAATTAAGATAACACCAGGTGGTGCCACCAATCAAAGATTTTTTTTTTCAAAATGAGCGTATATTAATATTAAAAGTTACCAATTACACCTAGCCTTTACAACAACGTATTGTCCTAGCGCTATACGGATGCATACAGCCAAAAAAAGGAAGAAGAAATTTAAAAAAGAAAAGTCCCGCTACGGTGATCCATTCATTGGAACAGCAGTACTACCATCATCAAGACAGCACCAAAAGTTCAGCTTCTCCAAAAGCGACGTATTCAAGAAGGATACAGTGCACAAATACCGTTATCGCCCGATCATAAATCTTAGGTTTTCACCCTAAAAAAAAATCCGCGCTCTCAAAACAATATCTTCAACAAGGTCATTGTCAGATACAACCAATTAAGGTCAGACCCTGGGTTTTCACCCTGAAAGGTAAGATTGTGAATCTCTCCTATGCAGTCGGCCCCACTTGGATGCCATTGTTTCAAGTCACGAGTCACCAAGCAAATTCCTCATCACCACCTAGACTTGAACCACCATTATCAGTCCTCAGATCTTGATCTCCATGACATTTTCCGTCAGCACCATGGAACAAGAACATGTCCCATAATATTAACAGCCAACAGAGCTTCGAAGCGCTCCCTTTAAACCCAAACGGTCAGAGTAAAACATGGGTGCGCACGACCGAATCCCTCCAATTCGGAAATCTCCATGCATTATTTGCATATGGGAGTTCGTCGGCGAAGCCTTCCGAAACTCGCCACTCCGACCAGATCAAAGAGGGCAAGCAACAAGTAGATCATCGTCTTGGCGTGAGAGGAATCCTAGGACTGCCGCCTTTATTTTCAGCAGACGAGCAGGCCCCCACGTTTTCCTTCCTCTCCGTGCAGCACCACCAGAGGAGGAGAGGGCAACCTCTAGGAGATCGGCGTGGCTAGGCCACAACCTCACCCCCAGTGGCTTATGGCCACCGGTCCAACCTGCCGAAGCTGGCAGAACGGTGGCGTGCCTCCATCCCCTCGTCGATCGCCGAAGATCCTCAGGCCCCGGCCAAGATGGCCGCGCCGCAGCAAGCCCACAGCCAGCGCCCCCCATCTTTGATGGACGGGGCGCCGCCACCGCTGCTGGATCCGGCTGCCGACGTGGTGAGGGTTGGGGGTTCTAGGGGAGGACTGAGAGGAGGCCTCCCGGAGCCGTCGGAGTCGCCTGGGGGCGTCTCGGGAGTGGCAGAGGGTTAGGGTTTACGTGCGCCTGCCACTTGTGAGTCGCCTTAAACCTTTCGTTGAACTTAAACCTTGTTGCCAGCTTAATCACCCGACTGACCGTCTAACCATTGCGGTGGCACCACCCCCTTGAGGATGGATATAAAATACTCCGGGTACGTCGTGTCAACACACGCTTCCAACATCTCGGACGGTGACGATGGAGGTGTGCGCTAACACGTCGTACCCGGAGTTGTTCATGGTCATTCTCTTAACCATCCCGGAGAGCCGAAGAACTCACACGAGCAGACCGCTTAAAATCTGTATGACGGAGATCGTCGACGACAAGATCAAGTATGGCACCGTCAACGAGAATGAAAGGGCTTTGTTGGCCAAACGGCCCAAGCTGTTCTAGTTAAGAGGAGCCACACCGGCGATTAATTTGGTTGACACACGACCGATTTATCTCCAAACATGTGGTTACATTTGTTTCTGTTCTTTCTAAAATACATGCTCTTGTGTTGTATTAGCTTTTTTAGATGTTGCTATAGAGTTAGCATAATTGTTATGGTTATTTTTTTAGGCTTGCACACTGATCCTCATCCTTATCCTAACTTTGATCGTCTCCTTTTCTATTTATTACTGTCTGAATGCTGGTTCGCTCACCTCTATCCCTTATGACACTTTGATAATCAACATATTTCTATTGTTTTTTTTAGATGATGTGAAAACTAGAAATTTGGGAATTTATTGATAACAAATCTGCACATAGATAAAAATTGACCACATAAAGAGAGGCTGCATTGCTGATTCTTCCTGTTGATAATGCCAGGACGTGCATGTTACTTTGGGATGGTTAAAAAGCAAGGTTCATTCCAGCAACATTATAGCAATTTAACTTGTGAAAAAAAACCTCGCGGGATCTTGACGCAACTCTTACTTTTGGAAAAAAAACTTTGAAAAAAATATACATATCAATGAAGAGAAATCGAAGCAATTATACGTTATGAAAAGTCATCTCACATTGCTGCATTTTGTACCATGCTCTGAAAAAAAAATCCATCATCATAGTGTTCATACCATGAGATTTCCACACATCTCAAGCAAGGGGTAAATGGCAACTAAATCTGTTAATGTATTGTGGCGAATACGACGGATAACTGAAGATCTTCGGTCTGAGCAACAACAAGGTTGCCGCTACCTATGTTCTAGTATTTCATTTGTCTGTTGCTTGCTGCTACCATGGAGCTGAGTTCGTCCAACAGCAATCCCAAGAGCAAACGCAGCGGCGACACCTGCAAGGACTGCTCCAGTTCTTACTGACCTCTTGTTCCTCGTAGGAGGCTTTGTGGCTGTTTGTTTCAGCTTCTCCAGTCCCCCAGATACCCTGCCAACCAGAGTCCGAGACCAGGCCATTCTCTGCATCAGCTGCTCGTACGCGACGGAATTCTGAAATCGAACGCCCAATTGAAAATTATTGTCAGTGCATCTGTGCATGCAAAATAGATAATCTAGTCATCTTGGAAGAGAGATGGTAATGGAGAGGAACATGCTGCTGTGATGTTGAGAATACCGTATGATTGATGTACAATCTAGTAGCACGGGCAAGCATGCCCAGCTTTAATTGTTTGGGATAATATGAGTCAGAGTAGGTGTAAGAATGCAAGTAGCAGGCACTCGATCTATGCTAAACTGAAGATATCCAGAGTAACAACTTAACTTGAGACTGGCATAATTTTAATCAGAAAAGAAGCTAAAAACCTGGGAGTCAGGGATGTTGCAAATCAAGGTGATCCTCTAAGTGGTCCAGTACTATCTTCCATTCCCTCAAGAAAGAATTTCACACAAAAATGTAGGCTGTGTTGGGGAGACTGACCGGGATATATAAAGGCGCCACGAGGGCGGTGCGGAAGTTATTCTCAAACCCATAACGGACATCACCCGCATAATCATCCCACTTCTGGAGAGCATGGCAATCATCAAGGAAGTGCAGGCGCGTTCTCTGCAGCAGGACATCCAGCTTCTCCAACGTCTGCGGCATAAGCCGGTCCACCGTCTCGACCCGGGCACATCGCCATTCGTACTCCTCTCTGGTCATGCCAAAACCGGGCTCATGTCGCTGCAAAGATGATCCGATTTGAGAGGTGTCAGCATCAGCCGTGATCGAGAATGCAACCCTCATGAAAACAATAAGAATCACAATCGTTGTTCCGGGAGAGCAGCACCTGTTCCTTGCAATTGTCATCGTCTGAAAAGAAAGATTTTGCAAGCAGCTATTGCATTAACAGGTACGGATAATTTGTCAAATGAGTATACTGCAACAACTAATATAAAAAACAAAGACCACTAGTTTTGCTTTGAGCATTGCAAATATTATCACCTTACTAATTTCCCAATTTAAATATCATAAAAATCACTTTAAAATTTGTCACAGAGACTGAGAAAAAATATCCAATCTGACATGTGCGCTACACATGTAAAAGTATCAACCAATGAGGGTGAGTTGATGACCAAATCGGCTCTATCATTTTATTGTTGCATTTTCATCGGTTTGCCTGTGATCAAATCGGCAAAATTGTTACTCGGAATGTCTTCAGTTAGCGAATATTGAGTTCCTGCTACCTTCATTCTTACACCTACTTTTACTCAATGAGGTGAGTTGATGATCAAATCTGCTCTATCATTGAGGATTTCCTACAGTATGTGGAGCTGTAGTTAAGCTATAGTTTAGATCAAATCATGAACCTGTCTAATTAATTTTGACATAAAAATGATTAAAGACAAGATACTACTGTTCATTCTCATGTCAATGGAATTCCAAAACAAAGTTCAGTAGCTTTAGTAGGCAGCGAACTATTTGAGTGGCAGGTGGATTCGACCTAAACTCAAACTTTGGGTTGGATTTCTAGATTTTTTTTTGCAACTTCCAAAGGGCTTTTACGAAGTTCTGATTGTAATTTGGTTTCGAGGGGATACTTTCTCTGTTCCATAGACTCTGAACTGCATCTCACCGTTGGTTTTGCTTTCATGCCTGATTTACTATTCTTGGATTCATTCGTGTAGTCCCCAATTTTCTAGAGATCGCATTGCATGTTTGGGGGGTCGATGAAGCAGCAGCAGTCTAACAGCAGATGGAAGCAGAAAAAGAAGGGGGTGGGGTTGATTTGGGACGCACCTTTTCCCGGCGGGCGAATGAGCGACTGGAGGAACTTGTACATGGCGGGCGGCGGGAGATCTTTGAGTAGATACCGGGGAGGCGGCGGCGGCGGCGGTTGGACTGGAGGAGGGCGCCGCCGTCGTGGCTCACCGAGGAGACTTCCCTAAAGTTTTTTTTTTTTAAATAAAAGAGAAACAAAAACGGACACACGATCCTTTTGATTCCCACCATTTTATAGCGAAGAGAGTCCACCCTCTCCTCCTCCTGCCGCCGCCGCCGCCAACGCCGCCGAGAGCGATGGCTCGCTTCCGCCCGGAGGACTGCGCGATCGATCGTACGTACACCGCGCCCTCTCCTTCTCCGGTGTGTTTCCGTTCTCTACTGAGAATTTCTCGCTTCTGGTTCTCCTGTCCCCCCAAAAAACAATGTAGGCGCGACCGACAGGCACGGGATCCACGAGGTGGCGGGGCCGCTCCTCGCCGGCGGGGTCAGTCTGATCGGCTGGCGAACCGGCCTACTCAACGAGGACGAAGTCCGCCACGCCCTCACCGACGAGCGCCGATTCCGGGCCCACCTCGAGTTCCGGGAGCGGGCGTTCCGGCTCGCCGCCCCCGTGCTGTACGGCGCCGCAAAATCACCCGTGCGTGCCTCTCCATATCCATCTCTGAACTCTGATGGTGACGATCCAAGAGAAGTGCAGATTAACCCCTGCGTTCATTGACGCAGGTCGATTTATTCAGATTGATCGACTCGGATGAGGATCAGTTCGATATGGTCGAGCATATCATGATACGGCACATCAGGCACGACGGGAGTTCCTCCCTCTTGCCTGGGAGTATAATCCGAGATATCGAGCCGGACAAGAAAGCATCATGGCAGAATTGTTCTTATATATCCTCCGTGTGTTCTTATATTCTACAAAAAAAAGTTTCGTCTATATTGTTCTCTTTCAACACACATTATGGCAGAATTGTTATTTTTATGAAGAAAAGAATGATGTGTTCAGTGAATAAACTCACGCTGTCGATCGCAGGATCAGGAGATGCTTTATGCACAATGGTGTGATGCTCAGAGATATTATGCATGCTGGAAACTTCTAATGAAACTCGACTTCATTCAGGTACCTGTTTGCCTAGTGCCTACCACTATCACCGTTTGTGGTTTTACTATGTTAAGCTTGTGCATACCCACTTCATTCTTAATTATTTGCAGCCAGATAGTGATGTAGAAGATGTTCTAGAAAAACTTAAGTCTTCAACTAGATGGCCGGGGCTGAAACATTATAGCGATCTTAGACACTGTCTAGAGGTTAATTGTTTCTTATGCGTTTCATACGATCAACTCCAAAATTTGCCATTTAATGTAGCAGCTCTTTTTTTTTCACAGGGCTACATGTACTTCTTGAAGGATTATGAGAAGAGTAGAATGGGCACACCTTCCAGCATATCCGAGGTATAGAATCGGAGATCTTCATTGAATGTGGATATAGATTAATTATTAAGCATAATGATTTAGTACATCTAAATGCGATTCAAATCACAAATAATGCTGTTAATAAATTCTACAAGTTCATATGATGGGCTTTGCATGTGCATGCTTTACAGTTTGCATCTCTCTCCTTTTCACTTTTGCAGTATGAAAATGCAGCTTTGGAGAAGATCAATTTAGAGCTGAGTTCATCACTACATGATCATCTAGATGATCACGACTGTGTGAGTTCCAGTAAGATGATATGCTTGCAGCTTCCTTCTAACACCTCGCTCATTCTTTGTCTCCATAATTTGTTTGTAGGCGCTGATGAATCAATACTACGACCGTGCGAAATTAAGGCAGCTGGCAAGAGAATGTGCTACTCAGGCTCAAACAATTGGAGTTATTCTTGTTGGAGAGGCAAGTTTTGTTAATTGTCCCACTTTTTTTTATCAAGGGGCCACATTCTGCATGAAGTGCATGCTGCTGTAAAAATACAAATTCATCATTAAAAATCCTGTTTACCATGGCTATTTTTCAAAAGTTGATTTCAAATTATTTACCTTATTACATGGCTATTGTTCCTTTTTTTTACAGTTATTGTTCCTTTTTGTTGTTATCGCAGGCTCTACCTATAAATCCACATGTTAGGACGCTGCCTCTGATTAAACGAATACAGGGGAGATTTAGGACTGGTGCTGCTAGTCGCAGGCCGTGGCAGTTGCTTGCTGCTCTCGCTACATTGGCAACGGTTACAAGAGCGGGAGGGTTGAGGGGTAAGCTACAATTGGATTCTGAGAGGAGTCATGGTTGAGTTGACGATTTTTAGTGCCATGATACACAGGATGTAACAATCTGTGTGACATGATTTGAATGAAAATGAAATATGTAAATCATCAGATGCCACAACATTGTTTTGTTACTTTTATGAAGAAAAGAATGATGTGTTCAGTGAATAAACTCACGCTGTCGATCGCAGGATCAGGAGATGCTTTATGCACAATGGTGTGATGCTCAGAGATATTTTGCATGTTGGAAACTTCTAATGAAACTCGACTTCATTCAGGTACCTGCTTGCCTAGTGCCTGCCACTATCACCGTTTGTGGTTTTACTATGTTAAGCTTGTGCATACCCACTTCATTCTTAATTATTTGAAGCCAGATAGTGATGTAGAAGATGTTCTAGAAAAGCTTAAGTCTTCAACTAGATGGCCGGGGCTGAAACATTATAGCGATCTTAGACGCTGTCTAGAGGTTAATTGTTTCTTATGTGTTTCATACGATCAACTCCAAAATTTTCCATTTAATGTAGCATCTCTTTTTTTTTCACAGGGCTACATGTACTTCTTGAAGGTCATCTTCGCCCATGTCGGTTTCACACAAAATATTGGTAAACGATGTAAATCAGCAAGAGAAGGGATTCATTTCTATGTGATGATCAAAATTCAGAACTGAAGCTACAAACAAGGTTGATTTCTTCTTGAGTGTTTGTTTGACATTTTGTTTCACTTCCATATATTATTTCTTGATCTGTCATGTGTGGATATTTGATGTTTTGACTCAATATAACTTTGTTACGGTTTCACGTGCGTGGCACGTGCCCCGATTACTAGTCAGGTACAAGTTATCAAGTAAAATATTGGTAAACAATGACTTACTGTTACTCTCTCCTCTAAATCCTTGAAATTCGTCAAGGTGTTCAAATGACTTTGTGCTATATTATTGGCCCGGAGAAACCCTGCCGGCCGTCGATCTTTTGGAGCAACCAAGTCATAAAACACATCCTGCATGAAAAACAAGAGTTTATCAGTTATCAGTTTGCAAGAAAAAATATTCAAAGTGAAAAAATATGTTTTATGACACCACTTACCATCGGAACTAGTAAACAACCCCCGCACTTCTTATATTGTGATGTCCTGCCTTTGAATAGTTTTATTTGTTCACACAGAAGGTCGCCAATGAAGCGACACCAGTTCAGTTTTTTCACATCATCAAGGCCGTGGAACCACTGCAAGTACTGCCTGGTCAGGCTTCTATTGGTCTTTGGACCGAAAATAAACGCTATGGCTTCCTGGACGTAGCAAATGATGAAGACTGTCTCCTCTGCATCCTTGTTCAGATGATACTTTACACCGTCGTTAGCAGTCATTGATTTTCCGCGTAAGGTGAACAGAGTATACATCTTATTATACGCCTCCTTCTTAGCAGGGACAGCGTCAAGTTCCTCTAGATTCCCAGCACGGGACAGGTCAACTTTAGTCCCAGCATGCGACAGGCCTACAACCGGGTATACCAGAGGTGTCATGTCAATGGGTACCCCATTGATAATGGACCTATCCTGTGTTTCATCAAAACAATCAATCAGAGATAGCTCCAATTGCTTGTTGAGTTTCACAGGCTAGATTCCAAATACACATTCCCAGTCAATATCCTTGGCAACTTTCTTGATACGATCTTGAATAATCTTTAACTCCGCATGGTCCTCAATATTATGCATATTCTTAGCTTCCAGAATAACACTTTGAAACTGCACGGACGAGCACTGAGATATAGATTTCTGATCGCTCTGCAGATATCAAAACGATTATTCAACAAACTGAATTTATAAACAAAAAAGGGTACACTTAATTAATAATGAATGTAACCAAATATCTCATTATTATTGGGCGCAGCTACCTCATTATTATTGGGGGCAGCTCCGTTAGGTGAAACCACGAGAGCTTGGTTGGCCTCTAGTTTGCTCCGACGGCCACGCTTCTTCGGGGGCTCTTGCTCTGTCAACAGAGCAAAGGTCATTGCATAGGTCCAACATGGCTCCATTCCTTGTATCATACTATTCTAATATAAATGACTCTGTATCATTCTGTATCATTTCTAATAGCTAATTTGTACTACATGGTAAGACAAAGAAACAAACTGTGTCTTTTAATTCAAAAAGACTAAGTGTGTTTCTCGGGGAAATGAAAAGCAAGAAGCGCAGGAAGAAACTTATAAGAGAAATAAAACTAGTTGGTTGTGCTTATTCGTATGAAGGAAATGCAACCATATAATTGAGTAATTAAGAAGTTGGAAAATTTTACGTAATGAACAACAGTCATGTAGACTACTTACATAATGAATCCTCTCGGACAAATTATAATTATATTTATTTGTTTCATAAATGTTTTGGACAATCTTACCAGCTTGGTCCAGCTTCTCTTTTCTTGGACGGCCACGGCGCTTCAGCCCCAGCACCGGCAGCAGCACCAGTTGTTGCCCTTGGTCCGGCTGCTTCGGCGGCACCTCTAGATGCGTCCGCTCCAGATCCTCCGGCTGTGACTCTGAGTCAGCATATTGAACATCTCCTTCAAGGAAAACAAAATACATAAAATGATTGCAATAAGTTAACATCCACGAATAATTGAGTAAGGTGTGCGAGTAAGGTATGTCAGAGCAAACTGTACTAGTATCGCCTGAAATATGACTGCAGCTTTTCGTGCTCTTCCTTATATAAAACCAAAGGGGAAAACGTGTCCTAGCAACGTGCCTAACTACCGAACGTGCCATCCCACGTTCCGAGCTTCGTGCTGAACAAATTACGGAGTCAAAAGGCTCATAGATCGGTCCTCCTGACTCGCTAAAAAATAGCTGAAACCAAACTACCTAGACTGACGAAACTGAAACTGTCAAAGTGACAGAACCTATCTAGATACAGAGAGGAGGGCGACAGGGTTTAAGGCAATAGCTTACAACTAATTAGTTTGAATTTTACATGTGTGGTAACCACGTAATTCAACCGAGTGAGTTATGCAAAACACTTAGTTTGACTCCGTTCCACAGCCTTTCCGCCCTATTATTAGGTGCCCTTTTAGGGATATTATTATGTGCCTTAATGAGGTACTCCCTCTGTCTCGAATTAGATGTCGCGGGTTGACAAATTATTATGTGCCCTTTACTTTCTTGTCAAAATATTAATGTATCTACCCACTAAAATATGTCTATATATATCCACATTGTGGCATCCCGCAAAATCACTACTAGAAAATCGCGTTGAATTTGTGCATTGCATCGTCATCATCATGCATTGTTTGCATAAAACTATTTTCGCAAAGCCGTTTTGTTTTCTAAACGCCCCGTCTTTTATTCAAACGCCAAAACCGGTCCCCGGAATATTTTGTTTTGGTCGCTATCGGTTTGCAGACGGCCCGTTTAAAACAAATAAACGTTTTAATTATTTTAGCGGGGGCAGTCGAACGGGCCGTTTCGACCCGAACGACCACCCCCAGAATTTAAACGGTCCAACCTGAAAATCCTTTTCTTACTCGGTCCTTAGCTACCCACCAGCCTCCACCTCACTCCGGCCAATCCCGTCGTGCCACCTCACCCCTCCCTCTCCCTCACCCAATCCCCAACCTCCACATCACCCCACTCCTTCTCTCTCTCCCTCCTCTTCTCTCCCCACACGCCACACACACACGCAGCACACACCACAGCCCTCTCCTCCCCTGAACCGCGCGGTCAAACCCACCTCCCCCCACCGACCCACTCTCCTAACCTCTCCCTGGACCCTGGGCCCCACCCCCGTCGGCCCACTCGCCAGCCGCTCCCCACCGCGTCCCCAACCGCGCCAGGCCACACCCCGACCCACCCCGCGCCAACCCCCTCCGGTCCCACGCGGCCCCCACGCGGTCGCGCCCGCGCCCCCTTCTTCCCCTACCTCCCGCTCTCCTCCTCCCCTCTCTCCTCCCCGGCGGCTCCCTCCCCATCTCCGGCGAGCGCCGCCCGCGCCTGTGTCCCCGTCCGCCTCCGCCTCCTCTCCCCTCAGTCGTCGTCCCCCCCCTCTTCCCCTCGCCGGCGCTCGCCCAGGCGTCCACCGCCGCTCACCCCTTCCTCCCGCGTCGAGCCCGGCCCCGCCATCCTCGCCGCTGCGCGCATCCGCCGCCGCGCCTCCGGCCTCCGAGCGCGCCGCGCCGCCTGCCGCCACAAGCTCCCCGCCGGCCCCCTCCCTTCACCGCTCCCCGCGCCGCCCCAAGCTCCTCCTCCGCTCGAGCTCTTCCCCTCGCGCGCGCCTCCGTCCTTCCTCGTCGCCGTCCTCGTCGGCCGCCCGGCTCGCCTCTGCGAGGTCGCCCCGAGTCGCCCCCGCGTCGGCCTCTCCCCCGCCGCCGCCAACCTCGTCGCCGGCAGGCCCGCCTCGCCGAGCCCCGCCAGCGCCTCCTCACGCCCTTCTCCGGCGGGCCCCTCTGCTAGCGCACCCGTGTCGTCCCTGAGCAGCCCGAGCTCCGTCGGCCCCGCGGTCCAGCGCCCTCCCTCCGTCGTCCGCCAGGCCCGCCGCCGGCCTCAACCACCGCGGCCGCGCCCCCACCTCCGTGCAGGTCCACCATGTTCTGCTGAGGTTGCCGCTGGTTGGGTACTTCGTTGGCAGTACATGGTGGCGATGCCACTGCGTCGCATGGACAAGGCCTTCTAGGCTCGAGATCCACGCCATCCCCGCTCGTGGTGAAGATGTACCCCCAACCGTGCCATGTCTAGTTGACCGAGGCCAAAAACCCAAGTACTACATCCTGGAGCCCGGAGGCGATGGTGCCGATACAACAAGTACCCCCTCACAGACCGCAAGACCGTTCCCCGAAGCCGAAGATAGATCCCGAAACCGGTGCCGCGCCAAGATCTCCTTCCCAGACGCGAAATCGAAGCCCCGTCCACGGAGTCCGAAGACCGATCCCGCCGAACGCCAAGATCTCCTATCGGAACCCAAGGACGCCGAGACCCCGGTACGACAAGAACGCCTTCCCGCACCGATGCCCGAAGACCGGACACGATGATCGCCAAGATCGCCACACGGACTGAGTACCCCGAAGCCTTCGACACGGAGCACCGAGGACGCCGACATGATAACCCAAGACCGACATGAGGCCCGACAAGGTCTGCTTCATGAATTCGAGACCGATCCGGAACGCCAAGATCCTCGCAACGGCAAGAACGACCCCGTCGAACCCTAAACCCCGAACCCCAGATCCGTCGAACCCTGAGACCGACCCCGAACCCCGGAACCCCAAGTTCGTCGAGACCCCTCAATGTGTGAACCCCTTATCCGAGAACCCTAATTTATAAATGTCACCTATATAACTGTTGCATATAAATTGTTCATGCATGCATCCATATCATGTGGTTTGGGGGCCTTATGCCGATTCACCTAATAATTAAATATGGGGCCCATATGCGGGCAAATCTAGTCTCATATCGGCCTCATTTAAACTTGTGTAGCGAACCGGTATCTTATCTTGCCTTGTTATAACAACATGTAAATTGCGGGGTAGCTAAACAACATGAACCTAAATATCGTCGGGACCCCGGTTCCGCTTAATATGACCTAATTGCATCGCACCTTTGCCATGCCATACATCATACATGCATCATGCCGATCTTCTGCCGTTGTATTAAATATTGCATCCGGTGTTTCTTCTAGTGTTTTGCTTCTTCGCGGATAAGGCCGTTGAGTTGATGTGAGCTTCGCCCCGATCTTCGGATGAACCCTTCGACAATGTTTTTCAGGCGAGCATCTCCCCTTTTCTACCTATCTTACTTTTATAGTATTTATTCCCTCCTGTTGTTCTATTGCTATCTGTGTTGCGATGCTTTAGTTTCCGTACCCGTGATATCCCTTGCAGCCTTATATTGCCTTGGACACATCCTATTACCTGATGTTTGGTAGATAGTTGGACTTGCGCGTCGTAGTCGCTGGCTCAAGTGCTGTTGCGTGTCGTCAAATGCCACAGTTGCTGATGTAATGCCGCATGTTGATGTTGGAGATGATTCTAGTTTTACTTATCGTCACTTTAATTTCTGTCTAACAACTAAAATTGAAATAAGCAGAGGCATCGGTGGGTGATAGATAATATTTGGTTTCCGAACGCCCACTTGTGTCCCGTAGGACCCCGAGTACTTGATACCTGTTCCTTGATTTATCGCGCTATCCACATATGGGGAGTATGGGCCCCCCTTAGCCAGAGCTTGATTCCGTCTTATTTCTTGGGGCCACAAACTAGTTTGAGGTTTTATTTACGATCATGTACTTATGCCATGCTACTGCTTTATTTACGATTGTGCGACAGATAGCACACTGTACTGTTTAGGATAGTGGCACGATTCCGCGGTGTCGACAAGCCCAGTTTTGGGTTCCCAGTCGTTCACAGCCGTCCCCACAACCTTGAGTCCGTCTCGGAGCTTGCTTACTTCGTTGCAGGTATACTTTAAGGGGTGGCCCCCTGAAATATTTCTGAATCTTGTGATTGCTCTGTCGTGAAGACCTCGTTGGGTTTTGATTTGGTTTTTCCGAGGTTGATCGTGTGTGTGTTGCTATTTGTGCACCCCGGCCGGGTTAAAACTTTCTGAAAGCCGTGTCCGCGGTTATGGACGACTTGGAGCACAGTATCTCGACCATAGACAAGCATAACTAAAGTTTACTGTTATAAATTTGACTTTATAATGACTAGTAATCAGCTTCACTATAATGGAATGGCTAATTAAAACTGCCCACAATTGCTTGTTTGGAGTGTCGCTTGCGACAGTTGTATCTGACTAGTAAGTATTGCAACTACAACGGAATGGCTGAATAAAAGTATCAACAACTGCTGGTTTTGGGATTATATCATGTCATCTGTATCTGATTAGTAATTGCTGCAACTATAACGGAATGGTTAAATAAAATGACCCACTGCTTATTTTATCAGGATGATTATCTAAACCTGACTAGTAATTGTCGCAACTATAACTGAATAAATAAAACTGCCAACTGTGTGAGTTCCTCGGTTGACTTCCTCGTTTGGTCTCGAGGGGGAAACACCAGGATGGGTTTGTTTGGTGTCAGTTTCAGGTTGGATCCGGATAGGTCATTCTTACCCCTCTCTGATAACCGTCAGTTGTATCGAGTCTCTATAGGTTGTTTAGTGCATGCTGCCGCTGCCGCTCAGTCCACCATACCTATGTAGGCGAGGACCGCCGAATTCTAGCCTCGCCGTGTACTGGCCTCAGTACTGACGCTCCTTCTTTTTCCTTTGCCCTTGTCGGCACCCCTTTTGTTTAAGCAGGTTTGAGATCGACACCGTTAGCAGGGTTGCCCTTCCGGCTTGGCCTGGGCAGGGTTATGGACGCCATTGGTTATTCTTCAGGGCTCTTAGCCCCATTTGCATCTTGTCCGTAGCTGGACGCTCTATCGTTTTCAAGGTGATTTGGATCTTTGTATATAATATTCGTATTCTTGACTCATTGAGTCGCTGTTGTATATATCTGTTCTGTGGGTCCCATCGAGGACTGTTGTGTAATGTTATTACTTCGTTTTCCACCCGCACGAAAGTGCCTGGTGGGCACCTTTGAATCGTTTCTATGCGGGTTTGGCGAATTTTGCTCAAACTTGCATAGGTCCGATTCTGAGGGTGTTACAGAGTGGTATCAGAGCTCAGCAGTTACGATACCCCACAAGTCCAGCCTGTAGGATAACCTAGCTAACGGCCGAAGTAGAGTGTCAAAACTATTTTGCAAAATCGGTTGGATAGTTCTGATTAGGTCTGATTTTACTCCTTACCCCTCTGCTATTCTCCTCTCACCTCTACGCGTTTTGAATCCGCTCTCATCTCTCTCTTCGAGTCCAGGATTTCTCGTGGTTGGGTTTCCGTCGTACCTTCAGGGTTTCGCTTTCTCCCTTTTGTAACGGAGGTGCTACGATCATCAATCTGCAACTTGTCTGTTGTGCCCTACATCCGATCTTTTGTTCTGGAGCTCTTTATCCATATGTGTTCCTTGCTGGATATCTGTGTCGTTGGAAAACATATGAGAAGGACGCGCATTGGTGAAGTTGGAGTTGACCTTGAGCATGTGTTGTACATGCCAATGGAACCATCGCGAAACCTAATCATTGTGTCTTTCATACGATTTCTGCTGGCAGCATTCCTTTGTTCCGGATGCCACCTATGAAGATCTTCAGTCTAAATCTCGAGAGTCGAGTTGCCTGATTCTCCTACTCATGTATAGAGTTGATAGTTTGTGTACGGATGGACTGATCACCCTACCCGACTCTTAATGTTTGCTCTGTACATCGAACTGGTGGATCAATGTAACTTTTCCCTCTTCTAATGGAAGTTAGAGGTGGCCTTATCGTTTGATACCTCTACCTTCGTCCTTTGTTTCTCCGGAGTGTTCTCTCGACGATCAGGAACAACGACCCTTTGTTGGTGGTGTCGCCGATTTCAAGATGGAGGATGAACTCTTGTTAGTGGTGTCGCGAGGATCTACACGAAGCGCGAAGGATCAGACCGCCGACATTCCTTCCGGTACCATGAGGCGGATCTCGAGGGCGAGATCCCTTGTTAGTGGTGTCGAATTGTGGCATCCCGCAAAACTACTACTAGAAAATCGCGTTGAATTTGTGCATTGCATCGTCATCATCATGCATTGTTTGCATAAAACTATTTTCGCAAAGCCGTTTTGTTTTCTAAACGCCCCGTCTTTTATTCAAACGCCAAAACCGGTCCCCGGAATATTTTGTTTTGGTCGCTATCGGTTTGCAGACGGCCCGTTTAAAACAAATAAACGTTTTAATTATTTTAGCGGGGGCAGTCGAACGGGCCGTTTCGACCCGAACGACCACCCCCAGAATTTAAACGGTCCAACCTGAAAATCCTTTTCTTACTCGGTCCTTAGCTACCCACCAGCCTCCACCTCACTCCGGCCAATCCCGTCGTGCCACCTCACCCCTCCCTCTCCCTCACCCAATCCCCAACCTCCACATCACCCCACTCCTTCTCTCTCTCCCTCCTCTTCTCTCCCCACACGCCACACACACACGCAGCACACACCACAGCCCTCTCCTCCCCTGAACCGCGCGGTCAAACCCACCTCCCCCCACCGACCCACTCTCCTAACCTCTCCCTGGACCCTGGGCCCCACCCCCGTCGGCCCACTCGCCAGCCGCTCCCCACCGCGTCCCCAACCGCGCCAGGCCACACCCCGACCCACCCCGCGCCAACCCCCTCCGGTCCCACGCGGCCCCCACGCGGTCGCGCCCGCGCCCCCTTCTTCCCCTACCTCCCGCTCTCCTCCTCCCCTCTCTCCTCCCCGGCGGCTCCCTCCCCATCTCCGGCGAGCGCCGCCCGCGCCTGTGTCCCCGTCCGCCTCCGCCTCCTCTCCCCTCAGTCGCCGTCCCCCCCCTCTTCCCCTCGCCGGCGCTCGCCCAGGCGTCCACCGCCGCTCACCCCTTCCTCCCGCGTCGAGCCCGGCCCCGCCATCCTCGCCGCTGCGCGCATCCGCCGCCGCGCCTCCGGCCTCCGCCCTCCGAGCGCGCCGCGCCGCCAGCCGCCACAAGCTCCCCGCCGGCCCCTTCCCTTCACCGCTCCCCGCGCCGCCCCAAGCTCCTCCTCCGCTCGAGCTCTTCCCCTCGCGCGCGCCTCCGTCCTTCCCCGTCGTCGTCCTCGTCGGCCGCCCGGCTCGCCTCTGCGAGGTCGCCCCGAGTTATGGACGCCATTGGTTATTCTTCAGGGCTCTTAGCCCCATTTGCATCTTGTCCGTAGCTGGACGCTCTATCGTTTTCAAGGTGATTTGGATCTTTGTATATAATATCCGTATTCTTGACTCATTGAGTCGCTGTTGTATATATCTGTTCTGTGGGTCCCATCGAGGACTGTTGTGTAATGTTATTACTTCGTTTTCCACCCGCACGAAAGTGCCTGGTGGGCACCTTTGAATCGTTTCTATGCGGGTTTGGCGAATTTTGCTCAAACTTGCATAGGTCCGATTCTGAGGGTGTTACACACATGTTGACAAATTTGCGATAACTAATTTGAGACGGAGGAAAATATTGTAGCGCACATAAATGAATCCCTTCTCTTGATGATAGATCAAGAAATAATATCCACACATGACAGATCAAGAAATAATATATGGCAGTACTACAATATTTTGTCAACATGTGGATATATAATTATCGCAAATTAGTTATCTCTTCCTGCGCTACAATATTTTCCTCCGTCTCAAATTAGTTATCGCAAATTTGTCAACATGTGGATATATATAGACATATTTTAGTGGGTAGATACATTAATATTTTTACAAGAAAGTAAAGGGCACATAATAATTTATCAACCCGCGACATCTAATTCGAGACAGAGAGAGTACCTCATTAAGGCACATAATAATATCCCTAAAAGGGCACCTAATAATAGGGCGGAAAGGCTGTGGAACGGAGTCAAACTAAGTGTTTTGCATGACTCACTCGGTTGAATTACGTGGTTACCACACATGTAAAATTCAAACTAATTAGTTGTAAGCTATTGCCTTAAACCCTGTCGCCCTCCTCTCTGTATCTAGATAGGTTCTGTCACTTTGACAGTTTCAGTTTCGTCAGTCTAGGTAGTTTGGTTTCAGCTATTTTTTAGCGAGTCAGGAGGACCGATCTATGAGCCTTTTGACTCCGTAATTTGTTCAGCACGAAGCTCGGAACGTGGGATGGCACGTTCGGTAGTTGGGCACGTTGCTAGGACACGTTTTCCCCTTTGGTTTTATATAAGGAAGAGCACGAAAAGCTGCAGTCATATTTCAGGCGATACTAGTACAGTTTGCTCTGACATACCTTACTCGCACACCTTACTCAATTATTCGTGGATGTTAACTTATTGCAATCATTTTATGTATTTTGTTTTCCTTGAAGGAGATGTTCAATATGCTGACTCAGAGTCACAGCTGGAGGATCTGGAGCGGACGCATCTAGAGGTGCCGCCGAAGCAGCCGGACCAAGGGCAACAACTGGTGCTGCTGCCGGTGCTGGGGCTGAAGCGCCGTGGCCGTCCAAGAAAAGAGAAGCTGGACCAAGCTGGTAAGATTGTCCAAAACATTTATGAAACAAATAAATATAATTATAATTTGTCCGAGAGGATTCATTATGTAAGTAGTCTACATGACTGTTGTTCATTACGTAAAATTTTCCAACTTCTTAATTACTCAATTATATGGTTGCATTTCCTTCATACGAATAAGCACAACCAACTAGTTTTATTTCTCTTATAAGTTTCTTCCTGCGCTTCTTGCTTTTCATTTCCCCGAGAAACACACTTAGTCTTTTTGAATTAAAAGACACAGTTTGTTTCTTTGTCTTACCATGTAGTACAAATTAGCTATTAGAAATGATACAGAATGATACAGAGTCATTTATATTAGAATAGTATGATACAAGGAATGGAGCCATGTTGGACCTATGCAATGACCTTAGCTCTGTTGACAGAGCAAGAGCCGCCGAAGAAGCGTGGCCGTCGGAGCAAACTGGAGGCCAGCCAAGCTCTCGTGGTTTCACCTAACGGAGTTGCGCCCAATAATAATGAGGTAGCCGCGCCCAATAATAATGAGGTATTTGGTTACATTCATTATTAATTAAGTGTACCCTTTTTTGTTTATAAATTCAGTTTGTTGAATAATCGTTTTGACATCTGCAGAGTGATCAGAAATCTATATCTCAGTGCTCGCCCGTGCAGTTTCGAAGTGTTATTCTGGAAACTAAGAAGATGCATAATATTGAGGACCCTGCGGAGTTAAAGATTATTCAAGATCGTATCAAGAAAGTTGCCAAGGATATGGACTGGGAATGTGTACTTGGAATCCAGCCTGTGAAACTCAACAAGCAATTGGAGCTATCTCTATTGATTGTTTTGATGAAACACAGGATAGGTTCATTATCAATGGGGTACCCATTGACATGACGCCTCTGGTACACCCGGTTGTAGGCCTGTCCAGTGCTGGGACTAAAGTTGACCTGTCCCGTGCTGGGAATCTAGAGGAACTTGACGCTGTCCCTGCAAAGAAGGAGGCGTATAATAAGATGTATAATCTGTTCACCTTACGCGGAAAATAAATGACTGCTAATGACGGTGTAAAGTATCATCTGAACAAGGATGCAGAGGAGACAGTCTTCACCATTTGCTTCGTCCAGGAAGCCATAGCGTTTATTTTCGGTCCAAAGACCAATAGAAGCTTGACCAGGCAGTACTTGCAGTGGTTCCACAGCCTTGATGATGTGAAAAAACTGAACTGGTGTCGCTTCATAAGCGACCTTCTGTGTGAATAAATAAAACTATTCAAAGGCAGGACATCACAATGTAAGAAGTGCGGGGGTTGTTTACTAGTTCCGATGGTAAGTGGTGTCATAAAACATATTTTTTCACTTTGAATATTTTTTCTTGCAAACTGATAACTGATAAACTCTTGTTTTTCACGCAGGATGTGTTTTATGACTTGGTTGCTCCAAAAGATCGACGGCTGGTAGGGTTTCCCCGGGCCATAATATAGCACAAAGTCATTTGAACACCTTGACGAATTTCAAGGATTTAGAGGAGAGAGTAACAATAAGTCATTGTTTACCAATATTTTACTTGATAACTTGTACCTGACTAGTAATCGGGGCACGTGCCACGCACGTGAAACCGTAAAAAAGTTATATTGAGTCAAAACATCAAATATCCACACATGACAGATTAAGAAATAATATATGGAAGTGAAACAAAATGTCAAACAAACACTCAAGAAGAAAGCAACCTTGTTTGTAGCTTCAGTTCTGAATTTTGATCATCACATAGAAATGAATCCCTTCTCTTGCTGATTTACATCGTTTACCAATATATTGTCCGCCACGCCCTCACCGACGAGCTCCGGTTCCGGGCCCACCTCAAGTTCCGGGAGCGCGTGTTCCGGCTCGCCGCCCCCGTGCTGTACGGCGCCGCAAAATCACCCGTGCGTGCCTGTCCATCCAACTCTGAGCTCTGATGGTGACGATCCAAGAGAAGAGCAGATTAACCTTTGTGTTCATTGACGCAGGTCGATTTGTATTGATCGACTCTGATGGGGACCAGTTTGGTATAGTCGAGCATATCATGATACGGCACATCAGGCACGACGGGAGTTCCTCCCTCTTGCCTGGGAATATAATCCGAGATATCGAGAATGTGAGTGCTCGATCCGGACAAGAAAGCATCATGGCAGAATTGTTCTTATGTATTCTCCGTGTGTTATTATATTCTACAAAAGAAAGTTCTGTCTATATAGTTCTCTTTCAACACACATTATGGCAGAATTGTTACTTTTATGAAGAAAAGAATGATGTGTTCAGTGAATAAACTCGCGCTGTCGATCGCAAGATCAGGAGATGCTTTATGCACAATGGTGTGATGCTCAGAGATATTTTGCATGCTGGAAACTTCTAATGAAACTCGACTTCATTCAGATACCTGCTTTCCTAGTGCCTACCACTATCACCGTTTGTGGTTTTACTATGTTAAGCTTGTGCATACCCAGTTCATTCTTATTTGCAGCCAGATAGTAATGTAGAAGATGTTCTAGAAAAGCTTAAATCTTCAACTAGATGGCCGGGGCTGAAACATGATAGCGATCTTAGACGCTGTCTAGAGGTTAATTGTTTCTTATGTGTTTCATACGATCAACTCCAAAATTTGCCATTTAATGTAGCAGCTCTTCTTTTTTTTTTCACAGGGCTACATGTACTTCTTGAAGGATTATGAGAAGAGTAGAATGGGAATGGGCACACCTTCCAGCATATCCGAGGTATAGAATCAGAGATCTTCATTGAATGTGGATATAGATTAATTATTAAGCATAATGATTTAGTACATCTAAATGCGATTCAAATCACAAATAATGCTGTTGAATTCTACAAGTTCATTTCCACTTTTGCATGCTTTACAGTTTGCATCTCTCTCCTTTTCACTTTTGCAGTATGAAAATGCAGCTTTGGAGAAGATCAATTCAGAGCTGAGTTCATCACTACATGATCATCTAGATGATCACGACTGTGTAAGTTCCAGTAAGATGATGTGCCTGCAGCTTCCTTCTAACACCTTGCTCATTCTTTTCCTCCATATAATTTATTTGTAGACGCTGATGGATCAGTACTACGACCATGCGAAATTAAGGCAGCTGGCAAGAGAATGTGCTACTCAGGCTCAAACAATTGGAGTTATTCTTGTTGGAGAGGCAAGTTTTGTTAATTGTCCCACTTTTTTTATAAGGGTCCATTCCGCATGAAGTGCATACTGCAGTAAAAATACAAATTCATCATTAAAAATCCTGTTTACCATGGTTATTGTTCAAAAGTTGATTTCACATTAGTTACCTTATTACATGGCTATTGTTCCTTTTTGAACAGTTATTGTTCCTTTTTGTTGCTATCGCAGGCTCTACCTATAAATCCACGAGTCAGGACGCTGCCTCTGATTAAACGAATACATGGGAGATTCAGGACTGGTGCTGCTAGTCGCAGGCCGTGGCAGTTGCTTGCTCTCGCTGCATTGGCAACGGTTACAACAGCGGGAGGGTTGAGGGGTAAGCTACAATTGGATTCTTAGAGGAGTCACCGTTGAGTTGACGATTTTTAGTGCCACGATACACAATTGGATGTAACAATCTGTGTGACCTGATTTGAATGAAACTGAAATATGTAAAGGATCAGATGCCACAACATTGTTTTGTATAGCATTGGAGGAGAAAGTTGTCACAAGGAAAAGCTGGGTTGCCGGTGAAGATCAAAAACACAGGATGAATGCATTTCTTAAAGCACATTGAATATGCGGTCTCTTGTTGCATCTGCTGTATCGATTTTCTGATCTGTTGGCACAGCCGTCAGGGTGCACAGCGAGTTACTACAGGGATAATTTCTTTTTTCCCAATTGACACGATATTTTCCACTGTAATTAGTATCGCCGGGTGTAATGATATTTTCCACAGGATGATATTTTCCACTGTAATTAGTTTTCAGGGTGCATTGCTTTTCTTTGCGGGAGAGAGAAAAGAGGCGTGGCCACGAACAAGAAAATAGGATCGCCGGAGATAATTGTGGGATTTATTGCGACAGTTTAGGAAGTAATCAGATCTCTTTTATTTTAGACTAGTCTCAAATTGTTCGGGCCGGGTGTTTTGTATCAAAAAAATCACCCTGTGCTAATTTCCGTGCCAAAAAACTATAGACACTATAGAAAGGAACTAAGGGAATGTGGTTTTGTAGATATATTCTCAAAGAGATGTCCAATGTGACACTATCATGAGTCAAAATAATAGAAGCTGCCTCCATTACATAAGATTGACATAATTCAGTAGATTTATTGATCTTGCACGAGTTTACACTGGCCTGAAACGTCTATGGTTTAAGCACATATGCCGATGGCATGACTGATTCTACCAACGCCCTGCAACCGAAGTAAAAAAAAATGGATGTACCTTGTTACTCCATCTAACCCGAAAACCGATGCTATCTCAAGCAACATTTTTCTCCTATTCCTTTTTCCCTGTACATGGTCTCAAAAGGCATAAAAAAATATGTAGCTTTCATCACCCTAGTTTGTTTGAAGGTTTAAGCACTCTCGTGCTCATAATCAGAGTAATCAGAATAATAACCGTATTGAGGAGTCTTGGGTGGTTGCTTCCAGTTGAGCATCATCTTTTGTTCCGCATTCGCAGCAGCGAGCATCTTATCTTTCAGCACGTGGATATGAGCAGCAGCGTCTTCACCGCCAGCCGAATCCAGCGCCGCCAGCAAATCGGCTAGTGCCCTCTCCGCGTCGCCGCAGAGGTCCTTGGGGACATCATCATCCTTTCTCTCCGCCAGGTCCTCGAGGACTTGATCCTTTCTTGCCGACAGGACGTCGCTGAGGGTATTCGCTATGTGCCTTCCCATGTTTACCAGGCGAGCATGGGTCTCTATGCCCTGCATTGACCACCCAAGCAAGCCTTCCCTGATGGCCTCGTCGACTTTGCCCTTGGACATCACGATCTCACGTACTGGGAAGACCTTGGATGCTGCTTTCCTCCCGTTGTCGGCGTCACCAGGGTTTCTGCCGGTTACTTTGACCATGTAGTCTGTATCAACTTCAAATGTCAGTTCAAAATGAACCGATCCTTGGGCGGACCTTAGATTGTTGACTAGCTCCACCTCTCCTAAGAATGTGTTATGGCTAACCATGACATGCTCCCCAAGGAAAACTCTGAGACGCAGGCGTTCACCGTACGCACACCACGCAGGAATCTTTACCGTCCGTTTCGTTGGAACTGTGGTATGCCTTGGAATTACCCGCATGAAAACCCCTTCGGACTCAATTCCGATAGAGAGTGCAGTCATGTGTTCTGTCAGCTCCCGCTGATCTTCCACAATGAGTGCCGCTTGTATCGCTGACCCGATGACCACGGCTTCCTCATGGTTCACCCTTGTGCCCTGATGCTTGCCAAAGATTTCGTGGATGATTCCCCGTATCATGGGAACTCTTGTCATCCCTCCAGTCAACACAACTTCATCGACGTCCTTGCCAGTGATGTTCGCTTCTTTTAGCAGTGTCCAACACTGGTCTCGAATTTGTTCTACCAACTTGAGAACTAACCTCTCAAATTCCGCGCGAGAAATAGAGACGCTAGGATCATCACCAGAAGATTCAGACGATGAAATGATGAAAGGCGTTGAAATTGTGACTTCATGCTCGGTCGATAGTTCCACCTTAGCTTGCTCAGCTGCTTCTGCAAGTAACATCATAGCATATTTATCTCCACGAATGTCGACCCCGTGGGAATTCATGATCTGTGTGACAAAGTAGTCTAGAAGTATATCATCAAAGCGATCACCACCCACACAGGGATCACCAAATTGACTTTTGACCTGTTCATTCACGCAAAACAATTTACCAGAAGATTAGTCAGCAATAGATATATAAGTATAATAATCCGTTAACTAGAGGTAACACAAGAATGAGTAGCTGAAAGAACCACGTCAATGTTTGTGCCGGACACACGAAAGACTGAGACAGTGTATGCTCCAGCACCCATGTCGAAAACAACCACAGTACTTTCTTGCATTGTTGCTCGGGAAAGAGCAGCTGCTGTTGGTTCATCTATTAGCTGCAATACCGTCAAGCCCGCTTTATTTCCTGCCAACATTATGTCCTCCCTTTGCTGTTTGCTAAAGAAAATAGGCACACTTATGACCGCTTTCAATTCGTGATGAAATTGGTACATCAGAACGGCATCCTTCAGCTTTGCAAAAATAACACTGGCAATTTTAACTGGAGAGAAATTCATTCCGCTGATTTCAACACAAGCTTCTCCTCTCTCCCCTTTGATGATGCCAAAATGGACTCTTTTCCTCATTTCTTGCACAGAAAAGTCGTCAAATTGCTTCCCAATCAACTTTTTTATATTGAAGACAACATCTGAAGGCTGTCTCGACATTCTGCACTTTGCGAGTTCTCCAACTGCAACATGCTTGCCAAGACCTTCCAAACGTTGCAGAGCCCATGCATACCGCCCTTCAGAAACTTCTGGCGGTATTGAAGTAACATAGGATGGCGTGGAAAGCCCACTTTCACTGTCAACAAGCTCTGGCACCTAAAATAAGTGAGTAAATAAAGGGATCAGAACAAAGTGGCATCGTGGGGTATGATATTTTTTATCAGCTATACAGTGTGCACACCAAATTCAAGAGCTTCTCTAACTACATAAGTAAATATATTTCTGAATACAAACACAGAAAGCGCATTGCCAAGTCAGTGTAAACCGTACTCTGCTATGGCTCGCTCATATATTCGTTCATAAAGGGAAAGCAAAGACATCAGATAAGCATGAATGACTCTGCAAAGACTTTGCATAAGAACCTTGACTTTACATGGGGATTTTATTTTTGCTATAATAAAGTAGGCAGCATACCTTTCATTATTAACTACAATTAAAATGGTCTTCTAAAGACAGAAGGTAAACTAAACTGAAGACATAAGAGCATGCATGTTCACGTACGACTAACATACCAAGGAATCATCTATGATTGCAACCCTTGAGTTCTTGCATCCAAAGTCAATTCCAACTGTGACAACATTTGGTTGCGCCGTACTGAATAAACCAAGAGGAAATGTAAACATACACCATGGATGCAAGAAATGCAGGAATTCAGTGAGAATGCACTGTGGCAGTACCTGAAAGTAGTACGTCCACACGTGGTGCGCTGAAACAATACAGACAGTAGTGAATAAGTGTATAAGACAGGTTAGTAAAGGCATAAATACAGAAACTAAATAAGGCATATATGTAGAAAAGAAGAACAGCATGTCCAGTGTGTTGACAGGAAAGAGATGATATTTGGACCAAGGAAATGTTGGAATTTGGTGTATATTGGGCTGTTGGCCCATTAGACAAATTCTAAAATTCTCTTTGGCCCACTTATGCATGGCAGCACATGGCTGTGCTAGTGGTGCTAAAGTTTAGTCCCACATTGCTAGTTGAAGGGGAGTTGAACCACCTTATATAGTAGAGTGTTGCACCACTCACTAAGGTGTGACAAGAAGAGTAGCCCTCGCGCACTCCTCCTCCGACGCCGCCCGCCTCGCCTCGCCTCGTCACGACGCGCGCGCGCGCCGCGGGTTGCGGGAATCTCGCCGAGAGTCATTAACGGACGCGTTAATTACAGCCGTTTCCAGTTTTTATGGACATGGACTGTTACCGACTCGGACGTGGGCTGAGCCCATGATCCTCCTAACCTGCACTATATAAAGCGTCCGGGCTAAACCTAATCGGTACGGAATCAATCCACACACGCGCCTACCTCCAGAACCTTGCGCCGCCGCTTTCGTCTTCTCCATCCCGGCTTGCGGCGTGCACCGCAGATCGGGACAGTAGGCCTCCGGAACCCCGCCTCTCGTGAACCTGTACGGGTGAGGGGCGATCAGGTTTTTGGGGAGCGCTCAAGCGCGACTACTGGCAACCACGACGTCGTCCGACGACGAGTTCCCTGACGACGACTTCTTCCCGGACGTCAGCGACCTCTTCGACAACCACAACATGGGCGACGCTGCTGTGACCGCTGCAGCTGCTATTCAGCCTACTCTGTACGTGATACTCAACTGTCTTCTTCTGATTATGCTAGAGTACTTTATTCTAGCGTTTGGTGTAGATGTGATAGGTTTATCTTGTATAGATGTAATCTGTTCATCTACTTTGTTGATCTGCATGATTGGTTTTACTACTATCTGTATGATCATGATTTATAAGTTTATTATTCGGATTAAATCATATGGATTATTGCTTATATTTCCAGCAGGAAACAAATAGGTCACTCCGACCAAGCATTCTTTCTACATATGAATTCAACGCAACAACACCATTATTGCTTTTCCTTTTTCCTTCTATAGTGCAACAACATAAACATGTAAATTTAGCAGAATCATCCTTTGCCGTTTTATTTTTATTTTCTCTTAAATACACAAAATCAGATCTGTGACGGTTCAAACTGATGTACCCTCTCAAACTGGCGTAAGAAAGTGAGATCTCTTGAGTGCAGACTAGTGCAGAAGAACTGCCGCAGAATAAAAAACTAGTGCAGTATAAGGATAGACTTTGCTCAAAGGAAGTAAAAGGATGAGCTGTAAGAACGAAATTACAAACATTAACAACCTTCTTTTCTAACAAGTGTCATTTAACTGTAGTCAGATTCCCTTTTACAGGTGTCAGCATGTATTAACCATAATCAGATAAACCATATAGTTCTATCACGTGGATCACAAACCTACACATGACACTCACGCAGAAGTGCAATGTTTTATCTTTCTGCAGTTGCCTATATAAAAACATTCGGCGACAGATTATCACTAGCGCTTGTCGCTGCGTGCCCAGAAGGAACACTCTCACTATTTTCAGAGTAAAACCGAAAACATTTTTGGTAGTAGTAACTTTTTTGTTGCAGGGAACTTTTTTGGTACTCTCTCCGATCCATAGTAAGTGTCGCAAGTGTAATTAACCGCAGCAAAGTGTTTCACTGGAGCAGAAACAGAGCAAGATTTCAGTAGATCGGTTTCAGGTCAAACGCACACTGCAATTACCTCAATTGTTTTTTCTCCTGATTCGCTCGTTGGTGGTTAGTAGTAATGTAGTACTAGTACAGGAGGGTGTTCCATAAAAGGGGACTAGATGGGGAAGGGCAATGAAGCCATAAACTAAGCGAGAGAACAATCCATCAGATATAGTTTCAGATCCGTACCCTGAACAGCGCCATGGCCCGTAGAAACCGAAGATGCATTGCGCCGGAAACTGGACGCGGCGGAGCTTCAGGAAGCGGGACACGGCCCAGCGGCGGCGGGCGGCCTGGGGAGGGGACGAACTGCGAGCGCCGGCCTGGGGAGGGGACGCACCAGGGATTCACCGAAACCGGGGAACCGATCGGCTGATGCCAAACCCTAAATTTTACTCGAGGCTAGTCTAGTGGCAGCAGCTAATTCCGCCAAATTAGATAGCGGGAAAGAAAGGTGCGCCGAATTAGAGAACAGAGCAGCCACCCGCGGCAGAGGCACTTTGAAAGGCAAATTATGCAAAGGGGAATAACCACTTATCTCCCAAACCAAAAATGCATTTGGGCTTAAAACTTCATAGGTACTCCCTCTGTTTCAAAATATAAGATGTTTTAAATTTGTGAAGAAAATGAATCAAGACTTATTTTAGTTTGTAGATTTATCTCAAAGTTAATTAAACTTACATATAAAAAAAGTCTAGATACATTTGCTTCATAAAGCTAAAACATCTTATATTTTCAAATGAAGGGAGTATTAACTTTCTGCCAGGCATAAGACTGAAACTCCCCAAGTGTTACTCTGAATCTTCAGTTATCAAGTTCTATTTAGTGATGGCAACCATTTTTAACCATCAATCATTGATCTAACGCACACCATTGTTTCGTGCCGCTTTGCGCCATCGACTAGTTGCTGGCGCCGTTGATCTCCATCTGGAGGTTTCCGAGACTGGAGCTCTTCCTGCAAGTATCAACATGTCCGAATGCCAAATAAGAGTTTACCGTGGTCGAAATCAAATGGTAATAACACGTTTCTATCAATCTCTAAAGCTTACAAACAAGCTTTGGCAGTATGATTGCATGTCATGATTTTGGCCAAACAGCATATACGAATGTGCAGAGGAAAGGTTTGATAGTACTACTCCAACGGTCGTGGTTTGAATTCCGACAACTACAACATCATTTGAACTGTAACAACTTTTTATTTAATTGTACCCCGTTCTCCTGTGTATCTGTACTTGACTTTTGGCTTTTCAGTATTTGTGTACTACTCTAGTTTTCAGTTGTACATTTGTATCCGTGTAAGTACTCCCTTCTTTCCATAATATAGTGCATTTAAGTTTTTTAAAAGGTATAATTCAAAAAAAAAGTTTTTAAAACGGTCACACTTCATCAACTTTGACTATAATGCTAAACATATACCTTATGAAGATACGAAGAATCTAATAGTATTGCTTTGGTATTTGAGATGTTGATATTTTCTATATGCTTGATCAAACTTGACATAGTTTGATTTTGAAAAAAAATAACTTATATGCACTATGTTTTGGCAAGAGAGTTGACAGTTTACACCATGGGAGAATTTCTTTTCGTACTTCGGATTTGCGTACTTGAAAAAACTGAAAAACAGCCGAACTCCTATATTTTAGAGGTAAAGTTTCCCTATCCCTTAACTTCCTACGTTTATACTCCTCCAAAAAGAGCAGTTTCTAGCAAATTTCCAATACCTAACTCCTTAATTTTTTTTGCTGCAAATCAAATCATTTGAACCAAACATAAGCGGTTATAACCTAAATTATTCAACAAACCAAATTATTCAATATTACAAACGAAATTAACAAATGTAACAAATCAAAATTTTCAAAAGCAGACACACCTAGGTTCATATAATTAAAGAGAATGATAAAAGCACAACTAAAAAGCGTTGTCTCGCTAGATTGGGCTTGCATTGGCACATCTGAAACTGTCACGGGAAATACTTCTCCAGATAGGCTGTATTGGGGTTGAAATAATCTCTCATGAGTTTGGCATGGCCTCCAATCTATCTCGGTTAATGTACAAACGACTCATTTGGGAATTGGGATCCTAGCCTCGGCCGACGAAAATTCTCGTTCAAAATCATGATTGTACCCATTTCTAAATCATCATCATATTCTTCCTCGTCCTCCAATGAAGAGTCGTCGAAGATCATCTCCCTCAACCTCTTCATGTATATACGAAGATCTATGTTGAACACGATTCAAAACCAAAATGAAAAACACAAAAAAAATCCCTTAGTTATTTCGTCGAACACCTTGTGGCCGAAGGAGGTGAGAACCGCGTCCGACGGAGTTGAACCCACACAGAGTGGTGAGACGAACGTTGGGGCTGTGCGACGACCGAAAGTCGCGTAGAGGTCGCGAAACGACCATTTTGTTGGTCGTTGGTCGATTAACAAGGTCGTCGTGGCCAGAGACTACTCGTCAAAAAATAGTCTGGGGCCCTCAGTTCGGGCGGCTCCTAGCCCTGCGACGGTTGATCTACGACATAACCATCCCTCGATGCCTTCGTTTATGAACAAACTAAGCTCAGCGCGACCGAAAAGGACCTTGAATCGGCAGCAAGATCAAAATAGTTGTGCCATTTCTGTGACCTGACTCCGGCGACGGTAGCCCCGACGAGCGGCACAGAATGGGGGAGGAGGGCTTCCTCGCTCAATTCGCTCACCTGCCAGCCTTAGCAAAGATCGACCTAATTGTACTTGTGCCCTAAAAAGTAAGATCGGTATGAAATTTGAGAATACTGTCTTTTACTACTCCCCGGGTCCATAATAATTATTGATGATTTAGTACAAATATCAGTGATACTTATTATGGATTGGAGGGAGTAACATTTGGTCCAAGGCGTATCAGATTTTTGGCCTCAAACAGTAATGCCTTCACCATTCTTTCTCTTTCTCTAAAAAGACGGGTCTTCCCAACTTTTTGATTCGTTGGGTTTTTTCTTTCCTGCTCAGATAAACCGATGTTTTCTATTCGCCGTTTTTATAAGCAAAGTATTTAGTTCCGACGACCAACCAACAACTTTTAGCAAAATGTTAGTAGAATAAATAAGGCTCAAAATTGCATCTTAGAAAGAAGTGGCTAGAATTTGAGATAAACAACATGGCAAGCAGCAGTGGCCAAACAAGCTCTCGAGCTGAAATGATGGTGAGGCGCCACATGCACAACTTCCGAGGCATCTGTTCATCATATTCCATTTCACTTGTCTTCTTTTCTTCCAACCTTTTCTGCTTGGAACAAACTGGTGTGGTTTTTATTATCAACACCTCCAATTACAAGTCACCTTGGAAAGGCCTCCTCATCTTTCTTTGGTCCAAGACTGAACCAAAAGCAACTGCACACTGACAGAAGAAAGCACTGGCTAGTTCTAATTTCATTTCCCCATTACTTCTTTATGGTTTGGGATTAGTGCTAAAGCTGACTGTGATTAGTGGGGTCTAATTACTCTCAAGTGCCATAATAAGCCTGCCTTTTGAGCTCACCATTGTTTGACCAATGACCAGCTTCTTGACCAATTGAATCCAAACATATTCTTGTAATATACTAGTACTTACAAAACACAAAGGGACAAAGCAACCACAAACTAATGAAACTGGCTTCAACTTTAGAGACAGTCCCTTTGTATTCTTCAGTTTCTGTTCCTCAGTCCATTTGACTAATAGTATAAACCCTGTAAAGGAAGATGACAAACAAATCCAAAATTTGCGTAACTTCTGTTCTCCAGGTTTCTAAAACAGATGTTGCTAGTAGTATGGATTAATTTGGCTTGCCTCTTCTTCACACCTTCAAGAAACTGACAAGGTCGAACAAAACTTTGGCGGCCACCTAATTAATCACTGATGGCTAAGCATCCTAGGCTACACCTAACCATGTGCGTGTCGAGATCATCTCACACTGACCCACATTAATCACGCGTTAAAACTACGGCTTTGCGCCGTTCGATAAGAGGACGGATCGCAAAAGTCACTGCCCTATGCGCATTGTTAAATCACCTGCCCTTGAGCTTGCTTGCATTGTAGGTGTTCAAGCTGGGGGAGAGACTCCAGATTTTGCAGCAACATCTGCCCCTGAAAATGAAATCAGATAAACAATTAGCTCATGTGCAGGTTCTTGCTTGCCTGATTGCACACAGCAGCTTTTTGTGACCTGAACAGTAGCAGCAGCTAGCTGCCCGTTTGGCTGCAGCATTGGCCCTTAATTAGCATTTAGCTTCTGACCTGAACTTGTACTAGTTAATTTGCCTATTTGTAGTGGATTCAGTGAACATGTGTAGGTGAATAATTTTGCAGAGTCCCAAGATGCTGCTAGTCCTCCAAAACCTAGCAGTAGCACTGTTCTTATCTGATGACTGATTAAACTAGAGAGTCACAGTGTCAGCAGCCGTAGTATTTGGCATACTCTATCTATCTCAATTATTGTCAGTAGAATGTCTAGCTGTTCCAATGGAGTTGTACTATACTCTTATTTTCTTATTTTATCAGTGTGCTAGCTCAATGTGGTAGCTAGCATTTGTTCGATTTGGAATCTGGAGTGCTAGAGGTTCTTAATTTTCAACGTGGTAGTAGAGCATTGTAGACTGTACTACTACCATTAGTACCAGTTGGAATAACTGCTAACGTGGTCAGTCATCTAACTGCAGTCAACTGTACAATGAAATTAATCAGCCATGGGGATCAGTGAACTTTCACCGTGTCTCTGTTTTTGTGCGTCCATCCATGCATGATCAATTCATCATGAGTGACTAAGGTCAACATTTGTGTTGAACATCACACAATCAAGTGGTGAATGGAACCAAAAGTAAACGTGTTGCTGAGCGGCTGAGCAGTTCATACATGTCCTCAACCAGGGGGACAGTCTTTGTGCATGGCATGAAAAACTAGGGTTATCAGCAGCAGCCTATGAGTTTATACAAGCCTACTAGCTATGAATACATACAAGTGATTTTGGGGTCTCAAGATAGGGGAAACTTGGTGGCAACTCAAAGTTGTGAACTGCTAATAACTCTTGCTTGAACTTTTGCGGTGCATTGTCAAACTTGCAAGTTTCCAACAGAAATAAGTCAAAGTTACTTTGAAAGTCTTACTGACAAGTAACAACATCCATGTGAACATGAAAGCTTCAGAAATTAGTAGAGTTTGTGTTCATCCTGCTAGCCTGCAAGTGCTTCAGACAGTGAAGAAGTTTCCGGTTTCTAGTGCAGATTATACTTCCACTTCCACATATAGGTTTGCAAATTGCAAGTGATGTCATTATCAAGACTCGCAAGAAACTGCTTATACGGAAGTTCTAATCATCTGATCATCAACCCAGACTTTGTGACTAATATAATTAATTATATCATCAAGACATGCTTGCAACATATAAGCTGCTTATACATATAGAAGTGCCCTAATGATGAATCCACCAGACTTTTCCCACTGATATATAATTATATATAACTTGTAGGATCAGAATTAACACTGATAAAAACTTCAGTACAGGTTAATCGGTTTCCTCCATAATCTCTCTCCCACTCTAGCTAGCTAGATTTGACCCGGCGCGCGAATTAATCGGCACCCTGGGATCGATTTCGTTCCCACCACAAACGGTTTCGAATTCTCTTAGTCTAGGAAGCATGCGAAATGCATGCATGGTTTGATCGATGATGCTCTTCTAGAGGGAGTAGTTGGAGCTTCTCATCATGGCCTGTGCGAGGTACTGCAGCTCCCCGGCGCCGACGCCCCCGTCCGCCTTGCCGCCGCAATGCTGCTGCAGCATGGACACGTCCCCTCCCATGAGCTCCGGGAGAAGCGCAGAGCCGCTCCCGGCGAAGCCTCCGCTGTTGATGTCCTGCTGCCGGAGCATGGCGGCGATGCTGCTGCTGTCCGGCCACTGCTGGTGCTGTTGGCTGATCGGCGAGGCGCTGCTCTGCACGCCGCACGCCAGCTGCGCCTTGGCCTGCATCAGCTGCGCCTGCAGGATCGCCACCTGCGGTAAACAAGAACATCAGCAAGAATGTCCATGGCAGAAGCGGCCAGAAGGAGAATGAAGAACAAAGAAGTGATCGACCGGCAGACCGACCTGCTGCTGGAGCGCGAAGATCTGCGCGACGCAGCCGTAGACGGGGTCGCGGAGCCGGGACTGCGCCTCGTAGGTGATGGTGACGACGGCCTCGCAGCGGTCGGCGGCCGGGAGGTGCGCGAGCAGCTTGGCGGCGTTGCTGGCGCCGAAGACCTTGTGGATGGCCGCGAACCGGGCCGCGCCCTGGTCGGTGCTGAAGTAGGGCGCGAAGACGCACTCCGCCACGCACCGCCGCCGCAGGAACTTGCAGGCCCCGCACGGAGACCCCGCGCCCGCAGCACCTGCCGCCACGCCGGCATTAGCACCGCCACCACCACACGCTGCCATGCCTAGCTAGTAAGCAAGCTAGAACAAGAAACAAGGATCGGTCGGTCGAGGATGTGTTCTACTCTACTGACTGGAGCTACTGGCTTGGGAGCGGGACTGCTTGGTTACCGGGCGGTGCGAGTTGAGAGCGACTGGCGGATATTTATAGAGGCCGGCCGGGATGGCTAGCTCGGTGAAGAAGAAGGTGGACGATGGACAAGTAGGGCAGCGTGTCGGTTCACAGGGAGCAAACGTGTAAATGCTGTGTTGAATAGAAGGACCCGGCCGGCTTCTTATCTTAAGATTATTAGTATTATTAATCACATTGGCTCAAGCAGTAAATAAAATATTTATAAAATGCATGGCACTGCTCAATATATAGTACTACTCCATGAACCATGATGTTGGACGGCCAAGCATGTGGTTTTCTGTAATGTTTCATCACCTTTTGCTTGTTTGTCACACACATTACTAGTTGCAGATTAATCAGGAGATGCTAGAATGTACTCCATTCGTTAAAATATAAGATGTTTTAGTTTATTTTAGTGTGTAGGTTCAAAAAGTGTCTAGATATATCTATGAGTGAATTTCACTTTTTATCCTCTATTTGTGCATTTGAGACACTAATTACCCCATTTAGTAGAAGTTGTACCCGAATGTCCTATTTAAAAAAAATATAAACATGATTTTATCTCGTTTTAGCATTCAACACGTGTTCTTGGATAAGGCTAACATGTTAGGACGATGTGCCGCCACAAAATATGTCAAGATTGGAGGACGTCGTCGTCGATCATATCTACCTTTCTCTGCATCAAATGTTCTATTCTATGTTGCCATCTCGATAATTTCGAAGTTCAATCGTCACCTCGCACCTTGCCCAATAGATATGTATTAGAAAATAAGGGTTTAAAGTTTCCAAACATGATAATTTAGACGAATTTTCACTACATAGGATAATTAGTGTCACAAATACACAATTATAGGGTAAAAAGTGGAATTCACTCTATATTTATTTATAAAACTAAAATATTTTATATTTCTAAACCGGAGGGAATAGTAGGACTAGTATAAAGGGATCAATCAATCAGTCGGTAGTCAAACTCTCATTTTGAGAAAACCAATTGTAAAACCAGGGTGAGTGTGTGTGCACGAGTACTTAGTTGGGTGGGCATGATAGATAAACAAAGCATTTCCCGCCGGACGGCCGCACTACTTTGGCTTGCATATGCTCGACGAGACGACCACCACATGCATATATATCCCCCAATGGATTTATCCGGCGTGTGGGTGGTTAGAGCAAGTTTAACAGCGTCCTTAAAACGACGCGACGCTATTATAATTTTGGTGGTTACACGGGCTTTTGGCCGGGCGGACGAGCTAACAGCGTTCGTAAACGGTCCGGCCCATAAACAAGCCGCCCCTATTTTCGCGCGAGAGAGAGATGGCGACCAGGAGCGGGAGTTGCGGCCTCGACGGCGGTCGTGCTGGGGGAGGAGGAGGAGGGGGGGTGGCCGTCGCGCACCCGGCGGCGACGACAAGGAGCGGCGTCGCATCTGCTCCGCCGAGGCCAAGAAGCGCGCCTGCAGGCACTGGACGAACTGGGGGTGGACCCCCTCCTCCCAGCTTATCTGCCCCCCTACACCGTCGGTGCACGCATCGTGCCGAGGCCGTCGTGCTCTCTGCCGGCCCCACCGACTCCGTGGTTCGAGCTCGGGGAGGCATCTTCCTCCGCGAGCTCGCCCGTCGCGTTTTCCCACCCACGCCCGTGCAGGGGAGATGAGGAGGAGGAGGCGGATGTCCGCGCAGCGCTCGCTACGTCCCTCGCTGACCTCGAGGCCAAGAAGCGGCGCGAGGAGGAGGATGCCGCCGCCGCCATCGCCTCCGTCAAGCTCTCCAAGAAGTAGGAGGAGATCGAGGAGGCGGTCGAAGCCATCCGTGTCGAGGAGGAGGAGGAGGCCGGACTGGGATCCGTCGACTACATGGACGTCGACGTGATCGTCCTCGATGACTAGGAGCTCGACAACGACGACAAGCGTTGACTCAGAGCTCGCCGCTGACTAGGAGCTCGTATTTTGGACATACCAGGACGCGGCGGCGTCCTCCGCGATCTCTCCCAACACTAATTTTCTTTTTTTAGGATGTAATTTTGTAATATGTATGTACTGAACGATGAACACGCGCATGATCTTTTCTCGTTAATTTAAATTTCAGTTTAAATCGCAATTTAAGGGTTGGATTTACAAGCACTGTTCTCCGCTGATGAGTTTGAAATCCTAAATCACGAGTACAAACACATATACTCGCGATTTAAGAGTCGGCGATTTAAGGATGTTGTTAGTCATGCTCTTACCATTTCTCTAGGACATGCACCGGTATATAGATCGAGTAAGAAAGCTAGCTCCGAGAATGAGAAGTAACCACATACTCCCACCGCTTCACAGTGTAGTAATACCTCGGTTTAGTCAAATTCAAACTTTTGCAAAGTTTGACCAAGAATAAAAGAAAAAACATCGACATCTACAATTACCAATGCATATGGCATGGAAATATAGTTTACTGGGATTCTAATACAATAGATCTCACGTTGTTGATGTTGATATTTTCAATAGGCCGGACTGGCATGGAAATATAGTTTATAGAGTTTGACTTTGACTGAATCTAGAATACGAGGTAGCTGCGAATGGAGGAGAGAGTATGTAGATATGAGCTTCTTTTTTTGGAAAGTGCCTCAAGCTGGCTCCTAAGATCTGGCAATCCCTTTATTTAATAATATTAAAAAACATATTTACAAGTTCAAGATGACTATTATTCTAGGCATAGTCAATATTGTATCCCACGAGCATACAAAATCGCGACGCAAAAAACTCTTTATATTGTGACCTACCGAAAAATGACAAAATCTGATAAAATTTGAGGATTTGAAAATATGGATGCACATACCCCCACACTTTTGTCATTTTTGTTTAGCCCAAAATACAAAGTATTTGAAGTTGGCGTTTTCCATGCTTGTGAGATATTATTATTGGCAACATCCGGATTTGTTCTCAGTTTCTTTTGAAACTCACAAATATGATTTTCGAGGAACTGACAGAAGCACTGGGAGCCGAACATCTCCACTCCCATATAGTATAAGAGTTTTCTTTAGGCATGTAGATTTGAACTTATATATACCCTAAAAGAAATCTATACGCATCCTTAAAAAATTACTACTTCCTCCGATCCTAAATAAGTGTCACGGTTTTGAAGAGTTAGTTGAAAACCACGGCCATTATTTAGGACAGGGAGTAGTAATATTGCTAAAACTACTATACCAGGGTGATTTTTTACATCACATACGCAAGCATAGTTTCAGACTTCCAGGTCGACCGGCCAGTCTCGTTTTCTGCTCTACCTGCCTTCTCCTGGTCATCTTCCCTGAGACCGAGACGCTGACGACCCAGAAAATACATCCATTCATTATACCACCAGCAACTGAAAAACCCCAAGCGCATTCACACGTGCACACAGCACGAAACGAGCGCCCAAGAAATCTGTGACGGTGAGATCACAGGAACGCGCAGGTCATACAGATGACAATGGAATGGAGACCATACAGGAAAAAAGAATATCAAAAGTATATAAACCGCACGCTCGCTGTTGCATCATCTTCGTCGGTCGCCCCCAAATCCTGCGCACAAGTCCACAGGACTGGAGATCACAGGAATGGAGATCAGACACACAGGCACAATATAGGAATATGAATATCAAAGTATTAAACTGCACGCTTGCCGTTGCATCATCTTCATCATCACTCACACAACTACAAAGGTCCACTCGTGCGCAACACCTCAGGTGAACGCCGTCCTTGCGGAAAATCAGATCCCACCAGATTTTCCTGGACACTGTCATTCAGGGTACACTAGGAAGCGGCGGATTCGTCGTTTCTTTTCTTTCGATCAGTGCGAGGTCTCCATCATCAGAGGGTGCCGACTTGGTTTACGCGGTGGCTGCTGCTGCAGTGTTGTGCCGACCTAACCGAGCCACTGCGTGGCGCGGCGGTCGCCCGCGCCGCCCACGGCGCGTCGGATGCTGATCTTCTCGTGGGAGTACTTCTCCTGGAGGCGCTCGAAGGCATTCACGTCCAGCTTCCCGCTCACCGACTTGCCGTGCTTGCGCCGGATCTGCTGCTCCTTGATCGAGTTCCACAGCTTCTCCACCGCGTCCCGCTGCCGGCTCGTGAACCTGCCCACGTTGTCGTACGCGTGCCTGCCCAGGATGTCGATGGTGGTCTGCGTCCTGACAACCAAGCCACAGAGAATTTACTTACAACATCAAACAAACCACATTATACGGATGGACGTGGCACATGTCAGATGACTCACCATGGTATCCTGTAGCGCCGAGCAGCTATCTCTAGGCATTTCAGGAGGGCCTCGCGCCGTGACCTCAGATACCTCTTGGAGTCCTCCTCGACCACTTTTCGGTTCAGAGCTTCTACCGCCTTCTCTCGAGCCCTATCGGATTTCTTTGACTTGTGCTCCAGGAGATCATCTAGACCGAAAGGATCAGAGGACTCTTCTCCTGAGTTGGCGGCTTCAGCACGGGTGCTGCTATCATCTGCTTTATTTTCCGTGGTGCCAGATTGGCTTTCAGCAACTGCTGCAAGTGCTGTGGCCTCATCATTGTCATCGTCCATTGTTGCCACTGGCAGGGCTGAGATGGCATCTTTGATCTTCCCTACAGCTTTTGGGAACTGCAGAATAAAGCACCATTAGGAAAAACACACAAGCCAGCATTGCAAAACACATTCTGGTAATGGCATTTCCTAAGGGACATGAAACTGGAACAGCAGCCATTGCATATACTTCCTCCGTTTTATTAGATTTGTGAACTGAATGTATCTAGCACTGTGTTTGGATGTATAGAATGGGGCCAGGAATTGGTGAATTGGAATTCGGGCTCTAATTCTACCGTTTGGCTATGCTAGGAATCAGTGCATGGAATCTCGGGCCAATTCCAGCCCGCGCTAACCCCACGTACCATACCCCTTCGCTCGATTCGGAGGTCGCTACCTCCGAATCAGCCAGGAATCGTGAAGCGGTACCTTCCCCGGCCCCTGCGACTTCCACGCCATGACTCCTGTATAGCCATTACCGCAGGTCAGCCTCTCCCCGGCCAACCCTTTTCCCCCCGTTCTCTTCCTGCTCTCCCTCTTCCCCGGCCGCCTGACTCCCGCCCGTCCCTTGCCATCTACCCCCCGGACGCCCCAATCCTCGCCCGGTCCGAACCCTAGCCTCTGGGCATGACCTGAACGGCGGCGTGAGGATGCACGGCGGCGGTGGGAGGATGGAAGACAGCGGTGGATGGCCAGGCGGCGAAGTTCCAGCGGGAAGATGGACGAACCAAAAAGCATGCTTCCATTTTGATTTCACTGGCCGCGTGAGGAAACAGTACCATCGTGAGGATACGCATGACCTCCATCGATTTACTGAACTGAACACGTAGGAGACTAGCTTTGATCTGTCCATTTTCTGAACTAAACACGCACGAGCTCCATCGAATTCGTGAACTAAACACGCACACATAGCTCACATGCATGGCACTCGGAGCACGCACAGAGGAGACTGGTTTTGATCCATGGCAGACCGAGCTAGCTAGTTGAACTATGTATATTCGTTTTGATCCAGGCGCTCTGTACTCCTTACCTGAAGAACGGCCCATCAACAGCATCAAGTGTCATAGTTCCTCAAGGTATACACACTTATCGGTGAGGCTGCTAGCTTTTTCACACATGTGTTTTGTGTTTGGTTTCAGAGTTCTAAGTGCTTGAATACTTGGATTCATTCTTCAGGTACTTTAATTCAATCACTGCAACGGAGCAAAGTCTATCTGTAGCAGGTTTAGTTCTCATTGAATTGTACCAAATAAAAGAGGCATCGATCTCTCCTTGATTGATATCAAATGTTACCTTTTTTAGCTTTATTTCTTGAATCTAGAAGAAAATGTTGCTATGTTCCTACAAGTTATTTAGATTATTTTAATATTATTATGTGTGGAAAATGATATATGTATATTCTAATATACACATACTATTATTCTATATGTACACAAGTTTATATTGTCCAAACTCAAGAAAACTTCCAATTCTATGGTTTCTACATCCAAACAGGAATTATAATTAGATACCAATGTCTGATTCCGACGACAAATTCAAGCCACCCAAACGACAACATTTGAATTAGAAACCATTTCCTTTCCAACATGGATTTGGAATTCTCACTCAATTCAATTCCAAGCATTAATTCTATACATCCAAACACAGCGTAGAAGCTTTTTAGTGTATAGGTTCACTCCGAACCTCTACAAACCTATACACTAAAGACGTCTAGATACGTTCGACTCACAAAGCTAAAACGTCTTATATTTCTGAACGGAGGGAGTACATGTATAATACAACCTTTGGTACTGGATTTGAGAAAATAAGCACCATCTGCATTTCACCGCGGTACACTTACCACAAAACTGTCATCTGTACACAGATCATTAGCCACCACCGCATGAAGCATCCATACATCAAACTGATTCTTCTGCTGTTGGTTGAAACACTGCACATAAACCAGAAAGTTGTAAGTGCATGCTACAATGGCTTCACAGAAACAAATAATGCTATTACTTTACCAACTATTTGTTTAAAAGATAGTAGAAACTTCACCTCTGTTACACCCTGAGCAGCATTAAACAATGCCTGGTAGTCTGCACGTACAGAAGGTTCATTACAAGCTCCCAGTGAAGACATCGCAGCCTCCAATACAGCATAGAAGTGTCCGATTGTCTCTGGTTTGACACTTCCAGCCTCAATAAGCTGTAGAGCTAGCTTTGACGCCTTGCTGAACTTCGAAGGATTCCCTATGTGAGATGTTATCTTCTGCATAGCTTCAATGATTTGCATTTCTGATGCATCAACAGTAGTTCTGAAGCGAAGGCGCTTCTCAGGAACTGCAGAAAAATATAGATATTAGAACATGAGGATGTGGCAAGTACAAAAACTCTGGTATTGCCAGCAGAGTTCTGAGAGTACAGAACAAAAGCGAAAGGTTACTTGCAAAAAACTCAGGAAAAAATGTGGAAAACAGCTGGATGAACCAGAATCTGGAGGGAAATGGGAATAATGAAAAATAATTTTGTGGGTTCACCCATATATCCTGCCGTAGGCACAGAGCAAGACATTGCTATAAAACTCTGGTATAAGACCGTGTCGCTCATGGTTTCACTTATTCAGTGTTAAGATAAATAATGGTATCCCAATACAGCGCTGTCATCCATAGCGGTTACTGGTCAGAAATGTGATCATATTCCACAAATACACCCAAAACTAAATAACCTACTAGTGAATAATGGACCTTTACTAAATAGGTCTAGCAAACAATGCGCAGAAAAAAATCCGGTGAACAAGTTTTGCACTTGGCACATGGCAATAACTTTACCAGCATGCACCACAATCCCAATTGAGTTACTTCAGGATGGAACTGGAAGCAACCTAGAAGCATGCTGGATCAAGATTCAGAAGCCATTCAGATTGGGACCTCGACAAACCATCTAAACCAGGTTCAGATTTCTATCTTCGTAGCAACTGAACTAACCAAGCATCTTTTTATATGCAGGCTTGTGGTGCATTCCAAGTTTGCTTCCGCTCTGTTATAATCTACAACATACATCTTGGAAGAATAAGAGTTTCCCATAATCCCTATGGTTAAGAGTTACATCTGTTTTCAGACTTGTTCCAGGGCATGGCAACAGGTTCAACAAATTTGCTCAGCTAAGCTGTTTTCTACAGCATCATAGGTGCTGCAGTCAATGGCATGAAGCCACCACAAGTGGAACAAGTGGAATTTGCACTTATTTTGCTCTCGTTTAGCTCATTCTGTGACATGGGAAACAGGAAACCCTAATCCCCACCTAGAAACCCCCTCCTATTACCAAAATTCGCATCTCTAAATCAACACGAGACTAACGGCACGACACTCTGGCTGCGATCCGTTTGACTGGTAGGTACCAAACAAGGAGCGAATAGGGGCTAAAATCTACACCAGCCGGCTTCTCTGAAGGCCGACTTACACGAGCAGGGGCTCAGGGTTCGAAGCAGAAGCAGCAAGCAAGCAAGCGAGCGAGCCACTGGAGAGGAGAGGAATCGTCGGAGTAGAGAGCTCACCGCGTGGTTCGGTTGCGACATCGGCGGAAGCGAAGCTGGCGGCGGGTGAGGAGGAGGAGGGAGTAGCGTCCGAGGAGGAGGGGGGCTTGCTGCGCTTGAGGGAGCTCTTCAGTGCGGAAGGCCTCGGAGCCGGAGGTGCCGGCGGAGGGGGCGGCGTAGGGGAGGCCGCACGATCTTCGCCGGCGGCGGTTGCTGGCGGAGGCAAGCCTTCGAAGAGGTCGTCGGATGCCATGGATTCTATTTTTTTTCCCTCTCGAGGTGGTCGGCTCGGCTTGATTCTTCTCCTTTGTTTGGGCTGTAGAACTAAATGGACAAACTGTAGGGAACGTTCGTGTCATAAAGCCCGGCCCAGAAGAGCACATCGTTTAGGCTAGATGTGAGCCCACAATCCTTTGAAATGAATATTTTTTACTATATAACTAGCCGAATACATGTGCGTTGCTATAATTTACTTGTTTTTAAATATACGTCTATATTGATTTATGTTTTGTATGTTGTTTAGATTTTATAAATGTTAGTTTATTCTTGAATTTTCTTTTCTGGCATTTGCTCAAGACCTGCTTTCTAATTACTAATCACCACAGAAAGAACATGTAACCGATAGGTCTTGGTGAAATTCGTATAATGTTAGCTATCAAGTATTAGAATGAGAGATTTATCCACACGAAAACACATCATAGTAGCAATAAAACGTCAGATCTCACAACTGAACTTAATCCTTTTGCACCTGACAATAAAATTAAAGCATTGACTACACTACGTCAAGAACCAAACGAACTATTTATTCATATATAACCGGCTTGTGATTGCAAAAACCAAACAATCTTTCTATCTCACCAAAGCAGCAGCGCACAGCTGAGCAGTAGTAGCAGATAGCAACCCAACAGTTGACAAAAAATAAATAAAAAGATTATCTTTTTCTTTAAATAGAAAATAGAAAAACTGAGAGAGAGGGTAAGCACCGACCAGGCCACGACAGGTCGCCAGCCAGCCTGGACCCTATTTATCCTCGTTTGCGAGACCCCGTTGCTCCTCTTCCTCGATTCCCCGTCACCGCTCGTCTCCCTTGCCAGCACAGCTCCCCGTTCACCTGCTTGTCTCGCACCAGCAAGGCGATGGCTCCCCCACATAGTCTATCCCACTACTCATTTCTCTCCCCTCCCTGGCTTCCTCCCATTCCCTCCTGTCTCGCCCTAGTCACCACTCCCCGGTGTCCATCTCCTTTCCGAAATTTTTTTAAAAGTTTGGTCAAACTTTACATAGCTTGACTTTTTAAAAAAGTTATATGCCTTAAGACCTGGGATAGAGGGAGTAGTACTAGTTTGCATGTGGAGCGATGGAACGACAAGCATGCATACCACACCACTTAAATTAATGTATGTGAGCATGTCATAGCTGGAACAAATCATGTATCAAGTAATCGCGATTTGTTTACCGATGAGGAACAAATAATCGTGATGGAATAGGTGATCGTGAATATTCCCCAACCGCGGGATACGCAATTGTGATTTGCCATACTAATCGTGATTTGTTCATCTTGTGATTGTCGCCAGTACAAGGGATGCTTGTATATTTCCAGAAATGTGGTCCATGATACGGTGTTTGGTAATCCCATCGACCTACGATAGTGCATGATTAAATAAAAATATATCTATGGTTAGACGGATGTTGTAGCATGTCTTTTATAAAACTGTTAACTTTCGATGCAATTGCGTCATCCCTAGGTTATCCCTTTAGTTGCATAAAGACTTGCTGAGTGCTCCTAGGGTTTTACACCATAATATTGATCAGATTGTCAGGTATATCCATTTGGCGGCTACTACGTATATGAGGCCCATGATGGAGGCAACAATCCCCTTGCATAGAGATTCTGGGGATAGAGATCTCTAAGATCTATGGGCAAGAATGTGCTTCGTTCATGGACATCTTATGCCGATCTGACTTCATTCCGTATACGGATCCGTGTTTTCCGCTTTCGCTTGGTGCTTTGATGAGTGATGTATGGGGATATAATCCTACAATATTATTACTACTATATAGGTATTTGAATCTTGTTGTATGGCGTTGCAATATACTTCTATTTCTTTCTAGATGGTTTGGCTGTGACATATTCTTGTATGCATTTGTGTACACTTGACTCAGACCAGCCAGCTACGTTTCTCGCACCTAAGAGAAGGTGCTATTGAAATGGCAACCGTATGCGCTGCGCGACAGGCTGTGTTCAATCGACCGCATCCTAAACTTTCTTACAAGTATTCTGGTTCTTATCCTCTAGTGGAGTGCATTGGGAAAGTGGCATATCGACTGGAGTTGCCAGCATCTGCTATAATCCACCCGGATTTTCATGTGTCTCAATTAAAGCCATTCATAGCAAGCTATACTCCAATATTCACTGATCTTCCGGCATCACCAGATTTGCAGACTGCTGCTCCAATAAAAGTGGAAATCTTGGAGCGTCGCTTGGTTCGAAAGGGAAACTCAGCTTCATCACAGGTGATGATCCGCTGGGCACATATGCCTGACGAGTCCAGGTACCAGGTACTGAGATGCTTTGTTGTGGGAGGAGGATGTCGTGGAAGGAGTTCAGTCTCAAAGAGGGGAAACTGTCACACCCTCATCGACGATGGTGGCCAAGCAGTCGTGAGGATGAACCGGCGAGCTTTCTAGGCCCAGTGTCATACTAGTTAGGAAATAGTGGGCCTGAGCTGTCAAGGTGCGGTGGTCCCCAGTTGTAAGTCGTGACCTCTGAGTTATAAAGAGGCAAACTACTGTAAGGAAATGATTATGAAATACTTGATCGTCAGAGAAGAAATGAGCAGCAGCAGCAGGCTCCCCTGTGATCCGCATGCAGCGAGAAGGAGGACGAAGCAGAAGGCACCAGCAGCATCTGCTGCCGCGGCGCAGCTTCTCCGCCTGCGCCGTGGCGGGAGAGCAGCGGCCATGGACGAGAGCATCGAGTTCTTCTCCGCCCTACGGCTACGGGAGTGCCACTGCCAGCCTGACCCAGCTCGCGTCTCTAGCCAAACCGGTAAGGATCGGATGATGGGATGATCTGATTCTTTTGAATTCCTCTTCTGTTTTGCCCTCTGATGCTGATGTAAGAAGGGATAGTAGGACCGGATGATCGCCGGAGGGAAAAGGCAAGCAGGCGGAGCAGTGGCGACGACAGCGGGCTGCTCTCGACGGAGATCGGGAAGCACGACTATGATTGGTAAGATTTACTACTAGCTCAGACAGTAGAATGTCGTACGTACGTGATGATCCCTTCTTCTGCTGCATTAATTATTCCTTATTATCGTCTCGATTCATCATTTCCTGGGCATTTCCTAGGCTTTTGACTCCTCCGGCGACGAGCGGCACCACGGCGGCGCTGAACCGGCTTACAAGAGCTACGTCGGCGTCCTATGCTAAGACTAAGAGCAATTCACCGGTATGTATGTGCCGGCCTGCAGGTCTCGTTCAGTTATACTACTACTTCCATCCACGTACGTATTAATTTCCTGTTGAAATGATGAAGTCGCGCGCGCGCGTTTCCAGTTTTGATCAATCATGATTCATGCATGATGCAGCTCGCTCTGGCACACCGCCGGCCGGAGAACGGGAGCCCAACGTCGTCGAGGCTGGCGAGGAGAAGCTCCGCCACGCACTCCTCCCTGCAGGTGATGAACACGCCGGAGTTCGCGTCGTCCTCCTCTCGCCCGCCGCACCTCAGGACACTGTCGTCGTCGATCAAGGATGCAAGCAACGCGTCAGGGCCGTTGGGTTCCGTGGCATGGAGCGCCCGGCCGGCGTCTTCTCCGTCCCGACGTCCCCACAGCAAATTAGCACAGCAGGTGTCCTCCGGCTCCGGCGCCGCCAGCCAACAACCAAGGGGACGATCGTCGTCGTCAAACTCCGGGCCCACGGCGCCGACGACCGCGCGGCAACCACGCGCTCCCACGAACGGTCCCTCCAGCGGCCCCAAGTCAACCTGCAGAGTGGCCTCCGCGTCCGCGGCACGTTCGAGGTTCGCGAGCCAGCTGATGAGCTCCGCAATGTCAACGGCTCAGCCCGCGCAAAACGTCGTCGTGCGATCCACCAAGCTGCGACAACCTGTGACGGCTGCCGTGACCGTGAGGCAATGCCACGGCAGCGGGACGGCGGCCGCGATGAGCAATAATGCTGCGTCGTCGACCACCCAGAGTTGGCGCTCGTCTCCGTTCCCGTCCCAATCCTCGGCGGCGGCGATCTCTGCCTCTGCCTCTCTGAGCGCGTCAAGAGGGGACCTCTCAGGCAGTAAAAGACCATCATGGAGCGGTGGTGACTACGGCCGAAAGATCAATGCCGACAAGGTCACCACGCCTCGTCGAACCGCCGGCCTCCCCTCAGCCGCCACGAGCAGCGGCCTCACAAGGACCAGCTCTCAAAAGTCAACAAACGCCGACGCGAAGGCCACTCAGAAAGATTTAACCCTGACCTCAGTCGCCCGCTTGTTGATCGCCAGGGGCTGCCGGGCCAGGACTCAGAAAGGAAAGGCCACGGTAGCCGCGGCCGCCGCCGCCGCCGCCGACGCGTTTCCGAGCACGCGGTACGACACCATGCTGCTACGGGAGGATCCCAAGAACCTTACGTGGCTGAACGGATGCGGCGATGACGACGGCGCTGAAGGTGTGGGTTTGGTCGAGGGCTCGCTGGAGCCCGAGCCGTTCAACGTGCCGGTCACTGGGACGAACGGCACAGCTGCGTGATTCTGAAATTGACTGCCAATTTGGCTGGTGCAGTGTACATAACTATGTTCGTTCGGGAATCAGGATCCAGGATATGGGATTTTGGGTGCCCATAGTTGAATTTGGGTCACAACTAAATATGGGCACTCGGTTCTTTTTCTTGTTTCGATATCTGCTGCACGGCCTTTTTATGCACACTGTAAATGTTGAGGGCACCGATCCTGTGGCGAGGTCGCCCTTGATGTTTGTCGTTGGTATCACGATGGGCACACCTCTCCTGGGGCTTATTTTTTTCTTCTTTTTTTTTTGGGGAAAGGAGCATATATTAATATCACGAAAGAAACCAATTACACCTGCCTCAGCAACAACGCAATGTTTTAAAAACATTACGGATGCACACAGCCTATTACAAAAGAACTAGAAGAACAAAAAAATAAAAGATCCCACTACAGTGATCAAAACATTGTAACCGCAACACCAAACACCAACAAGACAACACCCAGAGCCGTGCTCACGAAACAATGTCTTTAACAAGAACATTGTCAGGCACAACCAATTAAGGCCAGACCTTGGATTTTCACCCTGGAGCAAATCTATCTCTCTCAAAACAATGCCTTCAAGACCATTGCCAGACACAGCCAGTTAAGGCCATTTTCACCCTGAAAGATAAGACCATGTACTCTCCCTGTACTTCCGGCCCCGCTTTTCACTGTCGCTGCTACAAGTCAAGAGTCAACAAGCAAGGTCCTCATCACCACCAAGACTTAGCCCACCATCAGTAGCTTCATATCTCAACCGACTGACATTCTCCACCACTGTGTCCTCCATGGAAACCGAAGTCCGACATGTCCCATGTTGGCAACAGTCAGCGCAACTTCGTGTCGCTCCTTTGAAACAGGAACACACGACCGAATTCCACCCGATCCAGCAATCTGTGGGCAACTTGTGCGCAAAAGATATCGCCGGCGGAGCCTTCCGAAACTCGTCACCGGCCAGAAAATGAGAGCCGACATCAAGCAGGCCATCTTCCAGGTGCGAGAAGCCCTGAAGGATCGCCCCCTTTATTGGGCAGATCGGCAGGCCCCCACGCCGCCGCCCGCCGACCGACCCCCTCCGGCAGAAAAGGAGGCAAGTCTGTGACCGAACCACACGCACGCGTCATCCCACTGGAAACCAGCATGGTCGACCGCGAGCATCGTGCCGCCTCCCCACGCACCTCCAGGTGACCAAAGGCCGCACCGATGGCGGGTCTAGGCGGGAGCCTAGGCCCACGGCCACCGCCTCCACCTCAAGCGTGGATGCCCAAGGGAAGTCTCCAGCCGCCGTGACCGGGGTGCCGCCCCATGGCCTTGAGCAGAAGAACTCCACCCCCCGCTAGCACCACACCTGAAGGAACGCCACCGCCGTCGCATGATCGGGGTCGCCGCACTAGATCCCGCACGTAGAAGATCTTCGCTGCCGTCCCCAACTGCCACCGGAGATCTGCCGCCACACCGCCGCCCCCAGCACCTTCGGCCCTGGGGGCCGCCGCCACTGTGGCCCTTGCCGGCGGTAGCGGCGGAAGGGGAGGCTACCGGCTTGTAGTTTTTCGGCGGCTAGGGTTTCGCCCCGGTGCCGTCTTGGGGGACGACACGGGGGGTCTATGCTGGTAAGGTCGCCCTTGATGTTTGCTATGCTGGTATCAAGACTGGCTATTTACATTCGGTAAACCTGCATCATTATATCGAACACGGTGTCGACAAGAGCCGAGGCGGGGTAAGCGGGTCTTGATGAGGTTACAACGCTTATAAGGAAGCTTGAATATACATTTATTGCCTTACTTGTTCCAGTACACTTTTGTTACTGTAATGCTTTTGAATATATGTTCATTGCCTTAGTCAAATTATAACAGTAATGCTTTAGTGTAAGTTGTCTATGATCCAGATGTTGTGCTCCAAATCGTTTATAATCGTGGACACGGCTTTTTAAAAAGATTTAACTCTGCAGGGGTGTATCAAAGTTTCCACGCACCTCCACCCCTTATTGCTAGATCACGTAGGTGCAACATCATAAAACATACACCCGACGGTATGTTGGCGGGGCTTCGGACACGACGTTTCACAGATCCAAAGTAAGTACATGGGGGCCATCCATTAAGCTACCCACAACAGAGTTGGTTGGCTTCGAGACGAACCCAGAGTTTATGACGACGGTTGTAAACGACTGGGAACCCGAAAGTATGTTTGGGCTTATCAATACAGCAAAAACATGGCACGGGGTTTCTAAACAGTATAGTAATAAACGCTCCTCGAGCAACAGTAGTAAATAAAACCAATGTTAAGGATATCTCTTATCGGTAATTTATCGGCCGGCTGAAAATTAGCGTTTTTCAACATTTATCGGGCGATAAATCGGAAAATCGGACGATAAATCAGAAAATCAGCATATCGGCCAGCCTCGAGTAGTGATAAATCGGACGATTAATCGGCATATCGGCCGATTTTTTGAACAGTGAATAAAACAATAAAGCATGACATAAGTATATGATAGTAATAACGCATCAAACTAGTTTGTGACCCCAATACAGTACTTTGAAATTAGGTAGTAAGCTGATAAAGATTCCCATACACCCCACATATGGTTAGCGCGCTCGATATCGGAACATGTGCCAAAAACTCGGGTTCTAGGTGGACACAAGTGGGCGGGATAAAAGTCAGATCTCAACTATTACCCACCGGTGTCTCTTCATTAATTATATCTACTTCCAATAATTAATTATTAAGCTGTAAGTGAAATCATGATCATCTCCACCATTAATCATGTGTCAACCCCTAACAACGATGAAACATTGACGATGCGAAGCAACACCTAAGAAAGTAATTACAACTAGCAAGGCCAACTGTCTACCAAACAATAGGTAATAGGAGGTGTTTAAGGTAATATAAAGGCTGCAGGGAATATAAATGGTATGGAAACTAAAGCACCACAACACAGATAGTAATAGATCAATAGAAGGAGGTAAAGACTATAAATGCAAAATAGGTAAAAGGAAGGGGGGAATGCTCGCCTGAAAACATAGCCAACGATACATATTTGAAGAAGTTGTCGACACTCGCATCAACTCATTGGCCTAATTCGTGAAGAAGCAAAGTACTAAAAGAAACATCGAATGCACTATTTAATACTACGACAAAATACCGGACATGATGCATATATGATGTATGGCATGGCAAAAATGCTATACAACTAGGCAATATTAAGCGGAATCGGGATCCCAACAGCTAATTAGACGATTCAAGTTGTTTAGATACTCTCAATTTAAATGTTGTATTAATAAGGCAAAATACAGCACCGGTTCACTACACAAATTTAAATGGGAACGATAATAGACAAGAATAGGCACATATGCACTCCATATTTAATTATTAGGTGAATCAGCATAATGCACCAAACCACATGACGCGATGTATGCAAGCATGAATAATTATATGCAACAAGTATATGTCATTTATAAAATAGGGGTCTTGGAAAAAAAGGGTCACACATTAGGGTTCGGTGATCTTGGGTTCCGAGGGTTTGATAGGTTCGGGGCTTCGGGTCCATGGATCGGGGGTCTTCGGACTCCATGAAGAAGATCTTGTCGTACCAGCGTCTTTGGTACCATGTTGGCGTGCTCGGGTACCCGACTTCGATGGTCCATGTCAAACTTGAATGGGTGCCGGTGGATCATCGGGAGACCTTGGAGTTCATGATAGACGTCGTCTCGCTTGTCCATTAGTGTGGACCTACTTGGTTTGGATCCCCCCTGTATTCATTTGTCAATCCTGCTGGGGCGTTGTAGAAGAACCGACATCACCGACATCACCGCTACAACAACATCTGCCACTGATTCTCAAGCACCCTCTGATACGTCGGAAACGTATCTATAATTTTTGATGTTCCATGCTTGTTTAGTATCTACTTTCCTTTGCTTTGTCTACACTTTAAGGTATTTTTATATGTTTTCTGGAACTAACCTATTAGCAAGTTGCCACAGTGCCAGTTGCCTGTTTTCTTCTATTTTTGGTTCTAGAAAGGCAGAAAATAAATATTCTTGGAATTGGACGGGACAAAAGCCAAAGTCAATATTTTACCATGGACAACACGGAGCCAGAAGACGAGACAGAGAAGGCTCGCTAGGGGGCCACACCCCCTGGCCACGCGGGTGGGCCCACCCCGCGCCTGGGAGGGTGCAGCCGCCCTGGTGCCCCCCCTGGCTCGCCTCTTCGCCTATAAGAAGCCCCCGATGAAGAAACCCCAGGCACTCGATCAAAACTCCACAAAACCATCTGTATCCATCGCCACCATCGTCCCTAGATCGGGAGGGGGGTCTGAAGTTCTTCCTGGCACCCTGCCGGAGGGGAGATCATCCCAAAGGACTTCTTCTTCATCATGCGAGCCTCCGGTATGAAGCGTGAGTAGTTCCACCTTGGACTACGAGCCATGTAGTATCTAGATGGTTGTATCTCCTCCTTTGTGCTTTCATGTATAGATCTTGTGAGCTCCGTTCATGATCAAGGTCTAATCTATTTGTAATCATGCATGTTGTGTTTGCAGGGATCCGATGGATATTGAGATTACTATGTCAGATTGATTAATGGTTTTGTCTATTTGATTCTATCATGTATGTGTTGTTTGTGATCTTGCATGCTCTCCATTGTTAGTAGCTATCTTGTTTAAGTAGTTGCTAGTGACTCCAAGAGGGGGTATTTATGCTCGATAGTGGGTTCATGCCTCTAGTTTCCAAGGGAAGTGACAGAAATATCTTCGGTTGTAGATGTGATGTTGCCACTAGAGAGAAAACAACGATCTCTTGTTCATGGAACAAGTGGATTATTTACCTTACACACTTTGCTTAAAGCAGTTGTCTGTTACTTGCAACTTAATACTGGAGGGGGTTCGGATGATAACCTGAAGGTGGACTTCTAGTCATAGATGCAATTGGATGGCGGTCTATGTATATTGTTGTATTGTCCAATCGAATCTCATAGCATCTTTTTGTCTGGTATTGCATTGTTATGCCTTGCTCAGTTCCTGTCAATTTCCCTGCTGTATTTTGTTTACCCTTCATGCCATGTTGTTTATCTAAGGAGAGCACCTGTAGTGAACTATGGGCCCCGGTCCAATCTTTACCATTGATACATCTTCCACTGTTACCTGTTTTCCTGCTGCAAACCATCATCACCTTCCACACCATACATTTAATTCTTTGTTACAGCAAACCGGTGAGCTTGACAACCTCACTGTTCGTTGGGGCAAAGTCTTGAGTTTGTGTTGTGCAGGTCTCCACGTTGCTTGCAACACCTTTGAGACGTTTCCTTCCTCCTACTGGTTCGATAACCTCGGTTTCTTACTGAGGGAAGACTTTCTGCTGTGCTCTTCACACCTTGCTCTTGGGGTTTCTAACGAAGCGCTCTGTAACTACCTCGGTGACTTACGCTCCTAGTTACAAGCCTGGACGAGCGGAAATGGTTAAAATAGTACGGTGGGGCCCAAATGCCACTCACAGCTAGACCTTTCGGCCGTCCTAACCATTTCCAATCATCAGGACAAGAACGGGCGGCGTAATCGGCAGGCGAAGGGATCAACTACATACACAAATGAGTATGCATGCAAGCCACCATACAACAGTCCTCAGAGCCATTCCATCTAAAAGAAATAGAAATATTGCAACGCCATACGGCAAGATCCAAATGTCCTAGATAGATATAATAGTTTAGGATATCTCCTCATACATCAAACATCAGAGTATCAGGCGGAAGCGGCAAACAAGATCCGAGTACGGATAAGAAGCAAATCGGCATAAGATGCCCCATAAATAAACACATCCTGCCCACAGATCTCACGGATCCCCGTTCCCGGAATCTCTACACCGAATGATCGTTGTCCACATCGTCCGTCTCCTCCACCCAGTATCCATCTTGTGAGTGTACCTGTTCGTCTGAATCAAATAATTTATCGTGTGAGACCCTAGGGGTACTCAGCAAGTCTTTATGCCTATAAAGGGGACACAACCTGGGTGACGCAATTGCAGCAAAATATAATACCTAACAATTCTATAGATACTCGCTAACCATCCGCCTAACCAAAGGTAGACGGATGTCCGTGAATTAATAACAACAGTTATAACGGTAATATTAACAGATCCATCTCCTCCTCGCTTACCAACAAGGAAGCGGACGAACAACCCCCCATCCGTTGGCAGTTTTATTATCCATTCCATGAGTGTTGCACTATTTACTAGTCAGGTACTTAGTCAAATTAAAAGCGGTACTTTAGTTATACTTGTCTATGATCGAGAAACTGTGCTCCAAGTCGTCCATAACCGCGGACACGGCTTTCAGAAAGTTTTACCCTGCAGGGGTGCACAAATAGCAACACACACTCGATCAACCTCGGAAAAACCAAATCAAAACCCGACGAGGCATTCACGACAAAGCGATCACAGGATTCAGAAATATTTCAGGGGGCCACCCCATTAAGCTACCCGCAACGAAACTGGCCGGCTCCGAGACGGACTCAAGGTTTGTGTGGACGGCTGTAAACGACTGGGAACCCGAAAGTGTGACTGGGCTTGTCGATACAGCGAAAACGTGTCACGGACCTAAACAGTACAGGTGCTCCTCGCACAATCATAAATAAAGCAGTAAAGCATGGCATAAGTACAGGATAGTAATAAAGCCCCAAACTAATTGTGGCCCCAAGAAATAAGAATGAATCAAGCTCTGGCTCAGGGGGGTCCCATAAGCCTCCCGGATGTGGATAGCGCGAATATTCAAGGAACAGGAATCAAGTACTCGGGGTCCTACGGGACACAAGTGAGCATGAAAAACCAAATAGCAGATATTGCTCACCGGTGCCACTTTCACTAGTTATCCCATTACTACTCAGGTTAAGTTGTATAGGTACCTCGTTATCCATCAGACACTCACATACCCTACACATGCTGTTCTACGACCCGCATGGCTCAAACAACTCCTGTAGTAATGGCTCATGGGATGGAGGAACAAGCTTCGGTGGGGTTTAAAAGTAAAGGCTATGCAGTACTTGGGATTCAGTTTAATGCAATCGCGACTCAATGATGCAAGAATAAGATAGAGGCAATAGGTACTATATGTATGCAAGCATGTGGTAGTGCTTGCCTGGCAGCTCAGTTGAAGCGAGAGAAGGATCTGGGTAGTGCTCCTGGGTTTCTTGATATATCCCCTGCTCAGCGTCTATTCGAAGAAGAACCAAACAAACAAGGGCCAACATAAATAAAGTGCACAAGCATAAGAATAAAATGCGACAAGCAAACAATCATGCCATGATGAATGATGCACAATTTGCATGGCAATAAAGTAGCATGGCATGGGTGAGGTGTATAATACAAGAAATAAACATTTTATTGAGTTTTGGTCACATTTTATACTCCAAAAAGTTGCTGTATACTTTATATTTATATGATGCATACTGCAATACAGAACATGGAATGCATAAACAGAAAGGTCTCGTCGAGCTAATCATTTTAGACATATTATTTGTCAAATTTGGAGTTATAAAATAAAAGTTGTTAATTAATTAAGGAAAAAGGGCATTTTAGTGTAATTTTAATCAACTCGAAATTTTATGTGTTCAAAATATATTTTGAAGGGAATATTTGAATTCCTCACATTTTTCTGATTTCAAAACATATATTATTTGTATTATTTGGAATAATATTTCAAAAATTATTTAAAACAGATTTGAATTTTGAATTTAAAACAAATTGAAAAAGATTTAAATTAAACAGCCAAATAGAAAACATTTTGTTACTCAGCAAGTCCTAGCTCTAGACACTAACGGGTGGGGTCAAAAGGATTGGGGCCACGCGCGCAGAAAAGGTTTTACTCACCGCGGCGCTACCTAGCCACAGAGGGTGACAGATGGGTCCGGTGGCTACGGGCCCACGTGACAGCGACTATCCCGCAGTGACTGACAAGCGGGGACGCGATGGAGTGCGGGTTAGGTGTTACGAAAACCGGAGGGCTTTCCTGTAAAAAGCACACAACGGCTGGCAGGTGGGGTCGGAGGGGAGCGCGGGTTGACGGGATAAAAAGGTGGGGGGTTTTCTGTAAAACGGCGCCGCGGTACTGTGGATCTTCTCCACCGTCTTGCGCGCGCGGTGCGCGGCGCAGCGAGGCGGGGATTCGATCCCGCGACCTGGGCTCGCGTGCGGAGACGGTAACCAGTGCGGCTAGGTGAGGGTTGGTGACAGCAAGGTGGGTGGGGGCTAGACATGCCATCTGCGAGGCGCTACGCCGCTGGAGCGCAGCGACCGCCGGCGCGCAGAGGGTGTTCGACGCAACGCCTGGCGCGGCTAGGGCGGTACGGCGGCACGGACGTTGTCTAGGAGGTGGAGGGGCTTACCGCGGGGAGGTCGTTGGCGTCAGATCGGGGCGAGGTACGGCGGATCGTCGACGAGGCAGGAGCTCCGGCGATCTAGGGTTTCGTCGGGATCGCGGTGGTCCAGGCGATCCTGGTGCTCCTCCTTCACGTCTGCGTGTACAGGGGCGACGCTGGTGCTCGGCTCGGTCTTCCCCAACGCCCAGACACCTCGCCCTCCTTCTGCTATGGTGGTGGTGGTGTGATGCCGACGATGGGGGTAGATGGAGATGGAAGAGAGGGTAGCAGGGGTAGGTGGGGAGGGAGGAGTAGATGGGCACGGCCCTGGGGAGTTCTGTGGTTGCTAGGCAGAGGAGGGATAAATAAGAACGAGCAGAGGGAGGTACATGGGTTGGATCGGCATAAAGGTGGCTTCGGCCACCTTTTCTGCCTCTCCTCGAGCACGTGCTTGTGCTGGCCGGCAGGGCAGGGTAGGGGCTTCCAGGTGGGGTCAGGGTGAGGCCAAGGAGGGGTCTGCTCGGTGGTGGGGCATGCAAGGCAGATAGAGGGCTAGAGAGAGAGAGGGGGGAGGGTAGGCTCGGGTGTAGCTAGGGTTGGAGCTAGAGGGGGCTCGGGTTAGGGTTTGTGCTAGGGTTGGAAAGGGTAGCTCGACCCGGGGGAGGGTGTCTAGGTGGGGTAGCCTTGGCATGAGTGGATAGGGTGGGGGTGTGGCTTAGAGAGGGGGAGCTCGGGTTAGGTTTGAGAGGAACTAGGGTTAGCTAGAGAGGGTAAAGTGAGAGGGTGAGATGAGAGAGATGAGGCCTAGGATTAGAGTTTAGAATTTTAGATGCTTGCATGCACCAAAATAGATCAAACAAGAATATGTGGAATAGGTGTAGGGTTTAGCAAACTCAAACAAGATCAACAAAAGGAGTGGGAGAGAGGGATAGAAGTGTGGTGGTGGATTTTAGCAAGACCAAACTAGATCAAGCCAAAAGAGAGGGAGAGAGATGAGATGGGAGATGATCCCCTCAAGAATTCAAATAAAATCCAAAAGACTTAAATGTGGTGGTTCTTGCATGGCCCATGCAAAATAATTAATGCCATGTTTATTCTTGTGAAAACAATAATATTAACATGGCATTATTCTTATGCATTCCCAAAAGTGGAATAAAGCCAAGCAAAAGAATTTGGTAGAAGTAGATCCATCCTATCTCCCATGAGCTGGATTAAATACCAAAAGAAAATCAAATGCAAGCTCATGGATAATGGAATGGTGGAATTATAAGGTGGTGAAAGAAAGGGTGGTGGAGTGGAATAAGAGATATGCCCCCAACTCAACTTGGGCATTAAACAATATATCAATAACTGAATACAATATCAAGAGGCAAATACAATTTACAATGCATATGAGAGAAGAACCAAAACCAAAGGGTTTTATATGATTCTCAAATGCAAGGTGGCATGATGACATGAGCATGATATAATTATGATGCAACAATTATATGTATGAAGTAGCCATTATATTACTAGACCAAGTAGCATTACAATTGTTAGACAATTGGGATGCTACAACTCTCCCCCACTAAACAGGAATCTCGTCCCGAGATTCTAGGATGAAGAAGAAGACTCAAGGAGGGTAGGATACTTGGCACGGAGCTCATCTTCACGTTCCCAAGTGGCTTCATCAACAGAATGGTGCGACCACTGCACCTTGCAGAACTTGATGGACTTGTTGCGAGTCCTTCTTTCTGCGACTTCAAGGATTTTTGTGGGGTGTTCTTGATAAGACAGGTCTTCTTGGAGATTGATAAGCTCATGATCCACGGTCCTGCCGGGATCCTTGAAGCACTTCTTGAGTTGAGAGATGTGGAAAACATCATGGACCTTGAGTTTTTCCGGGAGGTCAAGAGCATAAGCGACTTCTCCTCTTCTTCCACGAATTTTGAATGGACCGATGTATCTAGGAGCCAGCTTTCCTTTGATACCAAAACGGTGCGTGCCTCTCATGGGAGTGACACGAAGGTAAACGAGATCACCAGGGACATACTCCATGTCCGTGTGATTTCTGTCATAATTGCTCTTCTGGCGACTTTGAGCAATCTTCAGATTTTCAAGAATGATGTGCACCTTCTCCTCCGCTTGAGTTACAATGTGAGGGCCAAACAATATTCTTTCTCCTGCACCCGACCAACCAATCGGAGTTCTGCATTTGCGACCATAGAGAGCCTCAAATGGTGCCATCTTTAGACTTTTCTGGAAGCTGTTGTTGTAAGAGAATTCAGCATAAGGAAGACATTCTTCCCACTTCATGCCAAAAGAGATGACGCAAGCACGAAGCATATCCTCCAGAATCTGATTGATCCTTTCAACTTGTCCTTGCGACTGAGGGTGGTAAGCTGTGCTGAAGTTCAATTTTGTTCCCAAAGAATTTTGGAAACTTTCCCAGAACTTGGAAGTGAAGATGCTCCCACGGTCTGAACTGATCTCAAGCGGAACCCCATACAGAGAGACAATTCTGTTGATATAGAGCTCAGCCAACTGAATTGCAGAAATTGTTTCCTTGACGGGAAAGAAGTGAGCCACTTTAGAAAGCCTGTCAATGACAACAAAGATTGCATTGTTGCCCTTCTGCGACCTTGGAAAATCAGTGATGAAGTCCATCTCTACTTTCTCCCATTTCCACTCCGGGGGTTTCAAAGGCTGTAGAAGACCGGAAGGTTTCTGATGGAAATCTTTAACTCTGCGGCAGACATCACACTCCGAGACATACTTGGCACAATATCGTTTCAAACCCGGCCACCAATATTGTGTTTTCAAGTCCATGTACATCTTTGTGCTGCCGGGGTGGATAGAAAGAACAGAATCATGCGCCTCCTTGAGAACTTGCTCTCTCAAACCCGGGTAGTTCGGAACAAACATCCGGTGTTCAAAGAAAAGCGTGCCTTGATCATCGACGTGGAAGGACTCATACTTCGGAAGCTGAAGTCTGGAGATGATATTTTTGGTGTGCGGATCACCAAGCTGAAAGGAGCGAACCTTTTCTTCCAAGAGAGGAGTAGCCAGAAGGTTCAGGAGATACCCTTGTTCCACAATTTCAAGGTTGAGCTGATGGAATTCCTCGCACAAGAGAGGCTGTTGTTCTTCCATCATGAGGTTGCTGACATAAGCTTTGCGACTGAGAGCATCGGCCATGACATTAGCTTTGCCCGGAGTGTAGTTTATGGTCAAATCGAAGTCATTGATTGCTTCAATCCACCTCCTCTGCCGAAGGTTGAGATCAGGCTGAGTGAAGATATACTTCAGACTCTTGTGATCAGAAAAGATTTCACAACGGTTGCCCAGCAAGTAATGCCTCCATAGTTTCAAAGCAAAAACAACTGCTGCGAGTTCGAGGTCATGTGTAGGATAGTTGATCTCATGCGTCTTCAACTGTCGAGAGGCATAAGCAACAACTTGTTTTTCTTGCATAAGGACCGCACCCAATCCTTGCAAAGAGGCGTCACAGAATATCTGGAAAGTCTTAGATGTATCCGGAGGAACCAAGACTGGTGTGGAAGTGAGCTTATCTTTGAGTGTCTCAAAGCTTGCTTGACATGCAGAAGTCCAAAGGTATTTCTTGCCTTTCTTGAGGAGATCGGTAAGAGGCTTCGCTATCTTCGAAAAGTTCTGAACAAAGCGACGGCAATAACTAGCCAAACCAAGGAAACTGCGCACTTCTTTGACATTAACAGGAGGAAGCCATTCAACAATTGTCTTTACAGTTTCCGGGTTGACTGCAATGCCCTTGGCAGAGATGACGTGACCAAGATAGGTTACTTGAGGCAGCCAAAACTCACACTTGGAGAACTTTGCATACAGGCGGTTCTCACGAAGCTTGTTTAGGACACACCGAAGGTGTTCTTCATGTTCCTCCTTTGACTTAGAATATACTAGGATGTCATCCAGATAGACCACAACGAACCTATCAAGATACTCCATGAAAACCGAGTTCATAAGCCTCGAGAAGGTGGCAGGTGCGTTGGTGAGACCGAAGGACATGACCGTGTACTCATACAGGCCATAGCGGGTGGTGAAAGCTGTTTTAGGAACATCTTCCTTGCGAATCTTGATTTGATGATAACCACTTCTCAAGTCAAGCTTAGAGAATACCACAGCTCCAGCTAGCTGATCGAAGAGATCATTAATCCGCGGAAGGGGATATTTATTCTTGATGGTTTTAGCATTGAGAGCCCGATAGTCAACACAAAGTCTATCAGTCATGTCTCGCTTCTTCACAAAGAGGGTTGGGCTACCCCACGAAGAAGTACTGTGTTGAATGAAACCCAACTTCTCTTGTTCATCAAGCTGTCGTTTGAGTTCAGCCAACTTAGCAGGACCCATTTTATAAGGCCGCTTGGAGATAGGAGCCGTTCCAGGTTCAAGCTCAATTACAAACTCAACCTCACGATTCGGAGGCATACCTGGCAACTCTTCAGGAAAGACATCTGGGAACTCACAGACCACCAGAACACTCTGAATAGCTTCCATAGCATCATCATTCAGAGCCGCCAAAGAGAAAAGCTGAATAGCAGGAGTCAGACTTGGAGAATAGACTATGTGGCCTTCAGGAATCTTCAGAGAAACCGAGCATTCAGCACAATCAATCACAGCTGCATTTGCCGTCAACAAATCCATGCCCAAGATGACATCAATGTCAGAATTGCCCAGAACAATTAAGGACGCCGAGAACGAAGAGCCACCAATCTCAATTTGATTGTCATGGCTGATATGAGCAGCCCTCATGTGTGAACCAGGAGATTGTACCACCAGACGATGTGATAAGGGAACCATATCCAGATCATGCTCATGCGCAAACTTATGCGAAACAAAAGAATGCGAAGCACCAGAATCAAACAAAACTCGTGCAGGGACTGAGTTAACGGGAAGCATACCCATCACAACTCCAGGTGCATGCTCAGCTTGAGCGGCGTTGACACAGTTGGCACGAGCAAAAGTAGACCCGGGCTTGGTGTTGATGTTGAGAGCCCGACGTGGTGGTGCATGAACCATAGGAGAGCTTGCCGCAGATCTTGGAGGTGGTGGAGGAAGAGCTTTGTTTTTCATCGGACAGTTCCAGTTTTGATGCCCAGTGTCTCCACAAGTGTAACAAGCACCAGGTGGACGTGGAGCAACGTAGCCAGGGACTCCGCCGGGCGCTCCAGGGTAGTGGTGTTTGTAGCCCCTTGGAGCAGCAGTGAGGAAGTTTGGTGGCCTTGCCGCGTAGCTTGAAGGTCTTGGTGGAGCCGGGAGCGACGGTGGGGTGTTAGGAACCCAGACACGACGCTTAGAAGGAGTTGACATAGCTGAAGAGCTTGCTGCATCACGGTTGTGTTTCTTTGACTCCTCAAACACTTGCCTACTTGCTTCTTCCTGCAGAGTTGTATGCTGAAGTTCCAGAAAAGACGCCGGCCTTGCATGTGTGATTGCATATTTAATCGATGCATTGAGCCCTTGCCGGAACCTCTTTTGCTTCTTCTTTTCATCAGAGATCTCATCGCCACCATAACGATAAAGGTTCATGAAGTTCCTGATGTAGGCATTGACATTATCATTGCCCTGCTTGAGGTTGAGAAACACTTCCTTCATCCTCTCCATGAAAATTTCTGACATGTACTGCTCTTTGAAGGCTCCAGTGAACTGTCCCCAAGTAGGCTGAAAACCAATGCAGTTTGCCTTCAGATAATTCTCCCACCAGAGAGCTGCATCTCCCTTCAGAAGGTGAGTGGCACACTTTACCCATTCTTGCTCAGGAACATCAGCAGTCACCAGTAGCCTCGACATCTGACGCAACCAATCATCAGCATCAAGTGGTTGATCGGACACATCAAATTGGCGTGGGTTGAACTTCAGGAAGCTTTTGATGTCTCCTCTCTTGGGAGGTGGAGGTAGCGGAGCAAACTCATTCCTCCTGACACTTTCTTCAAAACGCTGCTGGTTCTGCTGCATTGCTGCCAAGGCATTGGCGATGCTTGACAACGCGGCCCCCAGTTCAGGTTGTATGTCCTCCTCAGAACGGCGTGGTGGTGCCATCCTGTGATTGATATAAAACACAAGTCAGTACTATAATGGAGAATAATAATAATCCAAAATAGTACCAAGATTAAAGGATACAATTTACTAAGATGATATTAAAATATCAACAAAGTTCAAAGCACCTAGAAGATATTAAGCATATCGCACATGACTGAAAAGTAGTGTGGTACACAACTATCAAAGAAAAAATTTCCGCAAATTTCGGCATTAAAATACCAATAGATGCGCAAAATCACTTAATGAATCAAGATTAGTGACTCTACCAATTCAATATACAAGAGCGAATGATAAAAGTAGTGGTATGGTCGCGACCCCATCCCGCACTCAAATCATTACTCCGCACATGAATAAGTAAAACACATATCCCAACACCTTCTTCTCACGATGAACCTAAAGATTAGTAACTACGGAAACGAACACCCCAAACAAGATAACGTCGGATAACAAAGAGTAAGACAGATCGCGGCGGTATACAACGAATCAGATAGATCGCGTCGGTTTGCAAAAGCCTATCGGTATGAAATGTACCAACAGTTGATAACCAAAAGGCCGATTGTGATAACAACTTGGATGCAACAGATAGACAAGGAATTACACACACACACAACCTATGGTACTACGGAAACCCAGAACACGTGAATCCTAGTTTGAACTTTTAAGAAGAGGATTGAAAACGTTACACTTCCTTACCAGAAAAGGGTGGGTGGGTAATAAGAAAAATGGAAGTAGTCCTACTCTCGCGTTTTGTTTTCCCTAGTATACATAGCTACCAAAAATATTTGCTAGACTGACAACGACCATTTGGCTGAGACCCTGAAGGGCGGGATGGCTCTGATACCAATTGTAACTACCTCGGTGAATTACGCTCCTAGTTACAAGCCTGGACGAGCGGAAATGGTTAAAATAGTACGGTGGGGCCCAAATGCCACTCACAGGTAGACCATTCGGCCGTCCTAACCATTTCCAATCATCGGGACAAGAACGGGCGGCGTAATCGGCAGGCGAAGGGATCAACTACATACACAAATGAGTATGCATGCAAGCCACCATACAACAGTCCTCAGAGCCATTCCATCTAAAAGAAATAGAAATATTGCAACGCCATACGACAAGATCCAAATGTCCTAGATAGATATAATAGTTTAGGATATCTCCTCATACATCAAACATCAGAGTATCAGGCGGAAGCGGCAAACAAGATCCGAGTACGGATAAGAAGCAAATCGGCATAAGATGCCCCGTAAATAAACACATCCCGCCCACAGATCTCACGGATCCCCGTTCCCGGAATCTCTACACCGAATGATCGTTGTCCACATCGTCCGTCTCCTCCACCCAGTATCCATCTTGTGAGTGTACCTGTTCGTCTGAATCAAATAATTTATCGTGTGAGACCCTAGGGGTACTCAGCAAGTCTTTATGCCTCTAAAGGGGACACAACCTGGGTGACGCAATTGCAGCAAAAGATAATACCTAACAATTCTATAGATACTCGCTAACCATCCGCCTAACCAAAGATAGACGGATGTCCATGAATTAATAACAACAGTTATAACAGTAATATTAACAGATCCATCCTCCTCCTCGCTTACCAACGAGGAAGCAGACGAACAACCCCCCATCCGTTGGCAGTTTTATTATCCATTCCATGAGTGTTGCACTATTTACTAGTCAGGTACTTAGTCAAATTAAAAGCGGTACTTTAGTTATACTTGTCTATGATCGAGAAACTGTGCTCCAAGTCGTCCATAACCGCGGACACGGCTTTCAGAAAGTTTTACCCTGCAGGGGTGCACAAATAGCAACACACACTCGATCAACCTCGGAAAAACCAAATCAAAACCCAACGAGGCATTCACGACAAAGCAATCACAGGATTCAGAAATATTTCAGGGGGCCACCCTGTAGGATTTCGTAGCATAGAAAACAAAATTTTTCTATCGCATACAAACAAACAAGCCAAGATCTATCTACTAGATTGTAGCAACGAGTCGATGGAATAACTTACCCTCGAAGATTCCAAAGTGTTTAACGAGAGCAGATTCTCGTGGGTGATGTAGTCGTACTCTTCCCGATCTCAAGATCGCGTAGACGATCCTTCCGGCGCTGCGTTCCGGCAGCACTCCCGCAGTCGGTCACACGTTCGGTACTCGACGAAGACCTTCCTCTCCCTTGTTCCAGCAGGCAGCGGAGGTTGTAGCACTCTCCTCGCGATTCCGGTAGCACAACGGCGTGGTACCGGAAGTAGAGGGGAGATCCCCCAGGGCTTCGCCTTAAGCCGGAGCGAGTATGGTGGAGTATGAGAGAGAACTATTAGTGGTCTAGGGTTTAGACACACCAATTAGAAGGCTCTAATCCGAAGGCTAGGGCAATTAGAAGCTCTAAACCAAAACGTCTCTAAACCGGAGTCTAGGGCTAGGATTTAGATTAGAGGATAGGAACTTGTGTGTCTAGAGGAGGAGGCCCTGCCCCTCCTTTTATAGGTGGAGGGGGCCGGCGCGCCAGGGGAGGGAGGGGATTCCCTCCCCAACTCGGCCTGGTGGAGGCGCCACCGGTTGGAGGAGGGATTCCCTTCCCAACTCGGTTTTGCCCCCTCTTTCCTCTTTCCCTCTCTTTCCTGTTTTAGCCGTTTGACTTTTCAAACTTGCTATTTGACTTTTCAGTTTAGGATTCAATTTAATCCTTTATTTGGAACAGCGAGAACACTTAGTACATGATGCAATCATTCCAATATGTAATGACACATTCATGTACCCCTTCCCCTTTGGAGTGCCGGACATTCCGGAACCTTCTAGAACATTCCCGATGAAAACACCGGAATCATTTCCGAACTCCGAAACGGGACTTTCCTTATATGAATCTTATTCTCCGGACCATTCCGGATCACCTCGTGATATCCCGGATCCCATCCGAGACTCCGAACAACATTCGGTCTCTTTCTCATAATACCATAACTACTCAAACAACGTCGAATCCTTAAGTGTGTCTCCCTACGGTTCGTGAATTATGCGGACATGATCGAGACACTTCTCTGAACAATAACCAATAGAGGAATCTGGAAATTCATATGTCTCCCACATATTTCTATGATTACTTTGTGATCGAATGAACCACTTACATACGATACCAATTTCCCTTTGTCTCACGATAGTTTACTTATCCGAGGTCATGATCGTCGGTATCTCTGCATACCTAGTTCAACCTCGTTACCGATAAGTACTCTTTTCTCGTTCCCGTGATATGTGATCCCTTGTGAGCCAGTCACATGCTTGCAAGCTAATTGGATGACATTCCACCGAGAGGGCCCAGAGTATATCTATCCGTCATATGGATGGACAAATCCCACTCTTGATCCATGTGTCTCAACCAATACTTTCCGAACACTCAATGCCACCTTTATAGCCGCCCAGTTACGGTGTGGTGTTTGATGTCATCAAAGCATCCATCCGGTAAAGGTGATATGCATGATCTCATGGTCGAAGGAATTAGGTTACTATGTATCAGAAAGCATATAGAAATTGAACTATTGAAATGACTTGATCTTTATGCTACGCTTATCTATAGGAGTATGTCCACCATATCATTCTCCTAACGATATGATCTTGTTGTTGATAACATCTCAATGTTCATGATAGGGAAACCACAATCATCTATCAACCAACAAGCTAGTGAAGTATAGAGGCTATACTAGGGACTTCAAATTAAGTTTACAAATCACACAAGTATCAATGTTTCCTTGTTAATACTATTATAGCATGAATGTAAACATTTATCATAAACACAAAGATATAATAATAACTACATTTATTATTGCCTCTAGGGCATATCTCCAACAGTCTCCCACTTGCACTAGAGTCATCTAATCTATATTACATGGTAATATACCGAACACCCATGGCAGTTTGGTGTTGGTCATGTTTTGCCCTCGGGAGAGGTTTAGTCAATGGATCCGCCACATTCAGATCTGTGTGTACTTTGCAAATCTTTATATCCCCATCCTGGATATGTTCTCGAATAGCGTGAAAACATAGCTTGATGTGCTTCAGCTTCTTGTGTGACCTTGGTTCTTGCGCATTGGCTATGGTGCCCATGTTATCACAGTAGATAGACATTGGGTCCAGCGCACTAGGAACCACACCCAGCTCTGTAATGAACTCTTTCATCCATATCGCTTCTTGTGAAGCCTCCGAAGCAGCCATGTATTCCGATTCAGTTGAAGATCTCGCCACAACGCTTTGCTTTGCACTCCTCCAGCTAACTCCTGCACCATTCAAAATAAATACGTATCCGGATTGTGATTTAGAATCATCCGGATCGGTGTTCCAACTAGCATCGGTGTAACCGTTAACAACGAGCTGTTCATCACCTCCATAAGAAAGAACCATATCCTTAGTTCTTCTCAAGTACTTAAGGATGTTTTTGACCGCTGTCCAATGATCCACTCCTGGATCACTTTGATATCTGCTAGTTAAACTAACAGCATATGCAATGTCGGGTCTAGTACATAGCATGGCATACATTAGAGATCCTATTGCTGAGGCATAGGGAGTCTTACTCATCCTTTCTCTATCTTCTACCGATGTCGGACTTTGAGTTTTACTCAAGGTCGTATTGGGCAACATGGGCAAGAACCCTTTCTTGCTTTCTTCCATTCCAAAACTCTTTAGAACTTTGTCCAAATATGTACTCTGTGACAATGATATTTGGCGTTTCGATCTATCTCTATAAATCTTTATGCCTAATATGTAAGCTGCTTCGCCAAGATCCTTCATTGAAAAACTATTATTCAAATATTCTTTGACACTATTAAGAAGGTCTACATCATTCCCAATCAACAATATGTCATCCACATATAGTATTAAGAATGCTACAGAGCTCCCACTCACTTTCTTGTAAATACAAGCTTCTCCATAAGTTTGTATAAAACCAAAACTTTTGATTACCTTATCAAAACGTTGATTCCAACTTCGGGATGCTTGCTTCAATCCATAGATGGACCATTGAAGTTTGCATACCTTGTTAGCATCTTTAGGATCGACAAAACCTTTGGGTTGCATCATATACAACTCTTCATCAATATCTCCATTGAGGAATGCTGTTTTGACATCCATCTGCCATATCTCATAATCATAATATGCAGCGATTGCTAACATAATCCTTACAGACTTTAGCTTCGCTACTGGTGAGAAAGTCTCATCGTAGTCAACTCCTTGAATTTGTCGAAACCCTTTTGCGACAAGTCGAGCTTTATAGACAGTAACATTACCATCAGCATCTGTTTTCTTCTTGAAAATCCATTTGTTCTCGACAGCCTTCCGGCCATCCGGTAAGTCCACAAAAGTCCATACTTGGTTTTCGTACATGGATCCAATCTCGGATTTCATGGCTTCTTGCCATTTATTGGAATCTGGGCTCATCATCGCTTCCTCATATGTCTCGGGGTCATCGGTGTTGTCCACCAACATGACATTCATAACGGAATCATACCAATCTGGAGTGGTACGAGTTCTCATTGACCTCCGAGGCTCTTTAGTAACTTCAACCGAAGTTTCATGATCACCATCATTAGCTTCCTCTCTTATTGGTGCAGGCACCACAGGAACTTCTTCCGGTGCTGCGCTACTCGCAATTTCGAGAGAAGGTTCGACAACCTCGTCGAGTTCTACTTTCCTTCCAGTCACTTCTTTCGAGAGAAATTCCTTCTCTAGAAAGGATCCATTCTTGGCAACGAAGATTTTGCCTTCGGATCTATGATAGAAGGTATACCCAATAGTTTCCTTCGGGTATCCTATGAAGACACATTTTTCCGCTTTGGGTTCAAGCTTATCCGACTGTAACTTCTTTACATAGGCTTCGCATCCCCAAACTTTAAGGAACGACAATTTAGGTTTCTTCCCAAACCATAATTCATACGGTGTCGTTTCAACGGATTTAGATGGTGCCCTATTTAAAGTGAATGCGGCTGTTTCTAATGCATAACCCCAAAATGATAGCGGTAAATCTGTAAGTGACATCATAGAACGAACCATATCTAAGAGAGTTCGATTACGACGTTCGGACACACCATTACGCTGTGGTGTTCCCGGCGGTGTCAATTGTGAAAGTATTCCGCATTTCTTCAAATGCTCGCCAAACTCGTAACTTAGATATTCACCTCCACGATCAGAACGTAGAAATTTAATCTTCTTGTTACGTTGATTCTCTACCTCACTTTGAAACTCCTTAAACTTCTCGAAAGTTTCGGACTTATGTTTCATGAAATAGATATACCCATATCTACTCAAGTCATCCGTGAAGGTAAGAACATAACGATAACCACCGCGCGATGCTACACTCATTGGACCACACACATCGGTATGTATGATTTCCAATAAGTCCGTAGCTCGCTCCATCATACCAGAAAATGGAGTCTTAGTCATTTTACCCATCAGACATGCTTCGCATCTTTCAAGTGATTCAAAATCAAGTGATTCAAGAAGTCCATCGGAATGGAGTTTCTTCATACGTTTCACTCCAATGTGACCAAGACGACAGTGCCACATATAGGTCGAATTATCGCTCGATTTCAAACGTTTAGCCTCAATGTTGTTGATATGTGTATTTCCACTATCGAGATTCAATAAGAATAGACCATCTATCAAAGGTGCATGTGCATAAAACATATTACTCATATAAATCGAATAACCATTATCTCGGACTTAAACAAGTAACCATCTCGCAATAAACAAGATCCCGATATAATGTTCATGCTCAACGCAGGCACCAAATAACAATTATTTAAGTATAAAACTAATCCCGATGGTAGATGAAGGGGTAGCGTGCCGACCGCGATCACATCAACCTTTGATCCATTTCCCACGTGCATCGTCACCTCGTTCTTTGCTAGCTTCCGTTTATTCTGCAGCACCTGTTTCGAGTTACAAATATGAGCAACCGAACCAGTATCAAATACCCAGGCACTACTACGAGTACTAGTGAGATACACATCAATAACATGTATATCGGACATACCTTTCTTCTTGATGTTGCTGTTCTTCAAATCCGCCAAGTACTTTGGGCAATTCCGCTTCCAGTGACCTTCTCCCTTGCAGTAAAAGCACTCAGTATCAGGCTTAGGTCCAGCCTTGGTCTTCTTCGCTGGCGTGGTAACTTTCTTACCACCCTTCTTGAAGTGTCCATTTTGCTTAGACTTGCCTTTCTTGAATTTGGTGGTCTTATTGACCAACAACACTTGGTGCTCTTTCTTGATCTCCACTTCTGCAGATTTCAACATGGCAAAGAGTTCTGGCAACGTCTTGTTCATGTTCTGCATGTTGTAGTTCATCACAAAGTTCTTGTAACTTGGTGGTAGTGATTGGAGGACACGGTAAATCCCCAAAGCATTAGGAATCACTATACCCAAGCTTTGAAGTTTGTTTGCGTGCCCAGACATCTTAAGCACATGCTCACTGACGGAGCTGCCCTCTTCCATCTTGCAGTTAAAGAACTTTTCAGAAGCCTCATAGCTTTCAATTGCCGCATGAGTCTCAAAAATCAATTTGAGATCCTCGACAATATCATATGGGTCTGAATCCTCAAACCTTTTCTGAAGCTCCAATTCCAAACCATGCAAGATAGCACACTGAACTATGGAGTACTGATTCTTCCGAGCAAGGTAAACATTCTTTACTTCATCGGGAGCATCATCTGCAGGTGGGTCACCCAGCGGTGCATCCAGCACATAGGTCAAATTACCAGCTGTGAGGACAATCCTCAAATTGCGGAACCAATCCGCGAAGTTGCTTCCATTGTTTTTCAACTTTTCTTTCTCTAGGAACGCATTAAAATTGATGGTAGGGGCTGCCATTGATCTACAACATATTTGCAATAGTTTAGACTAAGTTTATGACAAATTGAGTTCAAATTAATTAATAAAGTTAATCTAGGTGAACTCCCACTCAAAACAATATCCCTCACATTGTTTTAGTGATCACACGAACCAAATCCACTACATCAACACCGATCATCACGAGAGTTGATCTAGTTTCAATGGCGAACAATCGTCATGTTCATCATATCTACTATATGATTCATGCTTTACATTTCGGTGATCCGTATTCCGAGACCATGTCTGTACATGCTAGGCTCGTCAAGATCAAACCTTAGTTTCCACATGAGCAAATCTGGCTTGCTCACGTTGTATACACTTGCGGAATCTAACACACCCGATCCATCACGTGGTGCTTCAAAACAACAACCTTTAGCAACGGTGCTAACTAAGGATGAACACTTTATGACTTGAAATTCATGTGCATGAGGGATCATCTTATAATGCTACCGTCGTCTACTAAGCAATACAAGATGCATAAAGGATTAACATCACATGCAATTCAATATATATATGTGATATGATATGGCCTTTCTTCTTTGTGCTTCTGATCTCCATCTTCAAGCACGAACATGATCTCCATCATCACCGGCATTGCATCAAGGTCAATGACGCCTCTCCATGGTTGTCGTCCACCGGCTTCAACTATTACAACTACTTTGAATAGACACGCGGGTCTTAACATAAATTAAAGACAACCATATGGCTCCTGCCGGTTGCCAACTTACAATAAGGAACATTGCATACATCAAATATAATCACAATCATGGCCATATCACATCACTACACACCCCTGCAAAACAAAGTTAGACGCCTCTACTTTCTTTGCATGTTTTACGTGGTTTGGGGCTTTCTATAAGTGTCGTTCTAACTTACGAACATGAACCACAACATTGATACTAGTATTGTTAATCACCCGTTGTAAATTGGATCTTAACTATGCTAGGAGAAACAGGCACCCGCAAAGCCAGTTATGCAATACAAGTTGCATGTCAAGCGTGGAGCAAGTCTCATGAATGATGTCATGTAAGGTTAGCCCGGGCCGCTTCATCCCAACATACCGCAAGATGCAAAGTACACAAGAAGCAATCGACAATAAAAGCATCAACGCCCACAATGACCATTGTGTTCTACTCGTGTAACAGATCTACATATAGACACGGCTCTGATACCACTGTAGGGTGTCGTAGCATGGAAAACAAAAAAGTTCTATCGCATACAAACAAACAAGCCAAGATCTATCTACTAGATTGTAGCAACGAGTCGATGGAATAACTTACCCTCGAAGATTCCAAAGTGTTTAACGAGAGCGGATTCTCGTGGGTGATGTAGTCGTACTCTTCCCGATCTCAAGATCGCGTAGACGATCCTTCCGGCGCTGCGTTCTGGCAGCACTCCCGCAGTCGGTCACACGTTCGGTACTCGACGAAGACCCTCCTCTCCCTTGTTCCAGAAGGCAGCGGAGGTTGTAGCACTCTCCTCGCGATTCCGGCAGCACAACGGCGTGGTACCGGAAGTAGAGGGGAGATCCCGCAGGGCTTCGCCTTAAGCCGGAGCGAGTATGGTGGAGTATGAGAGAGAACTATTAGTGGTCTAGGGTTTAGACACACCAATTAGAAGGCTCTAATCCGAAGTCTAGGGCAATTAGAAGCTCTAAACCAAAACGGCTCTAAACCGGAGTCTAGGGCTAGGATTTAGATTAGAGAATAGGAACCTGTGTGTCTAGAGGAGGAGGCCCTGCCCCTCCTTATATAGGTGGAGGGGGCCGGCGCGCCAGGGGAGGGAGGGGAGTCCCTCCCCAACTCGGCCTGGTGGAGGCGCCGCCGGTTGGAGGAGGGATTCCCTCCCCAACTCGGTTTTTCCCCCTCTTTCCTCTTTCCCTCTCTTTCCTGTTTTAGCCGTTTGACTTTTCAAACTTGCTATTTGACTTTTCAGTTTAGGTTTCAATTTAATCCTTTATTTGGAACAGCAAGAACACTTAGTACATGATGCAGTCATTCCAATATGTAATGACACATTCATGTACCCCTTCCCCTCCAGAGTGCCAGACATTCCGGAACCTTCTAGAACATTCCCGATGAAAACACCGGAATCATTTCCGAACTCCGAAACGGGACTTTCCTTATATGAATCTTATTCTCCGGACCATTCCGGATCTGGGTAGTGCTCCTGGGTTTCTTGATATATCCCCTGCTCAGCGTCTATTCGAAAAAGAACCAAACAAACAAGGGCCAACATAAATAAAGTGCACAAGCATAAGAATAAAATGCGACAAGCAAACAATCATGCCATGATGAATGATGCACAATTTGCATGGCAATAAAGTAGCATGGCATGGGTGAGGTGTAGAATACAAGAAATAAACATTTTATTGAGTTTTGGTCACATTTTATACTCCAAAAAGTTGCTGTATACTTTATATTTATATGATGCATACTGCAATACAGAACATGGAATGCATAAACAGAAAGGTCTCGTCGAGCTAATCATTTTAGACATATTATTTGTCAAATTTGGTGTTATAAAACAAAAGTTGTTAATTAATTAAGGAAAAAGGGCATTTTAGTGTAATTTTAATCAACTCGAAATTTTATGTGTTCAAAATAAATTTTGAAGGGCATATTTGAATTCCTCACATTTTTCTGATTTCAAAACATATATTATTTGTATTATTTGGATTAATATTTGAAAAGTTATTTAAAACAGATTTGAATTTTGAATTTAAAACAAATTGAAAAAGATTTAAATTAAACAGCCAAATAGAAAACATTTTGTTACTCAGCAAGTCCTAGCTCTAGACACTGACGGGTGGGGTCAAAAGGATTGGGGCCACGCGCGCAGAAAAGGTTTTACTCACCGCGGCGCTACCTAGCCACAGAGGGTGACAGATGGGTCCGGTGGCTACGGGCCCACGTGACAGCGACTATCCCGCAGTGACTGACAAGCGGGGACGCGATGGAGTGCGGGTTAGGTGCTACGAAAATCGGAGGGCTTTCCTGTAAAAAGCACACAGCGGCTGGCAGGTGGGGTCGGAGGGGAGCGCGGGTTGACGGGATAAAAAGGTGGGGGGTTTTCTGTAAAACGGCGCCACGGTACTGTGGATCTTCTCCACCCTCTTGCGCGCGCGGTGCGCGGCGCAGCGAGGCGAGGATTCGATCCCGCGACCTGGGCTCGCGTGCGGAGACGGTAACCAGTGCGGCTAGGTGAGGGTTGGTGACAGCAAGGTGGGTGGGGGCTAGACATGCCGTCTGCGAGGCGCTACGCCGCGGGAGCGCAGCGACCGCCGACGCGCAGAGGGTGTTTGATGCAACGCCTGGCGCGGCTAGGGTGGTACGGCGGCACGGACGTTGTCTAGGAGGTGGAGGGGCTTACCGCGGGGAGGTCGTTGGCGTCAGATCGGGGCGAGGTACGGCGGATCGTCGACGAGGCAGGAGCTCCGGCGATCTAGGGTTTCGTCGGGATCGCGGTGGTCCAGACGATCCTGGTGCTCCTCCTTCACGTCTGCGTGTACATGGGCGACGCTGGTGCTCGGCTCGGTCTTCCCCAACGCCCAGACACCTCGCCCTCCTTCTGCTATGGTGGTGGTGGTGTGATGCCGACGATGGGGGTAGATGGAGATGGAAGAGAGGGTAGCAGGGGTAGGTGGGGAGGGAGGAGTAGATGGGCACGGCCCTGGGGAGTTCTGTGGTTGATAGGCAGAGGAGGGATAGATAAGAACGAGCAGAGGGGGCACATGGGTTGGATCGGCATAAAGGTGGCTTCGGCCACCTTTTCTGCCTCTCCTCGAGCATGTGCTTGTGCTGGCCGGCAGGGCAGGGTAGGGCTTCCAGGTGGGGTCAGGGTGAGGCCAAGGAGGGGTCTGCTCGGTGGTGGGGCATGCAAGGCAGATAGAGGGCTAGAGAGAGAGGGGGGTAGGCTCGGGTGTAGCTAGGGTTGGAGCTAGAGGGGGCTCGGGTTAGGGTTTGTGCTAGGGTTGGGAAGGGTAGCTCGACCAGGGGGAGGGTGGCTAGGTGGGGTAGCCTTGGAATGAGTGGATAGGGTGGGGGTGTGGCTTAGAGAGGGGGAGCTCGGGTTAGGTTTGAGAGGAACTAGGGTTAGCTAGAGAGGGTAAAGGGAGATGGTGAGATGAGAGAGATGAGGCCTAGGATTAGAGTTTAGAATTTTAGATGCTTGCATGCACCAAAATAGATCAAACAAGAATATGTGGAATAGGTGTAGGGTTTAGCAAACTCAAACAAGATCAACAAAAGGAGTGGGAGAGAGGGATAGAAGTGTGGTGGTGGATTTTAGCAAGACCAAACTAGATCAAGCCAAAAGAGAGGGAGAGAGATGAGATGGGAGATGATCCCCTCAAGAATTCAAATAAAATCCAAAAGACTTAAATGTGGTGGTTCTTGCATGGCCCATGCAAAATAATTAATGCCATGTTTATTCTTGTGAAAACAATAATATTAACATGGCATTATTCTTATGCATTCCCAAAAGTGGAATAAAGCCAAGCAAAAGAATTTGGTAGAAGTAGATCCATCCTATCTCCCATGAGCTGGATTAAATACCAAAAGAAAATCAAATGCAAGCTCATGGATAATGGAATGGTGGAATTATAAGGTGGTGAAAGAAAGGGTGGTGGAGTGGAATAAGAGATATGCCCCCAACTCAACTTGGGCATTAAACAATATATCAATAACCGAATACAATATCAAGAGGCAAATACAATTTACAATGCATATGAGAGAAGAACCAAAACCAAAGGGTTTTATATGATGCTCAAATGCAAGGTGGCATGATGACATGAGCATGATATAATTATGATGCAACAATTATATGTATAAAGTAGCCATTATATTACTAGACCAAGTAGCATTACAATTGTTAGACAATTGGGATGCTACACGCTCCCACGTCAACACCTTTGTCTAGTATTCCATTGTTATGCCTTGTTTAGTTCCTGTCAATTTTCCTGCTGTAATTTTTTACCCAGCATGACATGTTTGTTTATCTAAGGAGAACACCTCTAGTGAACTATGGACCCCGGTCCAATCTTTACCATTGATACATCTTCCACTGTTACTGTTTACTTGCTGCAAACTGTAATGCCCCAAAATATTAAAAATTAAAAATTAATTGTTATTTCATTTTGTGCATCATCATGACATCATCATGCATATTTTCTCCATAAAATTATTATTTTTAACCATATTTTGTTTTACTAAATATCCATGTGGATTTTATTAAACCCGTCTCTTGTTCTTATTTTAAAATTAAAACAAATAATATTTCTCGCGACAAAAGCTTTTCTTGTTTTATAAATAAAACTAGGCCAAAAGCCCGTCTAAAGTTTTAGCCCAAAACTAGCCTCATCTACTCTACTTTGGACTAGATAAATAATCCATTGTCCTTCTTTCCTCAAACCCTAGCCCCAGATCTGAGCCAAATCTACATCTAAAATTCCCCCACCTACTTTCTCCAAAAATATCTGCCTTCTTCTAGATCTAGATCCGAGAAGAATTCCCACTCTTTTGTCCAAAATCCTCTTCGTCGCCGTTTTCCTCCTGGAGCCAGCAGATTTCACCCATTTGTAAATGAGCACCAGATTTCATCGTGGCCTTCTCTTTAAATTCTTAAGCTAACCACATGATCCTATCCTCTAATCCACACGATCTCCACAAAATCAGCTCCACACCAAGAAAAATCTATGCCGCCACTTGCCCCAGATCCCAAGAGGCCTCAAAGACATATGTGTCTGAAGCACAGCCCCACCTTGGGCTTGCTCGCGCGCACGCACGCACACGTCGACCAGCCATGGAATCTGTCGAGCAAGCCGCCCAGCAGCCGGCAGCGGGCACGCACCACCTGTAACACCCTCAGAATCGGCCCTATGCAAGTTTTAGCCAAACTCGCCAAACCCGCATAGAAACGATTCAAAGGTGCCCACCAGGCACTTTCGTGCGGGTGGAAAACGAAGTAATAACATTACACAATAGTCCTCGATGGGACCCACAGAACAGATATATACAACACGACTCCATGAGTCAAAATACAGATATACAGTACAAAGATCCAAATCACCTTGAAAACGATAGAGCGTCCAGCTACGGACAAGAGACAAATGGGGCTAAGAGCCCTGAAGAATAACCAATGGCGTCCATAACCCTGCCCAGGCCAAGCCGGAAGGGTAACCCTGCTAACGACGTCGATCTCAAAACCTGCTTAAACAAAAGGGGTGCCGACAAAGGGCAAAGGAAAAAGAGGAGCGTCAGTACTGTGGCCAGTACACGGCGAGGCTAGAATTCGGCGGTCCTCGCCTACATAGGTATGGTGGACTGAGCGGCAGTGCAGCAAGCACTAAACAACCTATAGAGACTCGATACAACTAGCGGCAATCAGAGAGGGGTAAGAAAGACCTATTCGGAACCAACCTGATCCTACCATCAGACAAACCCATCCTAGTGTTTCCCCCTCGAGACCAAACGAGGAAGTCAACCGAGGAACTCACACCGTTGGCAGTTTTATTTATTCAGTTATCGTTGCAGCAATTACTAGTCAGGTATAGATAGTCATCCTGATATAATAAGCAGTGGGAAATTTAGGTAACCATTCCGTTATAGTTGCAACACTTACTAATCAGATACAAATAGCATGAGATAACCCAAAAACCCAGCAGTTGTTGGTACTTTTATTTAGCCATTCCGTTGTAGTTACAATATTTACTAGTCAGGTACAATAGTCGCAAACGACAACCCAGCAAGCAATTGTTGGCAATTTTATTTAGCCATTCCATTATAGTGAAGCTGATTACTAGTCATTATAAAGTCAAATTTATCGCACTACTTTAGTTATAGTTGTCTATGATCGAGATATTGTGCTCCAAGTCGTCGATAACCGCGGACACGACTTTCAGAAAGTTTTACCCGGCCGGGGTGCACCAATAGCAACACACACTCGATCAACCTCGGAAAAACCAAATCAAAACCCAACGAGGCCTTCACGACAAAGCAATCACAGGATTCAGAAATATTTCAGGGGGCCACCCCTTAAAGTAGACCCGCAACGAAGCCGGCCGGCTCCGAGACGGACTCAAGGTTGTGGGGACGGCTGTAAACGACTGGGAACCCAAAACTGGGCTTGTCGATACCGCGGAATCGTGCCACGATCCTAAACAGTACAGTGTGCTCCTCGCACAATCGTAAATAAAGCAGTAGCATGGCATAAGTACATGATAGTAGTAAAACCTTAAACTAGTTGTGGCCCCAAGAAATAAGAATGAATCAAGCTCTGGCTCAGGGGGATCCCATAATCCTCCCGAATGTGGATAGCGCGATAAATCAAGGAACAAGTATCAAGCACTCGGGGTCCTACGGTACACAAGTGGACGGTTAACAACCAAATAACATCTATTGCCCACCTGTGCCTCTGCTTACCTACTTCAATTTTAGTTGTTAAACAGGAATTAAAGTGAACGATAAGTAAAGCCAAGATCATCTCCAACATCAACATGCGGCAATACACCAACAACTGTGGCACTTGACGACACGCAACAGCACTTGAGCAAGCGACTACGACGCGCACGTCCAGCTATCTACCAAGCAACAGGTAATAGGATGTGGCCAAGGCAATATAAGGCTGCAAGGGATATCACGGGTACGAAAACTAGAGCAACGCAACACAGATAGCAATAGATCAACAGGAGGGAGTAAATACTATAAAAGTAAGATAGGTAGAAAAGGGGGAGATGCTCGCCTAAAAACATTGCCGAAGGTTCAACCGAAGATCGGGTCGACACTCGCATTAACTCAACGGCCTTATCCGCGAAGAACCAAAACACTAGAATAAACACCGGATGCACTATTTAATACTACGGTAGAAAATCGGGCATGATGCATGTATGATGCATGACATGGCAAGATGCGATGCAATTAGGCAATATTAAGCGGAACCGGGGTCCCGACAATATTCAAGTGGTTCAAGTTGTTTAGCTACCCTGCATTTTAAATGTTGTTTTAACAAGGCAAGATATGACAACGGTTCGATGCACAAATTTAAATGAGGCCAATATGAGACTAGATTTGCCCGCATATGGGCCCCCTATTTAATTATGCAGTGAATCGGCATAAGGCCCCCAAACCACAGACAAGGATGCATGCATGAACATGACAATTTAATATGCAACAATTTGTTATTACATTTATAAAATAGGGCTCGAGAAAAGGGGTCACACATGGAGGTTTGGCGATCTTGGGGTTCCGAGGGTTCAGGGTCCGGTCTCAGGGTTCGACGGAAGCGGTCTCGGCAGGAACATTCTCGAACAACGGGGCAGATCTTGTCGTGCTTCAGGTTCGGGTGCGGTTCTCGGCGAACTGGTCGGTTCCCTGTCGGAGGTCTTGGCGCTTCGGATCGGTCTTCGGTTCGGGGCCTCAGGGTCTTGGGGTTCGCGTCCGTGTGGCGGTCTTGTTGTCCCGTGTAGGCGTTCTCGAGGTCGATGGCGAACTTGTCCGGTACCGGGGTTCGGGTCCGGGAAGGAGTACTTGTCGCACCGGGGTCTCGGTGTCCTCGGATCCGATTGAAGATCTTGGCGGTTTCAACTTTATTTGCCGGTGTCGGGTTCGGCGCCGGTGGTTCACCGGAAGCGGCGATGTTTGTTGACGGGTTCTTGTCATCATTCTCGGGCGACTGGACGAGTCAGCAAAGCGGGCCTGTTTGGGTCACACGGGCGAACATTCTGCGGGCGTGCTACCGGCTTGGTGCAGAGGTCTTGGTCGCAGGAGGGCGTCGAGACGAGCTGGAGGTCGGATGACGGTTGTAGGCGGCCATCTCGCAGACGGGGTCGGGGACGAGCTGGCCTCGAGGGCGGCGGCGCGCGGAGCCTGGGTCGCAGGAGGGGCGCGGCGAGCGTCTGCGGCTTGCGGGGCCCGCGGAAGCTGCTGCAGAAGAGGGCCGGGCCGGGCCCCGCGGTGGAGGGTGAGGTCGTCGGAGGCGGGCGAGCTGGCAGAGGGGGGTCGCCGCGGTTGGAGAAGAGGCCGAGCGGGGGGGGGTGCGCCTGGCCGGCGAGTCAAGCAGAGGCCGGCGGTGGCGGGAGCACGCGGCGGCGCCGGCTCCGGGGCGACGGCCGGAGGAGGAGGGCTCGGGGCCGGCGGGGCGAGGGAGGTGGCACGCGGGGGGCTCTGCTCGCAGGGGTTGCGGCGAGCGCAGCGTCGGGCGGCGAGGCGAGGAGGAGCAGGGCGGTGGCGGCGCTGGAGGACGGGCCCGGCGACGGTGGAGGCGGGTGGTGGCGTCGGAGGTCGCTGGCGAGGGGCGGCAGAGGAGGACGCCGGCAGAGGGTGCGCTCGGGGCGAGCTCGGCCGGAGGAGGTCCGCGCGGGCGAGAGGGGGCGGCCAGGCAAGGGGGCGCGGTCGCGGCCGGAGCGCGTCGGCTCGACGGAGGACGCGGCGGCGGCGGGCAGGGTCCCGCGGCGGCGCGGCCGGGGCTCTGCTGGAGGAGGGCCGGCGACGGGGCGAGCGGAGGGCGGTGGCGGAGCAGAGAGGGAAGGGGAGGAGGGGCGGTGGCCGGAGGCGGTTGGCCAGCGCACGGGAGAAGGAGAGAAGGGATGGAGAGGAGGTGTCGGGGGCGAGCGGGGAGGAAGGAGAGAGGAGAAGGAGGTGGGCCAGGGGGAGTGGGGTCGGGCGCGTGGGGTGCGCGGGTGGGCCGCGGCGTGACCGCGTGGGGAGTGTGTGGGGTGCGCGTGGCCAGGGGAGGCGGGACCCACAGGGCAGGGAGAGAGGTGGCTGAGTGGGGTGGAAGGTTGAGTGGAGAGTGTGGCCGGGTGGGGCCCGGTTGTCGGTGGGGAGAGAGAGAGGGAGGGTAGATAGGGCTGTGGTGAGAGAAGGCGTGGGGGAAGAGGGTGGATTGATGAGGTGGCAGGGTGGGTAGGAAAATGGGGGAGGGGTGAGGTGGCATGCTGCGGTTGGTGGGTAGGATAGGATTTGGTGGGACTAGGATTTAGAGTTTAGGTTTTGTAAATATGTGTTTGTTTGGTTTTGTTTATTTTAAAACAAGGCCACTTGCAATTAGTTTTTAGGGAAATAAAAATATCCGATACGATCGGGGTTTTGCCTTTGAAATAAAGAGGGGTATTTGTACAAAGCAAAACTAGGTTTTTCGAAATAGTTCAGACAAACAATGCATGATGATGGCGATGCAATGCACAAAAACAACGCGATTTTCTAGTAGTGGTTTTGCGGGATGCCACAATTCGACACCACTAACAATGGATCTCGCCCTCGAGATCCGCCTCATGGTACCGGAAAGAAGGTCGGCGATCTGCGTCTTCTCGCTTCGTGTAGATCCTCGCGACACCACTAACAAGAGGTCGTTGTCCGTGATCGTCGAGAGAACACTCCGGGAACAAAAGGTCGAAGGTAGAGGTTTCACCGAATAAAGCCACCTTTAACTTCAATAGAAAGAGAGAACCGATGCATTCTCATCCACTTCAATGTACAAAAGCGAATAGAAGGGGTAGTCGGCATGGGGGCCAATCCATCACGCACCCAAACTATTACTCCGCACAATCAGTGGAAAAGCGTGCAACCATTCTTGGAATCAGACTGAAGATCTCGACAATCGAGGTTCAAGAACAAAGGAGTGATGTAGACTTTGCAGCGGATCTGGCGTAGATGATGTCGTCGCGTCGGAAAACACCGGAAGGCACAAACAAGGAACAAAGGATGGTGCCACAGATAAAGGACCACTCAGATAGCCTGAAGACCGGATGTAGAAACACCGTTATCACAGGAGGAAGTGAAACCATGAAGGTACGACGGAACCCAACCACGAGAAATCCTGGACTCGAAGAGAGAGAAGAGGGCGGATTCAAAACGCGCAGAGGTGAGAGGAGAGTAGCAGAGGGTTAAGGAGTAAAAGCAGACCTAATCAGAACTATCCAACCGATTTTTCAAAAATAGTTTTGACACTCTACTTCGGCCGTTAGCTAGGTTATCCTACATGCTGGATTTGTGGGGTATCGCAACTGCTGAGCTCTGATACCACTCTGTAACACCCTCAGAATTGGCCCTATGCAAGTTTTAGCGAAACTCGCCAAACCCGCATAGAAACGATTCAAAGGTGCCCACCAGGCACTTTCGTGTGGGTGGAAAACGAAGTAATAACATTACACAATAGTCCTCGATGGGACCCACAGAACAGATATATACAACACGACTCCATGAGTCAAAATACGGATATACAGTACAAAGATCCAAATCACCTTGAAAACGATAGAGCGTCCAGCTACGGACAAGAGACAAATGGGGCTAAGAGCCCTGAAGAATAACCAATGGCGTCCATAACCCTGCCCAGGCCAAGCCGGAAGGGTAACCCTGCTAACGACGTCGATCTCAAAACCTGCTTAAATAAAAGGGGTGCCGACAAAGGGCAAAGGAAAAAGAGGAGCGTCAGTACTGTGGCCAGTACACGGCAATGCTAGAATTCGGCGGTCCTCGCCTACATAGGTATGGTGGACTGAGCGGCAGTGCAACAAGCACTAAACAACCTATAGAGACTCGATACAACTAGCGGCAATCAGAGAGGGGTAAGAAAGACCTATTCGGAACCAACCTGATCCTACCATCAGACAAACCCATCCTGGTGTTTCCCCCTCGAGACCAAACGAGGAAGTCAACCGAGGAACTCACACCGTTGGCAGTTTTATTTATTCAGTTATCGTTGCAGCAATTACTAGTCAGGTATAGATAGTCATCCTGATATAATAAGCAGTGGGCAATTTTAGTTAACCATTCCGTTATAGTTGCAACACTTACTAATCAGATACAAATAGCATGAGATAACCCAAAAACCCAGCAGTTGTTGGTACTTTTATTTAGCCATTCCGTTGTAGTTACAATATTTACTAGTCAGGTACAATGGTCGCAAACGACAACCCAGCAAGCAATTGTTGGCAATTTTATTTAGCCATTCCATTATAGTGAAGCTGATTACTAGTCATTATAAAGTCAAATTTATCGCACTACTTTAGTTATAGTTGTCTATGATCGAGATACTGTGCTCCAAGTCGTCCATAACCGCGGACACGGCTTTCAGAAAGTTTTACCCGGCCGGGGTGCACCAATAGCAACACACACTCGATCAACCTCGGAAAAACCAAATCAAAACCCAACGAGGCCTTCACGACAAAGCAATCACAGGATTCAGAAATATTTCAGGGGGCCACCCCTTAAAGTAGACCCGCAACGAAGCCGGCCGGCTCCGAGACGGACTCAAGGTTGTGGGGACGGCTGTAAACGACTGGGAACCCAAAACTGGGCTTGTCGATACCGCGGAATCGTGCCACGATCCTAAACAGTACAGTGTGCTCCTCGCACAATCGTAAATAAAGCAGTAGCATGGGATAAGTACAGGATAGTAATAAAACCTCAAACTAGTTGTGGCCCCAAGAAATAAGAATGAATCAAGCTCTGGCTCATGGGGGTCCCATAATCCTCCCGAATGTGGATAGCGCGATAAATCAAGGAACAGGTATCAAGCACTCGGGGTCCTACGGTACACAAGTGGACGGTTAACAACCAAATAACATCTATTGCCCACCTGTGCCTCTGCTTACCTACTTCAATTTTAGTTGTTAAACAGGAATTAAAGTGAACGATAAGTAAAGCCAAGATCATCTCCAACATCAACATGCGGCAATACACCAACAATTGTGGCACTTGACGACACGCAACAACACTTGAGCAAGCGACTACGACGCGCACGTCCAGCTATCTACCAAGCAACAGGTAATAGGATGTGGCCAAGGCAATATAAGGCTGCAAGGGATATCACGGGTACGAAAACTAGAGCAACGCAACACAGATAGCAATAGATCAACAAGAGGGAGTAAATACTATAAAAGTAAGATAGGTAGAAAAGGGGGAGATGCTCGCCTGAAAACATTGCCGAAGGTTCAACCGAAGATCGGGTCGACACTCGCATCAACTCAACGGCCTTATCCGCGAAGAACCAAAACACTAGAATAAACACCAGACGCACTATTTAATACTACGGTAGAAAATCGGGCATGATGCATGTATGATGCATGACATGGCAAGATGCGATGCAATTAGGCAATATTAAGCGGAACCGGGGTCCCGACAATATTCAAGTGGTTCAAGTTGTTTAGCTACCCTGCATTTTAAATGTTGTTTTAACAAGGCAAGATATGACAACGGTTCGATGCACAAATTTAAATGAGGCCAATATGAGACTAGATTTGCCCGCATATGGGCCCCCTATTTAATTATGCAGTGAATCGGCATAAGGCCCCCAAACCACAGACAAGGATGCATGCATGAACATGACAATTTAATATGCAACAATTTGTTATTACATTTATAAAATAGGGCTCGAGAAAAGGGGTCACACATGGAGGTTTGGCGATCTTGGGGTTCCGAGGGTTCAGGGTCCGGTCTCAGGGTTCGACGGAAGCGGTCTCGGCAGGAACATTCTCGAACAACGGGGCAGATCTTGTCGTGCTTCAGGTTCGGGTGCGGTTCTGGGCGAACTGGTCGGTTCCCTGTCGGAGGTCTTGGCGCTTCGGATCGGTCTTCGGTTCGGGTCCTCAGGGTCTTGGGGTTCGCGTCCGTGTGGCGGTCTTGTTGTCCCGTGTAGGCGTTCTCGAGGTCGATGGCGAACTTGTCCGGTACCGGGGTTCGGGTCCGGGAAGGAGTACTTGTCGCACCGGGGTCTCGGTGTCCTCGGATCCGATTGAAGATCTTAGCGGTTTCAACTTTATTTGCCGGTGTCGGTTCGGCGCCGGTGGTTCACCGGAAGCGGCGATGTTTGTTGACGGGTTCTTGTCATCATTCTCGGGCGACTGGACGAGTCAGCAAAGCGGGCCTATTTGGGTCACACGGGCGAACATTCTGCGGGCGTGCTACCGGCTTGGTGCAGAGGTCCTGGTCGCAGGAGGGCGTCGAGACGAGCTGGAGGTCGGATGACGGTTGTAGGCGGCCATCTCGCAGACGGGGTCGGGGACGAGCTGGCCTCGAGGGCAGCGGCGCGCGGAGCCTGGGTCGCAGGAGGGGTGCGGCGAGCGTCTGCGGCTTGCGGGGCCCGCGGAAGCTGCTGCAGAAGAGGGCCGGGTCGGGCCCCGCGGTGGAGGGTGAGGTCGCCGAAGGCGGGCGAGCTGGCAGAGGGGGGTCGCCGCGGTTGGAGAAGAGGCCGAGCGGGGGGGGGGGGGTACGCCTGGCCGGCGAGTCGAGCAGAGGCCGGCGGTGGCGGGAGCACGCGGCGGCGCCGGCTCCGGGGCGACAGCCGGAGGAGGAGGGCTCGGGGCCGGCGGGGCGAGGGAGGTGGCACGCGGGAGGCTCTGCTCGCAGGGGTTGCGGCGAGCGCGGCGTCGGGCGGCGAGGCGAGGAGGAGCAGGGCGGTGGCGGCGCTGGAGGACGGGCCCGACGACGGTGGAGGCGGGTGGTGGCGTCGGAGGTCGCTGGCGAGGGGCGGCAGAGGAGGACGCCGGCAGAGGGTGCGCTCGGGGCGAGCTCGGCCGGAGGAGGGCCGCGCGGGCGAGAGGGGGCGGCCAGGCGAGGGGGCGCGGTCGCGGCCGGAGCGCGCCGGCTCGACGGAGGACGCGGCGGCGGCGGGCAGGGTCCCGCGGCGGCGCGGCCGGGGCTCTGCAGGAGGAGGGCCGGCGACGAGGCGAGCGGAGGGCGGTGGCGGAGCAGAGAGGGAAGGGGAGGAGGGGCGGTGGCCGGAGGCGGTTGGGCGGCGCACGGGAGAAGGAGAGAAGGGATGGAGAGGAGGTGTCGGGGGCGAGCGGGGAGGGAGGAGAGAGGAGAAGGAGGTGGGCCAGGGGGAGTGGGGTCGGGCGCGTGGGGTGCGCGGGTGGGCCGCGGCGTGACCGCGTGGAGAGCGTGTGGGGGGCGTGTGGGGGGCGCGTGGGGTGCGCGTGGCCAGGGGAGGCGGGACCCACAGGGCAGGGAGAGAGGTGGCTGAGTGGGGTGGAAGGTTGAGTGGAGAGTGGGGCCGGGTGGGGCCCGGTTGTCGGTGGGGAGAGAGAGAGGGAGGGTAGATATGGCTGTGGTGAGAGAAGGCGTGGGGAAAGAGGGTGGATTGATGAGGTGGCAGGGTGGGTAGGAAAATGGGAAGGGGTGAGGTGGCATGCTGCGGTTGGTGGGTAGGATAGAATTTGGTGGGACTAGGATTTAGAGTTTAGGTTTTGTAAATATGTGTTTGTTTGGTTTTGTTTATTTTAAAACAAGGCCACTTGCAATTAGTTTTTAGGGAAATAAAAATATCCGATACGATCGGGGTTTTGCCTTTGAAATAAAGAGGGGTATTTGTACAAAGCAAAACTAGGTTTTTCGAAATAGTTCAGACAAACAATGCATGATGATGGCGATGCAATGCACAAAAACAACGCGATTTTCTAGTAGTGGTTTTGCGGGATGCCACACCACCGCATACGGTTGTTGGCTTCACCCTGCCTCCTTGGTCCGTCTGTCCTCTCCGCTGCTTGGTCTTGCCGATTCAATTTGCATGAGGCGACAACGCGTACACGCCCAGTGTCTGCCCAGTATACAGGAACCAGCCAGCCGACAGCTTCCAGCGCTCCCCTGCATGCCAGATCGCCAGCCATCAGTTCTGCGGGCGGCTCGCTGAGTTTTGTCTTGTTTTGCCTGATGTTTGTTTGCCTCCGCGCTTCACAGAATCACTCCGATATTGAGCTGTTCGCCACATGTTCGATAAAATTAGTGCAAGAGTTTTGCTTCAGGATCTTTTACCGATGCTTCCATTTGTTGTCTCTCAGCATAATCATGCCTCCCATCTGTCCGGTTATCCTTCAAATGCAACTTCTTATATGTTCCGAAGATGATGGATTGTACCTCAAACCCTGACTTTGGCTACTTCCACGACATCAACTAATTTCGGTGATTTATCTATAATTCAAAGTTTGTCTCTCCGCCTCTTCAGTTCGAACCGTGAGTCCTGACCTAACCTCTATTTATTTACATATATATATATATATCATATATCTTGTACGCATAAAACTATTTATTCTTGCATATATATTTCATCACTTGGGGGTATTTAGTCGATCATCTAATAATTAAATATGGAGTGCTTGTGCGGGAAGTCTTGCTTATTCCGGACTCCATTTAAATTGTGTAGCAAATCGATGTCATGCCTTTCCGTGCTAATCAATATTTAATTTGAGGGGTAGACAAATAACTTGAACCTTCTATTTAAATATCAGGATCCTGATTCCGCTTAATATTGCTAAATGGGACCGCATATTGCCATGCCATGTATCATATCATAATCATGCCGGATCTTCCGCCCTAGTATTAAATATTGCATCTGTTGCCTCTTCTAGTGTTTTGCTTCTTCGCGGACTAGGCCGATGAGTTGATGCGAGTATCGACCCGATCTTCGGGTGAACCTTCGACAATGTTTTCAGCATTCTCCCCCTTCTACCTATTTTGCATTTATAGTCTTTACTTCCTCCAATTGATCTATTGCTATCCTTATTATCGATGCTTTAGTATTGTCCCTTTAATCACCTGCTTCACTATATTGCCTTGGTTATCCTATTGCCTTGTTTGAGTAGCTAGTTTGTCCTTGCAAGTCGTAGGCATGCTTAGTATCGCTCTCATACAGGTGGAACATATTACTTGGATATTGTTGGTGATAAGATAATTAAATTGGTGATGTTGGTTATGGTTATGGTTTCACCTAATGATAAGGCCCCGGCAGGGACCACCTTTGGGAACTGCTTGAGCCGACCTAGGACCCGTTCGTTCTACGATACCAGTTCTGAGTTGATCGCGCTAACCAAACGTGGGGCCTCTGGGATCCCCCCTCAACTACCGGCACTATTCGTATATTCAGAGGGTTACAAAATTGGTTTTCCATTTGGTGCATACGCATAATATGTCCTCGGACATGGGTGAGTTGATATGTCTTCAGACTTGATGTTTGGTGGATTGCCATGGCTTGCATACATAAATCGCGGTACACGGTGGCGGCACCCACGGTGTGTACAAGTTACCCCGCAGGGCCCGATCCACCAGTAGGCGCAAACGATGTGCCTCCCTCGAGAATCGTCGTACCTCTTGGTTGGATCCCCACAGTAGGTGATGCCTTTGGATATGCGCGTAGTTATGGGACAGTTCTTGTTGTGAGATTCGGATGGCACGCGTAATATGTTGCCTGAAGGGTTGAGCATGCGTTTGGATACAGTAGTGCACCCCTGCAGGGTAAATCTTTTCGAGAAGCCGTGTGTCCACGGTTATGGGCGCCTCAGGAGTACAGTGTCATGATCATATACAACGCCACTAATGTTTTGCCTTTAATAATATGATTAGTAATTAGCCTTATCAACTAGACACCTGCTTAACTAAAACTACCATCGTGTGTGTTCCGCAAGGGGACTTCCTCGACTGGTCTTCGAGGGGGAAAATCTTCGGATGGGTTATGTTTGGTGTTATATTATGCTATCGTGTAGTGCACTCTTATCTCGCTCTAATAGCCGAAGTTGTAGTGTGTATCTATAAATTAGATAGTGCAAGCTTTGCTGTCGCTGAGCCCACCATACCTATGTAGGCGACGACCGCCGAATTCTAGTCTCGCCGTGTACTGGCCTCAGTACTGACCGCTCTCTTTCTGTTTTTCCTTTGCCCTTTGTCGGCACCCTTTTGGCTTGACAGGTATGTGATTGACGACGTTAGCAAGGTTACCCTTCTGGCTTGGCCTGACAGGGTTGGACACCGCTTGGTTATCCTTCAGGACTCTTAGTCCCATTTGGATTTTTTCCGTACTTGGATACTATTTCGCTTTCTTCTTGAGTTGTATCTTCGTATTGTATCTTTTGTATTCTTGACTCATTGAGTCGTTGTTGTATATATATATATCAGTTTTGTGGACTCTGTTGTAAGCTACTGTGATGTAACTACTTGTAATCTAATCCCAGCCACACGAAAGTGTCTGGTGGGCGTCTTTGAATCGCTTCTATGCGGGTTTTGGCGGAAAATGCTAAGATATGCATAGACCCGATTCGGGGGCGTTACACAAACCATCATCACCTTCCACACCATACAGTTAATCATTTGTTATAGCAACCGGTGAGATTGACAACCTCACTGTTAGTTGGGGCAAAGTCTTGAGTTTGTGTTGTGTAGGTTTCCACGTTGCTCGCAACACCTTTGAGGCGTTTCCTTCCTCCTACTGGTTCGATAACCTCGGTTTCTTACTGAGGGAAAACTTGCTGCTGTGCTGCATCATACCTTGCTCTTGGGGTTTCCCAACGGGGCGTTCAACACGCATCACCCTCCATCAACATAAACACTTCAGGGGCCAAACATTGTGCCAAGCATCAATGCCAAATCGGTGGCTATAGGGCATACACACAGGAATAGCCTGAATGCTTCATGCATAGCAGCAGACGGCAGATGCCGCAGGGATGCACGGCCTCAGGCGTTCTCGGAGGAAGGCGGATGCAAGGAGTTCAGGGGTGGCGAGCAGGGACAGGGCAAGGAGAGGTGCGACAGAGGCCGCCGCCGCCGACGGAGCTTGGCAGGAGCTCGAGGCGACGGGGGTAGGTGGAGCGGAGCTTGGCAGCGGTCGTAGGCGGGCTCGCAATGGGAGGCACGTCGGGGAAGCCGATGACGGTGGAACAACACGGAGCAAAATTTAGGCTATGTGAACAAATCATGACTTAAGGAGGAACAAAACTTTAAACGACACGAAGCAAGTAAAGAAACAAGATTTAAAGAGGAACAAAAAGTATAGAAACAACATTTAGACTAAGTGAGCAAAATCTAGCACACATGGAACAAATCACGACTTCTGGGCAAAATAAACCTTTGTACCAGGTGGACCACAAATAGAGTGTCAAAGGAAAAACTAACATCAACCAGCGGAACAATATTCGGAACACAATTTTATAGCCATGAAGCAAAAAAATGAATACGAAATGCAAATAAAATTTCTGTAACATGGAACTAATTTTTAACACACAAGAAACAAAATATCATAACTAATAGCGGAAACATAAATTTTAAACTAATTGAAATTAAGTTTTACAAGTCATGGAATAAAATGACAAATTTATATAAGAAATCCATGGAACAAGTCTCGCTATAAGGGACATAACTATAGACTCTGATTAAAATGCCCCTAAAGGTTATTATTTTTGAGACACTTTTCAAAATGCTCCTAGAGATATTACATTTAGAGACACTTTGATCAAAATGCCCCTAATGAGTAGTATATTTAGAGACACTTCTTAAAATGCATCTAAAAGTATTACTTTTAAAGGCACTTTGATCAAAATGCGCCTAAAGATATATCTTCGGAGACACTTTAATAAAATGTGCCTAATTAATATATTTAGGGAAATTTTGAGAAACGGTCCTAGTCAAAGTGGCCCTAAAGCCATACCATGTACTAAGGATATAGCTGCTACTTTTGCCACAAAGCTCTTGCTGCACTTATGCTGATGTAATCTAGTGTACTGCTTCAGAAGTGCAAGGGTGGTGCTATATGCCGCGGCTACAATACATCCCGCCGCCTGAAATACTGTTTCATGAGTCGCTTCGCATAAGGCATGTTTTATGTTCTTTCAGCTTCTCTTGAAATAGGCTTTCGTCCAGTTTTATAAATAAAGCACACAGATAAGATCGCTGCTGGGCCAGACAACATAATGCCCAAAGGACAACCGGAACAACCACGAGATCAACGCTCGGGCAAACAACACCACAAAGCCTAAAAGGAAAACAAGAGAAAGAAAAAAGAAAGAAATACCGACAACGCCGGATCGATAAAAGCGTTGGAGTCTCGCAACCGCTGTGCCCTCCGAACAATTCCCACCACACCCCTATGCCTTCGAGTCGCCGTGTACCAAGCAGCACCTTCAAGAAGGAGGGCGACGACGACGACGATGCTGCTGCCCGGAATGGTCCTAGGATTTCTCCCGGTACATGGGGGAGTGGAGGGGGAGGAGGGGTCCACCGGCGCCCTGCACTAGGAAGGTGGCGCCCGCAGGCGTCAACGCGACAGTACCGGCAACGCTGACAGGGATTTCTCCCGACCCCCCGAACCCACGACCCTGACAAACCGAAGGGCTCCACCAAGCTTGCCGTCCACCAACATGCACCACCACAGTCTTGAGGACACCATTGCCGTCTCCCTGAGGCACACAATGCGAGGCCGGCTGGACCAAAAGCAAAGAACAATAGGTAAGGAGCGACCGTACCGCAGCCCCGTGGAAAGAAACAACCTCCACCGCCACCGGCAGTAGCCGGCAGAACGCAGCGGCAAGAGCAGACCTGACCACTAGGAGCCAGAGGGCGGCAGTCGCAAAGCCATCTAGAGGGCGTCCTCCACCGCTGTAAAGCGGGTGCCGGCCGGACGCGGTAGAAAGGGCACACCAGGCCGGAGGCCAGACCGACGTTCTTTGACATTCTTTCAGCTTGTCAGGTATGTACACGAAGGAACCGATCTTGTCATGTTCTTTTTTGTATTCAGTCTTTTTTCTGCCGCGGTGCGTATATTTGCCCTTGGCTCTTTACACGTGTTAAAAATCATGAACAAATGTTCAAAAATCATGAAAAAATTCAAAACCCGTGAACTTTTTTCAAAAAATGTAAGCAATTTTTTGAAAAATAATGAACCAATTTTAAAAAATTCAAGCACACATTTTTAAAACCCGTGAACCAACTTTCTAAAATCATGAAAACTTTAAAAAGTTGTGAACAAATTTTAAAAAATCATGAACACTTTTTAAAAATCCTAAACCAATTTTCAAAAATCACGGACACTTGTTAAAGCTCGTGAACCAATTTTCTAAAATCATAAACAATTTAACCCATGAACCAATTTTCAAAAATCACGAACAATTTAAAAACTTGTGAACCAATTTTCAAAACTCATGAACACTTGTTTAAAACCCTAATTTTTTTAAAAATCATGAACAAATTTTAAAAATCATAAACAATTTTATTAAACCCATGAACCAATTTTCAAAAATCATGAACACTTTTTGAAAACTCGTAAACCAATTTTCAACAATCATGAACACTTTTTAGAATCTCGTGAACTATTTTTGAATTATTAGCCTGTTTTTTAATCCATGAACGTATGGACCACATGAACTTTTTTCAATTTGTCAACTTAATTTTTGTAATCATGAATAATTTTTTAAACTCATGAGCATCTGTTCAACATATGAACAATGAACTTTTTTTAAAACATGAATTGTACCGGGTGAACACTTTTTGAATCGACGAATGTATTTAATTTAAACTACATGGCCATTTTTTAATCGGATTATTTGAATCATGACCTTTTTCTAGCCTTGTGATTATATTTCCATACTTATACTCTGTAAATGTATTCCTAAAATCCGTAAAACACACTTTTTAGAAACCTTGATTATTTTTGGAAGCCCGGTGAAGAACAAAAAGTATTTAAAAAGGAACAAAAAAGAAAAAAAGAATGAAAAATAGAAAAGGAAAGAAAAACGTAAAGAGGAAGCGAGAAGAAAAACAAACAGAAATTGGGTGTGAGGCGTGGAAAAGGAAATAGCGACCCAAAAAATAGTACCTATACTTTTTTAAAAATGTATAATCATAGTATATTAAAATAGACAAGCAGGCCGCCTCATTAAAAACCTTCCAGTTCTCTTAGATATCCTGAAAGGAAAAGAGTGCGTCTAAAATCTGTTGTTCCCATCTTTATATGATTACATCGTTTGCAATAATAGTCGCCACACAGGACGGTGTTGCATTACAAAGATAATTAGAAACATCCGACTTGCCCAGCTGAGCCAGAGAGTGCGTTACTCTATTAGATAAACGATCAACAACACAGCACAGAAACAGAGAGCTGGCTATATCTTTCCCTTCCTTATCCTCTCAGCCCCCACCGCCCGCGCTTGGCCGTTGACTGGAGAAGACCGGCTCGATCCTGACCCATCTCCGGCGGCTTTGCTGGTCGGAGATGGGGAGGGAGAGGTGCCGGAGTAGATGGTAGGATTAGTTTTAGTTGTTTGGGCGAGATGCCCGTAGTTTGGAGTAGGGCATCAGGCTGTTCGGGCCAGTCTCGATGCGTCTGGTGGCGGTGGCGCGACGACGGCGAACTCCGGTGGTCGGAGGTGCTGGCGGACGTCACAACCCCAGGGATCTCCGCAAATAAGCCCCTGCTTTGGCCCTTCTTCTTCTTCTGCTGGGGCCTTTTCTGTTTTCTCTCTCTGGCCGGCCATGGCGGCGAGGGGAGGGAGAAGCTGGAGAGGTGCAGCAGCTCGGAAGATGGAGGGTGGGGTTCCTTTGCTCTGGTACATCGGCGCTGTACCAGTAGCTCGCCGTCGAATCTCGCTGTCAGGCTCTCATGGTGGGAGTTCGCGGCGGAGGTTCCTCTTGCAGGACCCCTGCATAAGCGCCCGTGGCAACGGCGTATCGACGACATCAAGGGCGTCTTCTTCGACCTGGCCGGCCAAGGTGGCGAGGAGGGACAAGAGATTGGCCTTGTTGTTGTTGTTGTTCGCGTTGCTCTGCTGCCTTCTCGAGCTCCCAGCTCGGTGGTATCGATTGCCACCGGCATCCATGCCCATGAAGGGCTTCTTCCACGCCGCGAGGGCGTGATCTCAACCTCCAAGATGGAGGCCTCTAGGGTGCTGCGCGTCGGACTTCACCAGCTCTTTCTGGCCAAGTGGTTCGTCCCCGGCGAGATCGAGATGGCCGGCGGCGTTAGCACATCGTCGGTGGAGGGTTTCAAGGACCTGATTGCGTTTCCAGGATTTTCTCTAGGGTTCACCTTGCTTATTAGCAGGATTGTTCTGCAATTTTATTTTTGTAGAGGTCCTGCTTGTAATTTATTCCCACCGACTGAATATTAATGGCAGCATCGGGGTCCTTCGAGACCCCTCTCTTGTGTTCAAAAAAAAAAAAAACACAGCACGAACGGAAACAGCAAGCAAACAAATCCCATAATCCACAGGGGTACGCGACACGAGTATGACATGCCGCTTTTAGTGCGGCATTTAGCATTCCACGAAGTCAAACTCAAACATACGTTGTGTATGTGCGGAAATCCACTTTGGCTCCTAAGTGTAGATCACCCATAGCTAAAAAAAACATACTTTAAAATGTTAAAAAAAATTTAAAAATATTTGGATATATATGTTGACATTATATGTTCGTACATCAAGTTTCACAAAAAAATACATTTTATATAGATTGTGTAAAAAAAAGACAATTTTTGGTGTTGCAAAATAGTTTTTCACAAGACATTTTTTATCTTTTTGTACAAACCATAAAAAATGTATTCTGACTACAAAACTTTGTGTGTGACATAGCATGTCCGGATGTACATCTGGGATTTTGTTCCGGAATTTTTCAATATTTTAAAATTCATATAAAATACATTTTTTATAGTAGATGTATTTAGACCTAGGAGCCAAATCGCCATGTCCGTATATGTGTAGCATAGACCTATTATAGAGTAAATACATGTGGCCCATATATGCTACGGTATATGTCTCTGTCTCGGAATCAAGCAATAGAAAATCAAGTTAGATAATTGACAATGTTTACAAACTGTTGGATGATTTGGAAGAATAGATAGAGCGACATATAAAAAGAGATGCTTGTTTGTGTAATTGTGTGGAATGTTAGATCAAGTTTCCCCTACAATAAAGAATAAAAAGGACGGAAGATGGGGCTGCTTCTTCAGTTATGAGGCATCAGTCCACCTTTTTTTTATGTGAACAGCAGGCGCTCTGCTTTTGCATTAAAGTAGGGAGAGAAAAACCATTACAGGAAAGCTTGCACAATTGTGCCGGAAAAAACAAAACAAGCTACACAACACAACCCGATAGCACCCGCCCAAACAGGAAACAACCTGGGCAAAAACAACAAGGCAAGAACACATGGCAAAAAATGCAGGTCACTAGCCTCTGAACCTGTCGTAGGCGAAGTTGTAGACCGATGTAGCATTAGCAGCCAACTCAGAAACCAGAGGAGATGTGCCTTGGAACTGATGCCAAGCCTCCTGATCAAAAGGGCAACGAAAGGCAAAGCGGAAAGCAGTCTCTAACACCTGATCACATAAGCTAAATTTTTCATCATGCGGCCACCCTCTCTCCTTGAGCCGATCAGCGGTCCAATTTCTGTTTTGCATGAAAAAGCCAAAAAAAGAACTTGACTTTCCCCTCGGCTCTTATTTTCCAGACCTGATCCAAGTGAGGCCTCTTCAATCTACCATGGAACTGAAAGGCATATGCAGAGGCAGCAGAGTACTGTCCATCTGCAGTAAGGTTCCAAGTAATTTTGTCGTCCTCATCTGAAAGGTGCACATCTAGGATCGTTGTCCATAGTTCTATAAACTGGTCCATTTGTTCTGATGTGTTTATTTTTTGGAGACCTCTCATCCATCTATTATTAGTTAGAGCTTCTCTGACCGAAAGCTTCTTTCTAGTCGCCAACATCATCAACAGAGGAGCAAAGGAAACTGGCGCCTTTCCATGGAGCCAATTGTCCGTCCAGAAGGAGGCAGTCTTCCCATTTCCCAGCGAAATAGAGGTGCATACTACAAAGAGAGTTTTATCAGTCTTATCGCAAGGAGTTGCAGAGCCTTTCCGTGGCCTCTCTTGAACATCCCATCTAAACCATTCCCATCGTAATCTTAATGCCTTGCTGAAAGCCTGGAGATCCTTTATACCGAGCCCATCATAGTCTGTGGGAGCACATATTCTCTTCCAGTTTACCAAGCACTTTCTTCCCCTAGCCTCTTCCTCAGGGTCCCACAAAAACTCTTCTCAGCCTATCAAACTTCTTCACCATCCACTTTTCTGCAGGGAACACAGTTAAGAAATATGTGGCGGACGCTGTGACTACACTGTTTATAAGGGCCAGTCTCCCTTTTCTATTCATCATCTTGCCCTTCCACCCTTTAAGCCTTCCAATGGCTCTGTCAAAAAGAGGTTGGATCTCGACTCTTCTTGGTTTCTTCCATCCAAGAGGCAAACCAAGATAATTGCAAGGAAGCGTTCCCCTGATTCCACCAAAATTTTGCAATATTTCTTCCAAGGGATGGTTGTCGCAGGCCACCGGGTATGCCACACACTTCTGAAAACTCGTCATAAGTTCCATGGTTGCTGAATAGAGCTACATCATCGGCATAGAAACTTGCCCTCATCCTGGCCGTCCTCAAATTTAGGGGTGACAACACCTGTTGCTCAGTTGCACGATCGAATAACTGTTGCAGAGGTATGGATGGTGGCATCTTCAAGAAATGTTGGCCTGTCATTAACAAAAGCCTCCTTGATGCCATGAACCAGATGCAGCAGCTAAGGGGAGACCAATGGCATCGAATAACTGTTGCTAGGATAAAAAGCATGGGGGATAGAGGGTCTCCCTGTCGCAGGCCTCTCTTGTGAGCGAAAGGCTTCCCCGGGCAACCATTCAGGAGGATCCTCGAAGTGGATGTGGCAAGAATGAGGGATATTAGATCTCTCCGACGTTGTCCAAAACCCATCTGCTTCATTACCTCCAGCAGAAATCCCCAACTTAGTGAGTCAAAAGCCTTCCTGATGTCCAACTTGAGGAACAACGGTGGCGACTTCTTCACGTGCGCCTCTTTGATTACATTCTTTACATAGAGGAAGTTGTCTTGGATTGATCACTTTTTGATGAATGCACTCTGGCCATTTGACACCAGATGAGCAAGTTCTGGTGCTAGCCTCTTGGCCAAAAGCTTGCAGAGAATTTTTGCGACACTATGCATCAAGCTGACCGGGCGGTAGTCAGAGGCATCCGCAACATCGGTCTTTTTTGGCAGCAAGGCAATGTTAGCAGTGTTAAGCAGATGCCATTGGTCTCCCCTTAGCTGCTGCATCTGGTTCATGGCATCAAGGAGGCTTTTGTTAATGACAGGCCAACATTTCTTGAAGAAATTGTCAACGAACCCGTCAGGCCCCGGTGCCTTCTCTCCATGCATATCGTCAACAGCAGCCTTCAGCTCAGACATGGAAAATTGGCCATCAAGGTGAGAGAGATCAGCTGCGTGAATCCCCAAAGCGTCCCAGTTTAGGTCAGCGCCTTGAGCAACACAGGTTCCCATCAACTGCTTATAATGAGCCAACAACAGTTGTGCCTTCCCTTCTTGATCGTTTTGGTGACAATTCCCTTTTTATTGCCTCATAATTAAGGACAAGGCCGCAACGTTTATATCGCTCTACTTGGCACCAATCCAGCAATAATGTGGTAATCCCATAAATGAGGGCCCCATAACAGCCACAGAGTTATCTTGGAGCTATATCCAGTTTGTAGAAAGTATGAGTTAGGGGCGACCCCAAGTGATGTACTCCACAGTAAGAAGTAATGAAAGTGTAAGCATTCTATTGTGCAAGAAAGTTGGTAGTCAACAAAAACTGAATCCCCTAAAAATAAAACTGAATCACCTGAGTGCAAAAAACAATAATATTTGAATCACCCTTTGTTAGTGTGGTCTCTGGTCCCAAGTAATGCAGACTAGTACAAAAACATCTATTACTCATTTTGGAATGGAGTAGGTTTGTAACACACCTATGTCTACACTCTGCAAGATCAACAACCAAGAAATGATTTGCTTGCAGGATGATACTACTACCAAACTAGTTTTTTTTATCCAGACTCTAGCGTTTCTCCAGCTGACAAAGAGAAACTCGCTCAAGCACGCAGCATCTAGCTTTACTTGGCTCACTACCACCTAGAATGTACCTTTTGTTCCTCTTTCTTTTCCACAGGCCATCAACAGACATACAGATACTCTACTTAACTAAGAAGAAAGGCAGTTGTGCCATGCATGCTTCTGCGTGAGTGAGTAAAGAATACGACCAGCGATCGATCGGGTCGCAGTATAAGACCAACACGCGAATCATCTTCTCTAGTTGCAGCTGTTCTAAACCATCTTCTTCGGAATTTTCCTGGAACTCCTGGACCTCGGCTGTCAGCCCTAAGGAGATAGACGATGGATCAGCACGGGGTATGTAGCATAACCTCTTTTTTTTTTCAGTTTCTTGCACACGTTACTTTAATTCTGATGTTAATGTTGTTTTTGGAAAATTCAATCAAAACTAAAATGTTCTTTGCCTTGAGACAAATTCGCCTTTTGTTTTGGAAGGAGGGGGTACCAAGTCTTTTTAGAAAAAAAATCTCAGTAGACAATTAAACTTTATACTGATGTTCCTGCCTACTCCGTATACTAAATAATACTAGTTGGTAGATAGTCAAATAGGAGTACGGTAGCAGCAGCAGCACAGGCTCCTTCCGTCTGTTCAATAACTATCAATGGCCTCACTGATACCATTTCCTACCACGGCCCTCTCCATTGCTTCCACACCTTCAAGCTCACCCCAGCGTCGCAGGGGCTCGCGTTGACTTGGCGCATGAGGCAGCTCTGCGCCGCCGTACTGCTCCGGGTTGTCAGATATGGAGCACAGGATGATGGCGGCGGTCCACTTGCGGTTGGGGGTAACATCCTAGGAATATTAATTTGTTTTCGGCACATCTAATGGTACCAACCTGATCAAACTGTTAGGAAGAAGTTCTTGGCCAAACAAATGGTAATTCCAATTTGAAACCAAAGAAGTAGTATTTTTTTTCAACCGGTCATAGTGTTTGGATCATGTTAATGATTTGCTTTAAGAAGTGTTGGATACATTTTGTTGCCATGCTTCTTGTATGGGTTACAAGTATATCAGTTAATAATTACAAGAAAATAATATGTAGCCATGGCATGTGCTTATACAAGTGCTAGTTAGTAGAAAAATAGTATTTATTCTGTAACATACATGTGAAGTATGAAGATTAAGATGGATTTCTTAGATCTTGAACTTTTTGGGATATATAATAACTCTTATGTATATATAATCTCACAATAGTTGTATTGATAATTGAAGGTTAATGGTCATGGTGACGTGTCGAGGGCAGACCAACAGTTTTGGAATTCCACCACCTGGTCACATGGTGCAAAAGAGTTGTGGAAGAACCCAAGGGTAACAATGATAAGGATCGAGGTACTTGTATCATTGGTTGCTGGTGTCCTACTCTTCCTCGCCATCTTTGGGTCCCGCCGCCGCCGAAGCAGAAATTGTTTTGTCCAAAAGGGTGTCTTTGGCGCTTACACCTTATGCTTCTCATTGGCGACATACACGCTTGGTTCCATGCAATCTTCTGAGTTGAAGAGCAGCATGTATCCTATTTGGGCCATTTCTCTCTTCATGCTTCATGCTTGCACTGACTCTATCACAGCTTATAGTCTTGATGACAATAGAGAAGGAACCAGACTCCAATACCAAGGTGTTATGTACGCGGCATATACGTTGTTGCTTCTGATCACCATGAAGACGGACTACAGCAGAGCACTTACTTATATGGCTTTCATTGCTTATATCAGATATTTGCAGAGAGTTTCAGTATGTATGCTAGCAAGCCTCTCATGGAACTTGAACAAAATAGTTGCTGATTACATGTATGCGGAGGGGCAAAACAAGGTTTTGTTTGAAACCATGGAAGACTGCAATTACCTGGTTGATTGGCCCATCAGAAAATCCAAGTTTGATGCTCCCACATATGCAACACAATTAACAGCCGATCCTGAGAAAGATGAAGTCATTGACATCGCGAAGATATGGCGGTGCAAGGACAAGTCACTTGGCCCGGAGCTAAAAGATGCATGTCTTTCCTTCTCTCTTTTCCATCTTCTGAGAATGCGCTCTTTTGGGTTTTCCTGTGACGAACACAAAGACAGGGCACGTAATTTTGTCTTGGAGGTGCTGCTATCGGAGAACAAAGACGGTGCTACAGGCTATAGTAGAGTTTTCAAGGTGATTGAGGTTGAGCTGGCATTTATGTATGACTTCTTCTTCACCAAGTATGCTGTCATTTATTATGGATCAACGGCTGCAACAATTTGGTCCCTGATTTCAGTCATCGGTATATCTATCACGGCATATATTACTGCCAGGGCCCCGTTAAAGATTTCTCAGGGTGATTCCAATGTCGCCAGCACCGTTACAGATGATGTTGCTATCACTTTAGTGATACTTGCATCCACTGCCCTGCTTGAATTCATACAGCTGTTATTTTACTGGAGTGGCATTTGGGGCAGAGTATCCTTTGTTTGCCAGTATATCAGAGAATCAGCAAGGTCTAACATAAGGGCCTCGCAGAATAAGAAAACGAGTGCAAGGCGGGTAAGCTCTTGCACCATGGGATCAAAGGAGTTTCTTGCAAAGATTAGTGTTTGTCTTGCATCTTGCATCATGGGATTAAAGAAGTTTCTTGCCAATGTTGGTGTGTCATGTGCATCAAACGACCACTACTGGCAGCACAAGCTTGGGCAGTACTCATTACTTGATTCAGTCAGCTACTACAATCGTAATCTATCACTTAGTGGATTTGAATATAGAATACTCACCGCTCGCCCGATGGTGATAGTGACGAAATTTGTCTATCTTGCTGATCATGTGTTCAATCATCCACGGAATGTTCAAGCATCGGTGGTCCGAAAGAATGTTGGGAAATCTGTTGAGTTGCCTGATGAAGTAAAGGAGGCGGTTATCCGCTCCCTTAAACGTACTGGTGGTACACTAAGCAATGGCAAATCCTCTTTGCAGTCCAATAGAGCAGATGAACTCTCTTGGGCTTGCACGTGGGAAATGCACCAGGATAGAAGCTGGTCCCAGAGAAACCAGAATCAGACACACATCATTTTGACTTGGCACATTGCAACATGGTACTGCGAGATGGCGAAACTTTCGTCAGAAGGGGTAGCAGAAAAACTCAAGGTACCTTTTAGCATCGCCACAACGCTGTCAAAATATTGTGCATACCTGGTGGTCTTTGCTCCAAGGCTTCTTCCTGGGCACCACTATGATACAAAACAGAAGTTTGATGCCGCTGCAGCGGAAGCAACCGCATTCTTCCCGAAAAGAGGGACGAACATCCACGAGTACATGAAAACTTCAGAAGCACCATCGCAGCATACGGAGACGATCTTCGGGAGGGGCCTGAAGCTGGGGAAGGAACTGGAGAAAATGGAGGAGAGCACCCGTTGGCAGGTGATGGCTGATTTCTGGGCTGAGATGATGCTCTACCTCGCGCCGTCAGCCAATGTCGAGGTGCACATCGAGCGGCTGACGCAGGGCGGTGAGTTCATCACCCACCTCTGGGCTTTGCTCTCTCATGCAGGCATCCTTAAGAGGGAGCAGGAGTATGAAGCTGCAGGCGTGTAACGCTGCATCACCACCCTGCTGGAGACAAACCAGGGTCCATGCAGTTTCTTTTGCACTGTTCTTTTCTTTTCTTGCCTCTGTTTAATTTCTGCCTGTCATAATAAGTGGCAGGTGCTGCTGTTTGTGTGTGATGCATTGACCTCGTGATAGGTTGGTTTGTGGCTTGCTATGTTTATAAGTTTGGACTCAAGTTGATTTGTATTTGGTGATTTTTCGCATTGAACACAACAGGTGGGAACACCCACCACAAAATCACTATTTCTAGGACATATATGTGCACTGACCTTTAATCTGGCCATACAAACTGAACTTCAGTGTATGTAGTTCACAACATTTGGTCCAGAACAGGTTGGTCATGACGATAAGAATTGTGCATAGTACAGATCATGTTCAGTAACACTGAAGCAGGCACCCACCATCACATTGATTTATGGTTCAGCCGGTGCTTTCACTCATTTCAGGTTCCAATAGTTCATACACACTTTCATTCCATTTGTAAACAGAACAGGAAAACTCATCGCTACGAGGTAAATTCTGAATACTTCGTGCAGGCCTCAAATGTCTAAGTAATATGGCAGCACTATGTGCCAGCATCGAACGGTAAAACGCTCTAACAAAATGAATGGCACAAAATGTAGGTCAGTATGGCAGTAGAGGTTGCATATCTTTTATCAGCGCTCAGGATTCCTGCTGCACCTGTGGAGTCTGTAGGAACAGGAACTGCATCGAGAAAATACACAGGTCAACATTTATGTGAAAGGGAACAATGTTCATGACAGTCATCTTTGTTGACCTGGACCACGTGTGTTACCTCGAATGACTTCCCAGATCTCTCGTACTCGAGCATGCTGAGAGCCACTTCACAGCTCTGGGAGACGATGGGCTCGGGGTCCTTGGAAAATTCCTCCAGAAGTGCAATGCTTTCTTGATCTACAGCAGCAGCATGACCATAATGTCAGGGAACTCTGAAACATATGTGCATGGACTGGAGAAGTACACAGCGTTCTTGCAAATCACGTGGTACTAGTTACCTGCAATTGAACCAAGGGCCTCGGCAGCTTCATGCCTGACCATTGGGTGCTCATCGACGTTCTTCAGAACACCCGAAAGTGCATCAGAAGCTGCTTTGTTTTGCAGCTGACCTAATACATAAGCAACCTGCAGAACAGTAGAAGAAAAAAAAGTTATACTTGAGAAAACAATAGGCACTAAAACAGAAAAAACAACATGATATGGTTAAGTTACAAAAAATATTTTCTTAGTGATCCTGGCTACAAGAATTTGAAAATATGTAGCCGAGTAGTTTTTGTTTATCCATCTCTCTTCTTTAGCAAGACAGGTGGCTATATTGATTTGAAAGAAGATTTAATAAGGAGCAAACAGAAATTGGTTAAAGTTCAAGCAAACCTCGTGACGCAGAAGAGCACTTTTGACACCCAGAGCTTCCACGATAGCAGAAACAGCACAATCTCCACCATCATTCCTAAGCGCAAAAAGAGCTGCATAACGTTCATACATTTTTTCTTTCTCGCTGAGGAGAAGCTCCCTGAAAAATATCCACCATTCCAGTAATGTCAAGATGATGCATATTAAAGATAATGAACACAAACAGAAACGTCTTCAAAGACATACCTAAGTTGTTCTACCGAAAGTCCTTGCTTGGCAGGCATTGCTGGGTCAACTGATAGATAAGGTGAAATCGTTGTGCTCTCAGCGCCACTAGCATTCTTCTGCTCTTCTATCCGTCTAAGAGCTAACTCGCATGTCTCTTGCACCTCAACGGCTGGATCAGCTGTTAAACTCTCTTTCAACAGGGAAATGCTCTTTTCCAGGCCAATAGCTCCAAGGGCTTCAGCAGCCTGATCAATAAACATATACGGCTTCTCAAATGAATAACAAAGCACAAGAAACAGGAGATAAGATTTACATTTACACTAGTAGCTACCTCATGGCGGACAATTGGATGGAGTGAAAGGTCTTTGAGAACTGCCTCTAATGCAGGGATAGCCTCAGCATCCTGCATTTGTCCAAGTGCAAATGCAGCCTCATGGGCAAGCAAGTTAGAAGAATCCCTTGCAGCTGAGCATTGAAGAAAATACATCAGATTTTCTTAACCATTTGTCTCTAGGACATAAAATTCAGTAATACATTAACAAAACATTGGCAGAATTTTTTAGATCGGAGCTTTGTCAGTACGAGCTGCTACTAACAGCAGACGTGAAGTAAAAGGGCATATAATTTCACAAATGACACAAAATGAACAAGGAAAATCTTAGTGGAATATCATCTAGAAGGAAACGACAAAATAGGTGGGGAACTTAGAGCAAAATTTCAAGATAAGTAACCCAAAGATAGAGAACCATACACAGACATAAGACAGGCAAAGATCCTATGATCACAAATTCATACAAAAGGTAGGTGCTAGCATTCAAGCTTTTTTAAGAGATCCCCCCAACCCCAAGTATCACTGGCACCATCAGAAAATTAACACGCAAAACTTCTCAAGTTCAAACCTACTAATTAGGGCCAACCAAAACTAGCACCATCCAAAACTTAAAAAAACCTACGTATACTAAATTGAATCGTGTGAAGCTGCCAAAACTACTCCATGGAGGTTAATCGTATACTAGCCCAGAACAAATTTATAGGCTCATGACATCTATATTTGGAGGATAATTCAGATGGAAGTTCACTACGGAGCTACGAAGAGATTGAAGTTCAGCATAACAAACAGCTCAGGGTTATCCAATTGGAAGAGAGAGAAAAAAACAAGGCCATTAAAAGGTGCAACTATGGTACGTGAGTATCAGTACAAACAGCTGAGAACTCTCAATTAGGTCCAGGAAACACTAAGGAGTAAGGATCCCAAATTGCTTGTATGGTGTCTGAAACCGTCAAACTAAGCACAGAAATCAACTAAAATAGGCTCATGACATCTGTGTTCAGCCAGGGGGGATGAATCCATGAACAGTCTACTAACAGACTGAAGCTCATCAGCAGCTGATGGTCATTCGGTCAGGCAAAAACAAGGTAGTATGCTAAGTAGCACTGCTGCTAGCACGAAACCACTGAATCACAGAATTATAGCCGGTATCTGTACTCAATAGGGGCGGGGCATATAAAGACATGCCAAATGTAACTAAGCACCGAAGGTTTTCCACTACCGTACTGCACTTGAAGTCGCCAGTCGCAGCAGGAGGAGACTAGCATAGCATCATCAGACATATAGAGGGGGCCAATCGACGAGAGGCGATACCTTGGAGGAGGGCTTGCCGCGGGCCGTCGCCGCGGAGGTTGCGGAGGGAGAAGAGAGCCCGGAACCGCTCCGCGATGGGCTGCTCCGCATCCAGCAGCCGCCCGCACAGGAACAGCTCCATCTCCGGGGATGACTCGAACGCTCCGGGAGCACCCATCGCCGGCGAGTCCGTACTGTCGGACGGCGCCGCGCTCATGCTGCTGCTCAGCTTAGCTTCCCGACGGCGGCGGCGGCTGTAAGAGAAGGAGAACCGGAAGAAAAGGAAAAAAAAAAGAGAGAACTTCGCGTTAGCTCGACGCACACACGGCTCTCGCCGCGCGATCCTGGCCGTCCGATCGGGTCTGGACACGTCACCCGTCCTCTCCAGGAGCTGCCACCAACACGGAGAGCGAGAGACTCTCGCTGTCAGCGGGCCCGACCCTGAACCTGGTCCTACGTGGCAGTTAGATACAGGCTACCCGTAAATCTCCCGTCGGCGAGGCTCTCCTGCCATTCTCCCTCCTCCCCAGCCGACGCCGCAAATCCCATCACCAGCGCCACGAACCCCGCGCGGATCCGACGCGAAATCGAGAGGTACGCTCGCCCGATCCAGGTTTCCGATCCGACGATCGATCCGTATCCGCCTGTGGGCGGCGGGCTTGGTTGGTTTCTGACCGGGGTGGTGCTGGGTTTCCTCTGCAGGAACCGTGGGAAGCGAGACGCGACGGCGGGCGCCATGAACGCGAGGGGGTAAGTCTTCAGTGCACTGCCTGCTCTCCCGCATATCGAGGTTTTCGAATTCTGGTGCGCTGATTAGGCGGGGTTAGGGTTCACGGGGAGACTTGTAAATTGGGGGGCCGTCTCAGACTGGCTACCTCGGGTGATCGCTTCTGTTCGGTGTTCGCATCATTGTAATGCGGTGCTGCGATGTACAATTATCGCACGCGGTAGTGAATTCGATGGGGGTGACGCATAGTGATCGTAGGGAACTTAGGGCTAAGCCAATTAGTTACTGCAGTCCTGTTGTTATTGAACCTTGCATTGTTACTGAGTGTTTAGATGTTTGTAAATCCAGTGGCGAACTGGATGGGGCTCCTGGTGATACTCTTGCCCGCTGACTAGTTACCACTGGCAGCTCAGTGTTCTAGTTATGTACCTATTGATTTGACTCTAAAAGGTTCTTGTCACCACTAACAACTGGTTTTCAATAATTGGAACATGATCTATGTGTTTTTCCTGACCAGCTTATAGGTTCTTATCTTTGAAAATGAATACGCTGAAAGTAGCTTTGAAAACCGAGGCTTCAATTAAAGATTTGACCTATCTCAGACTGGCTACCTTGGGTGATCGCTTCTGTTCGGTGTTCGCACCATTGTAATGCAGTGCTGCGATGTAGAATTCTCACGCGGTTAATGAATTCGATGTGGTGATGCATACTGCTCGTAGGGAACTTAGGGCTAAGCCAATTAGTTACTGCAGTCCTGTTGTCCTTGAACATTGCGTTGTTATTGAGTGTTTAGATGTTTGTAAATCTGGTGGAGAACTCGATGGGGCTCCTGGTGATACTCTTGGTAGCTGCTAGCCACTATTCTAACATTACTGCATACTGAATAAACGATGCATGTAGCTTAGCAATCTAGCATCATGAAACATATGGCCTAAGTGGTTGATGTATTGTGCATTGCATACTTGTTGCAGATTGTCATGATAGTCTGAAAATTACATGCTGTTAGCCACTTAGTCTTATTAGGAAAAAAAGGAAATTCAGATGATATCTCCTTAGAAATGAATATAAGGAGAGCAGAAGGCATGTTAGACTCTTCTGTCAAAAAAAAAGGCATGTTAGACTCTTAGTCTGATGGCATCACCAGAATCACAGGATCTATTGTTCTTGCCTCTCTCAAGCACTCCATGTTAGGTGTGTCAAACGGAAAGCAGTGGCGGAGCAAGGCCAGATGCTGAGCCTGGGCAAGATCAATACGTAGCTGTCTTGCGCAGGATTTTCCCTAACAAAGGCTTACTTAAGCTAGCCATTTCCTTAAGTAATTAAAGGAGTTTTGATGCCAGAACCCGGGCTGTAGCTCCACCACTGAAGGAAAGGAGCAAAAAGGACCTATTGAATGTAAAAAAGCTTACTTCTATTTAATTAACATCAAGTTATGTAGATTTAATGTACAACAGCCAGCCAGATTATTATGTTCCTATTCCTACTAGTGGGAAGAGATTCCTTTACTTGGTCAGAGGTGTCCGGTAACTTCTGGGAATGATATCTGGCCAAGAACTATTGCATCTTCGTAGATGGGTTAAGGGCATCCCATTGTTGGTCCAATTTGGGTATCAAGGAGGCCCACATCGGGAATGACAAGAAAGAGTGAAATACTGAATAAACATAGAATGTATGGTTGTCCGATATTTTGCAAAGTAAACTCAGCACCCTGCCTGATGTGGCCCTATATTGCAGATGCAAGCAAGAACTCTGCTAACACTAACAACTTATGTCAATACCTAATGTTTATAGAACTTCTCTGATGTCATCTCATGTCTTGCACTCCATCACTGTAGTAGTTGCGAGCTGTACTGCAAAATCTCTACCTTGTGCCAGCTTTAGAGTACATATTAAGTAGCACATTGTAATATGTATATTTGTGCATCTGGCTGTTTTCAAAGTTTTGTGTAACCGTCTAATGGGTAGTCTGTCCCCATTAGGGCAGTGTATTGATTAAACATACAGATTAACAGAGCATGGTCAGTTTTTTTTATCTGATGCAAAATGAGCTCTTCCCTTCTCCACCCCAGGTTTGGCAATACATGTGTGTTAGCTGATATGTATTCATAGTTATTGACCTGTAAACTTGGAAATATATAAACATTATTTCTTCTCGTATGCAAAATAATTTAGTTTGCTGTGCATTTTCTGTTTGTTTCTTTTGCATATTATATTTTTATGCACTTCTGTGTTTTAGGTGATATGTATTCATAGTTATTGACCAGTAAACTTGGAAATATATAAACATTAGTTCTTCTCGTATGCAAAATAATTAGTTTGCGTGTGCATTTTATGGACTCGTGTAACTATATTCTGAACTTGAAGCAGCTACCGAAGCACCAGAACTGCTTTGTTTGATGGCATTGAAGAAGGTGGAATCCGAGCATCGGCTTATTCATCACATGAGATAGACGAGCATGAGAATGAGCGAGCTATTGATGGATTGCAAGATCGAGTTAGCATGCTGAAGCGGGTAAGTGTCACATAATGATTTTATACCTGAATTTTCTATCTCGGTTGAATTACTATATTTCCATATATTGATTGTACTAGTTTATCTTTAAGTGCATCATGATAGATCATAAATAGGTGTTTTTAGTTGCATCTTTAAAAAAAACATCTTCCCTTGCAAGACGAAGAGAAGAATGACTTTAGGGACTGCAACTTTATTGGCAGTACTAATCTCGACATGGGATCCATGTGAACCATGTGCTGTATTGGACCATTTAACTTGAAAAGATGATTATGATTTAAGTGTAGATTTTCGGCATGAGTTTTCCCCTTTATTTTCTGAATAATCTAATGGGCCTTGAGAACTGTGATATACTATTTATTTGAATCGATGCAGTGATGCCCTTTGGCCGGCATTCTCATTTGATATGGTTTGGATCAACACCTTTTTGAGTGTGGGGATACAGTTGGCTTAAAGTTTTTAGTACAATATATAGTGAATCTGTGAGCTGTTGAAGGCCCCTTTTGTAGTTCGATGAGCTTGAAAGGCACTATGAGTTTACTGTAGAATCATGACTCATGAGCTTTGGGACCCAAAACATGAGGCGAGTTTTGTTAACTTCTAGCCTTCTTGGTCTGAATTTTGCTAGTGAGACTCACCGTAGGCAATCAGGCATGAACAACTTTTAATACTACTAGAGTTACTGAAGGTTTGGTCCTCAGATGAAAAAGGAGATGAGTAGTAGTCTCCATCATAGTTCACGTTTGTTTTGCTCAAACATATTATGTGCTGGTTGCTAGCAACCCCTACAGATTCCAGCTATTTTTAGGTGCATGTTCTAGCTGCTTTAACTGTGGAATATTTCCCCCTTTTATGAATGATATATCAAATTACTGGAGCTGTTTTCTGGCTTGTAGCTGTCAGGTGATATCAATGAAGAGGTCGAGACTCATAACCGTATGCTGGACAGAATGGTATGTTATATTTATGTTGCTAACCTTTTTTTTCTTGAAAGACATGAATTCACCATTCTGTCATCTTACCATCGTGTCTCATTCAGGGGAATGACATGGACGCTTCAAGGGGTTTTCTCTCTGGAACAGTGGACAAATTCAAGACGGTGAGCATCCAGATTAATAATCTAGCATGTATCTTCCCCTTGTAGTCCCTCGAGACATCTCATTTCTTCATGAACGTAGGTTTTCGAGACCAAATCAAGCAGGAGGATGGGAACCCTTGTAGCATCATTCGTCGTGCTCTTTATGCTAGTATACTACCTGACCAGGTAGAAGGATCATCGTCCTCAAGCTATGTGTGGACTGGAGGTGCTCAAGAATCGTGCTGAAAATGATTGCGCCAGTCTATCTACAACGTCGTACATACTTAGTTCTTGCTGTCGTAAACCAAAGTATGTTGATCTGAGTGTTTGCTAATTATGCACGGATAGCAACCCTTTCCTCTTTTTTTCTGTGGATGTAATTACAGAACATGGAGTAAAATCTGGTGTCTATTTCACTGTCATGCTATATGTGTGATATGATAGCTACTAGTACTTCGAATGCTTACTACCATAATGCGTCTCCAGTTCGCTTTTTTTTTTGGGATCTCCAGTTGAAGGTTTTGGTTTCTTGTGGACTGGAGTTTAGGTAAAGCCTGTTTGGTAGCTGTGAGGTCGACACGTGTCGTGCCGCTTCAGGGACAGATCCAAAATTTGAAGTATAATGCAGCTGCATCAGGGAATAACAGCATTTTTAAGTGAACACTTCAGGTCAGCGAGTGATTTAGTCACTCGATTAAGAACTAATAACTCATTAATCAATGAGTGTAATTATTGAGGGGGAAGATGCCCTAATCGTGTGGGAACAAGCACCAGACACCTGCCATTACCATAGACAATCGCACCAACCAATCCTAATCACATGTCTCAGGTCTAAACAAAACGGCATGGCTCGTATTCCTATACCTGTACCTGATACATGCACCTTGCTAACACTAATAAATTCTAAATCTTGGGATATCCCTAAAAAGACAAATGGCTCTGATCTTGTGAACAACCCTTGATCTACTGCACTTCTCTGCAGCTAATTAGTGCCTAATTGCTTTGTTTGGTCTGTGTTAGATATGTCATGCACACCACCCCATCAGTGTTTGACAAAGCTTAGGTTATCCATCTCTGGGAGATGTGCCCATTAGTTTAATTAGTGGAGAGTTCTTTATTTAAAAGCTTCATTTGTTAAACTGGTTCCGGTTAACTTTTGCTTTGTGCTTTTCTTTTCTGGATTGGAGTGGATCCATGAGCATGCATGGCAGGATCTTTGCTTGGGTGCCTTTGATGATTTGATCTAGTTGTTTGCTTATCTCTATGAATATGTGTAGTTAATTGTAGGCTGCTTGGACGACATGGTCCTGTAGATTCTTGCACACAAGATGCAATTTTTTATTACTATAAGTGTGATTGCCATTTAGTTGAGATGTTATTTTGTATTTTTGAGACAAGGATATAAATAATCAGATTTGTTTATGTTGTGACATTCTAACCACAATGATTTATATTTGAATTGAGAATTGATGGAGCATGTTATAGAAATGAATGTTAGTACGTGCTTTATCTAGTTAGTCTTAATGGAAGATGCTATTAAAGAGAGCCTTCTGTCACGAAAGTTTCTTAATACTGGCCTGCAAACAAAATATATGTTTGAGGGTTTGAGACATCATCATCATCATCATCATCATCATCATCATCATTCGTTTGCTTTCAGATACATACAGAGAGCTAACATAAGAAAAAAAAAGCATACACGTTTATATACATATCTTGATTAGTTAAATCCTGCCAACGAAATTATATTATTTGCTTTGACATGATACTAAACAACATCTCTACCTGAACTTTGTAGTACACTAATATTTCTGAACTGGTTATTGAAATGATTGAAAAACACTTAGCACCAACCCTAAACATGTATAAATTCAGGACATTTTTTTTTGCTATTTAAGGCTTTGAGCAACAATTTGGGAATAAATGACTTGCTGTTCAAGGGTTGACTACTCGTTTTTTTATATAACTTGTTTAAGAGTTTCAAGCCCTAGTAAAAAATGGTTTTCATGAACATGTCAGCTGATTGATTACTTTGTCTAAAGGCTAGAAACATCCAAACAGACCAGGAACATGTTCATACATGGTAGAATGATTTCTTTTGATGGTTCATGCATAGCGGCAAAATATATTCTCATTCATTTATATTATTGAGAGCAAGAAAACAAACTAATACCACAACTATTTGACTCTTTGAAGCATCTTCCTTTCTTTAAAAGAAAATATGAAAATGTCAATATCTGACATAATTATTGTATACATATTTATATAATTGGAAAATTGGATACAAATACCCCACAATAAACTCTAAATTAAGATAATCCCTCTATTCACTAATGTAAGACCTTTAAGATTTTTTTTGAAAATGCACGTATCTAGAAACATTTTATTGTTTAGGTTCATCCATTTTAGTCCAAATATAGTCTATTTTAAAATATCTAGAAGGTCTTACATTAGTAAACGGATCGGAGAGAGTAGTACAAATTTTAGCTAATTAACAGATCGCACGTCAAGCATACTATTAAGAGTTTAATTTGCAACTGACAAGCAAACGAAACAATTAATATTCGCAGTCTGGATAGATACATGAGGTATATTTAAATCAGCTCACCACTGACCATTAGAATAAGAAAAATAATATGTGATGCATATATCACTGGATGTGATTAAATGAATATACAATTCTGATTGTTTTGGTGAAAGTATTCTACAGTTAATCTCGAATTATTAACACTGCAACGGAACAATTTTTTTGCTTTCATATACATACAGAGAGCTAACATAATTTTTTTTCACTTAACTGGGCCTAGGAGTATTTGTTTTTTTCTTGGCTGCTAGTGCTGAGAGAGATAGCAAAGAAGTTAGGGCTGGTTTTGTTTAGTTGGGATGTCGGGAGTATTCAGAAAAGGACATGCACCGTACACCCCACCTGCCTTCCCCCACGTACAAAAACCCTAAGCTTCCCACTAATACACATCTCCATCCAACCCAATGCTAATTATCATCCACAACATTAGGAATAAAAATGCTACGGCCACCCAACATCATCGTGCACCATCCTATTTCAGGACCAACCTCACACCTGCAAGTTAAGGTGGTCGAAAATGCCGCTCCCGAATTAAAAAATGTACTAGTGACTATGGGTAAAATGGTCATTTTGAACGAGACATCTAGCTAACACATCGAGCTGTTAGATTCTTACTCGTCGCATCTAGATATTAAGAATTCGTGCGTACCCAATTCTCGTTCACGACTAGAGAGAGCGAAACTTTACCAATTACTTTTCAGGCCTACCAAACGGCGCATCGCCAGCTCAATAGGGAACCAGTCCAAGTGTACAATAAAGAATTAAGCCTATATGAAGTAAAAATATACGAGGACCGGTTCAAGTATAGAATAAAAAATTCACTCCAAATTAAAATGTTAACACTACTGCAGAATTGAATATACCTTGCAATTTGAATTCACATGGCAATTGGGGGACCAATAGCCATCCAAACCAAAATAAAAGCCAAATAACCCATGGCAGGGGCATGAAAGGGGGGTTATGGGGGTAAGGATAGAAGAGTGCACCTTGGATTAAAGGCTCCCTGATTAAGCTGATTAGTTTATGGTGGCACCCAAAGTCTCTCCCCGGCCTCTATCAACCCTCTTTCTCCTCCTCCTTTCTTATACCCACTTGCATGCCTCCCTCTCTTCTACACACTTCAGAGAGAAAGCCACAGCTCCTCCTTCAGCTCCTCTAGCTAGCTAGATCCATAGATTACTCTAGCTAGAACACAAGTTCAACTCTCTCCTGGACTCATCAAGGTATGCAAATTGAATATGTCATCATGTCTGTGCACTAGATCTCCTCCAATTTTTCCACATATACAAAATTCTCTTCTTCTTTCTTTGCCCTTTTCTTAGTGAGAAAACATAGATGTAATCCTCTTTGCTGTACTTAGAGATCTTTTTCTTATGATCCAGTGGTACTTGTTGCACTATATATGCATATATGGAGGGGAGATGACATGATCTATGTGTTTGTGCTTGCATGTGGTAACCACACAGCCGTCAAGCAGCTGCTGCATGGCGAACCGGTGGTGGGACGGCGGCCATTTGGGACTTCCCGGCGTGGCGCCAGAGCAGCCGACCGGCTCGTCGATGCCCAAGGCCGAGGCACAGGCACTTGTCCTCGTCAAAGAACCTGAGCCCAGCCTGACGTCCGGTGGCGCGGGGGGCGAGCACGCTGACGAGACCAACGAGTCCGGCGGCGGCGAGCCGCGCGATCCGGGCGCCGTGGTGGCGGCCCCCAACCGCCGGCCCCGTGGCCGCCCGCCGGGGTCCAAGAACAAGCCGAAGCCGCCCATCTTCGTGACGCGCGACAGCCCCAACGCGCTGCGCAGCCACGTGATGGAGGTGGCCGGCGGCGCCGACGTGTGCGACGCCATCGCCCAGTTCTCGCGCCGCCGCCAGCGCGGGGTGTGCGTGCTCAGCGGCGCGGGCACCGTCGCCAACGTGGCCCTGCGCCAGCCGTCGGCCCCGGGGGGCGCGGTCGTGGCCCTCCACGGACGATTCGAGATCCTCTCGCTCACGGGCACATTTCTCCCGGGTCCCGCGCCGCCGGGGTCGACGGGGCTCACCGTGTACCTGGCCGGCGGGCAGGGACAGGTGGTCGGCGGCAGCGTCGTGGGCCCGCTCGTTGCCGCGGGCCCCGTCATGGTGATCGCGTCCACGTTCGCCAACGCCACCTACGAGCGCCTGCCGCTCGAAGACGAGGAGGAGGGCTCGGGCCCGCCGATGCACGGCGGGGTCGAGCCGCCGCCGTCGCTCATGGCCGCCGGAGGAGGGCATGGGATGCACGACCCGTCGATGTACAGCCTGCCGCCGAGCAACGGGCACCTCGGCGGAGGCGGCGGTGACGGGTTCCCTTGGGCGCCGCACTCTCGCGCTCCCTACTGACGGCAATGGCGAATTGGGGATCGATGGCTGAAGTACGTAGCAGTGGCGCTATATGCGTGCATGGTTACTGTTCCATTGGAGGTCGAGATGGATCATGGATGCATGGATTGGCGCCATTAGCTAGGTTAGTACTAGTACATATGATGATCAAGTGGTGATTAATTAGGATCCTTCGTACTCGTAGTATTACTTTTTTATGGTGAAATAATTCTTAAAATGCCAGTGTGTTTATTATTATGTACTTAATTAATTGAGCTAGACATGAACAATATTGCTAGCTAGCTCGGATCAATTCACACAACAATGTTTGGTTCTTGATCGATCATATTCGTCATGTTCGGTTGGTTTTTAGATGGTCAATTTCTCTCTACCTTAGTGCAAAATTCTTTCCTCCATCCCCCTTTCATTGAATTTGTTTCCTGGCTAACTTGTGCTTGTGATTGTTACTTCAAAGGAAACACACGATCATACATGCTTGTGATTGTTGCTTCAAAACAAACCTAATTGCTTTTAATAGAATCCGCTAATCATTTCCCCGATCCATAACTGGTTAAGTAGTAGCTTGGTTTGGTCCCAGATCTGACACTATCTTGAGTGCTCTTTTTATTGGTCCCCCATTGTTTCCAAACTTGAACTCTGTCGTAGTTGTGCATCTGCACAATGTTTTAGATCTACTAGGATTAAGCTTGAAGATAACGAAGTGTTTTCAGTGAACTTAAGTATGCACTCTAGAAAAAAATAGTGTTAAATATGTTGTACACCTGTCATGGATTGTGAACTTTAGTTACAAACTTGCATGCAATATGCATGCCCACATAATTCCACACAGTTCTAGACTAGCTAGTTGGCTTTCTGTTTCTTTTGGTAATGTATATGTACATATAGTGCAATTCTGATGATTTTGATAACTAAGCTTTCTAATATTTACACCGCAACCCTTTTAATTATTTTCTTTGGGGTAAAACTGAAGTGGTGCTTCCTTATAGATATCACATATATGCACTTCCATTATTTTATATCCCTTAAATCAATTTTTTGGTTGTTTGAAAATCTAACTACAAATTAAGCAATGTTATATGCATAATCAACCAAATTACATTACTCACCAAAATAAAATATACTCAAAGCTCTTCAGATTTATACTACTTAGGATTGAATAAAGCTTGGGGATATCCACAAACAATACAACATAGTTCATACGTATGGACTAAATAAAACATGCTTAACAAAATAAGAACCGATAAGTTATGCATGCATGGTACTACAAACATTTGTAATATACTTTTATATTTGAACTAGGAACTGCATAATCACACGGTTCTACTCCTACACTTTAGGTTTCTTATATGTGAATATCACATATAAAAGTATGCTTGTATTGAGAAAGGAGAACCATTTTATTCAAGAAACATAACCAAAAAGACCACATGAGAAAACACACAACGTAAAGATAAATATGGAGACAAAGTTAAACATGACAAGAGCTAAAAGTAGAGATTTAATATGATTTTTTACTTTTAGTTATCGCATAAGAATAATGCTCCATAAGCCTAAAATTTCTATCGATAAATAAGATAATTAGAGAATCTTGAAATTGTATCCCATCACACTAAGAGAGGGAATAAATGGAGTATAGCTCACCATGCAATGGTGGATACAATGAAGTGAATGCATGAGTAGATACCGAGTATGGATGATGTTAGCATTACACACTCCCTCTCGGTTGCCTAAATTTATACTAGAAATCATATGAGTTAATTATTATTTGTATTCTATTATGTTATATATTTATATTTCACTCTTTTTGTTTTGTGGGGGATCAAACACACAATCTTCCTATTTAATTTTTTATTAGTCATATACTTACAACAATAATGACAAAATATTTTTGTATATTGGAGTACCGCACAAGGAAAGGTAAAAATATATATGTTAAGTTGCATCCTCAAAGGACTAACAAGGTTGTCTCACACTAAGAAAATTTTCTCCGGAAACCTTATAAAAAGATCATCGGATGAACAAAACAACAATGCATCAGCCATATATCCTATTTAATATAGAATAAATCATGAAGCATTCAAATCAAAAAATCTAAAAAATGTTGCATGTTTTAAATTTATATCAAATATACAAATGCTCACAATCCATTCGGGTTTATTTGAACACTCATCATATATATTGATCGTTCTAAGGACATGTTTCTCAATTATTTCATCGATTCAACACATCAATTAATACATCGCACATCATAACTTAACAAGCCTTCTACCATCAGATTTTTGGGGTTAGGTAGCAGCAATGGGCTGTAAGAATTTGATCATTCATAAAACCGCATGAGAGGGGCGGACATTCGGCCAACAAATTAGCCATCAAGAAAACACATTGATGGAAAGTTAGCCATTAATTCAAGACATAATAACCTATAGCTAACAAAATAGTTCTCATTACAATATAGTTTATTACAAGAGAAGCCACTTCAAGATCCTAGCTCACCTTGTTCATGTATCTATAGAACCTTGAGTGTCATTGCTAACAACTTAGAATGTTGCCCAGTAAGTTGAAATTCATGGAAACAATCTCAAATGTAGTTAGGGATGATCTTGATACAAATTCATTTGCACTTATCTATCACATTCGGCTGCCCCCAAGTCTATCTCCTCTAATGTATAGATCCACTGCCGGGGCGGGGGGGGGGGTCTATGTAAATACTGATATATTGTGCATTAGGGTGCTCCGGGCACATGTTGAATTTCAAAATTGTTCAAACCTAGTTGCAGGCAATCCTCCCACCAAAAATTAACTGTGATGTCAGCATTAACACTTGTCTTGTGTTGTTCTTCCAATGTATTTGTGGATATCTTGGGAGGCGTGAGGTTGCGATACTAGCACTATCCACTCCTGGATACATGAGAAGAAGAAGGTAGTCTACGATAGTGAATCGGGGCACCTAAATATATAATTGAAAACATACCTTGCTCACAACCAAACAATTCAAAGTAATGAGTTGTAGCAACTTGGACTTACCTGAAACAAAACAACTCAGTCATATGAAAAATACTTTTATGATTTAAAAGATGCTTCAATGTTGACCGTGCTAGCTTCAGATTATTAGCCTTTTCATCATGGTGATCCATTTATGCATGAATGCTTGCGGTTCATGGGATGATTTACAAGACGCTTAGCAAGTGATTTTTCATAAACCATGAAGAACATTATATTCATTAGTTGTGAAGCACATATATAGTAAGATCAGATTCTTCGGCAACGTGATTTAATCAATGTGTGTAGCATTGAAATATCAAGAAATTTCCACATGAGATTAATTATTGAAATCACATCATGTAAGAAATAGTAGATCTACACACATGCACATCTAGTAGATTCGTAAGTCTAGCAAGAACTAGTGCAAACAAAGGGAGAAATAACACATACATGTTGACCGGACCGTTGTTGTTGTCGCCCATGGTATTGTCGAGGTAGTCGGTCATCGAAATGCGTAGAGGGATAAGACATCATTGTCGACTTGGAAGCAGACGAACAAAGGCGAGCAATCACGCCGAGCGCTCCCAAAAAGCTTATCGTCCATCTCCCGGTGTAGGAACTAAATGGATGGGAAGCCTAGAGAGCGTCGAACATGCACACATGTGTTGACATGTATCCAAACAGCTGGTGCACCGTGTAAATATTTTGTCTTTCACAAAACGAGTTTCTAACTCAAACTCAATCCATGGAACACATCACACGCGGGCGGTGGAAGAGGAGTGAGTGTGGACTCCTTCTCTTCTCATTCACTTAGTGAGAGTGGAATATGTCACATTATAATCTAATGCTTCAACTCTCTCCCTAGCCATGAAAGGACTAAATGTTGTCTTGCAAAGCTCCCAAGAACTACATGAGAATAATTATTGAAATCAACATAACATAAGCACTACCAGATAACATACATGTTTAGTAGATTTGTAAATCTAGCAAGAACTAGTGCAAACAAAGAGAGAAATAGCACATACACGTTGACCAGGCCATTGTTGTTGTCACCCATTGTGTTGTCGAGGTAGTCAGTAGCCAGATGCATAGAGGGAGAAGACGCATTGCCGGCTTGGAAGCAGACAAACAGAGACGAGCAGTCATGCAGAGCGCTCCTAAAAATCTTATCGCACGTCTCCCGGTGTAGGATCTAAACAGATGGGTGAGCATATAGAGCGTTGAACATGCACACACGTGTTTACTCGTATCCAAATAGCTGGTGCATAGTGTAATTTTTTTGTCTTCCACGAAACGAGATTCTAACTCGAATTCACGTTAGTGTGTGTGGACTCCTTCGCTCCTCACTCACTTAGTAAAAGTGGAATCACTCACCTTTTAGATGCTCTAGCTTTGTTCCGACTTCCGACTAGCAACGAAGGACTGAACTTTATTTCCCACAACTCCCAAGAATAGAGATGTGCCTTTAAGGTTTTAGAATTTATTAAACTACATATGCTGCCAACCCTGGGCTACAACCCATATAATCTAACACATAGTGTCATAAAAAACAAGCTAGACGATCGTTCACATCTCTTTCTATCGATCAGGCAAGCACATATGCTACTGTGGTACTACACGCGGAGAGTGCTAATTCGATCGAACTAATTGACACCCAATGGCCAATGTGGCCTAAAGCTAAATAAGTGAGAGGAGTTGCAAGGGGAAAAAGTATGTGATGTGGGCCTGTGTGAGTGCATGGAGATGGAGCACAATGTCCGCACATCATGCTATTAAGCCCATATATCTCCTCTAATCTTCATACTATCTTGGCCAGCATCCAGCCTGTTGAGCCCTTTTGCAGCCCATGGAAAGTATAACGTCGCAGCTGGCCTTTTTTGTAATTCTAAAAAAAAGGTATCCTTCTTTTTGATTTTTTTGTTCTATACATTTTTTGTGGTTTCTTTAACGTATTATTAGTATTACCTTGTAATGATATCTTTTTCTGCTATGTCAAAAAGAAAAACTTTTCTGCCAACTATACTTTGCCGTCAGCCATGGACATCTTTTCATCATTCACCTTTTCGTGTCGTACTTTCGATATAATGGTCAGCGTATAAATGTTTTTTGCAGTGTAATGTTTTACTTTTCCATATGAATCTCTTTAAAGTCGTGAGGCCATTTCACCTTCATATTAGCAACTGGTCTTCTCTTTGTCTGTCTCTTTTTAAAATGATCATTAGTATTTAGGTAAGACCATAATACATAGCTTCAATAAGTTTCTTCTAGAAGCTGACTTTAGTGGTACCATATTTCAGATTTTTAATTAAGCAATTATGGCCGTAAGTGTTCTTTACATTGCTAATGAATGGCGAATGATTTTTTTGGGTTTTTCTATGTCTATGCGGTTGTCTTCATGCCATGGTTTTTTTATTTTTATTTTGTGAACCGTGAACAAGTTGAAACAAATTATTACTTTTAGAAATGTCGACGGAAGAATGACGCATCTCCTAGAAATGTATGTGTACTTATCGATCCCTCCACCGACCTATTTATAACTTTTATTACTTTTAGGCCTGTTTGTACTATTGTTCATGATTATTAATAGATTGGTGGAATTTTCAAAAAAAAAACATAGTAAATCTTATCTATCTACTAATTTTCCTTGAGGTAGGTTAGTCAATACGTTTTCGTTCACCCGGAAATACGTTTTCGTAAATTCCCGTGTGCCCGTAGCCGCGCGTGCGCCACCAAGCGACGCGCCTCCCCTCCGCCGGCTACCCACGCTCCACCATCTCTTCCTTTTGTCCAGCCTCGATCGATCTCGCGAGCGCCGCCGCACGCAAACTCCCCCCATCGCAACCCCCTGGATGGATCTTCGTCCAACCTCGTTGTCTTCAACCTTGCGTGCCGTTCAAGACCCGCCCCACCCGCTCACCCTGCCACCGCCACCGCAGCGTCCCCGGCTCCCCACCCATGTCTCCCACATCCCCTACACCCGACGATTATGGCCTCGACCACCTTGCGCAATTGGGGGAGACGACGCGAAATCCACTACTCTGGACACCGGGTAGGTATTTTCACAGCTGGCCTCACTTGCCTAGCACTCCACTACTCCAGGATGCAGCTAATTTTGATGCGGAACTGCAGCAGAAGGTTGCTCCCCGCCATCATCGCTCCTTAGCTCTGGAGGCTCCCGAGTCCTGACTGGACGGCCCGGTTCCTGCCCGCCCATGTCAGAGCCGCAATGGCGACCAAAGGTTTTTATTTCTCAGAGTTCTTCAACCCCTCGAGTCAGCGAGTACCAGGAACAATTTGCTCTCCTGTATGTTTGACCTCGGCAGCAGCCGCCGTGACTCCCCGAGCATGACATGGACCGGGCGGAAGCTCTCGTATATTGAGGCCATGTCAAATAAGACCAACACCTTCCTCTGCTCCCAGGTTGCCCCCTTCCTTCTCCCCATTGTTTTATTTTATCAATGCATTAACTCACCAACGTCAAGTGTTTCACACAAAGCTTCTGAAGTTTGGATACTTTTTTAGTCTGCAAAAAGATCGTTTTTAAACATGAGACTATTTCTGATTTTATCAGTTGTTGAACAACTAACATCAATAAGACATCCAGAATTTGGCTCCTATGAGAGATTGCAAGACATTTCAGATAGTCTTTTGGTTCAATTGGTGTATGCAGTCCACAATGTGGGACGTTACAACATGTTGTCATAAAGTGCTAACAATCTTTGGTGGAGAAAAAAACGTATATGGAGCGAAGAAATATTCTGTTGGATGGAGGAAGTCCTTTCCAGTAGCATAGTGTTGCAATAACCTCAAAATATTTCCTTTCAAAAATAAAAATAACCTAAAAAATTGCTTGAATTTAAGAACTATTGCATCTTCTCACGTAATAGTCTTCGTAACCTCTCGAATTGTGTTGGAGGATATGCAAATGCCCCAGCTGGTGCCCCAAAAGTTACGCTAGAAAATGTTTCTTGGTTAAACTTTGACAGTTTTGTTGTTCTCTCATATCTAAGTTTTTTTCTATCTCCTTTAGCACTGAACATGAATGCATATAGACCATGGAAGTTTTGTTTCTTTTGTACATTTAACAGAAGTTATATTTGTTAACCAGTTTAGACTATCTGTAAGCTCCACTATGTTATATATCTCAGCTATGAGATTTTAGAGAATTTCAAAGACTAAGTTGACCTATCTGTTTGCCACATATAAGGACTTGAAATCATGTCAGGGTTAGATTTTTCCTTGGGCCTCCCTCAATTGATGAAGTGTTCGCGAAAAGAACTGGAATCTTCCAATGTGGATGATTGATTCGATTTCCCAACATTTTGTAGAAATATAGGTCCATATGGACAGATTGTGATCCCTGTATTCAGATCAGGAACTGATCGAGCAATAGTTCAATGCAAACATTCACTATTTTAAGCAAGAACGTATTATCTTTTTAAGATTGATACTTGTAAGAGAAAGCTAAACCATAAGAAAGCCCACAAACTACACATGATTTCTTACAGGAATACATGAATCTCAAGTGGTAAGAAGTCGCTCTTCAGACGCATATCTGTTGAAAACATTTTCGGTTTGGTTTGTTCCTTTGCTCACTGAGTCCCATTGTGCCACCCGGGACTGGTGATCCTCGCTAGCAGCCGCCCTCACCGTCGTGACTGCTCGAATCCTCCGCGAGCAGACACCCTCATATATTGAAGCCATTCTGTACAAACCAATACACTACTCGGCTCCCAGGTTGCCCCATTCCTTCTCATTATTTGATTTCATCAGCACATGAACTTACCCATGACAAGTGTTTGATACAATGCTTCATACAGATGGATACTTTTTTTAATCTGCTTGCAATGTAATTGCTAAAATGCTCTGCATCAAGATTTTTTTAACACGGGTCTGGCTCTGAATTTATCAATTGTTGGACAATTATCACCAAAACGAGGCATGTTTTGTTTGCAAACATTTTATATCATTTAGGAAAGACTTAACTGAAAGAAAAATATGATGGGTGCTCTACTCAAATCTGCTTGGGTAAATCTAACTGGTGGTCTTCTGTGGATATGGCCAACATGATCTGTGTTGGTGAGACAATTTTGTTCGTGCGTGGGATGGATCTTGGATTTTATTTTACCTTATTATGTTACCTCCTAACAACTAATTTTTAAATTCGATGATAGTCTTGTGCTTTTAATAAGTAATTTTTATACTCTATGATAGTCTCGTGCTTTTTACAAGTAATTTTTTACATTCTTTGATAGTATCGTGCTTCTACTACTTCAGCAAGGTCGGGAACTGGGATGCCACAATGGTATGGTGTTCATTTAACTAGGGTCAATATCTAACATCCTTACTATTAAAGGGGAGATGACAACACATGGAGCAGGTTGACACGTTGGGATGCAGGCATGCACCTGCCGTGTTTGTCCTCCACGACGCTGAATCCGGGCATGTGCGCCACCTAACGGCTCATCATTATTCCTCTCGTAGGTTTCCCGCCCCAAAAACCTTCTCAGTATCTTGGCCAGTTTGCACTATAGCAGTAAATTTTCGCAAGCTTGAGTGTTGTATGTTCTCATTAACATTTATTTATTTGTTGAGGTTGAAGTCAAAATACTATCCAGATAAAGGAATTGACAATGACAGATGGTCATATGACAAGCAAAATCATCCTTGGCGGTGTTCTGTAATCTCTAATTGAAGGTATTTATTGCATTTGCTCATAAAGATACTCTATTCTTAATCTATATATTGTTTCTAGAGCTGGTACCCTAAAATATACCGTGTCTTCGAGAGTTTGTTGTTATTTCCTTGTTCTTGTAGACTTTTCATATACAAATTTGCAGCATGTAACATTTTATCGTGGCATTATAAAGTAAAATGATGTGCATCATACTTCTGCCAGAATTAGTAATGGTGTTTTTCTTTGGTGGGTTGCATATTTCATTTTCGTATAGCTTATATTAGCTTTCACAAGCCATTTGGATAGAATTGCTCATATATGACATAAAAATGATTTGTATGTGCTAATATAGGGAGACCTACAGTGATGTCTGTCTCAAAGAGACCCATTGTGATATATAATACTCGGTCAATCTTCACATGTAGATTTTTGAGGCAAGTCAAGAATTTATACTGGTTGTGTTACTGAGTGTCGCATGTGATTGTCCTATTGAGCTGCATAATGCTGGGCTTAAATGATTAATCAGCTGGTTAGGACTGAACTAAAATTTTGAATACATTTTTCTAGGACAATTGTTCCTATTCTAAAAATATGTGGCAGTTCCATGGGGCTTGACTTCGACGACACAAGATGTTGTATGTTGCCGCACCAGTCTATACACTGCTGCTATCGTGATTCAAAGGCCCGGGGACGACATTTGATGATGTTGTATGATTTCTTGTCACAATGTATAGTTGAGGAATCATGTGTGATGCAGACTGTAGTACCGCTTGTCATTATTTGATGACTATACTCTTGCCTTTGTAATTTACTATTGATCATTTATTTAGTCATAAAAATTACCTGGTACATTGTCATCTTCACTAGGATTCTAAGATAACCATCTAAACCAGTTGAGTTTTATTGTCAAAATAAATATGTTTGGTCATTGGGGTGAATTGGCAGCATGCTGAGCCTTAAAACAACTTAGAAAAAAAATCATCCATTCTCAAAATATCAATTTTGTTTAACGTTTTGGTCCTCGAAATTTTAGATATGCAGGTGTTTTTCTCACTTTAATTTTTTGAGATATACACAATATTTCCATTTATTCACATCCATTGCTGTCACAGAGGTGATGCCTTTGGTCTCGTCAAATCATATAAGGAAGGACAAACATTTTGTTTACAATGTGTGCTACTTCCATTACATGTAAATGTAAGTATAATCCAGAGTTATGGGGTCAACTAGGACGATCTACCATAGTTGGAGAAAACACTGCCACATCGTGTTAGTGATATAATATGACGACATTGTTATAGTGGGATGATTGCAATATAAAATGGCAGGTAGGAATTAAATTCAAGGACCCGTGAACCCGTAGCAACGCACGGGCATTTGACTAGTTACACTAGAAAACACCCCACAGGAATCCATTGTTTCAACCAGGAGGATCTAATCTACGGTACTCCCTCTGTTTGGAATTATAGGTCCTACGCGCATACCTAGGTTGTTAATTTGATCAACAAAATATAACTTATATATCATAAAGTTATATTGTTATAAAATATAGCCTCTAAAATTTTTAATGGTATAATTTTTATGTTATATTATTTATATTTTGTTGTTTAAATTAGCAATTTAGTTATCCGCGAGGGACTTAATCTCAAATCGGAGGAAGTAAAGCAAACGAGGAAATTAAGCCTCAGCAAGTCACCGTACGCACGTAGCTAAGCTAGCAGGCGAAAATTTTCATAACCGTACCGGAGTCGAAACACGATCGAGTTTAAGTTTTGATTCGACGACTCCCATAGGGAACGTAACCCCACAAGCAGGGCCACAATTTAACGTGATGGCCGGCCGGATCGAATCATGAAGCCACGTCGGGGCCGACGACGTCGACGCCTAGCACGATGCGGTGGAGCTGTGCTAGAACTGAGCTGTTGGTCAGCGTTTTCTCCTCCCGCACGATGCGGTGGAGCTAGCTGTGCGGACAATGTCGACATCCCCGTGTGCTTCGTCAACAACGACACGGCGCAGAGCTATCGCCGGCGGCCGGAACAGTACACGCTTGGCGGCACAACATGGACGAATCTGGAGATGCGCCCCAGGAGCCCCCGGCCGTCTGCGAGGGTGGCGTCATCTGCTGGCAGCGCACCTGCGACGGCACCGAGCGGGTCATGCTCGAGCTGATAATGGATCTGGATGGCGGCCAATGGTCCGTCGCCTTGGTCCATCTCCCCAACGCGAGCCTCGACGACTTCGGCCTCTTGTTCGGCTGCGGCGACGACGGCAGACTGCGCCCTTTCTCCTTGGCCACGGCGCCGACGTGGTTCGAAACGAGCCCCGGCGGCGAGGTCCTCGCCACGTGGCGTCCCAGCGGCGAGATTGACCTGCGTATGGCCATCTCGGACGTACGTCATCGTCGGCGAAGAGGAGGAAGAGGACGACTCTGCAGACGACATCGTCGTCGGCGTCAAGCTGCTGTGGTACTGCGAGAAGAGCAACGTGATCGTCTTCAGCACGGCGGCCCTAGGCAGCTTCGCCTTGGATCTCGAGACCAAGCGTGCCCAGGCGCTCGGCAACATCTCGCGCTGCAAATCGGAAGTATGTGCGAGATATGGCTGCGTAGCGTGGAGGGCTTGCCCATATGAGATCGACTGTCCACCTCACTGGATCACTCCAAACCGAAAATTTTGGGACCAAGCATCATATATATATATATGCATGTGCCTACGGCCGGCCGGTTCAATTTTAATAGTACATAGCTAAGGGAAGACGGGTTATAAATGAGCTTTTTTTTTAGTTACGACTAAGATTTTTCGGTTACAAGTCAGACTGTAACTAAGATTTTTCAATTGCACCCCGGGTTACCACTCAGAATTTTCCAGCAAGTGTCAGGGCATTAGCGTCGTCATCATCGCAGTTCTTCTTAAAAGTGCTTAGTACGCGACGGTTCAAAGCTCTAGGAGCGTGATAGGACATCTTCGGTGGGCGCAGCTGTGGCGAGCTTTCATATTTTTATCGAGCTGTCATTGTCGGCGTTCTTTTCTTTTTTATTTCTCTTCTTTTCTTGTTTGGGTTTGTCTGTGTTGTGACCTCATCGGTTACATCGGTTCATTCCTATATTAAGACTGGTTCAAAGAACTTAATTGCAAAAGGGAATACAACTTAGATTTTGTTTTCAGTTGGACGTGAGGTTGCAATTGAAATATTTTCTGTTGCAAGTCAGGTTTGAACTAAGTTGTATGTGGGGTTGCAACTGATATTTTTTTAGTTGAAAGGGGATTTATGTTTTGATTCGTCGTAGATAAGAGTTGCTTGCAACTGTGATCTGGTTACATGAACTAGTTTTAATCTTTTGATTCTTTTTTTGTGTGCATCATATTTTGTTGTTGAGTAGCAGTTTTAGGAGTCATAAAATATACAAAAGTAGACCATAGGCTCAAACGGTCAGAATGCGACATCCAGCCATGTCCAAAAAAATGCCCATAGGCCATGCCATAAGGGAAAGCAGTAGGTATCCCATACGGGTGTCTACTATTGGTCTATCTGGTCTGGCCAGCGGGAGGCCCATGTAACAATCCGCTGCTGACGATGAAGCCCATGACGATTCAGGTCAGGTCAAGCCATGAAGAATTCGACTCCTTAGCGGATACGACAAGACTAGATAGAAAACTTTAGCGTTTCACCCTCGAACTTGTAATCGACTCGTACGTATCCCGAGAACCGGCCTCCCCATATAAAGGCTAGGAGGGAGCGATGAGGAGGGTAATCAATCTCTCACTTAAACACCCGCCAGATTCAATCTACGCACCATTGCTGTCTAGCGACCTTGTAAACCTTCGATTTCTCCATCAATCAAGAACAGACCTTGTACCCCCTTGCGCTGCAGTTCCTTCTTGGGTCTGGCCCGTTAGTCGCTAGGGTTAGGGTTCGGAGCTACCACCGAAGGACCTCGTCGACGGCGGGGATCGGAGTTAGGGTTATGGTGGTGGGTGCTCGCCGACGACCAGACTTAGGGTGGTGGGTGTAGGGTCGGGGGGACGGGGTAGAGGGATGGCTGGCTGGCCGGGACCTCTCCGATGACAGGGACGACTTGATTGTCCGTGGCGATGCCGGAGGAGGCGAGGTCAGGACCTCGTCGTAGACAGGGACGACTTGACTGTCCGTAGCTCGCCATAGCGTCGCTGGCGGAGGCGAGGAAGGGTTCTAACTATGGGTGTCGACGGGATAAGAACATGAGGAAGAAGGAGATGGTGCGTCGATGGGCCAGGCCCAGTACCATCCGCCTTCAAGTGGCGCGGGTGCGGCACACCACTGAAGGCGGCAACTAGCATTACCCGGCTTTGTTGGAGATATGCCCTAGAGGCAATAATAAATGTAGTTATTATTATATCTTTGTGTTTATGATAAATGTTTACTAGTATTAACCAGGAAACATTAATACTTGTGTGATTTGTAAACTAAATTAGAGTCCCTAGTAAAGCCTCTTCATAATAGTAGCTTGTTGGTTAATAGATGATTGTGGTTTCCCTATCATGAACATTGAGATGTTGTTAACAACAAGATCATATCATTAGGAGAATGGTATGATGGACATATTCCTATAGATAAACATAGCATAAAGATCAAGTCATTTTAATAGTTCAATTGCTATAAGCTTTCTGATACATAGTAACCTGATTCCTTCGACCATGAGATCATGCTAATCACCATCACCGGAAGGATGCTTTGATGATCAAACACCACATCATAACTGGATGGCTATAAAGGTGGCATTGAGTGTTCGGAAAGTATGGGTTGAGAAACATGGATCAAGAGTGGGATTTATCCATCCATATGACGGATAGATATACTCTGGGCCCTCTCGGTGGAATGTCATCCAATTGGCTTGCAAGCATGTGACTGGCTCACAAGGGATCACATAGCACGGGAACGAGAAAAGAGTACTTATCAGTAACGAGGTTGAACTAGGTATGCAGAGATACCGACGATCAAAACCTCGGATAAGTAAACTATCGTGAGACAAAGGGATATTGGTATCGTATGTAAGTGGTTCATTCGATCGCAAAGTTATCATAGAAATATGTGGGAGCCATATGAATTTCCAGATTCCTCTATTGGTTATTGATCGGAGAAGTGTCTCGATCATGTCCGCATAATTCACGAACCGTAGGGACACACACTTAAGGATTCGATGTTGTTGAGTAGTTATGGAATGATGAGTAAGAGACCGAATGTTGTTCAGAGTCTCGGATGGGATCCGGGATATCACGAGGAGATTCGGAATGGTCCGGAGAATAAGATTCATATAAGGAAAGTCTTGTTTCGGAGTTGGGGAATGATTCCGGTGTTTTCACCGGGAATGTTCTAGAAGGGTCCGGAAGGTCCGGCACTCCGGAGGGGAAGGGTACATTAATGGGTCATGACAATGTGGAATGGTTGCATCATGTACTAGGTAACATGGCTGGGCAAAATAAAGGGAGAAATCAAATCCTAGTTTGAAAGTCAAACGCCAATTTGAAAAAGTCAAACGACAATTTTGCTTGGTGGAGGGAGAGTAGGAAACCTACTTGGGGAGGAAGTCTACTCCCTCCACCCGCCGGACAAGGAGGCCGACTTGGGGGAGGACTCCCTCCTGCCAAGCCGCTCCCTCCCACCTATAAAAGGAGGGGCATGGCTGCCCCTCTCCCTCACACCCAACACACCCCAAAACCCTAACCCTAGCCGCCGGCCTCCTGCAAGTCGCCGCCGCCCTAGGGTTTCTCATAGCCGCTGACTTGGGGCTTCCCCAAGCCCTAGCCGCCGGCCAAGCTCCGCCCCTTGGTGCCCTCTAAACCCTAGATAGCCAAGGCCTCTCTCATAGTCCACCATACTCGCTCCGGCTTAAGGCGAAGCCCTGCGAGATCTCCCCTCTACTTTCGGTACCACGCCGTCGTGCTGCCGGAATCGCGAGGAGAGTGCTAAAACCTCCGCTGCCTTCTGGAACAAGGGAGAGGAAGGTCTTCATCGAGTACCGAACGTGTGACCGACTGCGGAAGCGCTGCCGGAACGCAGCGCCGGAAGGATCGTCTACGCGATCTTGAGATCGGCAAGAGTACGCCTACATCACCCATGAGAATCTGCTCTCGTTAACCGCTTTGGAATCTTCGAGGGTGAGTTCCTCTATCGACTCGTTGCTACAATCTAGTAGATAGATCTTGGCTTATTTGTTTGCATGCGGTAGAAATTTTTTGTTTTCCATGCTACGAACCCCTATAGTGGTATCAGAGTCGTGTCTATATGTAGATCTGTTGCACGAGTAGAACACAATGGTCATTATGGGCAGTGGTGATTTTATTATCAATTGCTTTTTGTGTACTTTGCATCTTGCGGTATGATGGGATGAAGCGGCCCGGGCTAACCTTACATGACATCGTTCATGATACTTGCTCCACGCTCAACATGCAACTTGTATTACATAAGTGGCTTTGCGGGTGTCTATCTCTCCCATTATAGTATAGATCCATTTTACAACGGGCACTTGATAGTTCAAGCATCAACATTGTGGTTCTTGTTCGTAAGTTAGAGTGACACTTATTGAAAGCCCCAAACCACGTAAAATATGCAAAGAAAATTAGAGGCGTCTAACATTGTTTTGCAGGGGGGTGCTGTGATGTGATATGGCCATGATTGTGATTATATTTGATGTATGCAATGTTCCTTATTGTAAGTTGGCAACCGGCAGGAGCCATATGGTTGTCTTTAAATTCTGTTAAGACTCGTGTGTCTATTCAAAGTAGTTGTAATAGTTGAAGCTGGTGGACGACAACCATGGAACGGCGCCATTGACCTTGACGCAATGCCGGTGATGATGGAGATCATGTTCGTGATTGAAGATGGAGATCGAAAGCACAAGAAGAAAGGCCATATCATATCACATATTATGAATTGCATGTGATGTTAATCCTTTATGCATCTTGTATTGCTTAGTTAACGACGGTAGCATTATAAGATGATCCCTCATGCACACAAATTTCAAGTTCCAAAGTGTTCGTCCTTAGTAAGCACCGTTGCTAAAGCTCGTTGTTTCGAAGCACCACGTGATGATCGGGTGTGTTAGATTCTGCGGGTGTATACAACGTGAGCAAGCCAGATTTGCTCATGCGGAAGCTAAGGTTTGATCTTGACGAGCCTAGCATGTACAGACATGGTCTCGGAACACGGATCACCGAAAGGTAAAGCATGAGTCATATAGTAGATATGATGAACATGTTGATTGTTTGCCATTGAAGCTACATCAACTCTCATGATGATCGGTTTTGATGTGGTGGATTTGGTTCATGTGATCACTAAAACAATGTGAGGGATATTGTTTTGAGTGGGAGTTCACCTAGATTAATTTAACTATTAATTAGAACTCAATTTGTCATAAACTTAGTCTAAACTATTGCAAATATGTTGTAGATCAATGGCGGCCCCTACCATCAATTTTAATGCGTTCCTAGAGAAAGAAAAGTTGAAAAACAATGGAAGCAACTTCGCGGATTGGTTCCTCAATTTGAGGATTGTCCTCAATGCTGGTAATTTGACCTATGTGTTGGATGCACCGCTGGGTGACCCACCTGCAGCTACTTCTACCGATGAAGTAAAGAATGTTTACCTCACTCGGAAGAATCAGTACTCCATAGTTTAGTGTGCTATCTTGTATGGTTTGGAATCGGAGCTTCAGAAAAGGTTTGAGAACCAAGACCCATATGATATTGTCCGTGAACTCAAAATTATTTTTGAGACTCACGCGGCAGTTGAGAGTTATGAGGCTTCTGAAAAGTTCTTTAACTGCAAGATGGAAGAGGGCAGCTCCGTCAGTGAGCATGTGCTTAAGATGTCTGGGCACGCAAACAAACTCCAAAGTTTGGGTATAGTGATTCCTAATGCTTTGAGGATTTACCGTGTTCTCCAATCACTGCCACCAAGTTACAAGAACTTTGTGATGAACTACAATATGCAAAACATGAACAAGACGTTGCCAGAACTCTTCTCCATGTTGAAATCCGCAGAAGTGGAGATCAAGAAAGAGCATCAAGTGTTGTTGGTCAATAAGACCACCAAATTCAAGAAAGGCAACTCTAAGCAAAAGGGAAACTTCAAGAAGGGTGGTAAGAAAGTTACCGCACCGACGAAGAAGACCAAGGCTGGACCAAATCCTGATACTGAGTGTTTTTACTGCAAGGGAGAAGGTCACTGGAAGCGGAATTGCCCAAAGTACTTGGCGGATTTGAAGAACGACAACATCAAGAAGAAAGGTATATCCGATATACATGTTATTGATGTGTATCTCACTAGTACTCGTAGTAGTGCCTGGGTATTTGATACTGGTTTGGTTGCTCATATTTGTAACTCGAAACAGGTACTGCAGAATAAACGGAAGCTAGCGAAGAACGAGGTGAAGATGCGCGTTGGAAATGGATCAAAGGTTGATGTGATCGCGGTCGGCACGCTACCTCTTCATCTACCATTGGGATTAGTTTTATACTTAAATAATTGTTATTTGGTGCCTGCGTTGAGCATGAACATTATATCTAGATCATGTTTGTTGCGAGACGGTTACTTGTTTAAGTCCGAGAATAATGGTTGTTCGATTTATATGAGTAATATGTTTTATGCACATGCACCTTTGATAGATGGTCTATTCTTATTGAATCTCGATAGTGGAAATACACATATTAATAACATTGAAGCTAAACGTTTGAAATTAAGCGATAACTCGACCTATATGTGGCACTGTCGTCTTGGTCATATTGGAGTGAAGCGTATGAAGAAACTCCATTCCGATGGACTTCTTGAATCACTTGATTTTGAATCACTTGAAAGATGCGAAGAATGTCTGATGGGTAAAATGACTAAGACTCCATTTTCTGGGATGATGGAGCGAGCTACAGACTTATTGGAAATCATACATACCGATGTGTGTGGACCAATGAGTGTAGGATCGCGCGGTGGTTATCGTTATGTTCTTACCTTCACGGATGACTTGAGTAGATATGGGTATATCTATTTCCTGAAACATAAGTCCGAAACTTTCGAGAAGATTAAGGAATTTCAAAGTGAGGTAGAGAATCAACGTAACAAGAAGATTAAATTTCTACGTTCTGGTCGTGGAGGTGAATATCTAAGTTACGAGTTTGGCGAGCATTTAAAGAAATGCAGAATACTTTCACAATTGACACCGCCGGGAACACCACAGCGTAATGGTGTGTCCGAACGTCGTAATCGAACTCTCTTAGATATGGTTCGTTCTATGATGTCACTTACAGATTTACCGCTATCGTTTTGGGGTTATGCATTAGAAACAGCCGCATTCACTTTAAATAGGGCACCATCTAAATCCGTTGAAATGACACCGTATGAATTATGGTTTGGGAAGAAACCTAAATTGTCGTTCCTTAAAGTTTGGGGTTGCGAAGCCTATGTAAAGAAGTTACATCCGGACAAGCTTGAACCCAAAGCAGAAAAATGCGTCTTCATAGGATACCCGCAGGAAACTATTGGGTATACCTTCTATCATAGATCCGAAGGCAAAATCTTCGTTGCTAAGAATGGATCCTTTCTAGAGAAGGAATTTCTCTCGAAAGAAGTGACTGGAAGGAAAGTAGAACTCGACGAGGTTGTTGAACCTTCTCTCGAACTTGTGAGTAGCGCAGCACCGGAAGTAGTTCCTGTGGTGCCTACACCAATAAGAGAGGAAGCTAATGATGATGATCATGAAACTTCGGTTGAAGTTGCTGCAGAGCCTCGCAGGTCAACGAGAACTCGTACCACTCCTGATTGGTATGATACCGTTATGAGTGTCATTGTTGGTGGACAACGCCGATGACCCTGCGACATATGAGGAAGCAATGATGAGCCCAGATTCCAATAAATGGCAAGATTCCATGAAATCCGAGATTGGATCCATGTACGAAAACCAAGTATGGACTTTGGTGGACTTATCGGATGGCCGGAAGGCTGTCGCGAACAAATGGATTTTCAAGAAGAAAACAGATGTTGATGGTAATGTTACTGTTTATAAAGCTCGAATTGTCGCAAAAGGGTTTCGACAAATTCAAGGAGTTGACTACGATGAGACTTTCTCACCAGTAGCGAAGCTAAAGTCTGTGAGGATTATGTTAGCAATCGCTGCATATTACGATTATGAGATATGGCAGATGGATGTCAAAACGGTGTTCCTCAATGGAGACATTGATGAAGAGTTGTATATGATGCAACCCAAAGGTTTTGTCGATCCTAAAGATGCTAACAAGGTATGCAAACTTCAACGGTCCATATATGGATTGAAGCAAGCATCCCGAAGTTGGAATCAACGTTTTGATAAGGTAATCAAAAGTTTTGGTTTTATACAAACTTATGGAGAAGCTTGTATTTACAAGAAAGTGAGTGGGATCTCTTTAGCATTCTTAATACTATATGTAGATGACATATTGTTGATTGGGAATGATGTAGACCTTCTTAATAGTGTCAAAGAATATTTGAATAATAGTTTTTCAATGAAAGATCTTGGCGAAGCAGCTTACATATTAGGCATAAAGATTTATAGAGATAGATCGAGACGCCTAATATCATTGTCACAAAGTACATATTTGGACAAAGTTCTAAAGAGATTTGGAATGGAAGATAGCAAGAAAGGGTTCTTGCCCATGTTGCCCAATACGACCTTGAGTAAAACTCAAAGTCCAGCAACGGCAGAAGATAGAGAAAGGATGAGTAAGACTCCCTATGCCTCAGCCATAGGATCTCTAATGTATGCCATGCTATGTACTAGACCCAACATTGCATATGCTGTTAGTTTGACTAGCAGATATCAAAGTGATCCAGGAGTGGATCATTGGACAACGGTCAAAAACATCCTTAAGTACTTGAGAAGAACTAAGGATATGGTTCTTTCTTATGGAGGTGATGAACAGCTCGTTGTTAATGGTTACACTGATGCTAGTTGGAACACCGATTCGGATGATTCTAAATCTCAATCTGGATACGTATTTGCTTTGAATGGTGCAGCAGTTAGCTGGAGGAGTGCAAAGCAAAGCGTTGTGGCGAGATCTTCAACTGAATCGGAATACATAGCTGCTTCGGAGGCTTCACAAGAAGCGATATGGATGAAGGAGTTCATAACAGAGCTCGGTGTGGTTCCAAGTGCGTTGGACCCAATGTCTATCTACTGTGATAACATGGGCGCCATAGCCAATGCGCAAGAACCAAGGTCACACAAGAAGTTGAAGCACATCAAGCTACGTTTTCACGCTATTCAAGAACATGTCCAAGATGGTGACATAAAGATTTCCAAAGTACACACAGATCTGAATGTGGCGGATCCGTTGACTAAACCTCTCCCGAGGGCAAAACATGACCAACACCAAACCGCCATGGGTGTTCGGTATATTACCATGTAATCTAGATTAGTTGACTCTAGTGCAAGTGGGAGACTGTTGGAGGTATGCCCTAGAGGCAATAATAAATGTAGTTATTATTATATCTTTGTGTTTATGATAAATGTTAACATTCATGCTATAATAGTATTAACCAGGAAACATTAATACTTGTGTGATTTGTAAACTAAATTAGAGTCCCTAGTAAAGCCTCTTCATAATACTAGCTTGTTGGTTAATAGATGATTGTGGTTTTCCTATCATGAACATTGAGATGTTGTTAACAACAAGATCATATCATTAGGAGAATGGTATGATGGACATATTCCTATAGATAAGCGTAGCACAAAGATCAAGTCATTTTAATAGTTCAATTGCTATAAGCTTTCTGATACATAGTAACCCGATTCCTTCGACCATGAGATCATGCTAATCACCATCACCGGAAGGATGCTTTGATGACATCAAACACCATACCGTAACTGGGTGGCTATAAAGGTGGCATTGAGTGTTCGGAAAGTATGGGTTGAGGAACATGGATCAAGAGTGGGATTTGTCCATCCATATGACGGATAGATATACTCTGGGCCCTCTCGGTGGAATGTCATCCAATTGGCGTGCAAGCATGTGACTGGCTCACAAGGGATCACATATCACGGGAACGAGAAAAGAGTACTTATCAGTAACGAGGTTGAACTAGGTATGCAGAGATACCGACAATCAAAACCTCGGATAAGTAAACTATCGTGAGACAAAGGGAAATTGGTATCGTATGTAAGTGGTTCATTCGATCGCAAAGTTATCGTAGAAATATGTGGGAGCCATATGAATTTCCAGATTCCTCTATTGGTTATTGATCGGAGAAGTGTCTCGATCATGTCCGCATAATTCACGAACCGTAGGGATACACACTTAAGGATTCGATGTTGTTAAGTAGTTATGAAATGATGAGTAAGAGACCAAATGTTGTTCGGAGTCTCGGATGGGATCCAGGATATCACGAGGAGATCCGGAATGGTCCGGAGAATAAGATTCATATAAGGAAAGTCCTGTTTCGGAGTTGGGGAATGATTTCGGTGTTTTCACCGGGAATGTTCTAGAAGGGTCCGGAAGGTTCGGCACTCCGGAGGGGAAGGGTACATGAATGTGTCATGACAATGTGGAATGGTTGCATCATGTACTAGGTAACATGGCTGGGCAAAATAAAGGGATAAATCAAATCCTAGTTTGAAAGTCAAACGCCAATTTGAAAAAGTCAAACGACAATTTTGCTTGGTGGAGGGAGAGTAGGAAACCTACTTGGGGAGGAAGTCTCCTCCCTCCACCCGCCGGCCAAGGAGGCCGACTTGGGGAAGGAATCCCTCCTCCCAAGCCGCGCCCTCCCACCTATAAAAGGAGGGGCAGGGCTGCCCCTCTCCCTCACACCCAACACACCCCAAAACCCTAACCCTAGCCGCCGGCCTCCTGCAAGTCGCCGCCGCCCTAGGGTTTCTCCTAGCCGCCGACTTGGGGCTTCCCCAAGCCCTAGCCGTCGGCCAAGCTCCGCCCCTTGGTGCCCTCTAAACCCTAGATCGCCAAGGCCTCTCTCATAGTCCACCATACTCGCTCCGGCTTAAGGCGAAGCCCTGCGAGATCTCCCCTCTACTTCCGGTACCACGCCGTCGTGCTGCCGGAATCGCGAGGAGAGTGCTACAACCTCTGCTACCTGCTGGAACAAGGGAGAGGAAGGTCTTCATCGAGTACTGAACGTGTGACCGATTGCGAAAGCGCTGCCGGAACGCAGCGCCGGAAGGATCGTCTGCGCGATCTTGAGATCGGCAAGAGTACGACTACATCACCCACGAGAATCTGCTCTCGTTAACCGCTTTGGAATCTTCGAGGGTGAGTTCCTCTATCGACTCGTTGCTATAATCTAGTAGATAGATCTTGGCTTGTTTGTTTGCATGCGGTAGAATTTTTTTATTTTCCATGCTACCTGTATAGACTATGCAGCTGATATAAGGCCCATAATAGCATCGCCCTATCCTCCGCCCTGATAAGGCCTTGTCCAGCTCCTCTGCTTTCCGGCAGCCCATGGAAGACATGAGCTCTACATACATTTCGCCATCAGCCCATGGCCACTTTGCTGGTGGAGTGTGTGCCGCTGTACATAGCCATCGACCTCGCTCCCAAAAAAACAAATAAGAACGTTGCCATCGATCGACATCGACCGTATCCCCATTGATTGGACGGCCGAGATACGGTCATCGCGTGACCAGGAGAATTATCTACGAGCAGGAGAAATGAACAGGAGAAAAATTAAATCGTCGCGGACTGTACGTGGACTGCGATGTCGAGCTAGCTGCTTGGCCGGCCTTTGACCATCCATTCCATTCCAATTGCAGTCGCTACTACCATTCCACTAGCTGGCTGGCTGGCTGGCTAGCTAGCTAGATAGCTTCATCAGCAACGCACGCATCCATCAGCTAGCAGCGACGCCATGATAAAATACGCCTTTTCTTAATCAATGTGCGGCTAGTCGTACATCAGTTTCAGAAGAAGAAAAAAGAGAGTTTGTCGCCACATGGATTTAAAAATCTACGTATAGTTTTTTAAATGTTTCTGCTGAAATTTGGTGAGTTTTTGGACTACTGGCCGATTAGATAAATTCTGAAAAAAAATTGGCCAACTTGTCCATGACAGTATATGACTGCTACGATGCTAAAATTTAGTTCCATGTTACTAGTGAAAGGAGAGTTTGAGTGTTACCACTCACTAATGTGTGAAAAGGAGAGCCTCGCGCACTCCTTCTCCGACGCCACCCGCCTCGCCTCGCCACGACGCGTGCACACCGTGGGTTGCGGGAATCTCGCTGAGCCGAGCTTTATTTTGCTGTTTGAAAAAATTAATCATGGATTAATTATGAGTTATTAACGGACGCGTTAATCAATCACGTGTTTCCAGTTTTAAGTATCGTGGGTTGTTACCGACTCAGACGTGGGTTGTGCCCCACGATCTCCCTAACCTGCACTATATAAGCGTCTGCGCTAAACCTAATCGGCGATCAATCCACACACGCGCCTACCTCCAGAACCTTGCGTCGCCGCCTTTGTCTTCCCCATCCCGACTTGCGGTGTGCACCGCAAATCGGGACAATAGGCCTTCGAAACCCCGCCTCTCTTGAACTTGTACAGATGAGGAACAATCAGGTTTTTGTGAAGCGCTCAAGCGCGACTACTAGCAACCACGACGTCGTTCAACAACGAGTTTCCGAATGACGACTTCTTCCCGGACATCACTAACCTCTTCCACAATCGCAACATGGGCGACAACGCTGTTGCGACCGTTGCGGCTGCTACTGTCGTCGCCGCTATGCACCCTACACTGTATGTGATCCTCAACTGTCTTTTTCAGATTCTGCTAAATTCTTTGTTTTAGCGTTTGGTGTAGATGTGATAGGTTTATCTTGTATAGATGTAATATGTTCATCTATTTTGTTGATCTGCATTATTGGTTTTAGTATTGTTTGTATAATCATACTTTATCAGTTTATTATTTAGATTAAATCATATGGATTATTGTTTATATTTTCAATAGTTTCTTTGTGCGCATATGGATTTGAGATATGGATGGAGAATAGAAACCGCTCCTTTTGAGGGGAATCAGCTGGTGCGGCCAGACGATCATTGGAATTTCAGTGGATTTTGGTCCTTATTCGTAGGATTAAATTCTTAGAAAAGAAATCCATTCATTCAAACTTTTTGCTAGATACTATTTCATCCGTCCTAAAAAAATCTCATATTTTTTAAATTCAAATATATCCATGTACTATTTAGTACTATATAGATTTATCTCTTCGACCCACGGAGGAAGCGTGTGTTTTGAGAATCTTGGGTCGAAGAGACCCGCATTGTGGAATGTGGATGGAAGGCAAGCAGCCATGTAATAATGTATTCGGACCAATACAATGCTAGTCGATCGTACACGTGATGACGTGAAAATATATAATATTGCACGGGGACCGATCGAGGAGAGCAGGTAGGGGGCCAGATGAACTGAACCTGGGAGGCGTGATCTTGCTCCGATCCGCTCGAGCCTAGCTAGCTTGCTCTAGCTGGTCGACCTGCCACGCACAGTTAAAATCCTTTTCCCCACCAAAAATAAAAACTGTACTTGATAGTTTTAAAATACTATAAGATGTTTTAGTTTGTAAATCAAATATATCTAAACTTTATTTAGTATATATATGTTTACTCAGGTTTGAAATAAATCTATACATTAAAATAAGTTTAAATAGTATTTTTTTACAAACCTAAAAAACATCATATATTTTAAAACTGAGGAAATACTTTTCTTTAAACGGGGAACTGTACTTGATACTGCTACTATGGTGAGTTTCAATTTCAAATGCCCAAGACTGTTCATGTTTCCATAAAAGAAAAAGGTTTTGAGATTTTTTGAACATTATTTCAGGAGTACGTAGCTGTCAGAGCCTCACACAGGGGATGCCCAGGTTCTCCTCACCCGAGCTCGGTGGGGCCCGCCTGAGCAAAGCGCACGTACGTGGCTGTCACGCTTTTGGTTATAGCTACGTTTTCGATTTCAGGGAGTACTAGCTGTACACCACGAGCTAAATACTACTCCTTTCGTTTTAAAATATAAGATGTTTTATATTTGTGAAAAAAATTATATAGCTAAATACTACCTCTTCGTTTTAAAATATAAGATGTTTTACATTTGTGAAGAAAATGTATATAGCTAAATACTACTCCCTTCGTTTTAAAATATAAGATGTTTTACATTTGTGAAGAAAATGTATATAGATTTATTTTAGTGCGTAGATTTATTCCAAACATGAGTGAACCTACATATTAAAAAAAGTATAGATACATTTGTTTCACAAAACTAAAACATCTTATATATTGAAACGGAGAGAGTACTAGGTACGTACTCGTGTACCTCCGGAATATAAAATCGAAAAACACAATACTCTCTTCGTCTGAAAATAAGCAATCTAAAAAATTAGATTGCTTATTTTACATTTGAATCTGGTAAATCTGAGTCACTTATTTCTAAACAAAGGGTAAATAAAATGAAAAACTTCAAATAAGGAACCCTAAGTTTGGATACATGTAGAGGTTGGATGTACGCATATGCGTGATTTTTGACATACCGGAACTCGAAATTATGTGGTTTACTCAAAATTAACAAAATATCTGAATAAACAGTAATAAGGAACCCGGAGTTTTAGATTTCTTATATAACTTAAGGTCATAAAGTTCTGTAACTTAAGAGTTTGGTAAGTAATCTCGGATCCATCGTCTGCTAGTCCTAGTTGACCCACTTCACTCCGAACAAAAGAGTGTGATACAATGGCATATTTAATCTTATTACAGAGATAAATTTCATTCTAAGGGTTGGTGAACGCCTGTTGGCTACCGCGGGGATTTACCGGTGTCGAGTTTGATAAAACTTTTAGTCGGTGAGCCCGCCACTATCCATGTTTACCCCTCTTTTTTTTTTTGAAGATTGAACGGGTGCAAAGCATCCGACATATATTGCTGCAAAGAAGCCGATGGAGTACAAGGAGGCAAAAAAGATAAAAATTACATAGAGGCCCAAGAAAATGCATTGAGGACCCTAAAAGAAACTAGAAAAAGCAATCCAGTCCCTGGTCTTCATCCTCCTCCAGATCGGCGACGAATCTCCAGAAACGACGGCCGTCCAAGCATAGGAAGCGACCGACGAGAGGAGCAGAGCAGCGCGGAGCGGCAGCCCTACTGCCATAGGGTCCGGCGAGATGACGGAGAGCCGCCAAAGAAACGCCGGAGAGAAGCTCTAGGAGTATCAACCGCCGCCACAGGCAAACCAGACCCGGCTCCCCTAGCCACCACCATGGTAGCCAGAGGAAGCTGGAGAGGGAACCTGCCTCGGCAAGGACAACACCAGCATCCAGAAGAGGAAGAGGAGGGACGACGCAGCACTGCGCAACCCCCTCGCCTCCACGGCCGGCCGGGAAAGAGAAGCCGCTGCACCACCCGCCACCACGCCCTTCTCCCCCGCCACCACGGCCGGCCAAGAAAGGCATCAAAGCTTCCACTCCCACTCCAGATGTCGGTTCCTAGACCCTTATTGAGAGCCTCCAGCAGCAGATCTTCCCCAAAGCTTCGTCCACCGGAGCACATGAGAGAGAAATCCTACCGGCATGCCCCAGATCTGGGTCAACGACCTGGGCAAAACTCCGGGACAGAGCCCGAAACCGCGACGAAGCCGCCGCAAGCCAACCTACCTACTATCCTAAACTACTCCGGCGCCTCCCCTCCGCCACCTCCGGCCGGCAACGTCGCCGGAGGGGCTCGGGATTGGCCCGGCCGCTTTCTTTTTCTCTCGGGGAACTGTTCACGGGAGAGGTGGGCGGCGCCCGCGGTAACAGGTACCCCCCTCTCTCTCTGCTTATTCATCAACTCGATGTGTGGAAAGTCCACTGTATACTACTCTCTTCATCCTAGAGTGTAAGTCATAATCTCATTTTCAGGTTGTCCCGTATATGAAGCAAATAAGGCACAATTTTGCATTAATTGGAGTTAATTAGCACATGCAGTCCGCACCTTCCTCTCCTCCACATGCAGCCCGCACCTTCCTCTCCCCTTCCACACCATGCATGCAGTAATTATGGGGCTGTTTTTATTGGATGTACCGGATACGAAGCATCACTGTCCGGCGTAATTAGTCACAATTTCAGCCCCAATCACGTTAAGCCTTGGGCCAAGATATTAGAGGATTGTGACTTACACTCTAGGACGTGGGGAGTACCTCCGTTTTAAGGCTTAAGGCGCACACGTTTTCCAAAACAAAGTTTGACTAAAAGAATTAAGCAACAAAATCTTGATTATATTGTACATAATTAGTACCGTTGGATTCATATTGAAAAATACTTTACAGTGATACTAGTTTTATACCAGAACTCTTTACGTATTTAGAGTAATTTTTGGTGAAAGAAAAAACACGCAAAACGAGGACGCCTTAAGCCCTGAAACAAGGGAGTAGTAAGCAACCCCTCATGTCACTAGAACTCCTATTCACTATTCATCTGTCTCAACGGCAAATATATTCTACTCTCTCTATCTTAAAATAGATATCTTAGGTTTGTTAAAATTTAGAAAAATTTAGACAATATTGATGGAGGGAGTAGATGTTCTCTGTCCCGCCTTGCGCAGCTCGCCAGCTATCCAGCTTTTGACAAGGGGGAAAAGAAAAGAAACCACGCGTCTGCGTCGCCTACGTGCATGGACCGTGACGTCGAGGGAGCTACCCACGGCCTTTGGCCAATGGCCACCCATCCATCCCATTTGCAGTCCGCTGGTTCGACGAGGCATCATATACCCATCAGCTACAGCCAGCAGTGACATGCGTTGCCAGTTGCCACTCGCTCATACTCCAGTAAAATAATGCTGCACGGTGACCGACCGAGCAGGGGGAGATGAACCGAACGAACCTGGCGAGAGTGACGGTCACACTCGCTCTGCTCTCTTGGGTCTTGGCCTAGTCTACCCAGCGATTTTTTTTACAAATATGATCCTTTACAATTCGTTATCGCTAGTAATACCTTTCTCGTGCCGCAAAAGCCAAAAATATCCTGATGGAAGGCTGAAAAGGTGATACGTGTCACCTCCCGCCCCAGGGAGTGGTAGGATGTTCCTCCCGCCATAGGGGATAACGAGATGTTTCTTCCGCCACTCCTAGCCAGCTAGATTCTTTTTTAGATTCGAAAAGAAAACAGAGCTAGATTTTCTGTCATCTTTTTTTTGTCAAGCCATGTCCAGTCCAGTTAGCGAGCAGCAGCAGTGGTGCACAGGTTTGTTCGTACGTGTGATCTTCCGCAGTTTTTTTTTAACTGCTCGGTCGCGATTTTGAATTACGTATGGTGTTATTTTTTCTGGGAAAGCCTTTTTAAACAAGTAATTTCTCTCTTTCAAAATATAAGATGTTTTAGTTTTGTAAAACAAATGTATCTACACTATTTTCAGTGTGTAGATTCACTCCGGTTTGAAATAAACCTACATACTAAAAATAGTCTAGATACATTTGTTTCACAAAGCTAAAATATTTTATACTCCATCCGATCCATATTACTTATCATTAAAATAAATATATCTAAACATGTTTTAGTGCTAGATACATTTATTTTAATAAGAAGTAATATGGATCGGATGGAGTATTTTGGAAAGGAGGGAGTATATTTTGGGAGGGGTTGGTGCGAGTGACGGAGCGCTCGCGTTGTAGGTACGCAGCTAGCTGTCGCAGAGGATAGGGATGTAAACGGATCGGATCGGATATTGCTATTATCATATCCTTTATCATATTTTTTTGGCGGATTCGGATCGGAGCGGATAATAGCCGGATGCGGATTCAAATTCGGATTATATCGGATTGCGGATATGGAGCGGATTCGGAGCGGGCTCGGATCGGATGAGGATAATTGAACAAATACATGTAGAAAAATAAAAATTTGTTTAGTTTATACAAAATAAGTGACAAAAAAGCATGCAACACTAGATATCAGTAGTATAAAAGTGCAAGATTGATAATAGCATAGTATAACATACATATGTAGCATGCATAACTAGCTGATACGCTAACTAGATTGTCCTGATATTGGGGTTGTGCTAATTTTATCGGATTATCCTATTTAAGTACCTCGGATAATCCGCATAAAATATCGGATTATCCTTATCCGTCGAATATCATCAATACCATATCCTCTACCATATCCGTCGGATATCCGCTCGACAAATATCCGCATCCTCATCCATATCCTCAGGATATCTAAAAATGCAAACCATATCCTTAAAAACGGACGCGGATGCGGATTCGGAGCGGAAATTATCCGTACAATTTACATCCCTAGCAGAGGATCCGGGTGATGGGAGCGGAGGAGGTCCAGGTTCTCCTCACCTCATCTTACGTTTTTATTTTATTTCAAGTAGCCGTACCATCAACAGCACTAAGCACTAGTTTTGCTTTCCCACATTGCCTACACTTCCCTCCTAAGACTGGTCCTAGTGGTGGTATTATACTACTAGTATCATGCATATGATACTAGTATATGATATTATGTCTCTAGTGCATTGTATCATATAGTAGTATCATAGTAATAGTATATTTATTGATTTGTAGAATCTCTATGTAAAATGTGTGTACAAGATTTACTTTTCATTATGATTTCTAGCTTTACGTGCTATGATACAGTATCTACCTATGATACACTAACCACCTCTCTCTTCATTAATTATGGCGCCACATCAGATTTTTGCCAAGTTGGCATGCATGATACACCTTATGATACTAGCACTAGGACCAGCCTAAGCATAGTTTTAAAAACCACCCGGTTCACTGGTTCAACTGAAAACAAAAAAAACTACGGGAATTACAAACTGTTTAAGCAAAAGAACACCTTCGTAAACTGCTAGGGTGTCCATCGAGAACACAGACACGCAGCCAGCAACTCAACCGGCGCTCGAGATGGCACGAGCAAACCAAGTAGTACATGGCCGAGCCATACATTACGAGGTTGTGTCGTCACCGAGCTCAATGCAAGAAGATCTTCACGGTCGAATCCTGGGAGGAGCGACATCGAGACGATCTCACATGTCTCCCGCGGCATACACACGGACGACATGCATGAAGATTGCAAAGAATAGCTCGAACAACAATTAATTCTCGGTTGATACTTAGCGTGGCAGCCAATTGAAAAGCTGCATCTAGAGAGGTGAGATTCGCAGACTGCTTTTGGAGGAGTAGAACAAGGAGTCGCCCGTCTCCTCGATATGATCTCTGGTGCAGGACATCAAAGCCTAGTAATTCAGCCCCTAACCATCACCACGATGGCCGGAGCAAATCAACAGCAGAGAAAGATCATGCGCCCAAACGACGGCATCTTGACGAGGACGAACCAAAATCGACAACCTTCTACTCCCCCCTTGCTCGCCGCCACGGCCGACAGGAGGAAGTAGAACGGTCGACCACTCCACACCCCTGCAACTCACCCACTGACACCATGGCCAGCTAGGTGAGGCTGGGAAGTCCCTCTCGTCCTCCTTGGAAGATGGAGGCAACCTGGCCCTTTATTCATGGAGTCACCGATGCCACCCTCCGCCATTAGCTCTGGCCACCGGAGCAACACGAGGAGGAGCTTGACCACTATCCAAGGGAAGATCTCGTCCCGAAAATCTCGCCTCCTACTCCCGGCATGTCCCCAAGCCGCAGCAGAAGGCCGCACCCAAAACCTACTGGACATACAGCTAACTCTGACTCCTCTCCGTTCTGTAACATCCCAGTATATAGGACCTAACGAAGGGTAGATTTATAAATATGAATTGTTGCATGCATTCATTTGTGAAAAAGTGGGTACAATTTTTGCCAAATAAAATAACCTAAGTGATCAAAGTTTCTTTCATACTTTGAGATTAGGTTTAGTCTTAAAGGATGATTGTTATAAACTTTGAGATGATCTTAAGGAGATATGTGTTTAAAATGAATTTGAATTTTAAACTTGATTATTTGAATTATAATTCAAATAATTTAGGTATAAGATTTGAATCTTAAATTCATTAAGAAATAAGTATTATAACTTAAATTTTATCCAATAACAATATGGAATATGAAATTTATTTCATATGATTAACATTTAAACAAGTTACAAAGAATGAAATCTACTGAAGTCATTCCAAACTTCATAATATATAAAAGAGTAAAGAATAAGAATATTCTTTATTAAAATAATATAATCTTTATTACAATTGAATAAAATAAAGATTACAAATATAGTAAAAGAAAAATTACAAAAGAATAAGAAAATTACAATAGAAAATCTACTAACTATCCTATATCTAAACCTACACTAAATCTTCATCTTTGTACCTACAAAACAAAGACAAAATGGAAACAAAATAAGATTAGTGTTAGTATATTTCTCTCAGATATGTCAGTGAAATGCACTTGACAAATTCATCAATGAGAAATGTTATAAAGGGGCAAGTTTCACCAATCTGAAAGGTTTCATCTTTCATCAATCCAAAACCAGAAGTCAAATAACAGCTAAAAAGGGGGCCAATTCACCAGCCAGGTAAATGTAATCTGGTAATAGTAACTTCAAATTTTTTGAACCTATCCACATGTGCATAGCAGACACACAAGATGGACACACACCAGCATGCATGTGGTGTTGTCAAGCTCACAAGCATAGTCAATATCACAAAACCACAGCACAGCCGTGGAGGAGCACATCAGTGCATCTCTCCACTACACATCACACAAGAACAACCAGGATAGACAGCAAGAACAGCAGCCACACCAGACCAACCCAGATCAACCAAACACCACCAAGATGGTGACATAAGGAGGGGAATGCATCTGGTGGACATCAAGGTCAAGCCCAGAAGCTAAGAGGAGTAGGCAAGCTCAAGGAAAAGCTCAGGAGCCCAGCAAAAGCAGATCAAGATCAAGATCAATATCTAGATCATCATCAATCTACTACACCAACACCAAATTCTGTGGTGAGTTTCATAAAACCTTCACATAATCTAATCATCTTATTCAGAGAAAGCATGTGTTGTTTTATAAAACAAACCCTCAGAAAGCACCCAAGTGGGGTGAATCCATCATATGGATTTCTTTTAAGCTCTAAATGCAAACAACAAAATACCAAGATCCAACCAGAGCTCAGAGCAACATCCTTGCTCTGTTTGTCAAACTATATTCTACAATTTAATCATACATATACCTATGATATATTTCTAGGCACATCCCTAAAAGAAGGGTAGCACCTTAGAAATAAATCTTTGGATCCATAGATTGATCAAGCTCACTATCAATTTTTTCCAAGCTTTGATTCAGTAAGAATAGCCGGTACCACTACCAGGACTATCTAGATAAACCAATTAGATAAGATTTGAATCCCTAAGCCTTAGACCAACGTCATTGGTCTTAGGGAATTCAGATAAGAGCATCTATATTTATCTTTCAAAGCCAAGATGGTATTAAGTATAAACTAACCAAATCCATGGTTTAGAATCAAACTTGTGTGCCATACATGATGGTGTCACAAGAACAATCCAATATGAATCAGGAAAAGCAGTAAATCATCATAGATTCATAAAATCAACTAACTAATCATTTTCCTGTTAAAAAAACAGGAATCATAACTAGGATATCCCTATAATACACTTCACTATTTGAGATCATGATGACCTCAAACCACATGTTAATTTCCAAGCTAACAGCACTAAGACAGTAGTTGTATCTTATCATAATCATGACCATGAATCAAATAAACCATGGAAAGCTATCAGATCATTAGCTTAACCAAGCATGTTTCCCAAACAACAATATCATCTTAATCAGATGCAATCTAAGCATCAAATCATCTAGCAAGCCATCAGGAACATCATCTATTTTTTTAAGCAACAAGCTTCAGGCCAATAAACATTTAGCATGTATATAGACCATCCAAACATGAATCAATTCATCCAGTACTTGAACAAGCACATAGCAGGAACCCTAAATGGATGATCATCTTAATCTGAATCAGACAGTAGCAAGAGAGGACACAGCTAACATCTAGCATCGAATTAGCAAGCACAGAAAGCACCAGGGGGAAGGAACCAAACTCACCGTAGGTCCTCGCTGAAGAAATAGAAGAGGAAGCAGAGGGGCCGACGACCATGGCGACACGGGGAGCACCCCAGAGGGGGCGCTGCAAACCGCACGGCGCCACGGCAACGACATTGATCACACCTGGAGGAGCAGAGCATCACCTCGACGCACGACGACCACGGCAGCACTTGAATCCATGCCAATCCCCAAACCCTAGGGTTCGGGACGGCATCGATCCATCGCAAGAGAGCCCTAGGATCAAATCCAATTGGATAGAATGAACGAGCGTTGTCGACAACTCCAAATCGCACCACGGCGACGGCCAAAACGGCCGACGACGGCGGGAATCGATGGTGGCGGCATCATCGGCCGTGGGGTCGGGTCAGAGAAGGAGAGGATAGGGTCGAGGGAGAGTGATGTTGGAGATATGCCCTAGAGGCAATAATAAATGTGGTTATTATTATATCTTTGTGTTTATGATAAATGTTTACATTCATGCTATAATAGTATTAACAAGGAAACATTGATACTTGTGTGATTTGTAAACTTAATTTAAAGTCCCTAGTATAGCCTCTATACTTCACTAGCTTGTTGGTTGATAGATGATTGTGGTTTCCCTATCATGAACATTGAGATGTTATCAACAACAAGATCATATCGTTAGGAGAATGATATGGTGGACATACTCCTATAGATAAGCGTAGCATAAAGATCAAGTCATTTCAATAGTTCAATTGCTATATGCTTTCTGATACATAGTAACCTAATTCCTTCGACCATGAGATCATGCATATCACCTTTACCGGATGGATGCTTTGATGAAATCAAACACCACACCGTAACTGGGTGGTTATAAAGGTGGCATTGAGTGTTCGGAAAGTATTTGTTGAGACACATGGATCAAGAGTGGGATTTGTCCATCCACATGACGGATAGATATACTCTGGGCCCTCTCGGTGGAATGTCATCCAATTAGCTTGCAAGCATGTGACTTGGTCACAAGGGATCACATATCACGGGAACGAGAAAAGAGTACTTATCAGTAACGAGGTTGAACTAGGTATGCAGAGATACCGACGATCATAACCTCGGATAAGTAACATATCGTGAGACAAAGGGAAATTGGTATCGTATGTAAGTGGTTCATTCGATCGCAAAGTAATCGTAGAAATATGTGGGAGCCATATGAATTTCCAGATTCCTCTATTGGTTATTGTTCGGAGAAGTGTCTCGATCATGTCCGCATAATTCACGAACCGTAGGGAGACACACTTAAGGATTTGACGTTGTTTGAGTAGTTATGGTATTATGAGAAAGAGACCGAATGTTGTTCGGAGTCTCGGATGGGATCCGGGATATCACGAGGTGATCCGGAATGGTCCGGAGAATAAGATTCATATAAGGAAAGTCCCGTTTCGGAGTTGCGGAATGATTCCGGTGTTTTCATCGGGAATGTTCTAGAAGGTTCCGGATTGTCCGGCACTCCGGGGGGGAAGGGGTACATGAATGTGTCATTACATATTGGAATGATTGCATCATGTACTAAGTGTTCTTGCTGTCCCAAATAAAGGATTAAATTGAATCCTAAAATAGAAAAGTCAAATGTCCAGTTTGAAAGTCAAACGGCCAAAACAAGAAACTGTGGGAAACAAGCAAGAGGAGTTGGAACCAACTTGGAGGAGGAGTCCCACTCCTCCAAGCCGGCGGCCAGCCCTAGGCCGAGTTGGGGAGGGACTCCCTCCCTCCCTGGCGCGCCAAGGCCCCTCCACCTATAAAAGGAGGGGCAGGCCTCCTCCTCTAGACACACAACTTTCTACCTCTAATCTCCGGTTTAGAGCCGTTTTGGTTTAGAGCTTATAATTGCTTTAGCCAACGGTTTAGAGCCTTCTAATTGGTTTAGAGCCTTCTAATTGGTGTGTCTAATTACTAGACAACTAATAGCCTCTCTCATAAGCTCCACCATACTCGCACCGGCTTAAGGCGAAGCCCTGCGGGATTTCCCCTCTACTTCCGGTACCACGCCGTTGTGCTGCCGGAATCGCGAGGAGAGTGCTACAACCTCCGCTGCCTGCTGGAACAAGGGAGAGGAAGGTCTTCGTCGAGTACCGAACGTGTGACCGACTGCGGGAGCGCTGCCGGAACGTGGCGCCGGAAGGATCGTCTACACGATCTTGAGATCGGAAAGAGTACGACTACATCACCCACGAGAATCCGCTCTCGTTAAACGCTTTGGAATCTTCGAGGGTAAGTTATACCATCGACTCATTGCTACAATCTAGTAGATAGATCTTGGCTTGTTTGTTTGTATGCGATAGAAAATTTTTGTTTTCCATGCTACGAACCCCTACAGTGGTATCAGAGCCGTGTCTATATGTAGATCTGTTGCACGAGTAGAACACAATGGTCATTGTGGGCGTTGATGCTTTTATTGTCGATTGCTTCTTGTGTACTTTGCATCTTGCGGTATGTTGGGATGAAGCGGCCCGGGCTAACCTTACATGACATCGTTCATGAGACTTGCTCCACGCTTGACATGCAACTTGTATTGCATAAGTGGCTTTGCGGGTGCATGTTTCTCCTAGCATAGTAAAGATCCAATACACAACGGGTCTTGTGTCAACGTTGTGGTTCATGTTCGTAAGTTAGAACGACACTTATTGAAAGCCCCAAACCACGTAAAATATGCAAAGAAAGTAGAGGCGTCTAACTTTGTTTTGCAGGGGTGTGCAGTGATGTGATATGGCCATGATTGTGATTATATTTGATGTATGCAATGTTCCTTATTGTAAGTCGGCAACCGGCAGGAGCCATATGGTTGTCTTTAATTTATGTTAAGACCCGCATGTCTATTCAAAGTAGTTGTAATAGTTGAAGCCGGTGGACGACAACCATGGAGAGGCGTCATTGACCTTGATGCAATGCCGGTGATGATGGAGATCATGTTCGTGCTTGAAGATGGAGATCAAAGCACAAAGAAGAAAGGCCATATCATATCACATATATATTGAATTGCATGTGATGTTAATCCTTTATGCATCTTGTATTGCTTAGTAGACGACGGTAGCATTATAAGATGATCCCTCATGCACATGAATTTCAAGTCATAAAGTGTTCACCCTTAGTTAGCACCGTTGCTAAAGCTTGTTGTTTCGAAGCACCACGTGATGATCGGGTGTGTTAGATTCCGCAAGTGTATACAACGTGGGCAAGCCAGATTTGCTCATGCGGAAACTAAGGTTTGATCTTGACGAGCCTAGCATGTACAGACATGGTCTCGGAACACGGATCACCGAAAGGTAAAGCATGAATCATATAGTAGATATGATGAACATGACGATTGTTCGCCATTGAAACTATATCAACTCTCGTGATGATCGGTGTTGATGTGGTGGATTTGGTTCGTGTGATCACTAAAACAATGTGAGGGATGTTGTTTTGAGTGGGAGTTCACCTAGTTTAATTACATTAATTAATTTGAACTCAATTTATCATAAACTTAGTCTAAATTATTGCAAATATGTTGTAGATCAATGGCAGCCCCTACCATCAATTTTAATGCGTTCCTAGAGAAAGAAAAGTTGAAAAACAATGGAAGCAACTTCGCGGATTGGTTCCGCAATTTGAGGATTGTCCTCACAGCTGGTAATTTGACCTATGTGCTGGATGCACCGCTGGGTGACCCACCTGCAGCTGATGCTCCCGATGAAGTAAAGAATGTTTACCTCGCTCGGAAGAATCAGTACTCCATAGTTCAGTGTGCTATCTTGTATGGTTTGGAATCGGAGCTTCAGAAAAGGTTTGAGGATTCAGACCCATATGATATTGTCGAGGATCTCAAATTGATTTTTGAGACTCATGCGGCAATTGAAAGCTATGAAGCTTTTGAAAAGTTCTTTAACTGCAAGATGGAAGAAGGCAGCTCCGTCAGTGAGCATGTGCTTAAGATGTCAGGGCACGCAAACAAACTTCAAAGCTTGGGTATAGTGATTCCTAATGCTTTGGGGATTTACCGTGTCCTCCAATCACTACCACCAAGTTACAAGAACTTTGTGATGAACTACAACATGCAGAACATGAACAAGACGTTGCCAGAACTCTTTGCCATGTTGAAATCTGCAGAAGTGGAGATCAAGAAAGAGCACCAAGTGTTGTTGGTCAATAAGACCACCAAATTCAAGAAAGGCAAGTCTAAGCAAAAGGGACACTTCAAGAAGGGTGGTAAGAAAGTTACCACGCCGACGAAGGAGACCAAGGCTGGACCTAAGCCTGATACTGAGTGCTTTTACTGCAAGGGAGAAGGTCACTGGAAGCGGAATTGCCCAAAGTACTTGGCGGATTTGAAGAACGGCAACATCAAGAAGAAAGGTATATCTGATATACATGTTATTGATGTGTATCTCACTAGTACTCGTAGTAGTGCCTGGGTATTTGATACTGGTTCGGTTGCTCATATTTGTAACTCGAAACAGGTGCTGCAGAATAAACGGAAGCTAGCGAAGAACGAGGTGACGATGCGCGTGGGAAACGGATCAAAGGTTGATGTGATCGCGGTCGGCACGCTACCCCTTCATCTACCATCGGGATTAGTTTTATACTTAAATAATTGTTATTTGGTGCCTGCGTTGAGCATGAACATTATATCGGGATCTTGTTTATTGCGAGACGATTACTTGTTTAAATCCGAGAATAATGGTTGTTCTATTTATATGAGTAATATGTTTTATGCACATGCACCTTTGATAGATGGTCTATTCTTATTGAATCTCGATAGTGGAAATACACATATCAACAACATTGAGGCTAAACGATTGAAATCAAGCGATAATTCGACCTATATGTGGCACTGTCGTCTTGGTCACATCGGAGTGAAACGTATGAAGAAACTCCATTCCGATGGACTTCTTGAATCACTTGATTTTGAATCACTTGAAAGATGCGAAGCATGTCTGATGGGAAAAATGACTAAGACTCCATTTTCTGGTATAATGGAGCGAGCTACAGACTTATTGGAAATCATACATACCGATGTGTGTGGTCCAATGAGTGTAGCATCGCGCAGTGGTTATCGTTATGTTCTTACCTTCACGGATGACTTGAGTAGATATGGGTATATCTATTTCATGAAACATAAGTCCTAAACTTTCGAGAAGTTTAAGGAGTTTCAAAGTGAGGTAGAGAATCAACGTAACAAGAAGATTAAACTTCTACGTTCTGATCGTGGAGGTGAATATCTAAGTTACGAGTTTGGCGAGCATTTGAAGAAATGCGGAATACTTTCACAATTGACACCGCCGGGAACACCACAGCGTAATGGTGTGTCCGAACGTCGTAATCGAACTCTCTTAGATATGGTTCGTTCTATGATGTCACTTACAGATTTACCGCTATCATTTTGGGGTTATACATTAGAAACAGCCGCATTCACTTTAAATAGGGCACCTTCTAAATCCGTTGAAACGACACCGTATGAATTATGGTTTGGGAAGAAACCTAAATTGTCGTTCCTTAAAGTTTGGGGATGCGAAGCCTATGTAAAGAAGTTACAGCCGGACAAGCTTGAACCCAAAGCGGAAAAATGCGTCTTCATAGGATACCCGAAGGAAACTATTGGGTATACCTTCTATCATAGATCCGAAGGCAAAATCTTCGTTGCCAAGAATGGATCCTTTCTAGAGAAGGAATTTCTCTCGAAAGAATTGACTGGAAGGAAAGTAGAACTCGACGAGGTTGTCGAACCTTCTCTCGAAATTGCGAGTAGCGCAGCACCGGAAGAAGTTCCTGTGGTGCCTGCACCAATAAGAGAGGAAGCTAATGATGGAGATCATGAAACTTTGGTTGAAGTTGCTACAGAGCCTCGGAGGTCAACGAGAACTCGTACCACTCCAGATTGGTATGATTCCGTTATGAATGTCATGGTGGTGGACAACACCAATGACCCCGAGACATATGAGGAAGCGATGATGAGCCCAGATTCCAATAAATGGCAAGAAGCCATGAAATCCGAGATTGGATCCATGTACGAAAACCAAGTATGGACTTTGGTGGACTTACCAGATGGCCGAAAGGCTGTCGAGAACAAATGGATTTTCAAGAAGAAAACAGATGCTGATGGTAATGTTACTGTCTATAAAGCTCGACTTGTCGCAAAAGGGTTTCGACAAATTCAAGGAGTTGACTACGATGAGACTTTCTCACCGGTAGCGAAGCTAAAGTCTGTGAGGATTATATTAGCAATCGCTGCATATTATGATTATGAGATATGGCAGATGGATGTCAAAACATCATTCCTCAATGGAGACATTGATGAAGAGTTGTATATGATGCAACCCAAAGGTTTTGTCGATCCTAAAGATGCTAACAAGGTATGCAAACTTCAACGGTCCATCTATGGATTGAAGCAAGCATCCCGAAGTTGGAATCAACGTTTTGATAAGGTAATCAAAAGTTTTGGTTTTATACAAACTTATGGAGAAGCTTGTATTTACAAGAAAGTGAGTGGGAGCTCTGTAGCATTCTTAATACTATATGTGGATGACATATTGTTGATTGGGAATGATGTAGACCTTCTTAATAGTGTCAAGGAATATTTGAATAATAGTTTTTCAATGAAGGATCTTGGCGAAGCAGCTTACATATTAGGCATAAAGATTTATAGAGATAGATCGAAACGCCAAATATCATTGTCACAGAGTACATATTTGGACAAAGTTCTAAAGAGATTTGGAATGGAAGAAAGCAAGAAAGGGTTCTTGCCCATGTTGCCCAATACGACCTTGAGTAAAACTCAAAGTCCGACATCGGCAGAAGATAGAGAAAGGATGAGTAAGACTCCCTATGCCTCAGCCATAGGATCTCTAATGTATGCCATGCTATGTACTAGACCCGACATTGCATATGCTGTTAGTTTAACTAGCAGATATCAAAGTGATCCAGGAGTGGATCATTGGACAGCGGTCAAAAACATCCTTAAGTACTTGAGAAGAACTAAGGATATGGTTCTTTCTTATGGAGGTGATGAACAGCTCGTTGTTAATGGTTACACCGATGCTAGTTGGAACACAGATCCGGATGATTCTAAATCGCAATCCGGATACGTATTTATTTTGAATGGTGCAGCAGTTAGCTGGAGGAGTGCAAAGCAAAGCGTTGTGGCGAGATCTTCAACTGAATCGGAATACATGGCTGCTTCGGAGGCTTCACAAGAAGCGATATGGATGAAAGAGTTCATTACAGAGCTGGGTGTGGTTCCTAGTGCGCTGGACCCAATGTCTATCTACTGTGATAACATGGGCGCCATAGCCAATGCGCAAGAACCAAGGTCACACAAGAAGCTGAAGCATATCAAGCTGCGTTTTCACGCTATTCGAGAACATATCCAGGATGGGGATATAAAGATTTGCAAAGTACACACAGATCTGAATGTGGCGGATCCGTTGACTAAACCTCTCCCGAGGGCAAAACATGACCAACACCAAACTGCCATGGGTGTTCGGTATATTACCATGTAATCTAGATTAGATGACTCTAGTGCAAGTGGGAGACTGTTGGAGATATGCCCTAGAGGCAATAATAAATGTGGTTATTATTATATCTTTGTGTTTATGATAAATGTTTACATTCATGCTATAATAGTATTAACAAGGAAACATTGATACTTGTGTGATTTGTAAACTTAATTTAAAGTCCCTAGTATAGCCTCTATACTTCACTAGCTTGTTGGTTGATAGATGATTGTGGTTTCCCTATCATGAACATTGAGATGTTATCAACAACAAGATCATATCGTTAGGAGAATGATATGGTGGACATACTCCTATAGATAAGCGTAGCATAAAGATCAAGTCATTTCAATAGTTCAATTGCTATATGCTTTCTGATACATAGTAACCTAATTCCTTCGACCATGAGATCATGCATATCACCTTTACCGGATGGATGCTTTGATGACATCAAACACCACACCGTAACTGGGTGGTTATAAAGGTGGCATTGAGTGTTCGGAAAGTATTTGTTGAGACACATGGATCAAGAGTGGGATTTGTCCATCCACATGACGGATAGATATACTCTGGGCCCTCTCGGTGGAATGTCATCCAATTAGCTTGCAAGCATGTGACTTGGTCACAAGGGATCACATATCACGGGAACGAGAAAAGAGTACTTATCAGTAACGAGGTTGAACTAGGTATGCAGAGATACCGACGATCATAACCTCGGATAAGTAACATATCGTGAGACAAAGGGAAATTGGTATCGTATGTAAGTGGTTCATTCGATCGCAAAGTAATCGTAGAAATATGTGGGAGCCATATGAATTTCCAAATTCCTCTATTGGTTATTGTTCGGAGAAGTGTCTCGATCATGTCCGCATAATTCACGAACCGTAGGGAGACACACTTAAGGATTCGACGTTGTTTGAGTAGTTATGGTATTATGAGAAAGAGACCGAATGTTGTTCGGAGTCTCGGATGGGATCCGGGATATCACGAGGTGATCCGGAATGGTCCGGAGAATAAGATTCATATAAGGAAAGTCCTGTTTCGGAGTTGCGGAATGATTCCGGTGTTTTCATCGGGAATGTTCTAGAAGGTTCCGGATTGTCCGGCACTCCGGGGGGGAAGGGGTACATGAATGTGTCATTACTTATTGGAATGATTGCATCATGTACTAAGTGTTCTTGCTGTCCCAAATAAAGGATTAAATTGAATCCTAAAACAGAAAAGTCAAATGTCCAGTTTGAAAGTCAAACTGCCAAAACAAGAAACTGTGGGAAACAAGCAAGAGGAGTTGGAATCAACCTGGAGGAGGAGTAGGACTCCTCCAGGCCGGCGCCCAGCCCAAGGCCGAGTTGGGGAGGGACTCCCTCCCTCCCCTGGCGCGCCAAGACCCCCCTCCCATAAAAGGAGGGGCAGGGCTCCTCCTAGAGACACACAACTTTCACCTCTAGATCTCCGGTTTAGAGTCGTTTTGGATTAGAGCTTCTAATTGCTTTAGCCAACGGTTTAGAGCCTTCTAATTGGTTTAGAGCCTTCTAATTGGTGTGTCTAATTACTAGACCACTAATAGCCTCTCTCATAAGCTCCACCATACTCGCACCGGCTTAAGGCGAAGCCCTACGGGATTTCCCCTCTACTTCCGGTACCACGCCGTTGTGCTGCCGAAATCGCGAGGAGAGTGCTACAACCTCCGCTGCCTGCTGGAACAAGGGAGAGGAAGGTCTTCGTCGAGTACCGAACGTGTGACCGACTGCGGGAGCGCTGCCGGAACGTGGCGCCGGAAGGATCGTCTACACGATCTTGAGATCGGAAAGAGTACGACTACATCACCCACGAGAATCCGCTCTCGTTAAACGCTTTGGAATCTTCGAGGGTAAGTTATACCATCGACTCGTTGCTACAATCTAGTAGATAGATCTTGGCTTGTTTGTTTGTATGCGATAGAAAATTTTTGTTTTCCATGCTACGAACCCCTACAAGTGAGAGGCAGAGAGTTTGGGCTGGGTGGGCCAAAACCCTTCGGGTGATATTTTGACCCTGCCCTATTGGGCCACCCTGGCCTAATAAGCCCAAGGGGCCAACCCAGGTTGTTTAATAAACGATTTTGATCAATTGGAAAAGACCAAAATACCCCTGACCTCAATAAAATTCTAGAAAATAAAATAAAAGTCCAAAAATTATAAATAAAATAATTTTGGATTCACAATAATCCACTTTGTCCAAATAAAATAAGATATAAAATCTTAGACATTTGAATTTTTATAAGAATTTTGTAATTTATATATTCTTTATGGAATTTTACAAAATTATTGAAAGGTGATAAAAATAAATAAAAATCACTTTCCTTATACATTAGTATTTTTGAAAAATACTAAATAAATATTTAGTAATAAATTTAATGTATAATTAATAATTCCTAAAAGAATTATTAAATCAATAAAAATCAAATAAAAAGAGAAATAAAATAAAATAATTCAATATATGCAATAAATATAAAAAATATTTATAAATGCTTTATTAAAATGCACTTTATATGGGGAAAATGCATATAGAATTAAATAATGCATTACATTACTTGCATACTCATGTTGCTTCTTTAAATATTGTCCTTACCGGGCAATAATGATGTTTTTGTAGAACTAGAAGCTCAAGGTCCAGTGCAAGCATCAGACTTCACTACCTTGCCATCACAAGGCAAGTTCATCACTTGCTCATGTCCTTTGAAGAGTCTTTATCAAAATATTTGCAAATTGTGTGTTGTCATATATGCTATAAAAGAAAGAAAATAATATTTTCATAAATATAGAAATCATAGATATCATCCTAAGTGGTGATATAATGGAGCAATAGAACTTAGGGTTCTATTTGCAACAATGATGATAAAGTAGGGACTTAGTAAACCCTGACATCGGTGATTCTAGCGCCGTATATTACGCGTTAGCCATGAGATTTGGAATGGGACAGAGAAGTCAACTGTATGTTCTTCCTCTCGCATGAAGCCGGATGTGCAGGTCGTGGCTGTTATCCTCGTAGCGTGCATATTAATTGGTAATTCGTAGAGGATATGCATCATATGGGTGGGAACCCTCATCGTCCCACGATAGTTCTGGCATCTAACGGTTTGTACAAACCATTGCCGTAATTCATTATGTGGGCATGGTGTACACCAAAGTGGCATGCGGGGTCGCGAAGGGGGAAGTGATTGGCTTGGACCAACTACTGGGCCCCACATCATGGAATTGTGGACGGGAAAGTACGCCCGGTTGTGCAACAAGGAGTTGATCTCTCATGGGTAAAGTAACGCACCTCTGCAGAGTGTTAGAACTGTAACTTGTTACTCCCTGTTCCGGGAAGGAGCTACGAACGCGGCACAAAAGGAACTCCATGAAAGTTCCGGTCAACTTGTGAAGGCTGATTGTCATAGTTTTTTGGAATAAAATCAATCTTTGAAGAAGATTTACAAAAACTGCATAGTGCCAAGGATTTATAATCTGAGGTGGTAGTTAGAGCATCAAACTTCCCACCTTGCATATAATGAACTTGTTGGGTAACGCTGTTACTCATCCTTTCCTTTGATTCCTTGCTTAGACTCTGAGGATCCCGAAGACGTGCCAATGTATGCAACCGAATGCCAAGAAGATGTGTTCTACGAGGAACCGGACCTGTCCGTAGGAGTTGAAGGCGTGGATTACGAGATCCGCTACGGTGTCGATGCGAACGAGTCCACTTAAGTGTCTAGTTAGTAGTAACTAACGGAGCCGAGCAGAATGAACTCTATAGAATAAGCTGTTGAGCCCCACTCCTAGTCGCAGTTGTTACTTTTAAATTTCTAAACACTTTATATTTTGGTTTGTAAGTTGGATCTTTTGGAAGTATTGAACTTCCGGTATTGTAATAATAATAATGTGTGTACTTTTTAAATATGGACCCGCAATGTTTCTGTTGTACCACTCTGAGGGATGTGATATTTACGGAACGGTGTTCTGTGGATGTCATGTCATTGACTATAGTGTACTACACATGCAGTGGTATGCTGGGTCACCGCAGTTGGTATCAGAGCAAATTGCTTTGACCTTAGGTTGGAAACCTAGTAAAGGGTATTACCTGTAGGAAAGCTAGCAACGATAAAGAATTCTCTAGAGGTCGTTTGGTATCCATCATTTGGGCCTAGAATCTTGGAATTAATTTTGTAATTCCATCCCTATGTTGTTTGGTTGGCACGGAATTAGGCTGTCGTTTCATTTGGCAAATCCATCCAAATATCCCTATGTGTAAACTCAATTCCTATCTCAGACCTGTCATTTGCAAATTCCGATGGCAGCCAAACATATGGGTGTTTTTGGAATCATAATATAAATGAAATGAATCCATGTATTCATTTCATTTCTACCAAATGAAATGAATACCTGGATGCCAAACGACCTCAGTAATATAATGGGTATTCAATTGAGAATATTCCGTTATATATTTTAGTGCGATAATTCTTTGTTATGATGCAATATGTCATTGGGTACTAATCAAAATTATTTTTCTGATATATAGAGATATGGCACCAAAGTTTCCAAAACAGACTTTGGTAAGGAAAGAGGAGACTCTTGATGATATCAAGGATCGTTTACAGACCAACTTCGTCAACTTTTAAAGCTCTTTAATTGTCCAACTAGAATTCCAGGGAACACTATCACTTACCTAGATGGCCGGATGTTATCCAAGTATCGTGTGAGTATCCAACTTCTAGAGAAGCTTGGATTATATCATGATCTACCAATAGGAGAAGCTAGGAGTCATTTAGCAGCCTATCATGTTGCTGTTGTGGAGGCGATAGCCAATATCCGGGAGCAGAAAACCAAGGAGCTAGAAGGTAGCACATTCTCTATGATACCTCATGATTCTATAGACTCGGAGCCTATACTGGATCATCTTACTTTGGTTAAGAAGTGTGGCATCCCGCAAAACCACTACTCGAAAATCACGTTGTTTTTGTGCATTGCGTCATCATGACCGCAGGCTCATGTCATCATGCCATATTGCATTTGAGCATCGTCATCATCTTGCATTGTTTGCATAAAACTAATTTCAAAAAAACCTGTTTTTGTTTTCTAAACGTCCCGTCTTTGTTCAAACACAAAACCCGGGTCTCCGGATTATTTTGTTTCGTCTACCAATGGTTTTCAAACGCCCCATTCTAAACAATGAAATACTTATTTTATTTTTAGGGGGCAGCCAGACCGGGCCGATCCGACCCAGTCGGCCACCCCAGTACAAACCAGCCCCCCCTAAACCCTTTTCCTACCCAGTCCTATTCTACCCACCCTTCAGCCACCTCACCCCCTCCAATCCCTTGGCGACACCTCACCACTCCCTTCCCCCTATCCTATCCCAGCTCTCCACCTGGCCCCACCCCGACCCCGCACCCACACCACACCCGTCCACCCCACCCGACCGATCCCACCTCCCCCACCTACCCCGACCCGCTTTCCCCTGGCTCTCTTCTCCCTCTGGCCAACCAACCGCCGCCTCCCTCTGTTCTTATCGTTGCCAGCGCCTGGTTCCTTTCCGCCTCCCTCCCTGTAGAGCTCTGATCGCTGCTCCTCCTGGTTCCTCGCCCGCAGCTGCACCCTGATGCCGTAGCCGCCTCATGGTCGCGGCCCTCTCCTTGTTTCCAAGCCCGTCACCATCCGCGAACCTCGCCGGATCCCCTCTCCTGCCAGACGCTACTGCCCGCGAAGCCCGCCGCCACCTCCTCGTCCTCCTCCCTATGCAGCAGCACGACCCGCGCACCCCCATCTCCTCCGCTCGAGTTCCGGCCTTCCCGCGCACCGGCGTAACCCCAGGCTCTGCCCCTCCTCGTTGTGCCGCCAGTGGGCCCGCACCATGCGCCTCTCTCCCTGGCCCTCCGTCCCCGAGTGTTAACGGCTGCCCTGCGCCAGGTCTCCCTGTAGCTCCGCCGATGTGTGCGTTGTTCTCCACGAGCTCGTCCCCGTGCCCTTCTTCGTCCATCGTGGGCCCCTGCTCCACGCCACGTCGTCCGTCCTGCTGCAAGCTTCCTCCATGTTTTTCTGCCAAGTGCAACCGCTAGAAAACCTATCTATTTTGGCCCAAGTGGTGGTTGTGGTTTTCCCATATGTGTTCTACCTGGCAGCTAACTGTCCCGTTCTCGTGCGCTGATGCAACACCAGGTTATGGCCTCCATTGCAAATCGCCTGGGTATGGTGTTGTTGGTGCTGCAAGTCAATGAAGATTGTGATGTCACCGAGATCTACTTCCACCCGGAGAATCCCTGAACACGTATGACAAGATAGCACGATACCACAATTTCTTCATCACGGTCGACAAGATCGTCATCATGCAACCCGAAGATCCCGGCGAGACCGAGCCGAACTGCATCGAACCAAGATCGCCGAGTACCCCCCATTGATGTTTAGAAGACGGTGATGCTCCGAAATCGATTTGAAGAGCCATGATTCGCTACACGCGTCCAAGACCTTCGGAGACGAACCCTCGAGGCCTTCCACACGGAGCACCGAGAACTCCTTCCCGGACCCGAAGACCGATCCCGGAGTTCGAAGACCGACCCTGCCGAAGACTGAACCCTGGCGCGCCAAGTTCTTCGACCCCGAGGACCGATCCATAGATGCGTGAAGTACTTCCTCGAGGACGCCAAGTACTTCACCCCGGACATCGAGACCCTGAACGACAAGTTCTCCTTCCCGGAAGCATTGACGCCCGTGCGACAAGATCTACTTCCCAGATCCGAAGACCCCGGTACCCGATCTACTCAAGTTCGCCATCGCGAGTCCGAACTTCATCGTTTCCCCGTCAAACCCTGAGACCGAACCCCGAACCCCCTGAACCAAGATCTTCGATCCAATGTGTGACCCCTTTCTCGAGCCCTATTTTTATAAATGTAATATCAAACTGTTGCATATTTAATTGTCATACTCGCATACATAATGTGGTTGTTGGGGGCATTTAGACGATTCACCTAAATTAAATATGGAGTGTTTATGCGGGATATATGCGTCTCATTCCGAACTCCATTTAAATTGGTGTAGCGAACCGATGCCATGTTTTGTCCTGTTAAGACAACATTTAAATTGCGGGTATCTAAACAACACATACCACCTAATTAAATGTCGGGACCCCGGTTCCGCTTAATATGATTTAATTGCACCGCACCTTTGCCATGTCATACATCATACATGCATCATGCTCGATCTTCTGCCGTAGTATTAAATGGTGCATCCGGTGTTTATTCTAGTGTTTTGCTTCTTCGCGGATAAGGCCGTTGAGTTGATGTGAGCTTTGCCCCAACTTTGGATGAACCTTCAGCAATGTTTTCAGGTGAGCACCTCCCCCTTTTCTACCTATCTTACTTTTATAGTATTTATTCCCTCCTGTTGATCTTTTGCTATCTGTGTTGCGTTGCTCTAGTTTTCGTACCCGTGATATCCCTTGCAGCCTTATATTGCCTTGGACACATCCTATTACCTGTTGATTGGTAGATAGTTGGACTTGCGCGTCGTAGTCGCTTGCTCAAGTGCTGTTGCGTGTCGTCCAGTACCACAGTTGTTGGAGTATTGCCGCATGTTTAATGTTGGAGATGATCATGTCTTTAATTATCGTTTAATTTAATTATTGTTTAATAACGAAAATTGAAGTAGGTAAATGCAGAGGTACAGGTGGGCAATAGATGTTATTTGGTTGTTAACCGTCCACTTGTGTCCCGTAGGACCCCGAGTACTTGATACCTGTTCCTTGAATATTCGCGCTATCCACATCCGGGAGGATTATGGGACCCCCCTGAGCCAGAGCTTGATTCATTCTTATTTCTTGGGGCCACAAACTAGTTTGAGGTTTTATTTACTATCCTGTACTTATGCCATGCTTTACTGCTTTATTTACGATTGTGCGAGGAGCACCTGTACTGTTTAGGATCGTGACCCGTTTTCGCGGTATCGACAAGCCCAGTCACACTTTCGGGTTCCCAGTCGTTTACAGCCGGCCCCACAAACCTTGAGTTCGTCTCGAAGTGAGCTAACTTCGTTGCGGGTATACTTAATGGGGTGGCCCCCTGAAATATTTCTGAATCTGGTGATTGCTTTGTCGTGAAGGCCTCGTTGGGTTTTGATTTGGTTTTTCCGAGGTTGATCGAGTGTGTGTTGCTATTTGTGCACCCCTGCAGGGTAAAACTTTCTGAAAGTCGTGTCCGCGGTTATGGACGACTTGGAGCACAGTGTCTCGATCATAGACAACTATAACTAAAGTAGTGCTCTAAATTTGACTTTATAATGACTAGTAAATCAGCTTCACTATAATGGAATGGCTAAATAAAATTGCCAACAATTGCTTGTTTGGGTTGACGCTTGCTACCATTGTATCTGACTAGTAAGTATTGCAACTATAACGGAATGGCTAAATAAAAGTACCAACAACTGCTGGGTTTTGGGATATCTCATGCTAATTGTATCTAACTAGTAAGTGTTGCAACTACAACGGAATGGTTAACTAAAACTTCCCACTGCTTATTATATCAGGATGACTATCTATACCTGACTAGTAATTTCTGCAACGATAACTGAATAAATAAAACTGCCAACTGTGTGAGTTCCTCGGTTGACTTCCTCGTTGGTCTCGAGGGGGAAATACCAGGATGGGTATGCTTGGTGATAGTATCAGGTTAGTTCCGAATAGGTCTTTCTTATCCCTCTCTGATAGCCGACAGTTATATCGAGTCGCTATAGGTTGTTTAGTACATGATGCGCTGCCGCTCAGTCCACCATACCTATGTAGGCGAGGACCGCCGAATTCTAGCCTCGCCGTGTACTAGCCTCAGTACTGACCGCTCTTTCTTTTTCCTTTGCCCTTCGTCGGCACCCCTTTTGTTTAAGCAGGTTTTGAGATCGACGTCGTTAGCAGGGTTACCCTTCCGGCTTGGCATGGGCAGGGTTATGGACGCCATTGGTTATTCTTCAGGGCTCTTAACCCCATTTGCATCTTGTCCGTAGCTGGACGCTCTATCGTTTTCAAGGTGATTTGGATCTTTGTTCTGTATATCTGTATTCTTGACTCATGGAGTCGTGTTGTATATATATATCTGTTCTGTGGGTCCCATCGAGGACTGTTGTGTAATGTTATTACTTCGTTTTCCACCCGCACGCAAGTGCCTGGTGGGCAACTTTGAATCGTTTCTATGCGGGTTTGGCGGGAAGCGCTGAAACTTGCATAGGGCCGATTCTGAGGGTGTTACAGAGTGGTATCAGAGCTCAGCAGTTGCGATACCCCACAAGTCCAGCCTGTAGGATAACCTAGCTAACGGCCGAAGTAGAGTGTCAAAACTATTTTTGAAAAATCGGTTGGATAGTTCTGATTAGGTCTGATTTTACTCCTTACCCCTCTGCTGCTCTCCTCTCACCTCTGCGTGTTTTGAATCCGCTCTCTTCTCCCTCTTCGAGTCCAGGATTTCTCGTGGTTGGGTTCCATCGTACCTTCAGGGTTTCGCTTCCTCCTTTGGTAACGGTGTTGCTACATGTGGTCTTCATGCTATCCGAGGAATCCTTCGCCTGGTGGACTTCTCTTTGTTCCTTCTCGTGCCTTCCGGTGTTTTCCGACGCGACGACATCATCTACGCCAGATCCAATGCAGAGTCTGCATCACTCCTTTGTTTCTGAACCTCGATTGTCGAGATCTTCAGTCTGATTCCGAGAATGGTTGCACGCTTTTCTACTAATTGTGTAGAGTAATAGTTTGGGTGCGTGATGGATTGGCCCCCATGCCGACTACCCCTTCTATTCGCTTTTGTACATTGAAGTGGATGAGAATGCATCGGTTCTCTCTTTCTATCAGAGCTAGAGGTGGCTTTATTTGTTGATACCTCTACCTTCGACCTATGTTCCCGGAGTGTTCTCTCGACGATCACGGACAACGACCTCTTGTTAGTGGTGTCGCGAGGATCTACACGAAGCGAGAAGACGCAGATCGCCGACCTTACTTCCGGTACCATGAGGCGGATCTCGAGGGCGAGATCCATTGTTAGTGGTGCCAAATTGTGGCATCCCGCAAAACCACTACTAGAAAATCGCGTTGTTTTTGTGCATTGCGTCATCATGACCGCAGACTCATGTCATCATGCCACATTGCATTTGAGCATCGTCATCATCTTGCATTGTTTGCATAAAACTAATTTCGAAAAAACCTGTTTTTGTTTTCTAAACGTCCCGTCTTTGTTCAAACACAAAACCCGGGTCTCCGGATTATTTTGTTTCGTCTACCAATGGTTTTCAAACGCCCCGTTCTAAATAATGAAATATTTATTTTATTTTTATGGGGCACCCAGACCGGGCCGATCCGACCCAGTCGGCCACCCTAGTACAAACCAGCCCCCCCTAAACCCTTTCCCTACCCAGTCCTATTCTACCCACCCTTCAGCCACCTCACCCCCTCCAATCCCTTGGCGACACCTCACCACTCCCTTCCCCCTATCCTATCCCAGCTCGCCACCTGGCCCCACCCCGACCCTGCACCCACACCACACACGTCCACCCCACCCGACCGATCCCACCTCCCCCACCTCCGCCGACCCGCTCTCCCCTGGCTCTCTTCTCCCTCTGGCCAACCAACCGCCGCCTCCCTCTGTTCTTATCGTTGCCAGCGCCGGGTTCCTTGCTGCCTCCCTCCCTGTAGAGCTCTGATCGCTGCTCCTCCTGGTTCCTCGCCCGCAGCTGCACCCTGATGCCGTAGCCGCCTCATGGTCGCGGCCCTCTCCTTGTTTCCAAGCCCGTCACCATCCGCGAACCTCGCCGGATCCCCTCTCCTGCCAGACGCTACTGCCCGCGAAGCCCGCCGCCACCTCCTCGTCCTCCTCCCTATGCAGCAGCACGACCCGCGCACCCCCATCTCCTCCGCCCGAGTTCCGGCCTTCCCGCGCACCGGCGTAACCCCAGGCTCTGCCCCTCCTCGTTGTGCCACCAGTGGGCCCGCACCATGCGCCTCTCTCCCTGGCCCTCCGTCCCCGAGTGTTAACGGCTGCCCTGCGCCAGGTCTCCCTGTAGCTCCGCCGATGTGTGCGTTGTTCTCCACGAGCTCGTCCCCGTGCCCTTCTTCGTCCATCGTGGGCCCCTGCTCCACGCCACGTCGTCCGTCCTGCTGCAAGCTTCCTCCATGTTTTTCTGCCAAGTGCAACCGCTAGAAAACCTATCTATTTTGGCCCAAGTGGTGGTTGTGGTTTTCCCATATGTGTTCTACCTGGCAGCTAACTGTCCCGTTCTCGTGCGCTGATGCAACACCAGGTTATGGCCTCCATTAGAGATCGCCTGGGTATGGTGTTGTTGGTGCTGCAAGTCAATGAAGATTGTGATGTCACCGAGATCTACTTCCACCCGGAGAATCCCTGAACACGGATGACAAGATGGCACGATACCCCAATTTCTTCATCACGGTCGACAAGATCGTCATCATGCAACCCGAAGATCCCGGCGAGACCGAGCCGAACTGCATCGAACCAAGATCGCCGAGTACCCCCCCCATTGATGTTTAGAAGACGGTGATGCTCCGAAATCGATTTGAAGAGCCATGATTCGCTACACGCGTCCAAGACCTTCGGAGCCGAACCCTCGAGGCCTTCCACACGGAGCACCGAGAACTCCTTCCCGGACCCGAAGACCGATCCCGGAGTTCGAAGACCGACCCTGCCGAAGACTGAACCCTGGCGTGCCAAGTTCTTCGACCCCGAGGACCGATCCATAGATGCGTGAAGTACTTCCTCGAGGACGCCAAGTACTTCACCCCGGACACCGAGACCCTGAACGACAAGTTCTCCTTCCCGGAAGCATTGACGCCCGTGCGACAAGATCTACTTCCCAGATCCGAAGACCCCGGTACCCGATCTACTCAAGTTCGCCATCGCGAGTCCGAACTTCATCGTTTCCCCGTCAAACCCTGAGACCGAACCCCGAACCCCCTGAACCAAGATCTTCGATCCAATGTGTGACCCCTTTCTCGAGCCCTATTTTTATAAATGTAATATCAAACTGTTGCATATTTAATTGTCATACTCGCATACATAATGTGGTTGTTGGGGGCATTTAGGCGATTCACCTAAATTAAATATGGAGTGTTTATGCGGGATATTTGCGTCTCATTCCGAACTCCATTTAAATTGGTGTAGCGAACCGATGCCATGTTTTGTCCTGTTAAGACAACATTTAAATTGCGGGTATCTAAACAACACAGACCACCTAATTAAATATCGAGACCCCGGTTCCGCTTAATATGATCTAATTGCACCGCACCTTTGCCATGTCATACATCATACATGCATCATGCTCGATCTTCTGCCGTAGTATTAAATGGTGCATCCGGTGTTTATTCTAGTGTTTTGCTTCTTCGCGGATAAGGCCGTTGAGTTGATGTGAGCTTCGCCCCGACTTTGGATGAACCTTCGGCAATGTTTTCAGGCGAGCACCTCCCCCTTTTCTACCTATCTTACTTTTATAGTATTTATTCCCTCCTGTTGATCTTTTGCTATCTGTGTTGTGTTGCTCTAGTTTTCGTACCCGTGATATCCCTTGCAGCCTTATATTGCCTTGGACACATCCTATTACCTGTTGATTGGTAGATAGTTGGACTTGCGCGTCGTAGTCGCTTGCTCAAGTGCTGTTGCGTGTCGTCCAGTACCACAGTTGTTGGAGTATTGCCGCATGTTTAATGTTGGAGATGATCATGTCTTGAATTATCGTTTAATTTAATTATTGTTTAATAACTAAAATTGAAGTAGGTAAATGCAGAGGCACAGGTGGGCAATAGATGTTATTTGGTTGTTAACCGTCCACTTGTGTCCCGTAGGACCCCGAGTACTTGATACCTGTTCCTTGAATATTCGCGCTATCCACATCCGGGAGGATTATGGGACCCCCCTGAGCCAGAGCTTGATTCATTCTTATTTCTTGGGGCCACAAACTAGTTTGAGGTTTTATTTACTATCCTGTACTTATGCCATGCTTTACTGCTTTATTTACGATTGTGCGAGGAGCACCTGTACTGTTTAGGATCGTGACCCGTTTTCGCGGTATCGACAAGCCCAGTCACACTTTCGGGTTCCCAGTCGTTTACAGCCGGCCCCACAAACCTTGAGTCCGTCTCGAAGTCAGCTAACTTCGTTGCGGGTATACTTAATGGGGTGGCCCCCTGAAATATTTCTGAATCTGGTGATTGCTTTGTCGTGAAGGCCTCGTTGGGTTTTGATTTGGTTTTTCCGAGGTTGATCGAGTGTGTGTTGCTATTTGTGCACCCCTGCAGGGTAAAACTTTCTGAAAGTCGTGTCCGCGGTTATGGACGACTTGGAGCACAGTGTCTCGATCATAGACAACTATAACTAAAGTAGTGCTCTAAATTTGACTTTATAATGACTAGTAAATCAGCTTCACTATAATGGAATGGCTAAATAAAATTGCCAACAATTGCTTGTTTGGGTTGACGCTTGCTACCATTGTATCTGACTAGTAAGTATTGCAACTATAACGGAATGGCTAAATAAAAGTACCAACAACTGCTGGGTTTTGGGATATCTCATGCTAATTGTATCTGACTAGTAAGTGTTGCAACTACAACGGAATGGTTAACTAAAACTGCCCACTGCTTATTATATCAGGATGACTATCTATACCTGACTAGTAATTTCTGCAACGATAACTGAATAAATAAAACTGCCAACTGTGTGAGTTCCTCGGTTGACTTCCTCGTTGGTCTCGAGGGGGAAATACCAGGATGGGTATGCTTGGTGATAGTATCAGGTTGGTTCCGAATAGGTCTTTCTTATCCCTCTCTGATAGCCGACAGTTATATCGAGTCGCTATAGGTTGTTTAGTGCATGCTGCGCTGCCGCTCAGTCCACCATACCTATGTAGGCGAGGACCGCCGAATTCTAGCCTCGCCGTGTACTGGCCTCAGTACTGACCGCTCTCTCTTTTTCCTTTGCCCTTCGTCGGCACCCCTTTTGTTTAAGCAGGTTTTGAGATCGACGTCGTTAGCAGGGTTACCCTTCCGGCTTGGCCTGGGCAGGGTTATGGACGCCATTGGTTATTCTTCAGGGCTCTTAGCCCCATTTGCATCTTGTCCGTAGCTGGACGCTCTATCGTTTTCAAGGTGATTTGGATCTTTGTTCTGTATATCTGTATTCTTGACTCATGGAGTCGTGTTGTATATATATCTGTTCTGTGGGTCCCATCGAGGACTGTTGTGTAATGTTATTACTTCGTTTTCCACCCGCACGCAAGTGCCTGGTGGGCACCTTTGAATCGTTTTTATGCGGGTTTGGCGGGAAGCACTGAAACTTGCATAGGGCCGATTCTGAGGGTGTTACAAGAAGCATCCTAAGTTAGCTTCCAAGTTTATGGATAGATACCGAACACTCGTTGCGTATTTTTATAAGACCCATCAAGTGATTGTTGAAGATAAAAATGACATGTTAGATGATCTAACTGATCCAGAAAGGAGAAAGCAGTTAGCATTCCAGTTATAGAAAGAAGCAAGTAGTAGTGCAACACCTATCTTTAAGGATATACCTATAGATCGAGAATCTTTTACACCATATCCTTATTCACCAAGACTTGAACCTACACATGATCCTACTATAGATATGCGGTATGCAGTACCACATGGCTCAGAGGATGGTTCTGACTCAGAACTTCCTATTGAGAATTCCGACGGTTGGAGAATGGGATCATATAATGGATCTCATGAACCCCAGATGTCCACAGATGGTTCTGACAGAAATGTTGGACAATCTAGTTGGATGGGTGTGAGAATGAACCCTGATAATAGTAGTAGAAATACCATGTCAATAGATGATCAGGATGAAGAAGAAGATCCTGAGGAGAGAGTGTTTGAATCATCAACATCTTCTCAACACCCACGGAATATACACTATCCTGTATTCAATTATCTTGCCCACGAGAGCACCTGGGAAGCAGCAGGATATGTGTATCCTGTTGACAACTCAAGGAATCTAGCTCAGGAGATGCAGGCTGGAGATAATGTGGAATATGCTTTTGAAGACTTTTCAGCTGAGCTGGAGGGAGTCAATGCGCTCAGGTTGAGCAATGACTCAAGTCCTGACACTTCAGATACAGAGTATGTTCCTTCTGGAAGGCCATTTGTTCCACATACTATGCGACGGACAACACTTCATCACGGTTGGACATCAGGCATGTATGATGAGCGTAGTTACTACTATAAGGAGGCAACTAGTTAGTGATATCAAGTATCATGTTTTGTATTGCAAGTAATAGGGTAGTGAGATGAATAAGGTAGTTTTTTAATTACACCAATATGGTATATGACTTTGTATCATTAAGATATTATGTATAGTATGTGAAATGCATATTTGGATTTTCCTTGGATCTTCATTGTGTGACTAGTTCTGTGCGTAAAGTAGAGCTCAGAACACATGTGCATGATGTAATTATGAGTATTTGTTTTATGATGCAGGACTAGGGGGTCATGGATACGGGTGTAGAAATGGAGACTGAGCAGCAGAGGATGGAGCGTGAGGCCAAGGAAAAGGCCGATGCCAATGCAGCAAATCAAGAAGCATTACCACCACCACCACCAATGAGGCCGTTAATGGAGCAGAACTTTATGCAATGCATGCAAATGATGCAAGAGACCCACAACAAGTTCATGGAAGAGCTACTAGGGAGAGAAAATCAGAGGGCACCTGAATGAGGAGGAGTGAGTCTATCTGATTTCCAGAATTCAAGACCATTACCTTTTGCATCAGCTCTTGAACCAATGGATGCAGAAGACTGGCTAGCAGATACAGAGAGGAAACTGAAAACTGTAGGTTGCAATGATGAGGATAAATTGAGGTATGCAACTCATCTTCTGACTGGACCTGCAGCATCATGGTGGGAAAATCAGTTAGCCATGCAACAACCAGGAAGAGAATTTACCTGGGAAGAGTTCAAGCAGAGATTCCGTGAATATCATGTTCCGGAAAGTGTGATGGAGTTGAAGCGGAGAGAATTTGAGGAGCTTCGGCAAGGATATACTAGTGTCATGAAGTACATCTGGGAATTTAGCCAACTGTCTCGTTATGCTGAGGAGGATGTCAACACCGAAGAGAAGCGGAAGAAGCGTTTCCTGCGTGGATTAAATCCATTTGTGAGGATGCAGCTAAGGTTAGCCAATAAGCAAACTTATCAGCAGTTGTTGGATGCAGCCATTACTTTTGAATATGACTACAAGAATGTCCAAGAGGATCAGAGGAAGAGAGCTAAGAAGGAAACCAAAAGAATTTAGGCAAGCAAACCTAAACCTAACCTGGAGTTCAAACCTCGGAATAGGAATTATGGCAACAATAACAATAACAATAACAAGGGCAGTGGTGGAAATCAATCCAATCCGAGAAGAAATGTTATTTGTAACAATTGTGGAATTCCAGGGCATTTCCAGAGGGAATGCAAAAAGCCTGCAGTGATCTGTTACGGTTGTGGCCAGAAGGGTCATATCAAGCCAGATTGTCCGAGCAAACCACCTGGAGGATGGCCTACCAAGGGAGGAGGAAAAGCCAGTGGAGGAAATGGACAACCCAATAAAGGGGGAAACAATGACAAGAACAACAATGTCAAGAGAAACCGACCTACCGGAAAACTGAACTATGCAACCCTCGAGGAGGTGGATAATTCGGAGCATGCAGTGATAGGTACGCTCAATATCCTTACCAATCCCGGCATAGTTCTATTTGATACTGGCGCAACTACTTCATTCATTTCTGAAGAATTTTGTGGTAAGTTCGGGATTAGAAGGGCAACGTTAGAAAGTCCTATGACCGTAATTACGGCAGGAGGGAATGTGATTGTACGCCACATAAAACAAGATCATGTTATCTCGATCTATGGTTGTACATATTTTGCAGACCTTTATGTGATTCCTTCGAAGGGAATTGCAGTAGTGCTGGAGATGGATTGGATGATGGAACATGGAGCTCAGATAAATTTTGAGGAGAAAATTGTCTCAATCAAAACTCCAAGTAGAGCAAGGATAGTTTACCAAGCAGATAAACACAGTCATATCATGGTGGATCTGCAGTTGAATTCAATGAAAGAAGTTAAATTAGAAGAGATTCCTATAGTTAAGGAATTCCAGGATGTATTTTCAACGGAATTACCAGGAATGCCACCAGACCGGGAGATAGAGTTCACCATTGACCTAATACCTGGTACAACACCAATAGCTCAAGCACCATATAAAATGGGACCCAAAGAGTTGAAAGAACTCAAAGAGCAAATTGATGAGTTAGCGGGGAAATGATTTATACAGGAAAGTGTATCTCCATGGGGAACACCGGTAATATCTGTGGATAAGAGAGATGGTGGAATACGGATGTGTGGTGATTATAGAAATCTGAACAATGTGACTATCAAGAATAAGTATCCTTTACCAAGAATTCAAGATTTGTTTGATCAAGTAAAAGGAGCTGGAGTATTTTCAAAGATCGATTTAAGATATGGATACCATCAACTAAAAATCAAGCCGGAAGATGTTCCAAAAACAACATTTGTCTCAAGATATGGACACCATGAGTATCTGGTAGTACCATTTGGTTTGACCAATGCACCGACAATATTCATGAATCTGATGAACAAGATCATCATGCCATACTTGGATAAGTTTTTCATCGTCTTTATTGATGATATTCTGATATATTCCAAGGATAAGGAAGAGCATGCTGATCATTTGAGAATAGCATTGCAAATTTTAAGAGAACATAAGCTTTATGCTAAGTTCAGTAAGTGTGAGTTCTGGTTAGATGAGGTAGAATTCCTCGGTCATGTTATCAGTAAGGATGGGATTGTTGTGAATCCATCTAAAGTTCAGTCAGTACTAGAGTGGACTGCACCGACCAATGTGAAGCAAATTCGAGGTTTCTTAGGAATGGCTGGTTATTATCGAAGATTCATTGAAGGTTTCTCAAAAATATCCGGACCAATGACCAAATTATTTAGGAAGAATACACTATTCAAGTGGGATGAGAAGTGTGAAGCAAGTTTCCAAGAGTTGAAGACCAGATTAACCACAGCTCCAACCTTAGCAGTTCCTGAAATAGGGAATGACTTCACTGTATACTGTGATGCGTCTAAAGAAGGTTTGGATGTGTGTTAATGCAAGATCAGAAAGTGATTGCTTATGATTCAAGACAATTGAAACCACATGAAGTCAACTATCCAACTCATGATTTAGAGTTAGCAGCAGTAGTCTTTGCGCTGAAAGGATGGTGACATTTTCTTTATGGAGCCAGATGTGAGTTATACACTGACCATAAAAGTCTCAAATATTTCTTCACTCAAAAGGAATTGAACATGAGGCAGAAGCGTTGGTTGGAATTAATCAAAGATTATGATTTAACAATCAATTACACCCCAGGGAAAGCAAATGTTGTAGCAGATGCTTTAAGCAGAAAGAGTGCAGATATTCAGCCAAGCAATAGGGAGCTACCAAAAGAGTTACAAATGGACTTGGAAAGATTAGAACTTCAATTCATCAGAACAAAGGTTCTTGGAGGATTAGCGACTATGCAGGTAGTTGCAGAGTAGGACAGTGATCTTAAGCAAGAAATTTTTAGACATCAAGAAGAAGATCCTTTTATCGCTGAGGAAATTCGGAGAATATCTCAAGGGCAAAAATAAGTTTTTTTGCCTTGGAGAGTATGGATCTTTATGGTTCCAAGACCGTCATGTGTTCCAGATATGACTGAGATCAGAAATATCATACTCAAATAAGCACATGATACACCATATTTTATACATCCAGGGAGTACTAAGATGTATATGGATTTGAAAGAACTATTCTGGTGGAATAACATTAAAAGAGATATTGATACTTGTCAAAGGGTGAAAGCTGAACATCAAAGTCCAGCAGAACCATTACAACCCTTAGATATTCCTGAATGGAAATGGGAGGAAATAGGTATGGACTTCATCACAGGATTACCTATGACACCAAAAAGGAAAGATATGATATGGGTAATTGTAGACAGACTCACTAAGAGTGCAAATTTTATTCTAGTAAACCAAAAGGATAATGCTGAGAAGTTAGTTGAAGTATATGTCAAAGAGATAGTAAGTAAGCATGGAGTACCCAAAAAGATCGTAACTGATAGGGGATCAGTGTTTACTTCAGCATTTTGGAAGCAATTGCATGAAACACTTGGTTCAAAATTAGATTTCAGCACGGCATATCATCCTGAGACAGGAGGTCAAACCGAAAGAACAAATCAAATACTAGAAGACATGTTGAGAGCTTGTGCACTAGATTTTGGAGGAACATGGGAAGATCACCTACCATTGGCAGAATTTTCTTATAACAATAGCTATCAGAGTAGTCTGAAGGCAGCTCCATATGAGATTCTGTATGGAAGGAAGTGTAGATCACCAATATGTTGGTATGAACCTGGTAGCAGCAAAGAATTTGCACCAGATTATATCAAAGAGAGACAAGACATCATTGATAAGATCAGGGATAGATTGAAAATAGCCCAGAGCAGGCAGAAAAGTTATGCGGATCAAAGCCGAAGATCATGGCATCTAGAAGTGGGAGATATGGTTTATTTGAAAGTAAGTCCAATGAAAGGAGTAAAAAGATTCGGAGTAAAAGGGAAATTGAGTCCAAGATATATTGGACCATTTAAGATACTGAGTCAAAATAGAACTATAGCTTATGCTTTAGAGTTACCATCAAGATTGGCTCAAGTACATAATGTTTTCCATGTGTCACAACTTTGCAAATGTTTGAAAGTTCCAGATGATGCAATAAAACATCAAAAGATAGAACTACAAGCATACCTAACTTATATTGAAAAGCCCTGTAAGATTCTGTAAGAAATCTGGAAAAGATTGAGGAACAGAGCAATCAAATATTGCAAGGTACAGTGAGAACATCACCCTGAGAGAGGAGACACATGGGAGAAGGAAGAGGATTTAAGAAAAGCTTATCCAGAACTATTCAGGTACATCTCCACATACTTCGGGATGAAGTTTAATTTAAGGGGGGAAGTCTGTAACATCCAGTATATAGGACCTAACGAAGGGTAGATTTAGAAATATGAATTGTTGCATGCATTCATTTGTGAAAAAGTGGGTAAAATTTTCGCCAAATAAAATAACCTAAGTGATCAATGTTTCTTTCATACTTTGAGATTAGGTTTAGTCTTAAAGGATGATAGTTATAAACTTTGAGATGATCTTAAGGAGATATGTGTTTAAAATGAATTTGAATTTTAAACTTCAGTATTTGAATTATAATTCAAATAATTTAGGTATAAGATTTGAATCTTAGTTTCATTAAGAAATAAGTATTATAACTTAAATTTTATCCAATAACAATATGGAATATGAAATTTATTTCATATGATTAACATTTAAACAAGTTACAGAGAATGAAATCTACTGAAGTCATTCCAAACTTCACAATATACAAAAGAGTAAAGAATAAGAATATTCTTTATTAAAATAATATAATCTTTATTACAATTGAATAAAATAAAGATTACAAATATAATAAAAGAAAAATTACAAAAGAATAAGAAAATTATAATAGAAAATCTACTAACTATCCTATATCTAAACCTACACTAAATCTTCATCTTTGTACCTGCAAAACAAAGACAAAATGGAAACAAAATAAGATTAGTGTTAGTATATTTCTCTCAGATATGTCAGTGAAATGCACTTGACAAATTCATCATTGAGAAATGTTATAAAGGGGCAAGTTTCACCAATCTGAAAGGTTTCATATTTCATCAATCCAAAGCCAGAAGTGAAATAACAGCTAAAAAGGGGGCCAATTCACCAGCCAGGTAAATGTAATCTGGTAATAGTAACTTCAAATTTTTTGAACCTATCCACATGTGCATAGCAGACACACAAGCTGGACACACACCAGCATGCATGTGGTGTGTTGTCAAGCTCACAAGCATAGTCAATATCACAAAACCACAGCACAACCGTGGAGGAGCACATTAGTGCATCTCTCCACTATACATCACACAAGAACAACCAGGGTAGACAGCAAGAATAGCAGCCACACCAAACCAACCCAGATCAACCAAACACCACCAAGATGGTGACATAAGGAGGGAAATGCATCTGGTGGACAGGAAGGTCAATCCCAGAAGCTAAGAGGAGCAGGCAAGCTCAAGAACAATCTCAGGAGCCTAGCAAAAGCTGATCAAGATCAAGATCAATATCTAGATCATCATCAGTCAGGAACATCATCTATTTTTTTAAGCAACAAGCTTCAGGCCAATAAACATTTAGCATGTATACAGACCATCCAAACATGAATCAATTCATCCAATACTTGAACAAGCACATAGCAGGAATCCTAAATGGATGATCATCTTAATCTGAATCAGACAGTAGCAAGATAGGACACAACCAACATCTAGCATCGAATCAGCAAGCATAGAAAGCACCAGGGGAAGGAACCAAACTCACCGTAGGTCCTCGCTAAAGAAATAGAAGAGGAAGCAGAGGGGCCGACGACCATGGCGGCACGGGGAGCACCCAGAGGGGGCGCTGCAAACCGCACGACGCCACGACAACAACCCTGAGCACACCTGGAGGAGCAGAGCATCACCTCGACGCACGACGACCACGACAGCACTTGAATCCATGCCAACCCCCAAACCCTAGGGTTCGGGACGGCATCGATCCATCGCAAGAGAGCCCTAGGCTCAAATCCAATTGGATAGAACAAACGAGCGTCGTCGACAACCCCAAATCGCACCATGGCGGCGGACAGAACGGCCGACGGCGGCGGGAATCGACGGTGGCGGCATCGCCGGCTGCGGGGTCGGGTCAGAGGAGGAGAGGATTGGGTCGAGGGAGAGTGAGAGGCAGAGAGTTTGGGCTGGGTGGGCTAAAACCCTTCGGGGTGATATTTTGACCCTGCCCTATTGGGCCACCCTGGCCCAATAAGCCCAAGGGGCCAGCCCAGGTTGTTTAATAAACGATTTTGATCAATTGGAAAAGACCAAAATACCCCTGACCTCAATAAAATTCTAGAAAATAAAATAAAAGTCCAAAAATTATAAATAAAATATTTTTGGATTCACAATAATCCACTTTGTCCAAATAAAATAAGATATAAAATCTTAGACATTTAAATTTTTATAAGAATTTTGTAATTTATATATTCTTTATGGAATTTACAAAATTATCGAAAGGTGATAAAAATAAATAAAAATCACGTTCCTTATACATTAGTATTATAGTATTTTTGAAAATTACTAAATAAATATTTAGTAATAAATTTAATGTATAATTAGCAATAAAAATCAAATAAAAAGAGAAATAAAATAAAATAATTCAATATATGCAATAAATATAAAAATATATTTATAAATGCTTTATTAAAAGGCACCTTATATGGGGAAAATGCATATAGAATTAAATAATGCATTACATTATTTGCATAATCATTTTGCTTCTTTAAATATTGTCCTTACTGGGCAATAATGATGTTTTTGTAGAACTAGAAGCTCAAGGTCCAGTGCAAGCATCCGAATTCACTACCTTGCCATCACAAGGCAAGTTCATCACTTGCTCATGTCCTTTGAAGAGTCTTTATCAAAATATTTGCAAATTGTGTGTTATCGTATATGCTATAAAAGAAAGAAAATAATATTTTCATAAATAAAGGAATCATAGATATCATCCTAAGTGGTGATATAATGGAGCAATAGAACTTAGGGTTCTATTTGCAACAATGATGATCAAGTAGGGACTTAATAACCCCTGACATCAGTGATTCTAGCGCCGTATATTACGCGTTAGCCATGAGATTTGGAATGGGACAGAGAAGTCAGCTGTATCTTCTTCCTCTCGCATGAAGTCGGATGTGCAGGTCGTGGCTGTTATCCTCGTAGCGTGCATATTAATTCGTAATTCGTAGAGGATATGCAGCATATGGGTGGGAATATGCTAAGGCAAACAAAATAGATGTTGCCCCCGAGCGGGTAGATGAATTAAGATTGAGAGGAAAAAACCTCATGAATGATATCAACAAAGAGCAAGAGACTCATAAGGCTGATTCGGTTGATCTAGGCTTGCCGAGGTATAGCACCCCGGCAAAGAACCTAAGGGCGGCAAATGCCGTTGCATTGGAGTTAGAAGGATTAACCGGCGAAGCCCAGCAGAAACATCAAGAAAGAGTGAATGAGCTGGTACGCATTGCGAACCAGTAGAATGAAGAAATGCTTAGGGTTGACCCGGCAAGACCGGGAGCATCGCGTATGGTTCATTCGGCTGGAGCAGCTCCCGCACTATCAGCGGCAACGACATCCTCACCCAGAAACAATGTGCAAAAAGATAGAGCAGTAACTTCAAGAAAAAGAAACAAGCAAATTGTTCCGTATGATCCAACAGTAGCCGGAAAGGTCAATGAAGCAGAGACAATGGAAGCCGAGGTAACTGTGGCGATAGAAACCCCGGCCGTGCCAACAAAGGCAATGGAAGCCGAGGTAACGAAGACCTCGGAAGAGGAAATCATGAGAACAATAACCCGGCAGAGGGAAGGAGAGACCCACCGCCCGATCCTCAGCCGAGGTATGAGCCACGGCAAGAGCGAGAAGTGAGACCAGCTCACCATAATCAGGCAAACGAGAGGTACAATGATGGTTACTCAGATATGGAGTATGCAGGACATGGTGGGAATAACCATTATGGAATATAGGAGATAATCATTTATAGAAACTTGCCATCAAATGATGCAAGGTTAAAACTCGACAGGTTATATCGGTCCGAGTTATTGGAGGAACATGGTCCATCTAGTTCGGCGTGTTTCGGACCTCGGATCATGGGCGAACCACCGGTGCCAAACTTTCAACTGGCAAGGGGCACGAAAACATACAATGGGAGCACAAAACCACAGGATTGGTTGATTGACTATGCCACTGTAGTGAAAATAGCTAGTGGAAACTTACGATGGGCGGTGAGATACGTCCCGCAAATGCTGGAAGGACCAGCCAGAGTATGGCTGAACAATCTGCCGTCAGGCAGTATCAACCGCTGGGTAGATTTTGAAGAAATGTTTGTTAGCAAGCTCGCTATGTGCAAACAAAAGCTAAACGAAACAGATAGGGAATTCTTGACTCGGTGGTGTAACCTCAAAAACTCATGTGAAGGGGTCATAGAATCTCAAGCGATATCTTGGTTTGCTCAAGGCTGCCGATACGGGAGCGTATTGTGGCAAAGGCTGCAAAGAGATATGCCGACCACCTTGGTAGAGACCATCAGGATATCAGATTCGTATGCATTAAGGGATCCGACACAACCAGAGTTGATGTCGGCAGAGCATCGGGAGCATCAAGATCAGTATGCAAGAGATGCAACCGGATCATCGAGGCGCAACGAGTTCCGAGGTAGAAGAAGGGAGGAAAGACCGGATTACAGATATGCTTCCAATCAGGTGGCAGCAGTAGTGCAAGATCAGCCGAGTCACGGGAATAGCCAGCGACATAAAAATGGTCCTCAATAGTGGACACCGAGGAATGAAGGGAAGAGTCAGTGGACACCAGAATAGAATAAGCAGTGGCAAGAAAGGCTGAAATACACGTTTGAGTCCATGTTGGATCAACCGTGTAAGTTCCACACTCCAAACCCGGCCAAGCCGGCTAATCATACAACTCGCCAATGTGCTTGGATGAAAAATGCAATGGGGAACCATACGGGCATGCAAGCGCCCTCCCATCAAGCGCATCAGCAACAGTAGCAATCACAGCTAACTGGAGCAAATGCGCAGCAGTTAATGTTACCACCACCTTCGCCGAGGTATGATAACTCAGACCGGAGAGATGTAGTGCATCAAGTGATAAATCAAGGTCAGGATGGGAGGACAAACCCCGGAAACAACGGACGTAATGATTACAGGGAGCATCATCAATCATATTGTGTGTTCACAACAGAACAGCAAGACAGGCAAAGTGTACAACGCCGGCATATGGAAGTAAATGCTGTTATGCCAGCCATACCAAGATATGTGCCTTGGTCCGATCAGGAAATAACTTGGAGCATAAAAGATCACCCAAAGTTGATGCTGAATCCAGGGTCGTACGCACTCGTACTAGATCCGACATTTGTCGAGCCCAGCATCAATGTGAAATTCTCAAAATTGCTCATCGACAATGGTAGTAGTATCAACATCATGTACAAAGATACAATGCATAAACTCGGAATAGCACAAAATATGCTACAATCCACGAGAACCACGTTCCATGGAATAGTCCCGCGACTTTCATGTGAACCCATTGGGAAAGTCCGAGTAGATGTATTATTCGGCACAAGGGAGAATTGCAGAGCGGAAAATTTGGAGTTTGAAGTGGTGGACCTAGAAAGTTGCTATCATGCCTTACTCGGACGGCCAGCATTGGCAAAATTCATGAGTAGCTGCCACATTACTTATTTGAAAATGAAGTTACCCTGACCACAAGGGGTGATAACAGTAGCCGGAGATTACAGAAAGTCGATGGAGTGTGCTTTGGCCGGATCAAACCTGGCCGAGTCTTTGGTGATTGCAAGAGAAAAAAGAAGGATTCAGGAGGTAGCAGCTCTTGCTCAGTCGGCACAGCTGAATATGCCGGCATTAGCCAACCCCCATGGAAGTGTTTCTTTCTAGCCGACTAAAGAGACCAAAAAGATCCAGATAGATGAGCGGTTCCCATAGCGCACCATCACGATTGGTGCCGGCCTAGATGCCAAATAGGAAGGCGAGCTCACCAACTTCCTTCGTGAGAATCGGGTATCTTTGCATGGTCAACTCAGTACCTACAAGGTGTTCCAGGGAGTTGGCTAAGCACTCTTTGCATGTAAGTCCAGGAGCAAGGCCGGTGAAGCAACCTCTCCGCCGCTTCGCCGAAGACAAGATACAAATAATAGGGGATGAGATAGCTCGGCTCCTTATGGCCGGGTTCATCATGGAAGTGCTTCATCCGGATTGGTTATCAAATCCGGTGTTAGTGGAAAAGAAAAAGGATGACCCAAATGTAGCCGTCGTATGGCGAATGTGTATCGATTACACGAACCTAAACAAGGCGTGTCCTAAAGATACTTTCCTTTACCTAGGATAGACCAAGTCATTGATTCAACCGGTGGTTGTGAATTGTTGTCTTTTGTAGACGCGTATTCTGGTTTCCACCAGATACCGTTAAATCCGGCCGATCAAATAAAGACTGCGTTTATCACCCCGTACGGGGCTTATTGCTATCGCACCATGCCATTCGGCCTGCGTAATGCAGGAGTAACCTACCAAAGATGCATGCAAAAGTGTCTACAAGACCAGATAGGAAAAAATGTACAAGTATATGTAGACGATGTGGTTATAAAAACCAAAGAGAGCAAAACGCTCCTTGATGATATTTGGCAGACATTCGCAAACTTGAGAAGATTCCGAATGAAGCTTAACCCAGAAAAATATACCTTTGGTGTGCCGGCTGGAAAATTACTCGGTTTCCTCGTGGCCAGCCGAGGTATAGAGGCAAATCCAACTAAAATCCGAGCAGTTGAAAAAATGGAACTGCCGAGGTGTCTGAATGATGTACAAAAATTCACGGGCTGCCTGGCCTCGCTGAGTCGATTCGTATGTCGGCTGGGGGAAAAGGCATTACCTCTATATCAACTGATGAAAAAATCTGATAAATTCGTCTGGACACCGCAAGCAGATAATGCATTTCATGAGTTGAAAAAGATGTTGGTCACAACACCAATCTTGGCTTCTCCACTATCAAAAGAACCTATGTTACTTTATGTAGCGGCCACTAACAGAGTGGTAAGTGCGGTGGTTGTTGTGGAACGGAATGAGGGAGATAGGTCGATACAAAGGCCGGTATATTACCTGAGCGAGGTATTATCGGCCTCAAAACAGAACTACCCGGACTACCAGAAGATGGCTTATGGAGTATACATGTCGACGAAAAAACTTAAGCATTACTTCTAAGATCATTCGATAAAAGTGATTTGTGAAGCGCCCATAGCCGAGATATTGAGCAACAAAGATGCAAGTGGCCGAATAGCAAAACGGGCAATCGAGTTATCACCTTATGCTCCGCAGTTCGATAGGCGAGATGCAATCAAGTCTCAGGTAGTGGCCGACTTCTTTGTGGATTGGGCCGAGGTACAATATGAACCACCATTACCAGATCCGAACTATTGGATAATGCATTTTGACGGATCCAAGCTGAGAAATGGTTTGGGGGCAGGGATAGTATTAACTTCGCCGAAAAAAGATCAACTGAAGTATGTGCTGCAGATACATTTCGCCGCATCAAACAACGTAGCCGAGTATGAAGCACTCGTCCATGGGTTGAAAGTGGCAAAAGAGATTGGTATACGTCGGATCCTATGCTACGGGGATTCAGATCTAGTAATACAACAAGTATCAGGCAATTGGGATGCATTAGATGCAAATATGGCCCTATATAGATTTCATGTGCAAAAAATCAGTGGTTACTTCGATGGATGTGGGTTTCATCATATACCTCGGGCGGAAAATGACGCTGCAGACACACTGTCAAAACTCGGATCAACTAGGCAGTCCATTCCCCCGGGTATCGCCCTATAGCACCTGAGAAAACCATCAATTCAACCATCACCAGAGTCCGAGTCAATTTTTATCTCGAAAGAATTGAAAGAGGGAAGTGCGCCAATGGAAATCGACAAAGAATGCGACCCGGACTTTCTGAAGATAAACCCGGCCATCGCACGAGCGAAGACAGAAAAATCCGAAGCTGTTATGTCGGTAGAAAATATGGAAATCGACAGTGAGATTATCCCAGAGAAAATCACGCCAATATGGGCGCAACCCATATTCTCCTTCCTTAAGGACGCAATCTTGCCGAGTAATGAGGTACTGGCTAGACAGACAATAAGAAGAGTGAAAAAGCTTATCAATCATAAACAATGAGCTGTATAAGAGAATCTTCTCAAGCGTGCTGCAAAGATGTGTTGACTCGGCAGAAGGCCAGGAAATACTCCTGTATATACACCAGGGAGAATGCGGGCATCACGCATCATCCAGAGCTTTATTGGCCAAAGCATTTAGGCATGGATTTTATTGGCCGACGGCGTTGAAGGAGGCAAAAGAATTGGTAGAAAAATGTAACGGTTGCCAGAGATACGCCAGCAAGATACATATGCCCTCGTCCGAATTAAAGACAATACCAATTACTTGGTCATTTTTTGTATGGTGCTTGGATATGGTAGGTCCGTTCAAGCCAGACCGTGGCGGAATGACTCACATTCTAGTCATGGTGGCTAAATTCACAAAGTGGATCGAGGTAAAACCAATAAGAAAATGTGATGGACCAACAACAGTAAAATTCCTCAAAGATATTATCTTGAGATATGGTTATCCACACAGTGTTATTACAGACAATGACACAAATTTTGCTAAAGGAGCCATTGCTAGATTATGCCAAGAGAAACACATAAGACTAGATGTTGCCTCGGTGGCTCACCCAGCATCAAACGGGCAAGTAGAAAGATCAAATGGGCTGGTATTCTCCGGAATAAAACCCCGGCTTGTCGAACCTCTACAAAGGTCGGCAGGATGCTGGATCGAAGAACTCCCAGCAGTACTGTGGAGCCTCAGAACTACCCCAAACAGGTCAACAGGGTATACCCCATTTTTTTGGTATATGGGGTAGAAGTTGTGCTTCCAGCCGACATAACGCATGATTCGCCAAGAGTGACCCAGTACACAACTGCTGAGGTAAATGAGATAGCTCGGCAAGACGATGTCGATCTGCTAGAAGAGGCCAGGGAATTGGCATTATCAATATCAGCTATTTATCAGCAAGACCTCCGACGATATCACAGCAAGAAAGTCAATCCAAGAGTTTTTAAAGAAGGAGATTTGGTTCTTCGGCTAGTGCAGCGCACAGCCGGCATGCACAAAATTTCACCCCCATGGGAAGGACCATTCATCGTGAGTAAAGCATTGCACAATGATGCATATTACCTAATCGATGCTCAGTCACCAGAAAAGAACAAGGCAAACAAAGCCGGCGATGAATCAAAAAGACCGTGGAACATAGCCTTACTTTGCCCGTTCCACAATTAGAAGCCATATATTGCACGTCATGATGTGACGCATCAAGTTAGACTATCAAGCGTGTATTAAACGTCGACATGTATTAGACCTCGGCACCCCGAGCAATGACTCGGGGACTGCTTCATATTGTATCTTATCTTGAGTTATGTATCAAACCTTGGCACCCCGAGCAGCAACTCGGGGACTGCCTCATGTTGTATCTTATTTTGAATTACGTATTAAATCTCGGCACCCCGAGCAGTGACTCGGGGACTGCCCCATGTTGCTTCCTATTTTTAAGTTGCGTATTAAAATCTTAGAACCACGAAAAATAACTCGGGGACTCCCCCGTGACGCTCTCCGCATTGAGTTATGCATTATGTTTTGATGACCCAAATAATAACTCGGGGACTGCTGCATGATTCTAGATATTCTTTGAGCACACGCAAGAACTTAAAAACCCGAGTGATAACTCGGGGACTGACTTGTATTACCCACTGTTTTTCGTCAGACACATAAAAGCTCCATAGCTCAGCTAAAGACTCGGGGACTCCCCAAAATTGTTGATCATAACTTGCAAGATATGATATAAACTTGTCTTGGTAACCAGAGGAACAGCAAAGCGGAAACAAATAAAGATCTCTAAGGATAATGAAAACAAGAATAACAACCCTAGCAAATCGAAGTATGATAAGGGATGCAACTTATTGTATCACTTTACCAGATGTGGGCTTCGGGCATTGTACTTCATGGTTGAGAACACAACAGCTACGCAATCAAGTTTACAAAGGGCAAGCAAGATAAATGCCGAACGAAGGCCAGCCACATGGAAAAATACAATCCGAACTTACAAAATCAAAGTTCGCCAAAGCAAAGATATAAAGCAATGAGATTTGTTTAGATAGAGTAATAATAATTACCATCACCCATGCCTCAGCGGCGAAAGGCAAAAAGGTTCACACCATACCAAAAGCTGGACAATTGTTCCACAGACATCATACGCCCGGCATACCGGGGACTGATAGAGTTTTTTGAACCTAAATAGCGAAAAGGGCCAGCGAACCCTTAAGGGGCAGCATCATGATCAGGAGCATCGGGAATGGGTACCTCGGATGATGGCGGAGCGACCTCGGTCTCCTGCGTAGGGGTATTTTCAGGAACTGGGCGCTCCGAGGTAGATGGCGCCTCAGCCAAAGTTAATTCGCCTTCAACAGAAGCAATAGTAACCTCAGGGGCAAGCCTCGACTGCTGAGCTTGAGCTCGAGAATTCTCAGTCCCTTTAGAGGACGATCGCGCATCACCATCCTCATCCGAGCTTGCATTTGAATCACGAGAGTTATCCGAGTCACCCTCTGCTTCATCCTGATCGGCCTAATCATCATCAGATGTATCTTCAAATTCGATGTCATCAGCCGTATTGGGAAGAAAACTCGGCCCTTGATCCAATTATGCAAGTCGACATACTCGATAAGCTGAAAAGCATGAGCCTGACGACGAGCAACAAACTCTGGATTTTCCACCCAAAGAGAGCCAGTGCGCAGATGCATCAGAGTATCAAGGGAGATATCTTCATACCAAGACAACACGGCCGTAAGGGCCATGTCGGCACCAGCCCTCCCAGCAGATTCCCTCCAGAGGTTAAGTTGGGTTTGAGATGCCATCAGCCTTGACACAAGCACTTCAAGCTCATCAATTTCAGGCGTTCCAGAGGTGTTCAACCAAAGAACATGGTAGGCCCGGATAGCTGCCTGCACCAAATCCTTTCCCATGATGTTCATTGGTCCAATAGCAGCAGCGACCGCAATCAGAAAGTCCTCAATAGAGTATTCCTGATCCGCGGTAACAGGAACACCTCGGCGAGCGCGAGCAGTCACCACTGCCTTGGAGCTCACCGGTTTAGCCTCGGGGAAATGATCTACAAGTAAAGGCACCATATAAGATAAGACGATCAAAAGAAAAACGTAAGTCGCCAAAGAGTAGAAAACTTACGGTGAATATAACTCAGCATCTTATGCAGATCCTGGGTCCAGTCGGCCTTATTCTTTTCAAAGCGAGTGATTTCCTCGCTCATCGTCCGGTTCTTCAGCTCGGCAGCATCGAGGAGTTCCTTAACTTTCTGCAACTGCAGGCTCAGTCGATTCTTTTCTTCAGAAAATTCCTGATCAACTTTTTCCAATTCGGTTTTCTGAGAAAGCTTGAGAGACTCAACCTCGGCACGTAACCGGGTTATCTCATCATCCTTTTTTTTAAGTTGCGCCGAATGAGTGGCGGTTTGTTCTAAAAAATGTAGCATCATATCAGGCATGGATATGCATTCTTGATGCCACACTGCAAGTGTTTGTAACTCGGCTATACCAAAGCCGGAAGGTTATAAGAAACCCAGGATTTGTCTCGAACGAAAGTCAACAAATCACAAGACGAAAAGGATAACTAACCTTCCAGAGCGTCAACTTTCTTGGTAAGGCGGGTATTAAGATCATTGATACTAGTTGCATACCAGCAAAGAGTAAATTAGCACGGCAAGCCAAAAATGTTAAGAACTTAAGGAACAATACAAAGATTTATTAAATTACCAGTTTTCTTCACTACGGGGACAACCTTCTCATATTTCTCTTGCAATTTCTTGTGTGCAAAGAGCAACCTTTAAAATTCGGCTATCCGCCGATCATGCGCAACCTAAGTACCAAAGTGAATTACACAACTGGATATTCAAAGCTAAAACAGATCCGTATCAAGTAAAACTTAACTCCGATCTAGGTGGCTAGATATTCAAAGCTAAAACAGATCTGAATCAAGTAAAACTTAACTCGAATCTAGGTGGCTGGATATTCAAAGATAAAACAGATCCAAATCAAGTAAAACTTAACTCGGATCTAGGTGGCTGGATATTCAAAGATAAAATAGATCCAAATCAAATAAAACTTAACGCGGATCTAGGTGGTTGGATATTCAACGCTAAAACAGATCCGAATCAAGAGAAAACTTAACTTGGATCTAGGTGGCTGGATATTCAAAGCTGAAATAGATCCGGATTATGCAAAACTTAATTCGGAATATGAATGGACCACGGTCAATCCAAGTCATGCAGGAAATTAACTTAGCAAATAATGCATTTGAATCCTAACAAAGCTTCCAAACGAACAACAAATTATTTAGTTGCAAGCTTTGGGGACTAGTGTATATATACTATCATTTGAATAACAGACGAAGTATCAACAGAAGCGCTTACCTCGTTCATCTTATCACTATCAAGAACAATCTTAGCAGCCATATGCAAATGACTGCTGATGTCGGAAAGCTGAAATGGCTGGCTACTCGGATTGCCCTCAAGCTGATCGACGGCGTTCCAGTTATTGGCGTATTACACCAAAGAGACGAGGCTGTTCCCACTCTCAGTACTGGTCAGTACTTTACCTCGGACCCGTTGCGTAACTACCGCTGCTACCGGACTCTTGTAAAGAGTAAGCTGAGTGTCGCCACCAGGGGCGACGCCAGGCACAGCAGAGGAAGCGCCGTTGCGAAGTACATCAGTTATGCTGGGCTAAGAAGAGCTAGCCGGCTCCTTCTGAGATGCAGAAGGTTTAGTAACAACAACCTTCCTACTTTTAGTAGAGGCTTCGGCAGGGGCAATAACCTTAGCACTAGGAGTGACATCCTTGGAGGCAGGAGGAACTATAGTTTCCAAGGAGGCCGGGATAGTGGTATCCTCGGCTGGAGTTGGAGTAGTAGCTGGAATTGTGGTGGTCAAAGGAATATCGAGGGAAACCTCGGTGGTCATGACAGGGGCAACAGGCTCAATCGGGTGATCCGGTGTGGGAGTTATGTCGGCAATAATGGTAGGGGCAATAGGCACAACTGGTTGAGGCGATATATGGGTCGGCGCAGGAGGTGAATCAACACGAGAGGGACTGGGAACTCGAGTATCCTCTAGAGGAGGAGAGGCAGGAGAAGGCGGCCGAGTAGTCTGGGTCGTCATACTCGGACCGCTAGGCTTTGCGGAGAGAGGAGCTCTACGAAAGACAAAAGAGTCGAGTCAATAAACAAAAAGAGAGAAACAAGAAATAAAAATGAAAAGAAACTTACCCAGTAACCCCAAGCATGGTTTTACGCTTTGGGATATGCTGTGAAGACTTCTTCTTTCGTTTCTTGGGAGCAGTTTGCCGAAGCAGTGTGCTTCCTAGAAGTAGCAGGAGCTTGAGAAGCAAGAGGCTCGACATCGTGCACCTGACCAACCGGATTAGCTGGGAAAGAAGCAGCCAGAAATGCGTAAGAGATAGGCACCATGGCAACTACCTCAAGAATTTGGACCTCGTCCGAGTCACCTTCATCCGCGTGGGCCGAGGTTTTACCACGGGCACGAGCCGGAGCAACGTCCGACTTAGGGACAAACTCTTCCGAGTCAGGTTCCCCACTGTCCGGGGTATTCCGATCTACAGTCCACAGAAGATCCAAAACCTCGGCATCCTCGGTCTTTTGCTCCGCAAACCTCTTCGAGAGAAGAAACAAAGTGGGATTAGGAAAAGAACAACCATAAGGGCAACTCGAAAGCAAACACCAATGCGTAAATTTACCTGAGGAGGGGGATTCCCGCGAGTGAATGGCTTCAGTCCCCATGCCCACTCCTCCGGCATATCGGTTTTGAAGATAGCTCGGACACGCTTATAAATGAGATAGTCGTCGAGCTCAACCGTCAAAACGCGGTTGGGATCGAGAGGACCACTCATGTAACAAAGCTTGTGAGTGCGAAGCTGAAAAGGGCAGATCCGACTGCTGATGAATGCGGTCATCAGATCCTCACCACGGAGCCCGGCGCGGATCAACTCCTTAAGCCGAATCTCAAATGCTTCGGCCAGAGCATGGCTTTTCCTAGGATTATAGTTCCAATTCTTCTTGGAAAGGGGGCCGGTAGAAAAAGCGGGGAGCCGAATCTTATCTTCTTTCCCAGTGTTTTTGACGTAGAAAAATGATCTATGCCATTTCTTACAAGACTCAAGGCCGGCGACACGTGGGAACTCAGAATTTCTCCGAGGTGTAATGGACACGGCCCCGCATTGGGTAAGGAATTTCTCAGAAGGATGGAGAGAGGGGTCTGGCACAACATTAGATCGGATTTGGAAGAATTTGGACCAAACAGGCATGGAGGGCCAAAGGCATAAGTACCCTTCCGAAGCCGAGATAAAGGCTGACAAGGAGGCGATAGCATTGGCCGGCAGATGATGCGGCTAGAGGCCGAAATAATCGAGGAACCCCCTAGCAAAATCGCTAAGGGGGAGGCCGAACCCACGATCGAAGTGGGACATGAAGACTACGTACTCGCCTTCGTTGAGTACAGGAGAGGATTCTTTGCCGGGCAAGCGACAACTTACCTCGGCAGGAATCCGACGTGTCCTAATCAACCACTCTATCTCACGACGAGTGACAGAGGAACCCTGCCAAGAACCCCGTTCTGGACCGGACGCAAATTCATCGTCCTCAACGAGCGCTCCGCTGGCAGAACTAGACATGGGTTCGCCGGAGGAATCAACGGAGGAAAGACTAGCGGCGGGGAGAGGATTAGAGGCACAGGGCCCCATCGTAACTCTAGCTAGCGCGGCGGCGGAACGAAAGAGAACCGCCACGAGGAATCTAGAAAAGCAGAAGAGGTGCATAGGGAAGAAAACCTAGCGGTGGGACCGTGGGAAAACTCACCGGCGAAGGCGCCGGAGCAAGCACGCGGCGGTGAAGTCGCCGGACCAGAAGAACGGCAGCGTGACCGTCGGGGAGGTCGATGATGGCGCAACCGCTAGCACAGGAACGGAGGCGCCGGTGCGAGGAAGAAGAAGAAGGGTGAGCGAAGGGGGAAAGTAAATCCTCTAGCCCCGCACCCCTATTTATAACCGCGCAGTATCGGCCGTAGTGGGATCATGGCTGCGCCACGATAACCGCATAATCGTGCATGTGGCAAAACCGTTCGTAACTAGTGGAGCCACAACAAGGACCACACAGCGCAGGAGGAGATCGGGCCAGCTGACCGATGCGGTACTCGAGGCGTCACTACACCGACGCGACGGGCGCAGTAATCACTGTAGCTTGTCAGTGAGCACTGTAGAGGAACAAAAAACTATAAGAACAATGATAAGTGGAACACGTACGACGAGGCGTGCTCAAGAAGCTGTGCGGATACCTTGAATAGAAGGAAGTAACCCGGAAAGAAAGAAAGAAGTATGTCGGGAAACTGATGTGGACCGGCCGAGGTTTCCGGCAGGATCACACCAGCTTCCGGGACTAATGTTGGGGTGGTGACCCCGGATAGGGTCAAGACAGGGAAAAAATGAAAGGAATCTCCCTTGTCATGAGCCGAATTACTGTTTGTATCGGCCGAGTCATGTAAGAGTCTACCGAGATAAGCAAGGCCATGACAGCTACAGAATGAGTAACACCTTATCCGGCCGACATATGAGTTAAGTCGGCCGAGCGAGTCTGACTAACTTGAATGCAGGTGAAGGCCGAGCCGAGTTATGCGAGACAAGGCCGAGTAACACGAAGCTTGCAGGAGAAGGAGGTGCCTATAGTCAAACCCTAGTCACTGGCTAGGAGGAATCTGAGCAGAGCCAAGCACAAAGGACAAGAGCAGAGCAGCAGAAGGGCAGAAGAAGGTCACGGAGGTGACAGTCAGGGAGCCCGAGGCGCGCATGTGAGGCTCTCTGGAACATTGTCGCCGATAGAAGGGAGACATGGAAAGGAAGCCGCCGAGTTACCATATTGGGACAAGCATATTCCAAGAATATGCTTGCCACGTCAGCCCTAGAAGGAACCAAGGCACCCCTTTATAAGGGGGGACGCGGGCTCCTGAGAGGGGATCGACTCATTCTATGCCGTAAGCCTCATGTAGAAGCTCTCTTCTTCCTGGATACAACTCAAGGAGCATTTGTAGTCCTTAAGAGGAGAAATAAAGATCTATATGTTAGTCATTTGAGTGTAGAAATCACTACATCTTCCCTCCCCGGATCCCTCTAGCATCCATTGGCCCCATACTTTAGCCTACCCATGGCATCTGCCGTGCCACCACCACGACACAAACCATTGCCGTAATTCATTATGTGGGCATGGTGTACACCAAGGAGGCATGCGGGGTCGCGAAGGGGGTAGTGATTGGCTTGGACCAACTACTGGGCCCCACATCATGGAATTGTGGACGGGAAAGTACGTCCGGTTGTGCAACAAGGAGTTGATCTCTCATGGGTAAAGTAACTCACCTCTGCAGAGTGTAAGAACTGTAACTTGTTACTCCCTGTTCCGGGAAGGAGCTACGAACGCGGCAGAAAAGGAACTCCATAAAAGTTCTGGTCAACTTGTGAAGGCTGATTGTCATAGTTTTTCGGAATAAAATCAATCTTTGAAGAAAGATTTACAAAAACTGCATAGTGCCAAGGATTTATAATCTGAGGTGGTAGTTAGAGCATCAAACTTCCCACCTTGCATATAATGAACTTGTTGGGTAACGCTGTTACTCATCCTTTCATTTGATTCCTTGCTTAGACTCTGAGGATCCCGAAGACGTGCCAATGTATGCAACCGAATGCCAAGAAGATGTGTTCTACGAGGAACCGGACCTGTCCGTAGGAGTTGAAGGCGTGGATTACGAGATCCGCTACGGTGTCGATGAGAACGAGTCCACTTAAGTGTCTAGTTAGTAGTAACTAACGGAGCCGAGCAGCATGAACTCTATAGAATAAGCTGTTGAGCCCTACTCCTAGTCGGAGTTGTTACTTTTAAATTTCCGTTGAACACTTCATATTTTGGTTTGTAAGTTGGATCTTTTGGAAGTTTTGAACTTTCGGTATTATAATAATAATAATGTGTGTACTTTTGTAATATGGACCCGCAATATTTCTGTTGTACCACTCGGAGGGATGTGATATTTACGGAACGGTTTTCTGTGGATGTCATGTCAACGAATATAGTGTACTACACATGCATTGGTATGCTGGGTCACCGCACGCTTCCAGCTCTGATCGGCTATTCCAGCAGAGAGGGTGGCTTATCGGCCCGGCGACCGACGGTTAACTCTCAAAGGGGGAGGGAAGAGGATAATGAAGGGCATCGGGTGTTTCATTCATGTCAATGAGGATATGGTGAGTGAGAAATATTAAGTCAATTTTCTGAAATGGAAAAGCTATTTCTTCGCTTGAAGTAGCAAATACTAGGGGTAGAGCTGGGAGTAAATATGCTCATTAATCTACTGGGTGGCTAATAGCACCAATACCATCTTTTCTTTATTTTAGCTCTTTTCGTACCTATGAAAATTGCTGCGGTTTGTTTCTCCGAATGTTGCTACTAAAAACAGTTCCACGAAAATTTGGCTATACTATTTAAATTTGTGTAAAATGTGTCATGGTGCTCGTAGTTTAAGAATGGTGAGGAAAATGATTTTTTTTGTCGAGAAGCCTATTTCTTGTGTGGGTGTTCGCGTGCATGTTTGTGGTGATTTTTAGTAAGTTTCTCGGTAAGCAACATTATTTTTCCGGGCGCATCTGTTGTGACATGCACAACTATATTGATACATGTACTACAAAAAGTACACCCTCATTTTTAAAATATAAGATGTTCTGATATTTTAATCTAAACTTTCAAAATATCTTACATATTTAGATTCAGGGGTTATATATCTCTTCGACGTGGTGCCGAAAAAGAAAGAAGAGTTCTTGTCTGTAAGAGTATGCCTACGCGCATGGACCGGGAAGTCACGGGACCCATCAGCTACGGCCATGCCTTGCCAGTTGTCACTAGGTCGTACTAGTAAAATAATGCTAATACTGCACGGCCGGAGACCGACCGAGCAGAGGGAGGGGGAGATGAACCGAACCTGGCGAGAGTGACGGTCACACTCCCTCTGCTCTCTTGGCACGGTCTACCCAGCCGAGTGCTAGCTCCTAGCTAGACCCCTTTTTTTAGATTCGCAAAGAAAAAAACCAGAGCTAGACTTTCTGTCATCAGTTTTATTTTTGTCGAGCCAGGTTTGTTCGTACGTGCAATCTTCCGCATTTTTTTTACTGGTCGGTCACGATTTTGAATACTACCTCCATTCCGTATTATTAGACTAAATTCGGGATTAGAGATATTTTGATAAATTAGGCTGAATTATACATTAAATACCCTAATTAAATAGGCCGCATGGCTTACTTTCGTCTCTTCCCCTTTATAATTTTGCTGCATGCGTCCAATGCATGGTAGTATGAAGATACGGGACAGACTAGCCAGGCTTGGAGACTTGACCGTTTTCTCGCCTCTATGCATTGATCACACGATAATTTTCTCAGATTGATTGGCTAATAATCCGGATGAAAAAGAATTCTTTGGCCTATCGCTGCATGCCTTGATTGTAGAGTTTTACTAATTTTGTCTAATAATCTGGAATGAAGGAAGTACATACAGTGCTATTTTTTTTCTGGAAAAAGCTTTTTAAACTACTCCCTCTAACCCATATTAGTTGACTCAAATTTAGCTAAATTTAAATGAATCTAGACACTATTTATTATATAGGTTCATTCAAATTTTAAAAAATCTAAGTCAAATAATATGCGTCGGAGGTAGCGGTGGAGCGCTGGTTTTTTAGATAGGTACGCAGGTAGGTGTCGCAGAGGATCCGGGTGATGGGAGCGGAGGAGGTCCAGGTTCTCCTCACCTCATCTTACGTTTTATTTTACTTCAAGCAGTCGTACCATCAGCAGCACTAAGCACTAGCTTTGCGGTCCCACTGCCTACACTTCCCTCCTCCTAATAAGCACACTTTTAAAAACCACCCGGTTCACCGGTTCAACCACTAAAAAAGAAAGAACCACGGAAAGAACAAACTGTTTAAGCAAAAGGACAATATCGGAAACTGGCAGCCGGTTCACTGGTTCAACCACTAAAAAAGAAAGAACCACGGAAAGAACAAACTGTTTAAGCAAAAGGACAATATCGGAAACTGGCAGGGTGTCCATTGAGAACACAGACACACGCAACCAGCAGCTCAACCGGCACTCGAGATGGCATCGACAGAACAAACACATAGTTGAGCTGTACATTTCGAGGCCGTGTCACAAAGCTCAATGCAAGAAGATCTTCACCGTCGAATCTGGGAAGCGACATCGAAGACGGTCCCATCTGTTTCCTGGGCATACACACGAGCGACAAGAAGATTGCAAACATAACCTGGACAACAATTCTCGGTTGATCCTTAGTGTGTGGCAGCCAAACCGAAAAACTGCTAAGTCTGCTAAGGTAATAAGGAAAGATTATCTAAAGCCTGCTAAGGTAAAAGCTTGAAGGAGATAGAATAGATTAATTCTAACAAACTAATTCTAGAGGAAACAACTCTTAAGTGATCTTTAAGAGTGAATAATCACATCAAATTAGACATGTATACAGGAACAAGAAATCCCAATGGGTATGGACTAAATGAGTTCAAATCCAATCTTCAAAAGGACTACCAGTATAAACCATACCATCACAAATCAAAAGTTAGTCTTTTGGCCACAACTATTGAATAATAAAATTTAAAACCCTGTTTTAGTGAGACTTCCAAGACCTTATATAGTATAAAAAGGAAGTTTGATGATCAAGTAAAGGAGTTGTATTAGGATACCCAATCAGGAAATGAACTAAAGAAGAGACTCCAAATTATGGAGTTCATAATAAGTAAATATCCCTAAGGGATGATAGTAAAAGGAAATTTGGGGTATTGGAAACAACAGGTTGGAAATTGCCAAGTATGATGAGAATTCAAGAAAAAGATCTAGATATGGGATACTGCAATTATTCCCATTTGAGGTTACTATGGAATTGAGAAATGTCATAACCAATACAATTGTAATTCCTCATTCCAAAACACAAAAAAGTATGAACTTCGAGGACGAAGTTTATTTTAAGGGGGAGAGTCTGTAACATCCCAGGATTAGCAGCTAAAAATAGGCAGGACACATGTGTGTGCATTGCATTCATGCATCAGAAAATCCGAGGAATTTTCGCGCAAAACTAAAGAAGTTGTAGAGGGATCGAGATCTCTCTTGTTCTTATGGAAACATCATGACAGGTGCGATGGATTTCTACATGACCTCTACTGTAATTTTTTGTTTGAGGGGAAGGCAATTCAAATTTGAATATTTAATTGATGAATTTGAATACAAAAAGAGTTTGAAATAGATTAATAATTGTAAATTAAATTGTAATAAGAGATACTAGGTGAACTCTTATTTATGAAAAGCTACAATAATTGCAAGTCTTAATTAATAAACAAAATTGAATGAAATGAATTATAATAATAAATAAGAATGAAATTCTTATTTATAAGTAAGATATAAATATTTAATTAGTTCCAAGAATAATGGAACACTTTATTATAGAATACAATGTTTCATTGTTATTACAATAAAAACATAAAAGTAAATTATTATAAAACAAATAAATATAAAAATGAATTACATAAATAAATAACTAAAAGGATTCTTTATTACAAGTATATATAAATATTACATTGTCTTTGCAAATGCATTATAAAAGAAAAGAAGACTGGTACACTTTATTGAATAAAAAAATAATACAACATTTCTTTACAAAAGAAGAATGAATAAATAAAAAAGAATTCCTTTATTACAATTATACAATGCTTATTACTTCACAAAAGAAAAGGTGAATTACAAAAGAATAAAGTAAAATTTAAAACTAAAGCCATCTTCATTTTCTTCATCTTCGAAATCCACTCTTTATATTTTTGATTCTTGATTCGTGCAAAACAACACAAAAGATAACAAAAAACAATAAAGAATAAAATTAGGGTTAGTATATTATTTTTACTCTCAGATTTGGCATACAAATGATATGCTTTGACTCATCATTGAGTATTATTCAAAAAAGGGGCCAATGTAAAAATTTGTTCTTATCCAGAATGTTAGCCTCAGAACTGATGCATCATAGGCAGGGGCAAATTTCACCAAGTAAGGAGAGAGGCAAGTTCACCATGGATAAATAAGAGGATCCAGCCAAACAGTAAAGCTCCCTTTTACTTGATCTCATCTCCAAGGAGGAGTCACAGACATAGAAAATTGAACCAGAGGGGGGCCACTGGACAACAGCTCACACAAGACATGCAAGTGTTGTGTTGTCAACACAACAAGACTGTATTAGATAGCTAAAAACAGCAGCCAATCGTAGCACCACCAAGCACTTCACCAGTTTCACCACATCTGCACATACACACTTCAACTTCCCAACGATCATCCAAACCACTATAACCATCATGCATCATGGTTACCTAGAGGAGTTTAGGTAATATGCCAAGACAGAAGCAAGGAGGAGTAGATCAAGATCAACAACATCACAAGGAGGAGCAAATCAGTATCACAAGAAGAAGAGCAGGAGAAGATTAAGGAGGAGATGCAACCAGAACCTGAAGGGAAAGTAGTAGTAGATCAAGATTCCCAATAGGACAGCAACAACAGGTACAAGTCCAAAATATAAATTAGATCATGCAGCACCTGTTCTTATAGCTTGCACCATCAGATTCAAGAGAAATAATGGCTATGTTACAAATCCATCTACCCTTCCACTAGATGTTTATCTAGGAGGATTGGATGGAGAGTTTTCTCTCAGGCTTGCATAGAGATGCTATGCAAAGCTCATCACAGAGAATGAAAGCCACCAAAATAAATAAATATCTGTTCTTATTTCTATCAAGGCCTTAGTCTTTGCATCACAGGCAAGGAACTAATCCATCTTAATTTCCATCATTAAACCATCAGGCAAACAATCTTAATAAGCCAAGGCAATAACATAAATAGCCTATCATGCTCTCTGGAATTTTAGTGTGCACACTCCATAAGGAGGCACCACACTAGGATTTCCAGAATGGCAGAAGCCATCTAGAATATTGTCAACAGAAATAGAGAAGTATGATACTTCTACTTTACCTCTCAGCAAGGTTTATTAAGTTTTTCATATCATCTTCCTAGCTAATCAAGCTAGGAATCCTTGCAAGCAACCAGAGCATGATTTAAATCATTTTCCTAGATAATTTGATCTAGGAATAATTCAGTCAGGTATCAAGCATTTAAGTAGATAAAGATAATCTACTTTGCATATTCTAATTCATATCTGTCCAAGATCATGCCTTGCATGATATAACATCATCAGTTCATTTTCTAGTTTATTACTAGACAAGCATGTACCACAACTGCTAGGCTACAGGGCACATTCCCAGAGGGTAGCACCTCTGTACCTAGCAGATTCAAAATGTCTTAAGTACAAACTCAAGTCCATTCTAAATAAATCACAATCTCACTTATTAAAGAATCCAAATCATTTCTCTAGCTTTAATTGCTAGAAATCATTTCCACTGTAGTCTGTCATATGGACAGTATAAGTAAAACAAGTAAAATATACCTGCAAAGCACACCACATGAATTCAGATCATTTTTTAATCATCTTCCTTGCTTAGTTAGCTAGGAATCATATTTAAGATAATTACTGCTGAGTTGATAGTCAACACATAGCTCAAGAATCTCAAGTGCAAAGCACCTCATGAGGAGAAGCAAATTAGGTGGCTGAATACAGACACAACAATCAAATTGTTTCCTAGTCATCCCTAGGAACCCTCTTATGCAATGATCTCAAATTTTGACCGTAAAGAAATCAAGATACTTGCACCAAACTTTAGACAAGAGGATAACAATAATCACAAACCTCACTTCTAACAATAAATGTCACAAGCTATCCAATATATTTCATCAACACAATATCCTCCACTTAGTAGGTCACTATACTGATAGCTTGCATAACCCCATATGTTTGTTTCATCTGCTAATTAGCATAGATCAATCCAAAGGAGATCAGATCCTTATCACACAAACCCTAGAACAGAGCATCGGTGCTACTTAGGATGATTCCACCATCACGAAAGAAATCCAGAGGGGAATCAAGTGAAGAAAAGAATAGGAGATTCCCCACTTACCTGTGGTCCTCGCTGGTGTTTGAAGAGGAAGCAGACCGGCGGGGTGGTCGTAGTAGCAACAACCATGGCACAACGGCACATGCGACACCTGAGCCTGCACCGAGCTGCAACCTGCGACCTGCGCCAAGCTACACCAACCCAAGAACATACCCCATCTTCACCAACATCAACCTCACCACCAAGGCGCGGGCGCGCGAGCCACATCGGGACCTGGAGCCATGGTGGATAGGGTTTCGGTCAGGCGCACGGGGGGCCGTGACTGAACCCAATCAACAGAGAGAAGGAAGAGGAGGCGGCGGAAGACCAGCGCCAGCACACGGTAGCAGCCGGTGGCATGGATTTGGCCGGCGTTGGTCAGGTAGGCACCAGCGGTGGCGTGTGCGGGAGGAGCAGACGAACGGGGAAGAGCAGGGGTGTGTGTGCGTGTGTGTAGAAGATAAGAGGGAGGGTGAGATGGTCTGCGGTCTTAATGACCCGAGCCAGGTCCAATTGGGCCAAGTTGGCCCATGCCAACTAATAGGCCAAGATAAAAAAAATAAGAAAAGAAAAACAATTAGAATTTCCCAAAATAACCCTACAAATTTCTAAGAGTCCAAGAAAATACATACAAATCCTAAAAATACATATAATATATCAAAATGTTCACAAAAATAATATCTACCTAAGAAAAATATAAAACTAATTGTTTAAGTTAAATAAAATACCATTAAAGGTTAAAGTCACTAGAATTCTCAATAAATTATAACAATATAAGAAAATGTCCTAAAAATAAATAAAAAAATCATTTTTGTGTATAAAATAAATCCACTATTTTATAAAAAATACTAACTCAACTCTTCTATAAATAAAAATTGAAGTAAATATTTAAATACATTAAATCTTTTATGGAATTTTATAAACATAAAAATAATACTTAAAAAAATAAAAATCATTTTTAAGATCTTGAATAAATATATTAAACTAGAAAAACATTAATTATATTATTATAAAAGTTTCAGAATTTTAAAATAATAAATCCTTATTTATTACTTATTTTGTAAATTCTTTAAAAACAATTCTTAAGTAAGAAATAATCACAATTCTTATAAAATCTTGAGCAATTAGTGTCTAAGTACTAATTCTAAAACCATAACTTGAATTCGTAATCAAACTTAAGTATAACTTTTAACTTTAAAATATTATTTTAATTTTTTTTATTAAAATCCCTTATAAATAAACATTGGGTATCACTCATATGTATAATATAGTGAATAATCATTATATCTTAACCACTATTAACATGACTTCAAATTCTAACAAATTACTAAGATCATCTAATTATACTTTCATTAAATAAATACATATTATCTTCATAATAGCAAAACAAATCTAATCTAATCATTCACTTAAATATAAAGTGAATAATTCCACGCCTTAGTTATACCTATCATAAATCTAAAACTTGGGAATAATTAAAACATATTACCTCTTAAGTTTACTTAACCTTTTAAAGTTAGCTTTAGTCTCAAAGCTTATAAACATCATGTATAATAAACTACTTATGTTTTTATAATTAACTTTGGTCTATTCCAATTAAGACATAAAGCATCTCAAATCCAAACTAATCAATCAATCACCAAAAGTCATTGATCATGTTATTTTAACTACAAAGGTTGTTTAAACCTTAAAAAAGAAATTTTTTTCTTTAAATGTTATTCTTTTTGCCACTTCAAGCAACAACTCTAGGAAAGTTCTTTCCAAATCTTAATAATCGAATACATAGACTTCCAGCATAATCACCAAATAGCAACTAATCTAAATCTTAGATTACTATTACACTCTATTTTTATATCTTGTATATCAAGACTTAAAATTCCTATAAATGCATTTCATGTGAAGTAAAAAAATTGAAAGATGAACCAACTCTTAAAGGAATCACCTAAATTCACTTCACTTACAGTATTGGGGTTTCACTTTGGGAGTTTTACAAAAAGACAACATTACTTATGCACAAAAGCATATTGCTTCTTTAAACATTAGTCCTTAACAGACCAATGATGCAGATTTCAGATATTGGATCTTATGTCGTCTCGAAGACCGTGAGTGAATAATCTTGCAATCACAAAAGGCAAGTTCGCACTTGCTCATGTACTTTGATTATTTTCTGTAAAGTATTTTGCAAATCCAGTGTTGTTATCACCTGCATTTGAAAAGATCCGAAAACACTATTTTCATAATAATGTGATTATTGGTTATTTACCATGAGGTAATGACCTACTATGAAAGTTCCGGTGGTAGAGGAACATATTATCTAGGACTTAACAACCAATGTCGCTAGTGATTCTTGAGCCGTATATTACGCGTTAACCATGAGATTTGGAATGGGATCGAGAAGTCAGCTGGATCGGCTCTCTCTCGCATGCCAATGGATGACCGGGCCATTGTTGCAACTCCTCTTGTAGAGGGTTAGCAGGTTATGGGTGGGATCCCTCAACGTCCAACGACTTCTGGTATCTATGAGGGTTGTACACCTTAGGATGATAATGGAAACAAGTTTTATCTTAGGTCTGATGTGCAATCCGTCGGGTATGCGGGGTCGCGGAGAAGGACAGTGATTGGCTTGGATCATCTACTGGGCCCCACACCATAGGAAGTGTGGACGGGAAAGATCGTTCGGTTGTGCAACAAGGATTTGATCTCTCATGGGTAAAGTAACGCACCTTTGCAGAGTGTAAGAACTGTAACTTGTTACTCCCTGTTCCGGGAAGGAGCAACGAACGCGACGGGAAAGGAACTCCACGAAAGTTCTGGTAAACCCGTGAAGGCTGACGGACATAAACCTTGCTAGATTCGGAAGCCATTAATACGATGTCTACATCAAGTTATGCTTCAGGAATCATAATCAAAAGCTAAAGCTCTTCAATGTAGTCAAGAAAGTTAACGTATACGTCAACTCAAGTGAAGACGAAGTTACTGATTAGATATAAATATAATCTCTAGCCATAGAACCTATTTGTGTAGCATATTGCAATAGCTACAATGCCAGACCATTAGTTAAAATATTAGTCTTATTAATATGATAGTTTTTGAGTTATTTATTTCTGATTCTTCTTTGTAAGAAGTTTCTTTCTCTCTCTTTAACCTAGAGTGTTCTCTGAATCTTGTGTAAAGAGTTGAGTTGTAACCTATAGTCATGTCTTGGACCTGTTGTGTTTTTATTGTACCACTCTAAGGATGTAATACCAGTGAACGGTGTTTCATTGGTGTTATGTCAACGACTATAATGTACTATATCATGTAGTGGTATGTTGGGTCACCATAGCTGATCGGCTTGGCAACCGGCGGTTAACTCCCAAAGGGGGAGGAGAGGGGAGAGGATAATGAACGGCATTCGGGTGTTTCGTTCATGTCAACAACATGAGGATATGGTGAGTGAGAAATATTAAGTCATTTTAAAAAAAATGGAAAAGCTATTTCTTTGCTTGAAGTAGCAAATACTGGGCGTAGAGCTGGGAGTAAATATGCTCATTAATTTAGTGGGTGGCTAATAGCACCCATACTATTTTAGCTCTTTTCGTACCTATGAGTTGCTATATTCTATTTCCCCCTCACCTTGTTCAGTCAAAGTCTTGACATGATCGCTAACATTTGAATTTTATCTTATACTACATACCAATATTGGAGCATTAACACGGGTGGTCATAGTTTAAGAATGATGAGGAAAATAAAAAATGGTTTTTAGAGATCTGTTGTGGTGATTTTGAGTAAGTTTCTCGGTAACGACATTATTTTTTCTGGGCATCTGTGGTGACATGCACAACTATCATGATCCATGTATTACAAAAAGTACAGCCTTCATTCTAAAATATGAGATGTTCGGAGAGTTTAATTTATAATTTTTTGGAATATCTTATACTCCCTCCGTCCAAGAATAGATGTCATAGGTTTTTTAAATTTTGAATTAATCTATATACTAAATAGTGTCTAGATTCATATAATTTTTGACAAATTTGAGATATTTATTTTGGGACGGAGGGATTATTTAGGATCCGGCGTTATATTTCTTCGACGTGGTTGCCAAGAAAAAGGAAGAAGAGCTCTTGTCTGTAAAAAGAAAAAAGCTAGAACAAAATCACCATCAAACCAATATTACTACTCCCTTCGAACCATATTAGTTGACTCAAATTTTCTAGATTTGATGAATCTAGTCACTATTTAGTATATAGATTTATCTAAAATTTAACAAATCCAAGTCAAGTAATATGGAAGTACAACAAACATGTCCAAAATTGGTTCCTCTGGGTGTTTTTTTTTGACGTTTTGTGCAACCATCTCTGGAAAGTATCTGGGTGGAATTTCTTCCTCCTAGCTCTGAAAACGAAAGTGTATATATATTTCTGAAAGTGGCGCGCTACAAAAAGAGAGAGCCGGTCACGTGCGGTGCACCCTACTCCACCCGTGTACTCCCTCACTCTCCCGGCCCCACCTCTCCCCTCTGACCACCGGGCCACACGCGCCGGGGTCCACCTGCAGGTCGCGGTCACCGGGGACATTTGCACGCTAGTACTAGCATTTTCAGGGGAGAGGGAAAAAATGGATCCTTTCTTTCTTGCAGCTGAGCTGCGGGGGCAGTCCGTGCTCAGTTTCTTGTGCACGAGCAGTCAGCGGCAGTTGGCCGAGCGAGCGAGACTGATTTGATCTGATTAAAAATTCAGTGGGAAATCCCGCACCCATCGGCCCATCCAGACGAGACGATGATGCTCCCTCCGCCCTTTTCCGCCCCCACTTGCCGATGCTTCCTCGGTTTCTTCCGCCGCTAGCTAGCTATAGCCCAGTCCATCCCCCCTTCCCCCTTCTTCTTCTTCTTTCCCACCGTCGCCGGGACCGCCCTGGATCCCTCTCGCTCCTCCACCGCGCGCCGCTTCTTCTTCCGTGCCAGACGAGGACGAGGCCGCTCCGGTTGACTGATCGATCGGTTCCCTCCGGCGGTTGGGTTCCTTGCTGGATCGATTTGGGTTCCCGTCTCCAGGTCGGTCGCTGTTCTTGCGGCCTCCTCCTGCCTGCTCTGCTGCGGGGCTCGATCGCGTTGCACTCGAGGTACCCTTCCGTGTTTCCAGTCCGTGACTGATCCCATCTCCCGTATTTGTTGGATTCTAGTAGTAGGATACTATAGTAGATAGGAATGGAGTTGGATTGATTAGTCTCTGCTCCGCTCTGCTCTTGTTAGTGTGGACAAGTGTCCAGCTCGGGGCCAATCCTCCTCCATGGATTAGTTCCTCATCCTGTCCCGTCTCACCTGAATATTGGCCCGTTCTGCAGAAACTGAGATGGTTTGGCTCTTCTGGTTCGTCGTACACATGATGCGGGATCGGTGATGCTCGCCGCCCAGCTTGGATCTTTCCTCCACACTTGGTCAGACACGACGCCGCCGCCACCGCCGCCATTTCAGACCAAGCGGCGCTAATTAATCCTCCTTGCCTTTCCACTTGGACGCTGGCCCTGAAGCCGCCCCAATGCGGCCAAGATTGTAAGGGGAACTTGCTCGTCACATGGTATGCTCTCCGATTTCGCATTCTTCCTGGGCAGCCTGGCCCAGTTCGCAGCTCTGTCTCTGACAAGATCGCAGCTCTGTTCCTGACGAGATTGCTTGCGTTGGCGCAGCTGTACCGGATGGTGCCTCCGAGATTCAGATGCGCGGGAGGCCGCCACGGTTCTTCCCCGGCTGCCATGCGCCGGCGGCTGGTGCCGCTGCTCCTCGCCCTGGCCCTCGCGCCCGCCGTCGCCGCGGCCGCGGCCGGCGACGACGTGGAGTACGCGCACTGCAACTGCGACGGCGCCGGCGGGGGCGGGTTCTGGAGCATCGACAACATCTTCCGGTGGCAGAAGGTGAGCGACCTGCTCATCGCGGCGGCCTACTTCTCCATCCCGCTCGAGATCCTCTACTTCGTGGCGGGCCTCCGCCACCTGCTCCCGTTCCGCTGGGTGCTCGTCCAGTTCGGCGCCTTCATCGTGCTCTGCGGCCTCACCCACCTGCTCACCGCCTTCACCTACGAGCCCCACGCCTTCGCGCTCGTCCTCTTCCTCACCGCCGCCAAGTTCCTCACCGCGCTCGTCTCCTTCCTCACCGCCATCACGCTGCTCACCCTCATCCCGCAGCTGCTCCGGGTCAAGGTCCGGGAGAGCCTGCTCTGGATCAAGGCCCGCGAGCTCGACCGCGAGGTCGACCTCATGAAGCAGCAGGAGGAGGCCAGCTGGCACGTCCGGATGCTCACCCAGGAGATCCGCAAGTCGCTCGACCGCCACACCGTGCTCTACACCACCCTCATCGAGCTCTCCAGGGTGCTCGACCTCAAGAACTGCGCCGTCTGGATGCCCGCCGCTGACGACGGCAAGCCCGCAATGCACCTCACGCATGAGCTCCGGCGGGGCGGCAGCGTCGATGGTCTCGCCATTGCGGTGGACGATGCCGACGTCGTCGAGGTCAGGAGGAGCGACGACGTCAGGCTGCTTGGACCGGACTCCGCGCTCGCGTCAGCCAGCGGCGGGGGTAAGGAGGACACTGGCACTGTCGCGGCGATACGGATGCCGATGCTCAAGGTGTCGGATTTCAAGGGAGGCACGCCGGAGGTGATCCAGACCAGCTATGCTGTGCTGGTGCTCGTGCCTCCCAGCGGCAAGAATTGGGGGGCTCATGAGCTGGAGATCGTCGAGGTGGTCGCCGACCAGGTGGCCGTCGCGCTCTCCCACGCGTCCTTGCTCGAGGAGTCTCAGGCGATGCGAGACAGGCTGGCCGAGCAGAACCGCGAGCTGCTACAGGCAAGGCGGGACACGCTCATGGCGAATGAGGCCCGGGACGCGTTCCAGCATGTCATGAGCCAGGGAATGCGGCGGCCCATCCACACCATCCTCGGCCTCATGTCCGTGGTGCAGGAGGAGAACCTAACGCCCGAGCAGAAGCTCGTCGTTGACACCATGGGGCGGACGGCAACCGTCGTGTCGACGCTCATCAACGACGTGATGGAGATGTCTGCCACCAACCGGGAGCGCTTCCCCCTGGAGACACGGCCGTTTCACCTGCACTCGATGATCAGAGACGCCGCCTGCGTTTCGAGGTGTCTCTGTGACTTCAGGGGGTTCGGCTTCGCGGTGCACGTCGAGAATACGCTGCCGAACCTTGTCATTGGTGATGAGAGGAGGATCTTCCATGTCCTCCTCCACATGGTTGGCAATCTCATTAGTCGGATCGACTCGGGGCATGTCACGTTCCGGGTGCGTGCTGATGACGAGGTGATGGAGGACACCCTTGGCAAGAGGTGGGATCCATGGAGGCCAAGCTACTCCGGCGGTTACTCGTCAGTCAAGTTTGTTATCGGGGTAAAGAGCCAGCAGAGCGCCGACTCGATCTCCACCCCGGGACAGTTCTTACGAAAGCCAATTGGCGAGGGTTTTGATCTCAGGCTTAGCTTCAGCATGTGCAGAAAGCTTGTGCAGGTATTGCCACATTGTCTATTTCGATAAGCTCATCCAAATACAGTTCAGTCTGTGAGCATACAAGTAATTTTTTCTTGTTGTTCTTCCATTTGGTAATACTTTCAGATGATGCAAGGGAACATATGGGCAGTTCTTGATGGGCAAGGACTACCAGAGAGCATGACACTGGTCCTGAGATTCCAGCTGCAGCCGCCCCTCGCGTCGTCCAGCACCGGAGGATCATTCGAGCAGAAATACACATCGCCGTCGTGCCAGCTAACGGGGCTGAAAGTCCTGCTCATCGACGACGACGACATCAACATGGTCGTGGCCCGGAAGCTCCTGGAGAAGCTTGGCTGCGTGGTCTCCTCGCTGCCCTCAGGTTCCGGGTTCCTGAACTCGGTCGGCCCCTCCTCGTCCGCGTACCAGGTCGTCATGGTGAACCTCGAGATGACAAGGGTGAACGCCCTGGACGTCGCCGCGAGGGTCCGGCAGTACCGGAGCGGCCGCTGGCCCTTCGTGATGGCCATGACCTCGGAGCAGAGCGCGTGGGAGAAGTGCGCGCAGTCCGGGATCAACGGCATCCTCCGGAAGCCAGTGGTCATGCTGGAAATGAAAGAAGAGCTCACGCGGATCCTTCAGAGCTCATGACGTCCGCAGGCTGTTTGCCTGAACTGTCAAGAGCTCTGATCGAAAATGTTCTGAGAACCACCACCGCCATGACCAACTGACAGACAAGTGGCCTCGCCGTCCGACATTGCAGAAGTAAGAGCTGAGATCTTCGGCTAGAAGAAGAAGAAAGTCCGCTCGGATAGCGAAAAAGCACATTAGCCATTGAGGATCTTTTTCAGCTTTCTGTTGTGCAGTGTTTTACCTGGGTACCTCCAGCGAGTAGCTCAGTGGCAATGGCATTTGTGCCATGTACCATCGGTAGTTCAGGTGCACCTGAGGAAGGCGCCTGATGCTCTGATTCTTCATAGAGATCTAGGATGATATTATGCAGTAGTAGTAGGTAGTCAGTAGTGGCAATAAGATTTTTGCGGCGCCAGGGTCGAGGCAGCTGGAACTGGAAGACTGATTTGTCTGACAGAAGAAGAGATCCATCAGAATTCAGAAGTGTATTTAGGAAGTGATTCATGGTCCAGTGAGAGGAAGCATATCACTTGACCCAATGTAACAAAACATGTTGTATTCATCAGACATGTTTAATGATAGTTGATTATACCGAGAATCCGTAGATGATTGGCTGAACAAGCATTGTGTTCCATTTCTCTCCTGAGTGTGAGCAAGCAGATGGTTCCTCATGTTCTTCTTTTACACTCCTATATATATACAGAGAAAAGATGGTTTCTGATGACAGTATCTTCAGAAACTGTAGTTTTGAAGGCATGGATAAATACAGAAACCTTCAAATGCAAGATCTGAGGTATTTAATGGTATCTATTAGTACTAGTATGGATCAGAATTTATGCTTGTGGCAGGTGGTACCCTCCATAATTTAGCTAGCCGCAGCTGCACGGATGGGATGAGGCAGGCGAGACGGTTGACCTGGGAACAGTACTAATAGTGGCTAAGCAAGATCTGCAGACATTGATCTGGAGTTAGGGATCGGAAGAACGTGGCCCAGCACGTGCTAACCTGAGGGGATCGAGGCGATTATGATGATGACGAAAAAGGCAGAGCACGAGGGCCGCATTATCCGATCGAGTTTTCCCCAGATCGCTTCTTTTCATTTTTTTTGTTTCTTTCTGAGAAAAATATTTTTTTTGAGAATTCTTTCTGAGAAAAATATGGCTTTCTGTGTTGTTTATGGGTAGATTTTAGGCCAAATTTTACTTTATACTATTACTGTACTAGTACTATTTTGGTATTTTACAGTATGGGATTACTGTGGACTTCCATTTCCCTCGATTTTTTTTTTGAGAGAAGAAGATAACTAGTACTCCGGCCGGCATACTCAAGATCAAGTCATGTGCGGTTTCATGGATCTGGTGGACTTAATTGGTTGCCAAAATTGCTTGCGTCCATCCAAACATTTTAGTACTCCGTACTAGGGGACAAAATGGTTATCTCCTTATCCATGACACTAAAATGCGTAGATTTGCCAATAGAAAGCAGTAGGTTCAACCACTCTTCCAAATAATTATTACTACAAACCATGAATATTGAAACCATCCCTACTACTCCCTGGTTCGTATTAATAGCCTTAACTTTGTTTAAATTCACACGTACTAGTAAAACACCAATTTGGTTTATGAATTTGCTACGAATGAGAGCATTGGTCACGAACTTGTAAATCGTGAACCAGGGGTCACAAAGTTGCCCCGCGCGAGCGTTTTGGTCACTCTGTGCGCTACCGTTAATTTTTAGACATGGCAGACAATTTTTTGCGAATAACACCCTCAATAAGTTTTTTTTGTTTATTATCCTATGGGCTAGGGATTATATCAAGCAGGTTATGCTACCCTTCGATCCCCTGCTCTATCCACTCACTCGACACCGGCCGTCGCCCCCTTTTTCCCCGCCGCGAGGTAGCAAGCGCCCTTGTACCGGTCCCTCTCCTCTGCCTCACGCGGGCTTTCTCCGCCTTGCCGGATGTAGACAACACATAACCGTGCTGCTCAGCTTGAGCTCTGCGAGTACCCAACTCGGTGATAGCAACACAAATTGCCCAAGCTTATGTTTGTAGCTATGCCCATGACTTGGACGGCCTCGCCACGGTGCTCGCTGAACAAGCCGCGTCCATCGAGTCCAATATCTCCTGTAGCTATAAGAAAGTGAAATTGAGGATAGAACACGACTTACACATATACCGAGCTAAACAATTTTGTATCTTGGTTGCTAACTGCTAAAAACTAGGACTATGTGTTGTACACGAGAGGCATGGCATACACGGGGATGTCAGGCGTTGGAGTCAAACTTGGTGGCGCTCGCGCGGTACAAGCCCGGCCAGGAGCAGTGTGGCGGCACGACGAACCAACTACGGGATGAGCTGGATAACACGAGGGAGGGCCAAGGCGGAACCACCATGACGCTGTTAGTGGGGGCCATCGTGCCGCGCACACAACCTATGCGCTCCGAGCCGAGCACCCCCGGTGGCACGTCATGCTAGTCGTTTCCCTCACATGTTGAGGTCAGTGCGATACATGGCGTTGTCCCCCTTGGCAAGGTGGTTGGGCTCATCGAGGTCCACAACCACCGAAACACGGAACTTGCCGGCGGCGGCATAAACTGATATCCCACCTGAAGGAGAGAGGAGCCGCGCCAACAAATGGTGCAGGATGACGACGACCACGACGTGCTTCACCGCCCTGGTATGGTGGGAGCCTAGCTCAGACATCGCGATGAAGATCAACACGGATGAACAACGAGAAGGAATAAACATTCAAGGCATTGTTCGCAAAAAAAACTGCCTACCATGGCACAAAACTAACGGTAGCCGTTATGGTGTGACCAAAACGCTCACGCGAGGCAACTTCATGACCCACAATTCACAATTTGCAAGTTCGTGACCAATGCTCTCAATCGTGACAAGTTCATAGACAAAATTGGCGTTATTCTCTTAAGTATTTATACTTGATGCATGCGAATCTATACAAGTTGATGCCATTAATTTGGATGGGAGGAAGTATCTCATTTCATCATCATGTATATGGCCTCAAAGATTTCCAAATCCTTGGTAGCAACTAAAACCAGACATTTGCCAACTTCTTGGTATCACTTTAGTTTAACTAGTACTCCCTTGGTTTAAAAATAACTGACTTGACTTTGTCTATATTCAAATGCATCTGGATGTATTTAATATATAGGTATATTTAAATCTAGATAAATATAAGTTACTTATTTTTGAACTTTTTTACATTTGCTCTGAGAAAATACCGCTTTCTCATTTTCTTATACAGTCACATTACTGGCCTTCTATATGGAATAGAATTCGGCTCACGGGTGCAAATGAACCTATTGTGTGAAAACACATTATAAATGTCAAAAAAATTTAGAAAGAATTATTTGTATGTATATCCGGACACTAAATATTCGTACACAAGTTTACGAGTAAAAATAACGTTTTAGATGTCCCATGTAAAAGACAAATTTCAGTGCTTTAATGTGTCTATTCACGAATATGTTTTTTTGCTTGTTTACACAAGCCACAGAAAATATTTATTCTTTTTTAAAACATATGCACAAGCAGAGAATGTTTGGATGTATATGCGAGATTTTTTTTTCAGATTTTTTTGGTAATATAAATTGTATTTTTTATGTATTTTTCATAATAGGTTTATTTGTACATGGGAGCCAAAACACCACCTCCCCTTCTATGTTGTTCTTTAAAAAGGGCTTTCTATGTTTCTTATGGGCTGATTTTAGCTCAACGAGCGATTTCCTTTATGCTGTCTGGCCAAACTTTGCTTTATCTTTCGGTTTTTTTTACCGAGATTAGGTGCCAACCGTCAACAGAAAATGTCATATTACGTGAGAAGATTTAGCCTAGCTAGATGCCAACCCGGCCGGCAGTACTGAAGATTAAAGTCGCACGCTGTTTATTGTAGGACTCTGCAGCAGCTTGTCTTTTTTTTTTCGGGTAGCAGCAGCTTGTTTCTTGTGGCCAATATTGCAACCAATATGTTTCCTCGAAACAACCTTCACTCCGAAATGATACGTAAGGTGACGAGAGATTCTTCTTATAAAAAGACCAAAGATAGAGAAGAAAAAATAATGAAGCATTGTGCTTGCCACCGATGACATTGTATCAAGATCAAGGAAACATGAGCTCCACGATAACATCCCTAAGGAGGCAATGATACAAACGAGCACTGCCATCACACAGACCACAAAGGTCTAGGGTTTTCACCCAGAGGCCTAATGGAGAGAGAGTAGCCACAACGGCGCGCTCAAGAAGGCCACAACACCCGTAGACGTCTATCATTGGCGCCAAAGCATTGGGCTTTCGCTTGAAAAAAACCTCACCGCACTTGGTACCTCGGATCACCAATTGTCCCTGGGCCGAGATTCCAACACGCAATCTTGGCATTGAGCATGCCAAAGCGCCGCTAGCACCAGGAGCCCCCGACGTCTACTCCTCGCCACCCACATGGCCCAAAGAAATGAGGCATGACCACTGCAACATCGCTCGCTATCAAGACATCCATGTAGTCTACCTTCTGACGACGCTACTCCGACATTCATGAACTCGCGCCCGTATAGCGAGGTTCATTGTTTAATTTGCGAGGTGGAAGAGGTAGGTACGGTTTACACAGAAGGGCGACAACAACACAGCCACCCGAAGGAGACTGACCTCCACCACTGTTGGCGGTTGCTGATCGGACGCGACAGCAAGGGAATACCTGGCCCACTGGCTTCGCCAGGCCCAAATTGAGCACGTAAAGTCCTCGCCGCCATCCTGGAGCTAGAAAGCCGCCACTTCCCTCCAACACACCCACACCGGCGAACAAGCTCTAGAGAGCATCGCCGCCATGCAAGGCATGCCCCAAACCCAGGCCAGGCCCAAGGAGCCCAGATCCGGGCCAACTCGATCGAAGGCCGCCCGCACCTACGTGCCACCCTGCAGTCCGCTGCTGGCACTGCCACGCCACCACCGCATTACCTAGCCGAGTCTCCATCGATCTTCTCTAGCCGAGAGCCGTCGTGCACGACCTAGGCACAACTCATATAAGGTCACTGCCTACCTCCTCCAATCGAGAGAAGAGCCCGCCAACACCAAAGCCATCATGTTGCCACTAATTGCAGGCGCGCCTCTCACTTATCGTGCTACCCTCGCCGACCACCACAACTCGTGCCATGGCCTCCGCCCGAGGGGGAGAAGAATCCCGCCACTGCAAGCGCCTGGGTTTCACCCAGCTGTGCCGTCTGGCGGCGACGAGGAGGGGGACACGGAGAAGGGGGTTGACGCGGGTATGCACATAGGGTTCCTCCCCGTCGCCCACGGGGGCAACATGGGAGGAAAGAGGCATATGTTGAATATAAGGGCCTGAATAATAGCATAACCAATATGTTTGAGAATGACCCACTTCATGTAATGGATCTACATGATATATTGGGAAACAAAAAAAAAAGATAATATATAGTTTGTTGAGATACACTATATGCTAAAATGATGTTCATAGCCATAATTTTCGCAAATGACCCGAGCGGACACATTACAAAATTGTGTTGGTTTGACACAACACTTCTATAACATAGTGATTATTAACATTTTTGTCATGGAAACTTTGCCAAATTTTGCGTGACTCACCATGCAGTGAATACGTTGCGTAACAAAATGGTTTATCTATAGATCATTATTCATGACATTAGAATGCATGGATTTTTCCAATGCAAAGAGGTAGCTAGGTTTTCCAAAGAGTTATTATAAGACCATGAATATTGAGACCATACCAACCATTCTATTTATATATATCACATGTATGTGCCCCAAAGAAATGACTAGACTCTAGGTAGTAACAAACAATCAGACATTTGTCAGCACGAGGAAATCCTATATATTGGTGAAACCAAACTAATTAACTGTAGAATTATGGTATGCACACAATTCAACATATGGTTGCTTGTATTTTCGTAGAGAAAGGGATTAATTTTGTTGTCTACATATTCATAGCTATATCGGTAAAATGGTCAAAGACATCAACCTAACACTGAAAAACAACTTGATGCATGTATCGAATCGGGTATGGATATAGCAACGGGTATCTGACCGAACTAGTGCTCTCTGCCTCTCCCGACTCCACCCTACTTTTGATGCAAGAACTTGTTCTTTCTATTGAGAAATGGATCCTAGTCTGCAAACATCTTTGGAATCAGTAATCTTTCTGAGACCGGAAATCCCAGATAAGTATTTATGAACCTCAATCAGTTAATTGGCAACAATGCACAACGGTGCTTGTATTTCTATGTAATCCATGCTGCAAAAGATCATGGTAATATGCTCACCATAACCATGAAAACAAAACTTTTTTTTTGCAACAGAAATACGATCTCATCGAAATTGCAGCCTAAAATCAAGAACCTGTCGGGCGGTCCTTCAACATGTATATATTCTTAATCATGGCAAAAATGGTTGAACATAGCTTCACAGAGAGATCAGCTAAGGATCGAACGGATGGACCATGGAAATAATTAAATCCAACATAATAAGTATATGCTAAGATTCACTGACCCGCAGCACTACCCAAGTCTGAGCTCCAAATCTAGCTCCTCCTCTCCGTGTCGTTCTCCATCCTTGGCAACGTAGAACTTCCGTCGATCTCTGGCGCCGCCTTGTTCTTTGACATGGCCGAATTCGAACAGCCGCAGCTCCTGCGGCGGCAGCGCCCCCGGCCGTTCCGCGTGGGGCAAGCTTGTCTCTGGGACCGTCGACGCCCTCCCTCGGTCCTTCCGGTGGATGTTCATGTGCCCGCCGAGCGCCTGCGCCGTCGGGAACCCCCTCCTGCAGAAGGTGCAGTTGTACGGCTGCCTCGTCCCCTCGTCGTCGTCGCTGCCGTCGCTGTCCGGGCGCTGCTGCTTGTCGTGGCCGCTCTGCGGCCTTCTTCCACCTTCGTCCTTGGTGCCCCGATAATCCAGGTCCATGCCTGAGATCGATCGAGCTAGGCTGGAGGTGGAGCTATCTAGGGTTTATGCTTGGGAATGCAGCTAGATCTCGACTGCTAGTCTTGGATCGAGAAAGCCAATGTAGCTATGGTCAAGGAGGATAGAGAAATGCAGGCGTATGTTTAGTACGCATTACTGTGTGCTGATGTGTGTGTCTCGTTTGTTAACCGTTTCTTTCCATCATCCTGCCGGCCGGGACGCTTTGTTTTTGTCAGATTTTTTGTTGGTTTGTTCTGGCCTGCAGACGGCCGGACTGATTCAACATTTCCAGTTAAGGTTCGGTGTCCTCATTTGTTGGCTTGTGCTTGGAAGATCAGAAGAGATTTTAACGTCGCATGACTTGTTCAAACTTCAAAACATGAATTTGAAAGAGCAAGGATTTTTGGTAAATTACCGAAGTCTCAAGATAGATCTGACACTTTCTAGTGTAATCTTGCCATGTGTAGGATAGTTCAGCTAGTTGAATTTTAGATAATCCTATTTATCCGTAACTATTCACTGAAATGAATAACTTGATTAAATTCAGTAGTCACATATTCACCCATCCCGCTCTAGTCAATGTTTGATCCTTTATTAGGATTATGCTAGCTCCATGTCTAAAAGCATCTCTAGCGGAAACCAACAATAGCCCAAAACTAGAAAACTCTTGTCTGTTTTTTGGTTTTGGGTCAATTTCGTGCCCTAGAGAATCCACTAAATAGCCCGGCCTAGATAAAATTATCCAGTTACCCGAATATAGGTCCATTTGCCCGCTATATACCCGAGCCAGATTAGCAAATTAGGGTCAATTCCCCCATTCTCCCGCCGACGCATTGCCTCCACCGCCGCCCAAATCCCATGCCGCTTCCTTTCCCCCTCTGCCTCGCCACCGAATCCAGCTAGTCCCCACCGGTTATGCAAAATGTTACTAGTGAAAAACAGCACCACCAGCCGAGGGGGCTCGTCCGCTGGGCCTAGGTCTTCTTCCCTGCACAGCCGCCTCAAGCTCTCCACCCCCAACGACCGCGAGCATCAATATCGTATTTGTCGTGCGACTGACGACACGTTACCAGCCTGGATGCGGCAGATGACGTAGTTCTCGCATTTCCGCGTGCCTGGAGCAGAGGCGGAGAGCTCCTGGTCTGACGCATGGCGCGCATCGACACCTCCACCTTACATAGTGGACTTGTCATCTCTAGGAGGAGGAGGAGGAGGTGCATGTCGCCGTTGATGACGGAAATGACGAAGAGGAGGAAGATCCCGAGCCCAAGCCTGAGGAGCAAGTGCTCTGTCGTGCCCTCTCGCTTGCTCGATACAAAAGGCGGCACGGAAGGAGATGGGTGCCGCAACATCGCAGTGTACAACACGGTGCAGCTAGAGCAGGGCCTCCATGCCTTCGTGATATGTCGTAAACGTATCTATAATTTTTGATGCTCCATACTTGTTTAGTATCAATTTTGTTATGTTTTGTCTACACTTTGAGGTATTTTTATACATTTTTTGGGACTAACCTATTGACAAGATGTCGTAGTGCCAGCTGTCTGTTTTCTGCTATTTTTGGTTTCAGAAAAGCTAGTAAGAAAATATTCTTGGAATTGGATGGAACAAAAGCCAAAGTAATTATTTTAATGGAGCAAAGACGGAGTCAAAAGGGCAGCCGAAGGGGGGCCACGAGGTGGCCACACCTAGGGCTAGCGCGACCAGGCCCTAGGGCGCGCCGCCACCAGGTGCGGGCCCCTCGGACGCCCACCGACCTTGCCCTTCGCCTATAAAATATCCACGAAATAGTCCATAGCCACCGCCACCATCGTCCCTAGATCGGGGGGAACTGAAGCTCTTTCCGGCATCCTGCCGGAGGGGAGAGATCATCCCGGAGGTCTTCTTCATCACCATGCCAGCCTCCGGACTGATGCGTGAGTAGTTCACCCTTGGACTATGGGTCCATATAGTAGCTAGATGGTTGTTTCTCCTCCTTTGTGCTATTATGTTTAGATTTGTGAGCTCCGTTCATGATCAAGATCATCTATTTGTAATCATATATATTGTGTTTGCGGGGATCCGATGGTTATTGAGATACTATGTCAGATTGATTATTGATTCTATCATGTCTATGTTATTTGTGATCTTGCATGCTCTCCGTTGTTAGTAGCTATCTTGGCCAAGTAGATGCTTGCAACTCCAAGAGGGAGTATTTATGCTCAATAGTAGGTTCATGCCTCTAGTAATCTGGGGAAGTGACAGAAATCTCTAAGATTGTAGATGTGCTGTTGCTACTAGGGAGAAAACAACAATCCTTTGTTCAATCCTTTGTTTATGGAGCAATTGTATTGTTTACTTTACACACATTGCTTAATGCAATTATCTGTTGCTTGCAACTTAATACTGGAAGGGGTTCGGATGATAACCTGAAGGTAGATTATTAGTCATAGATGTAGTTGGATTACGGTCTATGTATTATGTTGTAATGCCCAATCAAATCTCGTAGGATTCAAGATGTCTAGTATATGCATTGTTATGCTTTCTCAATCTGTCAATTTTCCTGCTGTAATTTGTTCACCCAACATGCTATCTATCTTAAGGAGAACACCTCTAGTGAACTGTGGACCCCGGTCTAATCTTTATTATTGATACATCATCTACTGTTACTGTTTACTTTTTATAAGCAACTACTATCTTCCACACTATAGGTTTAATCCTTTGTTTTCAGCAAACAAGTGAGATTGACAACCTCACTGTAAGTTGGGGCAAAGTTTTGAGTTTGTGTTGTGCAGGTTCCAAGTTGTTAGCAACACCTTGGATTTGTTTCTTTACTCCTACTGGTTCGATAAACTTGGTTTTATAACTGAGGGAAAACATGGTGCTATGCTCATCACACCTTGCTCTTGGGGTTTCCCAACGAGGCTCTGCAGTTGAAAGGATCGTATGGGCACCTAGAAGGGGGGGGGTGAGTAGGCGCTACTTCAAATTTTCTTCTTTTTCAAATTAGGGTTTAACAAGTAAGGTAAATTCTCTAGATTATGCAACTATGGTGAATTTACCTATAGGTCAATCATGCACAAACTATCACAACACAAAGCAAGAACAAGTAAGAAAAGTGCGGTAAAGGATAGAAGTAACCAAAGGAGTGGACGCGGAGACACAAGGATTTGTTTCCCTTAGTTCCTTCCTTTTGAGGGTAAGTACGTCTACGTTTGGAGAGGGGTGGTTTCAAACCACCAACGCCACGAGAGGCCTTCCTTGTTCTCCGATGAATCTCACCCCAACGGGCTCGATCCACCTTCCACTATATCGGCAACCTTCAAGGTGGAAGCCGACACCTTTACAACAAGTTAGGGGCACACATCCGCAACTTAATTGGAGGCTCCCAAATACAAGCAAGTTGTCAAGACAAATCAAAGACAAGCTTGTTAGAACCAAATCAAAGTTAGGGTTTCCAATAAAACACTAGAGCTTGGGGGCCCTCAAGTGAATGAGGGGGAAATGAAGATCTCTCTTGGTGAAGATGTAGATCAAGGCCTCCTCCTTCGATTCTCCAAAGATCAATGACTTTGGATGGTTGGATGAAGAGATCTTGTAGATTTGGTGGCTCTAATGGTGTTGGTGTTCTTGAGCAGCTCAAGCAACTGGAGGAAGAAGATAAGGGTCCCTTTTTATAGGCAGCTCCCTCCACGAACCGTTTTCTGACCATTGTAGAAAAGTCAGACCGGAGACTCCGGTCTACACCGGAGATTCCGGTCAATCTCCGGACCAGCCTCTGGACCGCCCATCTGAATGACCCAGACCATCCATGACCTAGCAAGACCGGAGACTCCGGTCTTCCAACACCGGAGACTCCGGACTGAGCAAGAACTAGAGACTCCGGAGTATCCTCCGGTGTAGGCTCCGGACCCCTAGTCAGTATGTCCCAGCCCAGATCCTGAAGACACCACCGGAGACAAATCCAGAAACTCCGGACCACACCGGAGACTCCGGTCTTGGCAGACCGGAGACTCCGGTCTGGAGTTTCCAAAAATGTGTCACACGAGTGTCGAGTATGGAATTTTCCCAAGTGTGAGGGTGCTTTTCACTTATCAAAATACCAACCCGTGGACAGTGACAAACTGTAAAATGATCTACTTGTTGTTACCGAACACCAAAAGTGATTATGACAATAAATGCCCTTTCAATCTCCCCCTTTTTGGTTTTCGATGACAACAAGTGATTTTGCATGGAATAAAATATATATGGGACTCCCCCTGACTATGTGCAACAAGATAATTAAGTCATGCAAGGTAGATAGTATCAACGATAGCACACATAAATCTCACATGAGTTACAATAGATAGTGCACTAGCACAAAGTCATAGTCACACACATGAACAACAAATAACACACATAAAGTTCAAGTTCGAAGATGGCAAATAAAAGCAGATAGTAGCAAATCCAAAGTCCCAAACCCATGCAAACCGATGAGAATGTCTTCTCCCCCTTTGGCATCGAAACACCGAAAAAGGGAAAAGACCTAAACTAGCGCCCCAACAGCTCAGTAGTCATCGTCATCCTCGGCATCCTCATCCTCATCCTGGTCATCACCACCCTCATCATAGTCATCATCATCGTCTTCAGGGACAGTAGGCCCTTTGCCCTGAGGGCGAGAAGAGGAGGTACCCTGGTACCCGAAACCGGAGGTGACATCAGCAAATGTTTTCCAATCCACCAGACTATCCTGTTGGGCATTCCATGCCCCAAATGAGAGTGTGTGATCAGACTCTGTGGATTGTTGAGCCCCATGCTCATCATTGTATTCATCCTCACCTTCCTCATTATCCTCAGCACCCTGTTCCTTGATCTCCTTGAGGAGTTTCTCAATGCGACGGTTGCTTTGGTAGGAAGCATGCTGCTGCTTACGGATGTCAACATTCATGCAACAAAGGGTCCTCTCCCAAAAACTGGCCTTCTTGACCCGCTAATGCACATAGTCTCGAGTCATAGTAGGCATAGGGGCATTGGAGGCATTCTTCCTCCAAACTCTAGGTGGGGAGGGAGCTCTCTCAGTCTCAATCTCCTCATCATCATCCCCATAGCGACGCCTCGGAGAAGGCCCTATACGTCCCTTCTGCTGCAGTGAGACCAACATGTGCTCAGTGAGGTGTCGTGGTATGCCAAGTGGAGAATCATGCTCCTAGGAGTTGATGAGCCTCATAACCAGAAGTGCATATGGAGGAGATTTCTTGTAAATAATAGCATGGAACATCTCCTCGAAGATAAAATCCATCACATCAATAGGTGCAGCATCTGCCTCTGGTCCAGCATTGTAAATCCAGTGAGTGTGGCATAGAAGGTTGACAAGGCCACCCCTAATGGCATCATCATTCCCAGCACTAGGTGCAATGGTATGACGGAAAATTCTCAGCATAAGGTTGTAGAGAGTCTTGAGTCCCTTGGACCCTCCCACAACACCCTCGTCATATAGAGGCGCCAGCTTCAACTTGTTCTCACCCAGAGCTGCAGAGTGCAAAAATGACGTTGGCAAAGTCATGGAATGTAGCTGTGCAGCGAGTGGTACCAGACATTCAAACCATAGTACTGTCTTGATCAGACCCAAACACAACTGTGGCATAGAACTGCTGTACAAGGTAAATATTGTAGTCTTCACGCATCTCCATCAAGTTATACAGACCCAGCTTCTCACAGATCCACAAGGCATCATTGAAGTAGGGGTTGAGGCGCATCTGTTCAACACTCATGAACTTCTGAGGGCAGACATGTGATTTGGTGAGCACATCATACACATCCTTCATGAACACAGCCTGTTCTTTCCTCCAGAAATGAGGGTCATCACTAGTGCGAGGCAGCGTATAGAAATCTGTCTTTCTCAGCTCACGATACTCCTCTTTAGACATTTTGGCCAAGGTCCGAAGGTTGTCATATTTGGCCTTCTTGGCACGGTCCTCACGTTCAGCCCTCTCCTGATCCCTCTTCAAGTAAGCTGCATCACGTGCCAGCTGTTTTCGGTTGGACGGAGGCACGATAAATTGACCCCGAGCTTCATCATAGCGAGGATTACCCCTTTGGGACTTGGCCTTGGTACGACGTGGACGACTAGAACCATCACCTGTGAACATCAGTGAGGGAGATAGCATGGAGATGAGTATACATGTCCCAATAATGTAGTACAAGAGCTTTGATGCATTTCTGGCCTGTTTTGATTCACCCAACACTCGAGTCTCCGCACCTTATACCGGAGTCTCCGGCTTAGACCGGAGTTTCCGGTCCTGGGGACCGAAGTCTGTGGCCTGGACCGGAGTCTCCGGACCTAAGTCCGGAATCTCCTGTCGGGAGGCTCGGGCATGAGATGTGGAGATGCTGGTGAGGGTGAATCTAGTAGATCGGGCAATGCAACAAGGCTAAAGTACTAGAGTGCACGCAAACAAGTGATTCCAATGGACAAATCAACATCAATCATCAAAAACACATCTAGAGATGAACCCTAGGAGAAAAAGTAGAGGAGAGGTACTAGATCTGTCCATGGGATCAATTCCTCCGGTGGGAATGACCCAATGGAGGAGAGGGGAAGGTTGGCCAGCGGCACGGTGGATCCCGGGGGCTTCTTGACCTCCGGGGAGGAGTTTTGGTAGAGGAGGCGACGGGTTTGGAGGTAGGGGACGGGGTGAAGAATGAGGAACCGTTGTACCTGTTCACCCCGCCCCCTTACTTTAAGTGGCAGAAACCGTCTGGACTGGAGACTCCGGCCTACACCAAAGACTCCGGTCTACACCGGAGACTCCGGTGTATGTACACCGGAGACTCCGGTCCTCCTCGACCAAAAGTTCCAGGATAGGTGTTTTGGGGACATATATGAGAGATAGGAAGTTTTAAGATAGGGAAAGGGATTGGGTTGAGACATCAAACTGTGAAGAACCAACAAGAGCCATAGGAATTCAAGAAATCATTCAGAAAAGACCCAAGAGACTAGAATCAAGCAAATGACAAACATGAGTAAGTACCAACCTCTCGAATGAGAGAGGGCGGTGGCCTAGGCCACCATATTTGAGTATACTCGGCTTGGCACCATGAAGATATATCTTGGGTCCATTACCGAAACTCATCATTAAGCTCACATATCACTAAATGATATTAAGATGAATGATTTTGATTGCTTTGGGCATAATGGGGGGAGGGATGGTCCAATCAATTAGGACCGCACTCCCCCTATATCCATGCCTACACCTAAACCAAACATGGGTCGAAACATAGGTGAGAATGCAAGAAAATCAAGTCAAGCTCCTTCAATCTACGACATTTAGTTCATTCCTCAAATAGCAAAACCTTGCTTCATCAAGTGGCTTCGTGAAGATATCGGCAAGTTGATCTTTGGTTGACACATATGATAGATCAATATCACCTCGAGCAACATGATCTCTAATGAAGTGATGGCGAATCTCAATATGCTTTGTCCTTGTGTGATCCACCGGGTTGTAGGCAATCTTGATGGCACTTTTATTGTCACATAGAAGAGGCATTTTGTCACAATGGACACCGTATTCCTTTAAAGTTTGCCTCATCCATAGCAATTGGGTGCAAGCACTAGCAGCTGCCACATACTCGGCTTCGGCGGTGGAGAGAGATATACCAAGGACCTACCAAGGAATTGGCAAGCCCCGGATGTTGATTTTCTATCATCCTTGTCCCCCGCCCAATCCGAATCCGTGTATCCACAAAGAGCAAATGTTGAGCCTCGAGGATACCAAAGACCATAAAATGGGGGTATGAACTAAATATCGAAAGATTCTCTTGACCGCCATTAAATGTCTTTCCTTAGGAGCCGCTTGATATCTTGCACACACACCTACACTCAACACAATATCGGGTCTAGATGCACAAACGTAAAGCAAAGAACCAATCATAGACTGGTATACCTTTTGATCCACATCTTTACCATTTGGATTTTGTTCTAGATGAGTCTTTGTAGCCATGGGAGTAGGAGCTCCATTTAAATCTTGCATATTGAATCTCTTGAGCATATCTTGAGTATAATTGGCTTGATTGAAGAATGTCCCTCCTCTAACTTGCTTGATCTCAAAACCAAGAAATACTCTCAACTCCCCCATCAAAGACATCCGGAACCTACTAGTCATAAGCTTTGAGAATTCATCATTAAAAGCTTTGTTAGATGAGCCAAAGATGATATCATCAACATATATTTGGCATACAAAAAGCTCCACATTGACTTTCTTAGTAAAAAGAGTGGGATCGATTTTCCCAACCTCAAATCCACGGTCAAACAGTAACTCTCTAAGGTGTTCATACCACGTGAGTGGGGCTTGCTTGAGCCCATAGAGCGCCTTATCAAGTTTGTAGACATGGTTTGGGAAGTTGGGGTCCTCAAACCCCGGGGGTTGCTTAACATATACCAATTCATTTAGTGGGCCATAAAGAAATGCACTTTCTACATCCATTTGTTGCAACTTGAAGTTATGATGTGCCGCATAAGCAAGAAGGATACGGATGGAATCAAGGAGAGCCACGGGTGCATAAGTCTCTCCATAGTCAATGCCTTCAATTTGAGAGAACCCTTGTGCAACCAATCTAGCCTTGTTCCTTACTATAATTCCATGCTCATCTTGCTTGTTCTTGAATATCCACTTTGTTCCAATAACATTGCGGCAATCCTTTGGCTTCTCTACTAACTTCCATACTTTGTTTCTCTCAAAGTTGCTGATATCTTTGTGCATAGCTTCTAACCAATCCGAATCTTCAAGGGCTTCCCACACTTTATTTGGTTCAATTATGGAGATGTGTGATTGGTGTTCACTGAACCTCTTCAATTGTGCTCTTGTGGAAATACCTTTCCTTAGGTCACCAACTACATTTTGTAGAGAGTGGTCTCTTAATTCCAACATTCTTTCATTTCTAGCTTCGCGACGAGCGTGGATCTCTTTGTTTTTTCTTGGGGGACCCTCTTCATCATTTTGATCCTCGTATTGACCATCAACTTGACCTTGATCATCATTGGAATCATTCTCTTCATTTAGAGACACAGATTGACCTTGGTCTTGATCAAGTGCCCTTCTAGCATCAATCTGAGCTTGTTTCAACGCAGTTTGTACGGATCTTCCTTGAGCAATTGCCTTGGCACCACTTGACACCCTAGCGAATGAATCAAGCTCCCCTTGACTAGAGTTGTCACTATGATCATCATGTTGAGGGTCCACATCTTGTCTTTGGCTTGAGTCATTGTCCTCCTCGGTGGATGGAGATTGTTGATGTTGTGAAGATGAGGGCTCCACTTTAGTGGAGCATAGTTCTTATCGATCCGCCATAAGGGGTTCCTCAACGGGGCGGATATATCCCACACCCATTCTTCCTATGGCTTCCTGAGGCATTTCATCATCTGCATCACAAGCATCAACACGCCCCCCTTGGGGACCATCATATTCTTCGAAGGTCACACTACAAGATTCTATGACGGCTCCGGAGAGCTTATCATAGATTCTATAAGTGTGATATTCGAGACCATAGACAACAAAAATACCCTCTAATGCTTTAGACTCGAATTTGGACAAACTTACACCCTTTATGAGATAGAAACACTTACAACCGAACACCCAGAAGTAAGATATGTTGGGCTTGTTACCGGTAAGTATTTCATATGGATTCTTGTTGATTTCTTTGCGGAGGTAGAGCCAGTTTGAAGCATGGAAAGCGGTGGAGATGGCTTTGGCCTAAAATTTGTATGGAGATTTAAACTCTGCCAACATGGTCCTAGCCATCTCAATAAGAGTCCGGTTCTTCCTTTCGGCCACACCATTTTTTTGAGGGGTGTATGCAGCGGAATATTGATGTTTAATCCCCTCATCGCTAAGGAAATCATTCAAGGTGTAGTTCTTGAACTCGGTGCCGTTTTCGGTTCTTATAATCAACACGGGAACATTGTATTGTCGTTGAACCAAGTTGATGGAGTCGATAAAGGTCTTTTGAGTCTCACTCTTCAACTTGAATAAATAAACCCAAGAGTATCTTGAAAAGTCATCAACAATCACCAAGCAATATTTCTTTCCACCAAGACTTGCGTGAGATGTAGGAACAAAGAGGTCCACATGGAGGAGCTCCAAGATCTTGGTGGACTTAATGCGATTCTTAGGCTTGTGAGGAGCATCATGCATCTTCCCTAGAACACATGCCCTGCAAACACGATCTTTGGCAAAGGAAACATTTTCTTTTAGTCCAAAAATATGGCCCTCCTTGTGGAGACTTTGCAAAGTTCTCATATTGACATGGGCTAGTCGGCGATGCCATAACCAACCCACATCGGCCTTTCCGAATAAGCACATCACACTTGTAGTGGCTTGCCCCGAAAGTCCACCACATACAAGTCATGTTCGACGTACCCAACGAAAGCGACCTTGAGAGACTTGCTCCACATGAGGACCACAATATCATCATCAACAAATACGGCAAAGCCCATCTTTCCAAGAGCACGGACTGAAAGTAAATTGTATCCAAGGGTCTCAATAAGCATGACGTTCGCGAGTGTAATGTCGTGAGCAACCACTACCTTGCCGAAACCCATTACCTTAGACTTTGACTTGTCGGCATATGTCACAGTGATTTGATCATCATTTGGCTTTAAGTCCTTGACAATATATGATCTTCCGGTCATATGACTTGTGCATCCACTATCAAGAACCCATTTTGACCCTCCGGAAGCATAAGTCTACAAAAGATCAAGCTAATTTTTAGGTACTCATTTTTCAATGGGTCCTATTTTGTTAGCAACAAGGGTCTTGGGAACCCAAATAGACCAAGCAATATAACCATCATATGGGCCAACATATTGTGCATACACATCACCATAATAATCACGCATTAGAACATAGTGAGGGTTAGCACTTCCCGCAAGGTCATCATGAGACATAGTTTTACCACTTGTGGTCTTACTATCCACAATGGCCTTGTTAGTCTCTTGTGTGGGCTTGTCCTTCTTCTTCTTGTTGTTATTCTTCTTCTTAGTATTGGAGACAAAACCAATTCCCCCTTTATCACCACTAGGCCTTTGCTTGCTCAAAAGATCATCAATGGACTTGTTGCCTTGTGGGAATGTGGCCTTAGCAAGCTCCCACTTCAACCTAGCATTCTCTTCAAGAATAGTTGTACTACTATATGGAATGAAGTTACTAGGTGAAGGAATATTGGACAATTGAGTTTGAAGCGTTTCATGGGACTTTGTGAGTGACAAGAGTTCACTCTCCAAAGCCTTGTGGGCCTTGTTAAGCAAACTAAAGTCCTCGGTAAGTTTTTCATGAACCACACCAAACTCAATCTTGTCCTTTTTAGCCCTTTTGTATTTAGCAATAGCATGATCACGCTCTTTGATGAGTTTATTCACAATAATGTCATTGGCCTCATCAAGCCCTTCAAGTTTTAATTCAAGGGACATCCTAGTTTCTTGTTCTTCTTCTAGATCATTGTTTAAAGCCTCTAGCTCAACCATGTGTTCATGTCCAAGTTTACATCTTACATCTAGGAGCTCCTGTGTGTGAGAAAGTTGATCTATGATGTTACCAAAATGTATTTTAGCATCCCCTTGTAGTTTAGTCATAAACTCATCAAAAGCAATTAATTCCTTTTAAACATCTAGAGACATCTCATCATCAGTTTCATCATTAGCTAAGGGAGTGGAGTGAGATGATGAGGATACCTCCGTTCCTCTTGCCATAAGGCAAGTGACGTTCTTGATGGGAGAATTCTCATTTGGAGAATCGAAGAGTGAGAATGTTGGAGTAGAAGTAGTGGCTAGAGCCGCCACACCATTAGAAATTTCCTCTTCATCATCTTCATCATCTTCATTGTCGGAGGAGTATTCTTCATGAGTGATCAAGACAATTTCTCCCGACTTCTTGTTGATGGGATTCTTCTTGATAAAGGGTTTCTTGTAAGGTGCTTTGAGAGTCTTCTTCAACACAAGCTTACCCCATGATCTTCTCTCTTCTCATAGGGACAACTTGCCACAAAGTGATAGCGGTCACCACAATTGAAACAAGTTCTCAATCTAGTCGTATTTTCTCTTTTCCCATTTGTGTTGCTTCTTTGTTGCATTTCCATCTTGGCCTTGGCGGGGTTATTCCAAAAGTTCTTGGCATAGAAGGCCATGTATTGACTATGAGCAATCTTGACTTCATCGGGGTGGTCCATGGAGAGGCCTTCATCACTATCATCTTCATCCCCATGGTCCACAACTTTGGCATTCAAAGCAACATTGACAACGTTGCTCATACCAAGGGCATGGGCACGAGCATCTTTGGCATTCTTGGCGGAAACTTTGAAGGCCGCCATCTCTTGCATGACTTCATTTGAGGTCATGAGATGGTAGTTGTGTCTTCCTTGGAGGCTCTTCAAGTCGGTGGGCTCAAAGGGCATGAGTGCACTCACATATTTCCTTTTTATCCATGCATCATCCACATGTGAGGCAGCCACATTTCTAAAAGCGGTGGCGGTGGTCTTGAGCCTTCGGTACATGTCTTCGTGATCTTCACCTTCCTTCATGTAGAAGCCTTCGGATTCATTGCTTAGAGCATCATACCGGTTCCTCCTCATACTCTCATTTCCAACAAACAATACAGTGAGGGCATCCCAAGCTTCCTTGGCAATGCTAAAGTGCTCAATGTGTGGATAATCCTTTGTACCTAAACCTTGTTGAATCATATGCAAGGCAGTGGCATTGAGTTTACTATTGACAACCTCTCTTCTTGTCAAGTTGTTTGGATCCCCAATAAAGAGTCCATGCTCGATGATGTTCCATAGTTCAATGCAAGAGCTGCGCATATGAGTTCTCATTAGTGATTGCCATTGAGCAAAAGTAGCAGATTCTTCAAGCTTAGGTGGGTCTCCTCTATTGTATACATGAGGGTGAGGGATTGGAGGGTCGGGAGAGTACCATGAATCACGGTGCTCACCCTTCCCACCATCATTTTGTGTGGAGGATTAGTGTTGTCTTGTTTACCCCTAACCATTCTATCCTGGGGGATACCGGAGTATTCCCTTTAGGTAGAACGGATGGTGGATCCTCTTGAGGAGAGGGGGATGATGAGCCATCTTTGTCTTTAAGAAGTTGCTCAAGCATCTTCTTGACTTCGTTGACCAAGGAAGAGCTCAATCTTTTTTCCAAGTTTTTGAGACCTTCCATGGTCACCGTAGTAGGCTCACCATCACCTTCCCCATCTTGGCAACCCATATTCTCTTAGGCGGTAAAGCCCAAATAAAGAGATGAGGCTCTGATACCAATTGAAAGGATCGTATGGGCACCTAGAGGGGGGGGGGGGTGAATAGGTGCTACTTCAAATTTTCTTCTTTTTCAAATTAGGGTTTGACAAGTAAGGTAAATTATCTAGATTATGCAACTATGGTGAATTTACCTATATGTCAATCATGCACAAACTATCACAACACAAAGCAAGAACAAGTAAGAAAAGTGCGGTAAAGGATAGAAGTAACCAAAGGAGTGGACGTGGAGACACAAGGATTTGTTTCCCGTAGTTCCTTCCTTTTGAGGGGAAGTACGTCTACGTTTGGAGAGGAGGTGGTTTCAAACCACCAACGCCACGAGAGGCCTCCCTTGTTCTCCGATGAATATCACCCCAATGGGCTCAATCCACCTTCCACTATATCGGCAACCTTCGAGGTGGAAGCCAGCACCTTTACAACAAGTTCGGGGCACACATCCACAACTTAATTGGAGACTCCCAAATACAAGCAAGCTGTCAAGACAAATAAAAGACAAGCTTGTAAGAACCAAATCAAAGTTAGGGTTTCCAATGAAACACTAGAGCTTGGGGGCCCTCAAGTGAATGAGGGGGAAATGAAGATCTCTCTTGGTGAAGATGTAGATCAAGGCCTCCTCCTTCGATTCTCCAAAGATCAATGACTTTGGATGGTTGGATGAAGAGATCTTGTAGATTTGGTGGCTCTAATGGTGTTGGTGTTCTTGAGCAGCTCAAGCAACTGGAGGAAGAAGATAATGGTCCCTTTAAATAGGCAGCTCCCTCCACAAACCGTTTTCTGACTGTTGTAGAAAAGTCAGACCGGAGACTCCGGTCTACACCGGAGATTCCGGTCAATCTCCGGACCAGCCTCCGGACCGCCCATCCGAATGACCCAGACCATCCATGACCTAGCAAGACCGGAGACTCCGGTCTTCCAACACCGGAGACTCTGGACTGAGCAAGAACTAGAGACTCCGAAGTATCCTCCGGTGCAGGCTCCGGACCCCTAGTCAGTATGTCCCAGCCCAGATCCTGAAGACACCATAGGAGACAAATCCGGAAACTTCGGACCACACCGGAGACTCCGGTCTTGGCAGACCGGAGACTCCGGTCTGGAGTTTCCAGAAATGTGTCACACGAGTATGAACTTTTCCCAAGTGTGAGGATGCTTTTCACTTATCAAAATACCAACCTGTGGACAATGACAAACTATAAAATGATCTACTTGTTGTTACCGAACACCAAAAGTGATTATGACAATAAATGCCCTTTCAGCAGTCAACTGAGCCACATCAAGATTTTCTGGCACCGTTGCTGGGGAGTTAAGGACAGCTTCAATCTCTTCCTCCTCGCCAGTCACCTTTCAGGGAGAAAGAAGATTCTCGCAAGGGGAGTCTCTCACAACCAATCTCTTTAGTTTGTTTTTGTTTTGCTTAGTTTCTTTTGCTTTGTTTTGCTTGTTTCTCTTTTTCAAAAAATTACAAAAAAATTAGTTTTGTTTGGTTTGCTTTTTCTTATCAAAAACACAAAAAAATTAGTTACTACTTCTATTAGCTTGCTTCACTTTTGCAAAAATGAACACTCTTGAAAACACTAAGTTGTGTGACTTCAATAGCACAAACAACAATGATTTCCTTTGCACACCTATTGATTCACCTACTCCTGATGCTACTTTTTATAAAATTAAACCTTCTTTGTTGAATCTTGTTATGAAAGAGCAATTTTCTGGTGCTAGTTCTGATGCTGCTGCTACTCACCTTAATAATTTTGTTGAACTTTGTGAGATGCAAAAATATAAGGATGTATATGGGGATATTATTAAGCTTAAATTGTTTCCTTTCTCCTTGAGAGGAAAAGTTAAAGAATGGTTGCTATCCTTTCCTAGAAATAGTATTCATTATTGGATTAAATGCAAAGATGCTTTTATTGGAAAATACTATCCTCCTGCTAAGATTATATCTATGAGAAGTGAAATAATGAAATTTAAACAACTTGATAATGAACATGTTGCTCAAGCTTGGAAAAGAATGAAATCTTTGGTAAGGAATTGTCCCACTCATGAACTCAATGCTTGGATGATTATCCAAACCTTTTATGCAGGACTAAATTTTTCTTCAAGAAATCTGTTGGATTCTGCTGCTGGAGGTACCTTGATGACCACTACTTTGGGTGCTGCAGTAAAGCTCCTTGACAATATGATAGTCAACTATTCTGAATGGCACACTGAGAGAGCTCCACAAGGTAAGAAGGTAAATTCTGTTGAAGAAACCTCCTCCTTAAGTGATAAAATTGATGTTATTATGTCTATGCTTGTTAATAGAAAAGCTCATATTGATCCAAATAATGTTCCTTTAGCCTCTTTGGTTGCTCAAAAAGAGCAAGTTTATGTGAACTTCATTAGAAATAACAATTTTAGCAACAATGCATATAGGAATACTTTTGGTAATAATAATTATAGGTCGTATCCTCCCAATAATGGTAATGCTTACGGAAACTCCTACAACAACAATAGAAGTTCTCCCATTGAACTTGAAGTCATGCTTAAAGACTTTATTAGTAAAAAAACTACTTTCAACAAAATTGTGGAGGAAAATCTTTTGAATGTTGAGAAAAATATTTCATCTTTGTCTGAAGCATAATCCTCTTTGATTAATAAAATGGATACTAAACCTGAAACCATGGAAAATACCTTTGCTGCTACTCATGCCATACAAGTTAGAATTGATGAAAATGTTAGACTGTTAGCTAAACTGCATGCTAAGTGGGAAAGATAAGATGAAATTGCTAGAAATAATAGTATTTGTACTATTACCACCACCAATTTTGATGCTAGCAAATCACAAGAATTCCATGCTAAGTTTGATTTTGATCTTGATGGTTGCAATGTTTCTGAAGTAATTATGTTCCTACAAAAGCTTGCTAGAAGTCCTAATGCTAGTGCTATGAATATGGATTTTATAAAACACATTACAGATGCTCTCATTAAAATTAAAGAAGAAAAAATGAAAAATAAAGCTTCTATTCCTAGGAAATTAAAAGATGGTTGGTAACCCATCATTAATATGAAAGTGAATGATTTTTATCTCAAAGCTTTATGTGACCTTGGTTCTAGTGTCTCTATTATGCCTAGAAAGATTTATGAAATGCTTGATTTGCCACCATTGGAAGATTGCTATTTAGATGTCCAACCTGATGATAATGCTAAAAAGAAAATTATGGGGAGTATTAATGATGTTCTTATTATGGTTAAAAATGTCATTGTCCCTGTTGATTTCTATGTTTTGGATGTTGAATGCAATGCTTCTTGTCCTATTATTTTGGGAAGACCTTTTCTTAGAACTGTTGGTGCCATTATTGATATGAAGGAAGACACCATTAAATATCAATTCCCACTCAAGAAAGGTATAGAACACTTCCCTAAGAAGAGAGAGAAGATACATTTTGCTCCTCGTATTAAAGAAAAATTTGATGTTAACGCTTCTTCATTTGAAAATACTTGATCCTTGCTTCCTATGCCTAACTTAAAGGCGTTAAAGAAAAGTACTAATGGGGAGATAACCCAAATTTCAGTAGGTTTTTCTTTTTGTTGAGTCTTGGAAGTTATAACTTCTGTAATAACCTCTCTTTATCTTTTTTGTGAGGTTTTTGTGCCAAGAATAACCTCTAATGAGAGAGAAGTAAGATTTGGGAAAGTTGTTGTCCCAAAACAGATTTTTGTGATTTACTGTAAAAATTCGTGAAAAATCCTTGTACATCGGATTGAGCTGTAATTTTCTGAGATTATGACCCAGGTTGTTATATAACTTTAGTTAGTTCAAAAAAATTCGATTTTAGCAACAAAAGATCTTCGAAAAAATTGGTTTTTACCTGCTAGTCTGTTTTGACAGATTTCTGCCATTATTTGCATTTGCCTCTTAATCGGTTTCTTTTTGAGTTCTCTTTGATCACTTGAGATTTTAAAAGGAATTGATACAGTAGCTTGTGTTCTAGTGGAAGTTTTACTTGTGTTGAAACTAAACCCAAAGGCTTTATTATCTTGAATACACTAATGTTGCTAATGAAGATTGTGTGAAGTTTTGTATGAAGGAAATTTTCAAGTGTAAGGAAAGAATGATGTGATGAGATGAAGAATGGACAAAAGCTCAAGATTGGGGATGCCACCCCGTGTCACCCCAAGAAATATTCAAGAGGTACAAGCATCAAAGCTTGGGGATGCCTAGGCATAGCCATCCCCTTCTTCATCAATAAAAATATCAGGTCTCTTTCTAGACACTTCGTTTTTATTGTTTCATGCACTGTTGTGTTGTTCTTGGAGCGTCTTAGTTTTCGTTTTTGGTTTTCGTTTGTTTGGTTTTTAATGACCCACAAGTATAGGGGACCGCAACAGTCTTCGGGGGTAGTATTACCCAATTTATTGATTTGACACAAGGGGAGCCAAAGAATACTTTCAAGCCTTAACAACTGAGTTATCAATTCAGCTGTATCTGGAAATAGTTCTTGCTCACAGAAGTTTATCAGTAGCAACAGTTTGTAGTAGCAACAACAAAGCAACAGCAACAGTGAAACAGGAGCAATTGTAACAGTAATGGTAACAGTGGGATTCGAGTGTGGTAGGCATAGGGATGGATGGACGGGCGTTGCATGGACGAGTATAAACATGTAACTTCAAGATCTAGGGCATTGCAGATAAATAATAACAAGCATCCAAGTACTAAACAATCCTAGGCATGTGCTCCATATATAGTCATACGTGCTCACAATGAGAACTTGAACAACATCTTCTGTCCAGCCAGCCCGTGGCAGCGGGGTCTCTAGGGAATCACTGACAATTAAGGTGCTCCTTTTAATAGAGCACCGAAGCAAAACATTAACACTCCGTGAACACATGTGATCCTCACACCACAACCACCCCCTCCGGTTGTCCCAATTACTGTCACTTCGGGGCCTTTGGATCCAGACAATGATATGTGTACACAACTTGCAGATAAGATCACAAACAATACTATCATAATGATTCAATAATAAGTTCAGAACTGAGATCATGGCACTCGGCCCCTAGTGACAAGCATTAAGCACAACAAGTTGCAACAAAGTCAAATAGCACTAATAGAGATAGTAGTCACTATGCCCTAAGAGATCTTATTCGATTACATGATAGAGCTCATCCAATCCCTACCATCCACAAGCCTACATCAGGATATTACTCACTCATGGATGAGGGAAACATCGATGGTTGATGGAGATGCGTTGGTGATGACGATGGCGATGATCCTCTCCAAATTCCCCGTCTTGGCAGGGTGCCAGAACGGAGTTTCTGGATCCGGATCTTGGTTTCTGGTGGCGGAGCGGAACTCTTTCTGGAAAACTATCGAACCCCCCTCGTTTTTTAGGTCGAGAGGCAACTTATAGGCGCAGAGGGAGGCCGAGGGGGTTCCTGGGGTGGCTGCACCCCCTAGGCGCGGCCAGTGGTGGGCCCGCGCCTGGCAGGGGTGTGGGCCCCCAGGCCCCTTCTCCGTCTCGTCTTCTGGCTCCGTGGGTCTTCTGGTGAAATATAATTTTTGGCATATTTTCCGGGATTTTTCCTGATAGTTGATTTTCTGCACAAAAACTAGACACCAAGGTAATTCTGCTGAAAACAATGTCAGTCCGTGTTAGTTGTATCCAAATCACACAAGTTTAGAGGAGAAACAATAGAAAAAGTGTTCGGGAAAGTAGATACGTTTTGGACGTATCAACTCCCCCCGAGCTTAGCTTATTGCTTGTCCCAAGCAATTCAGTTAAAAACTGAGTGCGATAAAAGAACTTTCACGAACACATTTGCTTCATATGATGTATATATTTTCAGCACAGGAGTAGATACTTAAACCATTCATAATAAGAAGTATGCAACTAAGTCTACTCAATTGTAATTACAAGCTATGAAGAGAAACCAACTCAATAATAATAAGTAGCATGGAACATAAACATAAGCAACATTGCAATGCGCATAGTAAGGTAGGATAGAGTGGTATCTCGCTTGCCTTTGTTTGTAGAGCACAATATAAATGCCAAGGCACCTCTGAAGTTCAAGTGAAGACTAGAAGTAAAGATATCAGAGATACAAGCATCAAAGTCATGACTTAATTAATCAAGTTTTGAAACAAACACAAGAATGACAACTATGCTCTCAAGAAGGTGCTCATAGAATAAGTGGTGACTCAACAAGGTTGTGAAAAGGTTTTGAAAAGTTTGAAAGACTTCCAAATGCTGAAAGGAAGGTACTCATTAGCTTTGAGATCTCATTTCCCCTATCATAGGCATCTTCATGTGGTTAAGGTGAAAGTGAGGTCCACTCTGAATTATATGCTTGATAGACCATAAACTGGAAATCCAAAGTCCCTTGAGTACGAGAGTCGCTCCGCACGCTACTCAAATTTGGTTACCTGTAAGTTCTTGTCATTGTAATACATGCATATCACAAAGAACCGCCAACGGGGTACCCCTTGCACATGATACAGGAGCTATCCCATGATCAAAATGACAAGGCAATCAGATAATGAGCATCTCAGCAATCTTTTTATTTATTATATGCATAGCTTTTTTATTGCGGATGCTTCATAGAATGCTCATTATGGTGATGCTGCAAGTTTCCACCATGATTAGGCATGGCTTACGCTAGCGGCCCAGGCGTTTATCTATCACAATGTATAGACTACATGAACTCACAAGCTCCCCTTTTATTTCACATCGTCGACATCCGTAAACAAAAGAGCAAAGTATCAACTGGATAGGATATCCAAAAAGTGTTGAAAGCGTTCCCCGTGGCAGCACGGTTCTGCTGACTCCCAGCATATAATTTGCAAGCATATAACTTTCATGGACAAGTCATAATGGTTCAGGATTATTATGTGCAAGGAATAAAGTGTGCCATCAAGTTCGTGAGAGCTTTACTAACTAACTTCCTCAAAACAGTCAAACATTTTATTTGGAAGAAAACAAGGCATATTGAATATGCACTGAAATAGCAAACAATGCTAATAGGTAGGTATGGTGGACACAGTTGGCAATAGTGGTTTTGGGGAGTTGGAAACATAGGTAGAGCTCATACCCAGTGCAAGTGAAAGCTAGCAAAAGAGAGGGAGCGACAATCGAGAGAGCAATAATTGTCATAACCATGCTTGCAACAAAACATGACTAATTATGGCATTAAAGTGATACTAGAACTCTAAGGCAAAATAAATCATCGAGGCTTACTGACTATTGTTTAGTCATATGCATGCATGAGTATGTGCCAAGTCGATTCACATGAAACTTCCAGAGGAGGATACCACAATATCATACCAAAATATGAATAAAACAATGTAAGCAAACATTCATATGACATGCTACAAACTATTAGCAAGCTGGAGCTAACCATAGATAAGCAAGAACTACTAAGCATCCATCAGTAACATACGCCTTACAATGAACAGACTAAGCATGCTCACAATGATGAGTATATGTACAAAAATGAAACAAATAGACTTCGTCACCAGCCTCTTACCACACCTCGAGTTGTATTAATCTTCATTATTTCCCTTCACTTGTGTGACTTGAATAATAACATGAAACCAAAATCCACTGAGGACGGCTGAACCCTGCAAAGCACTCACAAAACTAAAGAAGAACAACAAATATTTTTGGTGTTTTCGATTTTTTCAAACAAGCCAACAAAGCAAAAACAAGCAAAGCAAAAAACAAACCAAACAAAGCAAAATCTTTTTGGATTTTTCTTTTAAGGCAAACCAAAGCAAAGAAACAAAGAAACAAACCAAGAGAAACAATGACAATATTTTTGGTATTTTTGTGTTTTAAGAAAGCAACAACAAAAACCAAAAAGAAAGTGAAACAATGGATATACAAAGAACCGACCGAACATGATATATAGATGAGCGTGACGTCGGTATACCTCCCCCCAAGCTTAGGCTTTTGGCCTAAGTGGGGCTCAATCCCATGGTGCCCAATTAGATGCACCTCCGTAGTATGACGACGAGGCTCCCTCGTCATGGTACGAGCTCGAGGACTCCCCTATGTAGTGTACAACAAGGTCATATGAGGGCGCTTCCTCCTGATAGTGCCAATGGAAGTTAAAAGAGCGCAACAACTCATCCATCTCCTCCTTGGAGCATGACAAAGGTCCCTGAAAAATACTGAACAAAGTGGTTTGGGGAGAGGGATCTCTCTCTCTTCCCCGCCAATAAATATCATTCTATAAACCAAGTTCTCAAGGGTAGAGCTAGTGGTGACAAAGTGATGCGCCTTCATGGCAGCAAGATCAAGCCTCTCAGGAGCCAAGACTGTATCATTTGGATCAACAGCAATGTCCAAGGCAGCAGCAACATGTGTAGCAATAATTCCCCCATAAATGGGTCCCTTAGCAGTTAAGCGACGAGCAATGAGAAAACCAAGATTGTACTTGGTTTCATTATTGAGCGCAGCAGCTAAGAAAGCCAAATGATAACTGGAAATATTACTAGTGTTCTCCCTACCAAGAACACTGGTGGCAAGATAGTAAGCGAAGTACCCGATGGCTGGAAGCTGAATGTTTCTTATCTTTCCCCGTTGATCTCTACGGTTATCATCATTGGTTATCCCGCGGTAAAGCTCCAACAAATCAGTGGGTTGAGCTGGAATCTTCTTTGCCGACCCAGCTGTACCAAGTCCAAGAGACTCACAAAATTTCTTCAGAGTCATATGGTAAGACCTGCCATAAACTTTGAAAGAAACATCTGGATGGAACAAGCTGTTAGTGAAGGATAAGCTCTCCACAAATGTTTTAGTGAGCGTAGCATATTGCATGCTCTCATCCTACATAAGACTCGTTAGACCAGCCCTCCGAACCAAGCTCATAAAATCATCAAGAATCCCAGCAGCCCGCAAGAAGGTTTGGCAAGGAAAGGCGGAGGGAAGCGCATCCCCCTCATCTCCCTCGTCACCAAAATCGCGGAGTGAGGAGATCATCATTGTATGAGGGGCTGACACTGGTGGATGATCTAGGAAGCCTTGCCCTTCTAGGTGCATCACCCTCAAATATCTCTCCAAATGTGTGGTTGTCCATGACCACTCTTTTCTGAAATTTTTAGACAAACATCAAACCAAGTGATTTCCAAGTTGATAAATGATGAGCAACTACTATAGGAACTTTCTAGAGGGCTACACATGCATCAAAATAAAGTTCCTAAGCATAGAACAAGCATGCAAGCTCAAACAACCTATCACATATAGTAGCAAAATACTCAAGATACAATCTACCAATCACAAATCTAATTGGACAAGTGGAGGAGGCACATACCAAGGAGCAATCTCTCCAAAAATCAGCAGCAAAGATGGGCTGAGCAAGGAGATCGAAAATCGCGAGCAAGAACAACAAGAACTCGAGCTTGAGCAAGTTTTCCGGTGTTTTTTGGGAGAGAGAAAGAAGATGGCTGTGAGGGGTACCTTGAAGGGCCCCAGGTGGGCCAGACCCCCCCTAGGCGCCACCCACAGGTAGGCCGCGCCTACCATGGGTTTGGTGGCCTAGGGTGGGCCCCTGGGTCACTTCAGGTGTCTCTCTGCCCCTTTTTTCGAGGAAAAATTTATTTTGAATTTTCTGGGATTTTTCGGGAAACTTTATTTTTGACCAATTTTCAGGGTATGAAAATTGATTTTCTCGCAGAAACAATTTTTTCAGAAGAAGCAAAAGCAAACCAAAAGCCAAACTACAGGAGCTCTAAGATAAACTAACAAGCAAACAAATAGCAAAAGAAAGACAAATACTAGAAAGGAGAAAAGTAAAAGAAAGAAAGTATAACCATAGTGAAAACATTATTTTGTTCATTAAAAATCCTTTTGTTAACAAGGTTGATCAAGTCTTGTTACCAAGATAATCTTATATGAAACAAAACTTTGCATTCCACAAGGTGATTATGTTACCTCATACTTGATAGCGATGGTCCCAATCATAATAGTTTCAAAGTGTTCTTGTGGAATGGGACAATAAATCTCTCCAATCTTGATGCTCTCAATATTTTCAATGGAATTCAGGCAATAGCTTCTAGCAACCTTCTTGGGGAAATAGACAGTATGCTCTTTTTCATTAATATTGGATGTTACTTTCCCTTGATTACAATTGATGTCAGCACCTGCAGTATTAAGAAAAGGTCTCCCAAGAATAATAGACATATTATCATCTTCAGGCATTTGAAGCACAATAAAATCAGTCAAAACCAAGAAATTATGAGCCACTTGAACAGGAACATCCTCACATATACCAACAAGAATAGTAGTTGACTTATCAGCCATTTGCAAAGATATATCAGTTGGTATCAACTTTTCTAGCTAAAGTCTCTTGTAGAGAGAAAAAAGGCATAACACTAACTCCGGCTCCCAATCACATAAAGCAGTTCTAACATAATTATTCTTAATATAGCAAGGAATAGTTGGTATACCTGGATCACCAAGTTTCTTTGGAACCTTACCATTGAAGGAGTAATTAGCAAGCAAAGTAGAAATCTCCTCATTAGGAATTTTCCTTTTATTAGAGACAATATCCTTCATATACTTTGAATAAGGAGGCAATTTAATAGCATCAGTCAAAGGAATTTGCAAAAATAAAGGTTTCATCCACCCACAAAACTTGTTGTAGTGTTCTTCCTCCTTTGTTCTTCCTCCTTTGACTTGTGTTTCTGCACCCAAGGTTCTCTCTCTTTACCATGTTTATTAGCAATAAAATCTTCCTTTATGTACCTAGTGTTCTTAGTGTGCTTATCAGGTTCTTCCTCAACTTCCTCCTTATCAGGAGCATCATTATTACCATTACCACTCTTAGTTTCAGCATCAGAGACAGATATACTATTACGATCTACAGCAGGTTCAAGTGGTTCCTCAACTACTTTATGTTTCTTTTTCTTTCTCTTATGAGGAATACCACTATTCTCACCTTGTTGAGAATCCTGCTCAATTATTTTAGGGTGTCCTTCAGGATATAAAGGATCTTGAGTATTATACCACTCCTAGTTCTAATTCCATAAGCATGTTTATCTCCTGAGGCATCAACTAGCATATCCTTTTGTACCTTAGCAAGTTGATCAAGTTGGGTTTGAACCATTTGAAAGTGTTTACAAAGCATTTTAATATCATTAGAAATTCTTTCCACAATATCTTTCAACTCATGGATAGCTCTAGAGTTTTCCAATAAATGATTCTGAACTTGTTTATTAAAATTACCTTGTTTAACAATAAAACTGTCAAGTTCCTCTAAACATTGATCAGGAGGCTTACCATAGGGAATATCACCTTCATCAAAGTGTTGGAGAGAGTGTACCTCAATAGTAGATGAGTGAGGAATTGGCTTGCATAATTCTTCTATAGGAGGTAGATTCTTCACATCTTCAGCTCTAATACCTTTCTCTTTTAGACACTTCTTAGCTTCCTTCATCACTTCATCATTTAATGAAATAACTCCCCTCTTCTTTGGTGTTGGTGTTGGAACTGGTTCAGGCACAATTGGTTCAGGTGTATTTAGCTCAGTTGAAGTCCAATCATCATAATTCTTGCTTATGTTAGCCATTAATTCTTCAGCATCTGTAGGAGTTCTTTTCCTGAAAACACAATCAGCAAAGCTATCTAGGTATGTCCTAGAAACATCAGTTAGTCCATTATAATAAATATCAAGAAGCTCATTCTTAGGCAATGGACATCCAGGATGTGCATGAATCAAGGCACAGAATCTTGTCCATGACTCAGGAAATTTCTAGCACTGGGAGGAAAATATTTTTGGAAGAAAGAAGCAATCAAGCAATCAGGGCTATCAATGGAACCAGGGGGTAACCTATTAAACCAAACCCTAGCTTCTCCTTTTAGTGAAAAAGGGAAGATCTTGGTAACAAAGTAACGCATCTTAAAATCATCAGAGAACAAAGCACTCATGGTAGAAAGCTCATTTATATGAGCCACAACACTCTCATTTTCAGTCCCACAAAAATGTTATTTTTCAACAATATCTAAATAAGATAAATCAAGAGAGAAATCATAGTCTTCATCTTTAATATCTATGGGAGAGGTGGCAAACTTAGGATCAGAGGACAGTTTAGGCATAATAGTACGTCTAGCAAGGAGACTCTTAATAGCACTAGTACCATGTGTGTTTTGGCACTCTTCAACAAATTCATCAGTAAACTCAATGTAACCATAATTAATATCATAACTCTCACTAGACTCAGGTGAGCTAACAGGTGTAACAGTGTCTCCACTAGGAGTTTCGGTATTTCCTAGACTAGCCATAATAGCATCTAGAGAAGGACCTAATAAACCACTCGCATCAAGCATAGTAGAAGTAACATCATGAGCATCAAAGGCAGTTTCAGATTCAGTAGTAGTAGCAGTGTGTGTAGCATGAGTATGTGGTGGTGGTGTAACAAGCTTACTTATAACAGACGGTGAATCAAGAGCAACAGAGGTGTTTAGGACTGTACCTCTTCTTGTAGTGGATGGTAAAATAGGGAAATTTCCATCACGAGACTTCCCCATGATAAAAGGAGTAGCAGTGAACAATAATAGATCCAAGTGAACTTACAAATAAAGCTATGCTCCCCGGCAACGGCGCCAGAAAATAGTCTTGATGACCCACAAGTATAGGGGATCACAATAGTCTTCGCGGGTAGTATTACCCAATTTATTGATTCGACACAAGGGGAGCCAAAGAATACTTGCAAGCCTTAACAACTGAGTTGTCAATTCAGCTGCACCTGGAAATAGTTCTTGCTCACAGAAGTTTATCAGTAGCAATAGTTTGTAGTAGAAACAGCAAAGCAACAGCAACAGTGAAATAAGAGCAATAGTAATAGTAACGGTAACAGTGGGATTCGAGTGCGGTAGGCATAGGGATGGATGGACGGGCGTTGCATGGACGAGTCTAAACATGTAACTTCAAGATCTAGGGCATTGCAGATAAATAATAACAAGCATCCAAGTACTAAACAATCCTAGGCATGTGCTCCATATATAGTCATACGTGCTCGCAATGAGAACTTACACAACATCTTCTGTCCAGCCAACCTGTGGTAGCGGGGCCTCTAGGGAGCCACTGACAATTAAGGTGCTCCTTTTAATAGAGCACCAGAGCAAAGCATTAACACTCCATGAACACATGTGATCCTCACACCATAGCCACCCCCTCTGGTTATCCCAATTATTGTCACTTCGGGGCCTTTGGATCCGGACAATGATATGTGTACACAACTTACAGATAAGATCACAAACAATACTATCATAATGATTCAATAATAAGTTCAGATCTGAGATCATGGCACTCGGGCCCTAGTGACAAGCATTAAGCACAACAAGTTGCAACAAAGTCAAATAGCACTAATAGAGATACTAGGCACTATGCCCTGACAGATCTTATTCGATTACATGATAGAACTCATACAATCCCTACCCTCCCCAAGCCTACAGCGGGGGATTACTCACTCATGGATGAGGGAAACATCGATGGTTGATGGAGATGCATTGGTGATGACGATGGCGATGATCCTCTCCAAATTCCCCGTCCCGGCAGGGTGCCAGAACGGAGTTTCTGGATCCGAATCTTGGTTTCTGGTGGCGATGGCGGAGCGGGACTCTTTCTAGAAAACTATCGAACCCTCCTCAGTTTTTAGGTCGAGAGACAACTTATAGGCGCAGATGGAGGCCGAGGGGGTGCCTGGTGTAGCTGCACCCCATAGGCGTGGCCAGTGGTGGGCCCGCGCCTAGCAGGGATGTGGGCCCCCTAGGCCCCTTCTCCGTCTCGTCTTCTGGCTCTGTGGGTCTTCTGGTGAAATATAATTTTTGGCATATTTTCCGGGATTTTCCCTGATAGTTGATTTTCTACACAAAAACTAGACACCAAGGTATTTGTGCTAAAAACAACGTTAGTCCCTGTTAGTTGTATCCAAATCACACAAGTTTAGAGGAGAAATAATAGCAAAAGTGTTCGGGAAAGTAGATACATTTTGGACGTATCAGTTTTCTAGGATAAATTAGTTGGACCCCCCCATTCATGTTTTGTTTCAAATAAGTTGATTGGTGTTGGAAAAGAGTACGAAAGTTTCATGCTTATAGTGGTACAAAAGGGAGCTTGTTTTGACTGTGTCTTAGACTTTATCATGTCATGCTAGATGTTGCTTTGACCTTATTCTTAGTGATTATTTTTGTAGCATGACTTGTTCTAAACAATTGAGATTGCTTAGTGTGCCTTGAAAGAATCATGCGTTGTTTTAGCATACAAAAGCATAATATTGTGGTATTCTCCTTTGATGCTATGTTTGGGTTGACTTGACACATGCTTACACCATGTAAAGACTATGAACCAGTCATCTTAGCCTCTATGATCATTTATTTTTTGACTTGTGATACCACTTTATGCTTTAGTTGATAATGTTTTGTCGCTTTGTATGATTATGGACATTATTGCTCTCTTAGTTGGTCGCTCCCAGTCTTTTGCTAGCCTCCACCTGTACTGAGTAAGCTCTACTCATGCATCCAACTCCCAAGAAACCAAGTTATTTCAAAGTGTCCACTATAAATTCCTATGCATGGTGTGTTACACCATTCCAAGTATATTCATGTTTTATCTATCTTCCAAATTAAACTTGTTATGTGAAAATTAGTGATTAAAGCTCTCACAAACTTGATGGCACACTTTATTTCTTGCACCTAATAAACTTGAACCATTGTGTCATCTATGGTGTATATGCTTGCACTTATAAGTTGGGAATTAGCAGAACCATGTTGTCATGAGGAACGCTTTCAACACATGTACATATTACCCAGTTGATATCATGATCTTTTGTTTATGGATGTCGGCGGTGTGAAATAAAAGGGGATCTTGTAAGTCCATGGAGTAATATATATGTGTTAGAGAAACGCCTGGGCGGCTAGCCTAAGCCATGCCTAATCATGGTGGAAACTTGCAGCATCACCATAGTGAGCAATCCAAGAAGCATCTTCAGAAAAAAATATAGAAAAAAGAGAAAAAATAGCACCATACCCATGGTAAATAAGAAGATTGCTAAGATGCTCACTATCTGTTGCCTTGTCATTTTGATATGGGATAGTTACAACAAGGTTGAGGGGGAAGCTCCACAACTCGATTGGAGGCCCTCAACGACACCACAGAGCTTTACAACACATGCCCTTAGCTCCAAGGATGCCCTACACCATCTAGGGTTCCAACAAACCCAAGAGTAACAAATTCCACAAAGGATAGGTGGGGGAATCAAATATTCTTTGGTGGAAGTGTAGATCTAGGTCACCTCCCTCACCTCTCAAAATATCAAGTGATTTGAGTGGATAGAGAGAGATCTAGTGAGGTGACGCTCTAGTATTAATGGAGGAGAGATAAAATTGAAGATTTAGGTAGGAGGAAGAAGGAGGGCGCCTTAAATAGGCCCCCTCCAAACTGAACCGTTGGGCATTTCGCGACCTCGCCGGAAGTTCCGGCGAGCGGTCGGAAGTTCCACCAGCGTAGCTCCAACGGTAAGAAGGCCGTTGAAGCATGCTCCAAAAGCCTGACCGGAAGTTACGGTCAGAACGACCGGAGGTTTCGGTGAAACTTCCGATGCAATTTACGGCCCAAGTTCCGTCAAATAGAACACTTGCAAACAGAAGTGTACTGATCCTGAGCGAAACTTGGAGCGGAACAAGGGGCAGAACTACTGGGTCGCAAACATTGTCTGGCCAGAAGTTTCGGTGCTTGGTCGGAAGTTCCGCTCAGGATCTCAGTGGAAGAAGCAAAGGAAGTTCCTGACCGGAACTTCCGGTGCTACTTCCGGTGGAAGTTCTGCCAAATAGATCATATCAAAACAGAGAGTTCTGCGAGCTGGCCGGAACTTCCATCGGAAGTTGGACGGAAACTTGTCCTAGATCCAATCCCACAGAGAGCCATGAGCGGAACTTCCGGCGCCTGGCCGAAAGTTCTGATTAGACAAAAAATGCACCAACTGATCAGAACCTCGCTCTCTCACAGATGAGTAGGATGGTTGTGGCGGTGTATATATGGTTTGTGCAAAAACAGATGATTCCCCACAGCCTTACGAGGTAGACCCCCTCTTGATAGTACGGCGATCTAAAGAAATAAAATAAGAGAAATAGAAAAAAAACAAAAGACCGTCATCTTCACGAGATCCCAAAGAGAGCATCCACACACTTCATAAATTCCATCACAAGCAATTAACCTGAAACTCAAGCACACGGTTAGATCACAAGTGGGATTGTCATCATCACCAAAATAGCAAGGGAAAATTGAAGATCTAGTGAGGTGAAGCTCTAGTATTAATGGAGGAGAGAGAAAATTGAAGAGTTAGGTAGGAGGAAGAAGGAGGACGCCTTAAATAGGCCTCCTCCAAACTGAACCGTTGAGCAGTTCACGACCTCGCCGGAAGTTTCGGCAAGCGGCCGGATGTTCCGCACAGCGTAGCTCCAATGGTAAGAAGGCCGTTGAAGCACGCTCCAAAAGCCTGACTAGAAGTTCCGGTCAGAACTGTGAAACTTCCGATGCAAGTTCTGGCCCAAGTTCCGTCAAATAGAACACTTGCAAACATAAGTGTATTGATCCTGAGCGAAACTTGGAGCGGAACAAGGGGCGGAACTACTGGGTCACAAACATTGTCTGGCCAGAAGTTCCGGTGCCTGGGCGGAAGTTCCTCTCAGTATCTCAGTGGAAGAAGCAAAGGAAGTTCCTGACCAGAACTTCCGGTGCTACTTCCGGTGGAAGTTCCGCCAAATATATCATATCAAAACAGAGAGTTCTAAGAGCTGGCCGGAACTTCCATCGGAAGTTGGACAGGAACTTGTCCTAGATCCAATCCCATAGAGAGTCCTGAGCGGAACTTCCGCACCTGGCCGAAAGTTCCAATCAGACAAAAAAATGCACCAACTGATCAGAACCTCGCACTCTCACAGATGAGAAGGATGGCTGTGGCGGTGCATATATGGTTTGTGCAAAAACAGATGATTCCCCACAGCCTTCCCAGGTGGACCCCCTCTTGATAGTACGGCGATCTAAATCAATAAAATGAGAGAAATAGAAAAACCAAAAGACCACCGTCTTCACGAGATCCCAAAGAGAGCATCCACACACTTCATAAATTCCATCACAAGCAATTAACATGAAACTCAAGCACACGGTTAGATCACAAGTGGGATTGTCATCATCACCAAAATAGCAAGGGAAAACATAGTCCTTTCACTATCCCTCTACTCTTCCTCCAAATCAAATGAGCCCTTAGGGCTCGTTTGGTTGTAGGATGCCAAAATCCCAGGGAAACGGCCCCCGACATGGAATTTTGACGTGTGCACTGGATCCCCTCCTGTCCAGGGGAAAACATGCCCATTCCCTATTGCCATTTGGTAGAAAGGAGAGAGCTATGGGAGGAAAAGAAGGTTGGGCACAAAATTATCAAGAAAATGGAGAAATACAACACAGTTCTGAATCTTGTTACATTTCTTACATATAATCAATTTATTTTGATAAATTATAAAATATCAATTTCACACAACCACAAGTAGTCAAAAATCTAGAAGGTCCAATAAAATACCACAATATTACGGAACATCTTGTAGAAGATTGGTTTAGGCCATATCTATATGGAAAACAAAGGATGTGACCGTATTACCACAAGATTCACTCCAATTGCCCCGTAGGGGGAGTTTGGGGGTATTCCACCATATTTTATATTTTGAATATATTTGAAAATCTGTTATACGAAAGTATATGGTTTTTTTATGTTTTACTTAATTTTTATTCAATACAAATGGGTAACATTTGAGTGAAATTAGATAGATCTTATTTTTTTTGAATTACAATAATTTAGTTATGATTTTTTAGGATTAATATGGTAAAAGGGAAAAGAGTTATGCCATCGGCGTAGCTCCTATGCCGTCAAACCTCTGTCAACCGCAAGCGTCAGCGCCACGTGTCTGCAACATACGCTGACGACCAAGCTATGCTGACGTCTGTCGTCGGCCTAGCTATAGATATGCCGACGACCAAACCCACGCTGACGGTTGCCGTTAGCTTAGCTGCAAATACCCCGACAGCCAAACCTATCCGGTCCTATGCTGATGGCTTAACTGGGCCGACGACCATTGATACGTCGAAAATGTATCTATAATTTTTGATGTTCCATGCTTGTTTAGTATATATTTTTCTTTGCTCTGTCTTTACTTTGAGGTATTTTTATATGTTTTCTGGGACTAACCTATTAACAAGACTCCATAGTGCAAGTTGTCTGTTTTCTTCTGTTTTTGGTTCCAGAAAAGGCAGAGAATGAATTGGACGGGACAAAAGCCAGTCAATATTTTACCGTGGGGAACACGGAGCCAGAAGACAAGATGAAGAAGGGCCTCGTGGGGGCCGCACCCCCTGGCCACGCGGCCAGGCCTGGAACATTCCTAGGGCGGGGGTGCAGCCGCCTCGGTCACCCCCTCGGCCTCCCTCTTCGCCTATAAGAATCCCCCGATACCAAAACCCTAAGGACCTGATCAATCTTCCATGAAACAGTCTGTAGCCGTCGCCACCATCGTCCCTAAATAGGGGGGTCTGAAGCTCTTCCCGCACCCTGCCGGAGGGGAGAGATCATCCCGAAGGACTTCTTCATCACCATGCCAGCCTCCGGTATGAAGCATGAGTAGTTTCACCTTGGACTACGGGTCCATGTAGTAGCTAGATGGTTTTTTCTCCTCCTTTGTGCTACCATGTTTAGATCTTGTGAGCTCCGTTCATGATCAAGATCATCTATTTGTAATCATGCATGTTGTGTTTGCGGGGATCCGATGGATATTGAGATTACTATGTTAGATTGGTTAATAATTCTATCTTATTGATTCTATCATGTTTGTGTTGTTTGAGATCTTGCATGCTCTTCGTTTCTAGTAGATATCTTGGCCAAGTAGATGCTAGTGACTCCAAGAGGGAGTATTTATGCTCGATAGTGGGTTCATGCCTCTATTTAATCTGGGGAAGTGACAGAAATCTCTAAGGTTGTATATGTGCTATTGCTACTAGGGAGAAACCAACGATCTCTTGTTCATGGAACAAGTAGATTGTTTACTTTACACACCTTGCTTAAAGAAGTTATCAGTTGCTTGCAACTTAATACTGGAGGGGGTTCCGATGATAACCTGAAGGTGGATTACTAGTCATAGATGCAGTTGGATGGCGGTCTATGTATTTTGTTGTAATGCCCAACCAAATCTCATAGGATCATGAATGTCTAGTATTTCATTATTATGCCTTGCTCTGTCCTGTGAATTGCCCTGTTGTAATTTGTTTACCCAGCATGTTATGTTGTTTATCTTAAGGAGAACACCTCTAGTGAACTATGGACCCCGGTCCAATCTTTACCATTGATACACCTTCCACTATTACTATTTACTTTCTGCAAGCCACCATTATATTCCACCACATACAGTTAAACCTTTGTTTTTAGCAAACCGGTGAGATTGACAACCTCACTGTTCGTTGGGGCAAAGTCTTAAGTTTGTGTTGTGCAGGTTTCCAAGTTGCTAGCAACACCTTTGAGTCGTTTCCTTCCTCCTACTGGTTCGATAACCTTGGTTTTTTATTGAGGGAAAACTTGCTGTTGTGCTCATCATACCTTCCTTTTGGGGTCTCCAACGAAGCTCTGCAGTGATCTGAGCTACACATCATCAAGCTATTTTTAGCGCTGTTGCCGGGGAGGCTAAGGACGGCTTCACAAGGGAAGTCCTTCACAACCTTTCTCTTTACTTTGTTTTTGTTTTGCTTAGTTTCTTTTGCCTTGTTTTTTTGCCTCTTTTTTATCAAAAACTCAAAAAAATAGTTTCGTTTGGTTTGCTTTATCTTATCAAAAACACAAAAAATTAGTTCCTGCTCTAGTTGCTTCTGCTATTGGTTTGCTCCACTTTTGCAAAAATGAACTCTGCTGAAAACACCAAGTTGTGTGACTTCACTAGCACAAACAATAATGATTTCCTGAGTACACCTGTTGCTCCACCTACTCCTGATGCTACCTTTTATGAAATTAAGCCTGCTTTGTTGAATCTTGTGATGAAAGAGCAATTTTATGGTGCTAGTTCTGATGATGCTGCTGCCCTCCTCAATAACTTTGTTGAACTTTGTGAGATGCAAAAATATAAGGATGTATATGGAGATATTATTAAGCTCAAGTTGTTTCCTTTCTCCTTGAGAGGAAAAGCTAAAGAATGGTTGCTATCCTTGCCTATAAATAGTATTGATTCTTGGATTAAGTGCAAAGATGCTTTTATTGGAAAATACTATCCTCCTACTAAGATTATATCTATGAGAAGTGAAATAATGAAATTTAAACAACTTGATAATGAACATGTTGCTCAAGCTAGGGAAAGACAGAAATCTTTGGTAAAAAATTGTCCCACTCATGGAATGACTGCTTGGATGATTATCCAGACTTTTTATGCATGTTTAAACTTCTCCTCAAGAAACCTGTTGGATTCTGCTGTTGGAGGTACCTTTATGCCAATTACTTTGGGTGCTGCAACAAAGCTCCTTGATAATATGATGGTCAACTATTCTAAATGGCACACTAAGAGAGCTCCACATGGTAAGAAGGTAAATTATGTTGAAGAAACCTCCTCTTTAAGTGATAAGATTGATGTTATCATGGCTATGCTTATTGATGTGAACTTCATTAGGAATAATAATTTTGGCAACAATGCTTATGGTAACAATTATAGGCCTTTATCCTCCTAATAATGGCAATACTTATGGAAATTCCTACAACAACAATACTAGAAGTGCTCTCTCTGAACTTGAAGTCATGCTTAAATAATTTATTAGTAAACAAACCACTTTGAACAAAACTGTGGAGGAAAAGCTCATGAATGTTGAGAAAAATATTTCCTCCTTGTCTGAAGCACAATCCCCGTTGATTAATAAAATGGCTTCTAAACCTGGAACCTTGGAAATTACCTTTTCTGCTACTCATGCCATACAAGTTACTATTGATGAAAATGTTAGACTGTTAGCTCAACTACATGCTAAGTGGGAAAGAGAAGCTGAAATTGCTAGAAACAATAGTGTTTTCACTATCACCACCACCAATATGGATACCACCAAACCACAAGAAGTCCTTATTCCTCCTACCACAATGCCTAAACCCAATGAATCTACTACCAGTGATGCTAAGTTTGATTTTGATCTTGATGGTTGCAATATTTATGAAGTGATTATGTTCCTACAAAAGCTTTCTAGAAGCACTAATGCTAGTGATATGAATGTGGCTTTCACCAAGCACATTACAGATGCTCTTATTAAAATTAAGGAGGAAAAGTTGAAACATAATGCCTCTATTCCTACGAAAGTAGAAGATAGTTGGGAACCCATCATTAATATGCAAGTGAATGACTTTGATCTCAAAGCTTCATGTGACCTTGGTTCTAGTGTCTCTATTATGCCTAGAAAGATTTATGAAATGCTTGATTTGCCACCTTTGGAAGATTGCTATTTGGATGTCCCACTTGATGATAATGCTAAAAGTAAACTCATGGGGAGTGTTAATGATGTTCTTATTATGGTTAACAATGCCTATGTCCCTGTTGATTTCTATGTTTTGGATGTTGAATACAATGCTTCTTGTCCTATTACTTTGGGAAGACCTTTTCTTAGAACTGTTGGTGCCATCATTGATATGAAAGAAGGCACCATTAAATATCAATTTCCATTCAAGAAAGGTATTGAACACTTCCCTATGAGGAGAGGGAAGTTGCTTTTTGCTCCTCCTTTGAAAGCAAGGTTTGATGTTAATGCTTCTTCATTTGAAAATACTTGATTCTTGCTTCTTGTGCCTAACTTAAAGGCGTTAAAGAAAAATACTTCTTGAGAGATAACCCAATAGTTTTCTTGAGTCTTGGAAGTAATTACTTCTGTAATGACCTCTCCTTATCCTTTTTATTTGATTTAGTAAGATTTGGGGAGTTGCTGTCCTGAAACATAATTTTGTGCTCCACCGTAAAAGTTCGTGTAAACTATATATAGGTCGGATTGAGCTGTAATTTTCTGAATAAATCTCCTAGGTTGTTAGATAACTTACGTTAGTTCAACACTTTTTGATTTGAGCTATAGAAGGTCTTCGAAAAAATTGGTTTATACCTGCTGGTCGGTTTTGATAGATTTCTGCCATTATTTGCATTTGCTTCTTATTGATTCCTTTTTGGGTTCTTTTTTGGGAAATTGAGCTTTTTGAGGGAATTTCTACAGTATCTTGTGTCTTTAGTGAAAGTTTTGCTGTCTTAAAACTAAACCCCAAAGGTCTATTATCTATTGAATGCACTAATGTTGATAATGAAGATTGTGTGAAGTTTTGTATGAAGGAAAATTTTCAGGTGTAAGGAGAGAATGATGTAATGAGATAAAGAATGTACAAAAGGTCAAGCTTGGGGATGACACCCCGTATCACCCCAAGAAATATTCAAGAGGTACAAGCGTCAAAGCTTGGGGATGCCCAAGGCATCACCTTCTTCATCAATAAAAATCTTAGGTCTTTCTAGACACTTCATTTTTATTGTTTCATGCACATTTGTGTTGTTCTTGGAGCGTCATAGTTTTTGTTTTCTGTTTGCTTAGTTTGCTTGAATAAAGTGGTTGGATCCCCGTTCTCGCTGTGTTGTTTCAAATAAGTTGATTGGTGTTGGAAAGGAGTAGGAAGTTCTTGCTTTAGTAGTACAAGAGGAGCTTGCTTTGACTGTGACTTAGACTTTATCATGTCATGCTAGGTGTTATTTTGACCTTATGCTTAGTGATTATTGCTGTAGCATGACTTGTTTCAAACAATTAGGATTGCTTAAGGTTCCTTGAAAGTATCATGCATTGTTTTAGCATACAAAAGCATAGTATTGTGGTATTCTCCTTTGATGCTTTGTCTGGGTTGACTTGACACATGCTCACACCATGTTATGACTATGAACCAGTCGCCATAGCCTCTATGATCATTTAGTTTTTGACTTGTGGTACCACTTTATGCTTTGATTAGTAATGTTTTGTCGCTCTGCATGATTATGACCATTATTGCTCTCTTAGTTGGTCGCTCCCAGTCTTTTGCTAGCCTCCACTTGTATGATTAAGCTCTACACATGCATCCAACTCCCAAGAAACCAAGTTATTCCAAAGTGTCCACTATAAATTCCTATGCATGGTGTGTTACACCATTCCAAGTATATTCTTGTTTTATCTATCTTCCAATTAAAAAGTTATTTTATTATGTGAAAATTAGTGATTAAAGCTCTCACAAACTTGATGACACACTTTATTTTTCTTCCTCCTAAATAAACTTGAAGCATTGTGTCATCTATGTTGTATATGCTTGCACTTATACGTTGGAATTAGCAGAACCATGCTTTCATGGGGAATGCTTTCAACATTGCCCTTGTACATTATACCCAGTTGATATCATGATCTTTTGTTCACGGATGTCGTTGGTGTGAAATAAAAGGGGATCTTGTAAGTCCATGGAGTTATGTATGTGTGTTAGAGAAACGCCTGGGCCGCTAGCCTAAGCCATGCCTAATCATGATGGGAACTTGAAGCATCACCATAGTGAGCAATCTATGAAGCTTTCTTCTTATAAAAAAGAGACATATTGAAAAGAGGAAAGAGAGAAAAATCACCATTTTCCCATGGTAAATAAGAAGATTGCTGAGATGCTCATTGTATGCTTGCCTTGTCATTTTGATTATGGGATAGCTCATGTATCATGTGCAAGGGGTACCCCGTTGGCGATTCTCTATGATACACATATACTTACTATGACAAGAACTTACGGGTAACTAAAGTTGAGTAGCATGAGGAGCGACCCTCGCACTCAAGGGACATGCGTTTGCCAACTTATACTTTGTCAAGCATATACTCCATAGTTTGTTCACTTTAACCTTAATCACTTCAAAATGCTTATGATAGGGGCAATGAGAGCTGAAAGCTAACAAGTGCCATAATTTTTGGAAGATCTTTATGAGACTTGAAATCCTTGCTTCCCTTTTATGAAGGGCCTTTCTTCCACCATTATATTGAGTCTCCACCTTCTATCCTTAAGCACCAATTAAGAGAGCATAGTTGCCATTCTTATTTCTATGTGCATTGTCTCAAAACTTATTGATTGATGCATATTGTTGATATTACTTGCTCATGAACTATCTGTATCTAGCCACTCTTATAAACTTTGAAGGTGTCATATGCATTTATTTGCTACTCCATGAGGGACAAGATGAATGCCACTATGTTATGTTTTCTATATGTGAAACAAACAAACGTCTTTCAATGCATTGTTATTCATGATCTTTGTTTGTAACTTTCCATGTTGCATGCATAATTACTTTGTCTTATTGTTAGAACTTCATCTTTCATGCTCATGTTTAGAGTACTTTGATCCCAGCTTTAAATGCTTGCAAATGGTTTAATCTTGATTTTGATGGTGCATGTCACCCCAAAAATTATTCTTTTTATCACTTACCTACTCGAGGACGAGCATGAGTTAAGCTTGGGGATGCTTGATACGTCGAAAACGTATCTGTAATTTTTTATGTTCCATGCTTGTTTAGTATCTATTTTTCTTTGCTTTGTCTTCACTTTGAGGTATTTTTATATGTTTTTTGGGACTAACCTATTAACAAGATGCCACTGTGCCAGTTGTCTGTTTTCTTCTGTTTTTGGTTCCAGAAAAGGCAAAAAATAAATATTCTCGGAATTGGACGGGACAAAATCCAAAGTCAATATTTTACCATGGGGAACAAGGAGACAGAAGACGAGACGGAGAAGGGCCACGAGGGGGCCACACCCCTGGCCGCGCGACCAGGCCTGGCCCACGCCTGGGGGGTGCAGCCGCCTCGGGCACCCCCTCGGCCTCCCTCTTCGCCTATAAGAAGCCCCCGATACCAAAACCCTAAGGACCCGATAAATCTTCCATGAAAAAGTCTGTAACCGCCGCCACCATCGTCCCTAGATCGGGGGATCTGAAGCTCTTCTCGGCACCCTGCCGGAGGGGAGAGATCACCCCGGAGGCCTTCTTCATCACCATGCCAGCCTCCGGTATGAAGCGTGAGTAGTTCCACCTTGGACTACGGGTCCATGTAGTAGCTAGATGGTTGTTTCTCCTCCTTTGTGCTACCATGTTTAGATCTTGTGAGCTCCGTTCATGATCAAGATCATCTATTTGTAATCATGCATGCTGTGTTTGCGGGGATCCGATGGATATTGAGATTACTATGTTAGATTGGTTAATGATTCTATCTTATTGATTCTATCATGTCTGTGTTGTTTGAGATCTTGCATGCTCTCTGTTTCTAGTAGTTATCTTGGCCAAGTAGATGCTAGTGACTCCAAGAGGGAGTATTTATGCTCGATAGTGGGTTCATACCTCTATTTAATCTGGGGAAGTGACAGAAATCTCTAAGGTTGTAGATATGCTATTGCTAATAGGGAGAAAACAACGATCGCTTGTTCATGGAACAAGTAGATTGTTTACTTTACACACCTTGCTTAAAGTAGTTATCTGTTGCTTGCAAATTAATACTAGAGGGGGTTCGGATGATAACCTTAAGGTGGATTACTAGTCATAGATGCAGTTGGATGACGGTCTATGTATCTTGTTGTAATGCCCAATCAAATCTCATAGGATCATAAATGTCTAGTATTGCATTATTATGCCTTGCTTTGTCCTGTCAATTGCCATGTTGTAATTTGTTTACCCAGCATGTTATGTTGTTTATCTTAAGGAGAACACCTCTAGTGAACTATGGACCCTGGTCCAATCTTTACCATTGATACATCTTCCATTGTTACTGTTTAATTTCTGCAAGCCACCATTACCTTCCACACCATACAGTTAATCCTTTGTTTTTAGCAAACCGGTGAGATTGACAACCTCACTGTTTGTTGGGGCAAAGTCTTAAGTTTGTGTTGTGCGAGTTTCCAAGTTGCTAGCAACACCTTTGAGTCGTTTCCTTCCTCCTACTGGTTCGATAACCTTGGTTTCTTACTGAGGGAAAACTTATTGATGTGCTCATCATACCTTCCTCTTGGGGTCTCCCAACGAATCTCTGCAGTGATCTGAGCTACATATCATCAACCATTTTGTTGGGATTCCCGGCTCGTGCCGCCCGTCGGCGTAGGAAAAGGTTGTTAGCGTCTTGATGTTTTCCTATAGTGTTGATTGTTCCTAGCGATAACTAGCCAACAGGGAGATTTAGAGATTCTTGGTTCCAGAAACCAATTGATAAGTTCCATAGGAAATTTAGAGATTTATTAAGGATAGAGGGACGGGAGGCTCACCTTTGCGGGAGGTTGGGTGGGGATAAGCGGGCGAAGTCGAGGTCGGCCTAGGAGGGAGTTTGTCGATGGGGACAGGCCAGCTCGGAGGCTCTTGCGTCGTCGACCTTGCAGGAGCGGGTGTGAGCGGGAGTGAGCAAGCGAAGGCGGGCGATGACGGGGATCCGGCTAGAGAGACGGTGATGGCAGGGGAATGAGGAGGCGGAGGGTCGTTGGCAGGAGTGGTGGCAGCGACGCGGGTGAGTTGGACCCTAGGGTTGCCCGTCGCTCCTCTTCCTTTCGCAAGCGAGGCGAGGCTTTTTTTCCCTACCTCGAGACTAGCGGCGAGTTCACCCGAGGAAAACACGCGGAAAGGGCCGATTTCCCACGCGGAAAGAGCCGATTTCCAACGTGGAAAGGGTCGATTTCCCCGCGTGTGTATATCTACGGTGTTTCTATCGCACCCAAGATGTACCATTGTCTTGAGTGAATTGAATATATGTGTTGACGTGGAAAAATGTTGAGCTTAGATTGTTTAAGAGTGATGAGGCACAACTGAAAAGTAAAATTGCATAAAAGTAAAAGAGCTATTGTTTGTTGTTCGGACTTTCCTGTAAACGAGAGATTAGAAGTGGAGAGAATCTGTTCACGCTTATAGTGAATGTGCCAAGTGGAAGAGCGAGTAAGTATAAGTGATAATAGTTCTTCATATTGATACGTGAGTAGGCGAGCAACCTTGATTAACCAAACTCTTTCGGTTGGACTTATTTGATTTTATTGTCCTGCCTTGCTGTTACCATACCGGGGTCAACAAAGCAATTAATGTCGCAATACCGGATCAAAGCATTACGCTTAGTGGTTCCTTGTTTCTCCTTGAATTGTGTAGATCCTCTTTGATAACAACCGTGTCACTCGGAGGTAACCGATGTTGGGGTTCACATAGGGGAAAATTAGATCTATGTGAACTCACCCAAGAATGCAGTGGAAGATTATCGATAAATTTTGTTGATGACGATCACATCCAGGGGCAGACATACAAAAATTCAGTGGGGGCAACTCAGTTGATTGGGGGCACATATAGTACAAATTCCTATTTTTCTAAAAAAAATCCTTCAAATATGAATCGTATTACACTAAAAATTTCAAAAATTGAGTGGGGGCAGGCCCCCACTCAGCTATACTTGGGTCTGCCCCTGATGACATTGATCCCCGTAGATAGGTGTATTCCTCCCATCCGTGAGGAGAACTCTCACTCGATGATAAGATCGAAAGAACGATCCCTCCATAGGTTGTATGCATCCATCTTACCAATACTTGCAGCTAGTAGCGGACCCAAGAAATTTTTTAAGACTGAGAAAACTGTGTATTTAAAGGCCTAAACTATAATTTTGAATCAAATCTTTATAAAATAGACTGAAGCCTAGGCAAGTGCCGGGAAGTAGGGACGCTGCGTTTGACACTACTTGTAGAGTTCCGTGGTCCAGAGCATCACGTAGACCGTGATAATCTCGTAGGCCCGCTGGCGTGCGTATATGAATAGGGCTAGGCATAGCGCCTCTCCTCGGATATGGCAGGTCTTGATCTCCATAATCAATCCCTTCCCTATTTGTAATATATCATATCTCCATATTCAATGAAGATCAACTCATAACTTTAATAGACTTCTCTAAAATAGAGATATGATCCCATACTTTCCAAATAATAAACACTTTCATATATGAAAGGTTTAGGTGCAACCCAGTAGTGGCCCATGCACCATGGTATGGTGGTACTAGAAGGCCCCATACGACATCCCTCATGTGGGTTGCCCCCCTCCAGTTCATCCCCCACCGGAACCCCTCTTGTGGTTTTCTTCCTTTCCAGGATCTTTCAAATAAAGATCGTGAAAATTTTCTAACATGAGCTCACTTGATATTCTCATGTTCTAAGGGTTTATGTATAGGATGATGATTGAGTATTAACATTCACGATTACATCTCATAGTAAATCATAGAGTGGATCAGTTCAGTACCATTGTACTTGCCAACAATATACTCCCATTGTTGCCGGTTCAACAGGTATACCCATGATGAGAAAACTGGTTCATTGCACAACACACGTGTTTATCTTTCTACACGTGTATATGAGTTTTCATTTGAGTCTCACAAACAAAACACATAATAGTTAAACATGAGTTTCTAATTTTCCATGGGTTATTCATAAGGCTAGCCATTGGCTCCATACATGGATATCACTACAACATGTGGAGGCTCGTGATATTTTAGACTATGTGTGCAGCCACTTGGAGATGGTAGCCCATATGTTGTTCAACCGGTTTAGATGACGATCTAGAAATAGGATTTATGTTGTTGACTTGCAATCCGATTGTATCATGTTCCATTCTTTATTACTTTGCAAGAATTGACACTTAGGGCATGTTTGGTAGCCCGGGGCTACCCAGAAAATCTCACCTCACCCCACTTTTTCTCACCTTTTGTTGTTTGGTAGATCGGGTCGGCTCCCCTCAGCTATGCCCACCTGATACGAAAATAGCCCCTCGGCCATGCCCGGTTGCGAAGCTGGAATCGAGTTTCACAACTCGGCACTGCCCGATCCGTCCCGCGCGTCGCTCCAGCCCGACAGGGGTCTCGGCCCCGCACCCTCATTCCCTCTCGTCCTCGTCCCTGCACCCTCCCCTCTCCCTTCTCGTCATCGTCCCTGCACACTCCTCTCTCCCTCTTGTCCCCGTCAGATGCCAGCTCCGACCCCGTCCACACACCCTCCTCTCTCCCTCTCATCCTGGCGCGACCTCCTAGCGGCGACCTCTTGGCGATAGCACGTCGCGCGACCTCCTGGCGCAACTTCCTGGCATCAGCGCGTCGTGCGATCTCCTGGTGGCGGCTCGTCGAGCGTGACCTCCTGGCGATGGAGGCTCGTGCTAGAGGCACAGGCGACGACGGCGAGGCGCACCGGTGGCGGCGACCTCCTGGCGGCGGCGCGTCGAGCGCGACCTCCTGGCTTCAACGCATCGCACGACTTCCTGGCGGCGGTGCATTGAGCGTGACCTCCTAGCGGCGGTGGCTCGTGCTAGAGGCATAGGGCGACGGCGGCGGCTCGTGCTAGAGGCACAGGGCAACAACGGCGGGATGCGCCGGCGGCTCCTCGCGCTGGCAGCGGCGCCGCAACCTAGCAGGGACCGGATGGCTTTTCTGTTTTCTAGTCTAAGGACCTGATTGCTTTTTGTTTTTTTGTAGAGGGACCTGTGTGTAAAAACTTGGACAAAAGCGTGTCTGATCTGAGACGAGCCACCAAACAACATCTGGGTTCAACTTGTTTTAGCAAACATGCGCTACCAAACACTCAGAAAAATCTGAGTTGAATTTGGCTAGGTCCAGCTTGTATAAGTGGAGATATGAAATTTAGGTAGCCCGGACTACCAAACACACCCATATTTGCTCTAAAGTCGGTTGCGTGCATTAATCAAATGGAGAGACCATCTAAAAAAATGTCGAAAGAGGAGGGAAGAGAGTGGAGTGCAGCGGGAGGTGCTATATATGCTACTCTTTGCTGCGGCTCGCAACGCTAGCCTATTAAAGGTATTGCTTATTCTTTTCTTTTCTTTTTTCTTTTTTATTTTTATTTTAGTTTTCTTTCTGTTTTAAAACTAAAGATTTCTTAATCATATTTTTAAAAATTGAACTTTTTTAAAAAAATATGAACAATGTCAAAGCATGAACATTTTTTAAAAATATTAATCATTTTGAATATCATGAACTATAACTGAAAATCATGAACAATTTTTCAATGTCATCAACTTTTTTCAAAATCACGAACCAGTTTTTAAAATCATGAACAAAATGAACAACTTTTCAAAATCGTGAACAAATTATCAAAAATGGGTGGATTTAGAGGAAAAAAGAAAAATTCTGAATAAGCCTTGTGAGGCAATGATTGTGAGGCAGCGAAAGATGTCTCCCGACACGTCTCACGTGTCCTCCGTCCTTCGCGGGTCTCCTATTTATGGCGGGCTTCCTGTTCATGGCGGGCGCCCGTTCTCTGGTGGCGAGGGGGACGGGGGTTCGGGTGTGCCCCGGATCCCTATGCATGTTCTGTATCCTACCTACCCCCAGCAGAGTGCTCGCTCTGGTGAGTTCGTCTCAATTTCTCCGCCTCTTCTCCACCGAGCTCGATCTGCGGCGACGCGTAGATTAATGCTGGCGGTAGCGGAGGATGGAGGCGAGGATGAGCCGAGCTGCAACTCGGTTAGCGCGGGGGAGGCCTCGGGAGCGGGCGAGGAGACATGGGAACGAGCGGAGGGAGGTTCCGTCATGGGGTTTTCGAGCTCCGCGCTCAGAACCACTTCGTCAACCTCGAGCGAGCTCGTCGTCGGATCCTTCGGCATTGAAATTCGGGATGCAAGATGGGTTGGCCGTGCTGGCCCTCCCGGCTCAAACTCAGAGGGAAGCCATGCAGGGTTTGAACATGGGGAGCCTCAGGGGAGCGATCATGCGGGCGCAGAAGGGTTGCTCGGAGGTGGAGATTTCACCAGCGCAGGTTTGTCTGGGGTTTCCAGGCTCTTGGGGGCAGATGGATCTAATGGATTGGTCTGCGTTGGAGAAAATTGCTCTGGGTTCCCTTCTAATCCTGTCTCAGTCCAGGTAGATGGTGTGTGGTTTGTCACTGTTTCTGAAATTTTGGCTGAAAAATTCAGAGAAGGGTTGTCGGTAGGTAAGTCTGTTGGTTTTGGACTTCAGAAGAAGCGGGACCTTCCCTCTGTTAATGGTACTGGGAGGAGGTGCTGCCTATGGAGGGGTCCAGTCAGCAGTGATAAAGTTGGGGAAGGAAGCTTGGTCCATGGTGACTATGAGGTGGAGCCTTTTTTCCACCAACTTTGGCATATTCCGTGGCATTTTCGTAAACCCACCACTACACCACCCCTTAAAACCAGCACCCCTGTCTCCCCTAGGGTTTGTTCTCTCCTCCCCAAGCTGGCGACGGAGGAGTTGGTGGGCTTGAGGGTTTTGGTTGTTGAGGACGTTCTGCCTCTGGATTCAGGTCTGGAGAAGATGTCCATGGCTGGTGGTGGTATGAAGCAGGGAAAAGGAAAGAGGCCTGAAGCTTGGCAACAGCAGCAGATGCAGCATCCCCAGATGAAGCCTCAGATGCAACAACAACAACAACAGATGCAACGGTATGAGTATCCTCAGATGCCTCCTCCTCCTTTTGGATTTCAGCATCCTCCTCCTTATGGTTTTATGCCTGGGAGTATGCCACCACATTGGGGTTTTCCTGGGGGGTTTCCACCATATCCTCCTCCACCTCAGTTTAGTCTGCAATCAAATCAGTGGGTTGCTTCTTCTTAAGGGGGTGTCCAACAACAGCAATCTCAGAGTAGTGGGGATAACCAGAAGCTTAAGGTCTAGGGTAAATCAAAGAAGAAAGGGGGGACACGGCAGGAACAAATCAATACAGGGAGTGAGGTGCTAGCTCAGTTGAATTACACCAGCTCAATATATATGTGCTATGGGGAACCTGGACATCATCAGGCTGTTTGTACCAAACAAGCTGCATGTTTTGTCTGCAAAGTTGTCAACCACAGGGCTGATACTTGTCCTGTTAAGAAGAGGCCACACCAATTAGCAAGATATGTTGGGAGTGCTGCTACTGGTTTGGGATTCTATCACATAGAGACACCTGAGGTGATTGTGACTCCTGTGTCTTCAGCAAAAAATTGTGGCTTAGTTATGGTAGAAGGTGGTATGATCTCTAGTACAGAGTTGGCTGAGGAATTTTCCAAAATATACAAAACAAACTGTCCTTGGCAGGTAAGGGAGTTGGGGAAGCCAGGTGTCTTTCTGGTCAAATTCTCTCCCCATATCATGGTGGAACAGGTCATTGGATATCCTAGGTTTGGATTGTCTAGAGATGGACTCTGGGTGAAAGTTGAGGCTTGGAATGATGATCCAGAGCCTTTGGAAATGTTAGTTGATACTTGGGTCAAAGTGTCTGGTCTCCAGGCTAAGTGGTGTGAATGGAATGTGCTTGATCGGGTTAGCTCTGTTTGTGGCATCTTGCAGGATGTGGATTGGTTGAGTGTCTTTAAAGATAATGCAAAGTCTGTTAGGGTGAAAGTTAAGTGTAGGGATCCCGCTAAAATTCCTAGCAGCAGACTTTTTCACTTCCATGGGGGTTTATTCCAGTTGGGCTTTTTAGCTGAAATTCCTGTGGAGGATGATGAAACTGAGGATCTCTTAGGGGATGAGATTGACCAGAGTAGAAGGAATGAGAACAACCAGAGGTAGGGTGGTCTGGACTCTGACAGGAATGCTGGCCCTCAGGATAAAGGGGATGGTAGTAATCAGACTACTAATGCTCAGGGGCATACTGGTGCCAGGGCTAGAATGGTGGCTGGTGACAATGGAGCTCAGGAGGATGAAGTGTTCAGTGCAAACAAAGTGTTCCAGATTCTTCAGAACAAAGGCTTGATTGACAGCTCGGGAGGGTTTGTTTGGGATAAATCTCCTATTTCCTCCAGGAAGGTGGATCAAGTCTCTGGTTTTTGGAATGAGGAACAAGGTTCTTTCCAAGCTGGGAAAGTTGCTGCTGAAGGAGTAGGTCTGAATTTGCCTGATTGTATTCTACCATCTCTGAAAGAAATAGTTGATCAGAATCTGAGGAATAATGCTGGGAGAGTCAAAAATTTGAAGGCATGGGGGGCCTGTCCATCCTATCAGGCAAAGTAGTGGGATTGACAGATCTCAGAGGGTGCTGGATAAAGCTATGGAAAGGAAAAAGGTGGTTAATCTTGAGAATCCAAAAATGAAAGGTATAATGAATTCTAATCCTTTTAATGTTTTACCTGTAGATGAATTATAAAACATGGTTGTAGTTGTAGGTGTTAATATAAATGAAGACTTAGTTTTGGATGGTTTTGTAAATGTATCTATAGATGTTTCTGATGCTAGTTCTAGTATTAAGTCAATAGGACTTGTTTTTCTTCAGAAATCTGGGGAATCAGCCATCTTTACCGGGCCGGAAAAGTGACAAAAACCTTTTCTACTAAGAAGGATATGGTTGATGATCTGGCTAAGGACTGGATCGAGGTAGTAAAAAATCTCGGGGCAAGCACCCCAGGAAAAAAGTCTAAATGATTGTATCTTTTTGGAATTGCAGGAGCATATCTGCTCCTGGTAGGAAGAAGTTCATTGATGACAATATTTCTCCCCTTCAAGTTGATTATATAGGTTTTCAGGAAACTAAAAAGGATCAATTTAGCAACTCCTTTTTAAAGTCTTTGTTAGGTAATAAGAATTTTGACTGGAATTATCTACCTGCTATTAGTACTGCAGGAGGAATTCTGGTTGGGGTTAACTGTGATATGTTTGAGGTCATTAATTGGGAGGTTAAAAACTTTTCTGTTAGTTCTGAATCTAATGGTGTTACTCTTAGAATTTCTATTGTGTATGGTCATGTTTATGAAGATAGGAAACATGCTTTTATTTCTGAATTACATGAGTTGTTTATTAATTGGGATGGCCTTGCTATGATTTGAGGGGATTTCAATTTAATTAGATTAGCTAGTGATAAAAGTAGTGATAATGTGGATTATATATGGGTAGATAAATTTAATGAATGGGTAGAGATTTGGGCTTTGATGGAAATAGGCTTAGCTGGTAGAGCTTATACCTGGGGAAATAACCAGGAAAACCTTTTTATGAGTAGGATTGACAGGATTTTTTGTTCTACTAATTTTGATAGTCTCTTCCCTTTGGATAGTGCTAAAACATTAGCTAGAATTTGCAGTGATCATACTCCCATTATTTGGGAGTCTGGTGTTTCTCAGGTCATTAAAAATAGAAGGTTTAAATTTGAGAAATGGTGGCTTTCTAAACCTGATTTTAGACTAGTAGTGATGAAAGCTTGGTCTATTAATGTAAGGAGTGCAGATGTGGTAGATATCTGGCAATCTAAAATTAGATATCTTAGGAAACTAGCTAAGGGGTGGAGTGCTAATTTAGAGGCTGCTATTAGGAAAGAAAAGAAAGATTTGATGGTAGAATATGATATTCTGGACATAAAATCTGAAACTACTCCTCTTAGTGATGAGGAGAGGGATAGATTTGAGTTTATCCTTAGAGATCTTAATAATTTTTGGATTATGGAGGAAACTAAAGCAAAGCAAAGATCTAGGGATAGGGATATATTAGAGGGGGATAGGAATACTGCTTATTTTCATGTTGTGGCTAACCAGGGGAGAAGGAAGAAGATGATTCCTGTTTTAGATGGACCTGAGGGCCCTGTTACTGAAACAAAAGAAATGCTTAAGGTAGATCTAGATTTTTATAAAGAGTTATTTGGTTTTGAGCATAGGGCTGATATTAATCTTAGAACTGATTTTTTCTCTAGTGAAGAGAAAGTCAGTGCTGAGGAGAATAATATTTTAGGAGGAGTTTTCTCAGAGGATGAGATAAAAATAGCTGTTTTTGATTCTTATTCTGATGGGGCCCTTGGTCCAGATGGTTTCTCTTTTATGTTTTATCAGCATTTCTGGGATATTATCAAGTCTGATCTTCTGGCCATGTTTGATTCTTGGTCACGAGATAAACTGGATCTTTATAGGTTGAACTTTGCTATGATTACTCTTATTCCTAAAGAAAATGATGCTAGATCAATGAGGAAATTCATACCTATTAGTTTGTTGAATTGTTCCTTTAAATTTTTTACTAAAGTGTTAACTAATAGATATCCTAAGGTTATTGGGAGATTAATTTCTTCTTATCAATATGCTTTTATTAAGGGTAGATTTATTTTGGAAAGTGTGGTTACTGCCCACGAAATTGTTCATGAAGTACATAGAAAAAATATAAAGGTCAAGTTTTAAAAATAGATTATGAGAAGGCTTATGACAGAGTTAATTTAGAATTTTTATAGGTACTAGAGTGTAGGGGGTTTGACAATACTTTTATTAGAATGATTAGGCAGGTTACTGCTAGTGGATCTGTAGGTGTTAAAATTAATGATGTAGAAAGTAGTTTTATTCTTACAGGAAAAGGTTTGAGGCAAGGGGATCCCATTGCACCTCTCCTTTTTAATTCTGTGGTGGATGTGTTTTCTAGAATGCTAATTAAAGGGGCCCAACATAATCTGATTAGGGGGTTATGTCCAAATTTTGTAACTGGTGGGGTGAGGTGATCAGTTTACAATATGTGGATGATACTCTCCTTTTTTTAGATAAAGATGTTGAAGTAGCTAGAAATTTGAAATGGATCCTGACTTGTTTTGAGCAGCTTTCGGGTATGAGGATTAATTTCCATAAAAGTAAATTAATTCCTATTAATTTAGATCAGGATGAGCTTACTCCTTTTCTTGATATTTTTCAATGTGTAGCTGGTAATTTCCCTGTTAAATACCTAGGAATACCTCTACATTTTGATAGGTTAAGTAGGGAGGATTTACAAACCTCTTTTTGAGAATATTTTAGCTAGGATGACTGGATGGAGAGGGAAGTTATTATCCTCAGCTGCTAAAAAACCCTGATTCAAGCTGTTCTGGCTAGCATTCCAGTGTACCTTCTTTCTTTTTTCAAATTCCCTAAGTGGGCTTTGAATCTTTTAAATTCTAATTTAGCTAACCATGTGGAATGATGAGGAGGGTAACCATAATATTCACCTCGCTAACTGGCCTTCTATATGCATGAAAAAAGAATTTGGGGGTATGGGTATTCCAAATTTACAAGATCTCAATCTTTTCTTTCTTGGATCTTGGATCAAGAGATATATACAAGGAGAGGGATCCTTGTGGAGAAGAGTTATTGAAGCTAAGTATGAAACTAAGAGTCCTAATATCTTATCTTGTCAAGATGTTCATCCATCTACTTTCTGGAAAGGAGTGATGTGGGCTGATAAAGCTGTTAAGATAGGATATAAATGGAAAGTGGGGGATGGTAAATTAATAAAATTTTGGGAAGATGTCTGGTTTGGTAACTCCTCCTTAGCTGTGCAATTATGGGATCTGTACATCATTTCAAACCAGCAAACTCTAATTGTTGCTGAGGTTTGGGATGGTACACAGATTAGGAATGATTTTAGAAGGACCTTTAATGATGACATGATGGTTCAATGGCAAGAGTTGATAACTATTGCCAGTAGTATAGCCTTTAGTGATCAGGAAGATCAGTTGATCTGGCAGTTTGATTCAAAGGGGATCTATTCTTCAAGTCCTATGTATGTTGTAATAAACTTTAGAGGAGTCAAACAGATATTTTTGCCTGCTGTGTGGAATCTTAAAATTCCCCCAAGGGTCCAAGTCTTTCTGTGGCTCCTTTCTCAAAATAAAATTATGACTAGGGATAACTTGAGAGCTCGAGGTATCCTTAAACCCCTAGAATGTGAATTCTGTAAAGAGTTTGAGTCTGTTGATCATTTGCTCTTCGACTACATTGTAGCTAGAATGCTGTGGGCTGATGTGTTTAAGATTTTTAATATTCAAGTTTCAGATTATGAGTCGGTAGCTGGTAGATGGTTGTGTAATAATAAGTTTTTACATTTTAATGTAGTTTCTACGGGTGTCCTGTGGGGGTTGTGGAATTTTAGGAATAGCTTAGTTTTTAACAGAACTACTTGGATTAATATGAAACAGGTGTGGAGTCTGGTGCTTTCCTATCTGAGGAATTGGAAAGTGCCTTTCAAGGATCTAGGAAGCGGAGAAACGGCCCAGTTCACGGAACGACTATTGCGAAAACTAAGAAGACCACTGAGGCTTGCCCCGTGCTGACATGCCCAGGCTTTGGCTGGGTCTCTACCTGGAATGCCTCAGCTCTGGAGAAGATGCATGGGGGGAGGACATCGCTGGGCTACCTGCAGCGAGGATGAAGGGGACTCCATCCATGTTGTGTTTTGAGTTTGTCTTTCCCTCTGGTGGTCTCAGGTTGCCCTGCCCTGTGTGGTGTCGGAGCCTGTGTTTCTCTGGTTTCTCGCGTTTGTAGTTGTTCGGGGGTAGTTTTTTCCTAGCTTTTATCCTGAATTTTAGTAAGTTGCTCTCTGTAGTAGATGCAGAGTTTCTCCCCCTAGCTATGGTTTGTAATCTTTTAAACTGCTGGATACTTGTTCTGGCGTTTCTTTTCTTCTGAAAAGGAACGGGAGAATAAAATCCCTTTTGATCTAAAAAAAATAAAATGGGTGAATTTTTTTAAGACCTCGTGAATTAAACAAGGCCATTTTGTCGAGCCTGTTCACCATTTGCATTGCCTCGCGTGTTCTCACAAAGTCACAAACGGAATATTTACAATCAAATGCAAAACCGGTTAGTACCACGGTAGAGACCAAATCAAATAAAACTCAGATCTTGTAGATGTCGCCGGTGCTGCCGCTGGAGGAGCTGCCCCTGTCGGAGAAGCCATCGTAGGCGCCCATGGTGGTGGCCGCCATGTCCTTGTACGTCTTCCTGACGGCCCAGAGCGCGCGGCAGCATTCGTCCATGCTGGGCCTTTCGTCCCTCACGGGCCCCATGCACCGGAACGCCAGCTCCAGCACCGCCTCCGCCGCGCACGCCGCCGCGTCCGTCCGCAGCAGGCACGGGTCCAGCACCTCCTCCGCGGCCCTCCCCTCCACCAGCCTCCGCATCGCCCACCGCGCCGTGAGCCGCTCCTGCATCTCCCGCTTGGGCTCGATCGGCCGCCGCCCGGACACCAGCTCCACCAGCAGCACCCCGAAGGAGTAGACGTCGCTCCGGTCCGTCAGCTGGCACGTCTTGAGGTACTCCGGGTCCAGGTACCCCGCCGTGCCCTTCACCTGCGTGGTCACGTGCCTCGCCCCTCCGCCTCCGGCGTTAGAGTCGCCAGTACCGGTGCCGAAGCCGGCGCCGAGGCGCGCGAAGCCGAAGTCGGCGACCTTGGCGCGGAGGGAGGCGGTGAGGAGGATGTTGGAGGACTTGATGTCGCGGTGGATGATGGGGTGGTCGGAGTACATGTGGAGGTAGGTGACCCCGTGGGCGACGTCGATGGCGATGTCCAGCCTGGCGGCGAGCTCGAGGAAGCGGCCGCCGTGGCAGCGGTCGAGGTGCTCGCGGAGGGTTCCGCCGGGGACGTGCTCGATGACCACCACCCGCTCGTCGCCGTGCTCCAGGTAGCCGTAGAAGCGGACGAGGCTCTGGTGCTCCACGCGCGCCATGATCTTCACCTCGCTCCGGAACTCCACGTCCACGTGCGGGCTCTTGGTGCGGGCCCGCTTCACGGCCACCGTCGTGCCGTCGGGGAGGACGCCCCTGTACACGGCGCCGAAGCCGCCCTGCCCGATCTTGAGCGCCGGCGAGAAGTTGCTCGTCGCCTTGAGGATCTCCTCCATGGTGAACACCGAGCTCTGGAACTGCTGCACCGCCGCCACGCTCCCCCTCCTGCTGCCGTTGCTGCCGTACAGCCCTCCTCCCGGTCCGCGGAGCAACGACGGCCGCCCGGCACCGTGGCCGAACGCTGGCATATAGCACGCACGACACGAGGGGACAATTACTCAACGGAACCCGAACATTCGGGAAGAGGGTCAACACTCAACACAAGGGAGGCAAGGGAAGACTCACATGGTGGCTTCTTGATCGCGTCGTCCGGCGCCGGCAACGCCGCCGCCGTGGACCTCTTCTTATTCTTCTTGGAGGAGGAGGAGAGCGACGAGGAGGAGGACGTGGAGAGCGAGCTGAACCAGACGCCGATGGACCTGAACAGGGACTTGTACTTGCCGCTGCCGCTGCCGGCGGGGAGCTGCTGCGACCACGCCGGGCTCGGCCCCGCCGACCGCCGCTCGAGCCTCCCGGCCGACAACGACGACACGTTCCTGCGGTGGTCGCGTCCGGCCATGTTCCCCCACCCCACCTACACGCGCACTACTCCAAGCAGTCGGCCACGAACGGGCGGCGAAGTCGACGTACGGTGTTTATGGAGGAGAACGAGACAAGACGCTGGCGACCGTGTCCACTCTGAGGCCGGCCAGCTAGGCTAGGCAGCAGCGCAGGTGGGCCCGGTCCCAACCGTCGTCCGGCACCCACCCCTGCTGTTGCATGCCAAGTCTCGGGCGACTTCGTGTTTTGTGAATTCTTTTCTTGCGAGAGGAGAGAACCCTTCCACTCTCGCCGTCGTTTGCCAGGTCAGTGCTACAAGGATTTGAGAAACATGTCACTATTATTTTATTACATAGATGTATAATTCTGTTTCAAGAAACAAGATCTGTGATGTATCTAAATTTGACCTTTTTATATACACAAAGATAAGGGATATTCACTTTGGCTCGCATATGCAAATGCACCCATTATAGGAAAACATATTTCGAAATGCCAAAAAATTCAAAAACAAATCTCGCATATACATTAGAACTATTCAAAAAATGTCATAGTAATACAACTATTCAAATAATATTTTTTTTCTTTTTTATACACAACATATAAAATATTTCTTTCATCCCGAAACTTGTGAAGCAACATAAGATACTCGAATATATGTGTAGATTTTTTTTTGAATTCTTTGAAATTTTAAAATATGTTTTCTCACAGTAGGTGCATTTACACCTATGAGCCGAATTGCCGCCTCGCAAAGATAAGAACATCTACACCACCAAATAATACTATATCAAATTATCAATACACCATTCTCTACAATCTTCACATATTATGTACAATGTGATCAACTTAGTATGCCTTCACTTTTGGCTTAATTTGTATCTTTCTTTTTTTGGAACAGATGAACTCGCTCCATTCCTAAATACAAGATGTTCTGGGAGTTTAATTTGAACTCCAAAAGTAACAAAGGTAGTATTATATATATACACTAGTACAAATTTGCGGGCAGTATGTTTCTTTAAGAGAACATGTCAACCACTTGAGAAGACTCAAGTGCAGTGTGCCTTCACTATCATAGCCTGACCTATTCAAAGTTCAAACTCAAGATGAACACACGCAACAAAAACTATGGTAAATCTCTTCACCCACAAATCCAGGCAGGCAGTTTGTCAACGAAAGCAACATCAGCTAAAGAACAATTCATCGGGCGGATAAAACTATGCGTGCCACCGCCGATGAATTGTTCGGCAAGAAACATAAGATGGACACACATAGACAGCTCAGATCGCCACCAGAAAGACCAAGATTGCACAGTGAATTCTCCTAGTCAAAGCAGGGCAAAGGATATTCAGGAAGCACATACGGCTTCCTTCTTTTTGTACAAATGAAACATGATCCAGAACCAGTTTTCTTTTACCCCCTTCCTGTCACCTATCTAGTGTGTGATGGTTTATACAGACACTAACCGAATCAGAAAACACGGACCAAATTCAGAAGCACAAAAATAAAAATGAGATAGACTATCAGCTATGATATGCATAATCGCAGAGCTGTTCCCTAATCCTCCAGGTACCATATAAAGCGACAACTCAGACACAAATGGTAGTACTACAAAACAGGGATGTTTTTTTTAACACGGTTCTTGATGTTTCCTTCTTTTCATTATTTCCCATTTCTTCCCCCAGAGTTCATTCCACCTCCACCAGACCATATCATATCAGGAGCGGAGTAGTTGCTGATTTTACTTCCCCATAACAGACGACTAGTACTAAACATCCTCAATAGGCACGCCACCGAGCTCCAAGAGAGGATCCACCGCAGTCAACAAGCTATTCATACATCTCATCTATCAACGTTATCTGCAACATAACACAGGAGGCTTTCATCAACGGAAGATATAGATGATTCGTGCAAAATTAGTACTAGCATTAATTGGGGGATTCAGAAGAGAACGATAGCCAGTAACAAATCACTGCGGATATGCCAGTACATCGTTCCCTTATCTTCATATTGATCAGTATCATTGGTAAGTTCATATCTAAGATTTTGTGGAATGGACTATGATGCATAAAAACCTAATAAAATATACTTTCTCAAGAAAAAACTCTCTTAACAATGAACATACATACATCAGATGACAATAGAAACCACATCTATGTGTTTCAATGGCATTGTCTCCAGTGATTTTATAGTATGCCAAAAACAAGGGAGTTATATATGGATTTTGACCACACTAACCTGGTCACAAACTGGGCAAGTCTCACTTCGCTCCATCCACTCAAGGATACAACAGAGATGGAAATGATGCTCACACTTAGTAATGGAGCGGGGATTCTCTTCATCATATTCTGGTTAGAGAACAAACATAAGTTATTATAAGGAATTTTTGGTCCAGCACAACATAGAACTTAGAACATTAATTTTGGTGGAGAATAATTGGGGTATCACGCACATCATCAACCAGAAATTACAGCATGGTGCAAGTTCTTAGCTTAGATCTTATCGGAAAATCCACTATGTCAGGTGGTATCCATTTATCAACTAGTGAACTGGCTAATGCTCCACTAAAAAATGGCGTATAAAACAAGCAGAAAATCCATGCAGAAAAATAACTGAAGCAACGGTCAGGACCAAATACAGAAAAATAAGTGGAGCACCAGCACTTATTTGACTACCAGATTCCGGGTAACATATCCTCTACCAGCATTTGAGAAATAAAAAATGGTAACGTTTCAACTAAAATGATCTTACCAATCTCCTGACCAAATTTATCCTGATAACAAGAAATCAGCAATCGATAGGAAGAGTAGCAAAAACATGTGCATCCAATTCCATGACCAAGTAAAGATAGTAGCAACAAATATTCAGTTATTATCCTAACAGTCTACAGAAATATTTATCCATGATCAAGGGAAAAACAACCTTCAAGGCAGATTGGGCAAACATCCTCCTCCTCGATCTTATCTTCAGGGACACCTTTTTCACACGATTCATATTCATCCACCTTTAAAGATTCCTGCTGTTCATCTGTTTTGCTCTTAATATCTGACTTCTCCAAATCTGCACATGAAAAAATTATAAGTTTCCATCACTATCATCACAGGTCAATTTTAATCACTAATCCTGAAAGCTAGCAGAAACGTTACCTGAGTTTTCTGTAAGTGGCAAGCCAACATCATAAGGCAATGGTGCAGGTGGTGCTCGGTAAGTGTCAGGAGTGGATGTGTCCAGATTTGTGTCAACTGCGACTATAGCAGAAGCCGGAGATGATCCATCAAAGGCAGAAGACAATGGCTCATGCTCCTCCTGATTCTGTTGATGCTGGATAAACCAAAGCCAATACTATCAGCCAAATCTAGTGACTAATAATGCCAGAGACTGACAGAACACAAAAGTACCAACAAGTCATATTATTAATCAAGACAAACTATGAAGATTACCCAAAAAAAAGGAGATGGTGAATAATCTGATTTTATCTTCATAAAACAAATGCAGATTATTATAGCAGTTGATGGCATGAACGAAAACAAAAGAGCTACCGATAACTAAGCAGAACTTCTTGTGTGGAGAAGGCAGATGGTAGAGACCACCCTAACACGAAAATCATGTAATTCCATAGTTTGCAGTGGCACACAAAACAGAGAGTACTGTGAATACGGAGAACATATAGAGGGTCTACATACATAGATATGAACCGGCGCTCTATCTGCTTCAGATCTCCCTGCTGAGAAACAACAGCAGCCACCCATTCTATCCTGAATGGAAAAGCTTGATCCTGGATATCCTCTAGCTGTTGTTTTCGTCTCTCATACCCTACAAAGAAACAAAGCCATTGCTGGTTAAGAGCAAGAAATCATGAAGTGAACTAGGAATATAGCATACTGACACAAGACGGACAAAACGCACTGGCACACGACATGATCAAACAACCGTACATGCACCTTGTTATCTTGTGGTTTACTCTGACAGAGCCGGACTCTGCTACCGCCGGAATACCACATCATTGTGTTCATTACAGCACCCTCATGCAGTGCAAGTCATGTTAAACCATGCACCATGCTCCACGATTTCGAACTCTAGCTCAGGAAGGGACATCGGCGGTGCCACTGGAGCAGCTGTTTATCAGTTTACAGGAAATTCAGCAACCACGGAGCTAGCTGTCTATCGATGCAACCTTAACTCCCCCCCTGCAAACAAAGGCCTGCCAGCAACGCAGCTACGCGCATCGCGCAGCCTTGACCACGAAGCGCGGTTAACTTCAACCCCAAACCCAGAACTGCACGGGCAAGGCCATCATCACCACAAACAAAGTAGCGAACTCCACTGCAATATTGTGTGCACGGAAGCGCCCGACTGTGCCCACTGCCCACACAATCAAGCAAAGCTTCCTACAGCAGACATCTAAATCCCACACGGAACACCGCAATCCCCATCTAGGCACACGCTAGCTCGACTGCAGTTGGAACACCCCCCCTTCCTTTCTGTGTGAACGAAAGCTAGCTCGCTACTCCAAAGCAAAGTAAGAGGAAACGGGACGGATCGGAGCCATCTCGAAAGCAAAACGGATAGATAGATATCCGGATTCGAGTGGTCGCGGCACGAGAACGAGACGAACCTTGAGCGACCCAGGAAAGGCTAGCACGCTACCGTAGCAGCAGAACAGGGCCAGCAAGCCCCGACGCTTCTTCTTCTTCTCCTCCTCCGGCGCTGAGCGGGCGAGAAGGGGTCGGGCTCGGGGGCTCGGCGGCGCGGGCGGGGGGGTCCGGAATTCGAGGAGACCTGGAGGGAAAAATCGAGCGGAAGAGAAAACCCCACGCGGGGAGTGAAAAATCGTCCCGGGAATCGACCGAGAGCATGGAAAAGGCAGCGGGGCGGAACCAATCGGGGGGACGGCTTACCGGAAGCGGAAGGGGAGAAGGAGCTCCGGTGCTGCCTTGCGGTGTCGTGAGCTCCTGGGCTTCCTCCGCCGAGCAGAGCTCCCCGCCTCTGGTGCGCCTCTCCTCTCCTCTGTGGAGGGAGAGAGGGGATAGTGGTTTGTCAGGGTGCGGAACCTGGAGGGGTTTTTCTGCAAAACGAGTCGCCGCCTGCCTGAGTGCCTGAGTGGAGAAGAGGACCGTGGAACAATATCTGGTCACGTGCTCGATTCACCCTCCTCTCACTGCTCGTGGGCCATGTCTGCGTCCGGTCCCACATGTCAGGGTACAGATACGAGTGGCCGCCAAAGATGAAAAAGATCCTCTTCGCACTAGCAACTTTTCTTTTCTCGATCTTTTCGTTCGTTTCCTAGACGATGATGGAAAAAAAACAGAATTTGGTTCAGCGGCAGGATTGACATGCCACGGGGGCGGGACACGTGGACAGGACCGGTCTCCCTGACGCTGGGACCCGCTCCGTTGCGGGCAGTCGCTCCTGGTGTCGTGCTCACAAGAACAGTTGGTTGGGGACGGTTGGACTTTGTGATGCTAACAGTGCCGACGTGGCTTTGACTTAACAGCGATGGTGTGGTTAGGTAAGCTGATTTTGTGGTGCCTGAAGTGAGTAAGAAAGTAGTCTCGTGCATTGCATCCACAATCAAACCACTTTTTGGATAATCAAGCAATTCTGAGTGATTATTAAGCTGTAAATAATGAAGTGAACTTGTCTTGAAGGTTTTGATAGTAACAGGGTTTATGGCTATTTGAAAAGGGTTTGAATTCAGTGAGCGCGTTCATTAATTTTCCCCATTGATGGTAAATACAACCAAGTCGGTCAAAGATATGGTGGCGATACGTTTCGACGGTTTGCGTTCGGCCGCTATCGAACAACACCCTGGGGCTAGATAGATTGTCGTAACGCGCCCGCGCCTCTCGACACGGTCAAAGTTTTCCGCGAGAGCACGTGGCTAACTCGACGGTTCGAAATCGACCTGTGGAAACAGACAATTGGTGAGCAAGCTCGTTTCTCTCCATTGGTTACGAACGCAACCGAGCCGGTCAAAGATGGCGTGGCAGTTTCAGCGGGTTTATTCGAACGCCATTGGCTAGGCTAACGTGTAACATGCCCTACCTCTTGGCATTGCCGGGGGTGCTCTACGAGCGTGCGAACTTCCGAAAGAAAGATGTGAAACCATTGGCGGTCCTCGACATGTCTATTATATCTTAGAAACATACTAGTACAAAATATCCTACGAATCAAATCTGGCCATGGAAAAAGACAAGATGGACATATATTTGGTAAGCTGTTTTCGTGGTGCCTGAAGTTAGTAAGAAAGTAGTCTCGTGCAATGCATCCCACAAGCAAAATCTCTTTTGCATAATCAAGCGATTTCGATTGATTAATAAGCTGTAGCAAACAATTATGTAAACTTGTATTGAATGTTTTAATAATAATAATAATAATAATAATAATAATAATAATAATAATAGGGTTTATGGCTATTTTAAAAGTGTTCGAATCCAGTGAGTATGTTCATTTCCCTTTATTGATGGTAAATACAACCAAGTCGGTCAAAGATATGTTGGCGATACGTTTTCGACGGCTTGCGTTCGGCTGTTATCGAACACCCTGGGGCTAGCTAGATTGTCGTAACGCGTCCCCGCCTTCCGGCACGGTCAAAGTTTTCCGCGAGAGCATGTGAATAACCCGACGGTTTAAAATCGACCTGTGAAAACAGACAATCGGTGAGCAAAGCTCGTTTCCCTCCATTGGTCACGAATGCAACCGAGCCGGTCAAAGATGACGTGGCAGTACCAGTGGGTTTATTCGAACGCCATTGGCTAGGCTACCGTGCCTCTCGGCATTGTTCAGGGGTGCTCTATGAGCATGCGAACTTCCGAAAGAAACTCGTGGAGCCATTGGCGATCCTCAACATGTGTATTCTATCTTAGAAAGAGAAGTTGGTATGACAGGAATCTAATCTGGCCATGGCAAAAGACAAGGTGGACATCTATTTGGAGAGGGGTGAATGGGATAGAGTGTGTGTTGTGTGTGTTGGTTTGGGTGGTGGCGGTTAGTTGACGCCTTGACGTATGGGGCGTGTGAGCTTGCACCTTAATTACTTATTAGGGAGGACGGATGCGTGACGGTGACGGAGTCCCGATTGCTTTGTCTGTTCATTTTTGCTAGTATCTAATTCTGGCCCCACTGTCTGTTTCATTGTTAGACTACTAGTACTACTTACGGTGGAGTGAAAGAATGGGACTCCTTTGGAAATTAGGGAGTCCAAAGCAACAAAAAAATTGGACTGGTCGACTGGTTGATAGTAAAAGGATTTGCCGCAGAGAGCGAGCGGTAGTATGGAGTAGCTCCAAAAAGCTATACTTACTGGAGTACTGCGTATAGTAGAGTAATGTGTGATGTGCGTAATACGCTCTCCACGGGCAGGGTTGTTAGTTGGGATTTGGGCCATCGGTAGCTCTACTCACGCGTCAGCGTCTGACAGCGTCACGTCGTCTGGGCTGGGATTCCGTCGTACCGAATCTCTAGCAGCGGGCCAGATTCCTTCCCAGTGGCGCGGCGCGGGCCAGAAAAATCGTAGTGAACGCATAGGCCGGGCCACCCAACGAGAAGAAGGCTATCTCTAGCTAGAAAAAAACACTCGGCTCGGATATGCCCTGCTCGGCCACGGCTGGCCAAGCCTGCTCCGATCCGATCAGCATGTTTTGAAATCTACTGTATGAGACTACGAGTTACTTATACTATACCATGATGAAATTAGGATCATCAAGTAGTAACAAAGTTCAAAAAAAAAGGATCATCAAGTAACAGATCACACGTTCACGAGGATATAGCATCAAAATTTGAGTGCGAACAAAATAAGAAATAAACGATGACAAAAAAAAAAAAACAAGGACAAACCGTTCATGCACAGCTCCCGTAAGATATGCAAAAATCATAGACTCTAGAAGCAACTCTGCGCCAAGATACATTTCTAACACGCTGGTAAAAAATATTTGTGTTGGATGGGAAGACGTACGAGAACTCTCTGCCTAGATTTATAACAATACCGAGATATATATAGGGATATATAGAGAAAAACCGTAGAGCACTTGCATCAGAGGTACTAGAGAAAACACATGGGGTTGTTCTACATATATAGATACAGCGAGGTTGTCGTTTTATTTTCTTTCTTATGTTTTATATGATTTAAATAAAAAATGGTGTTATTGTTAAGAGAAATTCTCTCAACAAAAAAAGGAAGTGGTAATAATTGTCTTGGATGTTAGAGTTGTGACAAAAAAAAAAATATCAGCTCATTGAGGTGCTATTATGTCGTTAATTTTGGGAAGTCTAATACAAGATACATAACTGCGATCCTATATTGATAGGCTGGTTATACCGAAGTACAAAAAAATAGTATAAATATGCAGAGATCATCGTTACATGGTAGATGTCAATTTTTTCCCATGCGATTTTGACTCTGATCGATGTCGCCCGGTCTTTTAAAACTTATGAGTCGCATGTCTATGTCTCCAGTGGACTTTTTTCTGGTCGTATGCCTGCTATTTTGATCTTGATAACTTTGCTCAATTCAGCAGTTGTGTAGTCTAACTGCTGCGTCCTTGATTTTGATCTTGATATATGGAGAGCATACCGCTCAACCGTGAAAAAAATCATTGGGTTCAACTTAATAATATGGGGAGCATACCCTACTAGTGGAACCGTATCACTTAGCAGAACTACATGTGTTCTTGGAAAAACTGGATGAAACAATATGAGGAATACAAAAACCTTTTTACATGTTCTTCTTGAAATGGTAACACTATTAGACTACTCACAATAGGGGGTATTATAAGTGTTATCATGCAAGACATGCATTCAAAATTATTTGAAACAATAGTCACACTGAGAAAGATACTTGGTGGAGAAATCGTGGAACAAGCATTGCCGGAAGTGGGCATAGTGAGAAAAACCTCGCCCCGCTCCTCGGTCACTCCTGTGCGACAGGGGCGTAAAACCCTAACCCTCCCTATGCCTCCCTCCCTCCTTCCTCCATAGCCGCTGCCGGCATGAGCCGCCCGGCAAAGCCAGGGCGGTGCCGGCGGCGGCTGGATCTCCTCTACCCGGCGTGCAGAGGCCCGAGCGGGATGGAGCTCTCCCAGGCGTCGGCGCATCTCGGCAGGGACGGCCAGGACCTAGCGTAGCGGCGGGCGGCGGTAGGGGCAACCTCGCGCGTAGATGGAGGCGACGGCGACCTTTGGGATCACGGCTGCTGCAGCCTCTCAGCGGTGGCAGCCCGTCCGCTGCTCCTGCAGCTCTCTGGAGGCAGCGGCAGTGCCGCCCGTGGTGGTATGTTAGCGGTGTGGTGGCGCTGAGTGGCGGGGCAACATGAAAACGGCGGCCTGGCAGTGCATCGCTGGCCTAGATCGGGGCCTTGTAGGGCCCATCGTGCCTTGGTTGAGCCTGATGTTCTTGTCGGTCGTCCTCTGGAGTTGGAGATGGTGCCACGGTCGGAGCATTTTGGTAGCAACGGTGCAGCCTACGTGCTGCAGCGGGGTGGCGGAGACTTCACAGGCCCGATCCAGGCCGGACGGGCCTGTTTGGGCCTGGTGTGTCTTCGCGGCTGCGTCCGGTCGGCAAACGCCTATGACGATGGAGGGCAGTTCTCCTCCAGGTGGTTGTGCCGCTGCCGCCCTCCGGTTTCCTACTTGTCTACCTCCTCCGCCTCGCAGGTCACACAATGAGCCTTGGTATATGGACGCGAGATCGTGGATGCCAGGGCGGCGGCCCCGGAAGGTGGACTGCACGTGTGTCTCGACGGCGGGACGATGCGGTGGTGATGGCTCGTCTCTTTGGACCATGGGGGTGGCATGGAGCGGGCGTCGGGGACTCCTAGCGGTGGCGGCGCCCAGATCGCGTGTTGGAAGCTTGGCTCAAGGATCGGTGGCCTGAGGAACCAAATGTGGCAAGCGTTTTTCCGGGCGAAACCCCAGTGCTTTGTCGCCGACGACGGCGATGCCTGCGGATGTGGTGACCCTCTTGAGGGCGTCGTCGTGGCTACCCTTGCCATATTGGAGCTATGAGTTAAAACCCTAGACCCTTGTGGTCTCGGCGGCGGCGCTTGTTGTGTCGTTACCTTCTTGGAGGCGATGTCGTGGAGCTCCGGGTTCCTTAGCCTCGACCTCTTCGGTGTCATGCTAGATGCTTCTTAGGCTTCATAGCTTATCTTTGATCTGCTTGTAAGAGGAACTAGAACATGAAAGCGCGCGTTGCCGCGCCCGTCCTAGCAAAGGAAAAATATGGAATATTTTATAATACTAGGAAAAGAGCCCGTGCAACGCACTGGGAGTAAAAACTACAGAGCAAAATACATGTATCTTTATTCAAAATTTTCTAGACCTAGAAGGATTTCAACTCAAAATCATTTTTTATTAAATGGAATAAGCAAATTTCTCATTTAAATTCATCTAGAATTTCCGGTAGAAAATTCATGAGCACCTAGAGAGAAAAAAACGCGTAAACCATCTACCGGACTACTTATGCGAAGGTCACACTTCTCGGATCTATTGGGGTTGCGTCAGGCCATGAACGTCCCCAATCTGGTCCAAGTGTAGTAACTTTCGCCGATCGCCATCTTCAGAGGTGCAGAACCTCTAAGTTGTGAAGAGAAGTCACATGAATCTTGGACAGTAGATTTTAAGGTTTACTATGCTTGCCAACTTCAACATGGAAAATTGCGAGGGCTCTTGACCAGAAAATCCATGGTAACATCTATGTGTGTCGCGCCCTAGCGCCAGCACGCCATGCACAATTTCGATCCTGCCCATAAATAAACTCAACAACCAATTAAAAATAGATCCAAACATTTTATACTTATGCAATTTATTGTCCTAAAATTTAATAGATTGACATTGCAAATCAATTCTTTGCACTTATAGCATATGTGATCATCCACACACGATCTGCTAGGAATCAGATAACAATCAGATTCATATACTCATATCATTTCCACACATGAATCTAGCATGAAGAGACAGTAACTACCAAGCACATGCTGTCAGAATCTAGCATGAAGAGGGAGCAATCAGATTTATGTACGTGGCACCTATTCTTCTGCATTTTCTTGCCATGACATATAAGAGTTGTTTAAACTCCAGGATCTTCAACGGCCTGGCATGATTGCACTGCAGCCATAAAGAAGGATTGACCATCAGTTTAGTGAAGTGCCCTCCCACCGATACCTGACCCCGTCGCCACACCAGTCTTCCACCTGTTGCTTTCCTGCCATTGGACTCACCCATCCGCCTCCACGGGACTGCTCTTCTGTGTTGCTTTCCTGCCATTAGACTCACCCATCCGCCTCCACGGGACTGCTCTTCCTCACAAAATGACAGTCTGCCACAGCAACTCGTCGGCTCTTGTGGCTCTTGTCAACTACCTTCAGCCGCCAGGGGCCAGCTCCCACGTCGCCCTTACTCGCGCCTCTTACTACAACCCTCGCTTATGGCGTCGCCCCATCTAACTTGGGCAGCTCTCTTCGTCTCTGATGCTCTTGTCCTCTCCCTTATGCTTTCTTTCTACCTCCAAGTGGATCAGATCTTCAGATTTCAAATCAAGGCGGTGCTGCTTGCTGATTCCTATCAGTTTTCGAAGGTATATAAATCGGTAAAATTCGGTTGAAGGTAAAAGGTAGGACTATTCATCAGTACAAAACTCCATGTACTTCTCTCTTGTTCACGGTAAACAAAATCCTGTAGAATCAAAGTCAGACAACCTTGCTTACGGCCCACAAATTAAAAGCCCAGCAGTGCAGCGGCAGACAAAAATCCAACGCCAACCGGCGAACAGCCTGCACCACGTGGTCCGACGTCTTGTGGGTCGTTTTTTTCTAGAATTGCCGGTTGCGTGTGTGGTAATACAGGGTTTAGTGGAAGGGCAAAGCAGTCAAAAAAGTGTTGGACCGGGAGAAACACTTCGTGCTTTATTATTAGGTATAGATAAAGGATATTATTGAATAAACCAAATATATAGGAATTCCAAATCATGTTGGTTATAATTTAAATGATAGAGAAGGAACCAGAACAAAATGAATGCTTCCTGACACTGGATGGGATAAACGGTCATCGTCATGTGAGGTAAGAATCACAACATTGCAGAAAAGCATTCCTATTAATTAAAGAAATGACACACTAACTTAAACGTAGGTCATTCAGTCTGACACGATCTGTTCGTTCTTAGAATACTGATGAATGCCACTAATATAAAATTATCATGTAAGTATTATTTTTAGTTCACCTTGACATGGCAGTTATGTTTAGATGGGAGCATAATGTTTGATGAGAAATACTCACAACTGAGGACACATTTGTTTCAAAAGATCTGCTACGTATTCCTATCATACATGCATCAAAATTAGTAGAAATCTGAATATAATTTGATAAAAAAACTGATGGATAAGGTGTGTTCAACAGAGTATCAAAGTTATGCTCCAAAGCGATGAACTTTGCAATGCAATGGATCCTAATTATCTATAAGATTCAATGTTCTGATCCATGACATCCTCCCAATAATCGCCGATGGTAGCTAAAACCATTAGAAATGCCTCCTCGAGTTACCTGCAGTTTGAGAGCTTTCATAGCAAGACGTGGGAAATAGTGCAGACGGTGAGTGTATAACATGGCATTGTCCGCTATGATGAAAGGTAAACCACTTTCATTGGAAACCTACTCTGGAGGTTACCCTTTTTTCATTTAAAAGCTTATCATTATTGATGCTATTTTAATACCATAAAGACAACCAAACAAGAAATAAAAGGTTCAACATCTGTAACAAATCCCAAAGGCACACCATAGAACTACTTCCATTATGGAACTTTAAAAATATGGTAATGAGGTGTCATGCTTAATTATCTCATTAGCCACATCGATGATTTCTCTAGTAGTAACATATTTGTCTTTCACTAAGGAAAAAATGCACCAATTATGAAAGCGAAGCAAATATTTTTATTACAACTAAAAAATGATTACATCAAAGATACACAGAATTTTCAAGTGAAGTGATTGAGAGCACGAACACACAAACCCCAATTTTACGGATATAAGACTACTCTGTCTGTAACTCCTTATCATACACCTACAAACATATCAGATGATTGCGCTTTTGTTTCTCTACATTGTAGTAGCCAAAAATAAAGTTGCCAATTGCTCTTGTTAGCCCCAAAAGACAGTAACTCGTTTTAGGTATCATAAATAACATCCAGATTGCAGGTTCTTTTAATAGAAAAAAACATGAAATAATGGTCAACATGCCAAATTTTAAAATCTGCCATGCAATTCTGAACTATGGGTTCATCTTGGGAAGAAGAAACAACCTAACAATGTTAATTCATACAAATCCAACAGATCGGATCCAGAACATAGTTTTCACATGTTGATTGTGTTTTGGTAGTACAAGTGTCATCGAAGTCTAGAATAGATGCATCGATAAAAATAGTAAGAAAAATATGATTATGATAATCATAAAATAAACTGAATCTACGATTGATAAGAAAATTGGCCATTTCATTAGAAAGTAGCCTTGACCTTAAATCTGCATTTTAAAATGTACAACCATGGGTATTAATACGATTTATAAGTGAGATATACGAAATAAGATGGCCATATGTATCTTCTCCTCCATCTTTATAATGAGATTTGCAGTTATACTCTAGTATGAATTCAGTATTTTTATCGTCATAATACACCTATTGCGATTTAACATTAGTCCATGCATGTGTGTGAAAACAATCTCCGCATGATACAAGAAACTACAATAAGTAAGAGTCTGAGAAAATGCAAACATGAACAAATAAGAGATCTCAAAAACAAAAATAACCTCTGCAGATTAATTTGCTCAAAATTACGCAAAAAGTAGCAATGTATAGAATATCCTCTTCCATGAAAAACAAATTACATTGCATGGTATGAATAGATATGTCAGAATGTTCCCAAATATACCCTTATGAACGGTAGTTCTTCATGGAAACTTCAAAGCCAGAAAGAGCACATTAGTAGACTATTGATCCAACCTTGTAACCAAGAGATTCAAGAGTCTCGCAAAATATAGCTTCTACTTCCAGCTACAATGAAAAGAAAAGTTAAGAAAAAAATCAAATCTATCAAGACAAATGTTGGAACCATTCACAAATGACAAAGTACTGATCTGATTATTACTAAATCAATATATACCAAGAAAAAATGTGCAAAAGGTAAAAAAAAAAATTAAATAATACAGGGTGATTCTGACTTGCCATAAATAGCACAGATTCCATATGTCATTAATGTTGCACTGCCAGGTTTTCTCACTTTGATACAGGATACTCTCCCTAAGCTATTGTATGATAGACAACGTTCCCTTTTTTTAGAAAAAAAGACTGAATTCAGCAATGAATCGTCACACGAGAGGATCGACTTATAGAGTTATAGTTGGATCACACAATCATCATGCCGAAAAGGGGAATCTAGAGAACAACAAAGTGGGACGCTAGCTCAAAGAGATTAAAAGCGGCAACCTCGCTCCCATCAATATTGCCTGCAGCGTGTGCAGTCCCCTCTCCACCGCTCGCACAAGCTATGATCTTGCGCGGTCTCGGATGATTGGACGATAGTCCGCCATATTTGCTAGGGGAGCGGCGATCCTAGGGATACCTAGACCACGAGCAGCAAAGCGGAGTCGCCACGATATGCGTCGGAGTGAGATTTGGACGCCACCGCGCTAATGGAGATAGGTATATATAGTGATACGTAAGCAGCTGGACGCAACAAAAAGAAGGGGGAAGTGACTTGCAGCGAGCTAGCTAAGGCTGCCCTCCTCTTTGCTGCTGCTGCTGCTGCTGCTGCGAAGAGATCATCGACGAGCCGATGCAGGTCCCGGTGCGAGGAGCCTCCTTGCGCCACGGCCGCGCGCGCCTCCGCGGCGAGTTCCTTCACCTTGACTCTGGCAGCGTCCGCCGGCCCTCCGGGGCGCATGAACGCCGTCAACGCCCTTGCCACGTCCCGCGCCGGGACCACCTCGTGTTCCTCCAGACACTCGCTCCGAAGGCCGGCTCCGTCGGGCCACAGCCGCTCCCCGATCCCCAGCACCCCCGTCAGCAGCCTCTCGGTGATGAACTGCTCGTAGACCACCGCCCACGTGAGCACGGGGCGGCACGCCCGCCGCCACCGTCTCCAGCCAGCACCGAGTTCCACCCGCACTGCATCACGAACGCGCCTGCCGCGGGGTGCCCCAGTATGGCCGTCGGCGGAGCCCAGGTCCTCACGAGCAGGCCCCTCTCCCGGACACGCTCCTCCCACCCCTCCGGCGGGCTCCACCGCCTCTCCTCCCCCCTCACCACCCACACGAACGGCTCCCCCGAGGTCTCCAGCCCGACCGCGAGCTCGTCCAGCTGGGCGTCCCTGACGTGGGCCGTCGTGCCGAACGATACGTACACCACCGACCGGTCTTGCTTCGTGTCAAGCCAATCCATGATTCTGCTGTCCTGCTTCTTCTCTGCCGCCTTCGGTGGCGAGTGGCGACCGCAGCAGCGCCAGAGGCCCGATGAAGTAGGCGCGCTTCACGTAGCCCTCGCGCTCGTACATCTCCCAGTACGGCCCCTCCAGCTCCGTCCACGTGTTGACGGCGAGCCCGAAGCAGCCTGCCTGGAGCGAGTTGATCGAGTCGAGGGCCGAGCTCTCCTGCCTCCTGAACCACTCCGGCAGCTCCGTCCTCGGGATCCCTATGGGAGGCCCGGGAAACCGGGGCACCTCCACGACGTCGTCGTCCTTGTTACCGACGCCGCCCGCGAGGTGACGGCTGGCGAGCATCGGAAAGGCGCCGATGACGTTGAACGCGACGCACGGCACGCCCAGCTCGTCGGCGACGCCGATGCTCCACGGGAACATCCAGTCGGTGACCACCGCGTCGGGAGACTGCGCCCGGATGAGCGTCTCCCGCGCGGGGCGCGTCGCGAGCTCGCTCGTGGCAGCGGCCACGATGCGCTGCGTCTGCTCTGGCGTGACGGCCCTCCCCATGTTCTCCACGCCCTCCGGTAGCCCGTCCACCGACGGGAACGGGTAGGTCGTGTGGAAAATATTAAATCCGGTGTATTGATTTGAGCCTCACGGGGAGTATATATAGATGTACACGAGGTAGACGGAGACTTGGAGTACAAGATGTAGAGTCCTAGTCTATCTCTAGTCTATATACGTATACGTATTCCAACATCCCCTCTCAGTCGGAGCGGGAGTGAAGCGGACACTTGCGACTGGATTTGAAGAACCGATCCGATCTTTGATCGAAACCAGATGCCGCGCCCCCGGGGATTAATCTCCCGGGGGCGGCGCGTTGCGGAAGTGGTGGAAGAACCTAGGATCGGCGCCGTGAGGCTAACCGCTCTGATACCATGTGGAAAATATTAAATCCCTAATATTTCGGTGTATTGATTTGACCCTCACGGGGAGTATATATAGATGTACACGGGGTAGACGGAGACTTGGAGTACAAGATGTAGAGTCCTAGTCTATCTCTAGTCTATATACGTATACGTACTCCAACAGGTCGCGATCTTCACATTGCTGGGATTATGCTGATGCTGCTGCTCACGCTCCAGCAACGACGACTGGACGATCCAAACATTGGCCGGGGTCACTGCCACTGTTGCTTCTACCGCGGGATTTGTCGCGGCCAGGCTAATGGCGAGCTCGGTGAAGGGCTGGATGTGGCTGGTCGCGAAGAAGGGGATGAGCAGGATACGCAGCTGCTTCTTGCTGCCGGCGGTGCTAGTGATGGCCGTGGGAGAGGACATCTTTTCTTTCTTGCGCTTGTGGTGTGGTTAGGCAGGACGCCGCTTTGCCTATAAGTAAGACACGATATTATTCATTTATATATTTATATCTATACCTAATAATAAAAAAAGAAGTGTTTCTTGTAGTACCTACACTTTTTTGGACGACTTTACCTTTGATCAAAAAATAAATTAAGAAAACAACACTCTGCTTTGGACAGGCGGCGGCGTGATGGTACAGGTCTAGGAGGGCGCTGAGGTACTGCAGCGGCAGCACGAGAGATGAGGTGGAGGGCCGGCGAACTTGCGGGTGGCCATGGCACAAAAACAAGGACGCGAGGCACCTGATCGGAGCCCTTGGTAGAGACACCGCCAAATTCAATCGGATTCAGTCATTTCGTCGACGAGAGACGACGGGAGAAGATCGAGGCCAGGCACAGCAGGCGCTCATTCCAGGTGCGAGCCCTGATGGCGGCCGGATCAGTCCCATGGCGACGTGGTCCAAGCATAAGCAGGAGCAGGTGAAGGGATCCCTGATGCCAGCTATGTCTCTACTCCTACTCACTGCAGAGGGAGTCCTTGATCTGGATTTATGTCGTTCTCCCCCGGCGGCCTCCTCGTCCAGGTCATGGTGGCACTGGTAAAAACCGCCCCATGCGTCCCGGTTGGTAAGGGCCATTAGTCCCGGTTGCCCAACCGGGACGGGTGCATCGGGACTAAAGCTCCAACCATTAGTCCCGGTTGCCCCACCAACCGGGACAAATGGGGGCACACGTGCCGGCATCAGAGCGCGAGGGGGGTGGAGCATTAGTCCCGGTTCGTAACACGAACCGGGACTAATAACCTGCTGCCGCGGCAGAGATTTGGCCCATTTCTCTGCCGCGGCAGAGAATTCATTTTGGCACATTTTGTTGCCGCGGCAGCATTTTCGCCACTTTTTGTGCCGGGCAGAGAATTCATTTAGGTTGTTTTATTGTTTATTTAGTGTTTTGCACTTATCAATGAAGGAACCTTATATTACACAAGATCATCATGACAACATTTACATTCAATACACGGATCGAGTTCATGCACTACATACAAAAGTTGCTATTCGATGCTACCGGCCAATTTTCTTGAAAGTTGCTATTTTTACAATTCCTATTGTCTATACACAGCCGAGTAGTATTCCCCATTTGGATCTAGGACTTCTGCATCCAAGAATCCCGCCAATTCCTCCTGTATTGCTCGTATGCGATCCTTTGGCAGAAGACCGTCCCGTAGACGTTCGATCTGATTTAAAAAAGGAGTCAGCCTATATGAATATGAAACTAAACACAATTTGATTGTAATTAAAAACTATAGAAATTGTTTACGTACGTGGAGTTGCTCTAAATTTCTGCCCTTCTCATCGCACGTCTGCCGGATGAACTCGCATACATAGTATCCACATAGATTGTTACCTGGTCCCTGCGTCAGGCACTTTACGACAACAGAGTTCAATCAAAATAATAATCAAGCATGATAATAACTGTATCAAAACTAGAATCAAAAAGATGGGCGGATATAGCTAGTGGTGCTTACATCTAGTGGTTAAAATGTAAGCTCCTCTTTCCAAACACCCCTAGCCTTCTTGGTGAACCGTTTCCAAGCGCTGCCCGGCGTAGAAAACGAATAAAATAAGTTATTAAGTACTTGATATCATAAAATTCACGAACGTTGCCGATATAGTGTCGTAATGATTAGAATTACCGCTGGAGAAGTATCTGCATGTCCTTCCACGTCTCAAGGGGTTTATGTTTCGAGTCCATGACTAGTACACGCCCTTTGTCAAGTTGAATGATTAACAGAATATAGTGGTACCTGCGAATGCAGAACTTATCAATTATATACTTAACATCGAGTAAGCGAAATAGAAAGTGTATACAAGACAATAACACTCACTGGAAGTTGTAAGGAAATAGTATTTCCCTTTTGGTTTCTTGAAACCTTAACGCGTGTACTATATTATCCTCCGTATCCTGGGGGCTTATTTTGAGATTAGCTTCATGAACCCAATATGGGTCAATGAAGCCAATGTCATAGATTTGTCCTCTGCTGCATTCGAGAATCTTCATTCTGCATATTAAAGTATGATTATATACATGCAATAAACAAAATAATATAGATGGAGACTAAATTAATTACAGAATTAGTACTTACAGACAATAGGCACTCATGATCGATTTGTCCAAGGCGTCTTGATTGAATAATTGAAATAGTTCATCAAATTCAATAGATATCATGTCATCCTTATCTTTCCCATGATGCTTTTTTGTAACCCTCAGCACTATCCAGTTAGCCCCGGCACTTGTGGCATGCATGTACCAGTTATGCAATCTTCGCATTTTTATTGAAAGATTGTTTACCTCCTCAGGTTTGACGAGAGGTTTTCCGTACTGGTATTGGTATGCTACTTCACTCACGGGGAAGAACTCTAACTGGGATAAGTACTGGGCAATACTCATACCTTGAGCAGCGGCAGCTTCTCCGTATTGTGCAACTACCTCTGGATCATACTGCTCTTCGGCCCCATATTTGCTCGACCCCACATTGGTTTGATAAATCACCTTGAGAGGGGCGCAAGTCTGTTTTGCTTGTTCTCCGAGCTGGGCAACAGATTTCCCGCTTGCATCAGTACTGCTCTTCGAGGCTTTTTGTGCTGCATGTGACTTGAGAATAGAACGCTCATAGTCTGATGACAGCTTTGGCTCGGGTTGATGAAGAGTCTTTAGCATTTTCAACACTTTGGCTTTTTCTTCTTTGGTGCTGGGGAACTCTGGCTCTTTCGGCCGCCTCAGCTTAGCGGAAAACGTTGTCGTTTCCGCATCAACGATCGCCGCAGTCTCCTCTTCAGTACAGTCATAAGTCTCTTGGGAGGAACCGTTGGTACTTTTGGAAGAGGCTCTTGTTTACGTTTCGGCGATCGCTTACGACGCACAGTAGCGGTACGCTTACGCTTTTTATCCTAAGGCGCCGGCGATGGCTCCCGCGGCGATGGCTGCACCGGAGACGGGTGAGGCGACGGAGCCGGGTGAGGCGACGAAGACGGCTGCCGCGGCGGCGACGACCTCGCTGGAGACGGGTGAGGCGGCGGCGAAGATGGCCTTGGCGTGTGATTTCGAAGCACGATACAATCCTTCGGCCATAGAATGGTGACATTTTTTGCGTCACCCAGCACAGTCACATCCCCTTCACCAGCAGGGTAGTGAAGATCCAAAACCTCAAAGGTGGGCATGATTTCATCCACGCCGACAACAGCGTAGCCCTCTGGAACCGGACGACTGTGGTAAGTTGGTGTGGGTCCAATTAGTAAGGCATAGCCGACCGCCACCTTCATTGATATGTTCACAACTTTGACATGTAGCTCGCAGTGTGTCATCTCTGTGATATCATCCACTGGGTAGCCAACAGGAGCCATCGTCGGTGCATCATCGGCATCGCCATTGTCATCACCCGGGACCTCGGTGGAAGCCACACTGCTTTTTCGATTATTCGATAGGCCGGTAGCATCGAATGCAGTGTGCTGCTGAGATGGGCCGGTAGTACTTTGCTCTTTAAGTGAGTTAATTTCATCTTGTTGTTGCTTTAATCGTTCTTCAATTAAACGCATTCGCTCTTTCTGACTTTCTGCTTCAACTGTCGCCCTGTCCTTACTCCTCTGACGGCTTCTATCAGGATATTTCTTCCTCTCTTCGGGAAACCCAGTCCTCCATGATTGGGAGCCTATTGTGCCACGTGTTCGTCCATCATGTTCCTTATTTCCCAGGGCGAGTGTGAGCTCATCATTCTCTCTATCGGGAATGAAGTCCCCATCTTTAACAGCCTTTACTGCTTTTCTCATCCTCTCGATTGGCAAGGGGTCTTCTTTATGTCGTATGTTATATATACACCTCCCTTCCGAGTCCAACGTGCCCCCATGCCCGTAAAACCAATTCCTTGCACGTTCTACCCAATCGTCTGTCTCTGGGGTGATATTTTTATCACGCAGTTCCTGCTCAAGTTTCTCCCACTTAGGAATGCCAACCTTGTAGCCACCTTGCCCCATAGTATGGTGATACTTCTTCTTAGCAGCATTCAGCTTATTCGTTTCAGACATTTTCTTAGCTTTTTCTGATTTCTTGTATTCCACAAACTCATCCCAGAATGGTTTTATCTTCTCAAACTGAATATTCTTGAAATCGGGAGTCTTCTTTTTCACGACATAGTCAAGGTGCAATCTTTTCTTCCAGTTGGTGGAACACTGGGCCATCTTCTTCAAAGCCCACAGCCTGACCTTAGCCTCCATGGCTCTTGTAACACCCTCGGAATCGGACCTATGCAAGTTTGGGCAAAATTCACCAAACCCGCATAGAAACGATTCAAAGGTGCCCACCAGGCACTTTCGTGGGGGTGGAACACGAAGTAATAACATTACACAACAGTCCTCGATGGGACCCACAAAACAGATATATATAACAGCGACTCAAAGAGTCAAGAATACAGATATATTATACAAAGATCCAAATCACCTTGAAAACGATAGAGCGTCCAGCTACGGACAAGATGCAAATGGGGCTAAGAGCCCTGAAGAATAACCAATGGCGTCCATAACCCTGCCCAGGCCAAGCCGGAAGGGTAACCCTGCTAACGACGTCGATCTCAAAACCTGCTTAAAACAAAGGGGTGCCGACAAAGGGCAAAGGGAAAAGAAGGAGCGTCAGTACTGAGGCCAGTACACGGCGAGGCTAGAATTCGGCGGTCCTCGCCTACATAGGTATGGTGGACTGAGCGGCAGCGGCAGCATGCACTAAACAACCTATAGAGACTCGATACAACTGGCGGTTATTAGAGAGGGATAAGAATGACCTATTCGGAGTTAACCTAATACTACCATCAAACAAACCCATCCTGGTGTTTCCCCCTCGAGACCAAACGAGGAAGTCAACCGAGGAACTCACACCGTTGGCAGTTTTAATTATTCAGTTATCGTTGCAGCAATTACTAGTCAGATGTAGATAATCATCCTGATAAAGTAAGCAGTGGGCACTTTTAGTTGACCATTCCGTTATAGTGGCAGCACTTACTAGTCAGATACATTTAACATGAGATAACCCATAAACCCAGCAGTTGTTGGTACTTTTAATCAGCCATTCCGTTGTAGTTGCAATACTTACTAGTCAGGTACAATGGTCGCAAGCGACAATCCAAACAAGCAGTTGTGGGCAGTCTTAATTAGCCATTCCGTTATAGTGAAGCTGATTACTAGTCATTATAAAGTCAAATTTATAGCAATAAACTTTAGTTATGCTTGTCTATGATCGAGATACTGTGCTCCAAGTCGTCCATAACCGCGGACATGGCTTTCAGAAAGTTTTAACCCGGCCGGGGTGCACAAATAGCAACACACACACGATCAACCTCGGAAAAACCAAATCAAAACCCAACGAAGTCTTCACGACAGAGCAATCACAAGATTCAGCAATATTTCAGGGGGCCACCCCATTGAGTAGAACCGCAACGAAGTAAGCAAGCTCCGAGACGGACTCAAGGTTTGCGACAATGGCTGTAAACGACTGGGAACCCGAAAGTGTGGCTGGGCTTGTCGATACCGCGAAAACATTACGCTTACCTAAACAGTACAGTGTGCTCCTCGCACAATCGTAAATAAAGCAGTAGCATGGCATAAGTACAGGATCGTAAATAAAACCTCAAACTAGTTTGTGGCCCCAAGAAATAAGACGGAATCAAGCTCTGGCTAAGGGGGGCCCATACTCCCCGCATGTGGATAGCGCGATAAATCAAGGAACAGGTATCAAGTACTCGGGGTCCTACGGGACACAAGTGGGCGTTCGGAAACCAAATATTATCTATCACCCACCGATGCCTCTGCTTACTTACTTCAATTTTAGTTGTTAAACAGGAATTAAAGTGAACAATAAGTAAAGCTATGATCAGCTCCAACAACAACATGTGGCAAGGCTCCAACAACTGTGGCATTTGACAACACGCAACAGCACTTGAGCAAGCGACTACGACGCGCAAGTCCCACTATCTACCAAACAACAGGTAATAGGATGTGTCCAAGGCAATATAGGGCTGCAAGGTATAACACAGGTACGGAACTAAAGCATCGCAACACAGATAGCAATAGATCAACAGGAGGGAATAAATACTATAAAAGTAAGATAGGTAGAAAGGGGGAGATGCTCGCCTGAAAACATTGCCGAAGGTTCAACGGAAGATCGGGGCGAAGCTCACATCAACTCAACGGCCTTATCCGCGAAGAAGCAAAACACTAGAAGAAACACTGGATGCACTATTTAATACTAAGGCAGAAGATCGGCATGATGCATGTATGATGCATGACATGGCAAAGGTGCGATGCGATTAGGTCATATTAAGCGGAACCGGGGTTCCGACAATTAATTAGTAGGTTCAAGTTGTTTAGAACCCCCGCAATTTAGATGTTGGATTAACATGGCAAATTATAATACCGGTTCGATGCACAGATTTAAATGAGGCCAATATAAGGCTAGATTTGCCCGCATATGGGCCCCATATGTAATTATTAGTTGAATCGGCATAAGGCCCCCAAACCATTGATATGCATGCGAGATGAATGACAATTTATTATGCGACATGGTTATATTTCATTTATAAAATAGGGTTTGCGGGAAGGGGTTCACACATTAGGGGTCTCGACGGACTTGGGGTTCCGGGGTTCGGGGTCGGTCTCGGGGTTCAGGGTCCGACGGAACGTTCTCGGCTCCGGGGTCGTTCTCGAATTACAGGGGTAGATCTTGGCGTTCTTCCGGTCCAGGGTTGGAGTCCGAGGAATTGCTTGGCGTTCCCGGAGGAAGTACATGTCGTGTCCGTGACGGAGATCTGGAGGGTCCCTGAACTCGACGAGCTTGGCGTTCAGGGGAGCTCCCGGTGTCCCGAGGAGAAGATCTTGTCGGTCCCACCTCGAAGGCCTTGTTGTTCTGCCGTGGGGATCATGGTCATCGGGGTCCGGGTCTTGGTCATGTTGCCGGTAGCTCTTGGTGTCCAGGGGTCGTCGCTCTGGGAGGTGGATCTTGTCGTATTGGCGTCATCGCCCCTAGTTTCCGCGGCGAAGTACTCGGGGTTCCCCTCGGTTGTCGGTGTCGAGCTCGTTGTCGCAACTAACTTGAAGGGTTCCTGTCCTCAACGGGAACGGTCTTGCGTGGACTTGGTTCTCATCCCGTGTCGGTCGATGGCGTGCGTGAGGCGGAAGCGGACCCGGGGGACGCGGGCTCGGGGGCGGAACTTGGCACCAAGGCGAGGGCGGCGGAGGGCGACGCTGGCGGGGGTCGACGGAGGCGGCCGGGGCACGGGTCGACCGGCGCAGCACAGAGCGGCGGCGGACGCTGGTTGGTGGCCGGGCGGCGCGAGGACGCGGGGCGAGCAGGCGAGGTGGGGTCGAGCTCGCCGGCGGCGCGACGGACGGTGCTTGGCGGCCGGCGGCTGCGGGACTCGGGCGCGGAGCGGGACGAGCCGGGCCAGGGGCGGGGTGGAGCAGGCGGGGTCGGCGGAGGCGGGGAGCAGGCGCTGGCGGCGGGCCTGGCGGGCTGCTGCAGAAGGGCGGCGGCGAGCTCAGAGAGAGGCGCCGGCGACGGGAGATGCGGCCTCCGCGGCGGCGGCGAGGCGGGAGGAGGGCGTCGGGGAGCCTGGGGACCGGGGGTGAGCGGGCCGGCGCGGCGACGCGGTGGAGCGTGACCGGCGGAGGGGAGGCGGCCCGGGGCGGTCGTCGCGGGCGAGCTAGGGGGATGCGGCCGCGGCGGCGCCGCGCCAGAGAGAGAGAGGGAGAGCGGCTGCGCGCGGTGTCGGCTTGCCGGCGGCGGGGGAGAAGGGGGAAGGGCGGCGGAGCGGTGGCCGGTAGGAGCGGCGGGGTAGGTGGGAGGCAGGAGCGTCGGTGGTGGGAGAGAAAGAGAAGGGAGAGAGAGGAGGGGGGCACGCGGGGCCAGGGTGGGACCGGGTGCGGGGTCCACGCGGGTGGGCCGCGGCGGACCGCGTGGGGCGCGCGGGTGGGGCCCGGTTGAGAGGCTGAGTGGGGGTTGGTGGCTGGGTGCTGGCAGGTGGGCCAGGCGGTGGGGGGTCCCACGGGTTAGAGAGAGGGGCAGGGAGGGACTAGGTGAGAAAAGAGAGGGGGGAAAAGGGGGGATCGCTTAGGTGGCAGGTGGGTAGGTTTTGGGTGAGAGGGGGAGGTGGCACGATTTGGTTGGAGGGTAGATTAGGATTGGGTGGAGATAGGATTTATGGGGGGCTGTTTTAGTTTTGTGTTTGTTTGGTTCTCTTTAATTTAAAACAAGACCATTTACAAACAGTTTTTAGACAAACAAAAATGTCGGATGCGATCGGGGTTTTGGGTTTGAAAATAAGAGGGTTATTAGTATAAATCAAAACTAGGCTTTTCAAAATAATGCAGACAACCATGCATGATGATGACGATGCGATGCACAAAAATCAACGCGGTTTTCAAGTAGTGGTTTTGCGGGATGCCACAATTCGACACCACTAACAATGGATCTCGCCCTCGAGATCCGCCTCATGGTACCGGGAGGAAGGTCGGCGATCTGAATCTTCGCGCTTCGTGTAGATCCTCGCGACACCACTAACAAGAGGTCGTTGTCCGTGATCGTCGAGAGAACACTCCGGGAACAAAAGGTCGAAGGTAGAGGCATCTACAAATAAAGCCACCTCTAACTCCGGTAGAAAGAGAGGGCCGATGCATTCTCATCCACTTTAATGTACAAAGCGAATAGAAGGGGTAGTCGGCATGGGGGCCAATCCATCACGCACCCAAACTATTACTCTGCACAATCAGTAGAAAAGAGTGCAACCATTCTCGGAATCAGACTGTAGATCTCGACAACCGAGGTTCGGAACAAAGGGGTGATGCAGACTCTGCACCGGATCTGGCGTAGATGATGTCGTCGCGTCGGAAACACCGGAAGGCACAAACAAAGAACAAATGATGGTTCCACAGACGAAGGGTTCCTCGGATCGCATGAAGACCAGATGGTAGAACACCGTTACCATAGGAGGAAGCGAAACCCTAAAGGTACGACGGAAACCCAACCACGAGAATCCTGGACTCGAAGAGGGAGAAGAGAGCGGATTCGAAACACGTCGAGATAAGAGGAGAATAGCAGAGGGGTAAGGAGTAAAATCAGACCTAATCAGAACTATCCAACCGATTTTGCGAAAATAGTTTTGACACTCTACTTCGGCCGTTAGCTAGGTTATCCTACAGGCTGGACTTGTGGGGTATCGCAACTGCTGAGCTCTGATACCACTCTGTAACACCCTCGGAATCGGACCTATGCAAGTTTGGGCAAAATTCACCAAACCCGCATAGAAACGATTCAAAGGTGCCCACCAGGCACTTTCGTGCGGGTGGAACACGAAGTAATAACATTACACAATAGTCCTCGATGGGACCCACAAAACAGATATATATAACAGCGACTCAAAGAGTCAAGAATACAAATATATTATACAAAGATCCAAATCACCTTGAAAACGATAGAGCGTCCAGCTACGGACAAGATGCAAATGGGGCTAAGAGCCCTGAAGAATAACCAATGGCGTCCATAACCCTGCCCAGGCCAAGCCGGAAGGGTAACCCTGCTAACGACGTCGATCTCAAAACCTGCTTAAAACAAAGGGGTGCCGACAAAGGGCAAAGGGAAAAGAAGGAGCGTCAGTACTGAGGCCAGTACACGGCGAGGCTAGAATTCGGCGGTCCTCGCCTACATAGGTATGGTGGACTGAGCGGCAGCGGCAGCATGCACTAAACAACCTATAGAGACTCGATACAACTGGCAGTTATTAGAGAGGGATAAGAATGACCTATTCGGAGTTAACCTGATACTACCATCAAACAAACCCATCCTGGTGTTTCCCCCTCGAGACCAAACGAGGAAGTCAACCGAGGAACTCACACCGTTGGCAGTTTTAATTATTCAGTTATCGTTGCAGCGATTACTAGTCAGATGTATATAATCATCCTGATAAAGTAAGCAGTGGGCACTTTTAGTTGACCATTCCGTTATAGTGGCAGCACTTACTAGTCAGATACATTTAACATGAGATAACCCATAAACCCAGCAGTTGTTGGTACTTTTAATCAGCCATTCCGTTGTAGTTGCAATACTTACTAGTCAGGTACAATGGTCGCAAGCGACAATCCAAACAAGCAGTTGTGGGCAGTCTTAATTAGCCATTCCGTTATAGTGAAGTTGATTACTAGTCATTATAAAGTCAAATTTATAGCAATAAACTTTAGTTATGCTTGTCTATGATCGAGATACTGTGCTCCAAGTCGTCCATAACCGCGGACACGGCTTTCAGAAAGTTTTAACCCGGCCGGGGTGCACAAATAGCAACACACACACGATCAACCTCGGAAAAACCAAATCAAAACCCAACGAGGTCTTCACGACAGAGAAATCACAAGATTCAGCAATATTTCAGGGGGCCACCCCATTGAGTAGAACCGCAACGAAGTAAGCAAGCTCCGAGACGGACTCAAGGTTTGCGACAATGGCTGTAAACGACTGGGAACCCGAAAGTGTGGCTGGGCTTGTCGATACCGCGAAAACATTACGCTTACCTAAACAGTACAGTGTGCTCCTCGCACAATCGTAAATAAAGCAGTAGCATGGCATAAGTACAGGATCGTAAATAAAACCTCAAACTAGTTTGTGGCCCCAAGAAATAAGACGGAATCAAGCTCTGGCTAAGGGGGGCCCATACTCCCCGCATGTGGATAGCGCGATAAATCAAGGAACAGGTATCAAGTACTCGGGGTCCTACGGGACACAAGTGGGCGTTCGGAAACCAAATATTATCTATCACCCACCGATGCCTCTGCTTACTTACTTCAATTTTAGTTGTTAAACAGGAATTAAAGTGAACAATAAGTAAAGCTATGATCAGCTCCAACAACAACATGTGGCAAGGCTCCAACAACTGTGGCATTTGACAACACGCAACAACACTTGAGCAAGCGACTACGACGCGCAAGTCCCACTATCTACCAAACAACAGGTAATAGGATGTGTCCAAGGCAATATAGGGCTGCAAGGTATAACACAGGTACGGAACTAAAGCATCGCAACACAGATAGCAATAGATCAACAGGAGGGAATAAATACTATAAAAGTAAGATAGGTAGAAAGGGGGAGATGCTCGCCTGAAAACATTGCCGAAGGTTCAACCGAAGATCGGGGCGAAGCTCACATCAACTCAACGGCCTTATCCGCGAAGAAGCAAAACACTAGAAGAAACACCGGATGCACTATTTAATACTAAGGCAGAAGATCGGCATGATGCATGTATGATGCATGACATGGCAAAGGTGTGATGCGATTAGGTCATATTAAGCGGAACCGGGGTTCCGACAATTAATTAGTAGGTTCAAGTTGTTTAGAACCCCCGCAATTTAGATGTTGGATTAACATGGCAAATTATAATACCGGTTCGATGCACAGATTTAAATGAGGCCAATATAAGGCTAGATTTGCCCGCATATGGGCCCCATATGTAATTATTAGTTGAATCGGCATAAGGGCCCCAAACCATTGATATGCATGCGAGATGAATGACAATTTATTATGCGACATGGTTATATTTCATTTATAAAATAGGGTTTGCGGGAAGGGGTTCACACATTAGGGGTCTCGACGGACTTGGGGTTCCGGGGTTCGGGGTCGGTCTCGGGGTTCAGGGTCCGACGGAACGTTCTCGGCTCCGGGGTCGTTCTCGAATTACAGGGGTAGATCTTGGCGTTCTTTCGGTCCAGGGTTGGAGTCCGAGGAATTGCTTGGCGTTCCCGGAGGAAGTACATGTCGTGTCCGTGACGGAGATCTGGAGGGTCCCTGAACTCGACGAGCTTGGCGTTCAGGGGAGCTCCCGGTGTCCCGAGGAGAAGATCTTGTCGGTCCCACCTCGAAGGCCTTGTTGTTCTGCCGTGGGGATCATGGTCATCGGGGTCTGGGTCTTGGTCATGTTGCCGGTAGATCTTGGTGTCCAGGGGTCGTCGCTCTGGGAGGTGGATCTTGTCGTATTGGCGTCATCGCCCCTAGTTTCCGCGGCGAAGTACTCGGGGTTCCCCTCGGTTGTCGGTGTCGAGCTCGTTGTCGCAACTAACTTGAAGGGTTCCTGTCCTCAACGGGAACGATCTTGCGTGGACTTGGTTCTCATCCCGTGTCGGTCGATGGCGTGCGTGAGGCGGAAGCGGACCCGGGGGACGCGGGCTCGGGGGCGGAACTTGGCACCAAGGCGAGGGCGGCGGAGGGCGGCGCTGGCGGGGGTCGACGGAGGCGGCCGGGGCACGGGTCGACCGGCGCAGCACAGAGCGGCGGCGGACGCTGGTTGGTGGCCGGGCGGCGCGAGGACGCGGGGCGAGCAGGCGAGGTGGGGTCGAGCTCGCCGGCGGCGCGACGGACGGTGCTTGGCGGCCGGCGGCTGCGGGACTCGGGCGCGGAGCGGGACGAGCCGGGCCAGGGGCGGGGTGGAGCAGGCGGGGTCGGCGGAGGCGGGGAGCAGGCGCTAGCGGCGGGCCTGGCGGGCTGCTGCAGAAGGGCGGCGGCGAGCTCAGAGAGAGGCGCCGGCGACGGGAGATGCGGCCTCCGCGGCGGCGGCGAGGCGGGAGGAGGGCGTCGGGGAGCCTGGGGACCGGGGGTGAGCGGGCCGGCGCGGTGGAGCGTGACCGGCGGAGGGGAGGCGGCCCGGAGCGGTCGTCGCGGGCGAGCTAGGGGGATGCGGCCGCGGCGGCGCCGCGCCAGAGAGAGAGAGGGAGAGCGGCTGCGCGTGGTGTCGGCTTGCCGGCGGCGGGGGAGAAGGGGGAAGGGCGGCGGAGCGGTGGCCGGTAGGAGCGGCGGGGTAGGTGGGAGGCAGGAGCGTCGGTGGTGGGAGAGAAAGAGAAGGGAGAGAGAGGAGGGGGGCACGCGGGGCCAGGGTGGGACCGGGTGCGGGGTCCACGCGGGTGGGCCGCGGCGGACCGCGTGGGGCGCGCAGGTGGGGCCCGGTTGAGAGGCTGAGTGGGGGTTGGTGGCTGGGTGCTGGCAGGTGGGCCAGGCGGTGGGGGGGTCCCACGGGTTAGAGAGAGGGGCAGGGAGGGACTAGGTGAGAAAAGAGAGGGGGAAAAAGGGGGGATCGCTTAGGTGGCAGGTGGGTAGGTTTTGGGTGAGAGGGGGAGGTGGCACGATTTGGTTGGAGGGTAGATTAGGATTGGGTGGAGATAGGATTTATGGGGGGCTGTTTTAGTTTTGTGTTTGTTTGGTTCTCTTTAATTTAAAACAAGACCATTTACAAACAGTTTTTAGACAAACAAAAATGTCGGATGCGATCGGGGTTTTGGGTTTGAAAATAAGAGGGTTATTAGTACAAATCAAAACTAGGCTTTTCAAAATAATGCAGACAACCATGCATGATGATGACGATGCGATGCACAAAAATCAACGTGATTTTCTAGTAGTGGTTTTGCGGGATGCCACAGCTCTCCCATGTTGTAAGGCGTCCTCAACTAGATCCTCCGCATTTGGATCCAGCTCTATCTTCGGTAGTTTGAAATTAACCATGAGCCTCTTCCACAGTAAATCTTTGGCGTGGTTAGGGACAAATAAACATGTTCCCTCTTCATCCGCTTTAGCAGGCCTATTCCAATTTCTAATGGTGATCGGGATTAAGTCCCTAACGATTACTCCGCATTGTGCCACAAATTTGGTTGCGACAACTTCGGGAGCTGTCGGTCTGCCGTCTTCAGCGACATCTTCGATCCTAAACCTCTCATGGTCTTGCAACTTTTTGGTTGGGCCTCGTCTGCTCTTTTCAGTAGATTCCTTCGATCCGGAGGGCTAAAAGAATAAAGATCGTTGTTACTATTTCTATATAGATAGCAGATGATTAATTAATGAATTGATTTATATTACCTGCACCTCGCCGGAGCGGTCGTCTTCTCGATTACACAAGGCATCGCCTTCTCCCTCGCGGAAGGCAACACCTTCAACCTCAAACAAGTTGTCTACTCCGGTAAAAAGAGGATCACCCTCACCGGAGTTGTTCAGAAACGTTGATACGTCTAAATTATCTTCCCCACGGATCACACCTTGGATCAACTCTTCCTTTTCTTCGTCTCTGACGTGTGGGTCCATATTTTCTGCATAGGTGGAAAAACGAATAAGTCAAAGCGGCTAAAGGAGAAAGTTAAGGAGAAACCCTAAAATATACATACACAATAATAAAAATGAAGAGAAACCCTAAACCTAGCTACAAAAAGGAAACCATGTAGTAGATAGGTAACTCTAGCTAAAATCAACTAAAATCAATATTCCGGAGTTCCGAGGGGTGTAACCTAGTTCGGAGAAACCTCCGATGCATATGAGAGGGGAACATGAGTATAAGGCTACAAAAGGGAAACTATCCAGCAGATAGGTAACACTAGATACTAACAAAATACCATATTGGAATCGATTTAAGAGGGTTCAGAATGCCCTGGCGAAGGCACATCGTCGAACCCACATGCACCTAAGGGGTATTAATGATTCCTTATCTAACCACAGTGACTGACAATGTGAATCGGGTCTGGGGCTACCCACATTGACTGACCAGTGGGGTCGAAGACCAATAATACCAAACTAATTAATAAACCTAATAATACCTAACTAATAATAAACCTAATAATCGAAACACCGAAAAGAAAGGGAAACAATCAACACATGGCATCGATGCAATGCTCAAGCAAGTATGATGATATGACAAGTTAATTTGCATTGGAATGTAACCCTAAGACATGCTCGACGATTTAATCGGGGTTCCGACGGGTGAAAACCCTAACTCGGGGAAACTCCGGAACATATGAGAGGGGTGCATTTGTTCTTCTAATTATACTTGTCATTTAAATTGTTGAACAATGCATGATTATAGGTTAAATAGATAGGTTTCATTTTTCTGAACAATTTGATATATTATTTGTATTTTTCTGACTTATAAATAAAAAGATATTGAATTTACAAGTTTATATCAATTTCTGGAATTATTAAATCATTTAAAATTGAATTACTGTGTCAATATGACATCAGCAAAGGGTTGGGTTTTTTACCAAGACAGAACCTAGCCACTGTCAGTGAGTGCTGGGCCCTAGGCCACATCAGCAAGCCACCGTGGGCCACGTCAGCGGGCCGTACCTGACGCGCGGCGGTGGGGGAAACGGCGCGGCGGTGGAGGAAACGGCGCGGCGACGATGCACCACCACCAGCAGCAGAGGGAGGGGAAGGACAGAGAGGGGCAGGGAGGGGCGGCGGCGTACCTGACGCGCGGCGGTGGGGGAAGGGCGCGGTCGTCGACGGGAAGCAGAGAAGCGGGCGGCCGGCGGTCGTCGGGGGAAGGAGACGCGCGGGCGGCGCGGTCGTCGGCGCGCGGGAAGAGACGCGGGTGGCGGCCGGAGGCGGAGGCGTTGACGACGGAGCCGCTACGGGGAGCGCGCGACGGTGGCGGGGGCAGCCTGGCGGCGTCGTCGTCGGCGATCGCGGGCAGAGGCAGAGTGGGGAAGGGAAGAAGAAGAGGAGGCACGCGCTGTTATAACTAAAGGGCCTTTAGTCCCGGTTCGTGGCTCCAACCGGGACTAAAGGTGCATACGTCCCGGTTGGAGCCACCAACCGGGACCTATACTCCAAAATTTTCAGCAGATAAAGGGTTGGCGCGCAGTGGGTCTTTAGTCCCGGTTGGTGGCTCCAACCGGGACATATTCCCCTGTTTTCAAAAAAATTCAGGTATTTTCTCTCTGTTCCCGCCTTATTTTTTATTTTGGGGTTTAAATTTGTATTGTTTTTTAAATGATAATTAATTTGGAATTTAGAAAAACTTTAAACATAAAAAGTGTTTGGATTTGAATAAATAATTCAAAACCATTTTCTGTTTTAAAAAATAATTAATGTAACCATTTAAAATATGAACCATTTACAATTAAAAATGAATTAACTTTTATTTTTTTAATATCAATTTGGAATTTAGAAAAACTTTAAACATAAGAAGTGTATGGATTTGAATAAATAATTCAAAAACATATTCTATTTTTAAAAAATAATTAATGTAACCTTTTAAAATGAATTAACTTATATTTTTGAATATTAATTTGGAATTTTGAAAAATTTTAAACATAAAAAGTGTTTGGATTTAAATAAATAATTCAAAAACATTTTCTGTTTTAAAAAATAATTAATGTAACCATTTAAAATATGAACCATTTACAATTAAAAATGAATTAACTTTTATTTTTTTAATATCAATTTGGAACCGATTCGGCAGACATTTGTCCTTTTTACCCGGGATGGACGAAAAGGTTTGAGATGTACCGGTTGGGATATAGTCTATGTAAGGTGGTCCAGTATTTTAGGAAAATAGGACGGTAGCATTCTGAAATGGCATTTTGGTGGTTACTTCACAAAACGACCCGTTTTTTGCGCTCGGAAAATGGAAAAGGGATTTTCCGTGCGACAAAAAGGAAAACTTCCTCCTGCAACATTGTTCTACATACCAATGTCCACACACATGCATAATATGGGCACAACATCACAAACTATGCCGTGATTCAGCACATAACATCGGTCATTTGGACCGAAAGCCATGAAACCTCGAACATGATAGGTCATTTTGTGAAGGTTTTTTCGAAACATGATCAATATACCAAGTCTGGTATTTTTCCTTTCAACTATGTAACATAATATGACACCACGCGAAGGATTTTCATTGTTCGGATTTTTTTTGAATTTGTTATGCCCGTTTTGAATTATCTGAATTTCTAACTATGGTCGAACCGGTGTGCATGAAGATAGGGGACGGGCATCGTTAGAACTTGCATTGGATCTCTGAAGAAACCACATATTGCGAGTCTAAAAATGATTTTTTCAAAAAATCACGGGCGATAGATCATGTACCTGTAGTACAAACCGGACCCACTTCCTGCCGATTCGGCAGACCTTTGTCCTTTTTACCCGGGATGGACGAAAAGGTTTGAGATGTACCGGTTGGGATATAGTCCATGTAAGGTGGTCTAGTATTTTAGGAAAATAGGACGGTAGCATTCTGAAACGGCATTTTGGTGGTTACTTCACAAAACGACCCGTTTTTTGCGCTCGGAAAATGGAAAAGGGATTTTCCGTGCGACAAAAAGGAAAACTTCCTCCTGCAACATTGTTCTACATACCAATGTACACACACATGCATAATATGGGCACAACATCACAAACTATGCCGTGATTCAGCACATAACATCGGTCCTTTCGACCGAAAGCCATGAAACCTCGAACATGATAGGTTATTTTGTGAAGGTTTTTTCGAAACATGATCAATATACCAAGTCTGGTATTTTTCCTTTCAACTATGTAACATAATATGACACCACGCGAAGGATTTTCATTGTTCGGATTTTTTTTGAATTTATTATGCCCGTTTTGAATTATCTGAATTTCTAACTATGGTCGAACCGGTGTGCATGAAGATAGGGGACGGGCATCGTTAGAACTTGCATTGGATCTCTGAAGAAACCACATATTGCGAGTCTAAAAATGATTTTTTCAAAAAATCACGGGCGATAGATCATGTACCTGTAGTACAAACCGGACCCACTTTCTGCCGATTCGGCAGACATTTGTCCTTTTTACCCGGGATGGACGAAAAGGTTTGAGATGTACCGGTTGGGATATAGTCCATGTAAGGTGGTCTAGTATTTTAGGAAAATAGGACGGTAGCATTCTGAAACGGCATTTTGGTGGTTACTTCACAAAACGACCCGTTTTTTGCACTCGGAAAATGGAAAAGGGATTTTCCGTGCGACAAAAAGGAAAACTTCCTCCTGCAACATTGTTCTACATACCAATGTCCACACACATGCATAATATGGGCACAACATCACAAACTATGCCGTGATTCAGCATATAACATCGGTCATTTGGACCGAAAGCCATGAAACCTCGAACATGATAGGTCATTTTGTGATGGTTTTTTCAAAACATGATCATTGTTCGGCACACATTTAGTCCCGGATGTAGTCACAAACCGGGACTAAAGGGATTGCGGCAGAGTGGGCCAAACAACACTAATAATATGGGTGAGTGTCGACATTATGTCGTGCGGCTTGTACCTTGTCCCGGATGGTGTCACCAACCGGGACTAAAGATGAACCTTTAGTCCCGGTTGGAGACACCAACCGGGACTAAAGATGAGTCAGCACTAATAATAGGGGTGAGTGTCGACATTATGTCGTGAGTGTCGACATTATGCCGAGCTGCTTGTACTATAAATATGCATCCTTGTGAGTCCAGTCCTCCAGCCAGTTTGAGGCATCTCCAAGATGGTTTTAGAGAGCAGGGACACCACTACGGCCAGTTTCAGGGAGATGCCGACGGAGCCCAGTCCTCCGGCATCTCCGAGAAACTGGTCATAGAGGCACTTCCTAATATGTGAAATTAGTTAGCTCCGAGGCGTATTGATCTAGTTAGTGAAGTTACAAGCTGCAAGATGGTTTTCGAGAGCAGGGACACCACTGCGGCCAGTTTCAGGGAGATGCCGACGGAGCCCAGTCCTCCGGCATCTCCGAGAAACTGGTCATAGAGGCACTCCCTAATATGTGAAATTAGTTAGCTCCGAGGCGTATTGATCTAGTTAGTGAAGTTACAAGCTACAAGATGGTTTTCGAGAGCAGGGACACCACTGCGACCAGTTTCAGGGAGATGCCGACGGAGCCCAGTCCTCCGGCATCTCCGAGAAACTGGTCATAGAGGCACTCCCTAATATGTGAAATTAGTTAGCTCCGAGGCGTATTGATCTAGTTAGTGAAGTTACAAGCTGCAAGATGGTTTTCGAGAGCAGGGCCACCACTACGACCAGTTTCAGGGAGATGCCGACGGAGCCCAGTCCTCCGGCATCTCCAAGAAACTGGTCATAGAGGCACTCCCGGTCCAGCCACAAAATGGGACTAACACTCAAGACATTTATTAATATTAAAAACTGAGACTACAAAACCGGGACTAAAGGCCACAAACCGCGAAAGATATCCTTCGGTCAAGCCACAAACCGCGAAAGACATGAACTAGAGTTACATAATATGAGCATGAACTTCTTGGCATATGTCATTCCTTATGACCGCTTCAGACGTAACCATGGAGCATCTTCTTTACTTAACAGAATGCTTGGGTCAGTTTTCACTGTGAAGGGCGGAATTTCATCAAACTTATTATAATCTTCTGACATGTCTGTCTTGTCCTCGATTCCCACGATGTTTCTTTTCCCTGAAAGAACTATGTGACGCTTTGGCTCATCATATGATGTATTCGTTTGCATTTTTTTCTTTTTTTCGGTCTGGAGGACATGTCCTTCACATAGAAAACCTGAGACACATCATTGGCTAGGACGAATGGTTCATCTCTATAACCAAGATTGTTGAGATCCACTGTTGTCATTCCGTACAACTGGTCTATCTTTACCCCTTCCCCATTCAGGTTGACCCATTTGCAGCGAAACAAAGGGACCTTAAAAGAGACTCCATATGTGTCCTTTTGTCCATTCTCGTCTATTGCATCAAAGCGGACACCACTATTTTGGTTGGTGCTCTTTTTATCTTGGGCGATCGTGTAGAATGTATTCCCATTTATTTCGTACCCTTGGAAATTCAATACAGTAGAAGATGGTGACGCGGCCAACAAGTATAGCTGATCTCCAACAGTGGTGTCATTCAAGAGATGTGTCCGCATCCAACCACCGAAAGACTTCATGTGTTCATCTGTAATCCATGATTCAGGCTTCCCCGGGTTTTTGGAGCGTACAATATTCTTGTGTTCCTCGATATACGGAGCTGCCAAGGTGGAATTATGTAGAACTGTGTAGTGTGCTTTAGTGAAAGAATCCCCGTCCCTACATATCATTGCTTTCTTTCCCAGCGTGCCTTTTCCACTTAGTCTTCCCTCATGCCGCGAGTCAGAAACACCAATCGGCTTAAGGTCAGGAATAAAGTCAACACAAAACTCAATGACCTCCTCTGTTCCATATCCCTTGGAGATGCTTCCTTCTGGTCTAGCACGGTTATGAACATATTTCTTTAAGACTCCCATGAACCTCTCAAAGGGGAACATATTGTGCAGAAATACCGGACCGAGAATGGCAATCTCTTCCACTAGATGAACCAGGAGATGCGTCATAATATTGAAAAAGGATGGTGGGAACACCAATTCAAAACTAACAAGACATTGTACCACATCCTTCTGTAACCTTGGCAGAATATCTGGATTGATTACCTTCTGAGATATTGCATTGAGGAATGCACACAGCTTCACAATGGGTACTCGAACATTTTCCGGTAGAAGCCCCCTCAATGCAATCGGAAGCAACTGCGTCATAATCACGTGACAGTCATGAGACTTCAGGTTTTGGAACTTTTTCTCTGCCATATTTATTATCCCCTTTATATTAGATGAGAAGCCCGACGGCACCTTGATACTGTAAAGGACTTCAAAAAAGATTTCCTTCTCTGCTTTGGTAAGAGCATAGCTGGCACGACTTAAGTGACGCCCTTTATCCGTCTTGTTATCTGTATGCATGTTCTTTGGGTCTTTCATAATTTGTTGGTCCTCCCGTGCTTCAGGTGTATCTTTTGTCTTCCCATACACGCCTAGGAATCCTAGCAGGTTCACGCAGAGATTCTTCGTCACGTGCATCACGTCGATTGAAGAGCGGACACGCAGGACTTTCCAATATGGCAGCTCCCAAAATATAGATTTCTTCTTCCACATGGGTGCGTGTCCTGTAGCGACGTCGTTCGGAACTGATTGACCGCCGGGACCCTTTCCAAAGATTACTTCTATGTCCTTGACCATACCAAATACATCATCACCAGCAGGGAGTTCAGGCTTCTTCCGGTGATCTGCCTCACCTTTGAAATGCTTGCCTTTCTTTCTTACGGGATGATTGGTCGGAAGAAATCGTCGATTCGCCAGGTACACAACCTTCTTGCATTTATGCAAATATGTACCTTCGGTCTTATCTAAACAGTGGGTGCATGCCTTATATCCTTTGTTTGTCTGTCCTGAAAGGTTACTAAGAGCAGGCCAATCATTGATGGTTACGAATAACAACCCTCGTAGATTAAATGGCTCCTGTTTGTTCTCATCCCACGCACGTACACCTGGTTTGCCCCACAACTGTAAGAGTTCTTCAACTAATGGCCTAAGGTACACATCAATGTCGTTGCCCGGTTGCTTCGGGCCTTGGATGAGCACTGGCATCATAATGAACTTACGCTTCATGCACAACCAAGGAGGCAGGTTGTAGATACATAGAGTCACGGGCCAGGTGCTGTGACTGCAGCTCTGCTCCCCAAAAGGATTCATGCCATCCGTACTTAGACCAAACCATAAGTTCCTTGCGTCACCTGCAAAGTCTGGGAAGTCTCTCTCGATTTTTCTCCACTGTGACCCATCAGCAGGGTGTCTCAACTCCCCATCTTTCTTACGGTCTTCTTTGTGCCATCGCAACAACCTGGCATGCTCTTTGTTTTTGAACATGCGTTTCAACCTTGGTATTATAGGAGCATACCACATAACCTTAGCAGGAACCCTCTTCCGGAGGGGCTCTCCCTCAACATCACCAGGGTCATCTCGTCTGATCTTATACCGCAACGCGTTGCATACCGGGCATTTATCTAAATTCTCATACTCCTTACCGCGGTAGAGGATGCAGTCATTAATGCATGCATGTATCTTTTGCACATCTAATCCCAGAGGACAGAGAGTCTTCTTTGCTTCGTAGGTACTCTCGGGAAGTTCGTTATGTTTTGGAAACTTCGGCTTCATTATTTTCAGCATCTTTTCAAATGAGGAGTCAGTTAGACCACACTCTGCCTTCCATCGCAACAATTCCAGTGTGGTACCGAGCTTTGTGCTGCCATCTTCACAATTTGGGTACAACAATTTCTTGTGATCTTCTAACATGCCCTCTAACTTCAACTTCTCATTTTCTGTTTCACAGTCTCGCTTTGCATCAGAAATGACCCTACCAAGTTCATCAGCCGGCTCATCTGATGCCTGTTCTTCACCTTTTTCCTCTCCATTGTCTTCCATTGCAGTATCACCGTATTCAGGAAACATATGATGATAGTTGTTATCATCATCTTCTTCTTCACCATCTTCCATCATAACCCCTCTTTCCCCGTGCTTGGTCCAGCAATTATAGTTGGGCATGAAACCTTTCATAATCAGGTGGCCGCGAATGATTTTCGAGGAAGAGTACTCCTTGTTGTTCCGACATTGAACACATGGACAACGTATAAATCCATTCTCTTTGTTTGCCGTAGCCACATCGATAAATTTATCCACGCCTTTGATATACCCGGCTACCCGCCGGTCACCGTACATCCATTCCCGACCGTTCATCTGCATCATATAAGTAAGTTTATCAAAAAACAGGACATCATAAATAGTGAATAACCAATTCACACCGACACATGAATTGTATCAATGACCTAGAAAAGATAAGATTGCTAACCTCGATCGAGGGAAATAAAGAGGAGAAAGCTCAAGTGCGTCTCGGACACCTTCTATATTTTTGTTCTATGAGAAATTCAACGGGATTATTCACTCAAACATTTCAACAAACACCTTCAATGCATGCATGAGAAAAAACTAGCACACCCCCTCACACCTTCCACCATTCGAAAAAACAGAGTGGAGACAGAGGGGGCTGGGGCGTTGCATTTATAGAAGGCAGGGGTCTTTAGTCCCGGTTGGAGCCAGCAACCGGGACTAAAGGTGCGTGCCACGCCACGTGGCTGTGGCTAAACCTTTAGTCCCGGTTGGTGGCTCCAACCGGGACGCATGCCCCCTTACCAACCGGGACCCATGCCCCCTAGCCCCGTGCCCGCTCCAACCGGGACGCGTGCCAGCATTAGTCCCGGTTGTGTCGCAACCGGGACTAATGCTCCCAGGGGTGGCGAACGGATGGCCCTTTTTCCTCTAGTGTGGCCTCGATGCGGCCAGATCCAGCGAGTGAGATCTCGCCGGCCGCAGAGGTTCCTGGATTGATCCCTCTTAGCCTCATAGCCCATCTGCGACTCCATTCCCCATAGCCAGCTTGATGCCATGGCCTCCTCTATCCTCTCTCGTAGAGCAGCAACAGCGGAAGCGGAACCTGAGATCTCTCTCAACTCACGTGGACGTCCCTCTCTCTGTCCTTTTGCTCTGCATCTTTTTTGGCAGTGAGTGGCTAAGGTAAAGAGGTGTAATCAACAAGATTTATCAGCCTCGTGCATTCACCTTTTATTTATTTATTTTTCTACATATGTTCTGACTTTGTAAGCGTTCTACGGAAGCGTTCTACGTAGAATAAGTGCAGCGAGCGTAATACTTGGTGACTTCAGTGCTTCTTTGATCTGAAAATATACAACTATATGAAACTAAATATAATTGTAACAAACATATACTCCCTCGGTCCTAAATTCAAATTTTAATAAATCCAAGACATCTATTTTAGGACGGAGGGAGTATATCTTTTCATCAATCAAGAAAAGATGCAAAATCAAGAGTTGCAGTAGAAAAGTAATGGTTTCTTTCCTGTTCCAGTCGGTTATACTGTCATCTTTGATTGTTTCAAATTAGAATCTTTAGCATCTTTCACATGTAAAATATTTGAACTCTCCCTAAATAGATAAAATCTTTCACAAAATTAGTACTTGATTATTTAGAAATTTGAGGCCCCCTAAATAAGATACAATCTTTTACAAAAGGAAGTGATTTGACCGATTCATTTCTCATTCCAGGGAAGGTCTCCTCCCTAGCTGAAATCATATGTCGTGTCAATCCGGGTTTACAAAATAAAAAAATGTATGTGTCCCTATTAAGCTCTGCCAAACGAATACGTTTGTCCTTTTACGTAAAATCCCTATGACTGTTAGAGGATACTATAGTTTGGAGTATGCTTTATCTAAAAATCGACAAATCATCTGAGTATAAGTAGTGGAAATAATTTGAATAGGTTCGTCCAAGATAAGAAAACGTTCAACTCGATCGAGACAGGTGTCATGAGGCAAGACAAAAGTTTTTTCAAGCGAAGTAGATTGATCTTTCCGGTTCAACGCACGGACACTTCTGCTAGTAATAATAATATAAAGGAATGAGTGTTTCTTGTAGTACCTACACTTTTTTGGATGACTTTAACCTTTGACCAAAAAATAAATTATCCACCAATGCCACCGGTAAGTGAAAAAAAAAAACACCTATTAGTGAAAAAAAAACACCTATTACTCCTATACCACCGGTAAGTCAAAAGAAAACTCTTCGTTTCTTTTTTTTCTGAAAAGAAAGAAGAAACTAGCATGTAGGCGACGGTACCAAATCCAGAGCGAAGGAACCGATTTCAAATTAAGGAACCGATTTATCCAGCTCACTTCCTTTCCCCTCGTGATTTCCAAATACTAAAACACAACGTGTCTACCTACGTGTGTTAGCAACTCACCGCTCCATGCATGCATGTATGTAAAAAACAATCGCTGTTGTTTCTCCTAGCAACGATGTGGGCAATATAATCAAATCAAGGAGCATCGACAGTGGATCAAGGTTCTTCTCCTCGTTGGCAAAAAATATCCCTCCAAATCCCATCTAATTCATACCGGAGGTACATGCTCGGGGCGGCGGGGAAGGTGGGGGCAGTATGGCAACACACGTATGGCCCGGTAGCAGCGATTTAGTACATGTATATGGGAAGGCTAGGAGGGCTACAAACTTTCTTATGATTTTCGGGGTGGATTCGTGACGAATTTGGGAGGTAGTACATGGCTCCTTGGCGGTGACCGAGGCATCGACCAACTCTATATTTAAGAAAGCCGTCATAGCTTAATTTTATATTTTGGTTGTTTGTTTGTATATTTTTACTCCTAACGCAACTGGAGCGGCCATGGGATAGCAATGGTGATCTAAAAGTCATTAAGAGGCTGTTCGAGATCGATCTCCCGCATATTTTTAGGTCTCTTTGGCCATAATGAATATGTGTTTACTCAGAGAAAAGATATATAAATTAACGAATATGTGTTTACTTAGAGAAAAGGTATATAAGCATATTGTTTTCTTTCCGCTACAACGTGCGGGCATTTTGCTAGTACCTAATGATAAAGAAAGAGTGTTTCTTGTAGTACCTATACTTTTTTGGACGACTTTACCCTTTGATCAAAAAATAAATTATCCACCAATGCCACCGATAAATGAAAAAGAAAAAAAAACACCTACACTTTTTTGAACGAGTTTACCCTTTGACCAAAAAATAAATTACTCACCAAAGGCATACTAATAAACGAGAAGTGTTTCTTATAGTACCTACGTTTTTTTGAATGACTTTATTCTTTAATCAAAAAATAAATTACCCACCAATGTCACGGGTAAGTGAAAAAGAAAAAAACACAGCTACACTTTTTAGATGATTTTAGCTTTTGACAAAAAATAAATTACCTATCAAAGCCATACTAATAAACGACGACATGGGCAAAGGCGATGGGAAAATATATGTACCCTTTCAGCGAGGCTGTGGCTGAAGTCTTGACATGATCACCTCTCATCACCCGAACGATTTTAGTGATAAGCAAGATGAACACGAGCAGTACGTACCTCGCTGGGCGTTCTCTTCTTGGAGTGCGACATCCTGGACCTGCCTTCGGTCATCTCTTTGCTAAATTTTCATGTCTACGGTACTACATATCAAGCCTATTCACCTGAAACAGTTGTAATCTACATGTTTTACAACATCCGATGAAAATCTGTGTAAACAAAGAATATAAAACGTGCATCTCTTCGGTTTAATCATGAATCAACCATTGCATGAATGGCTGCTTATAGGCATGGAGGGTTAGCTGGTTAGGATGTCGCAAATGACTTTTACCTTATTCGATCGATTCCATTGCTTATCTTTTTTGGACGACTTTATTCTTTGACTAAAAAATAAATTATCGACCAATGTCATCTGTAAGTGAAAAAAAACACTTTTTGGCATGTTGACTTCTAGGAGTTGGTTCTTCTCGGGGAATTCCACCGTTCGTTTTCTACAGATAGAATTCATTCGCTTTCTTATGTTCGTCCTATGACCAGCCCCGCCAATGTTTTCGTTCCCAGTGACGCATGGCTGACGGGACTGCACCTATAAGTAAAATATTGGGCCACTGGACCTGGCTGCAGACCATGGCCGGAATCGACGACGCCGCCGTGGCCGGGGGCTCGGACGCCCAGTGCTAGCCCGAGTTGACACCTTACCTCCAGCGGACAAACACGATGGCGCGTCCTCTGGTCTGACATGTACCATCCCTACCAAAAATCATATGTTGTGTCAATCCGGGTTTACAAATTAAAAAAATGCATGCGCCCCTATTAAGCTCTGCCAAATGCCTCTCGTTTTACATGAAATCCCTATTATAACTGTTAGAGGATACTATATTTTGGAGTATGTTTTATCTAAAAATCGATAAATCATCTGAGCATAGGTAGTGAAAATAATTTCTAAGTTGTAGCATAACACTGTGAATAGGTTCATCCAAGATAAAAAGAACATTCAACTCGATAGACAGGTGTCATGAGGCAAGACAAAGATTTTATCATGCGAATTAGATTGGTCTTCCCGGTACAACGTACGGCCGCTTCTGCTAGTCAAAAATAAAGACACGATATTATTGGAGATGCATGGTTGGCTGCTGCCCACGTGCCCCTAGCTACAATCTCCGTATAGTACTATTGTACTACGGTACTTAATGGTAGCACCTAACTATAATGCTAGCACCCAACTATTGTACTTCTACCGATCATCAAATTTCCCGTTAATAAAAACACAATACCAAATGCATCGTATCCTAGTGTTTTGAAAGACATGCCTTTCCCTAAAATAATCTCATATGAATCTTGTCCCTCAAAAGTTGAGGGACCGGGAGCATCTCCATCCAGCCTCCCAAGAGGTCCTCCATAAGCCTTTTTATGCGTGCATAAAAAAAAGCAAGCATTTTTATGCGAATGCAAGCCTCGGATAAAATGATCTCCACTCGGTCCTCTTTATAGCCCCAAACTGGTTATGGGGGCACCGACGCAAGAAATCCCGTCCAGCCGTGTCTCCAATTTAGTTTTGACGCTGACGCGCCGGTCTGTTTCACCTGGCGCCCCAGGCCAAACCCAACGCGCGGGAAGGCTAGTGGCGCGCCGGATGAAGTGAAATAAGTGTGCAGGCTAGCCCTATAGGCGAGACACCCACGACATTCCCTCCAAAATATTTATTTTCCTCCATTTTGTTCTCCATATCACCCTGTCCCCTCCCCCCCCCATCTAGCCTCCCAGTCCCACCATTTTCCCCCTCCAACCAGCCGAGCCCACGCCATCCTATCCAAGAACAGACCTCCACCGACGTCCACAACTCCCTCGACGACAGCGACTAGCATCAGCGCCCCCTCCCTCCTCCCCCATTAGGCCATCCACCGGGCGCCGTATGGGAGGGGACAAGTCGAGATGCTCTAACTCTACTGATGTAAGACTACTCATGTTATAGTACATTATGTATGACTTTGTTGATGTTTTGGCTAAGTTGTACGGGAATCATGCACATTTAAAAACATATGTATTGAGCTACAGTTTGTGCGTAATGTTGTAAATCAGTTAGCTACTTATATTATTCATTTGATAAACTTTTATCGCTTAAATACTAGTGCAACTGTTTTTGCAAGTGTGCCCACCCTAGTCCATCCCGCGGTTCCCTCTGGATTTCAGCTTTCTTTGCTCCACTCCACCCGATCGTCGAGCTCGGTGGCACACGCAGCATGAATTGCACGGAATCTTCGTAGATGCATGACCACGGTTCAAGAGGAGAGACAAAACCCATGATCTCTACCACCTGCCTTGTTTCTTGCAGCTAGCCGTCAGCTTGCGATGATCTGATCACTGATCACTGACCGTCGCGTTCACACCTCCGGCCAGGCTCTTACCCTTCTGTCAACCTCCTCCGCCGGCCATGCCGTGCCGGTGCGTCACGCCGCATGCCACCCGTCGGTGATCTAATTTATACAGACGCCACGGACATGTCAATTAGTTTAAGCGACTAACATAATTCTTGTGACTGGACACTACGGATGTGTCCGTGTAATTCATGCCCCACCCCCCTACCCCGTGCTTCTCCTCTTCATTTCCAAGTTCTCCAAGTCTTTGTTTTGGTGAAAATCACTCGTATAAAAAATGGTAGGTCCTTTTGTACGAAGGTTTCTAAAGATCAAAAATAAGCAAAACAGAGTTTTTCTGTCATACAGAGTTATAACACAAAATAAGAGGACCTTTCATAAAATTCCCAAAATAAATGTAAAACATGAATACAAAAGTATAAATGCTGCAAATATGTTGCAATAAACTAAAAGGATTATGTATTCATTTTACATGCATCACACGCGAATAAAAGGATCTTTATTGGATGAGAATGCAATAACTCTCTAGCTACGTACATATTTAATTATATACATGATTATGAGTGCAATACAATTCATCTAACAACTAATTAGTAGAGTATAAAGTAATCACGAAAACATATGGGCATAGGTATTGCACGGTTATCTTTATGTCATTTTTATTATATTTATCATATTCGATTAAATGGGTTGTGTTGTTACGAGAAAGTTCTCAAATTAGATGAATAGACAAATATAAATAGTATTAACTAGGATGAATAGAAAAATTCTGAAACTGGACGGTGGATGTTAGAGTTGTAAAGTCAACAATAATGTATCTTCATTTTTAGTGGCACTATTATGTGAATAATTATGTAGGTCTAATATAAAGTATATATTAATATATATTTAAGACCTTATGTTCATGGATGAGTTATACTAAATTATAAAACTTTAGTACAAATAGGCGAGAAGCATTGTTACTAAAAATGAAAAGCATTCTTTATATGGTTACACATGTTTGATATGTTAAACAAGTATCAAACACATCAAATATGGTAATTAGACACGGTTATTAAAGTTGCATGAAACAAAACATGAGCAGTTGATAGACCTAGTGGTTTCCTAGTGCACACCAAACAAATATGATTACCTAACGATTTGAATTAGTGGAGTTTCATCGATGCACCCCTGTTAAATTTAACTATAATTCATACTTTAGTACTTTGTTAATTGATCGATAATAATTTGGTTTTAAAATATAATGTGGTTGAACACTTACGGGAACAGATAACGTACCGCACCACTAAAATGACTTTGAGGGGGTGTACAGGAGCACAAAAATCTTAAGTTTAGGACCTTACGTGTGTGGATATCATGCAAATACATTGGACATGTGTTTTGTGCATACTTAACATATAATTTATATTGATCCAAAAGTGGCAATTTTATGAATTCAAATAAATATTGATCATCTATTAATGAACATGTGTTTGTAATTATGCATATATGTGAACGTTATTTGAACATATTTAGGGATTATTACTTTTATCCCCTTCATACTAATTATTGAATTAAAAGGCAATGGTTTGTCACAAGTATGTTTAATTATCAAACAAGGGTAGAATGTGATTGCAGAAATAAATTTGTGTTATATTCGCGTGTGAAGGGCGACATGTTGCAAACAAGAAAACTTAACTTGCTTATATAAAAAATCAAAATCATGATTAAAGAAAACAGAAAACAGATATCAATACGTGTACATATTTATGACTGCAATGACATTGCATGCATAACATCATAAGCAAACGAAAAGGTTGACTTCATCAAGATTATTTATAAATTCAAAATTTTAATATGTTGACCTTTCAGTCCATGAATTGCACTTACAACATGTCCTTGTTATCGGCTTTGTCTTGATGAATGATGATAGGTTTCAAAATTAACCCGTGATGGTATATATTTTGACGGCATTTTTCCTTCATAGTTACCTCATGACGATTTATGAAGTTGATATTGTATCGGTACTAAAGTTGCCACAAGCAAACTTGTTCAATAGCATGTTACTGCTTCGTAACAAAAGTGCCTGAAATAAAGTCTGTTAAAACATATCCATGTGGGGATCTTGTTTTGAAGTCGGGAAGCCAACAATGAAAAAGGTTTGCAAATTGGACGGATAACTTATACTGTGAAATTTCTTTTTGTACGTGCAAAATCATCTTTCTATTCCATCTTGCCATCATGGTTCTTTCTAGATTTGTTTGGTAGCACCGTGTTTTTAAAACTAGAGTACTGCGAAACCACAATATTGCAACGCCGGGCAGGAAAATGTTTCTGTTTTTTGAAACCAGAGTTTTTCTCAAAAAAGAGGTCGGGACACAAAGTTTCTAATACAACAAAAAACTGTAGTTTTGGAGGATACTTCAGTCTTCAAAAACCGTAGAATTCATTGCATTCAAACACATCAATATATTTAATACCAAAGTATATTTATAAAAACCATGCTATTCTTAGGATAATTAAAAATATTTGATGCCAAACGAGACCTTCATCTTTCTTTGCCCCACTCCACCAATCGTCGACCTCGGTCGCACACGCAGCATGCATTGCAGGGAATCTTAGTAGATGCACGACGATTCAAGAGATGAGACGGAATCCGTGATCTACCACCTGCCTTGTTTCTTGCAGCTAGCCGTCAGCTTGCTATGTGTTAACAGCACAGATTGATTGCGAGTGGAAACAAGAGATCTATTGTTTGCTAGCGATGAATATGCTCAAGATTCGAATTCAGCACGTTTGTGAGTAGCAGAACCAGCATACTGAACAGGCATATCTGCACCAATCTCTTCATGAACACTAGTAATGGTGAAAGCTGTTTCAAGATCAGAAGGCAGTTGAATTGCAACTAATATGCGCACTTCCGGCTTAAGCCCAGCAATGAAACGTGTCACATAATGCAGATTATCTTGCCTGTCTTCATAAGATGCTAATTGATCAATCAACTCAGCAAATTCGTGAATATAATCTGCTACTGATCCTGTCTGGACCAACTTGTACAAACGTCTGATCAACGATTGGTGCTGATTTCGGCCAAATCGTGAAATCACTTCCTGAGAGAATTCTGACCAAGTGTATTTGCGGATAGATGATTTGATGGACGACAACCATCTGGCTGCTGGACCAGTAAACTGCAGAGATGCTAACCTGACCCAGAGAGAAGGTGCTGTACCATACATGTCAAAATAGTCTTTGCACTGTATCTGCCACAACTTCGGTTGCTCCCCATCAAATTTTGGAACATCCATCTTGGGCATACGATGGTATGATAAACGGTCAGCAGTATCATCGGCCACATCAATCGAACGAGGAATCGAAGAGCTAGGATGATGATTGCGCGTACCTCTTGCCGGAGGCGGTATGTAGGGACCGGAGGCCCCTACGCCCTGCCTCCGTGTAGTCGGAACACAACAGTGCCCATCCGGGCCGGTCTCCGCGTCGCCTGCCGAGGTCCGGTGAAGGGAATTCGGCTCGTCGGAGGCGGCGAGACCAACATGAGCATGAATCGAGTCGAGATTTTGCTGAAGCGTCGACTCCACGCCATCGGTGTACAGCTGCATATCTGCTTGTGCCTTGGAGACGCAGGCACGCACAGTGGTGTCGACGACGCGCGCCAAGGCCGCATCCACCGACGAACTGATGAGGTCATTGAAGTCCTGGTGCGCCTTCTCTTGTTGTGCCGCCGCTGCCCTAAGGATAGCTCGGCCTTCCGGGGACAAATTCTCCATGATTTCAGCGCGTACTCGCTCCGCCGCCACTCGGGATCGCGTCGCCAGCGCTGGGAAGGGGAGGTGGGGATTTTTGGCTCTGATACCAATTGTTAACAGCACAGATTGATTGCGAGTGGAAGCAAGAGATCTATTGCTTGCTAGCGATGAATATGCTCAAGATTCAAATTCAGTACAAGACAAAGTTGGAAGGTTCAGAATAAGGAAGCTACAGCTCGAGAATACATGGCCGAAGCCTCCAGTCAATTCCACCCCTCCTTCCATCCATCGACGTCCTCCTTATATTGATGTCCAACCAGATGTTGCCAACTCAGCGTAGGTCCCACTGGTGTGCCGCGTAACGCTTACTCTCTTGCCTTGAACGTCTTTCACGCCGAGCCACTGATGGAGGGTCCATAGAGTCAGGGTCCTTGTTAACACTATGATCAGATCATTGCTCACTGACGTGACGCGTCCCTGCTGGCCATGGCGTCCACACCTACGGCCAGGCACGCGAGTCGCGAGATAGATAAAGCACTAGACGGTCGTCCCTCCGTCAATGAATAACAAGAAATATATTTGTTACCGTTTGACGATGCCGGAGTTAATGGACCGCAGAGGTTCCCGGGGACGAGCTCCAGGGCGCGCTAGGCAATCGGCACGATATATACGCAGTCGTCCGTGGGAACGGTGTGCGATGCATCTTGCCAAGAGCGCAGCCATTGCACAAGTGTTCGAGATGTACAAGACGACTGGTCAGCGCCCGATGCTCGCCGTTCCCGTCGATGAAGGGCGTCGTGGCCACAAATCTTAACAAGTGAGCTGTTGCCGAATTTCACCGCACGCCGTGCACGGTGTAGTCGATGTCGGTGAGCATCTCTTTGTGGCCGGTCATATGATTGCGTAGCCGGTGGGCGTGGGGACGACGCGCTCTTCCTTGAGGAAGACATATTGGATGCCGGTGCTCGTCACACCGTGTGTGTGTCCAGCGCACGCTCTGGACAGGTTGTTGGCGCGCCGTGCGCGTCCGGGACGTGCTCTGTCTCGACATCGGTGGCATCGATGACGCTCGCGACGCCGCAGCTTGCGCGATGTGCGCCTAGACACCTCCTTCTCACGTTGATCTCGCTCGTCCTTCCTGCATTCGTTTGCCCAGTGGCCGTGAAAACTGTAGTACTAGCACTCGCCCTTACGCCTGGGAGCGGCGTCACCGTGCCGCCCTTCACCTGGCAACAGTCCCCCGCATCGTGCTTGAGCTTGTAGTCGCCCTTTGCCTTGCGCTCGCATCCAGGTGACGAGTCGGCGCCGTGCGCGCCGTTCTTGCCGTGTGCCGCCCACTCCTCCGTGAGAAGCAGGCGCCCACCCGCAGCGGATTTTTCCTCTTGTTCATCGCGATCCTCATAGACAATAAGCCTCCTCGTGGGCTCCTCCAGCGATAGCTTCTCGAGATCTAGCAGGCACTCGATCGCGCACGCCATATCCTTGTACGGCTTGGGCACGGTGCGCAGGATCTTCAACATAGCATGCTGCTCGTCGACCGGGTCGCCTCCAGATTTGTCATGATGGTGCTGAAACGGAGGATGTAAGACTCGGCACCTTCACCGCTGCGATATCGAAGGTTGTCGTGCTCGGAGCGGGGGCTGCCTGCCTTGACCTTGCGCATGTTGTCCATGCCCACACGCATGACCTCGATGGTTTCCTGGGCCTCGTCCGTTGTGGCCTTGACGGCAAGTACACAAGTCAACTCTGGTGGCACCCCATCTAAGGATGAAGGCCAGAGCACGGCGGTTGTCACGGTTGGTGCCGGTGAGGTCGTTCATGACGTCCTAGAGGCCCTCAGCCTCCAACTGCACCTTCATCACCAGGGACCACTCCTGGTAGTTGGTCCTGGTTAGCATCAGAGGGTGGATCGATCCACCTCCGCCTTGGATCACGTGCTCCACGATCCGCTTCTCACCAGAGCTGCCCGAAGACGTTTGTAACACCCTCAGAATCGGACCTATGCAAGTTTGGGCAAAATTCACCAAACCCGCATAGAAACGATTCAAAGGTGCCCACCAGGCACTTTCGTGCGGGTGGAAAACGAAGTAATAACATTACACAACAGTCCTCGATGGGACCCACAGAACCGATATATATAAGCGACTCCATGAGTCAAGAATACAGATATAATATACAAAGATCCAAATCACCTTGAAAACGATAGAGCGTCCAGCTACGGACAAGATGCAAATGGGGCTAAGAGCCCTGAAGAATAACCAATGGCGTCCATAACCCTGCCCAGGCCAAGCCGGAAGGGTAACCCTGCTAACGACGTCGATCTCAAAACCTGCTTAACAAAAGGGGTGCCGACAAAGGGCAAAGCAGAAAACAAAGAAGGAGCGTCAGTACTGAGGCCAGTACACGGCGAGGCTAGAATTCGGCGGTCCTCGCCTACATAGGTATGGTGGACTGAAGCGGCAGCGGCAGCATGCACTAAACACCCTATAGAGACTCGATACAACTGGCGGCAATTAGAGAGGGGTAAGAATGACCTATCCGGATCCAACCTGAAACTAACACCAAACAAACCCATCCTGATGTTTCCCCCTCGAGACCAAACGAGGAAGTCAACCGAGGAACTCACACAGTTGGCAGTTTTACTTATTCAGTTATAGTTGCGGCACTTTACTAGTCAGGCTAGGTACTCGTTCTGATAAAGTAAGCAGTGGGCACTTTTAGTTAACCATTCCGTGATAGTTGCAACAATTACTAATCAGGTACGGATAGCATGAGATAACCCAAAACCCAGCAGTGGTTGGTACTTTTATTCAGCCATTCCGTTGTAGTTGCAATACTTACTAGTCAGATACAATTGTCGCAAGCGACAACCAAACAAGCAATTGTGGGCAGTATTAATTAGCCATTCCATTATAGTGAAGCTGATTACTAGTCATTATAAGTCAAATTTATAACAGTAAACTTTAGTTATGCTTGTCTATGATCGAGAAACTGTGCTCCAAGTCGTCCATATCCGCGGACACGGCTTTCAGAAAGTTTTACCCGGCCGGGGTGCACCAATAGCAACACACACTCGATCAACCTCGGAAAAAACCAAATCAAAACCCAACGAGGCTTTCACGACAAAGCAATCACAAGATTCAGCAATATTTCAGGGGGCCACCCCTTAAGTAGATCCCGCAACGGAGTAAGCAAGCTCCGAGACGGCCTCAAGGTCTGTGGGGACGGCTGTGAACGACTGGGAACCCCAAACGGGGCTTGTCGACACCGCGGAATCGTGCCACTATCCAAAACAGTACAGTGTGCAGTACCTCGCACAATCGTAAATAAAACAGTAAAGCATGGCATAAGTACAGGATCGTAAATAAAACCTCAAACTAGTTTGTGGCCCCAAGAAATAAGACGGAATCAAGCTCTGGCTGAGGGGGGTCCCATATACCTCCCGGATGTGGATAGCGCGATAAATCAAGGAACAGGAATCAAGTACTCGGGGTCTTACGGGACACAAGTGGGCGTTCGGAAACCAAATATTATCTATCACCCACCGATGCCTCTGCTTATTTCAATTTTAGTTGTTAAACAGAAATTAAAGTGACGATAAGTAAAGCTAGAATCATCTCCAACAACAACATGCGGCAATACATCAACAACTGTGGCATTTGACAACACGCAACATTACTTGAGCAAGCGACTACGACGCGCAAGTCCAACTATCTACCAAACAACAGGTAATAGGATGTGTCCAAGGCAATATGAGGCTGCAGGGATTATCACGGGTACGGAAAACTAGAGCATCGCAACACAGATAGCAATAGATCAACAGGAGGGAAGTAAATACTATAAAAGTAAGATAGGTAGAAAGGGGGAGATGCTCGCCTGAAAACATTGTCGAAGGGTTCAACCGAAGATCGGGGCGAAGCTCACATCAACTCAACGGCCTTATCCGCGAAGAACCAAAACACTGGAAGAAACACCGGATGCAGTATTTAATACACGGCAGAAGATCGGCATGATGCATGTATGATGGATGGCATGGCAAAGTGCGATGCAATTAGGTCATATTAAGCGGAACCGGGGTTCCGACAATTAATCATATGGTTCAAGTTGTTTAGAAACCCCGCATTTTAAATGTTGTTATAACAAGGCAAGATAAGATACCGGTTCGCTACACAAGTTTAAATGAGGCCAATATGAGACTAGATTTGCCCGCATATGGGCCCCATATTTAATTATTAGGTGAATCGGCATAAGGCCCCCAAACCACAGATGTGCATGCGAGATGATAATTAAACATGCAACAAGTTGTTATGTTATAAAATAGGGTTCGAGGAAAAGGGGTCACACATTTAGGGTTCGGCGATCTTGTTAGGGTTCCGGGGTTCGGGGTCGGTCTCAGGGTCCAGGGGTCGACGGATCTGGGGTTCGGGGTTCGACGGTCCGTGCTTGGACTCCGGGGTTAGGGTCTCGGATCGGGGTAGTTCTTGGCGCATCCGGGGTCTTCGGGTCATGGCGTTCGGGACGAGGCACTTGTCGCGCCGGGGTCTCGGTGTCCGGGGAAGGAGTACTTGTTGCTCCGAGAAGGCGATCATGCGGGTTCCAGGCAGAAGATCTGGTCATTCCGTTCCGGAGTACTTGGCGTCCGCGAGGGAGAGCTCGGTGTATTCATTTCGACGTCCTTGGCATCCGGGTTTCCGTTTCCATGTAGGAGATCTCGTCGAGGTTCTTCGGTTTCCGAGGAGAAGCTCTTGCGTGGCATAGCCTTCGGGTCCACGAGGTAGTCCTTGGCGTATTTCGCATCGGCGTACCGGCGTTCGGTTCCATGACGGCGATCTTGTCGGTTTTCCACGGTCTTGGTTGTCGAAGTCGGGCTCGGTTCTCGATGTCGGTCCACAGGGGTTTGCGGCTTTGTCGTCTCCACACCTCACCGCTTAGTACCAACTTGGTACTGCACCGGAACGGCACGGTGGATGCAGAAAAACGCGCTGCGGGGCAGGGCAGAACGCGAGCTGGGCGTCATGCGCGCGGGGATCTCTGGTGCGGTTGGGGAACGCGGGGCCCGGCTCGCTGACGCGGCCGGCGACGGTGGCGCGGAGGTGAGGCTCGCGACGGGGAGGGCGCGCGCGGGACCGGCGCTGGAGGACGCGGCTCCGGCGAGGCGCTGGCCCGCGAGGCGCTGGCCCGCGCGCGGCTCGGGGCGGTCCTGGGAGGCGGGAGGAGGCGGCGAAGGCGGCGGCCTCCGCGGGCGACGCGGGACGCTGAGGGGCCGGAGCAGGGCGGTGGCCGCGGGGAGGGAGGCCGGCGCCGGTGGGGGAGCGACGCGGGTTGGGGAGGCGCTGAGGGGGCCGGGGCGAGGGCGAACGGCGGACGGGACGGCGGTTGTCGGGGCCGGCGTCGTCGCGGGCGCGGCGCCGGCGTCGGGGCGCAGGGCGGCGGACGGCGCAGCACGCGGGTAGGGCTGCAGGCGCGCGCTCGCGGCGGCGAGTCGGAGGCGAGGCCGCGCGCGCGGCGGCGCGGGCAAGGGGGAGGTCGCGGCGAGCAGGGCACCGGAACGGCGGACGGCGGGGAGGAGGCTGCACGGAGGCGCGGGCTGCGGGGGTGTGCTGAGGAGCAGAGGAGGAAGATGAACAGAGGGAGAAGAGAGGAAACGGGGGAGGAGAGAGGGCACCGCGCGCGTGGGGCGCGTGCCTGGGGTGGGCCCAGAGGCGTGGGGCCCGGCGGCAGCGGGAGGGGGTTGGCTGGGTGCGGGCGCTGCACGCGCGAGTGGGGTGGTTGGCCAGGCTGGGTCCGCATCGGTGGGTGGGGTGGTTGAGTGTGGTGAGGGAGAGGTTGGCCACGTGGCAACATGTGGTTGGGTGGGGGCTAGGAAAAGGTGAGGTGGCAGGAAACTATTGGCCAGGGTGAGGTGGAGAGGAGAGTTGGGTAGATTTCTGGGTAGGTCTAGGATTAGAGGGGCGGGACAGGTTGGACCGATTTTAAAATATGGGGTGGTCGTTCGGGCTAAAACGGCCCGTTCGACTGCCCCCGCAAAAATAATTAAATATTTTATTTAATTGAATTGGGCCGTTTGAAACCCGATAGCAACAAAACAAAATAATCCGGAGATCCGGGGTTTGTCGTTTGAATAAAGTTGGGGCGTTTGGAAAACAAATCGGGTGCGGCGAAAATAGTTTTGGCAAACAATGCATGATGATGACGATGCAATGCACAAATTCGACGCGATTTTCTAGTAGTGGTTTTGCGGGATGCCACAATTCGACACCACTAACAATGGATCTCGCCCTCGAGATCCGCCTCATGGTACCGGAAAGAAGGTCGGCGATCTGCTTCTTCTCGCTTCGTGTAATCCTTCGCGACACCACTAACGAGGTTCGTTGTCCGTGATCGTCGAGAGAGCACTCCGGGAACATGAGGTCAGAGGTAGAGGTATCCACAAATAAAGCCACCTCTAACTCCGGTAGGAAGAGGGAATCGATGCATTCTCATCCACTTCAATGTACATAAGCGAATAGAAGGGGTAGTCGGCATGGGGGCCAATCCATCACGCACCCAAACTATTACTCTGCACAATCGGTGAAAAAGCGTGCAACCATTCTCGGATTCAGACTGAAGATCTCGACAAGCGAGGTTCGGAACAACGGAGTGATGCAGACCCTGCATCGGATCTGGCATAGATGATGTCGTCGCGTCGGAAAACACCGGAAGGCACAAACAAAGAACAAAGAATGGTAACACCGAAGACGGACTCAACAGACAGCTGGAACACCGGATGGTAGAACACCGTTATTGGAGGAGGAAGCGAAACCCTGAAGGTACGACGGAAACCCAACCACGAGAATTCCTGGACTCGAAGAAAAGGGACGAGAGCGGATTCAAAACACGTAGGGGTAAGAGGGGAACAGCAGAGGGGTAAGGAGTAAAATCAGACCTAATCAGAACTATCCAACCGATTTTGCAAAATAGCTTTGACACTCTACTTCGGCCGTTAGCTAGGTTATCCTACAGGCTGGACTTGTGGGGTATCGCAACTGCTGAGCTCTGATACCACTCTGTAACACCCTCAGAATCGGACCTATGCAAGTTTGGGCAAAATTCACCAAACCCGCATAGAAACGATTCAAAGGTGCCCACCAGGCACTTTCGTGCGGGTGGAAAACGAAGTAATAACATTACACAACAGTCCTCGATGGGACCCACAGAACCGATATATATAAGCGACTCCATGAGTCAAGAATACAGATATAATATACAAAGATCCAAATCACCTTGAAAACGATAGAGCGTCCAGCTACGGACAAGATGCAAATGGGGCTAAGAGCCCTGAAGAATAACCAATGGCGTCCATAACCCTGCCCAGGCCAAGCCGGAAGGGTAACCCTGCTAACGACGTCGATCTCAAAACCTGCTTAACAAAAGGGGTGCCGACAAAGGGCAAAGCAGAAAACAAAGAAGGAGCGTCAGTACTGAGGCCAGTACACGGCGAGGCTAGAATTCGGCGGTCCTCGCCTACATAGGTATGGTGGACTGAAGCGGCAGCGGCAGCATGCACTAAACACCCTATAGAGACTCGATACAACTGGCGGCAATTAGAGAGGGGTAAGAATGACCTATCCGGATCCAACCTGAAACTAACACCAAACAAACCCATCCTGATGTTTCCCCCTCGAGACCAAACGAGGAAGTCAACCGAGGAACTCACACAGTTGGCAGTTTTACTTATTCAGTTATAGTTGCGGCACTTTACTAGTCAGGCTAGGTACTCGTTCTGATAAAGTAAGCAGTGGGCACTTTTAGTTAACCATTCCGTGATAGTTGCAACAATTACTAATCAGGTACGGATAGCATGAGATAACCCAAAACCCAGCAGTGGTTGGTACTTTTATTCAGCCATTCCGTTGTAGTTGCAATACTTACTAGTCAGATACAATTGTCGCAAGCGACAACCAAACAAGCAATTGTGGGCAGTATTAATTAGCCATTCCATTATAGTGAAGCTGATTACTAGTCATTATAAGTCAAATTTATAACAGTAAACTTTAGTTATGCTTGTCTATGATCGAGAAACTGTGCTCCAAGTCGTCCATATCCGCGGACACGGCTTTCAGAAAGTTTTACCCGGCCGGGGTGCACCAATAGCAACACACACTCGATCAACCTCGGAAAAAACCAAATCAAAACCCAACGAGGCTTTCACGACAAAGCAATCACAAGATTCAGCAATATTTCAGGGGGCCACCCCTTAAGTAGATCCCGCAACGGAGTAAGCAAGCTCCGAGACGGCCTCAAGGTCTGTGGGGACGGCTGTGAACGACTGGGAACCCCAAACGGGGCTTGTCGACACCGCGGAATCGTGCCACTATCCAAAACAGTACAGTGTGCAGTACCTCGCACAATCGTAAATAAAACAGTAAAGCATGGCATAAGTACAGGATCGTAAATAAAACCTCAAACTAGTTTGTGGCCCCAAGAAATAAGACGGAATCAAGCTCTGGCTGAGGGGGGTCCCATATACCTCCCGGATGTGGATAGCGCGATAAATCAAGGAACAGGAATCAAGTACTCGGGGTCTTACGGGACACAAGTGGGCGTTCGGAAACCAAATATTATCTATCACCCACCGATGCCTCTGCTTATTTCAATTTTAGTTGTTAAACAGAAATTAAAGTGACGATAAGTAAAGCTAGAATCATCTCCAACAACAACATGCGGCAATACATCAACAACTGTGGCATTTGACAACACGCAACATTACTTGAGCAAGCGACTACGACGCGCAAGTCCAACTATCTACCAAACAACAGGTAATAGGATGTGTCCAAGGCAATATGAGGCTGCAGGGATTATCACGGGTACGGAAAACTAGAGCATCGCAACACAGATAGCAATAGATCAACAGGAGGGAAGTAAATACTATAAAAGTAAGATAGGTAGAAAGGGGGAGATGCTCGCCTGAAAACATTGTCGAAGGGTTCAACCGAAGATCGGGGCGAAGCTCACATCAACTCAACGGCCTTATCCGCGAAGAACCAAAACACTGGAAGAAACACCGGATGCAGTATTTAATACACGGCAGAAGATCGGCATGATGCATGTATGATGGATGGCATGGCAAAGTGCGATGCAATTAGGTCATATTAAGCGGAACCGGGGTTCCGACAATTAATCATATGGTTCAAGTTGTTTAGAAACCCCGCATTTTAAATGTTGTTATAACAAGGCAAGATAAGATACCGGTTCGCTACACAAGTTTAAATGAGGCCAATATGAGACTAGATTTGCCCGCATATGGGCCCCATATTTAATTATTAGGTGAATCGGCATAAGGCCCCCAAACCACAGATGTGCATGCGAGATGATAATTAAACATGCAACAAGTTGTTATGTTATAAAATAGGGTTCGAGGAAAAGGGGTCACACATTTAGGGTTCGGCGATCTTGTTAGGGTTCCGGGGTTCGGGGTCGGTCTCAGGGTCCAGGGGTCGACGGATCTGGGGTTCGGGGTTCGACGGTCCGTGCTTGGACTCCGGGGTTAGGGTCTCGGATCGGGGTAGTTCTTGGCGCATCCGGGGTCTTCGGGTCATGGCGTTCGGGACGAGGCACTTGTCGCGCCGGGGTCTCGGTGTCCGGGGAAGGAGTACTTGTTGCTCCGAGAAGGCGATCATGCGGGTTCCAGGCAGAAGATCTGGTCATTCCGTTCCGGAGTACTTGGCGTCCGCGAGGGAGAGCTCGGTGTATTCATTTCGACGTCCTTGGCATCCGGGTTTCCGTTTCCATGTAGGAGATCTCGTCGAGGTTCTTCGGTTTCCGAGGAGAAGCTCTTGCGTGGCATAGCCTTCGGGTCCACGAGGTAGTCCTTGGCGTATTTCGCATCGGCGTACCGGCGTTCGGTTCCATGACGGCGATCTTGTCGGTTTTCCACGGTCTTGGTTGTCGAAGTCGGGCTCGGTTCTCGATGTCGGTCCACAGGGGTTTGCGGCTTTGTCGTCTCCACACCTCACCGCTTAGTACCAACTTGGTACTGCACCGGAACGGCACGGTGGATGCAGAAAAACGCGCTGCGGGGCAGGGCAGAACGCGAGCTGGGCGTCATGCGCGCGGGGATCTCTGGTGCGGTTGGGGAACGCGGGGCCCGGCTCACTGACGCGGCCGGCGACGGTGGCGCGGAGGTGAGGCTCGCGACGGGGAGGGCGCGCGCGGGACCGGCGCTGGAGGACGCGGCTCCGGCGAGGTGCTGGCCCGCGCGGGGCGGCTCGGGGCGGTCCTGGGAGGCGGGAGGAGGCGGCGAAGGCGGCGGCCTCCGCGGGCGACGCGGGACGCTGAGGGGCCGGAGCAGGGCGGTGGCTGCGGGGAGGGAGGCCGGCGCCGGTGGGGGAGCGACGCGGGTTGGGGAGGCGCTGAGGGGGGCCGGGGCGAGGGCGAACGGCGGACGGGACGGCGGTTGTCGGGGCCGGCGTCGTCGCGGGCGCGGCGCCGGCGTCGGGGCGCAGGGCGGCGGACGGCGCAGCACGCGGGTAGGGCTGCAGGCGCGCGCTCGCGGCGGCGAGTCGGAGGCGAGGCCGCGCGCGCGGCGGCGCGGGCAAGGGGGAGGTCGCGGCGAGCAGGGCACCGGAACGGCGGACGGCGGGGAGGAGGCTGCACGGAGGCGCGGGCTGCGGGGGTGTGCTGAGGAGCAGAGGAGGAAGATGAACAGAGGGAGAAGAGAGGAAACGGGGGAGGAGAGAGGGCACCGCGCGCGTGGGGCGCGTGCCTGGGGTGGGCCCAGAGGCGTGGGGCCCGGCGGCAGCGGGAGGGGGTTGGCTGGGTGCGGGCGCTGCACGCGCGAGTGGGGTGGTTGGCCAGGCTGGGTCCGCATCGGTGGGTGGGGTGGTTGAGTGTGGTGAGGGAGAGGTTGGCCACGTGGCAACATGTGGTTGGGTGGGGGCTAGGAAAAGGTGAGGTGGCAGGAAACTATTGGCCAGGGTGAGGTGGAGAGGAGAGTTGGGTAGATTTCTGGGTAGGTCTAGGATTAGAGGGGCGGGACAGGTTGGACCGATTTTAAAATATGGGGTGGTCGTTCGGGCTAAAACGGCCCGTTCGACTGCCCCCGCAAAAATAATTAAATATTTTATTTAATTGAATTGGGCCGTTTGAAACCCGATAGCAACAAAACAAAATAATCCGGAGATCCGGGGTTTGTCGTTTGAATAAAGTTGGGGCGTTTGGAAAACAAATCGGGTGCGGCGAAAATAGTTTTGGCAAACAATGCATGATGATGACGATGCAATGCACAAATTCGACGCGATTTTCTAGTAGTGGTTTTGCGGGATGCCACAACGTTGACGCCAGTGGAAGTTTCAGGGGCGCTCCACGATCCGCCTCCCTTCTTCCCATCGTCCTTGTCTAGGTCATGCGACTTCGATATGGCTCTGCATTGGATCAGACACCGCGCAGAAGTGGACAAGCGGATCGAACACCGCATGCTCTGGTACCACTTGACGTTGCCGGATCATGAACAGTATCTGACAGAGAACCGAAACGAGGGAGGGAAAGAACTCGAGCGAGAGAGGGAGATAGGGAGACTCGGCGTTTTATGTCTTTCTCATTATTTTTATGGATTCAGAGATCCACTAGATCGCTGGAAGTAACGCTCGTGCACGCCTCTCGGGGGAGGCGACACGGGCGGAGCCCTCAGCCGCCGCCGCCCCGACTCCTCCGCCCACCTCTCCCCCGCTGCCACCGGAGGACGCCGGCAGACAAAATCCGGTCGACCGATGGTGGCAGCGGGGCTACTTCCTCGTGTGGTGGCCTCTCCCCCGTAGGGAGCCCCTTGGGCGCTCGAAGGTTGTCGCCCCGATGGCGATCTGATGGCGGCGGGGTCTGAAAGCCGGGGCGGCGGCCTCGGGTTTTGATGGAGGTTCTCTCTCGGCGGGATGGCGGTGCGGGTCGTATCTGCTGCCAGGGGCGTGGTCCTAGGGTTTCTCTCACGCCATGACGAAGATCTACCTTCAGCCTGCTTTCATTGATCTGGTGGCAGTGTCGTGTTCCGGAAGGCTCTGTCGGCGAACTCCCATGGGCGATTCAAGCCTGGAGATTGCTAGAACGGATGAGATTCGGTCGCGCGCAACCGGTTTTTCTGACCGTTTGGTTTCAGAGGGAGCGAGGCAAAGCTCTGCAGTCTGTTGCCATCGTGGAACATGTCTTTAGTTTCATGGTGAAGTCAGTGTGCGGAGAGTGTCATGGAAGCCAAGATTGGTGGACTAGCTATGATGGGTCGAGTCCTGTTGGCGATGAGGAATTGGCTTGGTGATTCATGAATTGTAGCAACGACATCGGAAGGTGGGGGCGGCAGCACGGGAGGAGTTCAGGTCGTGAAAATCCAAGGTCTTGTCGCTATTGTGCTTTGTTTCCTTCTTAAAGGCGTCGCTATTGGAGGTGTTGGACTTTTGGTGTTATTCTGGTGGGGTCAGTGTCGCTGCTAATAAGGATCTTATCGCTGCAGCGGGACTTTTCTTTTTTGTAATTCTTTTTCTTTTTTGGCTGTGTGCATTCGTAATGCTAATAGGATAATAGGTTATTGCATAGTCTAGATGTAATCGGTATCATCGCGATATTAATATGTGCTCCTTTCAAAAAAAAAAAGATCGCTAAGGCTGGTCCTAGTGGTAGTATCATACTACTAGTATCATGCATATGATACTAGTGTATGATACTATGTCTCTAGTGCATTGTATCATATAGTAGTATCATAGTAGTGGTATATTTATTGATTTGTAGAATCTCTATGCAAAAATGTGTGTACAAGATTTATTTGCCATTATATTTTCTAGTTTTACGTGCTATGATACGGTATCTACCTATGATACACTAACCACCTCTCTCTTCATTAATTATGACGTCACATCAGATTTTTGCAAATTGACATGCATAATACACCTTATGATACTAGCCCTAGGACCAGCCTAACAGAAACATGATCATCGGCACTAGTATGTCCGCTGTTATTCTGAAGAAACTGAAAAGGGAAAACACTAGGCAGCAGGGTTTAGTTCATCAGGTTCAGCTTTTTTCGCTCCACTCCACTCCACCGATCGTCCGCCTCGGTCGCACTCGCAACAACATGCATTGCACGGAATCTTCCTAGATAACGATGATTATATTGGGGAGAAGAGACAGAATCCTCGATCTACCACCTGCCTTGTTTCTTGCAGCTAGCTTGCGATGCTCTGGTCACTGACGTGACGCATGCTTGCTTGCTTGCTCACCTCCAGCCAGGGCCTGTCACGGGAGATTCATTGATAAAGGGAGCTCTAGTCGGCTCGTCCCTTCCCTCAACCTCCGACCACGCCGGCCACGCCGCATGCGACGGCACCGCCGTTCCATGCGTGGCCCACTCTACCGGCATCACCCGCAGGGCCCACCGTTCAGCGCCGCCGGCCGCGTGCAACGGATGCGTCGCGTGACGACGACGTAGGCAGGTCGCGCGGGAAAGCGCGCCGTCTCGCCCGCGCGTTCAGCCCGACATGGACATGGGCACCTAGCTAGCTACCTGGACGACCGGAACCAAAACCAAGTTCGATACTCTTGCTACCTGCAGGGTACCTTGCTGGAGCTACGGCCAATACCTCACCTATAAAGAGAGAGCCCCCGCGACGATGCCGGCCGGGAGAGAGCTGTACCGCCGGCCGCCAGAACGACAGACCCGACCCGTAACCGAGGCGCGCGGGCGGCAGGGGAGCTGCTCATCGATCTCGGTTCAGTCGGAGTCGGAGTCGGAGTCGAGCAAGCAAATCATCAGCCGGTCGGTCATGGAGTCGGCGCCGCTGCTGGTGAAGAAGCCGTTGTCATCGTCGGTGGTCGACGAAGAAGCCGACGCGGCGGCGCCCAGGAGCTACGCGGAGGCGTGGGCGGCGTTCGTGCGGGAGTCGGAGCGCCTCTGGCTCATCGCGGCGCCCATCACCCTCAACATCCTCTGCCTCTACGGCGTCAACTCCGCCACGCAGCTCTTCGCCGGCCGCCTCGGCAACCTGCAGCTCTCCGCCGCCGCCGTCGGCCTCTCCGTCGTCTCCAACTTCTCCTTCGGCTTCCTCCTCGGCATGGGCAGCGCGCTGGAGACGCTCTGCGGGCAGGCGTACGGCGCCGGGCAGGTGGGCGCGCTGGGCGTGTACATGCAGCGCTCCTGGATCATCCTCGCCGTCTCGGCCCTGCTGCTCTCGCCGCTCTACGTCTTCGCCACGCCCATCCTGCGGGTGCTCGGCCAGGACGACGCCATCGCGGCCACAGCCGGGGAGTTCACGCTGCGGATCCTCCCGCAGATGTTCTCCCTCGCCGTCACCTTCCCCACGCAGAAGTTCCTGCAGGCGCAGAGCAAGGTGCTGGTGCTGGCCTGGATCAGCGTCGCCGCCCTCGCCGCGCACGTCGCCATGCTGTACCTGTTCGTGTCGGTGCTCGGGTGGGGCCTCGCCGGCGCCGCGGCGGCATACGACGTCACGTCCTGGGGCATCGCCGTGGCGCAGACGGTGTACGTGGTGCGGTGGTGCGACGGCTGGGACGGCCTGTCGTGGAAGGCCTTCGAGGGGCTCTGGGCCTTCGCCAAGCTCTCGCTGGCGTCCGCCGTCATGCTCTGCCTGGAGATCTGGTACATTATGGTCCTGGTCGTCCTCACCGGCCGCCTCGACGACGCGGAGATCGCCGTCGGCTCCGTCTCCATCTGCATGAACCTCAACGGCTGGGAGGCGATGCTGTTCATCGGCCTCAACGCGGCCATCAGCGTGCGGGTCTCCAACGAGCTGGGCTCCGGGCGACCCCGCGCGGCGAAGCACGCCGTGGCCGCGGTCATCCTCCAGTCCCTGGTGATCGGCCTGCTCGCCATGGCCGTCATCCTCGCCTACCGCAACAGCTTCGCGGTGCTCTTCACTGCGGACCGTGACATGCAGGCGGCGGTGGGCAAGGTGGCGTACCTGCTGGCGGTGACCATGGTGCTCAACAGCGTGCAGCCGGTGATCTCGGGCGTGGCCATCGGCGGCGGGTGGCAGGCGCTGGTGGCGTGCATCAACCTGGGCTGCTACTACGCGTTCGGCCTGCCGCTGGGGTTCTGGCTCGGGTACGTCGTGCGGCTCGGGCCGCAGGGGATCTGGGCCGGGATGCTGTGCGGGACGGCGCTGCAGACGGCGATCCTGCTGCTCGTCATCTGGAAGACGGACTGGGAGGACGAGGCGGAGCAGGCGAACGAACGGATCAGCGCGTGGGCCGGTGAGGGCGGCGGCGGCGGCGGCGACAGTGACCTTATTAAGGAGGCGGTCCAAGTGTAATCTGATTCATCGATTCCTGCATATATCGGTGGTGCAAGATCGACTCCACTTGTTCATCCGATTGCATTGTGAAATTAATAGAATACATAGAACTCATTGTTGATCCCCCGATGGGAAAGATTATTGCACCCTGCTATGAACAAAAGATCAATTCACCTGGTCCGAGGGATCAAAAAGTGTACGCCTTCCTCTTACATTTTTTTTCTTTATCTTCTTTTATTTATTCGCTTTTTTCTATTCTCTTTTTTCTATGGCTCAACAAACTTCTAGATGAGAACAAAATCCTTTCCGCGGCCGCTTAGCTAATAGGGCACACTTAAGATTTTCCATTCGTCTTCACCACATACACTACGGCACACCGGCCATTTGCTGTGTGTGCAAGAGGACACGTGTGTATATACACGGCAACTTTGGCAATTTGTCGTGTGTTTTCTAAATAATACACGGCAAAACGGCAAAATAAAATGAGATGACGGTGTCTAATCTTTTTGTGTGTCTTTTCGAAAAGTACACGGCAAAGAGGTTGTCTTTTCAAAAAAATAAAAATAAAATTTAATTGTTTTTTCAAACTTTTTTGAATACTTTTTACCTGTTAATCTTATATAGGATATTTTAACCCTTAGTATGCTTAATATTATGTCAAATTGTACTTATAATCAAACTTTCCTTTCGGTAACTTATCCTAACACTACTCTAGCCCGAACATGCTTAACTTCTCCGTTCCTTTCGAATGAGTTTTTTCATATCAATCCTATTAACTTTTGGACCATGATGTCACACATCTCAGTTTTAGTTTTCGAACAAATATTTAAGTAGACAACAATGAATAAGTAATAATAATAATCTTGAATCGAAATAAAAATAAAATGATTTTATTTTTTTCCTTTTTCTATTTAATATGGAATAATTCATAGATTTAATCCGTAAAGCGGAATTCGACAAATAAAATTTCTAAATCGATTAGAAAAATGTGAGGAATCCAAATTTGATGTCCATATAATATTTTGAAAAATGGGGTGCTAGCATTTTGAATTAGCCATTTGGTGACTGCTTCACAAAACTTCTCGTTTTTTGCGCTCGGAAAATGGAAAATGACTTTTTGGTGCGACAAAAAGGAAAATTTTCTCCTGCAACATTGTTCGCCATCCCATGATGCACATGTATTCATAATATAGGCACATTATCACAAACTATGTCTTGATTCTAGCCATAAATTGGTCATTTGACCCGAAAGCCATGAAACCTCGAATGAGATAGGTCATTTTGTGAAGGGTTTTTTAAGACATAGTCAATATACCAAGTTTGATATTTTTCCTTCCAACTATGTCACATAATATGACACCACGCGAAGGTTTCAAATTGTTTCGATCGTTTTTGAAATTTTGATGCCCGTTTTTAACTATCGTTAAACTTTGTCGAACGCAGGTCAAGAAGATTCTTAGCTCGGGGCCGAGCCTCGCTAAACATGCATTGGATCCCTGATGAAATATCATATTGTGAACCTAAAATGATTTTTGTAAACAATCATGAGCATCAGATCATGTACCCGTAGTTCATATCTGAACCCACTTCTAAACGATTCAGCGGGAATTTGTCTTTTTCACCGGGGTGGACGAAAAGGTTTGAAATCCCCCTTTTAGGAAATTGTCCATGTAAGGTGTTATAGTATTTTTGAAAAATGGGGTGGTAGAATTTTGAATTAGCCATTTGGTGGTTGCTTCACAAAACCTCTCGTTTTTTGCGCTCGGAGAATGGAAGATGGCTTTTTGGTGCGACGAAAAGCAAAACTTCCTCCTACAACATTGTTCGCCATCCCATGATGCACATGAATACACAATATGGACACATTATCACAAATTATGCCTTGATTTTAGCCATAATATTGGTCATTTGACCCGAAAGCCATAAAACCTCGAATGAGATAGGTCATTTTGTGAAGGTTTTTTTGAGACATAATCAATATACTAAGTTTGATATTTTTCCTTCCAACTATGTCACGTAATATGACAACACGCAAAGATTTTGCATTGTTTCGATCGTTTTTGAATTTTGTGCCTATTTTAAATTATGGTCAAAATGGCGAGCATGAAGATTGTTATTCAACATAAATATCTAATATTTGAGTGTAGATAGATGATCTTATTTTTCTGCAAATTTTGATATATTATTTATATTTTTTTGAATTAGAATGATTTTTTATGATTTCCCAAAGAATAATGTGATAAAAGGGAAAAAAGAAAAAAAACTTTTCCGTGTATATTGCGGAATACACACGGCAAAGGCTCTTTGCCGTGTATACTGCGAAATACACATAGGCCGGCAGGGCACACGGTAAAGAGGCCACTGTTTGTAGCCGTTAGCTCCTCCCCGTCAAGTGGACATTTGGGGTTGCGGGTCCCACGTCGTTGTCGTGACGACGCCCATGCTGTGTGCCGCTGTTGACTTTGTTGAGTGTGTTTGCCATGTTCCTTTATGGATCTTTGCCGTGTATATTTTTCTGTTGTGTTCCTTTTCAAAAATTTGTCGTGTTCACGTACTTTGTCGTGTGCTTTCTGGGTTACATACGACAAAAACAAACTTTGTCATGTCCGATCCATTTGCCACACGGCAAGCCGTGTCTACACGGCAGCGGCATTTTTTTCCGTAGTGATACCCATATTCGGTAGCCTCGGTGGAGAAAACTATGCCTAGACAGATTAATCGTCATCCGAGGAATATTGGCAGGGCTTGGGAAAGGCAATGCGTTGTAATGCATTGAAATCTCGACTCTTCTGGCATGAATAACTCTTCCAAATCATTTTTTTCTTTACTCTAGTAATTAACTCTAAATTAGCTAGTGTTGGTGATAATATGGATTGTTTGGAGAATTAAGATTTATTTTCATCTAACGCTTTGAGACATATGGAATATGACCAATTAATGGTTACTCCTAAAGTTTCTAACTAATTTGTTACCTTACGATAGAGTAGGAGGAGTTGCATAGCATATAGATGGTCAACTCATATCTCACTTGATATGTGAGATTTTGGAGGTGGGCTTTGATAATGTCATACTTAGTTCTATGTATGAACTACGAGCTTCTGGTCATAAATCGAAGGGATCCACCTCTAAGAAGGGTAAGATGTCTCGGAAGAGATATTGTGCGTCAAAATCTCCGATTGTTTCTTAGTGAATGGCATGTTTATGAATGACAAAGGTCTTGGTGATTTGGCTAAACATTTGCACATTGTTGATTGTGCGACAGATCACAAATTGGATTATTTTTGGTATTTCTAAAACAGGTATACGTGATTCTTCTGGCGGAATATACATTACTTGGTTTGCTCGTCCGCCACGTGGTAGATCGGGTGGTATCTTACTTGGAGTTAGAACAGAGTATATGGATGTTTTGGCTAGTTCGGTAGGAGACTTCGATATGAAGCTCCATATCTGTTGATAGAGTGTGAGTTTGACGGAATATGATGGATGTATTATTGAGCTTTATGGACGAGTATTGTAACGCCCAGCATTAGAGCTTAGAAATAAGTTGAACCCAGATGTGTGCATTGCATTCATGCATAGAAAATCCGAATAATTTTCGCGCCTTTAAAATAGAACTTGTCAAAGTGATTGAAGCTTCTCTTAACTTGATGAAATTGAAGTAGATCATCAAGTTAACTGTGATAAGTTTCAATATGACTTTTGCTAAAACCTTATTTGGTTAAACATGATTTGGTCTAAGGGTATACCAGATATAATAAAAGGTCACTCATAATATATTGCTTAAATGATTCATATATGCTCCTTAAGGGATCATATCCTACTATCCATCTTATCAATCTATGAATACTAAGTTAAGATTAAAAACTAAAGTAATAAAAATGTAATGACTAATTCTGATCTATCTTATTCTTATCTATTCTTACTATGAGTACCATAGTAATACCTAACTTTAACTCTTTAATGAGTCTGAGTTGGAAATAAATTAAGTTTAGATCATTCACCATATATCTTTCTTTCCATATCAATCTTTATGGAACCTATCTTAATATATGTTGTTCATCGATGTTGGATAATTACCCACTGATTCACAAATTCATTAACTAGCAATCATTGATCCACTAATTCTTGATCTCATCATGTCATCTACTTAAATCTTTTAATAAGGGCATAGTCCATTAATAACCTTAATCCAATAGAACTAAACAGAAGATAATTATCATACAACTGCAATGTTGTATGGATGGAAGCCTTGATTAGTCAACTGGAAACCTAAACCATAAAGGATCACAAGATTATAATGATCAAGCATTATTCACCAAGATTGAGTACTTATGTCATGTATAAGTGGTATTGGTGGATAAAACTGATTGAAACCCTAGTAGAGATAAGTTATCCTAGAGAAGTCATTACAGGCCACATAAACATGATTTAGGGTTGGAGTGTGAGTTATTGGAGTTAAGTGAATATAGGATGATATTATTCAATTAAAGCTAGTATAGCATAGAGTTATAGAAGTAGTGTTATTCATCTTACAGGATAGTAAACTTTAGATAAAGGTAGTTGAATGCATACAACTATTAGAGAAATATTCGTGATGAATGATTAAGGAAGGTTATGGGTGGAGTTTAAAAGAACTACTTGTTGGATTGAAGATTTTCAATTGTAGAATAGTGGGTATAATCAAGCAAGGATATAAGAAAAGTATGAAATGCTTTAATATCAAACTCCTTGGATTCATCCATAAGTTTAGAAGAATGATATATGAATAAGAAGATTTTAATGAGTAAAGCTCATCATACTAACCATGATGATGGATAGGAAGAAGTATTATATCTAGGAAAAGAATTCCTTAATTAGAAGTTCTAGATTGTGAAATATAATTATATGTTATAAATTCTTCTTCTATTTATTCTTGGCAACAATCAATTCTAAACCCCAAACCAAGTAGAATATCCATTTCATGTTATTGATCTATCATCTTATGTCCATATCACTTCATAGGAATATTCTCCTATAGCAAATCCTATAAGCATATCTTTACAAATTCCTTTCTATAAAATATTCTAATTATAACTTTCTACTATAAAAAGTGATGTCATCAAATATCCCAAACAGAAAATAATATGATTAGTTATTGAATCTTTAACCACATCCATAAAGGAGTCTAAGTATATTAAACACCCTAAACCCTAGGGTAAATAATTATAATCCAAAATCCTAAACTTCCTTATTTATCATAAAAGAATAGATACAATTGCCATTTTCCAAATCAATGGAAGTAGTAATGAACATATTCATTTCTTTTATATTTCATGCATCAAATAATGATCTAGGATCATTATACATATAAAAACTTATATTCAAACTCTGAGCCAACTAGAGTTAAGAGTTATAAACAAATAAGAATACATCATTCAAGAAATTCATAACTAAAAGAGGAGAGAAAAAATAATAAGAAAAGTTTCTACAAATTATTATAAAAAGGGGTTCCTATTGATTAAATAAGAGGAATACAAAAAGATTATATAATAAAAGTTCACAAATGATACTAAATATATTTTAGTATTATTGCAATTATCCAGCACATAAATCCTACCAAGAAAAGTTCAAAATATAAATCAAATTCAAATCTGAAAAGGAAAACAGAAAATAGGAAAAGGTAAAACAAATAAAAAAACCAAAACTGGCCGAATCCCAACCCTACATGTTTACCTAACGCCCCTGTGCAGCCCACAATAGCCCAGCAATCATCCCAACTCGTTTCCATCTGTGACTCACAAGTGGGACCAAAGGAGGACCGCGGGTTGAGCTGAAAGAATTGCCAGGGGTTATCCGCAAAAGTTACGTCGTCGTCATACTCACGCACACGGACAACTCGCTGGAGGAGCTCCCCACCGCCCGATGCCGTCATCGTCGTTCGTGCGCCAAGATGCTCGCCGTCGTCAGGAGGGGATAAGAAGGCCACCGCGACGCCCTGCCTCCATCCCTATCCTTAATCCCTCCTTATCCTCTCAGATGCGAATGGGACCAAAACCCTAACTCACCGGAGCCACACCTCGTCGTCGAACCACATCTCCCCGCACCCTTCCAAGCAGCCATGGAGAAGCGCCGTCCTCCGTAGATCCTCTGAGAGAAATCCTTCATCAAGGGGAGCACTGGAGTGGACGAATTTGGCCATTCTTCTTCGCGGCAGTTCGTCGAAAATCTTGTCAGAGAGCTCGCCTCCGACCGCGCTTGTCCTCGCCTACCTCTCTATCATCATCAGGGCGAGTTCCTGAACTTTCCAGCATCCTTGAATCGCTTTATCTCGATGTAAATCGTCGTCTCACCGTATGTCACCGTCGGAGCTCGTCGGAGCTGAGGCTCCGATGACCATTTTCGAGCGGCGACGCCACTTTAGGACTCAGCACGTTGCACTGATTCGAACAAGGTTCATTTCGTTTGCTAGGGCGCAGTGGATCGTCGCCGGCGACCAACCACTGACGGCGGTGGTGGTGCTGACACCATTGCTACGTCATGTTCACCTCAGCATCGAACCACGTCAGCTCGTTTGACTAGTCTTGTCTCGCGTGGCTGATGACATGGCCTTGGGCCCATGTGTCATCGGCTGATAGTAGAGAGAGGGTTAGTAACAAATTACATTTTCTAAACCTGAGAGCTGAGGTGGACAATGGCCCACGGGTCAGTGTCTAAGGCTAGCTGTAGGTGCGGTGTAAAAATTTATTTACTGTTTAAGAAAGAATAAAAGAAATAAATCCAAATATACATATTTCATAAATTAAATAAAATGATTAAAACTTATTAAATCCATAACTTTTGATTTATAATTCAGAAAAATGTGTATAATAGAAAAATAAAATCTACAGCTTAAAATTTTATCAAATATTATTATGTTGTTTATTTAAATAAATATTATTTAATAAAGGTTTTATAAGTAATAAAACTTTGATAATTCATATTTTTAATAATGGTAAATGTTAATAATAGAAATAAAATACCAAAGATCTTAGAAAAATAAAAATTATAATTTGAAACCATAATCATGTATTATTATTTCACTTAATTAAAAATTTATTGTTTATTAAGTAATTATATAATAATAAGAATTATAAAAACATCATATCTTATTATTTATAAATCACAAAAATAAATGTGATATACCAAAATAATCACAAAAATAATATCTACATGTTAAAAATCTAATACTCTACTTTTGAGTTAAATAAAAAATTCAAATATTTTAATAACTCAAACTTTAACTTATTTACTTCATTAATAATTCATATGAGGATAAATAAAATTTATTAACATTCCTAAAATGAGTAAATTAAGTATCATAAATAGTATTAATTTTAAATGTTAATAATATGAAGCCATAATGGTTTAAAACATTATAAATACCCTTTTATTCAAATTATCCTCAACCTTGAGGGAAGATTATATTCTCAAAGGATTCCAATTCATGATAAAAAACTTAAAGAATAGCTTGTGAATAAATCAGATCATTCCTATCTACTTTAACCAACAGATTATAAAAACTACCACGACACTATAATAAGCCCATAAGTAGTTAAGTAATATTATATCTTGGTTTATAAACTATAACCACTCATCTATAAAAAGGTAAATGATACTATTCCATTATAAAAATCAAGAAACCACTACACCAAGTAAAAGTATAACCATTCTTAAGTAACCTTAAGGAAACATTACCAGGTACACAAAACACAAATATCATAAGCATTATACTTCCAAACTATCTTTATTTTAAAGTTAACTTTAGTCTACAAGAATCTAAATATAACACTATAAACATTGTTAGAAGTTTTATAGTTAAGTTATAAAGTATCTCAAGCCCAAACTATTCAAGCAAGCACAAATAACATCGACTACCACTAACTAAAAAAACTGTTTAAACCTTAGAAAAGGAATCTTTCCTTCAAAAGTTATTTGTTTTGCCACTTCAGACAATATATGACAAATAATCAAGATTACATTACTTCATACTTCACTTGTATACCTAGGAGCAATAACACTTAAGCTATTTACAAATGACTATACTTATAAAGTCAAGTTTGAAGATAAACAATTATAGTATAAACAATCTTGAAGACATTTCATAGATGTATATTTTATTGCTACATAAATATGTGTTGTTCACACATACTCACAAACCCTAATAAGAAGCACAAGGTGAAATTTATCTAAAAGAATGACATATTCTAAAGTAACCATTTTCGGAATCCAAACCCTGAGACAACGTTATCTCCGGGATTTGCGTTCAGAACGTGCATCACATTACTTATGCATAAAAGCATATTGCTTCTTTAAACATTAGTCCTTACCGGACCAATGATGCTGATTTCAGATTTTGGATCTTATACTGACTCGAAGACCGTGAGTGCATAATCTTGCAATCACAAAATGCAAGTTCACACTTGCTCATGTCCTTTGTTTATTTTCTATAAAGTATTTTACAAATCCAGTGTTGTTATCACCTGCATTTGAAAAAGGTCTAAAAACAATATTTTTGATAATAATGTGAACTATTGGTTACTGATCCAGGGTGATCAGCTAATCTATTAAATCTGACAGTTGGAATACCACTATTCAGAACTATATCACCTAGGACTTAACAACCATTGTCGCCAGTGATTCTTGCGCCGTATATTACACGTTGACCATGGGATTTGGAATGGGACGGAGAAGTCAGTTGTATCTTCTTCCTCTCGCATGAAGCTGGATGTGCAGGTCGTGGATGTTATCCTCGTAACATGCGTATTAATTGGTAATTCGTAGAGGATATACAGCATACGGGTGGGAACCCTTAATGTCCCACGATAGTTCTGACATCTCACGGTTTGTACAAACCATTGCTGTAATTCTTTATGTGGGCATGGTGTACACCAAGGAGGCATGCGAGGTCGCGAAGGGGGCATTGATTGGCTTGGATCATATTCTAGGCCCCACATCATGGAATTGTGGACGAGAATAAGCTGCCTAGTTGTGCAACAAAGAGTTGATCTCTCATGGGTAAAGTAACGCACCTCTGCAGAGTGTAAGAATTGTAACTTGTTACTCCCTGTTCCGGGAAGGAGCTGCGAACGCGGCGGGAAAGGAACTCCATGAAAGTTTTGGTAAACTCGTGAAGGCTGACGGACATAGCTTTTCAGAATAAAAGCAACCTTTGAAGAAATGTTTATGAAAACTTGCATTGCCTACGACCTACGGTCTGTGGCTGTAGTTATAGTGCATCAAACACTCGAGTATGCTCGTACTCAAACTATCTTCTTAACCCTTGCTATATTCTGAAGCCGGAATATACAACAACCACATCAAGTTTTGCTCTAGAACTTATCATGCCCAGCTAAAGCTTTTCAATGAAGACAAGGAAGTCAACATATACCTCAACTCAAGTGAAGACGAAGTTACTGATTAGATAGGAATATTATCTCTATCCGAAGAACCTATGTCTGTAGTGCGTTGCAATAGCAGCAATGCCAACCCCTTAGCCAGAATACTAGACTTATTAGTATAATAGTTCTTGCGTTATTTATCTTTGATTCTTCTCCATAAGAAGTTCTTTCTCTCTCTCTTTAACCTAGAGTGTTCTCTGGATCTTGTGTAAAGAGTGAGTTGTAACCTTTAGCCATGTATTGGACCCGTTGTGTTTATGGTGTGCCATTCTGAGGGATGCAATACTAGTGAACGGTGTTTCATTGGTGTTATGTCAATGACTATAGTATACTACATCATGCAGCGGTATGCTGGGTCACCGCAAGTATATATAGGCGTACATGGGTCATCTTGGAGTACAAGTCAAGATTGAATTATACGTAAACATATCCTAACTCTATCTAAACTACCATAACAATCGTATATGCCTAATACTCTAACACCCCCCCCACCCCCCACCCCTCGCGCGCGCGCAGTCATAGCAGTAGCGTCATGAACAACATGAATGTCATAGACGGTCAGACTGGAGAGAAACCGAAGTAGAATCTAATAGGCTGATATCCCCCCACAGTAGCAGCGGGAGTGTCGTAGACGCCGTGTCGCGACGTGAATGCATGGACTATAGAGGAAGCTAATGATGCTCAAGCGAGGTGATATCCCTTGTGCCGATGTCAAGGGAGACGAGAGCGTGAGGCGGTGTCGAGGTCGGGGTAGGCGTTGCGAGGGGTCCCTGTGGTCGATGTCGTGGTCGGGGATGCCGATGTCGAGGTAGCCGCACGTGAAGCCGCATGCGCATAGTGCGCAGGGAGGATGGCGGAGGCTTGCCGAGGGTCCACGGAGGCTTTCTGAGGAAGCTTGCCAAGGGTCCACGAAGGCTTTCCGAGGGTCGATGCAGTCTGAACCATCGAGGACGAGATGCATCCATAGTTTTGCCAGAACTAGGCGCACGTCAGGGACGAACGCACACTCCGGTTTTGCCAGAACCGAGTATGCAAAGAAGAACTTGTTGGTGACGTGGTCGAGGCAGTCGTAGAGGAAGGTGTCGATGCCTAAGAAGACTTTGTCAAGGTCGACGAAGCACCGATCCGAGATTGTCAGGCTCGGGGACGCGACAGGGATGAAGGCACGCACCAGTGTTGCCAATACGGGCACACAAGGGCACGGACAAAGACGTAGAAGACGGCAAAACCAATGGCTGCCTGGAGTGGTCATGTTGGACGCCTAGATTGGCGTGGCAGTGGTACTCAAAGTTGGCGAAGAAGAATTCGACATGACGAATACCATGCACAGACGGTGGTGATTCACACCGTAGGAGATGGCACGGTGGAAAACCGAGGACGTCGGTGCGCGGGGACGACGAAGTAGACTGCGTGCAGCAATGCTACAACCCGAGGAGGCGGCATAGCTGCAGGGCGCAAGTTGGTGCAACAGCTGGGGGACCACGAGCGACATACACACCAAGGAAGGCGCGTTGGAAGCCGGTAGCTTGGACCAAAGGCGGCGGCACTATGACCCAAAGTGGCGACGCAGCGGCAGCCCGTAGCTCGATCAGTGGTAGGCGCGTGCTCGGGGGCATGCTTGGTGTAGACATGCGCGTGATCGGTTGATCAGACCGACGGTGCGCCGTTGCGCCATGGCGTGGACGACGCGTAGATCATAGTCAATGGCATCATTGTCAGTAAAGTCCCGGACGATGACGACACAGACGATCCGAGGGGTGCGGCCACGACAGCCTTCCAAAGAAGGCATAGTAGCCATCCGAGATATATCGTCGATGTCGATGGTCGGAGTAGAGGTACGCGATGACGACGGCGGTGGGTGACTCAATCCGATCTATGATCGGTAAACCAAAAAGAGAAGACCGGCCAAGCAACCAGGGAGATATAAACTAATCTAGAGATCGAAAAAGACTCACCATGGCATCCGATCATAGATCGGCAGACGAACCCTGCGATGGATCGCGCGGCCCCCGGCGGAGATCATGGATCGGTCCGCTGGGGGCAGCGCGACGGAAGCGCGTCGGCGGCTAGGGTTTGGACCGGTTAGGCTGTTACCATGAAAGAGTATGAGTTTGGCGGAATATGATGGATGTATTATTAAGCCTCATGAGCGAGTACATATAGACGTACATGGGATTATCTTAGAGTATAAGTCAAGTTAGAATTTGTACCTAAACAGATCCTAACTCTATCTAAACTATCATAACAACCATATATGCCTAATACTCTAACATCTGCAACAAAGCCAATAACTTCACGTGGTCTCTTATCGCCATGTATGGTGCAGTCTAGGATGAGTTTAAGACTGGCTTTCTTCGCGAATTGGTTAATTTGGCAAAAGATAGTCTATACCTATTATTATAGGTGGTGATTTTAATTTGCTAAGATTTCCTCATGAAAAAAATCTGGTAGGCTTGACCATTATTGGCCTTCCTTTTTCAATGTTGTTATTGACAGTCTTGATTTTCGAGAATAAAGGTGGTTTGACCATGCTATTCTTCGAGCGCCAAGTTGTCGATCTGCTTCAAGCAGGCCTCCTTGATCGAAATGCCAAATTTCGGTCTTCCTCTCTCGCTGATTTCATTGGTTAACGAATGACGCCACTGATATCTAGATCAAAACCGTTCTGGTCATGCGCCCCCTATCTTCAGTCAGTGAGGCTTCATGAGGGTGTGGTGCGAAGCTTCGCTTTCTTGGCGGTGCCATGGGACATGTATAAATATAGATATTCATGGCATTGACAACGGTGGAGAAAGTCTAGTGGATATGATCAGAGGTTTCTAATGGTGGAGAAGTGTATTGGCGGCGATGAAGAATGGCGGCACATGTTCTTCCTGTGTGTCGGATGTTGGCGACTTGCAACAACGGCCTTGGCAAGAGGGGATGGCAACACATGTGAACTGCATTTGTGGTGGTGCTCCTTGAGCACCGAGTTGCGATTTCCATGGTGAAAACCTAAGGTATGACCTTTATTGGTTGTGGCTGACAATCGCCTTGCAGAAGGCATTGTTTTGCGAACTTAGACTTTCTCTAGGGTGAAATCTCAAGATCTTCGATCGGAATATGACAACGCGTGCGCATTGTTTCCTTCTTGAAGGCGTCGTTTTTAGAGAATCTCTTTTGATTTTAGGTGTTGTCTTTGGACATTTTGTTTTGAAGGCGTCATTTTTTCTTGTCCATGTGCATCCTTGTTGTCTTTGGACATTTTGTTGAAGAATGTGCAATTGGTATCTTCACGATACTAATGTGTTTCTATATTAAAAACAATATACAAATACTTGCATCCGCATGTTCCTTACAAAGCCCGGTTTGACATTTTGTTTTACTACTTCCTCCTATTCATATTAATGATCTCAACTTTGCGTAGATATAAATACACCTAGTCTAAATATTAATTAGATATATACGAATCTAAATAAATAATATGTACGAGAGGGAGTACTTAATTGCAGTATTTGCACACTCCATGAAGTGCCATGTAACTTTTGGGGATAATATGATGATCAGATAACGTGGCGTTCTTTCCACCGGTCAACCGGTGAGACCGCATCATAACTGACTTGTTAAGATTTATACCTCCTGAACGTCGTTTGAACGATTTTGATCGTGGTTTGAAGGATGCAGATATAGAGCTTTGATCTCCGATCGAGAGAGGCAAGAGGGTTGAGGAGATATTAACGAACACACAAGGATCACACCAAACACACGGCGTCGTCCTCAACCATCCGCCCTAATTAACCCAGCCGCAACCACGCCGCCAAGAACGGCGGAGCGCGCGCACGGACGGACGGCCCTGCCGCGCGCGCGCGCGCCAGGAAGGTGATCGAGCACCGGCCGCCACCTTCCTCTACGCCCCGGCCACTGCCATGGCCTACACGGAGCCGCTCCTTTTCACCGCGCCCCAAAACAACAGCCATAGCCCGCGCGCCCACCACCTCCACGTCGGCGCCTTCGATCCTGCCCCCGCCACCATCCCCACAAGCAGAGACGCCGACGACGTGGCCAGCATGGTAGTGTCGGTACGCGACGACGAGACCGGCGCGCTCGTGGCCGCCGGCCGCGACGACGAGGACGACCCCTGCGACGCGCCGGCGGTGCGGTCGGCGAGCGGCGCGGTGGCCGTGTTCACGGAGGAGTCGCGGCGGCTGTGGGCCATCGGCGCGCCCATCGCCTTCAACATCCTCTGCCTCTACGGCACCAACTCCACCACCCAGATCTTCGCGGGCCACATCGGCAACCGCGAGCTATCCGCCGTCGCCATCGGCCTCTCCGTCGTCTCAAACTTCTCCTTCGGCTTCCTCGTAAGTCCTTACACCATTATTATTAATCATCAAGCGATTCTTTCTTTCTTGGATAATCCACCGATCGATCATGGCGACATGCAGCTGGGCATGGGGAGCGCGCTGGAGACGCTGTGCGGGCAGGCGTTCGGGGCGGGGCAGGTGGCGATGCTGGGCGTGTACATGCAGCGGTCGTGGATCATCCTCACCGCCTCCGCGGTCCTCCTCTCGCCGCTCTACGTCTTCGCGGGGCCCATCCTGCGCCTGCTCGGCCAGGAGGAGGCCATCGCCGCCGCCGCGGGGGACTTCACGCTCCGCATCATCCCGCAGATGTTCGCGCTGGCCATCAACTTCCCCACGCAGAAGTTCCTGCAGGCGCAGAGCAAGGTGAACGCGCTGGCGTGGATCGGCTTCGCCGCCCTCGTCGCGCACGTCGGCCTGCTGGCGCTGTTCGTGTCCGTGCTGGGGTGGGGCATCGCCGGCGCCGCCGCGGCCTACGACCTGTCGTCGTGGTTCACCGCCCTGGCGCAGGTGGCCTACGTGGTCGGCTGGTGCAAGGAAGGGTGGACGGGCCTGTCCCGGGCGGCGTTCAAGGAGCTGTGGGCCTTCGTGAAGCTCTCGCTGGCGTCGGCAGTGATGCTGTGCCTCGAGATCTGGTACATGATGGTCCTCGTCGTCCTCACGGGCCACCTCGACGACGCCGAGATCGCCGTCGACTCCATCTCCATCTGCATGAACATCAACGGGTGGGAGGGGATGCTGTTCATCGGGCTGAACGCGGCCATCAGCGTGCGCGTCTCCAACGAGCTGGGATCGGGGCGGCCGCGCGCCACGATGCACGCGGTGGCGGTGGTGCTGGTGCAGTCGCTGGCGTTCGGGCTGGTGGCGATGGTGCTGATCCTGGCCACGCGGAACCAGTTCGCGGTCATCTTCACGGGGGACAGGCACCTGCAGAAGGCCGTGGCCAACATCGCCAGCCTGCTCGCCGTCACCATGGTGCTCAACAGCATCCAGCCGGTCATCTCGGGCGTCGCCGTCGGCGGCGGCTGGCAGGCCATCGTGGCCTACATCAACCTGGGATGCTACTACGCATTCGGCCTCCCCCTCGGCTTCATCTTCGGCTACCTCTTCAGATGGGGCGTCAGGGTAAATCCAAATCTTCCAGCCTCGCCCACCGATCACCATGATGAACATGTCCTAATAATTCATTGATCTGTCGATCTGCAGGGCATTTGGGCGGGAATGCTGTGCGGGACAGCGTTGCAGACGGCGATCCTCATGTACATGGTGTACAAGACCGACTGGAAAGCAGAGGTACGTAATACACCCCCATATGCAATGCGACGATGATTCCTTTCCAGAGAAATTCAGTTTGAAGCAAAAATAAAAAGTAGAAAATTGATTGAATCATAAGCTTGATCTGTACGTAATGATTATTTTCAGGCATCACGAGCGCTGGAGAGAGTGAGATTATGGGGAGGGCAGCCCGAGAAGCTTCCCACGACAGACAGGGAGGAGACTAGCTAGCTAGCTTGCTAGATTCAGAAACTCTACAGGAGCGTCTAGTTTTAGTTTTGTTTGTGCTCTATCTCAATGTGTGCAATACATTAGATTACGCTAGGCATAGGTAGATGTGTAACCTGAGAGTTGATTCGTACGAGGAATTTGACGGAAGATGAGTTTAGATGCAAAGCTTTTCTTGGACCATGGTGTTGATTTTGTAGGGCTACGTAGAATCAGAAAGTCATTTCTGAGGTTAACTCCATGTGAAGGAGTCTTATTTACTGTCTCTCCGCTTTAAGATTGGCATGTTCGTCTAGTTTTTTTTGGCCCTTATATGGATGACGATATGCTGATGTCACTAATTGAAACATTTTATTGTAACAGTCCGCGAACAGTATAAAAATATTTCATTATTTCAATAATATTTTATAAGTTTCAAAAGTTGTACAAATGTTTCAGTTTTTTTGAAAGCACGTGTGTGTTGTCTCACTACTTCACATGAAGTTAACTTTAAAAAATCCTCGTTCTAAGTAGAATTAGATACTGCAATTGAAAAGCCTGGTATAAAAAACGTCACTTGAACTTCAGTAATCAAATTAAGGCAAGTGTTTTTTTTTTTACAAAAATGCAATGGCATACACATCTTCAGACGATTTTGTCTAGGAGTTCACGAGCGGGCGCACCGAGGGCCCGGGGTTGCGTTTAATCAAACATAACGGACCAAAAAGTTGTGGAAAATATCCAGATGGGACAAAACAGGGTTAATTTAAATCACACATGAATACGGTCGTTTGGACTGGAAGAAAAAACGTTTAAATCGTTCTCTCTTCTTTGGTTCGCTCTATCCATATTTCTCGTTATTTTTTACATGGACTAATTGATCCGTTTGGACCAGATCTTTTTTTTGAAAGCAATATATATATATATATATATATATAGAGTCGCGCTATTTGACTCCCTGGGTGCAGAATATTATTCTGCACCCTGCCCGTATCAAGCGCCGCACCCGTCCCGCGGTCCGCACCTGGTTCATCCCGCGAGCGCGCGATGTAATCTCGCTGCATGCGACATAAGAAATTTATGTTGGTTCTTTTCCCGCGCGCGCGTCCACGGAAGGATCCTCCCACATGCAATGTAAGAAAGTTACGAGCCAAAGGACGGGAGCTAGCTGCAAGGTAAGAAAGTTACGAGCCAAAGGATCCGCCCACATGCAACGTAAGAAAGTTACGAGCCAAAAGATGGAAACCGATCGGCAATTAGGCCAGATAATAAAAAGGACGGGATTAAATAAAATATTAAAAGTCAAAAGGACATGATATTTCTATAAGAAGGTAGCTGCACCTTAGTTTTGAGTATTAATCGAAGGTCAATAATATTAAAAGGACGGGAGTAAATAAACATTATTTATGAGTCAACCACTAGCAAAGTCAAAATGATGTAAGTAAATGAAATTTATTTTTGGGAACCACGTTTGGCACTATTATAGTCTTAGCAGCGATATTTGGCTATTATTTTAGTTACTCAGGATTGTGGGAAAAAAGTAAAATCAACTTAAAATATCCTTTTTTACATGGAACACAAAAATATTTCTGATTGTAGGCTATCACCTATGAATGGCTAGGAGTATGTGTGCTACTTATAGAAGTCCTATATTTAGAATGTACATGACTGAATGCTCGTCGAGTAGTTCAGAGTGTATCGACATGAGTTTCCAGTCACGGTGATTTAGAAAGCACCGCACCTTACGCTAGATTTGGGTGGTTAGAAATGCAACAGATCCCGACCGTATTGTTATAAATAGAAGTTTGACCCAAGCTTGTTGATATCATTCACAATGGCAGGCCAAAATCTTGATTCCATATGCAATGTTTGTAAATATCCGAAGGATGTATGTGCTGAGGATTTATCATTCGACTACATCAATGTACTCACAATATCAGGAGAATTCAAGACACGCATGGTAAGCCGTAACATTTGTTATCCACAATGTTTGATCACTAACATACTTCGATATTAATTATACATGTGTAGGTGATACCTTGCACATTAGGGGAGCACTTCGTTCACCGTTTTAGAAGAGAGATGAAATTAGAGGTGGAACCAACACATGAGTGGTATGAATTCGATATACGAAAGGAAGGGGGGAAATACTACATCGAAGGAGAATGGGAGATGTTCGTAAGCATTTACAACAATAAGCAAGGCGACCAGATTCGTTTTGTCATTGGCACATTTATCCACGAACACCTAACTCTTGGCCATATACGCCGGCTATCAGGGTCGGGGGGGGGGGGGGTATCGTACTTCCTAGATGCACAATAAGTCAGTTTTGTTCACATTTTACTTAAAAAGTTCTAAAAATGGATTTATGCTTATGGTTTGAATTAACCCAAAGGTAATTTTTTTTCAATAGCGGAATACGAGGCCGAACAACAGCTGCGCGAGATGGACGAATGTACATCATCAGTCGACACTCACTAGTGGACGACGTGGAAGATAGTTACAATTTTTTGTGTTGTTACCTCTCAATATGCCTATTGCGCAATAATTGTGGCTTCAATTACGCACGTTTATGCTATTTCAATAGTTAAAGTTGGTTTAGTGTACGCCATAAAGTAAGAGTGTACAATCTAGTGTTCATAATTTTTTATCGCAGTGAGCAACATCCAATATAATTTTATTACACTGTTAAATGAACTAATGAAAACGATATTCTACATGAACAAAGTAGATCCACCGAGATAAAAAAAATTGTCAAGAAATTAACAGGCTGACCCATATGTTAATGGACTTGCTGGTCCTGTGTCCCTATTTTATTCTAGAGTTATTCTAAGTCTGCGTGTCACCATAGGCTTGCAAGTGAGGTAAGAAAGGCACCATATCCTTACGGCAACAACCAGGTTCAATCCCGAGTTTCCGCTTCAGGTTGGATAACGCCTCTTTTTGCTTATGTTTATTAGGAGCAGCTATACCTTTACCCCTATTTGGCAAACCAAAGACACATTGGATAGAATGTCTAGTAATCTTTAGGGGCTTGCCATTGCCAATATCCAAGGTAAGTGTATCAGGATCCAATCTATCCATAAGGAAAACCAATAATTTGGTGTTCTCAAGTCCTCTCGGCTTCAAATCTAGTAAAGACCCAAAGGGATAATCCCTGATCTCAACTTTCTGTCGGTCATTCAGACTTTTGATGGCTTCAACAACTTTGTTAGGTGCAGACCTATAGTTTGGATTTGTCCTCTTAGAAGGATTTTGGACACCCTGTACATAAAAGTGGAGGTCAAGATAATTAGGTTGTATAAGCATAAATGAAGTAAATTGCTTTTACCAGATGTAAACATAACATTAAAACAAAAGAAAAGCAATACAACATCAATAAGAAATCAGAACGTCTGACAAGCAGAAGCAGCATATTTCAGCACAAAGCATCATAAATTATGGAGGCCAAGTTAGCAAAAAAGAGGTCATACAGCAGAATAGTATAACTTATTCTTTGTTAGTGTAATAATACATTATTTAACTTACTGAATCTGAATAATACATCATCTAAAATATATAAACTTAAAAGAAACATAAGAAGTACAGTTGAACTAAAAAAATGCATCATACATTACCTCAGAATGTTTTGGTCCAGAATGTGATGATTTGGACTTTTTTGTCTTCCCAACAGCAACTCTAGTAGCCTTTGAGGAACTAGCTGATGGTCTTGGGGGAAAACCAACAAAATCATCATCATCATCTGCCAATTCTGCTACTCTCTCCTTTCTCTTCCTAGGGACATTTGATGGCCTTGGTGGAGCTTGCTGAGGAGGCGGGGAGAAAGAGACTGCAGTCTCACGAGCAATAGACGACGCTGCAGCGTCACCAGCAGCAGAAGAACCTTTAACATGGAACCACATACCATCCTTCGGCGCACCCTGAGAGTCATCAAAGTGAAAAGTAGAGGTATTCTGACTTCCTATTATATAGATTTTTTTAACACTATCATGAGTTTTGCCTGTAATCCTCATCAATCTGTAATGAAAAAACACAAACAAAAGTCTCAGTTACAAGGATTATCATAAATACAAATTCAGGTTTTTGCATAGAACCTGGAGAGCTCACTAACACTTGATTGGACATACCATTACAACCAATAACTAAGAAATTATGCAGAAATACTTATCTCAAGTTTCATTATTAACATCAACAAAAATTATATCAAGAAAACTGACCAATTGCTCACCAAAAAATAATGAACAATGGAAAAATAAAAGACTGGTACTTACTCATCCAAATTGGTAGAGATGGGGCGGTACTGGAGAGAACCGGGGGAAATAAAGAAGAAGCCAGCGCCAATCACGGATTTCGTACCACCAAAATCAGCAAAAGGAGCACACCGACGCAACTAGAAAGATAAAAAAACATGGAAATTAGATCTTCAAAGCAGCCTGTCACCACGGTTGGGATGATTTCAGTCGCAAAAATAATTGAGGTGCAGCTATGATGCCGAATAATAACTAGAATAATAACATCAGTAATTAAAGAGGCCTAATTGAGAAACTACTCGCAAGTTCCAATTGCAAGAAAATAGCCCATAAAAGGATTATGGTTTTAACCAGAAGATGGTCAACTTAAATTGCATCTATTCCATAAATTTCAGTATTTGTTTTGATTAAAAACATGTTTGTAACTTCAACACTATTCTACAATGTTAAAGAGCATCATGTATGGATCCAATTATGAGTTAAGAGATGGCTGGCTGAAAAACAATGGTAAGCAGCATCAGAGGATACGTAATGGTCGTTGTAAAACAATTCTAATTCAGGTTTATTATCCTAAAGCGTGCACCAGAGTTAGTAGAGTAACAGCTACACATTCTATATTGCAATAATTCCCGTATGGATGCGTTATCCTAAAAGGGAGTACAAGAGACGGCAGAATATAGCTACACAAATCTACTGTATAGAGGCGTATGATTGTAACCAAAAATCTCTAAAGAAAAGAGTAGGAACAACCTTACCCTCTGTCCCGCGTAGTCGCCTACAGCATCCAGAACGGAGGGGCAGTGTGAATGTCGTCCACCGCTCACCGTGATGCGAACGCGACCACACAGCAGCCTGGCAAGGCGTCGCTGACCCACCGACCACGGCAGCGCCGCCGAGGACACACGCCGCTGGTTGAGCCCGCTCACCGCAATCTCCAGATCCAGCCGGTCGCCGCTCGCCAAGGACTGTAATGGCCGCTCGCCGGCCGGCCGTACCTGCCTCTACGGCCGCCGCCGAGGACACACGCCGCTGGACGAGCCCGCTTGCCGCAATCCCCAGATGCAGATGCTCGCCGGTCGCCGCGTACTGTAGTGGCCGCTCGCCGGCCGGCCGCACCTGGCTCTACGGCTGCACCCAGGAACTGATTTGAGGAAGTGGGCAAGCTCCCGAGTACCCCACGACCCAAAAGATGGAAACCGATCTGCAATTACGTCAGCTAATAAAAGGGTTTTGACCTGGTAATAAACCGATCAACGTCAGCGGCACAGAGCTGGTTAGACCGCACCAGCGACGCTGCGTCCGGCTCGGTGTTCGACCGGGGTGCAGAATAACTTATTCTGCACCCAGGGTGTCTAATAGAGCTTCTATATATATATATATATATATATATATATATATATATATATATATATATATAACCAGCTAGCAGGCCGCCTCATTAAAAACCTTCAAGTCCCTTTCGGTATTCTGGTAAGGAAAAGAGTGCGTCAAAAACTTGCAGCCTCACAGTCACGCACCATTACAATCAGCCCTCAGACTGTGAATCAACCAAGGAGGTGGCTCAGCGTCCCAAGTCGCAAACTCACCATTGACAGCCGCATATTTGGCGCAACAGTGAGCCACTTGGTTAGCCTCGCGACCCTCATACAAAAATTGAAAAGAAGATAAACTACTTTTCAACTCACTGATCTCATCTAAGATAGGTCTACTCACTGAACGATCAGTCTTCCTTTCTACCCAATGCTTCAGCAGAACTTGGCAGTCCGTTGCAAGAACAACAATCTGAAAACCCTTCTGACTAGCAAAGGCACAGGCATCACGAGCGACAAGGGCCTCCGTGGTTAAGGGATCCGAGACCCCGTCATACATCCTGGTAGAAGCACCAAGGAAAGTGATGCGGTTACGAGCCACAACACCAGTCGCCGCCCTACCATCCACAGTACCGATCGCCCCGTCCAAATTTATCTGGACCAGATCTTCTTCTCTTCTGTTCCACTCTTCCCCAAATCTCTAGATCACCTTCGGCTCCTCTCCAGATCGGAGCTCGTTGTGGCTCTTCTTGCCTCTCTGCCATAGCCAGTCAACCTCAGATGCCCCTAATCGGACCTCGTTGTCGCCTCCGCCCCAATCACCAGATCGAAACTCAGCATCTATTTCCTAGCATCTTCCCCTGGTTGGTTCCTCTCCGACGGAGGAGCGGGGCCCGACAGGAGATCCGCAGTTGCGATCAACCTCGGGAGGTTGCATTCTGTCCCGCACCCTGAGCATGGTAGCCCTGGCAGCGGAGTTTAACGACCACGAAGTCGTGGCCACCGTGCTAGGGATATGTCCCGTCGTGTCACCGACGAACTTGCTAGCGTTGTTAAGGTCTCGTTTCAGGATCAGACACAATGTTGTAAAGATGGAGGTATGTGCCCCGCCCTTCGATTTCTTCATCGGGTTCAAGCACGGCTCAGACAGCGAGCGCATTTTGCGTTATTCTCGTTCATTCGAGTGTTGTGGGAAAAAATTAGCTTCATGCGTTGGCATTGCGCCTATGGGTGGTACGATCGCTTGGGACAGGTACATTTCTTCTCAAAACTTGGCTTCGATGGCCTCCCTTCGGATGCTTGGGAACCAGAGGCCCTCAATCCGTTCATCAATAGCCTTGGCGGAGAGCTGGTGAGGATTGTGCCACCGAGCGACAAATGGATCATAAAGATAAAGACATGGTTGAAAGATCTAGATTCTAACCGGATGGATTTACGAGGTGGAGATTACCAGCAGGACAAGGCGACAACTTATCTAGAAGCACCTAGTCATCATCCACTTGGAGGAGTTGCTTGACCCCGTCTATGGAATGGTTGGTGGCACGGGACCACCACCGTTTTCGCGATGGTGTGCACAATTTCGAATGGCAAACTAGGGGAGAACAATGTTGGAATCTGGAGCATTTCGGTGTTGAACTTTTGGCCCATAACTAATGCAAATTCGGAAATTCTCTTTTTCCCATTATGTGTGGTAGCACATGGCTATGCTAGTGGAGCTAAAATTTAGTTACACGGTGCTAATTGAGAGGGGGTTGCACCACCTTATATAGGAGGTTGTTCTAGCACTAGTAAGTGAGTGAGAAGAGAAGTTGCTCGCGCACTCATCCTCGGACACCATGCCACGTCTCGTCACGACACGCCGTGGGTTGCGGGAATGATCCAAGTCGAGCTTATGTTTATATTTTTTGATGGGAATCATCAGTTTCTAGGAAAATCTAGATCGTGGGCTGTTCGCAAACAATCTAGAAACCAAATATTTTTTGGATTGTTTCCGGGTTTTCTTTCTCTTCTCCTTGAAGATTTCTTATTTTAGGGATCCTTGTTCCAAGAAGCTTCCTTAAGAAGGAATAGGATCTTGTCCCTTATAAACCGAGACACGTTCAACACCTCTTATATTTGAGACACAAGTCTCCTTCCAGTTTATTTGCGCTGCCTCCTTCGTCTTCCCTATCCTGGCTTGCGGCGTGCACCTAGAACCCCACCTCTCTTGATCCTGTACGGGTGATGGACGACCAGGCTTTGAGGGAACGCTCTAGCGCGACTAATGGAAACCACGACATCATCTGATGACGAGTTTCCCAATAACAACTTCTTGTCAAACATCGACTACCTCTTCCGCAACCTCGACAAGGGCAACCATAACATGTGCAGTCAACCTTGTTCCATGTGTTCCTTTCATCTACCATGGAATTAATGACACTACGACAAGCAACTAGAATCAACCACTATATCAAATTACGGGAACTAAGAAACCTTAGAATAATAACTTGTTTTGAATTCTTTTTTAACTTGGAATAAAAATTGAAGGATCTAGAAAAATAAAAAAGGTTAGCAACGCCACTGGAGGTGAACTTAAACACGAATAAGAACTTCTCATCCATACATCACTCATTTACCATTACACTAATATATATCCCCAATTATATTGTATACAAGTTTTTTTTTTGACATGTGCATGGCGCAAGTTGATGGAACATGTCACCACTAATGCCACCGTGACAAAAAAAAGATGGACTCATATGGGCTTTGTGAAAAGCAGGCCACTACTGATGTCTCTGTGACACTAATGTTGTGTGATTTTATTAGTGGAAGTTGTGAAAATCATTGCTCAAAAGTATCGCAGTGAACTACCTAAATGTCCATCCATCCCCGATGCATCTTCCTTCCATGGCATAGAAGTGCCGACAAAAGTTGGTTGCCAAATGCCAATGTCTTCATTTATCTCCTGAGCATGTGGTGAAGTCGAGCCATCGCCCTTAGAAGATGCACACTGCCGTTCTTGGGCTAAAGCTGATTGCACCATATTCTCTCGTGCTAGGACAACCACGACGTGTCCAACCGATACATGTTCATTTACCGCGGAATCAGCAAACAAAAAACGAGCCACTAGATTTCGCTATTATATCGATTTATGAGGAAATGAAACTTGACACTAGAATTACGAAAAGTCCTTTTGACTCCCGAGCTCCGGTGCTTCCTGCTTATTAAAAATAATAAAAACTACACCTATAAGTTTAAAAAATCATTCCCCGCAATTTTTTTAAAAAAAATCATAAAACAAAATCCTAAAAGTTGTTGATGATGTATCCTATAAATGTGCAAAATCTCGATTTTAAGTGCTTCCTATTCCGAGGTACACAAAAATAAAAAAGTGTAACTTTTTTGATTCGAAATCACTATACTATAGATCTTCAATTTTGTCATTTTTATGTAGCTTAAAATACAGATTATTTCAAATTGAGATTTTGCATTTCATGGTATACCGAGCACGTTTTGAATATGATTTTGAAAATGGCGCCCATGTGCACCAAAATGCACATAATTTTTGGAACTCAAAAAATATGAATTTCTATTTTTTAAAGCGGGATCACTGATGCCATATGCACCGAATCTCCACCCTAGGATTATAAGTTGTTTCAAATTTTTGTCTAGTTTAGAACAAATTTTTATCGAGTTAGGCTTAAATAAAAAGGTTGATCACAACTCGGAAGGTGATAACTCAACGTTAATAAAAATGATAGTGTATGGAGGGTTGGCAATGGTCACAATATTCGTATTTGGTGTGATGTATGGGTGTCGAGAGCGGTGAATAATAAAATACTGACTCCAAGAAGGAGTAATCGACTATCGATGGGTGTTTGAGTTAATTGACAACAATGACGGGTGGAATGTTCGGCTAATCTAGACTACGCTATACCCAATTGACGCTGAAGCTATTCTCCATATTAAGTTATCACCACATGGTTTTGATGATGTGTTGGCCTGGTTTCCTGAAAAGTCTGGCTTCTTTACTGTCCGATCGGCTTACCAACTAGCATTCAATGATCTCCTAGGCCAATTCTCCTTTGAATGCTCAAATGTTAGGCCGTCGGGTGATGATCTGTGCTGGAATAAAATTTGAAGTGCCTATGTACCTCCGAAAGTTAAAAAATTTGCTTGGAGAGCTGCTTCAAATGCCCTAGCTATAGAAGAAAACAAGGTAAGACGAAAGATACGTGTTACAAGCCTCTACAAGATTTGTAAATCGGAAGTGGAAGATTTTGCACATGGGATGGTATTCTGTCCGAATTTGGAGTGCAATGAGGACTGCTGGACCCTTCCTTCTACAACAGAACTCCATATTTCATCCCCTACGTCGTTCAAGTCGGTTATCCACTCCATCCCTGGCCACCTAGTGGAAAAAACACCGCTCGTTGCCTGGAGGGCCTGTTATGAGAGGAATGAGATTACTCACGACAAACCACTTTCGTCTATTGAAGGTTCGCGAAGATTTCTATGCAGCTATGCAAACACCCTTAACTCCATCTTGATTATCTCAACTGACCAGATGCTGAAAGGGAAGATGTTGCATGTACCTCTTGTGGATGCTTCGGCCGTTGTTGTGAAGGAAGCACCACAGAGTAAATGTTGGGTCAAGCCCCCAGCTGGGTGGGTAAAACTAACGATTGACGGCTCGTTTAAAGAAGATGATGGATCCACGGGCACCGATATGGTCTTTCGTGATGACATTGGTGCGATAATTTTTTCAGCGTGCCGTTCTCTATTGGACAGCGAGGATGCTTATGAAGCATAATTAATGGCCTACAAGGAAGGTCTCGATTATGCTCTTCATTAGTCCAACTTACCCATTATTGTGGAATCTGATTGTGCATAGCTGGTCTTGGCTGTTCTATCAAAATATCATAATTGTTTTGCCTAGAGAACATAAGTAGATTTTGGTTTAGGTCGGGTCCCGATGTTATCCTTTAGAACTCTCTGTAATTCTTACTAATTAATAAAAGACTAGGTAAGTCGGCGCGACGACACGCCCGTGGCGTTAACTCATTTGTCTATACAGCAAAATTTGATGTTGACACGCATTCAAGTAGTTTTTAGATGTTAGCTACATAAGTGAAGTAGTAGTAGCAGCGGCTCTCGTTTTGATATTTCTTTGAAAAGGTACTAAACATGTAAATTCGACCGTATGATCTAAATCTGCAAAATATTTGTGAAATATTATGCTATTCTTTAGGTCTGCAAAACTGTTTGTCCTTAAACATAGGTTTTTACATGACAAATGACAGAATAAAGCAGCGTTCACCCTGAGGGAACCAGCTTTTGTTCGGTGCTTGTCTGGGTGATCACAGTCTCTCTCCGAACCAACTGGCATTGGCCTTTCAGGAATTGGAAGCGCAAGGTCCGTCTTCAGTTCTGCACTTCTGCTAGTCAATCAGAAGCAATACTGGTCACATCTTCCCCATTAGGCGTAGACAAAAAATCCAACAACGACATATCTTTTTCCTTGCTCAGCAGTAGCAGTCTCTAGGAGTGTATGTAACGGATCGTAGGATCCCAAAAGCAGTTCAACCTTTTTCATTGTTCTCCCTGAAGAGATTGTTACGCAACTTCCAGATAGACCACATAACTATAGAAGTACATATAGTTGTGCAATAGTGTATTTACATTTTTCTTCATTTAGAGCAAATAGAATTTCTTGGATCATTTCTCAGGTCATGAGTACTTGTATCATCTTACTTTTCATGAAACAGAAACACAAAGTAAATCGTGTGTAAATCATTACTATCATTAATGGTTCATCATAGTAAATGACACAATAGTGAAACATAAACAATGTCGGGACATCTAAAAATCTGTTACAAAATACCAAAGCTACAGGAGACGATTACATGTTTACTCATAGCATCTCACATTTGATCTTGCTAGCAAGTAGATGGCATGTCACATAGGACGTCACCATCGCTCGCAACTACTGATTTGGACAAATATAGCCATAGTTTCATAAACCATATAATATTGAACTTGCAAGGTTCAAACAAAATTAGTGGACACCTAAATGTGATAAGAAAAAATTTCACCAATTAGTAACACAAAGAAAGAAAGTGAAACTTTGTATCTAATTACAATTCTTCAGGCCAGCAATGTTATCCCTACTCCTTACTCACCTTCCCAATGACGCTGATTACAGGAAGTGAGGTGCACTTGCACAATCATCTCTTCTATATTTCTTCTGCGAGCAAGTCTAGTTTTTTTCTTTAGCATAAAGATGAGACGAAATGCCAGAAAGTGCTGAAGAAATACTCTAGATTCTTAAATTTTTGAAGTGAGGAGATATAAATGTATCTATAATTAATATATTTCAAGTAGAAACATACTTTGATAATTTTTTCTAAAGAAATAGTCTAGATTATTGTTGTCAACAAAAATAGTTAAATTATACAGGAAAAGCACTACTCAATCTAAGATTTTAGCCTAATTTGAGTTCAGACTAATAGATGTACAGAGCCAATAATCCGCGAAAAGAAAAATATATCCGATACTTTATCCTCCTAGAAAAATATATCCAATAGTTTATCAGAACCTGATGAATATATTTCTCTAACAGCAGTGTGTCTTACAAATACTAAGAAAATCAATAGTTGGAATAGGGGTCTTCTAACTTTTTTAATGACAATGTTTTTTTGTGTTTCCTGCTTCCTCTTCGTGTTATATTTTTTAGAGTACAATTGCATTGTACTAATTAAACATTAGTCGGCCGAAGGAAGCAGATCCTGCTTGATTATCAAAGTTTGTGAGCTGCAGCTATGTGAAATTGTGAAGAATTAACATATCTGCACCATGAATGACGGCTAAAATCAATCAGCCCATTGTTGTGGGTTGTGCGCTGACCATGTCTTCGGCGACCATGCTCCGATGGCTAGACCATGCTGGCACACCTGCACCGCTATCTTCAGTATCAGCATGACAACGGTTCTGAACGCCAGCTAATAGATGGATCAATCCGACTATCATCGTAGTCTGTAGCAATTAGTCAAGCACCTAACAAAAACAGACAGCAAATTTAATTGGCTGAACACGGCTGACCTTCTCTGCGTGCTTGCCGTAAAGAATACTACCCACCAGTGGTAGTTGTCAGTCAATCTACCATGTAGCGGAACTCTGATTATGAGCAAAATTAGTACCATAGAAAGGATAAGATAATCAAATAGCATGATAACTCGAATTTCTTTCATACAAAGTAGACCAAGTCATCGTATTGTTAACACCAGCCGCTGCCTTGCGCCATGCTTAACCCAAGGAAGAGAAAATTGTACCAATTGCAGCTGGGATTAATGGATGGCAAATCCCAAGGAAGAGTAACCAGTACTACCAATTGCCGCTGGAATTAGTTAACGCTGCGCTGTGCTCACCCGCTGTCGGAGTAACGCGAGGAAGATCAGATGTATCAATCTGGAGTCCGATCAATTGGATGTGGAAAATCTGCTAAGAACGTGCGGCACCTACTCTACTGGCACACACACACGGCCGGCGGCGGCTCAGGAAAAGGGGATGCCGGTGATGGAAGCTTGGTAGGTCATGGGAGGCGTGCAGCGGGGCATGGATCGCGTGTACTGCGGAGAGTTAGCCGCGCCGAGAAAGATCAGGATAGGCGGTGGAAGGCACCGAACTGTTGTTGGGAAAAAATTCCACGCACACCGCTTTGACCATCTCACAATCCGGAACAACTGTATCAGGCGGCGGAGGAGACGATCGATGACATGTGTAAACTTTACACATCTACAGTGCGTACGGTGACGTGGACATCTTTATAAAGCGTTATAAGGGTTGTTATTGGGAAAAAATTCCACGCACACCGCTTTGACCATCTCACAATCCGGAACAACTGTATCAGGCGGCGGAGGAGACGATCGATGACATGTGTAAACTTTACACATCTACATACGGTGACGTGGACATCTTTATAAAGCGTTATAAGGGTTCACTTTCATATATGTAGTTATATAGTTTTAACTGCAAAAAATAAAAATTCTAGTGTCAGAAGTGGGGTTCGAACCCACGCCCTCGTAAGAGGACCAGAACTTGAGTCTGGCGCCTTAGACCACTCGGCCATCCTGACTTTACGTTGATTAATCCTATGATTAAGTACATATTCGACAAACCTTTCTGACGCCCTGTTACCGGCCGTCCGATTCACCATTCTTCCACCAACGGCCATGATCAAAGCACCAACCCTAGTTTTCCTCTATAATAAGTCCTCCCCAGAACTATCGACCAAACCCTAACCCCTCTCCAAAACCCTAAACCCTTTCCCTCCCCTTAGGCGGCGCCGCCACCAGCACCTCGTCAGCTCGACACCATGAGGCCACCGATGAGAGGAGGAGGTAAGCATCCGCCACCCTCACCTCACGCTCCCTCTTCTTCTTCGCACTGCCCTCGATTTGGTCCTACCCGGTGATGTTTCGCTGTCCACAGGTGGTCGCAGCGGCGGCAGGAGTTTCGGCGGCAGAAGTGACGGCGGGGGCCGCGGTGGCGGCAGGGGGTTCGGTGGTAGGAGCGGTGGCAGGGGCGGTGGCAGGAGTGACCGCGGTAGGGGTCGCGGTGGCGGCAGGGGAGGAGGCAGGGGCGGTGCCGGCATGAAGGGCGGTAGCAAGGTAGTCGTGGTGCCCCACAAGCACGACGGCGTCTTCATCGCCAAGGCCAAGGAGGACGCGCTCTGCACCAAGAACATGGTCCCTGGGGAGTCCGTCTACGGCGAGAAGCGCGTCTCCGTCCAGGTAGCTCCCGCAATACCCTTAAATGCTGCTGTTCGAAGCACATTTTTGGTGCTGTTTCTGTGTTAATTGTTAGGCAAAGTTAAGATTCTTCGTGGTCACAATTTCTTGCCACCGTTATTGGTTCCAAAGTCAGTTGTTAGATTCTGCTGCTCTGTTATGCCTCCTGCACATGTGAACTGATAAAAACATGCTAAATCAGCCTAGATTCATTGGGGTCGTTATCTTTTTAGTGTGAGCTTCAGCTTGTGGATGTTACAGTCAGCTGCTATGTTATGCTCATTCCACGTGTGAAATGGTGTTAATTACTGTTTTTGGTATTATGTAGAACGAGGACCAATCCAAGGTTGAGTACAGGGTGTGGAACCCTTTCAGATCTAAGCTGGCTGCTGCCGTGCTTGGAGGTGTTGACAACATCTGGATTGTAAGTTCTTTGCACATCAGCTTGCATTCCGAACTGTTTGCGAACCTTGCTGGTCAATGCTGCAGTGTGTTTTTTGCTTACTGTTGTTACAATAGTTGACATTGATCTTTTGTTTAGGCTCCTGGTACTCGTGTGCTGTACCTTGGTGCTGCCTCAGGAACAACCGTGTCTCATGTGTCTGATATTGTTGGACCGGTGAGATCTCATCACAACCTCCTTTTTATTGTTATAAACGACTTGTGCTTTCTGTGAGTTGTCTTGATGAAGTCGATTGCTTGCAGACTGGGTTGGTGTATGCTGTTGAGTTCTCACACCGTAGTGGCAGAGATCTTGTCAACATGGCCAAGAAGAGGACCAATGTCATCCCCATCATTGAGGATGCTAGGCACCCGGCAAAGTACCGGATGCTGGTCGGCATGGTTGATGTTATCTTTTCGGATGTTGCACAGCCTGATCAGGTATATCCCATTATAAAGAAGTTCTTCCTAAGTTCTGTTTTTAATTATCTTGCTTACTGTTGTTTGAGTTGCTGGTGGCTTAGCAAAAGATGAGCTCTACTCGGATTCCCCTTCAGGACATCAAATTGGATGATGCAAAATCGAGTCTCTGATGCCTCTATGCCTCTTTTCTTATTTATTGCTTTGCGTCTCTTTGATTTTCCAATACTTAATCCATCATATCATGTTGGTTGTTATGTCGATTAGTTTCCTTCGGTGCTTCACAATAATTGGTGTAATACCAGTCTGCTGTTGAGTGTGCATTGTTTCCTGACTCTCTTTGGCTATCTTGGAGCTTAGCAGATGATGAGCTAACTCGGATTCCCCTTCAGGACATCATTTGTATGATGCAAAATCGAGTTTCTGATGCTTTTATGCCCATTGCCAGATTCTTCCACCCTCCATAGTACTTCTTTGTTTTGACAAACACTTTACCCATCTCATTAGCTTGGTGTTAATTTGCTTTTTATCTGCCTCTTCATTTCCTGTTTGCTTGCACAAGCTAAGTTTGGAAGGTTGTTGACAAGTAACCTGGTACCTTTCCCACTGCAACATATGATTAGCTTCTCTTGGTTCTGTTGAGAGCTCTGCTTTTCAAATCTCTCTCTTTTATAAGTGTTGATCTTGTCAATTAGTTGAATATACAAGTAAATAGGAAATATTTTCCTTTCTGTTGTGCCTAATATGGTAAAGCTGCTTTGAAAACCTCCAAGATGCTTGATTTGAGTTGGGTCTCCTTACATGGGCGGATTTGGTACCCAAATTCTTCCTTTGCATATTGCGGCATGGCATGGGCTATTTGTAAAATAATTTCATTAAGCATGTCTAAACAGTATCACTGCATTTTCTGTCTCACAGGCTAGGATCTTAGCGCTTAATGCATCATACTTCTTGAAGAACGGTGGCCATTTCGTCATTTCAATCAAGGTACCGCTCAGTTTTGTATATGTTTAAAAATCTTCAATAAGCAAGGAACAATACATTCCTTGGAGCAACTTTTCCTCTAGTTGGCATTTTGCAGCTTCCATTGTTGAGCTTGACATTCTTTATTATTTTGATCAGGCGAACTGTATTGATTCGACCATGCCTGCTGAGGCTGTGTTTGCTAGTGAAGTGGAGAAGCTCAAGGCTGACCAGTTCAAGCCCTCGGAGCAGGTGACCCTGGAGCCCTTTGAGCGCGACCATGCCTGTGTTGTGGGTGGCTACAGGATGCCCAAGAAGCAAAAGTGAGCGTAATATAAGTGAAGAAAAGGCTTGGCTGGCTTTTTTATGTCTGTGACCTGTTACGATCAGATGTAATGGTAGTAGTATTACCCCAATTGTTAGGGTTTTGTGGAAGATACCTGTGAGACAATGATGTGGCTGTTTTACAGCCACTTTGTTTATGTTAAGCTTAATTTGAGCACAAAATGGTTATGTTCTACACGTTCAGACCAGTGGCAGCTGGAGGTACCTTTGGTGGTTGCTATCAGCAAGCTCAGATTAGTAGCCTGGTGAAATTATCGAAACTTACAAATACTCTTATGGTAGATTGGTAGTTAATCTTTTTCAAACTTGGTTAACCTTTGTTGAAGACTTGGTAAAATCTAGGAGAGTTTGATTACACTTACTCGTGTCTGATCTTTATGAAGCACACGGCGCAGCTCCCACCAACCGGAGACAAGTTAAGGGCGTGTTTGGAAACCATCATCATTTCATTTGACAGAATTGACATTGTTTTTATCATTTCATCTGTCTAATTTAGAATTCCAATCTGAGAATCATGTTTGGCTGCTGCATGGAATTTTGAAATGAAATGTTATGATTTGTAGACAAATGACTGGGTTAGGAAACCCTGTCCCCGAAGCTTATGGGGACGGGGTTCAATCTTGAGAATGTCGATGCGGTGAGAGTTCTCGTGATGTGACCGGGCTATGAACAAACTTTCAAAATGGTTTTGTGGTTAAAATTAGGTGTGGTCAAATAAATCTCGATGATATTCTTGAGGGCATGAATAACCAGCCCAGCAAGAAGCTAAATTCTAACATAACATAACGGGAGGGGGTTGCGCGCGAGCCGAGTGACGTAGGTGCACAAGTACTTCGCGCCACAACCACCTCTTTTTTATAGGTTCTAGAGTCATAGATATGCCTGTAATTAGAAGGAAGAACTGCAATAAAAATCTTCCTCGTGTATCGTCTGTAGCAGAACTATGAACGTGAGCTAGCAATCAGTCAAAAAAATCTTGATGATATTCTTGAGGGCATCCGCGCGGCGAGAACCACCTTCTCCATGCGGTACCTTTCCTTACCGCCTTACAAGGGGGATTTTCAACATCTCGATCCCAACTTGGAGCGGAAGATACATTACTAGGCTGCACTTCACTTGTCAAATCGGTCATATCTTCCCAAGCCATCTACTATTTGACCTCCCTCAATGTGCCTCCAGGAACTATAAAATACATTAACAAGTTGGAGAGGTATTTTCTTTGGGGGTCAAAGGACACTAACATCGGGGCTAAGTGCAAAGTTAATTGGGAGATGGTGTGTCGCCTTAAGAAAGTTGGCGGCCTTGGGGACCTTCATATGGATAAATTCGCGGCGCCTGTTCGCTTGAGGTGTCCATGGTTTGAATGGAAGGACTCCAATAAAATTTGGGTTGGCTCGGGAAACCCTTGCCATCGAGGAGGATATGGGTATATTCTATGCCGCCACCACCATCACTCTCGGGAATGGAAGGAAGACTCCCTTTTGGCATGCGACATGGTTGGAAGGAAGAAATCTCAAAGAAATAGGCCCCCCTAATATCCGAGATAGCAAAAAGGAAGAAGTGGAAAGTTAGCCAAGCCTTACATGACCATGCTTGGGTGCGGTCTTTGAATTTAGAGAAAGCTTTCACCATGGACCACCTCGCCCAATATGTGAAATTTTGGGTTCTTCTTGCTGACGAGCAACTTCATAGTCAACTTGATGATGGCATATCTTGGAAGCTCACGGGAAATGGTCAATACTCGACGGCCTCGGCATACGAAGTGCATTTTTTGGGTTCTATCGTCTCCAATATGAACAAGACGGCGTGGAAGACTTGGGATCCTCCCAAAACAATGTTTTTTCTTGGCTTGCTACGCAAAATAGGCTATGACCGGCGGACCGGTTGGAAAAAAGAGGTTGGCCAAATTTCAGTTTGAGTCCTTTATACAAGCAAATCACATAGTCGATCACCCACCTCCTCGTCAAGTGCCGCTACACAATTCGGATTTGAGAATACATTAAACCGTGATTGGGCCTACATGTGATACACCCATATGCAATGGGCGGATCTCAACATCAAGTCTTGGTGGTCCATGCTATCGGAAGGACCAATCCCAAACCGCAAGGCTATGGCGTCCCTCACCCTTCCTACCACTTGGGAAATCTCGAATGAAAGGAACGAGCGGGTGTTCCAAAAGAAGCATGCACCTCCCTTTGTGATTTTAGATAGAATTAAGAAGGAAACCCGCTTGTGGGTAACCGCGGGTGCAAAGCGATTGAGTGAAATTAAGCAAACGTGGATATTTCAATAAACAAAAACAGCAGTTGCACACACAGAAAAAGAGAGGGAAAATGCTGTTGCCCAGTTCAACTCTTTTCCTCATCTTCCCGCTATAACTTACTTCCCCTGCTCTTTCACAATGCACAAACACCACGACCCTCCCGGGAACTGTCATTATCATCACAAATGGCGCCACGGTGTAGCAACACCGTATTCGCGGTCTTTAACGTCGTGACCCTCCTCCTGGGCGCGGCGGTCCTCGCGGCGGGTATCTACCGTGGCGCCGCGACTGACTGCGACCGCTTCCTCCGCACGCCGGCGCTCGCCCTCGGCGCCGCCATCATGGTGGCCTCGCTCGCGGGTCTGGCAGGCGCCTGTTGCCGCGCCTCGGTGCTCCTCTGGATCTACCTTCTCCTCACGGGGCTGCTCATCCTCGCCACGCTCTGCTTCGCGGGCTTCGCGTTCGCCGTCACCAACGCCGGCGCGGGGGCGGGGCAGGCCGTGTCCGGGAGAGGCTTCAGGGAGTACCGGCTCGGGGACTACTCAAGCTGGCTGAGACGCACCGTGGAGGACGACGGCGGCAACTGGGGAAGAATCAGGAGCTGCCTCCTGGAGGCCAAGGTGTGCCGGAGCCTACAGAGCAACCGGACGCTCGACGAGTTCGTCAACGCTAATCTCTCGCCGGTGCAGGTCAGTTACGTTACGAGTACCCGGCCCTCCCTCCGATGAACTTGCCATTGGAAATACGTTGAATTTGCTTTGCTGACCTCTTTCAAGGCTTCAAAGCATTCATTTATTGGATAAGCAACCAGTTCAAATGATCTATATGGCGTTTACATCAGTTAGAAAGCTACCTTATGAGTTACAATGACCTTGTCGTTCTGAAAAACAATACTCCACCCAATCCGCAATATATGTCACTGATTTAGTATAAAATTGTAAATCAGCTTATTATGAATGAGAGAGAATAGTATTTTTATGCCATTGGATTGTGCAAGTGCAGAGTCCCGATGGCCCCACTTCTACTTTTATAATCACCCTATTTTCATGCCACTGGATTGTGAAAGATGCATCCTCTTGTTCCTGATAACGTCACACTATTAAGTCTGATTTTTCTCAATTTCGTTTATCCTAACACGGTGGCCTTAGGCACTGACCTAAGATTGTGAGGATTATTGTGGAGTCTTCAGATTTGTCTGTCCATGTCACTAGTTGTAAAGATAATTCACATTAACTATGTTACTTGGCTTCTCGTGACCAAGCTGACACCTTTAGTTTATCTTGCTTCACTCGAAGTGGCACTTAGCAAACCTGATGACTTGATCAAAGTCATATATGCACAAGGGAGGGCTACAATAGAGTAGACAAAGCCACCAAGCTATCGATTTCGATCCACGTCATAGCAGTTGATCGTCACAGGCAGCTCCTATAATGATTCAGATTCGAATAAGAGGACAGTGATTGCAAAAACGTATCAAAGACTTCCTGCGCCCATTGAAGCAGTCACACTTCTGAGAGAGCATGTGTTCATATGTGCTTTTCCAGAGTTCAGATAACCATACCATAGATGCAACCTGCAGTTGATTGTGACTTCAGAAACTGCAACCTTTTGATTCAGAGGCTTGCTTCGGTATCACCCCCTAGGAAAACTACTTTGATGGAAAAACCGGCTTTTGGTTTTTTTTTCGAGGGTGGGTTCCAGTTAGTTTAGGAACCGGTCTACTCCTGTTACTTTTTTTTATGGTGTGCGTATCGGAGGTGTTATGTCGTGGCTAGGGAAAAAAGATTTGCCGATCGTGACTTGGCTAAGAAAATGCCGTTCCATGTCGCATCTCGATCGTCGCGGATACCACATGACGTGGATGGAAGGAGGACGAGCGGTGACCTTCTTTCGTGTAGCCAAAGTAGATCGGAGAAGATTTGTTACGCGTGGGAGTTGGACCGTTAGTTGGGTGAGTTCGGCTGCTAGGGTTTCGGTCCTCCATGACCGGCCAGGCTCTGGTGTTATTTAGCGCCAGACAAATATAACATTTAGCCTAAGAACATCCAAATTTTTCACTCACGTTCCTAGACCAAGTTCTCAGTTTTGGCTAAATTTTGAACAAACTCCGCAAAATTTAGACGATTTTGATTAAACATAAACGAGTTCGTACATATTACGTAAAATTCAGACATATACTCGAATTTTGACTGCATTAGGCCAAATAAAATAAAAAAACATAATAATAACTACTGGGCGATGCGAATGCCGATGTTGATGCCGATGCAGATGCCGATGGTGCCGGGCGCACCGCTCACATGCCGAAGTGGCGGTAGAAGCATGTGTGGGCGTCCTGGGTCCCGTCGTCGCAGTCGTCGTCGATCGGCGGCTGCGCGTGACCTCGTCCTCGGTGGCGAGCGCACCGACAACTCCTCCTCCAGCTTCACCGGCCAGAGCGAAGGCGTGGCGACTGTGCCGACGCCGAGCCGGACGAGCGTGACACCGAGGACGAGGAGCTGAGGCCTCCTATCCTCCTCGGAAGCCATTTCACCGCCAAACGGCATCGGGCGGCCGACAGCGGCGACCGAGGAGGGTAGCCCAGCTTGGGGCAGTCTCCGGTAGCGATGTGCTCGAGAACGGCCACTTCGGTGGCATGCCGACGCCATCATGCGTGGCTAGCTGCTGGATCCGGCGCTCGGCGAAGAAATTCTCCCAGTACGGCAAGTTGCCCTGGTCTTCAGCGAGCGTCGGGTCCTCCATCGACGTGATGGCGGCCTGGATCTCCTCCACCATGTTAGCGCCCTCAGACATCGGTGGCACCGGCATGTCGGCGGCGCTGAGCCTCCAGGTCGACAGGCACCGAAAATCTGGCGGCGCCATGTAGTAAGCGTTGTGCAGCATCTGCACCTCCCACGGCTGCAGAGATCGCCGGCCAAAGCCGTTCACCGCCGCAGGGTCGCGCGGGTACCTCATTGCTGCCACCGAGCTCTTCTTCTCGTCGCCGAAGTGGTGCTTGTGGTTGGGGAAGGGGAGGCGAGAGTGTGTGCTCTGGGAGGCGATGAGGGCGTCGGCATTTTATAGCTGAAAGAGGAAAGAGAGGCGAAGGCGGGAGGGGTGTAGCGGCGTGGGCGGGAAAAGGAGAAACGGCGGGAAGGCGAGCCGGCGGTGGCGTGTCATTACGACGACGCGTGGCCGACGAGACGGGCTCTCATTGACCTGCGGTCGGTCGCGGAAGCCGAGGCGACAGGATGATGACGACTCGGCTTCACGCGCTGACTTTGCGGGGCCATGGGTGGGGTTTTATTTCCGTCGTTTTCGCTGCATTCGGCGTTCCCAGGCGATTTCCAGTGCCTCGGGTTCAGGCTTGGGAACGGTGGATTAAAGTTGGGCCAAATCCGGCGCATTTCGGCGTATTAGAAATGCGACTGGACGAATTTTTGCCGTCCGAAAAAAAAATAGGCCTGAAAATGCCCTCCTGAAACGCGGGTGGAGATGTTTAACTTCTAAGGTAATTTGGGAAAACATCGGATGGAGACGGAGACGACAAAGACGAGGATTTCCTTTATGTCGACCCACCGGTCGGTCTCCCGGTCCAGGTCATACGTATTCTACTCTGTACGTGTACGTATGTCCTCGTGGTACAAAAGACCCGGTCCAACACTGACCCTAAACCCACCTGAAACGGATCCAAACCTGGTTTTTCCCTCAACGTTCCCTCAAGGGGGGGGATACCGAAGCAAAGGTTTATTCCACCACATGCATTCTCTGAAAAGATCATCTGTCCTGAACCGTGAGTCCTCAAGGGACCTGCAACCAATAAAAAGATTAGTGATGAACTCTGAAGAAGGAGAAATTCCAATGTGACCTCACCAAATTTTGTGGTTGCAGTCTGGATGCTGCAAGCCCCCAACCGCGTGCAACTTCGTGTACCAGAACGAGACCTACTGGACGAAGCCCCCTGCGGGCTCCGCCAGCGGCGTCGACGACGACGACCCTGACTGTGAAGTGTGGTCGAATGAACAGTCGGAGCTCTGCTACGGCTGCCAGTCCTGCAAGGCCGGCGTCCTAGGGAACCTCAAGAACAGCTGGAAGAAGACCGCCTTCGTCAACGCCGCCTTCGTCGTGCTCCTCGTCGTCGTCTACGGGTTCGGCTGCTGCGCCCTCAGGAACAACCGTCGGCACAAGTACTCCCTCGTTGGGAAATGAGGTTGAGGAGCCAGCGGAAGGTTGCATGAGCAAATGCCATGTCTCGGAAAATTTCGTACTTGTTGGATGTTGTTAGTACATGGGGATACTCTCGCTTGTAGCCCATGTACTGAACTACTCCCTCCGTCTCAAAATATAAGATGTTTTAGCTTTGTGAAGCAAATGTATCTAGACTAGTTTTAGTATATAGTTTCACTCATGTTTGGAGTGAATCTATACACTAAAACAAGTCTAGATACATTTTCTTTACAAACCTAAAACATCTTATATTTTAAAACGGAGGAATTATAACGGTACATATGTGATGGTTGCCTTTTTGTTTGTATGATCTATTTTCTCTTGGCTCTTGAGGACATCGTGTGTGAAGGGCCATTTCCACCGTGTGCGAAGGCCCGATCAGGACAGTTTTAGTATAGTTTACAACGACTATAAAACATTCTGCTTAATTATGTCGGAGGTTTAGCAAATTTATCTGGGACGGGAAATTGTAATAACATAATCCTTAAAAGGAAAAAATAGTGTAATAATGCAGCCACCCTTCGGTATGACCGGGGATATGGATTTGTACAACCCAATTTCTAATTATTGTGTGGGCACCATCTGGCCTTAGAAAGTGCTCACCTCTCTGGTGCGTCCGATCGCGATCATGTGGCTGGAGCGGGGCGGGGAGAGACAAAGCGGCCACTTCCGTCCAAAACTTGCAGTCGTTGCCTGCTCAATTTCTCATTCCCCTTTGACTTTCCCCACAAGGCCACAAAGCTTCTTCTCACTCTCCATCACCTCTCTCGTCGGCGGCGACAGTCCGGTGGTCCGCATATCGAGCGGGGACGGGTGTCTGTAATCGTGGCGAGTGGGGATTTGGCTGGGCATCTATGGCGCGAACCCGCGCCCATCCCACGGGACACCGGCGGCGGAGTGGGGATTTGGCTGGGCATCTACGGCGCGAACCCGCGCCCATCCCACGGGACACCGGCGGCGGAGTGGGGATTTGGCTGGGCATCTACGGCGCGAACCCGCGCCCATCCCACGGGACACCGGCGGCGTACACATCCAGTGGCTTGGGTTCGGAGGAGCGTTTCGAGAGGGAGTGTGGGAGAGGAGGGCCGAGGGCGCGGCACCGTCTCCAGATCACCAGAATTCTTCTGATTTTTGTGCTTAGATTAGTTACTTGGTGAGTGCCGCCGTATCTCAGATCTTCCGTTCTGCCATTTGTTGCTCCGGCCTTATTCAGGGTGGAGCCGAGCTCATATTTGTTTTTCTGTGTTCAAACCACTCATTATGGTAGAAATGCTGGTCTCCAGGTGGTTTGGTCCGCTGCGGAGATTTCTTAGCGATTCTTGTCTATGCAGGCCGGAATCGCCACAATCAGTCAGTCCCCCACAGCCCTAAATTTGTTGTCTCTATTTTTGTGGTAGTTTCTCCACGCACGAAATTCGTCGTCTCTATTTTTGTGGTAGTTTCTCCACGCACACTCGATTAACAGCTGATAGATTTTGTCCAGAAACTGTTGAATCAGAGTGTCAAATTCGGGTACCATGTTGTTCAATTTTGTAGGAATCGAAACTAGGGTTGGATGTTGTTATTTTAGTTTTAAATCGGCACATTTTTTATGCATGCAAACATGATGCATTTTTTTCTGTTTGAAATTTTCTTATATTGGTCAAACGAAATTGTTGTGGTTACAATCAAGATTGGTTAAGTCCAATGCGCATGAAGGAGAGCCAATCAATAGTTTCCTGCTAAACTCATTACGGCCTACTTTTGCTGGTGCATGGGCAATGGCATTGCCCGAGTGATTGAGCTTAAGGAACCTGACATCTGGGACAGACCTGCTCAACCTTTTTATGTCCTTAATAGTCCTCCATACATTGCAGTTTTTCCTATGCCGCTGGAGTTCAGTGCTGCACAATCGCTCTTTAACTGAAGTTTGCCAGCGTAGTTCGACTATAACTTGCAGAGTATGTAATCAGGCAGTAGCCTCCGCAGTTCATTAGATTAGCTTCATGAGATTATCTTCCATGCGATTAGTTTCTCTGTTCATAATAGATAGCATGTTCATTATGCAGTAGCCCATGTAGTTTTTCCTCAATAGTTATATACACATGATCCCAGCCACACTATGTATGATGCAATATACTATGTGGAGATATACACGGGGGGTTCTCTGATTTTTATGTTTAAATAGCGTGAAGGTTTTTTGGGATGAAAACATGCTTATTAATGTTTTTCACAAGTTCTCATGGATGTAACAAACCCATAAAACAATGAGTATTCTATATAATTCTTGTACATGCTGGATGTATGTTTTTTACCCCTAGAGTTTTTTTTATTGTACTATTACACAGTTGGTGTTACTGTAAAATCACAGGCTGTAAAATTTGTATATTATATACATCCTGTCCATATGGATGTAGTGCTTTTTCTACATATAGGATGTACTTTTATACTCCAAGGTTATACAGTAGAATGTTTTAAGTGCTTAGAGATGTAACAATCCATATGGTCCCCCGAAAAAAAAATTCCTATGTTGTATTGTATATAATTTCATACACAGGATGTAAAATCATGAATATTTCACGCATAGGATTTATATTTTTTCTCCGAAGTTCTTTATACCATATTATGCATGGATGTAACAAACCCATAAAACAATGGGTGTTCTATATAATTCTTGTACATGCTGGATGTATGTTTTTTATCCCTAGATTTTTTTTATCATACTATTACACAGTGGGTGTTACTGTAAAATCACAGGCTGTAAAATTTGTATATTATATACATCCTGTTCATATGGATGTAGTGCTTTTTCTACATATAGGATGTACTTTTATACTCCAAGGTTATACAGTAGAATGTTTTAAGTGCTTAGAGATGTAACAATCCATATGGTCCCCCGCAAAAAAATTCCTATGTTGTATTGTATGTAATTTCATAGACATAGGATGTAAAATCATGAATATTTACACACATAGGATGTATATTTTTTCTTCGAAGTTCTTTATACCATATTATGCATAAACAAGATGTATTTTTCTCCAATTTTTACATCCTAATCCATGCTCACGTGGTTATAGATGTTTATTGGGTTTCTAATGACATATGTAATATAATTCTCGCTAGATGTAAATTTCATCTATAGTTACATAAGATGTATTAATTTTGGGTTTATAGTTGGAGGAACAACATGAGTCTTTTTCTCCATGGTCCAAATTAACTTCTGCCATGACAAAATGTAAATTAGCATGAAAAATAACCACTATATTTTCTTGTTTTTTTACATGAGTCCTCAATTTTCAAACAAATTTCATGAGATTAGTTTCTCCATTCATAATAGATAGCATGTTCATTATGCAGTAGCGCATGTAGTTTTTCTCAGTAGTTATATACACATGATCCCAGCCACACTATGTTGACTGAACTACCTCGTCTCCTTCAGAATCACCTATTTCAACACTGGTGTCTGCTGACGGCCCAATATTGTTCCCAAATATTATCTGGGACATGTTCATTCTGGGTTGCACCAACATTAAGATGGTTGAACTCCATCCCTGCAACACATCTAATTTTTTTCTTACATATGTTGCTTTTGTAAAAGCAAGTACATTTTGTGTTTGAAGGTAACTTGATGTTATAGAAGCAAGCATATTTTCAAGAACAACAAATAGCATGAAATTGTTCGTACTGAACTTGTTTTAAGTTTGCAAAATTACAGCCACCATGCTTTTACCTGAGTTTTACAACCAAGACAAATTTTTTACTAATTTTATGCTTTGTCATGTTGTTACAGTTCATACAAAATGAGTTCATGATAGGAAGATCTCATGGCGCACGACAAGACGAGTGAGCATACTCCTGAAGGGGAATTGTACATGTTGTTCTTGGTTTAGGCTATTTGTACATGCTATAAATCCTCTTGCTCTCTCACATGTCGTTTGAGGTGTGGTTCAATCCTTGGATCTCACAAAATTTGTGAAAACTAGATACTTAGCTCATGTTTTGCACAGAAAAATTCTTCTACATCCTAGTATACACATCAGTTCCCGCTAATGTGTGATTTACATCAGATTTGAATACATGTTTCCATCCTAGAATCTGTTTTGTACATCCAGATCCTCATGAATCAATACCCCATGTAGCTATTATTCTCTAGAGTAGTGTTTTTTTACAGATTTGGATAAGCATAAGTAACTTTACTTTGGTCAGGTTCTTTTTTCCACAACAGACTGGGACTTTAATTGCCTGTAACTTTTGTCCTATGAACGTTCTCCTTCCATGGAGTTTCCTGCTGCCACCAGCTGAAAGAGGAAGAGGGATTAGGTAGCTTTTGCTTCATAGTATTTGTTTGGGTTTTCAAGAGTTGTTTTGTTACAGCCAGATATAGTGTTTGGATCTGGTCTTTTGGTTCTGGTGCGTCTTCCCGTGCCTGACGCGCACACCGGTGCCTAAAACCGAGTGGGAATTGGGAATTAGGTCCTCACACTAGTTTCTACTTTCGGTTACGTGGCTATCAGGCTTGGTAGCACTTTCTATTTCAGGAAATTTCTGTTTCAGACAAGGGGGGCACCGTGTAGGACTATACGGTAACCGGGCACTGTGTATCCACGTCCTATGTACAAACTACAAAATCAGTTCCTATATTCATGGGGCCACTTCCAGTAAGTTTCCACTCGCGACATCAACAGAATATACACTACCTGCATCAGAGACCATATTGGAATTTTAAGATCCTTCTGAATTGTAATACAAATTCAAATTGCCTCCAAATGTTCATGGTTCAGAAGATGTTCGCCCATGCAATATTACTCTGAAGCTTGCCTTATATCTCTTGAATGGCCTATTCTCTCGCATTTTAGCACCTCGTCCCACTTCCTATGATCCGCCACATGATCATCATAGGAGTATCAAGTATGTACATGCATAAGTAAATAAATACAGAATGTGTGAGGGAAGATACCTATTGGTCAAAAACATGTAGCGCATCGAGATTTTAAATCTTGTCCACGAGGTTGGGAGTATATTTGGGCCGAAAATGTTATAAAATTTATCGAAAAATACCGAATATGCTCTATTTCTTTTCTTCCATCTATGAGGAAAATCCAGAGTATAATGGGCGAATAAGATGTAGGACAACAGAGCATGATTATTAGCTAGTATAATTGGGGCAATAAGAGAAATTTGTTATCTTTAGTAACATAATTTCAACGGAAGCTTTTCTGAGTCGCTCCTCTCCCGAGTAGCTCTGGAGGCCCTCCCAATCCAAACCCTAGAAGCCCCTCCGTTCTCCATCCCTTCGGCCACCGTTGTTGCCGTCTCCGGCGGCGGTGGCGGCACCCATTACGTTCAAGACGGTGGGCAGGTGAGGTGGGTCTTAGCGGTTTTACATGGGGGAAGGTGGGATGTCGGCTGGGGCACATGGCGGCGTGGCCATTCTAGCAGGTGCCTGAGGTTCTCCAGTGGAGTGAAGGCGGTAGTGGGTTATTGGTGCGGCCGTCTTTGGCAACCATGACTTTTGATCTAGGCTGCAGGGCCATAATCTGGGCTGCAAGGCCATAATATGGGCTGCAGGGCCCTTATCTGGCTAGAGGGGCCCATCCAGGCCCAGTTCTGCGTGGGAGTCTAGGTTGTGGCCTTGGCTACGACAACAACCTGCAGCTACACGCTGGTCTACCACCTTCCTTTTTGGCCAGTCCAGTAGAAAAATGACTAGCGGCATGGGGGCCTACTAGTCTTGCATATAAAGATGGTGGTCCTAGTGCTCTTCTCTCATCAAGGCAGCGTTCTGCGTGTTTCACCCTCTTTGATTTGCCATCGACGTATTTCGGATATTCTACCGGAGATCTTCATAGATTGATCCATGAAGCTTCTAGATATCTGGATAGGATAGAATCCAGCCGTGCGTGTCCATATCAGCCTGTGTGGCTACATGAGGGCGCGACGCGAAGCTCCGCTTGATGTTGAAACCATGGGACATGTCGTCATCTCGATGTCCATGGTTTACAGAGTGGTGGAGAAGGTCATGGTGGCTGAGATTGGAGGATCAGTTTTAGTAGATGCGGTCTTCGAGGCATTGAATACTTTGTTTCATAGGCGTCGGTATTTGTATCAATTTGGATACGATACCTACGAGTAAATGAAGTACAAAAAAATCCAACCATTTAACCAAAAAATATATAGATCTGGAAGGCAACACTAGAACCCCAAATCCAACCTTAAAACGACTCTCTCCACCGCTCGCTCAGCTTCTAGCTTGGGAAGATGACGCGGCTTCCAAAACAAAGTCTAACCATGGGCTTTACATGCGCTTTGCTGAAGGTTAATTATCATGTCTGCCTGTTTTGTTTCATCAGCTAGCTTAACAATAATAACAACGACACAAGTGAAATTTACAACTCATTATGTACAAGAGTACACATGCACAATCTCAAGTAAATGGTGATAACACCAATGAATCTATTACCAATAACTCAAGTTTCTCATCCCAAATAATTAAAAAAACACAATTTGGCTCCTCGGCGCACCGGAGCCTGTTCATTCCAAGACATACTTTTAATGTTATTGAAAGTTCTGAAAAAAACATGTACTCCCTCCGTTTCAAAATATAAGATGTTTTAGGTTTGTGAAGAAAATGAATCTAGACTTCTTTTAGTGTGTAGATTCATCCTAAAGTTGAGTGAACCTACATACTAAAACAAGTCTAGATTCATTCTCTTCACAAACCTAAAACATCTTATATTTTGAAACGGAGGGAGTACACATTATTGGTCAGGATATAAACTGGGAGTGTGCAAAGTCTCGATCCAAAATATGTTTTATTCTACACTACATAAAAAATAAAAAAATTATAGATCTATGCGTGTTAACGATACACTTTCAAATCTCGACAGATTTTGTCTTTTCATGTAGCCCATAATCTAATGTAGTTTCAGTTTGAGACTGCACACAGTTGAAGTATACATTATTATCTATATGTACATATCTTTCTGTTTTTTCAAACTTAAAAACATCATTTTTGAATTTTAAAATAAAGCGCTCTAGTGAGCTCGGCCTACAAGAGGGACATTTTCCGCTTCTATATCTGCAGATATATGAAGCATGCCAAATATATGGTGTGAAGGTACCTTTTTTTTTGGTATGTGAGTTCGCCTAGGCCAAAGAAGTCATGCTGTGGGCTTACTAAATTTATTATTCCTCTCTCTATATATAGGCAGACATCAAACCATGTTGACAGGGAGACCAAGCAATGATGCAAGGCACTGAAACCCCAAATTCACCATGGGTCTACATGCGCATGCATGAACATCCTATATATATATATAAATTCATCCACTGTTGTCTCCATCGCTTGACCTACATAGCATACATACAAAAACTTGTTGTACCCAATAACCTAATAAGTTGGATCGATCGCAATGGCAGCCGGAAGGATTTTGCTCGTCGCTTTGATGCTCGTGGCCCTTGCAAGCATGCCGGTGGAAGCACGGAGAAAGCAAAAAGGTGTGGGTTCCCTCTTTTCTAAAGGTATGTCCAAGGCCCACGTCCGCTCGGCGAAAAAGGATGCCAAGACGCATGGAGAATCCGGTATTGCCAAGGAGGCTATTGCTAAGAACATGGCCGCTGCGATGGAGTATGCCTTCACGGGTGTCGCAGATGCCATGCAGGAGAAGGAGGAGGGGAAGAAGGAGGATGCCAAGGAAAAAGCTGTCCAAGCCAAGGAAAATGCTGCCGCTGAGTCACCGGCTGCTGGGGAGGATGCGTCTTCTTCCAAGTATGGCGAGGCCATCATTTCTAATGCCGCGTCCAAGGCCCACATACAAGCGGCCGAAAAGGACATGAAGGCGGCTGATGCCGCCAGCTCGCCCGAAGAGGTTGCCGTTGCCGAGAAGGCTGCTTCCAAGAACATGGTCGCCGCATTGATGTATGCCTTCAAGGGTGCCGCAGCTGCTGCACCTACAGCTGCAGCAGATGCCAAGGAAGATGCTACAGCAGATGCCAAGGAAGATGCCGCCGCTGATTCGCCTGCTGCGGAGGATGCGGCTTCCAAGATGTCCGAGGCCATCATTTCGAACGCCGCGTCCAAGGCCTACATGCGGGCGGCCGAAGAGGACATTAAGGCCTCTGAGGCAGCCAGCTCGCCCGAAGAGGCCGCCGTTGCCCAGAAGGCTGCTTCTGAGAAGATGGTCGCTGCATTGGCGTATGCCTTGAAGGGTGCCGCAGCCGCTGCACCTACAGCTGCAGAAGCCACCAGAAGCCACCACGAAAGCGTGAGCGCCGCTCCGTCCTCGCTCGTCAGTGCTAATTAAAAAGCTTCCGAGATCATACATGCATGTATATGTGCATGGATGTGGTCGTGGATCAAAATAGTCATGCTAGCTCATTTGATCAACAATAATGGTAGGGAGCGTTGGAGCATCCTTAATTATATCGTTAACTTTTAATAATTGTTTCATACTATTTTTTTTAGCTTGCTGTGTCTTGATTTTGTAATTATCCCCATGTTAAATAAAGAGGCGTTGTCTTTCCTGGAGTGCTCTTTGGTGCTATATATTTTCTCCATGTCGTCGGTTCCAGTTAGACATCGCCGGCCCGATAGGTCAAGTTGCATCATAGGTTGATCATTCCATGCTCCAGCTCCTCCATGTTTTCTTACGTGATCTACAGGATGAATCTTTTTGACGTACATTATTGTGGAACTACAAGGTGTGTCTGTTAGGGCATGTATATCGCTAGACGTTTAGGCAGACGTTAAAGTGATTAAAAATAATACATATAAAAAAATAGGAAACCAAGCTTCTCACCCCAACGCGAGCCGTTTAGCCAGACGCTAAATATTGCCTGATTATTGCACCTCCGTAAAGTTCGCTAAAAGGAAACAAGATGAAGTGTCGACGCCTCTTTTTACGCCGACGCTAGCTAGTTAGCTAGGATCGGCCGGGAATTTGACAAAACGGCCGGGAATCTCAGCCTCGCGTCCGTCCTTAGCGTCGGCACTGTACGTGCCCTTATGGGGAGCTCGAACTTTACGTGCGTGCCACTGTGTGTGTGCATGACGAAAATGTATGTTTCTATTGGTTACTACTTTCTCTGTCCCAAAATAGATGTTTTAAATTTGTCAAAATTTAGATGAATCTAAATACTATTTAGTATATAGATTCATTCAAAATTTGAAATACCACCCGTGTGGCTCTGCTAGCTCATGGTTGATGGATGTTACCTAGAGTTTTGCCTATTTGTGGCTTGGTGCTATTCTAGAATATATAAGACAAATATGCAATATCATGGCGGCGTCTCTTTATTTTTACTGGCTACGCTGCCTTTTTCTGTCTAAAACCAAACATGCCAACAACTTCATAATTAGAAAGAAATCGTTCAAGGATGAAGGACGCCTCCAACTTCTTCTCCAAGACACCTTAGCTAGGGCGAACTGTTGATGCGCCGTAGCCGCCATCGCTTGACCACATTGACCCCCAATCCTATATATGGCTCATAGATGCTTAGTCGCCTCTCGATCACCACCTCGCACATTGCGCCTGACCGTACCGCGTTTTGATCTTCTCCACGTACCGGTGTATCAACCGTGGGCATTAACTCATGAAAACGACCATAAAACGTGAAAACGATGAATTTTTGGTCATATCTCTCAAACATGTATCGGGTCTTAGGTTTGTGTAAATCGCTCAGGAACCCCCAAAACAGTGGGCAATAGCTCATAAAAAGCCATAAAACAAGAAAATGACGAGTTTTCGTGATATCTCTTAAACATGTAAACATGTAGCTGGTCTTACATGCCATGGAAATCACCCTAAAACCCCAAAACTGTAGGCAATAACTTATTAAAACGACCATAAAATATGAAAACGATGAGTTTTGGTCATAACTCTCAAACATCTACCGGGTCTTAGGTCGGTGTAAATCACCCTGCAACCCTAAAAAAGTGGACAATAGCTCATGAAAACGGCCATAAAACTCGAAAAAGAAAAATTTTTCGTGATAACTCTCAAACATGTATCGGATTTTACGGGTAATGGAAATCTCCATAGAACCCCAAAACTATGGACAATATCTCACACACTACAAGAGAACTGGCATGTAGAGACACTATTTTGGTCCCATAGAGACACTATTATTGTCTAGAGACACTATTATTGTCTTTACGTACTTTGTAGAGGCATTTTACACATTGTCTCAAAAGTGTTGCTATGGGCAGTGTCTCTTATGTGTTAAGGGCACTAGTAATAATCTCTATAAACCTTATAAGACACAACACAAAGGCATTATAATATATCTCTACACGTAGAGTAAAAAATACTATGAAAAACATGTTAAAAGTAATCCTTGAACTCTTGACCTGAATGATAAAGACTTATTCCACCAACCATCTCAACCTTACACAAGATCTTATTTATACTTGGAACTAGTTTCTTTTGAGTATAGCACAACCTGACTAAAACTTAAAACAAATGTCTCCAGGGAACAAGAAAAATGCCTCAAATAGTATCTTTACAGAAAATATGAACACCTTTTTGCAATGTGTCTCAATGATTTCCTGTATAGAACTGTTGACAAAATTTAGAATGCCTCAATTTTTTTCTCTAGAATGAAAATTCCATTTTGTTAGAAAAATGCCTTAACTGGTGTCTCTATATTTGCGACATATCCTTTAGTGTCTCAACAATTGTCTCTACATGATGCAAAATGTCTCTACCTGATTTTTAAAGAGACAAAAATAAGAAGTGTCTCAAGGAGAATGTCTCTATGGTAGGTTTTAGTTGTAGTGACAAAAACGACCATAAAACGCGAAAACGACGAGTTTTTGGTCATATCTCTCACACATGAATCAAGTCTTACGGGCCATGCAAATTGCCCTAGAACCCCAAATCTATTGGCAATAACACATTAAAAAGTCCATAAAACGCGAAAACGACGAGTTTCTGGTCATCTCTCTTAGACATGAATTGGGTCTTACGGGCCATGCAAATTGCCCTAGAACCCGAAATCTATGGCCAATTGATAACCCACAAGTATAGGGGGTGTATCGTAGTACTTTAGATAAATAGGAGTGTCGATCCCAACAAGGAGCAGAAGGTGCTGAACAGTGGTATGGAGCAGGAAATCCCTGTGAATACTTAGCAAACGGATTTTTAGTGGTTTTATGATAAGGCAACAAAACAAAGAGCAAGTAAAAGAAGCAACGAACAAACGGAGCAAGTGGCCCAATCCTTTCTTAGCAAAGGACAAGACGGTGGAAATACTTATAAGGACCAAACGTTCTCGAGGACACATGAGAATTCTGTCAAGTGCTTTCGCTGCAAATAGCTGAGTACTCTTGTCCGGTGTTTGTAAGTGTTGTGTGGGTGAACCTGTGCTAACATACTGCCCTTTCTAGGACTAATACATACTTGTGATTAAACCCCCTGCAAACATCCGTAACTACAAGAAAGTAATTAAGATATAAATCTAACCACAGCCTTAAACTCTGAGATCCTACACTCCCTTGTGCAAAGGTGTCCTAACGGGGGTTCATGTTTCTGTCACTCCGGCAACCCCGCGATTAGTAGCCAAATACATAATGCATCCCCCTAGGCCCATAAATGGTGAAGTGTCATGTAGTCGACGTTCACATGACACCACTAGAAGAATATCAGCACAACTTAAATGCTAAACCATTGAATAATAACTCATCATAGATTCACTACTAACAACATGACTTCTCCCATGGCCTCAAGAACACAATGAACTACTCACAAGACATCAAATGGATCAAGATCAAAGATGATATGGTAATGGATAAAAATCTGAACATAAACAATAATCCAATGGTTCCACTCACAAGCATCAACTATAATAGTAATTAACACCGGGAAAGTTTCCCCTACGAACTAAAGCAATATCCAACACAATTGTTATAGCGGGATGGATTGTTGACGATGGTGCTGGTGGAGATGATGGTGTGGACGATGATGATGATCCTGATGAAGCCTAGCTTGATGATGTGTTGATGGCGACGGTCTCCCCTCTCTGGGAAGGAATTCCCCAGCAGAAATCTGTCTGCCGGAGAGATCTTTCTCTCTCGGTGTTTTCCGCCCCCAGAGGCAGCAGAAATCTATCTGTGGTCGCTCCCTGTGTATTAGGGTTCCGAGGGGAAGTTATAGGCAAAGGAGGAGAGTCGGGAGACGGGCATGTGGGACACACCTTCCCTAGGCGTGGCCTCAGTTGGCCCCCTTCGCTCCTCCTTCTGGCTCCAGTCATCCTCCGGTAAAATAATATGTTTCCATATTTTTCTGGTATTTTTCTGATCTTTGTGAAATTGCACCAAAACACCTTCTTTTTCCATCAGAATCCAGACTCCGGAAGTCCATGCTCCAAGAATCATCAAACATGCATAAACAGATGAAAATCCATAAGTAATACCTCATAATAAGACAAATATCAATGAATAGAGGTAAATTATGATATAGAATGGTGATGCAAATTGGGCGTATCACCAATAACTCATTAAAATGGCCATAAAACGTGAAAACGCCGATGTTTTTGTCGTATCTCGCAAACGTAACCCGGGTCTTACAGGCCATGCAAATCGCCCTGGAACCCAAATCAGTGGGCAATAACGCATGAAAACGTCCATAAACACGAAAACGATGAGTTTTTGGTCATAACTTTTAAACATGTATCAGGTCTTACGGTCGTTATAAATGTCCCTGGAACCCCAAAACCGTGGGCAATAACTAATGAAAATGGCCATAAAAGGTGAAATGATGAGTTTTCGGTTATAACTCTTAAACATGTATGAGGTCTTATGGTCATTATAAATCGCCTTGAAACCCAAAAACTGTGGGCAATAACTCATGGAAATGGCCATAAAACATGAAAATGATGAGTTTTCGGTCATAACTCTCAAACATGTATCAGATCTTAGGTCGGTGTAAATCGTCCTAGAACACCAAATCAGTGGGCAATAGCTCATAAAAAGCCATCAAACGCGAAAATGAAAATAAAATTGTGATATCTCTTAAACATGTATCGGCTCTTACGAGCCCTGTAAATCGCCCTGGAACCCCAAAACTATGGGTAATAGCTTGAAAATGACCATGCAATGTGGAAACAACGATAGCTTGATGATAACTCTCATACATGTGTACCGGGTCTTACAGTTATTGTATATCGGCCTAAAACCCCCAAATTATGGACAATAGGTCATGAAAACGGCCATAAACATGAAAACGAATAGATTTTGGTGATAACTCTCAAACATGTATCGGGTCTTACGGGGCATGCAAATCTCTATGAAACCCCAAAATTGTGGGCAATATCTAATGAAAATGGCCATAAAATGTGAAAACGATGAGTTTTTGGTCATATCTGACAAACATAAATCAGGTCTTACAGGCCACGCAAATCGCCTTGGAACCCCAAATTAGTGACAAATAACTCACAAAAACGGCCATAAAAACGAAAAGGATGAGGTTTTGGTCATAACTTTTAAACATGTATTAGGTCTTACGGTCGTTATAAATCGCCCTCGAACCCCAAAAAGGCGGGCAATAACTTATGAAAATGGCCATATAACATGAAAACGATGAGTTTTAGGTCATAACTCTTAAATATGTATTAGGTGTAACGATCGTTATAAATCTCCCTGGAAGCCCAAAACCATGGGCATTAACTCATGAAATCGACCATAAAACGTGATAAAGATGAGTTTTTGGTCATATCTCGCAAACATTTATCGGGTCTTAGGTTTGTGTAAATCGCCCAGGAACCCCCAAAACACTGGGAAATACCTCATAAAAAGCCATAAAACAAGAAAATGACGAGTTTTTTTTGTGATATCTCTTAAACATGTATCAGGTCTTAAAGACCATGGAAGTCACACTAGAACCCCAAAACTGTAGGCAATAATTTATTAAAACGGCCATAAAACATGAAAAGGATGAGTTTTGGTCATAACTATCAAACATCTACCGGGTCTTAGGTCGGTGTAAATCACCCTGCAACCCCAAAACAGTGGACAATAGCTCATGAAAACGGCCATAAAATTCGAAAGAATAGTTTTTCGTGATAACTCTCAAACATGTATCAGGTTTTACGAGCCATGGAAATCTCCATGGAACCCCAAAACTGTGGGCAATATCTCACAAAAACGGCCATAAAACGGTAAAACAAGGAGTTTTTGGTCATATCTCTCACACATGAATTAGGTCTTACGGGCCATGAAAATTGCCATAGAACCCCAAATCTATGGCCAATAACTCATTAAAACGGCCATAAAACGCGAAAACGACGAGTTTTTGGTCATATCTCTCAAACATGAATCGGGCCTTACGGGCCATGCAAATTGCCCTGAAACCCTAAATTTATGGCCAATAACTCATTAAAACAACCATAAACACGAAAACGATGAGTTTTTGGTCATAACTTTTAAACATGTATCAGGTCTTATGGTCGTTATAAATCGTCCTAGAACACCAAAATCGTGGCAATAACTAATGAAAAAAGCCATAAAACGTGAAAATGATGAGTTTTCGGTTATAACTCTTAAACATGTATCAAGTCTTATGGTCGTTATAAATTGCCATGGAACCCCAAAACTATGGGCAATAACTCATGGAAACGACCATAAAACGTGAAAACGATGAGTTTTTGGTCATAACTCTCAAACATGTATCGGATCTTAGGTCGGTGTAAATCGTCCTGGACACCAAATCAGTGGGCACTAGCTCATAAAAAGCCATAAAATGCGAAAATGAAAAAAATTTGTGATATCTCTTAAACATGTATCTGCTCTTACGAGCCTTGGAAATCGCCCTGAAAACCCAAAACTATGGGTAATAGCTCATGAAAATGTCCATAAAATGTGAAAACGATGAGTGCTTGGTGATAACTCTCATACATATGTAACAGGTCTTACAATCATTGTAAATCGGCCTAAAACCCCAAAATTATGGACAAGAGGTCATGAAAATGGCCATAAACGTGAAAACGAATAGTTTTTGGTGATAACTCTCAAACAAGTATCGGGTCTTATGGGGCATGCAAATATCCATGAAACCCCAAAATTGTGGGCAATATTTCACAAAAACGGCCATAAAACGCGAAAACGACGAGTTTTTGGTCATATCTCTCACACATGAATCAGGTCTTACGGGCCATGCAAATTGCCCTAGAACCCCAAATCTATGGCCAATAACTCATTAAAACGGCCATAAAACGCGAAAATGACGAGTTTTTGGTCATCTCTCTGAGACATGAATCGGCTCTTACGGGCCATGCAAATTGCCCTAGAACCCCAAATCTATGGCCAATAACTCATTAAAATGGCCATAAAACGTGAAAACGACGAGTTTTTGGTCGTATCTCTCAAACGTAAACCGGGTCTTACAGGCCATGCAAATCACACTAGAATCCCAAATCAGTGGGCAATAACTCATGAAAACGGCTATAAACATGAAAACGATGAGTTTTTGGTCATAAATTTTAAACATATATCAGGTCTTACGGTTATTATAAATCGCCTTGGAACCCCAAAACTGTGGTCAATAACTCATGGAAACGGCCATAAAACGTGAAAACGATGAGTTTTTGGTCATAACTCTCAAACATGTATCGCATCTTAGGTAGGTGTAAATCATCCTGGAACACCAAATCAGTGGGCAATAGCTCATAAAAATCCATAAAACGTGAAAATGAAAATAAAATTGTGATATCTCTTAAACATGTGTCGGCTCTTACGAACCATGGAAATCGCCCTGGACCCCCAAAACTATGGGTAATAGCTTGAAAATGGCCATGAAATGTAGAAACGACGATAGTTTGGTGATAGCTCTCATACATGTGTACCAGGTCTTACAGTCATTGTAAATCGGCCTAAAATCCCAAAATTATGGACAAGAGGTCATGAAAATGGCCATAAACGTGAAAACGAATAATTTTTGGTGATAACTCTCAAACAAGAATCGGGTATTACGGGGCATGCAAATCTCCATGAAACCCCAAAATTGTGGGCATTATCTCATAAAAATGGCCATAAAACATGAAAACAATGAGTTTTTGGTTATATCTCTCAAACATAAATCAGGTCTTACGGGCCATGAAAATCGCCTTAGAACCCCAAATCAGTGGCCAATAACTCATGAAAACGACCATAAACACGAAAACGATGAGGTTTTGGTAATAACTTTTAAACATGTATTAGGTCGTATGGTCGTTATAAATCGCCCTAGAACCCCAAAACCGTGGGCAATAAGTTATGAAAATGACCATAAAACATGAAAACGATGAGATTTACGTCATAACTCTTAAATATGTATCAGGTATAACGGTCGTCATAAATCGCCCTGGAATCCCAAAACTATGGGCATTAACTCCTGAAAACAACCATAAAACGTGAAAATGATGAGTTTTGGTGATATCTCTCAAACATGTATCGGGTCATAGGTTTGCATAAATCACCCAGGAACCCCCAAAACAGTGGGCAATAGCTCATAAAAAGCCATAAAACAAGAAAATGACGAGTTTTTTTGTGATGTCTCTTAAACATGTATCTAGTCTTACATGCCATGGAAATCACCGTAGAACCCTAAAACTGTAGGCAATAACTTATTAAAACGGTCATAAAACATGAAAACGATGAGTTTTGGTCATAACTCTCAAACATCTATCGAGTCTTTGGTCGGTGTAGATCACCCTGCAACCCTAAAATAGTGGACAATAGCTCATGAAAACAGCCATAAAACTCGAAAAAGAATAGTTCTTCATGATAACTCTCAAACATGTATCGGGTTTTACGGGCCATGGAAATCTCCATGGAACCCCAAAACTGTGGGCAATATCACACAAAAACGGCCATAAAACGCGAAAACGTCGAGTTTTTGGTCATATCTCTCACACATGAATCAGGTCTTACGGGCCATGCAAATTGCCCTAGAACCCCAAATATATGGCCAATAACTCATTAAAACGGCCATAAAACGCGAAAACGACGAGTTTTTTGTCATACCTATCAAACATAAATCGGGTCTTACATGCCATGCAAATCGCACTGGAACCCCAAATCAGTGGCCAATAACTCATGAAAACGGCCATAAACACGAAAACGACGAGTTTTTGGTCATAGATTTTAAACATGTATCAGGTCTAACGGTCGTTATAAATCGCCATGGAACACCAACACCGTGGGCAATAACTAATGAAAACGGCCATAAAACGTGAAAATGATGAGTTTTCGGTTATAGATCTTAAATATGTATCAGGTCTTACTTTCGTTATAAATCGCCTTGGAACCCTAAAACCGTGGGCAATAACTCATCGAAACGGCCATAAAACGTGAAAACGATGAGTTTTTGGTCATAACTCTCAAACATGTATCGGATCTTAGGTCGGTGTAAATCGTCGTGGACACCAAATTAGTGGGTAATAGCTCATAAACTATTTATCGGCTCTTACGAGCCATGGAAATCGCCCTGGAACCCCAGAACTATGGGTAATAGCTCATGAAAATGTCCATAAAATGTGAAAACGACGAGTGCTTGGTGATAACTCTCATACATATGTACCGGGTCTTACAATCATTGTAAATCGGCCTAAAACCCCAAAATTATGGACAAGAGGTCATGGAAATGGCCATAAAACGTGAAAACGATGAGTTTTTGGTTATATCTCTCAAAAATAAATCAGGTCTTACGGGACATGAAAATCGCCTTAGAACCCCAAATCAGTGGCCAATAACTCATGAAAACGGCCATAAACACGAAAACGATGAGGTTTTGGTCATAACTTTTAAACATGTATTAGGTCTTATGGTCGTTATAAATCGCCCTAAAACCCCAAAACCGTGGGCAATAACTTATGAAAATGACCATAAAACATGAAAACGATGAGATTTAGGTCATAACTCTTAAATATGTATCAGGTATAACGGTCGTCATAAATCGCCCTGAAATCCCAAAACTGTGGGCATTAACTCCTGAAAACAACCATAAAACGTGAAAATGATGAGTTTTGGTGATATCTCTCAAACATGTATCGGGTCTTAGGTTTGCGTAAATCACCCAGGAACCCCCAAAATAGTGGGCAATATCTCATAAAAAGCCATAAAACAAGAAAATGACGAGTTTTTTTGTGATGTCTCTTAAACATGTATCTAGTCTTACATGCCATGGAAATCACCGTAGAACCCTAAAACTGTAGGCAATAACTTATTAAAACGGTCATAAAACATGAAAACGATGAGTTTTGGTCATAACTCTCAAACATCTACCGAGTCTTAGGTCGGTGTAAATCACCCTGCAACCCCAAAACAGTGGACAATAGCTCATGAAAACGGCCATAAAACTCGAAAAAGAATAGTTCTTCGTGATAACTCTCAAACATGTATCGGGTTTTACGGGCCATGGAAATCTCCATGGAACGCCAAAACTGTGGGCAATATCTCACAAAAACGGCCATAAAACACGAAAACGTTGAGTTTTTGGTCATATCTCTCACACATGAATCAGGTCTTACGGGCCATGCAAATTGCCCTAGAACCCCAAATATATGGCCAATAACTCATTAAAACGGCCATAAAACGCGAAAACGACGAGTTTTTTTTGTCATACCTATCAAACATAAATCGGGTCTTACATGCCATGCAAATCGCCCTGGAACCCCAAATCAGTGGCCAATAACTCATGAAAACGGCCATAAACACGAAAACGACGAGTTTTTGGTCATAACTTTTAAACATGTATCAGGTCTCACGGTCGTTATAAATCGCCCTGGAACACCAACACCGTGGGTAATAACTAATGAAAATGGCCATAAAATGTGAAAATGATGAGTTTTCGGTTATAACTCTTAAATATGTATCAGGTCTTACTTTCGTTATAAATCGCCTTGGAACCCCAAAACTATGGGCAATAACTCATGGAAACGGCCATAAAGCGTGAAAACGATGAGTTTTTGGTCATAACTCTCAAACATGTATCAGATCTGAGGTCGGTGTAAATCGTCCTGGGACCCCAAGTCAGTGGGAAATAGCTCATAGAAAGCCATAAAACGCGAAAAGGAAAAAAATGTGATATCTATTAAACATGTATCGGCTCTCACGAGCCATGGAAATCTCCCTGCAACCCCAAAACTATGAGTAATAGATCATGAAAATGTCCATAAATGTGAAAACGACGAGTGCTTGGTGATAACTCTCATACATGTGTACAGGGTCTTACGTACAGTCATTGTAAATCGGTCTAAAACACCAAAATTATGGACAATAGGTCATCAAAACGGCCATAAACGTGAAAACGAATAGTTTTTGGTGATAACGCACAAACAAGTATCGGATCTTACGGGGCATGCAAATCTCCATGAAACCCCAAAATTATGGCAATATCTCATGAAAATGGACATAAAACGTGAAAACGATGAGTTTTTGGTCATATCTCTCAATCATAAATCAGGTCTTACGGGCCATGCAAATCGACTTGGAACCCCAAATCAGTGGCCAATAACTCATGAAACCGCCCATAAACATGAAAACGACGAGGTTTTGGTCATTACTTTTAAACATGTATTAGGTCTTATGGTCGTTATAAATCATCCTGGAACCCCAAAACCGTGGGCAATAACTTATGAAAATGACCATAAAACATGAAAACGATGAGTTTTAGGTCATAAATCTTAAATATGAATCAGGTCTAACGGTCGTCATAAATCGCCCTGGAAGCCCAAAACCGTGGGCATTAACTCAACGACCATAAAACGTGAAAACGATGAGTTTTTGGTCATATCTCTCAAACATGTATCAGGTCTTAGGTTTGTGTAAATCACCCAGGAACCCCCAAAACAGTGAGCAATAGCACATAAAAAGCCATAAAACGAGAAAATGATATCTCTTAAACATGTATCTGGTCTTACATGCCATGGAAATCACCGTAAAACCCTAAAACTATAGGCAATAACTTATTACAACGGCCATAAAACATGAAAACGATGAGTTTTGGTCATAACTCTCAAACATCTACCGAGTCTTAGGTCGGTGTAGATCACCCTGCAACCCCAAAATAGTGGACAATAGCTCATAAAAACAGCCATAAAACTCGAAAAAGAATAGTTCTTCATGATAACTCTCAAACATGTATCGGGTTTTACGGGCCATGGAAATCTCCATGGAACCCCAAAACTGTGGGCAATATCTCACAAAAACGGCCATAAAACACGAAAACGATGTGTTTTTGGTCATATCTCTCAAACATGAATCAGGTCTTACGGGCAATGCAAATTGCCCTAGAACCCCAAATATATGGCCAATAACTCATTAAAACGACCATAAAATGTGAAAACGACGAGTTTTTGGTCGTATCTCTTAAACATAAATCAGGTATTACAGGCCATGCAAATCGCCCTGGAACCCCAAATCAGTGGCCAATAACTCATGAAACGATTATAAACACGAAAACGATGAGTTTTTGGTCATAACTTTTAAACGTGTATCAGGTCTGACGGTCGTTATAAATCGCCCTGGAACACCAACACCGTGGGCAATAACTAATGAAAATGGCCATAAAACGTGAAAATGATGAGTTTTCGGTTATAACTCTTAAATATGTATCAGGTCTTAATTTTGTTATAAATCGCCTTGGAACCCCAAAACCGTGGGCACTAACTCATGGAAACGGCCATAAGACGTGAAAACGATGAGTTTTTGGTCATAACTCTCAAACATGTATCGGATCTTAGGTCGGTGTAAATCGTCGTGGACACCAAATCAGTGGGCAATAGCTCAGAAACTATTTATCGGCTCTTACGAGCCATGGAAATCGCCCTGGAACCCCAGAACTATGGGTAATAGCTCATGAAAATGTCCATAAAATGTGAAAACGACGAGTGCTTGGTGATAACTCTCATACATATGTACCGGGTCTTACAATCATTGTAAATCGGCCTAAAACCCCAAAATTATGGACAAGAGGTCATGGAAATGGCCATAAAACGTGAAAACGATGAGTTTTTGGTTATATCTCTCAAACATAAATCAGGTCTTACTGGACATGAAAATCGCCTTAGAACCCCAAATCAGTGGCCAATAACTCATGAAAACAGCCATAAACACGAAAACGATGAGGTTTTGGTCATAACTTTTAAACATGTATTAGGTCTTATGGTCGTTATAAATCGCCCTAGAACCCCAAATCCGTGGGCAATAACTTATGAAAATGACCATAAAACATGAAAACGATGAGATTTAGGTCATAACTCTTAAATATGTATCAGGTATAACGGTCGTCATAAATCGCCCTGGAATCCCAAAACTATGGGCATTAACTCCTAAAAACAACCATAAAACGTGAAAATGATGAGTTTTGGTGATATCTCTCAAACATGTATCGGGTCTTAGGTTTGCGTAAATCACCCAGGAACCCCCAAAACAGTGGGCAATAGCTCATAAAAAGCCATAAAACAAGAAAATGACGAGTTTTTTGTGATGTCTCTTAAACATGTATCTAGTCTTACATGCCATGGAAATCACCGTATAACCCTAAAACTGTAGGCAATAACTTATTAAAATGGTCATAAAACATGAAAACGATGAGTTTTGGTCATAACTCTCAAACATCTACCGAGTCTTAGGTCGGTGTAAATCACCCCGCAACCCCAAAATAGTGGCCAATAGCTCATGAAAACGGCCATAAAACTCGAAAAAGAATAGTTCTTCGTGATAACTCTCAAACATGTATCGGGTTTTACGGGCCATGGAAATCTCGATGGAACCCCAAAACTGTGGGCAATATCTCACAAAACGGCCATAAAACACGACAACGTCGAGTTTTTGGTCATATCTCTCAAACATGAATCAGGTCTTACGGGCCATTGCAAATTGCCCTAGAACCCCAAATATATGGCCAATAACTCATTAAAACGGCCATAAAACGCGAAAACGACGAGTTTTTTTTGTCATACTCAAACATAAACCGGGTCTTACATGCCATGCAAATCGCCCTAGAACCCCAAATCAGTGGCCAAAAACTCATGAAAACGGCCATAAACACGAAAACGAAGAGTTTTTGGTCATAACTTTTAAACATGTATAAGGTCTAACGGTCGTTATAAATCGCCCTGGAACACCAACACCGTGGGCATTAACTAATGAAAACGGCCATAAAACGTGAAAATGATGAGTTTTCGGTTATAACTCTTAAATATGTATCAGGTCTTACTTTCGTTATAAATCGCCTTGGAACCCCAAAACTATGGGCAATAACTCATGGAAACGGCCATAAAACATGAAAATGATGAGTTTTTGGTCATAACTCTCAAACATGTATCAGATCTTAGGTCGGTGTAAATCGTCCTGGGACCCCAAGTAAGTGGGCAATAGCTCATAGAAAGCCATAAAACGTGAAAAGGAAAAAATTGTGATATCTCTTAAACATGTATCAGCTCTCACGAGCCATTGAAATCTCCCTGCAACCCCAAAACTATGAGCAATAGATCATGAAAATGTCCATAAATGTGAAAACGACGAGTGCTTGGTGATAACTCTCATACATGTGTACAGGGTCTTACGTACAGTCATTGTAAATCGGTCTAAAACACCAAAATTATGGACAATAGGTCATCAAAACGGTCATAAACGTGAAAAAGAATTATTTTTTGGTGATAACGCTCAAACAAGTATCGACTCTTACGGGGCATGCAAATCTCCATGAATCCCCAAAATTATGGCAATATCTCATGAAAATGGCCATAAAACGTGAAAAGGATGAGTTTTTGGTCATATCTCTCAAACATAAATCAGGTCTTACGGGCCATGCAAATCGCCTTGGAACCCCAAATCAGTGGCCAATAACTCATGAAACCGCCCATAAACATGAAAACGACGAGGTTTTAGTCATTACTTTTAAACATGTATTAGGTCTTACGGTCGTTATAAATCATCCTGGAACCCCAAAACCGTGGGCAATAACTTATGAAAATGACCATAAAACATGAAAACGATGAGTTTTAGTGATATCTCTCAAACATGTATCGGGTCTTAGGTTTGCGTAAATCACCCAGGAACCCCCAAAACAGTGGGCAATAGCTCATAAAAAGCCATAAAACAAGAAAATGACGAGTTTTTTTGTGATGTCTCTTAAACATGTATCTAGTCTTACATGCCATGGAAATCACCGTAGAACCCTAAAACTGTAGGCAATAACTTATTAAAACGGTCATAAAACATGAAAATGATGAGTTTTGTTCATAACTCTCAAACATCTACCAGTCTTAGGTCGGTGTAAATCACCCTGCAACCCCAAAATAGTGGACAATAGCTCATGAAAACGGCCATAAAACTCGAAAAAGAATAGTTCTTCGGGATAACTCTCAAACATGTATCGGGTTTTACGGGCCATGGAAATCTCCATGGAACCCCAAAACTGTGGGCAATATCTCACAACAACGGCCATAAAACACGAAAACGTTGAGTTTTTGGTCATATCTCTCACACATGAATCAGGTCTTACGGGCCATGCAAATTGCCCTAGAACCCCAAATATATGGCCAATAACTCATTAAAACGGCCATAAAACGCGAAAACGACGAGTTTTTGGTCATCTCTCTCAGACATGAATCGGGTCTTACGGGCCATGCAAATTGCCATGGAACCCCTAATCTATGGCCAATAACTCATTAAAATGGCCATAAAACGTGAAAATGACGAGTTTTTGGTCGTAAACCGGGTCTTACAGGCCATGCAAATCGCCTTGCAACCCCAAATCAGTGAGCAATAACTCATGAAAACGGCCATAAACACGAAAACGATGAGTTTTTGGTCATAAATTTTAAACATGTATCAGGTCTTACGGTAGTTATAAATGGCCCTAGAACCCCAAAATCGTGGGCAATAACTAATGAAAACGGCCAAAAAAGGTGAAAATGATGAGTTTTCGGTTATAACTCTTAAACATGTATGAGGTCTTATGGTCATTATAAATCGCCTTGAAACCCCAAAACTGTGGGCAATAACTCATGGAAACGACCATAAAACGTGAAAACGATGAGTTTTTGCTCATAACTCTCGAACATGTATCAAATCTTAGGTTGGTGTAAATCGTCCTGGAACACCAAATCAGTGGGAAATAGCTCATAAAAATCCATAAACGCGAAAATAAAAATAAAATTTTGATGTCTCTTAAACATGTATCGGCTCTTACAAGCCATGGGAATCGCCATGGAACCCCAAAACTATGGGTAATAGCTTGAAAATGGCCATGAAATGTGGAAACGACGATAGCTTGGTGATAACTCTCATACATGTGTACCGGGTCTTATAGTCATTGTATATCGGCCTAAAACCCCAAAATTAATAGGTCATGAAAATGGCCATGAACATGAAAACAAATAGATTTTGGTGATAACTCTCAAACATGTATTGGGTCTTACGGGGCATGTATATCTCCATGAAACCCCAAAATTATGGGCAATATCTCATGAAAATGGCCATAAAACATGAAAACAATGAGTTTTTGGTGATATCTCACAAACACAAATCAGGTCTTACAGGCCACGCAAATCGCCTTGGAACCCCAAATCAGCGACAAATAACTCATGAAAACGGCCATAAACACGAAAACGATGAGGTTTTGGTCATAACTTTTAATCATGTATTAGGTCTTACGGTCGTTATAAATCACCCTGGAACCCTAAAAAGGTGGGCAATAACTTATGAAAATGTCCGTAAAACATGAAAACGATGAGTTTTTGGTCATATATCTTAAATATGTATCAGGTCTAACGATCATTATAAATCGCCCTGGAAGCCCAAAACTGTGGGCATTAACTCATGAAAACGACCATAAAACGTGAAAACGATGAGTTTTTGGTCATATCTCTTAAACATGTATCGGGTCTTATGTTTGTGTAAATCGCCCAGCAACCCCTAAAACAGTGGTCAATAGCTCATAAAAATCCATAAAACAAGAAAATGACGAGTTTTTTGTGATATCTCTTAAACATGTATCTGGTCTTACATGCCATGGAAATCACCGTAGAGCCCCAAAACTGTAGGTAATAACTTATTAAAACGGCCATAAAACATGAAAATGATGAGTTTTGGTCATAACTCTCAAACATCTACCGGGACTTAGGTTGGTGTAAATCACCCTGCAACCCCAAAACAGTGGACAATAGCTCATGAAAATGGCCATAAAACTCGAAAACGAATAGTTTTTCGTGATAATGCTCGGACATGTATCGGGTTTTATGGGCCATGGATATCTCCATTGAACCCCAAAACTATGGGCAATATCTCACAAAAACGGCCATAAAAGGGGAAAACGACGAGTTTTTGGTCATATCTCTTACACATGAATTAGGTCTTATGGGCCATGAAAATTGCCATAGAACCCCAAATCTATGGCCAATAACTCATTAAAACGGCCATAAACGGGAAAACAACGAGTTTTTGGTCATATCTCTCAGACATGAGTCGGGTCTGACGGGTCATGCAAATTGCCCTCGAACCCCAAATCTATGGCCAATAACTCATTAAAATTGCCATAAAACATGAAAACGATGAGTTTTTGGTCGTACCTATCAAACATAAATCGGGTCTTACAGGCCATGCAAATCGCCCTGGAACCCCAAATCAGTGGCCAATAACTCATGAAAACGGCCATAAACACAAAAACGATGAGTTTTTGGTCATAACTTTTAAACATATATCAGGTCTGATGGTCGTTATAAATCGCCCTGGAACAGCAAAACCGTGGGCAATAACTAATGAAAATGGCCATAAAACGTGAAAATGATGAGTTTTCGGCTATAACTCTTAAATATGTATGAAGTGTTACTTTTGTTATAAATCGCCTTGGAACCCCAAAACTATGGGCAATAACTCATGGAAACAGCCATAAAGCGTGAAAACGATGAGTTTTTGGTCATAACTCTCAAACATGTATCAGATCTTAGGTCGGTATAAAATCGTCCTGGAACCACAAATCAGTGGGCAATAGCTCATAAAAAGCCATAAAACGCGAAAAGAATTTTTTTTGATATCTCTTAAACATGTATCGGCTCTAATGAGCCATGGAAATTACCCTGGAACCCCAAAACTATGAGTAATAGCTCATGAAAATGTCCATAAATGTGAAAACAACGAGTGCTTGGTGATAACTCTCATACATGTGTACCGGGTCTTACAATCATTGTAAATCGGCCTAAAACACCAAAATTATGGACAATATGTCATCAAAACGGCCAAAACATGAAAATGAATAGTTTTTGGTGATAACTCTTAAATAAGTATCGGGTCTTACGGGGCATGCCAATCTCCATGAAACCCCAAAATTATGGCAATATCTCATGAAAATGGCCATAAAACGTGAAAACGATGAGTTTGTGATCATATCTCTCAAACATAAATCAGGTCTTACAGGCCATGCAAATCGCCTTGGAACCCCAAATCAGTGGCCAATAACTCATGAAACCGACCATAAACACGAAAACGATGAGGTTTTGGTCATTACTTTTAAACATGTATTAGGTCTTACGGTCGTTATAAATCGTCCTGGAACCCCAAAACCGTGGGCAATAACTTATGAAAATGACCATAAAACATGAAAACGATGAGTTTTAGGTCATAACTCTTAAATATGTATCACGTCTAACCGTCGTCATAAATCGCCCTGGAAGCCCAAAACCATGGGCATTAACTCAACGACCATAAAACGTCAAAACAATGAGTTTTTTGTCATATCTCTCAAACATGTATCGGGTCTTAGGTTTGTGTAAATCGCCCAGGAACCCCCAAAACAGTGAGTAATAGATTATAAAAATCCATAAAACAAGAAAATGACGAGTTTTTTTTGTAATATCTCTTAAACATGTATATGGTCTTACATGCCATTGAAATCATCGTAGAACCCAAAAACTGTAGACAATAACTTATTAAAACGGCCATAAAACATGAAAACAATGAGTTTTGTTCATAACTCTCAAACATCTACCGGGTCTTAGGTCGGTGTAAATCACCCTGCAACCCCAAAATAGTGGACAATAGCTCATGAAAACGGCCATAAAACTCGAAAAAGAATAGTTTTTCGTGATAACTCTCAAACATGTATCGGGTTTTACGGGCCATGGAAATCTCCATGGAACCCCAAAACTGTGGGCAATATCTCACAAAACGGCCATAAAACACGAAAACGATGTGTGTTTGGTCATATCTCTCACACATGAATCAGGTCTTACGGGCCATGCAAATTGCCCTGGAACCCCAAATCTATGGCCAATAACTCATTAAAACGGCCATAAAACGCGAAAACGACGAGTTTTTTGGTCATATCTCTCAGACATGAATCGGGTATTACTAGCCATGCAAATTGCCCTAGAAGCCCAAAAATGTGGGCATTAAGTCATGAAAACGACCAATAAACATGAAAACGACGAGTTTTTGGTCGTATCTCACAAACATAAATAGGGTTTTACAGGCCATGCAAATCGCCCTGAAACCCCAAATCAGTGGCCAATAACTCATGGAAACAGCCATCAACACGAAAACGATGAGTTTTTGGTCATAACTTATAAACAAGTATCAGGTCTTACGGTCGTTATAAATCGCCCTGGAACACCAAAACCGTGGGCAATAAGTATTGAAAATGGTCATAAAACGCGAAAATGATGAGTTTGCGGTTATAACTCTTAAACATGTATCAGGTCTTACTTTCGTTATAAATCGCCTTGGAACCCCAAAACTGTGGGCAATAATTCATGCAAACGGCCATAAAGCGTGAAAACGATGAGTTTTTGGTCACAACTCTCAAACATGTATCGGATCTTAGGTCGGTGTAAATCGTCCTGGGACCCCAAATCAGTGGGCAATAGCTCATAGAAAGCCATAAAACGCGAAAAGGAAAAAAATGTGATATCTCTTAAACATGTATCGGCTCTTACGAGCCATGGGAATCTTCCTGCAACCCCAAAACTATGAGTAATAGCTCATGAAAATGTCCATAAATGTGAAAACAACGAGTGCTTGGTGATAACTCTCATACATGTGTACTGGGTCTTACAGTCATTGTAGATCGGCCTAAAACCCCAAAATTATGGACAATAGGTCATGAAAACGAGCATAAACGTGAAATCAAATAGATTTTGGTGATAACTCTCAAACAAGTATCGGGTCTTACGGGGCAAGCAAATCTCCATGAAACCCCAACATTGTGGGCAATATCTCATGAAAATGGCCATAAAACGTGAAAACGATGAGTTTTTGGTCATATCTCTCAAACATAAATCAGGTCTTACAGACCATGAAAATCACCTTGGAACCCTAAATCAGTGGCCAATAACTCATGAAAATGGCCATAAACACGAAAAGGATGAGGTTTTGGTCATAACTTTTAAACATCTATTAGGTCTTACGGTCGTTAGCAATCGCCCTGGAACCGCAAAACCGTGGGCAATAACTTATGAAAATAACCATAAAACATGAGAATGATGTGTCTTAGGTCATAACTTTTAAATATGTATCAGGTCAAACGGTCCTCTTAAATCGCCCTGGATGCCCAAAGCCATGGGCATTAACTCATCAAAACGACCATAAAACGTGAAAACGATGAGTTTTTGGTCATATCTCTCAAACATGTATCGGGTCTTAGGTTTGTGTAAATCGCCCAGGAACCCCCAAAACCGTGGGCAATAGCTCATAAAAAGCCATAAAACGAGAAAATGACGAGTTTTTTCTGATATCTCTTAAACATGTATCTGGTCTTACAAGCCATTGAAATCAACCGTAGAACAACAAAACTGTAGGCAATAACTTATTAAGACGGCCATAAAACATGAAAACGATGAGTTGTGGTCATAAATCTCAAACATCTACCGGGTCTTAGGTCGGTGTAAATCACCCTGCAACCCCAAAACAGTGGACAATAGCTCATGAAAACGGCCATAAAACTCAAAAAAGAATAGTTTTAAGTGATAACTCTCAAACATGTATCGGGTTTTATGGGCCATGGAAATCTCCATGGAACCCCCAAACTGTGGGCAATATCTCACAAAAACAACCATAAAACGCGAAAACGACGAGCTTTTGGTCATATCTCTCACACATGAATTAGGTCTTACGGGCCATGCAAATTGCCATTGAACCCAAATCTATGCCCAATACCTCATTAAAACGGTCATAAAACACGAAAACGACGAGTTTTTTTTGTCATATCTCTCAGACATGAATCAGGTCTTACGGGCCATGCAAATTTCCCTGGAAGCCCAAAAAAGTGGGCATTAACTCATGAAAATGACCATAAAATGTGAAAACGACGAGTTTTTGGTCGTATCTATCAAACATAAATCGGGTCTTACAGGCTATGCAAATTGCCCCGAAGCCCCAAATCAGTGGCCAATAACTCATGAAAACAGCCATAAACACGAAAATGATGAGTTTTTGGTCATAAATTTTAAACATGTATTTGGTCTTACGGTCGTACTAAATCGCCCTGAAACACCAAATCCGTGGGCAATAACTAATGAAAACGGCCATAAAACGCGAAAATGATGAGATTTCGGTTATAACTCTTAAATATGTAGCTGGTCTTACTTTCGTTATAAATCGCCTTGGAACCCAAAACTGTGGGCAATAACTTATGGAAATGGCCATAAAGCGTGAAAACGATGAGTTTTTGGTCATAACTCTCAAACATGTATCGGATCTTAGGTCGGTGTAAATTGTCCTGGAACCCCAAATCAGTGGGCAAGAGCTCATAAAAACCCATAAAACACAAAAATGAAAAAAAATTCTAATATCTCTTAAACATGTATCAGCTCTTACGAGCCATGGAAATCGCCCCGGAACCCCAAAACTATGGGTAATAGCTCATGAAAATGTCCATAAAATGTGAAAACGACGAGTGCTTGGTGATAACTCTCATGCATGTGTACCGGGTCTTAAAGTCATTGTAAATTTGCCTAAAACCCCAAAATTATGGTCAATAGGTCATGAAAACGGCCATAAACAATAAAACAAATAGATTTTGGTGATAAATCTCAAACAAGTATCGGGTCTTACGGGGCATGCAAATATCCATGAAACCCCAACATTGTGGGCAATATCTCATGAAAATGGTCATAAAACGTGAAAACGATGAGTTTTTGGTCATATCTCTCAAACATAAATCAGGTCTTACAGGCCATGCAAATCACCTTGGAACCCCAAATCAGTGGCCAATAACTCATGAAAACGGCCATAAACACAAAAACGATGAGTTTTTGGCCGTTAGCTAGGTTATCCTACATGCTGGACCAGTGGGGTATCGTAACTGTTGAGCTCTGATACCACTCTGTAACACCCTCAGAATCGACCCTATGCAAGTTTCAGCGCTTCCCGCCAAACCCGCATAGAAACGATTCAAAGGTGCCCACCAGGCACTTGCGTGCGGGTGGAAAACGAAGTAATAACATTACACAACAGTCCTCGATGGGACCCACATAACAGATATATATACAACACGACTCCATGAGTCAAGAATACAGATATAATATACAAGGATCCAATTCACCTTGAAAATGATAGAGCGCCCGACTACGGACAAGATGCAAATGGGGCTAAGAGCCCTGAAGAATAACCAATGGCGTCCATAACCCTGCCCAGGCCAAGCCGGAAGGGTAACCCTGCTAACGACGTCGATCTTAAAACCTGCTTAACAAAAGGGGTGCCGACAAGGGGCAAAGGAAAAAGAGAGAGCGATCAGTACTGAGGCCAGTACACGGCGAGGCTAGAATTCGGCGGTTCTCGCCTACATAGGTATGGTGGACTGAAGCGGCAACGCAGCATGCACTAAACAACCTATAGAGACTCGATATAACTGTCGGCTATCAGAGAGGGATAAGAAAGACCTATTCGGTACCAATCTGATACTACCACCAAACATACCCATCCTGGTATTTCCCCCCTCGAGACCAAACGAGGAAGTCAACCGAGGAACTCACACAGTTGGCAGTTTTATTTATTCAGTTATCGTTGCAGCAATTACTAGTCAGGTGTAGATATTCATCCTGATAAAATAAGCAGTGGGCCGTTTTAGTTAACCATTCCGTTGTAGTTGCAACACTTACTAGTCAGATACAATTAGCATGAGATATCCCAAAACCCAGCAGTTGTTGGTACTTTTATTTAGCCATTCCGTTGTAGTTGCAATACTTACTAGTCAGATACCATGGTAATAAGCGACAACCCAAACAAGCAATTGTGGGCAGTTTTATTTAGCCATTCCATTATAGTGAAGCTGGTTAATAGTCATTATAAAGTCAAATTTATAGCACTACTTTAGTTATAGTTGTCTATGATCGAGATACTGTGCTCCAAGTCGTCCATAACCGTGGACACGGCTTTCAGAAAGCTTTACCCTACAGGGGTGCACAAATAGCAACACACACTCGATCAACCTCGGAAAAACCAAATCAAAACCCAACGAGGCCTTCACGACAAAGCAATCACAAGATTCAGAAATATTTCAGGGGGCCACCCCATTGAGTACACCCGCAACGAAGTTAGCCGACTCCGAGACGGACTCAAGGTTTGCGCCAGTGGCTGTAAACGACTGGGAACCCGAAAATGTGACTGGGCTTGTCGATACCGCGAAAACACTCCGCTGACCTAAACAGTACAGGTGCAGTACCTCGCACAATTTTAAATAAAGCAGTAAAGCATGGCATAAGTACATGATAGTAAATAAAACCTCAAACTAGTTTGTGGCCCCAAGAAATAAGAATGAATCAAGCTCTGGCTCAGGGGGGTCCCATAATCCTCCCGGATGTGGATAGCGCGAATATTCAAGGAACAGGTATCAAGTACTCGGGGTCCTACGGGACACAAGTGGACGGTTAACACCCAAATAACATCTATTGCCCACCTGTGCCTCTGCATTTACCTACTTCAATTTTAGTTATTAAACAGTAATTAAAGTCTTGACCATCTCCAACAATAAACACACGGCAAAACTCCAACAACTGTGGTACTTGACGACACGCAACAGCACTTGAGCAAGCGACTACGACGCGCAGGTCCAACTATCTACCAAACAACAGGTAATAGGAGGTGTCCAAGGCAATATAAGGCTGCAAGGGATAACACAGGTACGAAAACTAGAGCATCGCAACACAGATAGCAATAGATCAACATGAGGGAATAAATACTATAAAAGTAAGATAGGTAGAAAGGGGGGAGATGCTCGCCTGAAAACATTGCCGAAGGTTCATCCGAAGATCGGGTCGACACTCGCATCAACTCAACGGCCTTATCCACGAAGAACCAAAACACTAGAAGAAACACCGGATGCACTATTTAATATTACGGCAGAAGATCGGGCATGATGCATATATGATGTATGGCATGCCAAAGATGCGATGCAATTAGATCATATTAAGCGGAATCTTGGTCCCGACAATTAATTAATAGGTTTATGTTGTTTAAATACCCCACAAGTTAAATGTTGTCTTAACAAGGCAAAATTATATCACCGGTTCGCTACACAAATTTAAATGAAACCCATATGAGACTAGAAATGTCCGCATATTGCCTCCATATTTAATTTAGGTGAATCGTCGAAACACCCCCAAACACCCACAATATGTATGCAAGCATGATGGTTTAATTATGCAACAAGTTGTATGTTATTTACAAAATAAGGGCCTCAGGAAAAGGGGTCACACGTTGGTCCGAAGATCTTGGTTCCGGGGGTTCGGGGTTCGACAGGGTTCGACGGGATCGGCGAGGTTCGGATACACGAGGAGAACTTGGGTCCAAGCGGTCGATCTTGCCGTCGCGAAGATCTTGTCTGGTCCGCGCCATCGAGTCGGTGTTGGCATTCGGGGTGAAGAACTTGGCGTCCGCGAGGAAGTACTTGGCGAATCCGTGTCGACGACCTTGGCGTCCGGGTTCTCGGGCATCAGATCCAGGAAGAAGTACTTGTCGCATCTGTGTCCTTCGGGCCGAAGAATTTGGCATGCCCGGGTTCGGTCTTCGGATCCGGATAGGAGGTCTTGGCGCGGCACCGGGTTCGGGGTGTCGAGGCTTGGTCTTCGAACCTTCAGATCTAGGGTTCTCGAATACTCGATGGAGGACTTGGGGTTCTGTGCAGGAGTCCTCGGTGATCCGAGAGGGAGTTCTTGTGATTAGGCATCGAAGCCTTCTAGTAGCACCGTGTTCGACTCCAGATGTCGCAGCTGGACAGAAGGTTCCAACATCGGACAAACTTGGCGAGGTGGAACTATGCAGCTCCGGACGTAGCAACACGACGATGATAGGACCCATCCAGCAGCCGATGGGCAAGCTCATGCGGCCAGGAGGGGACGCACGGGCGTCGCAGAGGAATCCGTCGCTGGCCGGAGGAGGTAGGGGCCCGAGGCAGTGGCATCTTGCAGCGCCACGGTCGCGCGCGACGGCGTGCCGGAGGACGGTGGCGACCAGGAACGAGGGAGGAGGCCACTGGCCGGCGAGATGGCGGCCTGAGCGAGCTCCTGTGGCCGATGGCGATGAAGGGGGAGCCAGGGTGGAGCCCTGCAACGAGGAAGAGGGTGGCGGCAGCGGTGACTGGCAGAGGAGGCGGGGCCAAGCTCGGCGGCGAGGACCGCGGAGGAGCTCGCCGGCGGTGGCTCTGCACGTGGTGGAGAAGGTGGGTCGAGCGCCGGCGAAGGTGGCGCGGAGCTTGGCGGAGGGGTGGGTGAGGTCGCCTGCCGGCGGCGGTGACGCAGCCAAGAGGAAGCCGCAGCAGTGGGGGGGGGGGGGCGGCGCTGGTCCTGCAGAGGTGTGCTCGATGGGGGAACGACAGGGCCACGACCAAGGGTGGCGGCGGAACTTAACAGGAAGGTGAGGGCGGCGGCGTGGTCGCGCCCAGGCGGCGGTCGGCCGGAGGGGCGAGGCGCTGGCGAGGCGCTCCTGGCGGCGCGAGGAGAGCAGAGGCGGGGTGAGGGATGGTCGGGCGCGGGGGTGTGGCGTGGGGCGCGTCTGTCGTGTGGGGGCCGCTGCGGGGGTGGGTCCAGGGGCGTGGGTTGGACCAGGTCCGGGTGGTGGCGTGTGTGTGTTTGTGTGCTGCGGGGTGGGGCCGGGCTGGCAGAGGGATGGGGTGGACGCGGGCGGTAGCAGGCGTGTGTGTGTGGTTGGGGCTGGGGGAGTGGGGGAGTGGGGTGAGAGAGGTGGGAGTAGGTGAGGTGGCAGCGTGTGATTGGGTGGGGGAGAGATGAGAGATGAGGTGGCGAGAGGGGATTGGTCAGGGTGAGGTGGAGGGGGGGCTGGGTAGGTTATCTGGTAGCGTAGGTTCCGGGTGTTCTGGGGTAGGTAGGGTTTTTGAACTGGGGTGGCCGACTGGGTCGGATCGGCCCGGTACGGCTGCCCCTAAAATAAAATAAGTATTTTATTATTTAAAACGGGGCGTTTGAAATCCGTGGGTAGACAAAACAAAATACTCCGGAGACCCGGGTTTTAATTTGAATAAAGGCGGGAGTATTTAGAAAACAAAACTAGGCGTTTCGGAAATAGTTTAGACAAAAACCATGCATGATGATGACGATGCTCAAATGCAATGTGGCATGATGACATGAGCATGCGGTCATGATGATGCAATGCACAAAAACAACGCGATTTTCTAGTAGTGGTTTTGCGGGGCGCCACAAAGCCCAAAACCATGGGCATTAACTCAACGACCATAAAACGTCAAAACAATGAGTTTTTTATCATATCTCTCAAACATGTATCATGTCTTAGGTTTGTGTAAATCGCCTAGGAACCCCCAAAACAGTGAGCAATAGCTTATAAAAAATCCATAAAGCGAGAAAATGACGAGTTTTTTTGTAATATCTCTTAAACATGTATCTGGTCTTACATGCCATTGAAATCATCGTAGAACCCAAAAACTGTAGACAATAACTTATTAAAACGGCCATAAAACATGAAAACAATGAGTTTTGTTCATAACTCTCAAACATCTACCGGGTCTTAGGTCGGTGTAAATCACCCTGCAACCCCAAAATAGTGGACAATAGCTCATGAAAACGGCCATAAAACTCGAAAAAGAATAGTTTTTCGTGATAACTCTCAAACATGTATCGGGTTTTACGGACCATGGAAATCTCCATGGAACCCCAAAACTGTGGGCAATATCTCACAAAACGGCCATAAAACATGAAAACGATGTGTTTTTGGTCATATCTCTCACACATGCATCGGGTCTTACGGGCCATGCAAATTGCCCTGGAACCCCAAATCTATGGCCAATAACTCATTAAAACGGCCATAAAACGACGAGTTTTTTGGTCATATCTCTCAGACATGAATTGGGTATTACTAGCCATGCAAATTGCCCTAGAATCCCAAAACTGTGGGCATTAACTCATGAAAACGACCAATAAACATGAAAACGATGAGTTTTTGGTCGTATCTCACAAACATAAATAGGGTTTTACAGGCCATGCAGATCGCCCTGAAACCCCAAATCAGTGGCCAATAACTCATGGAAACAGCCATAAACACGAAAACGATGAGTTTTTGGTCATAACTTATAAACATGTATCAGGTCTTACGGTCGTTATAAATCGCCCTGGAACACCAAAACCGTGGGAAATAAGTATTGAAAATGGTCATAAAACGCGAAAATGATAAGTTTGCAGTTATAACTCTTAAACATGTATCAGGTCTTACTTTCGTTATAAATCGCCTTGGAACCCCAAAACTGTGGGCAATAATTCATGCAAACGGCCATAAAGCGTGAAAACGATGAGTTTTGGGTCACAACTCTCAAACATGTATCGGATCTTAGGTCGGTGTAAATCGTCCTGGGACCCCAAATCAGTGGGCAATAGCTCATAGAAAGCCATAAAACGCGAAAAGGAAAAAAAATGTGATATCTCTTAAACATGTATCGGCTCTTACGAGCCATGGAAATCTTCCTGCAACCCCAAAACTATGAGTAATAGCTCATGAAAATGTCCATAAATGTGAAAACAACGAGTGCTTGGTGATAACTTTCATACATGTGTACTGGGTCTTACAGTCATTGTAAATCGGCCTAAAACCCCAAAATTATGGACAATAGTTTATGAAAACGACCATAAACGTGAAAGCAAATAGATTTTGGTGATAACTCTCAAACAAGTATCGGGTTTTACGGGGCAAGCAAATCTCCATGAAACCCCAACATTGTGGGAAATATCTCATGAAAATGGCCATAAAACGTGAAAACGATGAGTTTTTGGTCATATCTCTCAAACATAAATCAGGTCTTACAGACAATGCAAATCACCTTGGAACCCCAAATCAGTGGCCAATAACTCATGAAAATGGCCATAAACACGAAAACGATGAGGTTTTGGTCATAACTTTTAAACATCTATTAGGTCTTACGGTCGTTAGCAATCGCCCTGGAACCGCAAAACCGTGGGCAATAACTTATGAAAATAACCATAAAACATGAGAATGATGTGTCTTAGGTCATAACTTTTAAATATGTATTAGGTCAAACGGTGCTCATAAATCGCCCTGGATGCCCAAAGCCAGGGGCATTAACTCATCAAAACGACCATAAAACGTGAAAACGATGAGTTTTTGGTCATATCTCTCAAACATGTATCGGGTCTTAGGTTTGTGTAAATCGCGCAGGAACCCCCAAAACCGTGGGCAATAGCTCATAAAAAGCCATAAAACGAGAAAATGACGAGTTTTTTCTGATATCTCTTAAACATGTATCTGGTCTTACAAGCCATTGAAATCAACCGTAGAACAACAAAACTGTAGGCAATAACTTGTTAAGACGGCCATACAACATGAAAACGATGAGTTGTGGTCATAAATCTCAAACATCTAACGGGTCTTAGGTCGGTGTAAATCACCCTGCAACCCCAAAACAGTGAACAATAGCTCATGAAAACGGCCATAAAACTCAAAAAAGAATAGTTTTAAGTGATAACTCTCAAACATGTATCGGGTTTTATGGGCCATGGAAATCTCCATGGAACCCCCAAACTGTGGGCAATATCTCACAAAAACAACCATAAAACGCGAAAACGACAAGCTTTTGGTCATATCTCTCACACATGAATTAGGTCTTACGGGCCATGCAAATTGCCATTGAACCCAAATCTATGCCCAATACCTCATTAAAACGGTCATAAAACACGAAAACGACGAGTTTTTTTGTCATATCTCTCAGACATGAATCAGGTCTTACGGGCCATGCAAATTTCCCTGGAAGCCCAAAACAGTGGGCATTAACTCATGAAAATGACCATAAAATGTGAAAACGACGAGTTTTTGGTCGTATCTATCAAACATAAATCGGGTCTTACAGGCTATGCAAATTGCCCCGAAGCCCCAAATCAGTGGCCAATAACTCATGAAAACAGCCATAAACACGAAAATGATGAGTTTTTGGTCATAAATTTTAAACATGTATTTGGTCTTACGGTCGTACTAAATCGCCCTGAAACACCAAATCCGTGGGCAATAACTAATGAAAACGGCCATAAAACGCGAAAATGATGAGATTTCGGTTATAACTCTTAAATATGTAGCTGGTCTTACTTTCGTTATAAATCGCCTTGGAACCCAAAACTGTGGGCAATAACTTATGGAAATGGCCATAAAGCGTGAAAACGATGAGTTTTTGGTCATAACTCTCAAACATGTATCGGATCTTAGGTCGGTGTAAATTGTCCTGGAACCCCAAATCAGTGGGCAAGAGCTCATAAAAACCCATAAAACACAAAAATGAAAAAAAATTCTAATATCTCTTAAACATGTATCGGCTCTTACGAGCCATGGATATCGCCCTGGAACCCCAAAACTATGGGTAATAGCTCATGAAAATGTCCATAAAATGTGAAAACGACGAGTGCTTGGTGATAACTCTCATGCATGTGTACCGGGTCTTAAAGTCATTGTTAATTTGCCTAAAACCCCAAAATTATGGACAATAGGTCATGAAAACGGCCATAAACAATAAAACAAATAGATTTTGGTGATAAATCTCAAACAAGTATCGGGTATTACGGGGCATGCAAATCTCCATGAAACCCCAACATTGTGGGCAATATCTCATGAAAATGGTCATAAAACGTGAAAACGATGAGTTTTTGGTCATATCTCTCAAACAAAAATCAGGTCTTACAGGCCATGCAAATCACCTTGGAACCCCAAATCAGTGGCCAATAACTCATGAAAACAGCCATAAACACGAAAACGACGAGGTTTTGGTCTTAACTTTTAAACTTATATTAGGTCTTACGGTCGTTAGCAATCGCCTTGGAACCGCAAAACCGTGGGCAATAACTTATGAAAATAACCATAAAACATGAGAACGATGTGTTTTAGGTCATAACTCTTATATATGTATCAGGTCTAACGGTCGTCATAAATCAACCTGGAAGACCAAAACTGTGGGCATTAACTCATGAAAACGACCATAAAACGTGAAAACGATGAGTTTTTCGTCATATCTCTCAAACATTTATCGGGTCTTAGGTTTGTGTAAATCGCCCAGGAACCCCCAAAACCGTGGGCAATAGCTCATAAAAAGCCATAAAACGAGAAAATGACGAGTTTTTTCTGATATCTCTTAAACATGTATCTAGTCTTACATACCATGGAAATCACCGTAGAACCCCCAAACTGTAGGCAATAACTTATTAAAACGGCTATAAAACATGGAAACTATGAGTTGTGGTCATAACTCTCAAACATCTACCGGGTGTTCGGTCGGTGTAAATCACCCTGCAACCCCAAAACAATGGACAATAGCTCATGAAAACGGCCATAAAACTCGAAAAAGAATAGTTTTTCGTGATAACTCTCAAACATGTATTGGGTTTTATGGGCCATGGAAATCTTCATGGAACCCCAAAACTGTGGGCAATATCTAACAAAAAAGCCATAAAACGCGAAAACAATGAGTTTTTGGTCATATCTGTCACACATGAATTAGGTCTTACGGGCCATGCAAATTGCCATTGAACCCCAAATCTATGGCCAATACCTCATTAAAACGGCCATAAAACGCGAAAACGACGAGTTTTTTGTCATATCTCTCAGACATGAATCGGGTCTGACGGGCCATGCAAATTGCCTTGGAAGCCCAAAACTGTGGGCATTAACTCATGAAAACGACCATAAAACGTGAAAACGACCATAAAACGTGAAAATGACGAGTTTTTGGTTGTATCTATCAAACATAAATCGGGTCTTACAGGCCATGCAAATCGCCCTGAAACCCCAAATCAGTGGCCAATAACTCATGAAAACGGCCATAAACATGAAAACGATGAGTTTTTGGTCATAACTTTTAAACATGTATCAGGTCTTACGGTCATTATAAATCGCCCTAGAACACCAAAACCGTGGGCAATAACTAATGAAAACGGCCATAAAACGCGAAAATGACGAGATTTCGGTTATAACTCTAAAATATGTATCAGGTCTTACTTTCGTTATAAATCGCCTTGGAACCCCAAAACCGTGGGCAATAACTCATGGAAACGGCCATAAAGCGTGAAAATGATGAGTTTTTTGTCATAACTCTCAAACATGTATCGGATCTTAGGTCGGTGTAAATCTTCCTGGAACCCCAAATCAGTGGGCAATAGCTCATAAAAAGCCATAAAACGCGAAAATGAAAAAAATTATGATATCTCTTAAACATGTATCGGCTCTTACGAGCCACGAAAATTTCCTTGGAACCTCAAAACTATGGGTCATACCTCATGAAAATGTCCATAAAATGTGAAAACGACGAGTGCTTGGTGATAACTCTCATACATGTGTACCGGGTATTACAGTCATTGTAAATCGGCCTAAAACCACAAAATTATGGACAATAGGTCATGAAAACGGCCATAAACGTGAAAACAAATAGATTTTGGTGATACGGGGCATGCATATCTCCATGAAACCCCAACATTGTGGGCAATATCTCATGAAAATGGCCATAAAATGTGAAAACGATGAGTTTTTGGTCATATCTCTCAAACATAAATCAGGTCTTACGGGCCATGCAAATCGCCTTGGAACCCCAAATTAGTGGCCAATAACTCATGAAAACGGCCATAAACACGAAAACTATGAGGTTTTGGTCATAACTTTTAAACATCTATTAGGTCTTACGGTCGTTAGCAATCGCCATGGAACCGCAAAACCGTGGGCAATAACTTATGAAAATAGCCCTAAAACAGGAAAACAATGAGTTTTAGGTCATAACTCTTATATATGTATCAGGTCTAATGGTCGTCATAAATCGACTGGAAGCCCAAAACTGTGGGCATTAACTCATGAAAACGACCATAAAACGTGAAAACGATTAGTTTTTGGTCATATCTCTCAAACATGTATCCGGTCTTAGGTTTGTGTAAATCACCCAGGAGACCCGAAAACCGTGGGTAATAGCTCATAAAAAGCCATAAAACGAGAAAATGACGAGTTTTTTTTGATATCTCTTAAACATATATCTGGTCTTACATACCACGGAAATCACCGTAGAACCCCAAAACTTTAGGCAATAACTTATTAAAACATCCATAAACCATGAAAACGATTAGTTTTGGTCATAACTCTCCAACATCTACGTGGTCTTAGGCCGGTGAAAATCACCCTGCAACCCTAAAACAGTGGACAATAGCTCATAAACACGGCCATAAAACTCGAAAAGAATAGTTTTTCGTGATAACTCTCGAACATGTATAGGGTTTTACGGGCCATGGAAATCTCCATGGAACCCCAACATTGTGGCCAATATCTCACAAAAACGGCCATAAAACGTGAAACGACGAGTTTTTGGTCATATCTCTCACACATGAATTAGGTCTTACGGGCCATGCAAATTGCCATATAACCCCAAATCTATGGCCAATAACTCATTAAAACGGCCAAAAAACGCAAAAACGACGAGTTTTTTGTCATATATCTCAGACATGAATCGGGTTTTATGGGCCATGCAAATTGCCCTGGAAGCCCAAAAATCTGGGCATTAACTCATGAAAACGACCAATAAACGTGAAAACGACGAATTTTTGGTCATATCTCTCAAACATAAATTGGTTCTTATAGGCCATGCAAATCGTCCTGAAACCCCAAATCAGTGGACAATAACTCATGAAAACAACCATGAACACGAAAACGATGAGTTTTTGGTCATAACTTTTAAACATTTATCAGGTCTTACGGTCGTTTTAAATCGCCCTGAAACACCAAAACCGTGGCAATAACTAATGAAAACGGCCATAAAACGCGAAAATGATGAGTTTTCAGTTATAACTCTTAAATATGTAGCTGGTATTACTTTCGTTATAAATCGCATTGGAACCCCCAAACTGTGGGCAATAACTCATGGAAACAGCCATAAAGCGTGAAAACAATGAGTTCTTCGTCATAACTCTCAAACATGTATCGAATCTTAGGTCGGTGTAAATCGTCATGGAACCCCAAATCAGTGGGCAATAGCTCATAAAAAGCCATCAAACGCGAATATGAAAAATAATTCTCATATCTCTTAAACATGTATCGGCTCTTACGAGCCATGGAAATCGCCCCGGAACCCCAAAACTATGGGTAATAGCTCATGAAAATGTACATAAAATGTGAAAACAATGAGTGGTTGGTGATAACTCTCATACATGTGTACTAGGTCTTACAGTCATTGTAAATCGGCCTAAAACCCCAAAATTATGGACAATAGGTCATGAAAACGTCCATAAACATGAAAACGAATTGATTTCGGTGATAACTCTCAAACAAGTACCAGGTCTTACGGGGCATGCAAATCTCCATGAAACCCCAACATTGTGGGCAATATCTCATGAAAATGGCCATAAAACGTGAAAACGATGAGTTTTTGGTCATATCTCTCAAACATAAATCAGGTCTTACGGGCCATGCAAATCGCCTTGGAACCCCAAATCAGTGGCCAATAACTCATGAAAACGTCCATAAACACGAAAACGATGAGGTTTTGGTCATAACTTTTGAATATGTATTAGGTCTTACGGTCGTTAGCAATCTCCCTGGAACCATAAAACCATGGGCAATAACTTATGAAAATGACCATAGAACATGAAAACGATGAGTTTTATGTCATAACTCTTAAATATGTATTAGGTCTAACGGTCGTCATGAATCGCCCTGGAAGCCCAAAACTGTGGGCATTAACTCATGAAAACGACCATAAAACGTGAAAACGATGAGTTTTTAGTCATATTTTCAAACATGTATCGGGTCTTAGGTTTGTGTAAATCGCCCAGGAACCCCCAAAACCGTGGGCAATAGCTCATAAAAATCCATAAAACAAGAAAATGACGAGTTTTTTCTGGTATCTCTTAAACATGTATCTGGTCTTACAAGCCATGGAAATCACCGTAGAACAACGAAACTGTAGGCAATAACTTATTAAAACGACTATAAAAGAAGAAAACGATGAGTTTTGGTCATAACTCTCAAACATCTACCGGGTCTTAGGTCGGTGTAAATCACCCTGCAACCCCAAAACAGTGGACAATAGCTCATGAAAACAGCCATAAAACTCGAAAAAGAATAGTTTTTCGCGATAATTCTCAAACATGTATCGAGTTTTACGTGCCATGGAAATCTCCATGGAACCCCAAAACTGTGGGCAATATCTCACAAAAACGGCCATAAAACGCAAAAACGACGAGTTTTTGGTCATATCTCTCACACATGAATTAGGTCTTATGGGCCATGCAAATTGCCCTAGAACACCAAATCTACGGCCAATAACTCATTAAAACGACCATAAATGCGAAACGACAAGTTTTTTGTCATATCTCTTAGACATGAATCGGGTCTTACGGGCCATGCAAATTGCCCTAGAACCCCAAATCTATGGCCAATAACTCATTAAAATTTCCATAAACGTAAAAACGACGAGTTTTTTGTCGTACCTATCAAACATAAATCGGGTCTTACAGGCCATGCAAATCGCCCTCGAATCCCAAATCAGTGGCCAATAACTAATGAAAACGGCCATAAACACGAAAAAGATGAGTTTTTGATCATAACTTTTAAACATGTATCAGGTCTGACGGTCATTATAAATCGCCCTAGAACCCCAAAACCGTGGGCAATGACTAATCAAAACAGCCATAAAACGTGAAAATGATGAGTTTTCGGTTATAACTTTTAAACTTGTATCAGGTCTTACTTTCGTTATAAATCGCCTTGGAACCCCAAAACTGTGGCCAATAACTCATTAAAACGGCCATAAATACGAAAACGATGAGTTTTTGGTCATAACTCTCAAACATGTATCGGATCTTCGGTCGGTGTAACTCGTCCTGGAACCCGAATCAGTGGGCAATAGCTCATAAAAAGCCATAAAACGCGAAAATGAAAAAAAAATCTGATATCTCTTAAACATGTATCGGCTCTTACGAGCCTTGGAAATCTCCCTGGAACCCCAAAACTATGAGTAATAGCTCATGAAAATGTCCATAAATGTGAAAACGATGAGTGCTTGGTGATAACTCTCATACATGTGTACCGGGTTTTACGTACAGTCATTGTAAATCAGCCTAAAAGACCAAAATTATGGACAGTAGGTCATGAAAACGGCCATAAACGTGAAAACAAATAGTTTTTGGTGATAACTCTCAAACAAGTACCGGGTCTTACGGGGCATGCAAATCTCCATGAAACCCCAAAATTGTGGGCAATATCTCATGAAAATGGCCATAAAACGTGAAAACGATGAATTTTTGGTCATATTTCTCAAACATAAATAAGGCCTTACGGGCCATGCAAATCGCCTTGGAACCCCAAATCAGTGGCCAAACTCATGAAAACGGCCATAAACACGAAAACGATGAGGTTTTGGTCATAACTTTTAAACATCTATTAGGTCTTATGGTCGTTAGCAATCGCCCTGGAACTGCAAAACTGTGGGCAATAACTTATGAAAATAACCATAAAACATGAAAACGCTGAGTTTTAGGTGATAATCTTAAATATGTATTAGGTCTAATGGTCATCATAAATCGCCCTGGAAGGCCAAAGCTGTGGGCATTAACTCATGAAAACGACCATAAAACGTTAAAACGATGAGTTTTTGGTCATATCTCTCAAACATGTATCGGGTCTAAGGTTTGTGTAAATCGCCAGTAACACCCAAAACCGTGGGCAATAGCTTATAAAAAGCCATAAAACGAGAAAATGATGAGTTTTTTCTTATATCTCTTAAACATGTATCTGGTCTTACATGCCATGGAAATCACCGTAGAACCCCGAAACTGTAGGCAATAACTTATTAAAACAGCCATAAAACATGAAAACGATTTTTTTTGGTCATAACTCTCAAACATCTACCGGGTCTTTGGTCAGTGTAAATCACCCTGCAACCCCAAAACAGTGGACAATAGCTCATGAAAACGGCCATAAAACTCGAAAAATAATAGTTTTTCGTGATAACTCTCAAACATGTATTGGGTTTTATGGGCCATGGAAATATCCATGGAACCCCAAAACTGTGGGCATTATCTCACAAAAACAGCCATAAAACGCGAAAACGACGAGTTTTTGGTCATATCTCACACACATGAATTATGTCTTACGGGCCATGAAAATTGCCATAGAACCCCAAAATTATGGCCAATAACTCATTACAACGGCCATAAAACGCGAAAACGGTGAGTTTTTGGTCATAACTCTCAAACATGTATCGGATCTTAGGTCGGTGTAAATCGTCCTGGAACCCCAAATCAGTGGGCAATAGCTCATAAAAAGCCATAAAACGCGAAAATGAAAAATTATGATATCTCTTAAGCAAGTATTGGCTCTTACAAGCCATGAAAATCGCCCTGGAACCCCCAAACTATGGGTAATAGCTCATGAAAATGTCCATAAAATGTGAAAACGACGAGTGCTTGGTGATAACTCTCATAGATGTGTACCGGGTCTTACAGTCATTGTAAATCGGCCTAAAACCCCATAATTATGGACAATAGGTCATGAAAATCTCTCAAACAAGTACCGGGTCTTACGAGCCATGGAAATCTCCCTAGAACCCCAAAACTATGAGTAATACCTCATGAAAATGTCCATAAATGTGAAAACGACGAGTGCTTGGTGATAACTCTCATACATGTGTACCGGGTTTTACGTACAGTCATTGTAAATCGGCCTAAAAGACCAAAATTATGGACAATACGTCATGAAAACGACCATAAAGGTGAAAACGAATAGTTTTTGGTGATAACTCTCAAACAAGTACCCGGTCTTACGGGGCATGCAAATCTCCATGAAAACGATGAATTTTTGGTCATATCTCTCAAACATAAATCAGGTCTTACGGGCCATGCAAATCGCCTTGGAACCCCAAATCAGTGGCCAATAACTTATGAAAACGGCCATAAACACGAAAACGATTAGGTTTTGGTCATAACTTTTAAATATCTATTATGTCTTACGGTCGTTAGCAATCGCCCTGGAACCACAAAACCGTGGGAAATAACTTATGAAAATATATCCATAAAACATGAAAACGAAGAGTTTTAGGTCATAAATCTTAAATATGTATCAGGTCTAATGGTCGTTACAAATCGCCATGGAAACCCAAAACTGTGGGGATTAACTCATGAAAACGACCATAAAACGTGAAAACGATGAGTTTTTGGTCATTTCTCTCAAACATGTATCGGGTATTAGGTTTGTGTAAATCGCCCAGGAACCCCCAAAACAGTGGGCAATAGCTCATAAAAAGCCATAAATGAGAAAATTACGAGTTTTTTTTGTGATATCTCTTAAACATGTATCTGGTCTTACATGCCAAGGAAATCACCATAGAACCCCAAAATTGTAGGCAATAACTTATTAAAACGGCCATAAAACATGAAAACGATGAGTTTTAGTCATAACTCTCAAACATCTATCGGGTCTTTGGTCGGTGTAAATCACCCTGCAACCCCAAAACAATGGACAATAGCTCTTGAAAACGGCCATAAAACTCGAAAATGAATAGTTTTTCGTGATAACTCTCAAACATGTATCGGGTTTTATGGGCCACGGAAATCTCCATGGAACCCCAAAATTGTGGGCAATATCTCACAAAAACGGGCATAAAACGCGAAAACGAAGATTTTTTGGTCATATCTCTCACACATGTATCAGGTCTTACGGGCAATGCAAATTGCTCTAAAACCCCAAATCTATGGCCAATAACTCATGAAAATGGCCATAAAACGCAAAAACGACGAGTTTTTGGTCATATCTCTCAGACATGAATCGGGTCTTACGGGTCATGCAAATTGTCCTGGAACCCCAAACCTATAGCCAATAACTCATTAAAATCGCTATAAAACATGAAAACGATGAGTTTTTGGTCGTATCTCTCAAACATAAATCGGGTCTTACAGGCCATGCAAATCGCCGTGGAACCCCAAATCAGTGGCCAATAACTCATGAAAACGGCCATAAACACGAAAACGATGAGTTTTTGGTCATAACTTTTAAACATGTATCAGGTCTGATAGTCGTTATAAATCGCCCGGGAACACCAAAACCGTGGGCAATAACTAATGAAAACGGCCATAAAACGGGAAAATGATGAGTTTTTTCTGTTATAACTCTTAAATATGTATCAGGTCTTACTTTCATTATAAATCGCCTTGGAACCCCAAAACTATGGGCAATAACTCATGGAAACGGCCATAAAGTGTGAAAACGATGAGTTCTTGATCATAACTCTCAAACATGTATCGGATCTTAGGTGGGTGTAAATCGTCCCGGAACACCAAATCAGTGGGCAATACCTCACAAAATACATAAAAAGCAAAAATGAAAAAAAAATCTGATATCTCTTAAACATGTATCGGCTCTTACGAGCCATGAAAATCGCCCTGGAACCCAAAAACTATGAGATGTGATTCCATGGACCCCCAACTCTAAAAAGTTGTAAGCGTCCCAAAGGGTAGAATTTGCACTGTGTGTATAAGAGGAGGTCATGCGAGGGTAGCCCGCCGACGGGCCCAGAATAACTCACTCTAAACCACATAGCGGTGTTGCCACATGAGTGGACATGTGCAAGTGTTGTATCCAAGTTGGAGACTTATGTTTTCATGTCGCATGCGCAGAGTACCGACGTACTGACGTGTATGAAAGGGTTTCGCAGCATAGTAAATCAAAAAATTCTAAAGATGCGAACAAGAAGCCAAGATCTAATCTAGGAGATGCAATCAACGAGATACATAGATGAGATCTTCATACCCTTGAAGAAATTGCACAGCAGAAACGTTCAACAGAACGTGGGTGATGTAGTCGAACAAGCCTTCTCCTCCTCGCGATCTGATCCGATCCAACGCCGCAAGTGACGGCTCCTCCGAAGGATGCACATGTACGGTGCCGCGACGTCTCCTCCTTCCTTGGTCCAGCAAGTGGGGTGGAGAGATGGATTGGATCTCCAGCACGACGGCGTGGTGCTATGGTGGAGCGTTTCTGCGGCAGGGCTTCGCCTACGCGCAGTCGGGAGAGAGAGAGAGGTGGAGGGCAGCAGGATGGCGGCTAGGGTTAGAGGAGTGGGGGAGGGGTGCCCCTTCCCACCTTATATAGGGGGCTGGACGACCCCCTTGGCCCCTCCTCCAAGCCCTAGGGCGGCGGCCCCAAGGGTTGGAGTGGGGGACAAGTTTCCCCCCTCCTTCTAGAAGGGTTCCCTAGGGTTTCCCCTAGGGTTTGGCCGGCTGGGCCTATGGGGCCTTGTGCACCTGGCCCAAAGCGGCCAGCGCACTCCATCTTAGGCCCACACAGCCCTCCGACAAGTGGGGCCACGTTGGTCCCACTCCGGAAGCTTCTAGAACCTTCCGATACAATACCGAATACTCCGAAACGATTCCGAAATCCAAAAACTGCTTTCCTTTATATGAATCTTATTCTCTGGACCATTTCGGAACCTCTCATGACTTCCTGGATCTCATCCGAGACTTCGAACAAAAACTCATAAACCAATTATCCATTTTATCCTAGCGTCGAGGCACGTTAAGTGTGTGACCCTACAGGTTCGAGAATATGCAGACATGATCTTCTATCAATAATCAACAGCGGGATCTGGAAACCCATATTGACTTCCACATATTCATTGATGATCATATCAGCTGAACCACGATGCCAGGATTCAATTAATCCCATATATATATTCCCTTCGTCACGCGATATTTTACTTGCCCGAGATTCGATCGTTGGTATCGGCATACCTAGTTCAATCTCATTCACAGCAAGTACTTTACTCTTTTTGTAATCCGATATCACTTTGTGATTAACTCCTTAACCACGTGCTTGCAAGCGGTGTTGATATCGATTACCGAGTGGGTCCGAAGTATATCTCTCCGACTCGGGAGGGACAAATCCCATCTCGATACATACAACCCAACAAGTACTTTCCGATCACCTGAGAGACACCTTTATGATCAGCCTCACATAGGATGACATTTGATGACCTCAAAGCTTTCTTCCGATACGAGGGAGTTGCATTATCTCATGGTATAAGGAATACAATATTTGACATAGGAAAAAGCTTCGCAAAGATGAACACGATGACACGATCTAATTGCTCTGCTTGATTTGGGTCTGTCCATCATATCATTCTCCTAATGACATGATCTCATTATTAATCGACAACTCATGTCTATGGTTAGGAAACCTTAACCATCATTAATCAATGAGCTAGTCCATAGAGGCGTACTAGGGAGACGGTGTTTGTTCATAAACCACACAATTATCAAAGTTTCTGCTTAATACAATTCTATCATGGAATATAAACTATATCATGAACAAGAATTATAACAATAACATCTTTATTATTGCCTCTAGGGCATAATTCCAACAGTCTCCCACTTGCACTAGAGTCAATAATCTAGTTTACATCTGGAAACAATCTAACACCCATGGCATTAAGGTGCTGATCATGTTTTGCTCGTGGAAGAGGTTTAGTCAACGGATCTGCGACATTCAGATCCATATGTACTTTGCTAATCTTCAGATCTCCATCTGTTATATAATCTCGAATTATATGAAAATGGCGGATGTTGTGTTTGGTCTTTGGATGATATCTTGGTTCCTTAGCCAATGCTATGGCGCTAGTGTTGTCGCACAATATCTCCAGTGGGTCCAAGGCACTTGGAACCACACCAAGCTCAGTGATGAAGTTCCTGATCCAAACTCCTTCACTTGACGCTTCTGAAGCAGCCATGTATTCCGCTTCTACTGTAGATCCCGCGATCACGCTTTTCTTGCAGCTTCTCCAGCTCACAGCTCCTCCATTCAAAATATAAACGTATCCTGTCTGAGATTTAGAATCATCCGGATCGGTGTCGAAACTAGCATCGACGTAACCTTTTACGACGAGATGCTCATCACCTCCATAGACCAAGAACATTTCTTTAGTCCTATTTAAATACTTTAGGATGTTCTTTACGGCTGTCCAATGTTCCACTCCTGGATCACTTTGGTATCTTCTCGTTAAACTAAGAGCATTGGACACATCCGGTCTAGTACACAGCATGGCATACATGATAGAACCTATGGCCGAGACATAAGGCACTTTGCTTATAGTTTCTCTATCGTTTACCGTAGCTGGACACTGAGCCTTGCTCAATATCTTACCTGACAACATGGACAATGAACCTTTCTTTGCTTTATCCATTCTGAACCTTTTCAGAACTTTTTCTAGGTATGTACTTTGGCTTAAAGCTATTAGGCGTCTTTGTCTATCTCTATAGATTTTGATGCCTAATATATAAGCAGCTTCTCCTAGGTCTTTCATTGAAAAAAATTTATTCAAATAACTCTTCACATCGTTAAGCATACCAATGTCATTTCCAATAATCAATATGTCATCCACATATAGTACTAAAAATGTCACCGAGCTCCCACTCACTTTCTTGTAGATACAAGCTTCATAGAAATTTGGAACAAATCCAAAGCTCTTGATCACTTGATCAAAACGAAGGTTCCAACTCAGAGATGCTTGCTTCAGTCCATAAATGGAACGCTGAAGTTTGCACACCTTATCAGCATCCTTAGGATCGACAAAACCTTCGGGCTGCAACATATACAACTCTTCATCAAAGTTGCCATTGAGGAACGCAGTCTTGACATCCATCTGACATATTTCATAATCATGAAACGCAACAATTGCTAATAAAATCCGAATGTACTTAAACATCACTACAGGAGAGAAAGTCTCATCGTAGTCAACACCTTGAACTTGCCGAAACCCTTTTGCGACAAGACGAGCTTTATAGACAGTAACATTACCATCCGCGTCCTTTTTCTTCTTGAAAATACATTTGCACTCAACAGCCTTACGGTCGCTAGGAGGGTCCACCAAAGTTCATACTTGGTTTTCGCTCATGGATCCCAATTCGGATTTCATGGCCTCTAGCCATTTCTCAAAGTCTGGGCTCATCATTGCTTCCTCATAGTTCGCAGGTTCACTGTTGTCTACCAACAAGACGGTTAAGACAGGGTTGCCGTACCATTCAGGAGTGGCACGCACCTTGTCAACCTGCGAAGTTCAGTAGTAGCATCGTTCTAAGTTTCATGATACTCGTCATTAGCTTCCTCTCTTGTTGGTGCAGATGGCACTGGAATAATTTCAGGTGCTGCGCTACTCTCTAACTCGAGAGAAGGTTCAATAACCTCGTCTAGCTCTACCTTCCTCCCACTCACTTCTTTCGAGAGAAACTCCTTCTCAAGAAAGGATTCGTTCTTTGCAACAAACACTTTGCCTTCGGATCTGTGGTAGAAGGTATACCCAATCGTTTCCTTAGGGTATCCTATGAAGACGCATTTCTCCGCTTTGGGTTCGAGCTTGTCCGGCATCAACTTCTTGACCCAAGCTTCGCATCCCCAAACTTTAAGAAATGACAACTTAGGTTTAGCACCAAACCATAATTCATACGGTGTCGTCTCAACGGATTTAGATGGTGCCCTATTTAAAGTGAATGCAGCGGTTTCTAATGCATAAGCCCAAAATGATAAAGGCAAATCTGTAAGAGACATCATCGATCGCATCATATCTAATAGAGTTCGATTCCGGCGTTCAGACACACCATTGCGCTGTGGTGTTCCGGGTGGCGTGAGTTGCAAAACGATTCCGCTTGCTTTAAGATGCGTGAGAAAATCATAACTCAAATATTCACCTCCATGATCGGATCGTAGAAATTTAATTTTCCTGCTACGATGGTTTTCCACTTCGTTCTGAAATTCTTTGAACTTTTCAAACGTTTTAGATTTATGTTTCATTAAATAAATATACCCATATCTACTTAAGTCATCAGTAAAAGTGAGAAAATAGCGATATCCACCGCGCGTCGAAACACTCATTGGTCCGCATACATCGGTATGTATGATTTTCATCAAGTCCGTTGCTCGCTCCATTATTCCGGAGAACGGGGTTTTGATCATCTTGCCCATGAGGCACGGCCCGCACGTGTCAAATGATTAAAAATCAAGAGACTCCAAAAGTCCATCAGAATGGAGTTTCTTCATGCGTTTTACACCAATATGACCTAGACGGTAGTGCCACAAATAAGTTGAATTATCACTATCTACTTTGCATCTCTTAGCCTGAATGTTATGGATGTGTGTTTCATTGCTTTCGAGATTCAGAAGAAATAAACCATTCACAACAGGTGCATGACCATAAAAGATGTTATTCATATAAATATAACAACCATTATTCTCCGATTTAAATGAATAACCATCTTGCAATAAACACGATCCAGATATAATGTTCATGCTCAACGCAGGCACATAATAACACTTATTAAGGTTTAAAATAATCCCGAAGGTAAAACTAAGGAGAGCGTGCCGACGGCCATCACATCAACTCTTGATCCATTGCCAACGCACATCGTCACCTCATCCCTTGCTAGCCACCGTCTATTCCGTAGCTCCTGTTTCGAGTTACAAATATTAGCAACTGAACCAGTATCAAATACCCAAGCACTACAACGAGCGCTAGTAAGGTAAACATCAATAACATGTATATCAAATATACCTTTAATGGTGCCAGCCTTCTTGTCCGCTAAGTACTTTGGATAGTTGCGCTTCCAGTGACCCTTGTCCTTGCAATAGAAGCACTCAGTGTCCGGCTTAGGTCCAGACTTGAGCTTCTTCTCAGCAGGGGCAATGCGCTTGCCGCTGCCTTTCTTGAAGGATTTCTTTGCACCCTTACCTCTCTTAAAGCTAGGGGTCTTGTTGACCATCAACACATGATTACCTTTCTTGATGTCCACCTCCACAGCTTTCAGCTTAGCGAAGAGCTCAGTGATCGTATCAGTGGAACCAATTTGATTGTGAGTAACTACAAAACCTTTGTAGCTAGGAGGGAGTGATTGCAGAACTCTGTCAATCTTGAGCTCTTTTGGAATCTTGTAGTCGAGTTTCTCAAGACGTTGAGTGTAGCCCGACATCTTAATGGCGTGCTCACTAACAGAACTCCCTTCCTCCATCTTGCAGTTAAAGAACTTCTCAGAGATCTCATATCTCTCAGAACGGGCCTGAGTCTGAAACATGGTTTTCAGTTCCTCAAATATCTCAAAGGGCCCGACGAACTCCTCAAAACGATTTTGAAGGTCCGATTCCATAGCAAACAACATGGTACTCTTAATCACTCCATAATCATCTTTGCGCGACGGATAAACAACTTTTTCATCTGCCGGCGCATCAATAGCAGGGGCGTCACCTAGCGCTTTCTCAAGGACATAGTCCTTTTGTCCGCCAGCAAGAATGATTCTCAGATTGCGGAACCAGTTGGTGAAGTTAGACCCATTATTCTTAAGCTTTTCTTTCTCAGCAAAAACATTGATGTTGAAGTTGGACTTAGCCATTTTATCTACAAAATTTGCAAATACAATTTAGACTATGTTCATGATAACTAGTTCAACTTAATCAAATTACTAGATGAACTCCCACTAAATTCAACATCCCTCAAGTTGTTTAGTGAACATGATCCAAATTCACCACACCTAATCCGATCTTCACGAGAAGAGATGTGGTTTCAATGGTGGACAACAAAGTGTCGATCATATCATTCATATGACTCATGCTTAACCTTTCGGTTCGTGTGTTCCGAGGCCATGTCTGTACATGCTAGGATCGTCAAGTCAAACCCAAGTATTTCCACGTGTGCAAAACTGGCTTGCACCCATTGTATGTGAACGTAGAGTTTATAGCACCCGATCATCACGAGGTGCTTGAACACGACGAACTTTTGCAACGGTGCATACATGGGGAGAACACAATTTTATCTTGATCTTTAAGTGAGGAATCATCTTATAATGCTACCATCGCGATCTAAGAATAATTAGATACATAAAAGGATAAACATCACATGCATATAATTTTATGTGACATGGTATAGCCAATCTCTGCGCAATGATCTCCATCTTGTGCGCGCCAGCATGATCTCCATCACTCCACCATGATTGCCTCCACCATGAATAACAACTACAACTATTGCTAACTACTTAGCGATAAAGTAAAGCTATTACATGGCGTATAAGAAGTTGACACACAGGTCATACACAATTATAAAGACAACCATATGGCTCCTGCTGGTTGTGTACTCATCGACTGCAAGTCGTGAAATATTACAAAACATGATCATTGCATACAACATACAAATCATGTCTTGGGCCATACCATATCACAAAACACTCCCTGCAAAAACAAGTTAGACGCCTGTACTTTGTTGTTGCATGTTTTACGTGGCTTATGAGAGTAACAAGCTAAGAACGATTCTTACCTACGGAAAGACACAACGGTGATATTATGGTTGCTAACATCCGGTGTAAATCCCATGACTACTATAGTGAGAGAAACTGGCATCCACCAGCCGCATGTGTGGAACAAGCCACACGTCAAGTGCGGAGCCGGTCTCGCGAACGAGGTCGCGTAAAGTTGGCCTGGACCGCTTCGATCTCACTATGCCGCGCCATAAGAAGTACACAACAAGAGGCTTGCAACATAAAACATCAACGCCCGCAATAAGCATGTTGCGTTCTACTCGTGAAACACATCTACGCATAGATCTAGCTCTGATACCACTGAAAGGGTTTCGCAGCATAGTAAATCAAAAAAATTCTACGGATGCGAACAAGAAAGCCAAGATCTAATCTAGGAGATGCAATCAACGAGATAGATAGATGAGATCTTCATACCCTTGAAGAAATTGCACAGCGGAAACGTTCAACAGAACGTGGGTGATGTAGTCGAACTTGCCTTCTCCTCCTCGTGATCCGATCCGATCCAACGCCGCAAGTGACGGCGCCTCCGAGATATGCACACGTACGGTGCCGCGACGTATCCTCCTTCCTTGGTCCAGCAAGTGGGGTGGAGAGATGGATTGGATCTGTAGCACGACGGTGTGGTGCTATGGTGGAGAGTTTCTGCGGCAGGGCTTCGCCTACGCGCAGTCGGGAGAGAGAGAGGTGGAGGGCAGAATGATGGCGGCTAGGGTTGGGGGAGTGGGGGGTGCGCCCCTGCCCACCTTATATAGGGGGCTGGCCGGCCCCCTTGGCCCCTCCTCCAAGCCCTAGGGCGGCGGCCCCAAGGGTTGGAGTGGGGGGCAAGTTTCCCCCTCCTTCTAGAAGGGTTCCCTAGGGTTTCCCCTAGGGTTTGGCCGGCTGGGCCTATGGGGCCTTGTGCCCCTGGCCCAAAGCGGCCAGGGCACTCCCTATTAGGCCCACGCAGCCCTTCGACAAGTGGGGCCACGTTGGTCCCACTCCGGAAGCTTCTAGAACCTTCCGGTACAATACCGAATACTCCGAAACGATTCCGAAATCCAAAAAGTGCTTTCCTTTATATGAATCTTATTCTGTGGACCATTCCGGAACCTCTCGTGACGTCCTGGATCTCATCCGAGACTCCGAACAAAAACTCATTAACCAATTATCCATTCTATCCTAGCGTCGAGGCATGTTAAGTGTGTGACCCTATAGGTTCGAGAATATGCAGACATGATCTTCTATCAATAATCAACATCGGGATCTGGAAACCCATATTGACTCCCCCATATTCATCGATGATCATATCGGATGAACCACGATGTCAGGATTCAATTAATCCCATATATATATATTCCCTTCGTCACGCGATATTTTACTTGCCCGAGATTCGATCATTGGTATCAGCATACCTAGTTCAATCTCGTTCACAGCAAGTAATTTACTCGTTCTGTAATCCGATATCACTTTGTGATTAACTCCTTAACCACGTGCTTGCAAGCGGAGTTGAGATCGATTACCGAGTGGGCCCGAAGTATATCTCTCCGACTCGGGAGGGACAAATCCCATCTCGATACATAAAACCCAACAAGTACTTTCCGATCACCTGAGAGACACCTTTATGATCACCCGCACATAGGATGACGTTTGATGACCTCAAAGCTTTCTTCCTATACCAGGGAGTTGCATTATCTCATGGTCTAAGGAATACAATATTTGACATAGGAAAAAGCTTCGCAAAAATAAACACGATGCAACGATCTAATTTCTCTGCTTGATTTGGGTCTGTCCATCATATCATTCTCGTAATGACATGATCTCATTATTAATCGACAACTCATGTCTATGGTTAGGAAACCTTAACCATCATTAATCAATGAGCTAGTCCATAGAGGCGTACTAGGTAAATGGTGTTTGTTCATAAACCACACAAGTATCAAAGTTTCCGCTTAATACAATTCTAGCATGGAATATAAATTTATCATGAACAGGAATTATAACAATAACATCTTTATTATTGCCTCTAGGGCAAAATTCCAACAGACTCCCACTTGCACTAGAGTCAATAATCTAGGTTACATCTGGCAACAATCTAACACCCATGGCATTAAGGTGCTGATCATGTTTTGCTCGTGGAAGAGGTTTAGTCAACGGATCTACGACATTCAGATCCGTATGTACTTTGCTTATCTTCAGATCTCCATCTGTTATATAATCCTAAATTATATGAAAACGGCGGATAATGTTATGGGTCTTTGGATGATATCTTGGTTCCTTAGCCAGTGCTATCGCGCCAGTGTTGTCGCATAATATCTCCAGTGGGTCCAAGGCACTTGGAACCACACCAAGCTCAGTGATGAAGTTCCTGATCCAAACTCCTTCACTTGACGCTTCTGAAGCAGCCATGTATTCCGCTTCTACTGTAGATCCCGCGATCACGCTTTTTGTAGATTCTCCAGCTCACAGCTCCTCCATTCAAAATATAAATGTATCCTGTGTGAGATTTAGAATCACCCGGGTTGGTGTCGAAACTAGCGTCGATGTAACCTTTTACGACGAGATGCTCATCACCTCCATAGACCAAGAACATTTCTTTAGTCCTATTTAAATAGTTTAGGATGTTCTTTACGGCTGTCCAATGTTCCACTCCTGGATCACTTTGGTATCTGATCGTTAAACTAAGAGCATTGGACACATCCGGTCTAGTACACAGCATGACATACATGATAGAACCTATGGCTGAGGCATAAGGCACTTTGCTCATAGTTTCTCTATCGTTTACCGTAGCTGGACACTGAGCCTTGCTCAATATCTTACCTGACAACATAGGCAATGAACCTTTCTTTGCTTTATCCATTCTGAACCTTTTCAGAACTTTGTCTAGGTATGTACTTTGGCTTAAAGCTATTAGGCGTCTTTGTCTATCTCTATAGATTTTGATGCCTAATATATAAGCAGCTTCTCCTAGTTCTTTCATTGAAAAACATTTATTCAAATAACTCTTCACATCGTTAAGCATACCAATGTCATTTCCAATAATCAATATGTCATCCACATATAGTACTAAAAATGTCACCGAGCTCCCACTCACTTTCTTGTAGATACATGCTTCATAGCCATTTGGAACAAATCCAAAGCTCTTGATCACTTGATCAAAACGAAGGTTCCAACTCCGAGATGCTTGCTTCAGTCCATAAATGGAACGCTGAAGTTTGCACAGCTTATCAGCATCCTTAGGATCGACAAAACCTTCGGGTTGCATCATATACAACTCTTCATCAATGTTGCCATTGAGGAACGCAGTCTTGACATCCATCTGCCATATTTCATAATCATGAAACACAGCAATTGATAATAAAATCCAAATGTACTTAAACATCGCTACGGGAGAGAAAGTCTCATCGTAGTCAACACCTTGAACTTGCCGAAACCCTTTTGCGACAAGCCGAGCTTTATAGACAGTAACATTACCATCCGCGTCCTTTTTGTTCTTGAAAATACATTTGCACTCAACAGCCTTACGGTCGCTAGGAGGGTCCACCAAAGTTCATACTTGGTTTTCGCTCATGGATCCCAATTCGGATTTCATGGCCTCTAGCCATTTCTCAAAGTCTGGGCTCATCATTGCTTCCTCATAGTTCGCAGGTTCACTGTTGTCTACCAACAAGACGGTTAAGACAGGGTTGCCGTACCATTCAGGAGTGGCACGCACCTTGTCGACCTGCGAAGTTCAGTAGTAGCATCGTTCTAAGTTTCATGATACTCGTCATTAGCTTCCTCTCTTGTTGGTGCAGATGGCACTGGAACAATTTCAGGTGTTGTGCTACTCTCCAACTCGAGAGAAGGTTCAATAACCTCGTCTAGCTCTACCTTCATCCCACTCACTTCTTTCGAGAGAAACTCCTTCTCAAGAAAGGATCTGTTCTTTGCAACAAACACTTTGCCTTCGGATCTGTGGTAGAAGGTATACCCAATCGTTTCCTTAGGGTATCCTATGAAGACGCATTTCTCCGCTTTGGGTTCGAGCTTGTCCGGCATCAACTTCTTGACGTAAGCTTCGAATCCCCAAGTTTAAGAAACGACAACTTAGGTTTAGCACCAAACCATAGTTTTTACGGTGTTGTCTCAACGGATTTAGATAGTGCCCTATTTAAAGTGAATGCAGCGGTTTCTAATGCATAACCCCAAAAGGATAAAGGAAAATCTGTAAGAGACATCATCGATCGCACCATATCTAATAGAGTTCGATTCCGGCGTTCAGACACACCATTCGCTATGGTGTTCCGGGTGGCGTGAGTTGCGAAACGATTTCGCTTGCTTTAAGATGCGTGAGAAAATCATAACTCAAATATTCACCTCCACGATCGGATCATAGAAATTTAATGGACAATAGGTCATGAAAATAGCCATAAACGTGAAAACAGCAATAAACCTGAAAACAACCATAAAATCAAAATCATAACCCCAAAATTATGGACAATAGGTCATGAAAACAGCCATAACGTGAAAACAAATCGTTTTTGGTGATAACTCTCAAACAAGTACCGGGTCTTACGGGCATGCAAATCTCCATGAAACCCCAAAATTGCGGGCAATATCTTATGAAAATGGCCATAAAACGTGAAAACGGTGAGTTTTTGGTCATATCTCTCATACATAAATCAGGTATAACGGGCCATGCAAATCGCCCTGGAACCCCAAATTAGTGGTCAATAACTCATAAGAATGGCCATAAACACGAAACCGATGAGGTTTTGGTCATAACTTTTAAACATGTATTAGGTCTTATGGTCATTATAAATCGCCCTGGAACCGCAAAACTGTGGGCAATAACTTATGAAAATGACCATAAAACATGAAAACAATGAGTTTTAGGTCATAACTCTTAAATATGTATCAGTTCTAACGGTCGTTATAAATCACCCTGGAAGCCCAAAACTATGGTCATTAACTCATGAAAACGAACATAAAACGTGAAAACGATGAGTTTTTGGTCATATCTCTCAAACATGTATCGGGTCTTAGATTTGTGTAAATCGCCCAGGAACCCCCAAAACAGTGGGCAATAGCTCATAAAAAGCCATAAAACGAGAAAATGACGAGTTTTTTTGTGATATATCTTAAACATGTATTTGTTCTTACATGCCATGGAAATCACCGTAGAACCCCAAAATTGTAGGCAATAACTTATTAAAATGGCCATAAAACATGAAAACGATGAGTTTTGGTCATAACTCTCAAACATCTACCGGGTCTTAGCTCGGTGTAAATCACCCTGCAAACCCAAAAGAGTGGACAATAGCTCATGAAAACGGCCATAAAACTCGAAAAAGAATAGTTTTTCGTGATAACTCTCAAACATGTATCGAGTTTTACGGGCCATGGAAATCTCCATGGAACCGCAAAACTGTGGGCAATATCTCACAAAAACAGCCATAAAACGCGAAAACGACGAGTTTTTGGTCATATCTCTCACATAAATCAGGTCTTACGGGCCATTCAAATTGCCCTAGAACCCCAAATCTATGGCCAATAACTCATTAAAACGGCCATAAAACGCGAAAACGACGAGTTTTTGGTCATATCTCTCAGACATGAATCGGGTCTTACAGGGCATGCAAATTGCCCTGGAACCCCAAATCTATGGCCAATAACTCATTAAAATGACAATAAAACGTAAAAACGACGAGTTTTTTGTTGTACCTGTCAAACATAAATCGGGTCTTACAGACCATACAAATCGCCCTGGAACTCCAAATCAGTGGCCAATAACTCATGAAAACGGCCATAAACACGAAAACGATGAGTTTTTGGTCATAACTTTTAAACATGTATCAGGTCTGACGGTTGTTATAAATTGCCCTGGAACCCCAAAATCATGGGTGATACGTCAGAAATGTATCTATAATTTTTTATGTTCCATGCTTGTTACTATCTACTTTGCTTCGCTCTGTCTACACTTTGAGGTGTTTTTTACATGTTTTCTGGTACTAACGTATTAACAAGTTGCCATAGTGTTAGTTGCCTGTTTTCTGCTGTTTTTGGTTCTAGAAAATCTAGTAAGAAAATATTCTCGGAATTGGACGGGACAAACATCAAAGTCAATAACATTCCCTGGGGAACAAGAAGTCCAGAGGGGAGACGGAGAAGCGGGCCAGGGCGCCCCGACCCCCCATAGGCACGGCCAGGGGTGGGCCCGCGCCTAGGCAGGGTGTGGGGCCCCTGGCCGCCTCCTCGGCCTCCCCTTCGCCTGTAAGAAGCCCCCGATGTAGAAACCCTAAGCAACCGATCAATATTCCACGAAACTTTCTGTAGCCGCTGCCATCGTCGTCCCTAGATCGGGGGATCTGAAGTTCTTCCCGGCACCCTACCGGAGGGGAGATCATCCCGGAGGCCTTCTCTTCGGTATGATGCGTGAGTAGTTCCACCTTGGAATACGGGTCAATGTAGTAGCTAGATGGTTGTATCTCCTCCTTTGTGCTTTCATGTATAGATCTTGTGAGCTCCATTCATAATTAAGACCTAATCTACTTGTAATCATGCATGTTATGTTTGCGGGGATCCGATGGATATTGAGATTATTGTGTTGGTTTGATTAATGGTTTTGTATTTATGATTTTATCATGTATGTGTTGTTTGTGATCTTGCATGCTCTCCGTTGTTAGTAGCTATCTTGGCCAAGTAGTTGCTAGTGACTCCAAGAGGGGGTATTTATGCACGATAGTGGGTTCATGCCTCTAATTTCCAAGGGAAGTGACAGAAATCTCTTCGATTGTAGAAGTGTTGTTGCTACTAGGGAGAAAACAACGGTCTCTTGTTCATGGAACATGTGGACTGTTTACCTTACACACTTTGCTTAAAGTAGTTTTCTGTTGCTTGCAACTTAATACTGGAGGGGGTTCAGATGATAACCTGAAGGTGGACTTCTAATCATAGATGCAGTTGGATGGCGGTCTATGTATCTTGTTGTATTGCCCAATCAAATCTCGTAGGATCTTTCTGACTAGTAATTGCATTGTTATGCCTTGCTCAGTTCCTGTAAATTGCCCTGCTGTAATTTGATTACCCTTCATGCCATCTCGTTTATCTAAGGAGAGCACCTCTAGTGAACTATGGACCCCGGTCCAATCTTTACAATTGACACATCTTCCACTTTTACTTGTTTACTTGTTGCAAACCATTACCTTCCACACCATACGTTTAATCCTTTGTTACAGCAAATCGGTGAGCTTGACAACCACACTGATTCGTTGGGGAAAAGTCTTGAGTTTGTGTTGTGCAGGTCTCCACGTTGCTAGCAACACCTGTGTGACGTTTCCTTCCTCCTACTGGTTCTATAACCTCGGTTTCTTACTGAGGCAAAACTTGCTGCTATGTTGCTTCACACCTTGCTCTTGGGGTTCCCAACAGGCTCCACATCAACTGTGCTATCCATCATTAGTGGGCAATAACTAATGAAAATGGCCATAAATGTGAAAATGATGAGTTTTCGGTTATAACTCTTAAACATCTATCAGTTCTTACTTTCGTTATAACTCTGCTTGGAACCCCAAAACTATGGGCAATACCTCATAAAAAGCCATTATCACATCCCAAATTTTAGATCTGGTACTGCATAGCATTCATGTCATTGCATCATAATCATCCTTGCAAATTTTCAGTTTGAAATGGTTTTGGCAAAACAAATCACTTGCATTTGCGTTTTGACACCTACACATGAATGCTTGGTTTTACCATGCTTCTGTTAAAAACATTATTTTTTGGTTGTTTGGAAGGCACAGGTGCATAGAGGGTTCCGCCACGAACCCGTAGCACTTTGAATCGCCTCAACCGGAGCTTCGTAGCAAAAGTTATGACAATCTGAATTTTTGGACTTAGTTCTAGACAGTTTCAAAAAAAAATTCAGTTAAGAAATTTCGTCAGGAAAAAGAAAAGAAAAATCAAAAAAAGAGGAAACCAGCCGGCGCAGCCAGCTGGCCAAGCCGGGGCCTGCCAGGCCCGCGGCAGCGGCAGCCCGCCAGCAGCCGCGGCAGCAGCCAGTAGCAGTGCGCGCCGCGCGGCGCGTAGTAGCCGTCGCCGCCGCCTCGCCAACCCACTGACAAGCGGGACCCGCCCGTCAGCCTCCGCGCGTCACCGCCGCGTGGGGCCCACGCGTCAGCTTCTTCCCTAGGAAACGTGCTCTTCTCCTACTCACAATCAACTCCGATTCTTCCAGATTCGGGCCGATTTTGAACTGTTTTCACCGAAATTTCTTGCCCATATTAATCTCCACGAACCCCTCTTTGAAATCCCCCACTAATCGCGATCTAAGCCGCCACCGACGCGGAGCAATTCCTCGCCGGAGTTCGGAACCGCCGTCGCCGCCATTGCCACGGTAAGCCACCGCCGCCGCCGCCCGTGACTCTCCCTCGCCTCGCTCGCCCGCGAGGGCCACCGACACCGCCTGCTGACCCGTCCCTCTCCTTCCCCCGCTGCAGGACGACGCCCGCGAGCCGCCGCCCTCGCACCGACGCCGCCGTATCCCCCGCGCACGTCGACCCGCACCACAGCCTTGAGGAGCACCGTCAGCTCGCCCCCGATGCCGTCCCGCCTTCCGCCGCTGCCGAGGACCGCCACCGTCGCCACCACGACCTCGCCGCCGCCGCCCGTCGTCTGCTCCGGTGAACCACCTCGCCGCCTTGCGCTTTTCCGTTTGATCTGAATCAAACGCTCTAGATGGACCGTTGACCGGCTGGTCTAGCCGCTGACTAATCAGGGCGCCACGTCAGCGGCCACATAGGCGTAATCAACAGTCAGAGTTGACTATTTAAATTTAAATCGATTTATTTGGCAGATTTTAGGTAAAACTTGTAAAATCCATAGAAAATAATCTAATGGGCCAAAAATTGCAAATAAAATATGTGTGGAATCAGTGTCTCGCGTAGAACATTGCTGTACAGTTGCTTTAGGCTTTTACAGCAAGGTTTTGTCCTGGTTAATTAAATGAGTTAATGCTATTTTTAGAGTATTAAATTCATAGAAAAAGTTCTTAATTCCAAAAATTGCAAATAAGATGTCCCTGGAATCAATAGAACAAGAGGAATCTTGCAGTGAATTAAAAAGGTAGGCTTATAGTTTTGGAATTTGTAAAATCTATACAAAGGATTTCTGGAGTATTTTAACTACTTAGGAAATTATATAAAACCTTTTTGAGAAATTCCAATTGGTACTGGCTTTATTTTAGGATGCCTACACAGCGGATATTTTTCCAAGATTTTACAAATAGTTTATTAGCAGTGGCTAATTATTTAGTTTCTAACTCTACTATTTGAGCATTTAAAATTGCATACTTTGTTTTCTATGCACTTAAAATATTTTCCATGCATGCGTACAATAGGTATACTGAATAAGAATAGGTGATTCTACTGTAGTAATGTCAACTTGTCATGCATGCATCTCGCACTGTCATTGTTTGTATATGATTGTGTATGGTTTATTTATGTGATTGCAATTGCATCATGTAGATTGTGACGAGTGCAACGCTTGCTCGTGTGTGGATTATTCGTTCGACCGCTACAGCCAAGGCAAGTAGATGCTACTTTGTTCATAATGTTGTCCTACTATTTTCATTGCATTGTTGTGTATTTTGTAGATGCATGTGTAGGATAATACTATCGCTATGCTATGTCCTATTATGTGGTAGGATTTTCCGATAGATGAACCCCCGTTGGTAGATGTGCTTAGCCATGCTGGGTTGATCGAGGGCTGGGTTACATCACTGGAGTTGTTTCTAAATGTGTTGGTTTGTGAAAACTAAAAACAACTTAATCAACGAATCTCCTAGGTGTGATGGGATTGATAATTTTTGGTGGTATCATTGCGGAAAGGCACCCAGGTATCTAGAGGAAATGATTGGCTTCTTTATTTTGTAGCTTACGTGTACAACCATGTGCCAATAATGGAATGGGCGGTTGGTTGGACTCAGTAGGTTGTGGTAACTCGAACCCACGTATCCATAGATGTAGAATTTTGGTGGGTTGGACCGGTGCGTGTCGGGTTTGGGGAGCTACTTCCCGAACAGTCCCTTCTTGGACTTCTCCCTATCATCACCCAATATGAGAGTGGTGGTACGAGATGGGCTAGCCAAGTCACATGGGTAAAGTGTATTAACCCCTGCATGGTGTATAAACTAATCGATTAGCCGTGTCCCCGGTTATGGACATCTGAGTTGCTTGATATTGAATTCATGACATGTTTCTCGCTCATTCCAATTTCCTAATTGTTTTAATATTGATGGGTTAACTTAATTGGAATCTTTTCAAAGAAAATCAAAACTGTTTATGAAAGTAGGACAAAGGTATTTGCAAATGCAAGCTAGCCACAGCTCCACTTGCCAAATATGCATGTAGATGTTAGCACTATTGTCTCCTTTAATAGCTCTACTTGCCATACATTCCATGTATTGACCTTTCAGGGCTGTTACGTTTCATGTTGCAGGATATTCCGATTCTGAGTGATCGATTTAGGCCACAGTACTCCACTCGGCACTTGTTCACTTGTGAGCAATTTGAAGAATGGAGGATTTACTATATTTATGTTGCTACTTGAATAATTTGAGCTAGCCTTGAGCTAAGCTTTTATTTGTAATAATGATACTCTGGATCTTCGTTATTTATGATACACGAATATTTTGCTATGTTATTCATCTTATTCTATTGTGAGCCAATGAACAGATCTAGGGATTGGCATGTCACATAGTAGCTACGGTCTTTTCAGAACCGTAGTGTTACAAGATGGTATCAGAGCCCGTGTGTCGATTGTAGGATCGTGACCTAGGTTTGGATTAGGAAGCCATAGAAATATTAAAGCTTATATTAACTCTGTCTTTCATCTTATGCCTTTCACTCTCTTAAATCTTTACCATATGCTATTCTCACACTTTCCTATTTTAATTGATAGATGGGAGAAGTCAGGACTGAGTATGCAAAGATGGAGTCACCAAGGCCCTTTGCAAGACAGTTGGCACAGCTCTCGCAGTCATTGGGATTGCCACTGCCCATGTTCAAGGGAAGAAGGTTGTACACCTATGGATATGGCGAGGATGCCTGGGAGATCACCACTTTCATCTTCAGGGATGCCGCCTTGCCAAACCCTGTGCATCTGGTCTACACCAAGACATACAACAACTGGGGACTTGGAATAAACTTGGCCCTGCATGAAGCTCTGTCACGCCAGTGTCATCTTGTCTAACACCTGCTGCTAGAAGACTCACCCTACCGTGACTATGGAAGGCGTGATGAGGATGGGAACATTGTGGATACCCCGGGTGACAGGAACAACATGCCGCCCCGTCGAAGACACATAGAGGATATGGAAAGGGAGAATGGAGCTCTAGCTGAGAAAGTGATGATGGTAATGGAGATAGCAGATTTTGCCAGCAATGGTATGGTGGTCTAGGGACAGGAGATAGAGACCTTGCATGAAGCTGTGGATGTTCTGAATAATGCACTGATAGTCAGAGATGCAACCATAGCACAGCTTAATGGGACCGTGCAAGAAAACAATCTGGCCATACAGCAGTTGCAAGGGACCGTCTAGGAAAGGAACCAGACTATTGAAGACATAGCAGCCCAGATTGCCGCTCTCCAAGCACAGTTGAATCCACCCTCTGATGATAACAATGGAGATGATGGAAACAATGATGATGATGACAGTGGGAACGATGATGATCATGAGGACGAGGATGATGATGATGATGGATACGATGATGGTGGAGGATATGAAGCTGTTGCAGCCGCAGCAGAGAATGAAGAAGAAGAGGAGGATCCAGAAGAGGTGGAGTTTGATATTTCAAGTGATGACTCAGGAGAGGTGTATACTCCACCGCCATGGTTGGTTCATGGACAGAAGCGCCAACGCATGAGCGCGAGGACCTACTGCAACCTCTTCATGAAGTAGATAGATGCCCACCAACTAGTCTTCGTTAGGTAAAATCATTAGGTTTAGTTTTGATCGATGTAAAACTTAGTTACTTTTAGTTTAATAGTGTTTAGTTGCTCCTAAGTGTACTCCAATGTCCCAGGATTATTTGTGCGAATTTTATAGAAGAGTTATGACGAGTTTTGGTTGATATCTGAGTTTTTCCTGATGCAGTTTTCTGCTGACACAGCTGTACTGCACGAATTTTCATATTTTATTGGTATCTGTGAAAAATCTGAAAAAATAGGGTTGGTTCGAAACTTTGTACTGTATACTCAAAAATCAGCAAAAATTCTTGACGAGTTTAATTCAGGTAGAAAAATTCGTGAACACTGCTGGACTGTTCTGGCAGATTCCTGTTTTCAATGCTTTGTTGGACTTTTGTGTTGATAACTGTTGCCAACTCTTCTAAAAACTATTTCAGTAGATATATACTGCTAGGATAACCACTGGGACATTGCTGGATCGTTTGTTTAATGATGTGTTGCTTGCTTGAGATTGTCTGTGATTGCCTTGTTGTTATTTGATCATAATGCATGGGTAGAATACTGTTTTCGTAATCGATTGTTTCTAAGCTTACCTGTGCTGAACCACAGATGCTTCCCCGCCGTCAACCTACTGAGTTGGAGCAGCTCATGGCGGCTCAGGCGGAGCTGGCCCAAGTGATGACCCAGTTCATGGAAGCTCAAAACAACAACAACAATGGGAGCAACCAGCCTCAGGGAGATGCACTTACGAGGTTCCTGAGGCTAAGGCCAGCGAAGTTCTCTACTGCAATGGAGACGATGGTTGCTCTCGACTGGTTGCGTTCAGTCAATAAGGATCTGGTAACTGTTGGGTGCACGGATGCTGAGAAGGTGAGATTTGCCGCTCACCTACTGGAGGGACCAGCCGCTTCGTAGTGGGACGTTTTCAGATCACCCACCCGCTGGACACTGTGACTTGAGCAATGTTTGAGGAAGGTTTCAGGACCAACCAGGTATCTTCAGGAGTTCTGAGCCTAAAGAGGAAGAAATTTCGCAACTTGCGCCAAATCAACCACACCGTGGCTGAGTATATTGAGGAGTTCAACAACCTGTCTCCTTATGCACCTAAGGATGTTGACACTGATGCCAAAAGGAGAGAGAGGTTCCTGGATGGCCTCAGTGATGAGCTTTTAGTGTAGCTGCTGGTGGTTTATTGTCCCACTTTCCAGGAGCTTATGGACAAGGCCAGGATCTTGGAAGAGAAGCACAAGCAGGTGGAAAACCACAAGAGAAAGAGCAGCAATCACCACTCTGGTTCTCACCACAAGTCTCGCACCTCTTATGATGGATACTCCAAGCATGGGGGAAGTGACCATGGGCACCATGGAAGCCATGACCGCCACAACCATGGAGGCGATGGACATCGCCATGATAGCCACAAGAGCAACCGCCACAGCCACAAGGGAGGACGCACTCACCATTCTGGAGGACACGGTGGACATGACCGCAACCGTGACCGTAGCTTTGTGAAGAAGGACCTGAGTGAGGTGACATGCTTAAAGTGTGGCCAGAAGGGACATTATGTAGACAACTTTCCGGAGAAGAAGGGACTGAATCCAGGCAACAACCAAAAGGCCATAGTGAACCACATGAATGTGGAGGAGATCCCAGATGAGCCTGAGCTTGTGGTTGGTAAGTTTCCAATCAACACTCACCCTTCACTTATACTTTTCGATACTGGTGCATCGCATTCATTTATATCGAGGGAATTTGTGGATAAGTATAAGTTACCTATGGAGTCTCTAGAAGGGTCCATTAGAGTAAGATCACCTGGAGGGGATATGATAGCTAGCGCGGGATGCCGTGACTTAACTGTGGGAATTGGAGCACACAATTTCATTGCACATCTGGTAGTATTGGAATCACAAGGTCTAGATGTAATATTGGGCATGGATTGGATGTCTATGCATGGGGGACACATAGATTGTGCACAGCGAGCGGTATCGCTCAAAACCCATATGGTAAGAGGATTAGGTTCAAGTCGGCTGTGCGACCGGGAAGGTGTAAGCTGAATTCTCTTAAGAGGGTTAGCATGGATACTGTGCCTGTGATTAAGGAATACCCCGACGTGTTTCCGGAAGAGCTACCAGGGATGCCACCCGACAGGGATGTGGAGTTTCTCATCGATCTGATGCCGGGAACAGGACCTATAGCAAAGAGACCATATAAGATGGATGTGGATGAGCTGAAGGAATTAAAGAAACAACTAAAGGAGCAGTTGGACAAGGGATTCATTCAGCCTAGTTCGTCGTCATGGGTTGCACCTGTTCTATTTGTGGAGAAGAAAGACAACACCAAGAGGTTAGTGGTGGACTATCGCTCGCTGAATGAAGTGACCATCAAGAACAAATACCCCCTACCGAACATAAATGATTTGTTTGATCAACTGGAAAGAGCAAAGGTGTTCAACAAAATTGATCTGCGATCGGGCTATTTCCAATTGAAGATCCGGGAGGACGACATACCAAAAACTGCTTTCACTACTAGGTATGGTTTATATGAGTATACAGTTATGTCTTTTGGACTAACGAATGCTCCGGCATATTTCATGACCATGATGAACAAGGTCTTCATGGAGTACTTGGACAAGTTCGTGGTTGTGTTCATTGATGACATACTGATATATTCCAAGGACGATGCTGAGCATGAGAAACATCTGCGACTGATTATGGAGAAGCTGAGGGAACACAAGCTGTATCCCAAATGCAGTAAGTGTGAATTCTGGCTTAAAACTGTTGGTTTTATTGTACACGTGGTGTCAGGAGAAGGAGTCGTTGTTGATCCAAGCAAAGTGACTGCAGTAACTGAGTGGGAAGCACCCAAGAATGTGGGTGATATTCGGAGCTTTTTGGGACTTGCTAGATATTATAGGAGGTTCATTGAAATTTTTTCCAAGCTTGCTAAGCCGATGACGGAACTTCTGAAGAAGGAGAGGAAGTTTGAGTGGACAGATGCGTGTGAAGCCAGCTTTCAGGAACTGAAGCGTCGACTAGTGATCGCACATGTTCTGTGTTTACCAGATCTTCAGAAGGATTTCCAAGTGTACTGTGATGCTTCTCGACAGGGACTTGGAAGTGTGCTGATGCAAGATGGGAGAGTGGTGTCATACGCCTCGCGGCAACTTAAACACCATGAGAGGAATTATCCCACGCATGACCTGGAGTTAGCATCGGTTGTGCATTCGCTCAAAGTATGGAGGCACTACCTAATGGGAAAACACCGCGATGTGTACACCGACCACAAGAGCCTGAAGTACATATTTACACAGAAGGAACTGAACATGAGGCAAAGGAGATGGTTGGAGCTTATCAAGGATTATGATATGAATTTGCAATACCACCTAGGAAAAGCCAATGTAGTAGCAGATGCTCTGAGCCGGAAGGTCTATGCCAATGGATTGACTGTTGGGGAATTGCCCAAGGATTTGTGCAAGCAATTCAAGGACCTTAAACTCGAGGTAGTGTCAGAAGGATATTTGGCAGCAATGGAGGTCCAACCAACGCTACCAGACAGGATCATGAAGGCTCAAGTAGGAGACAAGGAAATAGAGGAGATAAAGGAAAAGATGAAGGAGAATCGAGCAAAAGAAATTCGCGAGGATGAGCAAGGAACTTTGTGGTATGGAGATCGTTTGTGTGTGCCCAGCGACCCGGAGATAAGGAAGCTGATTCTGCAGGAAGCTCATGACTCGCCATACTCCATACATCCGGGCAATACAAAGATGTATATGGATTTGAAGGACAAATTTTGGTGGAACAACATGAAGGGAGACATCGCCAAGCATATTGCCCTATGTGATGTATGTAGCCGAGTGAAGGCGGAACACCAGAAGCGAGCAGGACTGCTACAGCCATTCCCCGTGCCGGATTGGAAGTGGGATAGAGTGGGAATGGATTTTATCACAGGATTGCCTAGGACCAGGTCGGGTTACGACTCTATTTAGGTAGTGGTCGACCATTTGACCAAGGTAGCCCACTTTATACCGATGAAGACAACTTATATGAGTGCAAAGTTGGCCAAGATTTATATGGACAGAATTATGTGCCTACATGGGGTTCCCAAGAGCATTGTATCAGATAGAGGCACCCAATTTACCTCACACTTTTGGCGCCAGCTGCACGAGTCATTGGGAACTAGGTTGGAGTTTAGCACAACGTTCCACCCCCAGACTGATGGACAGACCGAGAGGGTAAATCGGATTTTGGAGGATATGTTGAGAGCTTGCGCTTTGGCTCATGGTTCTAGTTGGGATGAGAATTTGCCGTATGCTGAGTTTTCCCACAACAAAAGCTACCAAACCAGCATCAAGACGTCGTCGTTCGATGTGCTATATGGGAAAAGATGCCAGACACCATTGCTATGGGATGGAGTAGGAGAGCGTCAGCTATTTGGACCTGATTTGATCAAGGACGTCGAGGCGAAGGTCGCCTTGATTAGGGACAGGCTGAAGGTAGCACAATCAAGGCAGAAGAGCTACGTTGACGCCAAGCGCAAGGAAGTAGTGTATGATATAGGCGATAGAGCATACCTCAGAGTGTCTCCACTGCATGGAAGTAAGAGATTTGGAATCAAGGGTAAGCTGGCACCTCGGTTTATTGGACCATATCGGGTCTTAGCACGCAAAGGAGAGGTTGCTTATCAGTTGGAGTTGCCAGAGGCTCTGTCCGCCGTCCACAATGTGTTCCACGTGTCCCAGCTGAAGAAGTGCCATCCAGAGATGGTAGATACACCATTGAGAGACACGGTGCCACTAGAGGAGGTGCAGCTTGAGAAGGACTTGACCTATGAGGAGAAGCCGGTCAAGATACTGGAGACAGCGGAGAGGATTACCCGTACCAAGACGATCAGGTTTTGCAAAGTGCAATGGATCCACCACACTGAAGAGGAAGCCACTTGGGGGCGTGAGGATGACATCTGAGAGGACCACGCACACCTATTTGCTAGCCACGCCGAATCTCGGGGAAGAGATTCATCTTAAGGGGGTTAGTCTTGTCACATCCCAAATTTTAGATTTGGTACTGCATAGCATTCATGTCATTGCATCATAATCATCCTTGTAAAATTTTAGTTTGAAAAGGTTTTGGCAAAACAAATCACTTGCATTTGCGTTTTGACACCTACACATGAACACTTGGTTTTACCATGCTTCTGTTAAAACATTATATTTTTGGTTGTTTGGAAGGCACAGGTGCATAGAGGGTTCCGCCACGAACCCGTAGCACTTTGAATCGCCTCAATCGGAGCTTCGTAGCAAAAGTTATGACAATCTGAATTTTTGGACTTAGTTCTAGACAGTTTCAGAAAAAAAATCAGTTAAGAAATTTCGTCAGGAAAAAGAAAAGAAAAATCAAAAAAAAAGAGGAAACCAGCCGGCGTAGCCAGCTGGCCCGCGGCCCAGCTGGCCCAGCAGGGGCCTGCCAGGCCTGCGGATTCGGGCCAATTTTGAACTGTTTTCACCGAAATTTCTTGCCCATATTAATCTCCACGAACCCCTCTCTGAAATCCCCCACTAATCGCGATCTAAGCCGCCACCGACACGGAGCAATTCCTAGCCGGAGTTCGGAACCGCCGTCGCCGCCATTGCCGCGGTAAGCCACCGCCGCCGCCGCCCGTGACTCTCCCTCACCTTACTCGCCCGCGAGGGCCACCGACACCGCCTGCTGACCCGTCCCTCTCCTTCCCCCCTGCAGGACGACGCCCGCGAGCCGCCGCCCTCGCACCGACGCCGCCGTCTCCCCCGCGCACGTCGACCCGCACCACCGCCTTGAGGAGCACCGTCAGCTCGCCCCCGACGCTGTCCCGCCTTCCGCCGCCGCCGAGGACCGCCACCGCCGCCGCCACGACCTCGCCGCCGTCCGTCGTCTGCTCCGGTGGGCCACCTCGCCGCCTTGCCCTCTGTCGTTCGATCTGAATCAAACGGTCCATATGGACCTTGGACCGGCTGGTCTGGCCGCTGACATGTCAGCGCGCCACGTAGGCGTAGTCAACAGTCAGAGTTGACTGTTTAAATTTAAATCGATTTATTTGGCAGATTTTAGGTAAAACTTGTAAAATCCATAGAAAATAATCTACTGGGCCAAAAAATTTAAATAAAATATGTGTGGAATCCGTGTCTCGCCTAGAACATTGCTGTATAGTTGCTTTAGGCTTTTACAGCAAGGTTTTTTCCTGGTTAATTAAATGAGTTAATGCTCTTTTTAGAGTATTAAATTCATAGAAAAATTTCTGTAATTCCAAAAATTGCAAATAAGATGTCCCTGGAATCAGTAGAACAAGAGGAATCTTGCAGTGAATTAAAAAGGTAGGCTTACTGTTTTGGAATTTGCAAAATCTATAAAAAAGGCTTTCTAGAGTATTTTAATTACTCAGGGAATTATATAAAACCTTTTTGAGAAATTCCAATTGGTACTGGCTCTATTTTAGGATGCCTACACAGCGGATATTTTTCCAAGATTTTACAAACATTTTATTAGCAATGGATAATTATTTAATTTCTAGCTCTACTATTTGAGCATTTAAAATTGCATGCTTTGTTTTCTATGCACTTAAAATATTTTCCATGCATGCGTACAATAGGTATACTGAATAAGAATAGGTGATGCTACTGTAGCAATGTCAACTTGTCATGCATGCATCTCGCACTGTCATTGTTTGTATATGATTGTGTATGGTTTGTTTATGTGATTGCAATTGCATCGTGTAGATTGTGACGAGTGCAACGCTTGCTCGTGTGTGGATTGTTCGTTCGACCGCTACAGCCAATACAAGTAGATGCTACTTTATTCATGATGTTGTTCTACTATTTTCATTGCATTGTTGTGTATTTTGTAGATGCATGTGTAGGATAATACTATCGCTATGCTATGTCCTATTATGTGGTAGGGTTTTCCGGTAGATGAACCCCCGTTGGTAGATGTGCTTAGCCATGCTGTGTTGATCGAGGGCTGGGTTACATCACTGGAGTTGTTTCTAAATGTGTTGGTTTGTGAAAACTAAAAACAACTTAATCAACGAATCTCCTGGGTGTGATGGGATTGATAATTTTTGGTGGTATCATTGCGGAAAGGCACCCAGGTATCAAGAGGAAATGATTGGCTTCTTTATTTTGTAGCTTGCGTGTACAACCATGTGCCAATAATGGAATGGGCGGTTGGTTGGACTCAGTAGGTTGTGGTAACTCGAACCCACGTATCCAGAGATGTAGAATTTTGGTAGGTTGGACCGGTGCGTGTCGGGTTTGGGGAGCTACTTCCCGAACGGTCCCTTCTTGGACTTCTCCCTATCAACACCTAATATGAGAGTGGTGTTACGAGCTGGGTTGGCCAAGTTACATGGGTAAAGTGTACTAACCCCTGCAGGGTGTATAAACTACTCGATTAGCCGTGTCCCCGGTTATGGACATCTGAGTTGCTTGATATTGAATTCATGACATGTTTCTCGCTCATTCCAATTTCCTAATTGTTTTAATGTTGATGGGTTAACTTAATTGGGATCTTTTCAAAGAAAATCAAAACTATTTAAGAAAGTAGGACAAAGGTATTTGCAAATGCAAGCTAGCCACATCTCCACTTGCCAAATATGCATGTAGATGTTAGCACTATTGTCTCCTTTAATAGCTCTACTTGCCATACATTCCATGTATTGACCCTTCAGGGCTGCTACGTTTCATGTTGCAGGATATTCCGATTCTGAGTGATCGATTTAGGCCACGGTACTCCACTCGTCACTTGTTCACTTGTGGGCAATTTCAAGAATGGAGGATTTAATATATTTATGTTGCTACTTGAATAATTTGAGCTAGCCTTGAGCTAAGCTTTTATTTGTAATAATGATACTCTGGATCTTCGTTATTTATGATACACGGATATTTTGCTATGTTATTCATTTTATTCTATTGTGAGCCAATGAACCGATCCAGGGATTGGCATGTCACATAGAAGCTACAGTCTTTTCAGAACCGTAGTGTTACAGCCATAAAACACGAAAATGAAAAAAATTCAGATATCTCTAAAACATGTATCGGCTCTTACGAGCCATGGAAATCGCCCTGGAACCCCAAAACTATGGGTAATAGCTCATGAAAATGTCCATAAAATGTGAAAACAATGAGTGCTTGGTGATCACTCTCATATATGTGTACCGGGTCTTACAGTCATTGTAAATCGGCATAAAACCCCAAAATTATGGACAACAGGTCATGAAAACGGCCATAAACGTGAAAACGAATAGTTTTTCGTGATAACTCTCAAACAAGTATCAAGTCTTACGGGGCATGCAAATCTCCATGAAACCCCAAAATTGTGGGCAATATCTCAAGAATATGGTCATAAAACGTGAAAAAGATGAGTTTTTGGTCATATCTGTCAAACATAAATCGGGCCATGCAAATCGCCTTGGAACCCCAAATCAGTGGCCAATAACATATGAAAACGGCCATAAACATGAAAACGATGAGGTTTTGGTCATAACTTTTAAACATGTATTAGGTCTTACGGTCGTTATAAATCGCCCTGGAACCGCAAAACCGTGGGCAATAACTTATGAAAATGACCATAGAACATGAAAACGATGAGTTTTAGGTCATAACTCTTAAATATGTATCAGGTCTAACCGTCGTTATAAATCGCCCTAGAAGCCCCAAACTGTGGGCATTAACTCATGAAAACGACCATAACACGTGAAAACGATGAGTTTTTGGTCATATCTCTCAAACATGTATTGGGTCTTAGGTTTGTGTAAATCGCCCAGGAACCCCCAAAACAGTGGACAATAGCTCATAAAAATCCATAAAACGAGAAAATGACAAGTTTTTTGTGATATCTCTTAAACATGTATCTGGTCTTACATGCCATGGAAATCACCGTAGAACCCCACAACTATAGGCAATAACTTATTAAAACGGCCATAAAACATGAAAACGATGAGTTTTGGTCATAACTCTCAAACATCTACCGGGTCTTAGGTCGGTGTAAATCACCCTGCAACCACAAAACAATGGACAATAGCTCTTGAAAACGGCCATAAAACTCGAAAAAGAATAGTTTTTTGTGATAACACTCAAATATGTATCGGTTTTTAAGGGCCATGGAAATCTCCATGGAACCCCAAAACTGTGGGCAATATCTCACAAAAACGGCCATAAAACGCGAAAACGACGAGTTTTTGGTCATATCTCTCACACATGAATCAGGTCTTACGGGCAATGCAAATTGCCCTAGAACCCAAAATCTATGGCCAATAACTCATTAAAACGGCCATAAAACGCGAAAATGACGAGTTTTTTGTCATCTCTCTCAGACATGAATCGGGTCTTACGGGCCATACAAATTGTCCTGGAACCCCTAATCTATGGCCAATAACTCATTAAAATGGCCATAAACGTGAAAACGACGAGTTTTTGGTCATATCTCTCAAACGTAAACCGGGTCTTACAGGCCATGCAAATCGCCCTGGAACCCCAAATCAGTGAGCAATAACTCATGAAAACGGCCATAAAAACGAAAACGATGAGTTTTTGGTCATAAATTTTAAACATGTATCAGGTCTTACGGTCGTTATAAATGGCCCTGGAACCCCAAAACCGTGGGCAATAACTAATGAAAACGGCCAAAAAAGGTGAAAATGATGAGTTTTTGGTTATAACTCTTAAACATGTATCAGGTCTTATGGTCATTATAAATCGCCTTGGAACCCCAAAACTGTGGGCAATAACTCATGGAAACGACCATAAAACGTGAAAACGATGAGTTTTTGGTCATAACTCTCAAACATGTATCGGATCTTAGGTCGGTGTAAATTGTCCTGGAAACCCAAATCAGTGGGCAATAGCTCATATAAAGCCATAAAACGCGAAAATGAAAAAAATCTGATATCTCTTAAACATGTATCGGCTCTTACGAGCCATCGAAATCGCCCTGGAACCCCAAAACTATGGGTAATCGCACATGAAAATGTCCATAAAATGTGCAAACGACGAGTGCTTGATGATAACTCTCATACATGTGTATCGGGTCTTACAGTCATTGTAAATCAGCCTAAAACCCCCAAATTATGGACAATAGGTCATGAAAACGGCCATAAACGTGAAAACAAATAGTTTTTGGTGATAACTCTCAAACAAGTACCGGGTCTTACGGGGCATGCAAATCTCCATGAAACCCCAAAATTGTGGGAAATATCTCATAAAAATGGCCATAAACGTGAAAACGGTGAGTTTTTGGTCATATCTCTCAAACATAAATCAGGTCTAATGGGCCATGCAAATATCCTTGGAACCCTGATACGTTGGAAACGTATCTATAATTTTTGATGCTCCATGCTTGTTTTATATCTACTTTACTTTACTTTTCTACACTTTGAGGTGCTTTTTACATGTTTTCTGGTACTAACCTATTAACAAGTTGCAACTGTGCTAGATGCCTGTTTTCTTCTATTTTTGGTTTGAGAAAAGTTAGTAAAGAAATATTCTCATAATTAGACGGGACGAAGGACAAAGTCAATAACTTTTCCTGGGGAACAAGAAGTCCAGAGGGGATACGGAGAAGCATGACAGGGAGGCCAAACCACCACCCCCCCAGGCGCGGGTGGGCCTTACCCCGCGCCTAGGTAGGGTTTGCCCCTCTTGGTCACCTCCCGGACTCGCCCCTTCGCCTATAAGAAGCCCCGATACAGAAACTCTCAGTACCCGATCAGAAATCCACGAAACCATCTATAGCCGCCACCACCATCGTCCCTAGATCGGGGGATCTGAAGTTCTTCCCGGCACCCTGCTGGAGGGCAGATCATCCCGGAGGCCTTCTCTCCGGTATGATTTGTGAGTAGTTCCACCTTGGACTACGGGTCCATGTAGTATCTAGATAGTTGTATCTCCTCCTTTGTGCTTTCATGTATAGATCTTGTGAGCTCCGTTCATGATCAAGATCTAATCTATTTGTAATCATGCATGTTGTGTTTGCAGGGATCTGATGGATATTGAGATTATTATGTTGGTTTGATTAATGTTTCTATCTTTATGATTCTATCATGTATGTGTTGTTTGTGATCTTGCATGCTTTCCGTTCCTAGTGGTTATCATGGCCAAGTAGTTGCTAGCTCCGTTCTTGCATGCTCGATAGTGGGTTCATGCCTCTAGTTTCCAAGGGAAGTGATATAAATCACTTCGGTTGTAGATGTGTTGTTGCTACTAGGGAGAAAACAACGGTCTCTTGTTCATAGAACATGTGGATTGTTTACCTTACACACTTTGCTTAAAGCAGTTGTTTGTTGCTTGCAACTTAATACTGGAGGGGGTTCGGATGATAACCTGAAGGTGGACTTCTAGTCATAGATGTAGTTGGATTACGGTCTATGTATAATGTTGTATTGCCCAATCAACTTCATATGATCTTTCTAGCTAGTAATTGCATTGTTATGCCTTGCTCAGTTCCTGTCAATTGCCTCGCTGTAATTTGTTTTCCCTTCATGCCATGTTGTTTATTTAAGGAGAGCACCTCTAGTGAACTATGAACCCCGGTCCAATCTTTACCATTGATACATCTTCCACTGTTACTTGTTTACTTGCTGCAAACCATTACCTTCCACACCATACATTTAATACTTTGTTACAGCAAACCGGTGAGCTTGACAACCTCACTGATTTGTTGGGGCAAAGTCTTGAGTTTAAGTTGTGTAGGTCTTCGTGTTGCTTGCAACACCTGTGTGACGTTTCCTTCCTCCTACTGGTTCAATAACCTCGGTCTCAACTGAGGGAAGACTTTCTGATGTACTCTTCACACCTTGATCTTGGGGTTCCAAACAAGACTCCACATTAGCCACCAAGTTTTCTGGCGCCATCAAGGAGTCATCAACAAGTTTTCTGGCGCCGTTGCTGGGGAGGCTAAGGACGTCTTCACTAGGGGAGTCCTTCACATCCTTTCTCTTTACTTTGTTTTTACTTTCCTTTATTTCTTTTGCTTTGTTTTGTTTGCCTCTTTTCAAAAAAACCAAAAAAATAGTCTAGCTTGGTTTGCTTGCCTTATTCAAAAACACAAAAATAATTAGTTCCTGTTCTAGTTGTTGGTCTGTTGTTGCCTTGTTTGGTCATGCTTTCTATCAATGGATGGTTTCTTTGAAACTAGTTCTTATTGGCAAGGTGGGTTCACGGAAGAACAAAAGTATTATTATAAGGAACACCGTTTGTCACAAAAAGGAAAACACTTATGGGAACAAATTGATACGTTGAATACTATTGCTAGAGACGGGTGCTCTACTTATAGTGTTACTTATTGCTTTGATAAAGCTTGTTGCTGCAGGAGGTATAAACACCTACCCTTTCCATGTGAGTATAATGATAATGTTACCATATCCTCTTATGTTAAAGGAAATTATGACTTTTATGATGTGGAACAAATTGAAGAATTTATTGCTTTCAAGGGTGCATTTGAACTTGCTAGTTTGCTTGAAAATACTGACGATGCACCTTATGAATGTGAGGTTTATGAGATACTTAAATTTTTCTTTGATAATTACAAAGAAGACAATGGCTATATTCTTGAATATTTTAGTAAGTGTTTTCCACAAATGGAAGAGACTAATGCCTTGCAGGAGCAAATGGAAGAAGAAATTGTTGAAACTGGAAGCTCATTAGATGAAAAAGAGGAGGAGAGTGATGAACAAATGGAGGAAGAATGGATCTACCAATGCCTACCTTCTAATGAGAGTAACTCTTTACCTCTTATATTATTTGATTGTCCCCCATGCTTACCAAAGGAGGACTATTATGTTCCCGTGGATCCTTTTGAAATATCTACTTTGGATAAAACCTGTGAAGGTTGTAATCCCACTATTTTTGAGATTGATAGAAATTATGTGTTTGTAGATCATGAAAAGCATGATTTATGTGATATTTATATTGTTGATTTTATTCATGATGCTACTGAAAGTTATTATGAGAGAGGGAAACATGGTCTTATATATCTCAACAATATTAAGTTTCTCCTGTTTATGTTGAAAATTTTGAAGTTGCACTTGTTTTGTTTTCCTATGCTCGTTGCTTTGTGATTATTTGATTTATTTTCTTACAAGATTCCTATGCCTAGGAAGTGGGTTAGACTTAAATGTGTTTTGAATTTGCTTCTTTATGCTCTCTTTGACTTCAATTCATATTTCTTATGAGAGCATCTTCTCAAATTATCATGCCTAACATAAAGGCGTTAAAAAAAGTACTTGTTGGGAGATAACCCAAGAGTTTACTTGAGTCTTGGAAGCTATTACTTCAGTAATGACCTCTCCTTATCCTTTTTGTTTGCTTTTTGTGCCAAGAATGACCTCTAATGAGAGGGAACTAAGATTTGGGGAGTTGCTGTCCTGAAACAGATTTCTGTCCTCCACCAAAAATATTCGTGAGGAGGCTCTGTATCTCGGATTGAGCTAAAAATTTACAAATAAATCCCCCAGTATGTTGGCTAACTTTAGTTAGTTCAACACTTTTTGATTTGAGCAACAAAAGATGTTTTAAAAAATTCGTTTATACCTGCTGGTCTGTTTTGACAGATTTTTGCCATTATTTGCATTTGCTTCTTATTGATTCCTTTTTTAGCTCTCTTCAGGTAAATTGAGTTTCTTTGAAGGAGTTACTTAAGTATCTTGTGTTCTTAGTGAAAATCCTTGCTGTTCCAAATCTTTTCCAAGCGGTCTAATATCTTTTGAATAAGCTAATGTTGCTAATGAAGATTGTGTGAAGTTTTGTATGAAGGAAAAATTTCAGGTGTAGAGAGAGAATGATGCGATGAGATAAAGAATGGACAAAAGCTCAAGCTTGGGGATGCCACCATGGTGTAACCCCAAGAAATATCCAAGAGGTACAAGCGTCAAAGCTTGGGGATGCCCAAGGCATCCCCTTCTTCATCAATAAAAAGCTCAGGTTTGTCTAGACACTTCACTTTTATTGTTTCATGCACAAGTGTGTTGTTCTTGGAGAGTCTTAGTTTTCATTTGCTTTGCTTAGTTTGTTTAGTTTGTTTTAGTAGTTTGGACCCCTGCTCTCGCTGTGTTGTTTTGCAAATAAGTTTGCTTGGTGTTTGGAAAGGAGTAGTAAGTTCTTGCTTGAAGTGCAAGAGGAGCTTGCATTGACTGTGACTTAGACTTTAGCATGACATGCTAGGTGTTGTTTTTAAATTATGCTTAGTGATTATTGTTGTATCATGTCTTGTTCCAAACAATTGGGATTGCTTAGTGTGCCTTAAATAAATTATGCGTTGTCTTAGCATGCAAAAGCATAGTATTGTGGTATTCTCCTTTGATGTTTTGCTTGGGTTGACTTGGCACATGCTCACACCATGTTATGACTATGACAAGTCACCATTAGCCTCTATGATCATTTAGTCCTTGACTTGTATCTTTGCTTTGATTAGTTTGCTTTGTTGCATTGCATAATTATGGCCATTATTGCTCTCTTAGTTGGTTGCTCCCAGTCTTTTGCTAGCCTCCACTTGTATGAGTAAGTTCTACTCATGCTTCCAACTCCCAAGAAACCAAGTTATTACAAAGTGTCCACTATAAACTCCTATGCATGGTGTGTTACACCATTCCAAGTATATTCTTGTTTTCATCTATCTTCCAATTAAAAACTATTTTGTTATGTGAAAACTTAGTGATTAAAGCCCTCACAAACTTGATGGCACATTTTATTCTTTGCCCCTAATAAAATTGAACCATTGAGGCAACTTTGTTGTATATGCATGCACTTATAAGTTGGAATTAGCAGAACTGTGCTGTCACGGGGAACGTTTTCAACATTGCACTTGTACTTTTTGTACTCCGTTGATATCATGCTCTTTTGTCTATGAATGTTACCGGTGTGAAATGAAGTGGGAACTTGTAAGTCCATGGAGTTTGTATTATGTGTTAGAGAAATACCTAGGCCGCTAGACTAAGCCATGCCTAATCGTGGTGGAAACTTGCAGCATCACCATAGTGATCTATCTATGAAGCATCCTCAATAAAAAGCTATGCACATGGTAAATAAAAACATTGATGAGATGCTCATTGTCTGCTTGCCTTGTCATTTTGGTTATGGGAAATCTCCTGTACCATGTGCAAGGGGTACCCCGTTGGCGTTTCTCAATGATATGCAAATACTTAAAGTGACAAGAACTTACCTGGGACCTAAGTTGAGTATCCATGAGGTGTAGCCCTCATAGTCAAGGGACTTGAGATTGCCAACTCATACTTGTTCAAGCATATACTCCAGCTTTTCCACTTTAACCTTAACCACTTCAAGATGCTTATGATAGGGGCAATGAGGGATGAAAGCTAACTAGTACCATAATTTTTGGAAGATCTTTTTGAAACTTGTAATCCATGCTTCCTTTAAAAAAAGGCCTTTCTTCCACCATTATTTGAGTCTCCAACTTCTACCTTTCGGCACCATTAAGAGAGCACAGTTGTCATTCTGTGTGCAATGTTCCAAAGCTTATTAATTGATGCATATTGTGGCATTACTTGTTCATGTGCTATTTGTTTCTAGTCACCCTTGTGAACTTTGCAGGTGTCCTATGCATTATATTGCTACTCTATGCGGGACAATGTGATTGCCACTATGCTATTTTTTCTGCATCTGAAACAAACAAACGTTTTTCAATGCATATTATTCATGATCTTTGTTTGTAGCTTGCCATGTTGCGTGCATAATTACTATGTCCTATTGTTAGAACTCTATCTTTCATGCACATGTTTAGAGTTCTTTGATCCCAGCTTTCAATGCTTGCAAATAGTTGGATCTTTATTGTGAGGGTGCATGTCACCTCAAAAATTATTCTGTTTATCACTTACCTACTCGAGGACGAGCAGGAGTTAAGCTTGGGGATGCTGATACGTTGGAAACGTATCTATAATTTTTGATGCTCCATGCTTGTTTTATATCTACTTTGCTTTACTTGTCTACACTTTGAGGTGCTTTTTAAATTTTTTCTGGTACTAACCTATTAACAAGTTGCAACAGTGCCAGATGCCTGTTTTCTGCTGTTTTTGGTTTCAGAAAATTTAGTAAAGAAATATTTTCGGAATTGGACGGGACGAAGGACAAATTCAATAACTTTCCGTGGGGAACAAGAAGTCCAAAGGGGAGACGGAGAAGCAGGCCAGGGAGGCCAAATCCCCCTAGGCGCGGGTGGGCCCTACCCCGCGCCTAGGTAGGGTTTTCCCCTCCTGGTCGCCTTCCGGAATCGCCCCTTTGCCTATAAGAAGCCCCCGATACAGAAACTCTCAGTACCCGATCAGAAATCCACGAAATCATCTGTATCCATTGCCACCATCGTCCCTAGATCGAGGGGGATCTGAAGTTCTTCCCGACACCCTAACGGAGGGGAGATCATCCTGGAGGCCTTCTCTCCGGTATGATTTGTGAGTAGTTCCACCTTGGACTACGGGTCCATGTAGTAGCTAGATGGTTGTATCTCCTCCTTTGTGCTTTCATGTATAGATCTTGTGAGCTCCGTTGATGATCAAGATCTAATCTATTTTTAATCATGCATGTTGTGTTTGCGGGGATCAAATGGATATTGAGATTATTATGTTGGTTTGATTAATGGTTCTATCTTTATGATTCTATCATGTCTGTGTTATTTGTGATCTTGCATGCTCTCCGTTGCTAGTGGTTATCTTGGCCAAGTAGTTGCTAGTGACTCCAAGAGGGAGTATTTATGCTCGATAGTGGGTTCATGCCTCTAGTTTCCAAGGAAAGTGACAGAAATCTCTTCGGTTGTAGATGTGTTGTTGCTACTAGGGAGAGAACAATGGTCTCTTGTTCATAGAACATGTGGAATGTTTACCTTACACACTTTGCTTAAAGCAGTTGTCTATTGCTTGCAACTTAATACTGGAGGGGGTTCGGATGATAACCTGAAGGTGGACTTCTAGTCATAGATGTAGTTGGATTACGGTCTACGTATAATGTTGTATTGCCCAATCAACTTCATAGGTTCTTTCTAGCTAGTAGTTGCATTGTTATGCCTTGCTCAGTTCCTGTCAATTTCCCCGCTGTAATTTGTTTACCCTTCATGCCATGTTGTTTATTTAAGGAGAGCACCTCTAGTGAACTATGGACCCCGGTCCAATCTTTACTATTGATACATCTTCCACTGCTACTTGTTTACTTGCTGCAAACCATTACCTTCCACACCATACGTTTAATCGTTTGTTACAGCAAACCGGTGATCTTGACAACCTCACTGATTCGTTGGGGAAAAGTCTTGAGTTTGTGTTGTGCAGGTCTCCGCGTTTCTTGCAACACCTGTGTGACGTTTCCTTCCTCCTACTGGTTCGATAACCTCGATCTCAACTGAGGGAAGACTTGCTGTTGTACTCTTCACACCTTGCTCTTGGGGTTCCCAACAAGACTCCACATCAGCCACCAAGTTTTCTGGCGCCATCAAGGAGTCATCAAACCCCAAATCAGTGGCCAATAACTTATGAAAATGGCCATAAACACGAAAACGATGAGGTTTTAGTCATAACTTTTAAACATGTATTAGGTCTTACAGGCCATGCAAATCGCCCTGGAACCCCAAATCAGTGGCCAATAACTCATGAAAACGGCCATAAACACGAAAACGATGAGTTTTTGGTCATAATGTTTTAAACATGTATCAGGTTTGACAGTCGTTATAAATCACCCTGAACCCCAAAACCGTGGGCAATAACTAATGAAAACGGCCATAAACATGAAAATGATGAGTTTTCGGTTATAACTCTTAAACATGTATCGGGTCTTAGGTTTGTGTAAATTACTTAGGAACCCCCAAACAGTGGGCAATAGCTCATAAAAAGCCATAAAACGATAAAATGACGAGTTTTTTTGTGATATCTCTTAAACATTTATCTGGTCTTACATGCCATGGAAATCACCATAGAACCCCAAAACTGTAGGCAATAACTTATTAAAACGGCCATAAAACATGAAAACGATAAGTTTTGGTCATAACTCTCAAACATCTATCGGGTCTTAGGTCAGTGTAAATCACCCTGCAACCCCAAAACAGTGGACAATAGCTCATGAAAACGGCCATAAAACTCGAAAAACAATAGTTTTCGTGATAACTCTCAAACATGTATCGGGTTTTACGGGCCATGGAAATCTCCATGCAACCCTAAAACTGTGGGAAATATCTCACAAAAACGGCCATAAAACGCGAAAACGACGAGTTTTTGGTCATATCTCTCACACATGAATCAGGTCTTACGGTTCATGCAAATTACCCTAGAACCCCAAATCTATGGCCAATAACTCGTTAAAACGGCCATAAAACGCGAAAACGACGAGCTTTTGGTGATATTTCTCAGAAATGAATCGGGTCTTATGGGACATGCAAATTGCCCTGGAACCCCAAATCTATGGCCAATAACTCATTAAAAAGGCCATAAAACGTGAAAACGGCGAGTTTTTGGTCGTATCTCTCAAACATAAATCGGGTCTTATAGGCCATGCAAATCGCCCTAGAACCCCAAATCAGTGGCCAATAACTCATGAAAACGTCCATAAACACGAAAACGATGAGATTTTGGTCATAACTATTAAACATGTTTTAGGTATGACGGTATAAATCGCCCTGGAACCCCAAAACCGTGGGCAATAACTAATGAAAACTGCCATAAAACATTAAAATGATGAGTTTTCGGTTATAACTCTTAAACATGTAGCGGGTTTTACTTTCATTATAAATCGCCTTGGAACCCCAAAACTGTGGGCAATAACTCTTGGAAACGGCCATAAAGCATGAAAACGATGAGTTTTTGGTCATAACTTTTAAACATGTATCAGGTCTAACGGTCGTTATAAATCGTCGTGGTACCCCAAAACCGTGGGTAATAACTAAGGAAAACGGCCATAAAACGTGAAAATGATGAGTTTTCGGTTATAACTCTTAAACATGTATCAGGTCTTACTTTCGTTATAAATCGCCTTGAAACCCCAAAACTATGGGCAATAACTCATGGAAACGGCCATAAAACATGAAAACGGTGAGTTTTTAGTCATAACTCTCAAACATGTATCAGATCTTAGGTCGGTGTAAATCGTCCTGGAACCCCAATTCAGTGGGCAATAGTTCATAAAAAGCCATAAAACGCGAAAATGAAAAAAAAAGTGATATCTCTTAAACATGTATCGGCTCTTACGAGCCATGGAAATCGCCCTGGAACCCCAAAACTATGGGTAATACCTCATGAAAATTTCCGTAAAATGTGAAAACAACGAGTGCTTGGTGATAACTCTCATGCATGTGTATCGGGTCTTACAGTCATTGTAAATCGGCCTAAAACCCCAAAATTATGGACCATAGGTCATGAAAACGGCCATAAACGTGAAAACGAATAGTTTTTGGTGATAACTCTCAAACAAGTATCGGATCTTACGGGGCATGAAAATCTCCATGAAACCCCAAAATCGTGGACAATATCTCATGAAAATGGCCATAACACATTAAATGTTGAGTTATTGGCCATATCTCTCAAACATAATTCAGCTATTATGGCCCATGAAAATCGCCTTAGAACCCCAAATCAGTGGTCAATAACTCATGGAACGACCATAAAAACGAAAACGATGAGGTTTTGGTCATAACTTTTAAACATGTATTAGGTCTTACGGTCGTTATAAATCGCCCTGGAATCCCAAAACCATGGGCAATAACTTATGAAAATGACCATAAAACATGAAAACGATGAGTTTTAGGTCAGAACTCGTAAATATGTATCAGGTCTAACGATCATTATAAATCACCCTGGAAGCCCAAAACTGTTGGCATTAACTCATGAAAACAACCATAAAACATGAAAACGATGAGTTTTTGGTCGTACCTCTCAAACATCTATCGGGTCTTAGGTCGGTGTAAATCACCCTGGAACCCCAAAATAGTGGATAATAGCTCATGAAAACGACCATAAAACTCGAAAAAGATGAGTATTTCGTGATAACTCTCAAACATGTATCGGGTTTTACAGGCCCTAGAAATCTCCATGGAACCCCAAAACTATGGGCAATATTTCACAAAAACAGCCATAAAATGGGAAAACGACGAATTTTTGGTCATATCTCTCACACATGAATTGGGTCTTAGTGGCCATGCAAATTTCCCTAGAACCCCCAATCTATGGCTAGTAACTCATTAAAATTGAAGGGAATATGCCCTGAGAGGCAATAATAAAGTGTTTATTATGTGTATTCCAAGTATATGATAGATGTTTATTTTGCATGCTATAATTGTATTAATACGGAAACGTTAATACATGTGTGTTTAATAAACAAACAGAAAGTTCCTAGTTAAAGCCTCTCTCTCATAAACTAGCTCGTTGATTAACAAGATGATCAAGGTTTCCTGATCATGGACATTGGATGTTGTTAATAACGGGATCACAACATTAGTGTAATGATGTGATGAACATTCATCCGAAGTATAGCATTACGATCAAAGTCATTGAGTTTATATTGCTATAACAACTTACGAAGTGATCCTAATCCTTAGACCATGAGATCATGTCAATCACTAACACCGGAAGAGTTTCTTGATAACATCAAACGTCACACCGTAACAGGGTGATTATAAAGATGGATTCAGAACTAATAAAGTGTTATGTTGAGGCTCATGGATCGAGAGTGGAATTTGTTCATCCCGATGACGGATAGATATACTCTGGGCCCTCTCGGTGATATCACATTGATTAGCTTGCAAGCAAGTGATTTGATCACTAGAATGTTATATCACAGGAACGAGAAAAGAGTGCATGTCGGTAACGAGATCAAACTAGGTATGGAGATACCGATGATCGAATCTCGGACATGTAATATATCGTGAAACAAAGGGATTAAGATACTAGCGTAAAAGGTTCCGACGATCACAAGAAAGTCATCGTTGAATGTGTGGGAGTCAGTATGGGTCTCCAGATCCCGCTTCTGATTATTGATCCGAGAGGGGTCTCGATCATGTCCGCATTATTCACGAACCGTAGGGTGACACACTTAAGAGACACCGACATCCAATTGGAGCAAATGTTTCATGCCGAAAGAATGAACAAGCGCAGGAATTTATTTCACTAGATACCGAAACGGGTTTTCGGGTGAAATTGCATAAAGTGGTTATGCATGTGAAATAGAATTCTAGCAAGGGGTTATTTGTGAATGTTTGTCATTAAAGTAATTGACAAAATTCTGAATAAAATAAAAGAGTTTTATTTAATGAGAGTTTGCATTAAATTTGGTGGAAATTTAATGGGAATTTGAGTGGACTTTTGAGTGGAGGGAATTTAAAGGAGTTTTGTGAGTGGAGTGTCCACCGACATGAAGAGGGGAGGGCAAGGGGGCAGCCCCCATGCTCCGGCCACCCCCTTGGGGTTCCCCCCCTCCTCCTATAAAAGGAGCCCCTCCTCTCACTTCTCACTCACACCTCCTCGTGAAGGATCTCTCTCCCCCTCTAGAATTTATCCCCCATGGTCTCGGACTAGCGAGATACATGTTCCCGGTGGCTATTCGGCAAGAAAGAGTTGTGCTTCCGCTGCATCGCTGGAGCGAGGAGGCGGAGGTTGCTCGGTGCCTCGAACGTGTGTGCGAGCACGGATGCGCTGCTGATTTGCGGCGCTAGGACTTCCTATCGATCTTGAGATCGGCAAGAGATCGTCTACATCAACCACGAGTTGAACTCGTTAAGCTTTTTCGGTCTTCAAGGGTATGTTCTCTACGGATATACATCCGCCCGTTGTTTGTATCTAGTATATATAGATCTTGGTATATAGTTCACATCGTAGGAAAATTTTTGTTTTCTATGCTGCGAACCCTACAGTGGTATCAGAGCCGGATCTATGCGTAGATACTTTACACGGGTAGTACACATATGAGTATGTGGGCGATGATGATCATGTTGTTGCTCCTTTGTTGTGATTTTGGATATTGGTGGCATAGTGGGATGAAGCGGCCCGGACAAACTTTACATGTTCTCGCACATGAGACCTGTTCCACGCTTGACATGCAACTAGTTTGCATAAGTGGCTAGCGGGTGTCTGTCTCTCCTACTATAGTCAATATCTATTTTGCAAGCGAGTTGTCAACAATTTGATTATCCTCGTTGTGGTTCATGTTCGTAGGTAAGAACGGTTCTATCTCGAAAGCCCTAAGCCACGTAAAACTTGCAATGGATAAATTAGAGGCGTCTAGTTTAGATTGTTGCTGGGCTAGTGTTATGATATGGTAGTGTTGTAAGTAGAAGTATGAGATGATACTCTTACAACACACATAGCGTGTAAAATCCATAGACCTTGGATTTACACATATAGGTATGATAGTGATCATACCACGATGCACATGATAGAGATCATCTGCGGGAACCATATAATTTCACTAATAAACATATGATGTTTGATAGCATCTTATATTGCTTGTTTAGCGCTTTGTTAGCATAATAAGATGATCCCTCATTTAAATATCAAGATAAAAATGTGTTCTTCCTTATGTATGCACCGATTATGTTTTCGTCGCTCCAAGACATCACGTGATGATCGGGTGTTCTTGGATCCACGACCATATTTCGGGTGTAAAACAGTTACACACGCAAATACTAAGGTTCTAACTTGGCGAGCCTAGCATGTACAGACATGGCCTCGGAACACAGACCGAAAGGTTAAGCATGAGTCATATAGTTGATATGATGCCCATTTGATGCTCGCCTTTGAAGCTATACCGACTCACGTGATGATCGGACTTGGTGTAGTGGATTTGGTTCATGTAATCACCAAAAGGACACGAGGGATGTCGCTTTTGAGTGGGAGTTCATTCGTAATATAGATTAGTTGAACTCAATCTATCATACACTTAGTCTAAACTTTACAAATTCTGTTGTAGATGGCACCACCTGCTTTTAATTTCAATGCGTTCATGGAGAAAGAGAAACTAGCAACGAACGGTAGCAACTTTACTGAATGGGCCATGAATTTGAGGATTCTCCTCTCTGCTGCACAAAAGCAATATGTGCTAGAAGCGCCGTTAGGCCCCCACCTTTTGATGATGCCCCTGACGAGGAGAAGAATGTCTATCTGACTCGTCAGGAGGACCACAACTTAGTTCATTGCGGCATATTGTATGGGCTAGAGCCGGAACTTCGAAAGCGTTTCGAAAACGGCAATGCTTTTGATACAATGGGTGAGTTGAAAATGATTTTCGACACACATGCTGCTGTAGAGAGCTACAATGCTTCAGAAAAGTTCTTTAGCTGCATGATGGAAGAGCACAGCTCCGTTAGTGAGCATGTACTCAAGATGTCGGGTTACACCGATAAGCTTGTGTCCTTGGGAATATCGATTCCCATTGACTTAGGCATCCATCGTGTTCTGCAGTCTCTGCCACCTAGCTATAAGAGCTTTGTGATGAACTATAATATGCAAGGCATGAAGAAGTCTCTCCCCGAGCTTCTGTCAATGCTTAAAACTGCAGAAGTGGAGATCAAAAAGGAACATCAAGTGTTGATGATCAATAGGAACACAGGTTTCAAGAAAGACAAGAAGGGAAAACGGAAGGGAAGTAAGGGCGGCAAGCCTGTTGCCGCGCCTGAAAAGAAACCCCGAGTTGGACCTAAGTCTGATTCCGAGTGCTACTATTGTAAGGGGACTGGCCATTGGAAGCGCAACTGCCCCAAGTATCTGGCAGACAAGAAGGCCGGCAAGGCAAACAAAGGTATATATGATATACATGTTATTGATGTGTACTTGACTAGTACTCGCAGTAGCACCTGGGTATTTGATACCGGTTCAGTTGCTAATATTTGTAACTCGAATCAGGGGCTGCGGAACAAGCGACCGCTAGCAAGGGGTGAGGTCAATATGCGTGTCGGCAATGGATCAAACGTTGATGTGATCGCCGTCGGAATGCTGCCTCTCCACTTACCGTCGGGATTAGTCATAAACTTAAATAAATGTTATCTGGTGCCTGCACTGAGCATGAACATTGTATCTGGATCATGTTTGATGCAAAGTGGTTATTCGTTTAAATCTGAGAACAATGGTTGTTCCATTTATATGAATGAAATCTTTTATGGTCATGCACCGATGATGAATGGTTTATTTCTGTTAGATCTCAATGATAATGTTACACATATTCATAATGTTGATGCTAAAAGGATTAAACTTAATGATGATATATCCGCATATATGTGGCACTGCCGTTTAGGTCATATTGGCATTAAACGCATGAAGAAGCTCCATTCGGATGGACTTTTGGAATCACTTGATTATGAATCATTTGATACATGTGAGCCATGCCTTATGGGCAAGATGACTAGAACGCCGTTTTCCGGTTCAATGGAACGGGCGACAGATTTATTGGAAATCATACATTCTGATGTATGTGGTCCAATGAGTGTGTCGGCGCGAGGTGGATATCGTTATTTTGTTACTTTCACTGATGATTTGAGTAGATACGGTTATATCTACTTGATGAAACACAAGTCTGAAACCTTTGAAAAGTTCAAGGAATTTCAGAATGAAGTGGAAAATCATCGTAATAGAAAGATCAAATTTCTACGGTCCGACCGTGGAGGTGAGTATCTAAGTTACGAGTTTAGCACTCACATGAAAGAGTGTGGAATTGTTTCACAACTCACACCTGCCGGAACACCACAGCGAAATGGTGTGTCGGAACGTCGTAATCGTACTTTATTAGATATGGTTCGATCTATGATGTCTCTGACGGACTTGCCGTTGTCATTTTGGGGTTATTCACTAGAAACTGCTGCATTCACTTTAAATCGGGCACCATCTAAATCCGTTGAAAAGACACCGTATGAATTGTGGTTTGGAAACAAACCTAAGCTGTCATTTCTTAAAGTTTGGGGTTGCGATGTTTATGTGAAGAAACTTCAACCGAATAAACTCGAACCCAAAGCGGAAAAATGCGTCTTCATAGGATACACTAAAGAAACTATTGGGTATTCCTTCTATCACAGATCCGAGGGCAAGGTTTTTGTTGCCAAGAATGGATTCTTTCTAGAGAAAGAGTTTCTCGCGAAAGGTGTGAGTAGTCGGAAGGTAGAACTCGAAGAGGTTGTGGAACCTTCTCTTCAAAGTATGGCGAGTAGCGCAGCGCCGGAAGTTGTTCCGGAGTTGGCTCCACCTGTTGAAGAGGGAACTAATGATAATGATCATGAAACTCCGAAAGAGAGTACTACCGAACCTCGCAGGTCAAACAGGACGCGTGCAGCTCCCGAGCTGTACGGAAATCCTGTCATAAATTTCATGGTTGATGAAAATAATGACCCTGCGACGTATGAAGAAGCGATGATGAGCCCGGATTCCAACAAATGGTTAGAAGCCATGAAATCCGAGATGGAATCCATGTATGAAAATCAAGTTTGGAACTTGGTGGAATTACCTCACGACCGAAAGGCCGTGGAGAACAAATGGATTTTCAAAAGGAAAACTGATGCTGATGGTAATGTGACCATCTATAAAGCTCGACTTGTCGCAAAGGGGTTTCGACAAATTCAAGGAGTTGACTACGATGAGACTTTCTCTCCCGTAGCGATGCTAAAGTCAGTTAGGATTATGTTAGCAATTGCTGCATATTTCGATTATGAAATATGGCAGATGGATGTCAAAACCGCGTTTCTCAATGGTAATATTGAAGAAGAGTTGTATATGATACAACCAAAGGGTTTTGTCGATCCTAAGGATGCTAACAAGGTGTGCAAGCTTCAGCGATCCATCTATGGATTGAAGCAAGCATCACGAAGTTGGAATCTCCGCTTTGATGAGGTGATCAAAGAGTTTGGATTTGTCCAAACTTATGGAGAAGCTTGTATTTACAAGAAAGTGAGTGGGAGCAATGTGGCATTTCTGATATTATATGTGGATGACATATTATTGATCGGAAATGATATAGAACTTTTAAACAGTGTTAAAAGTTATCTAAACAGCAAATTTTCAATGAAGGACCTAGGTGAAGTGTCATACATATTAGGCATAAAGATCTATAGAGATAGATCTAGGCGCCTAATAGGGCTATCGCAAAGTACATACCTTGATAAGATTTAAAGAAGTTTAAAATGGACGGAAGTAAGAAGGGGTTCTTACCTATGTTGCAAGGCAAGACATTGAGTAAGACTCAAAGTCCGGCTTCGGCGGAAGAAAGAGAGATAATGGACAAAGTCCCCTATGCTTCAGCCATAGGCTCTATAATGTACGCCATGCTATGTACAAGACCGGATGTGGCACATGCTATTAGTTTGACTAGTAGGTACCAATCGGATCCAGGTTCAGAACACTGGATAGCGGTCAAGAATATCCTTAAGTACTTACGAAGAACTAAGGATATGCTTCTTGTATACGGAGGTGAAGAAGAGCTCGTCGCTAAGTGTTATGTCGATGCAAGCTTTGACACCGATCCGGATGACTCTAAGTCTCAATCCGGATACGTATTTCTCATGAATGGAGGAGCGGTTAGTTGGAGGAGCTCCAAACAACCTGTGGTAGCGGGATCAACAACGGAGGCCGAATATGTTGTTGCTTCAGAAGCAGCTCAGGAAGCAGTTTGGATGAAGGAGTTCATATCCGAACTAGGAGTTGTGGCAAACGCGTTGGACCCAATGGTGATCTATTGTGACAACAATGGTGCCATTGCCAATGCCAAAGAGCCAAGGTCTCACAAGCATTCCAAGCATATTAAGCGCCGGTTTCACTCCATCCGCGAGCATGTCAAGGATGGAGATATAAAGATTTGTAAAGTACATACGGATCTCAATGTAGCAGATCCGTTGACTAAAACTCTCCCTAGAGCAAAACATGATCAACACCAGAACTCAATGGGTGTTAGATTTATCACTATGTAACTAGATTATTGTCTCTAGTGCAAGTGGGAGACTGAAGGGAATATGCCCTGAGAGGCAATAATAAAGTGTTTATTATGTGTATTCCAAGTATATGATAGATGTTTATTTTTCATGCTATAATTGTATTAATACGGAAACGTTAATACATGTGTGTTTAATAAACAAACAGAAAGTTCCTAGTTAAAGCCTCTCTCTCATAAACTAGCTCGTTGATTAACAAGATGATCAAGGTTTCCTGATCATGGACATTGGATGTTGTTAATAACGGGATCACAACATTAGTGTAATGATGTGATGAACATTCATCCGAAGTATAGCATTACGATCAAAGTCATTGAGTTTATATTGCTATAACAACTTACGAAGTGATCCTAATCCTTAGACCATGAGATCATGTCAATCACTAACACCGGAAGAGTTTCTTGATAACATCAAACGTCACACCGTAACAGGGTGATTATAAAGATGGATTCAGAACTAATAAAGTGTTATGTTGAGGCTCATGGATCGAGAGTGGAATTTGTTCATCCCGATGACGGATAGATATACTCTGGGCCCTCTCGGTGATATCACATTGATTAGCTTGCAAGCAAGTGATTTGATCACTAGAATGTTATATCACAGGAACGAGAAAAGAGTGCATGTCGGTAACGAGATCAAACTAGGTATGGAGATACCAATGATCGAATCTCGGACATGTAATATATCGTGAAACAAAGGGATTAAGATACTAGCGTAAAAGGTTCCGACGATCACAAGAAAGTCATCGTTGAATGTGTGGGAGTCAGTATGGGTCTCCAGATCCCGCTTCTGATTATTGATCCGAGAGGGGTCTCGATCATGTCCGCATTATTCACGAACCGTAGGGTGACACACTTAAGAGACACCGACATCCAATTGGAGCAAATGTTTCATGCCGAAAGAATGAACAAGCGCAGGAATTTATTTCACTAGATACCGAAACGGGTTTTCGGGTGAAATTGCATAAAGTGGTTATGCATGTGAAATAGAATTCTAGCAAGGGGTTATTTGTGAATGTTTGTCATTAAAGTAATTGACAAAATTCTGAATAAAATAAAAGAGTTTTATTTAATGAGAGTTTGCATTAAATTTGGTGGAAATTTAATGGGAATTTGAGTGGACTTTTGAGTGGAGGGAATTTAAAGGAGTTTTGTGAGTGGAGTGTCCACCCACATGAAGAGGGGAGGGCAAGGGGGCAGCCCCCATGCGCCGGCCACCCCCTTGGGGTCCCCCCCCCTCCTCCTATAAAAGGAGCCCCTCCTCTCACTTCTCACTCACACCTCCTCGTGAAGGATCTCTCTCCCCCTCTAGAATTTATCCCCCATGGTCTCGGACTAGCGAGATACATGTTCCCGGTGGCTATTCGGCAAGAAAGAGTTGTGCTTCCGCTGCATCGCTGGAGCGAGGAGGCGGAGGTTGCTCGGTGCCTCGAACGTGTGTGCGAGCACGGATGCGCTGCTGATTTGCGGCGCTAGGACTTCCTCTCGATCTTGAGATCGGCAAGGGATCGTCTACATCAACCACGAGTTGAACTCGTTAAGCTTTGTCGGTCTTCAAGGGTATGTTCTCTACGGATATACATCCGCCCGTTGTTTGTATCTAGTATATATAGATCTTGGTATATAGTTCACATCGTAGGAAATTTTTTGTTTTCTATGCTGCGAACCCTACAAAAATGGCCATAAATCGTGTCTTATAGTCCATGCAAATCATCCTGGAACCCCAAATAAGTGGCCAATAACTCATGAAAACCGCAATAAACACGAAAACGATGAGGTTTTGGTCAAAAAAATTCAACATGTACTAGGTCTTGGGTCATTATAAATCGCCCTGAAACCCCAAAACCGTGGGTAATAACTTATGAAAATGACCATAAAACATGAAAAGGATGAGTTTTAGGTCATAACTCTTAAATATGTAGCAGGTCTAATGGTCGTTATAAATCGCCCTTGAAGCCCAAAACGGTGGGCATTAACTCATGAAAAAGACCATAAAACATGAAAATGATGAGTTTTTGGTCATATATCTTAAACATGTATCGGGTCTTAGGTTTGTGTAAATCGCCCAGGAACCCCCAAAACAATGGGAAATATCTCATAAAAAGCGATAAAACGAGAAAATGACGAGTTTTTTGTGATATCTCTTAAACATGTATCTGGTCTTACATGCCATGGAAATCACCATAGAACCCCAAAATTGTAGGCAATAACTTATTATAATGGACATAAAACATGAAAACGATGAGTTTTGGTCATAACTCTCAAACATCTATCGGGTCTTAGGTCGGTGTAAATCACCATGCAACCCCAAAACAGTGGACAATAGCTCATGAAAACGGCCATAAAACTCGAAAATGAATAGTTTTTCGTGATAACTCTCAAACATGTATCGGGTTTTATGGGCCATGGAAATCTCCATGGAACACCAAAACTGTGGGCAATATCTCACAAAAACGGCCATAAAACGCGAAAACGACGAGTTTTTGGTCATATCTCTCACACATGAATTAGGTCTTATGGGCCATGCAAATAGCCATTGAACCCCAAATCTATGGCCAATAACTCATTAAAACGTCCATAAATGGCCATAAAATGTGAAAACGTCGAGTGCTTGGTGATAACTCTCATACATGTGTACCGGGTCTTACGTACAGTCATTGTAAATCGGCCTAAAACACCAAAATTATGGACAATACGTCAATAAAATGACCATAAACGTGAAAACGAATAGTTTTTGGTGATAACTCTCAAACAAGTATCGGGTCTTATGAGGCATGCAAATCTCCACGAAACCCCAAAATTGTGGCAATATCTCATGAAAATGGCCATAAAACGTGAAAACGATGAGTTTTTGGTCATATCTCTCAAACATAAATTAGGTCTTACGGGCCATGCAAATCGCCTTGGAACCCCAAATCAGTGGCCAATAACTCATAAAACTGCCCATAAACACGAAAACGAAGAGGTTTTGGTCATTACTTTTAATCATGTATTAGGTCTTATGGTCGTTATAAATCGTCCTGGAACCCCAAAACCGTGGGAAATAACTTATGAAAATGACGACCATAAAACTTGAAAACGATGAGTTTTAGGTCATAACTCTTAAATATGTATCAGGTCTAACGGTCGTCATAAATCGCCCTAGAAGCCCAAAAACGTGGGCATTAACTCAACGACCATAAAACATGAAAACGATGAGTTTTTGGTCATATCTCTCAAACATGTATCGGGTCTTAGGTTTGTGTAAATCACCCAGGAACCCCCAAAACAGTGAGCAATAGCTCATCAAAAGCCATAAAACGAGAAAATGATGAGTTTTTTTGTGATATCTCTTAAACATGTATCTGGTCTTACATGCCTTGGAAATCACCGTAGAACCCCAAAACCGTAGGCAATAACTTATTAAAACGGCCATAAAACATGAAAATGATGAGTTTTGGTCATAACTCTCAAACATCTACCGGGTCTTAGGTCGGTGTAAATTACCCTGCAACCCCAAAACAGTGGACAATAGCTCATGAAAACGGCCATAAAACTCGAAAAAGAATAGTTTTTCATGATAACTCTCAAACATGTATCGGGTTTTACAGGCCATGGAAATCTCCATGGAACCCCAAAACTTGGGCAATATCTCACAAAAACGGCCATAAAACACGAAAACGACGATGTTTTGGTCATATCTCTCACACATGAATCAGGTCTTACCGGCCATGCAAAATTTCCCTAGAACCCCAAATCTATGTCCAATAACTCATTAAAACGGCCATAAAACAAAAAAACGACGAGTTTTTGGTCATATCTCTTAGACATGAATCGGGTCTTACGGGCCATGCAAATTGCCCTGGAACCCCAAACCTATGGCCAATAACTCATTAAAATGGCCATAAAACGTGATAACTACGAGTTTTTTATCGGGAAAACGACGAGTTTTAGGTCTTATGGTCATTATAAATCTCCTTTGAATCCAAAAACTGTGGGCAATAAGTCATAAAAACGGCCACAAACGTGAAAACGATGAGTTTTTGGTCATAACTATCAAACATGTATCGGATCATAGGTCAGTTTAAATCGTCCTGGAACCCTAAATCAGTGGGCAATAGCTCATATAAAGCCATAAAACGTGAAAATGGAAAAAAATTGTGATATCTCTTAAACATGTATCGGCTCTTACGAGCCATGGAAAATGCCCTAGAACCCCAAAACGATGGGTAATAGCTCATGAAAATGTCCATAAAATGTGAAAACGACGAGTTCTTGGTGATAACTCTCATACATGTGTATCGGGTATTACGGTCATTGTAAATCGGCCTAAAACCCCAAATTATGGACAATAGGTCATGAAAACGGCCATAAACATGAAAACGAAAAGTTTTTGGTGATAACTCTCAAACAAGTATCGGGTCTTACGGGGAATGCAAATCTCCATGAAACCCCAAAATTGTGGGCAACATCTCATGAAAATGGCCATAAAACGTGAAAACGATGAGTTTTTTGTCATATCTCTCAAACATAAATCAGGTCTTACGGGCCATGAAAATCGCCTTGGAACCCCAAATCAGTGGCCAATAACTTATGAAAATGGCCATAAACACGAAAAGGATGAGGTTTTAGTCATAACTTTTAAACATGTATTAGGTCTTACAGGCCATGCAAATCGCCCTGGAACCCCAAATCAGTGGCCAATAACTCATGAAAACGGCCATAAACACGAAAACGATGAGTTTTTGGTCATAATGTTTTAAACATGTATCAGGTTTGACAGTCGTTATAAATCACCCTGAACCCCAAAACCGTGGGCAATAACTAATGAAAACGGCCATAAACATGAAAATGATGAGTTTTCGGTTATAACTCTTAAACATGTATCGGGTCTTAGGTTTGTGTAAATTACCTAGGAACCCCCAAACAGTGGGCAATAGCTCATAAAAAGCCATAAAACAAGAAAATGACGAGTTTTTTTGTGATATCTCTTAAACATTTATCTGGTCTTACATGCCATGGAAATCACCATAGAACCCCAAAACTGTAGGCAATAACTTATTAAAACGGCCATAAAACATGAAAACGATGAGTTTTGGTCATAACTCTCAAACATCTATAGGGTCTTAGGTCAGTGTAAATCACCCTGCAACCCCAAAACAGTGGACAATAGCTCATGAAAACGGCCATAAAACTCGAAAAACAATAGTTTTCGTGATAACTCTCAAACATGTATCGGGTTTTACGGGCCATGGAAATCTCCATGCAACCCCAAAACTGTGGGCAATATCTCACAAAAACGGCCATAAAACGCGAAAACGACGAGTTTTTGGTCATATCTCTCACACATGAATCAGGTCTTACGGTTCATGCAAATTACCCTAGAACCCCAAATCTATGGCCAATAAGTCGTTAAAACGGCCATAAAACGCGAAAACGACGAGCTTTTGGTGATATTTCTCAGAAATGAATCGGGTCTTATGGGACATGCAAATTGCCCTGGAACCCCAAATCTATGGCCAATAACTCATTAAAAAGGCCATAAAACGTGAAAACGGCGAGTTTTTGGTCGTATCTCTCAAACATAAATCGGGTCTTATAGGCCATGCAAATCGCCCTGGAACCCCAAATCAGTGGCCAATAACTCATGAAAACGTCCATAAACACGAAAACGATGAGATTTTGGTCATAACTATTAAACATGTTTTAGGTATGACGGTATAAATCGCCCTGGAACCCTAAAACCGTGGGCAATAACTAATGAAAACTGCCATAAAACATTAAAATGATGAGTTTTCGGTTATAACTCTTAAACATGTAGCGGGTTTTACTTTCGTTATAAATCGCCTTGGAACCCCAAAATTGTGGGCAATAACTCTTGGAAACGGCCATAAAGCGTGAAAACGATGAGTTTTTGGTCATAACTTTTAAACATGTATCAGGTCTAACGGTCGTTATAAATCGTCGTGGAACCCCAAAACCGTGGGTAATAACTAAGGAAAACGGCCATAAAACGTGAAAATGACGAGTTTTCGGTTATAACTCTTAAACATGTATCAGGTCTTACTTAAGTTATAAATCGCCTTGAAACCCCAAAACTGTGGGCAATAACTCATGGAAACGGCCATAAAACATGAAAACGGTGAGTTTTTAGTCATAACTCTCAAACATGTATCAGATCTTAGGTCGGTGTAAATCGTCCTGGAACCCCAATTCAGTGGGCAATAGTTCATAAAAAGCCATAAAACGCGAAAATGAAAAAAAAATGTGATATCTCTTAAACATGTATCGGCTCTTACGAGCCATGGAAATCGCCCTAGAACCCCAAAACTATGGGTAATACCTCATGAAAATGTCCATAAAATGTGAAAACAACGAGTGCTTGGTGATAACTCTCATGCATGTGTATCGAGTCTTACAGTCACTGTAAATCGGCCTAAAACCCCAAAATTATGGACAATAGGTCATGAAAACGGCCATAAACGTGAAAACGAATAGTTTTTGGTGATAACTCTCAAACATGTATTAAGACTTACGGGCCATGGAACCCCAAAATTGAGGGCAATAGCTCATAAAAACGTTCATAAAACGCGAAAACGACGAGATTTTGGTCATATCTCTCAAACATGAATCGGGTCTTACGAGCTATGCAAGTTGCCCTTAAACCCCAAATCTATGGCCAATTACTCATTAAAACGGCCATAAAATACGAAAACGACAAGTTTTCGGTCATAAATCTCCCTGGAACCCCAAAACGATGGGCGATAACTCATAAAACGGCCATAAAATGTGAAAGCGGTAAGTTTTCGGTCATAACTCTTAAACATGTATTAGGTCTTACGGTCGTTATAAATCGCCTTGGAACCAAAAAAACTGTGTGTAATAACTCATGAAAATGGCCATAAAACATGAAAACGATGAGTTTTTTTGTCATAGCTCTCATACATGTATCGGGTCTTAGGTCGGTGTAAATCGCCGTGGAGCCCCAAAACAGTGGGCAATAGCTCATGAAAACAGCCATAAAACGCGAAAATGACGAGTTTTTTGTGATATCTCTTAAACATGTATCAGGTCTTAAGGGTCATGCAAATCGCCTTGGAACCCCAAAATTGTGTGCAAAAACTAATGAAAACGGCCATAAAATGTGAAAATGATGAATTTTTTGTTATAACTCTCAAACATGTATCGGATCTTAGGTCGGTGTAAATCGCCATGGACCCCCAAAACAGTGGGCAATAGCTCATGAAAAGGGCCATAAACGCAAAAATAACGAGTTTTGTGTGTTATCCCTTAAACATGTATCGGCTCTTACGGGCCTTGGAAATCGCCCTAGAACCCCAAAACTATGGGTAATAGCTCATGAAAATGGCCATAAAACGTAAAAACGACGAGTGCTTGGTGATAACTCTAATACATGTACCGGGTCTTACAGTCATTGTGAATCGCCCAGAACCCCAAAACTATGGACAATAGGTCATGAAAACGGCCATAAACGTGAAAATGAATTATTTTTGGTGATAACTTTCAAATATGTATCGGGTCTTACGGGTCATTCAAATCTCCATGGAACCCCAAAACTGTGGGCGCTCATGAAAACGGCCATAAAACGCAAAAACGACGAGTGTTTGGTCATATCTTTCAAACATGAATCGGGTCTTATTGGCCATCCAAATCGCCCTGAAACCCCAAATCAGTGGCCAATAACTCATGAAAACAGCCATAAACATGAAAACGACAAGTTTTTGGTCATAACTTTTAAGCATGTATTAGATCTTTAGGTTTGTGTAAAATGTCATAGAACCCCAAATCAGTGGGTAATAGCTCATGAAAACGACCATAAAACGTGAAAACGATATGTTTTTGGTTATAACTCTTAAACATGTATCATGTCTTCGTTACAAATCGCCCTAAAACCCCAAAACCATGGGCAATAACTCATGAAAACGGCCATAAAACGTGAAAAACAAATAGTTTTTGGTGATAACTCTTGAACATGTATTGGGTCTTAGGTCGATGCAAATCGCCATATAACCATAAAACAGTGGGCAACTGGCGTCTCTAAGTAACGCGTTTCTACTAGTGATGTCTGTGCGATAACGGTTAGATTTCGACTCAAGCCTGCTACTAAAAGATGTGGCGATCTCTTGTTACTTGAACACATTTTCTAGCTAGATGATGGACTGCTAGATCTGTGATGGAGTCGGGTTATTTTTTAGGATTTCCTTGGCCGATGTAACATTTTCAACCAGCGTATTGTAGATCTGGTTTCCTTTGCTGTCTAGACAAGGATCTCCTATGTGTATGCTAGCGACACGTGATATTCTGGGTTTCCTTGAGACGTTGAACAACTTCTTGCACACTTCCGGGTTCTTCCTCGCGCATGTAGCCTGATGTGCCTTATAGAGGGCAATGAGTCTTTTGTACTCATACCTCAGCTGATCTAAGCAATCATATTACCGTCTATGTTTTTATTAATCTTAGCGATATTCTCTGTTTGCTCCAGGAGTGATAAGCTCTTGGCTTCTAGAGCTCCTATAGTATTTTCCGTCTCCTTGCTAATCGGAGTTTTCAAAGCTTCTCTAAACATGTCCACGACCGATGGCACGTCGGTGTTAGCGGCAATTTGTGGCCTACTTGATCTAGGATCTGTTGAGGTTCGTCGATCCGGGGAGGAGCCAGAATATTTTGCTCATCTGCAGCTCTAGACTCTCCCAACTTTGGACCCTGTCCTAGAGAGAGGCTATCCTCGGTGCTCTCAGGCTAAGTATACTCAGATTCGTCAACACATCCGGGTACAGTGGAATCATCTCCACGGCTTTCCTCTTCCATGCTTTCATAGGGAGTCAGATGTGTTTCTTTAGATTCTTTAGTAGATTTGGTGGTGCGGTTGGATTTAACTTCATCCCCATACTCGCTGAATTATGCCTTTATCTCGCTCGAGGTAAACGACCCCATCGGAGAATCCATCGGGTCGAACTCGGATTTGATTGCATATAGGACTGAGTCATTTTAGGTCCCAACATCGGTAGTGCCAGATACCGAGACAACGTGGCCGACAAAGTGGCGAGAGGCTCTAGCACAAAGTAAGCCACGATCCTCAGCATCGGCGTCGGAGAAATTTTCTACAATCTCGAGCACGTCGGCGAGGCTTAACCGTGGTCCCATGGACATCCACCTTAGCTTATACCGTAGAAGCGAGCCTTTGATTAGCCAATTGATGAAGGCACCACTGCCGTATCTGAGAGTCCTTTGAATGAGTTTTCACCCTGGACCATCTGGTTAGGAACTCCTCCGAAGTTTCCTCCGATTTTTGAATGTAGTGTGCCAGGTCAACAACACCAAAATAGTTGACCAAGCGAGATCTGTAGCATCGAGTCTCATTTGGGAGATCCTCCTCGAACTATTCTTCCACTGCGATCTTCGCCGCTAGTTCAGGTTGGGTAGGTTTTTTGCGATCCGTGAATCTACCGACTCCGCGGACAGATGAGACCCGGATTTTCCTTCCACCTTTTCATTTGCTTCCGGAGCTGGCTTGGTGGGATTGTCATAGACCCGAAATTCTGCCGCCTCCATGGACATAGTAGATTCGGATCTTGCTTGGGCCATGGTCATCACCACTGGGGTGGGTTGGGAGGGCTCCGTAGTTGGTCTGAATACTAAAGGATCGGTCGAGCTGATGAATGCGTGGATACCTTCGAATGGCACGATGGTGTAGCTGGTGATACAGTTGTTAGCCGGAACCCAGGTCTCGTCTTTAGGTACAAATAGGAAGACCGCCGGCGTACAACACCTGACCGATGGTGATGTTTTTGCCGATTCCCGCAAAGTCGAATCTATGACCTAAGGTCACGTTGGGCACCAACTATCAACGTAATGATGACTCGTACGCCATGAAAGGATCCTTGATGCATGGAAAGAGAGGGGGTGTGAGGCGTGAGCATGTCCGAGACTATTCGAGATGGGTAGCACACAACTTTACAATGTTCCGATCCCACTGCAGTGGCCGAATCTTACTCCTCCAATAAATACACTATAATCGGCGAAATCAAGGGTTACAAAATGTTTAACGATGGTTCACTTGTGCGAATTGTTATGAATTGTGCCTAAGGGCAGCCCGTATGCCGACTTAAATAGTCATCCGGCATAGGGTTTATAGGAAGAAATCCTATCTAGCTACTTTATAGATTACAACATAGTCGATAACTACTACAACTTGTACTCCAAAGTCACACATGGCATCAGCCCAAGTCAATAAACCTTCTTTCTCGCTCGTCTGTCTCATTGATTGGGCCGACTGTGGAGCCATATAATCTCGACATCGGTTCTCTGGCATCGAAACGCCAGTTCCATATGTAAGAACGCGCACACGCACATGCGTACACAGTATTACTCACCACAATAGAGATGTTATCTTCGTTCTCCCTTGACCCCTGAAGTAGAAGCCATCACTGGCACGCGAGATGGAGATGATGAGCTATCGCCATTCTCCAGGCAGCGGCAGCAGCCAGTCGCCATGTCATGTCCATGTTATGCCGGTGCCACGGGCAGTGGGTACCGCATGCCACCAATAATCTGCCTTCAACTTTGAGACAACAGACGCAGCCCAGGGCACCGACATCAATAAAATGAGTTTATGTTGCTGTTACTCCCTTCGTTTTAAAATATAAGATATTTCAGATTTGAATGAATCTACCTACTAAAAAAAGTTTAGATTTATTTTCTTTATAAACCTAAAACATCTTATGTTTTAAAACGGAGGGAGTACTTCCTATGTTCGAGATTTTAAGTTCGGAGAACAAACTTGGCAGTACTTCCTATGTTCGAGATTTTAAGTTCGGAGAACAAACTTGGCAATACCAAGACGGGCTGCAAAACCAGAGCTAATCTCGGAAAGTTAAGATTCTATTAATTACACCTAATATCTCTCCATTTAAATAGGCCAACTGATCTCCTTGTTCCCTTCCCTTACTTTTGCATCGAACGGCAGAAACGGAAGGCAATCCATAAGAGCATTAAGTCCCCAATCGATGGCCAGGAAAAGAAGCATGCATAGGCCAATTTTGTTTGCCACGGATCACTATAGCGAGGAGAAAAATTAATATGGACAGCTATAGCGAGGAGGGAGGGAGACGACGGGGTGGATTAGCGAGGAGAGAAATTAATATGGACAGCTATGGCGAGGAGGGAGGGAGATGACGGGGTGAAGAGGAAATCGCTCGTCAGTAATCACGCACGGTAATTAAGGGAAGTAAATACTCCGGACTTGTATTTTCAAAAAATCTGAAAAAACTCTTCGGGGACTTAAAATCCTGAACAGAGAGAGTACTTATTAGGCGAGAGAAATAACTATTTCTCAGTCGGCTGACGTGGCTGGCTCAATCGAATGGAAACATGCATGGTTTACAAACAAAAAAGAGGTATATACACATTTAGTCTCACATCTTGCACTATAAGAGCGTTTTAGTCCCACATCTTGCAAAGTGAACAATACTAGTCCAACAACTTGTAACTCAGGAGCATTTTAGTCCAATTCAATCAAATTTCTGCGATTTTAACCAAATTGATGGCAATTCATTCTAAATCTGAAATATGGAATAACTTTTGCACAATTGCCCCTTTGTATACCTGACAGGCGGGCCAGCATGTCATTGGTTTTACAAATAAGAAAATGAAGAAATGCAATGTAAGGAATCGAACTCACTACCTGCACAAACAGAGAAATCAGCCTTGCCACTGCAGCATAGAGAGCAATCTGAGTAAATTATAAACGTCTATTTATTATACATTACTTTTCGCATGATGTGTCTTAGCGCGCCTGCACGCACAACATATGTGTTCTTTATTTTGGACATTTAAAAATATGTGTTTTAAAGTTGTGAAAAAATCTAAAAAATATATAAATTTTCAATTTTAAATAATTTATGTTTTGAGCTATAGTTATAACTCAAGTTTATTCCTTTTCTTTTTTGCAAATAAGAAAAAACTCAAGTTTATTCTAAACACTAGAGCTTTTTTTAGGAAAACAGTGGGACTCTGTCCCCTGTTAGCTTTATTGATGATCTAACGAGATGTTTTGGTACAGATGATACGATTATGCTAGCTTTATTGATGATCTAACGAGATGTTTTGGTACAGATGATACGATTATGCTAGCAGTACCAGTGTATTGGCTTGTGCTGTTATGTTGTTGTCAAATGGTACTGGGTTCAAATTCTCTTCCTTGCTATTTCATCGGTATATACGCCAATTAATATGTGCTCCACCTGTCAGTCCGTACCAAGGACATAAATGATAGAGAAAAATATAGAGGAGCCATTTAAAAAAATCAATGTTATTTGTGGATGAATTTAGTTAAACTTACTAGCATTCGCTTAAATTGGACTAAAATGCTCTCGGGATGCAAGTTGTGGGACTAGTATTGCTCATTTTGCAAGATGTGGGACTAAAACGTTTTTGTGATGCAAGATGTGGGACTAAATGTGTATATACCTCAACAAAAAACTGCAACCAGATGGCTTCTTGGAACCAAAATTATTTCTCAGGCGTATGAGAAATAGCAAAACCGTTATTAATAAGGCATATATCCATAGCAATGTTAATTTGGCATCAACAACCTAATTATGCATCTTTATTTATTGCCAGGAAAAAGTATTTAAAATGTTAATTTGTTCACAAACTAACCCATTGAATATTTCAAATGGAAGCCAGCTCATCAAACAATCCAAATTTACATCTCTACGCCTTATACAAAACAGAAAATAAAAACACACACACACAACTTTCTTAAAATCATATACTCCCTCCGACCCATATTAGTTGACTTGGATTTGTCTAGATTTGAATAAATTTAGACACTATTTAGATATAGGTTCATCCAAATTTTGATAAATCCAAGTCAACTAATATGGGTCGGAGGAAGTAGAAAATATGGACCACAAGAACCAATTAATCAAAGAAAGGTCGTATGCCTTCAACCTTCATGCCTAGTTGAAAAATGTCTAAATAAATTTGATTGGAGATGCGAGCTCACAAATCCACTTCAAAGATGGTTTCTGCAACTCAGCCACCGGAGTGAATCGTAATGCCTGCGGAGCAAGAAGTACGACCTGTATAACAAACTTGACTAAAACAGTAACCATTCACACAATTTGTTAATGACTAAAACAGTAACCATTAGGTTCACTATTGTTGTAATTGTGACAAAATATCCAAAGTTGTATCATCTTTTCGGCACACCTAAGTTATAAACAAAATCAACATTTGAAACACTAGTGTATCAGCACAGCTTCAAGTTCAAATATTAGCAGTTTTCAGCACATCAGCTGCTTGGGGTAGAAAAGCAGATGTCTTCTAGAAATATACGAGCAAGTAACATTGCAAACAAATCAAATTCAATAAAATACATACAGAACATGCATAAACCAAGGAATTATGGCGCATGGAGATTTTCCTCTGCAAAGGAACAAGCAATACTACTTTCCTGATAACAATCTTCTAGCAGACACAAAAAAAAGAGAGATTAGTGATGGAACAAGTTTTTACCATGAATCAAATCCATGGAGGCCAAATTGAAGAAACTAGAGTAAACATAAATCATAGTTACATAGAGTGGCTAATGGCCAGTTGCAGGTATATGCCTCTGCAAATTACAGATATGGCCAGTAGTAGCTGAACTCTGAATCTGAGTTCAGAAGCAGAGGTAACCGCAACGAGCACGGAGGACTTTCCCGGATCAATCACGGCAGGAACCATGCTCATCAGATTGGAAACCTTGGATGAAAGTAGTGGTGAGATGAGATTACCCCATACGCCGACGAGTAAACCCAGGCGATCACTCGTTGTTAGACGGGCCGTGTATGGGGTAATCTCATCTCAACACCGCTTCCACCCCGAGATGTGTCGAGCAAGAGCAGAAGGCCGGCATCCGAGGGACAGGAAGCGGCGGTCGCCGCCGTCGATGGGAAAGATGAGGCGGGCTAACGGGAGGGGGGAGGAGGATCTAGGAGAAGGAGATAAGGTCGTCGTGGCGGCTGCGCATCACCGCTCGCGATTAGGGTATGCGGTGGAGTGTAGCATCAGCCACGATATATAGTGCACTGGGTCGGCCCAAAGTTACAGTAATTGCCCACGATATATAATGAAGCCTAAGACTATTCTTACCAGAAGCCCAAAACGTCTTTCTTAGAGAGAGCCCATGCAAGCTGAGAATTCCTGATATAACTAAGAAAAAAAATAATAATCTTTTTTTCTGTCAATCTATCTATACCTAATAATAAAGCACGAAGTGTTGGAACTTTCGTTTTAGTTGGTCGTGACCAAGAAACCACTGGCTTTGTTTGGTGGGCTGGGAATGCCACACTTATCAATTTGTCCGGTAAGCTACTTGGAGCTCACGTAGCCCATGCCGGATTAATCGTATTCTGGGCCGGAGCAATGAACCTATTTGAGGTGGCTCATTTCGTACCAGAAAAGCCCATGTATGAACGAGGGTTAATTTTACTTCCACACTTAGCTACTCTAGGTTGGGAAGTAGGGCCAGGGGGAGAAGTTCTAGATACTTTTCCGTACTTTGTATGTGGAGTACTTCACCTAATTTCCTCCGCAGTCTTAGGTTTCGGTGGCATTTATCATGCGCTTCCGGGACCCGAGACTCTTGAAGAATCTTTTCTATTTTGGTTTAGCTGTCTTATAGTTTAGCTGCTTTATCTCTCTTTGGTTTTATCGCTTGTTGTTTTGTATGGTTCAATAATACGGCTTATCCGAGTGAGTTTTATGGACCCACCGGGCCAGAAGCTTCTCAAGCTCAGGCATTTACTTTTCTAGTTAGATACCAGCGTCTTGGAGCTAATGTCGGATCCGCTCAAGGACCCATAGGTTTAGGTAAATATCTAATGCGTTCGCCAACTGGGGAGGTTATCTTTGGAGGGAAAACTATGCGTTTTTGGGACCTTCGCGCTCCATGGTTAGAACCTCTAAGGGGCCCCAACGGTTTGGACTTGAGTAGGTTGAAAAAAGAGATACAACCTTGGCAAGAACGACGTTCAGCAAAATATATGACCCACACGCCTTTAGGCTCTTTAAATTCTGTGGGTGGCGTAGCTACCGAGATCAATGCAGTTAATTATGTCTCTCCTAGAAGTTGGTTATCGACTTCTCATTTTGTTCTAGGATTCTTCTTTTTTGTGGGCCATTTGTGGCATGCAGGAAGAGCCCGAGCTACTGCAGCAGGTTTTCAAAAGGGAATCGATCGTGATTTGGAACTTGTTCTTTACATGAACCCTCTTAACTAAGATTTTCTTATTTATACCTATTCTAGTGTTTTCTTTTTTTTCTATCCTGGATTGGTTATTCCATCTAGCCGAGCCATTCATTCCTTTTTATGAAAGAAAGATAAGGGACAGAATAAAGAAAAAAAATAAAAAAAAAACATATTCAATAAGAAAAAGGAGAGAGAGGGATTCGAACCCTCGATAGTTCCTAGAACTATACCGGTTTTCAAGACCGGAGCTATCAACCACCGGAGCTATCAACCACTCAGCCATCTCTCCACAGCCTAATCCCTATTTACTACTACAAATAGAACATAGCCATATAAAAAGCTCTACTAACCTATAGAAAGATCTTAGATTCAAGTCCCTTTTCGACATATCTCTGTATACTGTATGCACGGATACATGATCTGCTATACCCGCTTGTGAAGTTTGTGAAATAAAGACTAAACCCCCTCTCCTCACCCCCATATCCAAATAAAAAAAGCGGTAAGTAAAAATAAGTTTTAATTAAAGAGAAGAATCAATGGATTCATGATTAAACCCCTCCTACTTCTTGTATTTTTTTACAATTTTGGTTAAGTGAGGGATCAAATATGTAGTCAACTTTATTTGATGGTAGCTTGGAGGATTAGAAATATGACTATTGCTTTCCAATTAGCTGTTTTTGCATTAATTGTGATTTCCTCAGTCTTAGTAATTAGTGTATCCCTTGTATTTGCTTCTCCTGATGGTTGGTCAAATAACACTTTTTTCAACAGGTTTATCCTCCCACTAGACATCATATTACCCATTATGCCACCCATAAGATATTGCCCAGTCCATCGGTTGTTCTCTTTCCTAAGAATCGTTTGTTTTCGCCTTGGCTTAGGCTCTCTCACGGAAGAAGTCGAGGGTCCCAATGATGGTGCAGATCGGTGGATGTACCGTAGGTGGACGCCGATGGTGGCGTGTTGCAGGTCAGGTACGACGATGCGACGGCTCCGCGGCGATGGGTTGTGGAGCTGCGCTCTCTAAAACAAGGAGGCATAGCGTTTTTCTCTTGGCTTGAGGTGTTGCGACAAGTGTGGTATGGAGTGGAGCTCGGCGGTCGCTTCTTATTCTTAGTCTTGGAACAAGCGAAAGAAGTTGAAAGCCATGGCCTTGGTCTATGTGAATACTCCAGGGCGTCATGCAATTGTACTTTTTTTTCTAGGGAAGTTGAAAAATAGATCCACGCGAACAACAGCTTGACATCGTCGCGGTATCGCCGTTCTGTCGACTACGCCGTAGCTCCGTCCACCCGAGCTCCACTCAAGTACCGTGTTTAGATGTCGTGTGCCTTGTGGAGTTCAACCTGCTGCTGGATTATAGTTTTCTCCTCTCAAGTTGGATGCAAAATCGATGTGCATTTGATTTTTTTAGGGAGTGAATCTCCTACAGTATTAATATGGTTATGCCTTCTCCTTCATAGAATTTTTCAATTGGATGATTTTTGGGTGCCCCAGATCATCACCATAGGCGGTAAGAGACATAGAACCATAGCAACGCACGCACCATGAGTCCGCCGCCGTAGCGCCAACCTTGCAGAACCGTCTTGCCTTAATTCCGCCACCTTGCTGAAGGCCCGCCATGAGTCTGTCGCGGTCTTTCCGTTCTCGCTGGAACCGCACCGTCCATGGAGTCCTTGGTTCAACATCAACAATGAGAATTAGCGGATCTTGCCGGTATTTTTATCTACCATGACCAGATCAATATTTGTTCCTAGCGTCTATCTGCTAATGGGCAGTATATTTTTTCAGTGTCAGAAGGTGCGCCACGATGATTTTGTGATCAAATCTCACATTGTGGTATCCAATTTTTCACTGTTTTTTCAGAGTTCGGGCTTATAAATTGTTTCTCTGTATTTTTCTTCAAAAGTCAAATTGCACATTTTGCATCTCAATGTCTTCAGAATTTCTGACATAGACCGCTACACATGATCATCATTCATCAGGCATTCTCTTGCATGGACAAAGAAAAAACATCAGCTGGTCGTATCTAGAGTATGATACACACGGATAAATCGTCCACTGATAAGAATAGTCCCAGCGGGTTCGACCGCTAATTGCTAATTTTTCCGTTTTGAATAAACATATCGTATCTTCAAATTATTTGACGGTTAAAAATTCAACATAAAATGCATAGAGTTTGTGCTTCCATCCTACACCATTAAAAAAATTCCTAGCAATTCTTTAGTATAACTTTTCTTCTCCAAAAATCATGGCACCTAAAGTTTAGGTTGCGCCAGTTTTCATTCAGCAGGGTGGGGCGCGAGCGAGGCGGGGAATGGTGGCGTACGGACGGACGACATTGTAGGCCACAGGGTGGGGCCAGGCGGGAACGTGCAGGCAGGTGGGAAGCGTGTCGAGGGGGAGGCTGGGCGCCGGGCGGTTGGAAGCGCTGCGGGGGTGTGTTGTAGCGTGCGTGTTGATTTGGGTTTGGGTGGACCGGATGTGGTGTGTTGTGCGTGTGCGTTGGCGAGATCTCGCTGGAGGGCAGAGTGCACATGGAGAAGCCCCAAAAAATAATCTAATATAAAAGTTGTGAAATAATAAGAGCTGAGTTAGAACTAACACAGTTCATATGATTTTCATATTACATATGCAAAAAAAAAAATTTGTCTGGTTTTTTTCTGTTTATGTAGTGTGACACCGTAGCAATGCGTCGGTTTTGTGCTAGTATTAATAATGGTCTAAAGTTTGGCTACATACGAATACATCTAGTCTGTCTAAATATTTAAATAGATACATACAATTCTAAAAAAAGTTGAGATTATTAATATAAACTGGAGGTTGTACTTTTTTTCTTCACTGAGAGATTGTGCTCATAGTATTCCGTCTCAAAACAAAGGTACTATTACCTTTTTTGCGTTATCAAAAGATAAGCAAAGTATTCCGTACAAAGATTTTTGCACATGATAAAGAACCGCTTGTACTTATGGTTCTTCAGTGCACTCCTAAAAAATGGTCGTACTCGTACCGCTGCACAGAACAATACAGTATATCACTAGTAGAAAAAGGGTCTTTGGTTCGGTTCAAAGTCTAACACTAGTTACGATTTATTAAGGGTCAGGACTAATATGAATACTATTCTCGGTTCGTACCGTTTTCGGTGCCTAGGAGCTCGAGGAAACTCTAGTCCCGGGTCGTTTTGGACCTTTAGTCCCGGGTCGTGATATGGCCCGGGACTAAAAGGGTTCGGCACGGGTAACACCCTTTAGTCCCGGGTCGGCACGGGCCACGGCATGAAAAATTAAAATGAATATAACTTTTGCGTAGAGAAAAATATACAACCTATCAAAATATGCAGAAAAAATTGTGAGTTCAATTTCAACAGCCTTAGGCTGCATTGGATTATTTAGATTTTTAAAATTTGAAAAGGAAAAAAAGTTATTAATTTTTTTTTGCAATTTTATTTATTCCATATTTGAATTCCTCACATTTTTCTGATAATTATGGATATATGATTTGTCGAATTTCGATTTACAGATTTAAAGATATTATTTATGCCATATTAAATGAATAAATGGCAAAAAAAATATCACTTTATTTAGTTTTTTACTTTCATTGGATTAAAATATTATTATTACTTATTTATTGTTGTTTACTAAAATAGTTGTTTGTAATTTCAAAAAATAAAGATGTATGGCATATTGATATGGGCTAATAGTATTGACATGGTTATATCCTACGGGTACGTGACTTCAGCATATCTGGTCCAGTCCAAGGAAGGCCCACAGTAGATATACACTGGCCCATGAAGATTTTCGGGTGGCCAAGGCCCATGACGCCTTCGGATCCTTGGAGTGCAAGACTAGCGGAGATAGGAAATTCAAAGGGGTAAAACCCTAAAACTTGTAACCGATTAGGACTATGCCCGGGACCTGCCTAAGTCTATATAAAGGCCAGGAGGGCACGTCCTAGATCTCTCGACTCATACTTTCGCACACGCATCCACGCCAGATCGAATCTGCGCACCCTGTAACCTTCGGTTCCGCCGTAATCAAGAGCAGACAAGCAGGAGTAGGGTTTTCCCTCCAGGGGCCTGAACCTGGGTAAATCTCGTGTCCCCTGGTTGCTTGTCTGTTAACCGTGTCACGATCTCCAGCATCCCCATCTTCTCCAAAACCCAAGTCCATAACAATGGGCATTGACGAGATTAAACCTCATCAATTAGCGCCGTCTGTGGGAATTGGGGCTGCTGATTGTACGGTCGTGACGGTTCCGACCCGATCGATCTACAACTCCGCGGCGACGGAGAATCACCTCCTCTTCGGCGCTTTCGACTTCACTGCCCACTCGCCGGCCACCATGAAGGATTTCGAGCCCGTAGGCACGGACTCGAAATTTTGTTCGGGAGCTTCTGCTTCTAGGTGGGACAAACTGGCACCCTCCGCCTCCCTGAGCGGGTGCCCGTGCCGTCAATCAGGCCCGCTTCATGGGCTCCACACCCCGTGCTACGCACGTCACCATCGACAGATGAGTTCTACAGCAGCAGCTGCTGGAACTCCGATCTGTGCGATCCACCTTCGGATGAAGGGACCTACGGTTCCGGATCCGAAAGCTGCGGCAGCAGCCGACCAATCTGCAAGCGCTACCTGTGCGCCGCTGTCATCCAAACCGACGAGGAAACGCCTAACCCGCCACCCAATCGAAACGGCGAAAACGGCGAAAACAGAAGAAGCCAGTCCCCCCACCCAACAGGGAAAGCAACGGCCACGTCATCCAACTTAGCAAAGAAGGATGGGTCCAGGCTCACCGTGCCGTCGCAGGCGACATCGTCTTACCTGCAGACGCCTCACGTGACCTACTGATGGCATAGCACTACCTCCTCATCGAGGAGCACAAGAAACAAGTCAAGATGCAGGAGACGCTCGACAAACGCAAGCAAGCAGCCTCCGAGTCCAGCGCGCGACGAGCTGCGCTCTCCGCCATGGCACCCGGCTCTAGCACAAATGGAAACCAGGGAAATAAGCACCGGTCTCGGGTGGAAAACATGGATCCCAAGGAGCGGCGTGATGTGACCCGAACTCTCCACACATCGTTCATGGATATGGATGCCGACGGCAACATTATCCCGAAGACGCCACAAGCTGCGATCATGGCAGCCACTGCGTATCTCGCGGCTCACCCACCTCCGGAAGGGGACCCGAAAAGGGCCATGCATAGGTCCGCACTTACCGGACTAGGACTAATCGGAGCTCCGCTCCACGAAGACGCTCCTGCGGAGCCGAAGAAGAAAGCTCCGGCCAGGCGCGACCGGAGTCCCACCCCCTCATCCGAAGAGGAAGAGGAGCACGATCTTCCTCGAAGGAAGAAGAGCTCGCACCGCCATAAACGCGACTACGACGCCAGAGACAAGCTTACACAGCGCAAGATCGACAAAGCACGCGCTAAACGCGCATGCTCGTCTGAATCTGAGATGGATGAAGACGAAGGAGAACTCTGCGAAGCTCGATGCTTCAGCAGATCCGTTCGGCGAACACAGATGCCACGCAACTTCAAGCTTCCTTCGGATACTCCGAAGTTCAACGGCATGCAAGATCCAAAGTCCTGACTCAGTGACCATCTGTCATCCGTCAAGCTTCACGGATGCAACAAAGAAACCGCCATGCAATGCCTTCAGCTGCAGCTGACAGGCACGACGCGGGTCTGGCTTAGCAGCCTATCATCAGGATCCATCTGAAGCTGGGAGGAGCTCGCTTACAGCTTCATCCGAAATTTCAAAGGCACCAGCAAGAGGCTCGCCTCAATCGAAGAGTTGCGAGCCTGCACTCAGAGAACGGGTGAATCTATTCGCTCATATATACTACGCTGGTCTACAACCAAGAACTCCACAGCACACATCTCCGAAGAGCGGGCCATCGACGCCTTCAGGGACGGCGTCAAGCGCCCAGACTTCAAGGAGGAACTTGGGCTTGTAAAGCCCAAGACGCTCGACCACCTCATGGAAATCGCCAATAGTTGGACAGACGGCGAAGATTGCATCCAACGAGCGCAATCAGATGAAGAGGACGACTACGGCCGAAGACGCGAACGCCGCAGCAAGAGGAGATCGCGTGTCTACGAGGACCGCGACGGACCCGACATGGTCGCGGCCGGCTACGCCGACCGTCGTAACGACAACAGCCGCAACAGCGGAGGATACAGCAGCGGAAACTTCCGCGACAACGGACGACCAACGCAGTCGTGGCAACGCCGCGACCGCGACAACGGACCCTCAGCATTCGACAAACTTTCGGGTCCATGCACCATCCACTTCTACATCGACAAACAGGATGGCAAAAAGAAAGCCAGCCACATACTCAAGGACTGCCGCGAGTTCCAGAAACTCAGCGAAGGCATGGTGCAGATGAGGCAGCAAGCTCCAATTCCTGCGTTCGGAAACGCACCTGCGCCAGGTGAAATAGCACACGGAGCTCCTCCACCGCCGCCTATTGGAGGCCCAAATCAACCAGTCGCACCAGCGCAAAACAACGCCGGGGTCGCATACCCCCCACCAAAGGGAGCACTAAATATGATCCAGAAGGGACGCCCCACAAACAGGGTGCAGAAGAAAATCACCCGACAAATCAACTTGGCCGTGGCAACTCCGCCTGCAATCCCTGAGTACCTCAGCGGATCGGAGTCCTGCATCACATTCACTCGCGCGGATCACCCTTGCCAGATACCTCGCCCAGGTCATGCTACCCTGGTGCTGGAGGCGCAGATCGGAGGCTTCGAGATGAGTCGCGTCTTCATGGACGACGACAGCGGCATCAACCTAATGTTCGCAAGCACTCTAGCAGCTATGCGAATCCCACAATGCAGCCTGGAACAATCAGACACAATGTTCCACGGCATTGTCCCAGGGAAGGGCATCTTCCCCCTAGGCAAAATAGGGCTCGACGTCATCTTCGGGAAGCCGGACAACTTTCGGCAGGAGCGCCTAGAATTCGAAGTGGTGGACTGGCCGTCGCAATACCACGCCATCCTGGGGCGTGTAGCATTCGCAAGATTCCTGTGTTGGAATTATGCCCTAGAGGCAATAATAAAGATGTTATTATTATAATTCTTGTTCATGATAAAGTTTATATTCCATGCTAGAATTGTATTAAGCGGAAACTTTAATACTTGTGTGGTTTGTGAACAACACCGTGTCCCTAGTACGCCTCTATGGACTAGCTCATTGATCAATGATGGTTAAGGTTTCCTAACCATAGACATGAGTTGTCAATTGATAATGAGATCATAACATTGGAGAATGATATGATGGACAGACCCAAACTAAGCAAAGCAATTAGATCGTGTCATCGTGTTCGTCTTTGCGAAGCTTTTCTTATGTCAAATATTGTATTCCTTAGACCATGAGATAATACAACTCCCTGGTATCGGAAGAAAGCTTTGAGGTCATCAAACGTCATCCTATGAGAGGGTGATCATAAAGGTGTCTCTCAGGTGATCGGAAAGTATCTGTTGGGTTGTATGTATCGAGATGGAATTTGTCCCTCCCAAGTCGGAGAGATATACTTCGGGCCCACTCGGTAATCGATATCAACACCGCTTGCAAGCATGTGGTTAAGGAGTTAATCACAAAGTGATATCGGATTACGGAACGAGTAAAGTACTTGCTGTGAACGAGATTGAACTAGGTATGACGGTACCGACGATCGAATCTCGGGCAAGTAAAATATCGCGAGACGAAGGGAATATATATATGGAATTGATTGAATGCTGGCATCGTGGTTCATCCGATATGATCATCGATGAATGTGTGGGAGTCAATATGGGTGCCCAGACCCCGCTGTTGATTATTGATAGAAGATCATGTCTGCATATTCTTGAACCCGCAGGGTCACACACTTAACGTGTCTCGACGCTAGGATAGATTGGATAATTGGTTTATGAATTTTTGTTCGGAGTCTCGGATGGGATCCGGGATATCACGAGAGGTTCCGGAATGGTCCGGAGAATAAGATTCATATAAGGCAATGCAGTTTTTGGAGTTCGGAATTGTTCCGGGTTAATCGGTATTGTACCGGAAGCTTCTAGAACCTTCCGGAAGGGGACCAACGTGGCCCCACCTTCCGGGAGGGGGCATGGGCCTATGAGGGAGTGTCCTGGCCGCATTGGGCCAGGGGCACAAGGCCCCATAGGGCCCAGCCGATCCTAGAGAGTTTAAATCGTTTAAACTAGAGATAGGGTTTCTAGAAGAGGGAGAGTCCATGCCCCCCCACTCCTTATCCTTTGGGCTTGGGGGAGGGGCTAGGGCTGCGCCCCCCCTCTATATAAAGAGGGGTGGGGGCGCACCAAACCCCTACACCTCTCCTCCAAACCCTAGCCGCCTTGCTAGCTTTCCTCTCTCCCTCCCGACTGTTTGTAGGCGAAGCCCTGCTGCAGAAATTCTCCACCATATACACCACGCCGTCGTGTTGTAGATCCAATCTATCTCTCCACCATACTTGCTGGTCCGAGGAAGGAAGAGACGTCAAGGTGCTGCACGTGTGCATCTCACGGAGGCACCGCCACTTGTGGTGCTAGATCGGATCGGATCGCGGAGAGGAGAAGCGAGTACGACTACATCACCCACGTTCCGACGAACGTTCCGCTGTGCGAATCTTCAAGGGTATGAAGATCTAATCTAATCTCTCTCGTTGTTTGCATATCCTAGATTAGATCTTGGCTTTCCCTCTGTTCGCTCCGTAGAAAATTTTGATTTACTATGCCGCGAAACCCTTCAGTGGTATCAGAGCTAGATCTATGCGTAGATGTGTTTCACGAGTAGAACGCAACATGGTTGTTGCGGGCGTTGATGTTTTCTGTTGCAAGCCTCTTGTTTGTGTTCTTCTTATGACGCGGGATAGTGAGATTGAAGCGGTCCAGGCCAACCTTACGCGACGTCGTTCGCGAGACCGGCTCCGCACTTGACGTGTGGCTTGTTCCACACATGCAGCTGGTGGATGTCAGTTTCTCTCACTATAGTTGTCATGGGATTAACACCGGAGTTTGGCAACCATAATATCACCGTTGTGGCTTTCCGTAGGTAAGAATCGTTCTTAGCATCTACTCCCATAAGCCACGTAAAACATGCAACAACAAAGTAGAGGCGTCTAACTTGTTTTTGCAGGGAGTGTTTTCTGTGATATGGTATGGCCCAAGATGTGATGTGTATAATGTATGCGATGATCATGTTTTGTAATGTTTCACGACTTGCATGTCGATGAGTACACAACCGGCAGGAGCCATATGGTTGTCTTTATAATTGTGTATGACATGCGAGTCAACTTCTTATACGCCATGTAATAGCTTTACTTTATCGCTAAGTAGTTAGCAATAGTTGTAGTTGCTATTCATGGTGAAGGCAATCATGGTGGAGTGATGGAGATCATGCCGGAACGCACAAGATGGAGATCATTGCGCGAAGATTGGCTATACCATGTCACATAAAGTTATATGCATGTGATGTTTATCCCTTTATGTATCTTATTATGCTTAGATCGCGACGGTAGCATTATAAGATGATTCCTCACTTAAAGATTAAGATAAAAACTGTGTTCTCCCCAAGTATGCACCGTTGCGAAAGTTCGTCGTTTCCAAGCATCACGTGATGATCGGGTGCTATAGACTCTACGCTCACATACAACGGGTGCAAGCCAGTTTTGCACACGCGGAAATACTTGGGTCTAACTTGACGAGCCTAGCATGTACAGACATGGCCTCGGAACACAAGAACCGAAAGGTTAAGCATGAGTCATATGAATGATATGATCGACACTTCGTTGTCCACCATTGAAACCACATCTCTTCTCGTGATGATCGGATTAGGTGTGGTGAATTTGGATCGTGTTCACTAAACAACTTGAGGGATGTTGAATTTAGTGGGAGTTCATTTAGTAATTTGATTAAGTTGAACTATTTATCATGAACATAGTCTAAATTGTACTTGCAAATACTGTAGATCACATGGCCAAATCCAACTTCAACTTCAACGTTTTTGCTGAGAAGGAAAAGCTTAGAAACAATGGGTCTAACTTCACCAATTGGTTCCGCAATCTAAGAATCATTCTGCCTAGCGGACAAAAGGACTATGTCCTTGGGAAAGCGTTAGGTGACCCCCTGCTGCAACTGCGCCGGCTGATGAGAAATCTATCTATCAGTCGCGTAAAGATGATTATGGTGTGATTAAGAGCACCATGTTGTTTGCTGTGGAACCGGAGCTTCAAAATCGTTTTGAAGAGTATCCCGGGCCCTTTGAGATTCTCGAGGAGCTGAAAACCATGTTTCAGACTCAAGCCCGTTCTGAGAGATATGAGATCTCTGAGAAGTTCTTTAACTGCAAGATGGAGGAAGGGAGTTCCGTTAGTGAGCACGCCATAAAGATGTCGGGCTACACTCAACGCCTTGAGCAACTGGAATGCACCATTCCAGAGGAGCTCAAGATTGACAGGGTTCTGCAATCACTCCCTCCCAGCTACAAAAGTTTTGTAGTGACTCATAATCATATTGGCTCCACTGATACGATCACCGAGCTCTTCGCAAAGCTGAAGGCTGCGGAGGTGGACATCAAAAAGGATAATCATGTGTTGATGGTCAACAAGCCCTCCTTTAAGAAAGGTAAGGGAGCAAAGAAGCCCTTCAAGAAGGGCGACGGCAAGCGCAATGCCCCTGCTGAGAAGAAGCTCAAGTCTGGTCCTAAACCCGACAGTGAGTGCTTATATTGCAAGGACAAGGGTCACTGGAAGCGCAACTGTCCGAAGTACTTAGCGGACAAGAAGGCTGGCACCATCAAAGGTATATTTGATATACATGTTATTGATGTTTTCCTTACTAGCCCTCGTTGTAGTGCCTGGGTATTTGATACCGGTTCAGTTGCTAATATTTGTAACTCGAAACAGGAGCTACGGAATAGACGGCGGATTGCGAGGGATGAGGTGACGATGCGCGTTGGCAACGGATCAAGAGTTGATGTGATGGCCGTCGGCACGCTCTCCTGAGTTTTACTTTCGGGATTAGTTTTAAACCTTAATAAGTGTTATTATGTGCCTGCGTTGAGCATGAAAATTATTTCTGGATCGTGTTTATTGCAAGACGGTTATTCATTTAAATCGGAGAATAATGGTTGTTCTATTTATATGAGTAACATCTTTTATGGTCATGCACCTCTTGTAAATGGTTTATTTCTTCTAAATCTCGAAAGGGATGAAACACACATCCATAACATTGAGGCTAAGAGATGCAAAGTAGATAGTGATAATACTACTTATTTGTGGCACTATCGTCTAGGTCATATTGGTGTAAAGCGCATGAAGAAACTCCATTCTGATGGACTTTTGGAGTCTCTTGATTTTGAATCATTTGACACATGCGAACCATGCCTCATGGGCAAGATGATCAAAACCCCGTTCTCCGGAATGATGGAGCGAGCAACGGACTTGTTGGAAATCATACATACCGATGTATGCGGACCGATGAGTATTTCGACGCGCGGTGGATATCGCTATTTCCTCACTTTTACCGATGACTTAAGTAGATATGGGTATATCTATTTAATGAAACATAAATCTGAAACATTTGAAAAGTTCAAGGAATTTCAGAATGAAGTGGAGAACCATCGTAACAGAAAGATTAAGTTTCTATGATCCGATCGTGGAGGTGAATATTTGAGTTATGATTTTCTCACGCATCTTAAAGCAAGTGGAATTGTTTCACAACTCACGCCACCCGGAACACCACATCGCAATGGTGTGTCTGAGCGCCGGAATCGAACCCTATTAGATATGGTCCGATCAATGATGTCTCTTACTGATTTGCCGTTATCATTTTGGGGTTATGCATTAGAAACCGCTGCATTCACTTTAAATATGGCACCATCTGAATCCGTTGAGACGACACCGTATGAACTGTGGTTTGGTGCTAAACCTAAGTTGTCGTTTCTTAAAGTTTGGGGATGCGAAGCTTACGTCAAGAATTTGATGCCGGACAAGCTCGAACCCAAAGCGGAGAAATGCGTCTTCATAGGATACCCTAAGGAAACAATTGGGTATACCTTCTATCACAGAACCGAAGGCAAAGTGTTTGTCGCAAAGAACGGTTCCTTTCTTGAGAAGGAGTTTCTCTCGAAAGAAGTGAGTGGGAGGAAAGTAGAGCTTGATGAGGTTATTGAACCTTCTCTTGAATTGGAGAGTAGCGCAGCACCTGAAATTGTTCCAGTGCCGCCTGCACCAACAATATAGGAAGCTAATGACAAGGATCATGAAGCTTCGGACGATGCTGCTACTGAACGTCGCAGGTCGACAAGGTCGCGTGCCACTCCTGAGTGGTACGGCAACCCTGTCTTGACTGTCTTGTTAGTAGAAGACAGTGAACCTACGAACTATGAGGAAGCGATGATGAGCCCAGACTCTGAGAAATGGCTAGAAGCCATGAAATCCGAATTGGGATCCATGAGCGAAAACCAAGTATGGACTTTGGTGGAACCTCCTAGCGACCGAAAGGCCGTTGAGTGCAAATGGATCTTCAAGAAGAAAACGGACGCGGATGGAAATGTTACCGTCTATAAATCACGGCTTGTCGCGAAAGGTTTTCGACAAGTTCAAGGTGTTGACTACGATGAGACTTTCTCTCCCGTAGCAATGTTTAAGTCCATTCGGATTTTATTAGCAATTGCTGCGTTTCATGATTATGAAATATGGCAGATGGATGTCAAGATTGCGTTCCTCAATGGCAACATTGATGAAGAGTTGTATATGATGCAACCCAAAGGTTTTGTCGATCCTAAGGATGCTAGTAAAGTATGCAAACTTCAGTGTTCCATTTATGGACTGAAGCAAGCATCTCGGAGTTGGAACCTTCGTTTTGATCAAGTGATCAAGAGCTTTGGATTTGTTCCAAATTGCTACGAAGCTTGTATCTACAAGAAAGTGAGTGGGAGCTCGGTGACGTTTCTGGTACTATATGTGGATGACATATTGATTATCGGAAATGACATCAACATGCTTAACGATGTGAAGAGTTATTTGAACAAGTGTTTTTCAATGAAAGACCTAGGTGAAGCTGCTTATATATTGGGCATCAAAATCTATAGAGATAGACAAAGACGCCTGATAGCTTTAAGCCAGAGTACATACCTAGACAAAGTTCTGAAAAGGTTCAGAATGGATAAGGCAAAGAAAGGTTCAGTGCCTATGTTGTCAGGTAAGATATTGAGCAAGGCTCAGTGTCCAGCTACGGTAAATGATAGGGAAGCTATGAGCAAAGTGCCTTATGCCTCGGCCATAGGTTCTATCATGTATGCCATGCTATGTACTAGACCGGATGTGTCCAATGCTCTTAGTTTGACGAGCAGATATCAAAGTGATCCAGGAGTGGAACACTGGACAGCCGTGAAGAACATCCTAAAGTACCTAAATAGGACTAAAGAAATGTTCTTAGTCTATGGGGGTGATGAACAGCTTGTCGTAAAAGGTTACGTCGACGCTAGTTTTGACACCGACAAGGATGATTCCAAATCTCAGACAGGATACGTTTATATTTTGAATGGAGGAGCTGTAAGCTGGAGAAGCTGCAAGCAAAGCGTGATCGCGGGATCTACAGTAGAAGCGGAATACATGGCTGCTGTAGAAGCGTCAAGTGAAGGAGTTTGGATCAGAAACTTCATCACTGAGCTTGGCGTGGTTCCAAGTGCATTGGACCCACTGGAGATATTGTGTGACAACACTGGCGCCATAGCACTGGCTAAGGAACCAAGATATGATCCAAAGACCAAGCATATCAACCGCAAGTTTCATATAATCCGAGATTATATTGCAGATGGAGATCTAAAGATTAGCAAAGTACATACAGATCTGAATGTCGCAGATCCATTGGCTAAACCTCTTCCACGTGTAAAACATGATCAGCACCTCAGTGCCATGGGTGTGAGATTGTTGCCAGATGTAAACTAGATTATTGACTCTAGTGCAAGTGGGAGACTGTTGGAATTATGCCCTAGAGGCAATAATAAAGATGTTATTATTATAATTCTTGTTCATGATAAAGTTTATATTCCATGCTAGAATTGTATTAAGCGGAAACTTTAATACTTGTGTGGTTTGTGAACAACACCGTGTTCCTAGTACGCCTCTATGGACTAGCTCATTGATCAATGATGGTTAATGTTTCCTAACCATAGACATGAGTTGTCAATTGATAATGAGATCATAACATTGGAGAATGATATGATGGATAGACCCAAACTAAGCAAAGCAATTAGATCGTGTCATCGTGTTCGTATTTGCGAAGCTTTTCTTATGTCAAATATTGTATTCCTTAGACCATGAGATAATACAACTCCCTGGTATCGGAAGAAAGCTTTGAGGTCATCAAACGTCATCCTATGAGAGGGTGATCATAAAGGTGTCTCTCAGGTGATCGGAAAGTATCTGTTGGGTTGTATGTATCGAGATGGAATTTGTCCCTCCCAAGTCGGAGAGATATACTTCGGGCCCACTCGGTAATCGATATCAACACCGCTTGCAATCATGTGGTTAAGGAGTTAATCACAAAGTGATATCGGATTACGGAACGAGTAAAGTACTTGCTCTGAACGAGATTGAACTAGGTATGACGGTACCGACGATCGAATCTCGGGCAAGTAAAATATCGTGAGACGAAGGGAATATATATATGGGATTGATTGAATCCTGGCATCGTGGTTCATCCGATATGATCATCGATGAATGTGTGGGAGTCAATATGGGTGCCCAGACCCCGCTGTTGATTATTGATAGAAGATCATGTCTGCATATTCTCGAACCCGCAGGGTCACACACTTAACGTGTCTCGACGCTAGGATAGATTGGATAATTGGTTTATGAATTTTTGTTCGTAGTCTCAGATGGGATCCGGGATATCACGAGAGGTTCCAGAATGGTTCAGAGAATAAGATTCATATAAGGCAATGCAGTTTTTGGAGTTCGGAATTGTTCCGGGTTAATCGGTATTGTACCGGAAGCTTCTAGAACCTTCCGGAAGGGGACCAACGTGGCCCCACCTTCCGGGAGGGGGCATGGGCCTATGAGGGAGTGTCCTGGCCGCATTGGGCCAGGGGCACAAGGCCCCATAGGGCCCAGCCGATCCTAGAGAGTTTAAATCGTTTAAACTAGAGATAGGGTTTCTAGAAGAGGGAGAGTCCATGCCCCCCACTCCTTATCCTTTGGGCTTGGGGGAGGGGCTAGGGCTGCGCCCCCCTCTATATAAAGAGGGGTGGGGGCACACCAAACCCCTACACCTCTCCTCCAAACCCTAGCCGCCTTGCTAGCTTTCCTCTCTCCCTCCCGACTGTTTGTAGGCGAAGCCCTGCTGCAGAAATTCTCCACCATATACACCACACCGTAGTGTTGTAGATCCAATCTATCTCTCCACCATACTTGCTGGTCCGAGGAAGGAGGAGACGTCGAGGTGCTGCACGTGTGCATCTCACGGAGGCACCGCCACTTGTGGTGCTAGATCGGATCGGATCGCGAGGAGGAGAAGCGAGTACGACTACATCACCCACGTTCCGACGAACGTTCCAATGTGCGAATCTTCAAGGGTATGAAGATCTAATCCAATCTCTCTCGTTGTTTGTATCTCCTAGATTAGATCTTGGCTTTCCCTCTGTTCGCTCCGTAGAAAATTTTGATTTACTATGCCGCGAAACCCTTCATCCTGGCCGTCCCACACTACGCATACCTACTACTTAAGATGTCAGGACCAAGGGGCGTCATCAGAGTCCACGGGAGCTTCACCCGATCGGACCAATGCAGCAGGGATTTCAACAAAATCTCCCAGTCTTTCGGCATGCAAGACGAGCTTGTAAGGCTCCGAGAGGTGACGGACAATGGGATACCACCAGTCACAAGGCAGAACGCACCTGACATGTCCTTCGACTCCACCGTCAACACCAAGAAAGTGCAGGTCCATCCGACGGATGCCTCCAAGACGGTGCTGATCGCCAATGACCTCAGCACCGCATAGGAAGGCGCGCTCGTCGAATTCCTCCGTGAGCGCTGGGAAATCTTCGCCTGGTGTCCTGCGGACATGCCAGGAGTTCCCAGGGAATTCGCCGAGCACGCACTCAACGTCTTTCCAGACACCAAGCCAGTCAAGCAGTCCATCCGAAGACTATCAGAGCCACGAGCCGAAGCTATCGGCAAGAAATCAATAGACTGCCCGCTGCAGACTTCATCAGGGAAATCAAAGAAAGCGAGTGGCTTGCAAACACGATGATGGTCCCAAAGAAGGACACGGACATCCTGCGGATGTGTGTGGACTTCACGTCACTAAATAAGCATTGCCCAAAGGACCACTTCCCTCTTCCACGGATCGACCAGATAATCGATTCGACTGCAGGTTGCGAGAAACTCTCCTTCCTCGAAGCCTACTCAGGCTATAACCAGATTCGGCTCAAGGTCGAAGATCAGGAGAAAACGGCGTTTATCACACCGTTCGGAGTATTCTGTTACAACACAATGCCCTTCGGGCTAAAGAACGCGGGTGCCACGTACCAACGATGCATGCAGGCCTGCCTCAAGGACCAGATCGGTCGCAACGTCCAAGTCTATGTCGACGACATAGTAATAAAAACCAAGGAGGCACGGACACTTATCAACGATCTCCGCGAGACGTTCGACAACCTTGATCGCTACAGGATCAAGCTCAACCCAGAAAAGTGCGCCTTCGGCGTCCCCTCGGGTCAGCTGCTCGGGTACTTCATCTCTCAATGAGGGATTGAGGCGAACCCGAAGAAAATCAGAGCCATCATGACAATGGAGAAGCCGAAAAACCTCAAGGGCGTCCAGCAGCTCGCAGGACGAGTAGCGGCACTAAGCAGGTTCATCAGCCGTATGGGCGAGAAGGCCCTACCATTCTACCAGCTGCTGCGTAAAGCAGACAAGTTCGAGTGGACACCAGAAGCCAACGACGCATTCGAAAGCCTCAAGCGGCTCCTCTCCACCTCGCCCGTTTTGGTCACGCTAAAAGAGCGCGAACCCCTGCTGTTGTACATAGCAGCCACACACCAGGTGGTCAGCACCGTACTCGTGGTCGAACGACCCGAAGAAGGCAAGACCCATGGGGTCAAGCGCCCAATTTACTACCTCAGCGAGGTACTCACTCCAACAAAACAGCGGTACCCGCACTACCAGAAGCTAGCCTACGGCGTGTTCATGACGGCTCGACGACTAAGCCACTACTTCCAGGAGCATCAGGTGATGGTCGTCAACGAGGCACCCCTGAATAGCATCCTGAATAACCCAGAGGCCACAGGACGCGTGGCCCTGTGGGGGCATCGAACTATCACCCTTGGACATCGTCTACGAGAAGCGACACGCAATCAAATCTCAAGTCCTTCCGGACTTCCTGGTGCACTGGATGGAGCTGCAGCTGCCTGACACACCAGACATGTCGCAGTCCTGGACAATGCATTTCGACGGCTCCAAGCGCGAAGCCGGAGCAGGGGCAGGAGTCATACTAACCTCCCCGCAAGTTGACAAGATGAAGTACGTTCTTCGGATGAAATTCAGAGCCTCCAACAACGAGGCCGAATACGAATCCCTCATCCATGGCATGAAGATGGCAAAAATATGCGGCGCAACGCGCCTGGTCATCTACGGTGACTCCAACCTTGTCGTACAGCAGATGATGAATGAGTGTGACGCACACGCCGACAACATGATCGCGTACCGCGCGCTATACAACGCACTCGAAGGAGAATTCGACGGCTGCGAACTTTGGCATGTTGGAAGAGAGAGCAACGAGGAGGCCGATAGACTCGCCAACATCGGCTCCACTTGTGCAAAGGTACCACCAGGTGTGTTCCTCGAACAGATCTGCATGCCATCCATCAAGCGGAAATTCCCCAAGGGATCACCCGAAGAAGCAGAACACTCGGGGGCTACGCTACCCGAAGGTCATGAAGGACCCGAAAAGTTGGATACCGAAGTTGCCATGGTCAACCTGATGCAGGTCATGGCAGTCGAAGAAACTTGGACACGTCCATACCTCCAGTTCCTGATAAACGGAGAATTGCCTGACAGCCCGACAGATGCCCGGCGCATATCTCGTCGGTCAAAAGCCTTTACCATCATCAACGGCAAGCTGTACAAACGCAGCATTACGGGTGTACTACAACGGTGCGTCACCATCAACAATGGCAAGGCCATACTCCAAGACATCCATGAGGGCATCTGCGGCCACCACGCAGGCAGCCGCTCCCTTGTCGCCAAGGCTTTACGAGCAGGATTCTATTGGCCAACGGCCATGAGCAACGCGAAGGACATCGTCCGAAGATGCAACGGGTGCCAACGGTTCGCCGACAAACCGCACGCGCCTGGGTCCGAACTTCGACCCATACCCATAGCCTGGCCTTTTGCCCAATGGGGCCTCGACATGATCGGCAAACTACCAAAGTCCTCGAAAGGGGGACACATCTTCCTCCTGATCGCAATCGACAAATTCACCAAGTGGATCGAGGCCATGCCAGTCACCAACCAGAAGGGCAAAACCGCCGTCAAATTCTTCGAATCCATTGTCTACAAGTTCGGCGTACCGCACAGCATCATCACCAACAACGGATCGAACTTCATCTCCGAAGAATTCTAGGACTTCTGCGAAGGCCTCGGGATCAATATCACGTATGCCTCAGTGGCACACCCGCAAACAAACGGGCAAGTGGAAAAGGCCAACGGCCTAATCGGCGCCGGCATCAAGAAGCGCCTCATGAGCTCACTCGAGCACAAAGCTGGAAATTGGACGAAAGAGCTACCGTCTGTCCTGTGGAGCTTACGGACTACACCAAACAGCTCCACCGGCTACACACCGTTCTTCATGGTGCACGGAGCTGAGGCCGTGATACCAGCCGAAGTACGCCACCAGGCTCCACGAGTCGTCGCTTACAGCGAAGCCGAATCCACGGCTGCACTCGAAGATGCCGTCGACACACTCGACGAAGCACGGGATATAGCAGCAACTAGATCAGCGGTGTACCAGCAAAGTCTCTGCAACTACCACAGCCGCCGGCTGCGCCAAAGGTCCTTCGTCGAAGGAGACCTCGTCTTACGGCTCAAGCAAAAGCGACCGAATAAATTCGAGTCACCATGGGGAGGACCCTATGTCATCACCGAATTCATCCCAGGTGGCGCCTATCGCCTCAAGCACGTGGAGTCTGGAGTCGCATACTCCAACCCATGGAACATCTCGCACCTGCGACGATTCTACCCGTAGCAACCTACCCCCTTTTTACTTTCAATAAGGCTTCCAGCCAAGGCTACTCAGCCGAACCATGTACCTCCTCCATTACGATATAAATAAAGCTAAGTGTCTCGCCCCCAACCTTCGGTTGACTATTTTTCTGCAACTTTACTACATGCTACATACGCACTCGGGGGCTCCCCCCACCTCACGATTTCATCGACTGAGGACCAAACGTGTAAACCTGAGTAGCTGACCACGTCAGGCAAACGAAAAGGACACGTACTCAATCAAAGCACTGCGTGCTCACAAACAAGCAAACCTTTACAACAAAGGGCACAAAAACGCCCAGCCGAAATATACAAATTTTACATCTATCTGTTTATTTTCAGGTCCTACCTATTCTGAAGAATAACCTGAGCACGCTGCTCAAACAAATCTACAATATGTTCGGCATACTGCCTTACAGCCGCGTAATGCGGACGCATGTTCCACTCGCCACCATCCGGTCGAAGAGGCAGCCCAGATGCCACAGCAGCCAAATCTACGTCAGGGCGGTGCACCCTCACAAGAGACAAGGCAGCCTTCACTCCTGCCACGAGCTGCTGCCGCACCAGCTCCTTGACATTGCTGGCACTCCGAAACTTCGACAGAAGACCTGCAAGGGTCGTCGGCACGACATCCAAAGGAAACATGACGTGCAGCACCGAGGACAGTGATGTCTGCACCTGGCGGAGCACCCGCGAAACTTGATAAACACGATCCTGCATCATCGCCAGAACCATGGCACGATCGCGGTCCATCCAGAAGAAGCCGCCGGCCTCCATGTCCTGTTGAGTCAAGCAATTGACCCGAACAGCGACACGCTCCTTTTCTTCCCTCGGAGCAAGATTGGCGCCTGCGAAAATCGCACAAAACAAGAATAAGTCTAGCAGGCTCACCCGAAGAACTGAGCTACAGCCCGAAACAAGGATCAACTTACATTGCAGCTGCTCGGACAGACGACCCAGCTCCGCCATCAAGTACTCCTCTCTGGCTGCACCACGATCTGCCTTGGATTTCCAAACGTCGGCGCGACCACGCAACCCGAGCAATTCCCTCTCCAAGCTGCTCACGCGATCTCGAAGGGAAGCGAGCTGCAAAGAATCATCCAACGATGGTCGCAAGGGCCTTGCGGATGAGGGGTCAACTGGGTCAGCACCCGAAGGAACCTATAAGCAGCAGAAAAAAAGAAGGCACACAGACATTTCAGCCAAGAATAGAAAACAACTCGGAGGAATTCATTAAATATATAAGGCCACTACGTGGCACAAGGATGGTACTACAAAAGATATTTACAACAAAAGTAGACTACATACTACCCTAAGTCTACTATGCCTAAGGTGCAGGACACTGAGTCGCCTCAGAACCAGACTGCCTAGCTTTGGCCTCGCCCTGCTGCCGCAGTGCGTACTTAGATAGCAAGTCAATGAGCTTGGGACCATATCGTCTGCAGCGAGCGGAGTAGGCAGCGAAGGCTACCTCGGATCCATCCGCAGCCGTCGGCATCCGAGAAGTGATTTGGGGCAAGTCCAGCTCCGCCCCAGCCGCCATGGCCATCGCCAGCCCGACGGACGCGCCGATGCCCTTCTGCTTGTGCTTGTACGCCGCAGGCGCTTCGGCTGACAGAGCCTCTGCCAGGGCATCCACATCTTCAAGGGCTGCGCCCTTCGGGAAGAGCTCCTGGTAGAAGCGACCAAGGACCTCTTTCGCCTTGGCAAGGGAGTTGACGACGGTGCCACAGCGGTCTTCGACCGCCACAGTGGCATCATCTAGACCACTGATGTGCTCCAGAGCACCGCGATCGAACTCGATGCCCGCGGCATCTGAGACAAAAATGAAGAAAAGCATGAAGAAAGGCAGCATCGAAAAAGACTCGTAGAAACAAAAACGAGTGAAAAAATTAGCACTCACCCAAAATAGCCTTGGCAGCAGCCATGAGCTTAGACGCCACCCCTCTTTCATGAGCAACCGCAACGGTGGCCAGCTGCTCCTCACGATCTGCGGCCTCCTGCTGCAGACGCTCCTTCGCTTCGGCCGCCTTCGTCAGCTCCAGCTCAAGGCGCTCTTTCGCACGAGCGGCGGCTTCGTCCTTCTGCTCCGATTGGCCAAGGCTCTTTTTAAGAGCGTCGACCTCACGGAGAGAGTCGTTATGCTCCTCTACATTTAAGACAAGCAAGTGTCAAAGAACAGGACCAGGATAAACAAGAGAGGTACTAAAAGGCAGACGGATACCTTGGAGCTGCCGCAGCTTCGCCTCCAGCTCCAGGCGCTCCTCCACCAGCCACTTGACCTCTTGGACAAAAGGCTGCAGAAAAAGGCAATAGCAGTAAGAACAGGACTTTGGGGCTACGTCCAACACAAAGAAGCAAAAACAACATCAGCACACGAAGACACTCGGGGGCTCCCCCCGTGACATGAAGCAGAAAAACTTACATGCTCCGATGGCGACCCGAAGGCCTGCCTGCGAAATTCTGAGGCGCAACCACCAGCCCCTCCCGCACAGGAGGAACTGGAGCGGCGTCACCCGAAGTCGCCACCGTCTGAGGAGGAGGCGACGCAATGTTCGACTCCCCCATCATCTCCCACGCACCATCACTAGAGCCGTCGGAGGATTGCCTGCATACGAAGCCAATCAACACAGGTGCAAACACCATCAAGGGGAAAAGGGCAACAGTACAACAAGAAAACTTACGAGCCCAATGCGCTCAGGTCGAAGATGGGAGATGCCCTTCGTGCCCTCTTCTCCTCTTTCTTCTCTTCCTTCTTCTCCTCCTTCTTTTCTTCCTTCTTCCGCTTTGCTGGCGGGTGCGGCGCGACAGCCCGCACAGGAATGGCAGGAAGGGGAGAGGAAGAACCCCCATGAACATCATCATGACGCTCAAGGCCCAGAGGATTTCTGGGATTCGGAGGAGTCGAGGCATCCGAAGACTCGCTGGAGCTCCGTGATCGCTTGCGCGAATGGTCCTCACTCGACTCGTCGGCATCCTCCGCTGGAGATCGCGCTGACGGTAGCTCGGACACGGAATCCGCCACTTCATTATCCGGGGCATTCGGATACCTTTCGGGCAACGGTGGTACCATGCCCGGCACTTTGAAGATCTGCAAGATGAGAAGGAACTTTGTTAGCAAACAAAGGAAACAAATACATAGCCGACAAAAACAAAGGGAGAGCACTACGTGCGCAAAACTACACCTTCGGTACGACCAACGTCGAAGAAAAGGTAGGAGTCAGCGTCTTCCCCGGGATTTCTTCGTCGGCCTTGAACTTCAACAGCGCGTGAAGAGCCTTGTCAAGTTCCACCTCGGAGATTTTATCACTCGAAACCCTCATCGGATCACGGCGCCCAGAATAAAGAAACATCGGGTGCGCCCTCGCTTGGAGAGGCTGCACCCGACGCTCAAGAAACGTTCGGATGATGTCCACACCGTTCACCTCCTTCTCAGGAATCAGTTGGAGATCCTCCACCCGACGATACAGGGCCTCTATCTCCGCCACCTCACCGTCTAAGATTTGGTATTTCCAAGACCTTTTCTTCTCAATCATTTGGGAGGGGTCAAAAGGAACAAGACCAAAATCTTGCCCGGGCACTACGGAGTCACGGATATAAAACCACCGCCTCCGCCAGTACTGGACAGATTCGGACATGGAAAAGGAAAAGAATTGCAGATTGGGACCGAGGGAGATGATGAAACCCCCAATGGGATACACACCATCCGAACCAGATTGCCTCTTCACGGAATAGAGTTTCCGGAAGAGGCCAAAGTGCGGCTCAATGCCAAGCCAGCACTCGCAAAAAGTGATAAAACAAGCAATGTGGAGAAGAGAATTGGGAGACAGATGATGCAACTGAACCCCATAGAAGAAGAGCAGTCCACGAAGGAAGTCATGGACTGGATATGAAAACCCACGCAAGACGAAGGAGAGAAACATAACCCGGTACCCAGATGGGGGACGGGGGATTACCTCATTGCCGGGGAGTTTGACGGTCGTCGTATCCTGCGGGATCAGGCCCCGCTCGCGCAGTTTGCGGAGATCGCTCTCCCGCGTCTCTGATCGCCGCCAGCCACCATCGGTGACGCGAGCAGCGGCGGTGCCCTTCTTGCCTCCGGCGGCGCTGGTCCTAACCGCAGATGAGGACTTCTTTGTTTTCCCCATGACGCTGCAGCGGTGGTGGCGATGCCAATACAGAAAGAACGAAGGAAATGTGGAAGGAAAGCTCAGCGTGCAGCAATAATCGCTTAAGAACAAGGAGGCAGTGAACAGATGAACTGGTGCGGTAAAAAACAAACCACGATTTCACCAAGGATTATAACAGCGAAGACGACGCACGCTGGCCGTCCATCGAGAAGACCTAACGCCAACGGTAGATCTGGCCGTACACGTGTCAACACCACAACGAACCGTCGTTACCACGCCGTTCACTACGCGCGGAAATCGAGGAGACACCGTAATTACCTCCACGCCCCGCGTGACCGGTCAATTCAAAGTCAGCAAGTGGGACCCATGTTCGTCCAGTCAAGTCATCTCTGGTGTAGCAGACGCTTGAGGTCATCAATCGTAAGCACTGACGTCATCAAAAGCTATACTAGCACCACTTCGGCTCCACAGCTAAGAGTACTCACTCGAATCTTCGATTCGACTAAATACTCGGGGGCTACTCCTATCAGGAGCGCTGACCGTGCACCCGACAGACAAATGCGGACAAATTACTTCTCTGATTCCTACGTCGAGTCTACGACTCCACTACGGATTCGGGGGCTAATCCCATAGGGAGGATGGATTTAAGCATCCGAAAATTTTCGAGTCCTGCGGACTTAACGATAGAAACAATGCTTGAACTAAAGTCTCCGTTCGAGTCTACGACTCGAACAGACACTTGGGGGCTACTCCCATAGGGAGCGTTGGTCGCGCACCCTATGAAATCTTCGACTGCGATCTTCCGGATCCGCACGCAAAAACTTTTTGATAACTCTGCCCCAACAAAACGCTAAGTGAGTGACAATCTCCTTGGCCACCCGAAGCACCTCTGAGGTGATAAATGTTCGGATGTTGCGTCTGCGATGCAAAGATAAGACCTGCAGATATCATCTGATGGCCTGGCAACGCACCTGACTGCGCTCTGCTAGTATGAATCCGTACCAGCAGGTACGATGAAAATCCCGACGAACGCGTTGGGTACACCGATTAAAACCACTGGAATTCTACTCCTGTAAGTCCTCCGCGGCCTGAGTCAAATTACGCCAGCATATGTTCCAGGTCCGGGTTGAGGGACCCGAACCTGAAGAAGATCGTGTTGTTTCGTCCTAAGACAGTTAACTGACCCTGATCCGTCGGGTGAGTCAGGCACACGCATCAACGATCCCTACACACATATACTATTAATATATAACTGCACCCGAAGGATGGAAGAGTCCTCAGCCGAATCTACAATTTGACTGAACACTCGGGGGCTACTGACATGGTTATATCCTACGGGTACGTGATTTCAGCATGCCTGGTCCAACCCAAGGAAGGCCCACAGTAGATATAGACTGGCCCATGAAGATTTTCGGGTGGCCAAGGCCCATGACGCCTTCGGATCCTTGGAGTGCAAGACTAGCGGAGATAGGAAATTCAAAGGGGTAAAACTCTAGAACTTGTAACCGACTAGGACTATGTCCGGGACCTGCCTAAGTCTATATAAAGGCCAGGAGGGCACGTCCTAGATCTCTCGACTCATACTTTCGCACACGCATCCACGCCAGATCGAATCTGCGCACCCTGTAACCTTCGGTTCCGCCGTAACCAAGAGCAGACAAGCAGGAGTAGGGTTTTCCCTCCGAGGGCCTAAACCTGGGTAAATCTCGTGTCCCCTGGTTGCTTGTCTGTTAACCGTGTCACGATCTCCAGCATCCCCATCTTCTCCAAAACCCAAGTCCATAACAATGGGCATTGACGAGATTAAACCTCGTCAAGTATTGATATAGTAGTGTTGACAAAAAGGTATAAATGGACTTCGCGCAAGGACATCCTGATGGAACAGAGAAGTTAAGTGTACTGAGGATGGAGTAGTGCTAGGATGGGTGACCGACCGGAAAGTTTGACCACAAGTATAATTTGATCTAAGATTAAATATACTTAGTGCTAAAAATGTTCCAAGTGAGAGGATTACGAATCAAACGATTCAAAAGTTTAAGAAAAAATTCGAAAAAAATATATATTTTTTAAAAAATTTAGTCAGGGCCGTATTACGACCCGGGACTAAAGGTCCTTCGTCCCCCCGCTGCAAAAACGGCCATACGGTGGCATCTAGTCCTGTGTTGTAACAAACCGGGACTAGAGATAGGGGCATTTGGTCCTGATTTCGCAGTCTCGGGTGCAAAACCAGTACTAAAGGCTCTTATAAACCGGGACTATATGCCATTTTTCCACTAGTGTATAGATATTCATATATGTAGTTCAGGACTTGCATGAAAATATTTTTGTAAAAAGCAATTTTATGCACTATATATTCAGAACCCTCTATTTCTTTGAGTTTTATTTTTAAAATGATCTATGTGCATATTCACTATACTTTCTACATCAACACATGCGGCTTCATGTTTCTCTACCAAAGAGAAACATGATCAGTACGTGCTTGTATGATCAGTTTAAGATCCAAAGTTTTTTTAGGTGCACCATTGTCCATTAGGGTTAGTGACAGCAACTCACGAAGCCCCATGTTCTTCAAAGTCTATATACCATGTCAAAACTGGCTACATAACACTCAATTTGAAACTGTGGTCATTTGATTTGCTAGAAAAAAAGTGAAATACTATGGTCGGCTGCATTACAAATTCTCCATGTCAAATGCCGATTTCTCCTTTTTGCAAAAAAAATGTCGATTTCTCCGGCCTTCGGAACTCAAATGGCATATAAGAGCCCAAACTGCTACATGAACAGTCCCACAATCTTCTTTTTCAATGATCTATGGGGGTGGAGGAGGGGCTGGAGCTAATCGCCACCTAATTTTCTTTAATCATAGGTGCATATGAGGTTTTACCGCCTCTACAAGATAGGTTCAAATGAACCGGAGTTGTTGTTGGAGAACACGCGGCCACAATGGGATCTTCTCATGGGCTTTTGGGCCGACCTGGTGCTCTTCTTGGCGCCGTCCGACAAGACTGGCATCCACACCGATCACCTAGCCACCGGAGGCGAGTTCATGACCCACCTTTGGGCGCTGCTCACGCATGCGGGCATTGTTGACCGTCCGGACATCCATGGCGCATCAGGTGCTTGAGCTGCGACATGTCAAGTGTGTGACACTTCCACACATACTGCCTTTGTTGTTTTGTCGACAACACTGGTTTTGTTTTTGCGAATAAGAACTTTGGCATTAAAAGAAGAGTTAAATCCACCAGAGGTCACTATAGTTGCTTAGCAAGTTTAATACGGTAACTATACAACACTAATACGAGTTTACGGTGACTGAACTTGCGCGAGAGCTTCACACGTGGTCACCGCTCGATACGGCGCGATGTATCGCACGACGTGGCGGTTAGAGGGTCCCACTGGCAGATAAATAGACTGGAATGTATGGAGAAGGAAGTAGTTTGGAGGTTTTTTTTGCAAGATCCCCTACCTGGTACTACCCCCCCCCCTGGTCCGAGCGGACCCGTTCAGTCCGACCGTGCCCGCGTCGTTCCCCTCTGCTTACCCTAAATCGGCGGCGCCGCCGCAGTGGAGTGACCGCCGCCGCAGGAAGGGACCACCGCCGACCAAGGGAGCTGCTCCGCCATGTCCAGCGCAAGCTCATCCCGTTGTGCGCTCCGCCGTGTTGCTCCTCCATTTCCTCTGATAGGTTGCCCCAATTACGGTCGTCAGGTGAAGCAGGCGAGGTCGGGGACGTCAGATCACCCAGGATGGATGTACTACAAGTGCAAAATCACGGGGTAAGATTTTCCGCTCTTAGGATTTAGCTCGAGGTTCTGATTTAGCTCGCAGATGTCGATTTAGTTCGAGGTTCTTCTGATTCAGTCGTTTTTCTCTGTAGTCTGGGTGCAATTTTTGGCACTGGGAGCTCGAGTATGTCAGCTATTTGATCGAGAAGAATCACATTCGAGGGGATGATTGCATTGAAGCTTATGGCTGTGCAGAAGAAAGAAGAGAAGAACTTGAGCTTAGGAAGCAGGAGGCAAAAGTTACACGTGTGCAAGGCCAAGAGAAGCAATTGATCCTGATTTTGCTGGAACTTAGGCAATTCAATCTTTTTCTGAAGATTGCAGTTGGTGTCATCTGTCTGCTTTGTGCTATGCTGGCTGTTCTTCTGGTGAAGCAGTGAGGTCTGATGGTTATAGGCTAGTGGATGATGTACTAGTGTGTGGTATGATAGGCTAGTGTGATGTAGTGATGCTTTTGTTGTAGTATTCAGTGAACCTGATGAAATGGTGTAGTGTGATGATGGAGTGATGCTTTTGTTGATGTAGTACTCAGTGAACCTGATGAAATGGTGTAGTGTGATGATTTTGTTGATGTAGTACTCAGTGAACCTGATGAAATGGTGTAGTGTGATGATGGTGTGATGCTTTTGTTGATGTAGTACTCAGTGAACCTGATGAATGTGATGCATTTTGGCATGATGTAATATGAGCCTGAAGTAATGGAGTTAAATGTACTGTGTTGTGCTCACATATCTTGAATATTCTGGTTAACATTGGTAGATAAGATACTTGCAGCTGAATTAACATTGGTAGATAAGATACTCTGACAAGATACTTGCAGCTGAATTAACATTGGTAGATAAGACATAAGTTCCAGAACACATAATCAATGCCACTTAAGTGTGCTTGGATTACAGAAAGCATTCAGTGACCAAAATGGTTGCATATACTAGCTACTGGAAACACACTTGCTACTGGAAACAATAGCAACTAGTACATAGTCTTGTGAATTGAAACACTAGCAACTAGGTTTCCCCTTCTCCACCCTTCTTCAAACCCAGATACCACTCCATCCTCCCAGACTTTGGCACTGGTTCTGTAACCACCTGGGACATGAGAATTGTCTCACTTCTTGTCTGAGGAACAAGAGGAACATCAGTATCTTGCAGTTCAGCTTGATCTGATGCATTTGCTGACAAAAGAGCTCTGTTAACTAGCAGTTCAGCTTGATGAGTTTCACTTTGTGCTGCCTCTGCTGCAACCTTTGCATCTCTCTTAGCCTTCCTCTTTTGTTCAGCTGCAAGTATCTTGTCAAGCTCCTTCTCTGCAGCTTCTTTCTTTTTCTTTTGAGCCACCTCTTTCCTAACCTCTTCTATGATTTGTTTGGTTTGTTGCTTAGCCAGCTTGGCAAGCTCTGCTTCTTGTCTTCTCTTCTCTCTATTCTCTATAGTAAGTGCTGCCTTGGCTTCCATAAGTTCAGCCTTCTTCTTTTCCTTCTCCAACTTCTTTCTACCTTTATCATCTATCTTCTTTAACTCAGCTTGATACTTGCCCTCAAGTACATCCAGTTTTCTTTCTTCATTGGCCTTATTCTTCTCTTGCTGTATCTGCAGCAACTTCTCAGCAAGTTCACCTTGCCTAACAGTGCTAGTTACAGCTGGTTGGTTCAGCAAGCTTTGTGCTTCTGTGATGAATGTAGACTCTGGCACTGGCCCTGTCTCCAAATGTCTATGTACTGGCATCTGTACATGCAAAAATTCATAAGTACAAAGGACTGGACCTGTTGTTTAACAGAAATTCATAAGTACAAAGGAGTAAGCTATACCTGCTCCATCAAGTGGTTCACAAGCATATCTTCATGGGTCTCACCAACAGGAATGGACCTGTTGTTAACATCTATGTTCTGGTCCTATGATACAAATGCAAACACACCAAGTTATATACCACATCACCATACAAGATTCAGAGAAAATCAAAACAAGTGAGGAACTACCTGTGTAGGTGTTTCAGAAGTATCAGGAAGAGGTTGATCAGCTGTAGTTGGTGGTGGTAGTCCAGCTTTTAACCATTTGTAGCCTGCTTTGGTGTGATCAGGGAAACCACAGTATGTGCAATGCATTATGAAACCATGCCTTGTCATTTTCTTGCCTCCTCCTCTAGCATCTATCTCATATGGTGCTTTTTCTGCTTTTTGTAGGCCTACCAACATGTTTTTGGTAGAGAGGTGCCAGTATTGTAGGTCCATTCATCCTTTCCCACTCACTCTTTTCCTTGCATGGGCAAACAATGTTCCCATATGCCTTGTCATGCATTTCTACTGAGTAGCAAGGGTCAACAACAGTTACAAGATCAATGTCATCATGCCTTAAACAGGATATAACATGTGAACAAGGGATTCTAGTCTTCTGCCACCTCATGCAAGTGCATGTCTTATGCTTCAAGTCAACCACATAGTCAACAGGTTGAGAGGACACAAGTTCTCCCACTTTGAACATTCCATCCCCTGCCCCTTCTGCAAACACATTGTTTGCAAACTCAATGTTCTTCTGCAGCTTCTTCATTATTTTGGGACATATAGGACCAGTCCAAGTACTTCTCTCTTGATTTTTGGTGTAGTGCCTACTCATAAGTTGACACTTTACTGTTTCTAACATTGAAAGCACTGGTAGCTCTGTAGCTTCCAAGATGTACCTGCCAAGCATGTAACATAGATGAAAATAACCAAGATGAAAATAATCAGAGATGTACATAGACATGGACCATTTGAATTATGCATTTGGCAACATACTTGTTGAAAACTTCACAGTTGTTGTTCAATAGAATATCACATTTTGGTAAGTCACTCTGGAAAGCTCTCACCCATGTTTTTGGATCCAAGTTCTGCAACCAGGCATGAGCATTTGAATTAAGCACTTCCATCTGTGCCATGTGCTTCTCATAGAGTCTAACTGTGTTGCTCCTAGCTATCTTCTAAAGCTGGTTCTTCAGTACATCTCCCTTGAATAATTGCTGAAAATTCTGCCACATGTGTCTTACACAAAACCTATGCTCTGAATCTGGGAACACAACTTTGACAACATTAATCAGTCCCTGCAACCAATGTGTAAGAAATGATTAGTACAATGATGGTAAGAACAGATGGTCCAATGGTTTCAGCAATAACAAGTTACAACTAGTAGTTACCTTTTGTTTGTCTGACATGATGGTCCAAGGTGTTGTGTTGATTATTCCCAAATCAGCTTTCAGAGTTTCTAGGAACCATGTCCAGGAAGCAGTATCTTCCACTTCTACAGCAGCCATAGCAATAGGGTAAATGCAATCATTAGGATCCATCCCAATAGCTGTGAGCAGCTGTCCTCTATGCCTTGTTTTAATGTGGCATCCATCAATGAATATAACTGGCCTGCAACCTTGTAGGAACCCCCTCTTGCATGATGCAAGACTCATGTAGCATTTCTTGAATCTTCCATTCTCATCAACTGACACATAGAAAGTACTGCCTGGATTACTCCTCCTGATCTCATTAGCATAATCCCAGAGCATCTTGTATTGCTCTTCTTCATCTCCATATATCACAGTCATTGCAATCCTCTTGGCTCTTTGTAGCTTGCTCCTAGATGGTGTCATGTTTCACCCTTTCTGGACCACTCTTGAGAAATTTTGAAGACTCATTTGTTGATCAGCTCTAAAGCTCTCCAAATACTTCTCTGCAATGAATTGTGCTGTGAAAGCACTAACCTTCCACTTTCCTCTGCAGGTGTGCTCAGGTGTGTACCTCTTTATCTGGAATACTTTTGTTCTTGAGTCAACAGATGCCCATAGGTACCAACTGCAATTCTTCTCACATACTGCCCTTACCCTCTTCTTGTCATTTATATGTAGGTTTATACCCTTTCTATGAATGCAACTATATGCCATGATTGCTTTCCTAAGCAACTCCACAGTAGCAAACACTTGACCAACAATTTTTTTTGGATCATTCAAATCATCATCTCTGAATGTTCTGAATTTCATCCTCATTGTATCATCATCAGAGTCAGGTCCCCATAGATCATCTTCCTCGGAACCCTCCTCTTTGATTTCACAATTCTCTTTGCCTTTGTCTGTTGCATTTGGAAAGCATTTGGTTGATCTTTTCCTTCTCTTCTTTGCAGTGCTACTCTTGCCTTTGTCAGATCCTTCCTCACCAACTAGATCAGCATCATCTTCACTTAGAGCAAAATCAGAGTCCTACAGCTCAAAGTCTGAATCTGAAACATCCTCACTGTCAGCCATTGCATCATTCTGTTCCCAATCACTTGCTTCTTCACTTTCATCACTTTCTTCATTATATGCAGCTGCAGTATTGCCTCTATTCCTCTTCCTTGACCTTACTCTACCAGCAACAGTTCCTTCATCATGTTCCTCAACTGAATCTTGTACTAAACTTGTGGGATAGACAATTTGAATTGGTACTGGAGGTCCCTCTGCACTTCGATATTCAGGTTGGGTACTCTTTCCTGGCTTTTCAGGGCTAATAACAGCAGGCAAAGGAGCAATTGGAAACTGTACTACATCATCATAAGCTTTAAAGCTCAAGCTCTAGGCATGGTCCAAGTATATGCTGAAGAAATGATGCCCTATGTCAACTAAATTAACCATAGCCATGAATGAATGGTCATCACATAGCTCCCTCATACAATTACTGGCAATTGTAAGCATTGGAATACAGTAGTGAATCTTCATTCTACCTGCCATCTCATAGCCAATTTCTTCAATAATCCTTTCAAGCATCACTTCTGACCAACTTAGGGTAGCAACTTCATCATAATGAATGATGTGGCCATCAACATAACTTCTGTTCTTGCCAGTGCCCACAAAAAAAACACCATGATTTATCTCCAATGTAAAGTATGCACTTCTTTCTCCTGCAAATGAACAATGACATGATTAATTACCTACTGCAAGCTTCAATTTTGGCATGCACAATAAACATGGCACATCATATTTCTAACCTTAAATGAAGCACAAGTCTACTCAAAATCAAAGTCAACGGTTCAGGGATTACCGTAGACAGGAGGGGGAGCGCCTTCTGACCGCCGGAAGGGAAACATCGCTGCGGCTCCTGGCCGCAACATCTGCGCGGAACCACCGCACCGCCTCTCACCCCGCCGTTGTTGACGAAGAAAACCGCAGGAACCTCGGTTGCCGCCGAGCTCACTCCCCTTCACAGTGGCCTCGCGCCGTTCCCGCTCCCACTCTCCCTCTTCTCCTCGACAGCTCCGCAGAAGTTGATGAGAGTGGAGGGGCTAGTTCATGATTTCAGAGTTGTCTGAAGGGGCCAATGGGATAATTACTCCTCCCTTCCGACACCATCAATGCTCGCATGAGACTGCAAGTGGGACCCTCTAACCACCACGTCGTGCGATACATCGCGCCGTATCGAGTAGTGACCGCGTGTGAAGCTCTCGCGCAAGTCCAGTCACCGTAAACTCGTATTAGCGTTGTACAATTACTGTATTAAACTTGCTAAGCAACTACAGTGACCTCCGATGGATTTAACTCTTAAAAGAAAATGCGAACAATACAAAACACCTCAACAAAAATGAAAATTACATCGAAATTAATGAGATGCCTTTCATCTTCAACCTTCAGACCGTGTCGACGGCAGGCCGCTGTTGCCGCTCCTTCTAGAGCCGGCCTGGCGTTGTTGGTTGCAGACGGGAAGTCGCTGGACGGGCCTAGAATACCACATCTGTCTCGGAGACGAATACGAAGGATGAACCGCCGATGAAGCTCCTTGACGATCCGAAAAGATCCCCACAGCCAGAAGAATTTCTTGGAGACCACACCACTCCCAAAAGATTCTCGACGTTGTCGTCGAGATGGGGCTGAAGCCGAGAAGACGCCGCCGCCACCACGTAAGCGTCACCCCACCAAACCTTTATCCTAAAGACAAGAAAACAAAACCCTCCCGCCGACAAAGGCCAAGATCCACTCTTCCTCCATGGCCCGAAACCACAGAAGCGGGGCAGGTCGCCTGCAGCGCCGACGGGAGGCACGAAAACCCTAATCGCCTCCTCAGGATCCTTGAGGGCGAAGGGGTACGGAGATCTTTTCAAAAGTACAACACTGGTTTTACTTTTCCGTCTTCGAGGAAGGACGAGACATACTGGTCCGCGGCCCTCCACCGGCCACGCGACAGCAGGGCGCGCACGCGGGGGTAGTCGAACTTGAGCCGCGCCTCCCGCTCGAGCATGTTCGCCGTCGCCTCGAGGTCCCGTGGCCTGAGGAACGCGTGCACGTGACGCAGAGTGATCCACTTCGACCGCCGATCCATATCTCGCGCGCGCTTCTTCTTCTTCTCCGCCGCTCAACTCTTGCTTCTGCTGTCCGCCGGCATCATCGTTGGCCGCTTTTATTGACACGACGCGGCGCGATCGCGCGCAGGTTCCGATTGGGATTCTCACTCGGATTGAAAATTCACTAGTATATGTAGTACAAAACTCAATCCGACTGCAAAATGAAATACTAGCACTAGGAATATGTGATATGCCGTGCGGCGTAGTACGTCCGTACCTGAATCGATTTGGGAAAGTTTGCGCGACCCGGTCCTTAGCAAAAGAAAAAAACGGAAAGACACCCATGGACCTTTTTCTGGAATGTAGAAAATGCGCGGGTAACGAGGGGTTAAGCCAAAAATCTGCACGCACTGATGGCCGCCGACTACTGCCGGCCAGTTACCGCAACGCTCGGCGGGGCCACGCCCTCAAACGAAGAAGAAGGTGGAGACGGTGTCGGCCCCGATGGCGACGTACATGCAAAGCCAATCCGGTAGGACGCAGGGGAGCAGCAACAGTTACCCTAGTACCTCGTCGTCATTGTCAGACATCTTCGAGGAAAGCGGCAGCATTAGGCTGCCATAGCGTCCCGGTCTCCGTTTTCCTCTCCCAAGATCGGCGAGAATGAGATCGTCCACCCAGACAACGCACAAGGGTGTTCTCACCCATCATCGCTGACGACATCGCTCGCCAGAACTAAGGGCGCGCCCACCTTGACCTCAACCAAGCCACCCATGACGGGTTGCCAGCCATGCTTAGGGGTCACTCTCGTTCAAGACTTCTGGCGCGGGAACCTCCTAGACTGGCCGTAATTTGTTCGGCGGTCAGGGTCATTCTGTCCGGGAGGTGCTCGACGAAATGAACGAGAGCGAGTGCGTGAGTGAGCACCATGAATGACTTGATCCTTGGCAAGGGCAGTTACTTCGCCGGAGGCAAGAAAGATGAGTATGAGTACGATGAAGAGAGGGAAGAGGTGGATGAGGAAGAAAAAGTGGTCAAGTTTGATGACAAGGGCAAGCCGAAGAGAAAGTGCGCTGGTGGCAAAGATATTATGTGGAAGATGGCCAAGAATCAATGCTTGACTAATGCTTGGAAGGCTGTCAGCCTTGATCCTATCACCAGCGAGAGGGACATCATATATATTAGAGGAGGATATACCTCCAATTCCAAGAACACAAGCTATATGGTGAGTACTTGAAGATCCACATGATCCGCAACCAAAACGCCTTATCTCATAGGTGGATGGCGATTCAAAAGGCTTGTAACTTGGTGGGCATCTGATAGAATGGCGTGGGCGATAGAGGATGGCGCTCACTTCGTTTGATGACTTGGTTTGTAATATGATCCGTCGCTATGATCCGTCGCCAGACTTCGCCATTTTGGGCTGATGTGGCCGTGAACTATCAACTTGCGTGCCGGCTTGTGGCCATGAACTATGAATTTTTCGCTTGCTTCATTTCGAACTCGATACTTTTGATCGATCATTTCGAACTTGATACTTTTGATCGTTGGGCACGAACGTTGGGGGAGGGGGTGCCAATGTGAAGTGGCTTCCCGACCCCAAAAGTCACCATCGGCGCTCTTGTGGCCATGAACTGTGAATTTTTCGCTTGCTTCATTTCGATCTCAGATCATTTTGATCGTTGGGCACGAACGTTGGGGGAGGGGGCGCCAGTGTGAAGTGGCTTCCCGACCGCAAAAGTCACCATCGGCTCGCTTGCCAGCCAAACCTTTGGGGTACACCAGTGGAAGATGCTCTACGCCTCTACCCAAAGGAAGGCCAGCAAATCCACCGACGATGCCTGGCTTCCCACAACAGCGGCCCACAATGATCACTAAAATTTCGTTCAAATTTAGGGAAATTTACAAAGTTTGAACAAATTTAACCTAATACAAACTTAATAAAAGTACTATTGGCAATGGCACCGGGTTTGCACCGCCGCGTCCTACTCGTCGTTGGAGCTAGGAGGCGAGGTTGATCCACTCCGGATCTGCCGTGGCGGAGAAGGATTCCCCCATGGGCTAGCGATGACTCACGAAAGGAGGAAAAGAAGGTGACTGCCATTTGCACGCCTTAGTTATCACTAATAATAGCATGTGCATTTTTTTGTAAATTTAATTTTTTGATGATCTGAATTGCTGCTAGTGTCTTGGCCATGTACTACTATCCGGAGATAACTTTCTTTTGTACCATTGGGCGTACTCGTGCATTCACTAAATTGTGGATACAAAATAGGGCTAGATAAGGAACATGTATCATAATATTTGCATATGCAAATTAAATAGAATAATATGCAGCAACTGGTTTAAAGAGAATAATTTGCAAATAAATTGTGGTTTATATTTGCATGTATCATAATATTTAGCTAGTAGAACAAACATTGTAGTTGTTAAATAGAATAGAAAATATTTCACCACGTCATTCTCAGCCGTGCAAGTTAATGTATGCATTTAGCCTTCATGCCAAGTTGAGGAATGTCTAAATAAATTAGATAGATGTGAGTTCACAAATCCACTCCACAACATATTTATGCATCTCAGCCACCGGATTGTAAGACCAATACTTGCGAGCAAGAAATACCTCAAACAAATCTGTTCTTATTCATGCAGGAAAAAATTGAGTTACTCTCACAATTTGTATACGACTTGCATCAGGTTTGACAAATGTGGAAACTGTGTAAAAAAAATCCAAGCCTGAATCAAGTTAGCATAGCATTATATAGAAAAAAATCAACATTGAAAAGGCAAAAACGATTAGTGTATTGACACACCTTCGCTTCCAATATTACCAATTTTGGCCACATCTGGTCTTAATAGAGGCTGAACGAAGATTCATGCAGTACAAGCCTAAACCAAGAGATCATGCCATATTTCAATTGACCCATAAAGACTGCCATTTTTAAACTCTGGACAACACATCAAGCAGTACTTTCACCACAGCTTCACTGATAAAAGGTACAAAATATGGTTATAGTGATGGAACGATTCTTTATGATGAATCAAACAATGTCCTTCTGATCATGTCTTCAACATTAGGAGTATTATAAACATCTACGGAGGCCAAAACTGAAGAAATTAGAATAAACACAGATCATAGATGCATATATTTATTTATGACCAACGGCCAAAACATTCCAGTGGACTATGGCTAGTTAAAGGTATACTGTTTCGAAGAGGTATCACTGCTAGGCAGTGCCAGTCACAGATACGGCCAGTAGTAGCGACTGAACTCTTAATCCAAACAGACATGCAGAGGTACCAGTGCTAGGCTCTGCCTATCAATTATACCGAACTCGAGGATGCTGCTTGACGACTTAACAGAATAATCACGGCAGGAAGCGTGCTCGCATGAAGATTCGAAACCTTGGATGAAAGTAGTGTTGAGATGAGGTTACCCCATACGCCGACGAGGAACACCTCGGAGTGGTGTATGGGGTAATCTCATCTCAACACCGCTTCCACCCTGAGATGTGTTGAGGACGAGCAGGAAGCAATGGCGGCATCTGAGGGGAGGAGAAGACGGCTGGAAGGAGGGAGGCGGAGGAGGATCTGGGAGAAGACGGCTGGAAGGAGGTAGGAGGTCATCGTGGCGGCTGCGCATCTCGCCCTCCTCCTCATATATAGCTGGCTACTTGGCTAGGGTATGCGGTGGATGCAGAGAGGGTCGGCCCAAAGTTACAGTAATTGAACACGATTGTAAACCTAAAACTAATCTTAACAGAGGCCCAGAACGCCTCTCTTAGAGAAAGCCCACTCTAGCTGGGAATTCCTGATAATAACCAAGAAAAAAAATATAGTTCGACACTTACGGAAAAGTAAATTCTAGCAACTTGTTGCCCATGCTGCATCGTGTATTCTGAATCCTCTATTTTTGTAGTTCAAAAAGTCCTGAAATGATTTATGGATGTTATTCATGCACGCTACATATAACGTGCATCTGCAAATTAAAAGCTCATGATAAAATATGACTATCTTAAAAAATGACCCTACTTTTGGATCAGTTTTTGAAGTGCACATTGATATAGATTTACTAACACCAACAAACTCATTTCACATTTAAAAAAAATCATAAAAAGCATTGATATAAATTTACCCTGGATTTTTGTGTCCTAGTTGCATCAATAAGCATCCATCCTAACTCTATAGTGGTTATTATGTTTAGATAGACAGAAGCAAAACACCAAAACTATTTACTATGTTTTCAAAAGAATTTTTTTGTTCGTTTGCTATAAAATATTACCATTTGGTAGGAATCAATCTTCAATTGACATGGAAACAACAGACCCAACTTATTGAAAGAAGGCGATCAGTTGCCGAGTCGACGGAAACAAGTTCTTGCTGCCAAGGAAATAGAAGTGCACTGTATCTGCTTGAGTTAAGTCGAATCAACCACCATGATAGCACTTTCTGGTACCGTTAGAAACAAAAAAAATCATTTTTATCAAAGCATCGTATGAATATAAACCATGAGTTAATTATCTTCTAGGTTAACTAGTTGATGGGTTATCAATCCACACCGGTACGTGAAACACCAAGGGGAAGTCTGCTGCGACAAACAAAACCCATCTAGGGTTTCGTCCCTCTCGTTGGCAACACCGCCATCCGTCTGCTCCCCTTTGGTGGCCTATCGACCTTGGAAGTGTGCAGACCATGGCCTCTCACCAAGTGGCGGACTGTGAAAGCCATAGAAGGACGGGCTGACGGGAACAGAATGAAGCTAATGAGCCAACTACTGCTAAGAATTAGTGCCAAGATACCTCACTGATCTAAATTTTTAGTTTTGGAAGACCGGTCCATGGCCTGGTATGGTCCCCAAGAGGGTCTGTTAGTGCTCTCACCGGCAAGAAGTTTTCGTTCTTTGTTTAGCTATGTCCTTGTTCTGATGGTGCATCTTGCGCCGTCGGAAGACGCGTGGCGTTGAGCGTCCAAAGGATTTCGCGTGATCCAGTCTATTTTTTTATTCGTTAGTATGTTTTCAGATCAGTATTTTCGATCTACAGTTGTCATTAATGACGATGGTTGTTGTTATGGTGTGTTGATCCTTCATGGTCTTAACTTGATGACTTTACGTCTAGCTGTTACAACAAGCTCTAATACGACAAGCTTTGTTTGACTACGATGATGGAGGAACGAGGATGGCGACACGCTTTCGGCTCGCGCTAGTGTCGCTAGGTTGTCCAAATACATATATGTAATTTTTTTTTACTTTTAGACCTTTGTACTGCTGTTGATAATAAGTTTTAATAGATTGATGAAATTTAGGAAAAAAAACAGTTCATGGGTTTCTGTTGGGATACCTTTTTTGTTCTTAAGTGAAGATTATTGAAAAAGATAGCTCCGAGGCCCAGCAGACCGAGGCTTCTCGGCTCTACCCAGAGAAAAATCTCCACTCAGTAACAAAAAGGAAAAGAAAGAAAAAGAGAAGAAAAATCTGGGCACGCAACGTGACGCCACGTCTCTCCCCACTTCTTCGGTAGTTCATCTCCTTCTCCCTCTTCCTTTCCCCATCCGACATCGACCGATCGCTTTGCTTGCTGCCTGCCGGAAGCTGCGACTCTACTCTCGCCGGTACGGACTCCCCTTCCTCCTCCTCCTCCGACCCCCCCCCCCCCCCCCCCCCTCCCCCGCCTCGACCGGATCCTCTTTCGCGCCTCGTTGGATTCCGCGCGCTGCTGCGGCACCCTAGCGGTAGCGGTATAATCGATCTGAGTGGACCAGCAGGCCGGCTGCTCTCTGTATCTGCTCAGTTTACTGCTTCCGCTAGAGTTGGGATTTGGATTTCTGTCTTAGGTTCACTGCTCGCTAGACCGTCCTAGTTTTTCTACTACTACTAGTAACATAGGAGGGTGTATACAGTATTAGTTTCAGTAATGATGAAACCATTTATGCTGACGGATGTTTCGCTTGCTGGTTCCGAGTCATCAAACGCCTATGGGGGAAGTGCCTGAATCAACAAAACTGCCTACTGAACCTACGGCTGGAACCCTGCTTGCACTTACTCTGCTTCACAGCCATAGCTGCTGTTCCATGCTCATCTCACCACTGTTTTGTTTACCTATTCCGCATATCCGTTGTTGCCGCTAGCTTCCTTTAGTTTTAACCTATGTTTCCAGTCACTGCTTGTAAAACCATTCCATTATGCAAAGCCAGATTTCTTGTCATTTAGGAGTACATCCCTGTACTGTTGGGTTTTCTGAATTTAATCGGTCGCAGGAAGATGGAGCCTGAAAACAGTGGTACCGGGCAGACCTCTCCCCGTGGGAACGACTGGGAGGTTGTGCAGCTCACCGCATCAAACTACGCGTCCGCACCTGGCGCCGCAAGATCTGAACCTTCCGACGAGGAGCCTGAAGGCCAGGTGTATGGCACCCGTGGGGACGATTCAGCACTACTGATGTCTGGCCACTTCTCGGTGCCTCGGGATGAGGCTGAGAATGCCCTCACAAAATCTGAGAGCAACGAGTGGCAGGAGGCACGTGGCACCCAGTATGCAGTTTCTGACACTGGTGATGAAGATAGGCACGAGGAGAAGTTGAAGGATGATGGTCTTGACAGGATCCCATCCTTCGACAAAGGGAAAGGCCTTTCTTCGGATGATATGGAGTCCGATGATGGCAACGCTCTGCCTAGAGAGAGTTTGGCCGCGGAAGACCCGGTAACGTTCTCGTCGTCTGGTTACAGTGCACCGGTGGTTGCTGAGAAAGAATTGAGGTGGTCAGCTACCGAGAGCAAGACAGCTGAGGAGAAAACAGAAGATCCAACTCTGCAAAATGTGGACACTGTCACCGATTCGTCCAAGGTTGTTGCTACTGGTGAAGAGAACAGGCCTGATGGTTCTGGTCCTTTTGTCCCCCGTGATGCGTGGTGGCGGAAGCAAATTATATCTCTCTACAGGACTGCCAAGGACAGTAACAAGTTCTGGCCTATCTTCGTGGCCGGTGCTGCTGTGATGGGGATGGTGTATTTTCGGCGGCGCTGGCTCAAGGGCAAGCTGCATCTTCAGCAGGTCAAATTGCAACCGGCTAGCAGCAAGGAGGTAACCGCGGGACACCTCCCTTTTCAACATGATAGCCAAAATTTCCAAATTGAACAGACTAGTTGGGCGTGAAACCCAGGTAGGTAATATAGCATGCATATGTCTTATTACTCATGTCCTCCTTTCGTGAAAGTTACCTATATAGTTCTGAGGAAAATCAGTTTGTTTGCCTTTGCTGTTCTGGTAGTATTGCTGATTGCTGTATCATGCATGTCCTTATGATGGTACTCTAATCTAAGTGATTAAAATGACGTTGAACGTTTTTTTCCTTTTAACAGTTTTTTGTCCGTTAGAATTTAATTTCCTATAACCTACTGGGCTTAAATGTTCTAGCCTCTAACGTTTTGTTAACTGTCATATAGTGCTAGAATTTCCCAGATATTTTGATTCCAGAAACTCCTGTAGCATGTTAGAAATTACATGACATTTATGTTGCGCTGGAACTCCTGTGAGTGTCTGTTGTGTAGCGTGCTTGGAAATATAGTGCCAACTGGAAACCGAGCTCTAATAACCACCAAACTCTTATTTACTTTTCAGAGGATCAACCACGCCGTTGCACCGCTGAACCGGATCAAGGACATTCTTGTCGCCGGCAACCACCCGAGTCCAGCTCCCCAAGGACATGCTCGACTGAGCTGAGGATAACCTTCCTGTCGACGCGTGCGATGTATCCTGAAATTAATGTATGCCATGGAGACATCGACAGAACTGAAAATGAAGGTGACTGGGTGTCAGTCGTCTACCACCCTGATGCCGCAGAACTTGTGGACGATTTGTGCGTGCTGGCTGTGTGATTAAACCCCAAACTCCCTTGCATATGTAAATATATGTGGGTTTTGCGTGGTTGCTTTTCCCTGTTGCTGAAAAATTGTCCCTGGCCAGTTCCACCGTGCTGTAAATCCTGTATTTTTCTCGTGATTCTTTATCTAGCTTGGTTCGGTTTATATTTGAATATTTATGGATGTGGAATATTTGTGCTCCTTCATCACTCCATGGAAGTCGAGCTTGGGGCAGCTCCGTGGCACGGACGGCGAGCTTGGGGAAGTTGGCTGAAATTTTAATCCATGCTTTGAATGGTGTTGATGATGCCGCGGTTTGACTCAACATAAGCCCTGTTTACCGGGACAAAAAAAGAAGTCCTATACTCACCAAAACCCCTGTTTACTGTACATATGAGTGTATGCATATAGGCTTTGTCTTGAAATATTTCTTTCCATGAAAATTTGACAATCGCTAGATGTTTGTATTGCAATCATATGCCATAAGAATAGCTGTTTGGTTGAGTAGGAAAGGAACCCTATATTTGTTCAGTATTCCATCAAGACTGAAACTGTCCCAATCTATGAAACCCTTTTCTCTAAAAATAAACAAAAATCTTTTGTTTTCCCACTTCTTTCCTCGGGGCATCTTCCCGGCGTCTTCACGCAGAACTATGGATGCGATGACGGCGATGACGAGTCATACTTCTTCGCGTGGAACGGCCTGTCTTCCGTCATCCCGTCTTTTCGCACGATTGGGCCTCCGTGCTCCACCACTGCAATGGCTTCCTTCTCCTTGGCAGTGGAACACAACGGTACATGTGCAACCCGGCGACGGTACGATGTGCTCACCTGCCACTACCATCGGAGAGGTACCACGAGGGCATGTTCCTTGCCTTCGACCTTGTCGTGTCGCGGCACTACGAGGTCTTCGTACTTCCACGACAACCACATATTTGCCCATACCTAAGGTATTACTACCTCTTCAACTCACATGTCCATGTTCGAGGTGGCCAGGAGCCACGGACGGATCCAGGATTTCAGCTTTGGGTGTACCGATTTTGGTATATATGAAGATCGAATTAGACACCATAACGGACAAGAACGCCTACACCACTACTATTTCTACCTACGATCCGCGTGCACTCCAGGTTGATTCATCTGCAACCCGGCTGGTGCTCGTCGACATGCTCGGCCGCCTCCCGTGCCACACGCTCGCTGAGTCGCGGTTTGCCACGCGTGGCGTTACTTCGTCGATGCCCACAAACTCCTGCTCCCCTACTTCTTCCCCCGGGCGGGCACCTTCCCCGATGTATTCACCAACAACTTCTAGCCAGAAATCGACTTGGACGACGGGCACCGCTACGGCCAATTGGGGACGGTATACAGCGGCAAGTCCTCCTTCTTTAGCCCTGGATTTCGTGCTCGGGGCGGCGGTTCTGCGGCGACGGCGGTGAGCCCATCTTTCGGTTCCCTACCTTCCGACATGACTGGGCCTCTATGCTCGACCTGTGCAATGGCCTCCTCCTGCTACATGGTGACTTTGGTTCCGCTCCAAGAGATTATTACTACGTGTGCAACCCAGCGACGACACGGTGCGCTACATTGCGGCGGCCGTCCCAGGAGGAGCCGCGGGCGGACCACGAGGCCATGCTCCTCGCTTTTGACCCAGGCGTGTCACCGCACCACGAGGTGTTCCTCTCTTCGAGAAAGACGACATCGAAAACAAGATCCGCCTATATTTCGGGCATTCCAAATTGCCCAGACAACTGCACAAGCTCCCACCCTAATATTAACTTTTTCCTTCTTGGGGATACCCTTGAGCCAATTTCCAAAAATATTAGATATGCTAGAAGGTGGAGATAGATTTATAGTCATGTGAATTATACGCCATATGATTTTAGCAAAAGGACATTCAATGAAAAGGTGTTGTATTGTCTCGGCCTTGTCACAGAAGCAACACCCAGATTCCCCATTCCAATTTTGTTTTTTCAAATTATCTTTAGTAAGGATTTCTTTACGATATACGAACCACATGAAAATTCTGATTTTTAGTGGTACCTTAATTTTCCAAATATACTTCTTTAAAAACCTTGTGTTTCCATTTATTAAATCAAGGTACATGGACTTAACAGAGAACTCACCACCTTGAGTCAAACGCCATATAAATCTATCTTTTTCGTTTGTTAAATTAATTTGCATTAACCTATTGACCAGATGTAACCATGAGTTTCATCTGTTACCTGTCAAAGCTCTTCTAAACGACATATTCATTCGATTTGAGGATAAAAACATCAGCTACATAAACTTGTTTTCGTAAAGTAATATTATATAAAGAGCTATATTGGTCTGCTAAAGTAGTCTCCCCTAGCCAAACATCTTCCCAAAAACGAGTACTAGAACCATTATATACTTTGAAACGACCCTGTCAAGAAAATCTTGCTTCACCTTCATCAGGCCTTTCCAAAAAGGGGAATCATTCGGTTTTGCAGTCACTTGTGACAGCGATTTCAAATGCAAATACTTATTCATCAGGATTTTCTGCCAAACTCCCTCTTCATTCATTAATTTGTGTAGCCATTTACTTAGGAGGCAAATATTCTTAATTGCAAGGTCTTCAATCCCTAAACCGCCTTGGTCTTTTGGCCGGCAAATAATGTTTCATTTTGATAGCCTATACTTTTTCTTATGGTTGTCACTTTGCCAAAAGAAATGAGATCTAAAAAAATTCAATCGTTCCCTAACCCCTCGCAGGGAGTGTATAACATGCATGGTCCAAGTTCCTGGAAGACCGTATCATGAGAAAGCATATAGGTTCAGCTACAAGCTAAACCTTCCACATGCAGCCGTCTTAGTGAGCTACGAGAGTGGAATTCGCTATGTTGCACTTAACAAGTACTCCTATCAACTCTCAAGGTATGGATACTTACAGAACGGGCGAATGGACAACTTGGGTGGAAGATACATTTTATTCAAAAAACCTAAAGCATTTTATATTTTAAAACGAGAGAGTACATGAAAAGGAGACGATTTATCGAAACTAATAGCATAGTTGCATGCAACGATTAAAAAATACACTATATCCATCACATTTGCTCTTTTTTTTTGAGAAACACAGTATAATCGTAGACGCTCACAATCCGTACATGCACCCACACCTATGAACGCACACACGCACACCCTACTCCTATGAGCACCTCCGATAGACCGAGTAGGCTGATCGGGTCTTGAGATTGACGAAGTCACCATGAGCGCCTCGCTGTCGACGGGAACGTCGCCTCCCACTGAAAGAATATTCCGCCTTTTTTTGCAACACATAGTGTCAAACCTGGGGTTTGAACTCTGGTGGGCTAGAGGTACAACCACCCTCCTAGCCACCCAACCACAGGTTGGTTTGCCCCATCACATTTGCTCTTCCTTCTAGAGAGTTACCACGAAACGAATTCACCAGCTGTAGTAGGGTAGTTTAGTCGTTGGAAGCGCGTCGACGTAGCATGGCCGGAAAGGGAACGCGGCGTCGATGCCATGAGCATGTGAGTGTGGGCTTCTAACAAGTCGCCAGCCTAAATATTGCATCCTCGAGGTCCTGAAATGGTACGCCACAATGCCATTATAGGTTTGGAGGAGAACGACATCCTTGTACGGATGTAATCCTACGATCCCGTAAGAGTCAACGTTCTCATCTTCCGAGTGGGTCACACTTTCATCTAGGTCGATGAAGTTGTCCTCGTCCGAGTCCCAGAAGCACAAGAAACTTTCATCGCTTTTGATTTCACGGTCTTCATCTCTGTATGGTTCTCCGTCGCAATGGCCATCGCCGTCAGCGTCAACATCAACGGTGACTATGCTATCCAAGGAATCAACCTCATGGTTGCCTTCTTCTCCTGCATTGTCACCGTCGTCAACAACGTCATCATCGATTGTGTTGCTCAGGCCATCCTCCTCATCGTCATATATGATTTTCTCAATGTTACGAGGTTCAAACAAGCTAACAATTGCTTTTTTATCTTCGACAGCCTCCCACAACACTGTCGGCTGCAGTATCATATGCTGAATTTTATGGTTATAAGGACTAATAAGGTCAGCCTCATGTGCTATCATCCACCCCACTTGGCCATCATCTGCTTCTGTCAATGTCCATACACGTAGTTGCAATTTGTCGAGCGCCACATAGTGAACCCCTTTCTCATAGCTCACTAACACGGAGCTCTTGGGAAGCTCATACCTACATCCATATTTGCTTTCATCGTAAGCTTTCCCTGGCAGTTGGGCCATGTCGTATGCCCCTTCAGAGTTGCGCAGGATCATTATGATGTTGTTCCAACAATGTACATAGAGAGACCCCTGCCAGTATTGGGCTGCCTTCCATATCTTCACACCCCAAGGGTGTGGCGCAGTCACCATGTCATAGAGATGCCTAGGGGCACAACACCCCGGCACAAACTCTCGGCTCAGCCATTGACCGGTTAGTGATGAGAAGACCAATACAGGAAACACCTTATCGTTCGGCTCCTCGGCATGTGGCACATGTACCTGTATCTGATCTTCTTGTGGTTTCTTAGGTAGTAGCGAAACCTGACCTTGGTGTGATGGCACCAACGATACCTCATCTGATCTTGATTGCGGCATGTAGCCGTAATGCACTTTGATATCTATCTCCTCTTGTCCTTCCTCGGATAGCTGCTCTTCCTCAAACAACATAGGTAAGTGGAGTTGCTCGACGTTGATCTCGACCCAGATTTGTGGCTGGATATTTTTCGCTTTCTTTGGCGGTGGAATAATATTGTTGGCGTCTGGTTGAGTCGTTCCTTTAGGAAGGAGGAAGACCTCGTGGTGCCGTGACACGGCCGGATCGAAGGCGAGGAACATGGAGATGTCCACGTGGTCGTAGTGGTTCTCCTCCGAGGGTGGTGGCGGCAGACGAGCGCATCGTACCGTCGCTGGGTTGCAGACGTAACGTCGACCAAAATCCTTGTCCTCGAGTAGAAGGAGACCGTTGCAGCAGTGGAGCACGGAGGCCCAGTGGTGCCGAAAGAGAGGACGGCGGAAGACAGGCCCGTCGCGTGGCTGGCCGGAGCACGGCGCTGATGAAGGGGCGAAGAAGGAGGACTCCGACTCGCCTCCAAAGTTATTTGTGAAGATGCCTGGGAAGACGCCTTGGGGAAAGGAGTGGGGAAGCAGCAGGCTGTGGGCGTCGACGATGTCGCGCCAGGCATGGCACACGCGCCGCGAGTCGGCGAGCGCGCGGCATGGGAGGAGGCGGAGGATGTCGAGGAGCACGTCATAGGCGAAGCAGACGCCGTTGCCGTTGGTCCCGGTCATGGTGTGTGGGATCAATCAAGTCGGACAAGACGCCGATGGTGGGATCGATGGAGAGCGAGCGGGGGTAGAAATAGTAGTAGTGCTAGTTAGAGTCGGGTTCGTTCACAACTAAATTTCGGTGTCCAAGTCAACATCAAATCAGATCTTCATTGAGCGACGAAGCTTCTTTCTTGGCCTTTCATCGGAACAATGGCTGTCACCGCCGGCCGGCACCCACTGCCGACTGCCGGCAAACGATCACTAGAGGAAAAAGGGCCATCCGTTCGCCACCCCTGGGAGCATTAGTCCCGGTTGCGCCACCAACCGGGACTAATGCTGGCACGCGTCCCGGTTGGAGCGGGCACGGGGCCAGGGGGCATGGGTCCCGGTTGGTAAGGGGGCATGCGTCCCGGTTGGAGCCACCAACCGGGACTAAAGGTTTGGCCACAGCCACGTGGCGTGGCACGCACCTTTAGTCCCGGTTGCTGGCTCCAACCGGGACTAAAGACTCCTTGCCCTCTATAAATGCAACGCCCCAGCCCCCTCTGCCTCCACTCTGTTTTTTCGAATGGTGTAAGGTGTGAGGGTGTGTGCTAGTTTTTTCTCATGCATGCATTGAAGGTGTTTGTTGAAATGTTTGAGTGAAAAATCCAGTTGAATTTCTCATAGAACAAAAATATAGAAGGTGTCCGAGACGCACTTGAGCTTTCTCCTCTTTATTTCCCCCGATCGAGGTTAGCAATCCTATCTTTTCTAGGTCATTGATACAATTCATGTGTCGGTGTGAATTGGTTATTTCACTATTTATGATGTCCTGTTTTTTGATAAACTTACTTATATGATGCAGATGAACGGTCGGGAATGGATGTACGGTGACCGGCGGGTAGCCGGGTACATCAAAGGCGTGGATAAATTTATCGATGTGGCTACGGCAAACAAAGAGAATGGATTTATACGTTGTCCATGTGTTCAATGTCGGAACAACAAGGAGTACTCTTCCTCGAAAATCATTCGCGGCCACCTGATTATGAAAGGTTTCATGCCCAACTATAATTGCTGGACCAAGCACGGGGAAAGAGGGGTTATGATGGAAGATGGTGAAGAAGAAGATGATGATAACAACTATCATCATATGTTTCCTGAATACGGTGATACTGCTATGGAAGACAATGGAGAGGAAAAAGGTGAAGAACGGGCATCAGATGAGCCGGCTGATGAACTTGGTAGGGTCATTTCTGATGCAAAGCGAGACTGTGAAACAGAAAATGAGAAGTTGAAGTTAGAGGGCATGTTAGAAGATCACAAGAAATTGTTGTACCCAAATTGTGAAGATGGCAGCACAAAGCTCGGTACCACACTGGAATTGTTGCGATGGAAGGCAGAGTGTGGTCTAACTGACTCCTCATTTGAAAAGATGCTGAAAATAATGAAGCCGAAGTTTCCAAAACATAACGAACTTTCCGAGAGTACCTACGAAGCAAAGAAGACTCTCTGTCCTCTGGGATTAGATGTGCAAAAGATACATGCATGCATTAATGACTGCATCCTCTACCGCGGTAAGGAGTATGAGAATTTAGATAAATGCCCGGTATGCAACGCGTTGCGGTATAAGATCAGACGAGATGACCCTGGTGATGTTGAGGGAGAGCCCCTCTGGAAGAGGGTTCCTGCTAAGGTTATGTGGTATGCTCCTATAATACCAAGGTTGAAACGCATGTTCAGAAACAAAGAGCATGCCAGGTTGTTGCGATGGCACAAAGAAGACCGTAAGAAAGACGGAGAGTTGAGACACCCTGCTGATGGGTCACAGTGGAGAAAAATCGAGAGAGACTTCCCAGACTTTGCAGGTGACGCAAGGAACTTATGGTTTGGTCTAAGTACGGATGGCATGAATCCTTTTGGGGAGCAGAGCTGCAGTCACAGCACCTGGCCCGTGACTCTATGTATCTACAACCTGCCTCCTTGGTTGTGCATGAAGCGTAAGTTCATTATGATGCCAGTGCTCATCCAAGGCCCGAAGCAACCGGGCAACGACATTGATGTGTACCTTAGGCCATTAGTTGAAGAACTCTTACAGTTGTGGGGCAAACCAGGTGTACGTGCGTGGGATGAGAACAAACAGGAGCCATTTAATCTACGAGGGTTGTTATTCGTAACCATCAATGATTGGCCTGCTCTTAGTAACCTTTCAGGACAGACAAACAAAGGATATAAGGCATGCACCCACTGTTTAGATAAGACCGAAGGTACATATTTGCATAAATGCAAGAAGGTTGTGTACCTAGCGAATCGACGATTTCTTCCGACCAATCATCCCGTAAGAAAGAAAGGCAAGCATTTTAAAGGTGAGGAAGATCACCGGAATAAGCCTGAACTCCCTGCTGGTGATGATGTATTTGGTATGGTCAAGGGCATAGAAGTAATCTTTGGAAAGGGTCCCGGCGGTCAATCAGTTCCGAACGACGTCGCTACAGGACACGCACCCATGTGGAAGAAGAAATCTATATTTTGGGAGCTGCCATATTGGAAAGTCCTGCGTGTCCGCTCTTCAATCGACGTGACGAAGAATCTCTGCGTGAACCTGCTAGGATTCCTAGGCGTGTATGGTAAGACAAAAGATACACCTGAAGCACGGGAGGACCAACAAATTATGAAAGACCCAAAGAACATGCATACAGATAACAAGACGGATAAAGGGCGTCACTTAAGTCGTGCCAGCTATGCTCTTACCAAAGCAGAGAAGGAAATCTTTTTTGAAGTCCTTTACAGTATCAAGGTGCCGTCGGGCTTCTCATCTAATATAAAGGGGATAATAAATATGGCAGAGAAAAAGTTCCAAAACCTGAAGTCTCATGACTGTCACGTGATTATGACGCAGTTGCTTCCGATTGCATTGAGGGGGCTTCTACCGGAAAATGTTCGAGTACCCATTGTGAAGCTGTGTGCATTCCTCAATGCAATATCTCAGAAGGTAATCAATCCAGATATTCTGCCAAGGTTACAGAAGGATGTGGTACAATGTCTTGTTAGTTTTGAATTGGTGTTCCCACCATCCTTCTTCAATATTATGACGCATCTCCTGGTTCATCTAGTGGAAGAGATTGCCATTCTCGGTCCGGTATTTCTGCACAATATGTTCCCCTTTGAGAGGTTCATGGGAGTCTTAAAGAAATATGTTCATAACCGTGCTAGACCAGAAGGAAGCATCTCCAAGGGATATGGAACAGAGGAGGTCATTGAGTTTTGTGTTGACTTTATTCCTGACCTTAAGCCGATTGGTGTTTCTGACTCGCGGCATGAGGGAAGACTAAGTGGAAAAGGTGAAGGGAATATGCCCTGAGAGGCAATAATAAAGTGTTTATTAAGTGTATTCCAAGTATATGATAGATGTTTATTTTGCATGCTATAATTGTATTAATACGGAAACGTTAATACATGTGTGTTTAATAAACAAACAGAAAGTTCCTAGTTAAAGCCTCTCTCATAAACTAGCTCGTTGATTAACAAGATGATCAAGGTTTCCTGATCATGGACATTGGATGTTGTTAATAACGGGATCACAACATTAGTGTAATGATGTGATGAACATTCATCCGAAGTATAGCATTACGATCAAAGTCATTGAGTTTATATTGCTATAACAACTTACGAAGTGATCCTAATCCTTAGACCATGAGATCATGTCAATCACTAACACCGGAAGAGTTTCTTGATAACATCAAACGTCACACCGTAACAGGGTGATTATAAAGATGGATTCAGAACTAATAAAGTGTTATGTTGAGGCTCATGGATCGAGATTGGAATTTGTTCATCCCGATGACGGATAGATATACTCTGGGCCCTCTCGGTGATATCACATTGATTAGCTTGCAAGCAAGTGATTTGATCACTAGAATGTTATATCACAGGAACGAGAAAAGAGTGCATGTCGGTAACGAGATCAAACTAGGTATGGAGATACCGATGATCGAATCTCGGACATGTAATATATCGTGAAACAAAGGGATTAAGATACTAGCGTAAAAGGTTCCGACGATCACAAGAAAGTCATCGTTGAATGTGTGGGAGTCAGTATGGGTCTCCAGATCCCGCTTCTGATTATTGATCCGAGAGGGGTCTCGATCATGTCCGCATTATTCACGAACCGTAGGGTGACACACTTAAGAGACACCGACATCCAATTGGAGCAAATGTTTCATGCCGAAAGAATGAACAAGCGCAGGAATTTATTTCACTAGATACCGAAACGGGTTTTCGGGTGAAATTGCATAAAGTGGTTATGCATGTGAAATAGAATTCTAGCAAGGGGTTATTTGTGAATGTTTGTCATTAAAGTAATTGACAAAATTCTGAATAAAATAAAAGAGTTTTATTTAATGAGAGTTTGCATTAAATTTGGTGGAAATTTAATGGGAATTTGAGTGGACTTTTGAGTGGAGGGAATTTAAAGGAGTTTTGTGAGTGGAGTGTCCACCCACATGAAGAGGGGAGGGCAAGGGGGCATCCCCCATGCGCCGGCCACCCCCTTGGGGTTCCCCCCCTCCTCCTATAAAAGGAGCCCCTCCTCTCACTTCTCACTCACACCTCCTCGTGAAGGATCTCTCTCCCCCTCTAGAATTTATCCCCCATGGTCTCGGACTAGCGAGATACATGTTCCCGGTGGCTATTCGGCAAGAAAGAGTTGTGCTTCCGCTGCATCGCTGGAGCGAGGAGGCGGAGGTTGCTCGGTGCCTCGAACGTGTGTGCGAGCACGGATGCGCTGCTGATTTGCGGCGCTAGGACTTCCTCTCGATCTTGAGATCGGCAAGAGATCGTCTACATCAACCACGAGTTGAACTCGTTAAGCTTTGTCGGTCTTCAAGGGTATGTTCTCTACGGATATACATCCGCCCGTTGTTTGTATCTAGTATATATAGATCTTGGTATATAGTTCACATCGTAGGAAAAATTTTGTTTTCTATGCTGCGAACCCTACAGTGGTATCAGAGCCGGATCTATGCGTAGATACTTTACACGGGTAGTACACATATGAGTATGTGGGCGATGATGATCATGTTGTTGCTCCTTTGTTGTAATTTTGGATATTGGTGGCATAGTGGGATGAAGCGGCCCGGACAAACTTTACATGTCCTCGCACATGAGACCTGTTCCACGCTTGACATGCAACTAGTTTGCATAAGTGGCTAGCGGGTGTCTGTCTCTCCTACTATAGTCAATATCTATTTTGCAAGCGAGTTGTCAACAATTTGATTATCCTCGTTGTGGTTCATGTTCGTAGGTAAGAACGGTTCTATCTCGAAAGCCCTAAGCCACGTAAAACTTGCAATGGATAAATTAGAGGCGTCTAGTTTAGATTGTTGCTGGGCTAGTGTTATGATATGGTAGTGTTGTAAGTAGAAGTATGAGATGATACTCTTACAACACACATAGCGTGTAAAATCCATAGACCTTGGATTTACACATATAGGTATGATAGTGATCATACCACGATGCACATGATAGAGATCATCTGCGGGAACCATATAATTTCACTAATAAACATATGATGTTTGATAGCATCTTATATTGCTTGTTTAGCGCTTTGTTAGCATAATAAGATGATCCCTCATTTAAATATCAAGATAAAAATGTGTTCTTCCTTATGTATGCACCGATTATGTTTTCGTCGCTCCAAGACATCACGTGATGATCGGGTGTTCTTGGATCCACGACCATATTTCGGGTGTAAAACAGTTACACACGCAAATACTAAGGTTCTAACTTGGCGAGACTAGCATGTACAGACATGGCCTCGGAACACAGACCGAAAGGTTAAGCATGAGTCATATAGTTGATATGATGCCCATTTGATGCTCGCCTTTGAAGCTATACCGACTCACGTGATGATCGGACTTGGTGTAGTGGATTTGGTTCATGTAATCACCAAAAGGACACGAGGGATGTCGCTTTTGAGTGGGAGTTCATTCGTAATATAGATTAGTTGAACTCAATCTATCATACACTTAGTCTAAACTTTACAAATTCTGTTGTAGATGGCACCACCTGCTTTTAATTTCAATGCGTTCATGGAGAAAGAGAAACTAGCAACGAACGGTAGCAACTTTACTGAATGGGCCATGAATTTGAGGATTCTCCTCTCTGCTGCACAAAAGCAATATGTGCTAGAAGCGCCGTTAGGCCCCCCACCTTTTGATGATGCCCCTGACGAGGAGAAGAATGTCTATCTGACTCGTCAGGAGGACCACAACTTAGTTCATTGCGGCATATTGTATGGGCTAGAGCCGGAACTTCGAAAGCGTTTCGAAAACGGCAATGCTTTTGATACAATGGGTGAGTTGAAAATGATTTTCGACACACATGCTGCTGTAGAGAGCTACAATGCTTCAGAAAAGTTCTTTAGCTGCATGATGGAAGAGCACAGCTCCGTTAGTGAGCATGTACTCAAGATGTCGGGTTACGCCGATAAGCTTGTGTCCTTGGGAATATCGATTCCCATTGACTTAGGCATCCATCGTGTTCTGCAATCTCTGTCACCTAGCTATAAGAGCTTCGTGATGAACTATAATATGCAAGGCATGAAGAAGTCTCTCCCCGAGCTTCTATCAATGCTTAAAACTGCAGAAGTGGAGATCAAAAAGGAACATCAAGTGTTGATGATCAATAGGAACACAGGTTTCAAGAAAGACAAGAAGGGAAAACGGAAGGGAAGTAAGGGCGGCAAGCCTGTTGCCGCGCCTGAAAAGAAACCCCGAGTTGGACCTAAGTCTGATTCCGAGTGCTACTATTGTAAGGGGACTGGCCATTGGAAGCGCAACTGCCCCAAGTATCTGGCAGACAAGAAGGCCGGCAAGGCAAACAAAGGTATATATGATATACATGTTATTGATGTGTACTTGACTAGTACTCGCAGTAGCACCTGGGTATTTGATACCGGTTCAGTTGCTAATATTTGTAACTCGAATCAGGGGCTGCGGAACAAGCGACCGCTAGCAAGGGGTGAGGTCAAGATGCGTGTCGGCAATGGATCAAACGTTGATGTGATCGCCGTCGGAACGCTGCCTCTCCACTTACCGTCGGGATTAGTCATAAACTTAAATAAATGTTATCTGGTGCCTGCACTGAGCATGAACATTGTATCTGGATCATGTTTGATGCAAAGTGGTTATTCGTTTAAATCTGAGAACAATGGTTGTTCCATTTATATGAATGAAATCTTTTATGGTCATGCACCGATGATGAATGGTTTATTTCTGTTAGATCTCAATGATAATGTTACACATATTCATAATGTTGATGCTAAAAGGATTAAACTTAATGATGATATATCCGCATATATGTGGCACTGCCGTTTAGGTCATATTGGCATTAAACGCATGAAGAAGCTCCATTCGGATGGACTTTTGGAATCACTTGATTATGAATCATTTGATACATGTGAGCCATGCCTTATGGGCAAGATGACTAGAACGCCGTTTTCCGGTTCAATGGAACGGGCGATAGATTTATTGGAAATCATACATTCTGATGTATGTGGTCCAATGAGTGTGTCGGCGCGAGGTGGATATCGTTATTTTGTTACTTTCACTGATGATTTGAGTAGATACGGTTATATCTACTTGATGAAACACAAGTCTGAAACCTTTGAAAAGTTCAAGGAATTTCAGAATGAAGTGGAAAATCATCGTAATAGAAAGATCAAATTTCTACGGTCCGACCGTGGAGGTGAGTATCTAAGTTACGAGTTTAGCACTCACATGAAAGAGTATGGAATTGTTTCACAACTCACACCTGCCGGAACACCACAGCGAAATGGTGTGTCGGAACGTCGTAATCGTACTTTATTAGATATGGTTCGATCTATGATGTCTCTGACGGACTTGCCGTTGTCATTTTGGGGTTATGCACTAGAAACTGCTGCATTCACTTTAAATCGGGCACCATCTAAATCCGTTGAAAAGACACCGTATGAATTGTGGTTTGGAAACAAACCTAAGCTGTCATTTCTTAAAGTTTGGGGTTGCGATGTTTATGTGAAGAAACTTCAACCGGATAAACTCGAACCCAAAGCGGAAAAATGCGTCTTCATAGGATACCCTAAAGAAACTATTGGGTATTCCTTCTATCACAGATCCGAGGGCAAGGTTTTTGTTGCCAAGAATGGATTCTTTCTAGAGAAAGAGTTTCTCGCGAAAGGTGTGAGTAGTCGGAAGGTAGAACTCGAAGAGGTTGTGGAACCTTCTCTTCAAAGTATGGCGAGTAGCGCAGCGCCGGAAGTTGTTCCGGAGTTGGCTCCACCTGTTGAAGAGGGAACTAATGATAATGATCATGAAACTCCGAAAGAGAGTACTACCGAACCTCGCAGGTCAAACAGGACGCGTGCAGCTCCCGAGCTGTACGGAAATCCTGTCATAAATTTCATGGTTGATGAAAATAATGACCCTGCGACGTATGAAGAAGCGATGATGAGCCCGGATTCCAACAAATGGTTAGAAGCCATGAAATCCGAGATGGAATCCATGTATGAAAATCAAGTTTGGAACTTGGTGGAATTACCTCACGACCGAAAGGCCGTGGAGAACAAATGGATTTTCAAAAGGAAAACTGATGCTGATGGTAATGTGACCATCTATAAAGCTCGACTTGTCGCAAAGGGGTTTCGACAAATTCAAGGAGTTGACTACGATGAGACTTTCTCTCCCGTAGCGATGCTAAAGTCAGTTAGGATTATGTTAGCAATTGCTGCATATTTCGATTATGAAATATGGCAGATGGATGTCAAAACCGCGTTTCTCAATGGTAATATTGAAGAAGAGTTGTATATGATACAACCAAAGGGTTTTGTCGATCCTAAGGATGCTAACAAGGTGTGCAAGCTTCAGCGATCCATCTATGGATTGAAGCAAGCATCACGAAGTTGGAATCTCCGCTTTGATGAGGTGATCAAAGAGTTTGGATTTGTCCAAACTTATGGAGAAGCTTGTATTTACAAGAAAGTGAGTGGGAGCAATGTGGCATTTCTGATATTATATGTGGATGACATATTATTGATCGGAAATGATATAGAACTTTTAAACAGTGTTAAAAGTTATCTAAACAGCAAATTTTCAATGAAGGACCTAGGTGAAGCGTCATACATATTAAGCATAAAGATCTATAGAGATAGATCTAGGCGCCTAATAGGGCTATCGCAAAGTACATACCTTGATAAGATTTTAAAGAAGTTTAAAATGGACGGAAGTAAGAAGGGGTTCTTACCTATGTTGCAAGGCAAGACATTGAGTAAGACTCAAAGTCCGGCTTCGGCGGAAGAAAGAGAGATAATGGACAAAGTCCCCTATGCTTCAGCCATAGGCTCTATAATGTACGCCATGCTATGTACAAGACCGGATGTGGCACATGCTATTAGTTTGACTAGTAGGTACCAATCGGATCCAGGTTCAGAACACTGGATAGCGGTCAAGAATATCCTTAAGTACTTACGAAGAACTAAGGATATGCTTCTTGTATACGGAGGTGAAGAAGAGCTCGTCGCTAAGTGTTATGTCGATGCAAGCTTTGACACCGATCCGGATGACTCTAAGTCTCAATCCGGATACGTATTTCTCATGAATGGCGGAGCGGTTAGTTGGAGGAGCTCCAAACAACCTGTGGTAGCGGGATCAACAACGGAGGCCGAATATGTTGCTGCTTCAGAAGCAGCTCAGGAAGCAGTTTGGATGAAGGAGTTCATATCCGAACTAGGAGTTGTGGCAAACGCGTTGGACCCAATGGTGATCTATTGTGACAACAATGGTGCCATTGCCAATGCCAAAGAGCCAAGGTCTCACAAGCATTCCAAGCATATTAAGCGCCGGTTTCACTCCATCCGCGAGCATGTCAAGGATGGAGATATAAAGATTTGTAAAGTACATACGGATCTCAATGTAGCAGATCCGTTGACTAAAACTCTCCCTAGAGCAAAACATGATCAACACCAGAACTCAATGGGTGTTAGATTTATCACTATGTAACTAGATTATTGTCTCTAGTGCAAGTGGGAGACTGAAGGGAATATGCCCTGAGAGGCAATAATAAAGTGTTTATTATGTGTATTCCAAGTATATGATAGATGTTTATTTTGCATGCTATAATTGTATTAATACGGAAACGTTAATACATGTGTGTTTAATAAACAAACAGAAAGTTCCTAGTTAAAGCCTCTCTCATAAACTAGCTCGTTGATTAACAAGATGATCAAGGTTTCCTGATCATGGACATTGGATGTTGTTAATAACGGGATCACAACATTAGTGTAATGATGTGATGAACATTCATCCGAAGTATAGCATTACGATCAAAGTCATTGAGTTTATATTGCTATAACAACTTACGAAGTGATCCTAATCCTTAGACCATGAGATCATGTCAATCACTAACACCGGAAGAGTTTCTTGATAACATCAAACGTCACACCGTAACAGGGTGATTATAAAGATGGATTCAGAACTAATAAAGTGTTATGTTGAGGCTCATGGATCGAGAGTGGAATTTGTTCATCCCGATGACGGATAGATATACTCTGGGCCCTCTCGGTGATATCACATTGATTAGCTTGCAAGCAAGTGATTTGATCACTAGAATGTTATATCACAGGAACGAGAAAAGAGTGCATGTCGGTAACGAGATCAAACTAGGTATGGAGATACCGATGATCGAATCTCGGACATGTAATATATCGTGAAACAAAGGGATTAAGATACTAGCATAAAAGGTTCCGACGATCACAAGAAAGTCATCGTTGAATGTGTGGGAGTCAGTATGGGTCTCCAGATCCCGCTTATGATTATTGATCCGAGAGGGGTCTCGATCATGTCCGCATTATTCATGAACCGTAGGGTGACACACTTAAGAGACACCGACATCCAATTGGAGCAAATGTTTCATGCCGAAAGAATGAACAAGCGCAGGAATTTATTTCACTAGATACCGAAACGGGTTTTCGGGTGAAATTGCATAAAGTGGTTATGCATGTGAAATAGAATTCTAGCAAGGGGTTATTTGTGAATGTTTGTCATTAAAGTAATTGACAAAATTCTGAATAAAATAAAAGAGTTTTATTTAATGAGAGTTTGCATTAAATTTGGTGGAAATTTAATGGGAATTTGAGTGGACTTTTGAGTGGAGGGAATTTAAAGGAGTTTTGTGAGTGGAGTGTCCACCCACATGAAGAGGGGAGGGCAAGGGGGCAGCCCCCATGCGCCGGCCACCCCCTTGGGGTTCCCCCCCCTCCTCCTATAAAAGGAGCCCCTCCTCTCACTTCTCACTCACACCTCCTCGTGAAGGATCTCTCTCCCCCTCTAGAATTTATCCCCCATGGTCTCGGACTAGCGAGATACATGTTCCCGGTGGCTATTCGGCAAGAAAGAGTTGTGCTTCCGCTGCATCGCTGGAGCGAGGAGGCGGAGGTTGCTCGGTGCCTCGAACGTGTGTGCGAGCACGGATGCGCTGCTGATTTGCGGCGCTAGGACTTCCTCTCGATCTTGAGATCGGCAAGAGATCGTCTACATCAACCACGAGTTGAACTCGTTAAGCTTTGTCGGTCTTCAAGGGTATGTTCTCTACGGATATACATCCGCCCGTTGTTTGTATCTAGTATATATAGATCTTGGTATATAGTTCACATCGTAGGAAAATTTTTGTTTTCTATGCTGCGAACCCTACAAAAGGCACGCTGGGAAAGAAAGCAATGATATGTAGGGACGGGGATTCTTTCACTAAAGCACACTACACAGTTCTACATAACTCCACCTTGGCAGCTCCGTATATCGAGGAACACAAGAATATTGTACGCTCCAAAAACCCGGGGAAGCCTGAATCATGGATTACAGATGAACACATGAAGTCTTTCGGTGGTTGGATGCGGACACATCTCTTGAATGACACCACTGTTGGAGATCAGCTATACTTGTTGGCCGCGTCACCATCTTCTACTGTATTGAATTTCCAAGGGTACGAAATAAATGGGAATACATTCTACACGATCGCCCAAGATAAAAAGAGCACCAACCAAAATAGTGGTGTCCGCTTTGATGCAATAGACGAGAATGGACAAAAGGACACATATTATGGTTACATAGAGGAGATATGGGAACTAGACTATGGAGTCTCTTTTAAGGTCCCTTTGTTTCGCTGCAAATGGGTCAACCTGAATGGGGAAGGGGTAAAGATAGACCAGTTGTACGGAATGACAACAGTGGATCTCATCAATCTTGGTTATAGAGATGAACCATTCGTCCTAGCCAATGATGTGTCTCAGGTTTTCTATGTGAAGGACATGTCCTCCAAACCGAAAAAAAGAAAAAATATGCAAACGAATACATCATATGATGAGCCAAAGCGTCACATAGTTCTTTCAGGGAAAAGAAACATCGTGGGAATCGAGGACAAGACAGACATGTCAGAAGATTATAATAAGTTTGATGAAATTCCGCCCTTCACAGTGAAAACTGACCCAAGCATTCCGTTAAGTAAAGAAGATGCTCCATGGTTACGTCTGAAGCGGTCATAAGGAATGACATATGCCAAGAAGTTCATGCTCATATTATGTAACTCTAGTTCATGTCTTTCGCGGTTTGTGGCTTGACCGAAGGATATCTTTCGCGGTTTGTGGCCTTTAGTCCCGGTTTTGTAGTCTCAGTTTTTAAATATTAATAAATGTCTTGAGTGTTAGTCCCATTTTGTGGCTGGAGCGGGAGTGCCTCTATGACCAGTTTCTCGGAGATGCCGGACGACTGGGCTCCGTCGGCATCTCCCTGAAACTGGCCGCAGTGGTGTCCCTGCTCTCGAAAACCATCTTGCAGCTTGTAACTTCACTAACTAGATCAATACGCCTCGGAGCTAACTAATTTCACATATTAGGGAGTGCCTCTATGACCAGTTTATCGGAGATGCCGGAGGACTGGGCTCCGTCGGCATCTCCCTGAAACTGGCCGCAGTGGTGTCCCTGCTCTCGAAAACCATCTTGCAGCTTGTAACTTCACTAACTAGATCAATACGCCTCGGAGCTAACTAATTTCACATATTAGGGAGTGCCTCTATGACCAGTTTCTCGGAGATGCCGGAGGACTGGGCTCCGTCGGCATCTCCCTGAAACTGGTCGCAGTGGTGTCCCTGCTCTCGAAAACCATCTTGCAGCTTGTAACTTCACTAACTAGATCAATACGCCTAGGAGCTAACTAATTTCACATATTAGGGAGTGCCTCTATGACCAGTTTCTCGGAGATGCCGGAGGACTGGGCTCCGTCGGCATCTCCCTGAAACTGGCCGCAGTGGTGTCCCTGCTCTCTAAAACCATCTTGGAGATGCCTCAAACTGGCTGGAGGACTGGACTCGCAAGGATGCATATTTATAGTACAAGCAGCTCGGCATAATGTCGACACTCACGACATAATGTCGACACTCACCCCTATTATTAGTGCTGACTCATCTTTAGTCCCGGTTGGTGTCTCCAACCGGGACTAAAGGTTCATCTTTAGTCCCGGTTGGTGACACCATCCGGGACAAGGTACAAGCCGCACGACATAATGTCGACACTCACCCCTATTATTAGTGTTGTCTGTCCCACTCTGCCGCAATCCCTTTAGTCTCGGTTTGTGACTACATCCGGGACTAAATGTGTGCCGAACAATGATCATGTTTCGCAAAATACCAGACTTGGTATATTGATCATGTTTCGAAAAAACCTTCACAAAATGACCTATCATGTTCGAGGTTTCATGGCTTTCGGTCCAAATGACCGATGTTATGTGCTGAATCACGGCATAGTTTGTGATGTTGTGCCCATATTATGCATGTGTGTGGACATTGGTATGTAGAACAATGTTGCAGGAGGAAGTTTTCTTTTTTGTCGCACGGAAAATCCCTTTTCCATTTTCCGAGCGCAAAAAACGGGTCGTTTTGTGAAGTAACCACCAAAATGCCGTTTCAGAATGCTACCGTCCTATTTTCCTAAAATACTAGACCACCTTACATGGACTATATCCCAACCGGTACATCTCAAACCTTTTCGTCCATCCCGGGTAAAAAGGACAAATGTCTGCCGAATCGGCAGGAAGTGGGTACGGTTTGTACTACAGGTACATGATCTATCGCCCGTGATTTTTTGAAAAAATCATTTTTAGACTCGCAATATGTGGTTTCTTCAGAGATCCAATGGAAGTTCTAACGATGCCCGTCCCCTATCTTCATGCACACCGGTTCGACCATAGTTAGAAATTCAGATAATTCAAAACGGGCATAATAAATTCAAAAAAAACCCGAACAATGAAAATCCTTCGCATGGTGTCATATTATGTTACATAGTTGAAAGGAAAAATACCAGACTTGGTATATTGATCATGTTTCGAAAAAACCTTCACAAAATGACCTATCATGTTCGAGGTTTCATGGCTTTCGGTCCAAATGACCGATGTTATATGCTGAATCACGGCATAGTTTGTGATGTTGTGCCCATATTATGCATGTGTGTGGACATTGGTATGTAGAACAATGTTGCAGGAGGAAGTTTTCCTTTTTGTCGCACGGAAAATCCCTTTTCCATTTTCCGAGCGCAAAAAACGGGTCGTTTTGTGAAGTAACCACCAAAATGCCGTTTCAGAATGCTACCGTCCTATTCAAAATCCAAACACTTCTTATGTTTAAAGTTTTTCTAAATTCCAAATTGATATTAAAAAAATATAAGTTAATTCATTTTTAATTGTAAATGGTTCATATTTTAAATGGTTACATTAATTATTTTTTAAAACAGAAAATGTTTTTGAATTATTTATTTAAATCCAAACACTTTTTATGTTTAATTTTTTTCTAAATTCCAAATTAATATTCAAAAATATAAGTTAATTCATTTTAAAAGGTTACATTAATTATTTTTTAAAAATAGAATACGTTTTTGAATTATTTATTCAAATCCATACACTTCTTATATTTAAAGTTTTTCTAAATTCCAAATTAATATTCAAAAATATAAGTTAATTCATTTTAAAAGGTTACATTAATTATTTTTTAAAAATAGAATATGTTTTTGAATTATTTATTCAAATCCATACACTTCTTATATTTAAAGTTTTTCTAAATTCCAAATTGATATTAAAAAAATATAAGTTAATTCATTTTTAATTGTAAATGGTTCATATTTTAAATGGTTACATTAATTATTTTTCAAAACAGAAAATGGTTTCGAATTATTTATTCAAATCCAAACACTTTTTATGTTTAAAGTTTTTCTAAATTCCAAATTAATTATCATTTAAAAAACATTACAAATTTAAACCCCAAAATAAAAAAAGGCGGGAACAGAGAGAAAATAACTGAAAAAATTTGAAAACAGGGGAATACGTCCCGGTTGGAGCCACCAACCGGGACGGAAGAGTCCCCTGCGCGCGCGCCCCTTCACCTGCTGAAAATTGGACTATAGGTCCCGGTTGGTGGCTCCAACCGGGACGTATGCCCTTTTAGTCCCGGTTGGAGCCACCAACCGGGACGTATACTCCCTCCCCTTTATAACTTCTCTTCTTCTCTTCTCTGCTTCTCTGTTTCATTGACCACGCCGCCAGGCTGCCCGCGCCCTCTGTCGTCGTCAACGCCTCCGCCTCCGGCCGCCACCGCCGCGCGCTCCCCGTAGCGGCTCCTCCTCCGGCCGCCACCGCCGCGCGCTCCGTAGCGGCTCCTCCTCCGGCCGCACCTCCGGCCGCACCTCCTCCGGCCTCCGCTCCTCCGGCCACACCTCCTCTCCTCCGGCCGCACCTCCTCCGGCCTCCGCTCCTCCGGCCACACCTCCTCTCCTCCGGCCGCACCTCCTCCGGCCTCTCCCCTGTCCCCTTCCTCGGGTATGTCTCCCGGCCCGCGCGCCCTTCCCGCTCTCACTCTCCCCCAAATTTCCGCAAATTTTTAGTATTAGGTTGATTGGTGTTTGTAATGTAGATTGATTGGTGTTTGTAATGTAGATTGATATTGTTGTGTTGAAAGAATTTGCAATATATGTGAGTGATATTGTTGTGTTGAAAGAATTTTGCTAGTTTGCTTGTCGTAATTATGTCTAATAGTTATTCTAATAATTATGTAATTTGTCACAATTTGTTGGATAATGCATTTGATAATGGATTCTTTGGTATTTTTTGCTATTAATATAGATGGCTTACGCAAAGTTCTTCATGTGCATCACGTTGGGTATGTTGTGCAATCGAATTGTGGTGTTCAGATTGTGGACGTGGCAAATACTATAATATTTTTTCCCGACTAGTCCTAGTCTTAGACGGCGGTCGGCGGCTCGGGAAAAGGGGATGTCACGAACCGGTACTAAAGGCCCTTTAGTTATAACCGTGCCTCCTCTTCTTCTTCCCTTCCCCACTCACTTCTCTGCCTCTGCCCGCGCCCTCGGAACCCTAACAGGTGATTCCGGAGTTCCTTGAGTTAGGGTTTGCGCCCCTCGGAACCCCGATTAACTTGTCGAGAATGCTTTAGGGTTACATTCCAATGCACATTAACTTGTCGTATCATCATCATTGCTTGAGCATTGCATCGATGCCATGTGTTGATTGTTTCCCTTTCTTTCCGGTGATTTGGTTCTTCTCGGTAGAATACGATATCGAGATTGAGATTGAAGACCGAGATCAAGACCATAGATAGATCGAAGACCTTTTGTAGCCTTATACTCATGTTCCCCTCTCATAGCCTTAGGGTTTAGGGTTTCTCTTCATTTTTATTATTGTGTATGTATATATTAGGGTTTCACCTTCGATCCGGAAAATATTCGTTAGCCGCTTTGACTTATTCGTAACTTTCTCCTTTAGCCGCTTTGACTTATTCGTTTTTCCACCTATGCAGAAAATATGGACCCACACGTCAGAGACGAAGAAAAGGAAGAGTTGATCCAAGGTGTGATCCGTGGGGAAGATAATTTAGACGTATCAACGTTTCTGAACAACTCCGGTGAGGGTGATCCTCTTTTTACCGGAGTAGACAACTTGTTTGAGGTTGAAGGTGTTGCCTTCCGCGAGGGAGAAGGCGATGCCTTGTGTAACCGAGAAGACGACCGCTCCGGCGAGGTGCATGTAATATAAATCAATTCATTAATTAATCATCTGCTATCTATATAGAAATAGTAACGACGATCTTTCTTCTTTTAGCCCTCCGGATCGAAGGAATCTACTGAAAAGAGCAGACGAGGCCCAACCAAAAAGTTGCAAGACCATGAGAGGTTTAGGATCGAAGATGTCGCTGAAGACGGCAGACCGACAGCTCCCGAAGTTGTCGCAACCAAATTTGTGGCACAATGCGGAGTAATCGTTAGGGACTTAATCCCGATCACCATTAGAAATTGGAATAGGCCTGCTAAAGCGGATGAAGAGGGAACATGTTTATTTGTCCCTAACCACGCCAAAGATTTAATGTGGAAGAGGCTCATGGTTAATTTCAAACTACCAAAGATAGAGCTGGATCCAAATGCGGAGGATCCAGTTGAGGACGCCTTACAACATGGGAGAGCCATGGAGGCTAAGGTCAGGGAGTGGGCTTTGAAGAAGATGGCCTAGTGTTTCACCAACTGGAAGAAAAGATTGCACCTTGACTATGTCGTGAAAAAGAAGACTCCCGATTTCAAGAATATTCAGTTTGAGAAGATAAAACCATTCTGGGATGAGTTTGTGGAATACAAGAAATCAGAAAAAGCTAAGAAAATGTCTGAAACGAATAAGGTGAATGCTGCTAAGAAGAAGTATCACCATACTATGGGGCAAGGTGGCTACAAGGTTGGCATTCCTAAGTGGGAGAAACTTGAGCAGGAACTGCGTGATAAAAATATCACCCCAGAGACAGACGATTGGGTAGAACGTGCAAGGAATTGGTTTTACGGGCATGGGGGCACGTTGAACTCGGAAGGGAGGTGTATATATAACATACGACATAAAGAAGACCCCTTGCCAATCGAGAGGATGAGAAAAGCAGTAAAGGCTGTTAAAGATGGGGACTTCATTCCCGATAGAGAGAATGATGAGCTCACACTCGCCCTTGGAAATAAGGAACATGATGGACGAACACGAGGCACAATAGGCTCCCAATCATGGAGGACTGGGTTTCCCGAAGAGAGGAAGAAATATCCTGATAGAAGCCGTCAGAGGAGTAAGGACAGGGCGGCAGTTGAAGCAGAAAGTCAGAAAGAGCGAATGCGTTTAATTGAAGAACGATTAAAGCAACAACAAGATGAAATTAACTCACTTAAAGAGCAAAGTACTACCGGCCCATCTCAGCAGCACACTGCATTCGATGCTACCGGCCTATCGAATAATCGAAAAAGCAGTGTGGCTTCCACCGAGGTCCCGGGTGATGACAATGGCGATGCCGATGATGCACCGACGATGGCTCCTGTTGGCTACCCAGTGGATGATATCACAGAGATGACACACTGCGAGCTACATGTCAAAGTTGTGAACATATCAATGAAGGTGGCGGTCGGCTATGCCTTACCAATTGGACCCACACCAACTTACCACAGTCGTCCGGTTCCAGAGGGCTACGCTGTTGTCGGCGTGGATGAAATCATACCCACCTTTGAGGTTTTGGATCTTCACTACCCTGCTGGTGAAGGGGATGTGACTGTGCTGGGTGACGCAAAAAACGTCACCATTCTATGGCCGAAGGATTGTATCGTGCTTCGAAATCACACGCCAAGGCCATCTTCGCCGCCGCCTCACCCGTCTCCAGCGAGGTCCTCGCCGCCGCGGCAGCCGTCTCCGTTGCCTCACCCGGCTCCGTCGCCTCACCCGTCTCCGGTGCAGCCATCGCCGCGGGAGCCATCGCCGGCGCCTCAGGATAAAAAGCGTAAGCGTACCGCTACTGTGCGTCGTAAGTGATCGCCGAAACGTAAACAAGAGCCTCTTCCAAAAGTACCAACTGTTCCTCCCAAGAGAGCTTATGACTGTACTGAAGAGGAGACTGCGGCGATCGTTGATGCGGAAACGACAGCGTTTTTCGCTAAGCTGAGGCGGCCGAAAGAGCCAGAGTTCCCCAGCACCAAAGAAGAAAAAGCCAAAGTGTTGAAAATGCTAAAGACTCTTCATCAACCCGAGCCAAAGCTGTCATCAGACTATGAGCGTTCTATTCTCAAGTCACATGCGGCACAAAAAGCCTCGAAGAGCAGTACTGATGCAAGCGGGAAATCTGTTGCCCAGCTCGGAGAACAAGCAAAACAGACTTGCGCCCCTCTCAAGGTGATTTCTCAAACCAATGTGGGGTCGAGCAAATATGGGGCCGAAGAGCAGTATGATCCAGAGGTAGTTGCACAATACGGAGAAGCTGCCGCTGCTCAAGGTATGAGTATTGCCCAGTACTTATCCCAGTTAGAGTTCTTCCCCGTGAGTGAAGTAGCATACCAATACCAGTACGGAAAACCTCTCGTCAAACCTAAGGAGGTAAACAATCTTTCAACAAAAATGCGAAGATTGCATAACTGGTACATGCATGCCACAAGTGCCGGGGCTAACTGGATAGTGCTGAGGGTTACAAAAAAGCATCATGGGAAAGATAAGGATGACATGATATCCATTGAATTTGATGAACTATTTCAATTATTCAATCAAGACGCCTTGGACAAATCGATCATGAGTGCCTATTGTCTGTAAGTACTAATTCTGTAATTAATTTAGTCTCTATCTATATTATTTTGTTTATTGCATGTATATAATCATACTTTAATATGCAGAATGAAGATTCTCGAATGCAGCAGAGGACAAATCTATGACATTGGCTTCATTGACCCATATTGGGTTCATGAAGCTAATCTCAAAATAAGCCCCCAGGATACGGAGGATAATATAGTACACGCGTTAAGGTTTCAAGAAACCAAAAGGGAAATACTATTTCCTTACAACTTCCAGTGAGTGTTATTGTCTTGTATACACTTTCTATTTCGCTTACTCGATGTTAAGTATATAATTGATAAGTTCTGCATTCGCAGGTACCACTATATTCTGTTAATCATTCAACTTGACAAAGGGCGTGTACTAGTCATGGACTCGAAACATAAACCCCTTGAGACGTGGAAGGACATGCAGATACTTCTCCAGCGGTAATTCTAATCATTACGACACTATATCGGCAACGTTCGTGAATTTTATGATATCAAGTACTTAATAACTTATTTTATTCGTTTTCTACGCCGGGCAGCGCTTGGAAACGGTTCACCAAGAAGGCTAGGGGTGTTTGGAAAGAGGAGCTTACATTTCAACCACTAGATGTAAGCACCACTAGCTATATTCGCGCATCTCTTTGATTCTAGTTTTGATACAGTTATTATCATGCTTGATTATTATTTTGATTGAGCTCTGTTGTCGTAAAGTGCCTGACGCAGGGACCAGGTAACAATCTATGTGGATACTATGTATGCGAGTTCATCCGGCAGACGTGCGATGAGAAGGGCAGAAATTTAGAGCAACTCCACGTATGTAAACAATTTCTATAGTTTTTAATTACAATCAAATTGTGTTTAGTTTCATATTCATATAGGCTGACTCCTTTTTTAAATCAGATCGAACGTCTACGGGACGGTCTTCTGCCAAAGGATCGCATACGAGCAATACAGGAGGAATTGGCGGGATTCTTGGATGCAGAAGTCCTAGACCCAAAAGGAGAATACTATTCGGCTGTGTATAGACAATAGGGATTGTAAAAATAGCAACTTTCAAGGGATTGTAAAATGTTGTCATGATGATCTTGTGTAATATAAGGTTCCTTCATTGATAAGTGCAAAACACTAAATAAACAATAAAACAACCTAAATGAATTCTCTGCCGCGGCACAAAAAGTGGCGAAAATGCTGCCGCGGCAACAAAATGTGCCAAAATGAATTCTCTGCCGCGGCAGAGAAATGTGCCAAATCTCTGCCGCGGCAGCAGGTTATTAGTCCCTGTTCGTGTTACGAACCGGGACTAATGCTCCACCCCCTCGCGCTCTGATGCCGCCACGTGTGCCCCTATTTGTCCCGGTTGGTGGGGCAACCGGGACTAATGGTTGGAGCTTTAGTCCCGATGCCCCCATCCCGGTTGGGCAACCGGGACTAATGGCCCTTACCAACCGGGACGCATGGGGCGTTTTCTACCAGTGGATCGACGAGCGCTAGTCTGTCCGTCTCCGGCCCGGACTATATTTTAAGAAATCACAGCTTCACACTTCCCGTGTATGATCAGGCTCCACCGATCGAGCAAGTATATTAGTACAGGTACCGACGCACATAATTTGGGAGAAGATGAGGGCGAGAGACATTATAACTGGCTGCTAGCTGCAGTTCTTTAGTGATGTTCGTTGTTTTGTGTGCAGGCTGAGCTATTTTGTTCGCTTGAAATTTACATGATATATAGGATGCGTATAGGAACATCTTACGTGATATATAGGATGCGTATAGGAACATCAATTTTTTACTCCATCCGATCCATATTAGTTGACTTAGATTTATTTAAATACGAATATATCTAGTTAAACTTTAGTGCTAGATATATTCGTATTTAGACAAATTTGAGTCAACTAATATGGATCAGGAGAGTATTAAAATAGGACTCTGCTTCATTTAGACCGGTCTCCGGAATACAAATCTTGGCGAACACTTCACTAGGTGTGCATGCAAGACTTTACCATGTGCATGCAAGCCCTACCTCGTCCATGTGTTATGGCCAAAATAGAAAGTAAATTTAGTGCTAAACATAAAAGACAAAATAGGCGATGTCATCGGATTAAACACAAAATCTGAAAATTCAAAATGGTTTGTAGCTCTAACCATTTATCGGATTTATGAACCGTTTTCATCGTTGGACTAGTTGCGACGAGATCTTCAAAAGTAGAACTCATGTTAATATGTTTCGATAAATTTTTTTTTGACCTAAAAGTTATCCATCCGAAACACATAAGTTATCCAGGCAATACTATGTAAGTTATCCACCATGTAACACATAAGTTATCTACGGGTTGTGTGTTTAATTAAGTAAAATAAAATACATGGAGCAAACGATGTATCATGAGGCAAAAAAATACAAAAGTTATCCACAAGAGAAATGCGAGAATGGCTCAGCCAATCCCGTTTATATTATGGATAACTCATATGTTATATGGTGGATAACTTATATAATATAACATGGATAACTCATGTGTTAGGGATGGATAACTTTTTGGTCCAAAATTGTTTTCATCGAAACACATCAACATGGGATCTAGTTTCGAAAGTCTCGGTGCGACTAGTCTAACGGTAAAAACGGATCCTAAATCGGACAAATGGTTTGATCTATAAGACATTTTGAATTTTAGATTTTTTCTTACCTGACTTTGATTCCGTTTTGTTGTCTAGCGCTCATGTGATAGCGCACTACATATATGATCCGCCAGATTTGAAATATCTCAGACCGGTCGTTAAGTAGATTTTCTGTTAAAATATACATTGTCCCCTACGTGCCCACATGGGATCGATATGGATAAACTCATCAATACACGAGAGATGTTGAAGGTATTGGTTAGCAATTTTTACAAGTAAAACAATGAAAGATACAAAGATTTTATATTTTAAATTTATAGTTCGCAAGAAAATAAATTGATGTAGAGTAAATTACAATAAAGTAAATGCTTTTTAAAAAAAGACAATCCTCTATGTAGAAAGAGGACAAGCACAAGTGTATACTTATATGTGTCCATCTGCTTCCATATACACCTATCCCATAAAACAAATAGACTCGCAAATGAATCAAGCATCTGGCCATGCTTTGCAGTGAGACAAATAACATGGTTACTACCACACTTTATCAACCTTCCAAATGGTTACACGCTACAGGTGACCTATTAAAATGGTAGCTTAGTTGTCGGAAGCGCATCGATATAGCAAGGCCTGAAAGGGAACAGAGCTTCGATGCCACAATCATATCTGTCATGATCCCATGCACCTAAATATTGCATTCTCGAGGTCCTAAAATGGTATGTCACAATACGGTCTGAGGTTTGTAGGATTACCATGTCCTTGTGCGGATGCAATCCTAAGATCCTGTCATACTCAAAATCGACACTTTCATCTTGGTCCATCAAGCTGTCCTCGTCTGAGTCCCACGAGTACTCAAAACCCTCCCCGCTTCCGAAATCGCCATATCCATCTGTGCACGTGTCTCGTTCTTTATCGTCGTTAATATCATTGGTTGTTCCATCAAATCCATCTATATCATGGATGCCTTCCTCTTCGGTGTCAATGTCGTTATCAGAATCTCCAGTTGTTGTGTCTCTCTGGTCGTCTTTCCTAGCATGTATGGTTTGCTCATTCTTACAATGTTCGAACAAGCTAACTAATGTTTTGTTATTTTCGACCACCTCCCACTTCACTCCACACTCCCTCCACTGGTGTAATGTATGATCGTAAGGACTAATGCTACCCCTGTGTGCTAGCATCCATCCCACGTGACCATCGATTGATTCCGTGAGTTTCCATACACGTAGTTGCACTTTGTCGAGCGCAACATAGTGAACCCCTCTCTCATAGCTCGCTAATATGGACCTCTTGGGAAAGTCTGTCGACATTCCTCCGAATTTGCTATCATCGTAATCTTTTCCCGGGAGCAAGGCCATGTCGTATGCCCGTTGAGAGTTGCGCAGGATCATAATAATGTTGTTCCAACAATGAACATATAGAGATCCCTTCCAGTACTCGGCAGTTTTCCATATCTTCACACTGCTAGGGTGTGGCGCGGTCACCATGTCATATAGATGTCCAGGGGCGCAACGCCCCGGCATAAACTCCCGACTCTCCCATTGACCGGTTTGTGATGAGAAAACCAATGCAGAAATCACCTTATCCTTTGGCTCCTCGGCGCCAGGCTCATGGCCACGTATGATCTCTTGATGTTGCTCCGGTGTCAAGACCTTCCTTTTTTGTTGTGATGATGGTACTAGAGATTCATCGGCAAGCGCACCTAACATTGATGGGGGCGATGTATCAGACTCTCCCACATAACCAAAATGCTCCATGTCGTCTATCTCCTCTTGGTCTTCTTCTTGGGGAAGTTGCTCCTCTTCGGTATCCGGCAGTTTCTTTCCGGTTGGAAGTATGAACACCTCGTGGTGCCGTGACACCGCCGGGTCGAAGGCGAGGAACATGCCCTCGTTGTACATCGACGGGTCCTCCGGAGGCACCGGCACGCGAGCGCATCGGACGGTCGCCGGGTTGCACACGTAACGGTACATCGAGTCGTCGAGGAGAAGGAGGCCGTTGCAGTGGCGGCGCACGGAGAGCCAAGCGTGCCAGAAGAGAGGGCGCCGGAAGACAGGCCCGCCGTGACGATGAGCAGCTGTGCGTGGCCGGCCGGAGCACGGAGAAGGCGTGGACGGTGCCAAGAAGGAGGACTTGGTTTTCCCGTGATCGATCCGTGTGAAGATGCCGGGGAAGGCGTCCCGAGGGAAGAAATAGGGGAAGAGGAGGTTGTGGGCGTCGACGACGGAGCGCCACGCGCGGCAGACGCGCCGTGCTCTGGCGAGCGCGCGGCAAGGGAGGCGGCGGAGGATGTCGAGCAGCACGTCGTGGGCGAACCAGACGTCGTTGCCGTCGGTCTGGTTCATCTGGGCGGCCGGCGATGGTGCGGAAGTGTCCGATCGATGATCCACAAAGACGTACATGGGTGGAGTGGCGGTCGGTAGAAATAGCGAGTAGATTCAATGAGTCGATTCCGAGCTGGTATCGTCGTCTCGAGTCCATGCCCAACACGGACGGACGTTTTGGTGTGTTGGCTGTGTGATGCGAGGAGGGAGATCAGTACGTGGAGCCGGGCAAGTTCAAAATAACACGAAATACACTTGTGTGATGCCGCAACCGGCAGGCAGGCGGCGCGGCAGGCATTGTTCGTTCCCATGGAAGGCCTTCATCACACAAGCAGCCAAAACAGAGTTCTACGTGTATGTGTATCCGTCTGTATTCCAGCTGTGCTTTTTGACAATCAATATCACGATATATTCATAGTACCATATAACACATGGTAGAGATACATAGGCTGTCTTAAAAAATTATATAAAATAAAGTCTAAAACACACTTCTATAATTTTAATGCCAGGCGCAGTGCTAAGGCTGCGTGCACACACACAACCATTTAGAGTAATCAATCAACATACCAACACTAGTATTCCATTCAAAAGTAACCAAACAGCTGGTTGACGTCGCTGACGAAATAATAGTACGAACCACCATTGTTGAGGACGTAGCAGTCGGAACAAATATTGCGAGGATAATTCTCGCGACAACCATAAAAAAACTATAAAATCGAGTTGACGAAAGAAGATCCGAAAGACCGTACCTATAGAACTTTTTTTTGGCCAATACCTATAGAACTGTAATCTTACAACATTGTCATTAACGCCAGGAAGAAAATCTCGTCGTCAAACGAAAGGCCGAAGATCACTTATTATAGGTACGGTAATCTTACAACATTGTCATTAACGGCAGGAAGAAGATCTCGTTGCAAACGAAAGGCCGAAGATCACTTATTATAGTCGATGACATCTTCATTGACTAAAAGGTCAAAAAAAATATGACTACCAAAATCCTCATCTAATATCTCGAAACACTAATTTTAATGAAAATTATACCCATAGATAGATCGGGTTCCTCACCTCTTTTATCGATGAGCCGGCCCGAGAAGGAGGAACCGATATACTAGAGGAAGCGGAGGAGAGGCGGCGGCTGAAATTTTTAGCTTGTATTCCAGCTGTGTTGGTTAGTTACCATCCGAGTACACGTACAGACCATAAAAGAACGGGATAGTTGCCGATCGATTTGATGTTGAGTTGAACACAGAAACATATAGAGGAGTCGTTGAATAATCCGACTCTAGCTAGCTCGGCCAATATATATATGCCTGCTATATCTCGTACGGGAGCACCTCAATACTCTCCTCTCCATCGATCTCGACCGGCGCCTTTCCGACGGACAGATGAAAGGGTCCGACGGCAACGGTTTCTGCTTTGCCTACGACGTGCTCCTCGACATCCTCCGCCGCCTGCCCTGCCGTGCGCTCGTCGGCTCCCGGCGCGTCTGCCGTGTGTGGCGCGATGCCGTCGACTCCCACAACCTACTGCTTCCCCACTTCTTCCCTCCGGGCGTCTTCCCCGGCATCTTCACGAGTAACAACGGAGTCGAGGCCGAGTCCTCCTTCTTCGCCCCGTCCGTGCCGTCCTCCGGCCGGCCACGCGGAGCTCACGACGGGCCTGTTTTCCGACGCCCTCTCTTTCAGCACCACCGGGCCTCCGTGCTCCAGTGCTGTAACGGTCTCCTTATGCTCGAGGAGGACAGAGATTTCGATCGCTATGTGTGCAACCCGGCGACGGTGCGATGCGCTCATCTGCCGCCTCCGTCGGAGGAGAACCACTACTACATGGACGAGACTTTCCTGGCCTTCGACCCGGCCGTGTCGCTGCACTACGAGGTCTTCCTCCTTCAACTAGGGACGAAAAAACCTAACGTACACATGCCATATGCGGAGGATCCGAACAATAAGGTGTTTTATGTACTAGTCTTCTCATCACAAACCGGTCAATGGGCGAGCCGAGAGTTTGTGCCGGGGCGTTGTGCCCCTAGGCATCTCTATGACATGGTGACCGCGCCACACCCACTTGGTGTGAAGATATGGGAGACAGGCCAATATTGGCAGGGGTCTCTCTATGTACATTGTTGGAACAACATTCTTACGATCCTGCGCAACTCGGAAAGGGTATACGACATGGTCCAACTGCCAGGGAAGGTTTACAAGGATTGCGGGTATGGAGATTTTTATAAGCTTCCCAAGAGGTCCGTCTTAGTGAGCTATGAGAGAGGGGTTCACTATGTGGCATTGGACAGATTGCAAATATACGTGTGGACATTGAAAGAATCAGATGATGGGCAGGTGGCGTGGATGCTAGCACATGAGGCTGACCTAAGTCCTTATAATCCTACATCAATACAACAGCGCATAGAACCTAGAGTGTCGTGGGAGGCTGTCGAAAGAAACAAAGCACTAGTTAGCTTGTTCGAGCCTCATAGGATTGAGGAAATCATATATGACGACGAGGAGGATGACCAAAGCGACACAAATAATGATGTTGATAGCAATGATGACAATGAAGAAGAAGACATCAACCCCGTTGATGCCTTCAACGACACATTCGGTGTTGATGTTAACGCTGATGGCGATGGTCACGGTGTCAGAGAACCATACAAAGATGATGATGGGCAATTCAAAATCGAAGAGGCTTCTGTGTCCTGCTGGGACTCATACGAGGAAAACTTCATTGACCCCGGTGAAAGTGTGGCCCACGTTGAAGACTACGAAGGCGAGGATTTTGGGTACTTTGGGATCGTAGGATTACATCCGCACAAGGAGGCGGTGCTCCTGCGAACATACAACGGTGTCGTGGTGTACCATTTCAGGAGCTCGAGAATGCAATATTTAGGTTGGCGACTCGTTAGAGACCCACTCCAACAGGCTCATGGCATCAACGCCGCGTTCCCTTACCGACCATGCTACGTCGACGCTCTTCCTTCCTGTGACTAAAATACCCTACCAGGGTTGGTGATCCGTGGCGTGTAACTCTTTGGAAGGGAGAGCATGCATTTGTCATGGAGATAGAGCTGTGTTCTTCAATTCGTTGATCAGATACGGTCGATGCATGTGTGGCCTATGGGAAATAGTCGCTTAGCCTTCTTAGATTTTACTATATGTGTTTATATATCAGCTTATATATGAAAACGGATGGATTGCATGGTTGTGAAAATGATCTATATATATGCGTGCGCTATGGCTACATGGCTAATTAGTATCGGTAATACATACTTATCCAGTAGTAAGAGTTTTGCATGGGGTTTATCCTCGTGGTACTAGACAATCAAGTATACATAGTAACTTATTGTAGATTCATGGGAATTTACACAAAACCAAGTTATTTATTTCCGGACGGGGAGAGTACACGTATAAAAGCATAACATGATGACATTGCACACACAAAAAAGAACGGACGAGCAGCTCATCTCCTCCCGTGTCGCCCCCTCTCGGGCGGCACTGAAGGACCAAGCCCTAGCCCCCGGGGGCAGGCCACCTCCTCTCCTCTCCTCCCACCTCCGTCGGAAGACGCGGACCGGCAAAGCTTGTGCCGCCGATAATGATGGCGGGGTTTCTACCACCGGACCTCCGCGGCAAGGCAAGCGTTGTTTCTCTTCTTGAAGATGTCATCTTGGCTATCAGGGGAGAGGCTGAGGCTACTATGGGCAATGGGCGATGCACTGGGTGTTCGCTGGTGCCTAGGATGTGGGCTTTCAGGGCATAATGTACGTAAGGATGGCAATTTTACCCATGGGTACGAGTATCCGCGGGTATCGTACTCGCATGGGTAGGGTATGGGTATACTTTTATACTCATGGATAATACTCATACCTTGCCCGTTAAGTTATGGGTACGGGCACGGATATAGGGTTGTACCCGTGGGTATACCCATACCCTGCCCATCTATAATGACTTGTAAAATTTACCTATAGAGTTTTAGCCTATGCGGTCGAGTAGCCTAGTGTCAAGTATGAGATTGCGATTTCTAAACATTGATAATTATCATGTAGTCGTCTACCTATTAGTAAGTAGAGATATTTTTTGTCAAATATGATATTTGTTAATGTAAAATTGTGAATAACTTGTTTACTATTGGATCTACTTGTCGGGTACCTAACGGGTATGGGTATCCATCGGGTATGGGCATGGATAAAGATTGATACCCGCGGATACGGGTATGGGTAAAGTTTTCTATCCATTGACTACACGGGTATGGGTATGGTATTGCTCTACCCTGCCCATACCCTACCCATTGCCATCCTTAAATGTACGGCTTGGCGGATACAACTTAGCCGATGCTTTCACCGAGTCTGGCCGGATCCCGTCTTCTACCCGCCATCTCTCAGGTTCATGGGGAAAGGTGCGTTGGCCTGGGTTGCCTGGAGTTGTTGTCGTGCTATGGTGGTGTTTGCTTGGACCATGGCGTGGTCTTGTAGTTCTGTGTGTCATCTCATCTCCACTTTTGGAAGGATGTTGAGCAAGACAAGTCGTCATCGTCGGGTCGATGGTCGAAGTCACGGTGTAAGCCGCTTGACAATGTATCGTGTTAGGTGAGTGCAGTTGTATTATTCGATGGTGTTGTATCGGTTGTCGGCCTCTTCTTCTATGTGATTGGTGCTTCAATGGCGTCGTCATCGGCCTCTTCTTCTATGTGACCGGTACGGGTCTTCCACGACGTATCCTAGAAAAAAAAACGTGATGACATTGCTCGTGGACTACCTCATGTTTCTTCAATCATTTGCCACGCATGAATCGGTAGCATGCATGTACATCGGGTACGCCCGTGTAGATTAATCAGTTAGCTGGCTGCAATCCTTGAAAAGAGAAGTACGTGGCAGCATGGACACCCAGCACGTACCAGTATTTGCATCTGACAATCGCGCAGACTACTGATAATAAGTTCATCCGTATATATCTATTCCATCCGGGTAATTCTTTTTTTGGCCACGTGTATCCATAACGTTAATAGGACAATACGATTATTATAAAGACCGGTTTGGTCTTCTTTTTACTTCAGGAAGAAATGCAAGTGAGGAAAGACTCGGTTCGTCCTGCCCGCTCCCGCGAGTGGCAGGCGAACCCTCCCCTCCGACGCCGCCCCCGTCCTCCCCTCCTCCTCTCCCCTCCCTCGCCGCCGCCGGAGGGCGCCGTCGGGCGAAGCCCGGGCGCGGGCGGCGGCGGGGCCGTTTCTCCCTCTCGCAGGAGCCTTCGGCGCGGTCTGAGGTGGCCGGTGGGGCGCCAGGCTGCGCGTGGGGCCTGGTGGCGCGGTTCTCCGGCGGCACGGTGGCTTCGCGGCGATGGGGGCGCGCGTCCTCGGCGGCTGTGCTGCGGTGGCCCTCGGCAGCGGTTGCTGCTGCGGCGCGGCGTTGCGACGGTCCTCGGCGGCGGCTCGCCGGGGGCGGCGGAGGTCCGGCGACAGCCGGGGGTGAGCTGGTGCGGCGGCGCGGTGTTAGGTGGCGGGGCAGCGCTGCATAGCCGCGGGAGGCAGAGCTTGAGGAGGGCTGCCATGGCGACCCAGATCAGGCCCTTTTGGGCCCAGATCTGGTAAGGCGGGCCGGCTGACTCTGTTCTGGCTGCTCTGCAGATCTTGGCAGGTAGGAAGGAAGAGACCCGTGGCATCCTTGGCCGGCCTGTTGCAGTGTGGTTGCAGACTTTTACGGGCCCGTCGGGGCCCGGCCAGACCACCATGGGACTGGTATGCCTCCGCGGAGGCTTTACGGACCCGTTGGGTCCGGCCAGATCTATGGAGGACCGGTGTGTTTGCGGCCGCGTCCGGTCGACTACCGTCTCTGGCGGTGGAGGAAGTTCCCTCTCGCGCGGCCGCGGTACTGTGGGCTCTCTTTTATTACTACCTGTCCCGTGATGGTGCAGACCTCGCGACGTCTTACTCGGGGATACGATGATGGTGGATTCAGGACCGGTGTGGCGCAGGCTAGTGGGCAGCAAAGGTTTGTGGTGGCGAGGCCTCGCCCTCGTGGGTCTTCTGTGCAACGGCTCGTCAGGGGGTTGTGGATCGGGTTTTTGGGAGAAATCCTCGTCGGTTCGCTCGACTCCGACGTAATGCCTCCCGCGGGTGGCATCTTTCTTCCTGGAGGGCTTTGTGGCTACCCTCCATCCACTCCCCTCAGTGTGCCGGGGGAAACCCTAGGACCAATCTGGTCCGGGCAGCAGCGGTCGCGTTCCCTCTTGAGGGTGCTGCTTGGTGCTTGACGAGTCGGGGCTAGGAGCGTGGTGGGCATTCTTCGGCGGGCGCAGCGGTTGCGGTCTTCCTCGTCTTGTCGATCCGTCTCCGTCTCCATTTCTCTTTGTTTTTTTTCCTTTTTTAGTTCGAGTGTGTGTGGGTGTTTGTGTGCTGCTGCCCCGGCATCGTGTATCGTGTTGTGTTTGGGTGTTGTGTTGTCTAGTCCAGCAGCAGTCTTACATGTGTGCTTTATTTATAAAACTGGATGGAAGCCTGTTTCGAGAAGGAGATCATACGTGTGGTTCGACAAGACAACGGCTGGCTGGCTGCAGTTGGCTGGCCGGAGAGCAGAATAAGAAATCATCGGAATATTTTGATCATAGAGGATATACGTAACTATACTGTTCTTTCGGGACTCTGCAGGCCAGCTAGCTAGCTTTGGATATTATTAGGTTACTATAAAGGTTGCAAACAAAACAACAAGTGCTAAACAAACAGCAACAAGTGCTGGGTCTCTGGCTCGCAACAACTCGCTGTCACACGCGCGCGCACATACGGAGCATCATCATCCATGACCATGAGGGGCGTGAAGCTGTGACGACTTGTTAAATAATTAAACATACTCCTCATGAGGTACATAATATCATACTGGCCGTGCCGTGCGTGCGAAGAGATAAAGAATATCACGAGCAGAAGGTGCGCACGTGTGCGTGCGTGCATCGCGGAGCCACGCTGTCCAGCGTCAGTGCAGTTGGGAGCAGGCGAGCAGCGCACTGCTAGCTAGCACTAGTAGTAGTTTATCTATCTACCACCGTAGTACGCGTACTGACAGACAAACACGTAATGCTTCTAAAGAAATTCTACATTGTGTTGCTACATATAGAACAGCATCTTCCTTGAAACCTGCTGGGAGTTGAGATTGGTAGAAGAATCTCACTAGACATGGTTTGGTCAATTGTTATCTATTGGTGTGCACATGCTTTTTTTTACCTTTCCATAAACTTTTATTGATTTTAAAATATTCCCTTCACTGGTTTTAATCTATGTAAGATGGTTATTGTACATTATTTTCCATTTTTTTATGAATTCCCTAGGAAACATGCCCGTGCGTTGCAACGGGGTATAATAATTCTAATGGTTTGCATGCTAATCATGTCAAATCATGTATGTTTAGGAGGATTGTCACACACATCAAGTATCATTATCAAGTTTTGAGCAAAGACAATACTATTTCAGCAAAAGCATGCTCATTTTTTTGGTAGCATCACAAAACACATCATAGTATATCTCTGAGTTTCCCTCCTTCTGCCTCTCCCATGTGTTCACGTCATCCCATTTTCACTTCAAGATGCTTCATCATTATTCATGAGCTTGTTCTAATTTCAACGATTCTCTGGTCAATAGAAAAAACGTAATGGAAAGAGTTTTCACTCACACTTAACAATACCCATAAACAAGTGGTGGGAAAGGGACGACATACGAAAATATGATCATTTGACAAAACACGATGGAAAGAGTTTTACCCACATTTAAAAATATTCCTTGCCTAATTTTTTTCCAACTCCAGCAACTCACCTAAATGGAGCAACTTATATGCTTAAATATCTAGATAATATTCAGTAACTAAAATTGTGCCTCAAATAGCTCCACCAAATGATTACACGCAAAGAGGTGACAGTTCCAGTCAATCCCTCACCATGCATATATCTATGATGGACCAATTAATGAATTATGACAATATAACTCATCTAATTGATATCACAATAGCAGTTATTGACCACAACAAATCACAGTAATTTTTTATAATCATACAATATCAAGAAGACGTATTAAGACTTCAACACTTCTTGCCTGATTCCATGTTGGTGCAGCATTGAGGCTTCACTAAGAAAACAATATTTATGAAATCTAACTTTTTTCTTTGAACCTTGCAAAATTGATGCAGCATATGACATTTCTTCAGCCTGAACATATAATCTGACATAGTATATGGTGCCATAGTTAGAATCTAATACAAATGGCACCACATAAAAACTTCTATAGTGATCTCCAACAATATATAGAAAAGTTCATTGGTACATTCTAAACTGGGGACAAAAGTGAAACTAATGTACATATCTTCTAAATCTAAAACGAAGTTTAGCCAAAACACGATAGCAACTAAGCATTGATCATGTCTCACCAAAAATAAATAGAATAATGATATAAGAACCACACACTTACATATCAACAATTGGTATAAGAAACATAGTCCTAACTATATAAGAAAATAGTTGATAGGACTCCAAAGTATCAAAAATCAAGATCAACATAGAAATGAGTATAGAAAAAGTTGTAACTCAACATTGTTTCTACAGAAAGTATGGTTGCCAACTGATTATTCCTTATTATTAAAGATCTATCTCATGATGCGTTTAAAATTCCCTATTGGACCAAAACGATTCCATGATGTTTTCTACTCACTCACACATGAAATATAGTATAGTATTTAACATATAAGAAAATTACAATTTATGAAGTACACGATGTATAAATCTTGCCAAGGATGAACCGGCCCGCCTTTGTTACTCTACTTTGAGATGCAAACTAATCTGACTATTTCTCTAATATTAAGCACTATTTAGTGGAAACTTTGTGTTGAGCACCGGGCTGAAGCACCAGCATCCCTACGTGCAGTTCCACCCCCATCTTAGTTCATGCTGAACTCATACACCTCACCGGGATACAAAAGGACGATTTTTCAGACTCTAAGAAGCAAAACTCGAAAGCTAAGCACCCTGCTGTGAATCATCCTAAAGGAAATAAGACGGAGAAAACTCACTGTAAAAATCAACAGAAAAACATACATGGCTATCTTTTTTTATTTTTCCATCTTCCACCATTTATTTAGTTCTAAGTGTGGCCTAATTGAATTGTTCTTCTTTCAGTTTCCAACTAAGGAGAAATCTCATGCAAACAATTTTTTGGGAAGGTAAAACATAAGCGTGAAAAAAAGTAGATAAAAATATTTCATTTAATTTAAGTACTGAACTATATGGAGATACAAAACAAGATCCAAATCCTTCACTATCTCCCACAGTTTACTCGTTTGCATGTCAATAGTTACATTAGAAATAGCACATAGATTTATCAGTGATGTACGTGACACAAGTAGAACATCGGACAACATTCTAGGAGAATCATGATAATTACATTGGATTGCAAGGTTTAATTTATGGTGAAGACCTTTTATTGTTGTTCACGACATTGCAATGTCTGGTTTTAAATTAAGCATAAAATTAAAATAAAATACATTTGTTGCATGTCAAGTTATGAAAAATGCATGATCTTGTTTGACCAACCAAGACATGATGAATTTATATCTGACTGTACCCCTAGATGGAAATAAAAAACTCTACCAAAAGTCCTTACCAAACTGAATTCAAGGAATAGTTAAAGCCATGCTCCGAGATTTCAGTAAGAACACCTATATTGTATTGGCGCCGTAGTTGAGATAGCCACGATGGAGCAGACTATATGGACTTGATATCTATAAACGCACAAGTTATATAGGTTTCCGAAATAAGATGCACTTCGCCTTCTAATACCAAAATATGTTCATGTGGACTTTGTATTCCTATAAGCTACCCAGGGCATATTAACTTCGTACAAATTAAAAAAAGTAAAAGCAATACACCTTACACTGTCAAACACTGCAGTCTAACATGTATACATCAAAGAAATAGTAAGAAGAATGAAAGAATAGGATTGTTCTTACACGCGTCTTAATAGCAGATTAAAGCAACACATATCATCTTCATCAATTCTATGTTTTTTAACAGAATATTGCAAACTTCAATCAAGTATTTTGATTAAGTGCACACATCATGAGGATCCGTTAATTCCAAGTTGTTTACTATAGTGAGAAAAACATCATAAGTATTTATACCTTGAAGATATAGAGCAGAAAGCTCACTTATCTTGTACTTCCATGGCCACCAGGCTTGTGGTCCAACTTTCTGTTGTTGTTGTTTCTCCTGACCCTCCTCCATTGGTCATCTAGCACTGAGACAGCTGGACTGGCAGAATTAAGCCAAATTACCTGCAACATTTTGGGGCAATGCACTGTTGAAAAATACTTTACAAGTACATTGTGCCTTTGGTCGCCATAAGCATTTGAAAGAGATGATATGGACACCTCATGATGCCACCAACATTTTGTCCAACAGATTGCTGCAGTGCTTCACATTAGGTCCGGAAATTGAGCTACACCTGGTTGCTATTTTCACAGAAGCAACTGTCCATCACTACCACAATTACCCTACCCTTTTCCATTATATTTAGATCAATTGAATTGTTCTCTAGTAGCAAAGTTCTTAATTGGATTGACCTTTATCCAGAGTTTTAGCACCACTAATGTATCATTTATTCAGTTATCTGACTACAAAATATTTCAGATTATTTATGCCTCTTGCGAATTTGCAATATGGCCTCAATTAGATTCTAAAAAATACAAAAGAGTAATCTGGGATTGTTTTATCATGTAGATTGATGATCCATAAGACCTAGCTGAAAAAACTCTAATCATTCGGAGTCCAGGAAACTCATCTCAATTTGCATACCGCTGGCGCTAAAATAATAAAACTACACAAAAATGAAATTTTTACCTTCAGCAATTCAACACATGATTATCTTATTGACATGAGAACCCTTCTGCTCCTTTGGTTATGGATGATGCTGCTCCATCCTACAGCGAGCATGAAACTTAGAAGGCGAGGAGGTGTGAAGGGAGGGAGAGAGTAGTGTGGTCGTGCGGTACCTCGAGCAACAGGTGTGACTTAGAAGGCGAGGAAGTATGGCCGGCGGACTCCATGCCTCTCCATCCTCCAGTTTTTCTCCTCACCGGTGCAGGGTTTCATGTTCCGCTTCCCCATATAGCCCTTGTAACACCCTCAGAATCGGCCCTATGCAAGTTTTAGCGAAACCCGCCAAACCCTCATAGAAACGATTCAAAGGTGCCCACCAGGCACTTTCGTGCGGGTGGAAAACGAAGTAATATCATTACACAATAGTCCACGATGGAACCCACGGAACAGATATATACAACGGCGACTCAATGAGTCAAGAATACAGATATACAGTACAAAGATCCAAATCACCTTGAAAACGATACAGCGTCCGAGTACGGACAAGATGCAAATGGGGCTAAGAGCCCTGAAGAATAACCAATGGCGTCCATAACCCTGCCCAGGCCAAGCCGGAAGGGTAACCCTGCTAACGACGTCGATCTCAAAACCTGCTTAAACAAAAGGGGTGCCGACAAAGGGCAAAGGAAAAAAAGAGAGCGGTCAGTACTGAGGCCAGTACACGGCGAGGCTAGAATTCAGCGGTCCTCGCCTACATAGGTATGGTGGACTGAAGCGGCAGCGCAGCATGCACTAAACACCCTATAGAGACTCGATATAACTGTCGGCTATCAGAAAGGGATAAGAAAGACCTATTCGGAACCAACCTGATGCTACCACCAAACATACCCATCCTGGTGTTTCCCCCTCGAGACCAAACGAGGAAGTCAACCGAGGAACTCACACTGTTGGCAGTTTTATTCATTCTGTTATAGTTGCGGCAATTACTAGTCAAATAAAGATGGCATGAGTCATCCTGATATAATAAGCAGTGGGCACTTTTAGATAACCATTCCGTTGTAGTTGCAACACTTACTAGTCAGATACAATTAGCATGAGATATCCCCAAACCCAGCAGTTGTTGGTACTTTTATTTAGCCACTCCGTGGTAGTGAAGCTGATTACTAGTCATATCGGATACCAGTCAAATTATAACAGTAAACTTTAGTTATGGTTGTCTATGATCAAGAACTGTGCTCCAAGTCGTCCATAACCGCGGACACGGCTTTTCGAAAAGATTTAACCCTGCAGGGGTGCACCAAAGTATCCACACGCACTTCGACCCTTTTTGCCAGATCAGTTAACATACACCCATCGGTATGTCGGCGGGGCCTAAGTCATGACGTTTCCCAGACCCAAAGCAAGTACATGGGGGCCACCCCACTAAGCTACCCGCAACGAAGTCGGTCGGTCTCCGAGACGGACTCAGGGTTTGTGTAGACGGCTGTAAACGACTGGGAACCCGAAAAGATGACTGGGCTTGTCGATACAGCGAAAACGTGTCACGGACCTAAACAGTACAGGTGCAGTACTTCGCACAATTTAAATTAAGCAGTAAAGCATAGCATAAGTACATGATAGTAATAAAGCCCCAAACTACTTGTGGCCCCCGGTACAATACTTTGAAATCAGGTACTAATCGATGGGGGTGCCCATACACCCCACCTGTGGTTAGCGCGCTCGATCTCGGAACAGGTGTCAAGAACTCGGGGTCCTACGGGACACAAGTGGACGGTTAACAACCAAATAACATCTATTGCCCACCTGTGCCTCTGCATTTACCTACTTTCAATTTTAGTTATTAAACAATAATTAAAGCCATGATCATCTCCAACATTAAACATGCGGCAATACTCCAACAACTGTGGTACTTGACGACACGCAACAGCACTTGAGCAAGCGACTACGACGCGCAAGTCCAACTATCTACCAAACAACAGGTAATAGGATGTGTCCAAGGCAATATAAGGCTGCAAGGGATATCACGGGTACGAAAACTAGAGCATCGCAACACAGATAGCAATAGATCAACAAGAGGGAATAAATACTATAAAAGTAAAATAGGTAGAAAGGGGGAGATTGCTCGCCTGAAAAACATTGCCGAAGGTTCATCCGAAGGTCGGGTCGACTCTCGCATCAACTCATCGGCCTAATCCGTGAAGAAGCAAAGCACTAGAAGAAACACCGGATGCACTATTTAATACTACGACAGAAGATCGGGCATGATGCATGTATGATGTATGACATGGCAAAGGATGCGATGCAATTAGGCCACATTAAGCGGAACCGGGGTCCCGAAATTTAATTAAACGGTTCAAGTTATTTACCTACCCCGCAAATTAAATGTTGGATTAGCAAGACCAAACATGGCTTCGGTTCGCTACACCAATTTAAATGAGGTCCGGAATAAGACAAAGATATCCCGCAGATGGACTCCATATTTAATGATGAGATGAATTGACATAATGCCCCCAAACCACAGACAAGTATGCATGCATGATCAATTTAATATGCATCAGTTGATAATGTCGTCTTATAAAAATAATGGGGTCTCGGATAGGGAATCACATTAGGGTTCGGCGAACTTGGGCTCCGAGGGGTTCGGGGTTGGTCTCAGGGTTCAGGGTTCGATGAGATCGGTCTTCGAAGGTCGGTTGCAAGATGAAGAGCTTGGCGTTCAAGTACTTGGCGTATCCGAGTCGACAACTTGGGCGTCCGGTTTCTCGGGCATCAGATACGGGAAGAAGTACTTGTCGCATCTGTGGCCTTCGGGTCGAAGAATTCGGCATGTCCGGGTTCGGTCTTCGGGTCCGGGTAGAAGAACTTGTTGTTCCGACAGGTTCAGGTTCCGTCTTTGGACTCCGGGATCGGGGCCTTCGCATTCCATGAAGAAGATCTTGGGTTCCGCCAATCTTCGGTTCCATGACATGCCGGTGTCGGACTCGGGTGCGGCGCCGATGGTTCATCGAGCTTGTCTTGGTCGGTGTCGATCGTAACCGATGCAATTCAAAGCCAAACAAAAATACACCATCTGCACAGGGGCGGCCTCACGCGCGACGCGGCCGGTGGATGACTGCGCGCTGGAGGGACACGAGGTAGAGGTGGCTGGTGGCGGCGCCGGGTCGAGCGGCTGGAGGCGAGGCTTGTCAGCGAGCGCGGGGGGCACGACGCTGCAAGAGGCGGTCGAGAGGGGCAGCGAGGAGATCACCAGGGCGCATGTGAGGTCGACGATGCGGCCCAGGCGAGATGCGGGCGACGGGCCAGCGGGTGGTCGCGGCTGGCAGCGGGGCCAGGAGTCGAGCGGTCCGACGAGGTGGAGGAGAGGCCAGCGGCGGTGCAGAGGCGGGCGGGGCCGGGTCGGCTAGGAGATGCGGGTCGGCGAGGGAAGCGGCGCGGGGCCGAGGAGGGGATCCCGCAAGGCGGCAGCTCGGGCCGGGCCGTGCTCCGGCGAGGCGGCAGCTCGGGCGGCCGGTGGCGGTGCAGAGCCGAAGGGGAGGGCGGTCGAAGGAGAGGGAGACGCGGCCAGCAGGGGGGAAAAAACCCGGGGCGACGGCGACGCTCGGAGCTTGCGGCGGGGAGAGTCGCGCGGTGACGCGTCGGAGCGGCCGGCGGCTGGAGGAAGGAGCCGGCGACGGGATGCAGAGAGCAGGGGAGGGATCGCGGGGCGCGTGACGGGGATGAGGAAGAGCGGGGCGAAGGGGACGGCTACCGCGGGGAGGCTCGGGAGGCGCGCGTCAGGCGGCACTCTAGGAGGGGAGAGGCCGGGCGGCGGGGAGACGGCTGCGTCGGGGATGGGGCCCCCGCGGTAACGTGTCCAGGTCGGGGTGGGGAGCGTGCGCGCGTGTGAGTGGTGGGTGAGGGAGGGCGTGCCCAGGCGGGGGCTGGCCAGGTGGGGAGGTGGGGCCAAAGGGAGCAGGAGGGGGCCGGTTGGAGAGTGGGCCAGGGGTGGTTAGGTGGCAAGAGCCGAGTGGATGGAGTGAGGGAAGAGAGATGAGTGGAGGGGGTTCGGCGAGGTGGGGAGAGGGGATTGGAGGGAGTGAGGTGGCTGAAGGGTGGGTAGATAGGCTGGGTAGGTTATTTGGTAGTTTAGGTTTTGGGTGTTCTGGGGTAGGTAGGGTTTTTGTCTGGAGGTGGCCGGCTGGGCTTTCGGGCCTGGCTGGCTGCCTCCCAAAATAATTTAAATATTTTATTTATTAAAAACGAGGCGTTTGTAAACCGTTGGCGGACAAAACAGAACATTCCGGAGACCCGGGTTTTGAATTTGAAATAAAGGCGGGGTATTTAGAAAACAAAATATGCTTTTCGAAAATAGTTTCAGACAAACAAATGCATGATGATGACGATGCTCAAATGCAAGGTGGCATGATGACATGAGCATGATGTCATGATGAAGCAATGCACAAAAACAACGCGATTTTCTGGTAGTGGTTTTTGCGGGGCGCCACAGCCCTCTCCTTTGGTGAGGCTCCTTCTCCAACATTCATCTCAGGAAGTGACTACAATACACATTGGCCTTTTTTTCAACTCTTGGCTCGAAAAAGTTGATGCGGGTGACATTACGTCGTCTTTAGAACACCCACTTAATATGAAGAGAAATGAGCCAGATAACAGGAGGTTCACTCACGTATGGGGCCTAGACCTCGATCTTGTTCTCAAGCATGATGTCTGGAGGTCGCCGCTAACTCCCACCGCCCTGGAACCGGGTACGACTTGTCGGTGCCCAACTTCAGATACACATCACTGAACTCTGCAAGTCAGCCACTCATACAACACATCCAAGCCTTACAACACCTAGGGACCAGTTGAGAAGACGAACAATAAATTAGCTCCATGATCATGGAATGCCAGTGATTTTCAGATTTAGAATGGCTAAATCTTTAGATTACAATGTACCACTAAAATTATGTATGTAAAGCACATACCCCACATGCATGAAGAAGAGATTGGGTTATATATACAAACAGAAGAATACATGGAGCAGACCAATTTGTTCAGATAAAATCTAATGTAGTCACAGGATAAAGTCTGATATGTAGTGAAAAGATAATTATTCTCCATATTTTTCTATAGCAGTTGGAATCATTGTGCCATAACCATCGAAATACGATATGTGCCTTGACATTTTTTTTGGTTCTGAGCACTCAGGGTCTTAATAGCAAACTTAAACTACGGCTCCATTGGTGCCTCCATCATAGTGTAGTACTCAGTCTTCCCAAATAATCAGAAAATGATGAAACGGTAAGGTTCGCTTTTGCTCGGTGAAGGATTTGATTGCTTCAACCCAGAACTACAAAGAAAGGGAAAGAGAGAACAATACCTTGCTTGGGAATTTTATAAACAAGATTTTATCTAGCCACCGCGCGAGTTCCAGCGGCATCCGCCTCAAGTAAGGTGATGTCTCCTTCCTTTCCATATACTCAAATCTCTCCAGTTCGCAAATAAGTATCATACTAAAAAAACATTTCCTTACTTTCTATCAGATTCAAACAATCAGCGGTAGCAGCAACAAATCGAAGATTTATGTTTAAGCCCATATACAACTAAGGAAAGTCATTAACGTTGGTTCTCTGTATGTGTGTGTGATCACCTATGTAATTTTGGGGAATAAAATAACTGCTAAAGTATAAAAGGCTGATATGGATAGGCCTCATTTACTGAGTACAACCAGTAAGCATAAATAGCCTGAAAGAAGATGACAAGAAGATAGCTATATTTTATTGGTCGGGCATGAGGGATCAAGTCGATTTGTTGTGTGTATGTGACAAACTCGATCAACAGGACATATAGAATACAAAAGTGAAATTCGGGATCAAAGGTTACTTACCAAGCTCACTTGTAGCAGCATATCACGATTTGATGACCATGATTGCAAGTTGCCAAGTTAACAGGCATATACTCCACACAAAGTCAATAAGATGTAGCATTACGACAATGAGGACAATGTAAATGTGCATGGAGGCTAGTCAATCATGGAAAGCAAAAGAACAAATTCAAGTCAATGTAAACTATCTACTCCCTCCGACCCATATTAATTGACTCACATTTGGCTAGATTTGGATGAATCTAGACACTATTTAGTATATAGGTTCATCCAAATTTGGACAAATCGAAGTCAATTAATATAGGCCGGAGGGAGTATATATTTTTGCATCTACCACATAGTTTACGAAACACACTTTGCATGGTTTTTTATATGTTTTGAGTACGTAATGGCCATATGATGTTATACAAAGTTTGCTAATACGTAGGGAAGAGGATCCAAAGATAGAGGCTTACCATAAAATACACACACTTGCATGGCATAAGTAGGAGCTATGTCATACGAATTTCAGCTGTGATTTTCTCTAGCTATATTCTGGAAAAGGATCCTTTGCAACCTTTGGCTTCACGAAATGCTGCGGGATAACACGGCTACAAAATGAATATTTGTCTCATGAGATATAGTAGATAAGAGAGCAATTGGCCAAGAAAATTTCCAATTATTCAAATGCATTGTCCACAATATACTGAACCAGAGTGACATGTTCATGCTTCCAGAGAATGAAGAGGGTAATTAGTTGATTCTGAAAAAAATTCTAGAAGCATAGAACGTACCTGAGAGGGTCGAACCACGGCCTTAAATAACCATGAAGGCATTGATGGTTTTCTACCGAGGGTGCTGCCCCAGGCTAATCACCTTGATGCTCTGAATCACCAGCTTCAACCGAGGAATGCAAAAGAAAAATTCTTCACTATATATTTACCTGCCATAAAACCTATTGTTTATCAAAGATTGCCCTGGTGTCACACTGATATCTCACATAGCTGTTAAAATTCTTTTCAAGCTCACATTAAAGTATATCAGCAGGTATACTTGATAGTAATGAAAGCCAAAATAGAATACATAGACCTGTTGTGAAATGGACTATTGAATCTAGAAGTTAGAACACATAGGATCTTTTTGAATAATTAGAACAGGTGGAATAGCAGAATTAGATAGAGCAAACCACGATATCTTATTCTCGATGAGGTGACCATCCTAGATTCCCCATACGGACACACCAAAATTCCCAAGCTGGTTAAAGACAAATGAACAACTACAACCACGGTTCAGTGGGAGGAAAAGGGGATCATGAGGTAGAAAAAAGGTCACGGGTATCCTTACCTCGGCAGGCCGCTGTGTATTCGTGCCGCCGCTCCATAGGCCACTCCACCCTTCGAGCCGCACGACCTCTTCTTCTACCGCCCCGTCATGCGGTCCCACTCGACCGCACATAGTCTCGGGAGGGGCCTGGCAGAGGGGAGGAGGACGGGATGGTGCTTGGATGCTCGCAGATGTCGACAACGCCGAGGTCGACGGGTTTCTGGGTGGGCCGACGGAGGTGGAGTGGTGGCATCTGGCAAGGGCGGTGTGCGGATTTGGTAGTGAGATAAGACGTGGGGGATGGGAGTGGACGGCGGCGGGGGGAGTGGACGGGGTCTCCGGGCGGTGGGTGGAGCAGCGTCGATGCACGACGTGTGAGGGAGGAGCGGTAATTGCGCACGGGTTTCGACGGGAGGAGAGCTGCAGGGCTGGACGAACAGAGAAGTGCGCCTAGGATTTATTGGGCTTTGGCCCATCGCGTGTGCGGCGAGCGGAGAGAAGCACGACGAAAGGAAACGACGTAGTAGGAAGCAGGCAGAAAACGGAACATCATTGTACTTTTTAGAGATTAGAGATTAGAGATTAGAGATAGAGATTAGAGATTAGAGATACACCATAAGACTTCACAAGTAGAATTCTTGCAAGTAATAGTGCAAAGCCTGGTACTGTCGACTTCGCTTCACTCTGTAATCAAGACGTGACATGTTGTTTGCCAATAAGAGAAGCTTCTCCATGGTGAGTGATATGTCCTCCTCTCATGTATGATTTGTTTCGGCATAATTGTTGTGGACTAGCAATTGTCAATCTGCCACTCCCTTTATCATATATAATGGTTCTAAAGAGAACTATCGACGTGCAGAATATCGCTGTTATTCGACACAAACCGTCCCCTGGTTTCAGATGCTCTGACCTTATGCAATTTTGTGCATTGTTATTCAGCATAACACATGTTTGCTAGGTTTTCCATGAATGAATGCTTTTTTGATCTATCAATGTATAGTTAAACATATTCTGAGAGTATTTAGCCTTCTTACGCTCATGTATTGGTGTTTAAACACAAGTCCATGTTGAGAACTAACATGTGGGTGTGCTTCAGATTACATTATGCCATGGATTTTATCTCCGTTCTGTTAGAAATTGTATTATGTGTAGATGCAATATTAAGTGAAATTATTATTTTTGGAGTTGTAAAAATTTATTATTATTGGTGCTTCATATGTGTTTCATTGGACATCCTCAATAACAAATTGTTGGTGCCTACGATGTAGGGGTTCGTAGCATGGAAAACAAAAATTTTCTATCGCATACAAACAAACAAGCCAAGATCTATCTACTAGATTGTAGCAACGAGTCGATGGTATAACTTACCCTCGAAGATTCCAAAGCGTTTAACGAGAGCAGATTCTCGTGGGTGATGTAGTCGTACTCTTTCCGATCTCAAGATCGTGTAGACGATCCTTCCGGCGCCACGTTCCGGCAGCGCTCCCGCAGTCGGTCACACGTTCGGTACTCGACGAAGACCTTCCTCTCCCTTGTTCCAGCAGGCAGCGGAGGTTGTAGTACTCTCCTCGCGATTCCGGCAGCACAACGGCGTGGTACCGGAAGTAGAGGGGAGATCCCGCAGGGCTTCGCCTTAAGCCGGTGCGAGTATGGTGGAGCTTATGAGAGAGGCTATTAGTGGTCTAGTAATTAGACACACCAATTAGAAGGCTCTAAACCAATTAGAAGGCTCTAAACCGCTGGCTAAAGCAATTAGAAGCTCTAATCCAAAACGGCTCTAAACCGGAGATCTAGAGGTGAAAGTTGTGTGTCTAGGAGGGGAGCCCTGCCCCTCCTTATATAGGTGGGAGGGGGCTGGCTCCAAGGGGAGGAGAGTCCCTCCCCAAGTCGGCTTGGTGGTGCGCCGGCCAAGGGAGGAACCCTCCTCCAATTCGGCCTCCACCAATCCTCCTTCTCCTCTTTCCGAAAACTGGCAGTTTGACTTTTCAAACTTGCCGTTTGACTTTTCAAACTAGGATTTGATTTAATCCCTTATTTGGAACAGCGATGACACTAAATACATGATGCAATCATTCCAACATGCAATGACACATTCATGTACCCCTTCCCCTCCGGAGTGCCGGACATTCCGGAACCTTCTAGAATGTTCCTGATGAAAACACCGGAATCATTCCCGAACTCCAAAACGGGACTTTCCTTATATGAATCTTATTCTCCGGACCATTCCGGATCACCTCGTGATATCCCGGATCCCATCCGAGACTCCGAACAACATTCGGTCTCTTTCTCATAATACCATAACTACTCAAACAACGTCGAATCCTTAAGTGTGTCTCCCTACGGTTCGTGAATTATGCGGACATGATCGAGACACTTCTCCGAACAATAACCAATAGAGGAATCTGGAAATTCATATGGCTCCCACATATTTCTACGATTACTTTGCGATCGAATGAACCACTTACATACGATACCAATTTCCCTTTGTCTCACGATATGTTACTTATCCGAGGTTATGATCGTCGGTATCTCTGCATACCTAGTTCAACCTCGTTACCGATAAGTACTCTTTTCTCGTTCCCGTGATATGTGATCCCTTGTGACCAAGTCACATGCTTGCAAGCTAATTGGATGACATTCCACCGAGAGGGCCCAGAGTATATCTATCCGTCATGTGGATGGACAAATCCCACTCTTGATCCATGTGTCTCAACCAAAACTTTCCGAACACTCAATGCCACCTTTATAACCACCCAGTTACGGTGTGGTGTTTGATGTCATCAAAGCATTCATCCGGTAAAGGTGATATGCATGATCTCATGGTCGAAGGAATTAGGTTACTATGTATCAGAAAGCATATAGCAATTGAACTAATGAAATGACTTGATCTTTATGCTACGCTTATCTATAGGAGTATGTCCACCATATCATTCTCCTAACGATATGATCTTGTTGTTGACAACATCTCAATGTTCATGATAGGGAAACCACAATCATCTATCAACCAACAAGCTAGTGAAGTATAGAGGCTATACTAGGGACTTCTAATTAAGTTTACAAATCACACAAGTATCAATGTTTCCTTGTTAATACTATTATAGCATGAATGTAAACATTTATCATAAACACGAAGATATAATAATAACCACATTTATTATTGCCTCTAGGGCATATCTCCAACAGTCTCCCACTTGCACTAGAGTCATCTAATCTAGATTACATGGTAATATACCGAACACCCATGGCAGTTTGGTGTTGGTCATGTTTTGCCCTCGGGAGAGGTTTAGTCAACGGATCCGCCACATTCAGATCTGTGTGTACTTTGCAAATCTTTATATCCCCATCCTGGATATGTTCTCGAATAGCGTGAAAACGCAGCTTGATATGCTTCAGCTTCTTGTGTGACCTTGGTTCTTGCGCATTGGCTATGGCGCCCATGTTATCACAGTAGATAGACATTGGGTCCAGCGCACTAGGAACCACACCCAGCTCTGTAATGAACTCTTTCATCCATATCACTTCTTGTGAAGCCTCCGAAGCAGCCATGTATTCCGATTCAGTTGAAGATCTCGCCACAACGCTTTGCTTTGCACTCCTCCAGCTAACTGCTGCACCATTCAAAATAAATACGTATCCGGATTGCGATTTAGAATCATCCGGATCGGTGTTCCAACTAGCATCGGTGTAACCATTAACAACGAGCTGTTCATCACCTCCATAAGAAAGAACCATATCCTTAGTTCTTCTCAAGTACTTAAGGATGTTTTTGACCGCTGTCCAATGATCCACTCCTGGATCACTTTGATATCTGCTAGTTAAACTAACAGCATATGCAATGTCGGGTCTAGTACATAGCATGGCATACATTAGAGATCCTATGGCTGAGGCATAGGGAGTCTTACTCATCCTTTCTCTATCTTCTGCCGATGTCGGACTTTGAGTTTTACTCAAGGTCGTATTGGGCAACATGGGCAAGAACCCTTTCTTGCTTTCTTCCATTCCAAACCTCTTTAGAACTTTGTCCAAATACGTACTCTGTGACAATGATATTTGGCGTTTCGATCTATCTCTATAAATCTTTATGCCTAATATGTAAGCTGCTTCGCCAAGATCCTTCATTGAAAAACTTATTCAAATATTCCTTGACACTATTAAGAAGGTCTACATCATTCCCAATCAATAATATGTCATCCACATATAGTATTAAGAATGCTACAGAGCTCCCACTCACTTTCTTGTAAATACAAGCTTCTCCATAAGTTTGTATAAAACCAAAACTTTTGATTACCTTATCAAAACGTTGATTCCAACTTCGGGATGCTTGCTTCAATCCATAGATGGACCGTTGAAGTTTGCATACCTTGTTAGCATCTTTAGGATCGACAAAACCTTTGGGTTGCATCATATACAACTCTTCATCAATGTCTCCATTGAGGAATGCTGTTTTGACATCCATCTGCCATATCTCATAATCATAATATGCAGCGATTGCTAACATAATCCTCACAGACTTTAGCTTCGCTACCGGTGAGAAAGTCTCATCGTAGTCAACTCCTTGAATTTGTCGAAACCCTTTTGCGACAAGTCGAGCTTTATAGACAGTAACATTACCATCAGCATCTGTTTTCTTCTTGAAAATCCATTTGTTCTCGACAGCCTTTCGGCCATCCGGTAAGTCCACCAAAGTCCATACTTGGTTTTCGTACATGGATCCAATCTCGGATTTCATGGCTTCTTGCCATTTATTGGAATCTGGGCTCATCATCGCTTCCTCATATGTCTCGGGGTCATCGGTGTTGTCCACCACCATGACATTCATAACGGAATCATACCAATCGGGAGTGGTACGAGTTCTCGTCGACCTCCGAGGCTCTGTAGCAACTTCAACCGAAGTTTCATGATCACCATCATTAGCTTCCTCTCTTATTGGTGCAGGCACCACAGGAACTCCTTCCAGTGCTGTGCTACTCGCAATTTCGAGAGAAGGTTCGACAACCTCGTCGAGTTCTACTTTCCTTCCAGTCAATTCTTTCGAGAGAAATTCCTTCTCTAGAAAGGATCCATTCTTGGCAACGAAGATTTTGCCTTCGGATCTATGATAGAAGGTATACCCAATAGTTTCCTTCGGGTATCCTATGAAGACGCATTTTTCCGCTTTGGGTTCAAGCTTGTCCGGCTGTAACTTCTTTACATAGGCTTCGCATCCCCAAACTTTAAGGAACGACAATTTAGGTTTCTTCCCAAACCATAATTCATACGGTGTCGTTTCAACGGATTTAGATGGTGCCCTATTTAAAGTGAATGCGGCTGTTTCTAATGCATAACCCCAAAATGATAGCGGTAAATCTGTAAGTGACATCATAGAACGAACCATATCTAAGAGAGTTCGATTACGACGTTCAGACACACCATTACGCTGTGGTGTTCCCGGCGGTGTCAATTGTGAAAGTATTCCGCATTTCTTCAAATGCTCGCCAAACTCGTAACTTAGATATTCACCTCCACGATCAGAACGTAGAAATTTAATCTTCTTGTTACGTTGATTCTCTACCTCACTTTGAAACTCCTTAAACTTCTCGAAAGTTTCGGACTTATGTTTCATGAAATAGATATACCCATATCTACTCAAGTCATCCGTGAAGGTAAGAACATAACGATAACCACTGCGCGATGCTACACTCATTGGACCACACACATCGGTATGTATGATTTCCAATAAGTCTGTAGCTCGCTCCATCATACCAGAAAATGGAGTCTTAGTCATTTTTCCCATCAGACATGCTTCGCATCTTTCAAGTGATTCAAAATCAAGTGATTCAAGAAGTCCATCGGAATGGAGTTTCTTCATACGTTTCACTCCAATGTGACCAAGACGACAGTGCCACATATAGGTCGAATTATCGCTTGATTTCAATCGTTTAGCCTCAATGTTGTTGATATGTGTATTTCCACTATCGAGATTCAATAAGAATAGACCATCTATCAAAGGTGCATGTGCATAAAACATATTACTCATATAAATAGAACAACCATTATTCTCGGATTTAAACAAGTAACCGTCTCGCAATAAACAAGATCCCGATATAATGTTCATGCTCAACGCAGGCACCAAATAACAATTATTTAAGTATAAAACTAATCCCGATGGTAGATGAAGGGGTAGCGTGCCGACCGCGATCACATCAACCTTTGATCCGTTTCCCACGCGCATCGTCACCTCGTTCTTCGCTAGCTTCCGTTTATTCTGCAGCACCTGTTTCGAGTTACAAATATGAGCAACCGAACCAGTATCAAATACCCAGGCACTACTACGAGTACTAGTGAGATACACATCAATAACATGTATATCAGATATACCTTTCTTCTTGATGTTGCCGTTCTTCAAATCCGCCAAGTACTTTGGGCAATTCCGCTTCCAGTGACCTTCTCCCTTGCAGTAAAAGCACTCAGTATCAGGCTTAGGTCCAGCCCTGGTCTTCTTCGTCGGCGTGGTAGCTTTCTTACCACCCTTCTTGAAGTGTCCCTTTTGCTTAGACTTGCCTTTCTTGAATTTGGTGGTCTTATTGACCAACAACACTTGGTGCTCTTTCTTGATCTCCACTTCTGCAGATTTCAACATGGCAAAGAGTTCTGGCAACGTCTTGTTCATGTTCTGCATGTTGTAGTTCATCACAAAGTTCTTGTAACTTGGTGGTAGTGATTGGAGGACACGGTAAATCCCCAAAGCATTAGGAATCACTATACCCAAGCTTTGAAGTTTGTTTGCGTGCCCTGACATCTTAAGCACATGCTCACTGACGGAGCTGCCTTCTTCCATCTTGCAGTTAAAGAACTTTTCAGAAGCTTCATAGCTTTCAATTGCCGCATGAGTCTCAAAAATCAATTTGAGATCCTCGACAATATCATATGGGTCTGAATCCTCAAACCTTTTCTGAAGCTCCGATTCTAAACCATACAAGATAGCACACTGAACTATGGAGTACTGATTCTTCCGAGCGAGGTAAACATTCTTTACTTCATCGGGAGCATCAGCTGCAGGTGGGTCACCCAGCGGTGCATCCAGCACATAGGTCAAATTACCAGCTGTGAGGACAATCCTCAAATTGCGGAACCAATCCGCGAAGTTGCTTCCATTGTTTTTCAACTTTTCTTTCTCTAGGAACGCATTAAAATTGATGGTAGGGGCTGCCATTGATCTACAACATATTTGCAATAGTTTAGACTAAGTTTATGATAAATTGAGTTCAAATTAATTAATGTAATTAAACTAGGTGAACTCCCACTCAAAACAACATCCCTCACATTGTTTTAGTGATCACAAGAACCAAATCCACCACATCAACACCGATCATCACGAAAGTTGATATAGTTTCAATGGCGAACAATCGTCATGTTCATCATATCTACTATATGATTCATGCTTTACCTTTCGGTGATCCGTGTTCCGAGACCATGTCTGTACATGCTAGGCTCGTCAAGATCAAACCTTAGTTTCCGCATGAGCAAATCTGGCTTGCCCACGTTGTATACACTTGCGGAATCTAACACACCCGATCATCACGTGGTGCTTCGAAACAACAAGCTTTAGCAACGGTGCTAACTAAGGGTGAACACTTTATGACTTGAAATTCATGTGCATGAGGGATCATCTTATAATGCTACCGTCGTCTACTAAGCAATACAAGATGCATAAAGGATTAACATCACATGCAATTCAATATATATATATGTGATATGATATGGCCTTTCTTCTTTGTGCTTTGATCTCCATCTTCAAGCACGAACATGATCTCCATCATCACCGGCATTGCATCAAGGTCAATGACGCCTCTCCATGGTTGTCGTCCACCAGCTTCAACTATTACAACTACTTTGAATAGACACGCGGGTCTTAACATAAATTAAAGACAACCATATGGCTCCTGCCGGTTGCTGACTTACAATAAGGAACATTGCATACATCAAATATAATCACAATCATGGCCATATCACATCACTGCACACCCCTGCAAAACAAAGTTAGACGCCTCTACTTTCTTTACATATTTTACGTGGTTTGGGGCTTTCAATAAGTGTCGTTCTAACTTACGAACATGAACCACAACGTTGACACAAGTATTGTTAATCACCCGTTGTGTATTGGATCTTTACTATGCTAGGAGAAACAGGCACCCGCAAAGCCACTTATGCAATACAAGTTGCATGTCAAGCGTGGAGCAAGTCTCATGAACGATGTCATGTAAGGTTAGCCCGGGCCGCTTCATCCCAACATACCGCAAGATGCAAAGTACACAAGAAGCAATCGACAATAAAAGCATCAACGCCCACAATGACCATTGTGTTCTACTCGTGCAACAGATCTACATATAGACACGGCTCTGATACCACTGTAGGGGTTCGTAGCATGGAAAACAAAAATTTTCTATCGCATACAAACAAACAAGCCAAGATCTATCTACTAGATTGTAGCAACGAGTCGATGGTATAACTTACCCTCGAAGATTCCAAAGCGTTTAACGAGAGCAGATTCTCGTGGGTGATGTAGTCGTACTCTTTCCGATCTCAAGATCGTGTAGACGATCCTTCCGGCGCCACGTTCCGGCAGCGCTCCCGCAGTCGGTCACACGTTCGGTACTCGACGAAGACCTTCCTCTCCCTTGTTCCAGCAGGCAGCGGAGGTTGTAGTACTCTCCTCGCGATTCCGGCAGCACAACGGCGTGGTACCGGAAGTAGAGGGGAGATCCCGCAGGGCTTCGCCTTAAGCCGGTGCGAGTATGGTGGAGCTTATGAGAGAGGCTATTAGTGGTCTAGTAATTAGACACACCAATTAGAAGGCTCTAAACCAATTAGAAGGCTCTAAACCGCTGGCTAAAGCAATTAGAAGCTCTAATCCAAAACGGCTCTAAACCGGAGATCTAGAGGTGAAAGTTGTGTGTCTAGGAGGGGAGCCCTGCCCCTCCTTATATAGGTGGGAGGGGGCTGGCGCCAAGGGGAGGAGAGTCCCTCCCCAAGTCGGCTTGGTGGTGCGCCGGCCAAGGGAGGAACCCTCCTCCAATTCGGCCTCCACCAATCCTCCTTCTCCTCTTTCCGAAAACTGGCAGTTTGACTTTTCAAACTTGCCGTTTGACTTTTCAAACTAGGATTTGATTTAATCCCTTATTTGGAACAGCGATGACACTAAATACATGATGCAATCATTCCAACATGCAATGACACATTCATGTACCCCTTCCCCTCCGGAGTGCCGGACATTCCGGAACCTTCTAGAATGTTCCTGATGAAAACACCGGAATCATTCCCGAACTCCAAAACGGGACTTTCCTTATATGAATCTTATTCTCCGGACCATTCCGGATCACCTCGTGATATCCCGGATCCCATCCGAGACTCCGAACAACATTCGGTCTCTTTCTCATAATACCATAACTACTCAAACAACGTCGAATCCTTAAGTGTGTCTCCCTACGGTTCGTGAATTATGCGGACATGATCGAGACACTTCTCCGAACAATAACCAATAGAGGAATCTGGAAATTCATATGGCTCCCACATATTTCTACGATTACTTTGCGATCGAATGAACCACTTACATACGATACCAATTTCCCTTTGTCTCACGATATGTTACTTATCCGAGGTTATGATCGTCGGTATCTCTGCATACCTAGTTCAACCTCGTTACCGATAAGTACTCTTTTCTCGTTCCCGTGATATGTGATCCCTTGTGAGCCAGTCACATGCTTGCAAGCTAATTGGATGACATTTCACCGAGAGGGCCCAGAGTATATCTATCCGTCATATGGATGGACAAATCCCACTCTTGATCCATGTGTTTCAACCAATACTTTCTGAACACTCAATGCCACCTTTATAGCCACCCTGTTACGGTGTGGTGTTTGATGACATCAAAGCATCCATCCGGAAAAGGTGATATGCATGATCTCATGGTCGAAGGAATTAGGTTACTATGTATCAGAAAGCATATAGCAATTGAACTAATGAAATGACTTGATCTTTATGCTACGCTTATCTATAGGAGTATGTCCACCATATCATTCTCCTAACGATATGATCTTGTTGTTGACAACATCTCAATGTTCATGATAGGGAAACCACAATCATCTATCAACCAACAAGCTAGTGAAGTATAGAGGCTATACTAGGGACTTCTAATTAAGTTTACAAATCACACAAGTATCAATGTTTCCTTGTTAATACTATTATAGCATGAATGTAAACATTTATCATAAACACGAAGATATAATAATAACCACATTTATTATTGCCTCTAGGGCATATCTCCAACATACGAAGCATGAACATGATCTGCATTGTGCACATGATAGCAGTGAAACGGCCGGATGCCTAGGCAAGAAAGAACTTTGGTGGTGGTGGGTATCATGAGTCGGTGATAGTAGTGATAAGATGAATCACCTGGATGGTGCGCATGCACGACTCTATCATAGCTAGCATGTATCCTAGATGGTCATTCTCGTAACAGCACCTAACATATTAGTAGTTGTTGCCACACTGTATGTATGCAAAAAGTGACAATCGATTATATGTTCGTTGATGGATAATTTGGGGGAACCAACCCATTTATAGCTGGTTATGGATGGAGATTATGTACTTCTGTTCAAAGTGAAAGACATATTGATATACCGAGGCATTGTACTTGAATCAAATATTTTCCACAAAAATAGTGGTACGATTTTGTCAATATATCATTTTGTTAGAAACTCTGAATCATGTGTGTAGTGTAAACCGCACTTGAGTTTTCTAACACTTGGTACCACTAATTTTGTTCCATGCCACCCAATGCTATTTGTTTTGAGAAGGCACCACACCATTGGTTGTTGGAAATATTGTGATCTTTTGGTATGTTTCCTCCTTCTGTAAACACTAAAAATGACTATTTCTAATTACTCAAAAGAGAACCTGCATGTGTACAATATTATGTATGAGCAATTTTTTGTGTATGCATGAAAGAGGTTGAGCTATTTTGCTTAAGTGGACACGGTTATCAGAGATTGCCTGCTAGGATTTTCTAGCTTCATACTATGAAGATTTTTATCAGAGTGTTTTTGCTTAGGTAAGTGTAGCAGCTTCACCATAACATAGATATTTTCATGTGTCTTCTCGAGAATGTGCATTTGCCACGCCTTTGATCATCAAAACTTGACAATGATGCATGGTATGCACAAGAATTCTATAATTACATGTTTGACATGATTAGTAAAAGTTTTATAACATGTTGCAACACATGGGCATGTTTCCTACTAATAATAAATAAACAACACAAAGCCCCGCAATGATTCGCGTGGGAAAGGCGCCAACAGACAGCGAAGACGGGGTAGGGAAACGCAGAAAAGAAAGGCGCCAAATTAGTTAGGTTTGGGCGCTCACTCCCCCTCTCCCGCCCTTAGTGCTGCTTTGAGAGTCGTGCAACAGAGACCGGGTCGCTCCCGTCCCCTTCTTGCCGGAGTAGCTGGCGGGAGGGCGCCGATAGTTAGGGTTAGTTGTAGGTGTATGTTGGCCTGGTACCGGAGTGGGGCTTGATGCCATGTAGATGGAGGCGACCTACAGATCTTGGACCCCACATCTGGTGTGGTCTAGGGTTCCTCTTCCTTGCCTTGATGCTCCACTGGTTGGAGCTCGGGGTGGTGAAGAGGACCACCGTCTCCCCGAATAAGGCGGCTTGCTGCTTCTTCCTCCTGGTGTTTTGTGCCTTCTGCTGTCTTCCTCTCCCGGTCGGCCGTGGTGGCGTGGGGGAGAAGAGGGTTGTCGGGGTGCTCGCCGGTGTTGGAGGAAGCTGGGGATTCTTGCCCACCTTGATGCATCGGTGCTGCAGAGGGCGGCCACCAACAAGGAATTCCGGTGTTCTTTAATGGATGAAGACGACGAAGGTGCCTTTCGAGGTGAGTTCCCACAAATCTGCGCCTTGGGCCACCTCAAGTAGGGGGTTGCTCGATTTTTGATGCCTTCTCTGGCCGACCGTGGAGGCGAGGAGAGGAGGCATCCTCGCGAGCTCCTTCCCTCTTCCTGGATGTGGGGTGGTTCCCATCTGCTGCACCGTCATGTTCATCACACGGCGGCCTGGATCATCGCCGTGATTCTTGGCTGAAGAAGCGGCCAGTCTGGAGTGCGCCAAGAGGGCGCCTTCTTCAACCGCCAAGTGGAGGCTATGATCCGAGTGCCTCGCCGGAGCTCTCCCTTGAGTACTACCAAGTGGTTTGTCCCCGGTGGTGCCCAGGCGGCCAACAATGGGTGCTCACCATCGGTGGAGAGGGCCTTGGGTCAGATTGCTTTTTATTTTTCTTTTCCAGGTTCTTTGCGCAAAAGTCAGGACATTGTTATAATATTATCTTTCTGGTTGCGTCATGTCTGTAAATTGTACTATCTTTCTGGTTGTGTCATGTCTGTAAATTCTACCCACCGCTGAATATATGATATGCAGCTGATCCTTCGCGATCCCTCTCCGTTCAAATAAAAAGGCGCCTTTTCCCTTTCCCATTGGGAGGAGAGCAGGTAAAGCAGAGCGACCGGCGGATCACCTAGCCGAACCCGCACGAGGGGCGCGCTCGTCACCGTCCGCCACCGCTGGTGTCGGTATACCCGTCTCGCTCCCGTGCCACTGAACCGTGGGACCGGATACTGCAGCCTACAGCTGCGTACTAACGGAAATGCCCTTTTCACTTTTTTTACTATTATTAGGGGTGTTTTAACTAGCTGCCACTTTCGTCGAAGTCAAACAACCAATGCTTTCCAACCAATGCCCTTCGTTTTTGCGCTGACTCCAAGTGGCCGGAAGGGATGGTTTCGGCCTGAGGCTGGCTCCTTCGCCGGCGGCGGCAGTCATCGCCGCCATTTTGTGTCAAGGTTGTCGTCAACGTGCAGCTCCTTATTCTTCCACGGCCCATCAGCGCGCGCACCGCCGCGTCTACGCTTCGACGGGTGCGTCTACGTCAGCCTTGAGGCTGCGTGCACGCTCGCCGAGGCAGGCATGCCATGCCCATGGCTGGACGTGCACATGCCTGCGGGATGGCAGCTTAATGCCGCTTGTGTGCCTGTGTTGGCCATCCCGGTGTGAGGTCCTGCTCATCGAAGGGAGATCTGCTGTCGCCGGGCCTTCCTGCCACCAGATCTAAGGCGGGACCCGACCTACTTCGTCCACTCCGACCTTTGGGAGCGATGGGGTTTGAGGCGGAGCACGTGACAGGCGCGAGGCCATCAAGGCCCACCTCGAGGACGACGGCATGCACTTCCCACCACCGCCGGTCGGCATCCCTGACTGGTCGTTCTACAGGGGCGCTGACACCGTCAAGTCTGAGGTGTGGCCTTAGTGGCCCGACCAGGTGACGATCGAGGCAAAGGAGCCGAAGCCGACGGAGCCCTAGCCGATGACGGAGGAGGAGTTGCTCCAGGCCGGCATCCTCACGTCGCAGCTGGCGAAGGAGAAGCGGTGGGACGACACCGCCCAGGCCCTGCACGAGTCCTGGATGGCCGCGCAGGCCCAGATGCCCCCTTCGCCGCCCGCGCTCCCGACACCGCCTCCCGCTGCGGCCCCCGAGCGGCGCGCGTGGCCATCGCCCTAGGTCTTTTTATTGTCATCGACGACGAGTAGGCGGCGTGCAGCAGCAGGACCAAGCGCCGGCCGGCCAGCAGCAACGCCGGTTTCCCTCCACGCCATGGCAACCCATAATATTGGTTTTTTTTTTGTTGATGTTTTGTGACCCGGACCTTTTTATGTAATATGTATAATTATTTTCGACCGCTACAGGCTCAGCTCGGACGGTCTATTATTCATCCCGCAAACAGATTGAATCGGAAGGATTGGATGTCCGAAATGCATGAGCCCGTTGGAGTCGGGCTAGCAAACTGCAGCGCTAGCAGGCAGTTAGTGGAGGTGCTGGGTCTCCCTCGCAAGCTTTCGCTGTTCATCCATGAGGGACGTAGGTGAGGCTGTGACTGTGTGCTTATATAAAAGTATAGGGCTGCAACTGGTGTTGCAGATTAGAAGATCAGAATACTGTGAGCCGAGCCGACAGATAAAAGAATATATCAGGAGCAGAGAAGGTGCGCACGTGTGCGTGCAGCGCGGAGCCACGCTGTCTGTCTGTCCAGCGTCTGTTCAGTTGGGAGCAGGCGAGCGAGCAGCACTAGTTTATCCATCTGTCGTACGCGTACCATGACCGAACACGCAATAAACAAACAGCCGCGAGGGAAAGACGCCAACGCACTAGCAGAGACGGGAAAGACGCAGGCGGCCAGGGGCAGGCGCCTTTTCCCTTTCCCATGGGGAGGAGAGCAGAGCAGGGGGCAGGTAGAGTCGCAGCAGACTGGGGGCCTGCACCTAGCCGCACGAGGGGCGCGCGGCCTGCCTCCCTGCCTGCGCTCGTCGTCGGCCGCCACCGGGTGCTGGCCATACTCGCCTTGCTCCCGTGCTACTGAACGGTGGGACCGGACCGGGCGGTGATCCTGTACGGCTGCGGAGGACGCGGGTGTGGAGTGTGGACATGTGCGGGGGTGGATGATTGTTGGCTGGCTGGCTGGCTGGACGCCCCCGCCCCGCCCCGCGCGCACGTGGGGATAGTGCTGTCTGCAGCTGCGCGCTGACGGAAATGCCCTTTCTTACTTCTTATCAGGGGGTGTTTCGACTAGCTGCCATTTCCGTCGAGGTCAAACAGCCAACGCTTCCAATTTCCCCGACTCACCCCATTTTCGGTGTTGACGTGAAAAGCCATATTTGATCCAAAAAAAGGCTCGGTTACATTCTGGTTTAAAGCAACGTAGTATCTAGGGTCCTTTGAGTTTCACGGGGCAAATCTTGCTATTGCAACGAGCCCGAAGTGGATTTCCCGCTCTTTACTTGAGTAGACTTTGGACAACAAACAAACTTGTTTTTCCACCAAATGATAGCTATTTTTTTTCTCTTTTACGGAGTTCATAGACATTCTAAGTGAGTTTATGGACGCTCCAAGAATATTGGAGCAAACCAATAATCAGCTTGCATCCATTAACTAAGGCAAGATGTGGAGTTTGGCTTGAAAAGGCACATTTCTCCATAGTTTGGTCTACATGCTCCCCGCCGAGAGAACCAACAGTGAACTAACTACTCCTAGGGTTTACTGCTAGTACTATACTAAAAAGCAACCGCGGTAGCATTGGTAGCATGTGTATAACATACTCGTGTAGCATCTGTAACATACTACAAAAACAACATACTATAGGAAGTATCCCATGTAGCACGTGTAACCCCGTATCACAAAAAGATATGTAACATATGACGTAGCACAATAATAATTGTGTTACGACACGATAATATACCATAGTAAGTTGTTGATGTACGCAAATAAAAAACTAGTTACAACGTTATGTTTTTGTCACTAGCTAGTACTCCCTCCGTAGGAAGTACTAGGTTTCTATCCATCACCTACTAACATTGCACACGATCTTCTGAATTACTAGTACCTACGGATTTTGTTAACGGCATTTCTGACGATGTGGGAGAGGGAGTACTGAACCAGGCAGGGACAGGATCGTAAATCCTCGGATACACAGGGAAAGCTAATGGCGTGTTTGACTAGAGCAGTGGTATAAGAGTCCCCCCCTAAATTTCAATTATTTCCAGTAATCGCATCGCAGGCGAGTCCAGTGAGTCCCCTCCCTCCCTCCTCTCCCCTCCTCTCCAGCGAGCGAGCGCGCTCCGATCCGGCTCCTCCTAGGGTTTCCCACCCCGATCCCGCCGCCCGCCGCTCCGATTCGCGCCGCCGTCATGCCTCTCCAGCTCGGATCTCGCGGGGTGGTCTGATCTCAGGACGCGAAGCGGAGGAGGGGCCGTCCTCCCGGTTCGATTCCGGGCGCTCCGGCGCCGCTCGGACCGGGGATCCGCCCGATCCGTGCCATCCGCGTTCGTTTCTCCTGCCGGTGAGGAAACCCCGCCTTTGCTTCGATTGTTCTTCTAGCGCGGTTGATTTTGTATTGCCGTCTCTGATGCGGTTCTCACCTTGCTCTCCAGCTTGTCTGCCGCCGATCCCATTTCGTGTCCCTGCCCTGCCGCCCCGTGCGTGTGACGACGAGATGCAGCGCGGGAGCGAGATGAGGCCCGTGCACAACAGCGTCGACACGGTGAACGCGGCCGCCGCGGCCATTGTCTCGGCCGGGAGCCGCACGCAGCCCACCGTGGAGCCGGTTCGTGCCTCCGTCTATGCCCCATCCTGCGTCAATTTTACTGCCCTTCATGTTGCTGCCGTTTCGTATGATTTATAGGTCGGCTCGTTTGGGTAGCTTTGCTTTGGTGATTCTGCTGTTGCTCATGATTGCTTAGTGGGTCTATGCTTGATCACATATCTGCCTGCCTGCTGGCTTTTGCGATTTGATATGTGCGTTTAGGAAAGATAGGTCTGATGCATCACGCTGTTACATGCTCACATGCGCTTGAGGCTTCTAGTTTGCATAGTTTGGTGCTGGGTACATGCTTGGTGCATAATAGTTTAGATACTCCACTGAATTGTTAGTTTCGATGGGATACAAATGTTACAAATTACCGAGTACGTTATTTGTACAGATTAGGTGTGTATGCTTTGAAATGGTGCTATGGTAGTTACGCACAAATTGATACTTGAGGGCAGGTTTGCTTTGCTTACTCAATGAGTTGACATGTAAATTTTCGTGACATTGTTTAACATATATTTGGAAGTCTTGGCACTTCTTTGTTGAATACAACCTACTGGAAATCAAGTTTTGCCCCTGCACTCTATTTTTTTGGAAGCTGCAATACCTGTTATTCGCTTCAGAAAAGTATTTATAAGTCCTATGTTTGACACGCGTGAGTGCCACATTTGATCCCGGGATGAAACAAACTATCAGCACTGAAAACATTCATGGAAATTGGCACTGGCAAAAAATATGAGTTGTCTCAGAAAAGTATAGTTGAAACAGTCCAGATGGGACAAAAATATTCTCTCTTAGCTGGCCATATGCCACCAGCTATTATTTCTATTTTTAATCCCTGGCCTTAGTTACTTCCTTTTTTTAATACATGGCCTGCTGTTTAGGTGTTCCTGCTCTCACAGTTTTGTCTGTTCATGAAAAATTAAGGCAATGTGGTGTACCTATCATTGCTACTCCCCAGACCTTTTAGTTTGGACCACATGTAACAAAATATCATTCGTAGCTTCTGTTTTATTACAATAGCAGCCAGTACTTGCTGATGTGAGATCTCTCAGTCATGGTGCTAAGGTTTCAACCCTCTGAGTGAGGCCTAACTACATAAACGGAAAACAAATGTGGAGGATGTATGCGTTAGGATTTTGGGTTAATTATGGCCCCCTTGTTTCATAGTCCATTTGGTAGAGATCTCCATCTTAATCTTGATTGACTTGCATGGTTTTATTTATACTATGTTTCTAGGTTAGGTTCAGGCTAAGTAACATGTTTACGCACTTCCTTATCTTCCATTACCACAAACATCAAATAATAATTTCACTTGGATTGCTTTGTTTGTACTGTCAGTGTGTGGCATTGCTCATATAGTCGTATTGTTGATATTTAACTTTCTTCGGTTCATGTTTTTAGAGTTGCCTTGTTTATTTACTCTCTCCGTCCCAAAATATAAGGTGCGCTATTTTTTTGTTGGTCTTTGATACCTGACTTTGATCACTACCATATATACTAAATTATATAAATTGGGAAAGTATAAATGGTATCATTGGATTCTTCTTGCAAAATTCTTTCATGTCATATACTTTTATACTAATTTTGTGGACATATTATAAGTATAAATCATAGTCAAAGTTATAAGTCGACCAGCGAAAATCAAGGGCGCCTTATATTTTGGGATGGAGGGAGTATCATTTTTTATGCTGCCACATACAATCCACTTAAGAAAGACTGCACAAGAATCATGTTTTGTTTGTCTACTAATGACTACTTTTGTTCATTTGCAGAGAAGGAAATGGGCTGATTGGTTAAGCGTATACTTCTGCTTTGGGTCTCAAAAGAATGACCGGCGCATCAGCCATGCTGTCCTTGCCCCGGAACCTGCATCTCAGAGGATAGATGCACCTGCACCAGCAATTCCAGATCATCCAACTCCCCAGGTTTTCCCCTTCATTGCGCCTCCATCATCACCTGCTTCTTTCCTTCAATCAGGATCTGCATCTATTGTACAATCACCGATGGGCCCTCCGTCATTTTCGCCTCGCTCGCCAAATTCTCCATCGCCCACAGGGCCTCCATCCATCTTTGCTATTGGGCCATATGCACATGAGACACAGGTAGTCTCACCTCCAATCTTCTCGGCCTTCACAACTGAACCTTCAACAGCTCCTTTCACTCCCCCACCAGAGTCTGTCCATCTGACAACCCCTTCCTCGCCTGAGGTGCCATATGCAAAGCTTCTGACTTCAATCAACAACAGCAAGAATGGGGAAAGGGGTGAACTTCACTCATACCATATGTACCCTGAGAGCCCGATAGGGCGCCTCATATCTCCAAGTTCGATTTGTTCTGGTACTTCCTCCCCATTCCCTGACCCTGAGTCACAGGCTTCCTCAGGCTCCACTTTCCCCTCCTTCCCAGTCCGCCAGACCCCAAAGATCTTGGATGGCGAGGGCATTGCTACGCAAAAGTTGATACCTCGCCATATGCGGAACGGTGGATCCCTTTTGGATGGCCATATTTCAGCTGCTGTACCTGTTGTGGACTTCTCTGCGCGACTTCAAAACAATGATCATGCTATGGATCATAGGGTCTCATTTGAGTTGACAGTTGAAGACGTCGCCCGCTGCCTGGAGAAGAAAACCGCGATTTCTGGAGAATCTGCTGCATCATCTTTTCACCTGTCATCCAACAACACCGGTGGCCACTCCAGAGAATCCAATGAGACAAGAGCAGGGCTGTATGTTGACGAGACATACCATGACTTGCCCGAGAAAGCACGGCGCTCCCTGTCCCTTCGCCTGGCCAAAGAGTTCAAGTTCAGCAATGTTGATGCTCCTCAAGCGGAGGAGACTGGCGCGCTGGGATCTGACTGGTGGGCAAATGAGAAAGTCGCTGCAATCACAACGGAGCCAAGGAAGAGCTGGTCCTTCCGCCCAATAGCACAGCCAGGGGCCAGCTAACCTCCGCACTGACCATAACCTTACAACAGCAAGATATAAGTTTTCTCTTTTGCTTCTTTTGCTCCTGCAAACTGTAGCCGCCGCATTCCCCAGACATATCATGTCAACCGCAGGAGATGCCAAACTGTGCAAAAACTTTCAGGTTTAGTGGTAAGTCGAAGTTAGATAGTAATTCGGTGCTCGGCTCGTCATCATCATATAAGACTAAAGATGATCCGCAGATTCTGGAATCCTCCCATGTGTTGCTGTTATTGCTGTCATTATAAAACCGCAAAATACATTTACCGGCATAGCGTTCTGTTGTATAATCCTGTTTAACCGACTTGCTGTTCCTGCACTGATGCTGATGCTGTGTATGTACATAATATACTACTAGCCAAATTGGTAGCAGAGCTGCTCCTTTCAGCTGCATTGTCACGGGAGCCATCAGTGGCTTGACAGTATACTAGTACTATGATTTCCGTGTCGGATGAGAAGGTACTGTTCTGATGTTCATTGCATGATGATTTGGTTTGTGTCTGATGGATTAGCTGGAAGTGCCATTGGCTTACCCAGGCTGCTGTGGTGGAAGGACCTTTGTTGAACCATCTGGGTTCTTCCTTTCTAGACTTAGTTGCTTGGTACCATCCAAGGATTGCCAGTGGGTACATGATGGTGATGTTTCACTGACATGTGGCCTCCTGGCCCACCTGTCATTGTCATGGTTGATGATTTTTCTGCTTGATATGGTGATCATCGTATGGTGCCTAGCAATTCGTCTCTTTTTTACTTACTAGGACTTCTTGAGAAAACATGCTGTGATGTTGTCTTTCTGTGATGTTGTCTTGTAGTCGAAAGAACCTGGATAGGGCCAAGAGGGCAAAAAGAAAGAAAATCCTGATAGGGGCGCTTGGAGAAGTCTACAAAATCTGTATTCTGAAGCCACTGTAAATTGACGGGCAATAATGCTGCAGAAACTAAATATCACGAGCTCGTGTCCTGGCCCCGAAGAATCGTCAAGGAACAACTCCAAATATCACGAGCTCCTGTCCTTGCCCCGGAGAATCGTCAAGGAACACGTTGCATTACAATGTCAGTCTCAACAAGTTAATTTGAACAAAAATGCCAGTCCGAAAAAACAACAAATCTTGGGTTCCACCAAAAGAAGCACATAAACCTGCAAGATTAATCATGTTACCAGAACAAAAAAAAAAAAGAGTTAGGGTGCACCAAGATCAGATTAGGTTGCAATAGAACTACTTAGTGAGCTTCAATCAGTGTGATACGCATAATTTTTCTTCCTGGTGGGGCAAGCAACTCGGCATCAATCCATGTCCATCTGAAAGCGAGCCAGCGTTGCAGCAGGGAACACGAAATATCATACTACTGTGCTTCTATATAGTCATGGGATTAGACCATCTCCACTCGTTCGGTGTTTTCAGGCCGAAATTCGACGTCTATTTAGCGCCGGATGGATGAAGCTTTCGGCTTAGGAACGGTCAGTTTTCCTATCGCGTTCCGATCCAAACCTAGAATCCGGCGATATATTTGAAAGTTTATCTTTCCGTCGGCAAAAACTCGCCCAAAGTGTTCGACCGAAACTCGTCAAAAACAGTTCAAGAGAGACTCGCCCAAAACAGTTGGCGATGGCAAGTAGCCCATGTTTGGCTGTCAGATTATTACAAAAATCATGAAATTCGGCGATCGCTAGTCGACAGGGATGGGCTCCTCCACGACAGGTGAAGCCTCCGCCGTAGCGGCTACGGCGGAGCTCGTCGTTGGGTTTGGGGAGGTGGCGGAGAGCGTCATCATGGAGCTCGGCGTGCATGAGGTGGGGATTCAGAATGGCGTTGCGGACCGCCATGTATCAGGCCTTGACCTAGGTGCTCATCGCCGAGGTGTCTTCACCACCCATGAGGAATTGCAGGTCAGTGTTCCTCTTCTTCACTACGAAGTTGGCCTTGAGCATGTCGAGCTTCTAGTCTTGGTTCTGGAGCAGCTGGCTCCGCCTCTCTTTGACCTTCTCCTCCCTCTTCTTGACATGGGCCTTCGAATCAGCAATGCATTTCTTGATCGATGTGTAAAGCCGTTCGGCAGGCGGTCCCATGGCCTTCAGCGCCTTTGGCCTTGTTCTGGCTGATCTCCGGTTTTCCTTCATCGGCAGCTGTGGGTGGCACCTCGGGGTTGTAGACGCCATCTTTGGCCTTGGCGAGGGACACACTAGTGTCCAGCCATTTCTGGCACTTCTCGATCCCGTCGAACACATGGTGAAACTTGAACTTGGTCTTGGTGTCGTTGCAAAGAAGAGAGCACAGGCGAGCTGCAAGGCGAAGTGTCAGCCAAAAACGACATGAACTCGGCGTAGGGTCGACGGATTGCATTACCTTGTTGTCCATGCTTGCGCTGCTTATTGGGCGATGCTCGATTTCTTCTAGAATGCCATGCCATTCGCTACACACTTGTTGCATGACCACCCAATGATTCGTCATGGCCTTCTCATCGAGCTCCATGTGGACCTTGTTGAACACCGGGTCCAATAGGTTGCGGTCATCGCATGCTTCACTCGCTCCAGTAGTTCTCCGAGTTTTGGTTCGCTTCGGTGATGGCGTCCATGCTCACTGACTTCCATGCTTCGGCGAGGCACATGTCCTCAAGGGCGATCCACTTGACACGAGGCTTCATTGGTGGTGTCGTCCTCGGCTTCCTCTTTCTCTTCCCCTTGCCCTTGGTCGTCGCTGACGCGTCCTCTTTGGCTTCCTCCTCATCCTTGCATTGTGTCTGGTCATTCTCCTGGTTGTCGCCGATATCCTACTAGTCTAGGCCATGCTCGGCATTGGTGCGTGACTGCTCTTGCGTGAAGAACGAGATCCCGCCCGCGGCGGAGCCGGACGCGATCATCTCCGCCATGTACGAGTCACCCGACATTCTGCTGAACATGTTGCGGGTGTCCGTGTCGCCAAACTGGACGACGGAGGAGCTGCTGCCGGCAAATGTAAGAGGGCTGCAGCGCAACGCCGGTGATAGCCTGACGTATGCGGGAGAGCTGGCGTAGGGGACGTTGATGTCGATGTTGAAGTCCGGCGGGCGAGATGGACGACAGTGGGGGAAGAGCACATTGGGGTTGAATCCGCCGTCGAACTCGTGGGACGACGAGAACCTCTAGCGCGGGTTCGCCTGGCTCTCCTGGAAAATCGCCGGCGAGATCGGCGAGAAGCCCTTCGGAGATCCGATTCTGGGCTGGCTTCCCCACGGCACACCGTACTGCCCGGCGTGGAGAGGTGGATGGCCCATGGCTGCTCAAGCGGCGCGCTCGTATGCCGACTTCGCCTCCATGATCGTCTGCGCCTCCTCCTCTTCGTCGGCGTCCTTTTTCTTCTGCGTCCTCTCCTTCTGGCTTTCTGTTCCGATCTTCCTCCGCTGGCAATTCTTCGGCCAGGCTGCGTCGGTCCATCCTTCCAGCCACGGCGTCGGTGCTCTCGGCTTTCTTGGCTTCGGCTTCTTTGGTCCGTCGTCGATGGTGCAGGGTTTGGCGAATCTCTTGGGCGGGATGGCGGGCGGGAGCTTGTGGAACTGACGGGAGTTGTGGTGGGGAATGGAGAAGAAATGCGGGACCTCAACTTCTGTCACCGACATCCCTAGCCCACCTGTTTTTTCGGTTCATTTGGCGTTCCTAGGCCTTACCGCGGCGTCAGGTCCTAACTAGGAACGCCGGATAAAAGTTGGGCCAAATCCAGCTGAATTCGGTGTTCTGGAAACGTGACTGACTTCTAGTTGAAGGCCTGAAAAGACCCGGCTGGGAAAGACCCACATAAGAATGCTAGTGGAGATGCTCTTAGCAACAAATTACGGAGAATATGAAAACATGATTAGCAGGGATTAATCAAGGGGACAGAAACAGAAAGACTGGCTATGGCTGGGGATTCAGACAAGGGATAACGTTGATCCCGCACCAAACCCCTCCAACCCTATCCCCTTCCACCTCAGCAATCAGTACTACTCTGCTCGACCTCTCCTCCTCCGCCGTCGTCACGCCACCGCCGGTAAGCTTAAGCATGCACAGCACCGCCGACGTCGCCGTCTCAGGGCCCGGCGATGTTCCTGCAGATTCTTTTCCGAACCAATCATTGAAAGGTCCATGTTATTACTGCTACTAGTAGTAGTTACGCTCAGTGACAGTTACTTCTGTGGCACCAAAAGCTGAAAGTGACCTCCCTAAATTACACCATAATAATCATGTCCTACCAAGCCAAGAGTCCTTTTAATAGATTGGAATTTTCACCTCCTCTGTTCTGTCCCAGTCCCAGTCATCATCATGTCATTCATTCATTCATTCATTCATGTCCAATCAGACTCAAAGCCCAGTGATAATCCTAGTTTAAAGGGAAAAAAAACTGGAACAAAAAGAGCAAGAAGAAAATGTGGTTTTATTCCTGTTGCCAGAAGGATCCGAGTCCAGTCGGCATCAACTGCTAATTAGCAGCGGTTTATCTTCTCCCTAATCATGGCATGGTCATGTGAGGAGAGGAGGTGGTGAGAGCACCGTGGCACAGGTGATCCAGCTCCACATGAGCCAACCATAAAATCAAAAAAATATTTCTCCTTCTTCGTTTTGGTGTGGACATTGTCCCATCGATTGGTAGAGGGGAGAGGGAGCAAAAAAAATATCCAAGTGGGGCAATCTACTAGGAGGCCATGTGGAACGTGCCAAGTGTTGTTCCATTCCTCCTCCGAAGAAGAAGAACCACATGTCAGGCCATGTGGTGACACCGGTTGCTAGCTGCTGCCGGTAGGTAGTTTCTGCACAGGCTCAAGGTCATCTTCTTCTTCGACCTCCTCCCTGGATTGGGATCCATGGAGGCCTGCTGATCGAGCTGGTGTCTTCCTGGTACGTCCACGTGCATGGTTGCGCGCCCATTAGCTGCTGATTGGTATTGCTGTTGAGGTCGTCCCGTTCTTGCTCTTGTTTGGTAGCTAGATGGTCCTGCTAGCAGAAAGGCACAGATCTTGCAGTTGTCCATAGCAGCTAGGCCACGGATTGCAGAATTCAGTTTCCGGATTTATCGGTGGAGAGTTGGTTAGGTAGCTCGATCAGTACGTGCTGTTCTTGAACTGAATCTCGAGCTGGGAGTGGTGATATCCGAGAGGAGATTCTCTGTCGGATTCAGTCGCGGTGTCGAGAGAAAGAAACCGAGTGAATCTTCTTCAGCTGAGCAATAATGGCGATGGAGCCGACGGTGAAGGTGGCGCTGGGCACGGCGGCGTTCGCCATCTTCTGGGTGCTGGCCGTGTTCCCGGCCGTCCCGTTCCTGCCCATCGGCCGCACGGCGGGGTCGCTCCTGGGCGCCATGCTCATGGTGCTCTTCAACGTCATCACCGCCGACGAGGCGTACGCGGCCGTGGACCTGCCCATCCTGGGCCTGCTCTTCGGCACCATGGTGGTCAGCGTCTACCTGGAGCGCGCCGACATGTTCCGCCACCTCGGCCGGCTGCTCTCGTGGCGCTCGCAGGGCGGCAAGGACCTGCTCGTCCGCACCTGCGCCGTCTCCGCGCTCGCGTCCGCGCTCTTCACCAACGACACCTGCTGCGTCGTCCTCACCGAGTTCATCCTCAAGATCGCGCGCCAGAACAACCTGCCGCCCAAGCCGTTCCTGCTGGCCCTGGCCTCCAGCGCCAACATCGGCTCCGCCGCCACGCCCATCGGAAACCCGCAGAACCTCGTCATCGCCGTGCAGAGCGGGATATCGTTCGGGGACTTCGTGTTCGGGATCCTCCCCGCCACGCTCGTCGGCGTCGTGGTGAACGCGGGGATGCTGCTGTGTTTGTACTGGCGGGAGCTGTCGGACGAGAAGTGCGTCGACGTGGCGCACGACGACGCCCTGGAGGTCGTGGAGGAGGACGACGTCACCTCGCACCGCTTCTCGCCGGCCACCATGTCGCACCCGCGAGGCCGCCGGGGCGCCAGCCCGATCGACGGCTCCGGCGCGCTGGACGTGGCGGCCGGCTGCGAGGCGCACTGCTGCTGCGAGCCGGTGAAGCCCGACGCCGCCGACGCCAACGGCGTGGACGCGAAGGTCGGGATTCACCAGAGGAAGGGCGTTGCCGGCGGCGTGGTTGGGAGGAAGGAGGAAGAGTACAGCTCGGTGGAGGAGAAGGAGGAGGTGGCCATGGAGGAGTGGAAGAACAAGCTGTGGAAGACGTGCGTGTACGCCATCACCTTCGGCATGCTCGCCGCGCTGCTGCTGGGGCTCAACATGTCCTGGAGCGCCATTACCGCCGCCCTCGCGCTCATCGTGCTCGACTTCAAGGACGCCCGCCCCTGCCTCGAGAAGGTAACTGCCCAAATTACCATTGCTTCTTCTTCTTCAGTCTGTCTGCACTTGAACTGAACTGAACTGAACTGAAACTTGAACATTTGATCTAATTTAAAAATTTATACTTGGCTTTATGGAACTTGACCAAAATTTACTCCTGTTTACAGTAAATTAGAAAACAAAATTTAGAATCTGTACAGCAAATTAGATTGGCCACTGTGTACTTTCTGAAACTAAAAGTCACACTACAATTATCAATGGCGAACTGAATCCAAGTGATGCTAATTTGGTATACTGTTTATTTGTACCATTCTGTTGCTTACTGTTGTGTTGCTGAAAATCAAAAAAAATCAGGTTTCCTACCCACTGCTGCTCTTCTTCTGCGGGATGTTCATCACCGTGGACGGCTTCAACAAGACCGGCATCCCCAGCACGTTCTGGGAGTTCATGGAGCCCTACGCGCGCATCGACACGCCGACCGGTGTGGTCATCCTTGCGCTGGTGATCCTCTTCCTCTCCAACGTGGCGTCAAATGTCCCCACCGGTTAGTTCTTCTTTCCCCTTCCATCGCCTGAAACTGAAAACATGCTCAACTCCTCAGTGCCAATTGTCCTGGCAAATAGAAATCAGAGTAAACCACTACCTAATTTTGCCCACAATTCATGATCCGATGGTCCCAAGATGTGCAACACCACAGTTATTCAGAACACGGTAAGCAGGAAAACGAAACTCTGGCACATGATCCAGTCCTGACTAGTTGTGCAATCATGCTTGGATATAAGAGCCAGACTGTCAGGTCCCAGCTTCTTCCAGATTGGCCAATAATTCTACAGAACAGAAACAGTTGAACAATTTATTTCTTCATTCCATGCACCTCAATGTATACCTGACTGACACACCGCATTGTGCTTTGCTTCAGTCCTCCTCCTCGGCGCGCGGGTGGCAGCATCGGCGGCGGCGATCTCGCCCGGCGCAGAGACCAACGCGTGGCTGCTCCTGGCCTGGGTGAGCACGGTGGCCGGCAACCTCTCCCTCCTGGGCTCCGCCGCGAACCTCATCGTCTGCGAGCAGGCGCGCAGGTCCCGCCAGTTCGGGTACACGCTCTCCTTCTTCAGCCACCTCCACTTCGGCTTCCCGGCCACGCTCGTCGTCACCGGGATCGGGCTCCTGCTCATCAAAAGCAGCTGAAGTTGAAGGACCAAGAGAGATCGTCAGTACAGGAACATATGGGTATAGCTATGTGTAAAAATTTACGAATTTGTTGGTAACGTTCAGGCCGTTGTGGCCTGTGGGGTGACGATCTGCCATAAGAAGCTGGGAGGCTGATAAGCACAGATGGTGATGCCATGGGTGCTTGGAGGCTTTTTGGGTCTGTACATTCTGTATTAAAAAAGAAAAAGATGTACATTTTGGAGTAGCTGGTACAGTATATGGTAAGTTGAAGGAAGTGTATATTGATTGGTTCAGCATTCTGTTCTGTTGTTATTTACACAAGTCGAAGAAGAATTATTACAGGTCACACAATTGGATGTTAGTACATGTTAACTGCCATTTGCTAACCAAGTGGGTATAGCATCCAACTAACACGTTGGCTCCTGGCCCCATAGTGCCATCCTGGAATACTGCAGCCCATGTGCAACCTGTCAATCAAACATACATACAGAATAATAAAATGGTTATAATGATATAATCACATATCAAATATCTAAGGGTCTCTTTATTATGGATGACTTTAAAGATGCTAGAATATGAAAGATGCAAGATTACAATGTCGTGATTCAACCACAGGAAAAAGAAAAGAATCTTTCCAAGAGTATTGTGATTTACAAGTTGAAGGGAAAAAATACAGATTAAACAATGAGTAGGGATTTCCCGATCCCGAGCTCCATAATCCCTTTATTTATAAAAAATAGAAAATTATGTTCACAAGTTTTAAAAAAATATAAAAAAAATTCTGGATGTATCCTGCAAAATATAAAAACAATCTTTATGTTTATGTGCTAACCTACAGGATGGAAGATAACTTCGACGTAATCCCTTGCTCGGTTGAAAAGTGGTGTGGTCTCGTAGATCAAATGACGAACCGACAGCAAAGTGCACTTTTAGAAATGGGACTCCACTGTATGCTGGATATTCCATCGATAAGGATGCGTGTTGGTCTGCTGCAGTATCTAATTCATGGATTCGATTCAATAAAAGAAACTTTCATGATAAATGATAAAAAGGATGAAATTGTTCTTACTAATGGGGATATATATACCATATTTGGTTTAGAAGACCAGGGTTTGAACCCTAGATCCATAGTCGCTGAAGAGGGAATGGAAGCAAGGTTACATGTACCAGCACACTGGCTAAATCCGAAAATAGAAAATCTCGTCATTGATGACTTAAATGATATCATGGTTTGTGGAGCCCGCGATGACGAGTTTGTCTAGAAGACCATATTGGTGCCCAACAGCACGGTCATTGCGCCGTTTTTTGCACCATTATTTCGAAGTCCATGATACAAGATCTTGGACGAGTTCCAAAATTAAATTGGAACAACTTTACACTACAGTTTAACTACTTTTTCGCTGCAACTATTTTTTAACCTGATTTCATATATTTCCTCCCGCAGTACATGTATTTCGAGAAAATAAAACACGCTTCTGCTCCGGCCTTTCACTCAATGCTTTGTATGACCCCACTCATGAGGAATTGGACAGAGAAACAAGCGAAGAGATGAAGACGACATGATATATGACCGTGGGAAGGGCAATGAAAGGGATTTATTATTGTATGTATTTGTTTTAGTAACTCATGTTCGACAACAATAAATTATTTTTTACATACAAGTTGACAACGATATTACTCTTAAGCATAGACGTTCGAAAGTAAATAAAGTGAATGGTTTCGGAAGAGAAACAACTAGTTCAAAAAAGGGCTCTTCAAAACAAAAACAACCTACTGCAACATCTTCGCGGGAGGGGTTGCAGTACGTTGTTTTTGTTTTGAAGAGCCTTTTTTTGAACTAGTTGTTTCTCTTCCAAAACCATTCGCTCTGTTTACTTTTGAGCGTCTATGCTTAAGAGTAATATCGTTGTCAACGTGTATATAAAAAATATTTTGTTGTTGTTGAAAATGAGTTATTGAAACAAATACAGACAATAATAAATCTCTTGCATTGCCCTTCCCATGGCCATATAACATGTCGTCTTCGTCTCTTTTTTTAGTTTGTTTCTCTGTCCAATTCCTCATAAGTGGGGTCATATAAAACAATGGGTCAAAGGCTGGAGCAGAAGCGTGTTTTATTTTCTGGAAATACATGTACTGCAGGAGAAAATATATAAAATATGGTGAAGAAATAGTTGCGATAAAAAAATAGTTAAATATTACGATGTACATGTAGTGCCGCCAAATTTCCCTTTGATTAGTGCCTTATTGCTTTTCCACGTTTACAATTCTTTAGTGCCACCATAGTGGACCATAGCGTAAAGTTGTTCCAATTTAATTTTGGAACTCGTCCAAGATCTTGTACCAGTGCGTACATGGACTTTGGAATAATGGTGGCTAACGAGGTTTAATCTCGTCAATGCCCATTGTTATGGACTTGGGTTTTGGAGAAGATGGGGATGCTGGAGATCGTGGCACGGTTAACAGACAGGTTCAGGCCCCCGGAGGGAAAACCCTACTCCTGCTTGTCTGCTCTTGATTACGGCGGAACCGAAGGTTACAGGGTGTGCAGATTCGATCTGGCGTGGACACGTGTGTGAGAGTATGAGTCGAGAGATCTAGGACGTGCCCTCCTGGCCTTTATATAGACTTAGGCAGGTACCAGGCATAGTCCTAGTCGGTTACAAGTTCTAGGGTTTTACCCCTTTGAATTTCCTATCTCCGCTAGTCTTGTTCTCCAAGGATCCGAAGGCGTCATGGGCCTTGGCCACCCGAAAATCTTCATGGGCCAGTGTATATCTGCTGTGGGCCTTCCTTGGGCTGGTCCAGGTATGCTAAAGTCACGTATCCGTAGGGTATAACCATGTCAGTAGCCCCATCTTCCATCTTTTGGGTGCAGCTATATATTAATAGTATATGTGTGCAGGGATTGTTGATGCGTGTGCCTGACTCACCCGACGGATCAGGGTCAGTTAACTGTCTTAGGACGAAACGACACGATCTTCTTCAGGTTCGGGTCCCTCAACCCGGACCTGGAACATATGCTGGCGTAATTCGACTCAGGCCGCGGAAGACTTACAGGAGTGGAATTCCAGTGATTTTAATTGGTGTACCCAACGCGTCCGTCGGGATTTTTCATCGTACCTGCTGGTACGGATTCGTACTAGCAGAGCGCAGTCAGGTGCGTTGCCAGGCCATCAGATGATATCTGTAGGTCTTATCTTTGCGTCGCAGACGCAACATCCGAACATTTATCACCACGGAGGTGTTTCGGGTGGTCTAGGAGATTGTCGCTCACTCGGCCGTTTTGTTGGGGCAAAGTTGCCAAAAAAAAATTGCATGCTCATCCGGAGGATCGCAGTCGAAGATTTCATAGGGTGCGCGACCAGCGCTCCCTATGGGAGTAGCCCCCAAGTGTCTGTTCGAGTCGTAGACTCGAACGGAGACTTTAGTTCAAGTATTTTTTCTGTCGTTAAGTCCACAGGACTCGAAAATTTTCGGATGCTTAAATCCATCCTCCCTATGGGAGTAGCCCCCGAGTCCGTAGTGGAGTTGTAGACTCGACGTAGGACTCAGAGAAGTAATTTGTCCTCATTTGTCTGTCGGGTGCGCGGCCAGCGCTCCTGATAGGAGTAGCCCCCGAGTATTTAGTCGAATCGAAGATTCGAGTGAGTACTCTTAGCTGTGGAGCCGAAGTGGTGCTAGTATAGCTTTTGATGACGTCAGTGCTTACGATTGATGACCTCAAGCGTCTGCTACGCCAGAGATGACTTGACTGGACGAAGCGTGGGTTCCACTTGCTGACTTTGAATTGACCGGTCACGCGCGGCGTGGAGATGATTACGACGTCTCCTCGATTTCCGCGCGTAGTGGACGGCGTGGTAACAACGGTTCGTTGTGATGCTGACACGTGTACGGCCAGATCTACCGTTGGCGTTAGGTCTTCTTGATGGACGGTCAGCGTGCGTCGTCTTCGCTGTTATAATCCTTGGTGAAATCGTGGTTTGTTTTTCACCGCACCAGTTCATCTGTTCACTGTCTCCTTGTTCTTGAGCGATTCTTGCTGCGCGCTAAGCTTTCCTTCCATATTTCCTTCGTTCTTTCTGCGTTGGCATCGCCACCACCGCCGTAGCGCCATGGGGAAAACAAAGAAGTCCTCATCTGCGGTTGGGACCAGCGCCACCGGAGGCAAGAAGGGCACCGCCGCTGCTCGCGTCACCGATGGTGGCTGGCGGCGATCAGAGACGCGGGAGAGCGATCTTTGCAAACTGCGCGAGCGGGGCTTGATCCCGCAAGATACGACGGCCGTCAGACTCCCCGGCAATGAGGTAATCCCCCGTCCCCCATCTGGGTACCGGGTTATGTTTATCGCCTTCGTTTTGCGTGGGTTTTCGTATCCAGTCCATGACTTCCTTCGTGGACTGCTTTTCTTCTATGGGGTTCAGCTGCATCATCTGTCTCCCAATTCTCTTCTCCACATTGCTTGTTTTATCACCTTTTGCGAGTGCTGGCTTGGCATTGAGCCGCACTTTGGCCTCTTCCGGAAGCTCTATTCCGTGAAGAGGCAATCTGGTTCGGATGGTGTTTTATCCCATTGGGGGTTTCATCATCTCCCTCAGTCCCAATCTGCAATTCTTTTCCTTTTCCATGTCCGAATATGTCCAGTACTGGCGGAGGCGATGGTTTTATATCCGTGACTCCGTAGTGCCCGGGCAAGATTTTGGTCTTGTTCCCTTTGACCCCTCCCAATTGATTGAGAAGAAAAGATAACCAAATCTTGGACAGTGAAGTGGCGGAGATAGAGGCCCTTTATCGTCGGGTGGAGGATCTCCAATTGATTCCGGAGAAAGAGGTGAACGGCGTGGACATCATCCGGACGTTTCTTGAGCGTCGGGTGCAGCCTCTCCAAGCGAGGGCGCACCCGATGTTTCTTTATTCTGGGCGCCGTGATCCGACGAGGGTTTCGAGTGAGAAAATCTCCGAGGTGGAACTTGACAAAGCTCTTCGCGCGCTGTTGAAGTTCAAGGCCGACGAAGAAATCCCGGGGAAGTCGCTGACTCCTCCCTTTTCTTCGACGTTGGTCGTACCGAAGGTGTAGATTTGCGCACGTAGTGCTCTCCCTTTGTTTTTGTCGGCTGTGTATTTGTTTCCTTTGTTTGCTAACAAAGTTCCTTCTCATCTTGCAGAGCTTCAAAGTGCCGGGCATGGTACCACCGTTGCCCGAAAGGTATCCGAATGCCCCGGATAATGAAGTGGTGGATTCCGTGTCCGAGCTACCGTCAGCGCGATCTCCAGCGGAGGATGCCGACGAGTCGAGTGAGGACCATTCGCGCAAGCGATCACGGAGCTCCAGCGAGTCTTCGGATGCCTCGACTCCTCCGACTCCCAGGAAATCCTCTGGGCCTTGAGCGTCATGATGATGTTCATGGGGGTTCTTCCTCTCCCCTTCCTGCCATTCCTGTGCGGGCTGTCGCGCCGCACCCGCCAGCAAAGCGGAAGAAGGAAGAAAAGAAGGAGGAGAAGAAGGAAGAGAAAAAAGAGGATAAGAGGGCCTGCAGGGCTTCTCCTATCTTCGACCTGAGCGCATTGGGCTCGTAAGTTTTCTTGTTGCCACTGTTGTCCTTTGTTCCCTCGTGATTTTTGCACCTGTGTTGATTGGTTCGTATGCAGGCAATCTTCCCACGACTCTAGTGATGGTGCGCGGGAGATGATGGGGGAGTCGAACATTGCGTCGCCTCCTCCTCAGACGGTGGCGACTTCGGGTGGCGCCGCTCCAGATCCTCCTGTGCGGGAGGCGCTGGTGGTTGCGCCTCAGAATTTCGCAGGCGGGGCTTCAGGGTCGCCGTCGGAACATGTAAGTTTTCTTCATGTCATGGGGGAAGCCCCCGAGTGTCTTCGTGTGCTGATGTTGTTTTTGCTCCTTTGTGTTGGGCGTAGCCCCCAAGTCCTTTTCTTACTGCTGTTTCCTTTTTCTGCAGCCTTTTGTACAGGAGGCCAAGCGGCTGGTGGGGGAGCGCCTGGCGCTGGAGGCGAAACTTCGGCAACTTCAAGGTATCTGTCTGCCTTTTAATACCTCTCTTGTTTATCTGGTCCTGTTCTTTGACACTTTCTTGTCTTTAATGCAGAGGAGCATAACGACTCTATCCGTGAGGTTGACGCTCTTAAAAAGAGCCTTGGCCAATCGGAGCAGAAAGCCGAAGCCGCCGTCGGCGCGAAAGAGCGCCTTGAGCTAGAGCTGACGAAGGCAGCCGAAGCGAAGGAGCGTCTGCAGCAGGAGGCCGCAGATCGTGAGGAGCAGCTGGCCACCGTTGCGGCTGCTCGTGAAAGAGGGGTGGCGGCGAAGCTCATGGCTGCTGCCAAGGCTGTTTTGGGTGAGTGCTAATTTTTTCACTTGTTTCTGTTTCTACGAGTCTTCTTCGATGCTGCCTTTCTTCATGCTTTTCTTCATTTTTGTCTCAGATGCCGCAGGCATCGAGTTCGACCGCGGTGCTCTGGAGCACGGGAGTGCTCTAGATGATGCCACTGTGGCGGTCGAAGACCGATGCGGCACCGTCGTCAACTCCCTTGCTAAGGCGAAAGAGGTCCTTGGTCGCTTCTACCAGGAGCTCTTCCCGAAGGGCGCAGCCCTTGGAGATGTGGATGCCCTGGCAGAGGCTCTGTCAGCCGAAGCGCCTGCGGCGTACAAGCGCAAACAGAAGGGCATCGGCGCGTCCGTCGGGCTAGCGATGGCCTTGGCGGCTGGAGCGGAGCTGGACTTGCCCCAGATCACCTCTCGGATGCCGACGACTGCGGATGGATCCGAGGTAGCCTTCGCTGCCTACTCCGCTCGCTGCAGACGATATGGGCCCAAGCTCATTGACTTGATGTCTGAGTACGCACTGTGGCAGCAGGGCGAGGCCAAAGCTAGGCAGTCTGGCTCCGAGGCGACTCAGTGTCCTGCACCTTAGGCATAGTAGACGTAGGATAGTGTGTAGTCTACTTTTGTTGTAAATATATTTTGTAGTACCGTCCTTGTGCCACGTAGTGGCCTTATATATTTAATGAATTCCTCCGAGTTGTGCTCAATCCTTGGCTGAATGTCTGTGTGCCTTCTTTTTTCTGCTGCTATAGGTTCCTTCGGGTGCTGACCCAGCTGACACTTCATCCGCAAAGCCCGTGCGACCATCGTTGGATGATTCCTCGCAGCTCGCTTTCTTGGATGATTCCTCGCAGCTCACTTTCCTTCGAGATCGCGTTCGCAGTTTGGAGAGGGAATTGCTCGGGTTGCGTGGCCGCGCCGATGTTTGGAAGTCCAAGGCGGATCGTGGTGCAGCCAGAGAGGAGTACTTGATGGCGGAGCTCGGTCGGCTATCCGAGCAGCTGCATTGTAAGTTGATCCTTGTTTCGGGTTGTAGCTTAGTTCTTCGGATGAGCCTGCTGGCCTTATTCTTGTCTTGTGCGATTGTCGCAGGTGCGAATCTTGCTCCGAGGGAAGAAAAAGAGCGTGTCGCTGTTCGGGTCAATTGCTTGACTCAGCAGGACATGGAGGCCGGCGGCTTCTTCTGGATGGATCGCGATCGCGCCGTGGTTCTGGCGATGGTGCAGGATCGTGTCTATCAAGTTTCGCGGGTGCTCCGCCAGGTGCAGACATCACTTTCCTCGGTGCTGCACGTCATGTTTCCTTTGGATGCCGTGCCGACGACCCTTGCTGGTCTTCTGTCGAAATTTCGGAGTGCCAGCAATGTCAAGGAGCTGGTGCAGCAGCAGCTCGTCGCAGGAGTGAAGGCTGCTTTGTCTCTTGTGAGGGTGCACCGCCCTGACGTAGATTTGGCTGCTGTGGCAGCTGGGCCGCCTCTTCGACCGGATGGTGGCGAGTGGAACATGCGTCCGCATTACGCGGCTGTAAGGCAGTATGCCGAATAGATTGTAGATTTGTTTGAGCAGCGTGCTCAGGTTATTCTTCGGAATAGGTAGGACCTGAAAATGAACAGATAGATGTAAAATTTGTATATTTCGGCTGGGCGTGTTTGTGCCCTCTGTTGTAAAGGTTTTCTTATTTGTGAGCACGCAGTGCTCTGATTGAGTACATGTCCTTTTCGTTTGCCTGACGTGGTCAGCTACTCAGGTGTACACGTTTGGTCCTCAGTCGATGAAATCGTGAGGTGGGGGATCCCCCGAGTGCGTTTGTAGCATGTAGTAAAGTTGCAGAAAAAGAGTCAACCGAAGTTTGGGGGCGAGACACTTAGCTTTACTTATATCGTAATGGAGGAGGTACATGGTTCGGCTGAGTAGTCTTGGCTGAAAGCCTTATTGAAAGTAAAAAAAGGGGGGTAGGTTGCTACGGGTAGAATCATCGCAGGTGTGAGATGTTCCATGGGTTGGAGTATGCGACTCCAGACTCCACGTGTTTGAGGCGATAGGCGCCACCCGGGATGACTTCGGTGATGACGTAGGGTCCTTCCCATGGTGACTCGAATTTGTTCGGTCGCTTTTGCTTGAGTCGTAAGACGAGGTCTCCTTCGACGAAGGACCTTGGGCGCAGCCGACGGCTATGATAGTTGCGGAGACTCTGCTGGTACACCGCTGATCGAGCTGCTGCTATATCCCGCGCTTCGTCGAGTGTGTCGACGGCGTCTTCAAGTGCAGCCGTGGATTCGACTTCGCTATAAGCGACGACTCGTGGAGCCTGGTGGCGCACTTCGGCTGGTAGTACGGCCTCAGCTCCGTGCACCATGAAGAACGGTGTGTAGCCGGTGGAGCTGTTTGGCGTAGTCCGTAAGCTCCACGGGACGGACGGTAGCTCTTTCGTCCAGTTTCCAGCTTTTTGCTCCAGTGAGCTCATGAGGCGCTTCTTGATGCCGGCGCCGATGAGGCCGTTGGCCTTTTCCACTTGCCTGTTTGTTTGCGGGTGTGCCACTGAGGCATACGTGATGTTGATCCCGAGGCCTTCGCAGAAGTCCTGGAATTCTTCGGAGATGAAGTTCGATCCGTTGTCGATGATGATGCTGTGCGGTACGCCGAACCTGTAGACAATGGATTCGAAGAATTTGACAGCGGTTTTGCCCTTCTGGTTGGTGACTGGCATGGCCTCTATCCACTTGGTGAATTTGTCGACTGCGACCAGGAGGAAGACGTGTCCCCCTTTCGAGGATTTTGGCAGTTTGCCGATCATGTCGAGGCCCCATTGAGCAAAAGGCCAAGCTATGGGTATGGGTCTAAGTTCGGACCCAGGTGCGTGCGGTTTGTCGGCGAACCGTTGGCACCCGTTGCATCTTCGGACGATGTCCTTCGCGTCGCTCATGGCCGTTGGCTAGTAGAATCCTGCTCGCAGAGCTTTGGCGACAAGGGAGGGGCTGCCTGCGTGGTGGCCGCAGATGCCCTCGTGAATGTCTTGGAGTATGGCTTTGCCGTTGTCGATGGTGACGCACCGTTGTAATACACCCGTGATGCTGCGTTTGTACAGTTCGCCGTTGATGATGGTGAAGGCTTTTGACCGACGAGATATGCGCCGGGCGTCTGTCGGGCTGTCGGGCAATTCTCCGTTTATCAGGAACTGAAGGTATGGGCGTGTCTAGGTTTCTTCGACTGCCATGACCTGCATCAGGCTAGCGACCTCTGTGTCCAGTTTCTCGGGTCCTTCTTGTCGTTCGGGTAGCGTAGCCCCCGAGTGTTCTGCTTCTTCGGGTGATCCTTTGGGGAATTTCCGCTTGATGGATGGCACGCAGATTTGTTCGAGGAACACACCTGGTGGCACCTTTGCGCAAGTGGAGCCGATGTTGGCGAGTCTGTCGGCTTCCTCGTTGCTCTCTCTTCCAACGTGCCGAAGTTCGCAGCCATCGAATTCTCCTTCGAGTGCATTGTAGAGCGCGCGGTACGCGATCATGTTTTCGGCGTGTGCATCACACTCATTCATCGTCTGCTGGACGACGAGGTTGGAGTCATATTTTTGCCATCCTCATGCCATGGATGAGGGCTTCGTATTCGGCTTCGTTGTTGGAGGCTCTGAATTTCATCCGAAGAACGTACTTCATCTTGTCACCTTGCGGGGAGGTCAGTATGACCCTGCCCCTGCTCCGGCTTCGCGCTTCGAGCCGTCGAAATGCATTGTCCAAGACTGCGACATGTCTGGGGTATCTGGCAGCTGCAGCTCCATCCAATGTACCAGGAAGTCCGGGAGGACTTGAGATTTGATTGCGTGTCGCTTCTCGTAGACGATGTCCAAGGGTGATAGTTCGATGCCCCACAGGGCAACCCGTCCTGTTGCCTCTGGATTATTCAGGATGCTGTTCAGGGGTGCCTCGTTGACGACCATCACTTGATGCTCCTGGAAGTAATGGCTCAACCGTCGAGCCGTCATGAACACGCCGTAGGCTAGCTTCTGGTAGTGAGGGTACCTCTGCTTTGTTGGTGTCAGTACCTTGCTGAGGTAGTAAATTGGGCGCTGAACCCCATGGGTCTTGCCTTCTTCGGGTCGTTCGACCACGAGTACGGTGCTGACCACCTGGTGTGTGGCTGCTATGTACAACAGCAGGGGTTCGCGCTCCTTTGGCGTGACCAAAACGGGCGAGGTGGAGAGGAGCCGCATGAGGCTTTCGAATGCGTTGTTGGCTTCTGGTGTCCACTCGAACTTGTCTGCTTTACGCAGCAGCTGGTAGAATGGTAGGGCATTCTCGCCCATACGGCTGATGAACCTGCTTAGTGCCGCTACTCGTCCTGCGAGCTGCTGGACGCCCTTGAGGTTTTTCGGCTTCTCCATTGTCATGATGGCTCTGATTTTCTTTGGGTTCGCCTCAATCTCTCGCTGAGAGATGAAGTACCCGAGCAGCTGACCCGAGGGGACGCCGAAGGCGCACTTTTCTGGGTTGAGCTTGATCCTGTAGCGATCAAGGTTGTCGAACGTCTCGCGGAGATCGTCGATAAGTGTCCTTGCCTCCTTGGTTTTTATTACTATGTCGTCGACATAGACTTGGACGTTGCGACCGATCTGGTTCTTAAGGCAGGCCTGCATGCATCGCTGGTACGTGGCACCCGCGTTCTTTAGTCCGAAGGGCATTGTGTTGTAGCAAAATACTCCGAACGGTGTGATGAACGCCGTTTTCTCTTGATCTTCGACCTTGAGTCGAATCTGGTTATAGCCTGAGTAGGCGTCGAGGAAGGAGAGTTTCTCACAACCTGCAGTCGAATCGATGATCTGATCGATCCGAGGAAGAGGGAAGTGGTCCTTTGAGCAGTGTTTGTTTAGTGACGTGAAGTCTACGCACATCCGCAGGATGTCCGTGTCCTTCTTCGGGACCATCACCGTGTTTGCCAGCCACTCGCTTTCCTTGATTTCCCGGATGAAGTCTGCTGCGAGTAATCTGTTGATTTCTTTGCCAATAGCTTCGGCCCGTGGCTCCGACAGTCTTCGGATGGACTGCTTGACTGGCTTGGTGTCTGAAAAGACGTTGAGTGCATGCTCGGCGAATTCCCTGGGAACTCCTGGCATGTCCGCAGGACACCAGGTGAAGATTTCCCAGCGCTCACGGAGGAATTCGACGAGCGCGCCTTCCTATGCGGCGCTGAGGTCATTGGCGATCAGCGCCGTCTTGGAGGCATCCGTCGGATGGTCCTGCACTTTCTTGGTGTTGACGGTGGAGTCGAAGGACATGTCAGGTGCGTTCTGCCTTGTGACTGGGAGTAGCCCATTGTCCGTCACCTCGCGGAGCCTTACAAGCTCGTCTTGCATGCCGAAAGACTGGGAGATTTTGTTGAAATCCCTGTCGCATTGGTCCGATCGGGTGAAGCTCCCGTGGACTGTGATGACGCCCCTTGGTCCTGGCATCTTGAGTAGTAGGTATGCGTAGTGTGGGACGGCCAGGAATCTTGCGAATGCTACGCCCCAGGATGGCGTGGTATTGCGACAGCCAGTCCACCACTTCGAATTCTAGGCGCTCCTGCCGAAAGTTGTCCGGCTTCCCGAAGATGACGTCGAGCCCTATTTTGCCCAGGGGGAATATGCCCTTCCCTGGGACAATGCCGTGGAACGTTGTGTCTGATTGTTCCAGGCTGCATTGCGGGATCCGCATAGCCGCTAGAGTGCTTGCAAACATTAGGTTGATGCCGCTGCCGCCGTCCATGAAGACGCGGCTCATCTTGAAGCCTCCGATCTGCGCCTCCAGCACCAGGGCAGCATGACCTGGGCGAGGGATCTGGCAAGGGTGATCCGCGCGAGTGAATGTGATGCAGGACTCTGATCCGCTGAGGTACTCAGGGATTGCAGGCGGAGTTGCCACGGCCAAGTTGATTTGTCGGGTGATTTTCTTCTGCACCCTGTTTGTGGGGCGTCCCTTCTGGATCATATTTAGTGCTCCCTTTGGTGGGGGGTATCCGACCCCAGCATTGTTTTGCGCTGGTGCGACTGGTTGATTTGGGCCTCCAATATGCGGCGGTGGAGGAGCTCCGTGTGCTATTTCACCTGGCGCAGGTGCGTTTCCGAACGCAAGAATTGGAGCTTGTTGCCTCATCTGCACCATGCCTTCGCTGAGTTTCTGGAACTCGCGGCAGTCCTTGAGCATGTGGCTGGCTTTCTTTTTGCCATCCTGTTTGTCGATGTAGAAGTGGATGGTGCATGGACCCGAAAGTTTGTCGAATGCTGAGGGTCCGTTGTCGCGGTCGCGGCGTTGCCACGACTGCGTTGGTCGTCCGTTGTCGCGGAAGTTTCCGCCGCGGTATCCTCCGCTGTTGCGGCTGTTGTCGTTACGGCGGTCGGCGTAGCCGGCCGCGACCATGTCGGATCCATCGCGGTCCTCGTAGACGCGCGATCTCCTCTTGCTGCGGCGTTCACGTCTTCGGCCGTAATCGTCCTCTTCATCTGATTGCGGTCGCTGGATGCAATCTTCGCCGTCTGCCCAACTGTTGGCGATTTCCATGAGGTGATCGAGTGTCTTGGGCTTTACACGCCCAAGTTCCTCCTTGAAGTCTTGGCGCTTGACGCCGTCCCTGAAGGCGTCGATGGCCCTCTCTTCGGAGATGTGTGCTGCGGAGTTCTTGGTTGTAGACCAACGTTGTATGTACGAGCGAATAGATTCACCCGTTCTCTGAGTGCAGGCTCGCAATTCTTCGATTGAGGCGGGCCTCTTGCTGGTGCCTTTGAAATTTCGGATGAAGCTGTAAGCGAGCTCCTCCCAGCTTCGGATGGATCCTGATGATAGGCTGCTGAGCCAGACTCGCGCCGCGCCTGTCAGCTACAGCTGAAGGCATTGCATGGCGGTTTCTTTGTTGCCTCCGTGAAGCTTGACGGATGACAGATGGTCACTGAGCCGGGATTTTGGATCTTGCGTGCCGTTGAACTTCGGAGTATCCGAAGGAAGCTTGAAGTTGCGTGGCATCTGTGTTCGCCGAACAGATCTGCTGAAGCATCGGGCCCCGCAGAGTTCTCCTTCGTCTTCATCCATCTCAGATTCAGACGAGCATGCGCGTTTGGCGCGTGCTTTGTCGATCTTGCGCTGTGTAAGCTTGTCTCTGGCGTCGTAGTCGCGTTTGTGGCGGTGTGAGCTCTTCTTCCTTCGAGGAAGATCGTGCTCCTCTTCCTCTTCGGATGAGGGTGTGGGGCTCCGGTCGCGCCTGGCCGGAGCTTTCTTCTTCGGCTCCGCAGGAGCGTCTTCGTGGAGCGCAGCTCGGATTAGTCCTAGTCCGGTGAGTGCGGACCTATGCATGGCCCTTTTCGGGTCCACCTCCGGTGGTGGGTGAGCCGCGAGATACGCAGTGGCTGCCATGATCGCAGCTTGTGGCGTCTTCGGGATGATGTTGCCGTCGGCATCCATATCCATGAACGATGTGTGGAGAGTTCGGGTCACGTCACGCCGCTCCTTGGGATCCATGTTTTCCACCCGTGAGCGGTGCTTGTTTCCCTGGTTTCCGTTTGTGCTAGAGCCGGGTGCCACGGCGGAGAGCGCAGCTCGTCGCGCGCTGGACTCGAAGGCTGCTTGCTTGCGCTTGTCTAGCGTCTCCTGCATCTTGACTTGTTTCTTGTGTTCCTCGATGAGGAGGTAGTGGTATGCCATCAGTAGGTCACGTGGGGCGTCTGCAGGTAAGACGATGTCGCCTGCGACTGCACGGCGCGCCTGGACCCATCCTTCTTTGCTAAGTTGGATGACGTGGCCGTTGTTTTCCCTGTTGGGTGGGGGGACTGGCTTCTTCTGTTTTCGCCGTTTTCGCCATTTCGGTTGGGCGGCGGGTTAGGTGTTTCCTCGTCGGTTTGGATGACTGCGGCACATAGATAGCGCTTGCAGATTGGTCGGCTGCTGCCGCAGCTTTCGGATCCGGAACCGTATGTCCCTTCATCCGAAGGTGGATCACATAGATCGGAGTTACAGCTGCTGCTGTCGTAAAACTCATCTGTTGATGGTGACGTGCGTAGCACAGGGTGTGGAGCCCACGAGGCGGGTCTGATTGATGGCACGGGCACCCGCTCAGGGAGGCGGAGGGTGCCAGTTTGTCCCACCTGGAAGCAGAAACTCCCGAACAAAATCTCGAGTCCGTCGCCTACGGGCTCGAAATCCTTCATGGTGGTCGACGAGTGGGCGGTGAAGTCGAAAGCGCCGAAGAGGAGGTGATTCTCCGTCGCCGCGGAGTTGTAGATCGATCGGGTCGGAACCATCACGACCGCACAATCAGCAGCCCCAATTCCCACAGACGGCGCCAATTGACGAGGTTTAATCTCGTCAATGCCCATTGTTATGGACTTGGGTTTTGGAGAAGATGGGGATGCTGGAGATCGTGTCACGGTTAACAGACAAGCAACCAGGGGACACGAGATTACCCAGGTTCAGGCCCCCGGAGGGAAAACCCTACTCCTGCTTGTCTGCTCTTGATTACGGCGGAACCGAAGGTTACAGGGTGCGCAGATTCGATCTGGCGTGGATGCGTGTGCGAGAGTATGAGTCGAGACATCTAGGACGTGCCCTCCTGGCCTTTATATAGACTTAGGCAGGTCCCAGGCATAGTTCTAGTCGGTTACAAGTTCTAGGGTTTTACCCTTTGAATTTCCTATCTCCGCTAGTCTTGTTCTCCAAGGATCCGAAGGCGTCATGGGCCTTGGCCACCCGAAAATCTTCATGGGCCAGTGTATATCTGCTGTGGGCCTTCCCTGGGCTGATCCAGGTATGCTAAAGTCACGTATCCGTAGGGTATAACCATGTCAGTGGCAGAGAACGGCGCAATGACCGTGCCGTTGAGCATCAATATGGTTTTCTAGACAAACTCATCATTGTGGGATCCACGAACCACGATATCATTTATTAAGTTATCAATAACGAGATTTTCTGTTTTCGAATTTATCCAGTGTGCTGGTACCTGTAACCTTGCTTCGATTCCCTCTTTAGCGACTATGGATCCAAGGTCCAAACCCTGGTCTCCTAAACCAAATATGGTATATATATCCCTATTAGTAAGAACAATTTCATCCTTCTTATCATTTATCACGAATGTTTTTTTGTAGGATCATACGGCAGCGGACCAATACACATCCTTATCGATGGAATATCCAGTATAGAGTGGAGTCCCGTTCCTAAAAGTGCACTTCACTGTCGGTTCGTCATTTGATCTACGAGACCACACCACTTTTCAACCGAGCAAGGGATTACGTCGAAGTTATCTTCCATCGTGTAGATCAACACAGAAACATAAAGATTGTTTTCATATGGTATAATCAAAAAAGGCAATGAAATTCTAATAATAAAGAAATGGATAAGAAGTCATGCACAACACCGGATAGTCCGGCAGAGAGCACCGGACTGGCCGGTATGTAGTGCGCCGGACAGGCCGTCGTGCAGCAAGCCAGATAGACCGGCGAGTATATATGACATACGCAACGGACTGAAACCCTAGATTTTCTTGAGATTGATGTGTCGTAGGATTCGTGAGCACGACCCGTAGCAATAAGAACCCTAACAATGATGAACCCTAGACTTTTTGGACGACTAGTGCTTTTGATATACGCATGAGATCGATGAACATAAACCCTACCAATGATGAACTCTAGCATTGGTTAAGGCCTAGCTTTGATTAACTATAGCATTGAAGTGGAATACATACCTTGAAGAATGGTGCAGATGTGTAGAAGGTTTAGTAAGACGAGGCCGGTTTTCTATCTACTCGTCGCAGCGTTTTGCGTCGACTAGGCGGGTTGTGACGAATTAACTGAAGCATGCACCTTCCTTCCAACAAACGTGGCGATCAAAATATGCATCAAAGTCACATGAGAAGAGAAAATCCCAGAAGGAGGCGACCAGCCTGAGCTAGGGTTTTGACATAGACGAGGGCAGGGAGAAGAGAAATCCCACGAATATAAATAGCAGAAGGCGGCGTGATCCCGTGGTGTCCAGGGGCCGGACAGTCCGACAACGCCCAGTTGGATTGAATTGGGCCAGATCTAGGTCCACATGAGGCGCCATCCATTCTTTTATACGCCGGACAGTCCGTCGACCACTAAGCACTGCTTGAACCATGTGAGACTTGTTCGTTTGTTTGTGCTAAGTGCAGGCTCAGTCTTGTCAAGCATGGAGATACCGTTGCTGTCATCTTTGCTAAAAGTATTTGAGTGCAGCACATCCTTCCGTGTCCAACAGGGTAGATTGGTAGACCACACCACATGACCAGCCCACTGAGAGTCATTGACGTACACCCAATGGGCCGGCACAAGCGCACTGCCAGTCACTCGGTGGCGCCTTGGAAGGAGCCAGACCATCCCACCTCCGAAAATCGCAGCACTGATCCAAATCCGGTCATCTCTCCGGTGATCAAGTGTTCTCTGTCGGCGGTGAGGTGCGATGACCATGTCATCTGTTTATACTCTGCAAGCTCGATCGTCTCCAGTTTCTCGCTGCGGCTCCATCCTCGTGCTAACTCCAACTGATTCTTCTTAATTAACTGCAGTTTCCGTTGAAGCGCGTACCATGGGTCCTGCGGTTCTCTTCTTCCTCGTGCTTGCTGCTGCAACACCGCTGCTCCTGGCCTGGCAGAGCTCGGCCTATTATTCCACGGCCAAACCCTCAACAACTTGGATTAACAACGACGATTTCTTCGACAGCCGCCGCTACTATGGCCGCAACATCTTCACCATAGTACAACACCAAGCTCGCTCTGGCGTTGCACCTTTCATCGCCGCAGGGTTCTTCTGCGTCTCCTCCTCCTTGTCCCCGTGCGACGAGTTCCTCTTTGTGGTATATATTGACACCTCCATTGACACCATCGATAGCATTCGTAGTGCACAGATAGTCTGGTCCGCCAACGGGGTTCGCCCTGTCAGAGAAAATGCCACCCTTGAGCTTACTGCAGGTGGAAACTTGGTCCTCCGTGATGCTGACGGTAGCCACGTCTGGTCAAGCAACAGCTCGAGACGATCTGTACATGGCATGAAGATCACCGAAATCGGCAATCTGGTGTTGTTTGATCACAGGAATGCAACTGTGTGGCAGTCATTTGATCATCCCACTGACACATTGGTCCCTGGGCAGTCACTTGTGGAAGGTATGAGGCTCACAACAACTAATTCTGCAACAGATAAGAATAAGAATCAGTTCTATATCACTGTACGCCCGGATGGATTATATGCTTTTGTTGAAGAATCACAACTCTACTTTTCATTTACTACAAGCCAAAACATGACAGGAAATGATCCCACAAAGGTCACATTCATGAATGGAGAACTCGAAATCTCTGGGAGGCGTAAAACAGAGCCATATTATTATGATACTATCGAACTGCCAGAATCTAACTCCGTTCAGTACATTAGATTAGAGTCTGATGGACATCTAAGGTTGTATGAGTATGATTTGTCTACCAGTTGGAGAGTGGCGTATGATGTTATGCGACTTGATGACTGTGATTACCCAACAGTTTGCGGAGAGTACGGGGTATGCACCGCGGGGCAATGCACATGTCCGATTGAGAATAGTTCAAGTACAAGCTACTTCAAACCGGTGGATGATCGGAAACCAAATCTTGGCTGCACACCAATAACTCCAATCTCTTGTCAAGAAATACGACATCATCAGCTGTTGACCATTCCCAACGTTACTTACTTTGACCACAGCCACACGGTTGTGAATGTAACAAGCATCTATGAATGCAAGCAAGCCTGCTTGAAGAACTGCTCCTGCATGGCCGTTTTGTTTGGAAGTGGAGAAGGCGTTCCCCATGGAAAATGTGAGTGGGTGACAAAGGTATTCTCTTTGCACTCAATACAATCTGAAAATAGTGGTTACCACTCCTCTGCTTACCTCAAGGTGCAAGTTAGCCCCTCTAACAAAAACAGAGAGAAGGTCCAGCTTAGCCCCTCTGATGAAAACAAAAGAAAGTTGGTGTTAGGTGCTACACTTGGAACTGCTATTACTCTTGTATTGCTTGTCATTCTTGTCGCTCTTTATCTACAAAGGAGGAGGAAGTATGAAGAGAAAGACGAAGAATTTGATTTTGATCAATTATCAGGAATGCCGACGAGGTATTCTTTTGAAAAGTTGAGCGAATGCACTAGAGGGTTTGGTAAGAAGCTCGGAGAAGGTGGGTTTGGGTCGGTTTTTGAAGGACAATTAGGTGAAGAGAGAGTTGCCGTGAAACGTTTGGAAGGCGCTGGACAAGGAAAGAAAGAATTTTTAGCAGAGGTCGAGACTATTGGCAGCATTGAACACATCAATCTTGTTGGGCTGATTGGCTTTTGCACAGAGAAATCTGAGAGGCTTCTGGTATATGAATATATGTCAAGAGGGTCACTTGATAGGTGGATCTATTACCGCCATAACAATGACCCCCTCGACTGGTGCACCCGATGTAGGATCATAATGGATATTGCCAAGGGCCTATGCTATCTTCACGAGGAGTGCAAGCGAAAAATTGCTCATTTGGACATTAAGCCACAAAACATTCTCTTGGACGATAACTTTAATGCCAAAGTGGCGGACTTTGGACTATGTAAGTTGATAAATAGGGATCAAAGCAAGGTAGTGACTATGATGAGAGGAACACCTGGATATCTGGCACCTGAATGGTTGACATCTGCGATCACTGAAAAAGTCGATGTCTACAGCTTTGGAGTTGTTATGATGGAAATAATAAGTGGAAGAAAGAACATTGACAACTCGCAGCCCAAGGAGGATGTTCATCTCATAAATTTGTTAAGAGAAAAAGAGCAGAACAATGAATTGGTTGATCTGATCGACAAGCATAGTGACGAAATGGTCTCTCGCGAGGAGGAAGTAATTCGAATGATGAGACTTGCGGTGTGGTGCTTGCAAAATGATTGCACCCGAAGGCCTTCCATGTCAACAGTGATCAAGGTATTGGAAGGTGCGGCGCGCATAGAAACTTTTGATGCAGATTCAATCATGTTTGTTCAAGATAACCCATCCGCATACTCAGCCCCATCTCAAGCATCCATCTTATCGGGCCCCAGGTAAAGGCTAATGGGCATAACAAATTTAACTTTTTACGTCTTTTACTTTGTGTCTTGTCCTTTTTGAACTTTGGAAGTATGTTTGGAATGCCATAAAAAGGATAATAATGTCCAGGCCCAGCAGATATACATCTCTGACTGTTGGTAGGTATTTCATAGCTGAAAAGTCAGTAGTACCCAGCGCCCTGTCTTAGCTAGTAGTAGCATGTGTTAGAAACGGGGATGTGTTGATCGGTTTGATACCGTCCTGCGTGCCGTGGTCAATTCAACAAAATTGTAATCTGAACAAGGTGTTTATAATATACACGATGCTCAAGTTCAAAAAAAAGAAAAAGAAAAAACAGTGGTACCATGTGCTGTATTTTCTCAATGTGCTATTTAAGTTGCAGCTCGCAATGTACTAATATGCAGTTAAGGTATACCTAGCAGCTTCATTGTTTAACTTCCAAAGTAGTGAAAATGGAGCACTAAGATTTATTTACGGGAGAGCAGATCGAAAGTACCCAGAAACTAACTACTGTACCATCATTTCAGAATCCTCTTATACCCGGTCTTGCTCCCATCTACTGAATCTTATACTAGCTTAATTGTGATTCCGAATCTATAGCTCTGTAGATTCTGAATCTGATTCCATCCCATTGCAATTCCATCTATCTAATTTTTTTGTGAAGGGAATCCTATGATTTTTTCTTGTTTGGTAGTCCTTCGGAATCGAGTCATTACGATTTAAAACAAAATTCTAACTCGAGGATCCAAAATACTGAACCGAGCTGTGAAGCAGATGTGGAAGGGGAAGGCGGAACCTGGAGATGCATAGGCTCCGTGGAGGCGAAGCGGAGGTAGGCGGCTGATGCTACGCCCTACTAGCTGCCGCAGGCCGGAGGCGGCATGCGCACGGGAAGAATGCCTCTCAGTGCCGCCTGCCGTCGTGTGAGGTTGAAGTGGGCGTTCTTATTAAGTACCCTCTATAGGCTTATTGGGTCCCGGCCACCGGCGCGCTCCAAAACTCACCGGCATATTTTGAAGACCAATAAACTCACCGGCGTGGCTCCTGCCAATGTTTGGAGCGTTGGCACATCTAGCCACTTCGGATTCAACCATTCCCCATATTGTGTCCCAACCCTAGAATCGCGATTCATGTCGACAGCTCGATGCTGTTGTCTCTCCCGGGATTGCCTCCCACCCACCAACCCCCATAATCGTCACAGCCAATGCCGCACCTGGTGTCGCGCCTATTGTCGCCGCCACCGCACCTTCTGTCCTATCTACTGCCGCCGACACCGCGCCTATTTCCATCGACACCACACCTTCTGCCGCCATCACCGCACGCCACCGGTCCCCTCGAGTACATCCTCTTTGACCATGACTCGCCGGCACGATAGTTCGGTCGTCATCGCTGTTTTGCCGCAATGCACAGACACTACGGGAATGGGAAGCTACGCCGACGACCAAACGTCGGGGCCGTCGGCGTAGCCATCGTCTAGGCCAGCTCCGTCAAGCAGCCGTCGGCGTAGAATTGCCCTCGGCATATCCTATGCTACGCCGACGGCTGCCCTCGGCGTAGCATACGCCGACGGCTGCCCTCGGCGTAGCTATTTTTTATTTTATCTCATTAAACTTTGAAAAATCATAACTAAATCATTCTAATTCGGAAAAATACAAATAATATATCAAAATTTGCAGAAAAATAAGACCTATCTATCTACACTCAAATAATACACATATGTAAATAAAAATTAAGTAAAACATAAAACATTATATATAGTTTAAAACGGGCATAAAAAATAAAAAATGATCGAAACAATGCGAAACCTTCGCGTCGTGTTATATTATGTGACATAGTTAGAAGGAAAAATATAAAACTTGGTATATTGATTATGTCTCAAAGAAACCTTCACAAAATGACCTATCTCATTCGAGGTTTATTCTTGGCTTTCTGGTCAAATGACCAATGTTATGGCTAGAATAAAGGCATAGTTTGTGATAATGTGCCCATATTGTGCATACACATGCATCATGGGATATCGAACAATGTTGCAGGAGGAAACTTTCCTTTTTGTCGCACCAAAAAGGCATTTTCCATTTTCCGAGCATAAAAAAACGGACGGTTTTGTGAAGCAACCACCAAATGGCTAATTCAAAATGGTACCACCACATTTTACAAAAATACTGTACCACCTTATATGGACAATGTCCCAATAAGGGGATCCGAAACCTTTTCGTCCACTTCTGGTGAAAAAGACAAATTCCTGCCGAATCGGTAGGAAGTGGGTCAGATATGAACTACAGGTACATGATCCGATGCTCATATTTTTTTACAAAAATCATTTTTAGGTTCACAATATGCTATTTTATCAAAGATACAATGCAAGTTTAGCAAGGCTCGGCCCCGAGCTAAGAATCTTCATGCCCGACGTTCGACAAAGTTTGACGATAGTTTAAAACGGGCATAAAAAATTCAAAAACGATCGAAACAATGCGAAACCTTCGTGTGGTGTCATATTATGTGACATAGTTACAAGGAAAAATATCAAACTTGGTATATTGATTATGTCTGAAAAAAACCTTCATAAAATAACCTATCTCATTCGAGGTTTCTTGGCTTTCGGGTCAAATGACCAATGTTATGGCTAGAATCAAGGCATAGTTTGTGATAATGTGCCCATATTGTGCATACACATGCATCATGGCATGGCGAATAATGTTGCAGGAGGAAGTTTTCTTTTTCGTCGCACCAAAAAGGCATTTTCCATTTTCCGAGCATAAAAAACGGACGGTTTTGTGAAGCAACCACGAAATGGCTAATTCAAAATGGTACCACCACATTTTACAAAAATACTATACCACCTTATATGGACAATATCCCAATAAGGGGATCCGAAACCTTTCCGTCCACCTCTGGTGAAAAAGACAAATTCCTGCCGAATCGGTAGAAAGTGGGTCAGATATGAACTACAGGTACAAGATCCGATGCTCATGTTTTTTTACAAAAATCATTTTTAGGTTCACAATATGCTATTTTATTAAAGATACAATGCAAGTTTAGTAAGGCTCGGCCCCGAGCTAAGAATCTTCATGCCCGCCGTTTGACAAAGTTTAACGATAGTTTAAAATGGGCATAAAAATTTCAAAAACGATCGAAACAATGCGAAACCTTCGCGTGGTGTCATATTATGTGACATAGTTATAAGTAAAAAATATCAAACTTGATATATTGATTATGTATCAACAAAACCTTCACAAAATGACCTATCTCGTTCGAGGTTTCTTGGCTTTCGGGTTAAATGACCAATGTTATGGCTAGAATCAAGGCATAGTTTGTGATAATGTGCCCATATAGCGCATACACATGCATCATGGGATGGCGAACAATGTTGTAGGAGGAAGTTTTCCTTTTCGTCGCACCAAAAAACCATTTCTCATTTTCCGAGCACAAAAAACGGACGATTTTGTGAAGCAACCACCAAATGGCTAATTCAAAATGCTACCACCAAATTTTACAAAAATACTATACCACCTTATATGGACAATGTCCCAACAGGGGTATCCGAAAACTTTCCGTCCACCTCTGGTGAAAAAGACAAATTCCTGCCGAAACGGTAGGAAGTGGGTCAGATATGAACTACAGGTACAAGATCCGATGCTTATGTTTTTTTATAAAAATCATTTTTAGGTTCACAGTATGCTATTTTATCAAAGATTCAATGCAAGTTTAGCAAGGCTCGGCCCCGAGCTAAGAATCTTCATGTCCGCCGTTTGACAAAGTTTGACGATAGTTTAAAATGGGCATAAAAAATTCAAAAACGATCGAAACAATGCGAAACCTTCGCGTGGTGTCATATTATGTGACATAGTTATAAGTAAAAAATATCAAACTTGATATATTGATTATGTCTCAAAAAACCTTCACAAAATGACCTATCTCGTTCGAGGTTTCTTGGCTTTCGGGTCAAATGATCAATGTTATGGCTAGAATCAAGGCATAGTTTGTGATAATGTGCCCATATTGTGCATACACATGCATCATGGGATGACGAACAATGTTGCAGGAGGAAGTTTTCCTTTTTGTCGCACCAAAAAGCCATTTCCCATTTTCCGAGCACAAAAAACGGACGATTTTGTGAAGCAACCACCAAATGGCTAATTCAAAATGCTACCATCACATTTTACAAAAATAATATACCACCTTATATGGACAATGTCCCAACAGGGGTATCCGAAAACTTTCCGTCCACCTCTGGTGAAAAAGACAAATTCCTGCCGAATCGGCAGGAAGTGTGTCAGACATGAACTACATGTACATGATACGATGCTCATGTTTTTTTACAAAAATCATTTTTAGGTTCACAATATGCTATTTTATTAAAGATTCAATGCAAGTTTTTCTTTTCATCGCACCAAAAAGCCATTTTTCATTATCCGAGCGCAAAAAGAGAATTTTCTAAAGCAACCACCGAATAGATAATTCAAAACACGGAGGGGCTATGATTAGTTGATATGGATATCATATTTGGATTCCTCTCATTTTTCTGATCAATTTAGACATATTATTTGTTAAATTTCGATTTACAGATTTAAAGATATTAATTATTCCATATTAAATAGAAAAATAGAAAAAAGTAAAAATATTATATTATTATTTGAATTCAATAATATTTTTTACTTATTGATTATTGTTTACTTAGATAATTGTTTGTAATTTCAAAAAATACAAACATGTGACATGTTGATATAAGGGTTAATAGGATTGATATCATAGTATTGACAACAATGTATGAATTACTTTGCGGAAACAGATTCTGAAGGAACGAGGAAGTTAAGCGTGCTGGAGCTGGAGTAGTATTAGGATGGGTGACCGTCCGGGAAGTTTGACCAAGACTGCAATTTAATTAAATATTAAGTGTAATTAGTGTTAAAAATGCTCAAAGTGAGAGATTAACGAGTCAAACAATTCAAAGATTCAAAAATTGAGAAAAAAAATAAAAATAAAAAAATTATCTTTTTTTTTAAAAAAATATTTTGCAACCTGTCGACAAGCTATGCTGACGGCCGCTACGCCGACGGCATTGCCCTCGGCGTAGCATACGCCGACGGCATTTTGATACGCCGACGGCCTCTACGTGCTCCGCCGAGGGAGAGCTTTGCCGAGGAGGCTACGCCGAGGGCAGCCGTCGGCGTACCATACGCCGAGGGCATTTTAGCCTACGCCGACGGCTTTTTGCCCTCGGCGTAGCGCGCGCGTCCTGTAGTGAGAGAAGATGAGATGATGATGGAGCTCTTATGAAAGCAGACACTAATGTGGTCGTTGACCGGGGACAATAGTTGATGATCTTGGGTGCTCTTCTTCTTATCCGACAACAGCTCAATGTCGTTGATGGTTCGAGGTTTGGAAAGGCGAGGAACAAGGCCCTGCATAGGCAGGCGGATGATATGTTTCCTGACACCGACTACTTCGCTGATGGCACGACACATACTGCCAAAGATTTTCGACGGTGATTTATGATGAATAAGGAGTTGTTCATGAAAGTTGTGTTTGGTGTTATTGAGTATGATGACTACTTCATGTGCAAGAAAGACTGTACCGGATTGTGGGGATTCTCATTGGTTCAGATACTCAGGGCTGCCATGCGGTATCTTGCGTATGGAGCTCCTCCATATACACAAGACGACTATCTACACATTCTACCATTCAAAACTGAAAATTCAGTAATGCCAAGTGGTGCATGCTACAAGATAGAAGGTGATGGTTATGTCTTTGTAAGTTGCAGCAGCTCGCATTGTATTACTATGCATTTATAGCATATCTAGTTGTTTGAATAGTTGTCTCGCACAAAGCTTCGGTGTTTAACCATTAAGATTGATCTGCACGAGAACAGATCAACATTACCTAGAAACTGCACTACTATATTAAGACTGATTTACAGGAATTGCAACTAGATATGCCTGATTGTGGGTGAAGTATTCCATACCTTCAAAGCAGAAAAGCCGCTGGTGCCATGTGCTGTATTTTTTTTCTTGATGTCCTCTGTAAGTTGCAACTCGCAATGTACCCGATATGCAACTCGCAATTGCTCTCCATGGTGCTGAGAATACACCCTGTCTGGCTCCCATCCGTTGAACCTCATAGCAGCTTCATTGTGATTCCAAATCAAACTTCGAGATTCTGGATCTGATTCGAATTTTGGGATTTAAAAAAGACTCTGATTAAGAAAATCCAACATGCTGAACCGAGCAGGCTTTGTATCCCGGAGCCGCAGCCCCGCAGGAGCACGAGAAGAGGGCGTCTGAGCATCGCCTATTCGCCTGTCGTCGTGTGAGGATCGTGAGCGCCGCCGGAAGTAGTCCGTCAGAGCTGGATCATGAACGGCGCCGAAGTAGTCCGTTCACGTACAACGCGGTGACGTCAGACTTCTCTTATGCTTGCCACGTTGGATTTTTGCTTAGTTAAAAGAGAGAGAAATAAGAGAGAGGGTTGTCTTCCCTTAGCTAAGAGATGATCTCTTAGCAATAAGAAAAAGCTATTTTTTTCTCCATTGTATCGTATGCCTTCTCTTAGTCAACCATTTTTTACTAAACATAGTTAATTCCTATTAATTGCTAGAGATAGCAATAAGAGATAATGCATTGTACAAGTTATATATTGTGTCTTCTCTAAATGATGTGGAGAGCTAAGAGAAGGCATGTCTTCTCTAGCATTGTACATGCCCTTAGGCCAACTCCAACTTCCCTTGCAATTCGCAAACGGACGCCGCGTGTCCAATCGCGTCCTTTCGGACTGAGCACAAGGCCCAACTACTTCCCGCAAATGGATTGGCGGCGAGTCCGATTCGGAGTAAATCCGGCCAAAACCTGTGGCTGTTCGCGGGGCTCAGACGCTTGGTCTCGTTCGAGTCTTGTTCTGCACTTCCACGCCTCTTGGCCCTCCCGTCAGACATAAACCCGCGTCCTTTCATCCCTGCTTCCCCACCTTCCCTTTTCCTGCCCACCCCCGTTGTCGCCGCCACCACGAGACCCTCCCCTCGGAAGGCTGTCGCCGGACCCCGTTGTCTCCTCCTCCTCCACAAGCCTCTTTGTTGGTGAAGCCTTGTCGTCGTTGAAGCCTCCAGTCCCCAAAATCCCGCAGGCCCCGGCATCGAGCTCGGCCCTCTCCTTGGACGCGCTCCACCTGTTTGACCATTTGCCCCCGCCTACAGGTACTTCTTTCTGCTACCATCGTCTAGTCCTTGTCCTCGTCCTTGCGGAATTTGAGCTCATCCGTCTCATCGTGCAGACCATCGATGACATGGTCATACCCTGCGGGTACACGACCTTAGCATACCTGATCTAGCCCAAGGAAGGCCCACGACGAATACGCACCAGCTCATGAAGATTTTCGGGTAGCCAAGGCCCATGACGCCTTCGGATCCTTGGAGAGCAAGACTAGAGTAGATAGAATATTCAAAGGGGTAAACCCTAAAACCTGTAACCGACTCGATCTGTGCCCGGGACCTGCCTACATCTATATAAAGGCTAGGAGGGTACGACGAGGAGTCTCTCTCTCACAATCTTCGCATACCACCGCATACACACCTCCACGCTAGATTGCATCTGCGCACCCCTGTAACCTTTGGTTCCGCCGTAATCAAGAGCAGACAAGCAGGAGTAGGGTTTTCCCTCCGGGGGCCTGAACCTAAGTAAACCTTGTGTCCCCGTGTTGCTTGTTTGCTAACCGTTCCACGATCTCCAGCATCCCCATCTTCTCCAAAACCCAAGTCCATAACAATGGGCATTGACGAGATTAAACCTCATCAATTGGCGATGTCTGTGGGAACTGGGGCCGCTGATGTGCGATCATGACGGTCCCAACCAAAGCGATCTACAACTCCGCGGCGACGGAGAGTCATCTCCTCTTCGGCTCCTTCGACTTCACCACCCACTCACCGGCCACCCTGAAGGACTTCGAGCCCGTTGGTGACGGGCTCGAGATCCTGTTCGGGAGCTTCTGCTTCCAGGTGGGGCAGACCGGCACTCTCCGCCTCCCAGAGCGGGTGCCCCTGCCATCGATCAGGCCCGCTTCATGGGCTCCACACCCTGTGCTACGCACATCGCCATTGACAGATGAGTCCTATGACAGCAGCAGCTGCAACTCAGATCTGTGCGATCCACCATCGGAAGAAGGGACCTATGATTCCGGATCTGAAAGCTGCGGCAGCAGCGATCCAATCTACGAGTGCTACCAATGCGTCATAGTCATCCAGAGTGACGCGGAGCAGCACGCACCTAATCCGCCACATAACCCACAAGGTAGGAACGGCGAGAACAGGAGAAACCAGTCCCCCCGCCCAACAATGAAGACAGCGATCCCAATCGGATCATCCACCTCAGCGAGGAAGGATGAGCTCAAGCACGCGAAGCCGTAGCAGGCAACAAGATCCTGCCCGTGGGTGCCTCACGGGACCTGTTGATGGCGTACCACCTGCTCTTAGTCAAAGAGCACAAGAATCAGGTGAAGATGCAAGAGGTGCTTGACAAACGCAAGAAAGCAACCTCGGAGTCTAGTGCGCGGCGAGATGCGCTCTCCGCCATGGGCATTGGCTCCATATCGCACGACAACCATGGCAACAAGCACCGTTCTCGCACGGAGAACATGGACCCCAAGGAGCGTCGTGAGGTGACCCGGACCCTCAACACGTCTTTCATGGAGATGGATGTCGACGGCAACGTCATCCCGAAAACACCACAAGCCGCGATCATGGCAGCCACTACATACCTCGCGTCCCATCCACCTCCAGTGGGGGACCCGAAAAGCGCCATGCACAAGTCCGCGCTTACCGGACTAGGACTCATTGGAGATGCGCTCCACGGAGAAGCTCCTGCGGAGCCAAAGAAAAAGGCTGCGGTCAGATTCAACCGCAACCCCAAGCCTTCGTCCGAGGATGAAGAGCACGACCTTCCTCGAAGGCACAAGAGCTCGCGCCATCGCATCCGCGACTACGATGCTCGAAGCGAGCTCACTCAACACAAGATCGACAAAGCGCGCGCCAAGCGTGTCTGCTCATCCGAATCCGAGGAGGACGATGAAGAAGGAGAACTCTGCGGAGCCCGATGCTTTAGCAGATCCGTCCGACGGACACGGATGCCATGCAACTTCAAGCTTCCTTCGGACTGTAGGGGTTCGTAGCATGGAAAACAAAAAATTTCTATCGCATACAAACAAACAAGCCAAGATCTATCTACTAGATTGTAGCAACGAGTCGATGGAATAACTTACCCTCGAAGATTCCAAAGCGTTTAACGAGAGTGGATTCTCATGGGTGATGTAGTCGTACTCTTCCCGATCTCAAGATCGTGTAGACGATCCTTCCGGCGCCACGTTCCGGCAGCGCTCCCGCAGTCGGTCACACGTTCGGTACTCGACGAAGACCTTCCTCTCCCTTGTTCCAGCAGGCAGCGGAGGTTGTAGCACTCTCCTCGCGATTCCGGCAGCACAACGGCGTGGTACCGGAAGTAGAGGGGAAATCCCGCAGGGCTTCGCCTTAAGCCGGTGCGAGTATGGTGGAGTATGAGAGAGGCTATTAGTGGTCTAGTAATTAGACACACCAATTAGAAGGCTCTAAACCAATTAGAAGGCTCTAAACCGAAGGCTAAAGCAATTAGAAGCTCTAAACCAAAACGGCTCTAAACCGGAGGTAGAAGATAGGAACTTGTGTGTGCTAGGAGGGGAGCCCTGCCCCTCCTTATATAGATGGGAGGGGCCGGCGGCCAGGGGAGGGGAGTCCCTCCCCAAGTCGGCTTGGTGGTGCGCCGGCCAAGGGAGGAACCCTCCCCCAATTCGGCCTCCACCAATCCTCCTTCTCCTCTTTCCGAAAACTGGCAGTTTGACTTTTCAAACTAGCTGTTTGACTTTTCAAACTAGGATTTGAATTAACCCTTTATTTCGGACAGCGATGACACTTAGTACATGATGCAATCATACCAACTTTGATATAACACATTCATGTACCCTCCCCCCCCCCGGAGTGCCGGACATTCCGGAACCTTCTAGAACATTCCCGATGAAAACACCGGAATCATTCCCCAACTCCGAAACGGGACTTTCCTTATATGAATCTCATTCTCCGGACCATTCCGGATCACCTCGTGATATCCCGGATCCCATCCGAGACTCCGAACAACATTCGGTCTCTTTCTCATAATACCATAACTACTCAAACAACGTCGAATCCTTAAGTGTGTCTCCCTACGGTTCATGAATTATGCGGACATGATCGAGACACTTCTCTGAACAATAACCAATAGAGGAATCTGGAAATTCATATGGCTCCCACATATTTCTACGATTACTTTGCGATCGAATGAACCACTTACATACGATACCAATTTCCCTTTGTCTCACGATATGTTACTTATCCGAGGTTATGATCGTCGGTATCTCTGCATACCTAGTTCAACCTCGTTACCGATAAGTACTCTTTTCTCGTTCCGTGATATGTGATCCCTTGTGACCAAGTCACATGCTTGCAAGCTAATTGGATGACATTCCACCGAGAGGGCCCAGAGTATATCTATCCGTCATGTGGATGGACAAATCCCATTCTTGATCCTTGTGTCTCAACCAATACTTTCCGAACACTCAATGCCACCTTTATAACCACCCAGTTACGGTGTGGTGTTTGATGTCATCAAAGCATCCATCCGGTAAAAGTGATATGCATGATCTCATGGTCGAAGGAATTAGGTTACTATGTATCAGAAAGCATATAGCAATTGAACTATTGAAATGACTTGATCTTTATGCTACGCTTATCTATAGGAGTATGTCCACCATATCATTCTCCTAACGATATGATCTTGTTGTTGATAACATCTCAATGTTCATGATAGTGAAACCACAATCATTAATCAACCAACAAGCTAGTGAAGTATAGAGGCTATACTAGGGACTTCAAATTAAGTTTACAAATCACACAAGTATCAATGTTTCCTTGTTAATACTCTTATAGCATGAATGTAAACATTTATCATAAACACAAAGATATAATAATAACTACATTTATTATTGCCTCTAGGGCATATCGCCAACAGTCTCCACTTACACTAGAGTCATCTAATCTAGATTACATGGTAATATACCGAACACCCATGGCAGTTTGGTGTTGGTCATGTTTTGCCCTCGGGAGAGGTTTAGTCAACGGATCCGCCACATTCAGATCTGTGTGTACTTTGCAAATCTTTATATCCCCATCCTGGATATGTTCTCGAATAGCGTGAAAACGTAGCTTGATATGCTTCAGCTTCTTGTGTGACCTTGGTTCTTGCGCATTGGCTATGGCGCCCATGTTATCACAGTAGATAGACATTGGGTCCAGTGCACTAGGAACCACACCCAGCTCTGTAATGAACTCTTTCATCCATATCGCTTCTTGTGAAGCCTCCGAAGCAGCCATGTATTCCGATTCAGTTGAAGATCTCGCTACAACGCTTTGCTTTGCACTCCTCCAGCTAACTGCTGCACCATTCAAAATAAATACGTATCCGGATTGTGATTTAGAATCATCCGGATCGGTGTTCCAACTAGCATCGGTGTAACCATTAACAACGAGTTGTTCATCACCTCCATAAGAAAGAACCATATCCTTAGTTCTTCTCAAGTACTTAAGGATGTTTTTGATCGCTGTCCAATGATCCACTCCTGGATCACTTTGATATCTGCTAGTTAAACTAACAGCATATGCAATGTCGGGTCTAGTACATAGCATGGCATACATCAGAGATCCTATGGCTGAGGCATAGGGAGTCTTACTCATCCTTTCTGTATCTTCTGCCGATGTCGGACTTTGAGTTTTACTCAAGGTCGTATTGGGCAACATGGGCAAGAACCCTTTCTTGCTTTCTTCCATTCCAAACCTCTTTAGAACTTTGTCCAAATATGTACTCTGTGACAATGATATTTGGCGTTTCGATCTATCTCTATAAATCTTTATGCCTAATATGTAAGCTGCTTCGCCAAGATCCTTCATTGAAAAACTATTATTCAAATATTCCTTGACACTATTAAGAAGGTCTACATCATTCCCAATCAACAATATGTCATCCACATATAGTATTAAGAATGCTACAGAGCTCCCACTCACTTTCTTGTAAATACAAGCTTCTCCATAAGTTTGTATAAAACCAAAACTTTTGATTACCTTATCAAAACGTTGATTCCAACTTCGGGATGCTTGCTTCAATCCATAGATGGACCGTTGAAGTTTGCATACCTTGTTAGCATCTTTAGGATCGACAAAACCTTTGGGTTGCATCATATACAACTCTTCATCAATGTCTCCATTGAGGAATGCTGTTTTGACATCCATCTGCCATATCTCATAATCATAATATGCAGCGATTGCTAACAAAATCCTCACAGACTTTAGCTTCGCTACCGGTGAGAAAGTCTCATCGTAGTCAACTCCTTGAATTTGTCGAAACCCTTTTGCGACAAGTCGAGCTTTATAGACAGTAACATTACCATCAGCATCTGTTTTCTTCTTGAAAATCCATTTGTTCTCGACAGCCTTCCGGACATCCGGTAAGTCCACCAAAGTCCATACTTGGTTTTCGTACATGGATCCAATCTCGGATTTCATGGCTTCTTGTCATTTATTGGAATCTGGGCTCATCATCGCTTCCTCATATGTCTCGGGGTCATCGGTGTTGTCCACCAACATGACATTCATAACGGAATCATACCAATCTGGAGTGGTACGAGTTCTCGTTGACCTCCGAGGCTCTGTAGCAACTTCAACCGAAGTTTCATGATCACCATCATTAGCTTCCTCTCTTATTGGTGCAGGCACCACAGGAACTTCTTCCGGTGCTGCGCTACTCGCAATTTCGAGAGAAGGTTCGATAACCTCGTCGAGTTCTACTTTCCTTCCAGTCACTTCTTTCGAGAGAAATTCCTTCTCTAGAAAGGATCCATTCTTGGCAACGAAGATTTTGCCTTCGGATCTATGATAGAAGGTATACCCAATAGTTTCCTTCGGGTATCCTATGAAGACACATTTTTCCGCTTTGGGTTCAAGCTTGTCCGGCTGTAACTTCTTTACATAGGCTTTGCATCCCCAAACTTTAAGGAACGACAATTTAGGTTTCTTCCCAAACCATAATTCATACGGTGTCGTTTCAACGGATTTAGACGGTGCCCTATTTAAAGTGATGCGACTGTTTCTAATGCATAACCCCAAAATGATAGCGGTAAATCTGTAAGTGACATCATAGAACGAACCATATCTAAGAGAGTTCGATTACGACGTTCGGACACACCATTACGCCGTGGTGTTCCCGGCGGGGTCAATTGTGAAAGTATTCCGCATTTCTTCAAATGCTCGCCAAACTCGTAACTTAGATATTCACCTCCACGATCAGAACGTAGAAATTTAATCTTCTTGTTACGTTGATTCTCTACCTCACTTTGAAACTCCTTAAACTTCTCGAAAGTTTCGGACTTATGTTTCATGAAATAGATATACCCATATCTACTCAAGTCATCCGTGAAGGTAAGAACATAACGATAACCACCGCGCGATGCTACACTCATTGGACCACACACATCGGTATGTATGATTTCCAATAAGTCCGTAGCTCGCTCCATCATACCAGAAAATGGAGTCTTAGTCATTTTACCCATCAGACATGCTTCGCATCTTTCAAGTGATTCAAAATCAAGTGATTCAAGAAGTCCATCGGAATGGAGTTTCTTCATACGTTTCACTCCAATGTGACCAAGACGACAGTGCCACATATAGGTCGAATTATCGCTTGATTTCAAACGTTTAGCCTCAATGTTGTTGATATGTGTATTTCCACTATCGAGATTCAACAAGAATAGACCATCTATCAAAGGTGCATGTGCATAAAACATATTACTCATATAAATCGAACAACCATTATTCTCGGACTTAAACAAGTAACCGTCTCGCAATAAACATGATCCCGATATAATGTTCATGCTCAAAGCAGGCACCAAATAACAATTATTTAAGTATAAAACTAATCCCGATGGTAGATGAAGGGGTAGCGTGCCGATCGCGATCACATCAACCTTTGATCTGTTTCCCACGCGCATCGTCACCTCGTTCTTCGCTAGCTTCCGTTTATTCTGCAGCACCTGTTTCGAGTTACAAATATGAGCAACCGAACCAGTATCAAATACCCAGGCACTACTACGAGTACTAGTGAGATACACATCAATAACATGTATATCAGATATACCTTTCTTCTTGATGTTGCCGTTCTTCAAATCCGCCAAGTACTTTGGGCAATTCCGCTTCCAGTGACCTTCTCCCTTGCAGTAAAAGCACTCAGTATCAGGCTTGGGTCCAGCCTTGGTCTTCTTCGCCGGCGTAGTAACTTTCTTACCACCCTTCTTGAAGTGTCCCTTTGGCTTAGACTTGCCTTTCTTGAATTTGGTGGTCTTATTGACCAACAACACTTGGTGCTCTTTCTTGATCTCCACTTCTGCAGATTTCAACATGGCAAAGAGTTCTGGCAACGTCTTGTTCATGTTCTGCATGTTGTAGTTCATCACAAAGTTCTTGTAACTTGGTGGTAGTGATTGGAGGACACGGTAAATCCCCAAAGCATTAGGAATCACTATACCCAAGCTTTGAAGTTTGTTTGCGTGCCTAGACATCTTAAGCACATGCTCACTGACGGAGCTGCCCTCTTCCATCTTGCAGTTAAAGAACTTTTCAGAAGCCTCATAACTTTCAATTGCCGCATAGGTCTCAAAAATCAATTTGAGATCCTCGACAATATCATATGGGTCTGAATCCTCAAACCTTTTCTGAAGCTCCGATTCCAAACCATACAAGATAGCACACTGAACTATGGAGTACTGATTCTTCCGAGTGAGGTAAACATTCTTTACTTCATCGGGAGCATCAGCTGCAGGTGGGTCACCCAGCGGTGCATCCAGCACATAGGTCAAATTACCAGCTGTGAGGACAATCCTCGAATTGCGGAACCAATCCGCGAAGTTGCTTCCATTGTTTTTCAACTTTTCTTTCTCTAGGAACGCATTAAAATTGATGGTAGGGGCTGCCATTGATCTACAACATATTTGCAATAGTTTAGACTAAGTTTATGACAAATTGAGTTCAAATTAATTAATGTAATTAAACTAGGTGAACTCCCACTCAAAACAATATCCCTCACATTGTTTTAGTGATCACACGAACCAAATCCACTACATCAACACCGATCATCACGAGAGTTGATATAATTTCAATGGCGAACAATCGTCATGTTCATCATATCTACTATATGATTCATGCTTTACCTTTCGGTGATCCGTGTTCCGAGACCATGTCTGTACATGCTAGGCTCGTCAAGATCAAACCTTAGTTTCCGCATGAGCAAATCTGGCTTGCTCACGTTGTATACACTTGCGGAATCTAACACACCCGATCATCACGTGGTGCTTCGAAACAACAAGCTTTAGCAACGGTGCTAACTAAGGGCGAACACTTTATGACTTGAAATTCATGTGCATGAGGGATCATCTTATAATGCTACCGTCGTCTACTAAGCAATACAAGATGCATAAAGGATTAACATCACATGCAATTCAAAATATATGTGATATGATATGGCCTTTCTTCTTTGTGCTTCCGATCTCCATCTTCAAGCACGAACATGATCTCCATCATCACCGGCATTGCATCAAGGTCAATGACGCTACTCCATGGTTGTCGTCCACCGGCTTCAACTATTACAACTACTTTGAATAGACACGCGGGTCTTAACATAAATTAAAGACAACCATATGGCTCCTGCCGGTTGCTGACTTACAATAAGGAACATTGCATACATCAAATATAATCACAATCATGGCCATATCACATCACTGCACACCCCTGCAAAACAAAGTTAGACGCCTCTACTTTCTTTGCATATTTTACGTGGTTTCGGGCTTTCAATAAGTGTCGTTCTAACTTACGAACAAGAACCACAACATTGATACTAGTATTGTTAATCACCCGTTGTAAATTGGATCTTAACTATGCTAGGAGAAACAGGCACCCGCAAAGCCACTTATGCAATACAAGTTGCATGTCAAGCGTGGAGCAAGTCTCATGAACGATGTCATGTAAGGTTAGCCCGGGCCGCTTCATCCCAACATACCGCAAGATGCAAAGTACACAAGAAGCAATCGACAATAAAAGCATCAACGCCCACAATGACCATTGTGTTCTACTCGTGCAACAGATCTACATATAGACACGGCTCTGATACCACTGTAGGGGTTCGTAGCATGGAAAACAAAAAAATTCTATCGCATACAAACAAACAAGCCAAGATCTATCTACTAGATTGTAGCAACGAGTCGATGGAATAACTTACCCTCGAAGATTCCAAAGCGTTTAACGAGAGCGGATTCTCGTGGGTGATGTAGTCGTACTCTTCCCGATCTCAAGATCGTGTAGACGATCCTTCCGGCGCCACGTTCCGGCAGCGCTCCCGCAGTCGGTCACACGTTCGGTACTCGACGAATACCTTCCTCTCCCTTGTTCCAGCAGGCAGCGGAGGTTGTAGCACTCTCCTCGCGATTCCGGCAGCACAACGGCGTGGTACCGGAAGTAGAGGGGAAATCCCGCAGGGCTTCGCCTTAAGCCGGTGCGAGTATGGTGGAGTATGAGAGAGGCTATTAGTGGTCTAGTAATTAGACACACCAATTAGAAGGCTCTAAACCAATTAGAAGGCTCTAAACCGAAGGCTAAAGCAATTAGAAGCTCTAAACCAAAATGGCTCTAAACCGGATGTAGAAGATAGGAACTTGTGTGTGCTAGGAGGGGAGCCCTGCCCCTCCTTATATAGATGGGAGGGGCCGGCGGCCAGGGGAGGGGAGTCCCTCCCCAAGTCGGCTTGGTGGTGCGCCGACCAAGGGAGGAACCCTCCCCCAATTCGGCCTCCACCAATCCTCCTTCTCCTCTTTCCGAAAACTGGCAGTTTGACTTTTCAAACTAGACGTTTGACTTTTCAAACTAGGATTTGAATTAACCCTTTATTTCGGACAGCGATGACACTTAGTACATGATGCAATCATACAAACTTTGATATAACACATTCATGTACCCTCCCCCCCCCCCCCCCCGGAGTGCCGGACATTCCGGAACCTTCTAGAACATTCCCGATGAAAACACCGGAATCATTCCCCAACTCCGAAACGGGACTTTCCTTATATGAATCTCATTCTCCGGACCATTCCGGATCACCTCGTGATATCCCGGATCCCATCCGAGACTCCGAACAACATTCGGTCTCTTTCTCATAATACCATAACTACTCAAACAACGTCGAATCCTTAAGTGTGTCTCCCTACGGTTCGTGAATTATGCGGACATGATCGAGACACTTCTCCGAACAATAACCAATAGAGGAATCTGGAAATTCATATGGCTCCCACATATTTCTACGATTACTTTGCGATCGAATGAACCACTTACATACGATACCAATTTCCCTTTGTCTCACGATATGTTACTTATCCGAGGTTATGATCGTCGGTATGTCTGCATACCTAGTTCAACCTCGTTACCGATAAGTACTCTTTTCTCGTTCCCGTGATATGTGATCCCTTGTGACCAAGTCACATGCTTGCAAGCTAATTGGATGACATTCCACCGAGAGGGCCCAGAGTATATCTATCTGTCATGTGGATGGACAAATCCCATTCTTGATCCATGTGTCTCAACCAATACTTTCCGAACACTCAATGCCACCTTTATAACCACCCAGTTACGGTGTGGTGTTTGATGTCATCAAAGCATCCATCCGGTAAAAGTGATATGCATGATCTCATGGTCGAAGGAATTAGGTTACTATGTATCAGAAAGCATATAGCAATTGAACTATTGAAATGACTTGATCTTTATGCTACGCTTATCTATAGGAGTATGTCCACCATATCATTCTCCTAACGATATGATCTTGTTGTTGATAACATCTCAATGTTCATGATAGTGAAACCATAATCATTAATCAACCAACAAGCTAGTGAAGTATAGAGGCTATACTAGGGACTTCAAATTAAGTTTACAAATCACACAAGTATCAATGTTTCCTTGTTAATACTATTATAGCATGAATGTAAACATTTATCATAAACACAAAGATATAATAATAACTACATTTATTATTGCCTCTAGGGCATATATCCAACACGGACACTCCGAAGTTTGACGGTACACATGACCCCAAGGCGTGGCTCAGCGACCACCTGTCGTCCGTCAAGCTACACGGCGGAAACAAGAACACCGCCCTGCAATCCCTTCAGTTGCAGCTGACAGGCGCAGCCCGGATATGGCTCAGCAGCCTATCATCGGGATCCATCCGAAGCTGGGAGGAGTTGGTGTATAGTTTCATCCGAAACTTCAAGGGCACCAGCAAGAGGCCAGCCTCGATCGAGGAGCTGCGGGCCTGCACCCAACGAACGGGCGAATCCATTCGCTCGTACATACTACGCTGGTCCAACACCAAGAACTCTGCGGCGCACATCTCTTAGGAGAGAGCTATCGACTCCTTCAAGGATGGCGTCAAGCGCCAGGACTTCAAGGAAGAGCTTGGGCGCGTCAAGCCCAAGACCCTCGACCACCTCATGGACATCGCAAACAAGTGGGCAGATGGCGAGGACTCCGTCCACCGAGCACACTTGGAGGAGGAAGACGACTATGGCCGGTGACGTGAACGCCATAGCAAGAGAAGATCACGCGTCTACGACGATCGCGATGGACCCGACATGGTCACGGCTGGCTACGCCGACTGCCGCAGCGACGGCAACCGCAGCAGCGGCGGATACCGCGGAAACAACTTCCGCGACGGAGGACGCCCAACGCAATCATGTCAACGTCGCGGCCGTGACGACGGACCCTTAGCATACGACAAACTGTCGGGTCCATGCACCATCTACTTCTACATCGACAAGCAGGATGGTAAAAAGAAGGCAAGCCACATGCTCAAGGACTGACGCGAGTTCCAGAAACTCAGCGAGAGCATGTCCCGGATGAGGCAACAAGCCCCGAACCCTGGGTACGGGAACGCACCCGCACCAGGTGAGATCGCACACGGAGCTCCTCCAACACCACCTGCGGGACCTGCGAATCACCCAATCGCACCCGCGCAGAATAACGGTGGGCACGGGTACCCCGCGCCGAAAGGATCACTGATGATCCAAAAAGGGCGCCCAATGAACAGGGTGCAAAAGAAGATCACCCGTCAGATCAATCTGGCTGTGACCGCTCCACCCGCCATCCCTGAGTACCTCAGCGGATCAGAGTCCTGCATCATGTTCAGCCATTCGGATCACCCTTGCCAGGTCTCTCGCCCAGGCCACGCTGCCCTGGTGCTCGAGGCGCAGATCGGAGGGTTCGACATGAGCCACGTCTTCATGGACGGCGGCAGTGGAATCAATCTGATGTTCGCTAGCACCTTAGCAACAATGCGGATCTCGCTGTGCAGCCTGGAACAGTCCGACACTACGTTCCACGGTATTGTCCCAGGGAAGGGCGTATTCTCCCTAGGAAATATATGGCTCGACATCATCTTCGGCAAGCCCGATAACTTTCGGTGCGAACGACTCGAGTTTGAAGTGGTGGACTGACCATCACAATACCATGCCATCCTCGGGCGTGTGGCATTCGCACGATTCCTGGCAGTACTGCACTACGTGTACCTGCTACTCAAGATGCCAGGACCCAGGGGCGTCATCACGGTCCACGGGAGCTTCACCCGATCGGACCACTGCGACAGGGACTTCAACAGAATCTCCCAGTCATTCGGCATGCGGGAGGAGCTCATAAGGCTCCGGGAAGTGACGGACAGCGGGGCACCCCCAGTCTCGAGGCAAAACGCACCCGACATGTCGTTCGACTCCACAGTCAACACAAAGAAGGTGCAGGTCCACCCGACGGACGCCTCCAAGACGGCGCTGATCGCCAACGACCTCATCCCCGCATAGGAAAGCGCGCTCGTCGAATTCCTCCGTGAGCGCTGGGAAATCTTCGCCTGGTGTCCTGCGGACATGCCAGGGGTTCCCAGGGAATTCGCCGAGCACACACTCAATGTGTTCCCAGATACCAAGTTTGTCAAACAATCTATCCGACGATTGTCCGGGCCACGGGCTGAGGCCATCGGAGTCAAAGTCAACAGACTGCTCGACGCCAACTTCATCAGGGAGATCAAGGAAAGCGAGTGGCTCGCCAACACCGTGATGGTCCCCAAAAAGGACACGGATATCCTGCGGATGTGCGTGGACTTCACATCGCTGAACAAGCACTGCCCGAAGGATCACTTCCCTCTCCCTCGGATCGATCAGATCATCGATTCAACTGCAGGATGCAAGAAGCTCTCCTTCCTCGACGCCTACTCAGGCTACAACCAGATTCGACTGAAGGTCGAAGATCAGGAAAAAACGGCGTTCATTACGCCGTTTAGAGTGTTCTGCTACAACACAATGCCCTTCGGGCTAAAGAACGCAGGCGCCACATACCAATGGTGCATGCAGGCGTTCCTGAAGGACCAGATCGGCCGCAACATCCAAGTCTATGTCGATGACATAGTAATTAAAACAAGGGAGGCCAAGACACTAATCGACGATCTTTGCGAGACGTTCGATAACCTTGATCGATACAAGATCAAGCTAAACCCAGAAAAGTGCGCCTTCGGCGTCCCATCTGGTCAGCTACTAGGCTACTTCATCTCCCAGCGAGGAATCAAAGCAAACCCGAAGAAAATCCGGGCCATAATGGCCATGGAGAAGCCGAAGAACCTCAAGGGGGTCCAGCAACTCGTTGGGCGAATCGCGGCGCTGAGCAGATTCATCAGCCGCATGGGCGAAAAAGCTCTGTCGTTCTATCAGCTGCTACGCAAGACAGACAAATTCAAGTGGACGCCTAAAGCGGACGACGCATTCGAAGATCTAAAGCGGCTACTCTCCACCTCGCCCGTCCTGGTCACGCCAAAGGAACGCGAGCCTCTACTGCTATACATAGCAGCAACACACCATGTGGTAAGCACCGTACTAATGGTCGAGTGACCCGAAGAAGGCAAGACCCATGGGGTCCAATGCCCAATCTACTACCTCAGCAAGGTATTGACGCCGACAAAGCAGAGGTACCCTCACTACTAGAAACTCGCCTACGGCGTGTTCATGACGGCTCGTCGGCTGAGCCACTACTTCCAAGAGCACCAGGTGATGGTCGTCAACGAAGCACCCCTGAACAGCATCCTGAACAATCCATAGGCCACAGTACGCGTGGCCCTGTGGGGCATCGAGCTATCACCTCTGTACATCGTCTACGAGAAGCGCCACACGATCAAGTCTCAGGTCCTTCCAGACTTCCTCGTCCACTGGATGGAACTGCAGCTGCCAGACACACCGAACATGACACGGTCATGGACGATGCACTTCGACGGCTCCAAGCGCGAAGCCGAAGCAGGATCCGGGGTCATACTGACCTCCCCGCAGGGCGACAAGATGAAGTATGTCCTCCGGATGAAATTTTGAGCTTCCAACAACGAAGTCAAATACGAGGCCCTCATGTTGGAGATATGCCCTAGAGGCAATAATAAATGTAGTTATTATTATATCTTTGTGTTTATGATAAATGTTTACATTCATGCTATAATAGTATTAACAAGGAAACATTAATTATTGTGTGATTTGTAAACTTAAATTGAAGTCCCTGGTATAGCCTCTATACATCACTAGCTTGTTGGTTGATAAATGATTGTGGTTTCCCTATCATGAACATTGAGATGTCATCAACAACAAGATCATATCGTTAGGAGAATGATATGGTGGACATACTCCTATAGATAAGCATAGCATAAAGATTAAGTCATTTTAATAGTTCAATTGATATATGCTTTCTGATACATAGTAATCTAATTCCTTCGACCATGAGATCATGCATATCACCTTTACCGGATGGATACTTTTATGACATCAAACACCACACCGTAACTGGGTGGCTATAAAGGTGGCATTGAGTGTTCAGAAAGTATTGGTTGAAACACATGGATCAAGAGTGGGATTTGTCCATCCATATGACGGATAGATATACTCTGGGCCCTCTCGGTGAAATGTCATCCAATTAGCTTGCAAGCATGTGACTGGCTCACAAGGGATCACATATCACGGGAACGAGAAAAGAGTACTTATCGGTAACGAGGTTGAACTAGGTATGTAGAGATAGCGACGATCATAACCTCGGATAAGTAAAATATCGTGAGACAAAGGGAAATTGATATCGTATGTAAGTGGTTCATTCGATCGCAAAGTAATCGTAGGAATATGTGGGAGCCATATGAATTTCCAGATTCCTCTATTGGTTATTGTTCGGAGAAATGTCTCGATCATGTCCGCATAATTCACGAACCGTAGGAAGACACACTTAAGGATTCAACGTTATTTGAGTAGTTATGGAATGATGAGAAAGAGTACGAATGTTGTTCGGAGTCTCGAATGGGATTAGGGATATCACGAGGAGATCCGGAATGGTCCGGAGAATAAGATTCATATAAGGAAAGTCCCGTTTCGGAGATGGAGAATGGTTCTGGTGTTTTCATCGGGAATGTTCTAGAAGCTTCCGGAATGTCCGGCACTCCGGGGGGGAAGGGTACATGAATGTGTTATATCAAGTTGGTATGATTGCATCATGTATTCGGTGTCATCGCTGATCAAAATAGAGGGTTTATTCAAATCCTAGTTTGAAAAGTCAAACGGCTAGTTTGAAAGTCAAACGGCAGTTTTTGGAAAGAGGAGGAGGAGTGGGAAACCGAGTTGGGGAGGAGTTACCCCCTCCAACCGGCGGCGCCCACCCAAGCCGAGTTGGGGAGGGACTCCCCTCCCTCCCCTTGGACGGCCGGCCCCTCCACCTATATAAGGTGGGGCAGGGCTCCCTCCTAGAGACACACAAGATCCTCTCCTCCAAACCCTAGTACCAAGCCGCCGCCGCCTCCATAGCCGCCGCCGGCCCTAGGGCACTCGACGCCGCCGCCTAGGTGAAACCCTAGCCGCCGGCCTAGCCCTGTTAGACCCCTCCTTTATAGAGGAAAGGATCCCTGTGATTGCAATGCTAGTCCCTGGATCAATGCTAGCATCCACAGTTTAAGATGAAGTACACAGATACAAAGGTCGTTTATTACATTCATTCCAGAGATAAAATATAGTCATTACAACTCATGGCCATTGGCCTAATTCAAGAGTTTTTAAGGAACAAATAAATAAACACAAGTCTTCATCTTCATGTGCCACAGGCAAGCATGTTGAGTGTAGACTCATGACTCCTATTCATCATCGGAGTAACCTGCAACATCACAAGTTACAGCCACAGAGGGTCAATACTTTGGAATAGTATTGGCAAGTGATACCTTAGTATATTTTAAGTGGACTATATAACTATATGCATTTTGGCTAAGTGTATCTTGGCTTGCTTTTGCTTGAAAATAGATTTTTCCTATTAGTTGAAATTGCTAAGTTTTCTTTGTCAAAACATTCCCAAGGAAACCACCAATAGACATTGGGGTCCTTCACCCTTGTTCACCCACAAATTTTTATTGTAGAAGTTGGAGTGATGAGATTCTTGTAGCTTCCATGTCTTGATGCTCAAAGTGTCCATTTCCTTGGACTAGGCTAAGTACTTAGTTTTTCCATCTGCAGAGGTTGTGCACTTTCCCCACCAGACTTGGTTTCCCAAGACATGACCTTTCAGAAGCTTTTCCTTAGTCAAAATGGACGCGCTCCAACCTATCAACCCAACTACCACCATCTGTCCAAAATGACTAAGTTCTAGCAACCTATACGATCATGGCAGAGCCCATATTGCCAAGTGGTCGCACTGTAAGCTTTCTCAACACTTGGCCTCCAAATCCCTTTGTGCCTGGGTGGCATTCCACAAGTGAGATACACAACCCAAGTCCATGGCCTTGTGTAACCACTCAACATAACCCAATCTTTCCATTCCACCCAGGAGGTTCATTTGACTTAGTTGTTTTATTAAGAAAACATAAGTCCCTTTGACTTAGAATATTTTTATCATGGAGTAAATAGATGTTCACCACCCTTGTTTACTATAGGCTAGGCTAAGCAAAGTATGGTACCTTATCTTAGGAGAGATTTCCCTAGCAATTCTACTATTTCACTCTACTTAGGATTTCCCATCTTAGTACTAAGCAAAATATCATGCATTTTACTTTAGCAAAACATCTAATGCAAGTATAGAATCTAAAATAGGAATTTTATGAAAATATCACTTGCCTTGGTAGTGTGGAGAGTAGCACTCTTCACAATCACAATCACTAGCAAAATCTACACGAGAATCAAAGCATACAATTACACACAATTTATATACAACCAAAAATAATATGAATGTATGCATGCAAGAATTTACTATATGGTGATTTTTGAAAATTTTATTAAGTATGTTCATGAGTACAGAAACCTAATATGTCACAAGTTTGCCAATTACACCTATTTGGTCTCAAAATAATAAACAAGAATAAAACTATATCTAAACTAGCCCCAAACTTGTTCCACAAATAAAATCACTTTTACTGTTACTATATGCTAAATAAAGTGGATATTCAGAAAGGCCTTGTTTCACTGAATTCAACGGTATAAAGTTTGTAAAAATCCAACGTGGAATTCAAAAGTTATAAGCATTTGAAGTTTGAATCTAAATCAGGTTTTCAATTCTGTTTTTAATTTAACCTTGCCACGCGTCGCGTTATTACTGGCGCGTACCGGTTCGCACCGGATCACCCTTCTGTGCCGTTGGATCTAACTAACGCTGCACGACTCAGATCGCGTACCTCTTCGGTTTAAGTGAATCTATCCTAGCGCTGCGATGTAGATCCAACGGTCCACATCATCAAACCAGAAACGGGCGGCGCTGGCGATGCTGACTGGCGGCGGCGCGTCTGACTACGGCGGCGCCGGCGTTCTACATTGTCCGCGAGAGGGAGAGGGGTATTACCAGGTTCGCCGGAGGCTGCTGAAGCTCGTCGTGGTACTGGCTTGTGGAGGGGCGCTCGGAAATGGGCTCTAGACCTCGTCGGAGTTGCGTCTGGCGTCAAGTGGGGGTTGTCGGAGTCGTTGCCGGAGTTCTGCGTCGCCTGAGCATGAATCAATGGGTTTAGAAGATGCGCAGGACAACTGCGAACACGCTCGGGTGAACAAGAAAGCAAGGGGCGCTCGAAACTTACTGAGATTGCTCGCCGGAGTTCGCGAAAGCGTCAGCCACGGTCAGTTGTCGACGTTGGCGAGGTTCCTCGTCGTGCTAGGCCAAAGTAGGGACACTGTCAGATGCGCACGATGATGAGGATTCTATGCGTATCAATCAGAGGGCAAGGGGCGGTGGCTACTTACGGAGAGAGGTCGCCGGAGTTCGTGAAGAAGACGGTGGCAGCCAGTCGTCGACGTTGCCAAAGCTTGGGGTCATGCGAAGGCAAACGGCGAGTGTCAGAAGATGCGTATGAGTTCACTGAACAAGATAGTGCGAACGAGAGACAGAGGGGAACTCGAGGCTCACCTGAATCGGTCGCCGGAGGGGGCTCTGTCAGCGGCGATTCGTGGAGGATTGAGGGCAGCCTGGGGGCGTGAGTGTGCGATTGACTGGGGGGAAATGATCGTGGGGAGGTGGGGATCTTATAGCTGGTGCCTCGACAGGAAACGCCTGTGTTTAATTGCCCAATTAAGCCGCGCCATCACCGGCAGTCACTGCAGCTGCGACGTGGTCGCGGGCGAGTTTTGGGGAAGACGATGACAGCGTGTCCAGGGTCCACTCGTCAGCGATGTGCGCGATACGAGTGTGGGGTCTGGCCGTCAGTGGCTCAGTGTGTGTGCTCGCGCGTGAGAGGAGAAAAAGAATTCCCCGGGTGGGCTTGCTGGGCTCGATCGGTTGCTGGGCCAGATTCTGGCCGCGCGGCCCTTTTCTATTCAGATGCTCTTTTCTTTTTCTATTTCCATTTTCTGGTATGAATTTAATATGAATTCAAATCTTTTTGGAGTTCAATTGTTTTGGGAATTTTTACAGGGTTTTATGGATTCAATTTAACAGTCATAAAACTAGGTGGTTACTTTGCAGGGCTTGGTCCAGCTTGGTTTCTATAATAATTGTGATTTGTTCATGTTTGCAATTATTTGAAATGGACTTTGGTATCTACTCCTAAAATTTGAAATCTTTGGGTTTAAAAGTTTCACCTAAACTTTCCCTCAATGAAGGCAAGCATTCAAGTATTTAATCATTCAAACTTCAAAAGGATGATGTTTATTTGGGACAATTAACCACATGAAATCATAACTCATATTCCATCACTAAGTGACTTTTGATAAAACCCTAAATGAATGAATGATGCAAAGTGATATGAATGAGTTTTGAAACTATGATTTTTGGGATGTTACAATCTAACCCCCTTAAGATGAATCTCGCCCTCGAGATTCGGTTTGGCTAGCAAATAGGTGAGGGTGGTCTTTCCGAAGATCATCTTCTCTTTCCCATGTTGCTTCCTCTTCGGAGTGATGGTTCCATTGTACTTTACAAAATTTGATAGTCTTGGTCCTGGTGACTCTCTCTGCGGTCTCTAAAATCTTGACAGGCTTTTCTTCATAAGTGAGATCACTTTCTAGTTGAACCTCTTCGAAAGGTATGGTATCCTTCAAAGAAGACTCTTCCATTTCTGGGTGACATTTCTTAAGCTGACTCACATGAAATACGTTATGGACTGCTGATAGAGATTCTGGCAATTCAACTTCATATGCAACTTCTCCTTTGCGACTTAGAATTTTGAATGGCCCAACATATCTTGGGGCCAACTTTCCTTTGACTCCAAATATTTTCACTCCACGAAGTGGTGATACCCTGAGATAAGCTCTATCCCCAACTTCGTACGTGACTTCTCTACGTTTAGAATCCGCGTAGCTTTTCTGTCGGGATTGTGCTATCTTCAACCTGTCCTTAACCAATTTAACTTTCTCTTCGGCGTCCTTGATAAGATTAGGTCCAAATAAGCTTCTTTCTCCCACACTATTCCATAATAATGGGGTGGTACACTTTCTTCCATAGAGTAACTCAAACGGTGCCATTCCAATACTTGATTGATGGCTGTTATTGTAAGAGAACTCCGCGTAAGGTAAACTTTCATCCCAACTTGCTCCATAGTCTAAAGCACAAGCTCTCAACATGTCCTCAAGAATTTGGTTGGTCCTTTCTGTTTGTCCATCCGTTTGAGGATGAAAAGCAGTGCTAAACTCTAATCTGGTTCCTAAGGATTCATGAAGTTGTCTCCAAAAGTGAGATGTGAACTGAGTTCCTCTATCAGACACAATACTCTTTGGCACACCATGAAGGCATACGATCCTGCTCATGTAAATTTTTGCTAACTTGGCACTTGTATAGGTTGTCTTTACTGGTATAAAATGAGCCACTTTTGTTAGGCGATCTACCACTACCCATATGGAATCATATCCCGATCTAGTCCTTGGTAATCCGGTAATGAAAACCATACCAATATTTTCCCACTTCCATTCAGGAATAGGCAGTGGTTGAAGCAACCCTGTTGGTTTTTGGTGCTCTGCTTTGACTCTGCTACACACATCACACAAAGCAATATGTTCGGCGATGTCCCTTTTGAGATTGTTCCACCAAAACCTTTCCTTCATGTCCATGTACATCTTGGTATTTCCCGGGTGAATAGAATACGGAGAGTTGTGACCTTCTTGTAAGATCAGTTTCCGCAATTCTGGGTCTTGTGGAACACATATACGTTTCCCGTGCCATAAAGTACCCTTTTCATCAACATGAAAACTCTTAGCTTTCCCTAAACCAATGTTTACTTTAATCTTTTCAATTTCCTCATCAGTCTTCTGGACTTCTCGGATCTTGTCCAACAGAGTGGGTTGAACATCTAAGGACATGAGATGTCCTTCTGGTACAATCTCCAATCTGAGTTCTTTGAATTGCTTACACAAGTCATCTGGCAATTCCCCTTTTGTAAGGCCATTTACAAATGTCTTACGACTTAGAGCATCCGCTACTACATTTGCTTTACCGGGATGGTATTGCAAACTTAAGTCGTAATCTTTGATAAGTTCTAGCCATCTTCTTTGTCTCATGTTGATTTCCTTCTGGGTGAAGATGTACTTCAAGCTCTTGTGATCGGTGAATACTTCACAACGCTTTCCCAAAAGGTAATGTCTCCATGTTTTGAGTGCATGGACGACAGAAGCTAACTCCAAATCATGAGTAGGATAATTTATTTCATGAGTTTTGAGTTGTCTCGATGCATAGGCTACGACTTTACCATCTTGCATAAGTACGGCACCTAAACCTTGATGAGAAGCATCACAATACACTTGGAAATCCTTTTCCAAATCTGGCAGACATAGAACTGGTGCTGTTACAAGTCTCTTCTTCAATTCTTGGAAACTGACTTCGCAACCTTCAGTCCAAGCAAACTTCTTGTCCTTCTTTAGTAATTCTGTCATAGGCTTAGCAACTTTCGAGAAATTTTCTATGAACCTTCTGTAGTAACCTGCTAAGCCGAGGAAACTACGAACTTCTTTCACATTCTTGGGTGATTCCCAATCTGTCACAGCTGAAACCTTAGCAGGGTCAATTGCCACACCATCTTTTGTCATCACATGACCAAGAAAACCAACTTTTTCTAACCAAAATTCACACTTGCTGAATTTGGCATAAAGTTTATGTTCCCTCAGTTTCTCAAGTATCAAGCGCAAGTGTCTTTCATGTTCCTCCTTACTCTTGGAGTAGACCAAGATGTCATCGATGAAAACGACAACGAACTTGTCAAGGAATTCCATGAACACCTTGTTCATCATATTCATGAAGTATGCTGGAGCGTTGGTTAAACCAAAAGGCGTCACAGTATACTCATATAATCCATACCTTGTGGTGAATGCTGTTTTTGGTATGTCTTGCTCTCGTATCTTGAGTTGAAAATACCCTGACCGGAGATCAATCTTCGAGAATACACATGCTCCTTCTAGCTGGTCAAATAAGTCATTGATTCTTGGCAGAGGATATTTGTTCTTGATGGTAACCTCGTTGAGAGAACGGTAGTCAATACATAACCTTTGTGTTCTATCCTTCTTTTCCACGAACAACACTGGGGCTCCCCAAGATGAAGAACTTGGTTGAATAAACCCTTTTTGTAATTGTTCTCCTAGCTGTTTCTTGAGCTCTTTCAATTCATCAACAGACATTTTGTACGGTCTCTTAGCTATTGGTCCAGATCCTGGCACCAAATCTATCAGAAACTCCACATCTCTATCCGGTGGCATTCCTGGTAGCTCTTCCGGAAACACATCCGGATAATCACATACTATTGGTACACTATCCATGCTAACCCCCTTAAGAGAATTCAGCTTACTTCCTTTGGATTCAAAGTTTGACTTAAATTTTATTCTTTTTCTTTCGGGGGTTGTGAGTGTAACGGTACGTTTTGCACAATCCAATACTCCTTCATACTTGGCCATCCAATCCATTCCCAATATTACATCTAGTCCTTGGGAATCTAGGATTATCAGGTTTACTGGAAATTTATGTTTACCAAACTCTATGGTGAGATCCCGGCATCCAAGGCTTACTATCATGTCTCCCCCTGGAGAACTAACTTTTATTGGACACCCAATGTTTTCTGATGCAAACCCATTTCTATCAACAAAAGCCTTTGATACGAATGAATGAGATGCACCGGTATCAAAGAGTACAAATGCTAAAATTGAATTGAGTCTGAACTTACCAGCCACGGCATCAGGCTCCTCATAGACCTCCTCCACATTTATGTGGTTAACCTGTCCTTTCTGGAAAGGATTTGGCTTGTTAGGTCCTTCAACTTTCTTTTCAGGGCACTCATTTGCATAATGCCCTAGCTTTTTGCATTTGAAGCACTCAACCTGACTGATGTCCTTTTTAGGAGGTTGGCCTCCACTACCACTACCATTTCCCCCATAGTAGCTATTATGTCCACCCTTGTGGTTCTTGTACTTGTCCTTGTCATGACTGCGGTGATGTTTGTTGTCATGACGGTTGTGGTTGTGCCTGCTGAATTTCCCATTTTTATGGGATCCTGAACTGCCACTGTCATCATAGTGAGATCGTTTGTGAGACGATCCCAAGCTGTGCTTGTCGGAGTGTTTCCTCTTTCTACTCTCGACTTGCTTTATCTTACTCTCCAAAATAGCAGCCTTGTCACACAAAGACTGATAAGTTGGAACATATGCCACAGCCAACTGCAGATTCAGCTCATCATTCAAACCTTCCAAAAACTTTTCTTTTCTCTTGGCATCTGTATCAACCTCATCCGGTGCATAGCGCGCCAGATTGTTGAACTCTTTTATGTATTCTGCCACACTGCGGTGGCGCTGTTTCAGGTTGTGAAACTCCTTCTTTTTCAGACTCATCATTCCTGATGAGATATGAGCAGTGCGAAAGCCATCCTCAAAGATAGCCCAAGTCACCTCATCAATAGGAGTGGTGATTTGGAAGTTGTCCCACCATGTGGCGGCTGGTCCTTCCAGCAGATGTGCTGCGAACCTGACCTTTTCAGCATCCGTGCAACCTACGGTCACTAAGTCTTTGTTCACAGAACGTAACCAGTCATTGGCTACCATGGGATCAGTTGTTCCCGAAAACTTTGCTGGCCTCAGACGTAGAAATCTGGTGAGCATATCGAAACCCGGAGGGTTGTTGTTGTTGTTGTTGTTGTTGTTGTTGTTGGGGTCGTTGTTGTTGTTGTTGTTGTTGTTGTTATTCTGGTTTTGGATGAACGTTGTCATCATTTGCATAAGCTGGGTTTGCGCATTCATCATTTGTTGCATTTCCGGGGTGATGTTGTTGGGGTTGGGGTTTGCGCGACGGGGAGGCATCTGTGGTTTGTTCAAATAGATAAGAATGAGATACCCATAGATGTTTTATGCACAATACAACATGAGCAATCACATAACAAGCAACATAAGAATAAAAGTTCAACAATCACATAACAAGCTCATGAAGTGATACACACAAGTGGCAAGCCATCCACATGTCGGATGGTCCAATAACAAGTTCACAAAAACCAGTATGAATAAAAAGATAATCGAGTAGTCAAGTCTACTCATCAGCGTCAATCTCCTCCTCGACGAAGGTAAGACCTGCGTTCTCCATCGCGGTCTTGTTCTCCTCAATCGTAGTGGTCAAGGAATCGACCTTGGCCTTGAGAGCCCTCTTCTGGGAGCGAAGCCTCTCAATAACCATCTGCTGCTGCTCGAGCTCGAAGTCCTTGGACTTCAGTTCCTCGGTCATGTCCCGGATTCTTTTGTTCCTATCCTGGACGCGTTTCTCTTGACTCTTGAACTTGCGGTCCTGAGCCTCGAACTTTGTCTCCATTTCCTTGATCATCTCATCCTGCTGCGCAAAAAGCTTGTCCTTCTCGCGAAGCTGCACCTGAAGCTCGTCATTTCCTAGCATGACGTTCGTCCTGTCCGTATCTACGTGCCTGAGAAGAGTCTCTAAGTCCTGAAGATAAAGGTGTATCGGCTCTGCGGTGTTCCTCGAGTCGTCCTCGAAGTCGATGGACTCTCCGTCAACATCACGTCTTCCAAAGACGTGGAAGTGAGTGCCTCTAACCTGACGGGAATGACGGCCTAACAGTCGTCCTATCAGATCCTGCATGACTACCTCCATGCCTCTCTCCCTGTCATCGTGCATCAGCTTGAAGATGATGGCCTCAGTAGTAGGCTCAGTCTGGCGTCCGGGCTGATTCACTTTGAAGCCCCAGAGCTCCTTCCTCTCGAACTTGGTGAGTGGGTACACCGTAATGGTAGGAAGAGGGAGATCAAGCAGAGTGGTAAGCTCAATGATACGGGATCCAAAACGAGTAACCCGAAACTCCTCAATAGTGCTGATGGCAATAGGCATCTATTTATAAGAATGAAAAAGTTAGAACAACCCAAATCAAGGTAATTCGAGACATCATTCATACATATCCATGTAATACAATCATCACACAAATCATGCATACAAAAAGGCTACTACATTAATCAAAGGTCCAAACTTAATTAGAATATTTTGGAAATAAGGTGATAGGTGGTGGTCCATCTAACGATATCTCTTACAGTCCAATCTCACGAGATCTATTATTAAACACAATGTTCCTAGAGGCAATCCACCAATCTTGTTCTCTTGACTCAATCACTAAGTCTATAACATCTCCCCTTATTTCTTGGTTGTTGTCCTCCAACTCTTGAGTAAGCTCCTTCTCTTTTTCTAAGTCCTTTTGGAGGTTGAGCATTCTGCATCTGACTCTAGCACCTAGTTCCTTGATAGTCCTCCAAGCTGCATCCCTGGCTGACTCAAAGAATGTGGTGTGCATTGTTGTGTTGGTGTACATGCAGAATCCCCTTTCTTTGTGGTTGTCTTCCTTGTTTTTGTACAAGTGAAGTTGCACCCACCAATACTCCACTCCTTCATCCATCACTGGAAAGCCCTTGTACACGGCTTCACCATGTGCATCCATTGCCTCCATGAGGTCCTTGAGAATGTTGGGAAACTCAGTCTCACACTCCAAGGTCATGGTCATGAGTGGTCCCTTCTTCACGGCTTCGTTGATGGAGTTCATCTACAAGGAAGTTGAAAGAGATTAGAAAAGTTTTACGAGAAGAATAGACAAGTGTAGAGGTAGTTGAAAAACTTTTTCCTTAGTGGTTTTCCAATCCTAGGGTCATAATCCTACAGGCAACACAGTGCTTTGATACCATCTGTTAGACCCCTCCTTTATAGAGGAAAGGATCCCTGTGATTGCAATGCTAGTCCCTGGATCAATGCTAGCATCCACAGTTTAAGATGAAGTACACAGATACAAAGGTCGTTTATTACATTCATTCCAGAGATAAAATATAGTCATTACAACTCATGGCCATTGGCCTAATTCAAGAGTTTTTAAGGAACAAATAAATAAACACAAGTCTTCATCTTCATGTGCCACAGGCAAGCATGTTGAGTGTAGACTCATGACTCCTATTCATCATCGGAGTAACCTGCAACATCACAAGTTACAGCCACAGAGGGTCAATACTTTGGAATAGTATTGGCAAGTGATACCTTAGTATATTTTAAGTGGACTATATAACTATATGCATTTTGGCTAAGTGTATCTTGGCTTGCTTTTGCTTGAAAATAGATTTTTCCTATTAGTTGAAATTGCTAAGTTTTCTTTGTCAAAACATTCCCAAGGAAACCACCAATAGACATTGGGGTCCTTCACCCTTGTTCACCCACAAATTTTTATTGTAGAAGTTGGAGTGATGAGATTCTTGTAGCTTCCATGTCTTGATGCTCAAAGTGTCCATTTCCTTGGACTAGGCTAAGTACTTAGTTTTTCCATCTGCAGAGGTTGTGCACTTTCCCCACCAGACTTGGTTTCCCAAGACAGGACCTTTCAGAAGCTTTTCCTTAGTCAAAATGGACGCGCTCCAACCTATCAACCCAACTACCACCATCTGTCCAAAATGACTAAGTTCTAGCAACCTATACGATCATGGCAGAGCCCATATTGCCAAGTGGTTGCACTGTAAGCTTTCTCAACACTTGGCCTCCAAATCCCTTTGTGCCTGGGTGGCATTCCACAAGTGAGATACACAACCCAAGTCCATGGCCTTGTGTAACCACTCAACATAACCCAATCTTTCCATTCCACCCAGGAGGTTCATTTGACTTAGTTGTTTTATTAAGAAAACATAAGTCCCTTTGACTTAGAATATTTTTATCATGGAGTAAATAGATGTTCACCACCCTTGTTTACTATAGGCTAGGCTAAGCAAAGTATGGTACCTTATCTTAGGAGAGATTTCCCTAGCAATTCTACTATTTCACTCTACTTAGGATTTCCCATCTTAGTACTAAGCAAAATATCATGCATTTTACTTTAGCAAAACATCTAATGCAAGTATAGAATCTAAAATAGGAATTTTATGAAAATATCACTTGCCTTGGTAGTGTGGAGAGTAGCACTCTTCACAATCACAATCACTAGCAAAATCTACACAAGAATCAAAGCATACAATTACACACAATTTATATACAACCAAAAATAATATGAATGTATGCATGCAAGAATTTACTATATGGTGATTTTTGAAAATTTTATTAAGTATGTTCATGAGTACAGAAACCTAATATGTCACAAGTTTGCCAATTACACCTATTTGGTCTCAAAATAATAAACAAGAATAAAACTATATCTAAACTAGCCCCAAACTTGTTCCACAAATAAAATCACTTTTACTGTTACTATATGCTAAATAAAGTGGATATTCAGAAAGGCCTTGTTTCACTGAATTCAACGGTATAAAGTTTGTAAAAATCCAACGTGGAATTCAAAAGTTATAAGCATTTGAAGTTTGAATCTAAATCAGGTTTTCAATTCTGTTTTTAATTTAACCTTGCCACGCGTCGCGTTATTACTGGCGCGTACCGGTTCGCACCGGATCACCCTTCTGTGCCGTTGGATCTAACTAACGCTGCACGACTCAGATCGCGTACCTCTTCGGTTTAAGTGAATCTATCCTAGCGCTGCGATGTAGATCCAACGGTCCACATCATCAAACCAGAAACGGGCGGCGCTGGCGATGCTGACTGGCGGCGGCGCGTCTGACTACGGCGGCGCCGGCGTTCTACATTGTCCGCGAGAGGGAGAGGGGTATTACCAGGTTCGCCGGAGGCTGCTGAAGCTCGTCGTGGTACTGGCTTGTGGAGGGGCGCTCGGAAATGGGCTCTAGACCTCGTCGGAGTTGCGTCTGGCGTCAAGTGGGGGTTGTCGGAGTCGTTGCCGGAGTTCTGCGTCGCCTGAGCATGAATCAATGGGTTTAGAAGATGCGCAGGACAACTGCGAACACGCTCGGGTGAACAAGAAAGCAAGGGGCGCTCGAAACTTACTGAGATTGCTCGCCGGAGTTCGCGAAAGCGTCAGCCACGGTCAGTTGTCGACGTTGGCGAGGTTCCTCGTCGTGCTAGGCCAAAGTAGGGACACTGTCAGATGCGCACGATGATGAGGATTCTATGCGTATCAATCAGAGGGCAAGGGGCGGTGGCTACTTACGGAGAGAGGTCGCCGGAGTTCGTGAAGAAGACGGTGGCGGCCAGTCGTCGACGTTGCCAAAGCTAGGGGTCATGCGAAGGCAAACGGTGAGTGTCAGAAGATGCGTATGAGTTCACTGAACAAGATAGTGCGAACGAGAGACAGAGGGGAACTCGAGGCTCACCTGAATCGGTCGCCGGAGGGGGCTCTGTCAGCGGCGATTCGCGGAGGATTGAGGGCAGCCTGGGGGCGTGAGTGTGCGATTGACTGGGGGAAATGATCGTGGGGAGGTGGGGATCTTATAGCTGGTGCCTCGACAGGAAACGCCTGTGTTTAATTGCCCAATTAAGCCGCGCCATCACCGGCAGTCACTGCAGCTGCGACGTGGTCGCGGGCGAGTTTTGGGGAAGACGATGACAGCGTGTCTAGGGTCCACTCGTCAGCGATGTGCGCGATACGAGTGTGGGGTCTGGCCGTCAGTGGCTCAGTGTGTGTGCTCGCGCGTGAGAGGAGAAAAAGAATTCCCCGGGTGGGCTTGCTGGGCTCGATCGGTTGCTGGGCCAGATTCTGGCCGCGCGGCCCTTTTCTATTCAGATGCTCTTTTCTTTTTCTATTTCCATTTTCTGGTATGAATTTAATATGAATTCAAATCTTTTTGGAGTTCAATTGTTTTGGGAATTTTTACAGGGTTTTATGGATTCAATTTAACAGTCATAAAACTAGGTGGTTACTTTGCAAGGCTTGGTCCAGCTTGGTTTCTATAATAATTGTGATTTGTTCATGTTTGCAATTATTTGAAATGGACTTTGGTATCTACTCCTAAAATTTGAAATCTTTGGGTTTAAAAGTTTCACCTAAACTTTCCCTCAATGAAGGCAAGCATTCAAGTATTTAATCATTCAAACTTCAAAAGGATGATGTTTATTTGGGACAATTAACCACATGAAATCATAACTCATATTCCATCACTAAGTGACTTTTGATAAAACCCTAAATGAATGAATGATGCAAAGTGATATGAATGAGTTTTGAAACTATGATTTTTGGGATGTTACAAGCCCCCTCCTCGGCGTGTCTAAACTCTAGATCGTCGAGGGACTCTCTCATACACCACCATACTCGCTCCGGCTTAAGGCGAAGCCCTGCGAGATCTCCCCTCTACTTCTGGTACCACGCCGTTGTGCTGCCGGAATCGCGAGGAGAGTGCTACAACCTCCGTTGTCTACTGGAAAAAGGGAGAGGAAGGTCTTCGTCGAGTACCGAACGTGTGACCGACTGCGGGAGCGCTGCCGGAACGCAGCGCCGGAAGGATCGTCTACGCGATCTTGAGATCGAAAAGAGTACGACTACATCACCCACGAGAATCCGCTCTCGTTAAACACTTTGGAATCTTTGAGGGTGAGTTATTCCATCGACTCGTTGCTACAATCTAGTAGATAGATCTTTGCTTGTTTGTTTGTATGCGGTAGAAAATTTTTGTTTTCCATGCTACGAAACCCTACAGTGGTATCAGAGCCGTGTCTATATGTAGATCTGTTGCACGAGTAGAACACAATGGTCATTGTGGGCGTTGATGCTTTTATTGTCGATTGCTTCTTGTGTACTTTGCATCTTGCGGTATGTTGGGATGAAGCGGCCCGGGCTAACCTTACATGACATCGTTCATGAGACTTGCTCCATGCTTGAAATGCAACTTGTATTGCATAAGTGGCTTTGCGGGTGCCTGTTTCTCCTAGCATAGTTAAGATCCAATTTACAACGGGTGATTAACAATACTAGTATCAATGTTGTGGTTCATGTTCGTAAGTTAGAACGACACTTATTGAAAGCCCCAAACCACGTAAAATATGCAAAGAAAGTAGAGGCGTCTAACTTTGTTTTGCAGGGGTGTGTTGTGATGTGATATGGCCATGATTGTGATTATATTTGATGTATGGAATGTTCCTTATTGTAAGTTGGCAACCGGCAGGAGCCATATGGTTGTCTTTAATTTATGTTAAGACCCATGTGTCTATTCAAAGTAGTTGTAATAGTTGAAGCCGGTGGACGACAACCATGGAGAAGCGTCATTGACCTTGATGCAATGCCGGTGATGATGGAGATCATGTTCGTTCTAGAAGATGGAGATCGGAAGCACAAAGAAGAAAGGCCATATCATATCACATATTATGAATTGCATGTGATGTTAATCCTTTATGCATCTTGTATTGCCTAGTAGACGACGGTAGCATTATAAGATGATCCCTCATGCACATGAATTTCAAATCATAAAGTGTTCACCCTTAGTTAGCACCGTTGCTAAAGCTTGTTGTTTCGAAGCACCACGTGATGATCGGGTGTGTTAGATTCTGCAAGTGTATACAACGTGAGCAGGCCAGATTTGCTCATGCGGAAACTAAGGTTTGATCTTGACGAGCCTAGCATGTACAGACATGGTCTCGGAACACGGATCACCGAAAGGTAAAGCATGAATCATATAGTAGATATGATGAACATGTCGATTGTTCGCCATTGAAACTATATCAACTCTCGTGATGATCGGTGTTGATGTGGTGGATTTGGTTCGTGTGATCACTAAAACAATGTGAGGGATATTGTTTTGAGTGGGAGTTCACCTAGATTAATTTTATTATTAATTTGAACTCAATTTGTCATAAACTTAGTCTAAACTATTGCAAATATGTTGTAGACCAATGGCAGCCCCTACCATCAATTTTAATGCGTTCCTAGAGAAAGAAAAGTTGAAAAACAATGGAAGCAACTTCGCGGATTGGTTCCGCAATTTGAGGATTGTCCTCACAGCTGGTAATTTGACCTATGTGCTGGATGCACCGCTGGGTGACCCACCTGCAGCTAATGCTCCCGATGAAGTAAAGAATGTTTACATCACTCGAAAGACTCAGTACTCCACAGTTCAGTGTGCTATCTTGTATGGTTTAGAATCGGAGCTTCAGAAAAGGTTTGAGAATTCAGACCCATATGATATTGTCGAGGATCTCAAATTGATCTTTGAGACTCATGCGGCAATTGAAAGCTATGAGGATTCTGAAAAGTTCTTTAACTGCAAGATGGAAGAGGGCAGCTCCGTCAGTGAGCATGTGCTTAAGATGTCTGGGCATGCAAACAAACTTCAAAGCTTGGGTATTGTGATTCCTAATGCATTGGGGATTTACCGTGTCCTCCAATCACTGCCACCAAGTTACAAGAACTTTGTGATGAACTACAACATGCACAACATGAACAAGACGTTGCCAGAACTCTTTGCCATGTTGAAATCTGCAGAAGTGGAGATCAAGAAAGAGCACCAAGTGTTGTTGGTCAATAAGACCACCAAATTCAAGAAAGGCAAGTCTAAGCAGAAGGGACACTTCAAGAAGGGTGGTAAGAAAGTTACCACGCCGACGAAGAAGACCAAGGCTGGACCTAAGCCTGATACTGAGTGCTTTTACTGCAAGGGAGAAGGTCACTGGAAGCGGAATTGCCCAAAGTACCTGGCGGATTTGAAGAACGGCAACATCAAGAAGAAAGGTATATCTGATATACATGTTATTGATGTGTATCTCACTAATACTCGTAGTAGTGCCTGGGTATTTGATACTGGTTCGGTTGATCATATTTGTAACTCGAAACAGGTGCTGCTGAATAAACGGAAGCTAGCGAAGAACGAGGTGACGATGCGCGTGGGAAACGGATCAAAGGTTGATGTGATCGCGGTCGGCACGCTACCCCTTCATCTACCATCGGGATTAGTTTTATACTTAAATAATTGTTATTTGGTGCCTGCGTTGAGCATGAACATTATATCGGGATCTTGTTTATTGCGAGACGGTTACTTGTTTAAGTCCGAGAATAATGGTTGTTCGATTTATATGAGTAATATGTTTTATGCACATGCACCTTTGATAGATGGTCTATTCTTGTTGAATTTCGATAGTGGAAATACACATATTAATAACATTGAGGCTAAACGTTTGAAATCGAGCGATAACTCGACCTATATGTGGCACTGTCGTCTTGGTCACATTGGAGTGAAGCGTATGAAGGAACTCCATTCCGATGGACTTTTTGAATCACTTGATTTTGAATCACTTGAAAGATGCGAAGCATGTCTGATGGGTAAAATGACTAAGACTCCATTCTCTGGTATGATGGAGCGAGCTACGGACTTGTTGGAAATCATACACACCGATGTGTGTGGTCCAATGAGTGTAGCATCGCGCGGTGGTTATCGTTATGTTCTTACCTTCACAGATGACTTGAGTAGATATGGGTATATCTATTTCATGAAACATATGTCCGAAACTTTCGAGAAGTTTAAGGAATTTCAAAGTGAGGTAGAGAATCAACGTAGCAAGAAGATTAAATTTCTACGTTCTGATCGTGGAGGTGAATATCTAAGTTACGAGTTTGGCGAGCATTTGAAGAAATGCGGAATACTTTCACAATTGACACCGCGGGGAACACCACAGCGTAATGGTGTGTCCGAACGTCGTAAACTAACTCTCTTAGATATGGTTCGTTCTATGATGTCACTTACAGATTTACCGCTATCATTTTGGGGTTATGCATTAGAAACAGCCGCATTCACTTTAAATAGGGCACCATCTAAATCCGTTGAAACGACACCGTATGAATTATGGTTTGGGAAGAAACCTAGATTGTCGTTCCTTAAAGTTTGGGGATGCGAAGCCTATGTAAAGAAGTTACAGCCGGACAAGCTTGAACCCAAAGCGGAAAAATGCGTCTTCATTGGATACCCGAAGGAAACTATTGGGTATACCTTCTATCATAGATCCGAAGGCAAAATCTTCGTTGCCAAGAATGGATCCTTTCTAGAGAAGGAATTTCTCTTGAAAGAAGTGACTGGAAGGAAAGTAGAACTCGACGAGGTTGTCGAACCTTATCTCGAAATTGTGAGTAGCGCAGCACCGGAAGAAGTTCATGTGGTGCCTGCACCAATTAGAGAGGAAGCTAATGATGATGATCATGAAACTTCGGTTGAAGTTGCTACAGAGCCTCGCAGGTCAACGAGAACTCGTACCACTCCAGATTGGTATGATCCCGTTATGAGTGTCATGTTGGTGGACAACACCGATGACCCTGAGACATATGAGGAAGCGATGATGAGCCAGATTCCAATAAATGGCAAGAAGCCATGAAATCCGAGATTGGATCCATGTATGAAAACCAAGTATGGACTTTGGTGGACTTACCAGATGGCCGGAAGGCTGTCGAGAACAAATGGATTTTCAAGAAGAAAACAGATGTTGATGGTAATGTTACTGTCTATAAAGCTCGACTTGTCGCAAAAGGGTTTCGACAAATTCAAGGAGTTGACTACGATGAGACTTTCTTACCAGTAGCGAAGCTAAAGTCTGTGAGGATTATGTTAGCAATCGCTGCATATTATGATTATGAGATATGGCAGATGGATGTCAAAACAGCATTCCTCAATGGAGACATTGATGAAGAGTTGTATATGATGCAACCCAAAGGTTTTGTCGATCCTAAAGATGCTAACAAGGTATGCAAACTTCAACGGTCCATCTATGGATTGAAGCAAGCATCCCGAAGTTGGAATCAACGTTTTGATAAGGTGATCAAAAGTTTTGGTTTTATACAAACTTATGGAGAAGCTTGTATTTACAAGAAAGTGAGTGGGAGCTCTGTAGCATTCTTAATACTATATGTAGATGACATATTGTTGATTGGGAATGATGTAGACCTTCTTAATAGTGTCAAGGAATATTTGAATAATAGTTTTTCAATGAAGGATCTTGGCGAAGCAGCTTACATATTAGGCATAAAGATTTATAGAGATAGATCGAAACGCCAAATATCATTGTCACAAAGTACATGTTGGGGAGGTAACCCCGGATAGGGTAAGGACGGGGAAAGACGAAGAGATTATCCCCCGTCCAGTTTCCGAGTTATATTTCAGGCCGGCCGAGTCTTGTAAAGGTCGGCCAAGATAGGAAGAGGCACGACCGCAACAATAACGACAAAACACTACCGGGCCGAGGTAAGTAGTAACTCGGCCAGGTCGGCTCCTATGATTCTGATGCAGGTGAAGGACAGGCCGAGTTATACGAGGAAGGGCCGAATCATACAAAGCTTGCAGGAGAAGGAGAAGCCCAAAGTCAAACCCCAGTCTTGGAATCTGGGCAGAGCCAAAGACTAAAGACAAATGTGCAGAGCGTCAGAGGGGCAGAAGGAGGTCACGGAGGTGACGGTCCAGAAGCCCGAGGCACGCAGGAGGGGCCCTCTGGAAACTTACCGCAGTAAGAAGGGGGACAGGGAAAGCGGCGCGCCGAACTACTATTTTGAGACAAGCATATTCCACGAATATGCTTGCCTCGTCAGCCCTAAGGGCACCCAAGGTACCCCTTTATAAGGGTAGGTTTGGACCCTGAGGGCGGGATCGATTCGAGGAGCACCGTTAGGCTGGGGAGATTCACATTGTCCCCCCGTAAACAGCTCAAGGAGCACTTGTAACCCATCAAGAGAGAAATAAAGTTCATCACTTTGGCAGCTTGAGTGTAAAGACAGTTGCATCTTCCCTCCCCAGATCCCACTAGCATCCATTGGCCCCATACTTTATCCTACCCATGGCATCTGCCGTGCCACAACCACGACAGTTGGCGCCCACCGTGGGGCCAGCAGCGGTGCTAGCTGGAGTTGTGATCCGGACGGGAAACTTCATCAACACCGGCGAGCGCGTTGTTTCTGGCTTGGTCCAGAGATTTGGTCTCTGCGACTACGTCAGAGACAATGCAGGGAGCTTCAGGGGGAAACCTCCCTCTCGCAACGGGATCTTCATCGGCCTGGGCGAGCACAGGGTCTACGTCGGCGTCGACATCACCGACATTTATCCTCACCAGGTTGTTGTTGCAGGGGAACCACCTCGAAGCGCGGCAAGCTGTCCATCAGGAGAGCATCTGGCAGGCAGTGTCGAGGTGATGGTCGCAGCAGGGACTCAGGCGGGAGCAGCATTAGCCGGGTCAAGCAGAGAACCCGCCGCAGGCGCACAGGGTCCGCCCAAGCAGATCACACTGCAAACCGCCGAGGTAATTCCGCCAGTGACAAACCCAGCCGAGCTACATGACACCACCCCAAAGGCACCAAGAGTGAGAGGACCACCTCTGGAGAGACCAGAGAACATTCTTCAGGCAACAATAGAGAACTTAACCACACCTGTAGCGCCGATACTTGATCCGGCAAATGCTCAGGCAGAGTTAGAGGAAACCAGGCAAAAGGTGCTGGTAGAGGCCAAAAAAGTATCAGCCCTGCGGGAATCCTTGAACAGGACCCTTCGAGAATATGCAAAAGCTAATAATCTTGATATCGCACCCGAGCGGGTGGACGAACTGAGATTAAGAGGAAAGAACCTCATGAATGATATTAACAAAGAGCATGAAGCTCACAGAGCCGAATCTGGCGATTTGGGTTTGCCGAGGTACAGTACCCCGGCGAAAAACCTGAGAGCGGCAAATGCCGCAGCATTGGAATTAGAGGGATTAACAGGGGAAGCTCGGCAGAAACAACAAGAAAGAGTGAATGAGCTGGTGCGCATCGCGAACCAGCAAAATGAGGAAATGCTCAGAGCCAACCCGGCAAGACCAGGGGCTTCACGGATGGTTCATTCGGCAGGGGCGGCACCTGCTTTATCTGCAGCAGCGGCATCCTCACCCGGAAACAACGCTAGAAAAGAAAAAGCAGTAACCTCAGGGAAGAGGAACAAACAAATTGTTCCATATGACCCGGCAATAGCTGGAAAGGCAAATGAGAACAGAGGCAATACAAGCCGAGGTAACAGTGGGGAGAGAAACCACGGCCGCATGGAAAAGGACGGCGGCGGCCGAGGTAATGGGGAGCACGGCAGGAAAGAACCTGCAAGAGACAATCATGAAAACCAAACCCCGGCCGAAGTAAGAAGAGAAGTGCCGCTCAACCAGCAACCAAGACATGAGCCTCGGCAGGAAAGAGAAGTGAGGCCAGCTCGCTACAATCAGATGAATGAAAGGTATAATGATGGATATTCCGAGGTAGAATACGCAAACCAGGGTGAAAACAATCATTATGGGATGCAGGATAGAATCCTGTACAAGGATTTGCCGGCAAATGATGCAAGAGTAAAGTTGGATCGGCTATACCGGTCCGAGCTATTGGAAGAGCAAGGTCCACCAGGTCCGGCATGTTTCGGACCAAGGATCATGGGCGAACCACCAGTGCCGAATTTCCAGTTGGCAAGAGGCACAAAAACGTACAATGGAAGTACTAAACCACAAGACTGGTTGATTGATTATGCCACCGCTGTGAAGATAGCGGGTGGCAATTTGAGATGGGCTGTACGGTATGTCCCACAGATGTTGGAAGGACCAGCCAGGGTATGGTTGAATAATCAACCAGCTGGCAGTATCAACTACTGGTTAGATTTCGAAGAGATGTTCGTCAGCAACTTTACCAGCACATACAAGAGACCGAATAGACCACAGCAACTAGCCATGTGCAAGCAAAGGCCGAATGAAACAGATAGAGAGTTTTTAACTCGATGGTGTAACCTGAGAAACTCATGTGAAGGAGTTATCGAATCACAAGCGATCGCTTGGTTCGCGCAAGGCTGCCGTTATGGCAGCGTGCTGTGGCAACGCCTGCAGAGAGATATGCCGACCACACTGGCAGAAACTATCAGAATAGCGGACTCCTATGCATTGGGTGACCCAACCCAACCGGAGTTAATGTCGGCAGATCATCGTGAACAACAAGACCAGTACACGAGAGAGTTGGCCGGGTCATCTAGGCGTGATTTCAGAGGAAGAAGAAGAGAAGAGAGGCCGGATTATAGGTATAATTCGGCCCAGGTGGCGGCAGTAGCGCAAGATCAGCCGAGTCACGGAGCAACTCAACGACAGAAAAATGGACCTCAACAGTGGACATCAAGAAATGATGGAAAGAGGCAATGGACCCCAGAGCAAAAGAAGCAATGGCAAGAGAGGCCGAAGTATACGTTCGAATCCATGTTGGATCAGCCATGTAAATTTCACACATCAAACCCATCTAGACCGGCCAATCATACAACCCGGCAATGCGCCTGGATGAAAAATGCGATGGGGAACCCGGCAGGAGTTCAGGTTCCCCATCAGGTGCAACAGCAGCATCAGCCGCAGTTAACTGGAGCAAATACACAGCAACTGATGCTACCGCCCCCTCCTCCGAGGTACGATAACTCGGATCGGAGGGATGCAGTGCATCAAGTAATGAACCAGGGGCAGGACGGCAGGACAAATCCGGCAAATGCTGGACGTAATGATTACAGGGAACATCACCAGTCTTATTGTGTGTTCACGACAGAACAGCAGGACAAGCAGAGTGTGCAGCGCCGGCATATGGAAGTGAATGCAGTTGTACCGGCAATACCACGATACCAGCCATGGTCTGATCAGGAGGTGACCTGGAGCATGAAAGATCACCCCAGAATAATGCCGAGTCCAGGATCATACGCACTTGTGTTGGATCCGACATTTGTGGGACCAAGCATCAATGTGAAATTCTCAAAAGTACTCATTGACAATGGAAGCAGTATCAACATCATGTACAAAGATACCATGCATAAGCTCGGAATATCACAGAATATGCTGCAGTCCACGAGGACAACTTTCCATGGGATAGTGCCAGGGCTTTCATGTGAGCCCATCGGTAAAGTCCGAGTGGACGTGTTATTCGGTACAAGAGATAACTGCAGAGCAGAAAATTTAGAATTTGAAGTGGTCGATCTGGAAAGTTGTTATCATGCTCTACTCGGACGGCCCGCACTGGCCAAATTCATGAGCAGCTGTCATATAGGTTATCTAAAGATGAAGTTACCCGGACCACAAGGGGTGATAACAGTCGCAGGGGATTACAAGAAGTCAATGGAATGTGCTTCGGCCGGGTCAAATTTGGCCGAGTCGTTGGTTATAGCAAGAGAAAAGAAAAGGATTCAGGAGGTAGCAGCCCTCGCTCAGTCAGCACAGTTAAGCATGCCGGCACTGGCCAACCCTCATGGCAGTGTTTCTTTTCAACCGACCAAAGAGACAAAGAAATTTCAGATTGATGAGCAATTCCCAGAGCGCACTGTTACTATTGGTGCAGGCCTTAACGCTAAATAGGAAAGCGAGCTCACCAACTTCCTCCGTGAGAATCGGGACATATTTGCATGGTCAACTCAAGATCTGCAAGGTGTGCCGAGGGAGTTGGCTGAGCACTCTTTAAACGTCAGGCCAGGAGCACGGCCGGTGAAGCAACCTCTCCGCCGCTTCGCCGAAGACAGGAGAAAAGTGATAGGGGATGAGATAGCTCGGCTTCTTGCAGCCGGGTTCATCATGGAGGTGCTATATCCGGATTGGTTATCAAATCCGGTGCTAGTAGAAAAGAAAAAAGATGACCCCAATGTAGCCATTGTGTGGCGAATGTGTATCGACTACACTAACCTGAACAAGGCGTGTCCGAAAGATCCTTTTCCATTACCTAGAATAGACCAAGTCATAGACTCAACCGCGGGCTGCGAGCTGTTATCATTTGTAGACGCGTATTTTGGTTTCCACCAGATACCGTTAAACCCGGCCGATCAAATAAAGACTGCATTTATTACCCCGTACGGGGCTTATTGTTATCGCACAATGCCATTCGGCCTGCGAAATGCAGGAGCAACGTATCAAAGGTGCATGCAAAAATGCCTACATGATCAGATAGGAAAAAATGTACAAGTATATGTGGATGACGTAGTCATCAAAACTAAGGAGAGCAGAACCTTGCTAAAAGATATACGGCAAACTTTCGCGAACCTCAGAAGGTTCCGAATGAAACTTAATCCAGAGAAATGCACATTTGGCGTGCCGGCAGGAAAACTGCTCGGTTTCCTTGTGTCCAGCCGAGGTATCGAGGCTAATCCAACGAAGATAAGAGCAATAGAAAGAATGGAATTGCCGAGATGTTTGAACGATGTACAAAAATTCATGGGCTGCCTGGCCTCGCTTAGTCAATTTGTATGTCGGCTAGGAGAAAAGGCACTGCCACTTTATCAGCTGATGAGAAAGTCGGACAAATTCGTTTGGACCCCCCAGGCCGACCTTGCGTGTCAGGAGTTGAAAAAGATGCTAGTTATGGCACCCATTTTAGCTTCTCCATTATCGAAAGAACCTATGCTACTGTATATAGCGGCTACCAATCGAGTAGTTAGTACTGTGGTTGTAGTGGAACGACTTGAAGAGGGTAAGTCAGTTCAGAGGCCAGTATATTATCTAAGTGAAGTATTATCCACTTCAAAGCAGAATTATCCGCACTATCAGAAAATGGCCTATGGAGTATATATGTCGGCAAAAAAGCTTAAGCATTACTTTGAAGAGCACCCCATCAAAGTGATATGTGAGGCACCCATAGCCGACATATTGAACAACAAAGATGCGAGTGGCCGAATAGCAAAATGGGCGATCGAGTTATCACCGTATGCTCCACAATTTGATAGAAGAGATGCAATCAAATCTCAGGCGGTCGCCGACTTTCTCGTAGACTGGGCCGAGGTGCAATATGAGCCACCATTGCCAGATCCAAATTACTGGACAATGCATTTTGATGGTTCCAAACTAAGGAACGGTTTGGGAGCAGGAATAGTGCTAACCTCGCCTAAAAAAGATCAATTGAAATATGTACTGCAAATACATTTTGCCGCGTCCAACAATGTAGCTGAATATGAAGCATTAGTCCATGGATTAAAGGTGGCAAAAGAAATTGGAATACGCCGAATCCTATGCTACGGTGACTCGGATCTAGTAGTACAGCAAGTATCGGGCACTTGGGACGCATTAGATGCTAATATGGCTTTATACAGATTCCATGTGCAAAATATCAGTGGATATTTTGAAGGATGTGAATTTCACCACATACCACGAGCAGAAAATGACGCTGCTGACACATTGTCAAAATTAGGATCGACCCGACAGTCAATTCCGCCAGGTATTGCCCTGGAGCACCTCAGGAAACCATCAATAAACCCATCACCAGAGTCCGAATCAATCTTTATCCCAGCAAGTTCTGCAGAGAATCATACACCAATGGAGGTAGATCCGCAGAAAGATTCGGAATCCCTAAAGAGAGGGACAGCCGAGGTAATAGCAATCATGGAGAGAGCCGAGGTATATACGTCGGCAGAAAACATGGAGATAGACAGGGGGATCACTGCAGAAAGGGTAACGCCGATATGGGCGCAACCCATATTTTCGTACCTAAAAGACGCGATATTGCCGAGTAATGAAGTATTAGCCAGACAAACCATCAGAAGAGCAAAAGCTTATACAATCATAAACAATGAGTTATATAAGATAAGCGTAACAAACATATTGCAGAAGTGCGTGAGTTCCACAGAAGGTCAGGAAATCCTTCTAGACATACACCAAGGAGAATGTGGGCACCATGCCTCATCTCGCGCTTTAGTAGCCAAGGCTTTCAGGCATGGATTTTACTGGCCAACGGCGTTAAAAGAGGAAGAAGAATTAGTTAAGAAGTGCAATGGGTGTCAGAGATATGCAACCAGAGTACATATGCCGGCGGCCGAGTTGAAAACAATACCCATCACGTGGCCATTTTCCGTATGGGGTTTGGACATGGTGGGACCTTTCAAGCCGGCGAGAGGAGGAATGACCCACATTCTGGTTATGGTAGACAAATTCACAAAGTGGATTGAGGTAAAACCAATCAAAAGGTGTGATGGGCACACAGCAGTGAAATTTCTCAAGGATATCATCTTAAGATACGGATACCCACACAGCATTATTACGGATAATGGCACAAACTTTGCAGAAGGAGCTTTCGCTAGGTTTTGCCGAGAGAAGCACATAAGACTAGATATTGCCTCGGTGGCTCACCCAGCATCCAATGGACAGGTGGAAAGGTCTAATGGACTGGTGCTATCAGGAATAAAACCATGACTTGTTGAACCTTTGCAAAGGTCGGCAGGATGTTGGATCGAAGAGATCCCAGCCGTGTTATGGAGCCTTCGCACTACTCCGAATAGGTCAACAGGTTACACTCCATTTTTTCTGGTGTACGGGGCAGAGGCCGTGCTCCCAACCGACATAATGTATGACTCGCCAAGAGTTGCCCAGTACACAACCTCGGAGACAAATGAGATAGCTCGGCAAGATGCCGTAGACCTGTTGGAAGAAGCCAGAGAGTTGACATTGTCACGATCAGCTATTTATCAACAGAACTTACAGCGGTATCACAACAAGAAAGTGAATCCAAGAGTATTCAAAGAAGGAGATTTGGTCCTCCGACTAGTGCAGCGCACGGCCGACATGCACAAGTTATCACCCCCATGGGAAGGACCATTTATTGTGAGCAAAGCATTGCACAACGATGCATATTATCTGATCGACGCCCAGTCCCCTGGAGAGAACAAGGCAGACAAAGCTGGTGAAGAAACGAAGCGCCCCTGGAATGTGGCTTTACTTCGACCGTTCTACTCATAGCACTGTATCTCAAGGTCAAAATCCAATAATGTATTTGAACATCGGCACCCAGAGTAGTCACTCGGGGACTGCCATAGATTATGTGATCTCGCATTATATGTTTAAACCTCGGCACCCAGAGTAGTCACTCGGGGACTGCCATATGTTATGTGATCTCGTATTATATGTTTGAACCTCGGCACCCAGAGCAATGACTCGGGGACTGCAATGTGTTATCCGAATTTAGCGTAAAATTGGTACTTCGGCACCCAGAGCGGTAGCCCGGGGACATCTATATATTATTTCCACTTTATCCTATGCACTGCATGTCGGCATCCAGAGCAGTAGCTCGGAGACCGGTATATGATATTTCCATTTTGGTCCTATATGCTATATGTGATGCTTTGACGTTTAGAACAATGCCAAGGCAATGGTTAGCTTTTTAATAGAAAGAAGCGTCAAAACTTGGTGCTCAAAATAGAAATAGCGAAAATTTCGTGTAAGATTGGAAACCCATACCTAGAGCAAAGGGCTAAAACTAAGAAACACGAAGCCAGACGCACATCCCAAAAGGGAAAAATATCAAACAATCAAAGCCAGAATTCGGATAGGCGAGATCATGTAAAGGACATGATAGCATCTACGAGCGTACATATCCCGGAAGCATACAGCAAAAGAAAAGTGTCATTACACAAAGCGAACAGAGGTTTTACACACATCATACGCCTGGCATACTAAGGAGAAAAACAAATTTAAAGGTCCTTGGCGGGGGAGGCAGTGACTGGGTCAGGAACTGGGCAGTCCGAGGTAGGCGCTGCTTCGGCAGAAGTCGCCTCACCTTCCACTGAACCAGGCACGACTTCGGCAGAAACCCGAGGCTGTTGAGGAGCATCAGTCTGGGCAGTGGAATGCCCAGTACCCTTGGAAGAGGATCGTGCATCACCGTTGCCGTCCGAGCTTGAACTGGAGTCGCCAGAGGCAGAATCATTGTCCGATGCGTCCTCTACTGCAACCTCGTCCTCCGGGTTCGGCAGGAAACTCGGACCTTCAATCCAGGTATGCACGTCGGCATACTCAACAAGCTGGAAGGCACGAGCTTGCCGAAGAGCAACAAAGGCGGGGTCTTCAACCCAGCGGGAGCCTGTGCGCAAGTTCCTCAGGATATCAAGGGAGATGTCTTCATACCAGGACATAATAACAGTAAGGGCCATATCCGCGCCTGCCCGCCCAGCTGATTCCCTCCAAAGACTTAGCTGTTTTTCAGATCCGTTCAATCTGGTCACCAGCAACTCAATCTCGCGGATATTAGGTGCCCCAGAAGTATTCGGCCAGAGAGCATGATAAGCTCGGATAGCGGCTAGCACCAAGTCCCGGCCCATAACTTTCATCGGACCAAGGGTAGCGCCCACAGCGACCAAGAAATCTTCTAATTCATACTCAAAGTCCATATCAGTAGGGAGACCTCGGCGCGCACGAGCAGCAAGGACTGCCTTAGAGCTCACAGGCTTAGCTTCTGGGAAATGACCTGCATGAAACTCGAACGCGTCAGGAAATAGCAAAGACGGAGAAAAACATAAGCCAGCCATGATAAGAAACTTACAATGAATATAACTCAACATCATCTGGAGGTCTTTAGCCCAAATACCCTTGCTCTTCTCAAAAGAAGCAATTTCCTCGCCCATTCCCCGAGTTTTTAACTCGGCAGCCTCCAGGAGCTCCTTATTCTTCTGTAGCTCCAGAGCCAGCCGATTCTTCTCTTCAGAAAATTCCTGGTCGATTTTTTCTAGCTCGGATTTCTGAGAAAGCTTAAGAGCCTCCACCTCGGCGCTCAGGCGAGCTATCTCATCATTTTTCTCTTTTAGCAGCGCCGAATGAGCGACACCTTCATCTAAAAAATGCAACGTCACGTCAGACATTGGCATGCAATACAAAAGGTTTGTATCTCGACCTTGCCAAGGCCAAGCAAAGTAAAAGAAACTAGATGCATGTTTCAGAAAGGGATAAGTACAAAGGTAGAGAAAAAACTGACCTTCCAATTTCTTGACCTTTTTCTCAAGATGGATGTTCAAGTTATTGATATCACCTATTAACGCATAAAGTAAGTCGGCATTACAAATACGAAATAATGACAATATCAGAAGTAGCAAGGAGAACGGTCGAATTACCTGTCTTCTTCACAACAGGGAGAACTTTCTCATATTTCTCTTGCAACTTCCTGTGCGAGAAAAGCAGTCGCTGGAATTCGGCAGTTCGCCGATCATGAGCAATCTGAGCAATAGAGCAAACAATAAGTGGATATTCAAAGCTACAGCAGATCCGAGTTAAGCAAGAGTTTAACCCGGATCTAGGTGGCTGGATATTCGAAGTTGCAGTAGATCCGAGTTAAGCAAGAGCTTGACTCAGATCTAGGCGGCTGGATATTCAAAGCTACAGCAAATCCGAGTTAAGCAAGAGCTTGACCCGGATCTAGGTGGCTGGATATTCAAAGCTACAGCAGATCCAAGTAAAGCAAGAGCTTGACCCGGATCTAGGTGGCTGGATATTCAAAGCTACAGCAGATCCAAGTAAAGCAAGAGCTTGACCCGGATCTAGGTGGCTGGATATTCAAAGCTACAGCACATCCGAGTTAAGCAAGAGCTTGACCCGGATCTAGGTGGCTGGATATTCAAAGCTACAGCAGATCCAAGTAAAGCAAGAGCTTGACCCGGACCTAGGTGGCTGGATATTCAAAGCTACAACAGATCCAAGTAAAGCAAGAGCTTGACCCGAATCTAGGTGGCTGGATATTCGAAGTTACAGCAGATCCGAGTTAAGCAAGAGCTTGACCCGGATCTAGGTGGCTGGATATTCGAAGTTACAGCAGATCCGAGTTAAGCAAGAGTTTAACCCGGATCTGGGTGGCTGGATATTCAAAGCTACAGCAAATCCGAGTTAAGCAAGAGCTTGACTCAGATCTAGGCGGCTGGATATTCGAAGCTACAGCAGATCCGAGTTAAGCAAGAGCTTGACCCGGATCTAGGTGGCTGGATATTCAAAGCTACAGCAGATCCAAGTTAAGCAAGAGCTTGACCCGGATCTAGGTGGTGTGATATTCGAAGTTACAGTAAACCCGAGCTAAGCAGGAGCTTAACTCAAGTTTAGATGGCTGAATATTCAGAGCCACAGCGGATCTAAGTTAAACAAGGACTTAACCCGGACTTAGGAGACTGGATACCTCAAGGAGCAGCTAGACGCTTAGCAAAGTATAAGATAAGTCTACTCGGAGACAAATCCGAGCACTAAACTAAGCTGGGTTGGATACAGCATGATAAAAACTTCCAAGCGATTAACAAGTTACTCACTTTCAAGTTTCGGGGACTAGTGCATATATATGGAATAGTCAAAACACCAAGACAGAATATTTACCTCGTTCATCTTATTACTGTCCAAAATAATCTTGGCAGCTTGATCCAAACGGCTGCTGATGTCGGAAAGCTGAAAGGGCTGATTCATGGGATTACCCTCAAATTGGTCAGCCGCATTCCAGTTATTGGCATACTCCACCAGCGAGCCGAGGCTTTTCCCACTAGACGTCCGGGTTAAAACTTTACCCCGGACAGGCTCTGTAACCACGGCGACCGCAGGACTCTTATGAAGAGCAAGTTGGGAGCTAGCGGCCGAGGTAACAGGAGCCTTGGTGGAAGCAATCCTTTTGTGCAGCACGTCGGCAATATTAGGCTGGGAAGAGCCAGCAAGGCCTTTTGGAGAGATGGAGACTTTGGTGGAAACGATCTCCTTTGCCTTAGAGGTACCTACAGGAGCCGATACCTCGGTAATAGGAGCAGCAGGGGTCACGGTCGGAGGAGGCGCCGAAGTAACGACCTTCTCGGCCGGGGCAGGAGCTGCTGTGGAGAGTACTGGAGCAGATTGAGGCTCAGAAAAAGCGCTGGGGCGTGCAAGAGGGGCAACGGGGTCAACGGAGACCTCGGAAGGCCGAGTAGAATCGATGTCGGCAAGAGGAGGTTCAGGCAAATCACTATGAGGGGGCGGCAGACTTAGAGCAGGAGAAGCCGAACGGGCAGGACTAGGAAGCCTAGTATCATCAACAGGCGGAGGAGGCGGCCGACTGACAGGGTTGGTCATACTGGGACCGCCAGGTTTAACGGAAAGAGGAGCGCTGCAAAATCAAAAAGGAAAAAAGAACGTAAGCTTGGAAAGCAAAAAAGAGAGGAACAAGAAATACGGGGAGATAGAGATTACCCAGCAACTCCTGGCATGGCCTTGCGCCGAGGAGGATTCGGTGCGGATTTCTTTACTCGTTTCCTGGGGGCCGCGTCCGGGGCACCAGCAGGAGCCCCACGTTTCCCCAAGGTAGCTGGGGGCCGCGAATCAAGAGGCTCGGCGTCATGAACCTGACCGGCCGGATTAGCTGGGAAAGCAGAAGCCGGAAATGCATAAGAAATAGGCATTGCGGCAACTACCTCAAGGACTTGAACCTCGTCCGAATCACCTTCCTCCTCGTGGGCCGAACTCTTGCCACGAGCGCGGATCGGAGCGGAATCCGACTTAGGGACGAATTCCTCGGAGTCCGGCTCCCCAACATCCGGAGTACTCCGATCAGCAGTCCACGGGAGCGACAAGACCTCGGCATCCTCGTCCTTCTGCTTCGCGAACCGCTGTGAGGCGAGAAAGGAAATGTTAATCCAGAAAGTTAAGAAAATAAGAATAGATCAAAGCATGAACAGTTAAACTTACTGCAGGAGCAGGATGCTCGCGAGTATACGGCTTTAATCCCCAGGTCCAGTCTTCAGGAATCTCCGTCTTAAAAATAGCTCGGACGCGCTTGTAGACGAGGTAGTGGTCCAGCTCGACGGTCGAGACTCGGTTGGGGTCGAGTGGACCACTCATATAGCAAAGTTTATGAGTCCTTTTCTGGAGCGGGCAGATTCGGCTACTGATGAAAGTAGCCATCAAGTCCTCACCGCTTAACCCGGCCCGTATCAGCTCCTTGAGCCGAGTCTCGAAGAGCTCGGCCACCACGAGACCCCTCCTTGGATTGTAGGTCCAATTCACCTTGGAGGGCGGGCCAATGGAGAAAGCAGGGAGCCGAATCCTATCTTCAGTTCCTCTATTCTTGACATAGAAAAAAGATCTGTGCCATTTCTTGCACGACTCTAACCCAGTGATGCGGGGAAACACAGATTTCCTCCGAGGTGTGATAGAGGCCGCCCCGCACTGAGTGAGCAATTTCTCGGAGGGATGCAGAGATTTATCAGGGACGACATTAGACCGAATCTGAAAGAACTTCGACCAGATGTGCACCGATGGCCAAAGGCCGAAGTAACCCTCTGAAGCAGAAACGAATGCAGAGAGAGAAGCGATAGCATTCGCAGGGAGATGATGCGGCTGGAGGCCGAAGTAATCAAGAAAATCCCTCGCGAAATCGCTGAGAGGGAGACCAAAACCACGGGAGAAGTGCGACATGAAGACGACGAACTCACCCTCCCTGACTTCAGGAGACAACTCGTCGCCGGGTAAACGACAAGAGACCTCGGCAGGGATCCTACGAGTTCGAATAAGCCACTCGATTTCCCGCCGAGTAACTGAAGAACCCTGCCACGAGCCTCGCTCGGGCCCAGAGACAGCGTCGTCTTCCTCTACCATGGCGCCGCTAACAGAACTAGACATGACCTCGCCGGAAAGATCGCCGGAGGAGAAACTGACGGCGGAAGAAAACTTAGAACTACGAGGCCCCGTCGCGGTTCTACGCGACGGCGGCGGCGGAGAAGTTACGGAACCGCGGCGCAGAAAGGAAATGGAAACAAGGAGATCTAGGGGGAGACCAAGACGGTGAAACCGAGGGAAACTCACCAGCAGTGACACCGGGGCTAATGAGCGCGGTTGACGCTGGCCGAGCGCGCGGCGGAACCTTCGCAGTCAGAAGCTGTGAGGGATGTGCGGCGGCGGAGCTGCAAGCGAGCGCGAGGAAGCGAGGAAGAAGAAGGTGCGGGCAAGCGATTGGGGGAAAGTGAGACCCCCAAGAGCCGCGCCCCCCTTTTTGTAACCAACGCTCCTGCGCGGAGGTAGGATCGTGCGTGCGGTTGCAGATCGTGTAGACGGTGGGTGATGCGCCAACGCACGACGCTGAGTGGAGCCACACCAGGGGCCGCACAACAGCATAGAGGGCCACGATCCCCAAGAAGACGGTTCACGAGGCGTCGCAACGCCAGCGCGTCAGGCGCAGTGTTAACTGTAGCCTGACAATAAACAGAGAGGAGGAACAAAAAACTAGAAAATCAATGATGGGAATGACACGTAGGACGAGGCGTAAGAGAGAAGGAACGGGAATACCCCGAACGGAGAAGGAATGACTCGGAAACAGAACAGAAGAAGGGTGATGAAACTGATATGACCCGGCCGAAATTATCAGTAGGGCCATATCAGCTTCGGGGACTAATGTTGGGGAGGTAACCCCGGATAGGGTAAGGACGGGGAAAGACGAAGAGATTATCCCCCGTCCAGTTTCCGAGTTATATTTCAGGCCGGCCGAGTCTTGTAAAGGTCGGCCAAGATAGGAAGAGGCACGACCGCAACAATAACGACAAAACACTACCGGGCCGAGGTAAGTAGTAACTCGGCCAGGTCGGCTCCTATGATTCTGATGCAGGTGAAGGACAGGCCGAGTTATACGAGGAAGGGCCGAATCATACGAAGCTTGCAGGAGAAGGAGAAGCCCAAAGTCAAACCCCAGTCTTGGAATCTGGGCAGAGCCAAAGACTAAAGACAAATGTGCAGAGCGTCAGAGGGGCAGAAGGAGGTCACGGAGGTGACGGTCCAGAAGCCCGAGGCACGCAGGAGGGGCCCTCTTGAAACTTACCGCAGTAAGAAGGGGGACAGGGAAAGCGGCGCGCCGAACTACTATTTTGAGACAAGCATATTCCACGAATATGCTTGCCTCGTCAGCCCTAAGGGCACCCAAGGTACCCCTTTATAAGGGGAGGTTTGGACCCTGAGGGCGGGATCGATTCGAGGAGCACCGTTAGGCTGGGGAGATTCACATTGTCCCCCCGTAAACAGCTCAAGGAGCACTTGTAACCCATCAAGAGAGAAATAAAGTTCATCACTTTGGCAGCTTGAGTGTAAAGACAGTTGCATCTTCCCTCCCCAGATCCCACTAGCATCCATTGGCCCCATACTTTAGCCTACCCATGGCATCTGCCGTGCCACAACCACGACAGTACATATTTGGACAAAGTTCTAAAGAGGTTTGGAATGGAAGATAGCAAGAAAGGGTTCTTGCCCACGTTGCCCAATATGACCTTGAGTAAACTCAAGGTCCGACATCGGCATAAGATAGAGAAAGGATGAGTAAGACTCCCTATACCTCAGTCATAGGATCTCTAATGTATGCCATGCTATGTACTAGACCCGACATTGCATATGTTGTTAGTTTAACTAGCAGATATCAAAGTGATCCAGGAGTGGATCATTGGACAGCGGTCAAAAACATCCTTAAGTACTTGAGAAGAACTAAGGATATGGTTCTTTATTATGGAGGTGATGAACAACTCATTGTTAATGGTTACACCGATGCTAGTTGGAACACCAATCCGGATGGTTCTAAATCACAATCTGGATACGTATTTATTTTAAATGGTGCAGCAGTTAGCTGGAGGAGTGCAAAGCAAAGCGTTGTGGCGAGATCTTCAACTGAATCGGAATACATGGCTGCTTCGGAGGCTTCACAAGAAGCGATATGGATGAAAGAGTTCATTACAGAGCTGGGTGTGGTTCCTAGTGCGCTGGACCCAATGTCTATCTACCGTGATAACATGGGCGCCATAGCCAATGCGCAAGAACCAAGGTCACACAAGAAGCTGAAGCACATCTAGCTACGTTTTCATGCTATTCGAGAACATATCCAAGATGGGGATATAAAGATTTGCAAAGTACACACAGATCTGAATGTGGCGGATCCGTTGACTAAACCTCTCCCGAGGGCAAAACATGACCAGCACCAAACTGCCATGGGTGTTCGGTATATTACCATGTAATCTAGATTAGATGACTCTAATGCAAGTGGGAGACTGTTGGAGATATACCCTAGAGGCAATAATAAATGTAGTTATTATTATATCTTTGTGTTTATGATAAATGTTTACATTCATGCTATAATAGTATTAACAAGGAAACATTAATACTTGTGTGATTTGTAAACTTAAATTGAAGTCCCTGGTATAGCCTCTATACATCACTAGCTTGTTGGTTGATAAATGATTGTGGTTTCCCTATCATGAACATTGAGATGTCATCAACAACAAGATCATATCGTTAGGAGAATGATATGGTGGACATACTCCTATAGATAAGCATAGCATAAAGATCAAGTCATTTTAATAGTTCAATTGCTATATGCTTTCTGATACATAGTAATCTAATTCCTTCGACCATGAGATCATGCATATCACCTTTACCGGATGGATACTTTGATGACATCAAACACCACACCGTAACTGGGTGGCTATAAAGGTGGCATTGAGTGTTCAGAAAGTATTGGTTGAAACACATGGATCAAGAGTGGGATTTGTCCATCTATATGACGGATAGATATACTCTGGGCCCTCTCGGTGAAATGTCATCCAATTAGCTTGCAAGCATGTGACTGGCTCACAAGGGATCACATATCACGAGAACGAGAAAAGAGTACTTATCGGTAACGAGGTTGAACTAGGTATGCAGAGATACCGACGATCATAACCTCAGATAAGTAAAATATCGTGAGACAAAGGGAAATTGATATCGTATGTAAGTGGTTCATTCGATCGCAAAGTAATCGTAGGAATATGTGGGAGCCATATGAATTTCCAGATTCCTCTATTGGTTATTGTTCGGAGAAATGTCTCGATCATGTCCGCATAATTCACGAACCGTAGGGAGACACACTTAAGGATTCGACGTTGTTTGAGTAGTTATGGAATGATGAGAAAGAGTCCGAATGTTGTTCGGAGTCTCGAATGGGATTCGGGATATAACGAGGAGATCCGGAATGGTCCGGAGAATAAGATTCATATAAGGAAAGTCCCGTTTCGGAGATGGAGAATGGTTCCGGTGTTTTCATCGGGAATGTTCTAGAAGCTTCCGGAATGTCCGGCACTCCGGGGGGGGAGGGTATATGAATGTGTTATATCAAGTTGGTATGATTGCATCATGTATTCGGTGTCATCGCTGATCAAAATAGAGGGTTTATTCAAATCCTAGTTTGAAAAGTCAAACGGCTAGTTTGAAAGTCAAACGGTAGTTTTTGGAAAGAGGAGGAAGAGTGGGAAACCGAGTTGGGGAGGAGTTCCCTCCTCCAACCAGCGGCGCCCACCCAAGCCGAGTTGGGGAGGGACTCCCCTCCCTCCCCTTGGCCGGCCGGCCCCTCCACCTATATAAGGATGGGCAGGGCTCCCTCCTAGAGACACACAAGATCCTCTCCTCCAAACCCTAGTACCAAGCCGCCGCCTCCATAGCCGCCGCCGGCCCTAGGGCACTCGTCGTCGCCGCCTAGGTGAAACCCTAGCCACCGGCCTAGCCCCCTCCTCGGCGTGTCTAAACTCTAGACGTCGAGGGACTCTCTCATACACCACCATACTCGCTCCGGCTTAAGGCGAAGCCCTGCGAGATCTCCCCTCTACTTCCGGTACCACGCCGTTGTGCTGCCGGAATCGCGAGGAGAGTGCTACAACCTCCACTGCCTGCTGGAACAAGGGAGAGGAAGGTCTTCGTCGAGTACCGAACGTGTGACCGACTGCGGGAGCGCTGCCGGAACGCAGCGCCGGAAGGATCGTCTACGCGATCTTGAGATCGGAAAGAGTACGACTACATCACCCACGAGAATCCTCTCTCGTTAAACACTTTGGAATCTTCGAGGGTGAGTTATTCCATCGACTCGTTGCTACAATCTAGTAGATAGATCTTGGCTTGTTTGTTTGTATGCGGTAGAAATTTTTTGTTTTCCATGCTACAAAACCCTACACCTCATCCACGGCATAAGGATGGCCAAGATCTGCGGCGTGATGCGCCTGGTCATCTACGGTGACTCCAACTTCGTCGTCCAGCAGACGATGAACGAGTGCGACGCACACGCCGCCAACATGATTGCGTACCACGCACTCTACAACGCACTCGAAGGAGACTTCGACGACTGAGAGCTTCGGCATGTTGGAAGAGAAAGCAACGAAGAGGCCGACAGACTCGCCAACATTTGCTCCACCTGCGCACGGGTGCCACCAGGTGTGTTCCTCGAACAGATCTGCGTGACATCCATCAAAAGGAAATTCCCCAAGGGATCACTCGAAGAAGCAGAACACTCGGGGGCTGCGCTACCCGATGTTCAGGAAGGACCCAAAAAGCTCGACACAGAGGTTCCAGTGGTCAACTTGATGCAGGTCATGGCAGTCGAATAAACATGGACACGGCCATACGTCAGGTATCTGATAGACGAAGAACTGCCTGACAGCCCGACAGATGCCCGGCGCATATCTCGCCGGTCCAAGGCCTTCACCATCATCAATGGCGAGTTGTACAAGCACAACATTTCGGGTGTACTCAAAAGGTGCGTCACCATCGGTGACGGCAAGACCATCCTCCAAGACATCCACGACGACATCTGCGGCCATCATTCGGGCAGCCGCGCCCTTGTCGCCAAAGCTCTACGAGCCGGATTTTACTGGCCAACGGACATGAACGATGCCAAGGACATCGTCCGAAGATGCAATGGGTGCTAGAGGTTCGCTGACAAACCGCACGCACCCGGATCGGAGCTTTGGCCCATACCTCTGGCCTGGCCTTTCGCCCAATGGGGTCTAGATATGATTGGAAAACTGCCAAGGTCCTCAAAAGCAATGAAACGCACATCCATAACATTGAGACTAAGAGATGCAAAGTAGATAGTGATAATCCAACTTATTTGTGGCACTGCCGTCTAGGTCATATTGGTGTAAAACGCATGAAGAAACTCCACTCTGATGGACTTTTGGAGTCTCTTGATTTTGAATCATTTGACACGTGCGATTCGTGCCTCATAGGCAAGATGATCAAAACCCCGTTCTCCGGAATAATGGAGCGAGCAACGGACTTGTTGGAAATCATACATACCGATGTATGCGGACCAATGAGTGTTTCGACGTGCGGTGGATATCGCTATTTTCTCACTTTTACTGATGACTTAAGTAGATATGGGTATATCTATTTAATGAAACATAAATCTAAAATGTTTGAAAAGTTCAAAGAATTTCATAATGAAGTGGAAAACCATCGTAACAGGAAAATTAAATTTCTACGATCCGATCGTGGAGGTGAATATTTGAGTTATGATTTTCTCACGCATCTTAAAGCAAGCGGAATCGTTTCGCAACTCACGCCACCCGGAACACCATAGCGCAATGGTGTGTTTGAACGCCGGAATCGAACTCTATTAGATATGGTGCGATCAATGATGTCTCTTACAGATTTGTTGTTATCATTTTGGGGTTATGCATTAGAAACCGCTGCATTCACTTTAAATAGGGCACCATCTAAATCCGTTGAGATGACACCGTATGAACTATGGTTTGGTGCTAAACCTAAGTTGTCGTTTCTTAAAGTTTGGGGATGCGAAGCTTACGTCAAGAATTTGATACCGGACAAGCTTGAACCCAAAGCGGAGAAATGTGTCTTCATAGGATACCCTAAGGAAACGATTGGGTATACCTTCTACCACAGATCCGAAGGCAAAGTGTTTGTTGCAAAGAACGGATCCTTTCTTGAGAAAGAGTTTCTCTCGAAAGAAGTGAGTGGGAGAAAGGTAGAGCTAGACGAGGTTATTGAACCTTCTCTTGAGTTGGAGAGTAGCGCAGCACCTGAAATTGTTCTAGTGCCGTCTGCACCAACAAGAGAGGAAGCTAATGACGAGGATCATGAAACTTCGAACGATGCTACTACTGAACTTCGCAGGTCGACAAGGTCACGTGTCACTCCTGAATGGTACGGCTGTAGGGGTTCGTAGCATGGAAAACAAAAATTTTCTATCGCATACAAACAAACAAGCCAAGATCTATCTACTAGATTGTAGCAACGAGTCAATGGAATAACTTACCCTCGAAGATTCCAAAGCGGTTAATGAGAGCAGATTCTCGTGGGTGATGTAGTCGTACTCTTTCCGATCTCAAGATCGCGTAGACGATCCTTCCGGCGCCACGTTCCGGCAGCGCTCCAGCAGTCGGTCACACGTTCGATACTCGACGAAGACCTTCCTCTCCCTTGTTCCAGCAGGCAGCGGAGGTTGTAGCACTCTCCTCGAGATTCCGGCAGCACAACGGCGTGGTACCGGAAGTAGAGGGGAGATCCCGCAGGGCTTCGCCTTAAGCCGGAGCGAGTATGGTGGAGTATGAGAGAGAACTATTAGTGGTATAGGATTTAGACACACCAATTAGAAGGCTCTAATCTGAAGGCTAGGGCAATTAGAAGCTCTAAACCAAAACCGCTCTAAACCGGAGTCTAGGGCTAGGATTTAGATTAGAGGATAGGAACTTGTGTGTGCTAGGAGGGGCAGCCCTGCCCCTCCCTTTATGGTGGGAGGTGCGGCCAAGGGGAGGGGAGTCCCTCCCCAACTCGGCTTGGAGGTGGGCCGCCGGTTGGAGGAGGGAACTCCTCCCCAACTCGGTTTCAATCAAACCTCCTTCTCCTCTTTACCAAAACTAGCCGTTTGACTTTTCAAACTAGGATTTGATTAAACCCTCTATTTGGTACAGCGATGACACTTAGTACATGATGCAATCATACCAACTTGATATAACACATTCATGTACCCCTCCCCCCCGGAGTGCCGGACATTCCGGAACCTTCTAGAATGTTCCCGATGAAAACACCGGAATCATTCCCGAACTCCGAAACGGGACTTTCCTTATATGAATCTTACTCTCCGGACCATTCCGGATCACCTCGTGATATCCCGGATCCCATCCGAGACTCCGAACAACATTTGGTCTCTTTCTGATAATACCATAACTACTCAAACAACGTCGAATCCTTAAGTGTGTCTCCCTACGGTTCGTGAATTATGCGGACATGATCGAGACACTTCTCCGAACAATAACCAATAGAGGAATCTGGAAATTCATATGGCTCCCACATATTTCTACGATTACTTTGCGATCAAATGAACCACTTACATACGATACCAATTTCCCTTTGTCTCACGATAGTTTACTTATCCGAGGTTTTGATCGTCGGTATCTCTGCATACCTAGTTCAACCTCGTTACTGATAAGTACTCTTTTCTCGTTCCCGTGATATGTGATCCCTTGTGAGCCAGTCACATGCTTGCAAGCTAATTGGATGACATTTCACCGAGAGGGACCAGAGTATATCTATCCGTCATATGGATGGACAAATCCCACTCTTGATCCATGTGTTTCAACCAATACTTTCTGAACACTCAATGCCACCTTTATAGCCACCCTGTTACGGTGTGGTGTTTGATGACATCAAAGCATCCATCCGGAAAAGGTGATATGCATGATCTCATGGTCGAAGGAATTAGGTTACTATGTATCAGAAAGCATATAGCAATTGAACTATTGAAATGACTTGATCTTTATGCTACGCTTATCTATAGGAGTATGTCCATCACATCATTCTCCTAATGATATGACCCTGTTGTTAATAACATCTCTATGTTCATGATTAGGAAACCATGATCATATATTAACCAACAAGCTAGTTTAACAAGAGGCTTTACTAGGGACTCTTATTTTAGTTTAGAAATCACACAAGTATTAATGTTTCCGGTTAATACAATTATAGCATGGTATGTAAACATTTATCATAAGTGTGAAGATATGATAATAACCACTTTATTATTGCCTCTTGGGCATATCTCCAACAGTCTCCCACTTGCACTAGAGTCAATAATCTAGTTTCAAACCTTTGTGTATTCAACACCTATGGCTTTCCGGTGTTGTATGTACACGATTGCTAGTGGTCAACTGATCTCCGGATCTGACACTTCCAGGTCCGTGTGTAATTGCATGTCTTTGCGTCTCTACGCATCAATCATTCTCTAATGAGATGGCTTTGTATAAATTTGGTCTTTCGGTGTGACCTTTAGCTCTTTGGGGTTAAAACATGTTGATAATATTGTCGCACAATATATCTTCATAGTATTATCCCACTATGAACTACACCTAGTTTGATAACAAACTACTTGACACAAATGCCCTCTTTTACTGCTATAATAGCAGTCATATACTTAGCCTTTTGTTGTAGTATCTGTCACAATGTTTTAACTTTGGAACTCATCCAAATCCATTATGGAACTTACTTTCCATTATATTGTGCCACCCTTAGTTTAGATTGAGATAAACTTAATTTGTACTTTGTGACAAAGCTAGTATCAATGTAGTACTTTTACAATGAACTAACCATCTATTTGTCACTTCTACAAATAATATACTCTTAGTTCTTCCAAAAGATCATAAGAATATCCTTACTATTGTCCAATGATCATCTTACGAATCATTCTGGTATATGCTCACAACATTTAGAGCATAGGACATATCTGGATTTGTACATATCACAGTATGATTGATATAAATACTCTTTGTGATTTCATACATCAAGTATCAATCTATACTTGATTATTTGTTTCACTTTACCAAATATCAATACACTTGAATATATCATCAACATTGAACTCTTTCAATCCTTTCTGTGCGACAAGAACCTTTTCTTGTAGTTTCTATATTGAACTCATTCAATATCTCGTCTATGTACTTCTGGCACAACCATATTAGCATCTATTGATGCCAAATATTTGGGTTTTGCCTAAGTCTTTCATCGGGATGAAATTCTTAATATGTGTTAATAAAAGATATATTATTTCCAATCAACAATATGTCTTCCACATAATGTATTAGAAACATGTCTTAGCGCTCCCACTTAATTTCTTGCAAATGCAAGCATCTTCATCGTCTCTAATGAACTTTTAAACTCCTTTAACAGTTTCATCACAGTGAAGATTCCAACTCCGCGATGCTCACTTTAACCATTGAAGTTTGCATATGCTTTTAGCATACTTTGAATTAACAAAACCCTATGGACCGTGTTATGCACATTTCCTAGGTAACGATTCTATTAGAAGAACTTGTTTTGTTTATTCAACTACCATATAACAAATTATATGTAGTGGTTGCTACATTAATCCGTCTAGACTAAATATCACTATGAAAGATCAAATCTTGTCATAGTCAACCTTTGAACATTGTTGTGAACTCTTTCCCAATATGTCGACTACTTCATAGATGTAAAACATCCATGTCTATTTCTTTATAGATCCAAACACAACTGTAAGGTCTTACACCTTTCTCGAGGGTCCTTCAAGTTCAAAACTTGATTTCTCGTGCATGGAACTATCACGGATTTTATGGCTTTAAGCCATTTGACGGAGTCAGGGCTCATCATCGCTTCTTTGCATGTAGTCGGATCATTATTGTTAAATAATGATTTAACTCTCAAATCTTGGTATTTGATTGTTCATCCGACCTACTTGTTTCAATAGGAACTTAGATCTCCGTGACCACAACCTTTGAAGTACGCGAGCCATGAGCATTGTTTGCTAACTCCGGAACACTTTTCGGTGCTGCGCAACTTTGCACATATAGCTAAGGTTCTTTTAACCTTATCAAAGTTCTATTGTCCTCCCACTTAACTTTTCACGAAAAATTCCTTCTCAAAGAAACTTGACGTTCTAAGCAACAAACACTTTTGTCTCCGGTGTTTATGGAGGAATACTTAACAGTTATACAAAGACAGGTTCATCCGACTTTGGTTGCACACATCTTTCTTATGCATAGCATACCAATGTTTTAAGAAAGGACTACTTGGGTTTTATCCCAAACCATGACTTTATATGGTGTCATTTCAGCGGATTATGATGGAGCTCTTTTCAGTGGAAAACGGTAATCTCTAAAGCTTTTAATCTTTAAAATACAATGTCAGTTTTATGAATTACACCTTCGATCTTACCATGTCAAACAAGGTTTAATTACATATCTCGAATGCTCCATACTCTTATGGTGTTTCAAGAAAATGCAAATCCACGGAACGATTCCTTAAATCTTAGGTATTATGCTAAACTTGTAACTCAAATATCTTCCTTTATGATCTTATCATAAACTATTTATATTCTTGTTACAATGATTTTGCACTTCATCTTGAAAATCTTTGAACTTTTCAAATATTTCACACTTCATCCTTATTAAGTAAATATTCATATATTCACTCAAATTTTCGGAGAAAGCATATGAAGTTGAAATCCATCGCTCTTGACTATACATAATGGATTTCGTACAACAATATGTACAAGTTCCAATAAGCTAGTTATTCGTTCCCTTTTGGCCTATGAACGAATTTTTAATTATCTCTAGGAAAGTTTCACAAGCGTCATTTGATCAAAATCAAATAGACTCCAAAATTCCATCCATATGAAGTTTCTTCATGTTTTGTTTCCAATATAATTTAAACGGCGATGTCACTTCCTAAGTGATCTTTTAATCAATTTGTCTTTCGACATTTTTAGCACTAGTTTTATGGATGTGATTTCTCCAACGAGATTTGTGAATCATCCATCTTTTATGGATTACGGCAATTATTTGAACAACCCTTCTGTTCTCATAATACCTGATAAAACAAATCTTGAAGGCAAGCTTCGATGTTTAACGAGCAACACAATAACCCTTTATTTGTTCTCGATGAATATCATCACATATTCTTTTGCTAGTTACTTAGGCCATTGTAGTTCATGAATTGTGTTGTTTTGTATGACGATTCACACCAACAAATTCAGTATCAAATACTTAAGAACCACATTGTTTAATAAGCAAAGAATATAGCCATAACATGTATATCATCTATATACTTAAACTGAACAATTCCAGTCTTTTCTTTTCTGCCATATATTTATGAGATTCTCTTTTAGTATTTCCTTTTCTGTTTGAAAGAATCTATCAACATCAATAGTGGAGTCATACATATGACACATAATCCAAAGCGTGTATAATTAAATACCAATGTCTTTGGACTTGCACTTTGAAGTAGATCACCATCATCAAATGTTTGGTGTTCTTTCAAATTCCTTTCTTTAGTAATCTCTTGGTGTAGTAAATATTTTACCTACATCAAATATTCACCCTTATCATGGAATTATCCATGATCAAGCTACTTTTAGCTTATAAAGATGAATCGTAAGTATAATGTTGCTATCCAAAACCTTTTGGTGGATTAGGACAACTAGTGTCTCCAACCTTTTGCAAATTCTCATCAAATATGAGAACATGACTTTTGCCATATTATACTCTATCATGTTGCGACCAAAACTTCGTTTCAGATATCACAATATCTTCCACACATCATGGTTTCTGAAACAACTCTTTCAGCTCCTAGATAACCTTGATATTAAGACAATCCTTTGAATATCAAGAATCATGGAGACAAACATGATACTTATACACTAACACTTGGAATTGTCACTCTTGTTTTAATACCAATTATTAAACTTCACGGAGTAACCGGAACTCTACTGAAAGTTTGCAATAGGACTTTTAAAGATTAACACTTCAAAACAATACGATACCAGTTCGTAAAGTAACTAACCAGAATTCTATAATTCTATCATCTCAATTATAACTAAGCGCAAGGTGGTAAACGGATGTCAATGACTACAACAACTATGCAAATTCACTTTGATTTAGTTTATGATAAATTGAGTTCTAATTAATAATTAAATTAATCTAGGTGAACTCCCACTCAAAACAACATCCCTCACATTGTTTTAGTGATCACACGAACCAAATCCACCACATCAAAACCGATCATCACGAGAGTTGATATAGCTTCAATGGCGAACAATCAACATGTTCATCATATCTACTATATGACTCATGCTCTACCTTTCGGTAATCCGTGTTCCTGAGGCCATGTCTGTACATGCTAGGCTCGTCAAGATCAAACCTTAGCTTCCGCATAAGCAAATATGGCTTGCCCACGTTGTATACACTTGCGGAATCTAATACACCCGATCATCACGTGGTGCTTCGAAACAACAAGCTTTAGCAACGGTGCTAACTAAGGGTGAACACTTTATGACTTGAAATTCATGTGCATGAGGGATCATCTTATAATGCTACCGTCATCTACTAAGCAATACAAGATGCATAAAGGATTAATATCACATGCAATTCATAATATGTGATATGATATGGCCTTTCTTCTTTGTGCTTCCGATCTCCATCTTCTAGCACGAACATGATCTCCATCATCACCGACATTGCATCAAGGTCAATGATGCTTCTCCATGGTTGTCGTCCACCGGCTTCAACTATTACAACTACTTTGAATAGACACGCGGGTCTTAACAGAAATTAAAGACAACCATATGGCTCCTGCCGGTTGTCGACTTACAATAAGGAACATTGCATACATCATATATAATCACAATCATGGCCATATCACATCACTACACACCCCTGCAAAACAAAGTTAGACGCCTCTACTTTCTTTGCATATTTTACGTGGTTTGGGGCTTTCAATAAGTGTCGTTCTAACTTACGAACAAGAACCACAACATTGATACTAGTATTGTTAATCACCCGTTGTAAATTGGATCTTAACTATGCTAGGAGAAACAGGCACCCGCAAAGCCACTTATGCAATACAAGTTGCATGTCAAGCGTGGAGCAAGTCTCATGAATGATGTCATGTAAGGTTAGCCCGGGTCGCTTCATCCCAACATACCGCAAGATGCAAAGTACACAAGAAGCAATCGACAATAAAAGCATCAACGCCCACAATGACCATTGTGTTCTACTCGTGCAACAGATCTACATATAGACACGGCTCTGATACCACTGTAGGGGTTCGTAGCATGGAAAACAAAAAATTTCTATCGCATACAAACAAACAAGCCAAGATCTATCTACTAGATTGTAGCAACGAGTCAATGGAATAACTTACCCTCGAAGATTCCAAAGCGGTTAACGAGAGCAGATTCTCGTGGGTGATGTAGTCGTACTCTTTCCGATCTCAAGATCGCGTAGACGATCCTTCCGGCGCCACGTTCCGGCAGCGCTCCCACAGTCGGTCACACGTTCGGTACTCGACGAAGAACTTCCTCTCCCTTGTTCCAGCAGGCAGCGGAGGTTGTAGCACTCTCCTCGAGATTCCGGCAGCACAACGGCGTGGTACCGGAAGTAGAGGGGAGATCCCGCAGGGCTTCGCCTTAATCCAGAGCGAGTATGGTGGAGTATGAGAGAGAACTATTAGTGGTCTAGGGTTTAGACACGCCAATTAGAAGGCTCTAATCTGAAGGCTAGGGCAATTAGAAGCTCTAAACCAAAACCGCTCTAAACCGGAGTCTAGGGCTAGGATTTAGATTAGAGGATAGGAACTTGTGTGTGCTAGGAGGGGCAACCCTTCCCCTCCCTTTATAGGTGGGAGGTGCGGCCAAGGGGAGGGGATTCCCTCCCCAACTCGGCTTGGAGGTGGGCCGCCAGTTGGAGGAGGGAACTCCTCCCCAACTCGGTTTCAATCAAACCTCCTTCTCCTCTTTACCAAAACTAGCCGTTTGACTTTTCAAACTAGCCGTTTGACTTTTCAAACTAGGATTTGATTAAACCCTCTATTTGGTACAGCGATGACACTTAGTACATGATGCAATCATACCAACTTGATATAACACATTCATGTACCCCTCCCCCCCGGAGTGCCGGACATTCCGGAACCTTCTAGAATGTTCCCGATGAAAACACCGGAATCATTCCCGAACTCCGAAACGGGACTTTCCTTATATGAATCTTACTCTCCGGACCATTCCGGATCACCTCGTGATATCCCGGATCCCATCCGAGACTCCGAACAACATTTGGTCTCTTTCTGATAATACCATAACTACTCAAACAACGTCGAATCCTTAAGTGTGTGTCCCTACGGTTCGTGAATTATGCGGACATGATCGAGACACTTCTCCGAAGAATAACCAATAGAGGAATCTGGAAATTCATATGGCTCCCACATATTTCTACGATTACTTTGCGATCGAATGAACCACTTACATACGATACCAATTTCCCTTTGTCTCACGATAGTTTACTTATCCGAGGTTTTGATCGTCGGTATCTCTGCATACCTAGTTCAACCTCGTTACTGATAAGTACTCTTTTCTCGTTCCCGTGATATGTGATCCCTTGTGAGCCAGTCACATGCTTGCAAGCTAATTGGATGACATTTCACCGAGAGGGCCCAGAGTATATCTATCCGTCATATGGATGGACAAATCCCACTCTTGATCCATGTGTTTCAACCAATACTTTCTGAACACTCAATGCCACCTTTATAGCCACCCTGTTACGGTGTGGTGTTTGATGACATCAAAGCATCCATCCGGAAAAGGTGATATGCATGATCTCATGGTCGAAGGAATTAGGTTACTATGTATCAGAAAGCATATAGCAATTGAACTATTGAAATGACTTGATCTTTATGCTACGCTTATCTATAGGAGTATGTCCATCACATCATTCTCCTAATGATATGACCCTGTTGTTAATAACATCTCTATGTTCATGATCAGGAAACCATGATCATATATTAACCAACAAGCTAGTTTAACAAGAGGCTTTACTAGGGACTCTTATTTTAGTTTACAAATCACACAAGTATTAATGTTTCCGGTTAATACAATTATAGCATGGTATGTAAACATTTATCATAAGTGTGAAGATATGATAATAACCACTTTATTATTGCCTCTTGGGCATATCTCCAACAGTCTCCCACTTGCACTAGAGTCAATAATCTAGTTTCAAACCTTTGTGTATTCAACACCTATGGCTTTCCGGTGTTGTATGTACACGATTGCTAGTGGTCAACTGATCTCCGGATCTGACACTTCCAGGTCCGTGTGTAATTGCATGTCTTTGCGTCTCTACGCATCAATCATTCTCTAATGAGATGGCTTTGTATAAATTTGGTCTTTCAGTGTGACCTTTAGCTCTTTGGGGTTAAAACATGTTGATAATATTGTCGCACAATATATCTTCATAGTATTATCCCACTGTGAACTACACCTAGTTTGATAACAAACTACTTGACACAAATGCCCTCTTTTACTGCTATAATAGCAGTCATATACTTAGCCTTTTGTTGTAGTATCTGTCACAATGTTTTAACTTTGGAACTCATCCAAATCCATTATGGAACTTACTTTCCATTATATTGTGCCACCCTTAGTTTAGATTGAGATAAACTTAATTTGTACTTTGTGACAAAGCTAGTATCAATGTAGTACTTTTACAATGAACTAACCATCTATTTGTCACTTCTACAAATAATATACTCTTAGTTCTTCCAAAAGATCATAAGAATATCCTTACTATTGTCCAATGATCATCTTACGAATCATTCTGGTATATGCTCACAACATTTAGAGCATAGGACATATCTGGATTTGTACATATCACAGTATGATTGATATAAATACTCTTTGTGATTTCATACATCAAGTATCAATCTATACTTGATTATTTGTTTCACTTTACCAAATGTCAATACACTTGAATATATCATCAACATTGAACTCTTTCAATCCTTTCTGTGCGACAAGAACCTTTTCTTGTAGTTTCTATATTGAACTCATTCAATATCTCGTCTATGTACTTCTGGCACAACCATATTAGCATCTATTGATGCCAAATATTTGGGTTTTGCCTAAGTCTTTCATCGGGATGAAATTCTTAATATGTGTTAATAAAAGATATATTATTTCCAATCAACAATATGTCTTCCACATAATGTATTAGAAACATGTCTTAGCGCTCCCACTTAATTTCTTGCAAATGCAAGCATCTTCATCGTCTCTAATGAACTTTTAAACTCCTTTAACAGTTTCATCACAGTGAAGATTCCAACTCCGCGATGCTCACTTTAACCATTGAAGTTTGCATATGCTTTTAGCATACTTTGAATTAACAAAACCCTATGGACCGTGTTATGCACATTTCCTAGGTAACGATTCTATTAGAAGAACTTGTTTTGTTTATTCAACTACCATATAACAAATTATATGTAGTGGTTGCTACATTAATCCGTCTAGACTAAATATCACTATGAAAGATCAAATCTTGTCATAGTCAACCTTTGAACATTGTTGTGAACTCTTTCCCAATATGTCGACTACTTCATAGATGTAAAACATCCATGTCTATTTCTTTATAGATCCAAACACAACTGTAAGGTCTTACACCTTTCTCGAGGGTCCTTCAAGTTCAAAACTTGATTTCTCGTGCATGGAACTATCACGGATTTTATGGCTTTAAGCCATTTGACGGAGTCAGGGCTCATCATCGCTTCTTTGCATGTAGTCGGATCATTATTGTTAAATAATGATTTAACTCTCAAATCTTGGTATTTGATTGTTCGTCCGACCTACTTGTTTCAATAGGAACTTAGATCTCCGTGACCACAACCTTTGAAGTACGCGAGCCATGAGCATTGTTTGCTAACTCCGGAACACTTTTCGGCGCTGCGCAACTTTGTACATATAGCTAAGGTTCTTTTAACCTTATCAAAGTTCTATTGTCCTCCCACTTAACTTTTCACGAAAAATTCCTTCTCAAAGAAACTTGACGTTCTAAGCAACAAACACTTTTGTCTCCGGTGTTTATGGAGGAATACTTAACAGTTATACAAAGACAGGTTCATCCGACTTTGGTTGCACACATCTTTCTTATGCATAGCATACCAATGTTTTAAGAAAGGACTACTTGGGTTTTATCCCAAACCATGACTTTATATGGTGTCATTTCAGCGGATTATGATGGAGCTCTTTTCAGTGGAAAACGGTAATCTCTAAAGCTTTTAATCTTTAAAATACAATGTCAGTTTTATGAATTACACCTTCGATCTTACCATGTCAAACAAGGTTTAATTACATATCTCGAACGCTCCATACTCTTATGGTGTTTCAAGAAAATGCAAATCCACGGAACGATTCCTTAAATCTTAGGTATTATGCTAAACTTGTAACTCAAATATCTTCCTTTATGATCTTATCATAAACTATTTATATTCTTGTTACAATGATTTTGCACTTCATCTTGAAAATCTTTGAACTTTTCAAATATTTCACATTTCATCCTTATTAAGTAAATATTCATATATTCACTCAAATTTTCGGAGAAAGCATATGAAGTTGAAATCCATCGCTCTTGACTACACATAATGGATTTCGTACAACAATATGTACAAGTTCCAATAAGCTAGTTATTCGTTCCCTTTTGGCCTATGAACGAATTTTTAATTATCTCTAGGAAAGTTTCACAAGCGTCATTTGATCAAAATCAAATAGACTCCAAAATTCCATCCATATGAAGTTTCTTCATGTTTTGTTTCCAATATAATTTAAACGGCGATGTCACTTCCTAAGTGATCTTTTAATCAATTTGTCTTTCGACATTTTTAGCACTAGTTTTATGGATGTGATTTCTCCAACGAGATTTGTGAATCATCCATCTTTTATGGATTACGGCAATTATTTGAACAACCCTTCTGTTCTCATAATACCTGATAAAACAAATCTTGAAGGCAAGCTTCGATGTTTAACGAGCAACACAATAACCCTTTATTTGTTCTCGATGAATATCATCACATATTCTTTTGCTAGTTACTTAGGCCATTGTAGTTCATGAATTGTGTTGTTTTGTATGACGATTCACACCAACAAATTCAGTATCAAATACTTAAGAACCACATTGTTTAATAAGCAAAGAATATAGCCATAACATGTATATCATCTATATACTTAAACTGAACAATTCTAGTCTTTTCTTTTCTGCCATATATTTATGAGATTCTCTTTTAGTATTTCCTTTTCTGTTTGAAAGAATCTATCAACATCAATAGTGGAGTCATACATATGACACATAATCCAAAGCGTGTATAATTAAATACCAATGTCTTTGGACTTGCACTTTGAAGTAGATCACCATCATCAAATGTTTGGTGTTCTTTCAAATTCCTTTCTTTAGTAATCTCTTGGTGTAGTAAATATTTTACCTACATCAAATATTCACCCTTATCATGGAATTATCCATGATCAAGCTACTTTTAGCTTATAAAGATGAATCGTAAGTATAATGTTGCTATCCAAAACCTTTTGGTGGATTAGGACAACTAGTGTCTCCAACCTTTTGCAAATTCTCATCAAATATGAGAACATGACTTTTGCCATATTATACTCTATCATGTTGCGACCAAAACTTCGTTTCAGATATCACAATATCTTCCACACATCATGGTTTCTGAAACAACTCTTTCAGCTCCTAGATAACATTGATATTAAGACAATCCTTTGAATATCAAGAATCATGGAGACAAACATGATACTTATACACTAACACTTGGAATTGTCACTCTTGTTTTAATACCAATTATTAAACTTCACGGAGTAACCGGAACTCTACTGAAAGTTTGCAGTAGGACTTTTAAACTTTAGATTAACACTTCAAAACAATACGATACCAGTTCGTAAAGTAACTAACCAGAATTCTATAATTCTATCATCTCAATTATAACTAAGCGCAAGGTGGTAAACGGATGTCAATGACTACAACAACTATGCAAATTCACTTTGATTTAGTTTATGATAAATTGAGTTCTAATTAATAATTAAATTAATCTAGGTGAACTCCCACTCAAAACAACATCCCTCACATTGTTTTAGTGATCACACGAACCAAATCCACCACATCAAAACCGATCATCACGAGAGTTGATATAGCTTCAATGGCGAACAATCAACATGTTCATCATATCTACTATATGACTCATGCTCTACCTTTCGATAATCCGTGTTCCTGAGGCCATGTCTGTACATGCTAGGCTCGTCAAGATCAAACCTTAGCTTCCGCATAAGCAAATATGGCTTGCCCACGTTGTATACACTTGCGGAATCTAATACACCCGATCATCACGTGGTGCTTCGAAACAACAAGCTTTAGCAACGGTGCTAACTAAGGGTGAACACTTTATGACTTGAAATTCATGTGCATGAGGGATCATCTTATAATGCTATCGTCATCTACTAAGCAATAAAAGATGCATAAAGGATTAATATCACATGCAATTCATAATATGTGATATGATATGGCCTTTCTTCTTTGTGCTTCCAATCTCCATCTTCTAGCACGAACATGATCTCCATCATCACCGACATTGCATCAAGGTCAATGATGCTTCTCCATGGTTGTCGTCCACCGGCTTCAACTATTACAACTACTTTGAATAGACACGCGGGTCTTAACAGAAATTAAAGACAACCATATGGCTCCTGCCGGTTGCCGACTTACAATAAGGAACATTGCATACATCATATATAATCACAATCATGGCCATATCACATCACTACACACCCCTGCAAAACAAAGTTAGACGCCTCTACTTTCTTTGCATATTTTACGTGGTTTGGGGCTTTCAATAAGTGTCGTTCTAACTTACGAACAAGAACCACAACATTGATACTAGTATTGTTAATCACCCGTTGTAAATTGGATCTTAACTATGCTAGGAGAAACAGACACCCGCAAAGCCACTTATGCAATACAAGTTGCATGTCAAGCGTGGAGCAAGTCTCATGAATGATGTCATGTAAGGTTAGCCCGGGCCGCTTCATCCCAACATACCGCAAGATGCAAAGTACACAAGAAGCAATCGACAATAAAAGCATCAACGCCCATAATGACCATTGTGTTCTACTCGTGCAACAGATCTACATATAGACACGGCTCTGATACCACTGTAGGGGTTCGTAGCATGGAAAACAAAAAATTTCTATCGCATACAAACAAACAAGACAAGATCTATCTACTAGATTGTAGCAACGAGTCAATGGAATAACTTACCCTCGAAGATTCCAAAGCGGTTAACGAGAGCAGATTCTCGTGGGTGATGTAGTCGTACTCTTTCCGATCTCAAGATCGCGTAGATGATCCTTCCGGCGCCACGTTCCGGCAGTGCTCCCGCAGTCGGTCACACGTTCGGTACTCGACGAAGAACTTCCTCTCCCTTGTTCCAGCAGGCAGCGGAGGTTGTAGCACTCTCCTCGAGATTCCGGCAGCACAACGGCGTGGTAGCGGAAGTAGAGGGGAGATCCCGCAGGGCTTCGCCTTAATCCGGAGCGAGTATGGTGGAGTATGAGAGAGAACTATTAGTGGTCTAGGGTTTAGACACACCAATTAGAAAGCTCTAATCTGAAGGCTAGGGCAATTAGAAGCTCTAAACCAAAACCGCTCTAAACCGGAGTCTAGGGCTAGGATTTAGATTAGAGGATAGGAACTTGTGTGTGCTAGGAGGGGCAGCCCTTCCCCTCCCTTTATAGGTGGGAGGTGCGGCCAAGGGGAGGGGATTCCCTCCCCAACTCGGCTTGGAGGTGGGCCGCCGGTTGGAGGAGGGAACTCCTCCCCAACTCGGTTTCAATCAAACCTCCTTCTCCTCTTTACCAAAACTAGCCGTTTGACTTTTCAAACTAGCCGTTTGACTTTTCAAACTAGGATTTGATTAAATCCTCTATTTGGTACAGCGATGACACTTAGTACATGATGCAATCATACCAACTTGATATAACACATTCATGTACCCCTCCCCCCCGGAGTGCCGGACATTCCGGAACCTTCTAGAATGTTCCCGATGAAAACACCGGAATCATTCCCGAACTCCGAAACGGGACTTTCCTTATATGAATCTTACTCTCCGGACCATTCCGGATCACCTCGTGATATCCCGGATCCCATCCGAGACTCCGAACAACATTTGGTCTCTTTCTGATAATACCATAACTACTCAAACAACGTCGAATCCTTAAGTGTGTCTCCCTACGGTTCGTGAATTATGCGGACATGATCGAGACACTTCTCCGAAGAATAACCAATAGAGGAATCTGGAAATTCATATGGCTCCCACATATTTCTACGATTACTTTGCGATCGAATGAACCACTTACATACGATACCAATTTCCCTTTGTCTCACGATAGTTTACTTATCCGAGGTTTTGATCGTCGGTATCTCTGCATACCTAGTTCAACCTCGTTACTGATAAGTACTCTTTTCTCGTTCCCGTGATATGTGATCCCTTGTGAGCCAGTCACATGCTTGCAAGCTAATTGGATGACATTTCACCGAGAGGGCCCAGAGTATATCTATCCGTCATATGGATGGACAAATCCCACTCTCGATCCATGTGTTTCAACCAATACTTTCTGAACACTCAATGCCACCTTTATAGCCACCCTGTTACGGTGTGGTGTTTGATGACATCAAAGCATCCATCCGGAAAAGGTGATATGCATGATCTCATGGTCGAAGGAATTAGGTTACTATGTATCAGAAAGCATATAGCAATTGAACTATTGAAATGACTTGATCTTTATGCTACGCTTATCTATAGGAGTATGTCCATCACATCATTCTCCTAATGATATGACCCTGTTGTTAATAACATCTCTATGTTCATGATTAGGAAACCATGATCATATATTAACCAACAAGCTAGTTTAACAAGAGTCTTTACTAGGGACTCTTATTTTAGTTTACAAATCACACAAGTATTAATGTTTCCGGTTAATACAATTATAGCATGGTATGTAAACATTTATCATAAGTGTGAAGATATGATAATAACCACTTTATTATTGCCTCTTGGGCATATCTCCAACAACGGCAACCCTTTCTTATCCGTCTTGTTGTTAGACAAAAGTGAACCTGCGAACTATGAGGAAGCAATGATGAGCCCAGACTCTGAGAAATGGCTAGAGGCCATGAAATCCGAATTGGGATCCATGAGCGAAAACCAAGTATGGACTTTGGTGGACCCTCCTAGCGACCGTAAGGCCGTTGAGTGCAAATGGATTTTCAAGAAGAAAACGGACGTGGATGGTAATTTTACTGTCTATAAAGCTCGGCTTGCCGCAAAAGGGTTTCGGCAAGTTAAAGGTGTTGACTACGATGAGACTTTTCTCCCGTAGCGATGTTTAAGTCCATTCAGATTTTATTAGCGATTGCTACATTTCATGATTATGAAATATGGCAGATGGATGTCAAGACTGCGTTCCTCAATGGAAACATTGATGAAAGGTTGTATATGATGCAGCCCGAAGGTTTTGTCGATCCTAAGGATGCTACTAAGGTGTGCAAACTTCAGCGTTCCATTTATGGACTAAAGCAAGCATCTCAGAGTTGGAACCTTCGTTTTGATCAAGTGATCAAGAGTTTTGGATTTGTTCCAAATTGCTACGAAGCTTGTATCTACAAGAAAGTGAGTGGGAGCTCGGTGACATTTTTAGTACTATATGTGGATGACATATTGATTATTGGAAATGACATTGGTATGCTTAACGATGTGAAGAGTTATTTGAATAAATGTTTTTTCAATGAAAGACCTAGGAGAAGCTGCTTATATATTGGGCATCAAAATCTAAAGAGATAAACATTTACTTCCCCACCTCTCCTCTGAAACCTCTCCTTGAGAGTTGACCCCCACCTTCTGCGGCCGCCCCTCTCCTCCTCTCTCTCCGGTGGCCAAGGTGGCCGGCGAGGAGCTGGAGTAGGTGGTAGGATTCTTCCTTTTCTTGTAGTTATAGTTTTTCAGATCCTGTGTATGTGAGTTGTCCCCTTGTGGCGTCTGCGAGTAAGCGGCTTGATCTCCGCGGCCAGATCTCGCCCGCCCCGTGTCTTCCTAGCTTCGACTCGCCCCGCCGGTGGCAAGCGGCGGCGTTAGAGAAGTTGGAGGACCCGGGCATCTCGCTGAATAAGGTCTGCAAATGGAGCAGCTTCACAGGTGCGCTTCCCAGCATCGTCCCTGTGAGAGGGTGCTCGCGATTTGACTCGATTCCAAGGTGGAATCTGGTGAATCGTCGATCCAACTCCTGCTCTTCCATAAGCTGGAAGATTTCCCTGGTACGTCTCCACTGCTATCTCCTTCACTCGCCTCCCCGAGTCCGTGGCAGGGCCTCTAGTTGGGATGGAGAGTCGGTTTTCCTGTCGTGGTGTTGGCGTACCTCTGCTACCCCTGCTTTCCTGTTGGCTCTGGACTACTTCTTCACCTCAAGCTCCAAGGCGGTGATGGGGAATCAAGCGGTCAAAGCCGCTGCTAAGCGGGGGCAGCGTCGGAGTACAAGAACCTACCTTTGGAGCATCCTCTCAGCGTCCTCAATCAAGACGCCGGAATCCTTCTTCATGCCGGTGAGCTCCGGCAAATCTTCAACCTCCATCGGGAGGCCCCGTTCGAGCTCAGGCGTTGAGTGCTTCGCCGGGCCAGAGGCAAGTGGTAGCGTCCCCGCCTCTGTCCATGGCTGCAACGCGCTGATCTCCTTGCTCCGTAGTGGAGAAGAGGATGGACTAGATGGCTATTGCAAACTATCTGCAGGGTTCTTCCTACATATGCTAGGGACCTACGTGTTATTCTCCAATTCTATGGGGTCCTTTGTAATGAATTTGTCCCTCCACTGTAATATTAATACAAGGTTCTAGCCCCTTCTGGGGCGCTCCGCTGTTCAAAAAAAAATCTAAAGAGATAGACAAAGACGCCTAATAGCTTTAAGCCAAAGTACATATCTAGACAAAGTTCTGAAAAGGTTCAGAATGGATAAAGCAAAGAAAGGTTCATTGCCCATGTTGTCAGGTAAGATATTGAGTAAGGCTCAGTGTCCAGCTACGGTAAATGATAGAGATACTATGAGCAAAGTTCCATATGCCTCGTCCATAGGTTCTATCATGTATGCCATGCTATGTACTAGACCGGATGTGTCCAAAGCTCTTAGTTTGACGAGCAGATACCAAAGTGATCCAGGAGTGGAACACTGGACAGCTGTAAAGAACATCCTAAAGTATTTAAATAGGACTAAAGAAATGTTCTTGGTCTATGGAGGTGATGAGCAGCGTGATCGCGGGATCTACAACAGAAGCGGAATACATGGCTGCTTCAGAAGCGTCAAGTGAAGGAGTTTAGATCAGGAACTTCATCACTGAGCTTGGTGTGGTTCCAAGTGCCTTGGACCCACTGGAGATATTGTGCGACAACACTGGCGCCATAGCACTGGCTAAGGAACCAAGATATCATCCAAAGACCAAGCACATCAACCATCGTTTTCATATAATTCGAGATTATATAGAAGATGGAGATCTGAAGATTAGCAAAGTACATACGGATCTGAATGTCGCAGGTCCGTTGACTAAACCTCTTCCATGAGCAAAACATGATCAACACCTTAATGCCATGGGTGTTAGATTTTTGCCAGATGTAAACTAGATTATTGACTCTAGTGCAAGTGGGAGACTGTTGGAATTATGCCCTAGAGGCAACAATAAAGATGTTATTATTATAATTATTGTTCATGATAAAGTTTATATTCCATGCTAGAATTGTATTAAGCAGAAACTTTGATACTTGTGTGGTTTATGAACAACACTATGTCCCTAGTACGCCTCTATGGACTAGCTCATTAATTAATGATGGTTAAGGTTTCCTAACCATAGACATGAGTTGTTAATTAATAATGAGATCATGTCATTAGGAGAATGATATGATGGACATACCCAAATTAAGCAGATCAATTAGATCGTGTCATCGTGTTCATCTTTGCAAAGCTTTTTCCTATGTCAAGTATTGTATTCCTTAGACCATTAGATAATACAACTCCCTGGTATCGAAAGAAAGCTTTGAGGTCATCAAACGTCATCCTATGTGAGGGTGATCATAATGGTGTCTCTCAGGTGATCGGAAAGTACTTGTTGGGTTGTATGTATCAAGATGGAATTTGTCCATCCCGAGTCGGAGAGATATACTTCGGGCCCACTCGATAATCGATATCAACACCGCTTGCAAGCACGTGGTTAAGGAGTTAATCACAAAGTGATATCGGATTACGGAATGAGTAAAGTACTTGTTGTGAACGAGATTGAACTAGGTATGCCGATACCAACGATCGAATCTCGGGCAAGTAAAATATCGCGTGACAAAGGGAATGCATATATGGGATTAATTGAATCCTGGCATCGTGGTTCATCTGATATGATCATCGATGAATATGTGGGAGTCAATATGGGTTTCCAGATCCCACTGTTGATTATTGATAGAAGATCATGTTTGCATATTCTCGAACCCGTAGGGTCACACACTTAACGTGCATCGATGCTAGGATAGAATAGATAATTGGTTTATGAGTTTTTGTTCGGAGTCTCCGATGAGATCCAGGACATCACGAGAGGTTCCGGAATGGTCCGGAGAATAAGATTCATATAAAGGAAAGCAGTTTTTGGATTTCGGAATCGTTTCGAAGTTTATCGGTATTGTACCGAAAGGTTCTAGAAGGTTCCGGAGTGGGACCAACATGGGCCCACTTGTCGGAGGCCCGCGTGGGCCTAAGGGGAAGTGCCCTGGCCACTTTGGGCCAAGGGAACAAGGCCCCTGAGGCCCAGCCGGCCAGCCCTAGGGGAAACCCGAAGGGAGCCTTCTAGAAGAGGGGGGGATGACTTGCCCCCCACTCCACCCCTTGGGCCGCTACCCTAGGGCTTGGAGGAGGGGTCAAGGGGGCTTGCCAGCCCCCTATATAAGGAGGGCAGGGGCGCAGCCTCCCCCCACTCCTCCAACCCTAGCCGCCGTCCTACTGCTGCCCCTCCATCTCTCTCTCTCCTCCAACCCCCTACATGTGCATGCTCTGTAGCGCCCCGAATAAAACCGCCACTAGAAAAAAATCGTTGTTGTTTTTATTATGTGCATCATCATGATATCAGCATGCATATGTTTGCCTAAAACTATTTCCTAAAAACCTATTTTGTTTTCTGGATGTTCTCCTCTCTGTTCAAATCCAAACCCCAGATCTGTCCGGATATTTTATTTGTCTAAAAACCTTTTACAAATGTTTTGTTTTAAAACAAATAAAAATAATAAATTATAAATATATTTTGTTGGGGGAGGCAGTCCAGCCCGCCAGGCCCAAAGGCCCAGCTAGCCAGACCACCTACAACCCCAAAACCTAAATCCAAACCCTAATCCCAACCCTACCCAAACCCTATTTCCCCAACCTCCACCCCACCACGCCGCCGCCACTTCCTCAGCGCGCGCAGCCAGCACTCCACGTATGCAACCCCGCTCTCCCCACTCGTTCTTTGGCCCCACCCCGCAGTGAGCCTTTCCTATCCCCCAGCGACCGAGTCCACCCCCCCCCTCGCGTCAAACTTCTCTTCCCTCTCGACCCTGTTTTCCCCACCTCCTCTGCCGCGTGGCTTCTCCCGTGCTCCTCGGCCGCCGCCAGGGCCCCTCCTCGCCGCTCCCGTACAAGATCGACGCCCCCATCTGCCTCACCCCCGCAGCTCCCCGTCTGAGAGCCCAACCCCATCCGGCGTCGCCTCTGTCCCGCGCCTCTTCCTTCGATCCATGTCGCCGCCTGCAAGCTCTCGACCACCCTCTTCCGCCTCATCCATGGTACCCCGCCGGCCAAGACCACCTCCGTCGTCCGCTGCCGCGAGTCCCTCTCCACCGAGCCTTCCCTGGTCGCGTCCTCCCTGGGCCCGGTCGTCGAGCGCCGCCCGGCCCCTGGTCTGCGACCTCGCCATCGTCGCTCCTCTCGCCTGCGAGCTTTGCCACTGGCAGCACCTCCCCATGGCGCTGTCGCGAGCGTCGCTCGGGTCCCCTCTGCGTCGTGCGCCTCTGCGACCAACGCTGCCCGTAACCTCTCAGGAGAATCCCACTAGCGCTCCTACCGCCCCTCGTCATCGCGTGCGCCACCGACACCTCCTATGGCCCTCTCTGCTCTGGCCCTTGGTCGCTGCTTGCGCGTGGCCTGACCTGCAACCGACATGCTGGCCATGCTCCTGTTTGCCACATCCTGCAGATACCGTGAGTGGTTTTCCATGTGGTGTATGTGTTGATGTGGTGCCACCCGAAGGACATCGGTGAAGAGATGGGCTTCAAGATCTTCTTTAGGGATTCAATGATCTATAGATCACCGAGTGGAAATACCAAGACCATTTGGCGTCGGAACTGAGTTCGACACCGACCATCCAAGTTCTCCTTCTGGGAACCAAAGACCCTCTATCCACGGATCCGAAGACCGATCCCGGCGCCCGAACCCCCCGAACCCAAGATCGTTGAGACCCTCTAATATGTGACCCCTTTATCCGAGCCCCTATTTTATGAAATGTTATATACACATGTTACATATTAAATTGTCATGCTTGCATACAGAAAGATTGTGGTTTGGGAAATGTTGTCGACTCACCTAATAATTGAATATGAAGTCCATATGCGGGCGAAACTAGTCTAATATTGGTCCTATTTAAATTTGTGCATCGAACCGGTGAAATCTTTTGCCTTGTTAAGACAACGTTTAAGTTGCGGAGTATCTAAACAACATGAAACCTCTAAGTAATTCTCGGAACCTCGGTTTCGATTAATATATCCTAATTGCATCGTACCTTTGCCATGTCATGCATCATACATGCATCATGCCCGATCTTCTGCCGTTGTATTAAATAGTGCATCCGGTGTTTCCTTTAGTGTTTTGGTTCTTCGCGGATAAGGTCGTTGAGTTGATGCGAGTGTCGACCCGATCTTCGGATGAACCTTCAGCAATGTTTTCCAGGCGAGCAATCTCCCCCTTTCTACCTATCTTACTTTTATAGTATTTATTCCCTCCTATTGATCTATTGTTATCTGTGTTGCGATGCTCTAGTTTCCGTACCCGTGATATCCCTTGCAGCCATTAAATTGCCTTGCACACATCCTATTACCTGTTGTTTGGTAGATAGTCAGCCTTGCGAGTCGTAGTTGCTTGCGCAGGTGTTGCGTCGCGCCGTCGATGTTCCACAGTTGTTGGAGTAATGCCTTATGCTTTCTGTTGGAGCTGATCATGACTTTAATTACCGTTTAATAACTAAAATTGAAGTAGGTAAATAATGCAGAGGCACAGGTGGGCAATAGATGTTATTTGGTTTTTAACCGTCCACTTGTGTCCCGTAGGACCCCGAGTACTTGATACCTGTTCTTTGAATATTCGCACTATTCGCATGTGGGACCATGAATCCCCCTAGTCAGAGCTTGAGTCATATTTATTTCTTGGGGCCACAAAGTAGTTTGGGGCTTTATTACTATCCTGTACTTATGCCATGCTTTACTGATTTATTTACGATTGCGCGTGGAGCGCCTGTACCGTTTAGGAACAAATGTGGAATGTTTTCGCGGTATCGACAAGCCTAGTCACACTTTCGGGTTCCCGGTCGTTTACAGCCATTGGCACAAACCTCTGGGTCCGTCTCGGAGCCGGCCAACTTCGTCGCGGGTAGCTTGGTGGGGTGGCCCCCTGAAATTTATATGAATCTTGCAATTGCTCTGTCGTGATGCCTCGTTGGGTTTTTATTGGTTTTTCTCGAGGTTGATCGTGCGTGTGTTGCTATTTGTGCCCCCCTGCAGGGTAAAACTTTCTGAAAGCCGTGTCCGCGGTTATGGACGACTTGGAGCACAATATCTCGATCATAGACAACTATAACTAAAGTAGTGCTATAAATTTGACTTTATAATGACTAGTAATTAGCTTCACTATAATGGAATGGCTAAATAAAAGTGCCAACAATTGCTGGTTTGGGTTGTTGCATGTTACCTTTATATCTGACGAGTAAGTATTGCAACTACAACGGAATGGCTAAATAAAAGTACCAACAACTGCTGGGTTTTGGGATACCTCATGCTATATGTATCTGACTAGTAAGTATTACAACTACAATGGAATGGTTAACTAAAACTGCCCACTGCTTATTCTATCAGGATGACTCATGCTATCTATATCTGACTAGTAATTGCTGCAAATATAACAGAATGAATAAAACTGCCAATTGTGTGAGTTCCTCGGTTGACTTCCTCGTTTGGTCTCGAGGGGGAAATACCAGGATGGGTATGTTTGGTGGTAGTATTAGGTTGGTTCCGAATAGGTCTTTCTTATCCCTATCTGATATCCGCCAGTTGTATTAAGTCTCTATAGGTTGTTTAGTGCATGCTGCGCTGCCGCTTAGTCCACCATACCTATGTAGGCGAGGACCGCCGAATTCTAGCCTCGCCGTGTACTGGCCTCAGTACTGACCGCTCTCTCTTTTTCCTTTGCCCTTTGTCGGCACCCCTTTTGTTTAAGCAGGTTTTGAGATCGCTGTCGTTAGCAGGGTTACCCTTCCGGCTTGGCCTGGGCAGGGTTATGGACGCCATTGGTTATTCTTCAGGGCTCTTAGCTCAATTTGCATCTTGTCCGTACTCGGACGCTATATCGTTTTAAAGGTGATTTGGATCTTTGTATTGTACATCTGTATTCTTGACTCATTGAGTCGTTGTTGTATATATGTTTTGTGGGTTCCATCGAGGACTATTGTGTAATGATATTACTTCGTTTTCCACCCGCACGAAAGTGCCTGGTGGGAACCTTTGAATCGTTTCTATGCGGGTTTGGCGGGAAGCGCTAAAACTTGCATAAGGTCGATTCTGAGGGTGTTACAGAGTGGTATCAGAGCTCAGCAGTTACGATACCCCACTGGTCCAGCCTGTAGGTTAACCTAGCTAACGGACGTTGTAGAGTGTCAAAACTATTTTGGAAAAATCGGTTGGATAGATATGATTAGGTCTGCTTTTACTCCTTATCCCTTTGTTATTCTTCTCTTACCTCGACGTGTTTTGAATCTGCTCTCTTATCTTTTCTTCGAGTCTAGGAATTCTCGTGGTTGGGTTTCCGTCGTACCTTCAGAGTTTCACTTCCTCCTCTTGTAACGGTGCTTCGACCATCCGACCTTCACGCTATTTGATGAATCTTTCATCTGTTGTACCTTTCAGTGGACCGAAAATTCACTAATTTTTTTTTCTTTCTATCCTCCGATGTTTTCCGATACGACGAAGTCATCTACATCAGATCTGATGAGAATCTCCATCCCTCCTTTGATTCCGAACCTCGCTTGTCGAGATCTTCAGTCTAATTCCGAGAATGGGTTGCGTGATTTTCTACTGCATGTGCGAAGTAATAGTTTGGGTGCGTGATGGATTGGCCCCCATGCCGACTACTCAATCTATTCGCTCTTGTACATTGAAGTGGATTAGAGTGCACCTTTTCTCTCCTTCTATCGAGGTTAGAGGTTGCCTCATCTTTTGATGCCTCAATTTTCGTCTTTTGTTTATCCGGAGTACTCCCTCGACGCACATGATCAACGACCGCTCGTTGGTGGTGTCGCCGATTTCAAGATGGAGAAATAATCTTTATTAGTGGTGTCGCGAAGATCTACATTAAGCGAGAAGATTCAGAGCGTCGGCCTTCTTCCATGTACCATGAGGCGGATCTCGAGGGCGAGATCCATTGTTAGTGGTGTCGAATTGTAGCGCCCCGGATAAAACCGCTACTAGAAAAAAATCGTTGTTGTTTTTATTATGTGCATCATCATGATATCAGCATGCATATGTTTGCCTAAAACTATTTTCTAAAAGCCTATTTTGTTTTCTGGATGTTCTCCTCTCTGTTCAAATCCAAACCCCAGATCTGTCCGGATATTTTATTTGTCTAAAAACCTTTTACAAATGTTTTGTTTTAAAACAAATAAAAATAATAAATTATAAATATATTTTGTTGGGGGAGGCAGTCCAGCCCGCCAGGCCCAGCTAGCCAGACCACCTACAACCCCAAAACCTAAATCCAAACCCTAATCCCAACCCTACCCAAACCCTATTTCCCCAACCTCCACCCCACCATGCCGCCGCCACTTCCTCAGCGCGCGCAGCCAGCACTCCACGTATGCAACCCCGCTCTCCCCACTCGTTCTTTGGCCCCACCCCGCAGTGAGCCTTGCCCATCCCCCAGCGACCGAGTCCACCCCCCCTCGCGTTAAACTTCTCTTCCCTCTCGACCCTGTTTTCCCCACCTCCTCTGCCGCGTGGCTTCTCCCGTGCTCCTCGGCCGCCGCCAGGGCCCCTCCTCGCTGCTCCCGTACGAGATCGACGCCCCCATCGGCCTCAACCCCGCAGCTCCCCGTCTGAGAGCCCAACCCCATCCGGCGTCGCCTCTGTCCCGCGCCTCTTCCTTCGATCCATGTCGCCGCCTGCAAGCTCTCGACCACCCTCTTCCGCCTCATCCATGGTACCCCGCCAGCCAAGACCACCTCCGTCGTCCGCCGCCGCGAGTCCCTCTCCACCGAGCCTTTCCTGGTCGCGTCCTCCCTGGGCCCGGTCGTCGAGCGCCGCCCGGCCCCTGGTCTGCGACCTCGCCGTCGTCGCTCCTCTCGCCTGCGAGCTTTGCCACTGGCAGCACCTCCCCATGGCGCTGTCGCGAGCGTCGCTCGGGTCCCCTCTGCGTCGCGCGCCTCTGCGACCAATGCTGCCCGTCACCTCTCAGGAGCATCCCACTAGCGCTCCTGCCTCCCCTCGTCATCGCGTGCGCCGCCGACACCTCCTATGGCCCTCTCTGCTCTGGCCCTTAGCCGCTGCTTGCGCGTGGCCTGACCTGCAACCGACGTGCTGGCCATGCTCCTATTTGCCACATCCTGCAGATACCGTGAGTGGTTTTCCATGTGGTGTATGTGTTGATGTGGTGCCTGAAGGGAATATGCCCGAGAGGCAATAATAAAGTGGTTATTATCGTATTCCTATTTATGATAAATGTTTATTTTACATGCTATGATTGTATTAATACGGAAACGTTAATACATGTGTGTTTAATAAACAAAAAGGAAGTTCCTAGTTATGCCTCTCTTATAAACTAGCTCGTTGATTAACAAGATGATCAAGGTTTCCTGATCATAGACATTGGATGTTGTTAATAACGAGGTCACAACATTAGTGTAATGGTGTGATGAACATTCATCCGAAGTATAGCATTACGATCAAAGTCATTGAGTTTATATTGCTATAACAACTTACGAAGTGATCCTAATCCTTAGACCATGAGATCATGTCAATCACTAACACCGGAAGAGTTTCTTGATAACATCAAACGTCACACCGTAACAGGGTGATTATAAAGATGGATTCAGAACTAATAAAGTTTTATGTTGAAGCCCATGGATCGAGAGTGGAATTTGTTCATCCCGATGACGGATAGATATGCTCTGGGCCCTCTCGGTGATATCACATTGATTAGCTTGCAAGCAAGTGATTTGATCACTAGAATGTTATATCACGGGAACGAGAAAAGAGTGCATGTCGGTAACGAGATAAAACTAGGTATGGAGATACCGATGATCGAATCTCGGACATGTAATATATCGCGAAACAAAAGGATTAAGATACTAGCGTAAAAGGTTCCGACGATCACAAGAAAGTCATCGTTGAATGTGTGGGAGTCAGTATGGGTCTCCAGATCCCGCTTCTGATTATTGATCCGAGAGGGGTCTCGATCATGTCCGCATTATTCACGAACCATAGGGTGACACACTTAAGAGACACCGACATCCAATTGGAGCAAAAGTTTCATGCCGAAAAGAAAAGGAAAGCGCAGGAATTTATTTCACTAGACACCGAAACTGTTTCGGTTGAAATTGCTGAAACTGGTTCTGCATGTGAAATGGAATACTAGCAAGGGGTTTTATGTGAATGTTTGTTAATTAAAGTAATTAACAAAATTCTGAATAAATAAATAAAAGAGTTTTATTTAAATGAGAGCTTGCATTAAATTTGGTGGAAATTTAATGCATGTGAGTGGATTTTTGAGTGGAGGCTTTTTAATGGGAGTGGAGGCTTTTCATTTTGAGTGGGAGATCCACCCACATGAATGTGGAAGAGGTGGGGGCAGCCCCATGGCTGGGCGCCATGCCCCTTGGGTGCCCCCCTCTCCCCTATAAAAGGCCCCCTCTCCTCCTCTCACAACACACCTCCTCGTGAAGGATCTCTCTCCCCCTCTAGAATTTATTCCCTATGGTCTCGGACTAGCGAGATACATGTTCCCGGTGGCTATTCGGCAAGAAAGAGTTGTGCTTCCGCTGCATCACTGGAGCGAGGAGGCGGAGGTTGCTCGGTGCCTCGAACGTGTGTGCGAGCACGGATGCGCTGCTGTTTTGCGGTGCTAGGACTTCCTCTCGATCTTGAGATCGGCAAGAGATCGTCTACATCAACCACGAGTTTGGACTCGTTAATATTTGTCAGTCTTCAAGGGTATGTTCTCTATGGATATACATCCGCCCGTTGTTTGTATCTAGTAGATAGATCTTGGTACATAGTTGTTCCCATCGTAGGAAATTTTTTGTTTTCTATGCTGCGAATCCTACAGTGGTATCAGAGCCGGATCTATGCGTAGATACTTTGCACGGGTAGTACACATATGAGTATGTGGGCGATGATGATCATTTTATTGCTTCTTAGTTGTACTTTGGATATTGGTGGCATAGTGGGATGAAGCGGCCCGGACAAACTTTACATGTCCTCGCACATGAGACCTGTTCCACGCTTGACATGCAACTAGTTTTGCATAAGTGGCTAGCGGGTGTCTGTCTCTCCTACTATAGTCAATATCTAATTTGCAACGAGTTGTCAACAATTTGGTTATCCTCGTTGTGGTTCATGTTCGTAGGTAAGAATGGTTCTATCTTCGAAAGCCCTAAGCCACATAAAATTTGCAATGGATAAATTAGAGGTGTCTAGTTTAGATTGTTGTTGGGCTAGGGTTATGATATGGTAGTGTTGTAAGTAGAAGTATGAGATGATACTCTTACAACACACATAGCGTGTAAACTCCATAGACATTGGATTTACACATATAGGTATGATAGTGATCATACCACGGTGCACATGATAGAGATCATCTGCGGGAACCATATCATTTCACTAATAAACATATGATGTTCGATAGCATATTATATTGCTTGTTTAGCGCTTTGTTAGCATAAAAAGGTGATCCCTCTTTTAGATATCAAGATAAAAATGTGTTCTTCCTTAAGTATGCACCGACAATGTTTCGTCGCTTCAAGACATCACGTGATGATCGGGTGTACTTGAATCCATGAGCATATCTCGGGTGTAAGACAGTTACACACACGAATACTAAGGTTCTTACTTGGCGAGCCTAGCATGTACAGACATGGCCTCGGAACACGGACCGAAAGGTTAAGCATGAGTCATATGTTTTGATATGATGACCATATGGATGCTCGCCTTTGAAGCTACACCGACTCACGTGATGATCGGACTTGGTGTAGTGGATTTGGTTCATGTAATCACCAAAAAGACACGAGGGATGTCGTTTTCGAGTGGGAGTTCATTTCTAATTTGGATTAGTAGAACTCAATTTATCATAAATTAAATCAAAGTGAATTTGCATAATTTCTTGTAGTTATTGGCATTCGTTCACCACCTTATGCTTAGTTGTAATTGAGATAATAGAACTATAGAATTCTGGATATATACTTTACGAACTGGTAACGTATTGTGTTGAGTGTCAATCTAAAGTTTAAGTCCTATTGCAAACTTTCAGCAAACTCTATTTACTCCGTGAAATTTAATAGTTGGTATTAAATCGAGAGTAACAATTCCAGTGTTAGTATCTTAAGTATCATGTTTGCCTCCATGATACTTGATTTTTTTTAATATCAAGTTTATCTAGGAGCTGAAAGAATTGTTTTAGAAACCATCATGTGTGGCAGATATAACGATATCTGAAACAATGTTTTGGTTGCAATATGATAGAGTATAATATATGTTCTCATATTGGATGAGAATTTACAAAGGTTGGAGATGCTAGACATCCTAATCATCCAAAAGGGTTTTGGAAAGTAATGTTATACTCACGATTCGCCTTTATAAGCTACAGTAGCTTGATCATGAAAGTCGTCATGATAAGGATGAATAGAAGATGTATGTAAAGTGTTTACTACACTAAAAGATTACTAAAGAATGGATTTTAAAAGAATACCGATCATTTTGATGATGGTGATCTACTTCAAAGTGCAAGTCCAAAGGTATTATTATTTGAATATACACGCTTTGGACTATGTGTCATGTATATGGCGCCACTTTTGACGTTGATAAATTCTTTTAAAAAGGAAAAAGGAAATACTGAAAGAGAATCTATAAAATATACTTGGCAGAAAAGAAAAGATTGGAAATATCCAATTTAGGTATATATATGATATACATGTTATGGTTGTATTCTTTGCTTGTTAAACAATGTGGTTTTTGGGTATTGGATACCGAATTGGTTGGTATGAAATTTCATACGGAACGATGCAATTCATGAACCACAATGGCCTAAGTAACTAGCAAGAGAATATGTGATGATGTTCATCAAAAACAAACAAACCGTTGTTTGTATTTCTCGTTGACATCAAGGCTTGACTTCAAGATTTGTTTTAATAATTGTTATTTGAATCAGGTATTATGAGAACAAAGGTTGTTCAAATAATTACCGTATTCCATATAAGATGGATGATTTACAAATCTAGTTGAAGAAATCACATCCATAAAACCTAATGCTAAAATGTCGCAAGACAAATGATTGAAAGATCACTTATGAAGTGACATCGCTGTTTAAATTATATTGGAAAGAAAACATGAAGAATCTCCATATTCATGGATTTTTGGAGTCTTTGATTTGATCAAGTGACTCTTGTGAGACTTTCCACGTGATAATTAAAACTTCGTTCAAAGGCCAAAGAAGAACGAACGACTAAATTATTGGAATTTATACATATCGATGTATGTAGTCCATTATGTGTAGTCGTAAGCGATGGGTTTCAACTTCATATGCTTTCTCCGGAATTTTGAGTGAATGTTCACTTAATGAGAAAGAAGTATGAAATATTTGAAAATGTTTCAAAGACTTTCAATATGAAGTGGAAAATCATTGTAACAAGAAAAATAAATGAATTATGATTTGATCATAAAGGGATTTATTTGAGTTACAAGTGTAACAAGAAAATAAATTAATTATGATTTTATCATAAAGGGATTTATTTGAGTTGCTAGTTTAGCAAAACACCTAGATTTACATCTCCCGAAACACCATAGGAGTATGGAGTGTTTGAGATTTGTAATGAAACCTTGTGAGACATGGTTGGATCAAAGGTGTTATTTATAAAACTGCCATTATGTTTTAAAAGATTAAAGCTTTAGAGACTACCGCTTTTACACTGAAAAGAGCTCCATCTAGATCCGTTGAAATGACACCATGGAAGTTATGGTTTGGGGTAAAACCCAAGTTGTCATTTCTTAAATTTTGGTATGCTAAACATAAGTAAGATGTTTACAACCGAATTCGGATGAGCATGTCTTTGTAGGTTATTCCGAATAACTATTGGTTATTCCTCCATAACACCGAGGACAAAAGGGTTTGTCGCTTGAAATGTGAAGTTTCTTGAAAAAGGAATTTTTCGCAAAAGTTAAGTGGGAGGACAATAGAACTTTGATAAGGTTAACGAACCTTAGCTAAATGTGCTGAGTTGCGCAGCACCGGAAATCGTTCTGTAGGCTGCCATAATGCTCATAGCTTATGTGCCTCAAAGGTTGTGGTCACGGAGGTCTAAAGTTCCTATTGAACCAAGAAGGTCGGTTAAACAATCAAATGCTAAGATTTGAGAGTAAATCATTATTGTTTGACAATGATGAACCGAATACATACAAAGAAGCGATGATGGGCCCTGACTCCGTCAAATGGCTTGAAGCCATAAAATCCGTGATAGTTCCATATACGAGAAATCAAGTTTTGAACTTGGAAGACCCTCCGGAAAGGTGTAAAAACCTATCGGTCGTATTTGGGTCTATAAAGAAACAGACATGGATGTTTCACATCTATGAAATAGTCGACATGTCGTAAAGTATCTTACGACAATGTTCAAGGAGTTGACTATGATAAGATTTGATCTTTCATAGCGATATTTAGTCTGGACGGATTAAAGTAGCAACCACTACATATAATTTGGTATATGGTAGATGAATAAACAAAGCAAAATTCTTCTAATAGAATGGTTACCTAGGACGTGTACAAGACACAGTCCAAAGAGTTTTGTTAAATTCAAAGGATGCTAAAAGGGCATGCAAACTTCAATGGTTGAAGTAAGCATCGCGGAGTTGGAATCTTCACCGTGATGAAAAAGGAGTTTTCATCTGGAGACGATGAAGATGCTTGCATTTGCAAGAAATTAAGTGGGAGCGCTGAGACATATTTCTAATACATTATGTGAAGGACATCTTGTTGATTAGAAATAATGTATATTTTATTGACAAATGTTAGGGATTTCATTTTGATGAAAAACTTAGGCAAAACCCGAATATTTAGCATGAATGTCTATACTGGATAGACTGTGAAGCTAATATGGTTGTGCCAAACGTACATATATGAGATATTGAAGGAGTTCAATATAGAAACAACAAGAAATGGTTCTTGTCACATGGAAAGGAATTGAATCAAGATTCAAGTGTATCGACACTTGATAAGTGAAACAAGATTCAAGTGCTTTGACACTTGATGAGTGAAATCACGAGAATGTTTTGATCAATCATACCATGATATGTACACATCCAGATATGTCCTATGCTCTAAGTGTTATGAGCATATACCAGAATGAATCATAAAATGATCATTGGACGATAGTGAGGATATTCTTATGATATTTTTGAAAGAACTAAGAATATATTTGTGTAGAGGTGACAAACAATTACAAATAGTTCATTGTAAAGCGTTACATTGATACTAGTTTTGTCACAAGATACAAATTAAGTTTATCTCAATTTAAACTGTGGGTGGCACAATGTAATGGAAAGGAGATTCCATGATGGATTTGGATGAATTCCAAAGTTAAGACATTGTGAGGGATACTACAACAAAAGGCTAAGTATATGACTGCTATAGTAGCAGCAAAGGAGGGAATTTGTGTCAAGTAGTTTGTTATCAAACTAAGGTGTGGTTCGCAACGGGCTAACACTAAAGATATATTGTATGACAATAGTATCGACGTGTTTTAACCCCAAGGAACTAAAGGTCTCACCGAAAGACCAAATTTATACAATGCCATCTCATTGGAGAATGAGTAATGCGTGAAGACGCAAAGACATGCAAATACACACGGACCTGAAAGTGTCAGATCCGTAGATTATGTTAACCACTTGCAATTGCATATTTGGAACACCAGAAAGCCATAGGTGTTCAATACACAAAGTTTTCAAACTAGATTATTGTCTCTAGTGCAAGTGGGAGACTGAAGGGAATATGCCCGAGAGGCAATAATAAAGTGGTTATTATCGTATTCCTATTTATAATAAATGTTTATTTTACATGCTATAATTGTATTAATACGGAAACGTTAATACATGTGTGTTTAATAAACAAAAAGGAAGTTCCTAGTTATGCCTCTCTTATAAACTAGCTCGTTGATTAACAAGATGATCAAGGTTTCCTGATCATAGACATTGGATGTTGTTAATAACGAGGTCACAACATTAGTGTAATGGTGTGATGAACATTCATCCGAAGTATAGCATTACGATCAAAGTCATTGAGTTTATATTGCTATAACAACTTACGAAGTGATCCTAATCCTTAGACCATGAGATCATGTCAATCACTAACACCGGAAGAGTTTCTTGATAACATCAAACGTCACACCGTAACAGGGTGATTATAAAGATGGATTCAGAACTAATAAAGTGTTATGTTGAAGCCCATGGATCGAGAGTGGAATTTGTTCATCCCGATGACGGATAGATATGCTCTGGGCCCTCTCGGTGATATCACATTGATTAGCTTGCAAGCAAGTGATTTGATCACTAGAATGTTATATCACGGGAACGAGAAAAGAGTGCATGTCGGTAACGAGATAAAACTAGGTATGGAGATACCGATGATCGAATCTCGGACATGTAATATATCGCGAAACAAAAGGATTAAGATACTAGCGTAAAAGGTTCCGACGATCACAAGAAAGTCATCGTTGAATGTGTGGGAGTCAGTATGGGTCTCCAGATCCCGCTTCTGATTATTGATCCGAGAGGGGTCTCGATCATGTCCGCATTATTCACGAACCGTAGGGTGACACACTTAAGAGACACCGACATCCAATTGGATCAGAAGTTTCATGCCGAAAAGAAAAGGAAAGCGTAGGAATTTATTTCACTAGACACCGAAACTGTTTTGGTTGAAATTGCTGAAACTGGTTCTGCATGTGAAATGGAATACTAGCAAGGGGTTTTATGTGAATGTTTGTTAATTAAAGTAATTAAAAAAATTCTGAATAAATAAATAAAAGAGTTTTATTTAAATGAGAGCTTGCATTAAATTTGGTGGAAATTTAATGCATGTGAGTGGATTTTTGAGTGGAGGCTTTTTAATGCGAGTGGAGGCTTTTCATTTTGAGTGGGAGCTCCACCCACATGAATGTGGAAGAGGTGGGGGCAGCCCCATGGCTGGGCGCCATGCCCCTTGGGTGCTCCCCTCTCCCCTATAAAAGGCCCCCCTCTCCTCCTCTCACAACACACCTCCTCGTGAAGGATCTCTCTCCCCCTCTAGAATTTATTCCCCATTGTCTCGGACTAGCGAGATACATGTTCCCGGTGGCTATTCGGCAAGAAAGAGTTGTGCTTCCGCTGCATCGCTGGAGCGAGGAGGCGGAGGTTGCTCGGTGCCTCGAACGTGTGTGCGAGCACGGATGCGCTGTTGTTTTGCGGTGCTAGGACTTCCTCTCGATCTTGAGATCGGCAAGAGATCGTCTACATCAACCACGAGTTTGGACTCGTTAAGCTTTGTCGGTCTTCTAGGGTATGTTCTCTACGGATATACATCCGCCCGTTGTTTGTATCTAGTAGATAGATCTTGGTACATAGTTGTTCCCATCGTAGGAAAATTTTTGTTTTCTATGCTGCGAATCCTATAGTGCCACCCGAAGGACATCGGTGAAGAGATGGGCTTCAAGATCTTATTCAGGGATTCAATGATCTATAGATCACCGAGTGGAAATACCAAGACCATTTGGCGTCGGAACTAAGTTCGACACCGACCATCCAAGTTCTCCTTTTGGGAACCAAAGACCCTCGGTCCACGGATCCGAAGACCGATCCCGGCGCCCGAACCCCCCGAACCCAAGATCGTTGAGACCCTCTAATATGTGACCCCTTTATCCGAGCCCCTATTTTATTAAATATTATATACAAATGTTACATATTAAATTGTCATGCTTGCATACATAAATATTGTGGTTTGGGAAATGTTGTCGACTCACCTAATAATTGAATATGAAGTCCATATGCGGGCGAAACTAGTCTAATATTGGTCCTATTTAAATTTGTGCATCGAACCGGTGAAATCTTTTGTCTTGTTAAGACAACGTTTAAGTTGCGGAGTATCTAAACAACATGAAACCTCTAAGTAATTGTCGGAACCTCGGTTTCGCTTAATATTTCCTAATTGCATCGTACCTTTGCCATGTCATGCATCATACATGCATCATGCTCGATCTTCTGCCATTGTATTAAATAGTGCATCCGGTGTTTCCTTTAGTGTTTTGGTTCTTCGCGGATAAGGCCGTTGAGTTGATGCGAGTGTCGAGCCGATCTTCGGATGAACCTTCAGCAATGTTTTCCAGGCGAGCAATCTCCCCCTTTCTACCTATCTTACTTTTATAGTATTTATTCCCTCCTGTTGATCTATTGCTATATGTGTTGCGATGCTCTAGTTTCCGTACCCATGATATCCCTTGCAGCCATTAAATTGCCTTGCACACATCCTATTACCTGTTGTTTGGTAGATAGTCAGCCTTGCGAGTCGTAGTTGCTTGCGCAGGTGTTGCGTCGCGCCGTCGATGTTCCACAGTTGTTGGAGTAATGCCTTATGCTTTATGTTGGAGCTGATCATGACTTTAATTACCATTTAATAACTAAAATTGAAGTAGGTAAATAATGCAGAGGCACAGGTGGGCAATAGATGTTATTTGGTTTTTAACCGTCCACTTGTGTCCCGTAGGATCCCGAGTACTTGATACCTGTTCTTTGAATATTCGCACTATCCGCATGTGGGACCATGAATCCTCCTAGCCAGAGCTTGAGTCATATTTATTTCTTGGGGCCACAAAGTAGTTTGGGGCTTTATTACTATCCTGTACTTATGCCATGCTTTACTGATTTATTTACGATTGCGCGTGGAGCGCCTGTACTGTTTAGGAACAAATGTGGAATGTTTTTGCGGTATCGACAAGCCCAGTCACACTTTCGGGTTCCCGGTCGTTTACAGCCATTGGCACAAACCTCTGGGTCTGTCTCGGAGCCGGCCAACTTCGTCGCGGGTAGTTTGGTGGGGTGGCCCCCTGAAATTTATATGAATCTTGCAATTGCTCTGTCGTGATGCCTCGTTGGGTTTTTATTGGTTTTTCTCGAGGTTGATCGTGCGTGTGTTGCTATTTGTGCCCCCCTGCAGGGTAAAACTTTCTGAAAGTCGTGTCCGCGGTTATGGACGACTTGGAGCACAGTATCTCGATCATAGACAACTATAACTAAAGTAGTGCTATAAATTTGACTTTATAATGACTAGTAATTAGCTTCACTATAATGGAATGGCTAAATAAAAGTGCCAACAATTGCTGGTTTGGGTTGTTGCATGTTACCTTTGTATCTGACTAGTAAGTATTGCAACTACAACGGAATGGCTAAATAAAAGTACCAACAACTGCTGGGTTTTGGGATACCTCATGCTATATGTATCTGACTAGTAAGTATTACAACTACAATGGAATGGTTAACTAAAACTGCCCACTGCTTATTCTATCAGGATGACTTATGCTATCTATATCTGACTAGTAATTGCTGCAAATATAACAGAATGAATAAAACTGCCAACTGTGTGAGTTCCTCGGTTGACTTCCTCGTTTGGTCTCGAGGGGGAAATACCAGGATGGGTATGTTTGGTGGTAGTATTAGGTTGGTTCCGAATAGGTCTTTCTTATCCCTATCTGATATCCGCCAGTTGTATTGAGTCTCTATAGGTTGTTTAGTGCATGCTGCGCTGCCGCTCAGTCCACCATACCTATGTAGGCGAGGACCGCCGAATTCTAGCCTCGCCGTGTACTGGCCTCAGTACTGACCGCTCTCTCTTTTTCCTTTGCCCTTTGTCGGCACCCCTTTTGTTTAAGCAGGTTTTGAGATCGACGTCGTTAGCAGGGTTACCCTTCCGGCTTGGCCTGGGCAGGGTTATGGACGCCATTGGTTATTCTTCAGGGCTCTTAGCTCAATTTGCATCTTGTCCGTACTCGGACGCTATATCGTTTTAAAGGTGATTTGGATCTTTGTATTGTACATCTGTATTCTTGACTCATTGAGTCGTTGTTGTATATATGTTTTGTGGGTTCCATCGAGGACTATTGTGTAATGATATTACTTCGTTTTCCACCCGCACGAAAGTGCCTGGTGGGCACCTTTGAATCGTTTCTATGTGGGTTTGGCGGGAAGCGCTAAAACTTGCATAGGGCCGATTCTGAGGGTGTTACACGCTCCTTCGCACCAATGGCATCCTCGGCTTTCTTCTTCGTTCGCCCAAGGATCTTTTTGAGAGCATCGAGCTCGCGGAGGGTGGTATTGTTGTCCTCTGCAAACAGCAAAACACTTATCATATCAAAGGAAAAGGAAGCAGAGGAAGAACAAAAGAGACCAACTCATGAACGTACCCTGAAGCTGCTTGAAGCTAGCCTCCAACACCAGGTACTGCTGCACCAGTTGATTGGTGCCTTGCACAAAAGGCTGCAAATAGACAAAACTCGTCAAAAGAAAGGCTCGGGGGATGATCCCAAAGAACGAGCAAGACAGATTACACATACGAAAAAAACGCTCGGGGGCTCCCTCCGAGACACAAAGCAAAAATGATCAGCAGATCATCCTACAGATGCTCGGGGGCTCCCCCCGAGACACGAAGCAAAAAATCAAAGTAATCAGCAGATTATCCAAAAGTGCTCGGGGGCTCCCCCCGCGGCAAGAACGAAGAGACTTACATGATCAGACGACGACTCCGAAGGTCCAGCCGAAGTCTTCTGGGGACAACCACCCGATCCTCCTACGGAGAAGGGTTCGAGGCAGCGCCCTCAGAGGTGGCCACCGTCTGAGGAGGAGGAGGAGCAACCTTCGAATCCCCCACCATCTTCCGAGCGCCATCACTGAAGGAGCCATCGGTGGAGTGGCTACAAAAGAAAACATTAGACAAGTATAAGCAAGCAAAAATAAGCGTGAGCAAAAAGCAACTAGATAAACTTACGAGTCGAGATCGCTCAAGTCGAAGACAGGCGAGGTCCTCCTGCCCTTCTTCTCCTCTTTATTCTCTTCTTTCTTCTCTTCCTTCTTCCGCTTCGCCGGCGGCTGCGGTGCCATAGCCCGCACGGGCACGGCCGGAATAGGAGAGGAAGAGCCCCCATGACCCCCACTGTGACGCTCAACGCACAGCGGGTTCCTAGGCGTCGGCAGAGTCGAAGCATCCGACGATTCTCTTGAGCTCCGTGTCAGCTTTCGAGTCTTCTCCTCGCTCGACTCAAAGGCTTCTTCGGCCGGCCACCACGCCGAAGGAAGCTCAGACATGGAGTCCACTACCTCATTGTCCGGTGCATCCAGAAACAATTCAGGTAGTGGAGGCGACATGCCTGGTACCTTGAATTCATGCGCAAAAAGAATCAAATTTTCAGCACACAAGCAAGTGCAAGGAAAACGTAGTCGAAAAAAGCGCCATGCGCACGCCCCGGATCTACACCTGCGGAACCGGGCGAGAGGCGGCGAACGGAGGAGTCAGCGACTTCCCCGGGAGATCCTCTCCAGCCTTGTACTTCAGCAGCGGACGAAGAATCTGTCAAGATCCCCCCTGGAGAACTCCTCAGCCGAAACCCTAGTCGGATCGTGGCGACCAGCATAAAGAAACATCGGGTGCGCCCTAGCCTGGAGCAGCTGCACCCGATGTTTGAGGAAGGTGCGGATGATATCCACACCGTTCACCTCTTTATTCGGAATCAACTGAAGATCCTCCACCCGACGATAGAGCCCCTCTATCTTCGCCACCTCGCCATCCAAGATGTGGTTCTTCCAGGACCTTTTCGGCTCGATTTTTGGGAGGGGTCAAAAGGAGCAAGGCCAAAGTTCTGTCCGGCCACTGTGGAGTCGCGGATGTAAAACCATCACCTCCGCCAGTACTGGACAGATTCAGACATAGAAAAGGAGAAGAAGAGAAAGTTGGATCTCAGGGAAATGATGCAGCCACTGATGGGATAAATGCCATCGGAGCCAGATTGCCTCTTCACGGAATAGAGCTTCCGGAAGAGGCCAAAGTGCGGCTCGACACCGAGCCAGCACTCGTAGAATGTGATGAAGCAGACGACATGAAGAAGAGAGTTCGACGAAAGATGATGAAGCCGGATGCCATAAAGGAAAAGCAATCCACAGAGAAAATCATGGATCGGGAAAGAAAGGCCCCGAAGGACAAAAGCGATGAACATGACCCGAAACCGAGCGGGAGGACGGGGAATTACCTTGTCGCCGGGAACTTTGACGGCCTCCCTATCCTGCGGGATAAGACCCCGCTCACGGAGCTTGCGGAGGTCACCCTCACGCGTCTCCGATCGCCGCCAGCCACCATCGGTGACGCGAGTGGCGGCGGAACCCTTTTTGTCGCTGGCGGCATCACTGGTACCAACTGCGGTGGAGGTCTTCTCGAACTTCCCCATCGCAGTGCGGCGGCGACAACGGTGAGCACGCAGAAACGAAGATGGAAAAGTTCGAAGAAATTCCAGCGCACAACAAGGAGAACTCAAGAAGATGGGAGCAGTGAAACAAGAATGGCTGCGGTGAAAAGAAACTCACTTTTCCCCAATGATTATAAGGATGGGGACGATGCACAGCGACCGTTCATCAGGAAGACCTAAAGCCAACATCCAAATCCAACCGTCCACATGTCAGCACAGCAGCGAACCGTCGCTCACACACTATCCACTACACATGGAAATCGAGGCGACACCGTAATTATCTCCACGTCGCGCGTGACCAGTCAAATCAAAGTCAGAAGGTTCCATGTTCGTCCAGTCACGTCATCTCTGGCGCCGCAGACGCTTGACATCACCGATCGTCAACACTGACGTCATCAAAAGCTATACTAGCAACGGTTGCAATTCTTCGGCTACACAGCTAAAAGCACTCACTCGAATCTACGATTCGACTTACTACTCGGGAGCTACTCCTATCAGGAGCACTGGTCGCGCACCCAAAAAATGAACAAAACACAACACCATTGTACTATTCTTCGAGTCCTACGTCGAGTCTGCGACTCCACTACGGACTCGGGGGCTACTCCCATAGGGAGGATGGATTCAAGCATCCGAAAATTTTGTGTCCTATGGACCTAAAAGTCAACAAAGACTGAATTAAAGTCTTCATTCGAGTCTACGACTCGAACAGACACTCGGGGGCTACTCCCATAGGGAGCGCTGGTCGCGCACCCTATGAATTCTTCGACTGCGATCCTTCAGATCAGTATGCAAAAACTTTTCGGCAACTCTGCCCTAATTAACACTAAGTGAGCAACGTCCTCCTTGTCCACCCGAAACACCTCTGTGGTGATAAACATTTGGATGCTGTGTCTACGACACAAAGATAAGACCTACAGATATCATCTGATGGCCTAGCAACACACAAGACTGTGCTCTGCTAGTAAGAATCTATGCCAAAAGGCGCGATGAAAAATCCCGACGGACGCGTTGTGTACATCATTTAAAATTCACTGGAATTCCACTCCTGTAAGTCCTCCGCGGCCTGAGTTGAATTACGCCAACATATGTTCCGGATCCAAGTTGAGGGACTCGAATCTGAAGAAGATCGTGTTGTTTTGTCCTAAGACAGTTAACTGACCCTGATTCGTCGGGAGAGTCAGGCACACGCATCAACAATCCCTACACGCTCAAATCATTCTCTAGCAAACAGAGATAGCTGCACCCGAAAGATTGAAGAGTCCTCAGCCGAATCTACAATTCGGCTAAACACTCGGGGGCTACTAACATGGGCATACCCTGCGGGTACACGACCTTAGCATACCTGGTCTAACCCAAGGAAATCCACGACGAATACGCACCAGCCATGAAGATTTTCGGGTGGCCAAGGCCCATGACGCCTTCGGATCCTTGGATAGCAAGACTAGAGTAGATAGAATATTCAAAGGGGTAAACCCTAAAACATGTAACCGACTCGATCTATGTTCGGGACCTGCCTACATCTATATAAAGGCTAGGAGGGTACGACGAGGAGTCTCTCTCGGACAATCTTCGCATACCACCGCATACACACCTCCACGCCAGATTGCATCTGCGCACCCCTGTAACCTTCAGTTCCACCGTAATCAAGAGCAGACAAGCAGGAGTAGGGTTTTCCCTCCGGGGGCCTGAACCTGGGTAAACCTTGTGTCCCCGTGTTGCTTGTTTGCTAACCGTTCTGTGATCTCCAGCATCCCCATCTTCTCCAAAACCCAAGTCCATAACAATGGGCATTGACGAGATTAAACCTCGTCATCTGCTGTTTTTGGTTTCAGAAAAGTTAGTAAAGAAATATTATCGGAATTGGACGGAACAAACGCCAAAGTTAATTACTTTCCGTGGGGAACAAGAAGTCCAGAGGAGAGCCAGAGGGGCCATCCAGGGGGGCCAGACCCACCCCAGGCACGGGTGGGCCTATCCCCGCGCCTGGCTAGAGTTTGCCAACCCTGGTCGCCTCCTCGGTCTCCTCCTTCGCCTATAAAAAACCAACGTGATACGGGGAGTACCGAAAAAAGAAAACGGGCCCGTCTCTCGTCCCCCCGCGGGCGACGAGACGATCAACTGCATCATCGCTCCCCCAGGCCCTCCCCTCCTCTCCTCCTTCCCCGCCGCCGTCGGCACGTGCCGCCGGGCAAAGCCCGTGCGGGGCCGCCGGCGGCGGGCCTCCTTCTTCCCGGCGGCGGCAGGAGATGCGCGGGATCTTCCTGCAGGCGGCGGCTCATCCCGTCGGGTCCGGTGGGGCGGCGGCGGGTCGACCTTGGCGGCCATGGAGCTCTGCGCGGCGTGGCGACAGGCAGGCATTGCAGGAAGGGCGGTGGTAGGGGCTCCATGTGCTCCCGACGACGGTTCCCTGCAGGATCGGATCTTGGCCAGGTTGGGGCGGATCTGGGTCCTGCGGGCCCCGGCCAGGGCACTTGGCCACCAGGTTTTGGCGGGTGGTAGCAGCCCCCTGGCTGTGGTGCGGCCAGGACACTAGATCGGGGCCGGGCGGTCCTAGATTTGGTGGTCGTCTGACCTGCGCGGGTGTCCTGTGGGTCGCACGGAGGTGTCGTGTGCGCCATGATCGCTCTTTATCGCCCTATCGAACCCAGGTGGTGATCCTCAGACCGACAGCGGTCCGGAAGACCTGGGTGACCACAGTGGCGATGGCGTTGCTGCTTGGCAGCGGGGATCTGTAGTGGCAGCGGATTCTCTGGTGGGCTGCGGGGTAGGGTCTAACGCTAGGGTTTGCGGCGACGGTGACACCCTTGCTGCAGTGTGGTGGCGGGGCTTCAGAGTCCTTTTGGACGCGGCCGGGCCAGAGAGGGCCTGGTTTGCCCTTGCTATTACATCCGGTCGGCTATCGCCCTCCAGCGGTGGAGGTAGTTCCCTCCCGCGTGTCACCGTTCCGCCGACCTTCGCCGAAGTTCGCTTCTTTTCGGCCGTACCAGCCTCACATTGTGGTTCTTGGTGAGACGACGATGGTGGCTGCAAGACCGTGGTGGCGTGTGCTGGTGGGCGGCGAGTTTGGTGGAGCAATTTGAAGTGTCCGGGAGTGTGGTTTTTTGAGAGGTCAGGAGAAATCCTTGTCGTCTTGACACCGACGTGGCGTCGCCTGCGGGTGTCGCCGTCCTTCCTGAAGGGCGTCGGCTGTATCTCTTTCCCACCTCTTGTATCGTATCGGGGAAACCCTAGGACCTGTTCGGGCAGCAGCGTCGTTTTACTTCTTGGAGGTGTTGCTTGGTACGTGATGCTTCAGAACGCTAGGAGTGTGGTGGAAATTCTTCAGAGGGCGCAGCGGTTTTGGGTCATCCTCGTTTTCGTCGAGCCACTGTTGTCGGCTTTATTTTCTCTTATTTTTTCTTTTTTGTTTTCTTTGTTTTTCTTTGGGCGATGTGCTGTCTGGCCCAGCAGCGGTCTCAAACGGTTGCTATATTTATATAGCTGGGTGAAAGCCTGATTCGAGGATAAAAAGCCCCCGATGCAGAAACCATGAGTACCCGATCAAATCTCCACAAAACTGTCTGTAGCCGCCGCCACCATCGTCCCTAGATCGGCGGGATCTGAAGTTTTTCCCGGCACCCTGCTGGAGGGGAGATCATCCCGGAGGCCTTCTCTCCGGTATGATGCGTGAGTAGTTACACCTTGGACTATGGGTCCATGTATGTAGCATCCCAGTTGTCTAACCCCTGTAATGCTACATGTTTTAATAATAAAATGGGCCACTTCCAACATATAATTGTTGCATCATCATCATATCATGCTCATGTCATCATGTCCCCTTGCATTTGAGCATCATATAAAACCTTTTTGTTTGTTTGGTTCTTATCTCATGTGCATGATTAATTGTAGTTGCCTCTTGATATTGTATTTGGTTCTTACTAAACTGTTAAATGCCCAAGTTGAGTTGGGGGCATCTCTCTTTTGACTCCACCACCTTATCTTTCACCACCTTATAATTCCACCATCCAATAATATGGGCTTGGCATTTTATTGAGTTTCTCTAGCCCATGTTGTTGGTTGGATCCACCCACAATCTTTGCTTGGCCTTGTCCACACTTTGGAATGCATATGGATAATGCCAGGATTATAACATTGTTTTCACAAGGATAACCTGGCATTAATTATTCTGCATGGGCCATGCAATAGCCACCTTTGCCCTAGCTTTTGGTTTTTGTTGGTTTTCTAAATGGATCCTTTCCTCTTTGTTTGATCTTGTTTTGTGAGTGTCAACCCTAGCCCTCTCCCTTGGTTCTTGCTTGGCCAATTAAATTGGATCATGCATGAACTAGAGTAGTACCTCATCACCTAGGCTATCTCCCTCCCCTCTCCCTCTTTTCTTGTTTGACCTTGCATGACCAAGTTTTGCACCACCATCCTTGCCTACCCTCTTAGCAACCTCTTAGACCACCCCTTACCTCTCTCTTTTCTACCTAAAACCTAAACCCTATTCTACATATATATCCTAAAATAATCCCTAAATCTAAACCTCCCTCTAGCAAAACCCAAAACCCTACCCCTCTTGTCCCTCTCCCTAGCATGTACCCCATGTCCCTCTACCCTTCTAGCTCTAGCTCGACCACCCCATGCCACTTAGCTGGCCCCACATGCCACCTATCTACCCCTCTTCACCTAAACAAAACCCTAGCACCATTTTTCCCTCCCTCTTTCCTCCCCTCTTTTCCTCTCTCTCTACCAGCACCTGCCCACGCCCTACCCCACTTGTCTGCCTCCCTAGTCGCCCCAGGGCCACCTGCTAGCCCCTCTCACCTCCCCAGCTCGACCCCGTCACCCTGGCCACGCCCAGCACGTGAGGGAGGCCGAAAAGGTGATCAGCCTCTCCCCCACGCAACCACCGCGCCTCCCCCTTCTTATCCTCTCCCTCTCCCTCTCTGGCCTCCCCAGATCCCACCCCAGCGTCGCCCTGCCTCTCCCCTCTCTGCCTCCTTCTCCATCGTCCCCAACGCGCTCTCGCCGCCCACCGCCAGCTACCTCCTGCCACAGATATTCTAGCCGGAGGCGTGTCGCTGCATGTGGTTGAGGAAGCTCCTGGAGCTGCTGCGACGTCCCCTTGGCCAGCATCGAGGAGGAGAAGGCCCAGGAACGCCAGGACCCGCGCACGCCGACGCAAAACCCTAGATCGACGGAGCATCTGCCTCGCCGACGCTGCGCTGCACCCCGCCCCGATCCGACCACGTCAGCACACTCCCGGTGAGCAGTCCCACCTCCCAGACAACCTCCCATCCCCAGTTGCTTCCTGGTTGCTCAGTTCGATTCGTCGAACGCCCTCAGTGCACCGGCGTCGAGCGCGTGTCTGCCAGCTTCCAGGCGCGGCCAGCCTATCTAGCGCGCGCCCCCCTCTCCAGCACCTCCCCCAGCCTAGCCCGGTGGCAACCGCGTCCGCGCGCGAGCCCCAGATCCCAAGTTCGAGCCCTGTCCTCGCCACGCCGCGCGCCGCGCGCGTCAGACGCACGCGAGAGAAGAAGAACAGTGCGGCGTGATCGTTTTGCTTATACCCCCTCCCTGTTTTGCCCTATGCATCCCGCGCCCCTCCAGGCCCACCAGTCAGTGACGTTGTCCGCTTTGCAAAAAGGGACTCGTGCTTACCAGATCTGAACCCGCAGTCCTCCCCTGGCCCGCGTGTGCGTTTCACGAATAACCCCCTGCCCTGTTTTGTTCCTCAACCCGCGGTCCAGCGTGGCCCCGCTGTCAGCGACTGTTGCAACTTTGCAAAAAGGCTCCTCGCTTTTGCTGTAACAAACCCGCGGTCCCCTGTGCCTGCAGTCGCTGTCGCCTGGGCCGTAGCACTCCCTGTCCCCACCTGTAAGCGACCCAGGAAGGAGTAGAAAAAGTGGAAAACGTTTCAGATCTGTTTTAAATTTCAAACCTGTTTAAATAAAATTCAAAATTCAATTCTAATTCAGTTTTTAATAACTTTTACATACTTTATCCAAATTAGACAAATGATATATGTTTTGATATCAGGAAAATGAGGGGAATTCAAATATGCCATCTATTTTGTAATTGGCACAAATAAAATTCCAAGTTCATGTTAATTACATCAAATGCCACTGGATTTTCAACAATTAATAACTTTGGGTTTACAATTCCAAATTAAGCAAATAAGTAGTCTAAAATGATCAGCTCGACGAGACCTTTCTGTTTATGCTATCCATGACTTCAATTGCAGCATGCATCATATAATTATATAGTGAACAACAAATGTTATGGCAACGAAATGAGAATTAATACCCACCTAAATGTTATATTCTTGTTCTCCACACCTCACCCATGCCATGCTACTTTACTTGCCATGTAAATTGTGCATCATTCATCATGGCATGATTGTTTGCTTGACGCATCTTATTCATATGCTTGCGCTCTATATTTATGTTGGCCTTGTTTGTTTGGTTTTTCTCGGATAGACACTGAGCAGGGGTTGTATCAAGAGAACCAGGAGCTTTACCCAGATCCGTCCCTCGCTTCAACTGAGATACCAGGCAAGCACTACCACATGCTTGCATACATACAGTACCTATTGCCTCTATCTTATTCCTGCATCATCGAGTCGCGATTGCATTAAATTGAATCCCAAGTATGCATAGCCTTTACTTTTAAACCCCACCAAGCTGGTTTCCTCCATCCCATGAGCCACTACTATAGGAGTTGTTTGAGCCATGCGAGTCGTAGAACAGCATGTGTAGGGTATGTGCGTGTCTGTTGGATAATGAGGTACCTAAACAACTTAAACTGAGTAGTATGGGATAACTAAAGAAAGTGGCACCGGTGAGCAACATCTGCTATTTGGTTTTTCCTGCTCACTTGTGTCCCGTAAGACCCCGAGTACTTGATCCCTGTTCCTTGATTTATCGCGCTATCCACATCCGGGAGGTATATGGGACCCCCCTGAGCCAGAGCTTGATTCCGTCTTATTTCTTGGGGCCACAAACTAGTTTGAGGTGTTATTTACGATCCTGTACTTATGCCATGTTTTACTGCTTTATTTACGATTGTGCGAGGTACTGCACACTGTACTGTTTAAGATCGGGACACGTTTACGCGGTGTCGACAAGCCCCGTTTGGGGTTCCCAGTCGCTCACAGCCGTCTACCCAGTACCTTGAGGCCGTCTCGGAGCTTGCCTACTCCGTTGCGGGTTCTACTTAAGGGGTGGCCCCCTGAAACATTTCTAAATCTTGTGATTGCTTTGTCGTGAAGGCCTCGTTGGGTTTTAATTTGGTTTTTCCGAGGTTGATCGAGTGTGTGTTGCTATTGGTGCACCCCGGCCGGGTAAAACTTTCTGAAAGCTGTGTCCGCGGATATGGACGACTTGGAGCACAGTTTCTCGATCATAGACAAGCATAACTAAAGTACCGTCTTAATCTGATTCAGTAATTTGACTAGTAAATAGAGTAACGCTCATGGAATGGTTAATAAAATTTCCAACGGATGGGGGTTGTTCGTCCGCTTCCTTGTTGGTAAGCAGGGAGGAGGATGGATCGGATGGGATTACCATTATAACTGTTGTTCTTAATTCACGGACATCCGTCTATCATTGGTTAGGCGGATGGTTAGCGTTTATCTGTAGAATTGCTAGGGTTTATCTTTCGCTGCAATTGCGTCACCCCAGGTTGTGTCCCCTTTAGAGGCATTAAGACTTGCTGAGTACCCTTAGGGTCTCACACGATAAATTCTTGATTCAGATGAACAGGTACCCCCGCAGGACGGATACTGGGTGGAAGAAGCCGATGATGTGGGCAACGATCGTTCGGTGTAGAGATTCCGGGATCGGGGATCCGTGAGACCTGTAGTTGGGATGTGCTTATTTCTCTGGCATCTTATGCCGATTTGCTTCTTATCCGTACTCGGATTTTGTTTGCCGCTTCCGCATGATTCTCTGATGTGTGTTGTATGAGGAGTTATCCTAAAATATAGATCTATCTAGGTCATTTGAATCTTGCCGTATGGCGTTGGTATATTTCCTTTCTTTCTAGATGGTATGGCTCTGATGTACTCTTGTATGGTGGCTTGCGTACATACCCACTTGTGTACGTAGTTGATCCCTTCGCCTGCCGACTACGCCGCCCGTACAGGTCCCGTTGAGAGGGTAGTGGTTGGGACGTCTGAAAGGACTACCAGTGTGTGGCTTTTGGGGCCCCGCCGTACTATTTCAACCACTACCACTCATCCAGGCTTGTATCTAGGAGCGTAGTTCACCGAGGTAGTTACAATGTAGTAGCTAGATGGTTGTATCTCCTCCTTTGTGCTTTCATGTATAGATCTTGTGAGCTCCGTTCATGATCAAGATATAATCTATTTGTAATCATGCATGTTGTGTTTGTGGGGATTCGATGAATATTGAGATTATTATGTTGGTTTGATTAATGGTTTTGTCTTTATGATTCTATCATGTCTGTGTTGTTTGTGATCTTGCATGCTATCCGTAGTTAGTAGCTATCTTGGCCAAGTAGTTTCTAGTGACTCCAAGAGGGGATATTTATGCTTGATAGTGGGTTCATGCCTCTAGTTTCCAAGGAAAGTGACAGAAATCTCTTCGGTTCTAGATGTGTTGTTGCTACTAGGGAGAAAACAACGGTCTCTTATTCATGGAATATGTGGACTGTTTACCTTACACACTTTGCTTAAAGAAGTTGTCTGTTGCTTGCAACTTAATACTGGAGGGGGTTCGGATGATAACCTAAAGGTGGACTTCTAGTCATAGATGCAGTTGGATGGCGGTCTATGTATATTGTTGTATTGCCCAATCGAATCTCATAGGATCTTTTTGTCTAGTATTGCATTGTTATGCCTTGCTCGGTCCTGTCAATTGCTCTGCTGTAATTTGTTTACCCTTTATGCCATGTTTTTTATCTAAGGAGAAAACCTCTAATGAACAATGGACCCCGGTCCAATCTTTAAAATTGATACATCTTCCACTATTACTGTTTACTTGTTACAAACCATCATCACCTTCTACACCATACATTTAATCCTTTGTTATAGCAAACCGGTGAGCTTGACAACCTCACTATTAGTTGGGGCAAAGTCTTGAGTTTGTGTTGTGCAGGTTTCCACGTTTCTTGCAACACCTTTGAGACGTTTCCTTCCTCCTACTGGTTCGATAACCTCGGTTTCTTACTGGGGGAAGACTTGCTGTTGTGCTCTTCACACCTTGCTCTTGGGGTTTCCAACAAAGCGCTCCCACGTCAACACCGGGCGCCATCACGTGACAGCTTCTTGGGCATCCAAATCAGTAGCAACATCTTCTTGGGCATCAAAATCTTGAGGGATCTTGTTCAAGTCAAGAGCGATAGCTTCTTGGGCATCCAAATCAGTAGCAACAACTTCTTGGGCAACAAAATCTTGAGGAATCTCGTTCAAGTTGAGAGCGACAACTTATTGGGCATCTAAATCAGGAGCAACAACTTCTTGGGCAACAAAACCTTGAGGAATATCGTTCAAGGCGAGAGCGATAGCTTCTCGGGCATCCAAATCAGGAGCAATAGCTACTTGAGCAGCAAAATCTTGAGGAATCTCGTTCAAACCGAGAGCAACAGCTTCTAGAGGAATCTTGTAGGTATTATGCAGGGAAGTACACATTCCTGTAAAAAGCACGAGATTGAGAGCATGACATTGTTTATTTTGAGAACAAGAATACACTAGATGAATCGAGCGTAGTAACTTACCATGTACCAAAGGTTCAGAGAAGATGTCTTTTTGACGCATCTTGTTATATTTCCACAGATCCAGTGCTCTATGGGGTAGCGCCTTCCTCTTGGAAACCAACTTACATAGTTGTGTTTCATCCTTAATTTGTTTTATCATATAGCTATGCAAAAAGAAGACTAAATATTATTGACATTATTAATTCGTCCTTATAGGTCAGGGACAATTGAAACTTACACATTGGAGAGAACTATTTTCTTATCAAGTTTCAGAATTATCGTGAATGGATGGTATTTTCTTATCTGCAACATAAATAATGCATATGAGTAGCTTGTGTGAATTTCAAAGTAAATACTAAATTTCAGTAAATACATCTCAGTAATTTTAGTAAATGCTTTCTTGGTTTGGTGTGTGCTAAATATGCAGTCTGTCATTTGCTAGATTGATAACCATTTGCTAAACATCCATGCTTTTTTTACTTGTTGTACTAGGAGTAGTTCTTGTTGTGCTAAATTAAAATGGTTATGAGCAAATTTACTTGTTCCTGAATGTAACATGATGGAGATTGTCCTAATGCTTGATCCAATTAGTTTGATAATGATGCCATGTTCACTTCAATATGCAGGGAGAACAAGAATCTAAAATAATCAATCATATTGCTAATGAGGATAATAGTGATTCTTCTTCTTTAGATGACTTGACTTCTTCAGGTGATTGTGAATACTTCTATAGATTTAGTCTATGCACCAATCATGCTGGGTTCAGTAAAAACTGCATGTGAGCTGGCTTCCATGCATCATAGGCGGTCAGCTGGTCTATACTGCTGCGATCAGCTACGTGATGAGTTTGATTTTTCTAACTGCGGCCTGCAGAGTCTGGCCGGACAAGTGACAACGCAAGCCATGCAGACGCCACGACCCGCTGATCTTGTGCTAGTTGACACCGTGACACCAATCTCTCCGCCTCTCAATCCTGGTTCCACCGCCGTTGCGCCACCCTCTTATAAAGACGTCCTCCTCCGGCCGGTTTCTTCGCCCCCTTCAAAAGTGTCTACAACACGTCTCTACATCCATGAGCCTTTAAACCTTCATCTCCGCTGCTTCCGCTGCCTTGAATACAATCATAGGGCCTTCGCTTGCAGAAACCCTGAGGTGTGCTGGTTCTGTCGCTGCTGTGGACATCGGAGGAACCGCTGCCCATCGCTGCGCAAGCTTAGGGCCAGGAACCACTCCTTTTCGGCCATGGAACCGGTGTTCCACGGGCGCCCAACCTCTCTTGACATCCACTGTCCTCCGGTGCAAGATGCTCATGCCCTTACTTGCCTGGTTGATATCCAGCCCGCGCGTGCTAACCCCATTCCCTGGCTTCGTCGCGTGTTCCATCAAAGGCTAGACAACCCACACGTTCGCTTTGCCTCAAGCTCTGCGGGGGCATGCTTCGTCATGTTCTTGCATCGCCGTGATCAGTGCCGCGCCATGCGCCAGAGCCCACTTCGTGTCCGTGACATAGACCAGTCAGTCTCCCTCATTCACATCCTCCCCCACGGGTCCGGCGACAGTGCCTTCACTTTCTCCTACCGCTATGTGGCCTGCCTCACCATGGAGAAGTTCCCGCTTGAATTCTGGGAGCGGCGCGGTGTTCGTGCGGCGGTGAGCGGCTTTGCCTCTCTGATGAGCGTCGAGCATGGCGCGCTGCGTGGCCATGACAACTCTGCGCTCTTCGCCATGGTGAAGGTTGAATCGCCGCGCCACATCCCGCACCACCTGGCCTTCCACAAGAGCGGTGGGCGCGGCAACTACGCCGATGTCTGCATCAACGAGGTCTGGGACACGGCCTCTGGCCGCCCGGTGACCCCGGACCCTGACGGCGAGCCGCCAAACTCGCCCCCGCGCCGCCGGCCTCCACCGCCTCCTCCAACGAGGCGTCGCAACCTGGGACGGGGAGACCAGTCGCGCCGTTATACCTGGGTGCGCTCCGGCACCGACGCGCCGCCTACAACCCCGGTGCGCCAGGGCGCGTCGTCGGGAACGCAACAGTGCATGGTGACTGCGGCCGACCCGGAGGTGTCAAGGCCCTCGTCGCTGGCGGCGAGGCGGGCGCTGCTAAACCCAGATGCGGCCACCCTCCTCGACTTCATCACCCTGCTCAGGGAGTCTGCGAAGGTGGAGGCCCGCACGATCGTGCCAGAACCGCCTTTCGCCGCGGCACGGTTCGTCTGGGACTGGGGCACCGTCGCGTTCGATGTTGATGTCACCCTAAGCCGCTCTCGGAGTTTCCGGGTCCGCATCCCGGTCAGAGAGCCGGGCCCTGGTGGGGAGGATGAACCCTTCTCGGTCTACAACTTCAACCGCACGCCGCTCTCGGGTGAAACGCAGGAGGTGGGCCTATCTCGTGAGTGCATCCGCTCCCTGTTGTTCAGCATGTTCCCTTATGAGGTTAACCAAGTCCGGGCCCTCCCTCTGCTTCCCGAAATTGATGCCTCCTACCCCCCGAAGCTGCTGCGCCCTGCCTTGAGCATGGGCCCCCCTGTCGCACCACTAGCCCTACACCCATCTTCCATGACGCCAGCCCAACCATACACTCAAAATATCCCCACCTCCAACTTCCACCTGCCATCCCCCCCGACCTGCACGAGCCCACCAAACTTGTTTCTTCCCGGCCGCGGTGTGCTGCCGCTGTTGCAACTACCGTTTGACCCGATTAAGGCAACCCCCGTCCCCTTCTACTTCCATGGCTATGCCTCTGACCCTGTTCCCATCATCTCCTCGCTAGCTGCGGGGTATGGAACGCCTGTGCTGGCCTCGCCCCTGCTTCTGACGCCAGACAACAAGATTCACACCACTCCGGATGGGCTGGAACGCCTAAAGCAGGCCCTGTTCCTCGCGGGCCAAGGAGGGCACGCTCCGGGCCGGGGCAGAAACCCTCTCGCTGGTGGATCCCTGAACATGCTGGGCTGTGCTGGCCCCTTCCTATACAGGCCTGCTGAGAGGAGAACTGCTGCTCGCGATGGCAGGGGCGCCGTGGACCCTGGCCGCGTGGTTGACAGGAAGGGCAAGGCCCCGATGGACCAGCCTTTCTCACCTGGGCCAAGTTTGGAGCTGTCTCAGCCTGATCAATCTCAGCATCAGGAGCGTCAGGCACGGCTTCTTCTTCTTTCTGACTCTGAATCCGACCACACTGAGCCACCGGGAAAGATGACCAAGAGAGGTATGGTGACGTACCAGCGACGCAGCGAGCGGATCAGGAAGCTGCAAGATGGAGCACGAGTTGGGTCCATGGAAAGGGCCTCTCAGCGTAAAGCATCCTCTGATGAAGGGTCGGGACAATCGCTTGGCTCCTCCTCGACTCGCAGAAGGAAGACTAGGAGAATCCCGGATATTAACAAGATCGCTCCTATGCCAATCTCCGAGGCACTGGCGGGCTGCAGCCGTCAGACGCTCCTCGATCTGGCCAGCTGCTGTGGCATCCTGAATGTTGATCAAGTCCTGAAGAACAAGGGGAAGGAGGCGGCACCTGAGAGCAATGGATCCCATGGCTGAGGCCGCGCCTCGTAGTTTAGTTCCTGCTTGGCATTGCTTAGATAGGGTGCTAGTTTGCTTTAATCACCACCTGCACTTTATGTTTCCTTCAAAGTTGGTGCTGCTCACAATGTGTGATGCGCAAGACCAACAATGCATCTCCGCTTTTATTTTGTTGTTTTATATCGCACCCTGTAATGTCAGCAGTTGCTTTCAGAGTTCGTGTTGCTGTCACACCTTTTCTTTCACTTTACCATGGCATTATGCATTGCATTCCTTTCTTTCATTTGGGGTTAACAATGATGCAAAATGAAGATCCTTTCCTGGAATGTAAGAGGTCTTGGTGATGAAGACAAAAACTCCATCATTTTCAAACTGATTGACGAATCAGGGGCACTGGTCGTCTGCTTGCAAGAGACAAAGCTGCAAAGTATAGATGTCTTTAAAGCCAGACAATTCCTGCCAGCGAAATATTCCAAGTTCTTGTACCATCCATCTGAAGGAACTGCAGGTGGAACCTTAATTGCCTGGTCTGACAAAGATCTTGATGTCACTGTGAAAGCACAGAAAAAACACTCCCTGTTTGTCAAAGCATGTGCTACAGCTAACGACAACACAATGATAATCACAAACGTCTATGCCCCATGTGATGCACAAGAAAGGTTGCTATTTTTCAATGATATGAGAGAGTTAAATGAGCACATTGACGCCCCTTGGGCCTTGCTGGGAGACTTCAACATATACAGGTACACTCATGAAAAGAACAATAACAACATTTCATGGGGAGAAATGGAAATTTTCAACTCTTGGATTGATGAGCTTGAACTGATAGATGTTGACATTTGCAATTCGAAGTTCACTTGGTCGAATATGAGGAGGGATCCCACCCTAATCAAGTTGGATAGGGTACTAATCAACACTGCCTGGACCTTGAAATTCATGCACTCTGCATGCAAAACACTATGCAGGCCAACGTCTGACCACAAGCCTTTGCTACTCGACACCAAAGTTGTTACAGCACCCTGCAGGATATTCCGCTACGAAGATTACTGGTTGAAGTCTGCTGAGCTTAATCAGATAACAAGACACATAATACAGCAGTCGACCAAGCCAATGTCACATGTTACGAGACTAAACTACAAATTGAGGGCAATAAGGGCTGCTACTAGAAACTGGCAAAGAGGTAGGACTACAGCTAAGAACTTGCATGCCAACTTAAACCACGCATTGCTCTTTTTTGACGCTATTGAAGAATGGAGGCATTTGACCGATTGGGAGTTCATAGTCAAAGCTCTATGCCTGGACAAAATAGATGAGCTATGTTGCACAGAAAAATCAAAATGGACGCGAAGAGCGAAAATAAAATGGTGTCAGCTTGGAGACGAAAACACTAGATTTTTCCACACTATGGCAACATACAGGTATAGAAGAAATAAAATCAAAGTGTTCAGATTGGGACAACAAGACTTCTTTGAGGAAAATGACAAGCTCAAAATCGCGACAGAATATTTCAGAGGGTTTTTTGCTGAAGACAGAGTCTGGGAGCCTTGCATAGACCTTGCCCACCTTTACAACCCACATTCGATGCTCTCTAGCCTGGCCGAGCCTTTTACCTGGGAAGAGATTCAGAAGGCAATACAAGAATCGCCTGCAAATAGGAGTCCTGGCCCGGATGGCTTCACCAATGAATTTTACAAATTCTATATGCCTGAGCTCAAAGACAACATTCTGAAGATCTTCCAAGCCTTTCACAGCAGAACACTAGACTTGGAGGGGGTAAACTCCGCATTTATAGCCCTTCTGCCGAAGGTGGAAACGTCGCTAGAAGTAAAGGATTATAGGCCAATTTCTCTACAACACTCCATCACCAAGTTGATTGCAAAGGTATTAGCAAACAGACTACAACCACTTGTACCTGAGCTGATAGACCAAATGCAGTCTGGCTTCATAAAAAATAGGACCATCATTGAGAACTTTTCTACAGCAATCGAATTGGTGCAGTGTGCCAAGAAATTCAAGAGGAAGGTAATACTACTTAAACTGGACTTTACAAAGGCATTCGACTCTGTGCATTGGAAAGCAATCCTACACACATTTCAAGCTAGGGGATTTCCAGACCTCTGGGTATACTGGGTTGAACAACTGCTACAAACGTCCAAGGCACAAGTACTGATCAATGGCCAATGTGGCAGAAAGTTCAAGATTAAAAAAGGGGTGCGACAAGGAGACCCCCTGTCGCCCTACATCTTTATCCTTATGGCTGATATTCTGCAACAAATGTTTAGACAAGCCTACAATGCTGGTTTTCTAATGCACCCGATTGACCAAGGGGCCCCAATGCCTGCATTGCAATATGCAGATGATACCCTATTGCTCCTACACGGGTCACTACAACAAGCAGAGTTCGCGAAGACAATACTCGACACTTTCGCCAACTTCACTGGTTTAAAGATCAACTATCAAAAGAGTACCTTTGTACCAATAAACATCCCAATGCAGGAAGCTACTGAAATCTCTACGGTGCTAGGATGTCCCATTGCTCAGATGCCATGCTCATACCTAGGTTTACCTCTAACAACGAACAAGATCAACCACCAATTGCTGCAACCAGTAATCGACAGAGTGTGTAGCCGGCTACCAGGATGGATGCCTAGGATGCTAAACATCGGTGGGAGGATTCAGATGGTGAACTCGGTTTTGTCTGCTATACCGACATACTTCATGGCATGTATCGAGTGGGATCAGGCAAGTATCCACGCGGTGGATAAGATAAGAAGGTCCTTTCTATGGAAGAATAGTGATGAAGCCAAGGGCGGACATTGTCTGGTGGCCTGGGAAGTGGTGACAATGCCAAAAGCCCAGGGCGGACTAGGGATAAAGAACCTGCATCTACATAACAAGGCGATGATGGCCAATCTAACTGCCAAGCTTCTTTCAAATGGAACAGGACCCTGCTTTACATGGCTAGCAAACTGGTACCTACAGGACACAATTCCGCTGCATCCTTCGACCACGGACTCAGCTTTCTGGAAACCGATAATGAAACTCATACCTGTGGTTCAGCAAACAACAAGATGCATCCCACAGGATGGAAGCAGAACATCCTTTTGGCATGACAATTGGACAGGGTTGGGGCGTCTCAATGACGCTCTGCCAATTCTATTCACATATGCACAGGATCAGCAATGTACAGTTAAATCCCAGAAACTAAATGGAAACTGGGACATCAAACTACACAGCCCTCTCTCGCACTTGGCCGAAGAACAGCTACAGGCCCTGATGGCCGAGTTACTAAATCATCAAGCACAAGCGCAGCTACAACAAGACACCAGACTCATGAATGTGACTAACAAGACCACCACAACCAGAGACTATTACCGCTTGTTTTGTGATCGTGGAATGCGTTGGATACCGACAAAATGGATTTGGAGATCGGCAATACCACACAGGCACAAAGTGTTCCTCTGGCTTGCCTTCAGACGAAGATTAAACACAAAAGACAACATGGCCAACAAACAATGGGGAAATGATAGTGGCTGTGATCAATGCCCGGCCCTAGAGAGTTTCGAACATATTGCCCTACATTGCCGACAGGCCTCCTGGGTTTGGGAGAAACTCAACATTGCACACACAGCTGCTCGTACAAATGATCTTGTGGAGTTTGTTGAATCGACTATTTCCGAGAAAGACAGCAAAACGTGGCCTCTGCTGCTGGCTATATGTTTCCTACAGTTCTGGTATGCCAGGAACAACAGAATCTTCAACAACAGGAGCACGAATAGACAGGCTCTGTTCGGTAACATCAATCAGACGCTTGATTTATGGGCTACAAGATCTATTAAGCTAGCACCTGAGTTAGTAAAGTGGAAACAAAAGTTTCTGCTGGACTAAGCCATCCTCGGAGTTTGTTTTTGATTTTCTTTTGCTCCTTCAAACCCCCCCCGGACTAATCCGGGTTGTAAATTCTGCCCGAACTTTGCCTCTGCTGTACCCATAAGGCTTTGGGTTTACCCCGGCCTTCATATATAAAAATATATAACTTCAAAAAAATAAAAATAGATTTAGTCTGTTTTTACTGTTACCATACGTTCAGTTACTTAAAACGCTTTTGTTTTTCCACTACAAATTTGGGTTGCACATCATCATCCTTAGAACCATCTTGTTTACTGAATTACAAAAAAAAAGTTCTACAAGCATCAATATATTGGTTACTGAAATTTTATTTACCGTGAAACTTCAACCAGATTCATTGTTCCTTAGGTAGTTACTAGTGAGCCTTGCTCAATGTATGGATGCTCCATCTTATTTTCTCCCTTTTGTAAGACAGTAGTCACTGCCCCATCTTATTTCACATGATTCCATATTTTCTTTCTTGTTGAATTTAACCAACAACAGCTAGAGCTGGAGCAGGTTCATTAGGTTCATAAACTTCGACAGGTTCCGTCTCTTCAGAGAAGCAGCAACACGAGAGCAGCAACACGAGCTCCACCAGCGGCAGCGTAGAAGCAGGAAGTACGCGCACGAGCGTGGGAGTAACTGGGTGGTGGAGCCGCCGGATTTTGAGATCGGAGGAGGCGCGACGGTGTCGAGCTCGTATAGGGAAGCATCAACCAGAGTGGGAGGAAACAACCTCGATTCCGTTGACCCATGGCTTCCCGACAAGCGTGGCTCAAGGAGGACGTAAAACTCGGCAAGGCGGAGCTCTTGGTCGAGCGGAGGTGGGCGGCGGCGGCGGGGACCTGTTCCACCGAGCACAGGTTGGGACCGGCAGCGTCCGCGAGAGTGGCAGGGCTATACGCGAGAGGGGCCGGCGCTAGGCTTGGCCGGCGGAGGAGCTTGAGGCCGGAGCAGGGAGCTTCGCGGCGTTGCTCCCCCACGGCGGAGCAGGGCGACCTCCCGCGACGGACGTCGATGACGATGGCAAAATATGTGTTTGAAATTGGAATCGGAAGGCCGTATTTGACACGTTTTCAATATATTATAGGCGTTTTTACAAAAAATTAATTTGAACTGTGTCTCCGACATCCTTTGATGGACGGAGTGAGTAGTAGAGATAGCGATAGAGATAGAGATACATAACCATAGTAAAATCATGTTTTGAATGGAATGAAAATGTCTACACGAACATTTTACGCAACATTGCCCCAAAGAGAAACCTCATTCCTTGGAGGAATTTGACAAGGCGATATATGTTTATTTGGAAATTACATGTAGCACTCGTACACACATCATTATTTTTGAAAATTGACACAGTTTGTTTTTACAAGACTAATGACACGCAGTTTTCATTTTTAAAACAGATATTGTCGATTTGTATTGTGGTTCGGACCCACGCGTCAGGTTTTGCTTGCACCCACCGTTTTGCCCCCTCTCCGGTCGGTTTGCCTGACTCGACCAGACCGGATCAGATCGCTTTCAAGCCGGACAAAAGCCGAGCAGAAATCCCTCCCCCGTCCCCGTCCTCTCTGCTAGCTAGGTCTCGTCAGCACGAAAAAAAAAATCACACTCCCGAGCCCGCGCCGCCGCCCCCACCTGTCGCCGCCGCCGGAGAGTGCCTCGAGGGCGACGGAACCCCTCACCCGCCATCTCCACAGGCCCAGGAGCGCGCACAGACCCGTCCAGCCGGACTCTTCTCCCCCCGGTACGGTAGCCCCCTAACCTAGCTCGCTCGGGGCGTCAGAAGCGCGCGAGCAATCGAATCTGAGTTCCCAATCTTCTCTCCGAGACTCCGCGGAGTTAGTTGGGGATTTCGATAGGTCGCTCCAGCAGCGTACTCTAGCTTGTCCCTCTCCGAGGTTTCCGGGGAGCGCTTCTCCTGTGGCGCCTGATGCGTCGTGTCGTCATCTGAGTAGTGGTGTGTGCTTGTAGGCCCTCGCTTGCTGCTGTCGGAGGATCTCGCGAGGATGTCGTGGTGCACCATCGAGTCTGATCCTGGTGAGCGCAATGTTCCATCTTCGCCTTGAATTTTTTTGGTTTCCTGTACTGTTACATGGTATGCTAGATTGCTAGCCGTCGATTACAGTATATTATCTCATCAACATTGTTGCACTTCTGTGGGTGGCCTGTTTTGTTGGATTTTATCTGTCATGCACTTTTAGTACTTGCTGTGATTGTGAGAATCAGGACAGTAGGATCATATGTTTGCCGGTTTGATGGCCTGATGCTATTTCTTCGCCTCGCATTGATGTGAAAGGCTTGCTTCTCTTTTGATTTCATTGTAAGTTCATAATTTGCTCATGTAACTGATTCTACTAGGGATCCTTGATTCCTTACCTCTCATTGCACATAACTAGCTATTAAGAAACCCCGAGTCAGTCAGTGCCCACCAAATTGTATTTATCGTGGGGAATAATCGAGTAACTAAAGTGTAAATAAAGCATCCACCCTGCTGCTAGTTTGAGTAGACCAGTGGTTGTACTAGTGCTTAAGTTAGCATCCTTTATAGACAAACCATAGGGAGCTCTGTACTTTATTATACTTCTTACTGTCTTTGTTCTTTGCTCAGACTAACTGGTGGATACATTCTACAAGTACTTGTTGGTGCAATCTTCTTGTTTCTGTTTTAAAACTTTGCATATTTATATTTTGACCTGTGCCTGCCCATGGAATTTTATTTCTCGCGGGGAAATATCAGGCACTGAAGTGTTGATATAACATCCACCCTAAACCAGTGGTTATAGCAGTGCTTAACTTGTCATCCATCATCTATCAATCGTAGGGAGCTCTTTCTTTACTTTGTTATGCTAGGGTCTTTGTGCTTTGCTCAAACTAACAGTTGAATACATTCTGCATGTACTTTGTAGTTAATGCAATATCCTAAAGCATTGCATATGTCTGACTTTGAGCCTATACCTTACAGGTGTTTTCACCGAGTTGATCCAGGAAATGCAAGTAAAAGGTGTACAGGTTAGCTTCAGGGGGGCCTTCTTTTCCTTGTCTGAACGTAATTTAGATATGAAACCTCTGTCAGTTATCTTCTGCTGTGCACATTACGAGTCTTCTGAGTATGTTTGTCTCCCTGCTGTTAAGAAGTTTATGATAACTTGATTGAGTCTGCAATGAGGAAATACCTCTGCAGCTCTGCCATATGACGTCTGTATGACAAGCAGAGTATACATTAGTCAAGGCTTATTGTGAACTCATACTGCTATATAGATGCGGCTGGGTTTAAAGAACAAAAATTTCCTAGGATAGGAGAATTTTCAGAAGAAAATATAATGGCCCATTAAAAAGGCTTTGGATATAATGAAAAGACATGATAATGCTGGCAGTCATTGGATTTTATGTATGCATGTATGCCACTGTTAAATCAGTACAAAAGGAAGGCTTCTTTACTGAAACCTTTTTGCACAACTGCTAATCTATTTGTATGCATTTGTGTTATGATACGTCTGGAGCTAACAGAATAATGTTGATATGTGGTTATGGTTCCATTTTTTATTTTGATTATGGCTGCACTTTTTATTACCACCATGTATGTAGAATCAGGGACTTTTAGAATTTTTAATGGACATCCTACTATGTCTTCTATTTATCAAGGAAAAAAATGCTCCTACATGCTGCTTCATTTGGTCTCTTGTGTTAACCTATCTTTTAACAGGTGGAGGAGCTTTACTCTCTCGATGTGGACTCTCTTAGTGAACTACGGTGAGAATCTTCATTGTTAGTGTAATTAGTCTCTTCTCTCTGGAAAACCTTAACATATTCTTGCTCTATACTTGTCATAGGCCAGTATATGGGTTAATTTTTCTCTTCAAGTGGATGCCTGGAGGAAATGATGAACGGGCTGTCGTCAGCGACCCAAACCCAAACCTTTTCTTTGCTCGCCAGGTTAATTCCATTTTGGCCCTTAAGCTGCCTCTGTTTAGTTATCTGCATTAAACAGTTGGTCTAATTGATTATTTTTCAGGTCATCACGAATGCATGTGCCACTCAAGCTATTCTCTCGATTCTCATGAACCGCCCAGAGATTGACATAGGTCCAGAACTATCAAATTTGAAAGAATTCACAGGAGCCTTTGCGCCTGACATGAAGGGCTTGGCTATCAACAACAGCGACTCTATCCGGGCTGCCCACAACAGTTTTGCAAGGCCAGAGCCATTTGTTTCTGATGAGCAGAAAGTCGCCACTAAGGACGATGACGTGTACCATTTCATCAGCTACATACCTTTCGAGGGCGTCCTGTATGAGCTGGACGGGCTGAAGGAAGGGCCGGTCAGCCTTGGGCAGTACACTGGCGGGCCCAACGACCTTGGCTGGCTACAGATGGTGCAGCCAGTCATCCAGGAGAGGATCGAGCGCTACTCGCAGAGCGAGATCAGGTTCAACCTCATGGCCATCATCAAGAACAGGAAGGACGTGTACACCGCCGAGCTGGAGGAGCTGGAGAAGAGGAGGGAGCAGATCCTGCAGGACATGAAGACGGCCTCCGCCACTGCCACCGACGAGCCCCTGAACGCCGCACTCGTGGAGGTGGCGTCGGCGATCGAGACCGTCGGCGAGAAGATCATCATGGAGGAGGAGAAGTTCAGGAAGTGGAAGACTGAGAACGTGCGGAGGAAGCACAACTACATCCCGTTCCTGTTCAACCTCCTCAAGGCGCTGGCGGAGAAGCAGCAGCTCAAGCCGCTGGTCGAGAAGGCCAGGCAGCAGAAGGCTCCAAGTGCCAGCACGGGTTGACCCCATCTTTGTTAGACCGCCATGGTCGGCTGTTTATCTAGTTCGTCGGAGGTTCATTGGATCTTTCCTCTCTCTCTCAATGGTGCATTATGTTTTCAGATACAGTACCTAGCTGGCAGCCTAGAGATATACTGTTACTAAGGTTATAAAACCATGTTCTGCTTAAATTTTCTTGTGCAATTGTGCTGGATTATCAACTTTTTGCTGGGTACAACTGTAGAAGCAGTCGATTTAATCTCTTGAGGGAGGGTGGTAAAAAGTTATTAGTTCACTTCTCAGCACTGTTGTTTCCTAGTGAAAAGTAGTCTGAAGAGGAATGATCTGCCAAAATTAGACGGAGAAAATAAATTTGCTCAGTATTATAAAGGAAAATAGCATGCCTTGTATGACTGACATTCCGGGTGTGGTCCACATGTTCGTATGTTATTCGCTGGTACGTACCTTGCTGTATATGTATCGCAATGTAAGGGGATGTGGCTCACCCTCCCTGGCTTGTAAAATTGTGATCACAGACTGATGCAACCCGTGAAGATTTGCGAGATAATAAACAACAAAAAACCGTGTAAAAAAGGGTGCTTAACAATTTGTGTTTGCCTCATACAGAAAGGCCCTAGAATAAACGATGATGTTAGATCTCATGCTCGTTTTTCGCCTATATTCTTATGAGTATCCATCTCATACGAATTTCGAAAAGGACCGTAGATGGATAAAATAGATGGGCCTAAAAAAGGTGGGAAATGGCTAGATTTCGTGGTAAGCAAGCATGTAATTTTTTTGGCCGGGAGGTAAAGGCATCTCCACCGGGCCAATCCAAACGGTATGTTTCTCCGTTTTAGGTCAGGTCGCGGTCGCTTTTGGGTCAGGGTTCGGTCTGTCTGGCCAGCGGCGCTACCCATCCGCCCGCATCTAGCAAACACGACTACGCCTTTTTTTTTTCCAAATTCAAACATAGACAGTTCATGCTAAAAACTGGCAAAATTCGTCTATATTCATACGTATTTTATATTCATAATGTAACATCCCAATTTTAGCAACCCTAATTAGTTGTCTAGAATGCAAAAATTAGGAAAACAAAACCTTTTTCTTGTTAAGTGGTGCAATGTTTGCTTTGCTTGTTAGTTTGTGTTTATGCAACTGAATGTGTAGTCGATGATATACCCTTACCTCAACCTCAGTTAACAAAAGAGATGTCTTGGCTTGTTCTATATATATATTCCCAAATGTTCTGGCTTTTTCAACAATAGTTATTTCTTAGCTTTTATTTTAAAAAATTATTATAAAGATCTATCAGATATAATCTTCTTATATTTTTAAGACAGAACTTTCAACTACTATTATCTCTGGGTTTTTCAAAATTCATAGCAACGCACGTGCATTTGTGCTAGTAAAAAAAGCCGTGTAAAAATGGGTGTTTAACAATTTATGTTTGCCTCATACAGAAAGGCCCTAGAATAAACGACTATGTTAGATCCCATGCTTGTTTTTCGTCTATATTCTTATGGAATATCGATCTCACACGAATTTCGAAAAGGACCGTAGATGGATAAAATAGATGGGCCTACAAAAGGGGGAAATGGCTAGATTTCGTGGTAAGCAAGCAGGTAAGTTTATTTAAGACAGTCACTTTTGGCCGCTAGATATTCGCACTGATATTTGCAGTTGTGTCCAGGAAAGATATTGTTTTTACAGCATCCAGGAAGTGTTTCTGTCGTAGAAAAACAATAAACAAAATCTGGGCGACGAGGACGGACAGGGAGGGCGGATATACGAATACGACAGCCCAGGGAGGGACGCGGATGGATAAAAGCCCAGGGCGCGGCGCAGCCAAACCCTCGGCTCAATCGTTTGATGGCGTAGGCCCACAGCGATCTACTCTGCTCCCCCGTCTCTGCACTCCCTCCCCCCCTCCGCCCCCCGCCTCCACCTCCGCCTCCGCCTCCGTCCCCGCCCCTCTCCCCGCACCGCCGGCACATGGAGGCCCCGGGCTCCCCCTACGCCTCCTCGCCGGAGTCCGCCCCCAAGCGCGCCCCCCGCTCCTCCCCGCCGCCCCCGCAGGAACGCCCCGAGTCCGAGCCCGAGGCGGAGCACGAAGGTAACGCCCGCGCACCCCTCTCTCTCCGAGTTTGGTTCTGGAGCGGAACATGGAGACTGCGCTGGCGGCGTGGCTGGATCCGCGAGATCCGGGCCCCGGCGCCGCGCTCTTGCTCTTGGGTCGAGATCTGCGGGCGCCAGTGCCTGGAGCTGCCGTAGCGAGGCGTGGCCGGCTGATTTGGGGTTTGTCCAACAGTTCCACGTCTCTGCGTGTAGTAGTGTGGAGGAGAGGCGCCAGCTAGAGCTGACCAAGGATCATGCTTTGCCCTTATTTTGCAACTCACGTGCTCGCTTGCCTGCCTCGGTGCACGGGGATGTTGGGAGCTTGGAATAATTCCGCGGTGGTTTAGTTAATGTTTCCCTGGTCAGTCGGCCGATTCCGTATTAATGCCCCTGTGCTCGAGGCGCCGTCATGGTGATGAAACTAGGCAGCTTTGGCATGCTTGCGCTTTGCTTAGTAATAATGTCGGCATGCCTCTGATGGCGCACAGCTGCATTTATGTTGTTCCGGATGCGTAACGGCAGATTGTTTTGGAACACATAATAGGTGGGTGGATAATTCCAGCTTACATTTGTTCTGGCTGTAGGCACGATAATTTGTTTTAGTTACACTCAGGGAATCACGTTTGTACTGGAACTCCGCTCTCATGCTGGTTCGTTCTTTTGGGCGCTATGTGCAACCATATAATATATATTGTAATTAACCTCTACAAGCTATGCTATCTGCTGTGTATCATTGATTGCCTGTCCTCCCTCCTTGTCTTAAACAAAATTCCCACTAAACTTCTGGTGGCATAGTTCTCGGCTTTACAAATATCATGACTAAACTTGTAACGGCACTGTTATTGCCGTTCAACCTTCTTGCATAATAGTTCTGAGTTTAGAATTGGTCTTTCTCCTCAGATGAGAAGGAGAAGCCAACACATTTGAGGTTCCTGGTGTCGAACACAGCAGCAGGATGCATCATTGGCAAGGGTGGCTCAACTATCAATGACTTCCAGTCTCAGTCCGGGGCCCGTATTCAGTTATCACGCAGCCATGAGTTTTTCCCTGGGACGAATGACAGAATCATCATGGTCTCTGGACAGTTTGACGAAGTAATAAAGGCCATGGAGTTGGTTCTTGAGAAACTCTTGGCAGAGGTAAATCAACTTGTTTTGCAAATGGTCATGTCCGCGGGACCATGTTTTGCCATGTTTTGATAACTGGTTTTCTCCTGCAATTTCCCAGGGGGAAGAATCTAATGAAGCTGAAGCTAGGCCTAAGTTTAGACTTGTAGTTCCTAACAGCTCTTGTGGTGGAATTATTGGCAAAGGAGGAGCAACAATCAAGTATGCCTAATCATTAAACCTGTTCTAATCTATGATACTCCCTCCGATCCATAATCAGCGACACTTATTATGGATCGGAGGTAGTACTATTATTAATTCTTACCCCACTGTGATGCTTACTTTTTAAAGCTTGTGTATGTAATGATTCAGTAAACTGATGAAACCAACAGACAATAGTAGGATGTATTTAGTTGTTATCTTCTTGGTCTGATGGGAACTTTATCGCGTGTTTTCTTATTGTTCTTGTAATTTTTTTTTTAGTTTCTGTCTGATTGGAATTTGAGAGTTGATGTTTATCTCTCTCTTCAGGTCATTCATTGAAGATTCACATGCTGGAATTAAGATATCACCCCAGGACAACAACTTTGTTGGTTTGCATGATAGGCTCGTTACTATCACAGGACCCTTGAACACTCAGTTGCGAGCGATATATTTGATATTAAACAAGTTATCTGAGGATGTTCACTATCCACCTAATTTAAGTTCCCCATTTCCATATGCAGGTAATCCTGGAACTTTCAGTACTTACAATTTCTTTATGTTACCACATTCCTAGATGCTTCCTGAAATTGGGTGCCTTCTCATAGTACCTTTCTTGCACCAGTCTTTGATGAATTCTTGTTCTGCATTAACATGAATTTTATTTCTAAAAAAGTCACAACGGAATGCTAAGATATATTGACATGTAAAGCTAAAGACACTGTTTTCCATCCCTTATATTTATAGATGGATTCACCCTTCACGTATGGCATAACCATTTTTTTTCTTACCCATTCCTTCACTTCAAAATGTTCAGGCCTTGGTTTCCCAAGTTACCCTGCTGCTGTTCCTGTCGGGTATATGATTCCACAGGTGCCATATAATAATGCTGTGAACTATGGACCTAACGGTTATGGTGCTGGTGGTGGTGGTGGTGGGAGGTACCAAAATAACAAGGTAGGTGTTTGCTGCTGCATTACGCGTGTTGCTGTCCTGTATTGTGTACACAATTTCTTTAAAGAACCTAGTCCAACTGTTTTGATAATGATCTATCATCTGTTTTATTTTTGTTGTCCTCCTGAGGAGAGAAATGTTGGTGGACGGGATAAATGTTATACGCATTGAGATGCTTTCTGAATTATAGACACACATTTTCCAATTTGCATAGTCATGTAATACACTAGTAAGTGCATATAACATTTATCCCGCCCAAGTCTGAAATTGGAAGAACGCAAAATCTGGACCACACTTTCAGACATACATTGGTTTCTGGAGATTGATAAAATGTATGTTACAGTTGCAACCATCTCATGTATTCATGGTTTTATACCTGAGTTTTTTGTGGACACTTGGTCTCAGCCTCTCAGGTAGTGCATTGTAAATAAAAACGGTATATGTGTATCACACTAAACATTTGTTTTTAGAGAAAGCAAAGTGTACATGTTGAAACTTCTGATTGATGTTGTGTGAGCTACACTCCTTGATGCTTTAATCTAATGTGTGCCCAATTTTCCCGCCTTGTAATGTTTTCACACGATATCATGTATGCATATAATTTAGAATCTTGTAAAACTGCTTGTATGACAGTTAAAATTTATTTTGTCCGACCATCTGGATAGTTAGTTGTGCAACTATAAGGCAACACCTTTTTTTTTGGCTTTCTAACCATGTTTTTCTTGTTTTCTGTTGAAACTTTGCAGCCTGGTACACCTGTTAGGTCACCTGCTAATAATGATGCCCAAGAATCGCACACCATCGGTGTTGCTGATGAACACATTGGTGCAGTTGTAGGACGCGCAGGGAAGAACATAACAGAGATCATTCAGGTATTTTCTTGCACTGCATGCATTTGGTATTATATCAAGGCGTTTTAACCACAAATGGTCGACTACTTCGAAGCCTATACATATGTATATGCGAGCAGTATAGGTAGACAATGTTGTGCATTATATTAGCTCAAGTGACCGGATACAACAATCTTTTTAGGGTCTATCACCCTCTGTTATAAGTCATTGAGGTAAATATTTAAGGAAAAATGAGCACATGATAACTGCCATCTTTTTAAGTTGAAAAACGATAGTACGCACTTGTTTGCAGCTCTATGATTTAGGGAAATCTGCAGAACCTGCCACCGTCCTTCTGGGATAGAGTGCGCCGTGTTTCAGAGAAATTAACTCTTGCAATATGTTGCTAATGCAGGCTAGTGGTGCCAGGATCAAGATATCAGATAGGGGTGACTTCATAGCTGGAACATCTGACAGGTAAATTTTGCATGTTACTCTGCACAGCTTGCACTCTGGGCTGCCTTATGATCACTCTCGGCCCGTTGATCTTACACACATCGCAATTCTTTCTCACTGGTGCAGGAAAGTGACGATCACTGGGTCATCTGAAGCTATCCAGGCGGCCGAGTCGATGATCATGCAGAGGGTGGCAGCCAGCTCGGAGAGGGAGAGGTGATGGACGGCATCTCTTGAAGATGGGAGGGGCGCCCCCTGCCGGTGCCGTGGAACTGGGAACTTGTTTTTTGTTTGTTCGCCTAGCTTTTTAGTGCTATCTGCAAAGCTTGAGAAAATTTGAAGATGATTGTTCGTGTTAGTAACCAGTTAAATTAGCTGTGTTTTTCCCTACTGGAATAGTAGCATTATATATTTCGAAAACAGATTTGACTTATCTCCATAACACAAAAACGAAAGCTGGTGGGCTGCCTGTTTGGAGTTTTGACATTGTGGGCAGCAGGATGTTGGTTGGGTCATCTGCAGCTTCGTCTGCTTGGCTAATTTCGTCAGTTTTTTTATATTTTCAATGCGAAGGCGTAGCTGGACGTGCGTTCCCTGGCCAAGTGGCCCGTGCAAGCTGAAAGCGATCGCAAGCCACCGTCTCTGACAGGTGGGTCTCGGATCTCACCCAATTCCCTTAGCAATAAATACCATCGCACAGGACCCGAGTCGAACCCAGTCCAAACCCAAGAGGTTCTAGAGCCCACCCGATCGACCCACCATTCCGTGACCAGGAGCGACCATGGCCAAGCCTCGCGCCGGTTCTACCGCCCGCTCCGCCGCTGCTCGGGCGTCTCCGGCGCCCACGTCGTCGGACCCGAATCTCCCCACCCCGACCTCCATCCCCCGCGCCGACCTCTCCTCCTCCGGCGCCAAGGCCGCCTTCGCCTCCGCCAACCGCAGCTCCGTGGTCTCGTCGTCCTCCGCTTCCGCCACGGACCTCCCCGCGCCCGCCGCCAGCCAGTTCACCTCCGTCGCCAAGGTAAAACCCCCACCAACCCGACCGACCGTACGAACGCGCGCCTCCCCTTAATCGATGACCTTCTCCGCCCTACCTCTTGGTGCTCGACAGGAGGTCGGCAAGCGCCTGGCCTACGAGGACGACGACGACTACGCCTTCCCCACCGCCGCCTCAGGGACGAAGCAGCCGGACCTCGCGCCCGAGGGCCTCCCCGACCTCGCGCCGCTGCTCGACCTCCCCGACCCCGACGACGCCTCCTCCTCCTCCACCGTCATCTCAGCCGACGCGGCGACCGCTACCGCCGACTCCACCCTCACCCAGGTGAGCGAGGCTCCCAGTTCGACCCCGATTTCTGCAACTCCTCGAGTTCCGATTAGTTGGTGCCTGAAATGTTGGGGGGGTCCGCGCAGCGCTCGGCTGCCCTGATTCAGTTAGTTCGAGTTCGAGTTGCACGTGCTAGTTCTAGTGTTCAGTTAAGTTCGCCGATGGAATTTTGAGATGCTTCGGCAGTGGGTGGCTACAGTTTGGGGGCGAGGGCCGTGTATCCAGCTGGTTTTATCCCGATCATCGATTCAAATTTCTAACCAGTTTGGTGGCAACTCGCAACTAAATTTTGGATGAGGGTTTGGTTTTTCGAGTGCCCACGAGTTCCTGATGCTGTTAGATTAGGATTTGAAAATCGTTGCATGATTTGCTGTCTGCGATTCAAATCTTGAGCTACGCGTCTCTGCGAATCTGTGAATTCCTATCGCACTGAAGAGTACACGTCGGGTACTTTATTTCTGTCAATGCAGGTCGCAGCGCCCGCCGACTCCGCCGCCGCCACGGACGCCGAGGGTCCGGTCCTCACGGAGATGGAGCTCGTCCTCGCGGAGCTGCACGGCGCCCGCGGCCTCACCCCGCGCTCCAAGCGCCTCCTCGCCGCGCTCGCCGAGACCGTCTCCGCCGAGCTCAGCTACAGCCCGACTGCCGCCGAGCTCAGCATCCGCCGCGCGGCCTTCTGGAGGAAGGTGCGCGTCGGGATCCTCGCCGCGACGGTCTTCTCCGTGGCCGCCATGGACGTCGCCCTCGCCGTCGCGCTCTACGGCGCCCGCCGCGGCACCGGTCTCCACGGCAACGTGCTGCCCCCCACCTGATGCATGATAGTACTCGTCGTCGATCTCCGTGGGCCCGTGGCTTCGATCTTCTTCACCACTAGTAGTTTGCTGCATCGTGATGTTTTAATTACATACTTAGAACAGATGAGGAAGAAAAGACTGTAATTAATCGCTCTGATGCTTACATTAAGTGGTTAGTAGTACATTTTGATCAAGATTTAGCCTGGCTAGCTGGGTTTTGCTCCACCAAATCCTTGGCTTTGTTGACTCTATATGAAGATTTAGCATTATATCGAAATATCCAAATTACAAAGGAAATAAGGATGACTCTTAGCATGAATCTTATCAAAAGTCTAACTCCTAGAGTCCTAGTGATTCTAAAAAAAAGGAGGTAACTCTTAGTATTGAAGAGTCAATTTCATTATCTCCCTTATTATGGGAGGGAGTTTTTCCATGTTTTTCCATATGTTCACATTACCACGCGCATATCTCCGTCACATGTGAGCTCGCCATCAAGATCTCACAACGGTTATCTAAACCTCTTCGCCAGCCACTCTCCCATTGTCTTTCCTAAGACAACTACGCGTGAGGTCTTACAGTTGCAGCCTCTACAATGCAGCACTAACGTGTTCGCCCAAGGCATAAAGTAAACAACACATAGGAAACATATAAAGTTGCTTTGTGTATCTGTCCTAAGATGATCGCCACCATTTTAATTACTGGCTGACATGCGGGAAGGTGACACATGTACTCCCTTTGATCCATAATATGTGTTGCCGTTTTAGTACAAAATCGTACCGATCGGAGGTAGCACTTAATTTGGCTTTACAACTTTTTTTGAGATATATAAGAATTCCTGATTTGTACAGTGTGGTCTTAAAAATTGGAATGTCTTATTTTTATGAGTAAATTCCAGTTTTTACCCTCTGGTTTCAAAATTTTGACACTAATTACCCTATTTAGCAATTATTCATCCTAGTTACCCCATTTATGAAAAGTTGTGCCAATTTTTATCCCACGGTAAAATTTTGTGAGTGTTTTGCCAGGGTTGTCTAGTACATGTTGCATGCCACTTTGTCTTTATTTCTGTTTTTTAATTATTGCTTATGAGAAGCACTCTCATCATAAGTTGAACTGTATTGTTTTTCAGATGCGTCGGTCTTGTCTGTTCCTCAAACCGTGTTCCCTGCAAGAAAAAGGTGTCTTTCTAAAACCAAAACTAACTCAATACGACTCCTAGCCGGTTGATCTGCTGAGCAAGAGCCTATTACTCTCAAACGTTATCAAACCCTTCTAGTTCTTATTTAAAAGCCGCACTACCGTTGCACCAAGCCTATCTCAGCTAGTTCTTCATGTAAGCAGATTGGAGAAACACACCAGCAAGATGGAAGATTCGAAAGAAAACAAATGCCAGGAGAAAACAACCATAACAAAACTAGTCTATATGGCACGTCACTTGTATTTACAACATGGACCCATCTGTCAAAACGCTCATAAAAATTTAATAGGGGTAAAAAATGGCACAATATTTACTAAATGGGGTAATTAGAATAAATATTTGCTAAACGGGGTAATTATTGTCAAAATTTTGAAACTAGGGAGTAAAAACTGGAATTTACTCTATTTTTATGGAAAATGATACTATTCCCCCCGGGGATTGTTTCGTTCAATCCCCCGGGTAGTTGCTAGCGGCCGTATGTGGGAGGCCCACCACGCGTTCGTATCTCCTTTCTTCTTCCTCATTTTCTTTCTCAAGGAACTTGCAGCCGCCGCCGTTGCCCACTCGCCCGATTTGCTCCGGCCGCCGCGCCGCCACCCTCCCCTGTAGCTCCGGCCGCCGCGCCGCCGCGGGGGATCTCCACCGCCGCCCACTCCATGGCATCTGGACGTGTGGAGCTCTAGCTCCCGGTGCTCCATGGCATTTGGACGCGGGGAGCTTGCTTCGCCGCCCCTCTTCCCACCCGATGCTGTCGCCGCCGGCCCTCTCCCTGCCTCTCCCCCCATGCGCACCTCTGCTCCATGGCCGCTCTGCTCCCTGGCACACCGTCCGTTTGCTGCAAGTCGTGGCCTCCCGTGGACATTTGCAGACGGCCGGCGGCGATGCTACACACGGTGACCGAACCTGCTACATACAGCTTCTCATGTTGCTACCTACGGCTACAGTAGTTGCTGCCTCCGTCATCCGGACCTGCTACCTGCGGTGAGCGGTGCTGATACCTGCAGCGAGCAGTCCTGCTACACACGACGACCGGACGTTCTACATATGACGTGTGGCGTTGCTACATGCGCGAGTGGCGCAGCTCTATGGCATATTTTTTTGCTACAATTTTTGCTCCGACGATGTCTCCAGCGAAGTTAGTCTTTGCTACATTGGCATAATCATCTTGCTACATCCGTTTTTTTATTTTGCTACAAAAGCGTAATTTTTTTGCTACGCAGTATCCGGAGCTCCGGCGAAGTCAGTTTTGCTACATTAGTACTTTTTTGCTACACGGTCTCTGGCGAAGTCTAGTCTGTTTTTCTATTTTTATGTCGAACCGTTTTCTGCTACATATAGCAAAAGCGGAACATTTTGTAGCAAATCGGGCTAATTTATAGCAAAAGAGGGAATCTGGATAAAAAACAAAGACACGTGTCACGCAGAGGACCCGAGAGATCGGAAAAAGTTATCCCCGAGGGAAGCATAGTGCTCCCCTATTTTTATCGGTTCGAGCCTATTTCTTTTTTTTTTGACTGTAAGGTTATTTGAAACGAATTGTGTGTCTGGAGTTCAAATATGGTTCAATGAGTCGTAGGAAGGTTAAAACAAAAGCTTCGGCAATTTTGTGGAAAGCTCATATTTGTTCGTTTATCTTAAGTTGGAAAACAATGTCACCAAACGGTTTCTTTAATTCGTAAGATTTTATGAACTAAGAACCGATAACATTGGATTGCAATTCCACGTCCACACCACACAATCTTTACAAGATTGGACTTGCATATTTTTTTCTTCAAATTATGCCATAGTGAAAACAAATGAATATTCCCTTCGATCCATATTACTTGTCGTAAAAATAGATGTATCTAGACATGTTTTAGTACTAGAAACATCCAATACGGTGATAATTAATATGGATCAGATCAATGGAAAATTTCTTACAAAATCTTATGGAAAAATATCTTAATTTATAGGCATTCATAAGAAATCTTGGTGTAAAATGGTTCAAAGATTTCAAAATTTGGAATAAGTTTAGAATTTCCCGGTGCAACCTGCCGTGAAGTGAAACCATTTACAAATCCTAGTGCAAAATGAAATAGTTGTCAGTCTACGTGATGCAACTGCAAAGCGTAATATTCTAAAAAAAAAAACTGCAAAGCGTAATAATAATTTACCGAAGAAAGCAATCCTCCCTGCGCCGTCCTCCTCCCTGGCTCCTCCCGAGCCGTCGCGGACAACAGAGACGGCCGTGGAGTTCTTGCCGCCGGGAAGGAGCAGCCAAGGTCAGCCAGTGCCCCGCCCTTTTCCTACCGGTATCTTCTTGTTTATCTCCGCCGCTCCGGTCCGGCGAAGCTAACTAAACGCAGGTGCTGCTCGTTTTGGTTCATTCCGCCGGTACAGGGTCAGGATGAAAGAGAAGGGTTCGGAGCCGCATGCTCATGGCGCCGCCGCCGCCGCCGTTCCTACTTCTGGGTACGTACGTCGCGTCAATCTCCCAAGCCATCGCGCTAGGCAGGTGCTATCTGCTGCTTAATTTTCTTCTGGGATTGTTTTTGCTCAATGCCCGGAGGGAGGTTTGTTGGATCTGGCCGATTGTGACCTACTTTCATGGAACAGGGCATGCAGGTTAATTAATCAATTAATCCCTGAATGTAGGACTTCTTGATCTGTCCACAAATAGCCCAAGAATTTGGGGGTTAGAAGTTTTAGATTATGTACTCCCATTTTCTTAATCAGACTCTGCCTGCCATTTCCATGTTTGCTGTAACTCATTATGAATGTTATTGTTTCCTGTGGCGGAAAAATGCATCGGTCGATCTGCACAGATACTACAGTCCCAATCCAGTGCATGCACTCAGTGCTCTACTCCTATTGATGGATAGTCACAACCCAGTTGTGGATAGTTATGGTTGTTTGTTCGATCCCTGCTGGCGCAAGCAAATCGATTGACCAACTTACTACTGCTCTCTGCATATATCTAACTAGTTGTTTTTTTTTGAGAATATATCTAACTAGTTGCTGGTAACAGATCTCGTAGGGCGTGGCCAGGAGATAAACAAGGATCTGCTGCTACAAATCGTGTTGGCGCAGGCCTATTAGTTCTAGTTTTATTTCAGGGTTCGCCCCGGGGGAAACTGAGGCCGTGGCCAATCCAAAGTTAGGTAGTACTAGTTTTATTTCTCTTGGTGAGGCCTATGAGTTCTACAACATTCATTCCTGGGAATGTGGGTTCGGCATTAGGTATGGAGAGAGCAGTCTGGATCCTCAAGGAACTAAATGCATACAGTGTGATGATTTTAGGAACACCATGGAAACCTTTACCAGGATCATCCACTGTTTAATTATACTTTTCAGGTTGATAGTGACTGTAGAGAAACGGCAGTACTCTGGACCAGTGACCAGAGCTGCAATCACTACCACTACTTCGGCGATGTGGTTACCTTCGACACCACCTACCGATTGAACATGTATGAAACACCACTCAGCCTTCTTGTTGGAGTCAACAACAACTTCGAGACCATATTGCTTGGCAGGGTGCTGATGACAGAAGAGAAAGTAGATAAGCTTCAAATGGGTGTTCAGGCAGTTTTTCCAATTAATGGGTGGGAAACACCCCCAAACTATACTAACTGGTCAGATTACTTTTGTAGACACTTTTCCCTTCCCAATATTTCTAATGCAGCGCAGCCATCTAACTTGTTTTATTTAAAATCTTGTAGATCGACACGGAGCAATTGAGGATGCCATATTGGAGGTACTGCCATCCACCACACACAGATGATGCAAGTGGAAGGTCCTTGGCCAGGCAAAGGAGTTCCTTGCCTTGGTTCTCTTTACAAAAAAGCGAGTATGTTCCGAGCGGAGTTCCAGAGAATTCTGAATGACTTGTTGACAGCAGATGAGTTTGAGAGAGCACGGGAGATGCTGCTAGAGAAGTATGGTTTGGATAATAACCCATTTCTGATGCAAATCTATAAGGTGCGGCACAAGTGGGTTAAGGCATACTTCAGCGGCACATTCTGTGCTAAACAGACTAGCACACAAAAGAGTGAGAGCATGAAACACTTGCTGAAAGAATATATTTCACGGGATTGCTCAATGGATCTTTTTGTTAAACAATACAAGAAACTGCGATCTGATCGAGACCCTGAAGATGATTTTGAGGAGAAGAGTACAATTATAGTAAGCTTAACTTCAGGAAATTATTATCTCTTATATGGGCGTTCAAGACTAGCTAAGACTAAGGATGAAACATTGTTTTTTTGTGCAGGATGAGGTCATTCTGAGGACAAATCTGCCAATAGAGAAGCATGCCGGCGAGGTGTACACAAGAGCGGTGAATGGACTGTTTGTACAAACCATATTTGAATCTGAACCTTACATAGTGGAGGCAGTTATCCCTAATTTGAAGTACATAGCAAGACTTCCCAACAATGAAACTAGAGAGAAATGGTGTAGGGTGGAATATGAGGTCAATTTCAGAGAAGGCGGTGAAGTGCTCATGTGCGTTTGTAAGCAATCTGAGCACACGGGGATGCTCTGCTGCCATGCCGTTAAGGTTACAGTTCATTCTCTATTCCATCCACTGCTACTGTAGTATTCCTCCTGCTCCTGCCATATATATTCATACTTCAGTACCCTGAGGTTCCAATTTTCAGGCGATGATCCACCTGGGCATGCACGAGATACCAAGGTCCCATATCGTGCCACGGTGGACAGTCGAGCGGCTACGCTGTTGGATGCATCGCAGTCATCCACAGACAGAGAGTTGCAGGTGATGCACTGTATGATAAGGGGATAAAGGTAATGCGGTGTGTTTCTAGTGATGATCGGTCCTTCGAGATCTTCATGAAGCATATTGATAGAATGCAAGAAATCATATCCCAGATGCCTGATGACTGAAGTTGTCTGATGGCTGCAATGCTTGGAGGAATTTAACCGAGCAAAGGAATTCTGAATTCTGTTAGATCTAATATGTTCAGATGTGTCAGCAGGCTCTTGTTCCTTTTTGTTTCTCCTGGGAACTCTGAACTTGTCTTCATATGAAACAGTAGTATTTTATAGGTTATCCAGTGACGTGATTACATCTAAAGGAAATCAATTGCATATAATTTGTTCTGTTTAGTCTGTCCTTTCGAGACACACTACATAGATTCAGTTAAGAAGTGTCGTGATTCAGAGAGCTTCAACTGGTTTCTGTACATCGTGAACAGGCCATTGGATGTGTTTTGTTTCAGTTTGTGAACAGTTTCAGTGAACTGTCCAATTTCTTGTGCCTCTCCAGTTCAGATGTTTAGTTTGCACCCATCATCTGCCTAACACAAACTGATCAGCAACTTGTGAGTTGTGAGTTATTCTAGTTCAGGACACATGATTAGAATGGTATTTTTTGTAGCTTATATGCAACAGTAAAAGCCATCGAAAGGGTGGTAACCATGCCACCTAAAGGGTGGTTTCCAGTAAATGGAATTAACCCTCTATGTCCATGTTATCAGCTTATTCTTCTATTTTAATTAGGCATGTTCCCTTTCTTTTTATTCTTTGATCACTAGGTTGGTTAGTTTGTTGCGGGTTGATTTGGAGACATAAGTGTTGCAGGCGCTCTTGGCTGCGTACCTTTAGCATTGCTCTGCACTAAGGTGTGTTCTTTAATCTGGACTCTATGGTTTTGTAAGATTTATCATGGATTTTCATTTCCTTTTGAAGTATCCATTTGTCCTCGAGTTTATCATATCATCTACCAAAGAGAAAACGACATTTTTTTTTAAAAAAATATGCATGTTGCAGAAGGAGGAACAACAATACAGTTTGTCTTGTGACGCAGAGTTGTCTACTCTGCTCGCTATTGACAAGGTACTACTACACCTAAGTAGTTTTTCTTGCATCTGCCTATGCAGCTATCTTGAGTACAACTACTGTATTTTCCTTTTCTCCTTTTGAGTATTAGGCATGAGCTGATCCGAGGAATAGACTTTCCCCCAGGCCAAAAGTTTATCCTTGTGGCGTCTCCGCCTCCCAGGCAGGCCATGTGAAGAACAAACATATATATGATTGAGGGCAACCGATTTTTCAACTTTGAAGGTACAAGACCATGAGGTACAACTTCGCCAAATAATCAAACATATATATGTTGATTGGAAGTTCTTTGTTACAATTTTAAACATGCAAAAGTACAATATGTTAGGATACAAAAGCCAAAGTGCATACTTCGGGTCCTGCTCATTGCCCACATGGTTCACCTTGGGCCAGATAATATGGATGCTTCTGATGGAACTGAATATGTCGATGGATTATCTTGTACAAAAATGAGTGAATTTGCATCGAATGTTCCTACGCTTACCGTACCTTCCAATACCTTGATGACTGTTGACATGGAAGGCCTTCGAATGCTGTCATGTTGCAAGCACCATATTGCGAGCTTCATCATGTGAACCACTTCCTCCTGGTGTGAGACCATATCATCACTATGCTTGTCAATCAGATCAATCAATTGGTTGTTTTGGGTCTTTTCTCGTAATATATTTATGAGCTCAACATTCTCCTCGGGCTGAGAGTTGTCAATATTTTTTCTTCCACTTATTATTTCCATGATGACAACTCCAAAGCTATAGACATCAACTTTTTCAGTGATTCGTGATGTCAACCATTCAGGTGCCAGATATCCAGGCGTACCTCTCATCATAGTCACCACCTTGCTTTGATCCCTATTTATTAACTTACATAGTCCAAAATCAGCCACTTTGGCATTGAAGTTGTCATCCAAGAGAATATTTTGTGGTTTGATATCCAAATGGGCAATTTTCCGCCTACAGTCCTCATGAAGATAGCATAGGCCCTTGGCGATATCCAGAATGATCCTACATCGGGTGCACCAATCAAGGGGGGCATTGTTATGGTGGTAATAGATCCACCTATCAAGCGACCCTCTCGGCATATATTCATATACCAGAAGCCTCTCAGACTTCTCTGCGCAGAAGCCAATCAGCCTGACAAGATTGATGTGTTCAATGCTTCCAATAGTCTCGACTTCTGCCAAAAACTCTTTTTTTCCTTGTCTAGCACCTTCTAAACGTTTCACTGCAATTCTCTCTTCGCCTATTTTCCCTTCAAAAACCGACCCAAACCCACCTTCTCCGAGCTTCTTACTGAACTCTTCAGTGCATTCGCTTAACTTTTCAAATGAGTACCTCGTTGGCGTTCCAGGCAATTGATCAAAATCAAATTCATCTTTCTCTTCATACTTCCTCTTCCTTTGTAGATAAAGAGCAACAACAATAAAAAGCAATAAAAGAGTAGTAACAGATCCAAGTGTAGCACCTAACATCACCTTCTTTTTGTTTTCATTAGAGGGCTTCCTTTTGTTTTCATCAGCTGGGCTAAGTTGCACCTTAAGATAAGCAGAGTAGTCGTATCCATTAGTTTCAGGTTGAATTGATTGCATGGAGAAGACTTTCGTCACAGACACACATTCTCCACCTCTGCACAAAACAGCCATGCACGAGCAGTTCTCCAAGCAGGCTTGCTTACAGTCACTGATGCTTGTTCTTTTATTGTTTTGTGTATCAAAAATCGTGAAGTTATCGTAGTAAGAAATGTTGGGTATGGTCAAGAGCTGATGGTGTTGTATTTCTTGACAAGTGAGTGGAGCTAATGGTGTGCATCCAAGATTTGGCTTGCGGTCATCCACCGGCTTGAAGTAGCTTGAACTTGAATTGTTCTCAAGTGGACATGTGCATTGGCCGCCAGTGCATATGCCGTACTCCCCGCAGACTGTTGGGTAATCACAAGGATCCATTCCCATGGACCCCAGTATATCATACACCACTGTCCAGCTCTGACTAGACGATGACCATTCATAGAGTCTCAGGTATCCATCTGAATCTAATCTCATGTACTGGGTGTTCTGAGCTACAGGCAATGTGATATTTTCATTCATATCTGGTCCCCAAATGAAGCTAAGGCTTCCATTCATTAATGTAGCCTTTGTTGGAGCATTTCCTATCCTTTGTATTTGCATCTGGTGCAAAAAGTAGAGTTGGGGCCGTGGTGTGGATTCAGCATAAGCATATAATCCATCTTGGAGCACAGTGATGTACAACTCATTCTCGGTCGAATTTATTGGAGAGGCATTTGCCTTGAGCCTCATACCTTCCAGAAGTGACTGCCCAGGGACCAATGTGTCGGTAGGATGATCAAATGACTGCCACACTGCTGCATTCCTGTGATCAAACAATACCAAATTTCCCATCTCAGTGATCACCATGCCATCTACATGCCTGCCAGAGTTTCCGCTGGACCAGACATGGCTACCATCAGCATCACGGAGGACCAAGTTCCCGCCCGAGGTAAACTCAAGGGTGGCATTCGCCCTAACAGGGCGATCCCGGTTGGCAGACCAGATCACCTGCGCCGGCGCATTCTCGTCAACCATTGCTCCATCATTGTTGACGTCGGTAATGAGGACGGCAAATAGGTACACGTCGCATGTGGGGTTGGAGGCACACAAGAACCCTGCGGCAAAGTTAAGTCCATCGCTATTGTGATAATCTTGTATGAGAATGGGGAGAATGACTAAATTGAATAGCGGATCGTTGTTGTTGGTCCATAACATTGGAGGTTTGGCCATGGAATTGTTTGAAGGCTTCACTGCGGAGAGCAAAGGTGCTGCAGCTGCAATTACGAGGAAGAGGAGACTGACAGGACCCATAGCGCTTGGACGAAAACAGAGAGACTGCAATCAAGAATAATAATCAGTTACTTCTCAGCTTATGATTAGCCAGCAAGATATCGGGTACTCGGATGAAGTAACAGAGTTGAAACAAGATCACACCTGATGACACTGAGCCGATGGAGAAGATGCGGTCGCCGGAAAGATAAGCACCCCTTCATGATCTTACTGCGGTCATTATGGCCGGAGAGATGGCCGCCGTCCTCATGAGTATGCGTAGTCTCAAAGCGCCGCTGACTGACTTGGTTGTGCGCTTGTGCCGGCTCAGAGGTATTATTAACATGCTAGTTTCTAGACCGCAAGAGTGGACGTCGTCGACGAGTATCAGTGGGTTAGTCACCTGGTTTCACTATTTTGAGTGGACGTCGTTAACATAAATGTTCATAGGTGGTGTTGAGTGGATTTTGATCGGCCTTGGTTTGATTTTCTGAAAAGGTGTATTATGCTTTGTGCTGGTACTCGCAGAAGGGCGTGAACAGGTATGTACCTAGTCTTTTAATTACATACCTCCGAAACAAATATGAGTTGGACCTTGAATTATTGCATGTTTCTAGTACATCATCCTACTAGCATATACTGTACTATGTTTTTTTGATAATTTTGAAAAATAAATGAAGAAAGTATCCACTGAGTTTCCATTATAATATGACTTCCGCCCAACACTTTTCGGCCATGTTTTCGGACACGGATTTGCTGCATCGGAGCATGCTAACTGTCCTCTTTATAAAAAAATTGAAAACGGTACTTTTGAGTTCAAAAAATTCCCAGTTTAAAAAATGGTCCATATATCTGGGCTAAGTTTCAGTAGAGAAAGCGTTCTGTTTTGGGCTATAGAATACGTTCTGATTGTATATTGGAATAGAAAACAAAAAAATTAGTTAGAAATTTGTCTTTTCTGTGTAGCCCAGAATACAATGTATTTTAGAACGAAACTTCTGGCATATATTCTGGATGTACAGATCTACCTATATATTTTTTGTCACATTTTTTGAGACTTAGACATCCGAGTGCCAAAAATTTCAAAAAATGGGCACACTGGTGCTCAAGAGCATCAATGAGGTTTCACATGTTTTCAATTTTCATACTAGTTTGTCGCAGATGTTTAATTTGGAAACCCTTTGTGATGACTTTTTATGTAGCATTGCTGACCCGACGTTGGCCATCAAGGGTCTTGCTGGCGAAGTTAATGGGAAAACAATTTGCTCCGTTGGATATTTGCGGGCCAAATTATGTCCCACATGTTGAGTGCACCATCATATCAATCATCATGGAAGCAAGGCCTTGTTGCTAGAAAGAAGTTAAATTAAATACATGTGACTTGCTGCCTTGGTATTAATTGATGCATCACAACAACATGCTACACATGAAATCTTATCTCTCGTGATTTTCTCGCAATCAAGAATTCTAGGCTAGACACCAAGATAACACCGTGCTAAATTCATCCATATGTAGAACCCAGTTTGGTCTAACTACATGTAGGCATGATTAAGCCAGAGAGACATTTGGCCAATGACCTGGGATGTACATTAAGAAAACCTTTACTTGTAATACTCTGTAACCTCTCAGGATGTGTGTAACAGACCCTACCTATTCAATGAAATAAAACGCAAAGGAGACTTTGTGTTTTCTCCTTCGAAAAACATGCAGGCACGATTCGTTTTAGTCTGTTGCTAGATGGAAGGAAACTAATTACCTCCCATGAAACCTTATTGGACAAACATTGCGATTCTTATATCCTATCTAGGCACAGTTGGCATTGATGCTTAATTGGTTTAGTGGTATATTTCAAAGTGTCGGAAAGTTGTGGTTTCATTTCTCCAAAGTCTATTTTTGCAGTGGCATTTTCCAAATTCGTGAAATTCATGGTGACACATATCAAAATAAATTGGCAGGAATCATCTACCAACTTTGCTTAATAAGGCTTTCAGAATACTCTTACGGTTCAGTCACCCCTCCCCTCCTCCTCTCCCACTGTGATTTTCTTGGTGATCTCACATCTTTTGTGATTTTCAGGAGGTCTCAACCTCATGGCATGTTTGAAGGACATCCCGCTCCTAAGGGGGGACAACTACTCCGAATGGAGGAAGAAAGTTGATTTGGTGTTCGTATGCGCCGAAGTGGATTGGGTGGTTGACACCAAGCAACCAGTCAAGCCCGCTGACCCGGTCAGGGGGGCTGCTGAGGAAAGTGCTGACTTTGAGAAAAGGAACAGGGACCATGCTCCATTGGAGCTGGCCTACTCGATTGATAACCAGAAATGGGTGAACGCTAAAAAGAAGTGTTTGGCCTTCGTAAAGAACACAATTGAGAACGCAATAGTTGGCTCAATTGGAGAGTGTGCTACCGTGGGCGAGTATCTCGCAAAGATAAATAGCCAGTTTACTGGCTCTTTAAAGATGTATGCGACCCAGCTGTTAAAGCAGCTGGTGACTGAAAAGTATGCGGGGGGACCCCACGGAATAAGAGAGCACATCTTGAGGATGTCAAACATGGCAGCGAAGCTCAAGCCCATGGATGAGGACCTCGAGCTAAAGCCAGCACTCTTGGTGCACCTAGTGATGGCCTCACTTCCACAGCCTTTTGAAAACTTTGTAATAAACTATAATATGTCCCCTGAAAAGTGGGACATAGAAAAGACCATTGGGATGTGCTCCCAAGAAGAGGAAAGGCTGAAAGCCCTTCACGGCGGTTCTCTGAACTTCGTGAAGGACAATAGGAAGAGAGGCTTCACAGGCGGCAACCATGGTGGCTCACCCTCCAAGCCCCATGGCAAGGGTCCAATGCAGCACCAGTACCAGCATCACCAGTCCACCCCTGGGGAGAAGGATCAGTGCCATCACTGTAAAAAGCCGGCCACTACAAGAAAGACTGCCCGATTTGGCTGAAGTACATCATGGCCAAAAATGGTAAAGATATTGTTTCTTTTGTTAATGAATCTCTGTATGAAAAGTTTACTAGATCCACTTGGTGGATTGATTCTGGAGCAACTGTTCACGTTGCCAACTCTTTACAGGGGTTCCATCGACAAGGACCACGCCAAGAAGAGAAAGACACATTGAAGTGGCGGATGGAATAGAAGCAGAAGTGGAGGCCATTGGTGACGTCCCTCTGGAGCTGGCTGATGGCTCTTTCCTTTTGCTCAAAGATGTGCTTTTCGTTCCCTCATTACATAGGAATTTAATAAGTGTTTCCTGTTTGGACAAAGATTCTTACGAATGTTATTTCGGAAATGGCACGTGTGCCATCTGGTTGAAAGACAAATGTGTGGGTGTTGCTAATAAGTTATATTTGTTATCCCTGCATGAGAAGTTCTTTCTGTGTGTGATGTGAATGAAAAAGTTCCCTTGTCGAACAAAGAACAAAAGAAAAGAAAGCGAACTCTTGACTCATCGAAACTATGGCACTGTAGACTAGGCCATATTTCGAGGGGAAGAATAGAAAACCTCGTTAAAAATGACATTCTTCCTCCGTTAGAGTTCTCCGACATAGAACAATGCATAGATTGCATTAAAGGAAAGTATGTCAAACAAATTTTTGCCTAGTCTACAGTGCCATAGTTTCGATGAGTCAAGAGTTCGCTTTCTTTTCTTTTGTTCTTTGTTCGACAAGGGAACTTTTTCATTCACATCACACACAGAAAGAACTTTCTCATGCAGGGATAACAAATATAACTTATCAAATAATGTAGCAACACCCACACATTTGTCTTTCAACCAGATGGCACACGTGCCATTTCCGAAATAACATTCGTAAGAATCTTTGTCCAAACAGGAAACACTTATTAAATTCCAATGTAATGAGGGAACGAAAAGCACATCTTTGAGCAAAAGGAAAGAGCCATCAGCCAGCTCCAGAGGGACGTCACCAATGGCCTCCACTTCTGCTTCTATTCCATCCGCCACTTCAATGTGTCTTTCTCTTCTTGGCGTGGTCCTTGTCGATGGAACCCCTGTAAAGAGTTGGCAACGTGAACAGTTGCTCCAGAATCAATCCACCAAGTGGATCTAGTAAACTTTTCATACAGAGATTCATTAACAAAAGAAACAATATCTTTACCATTTTTGGCCATGATGTACTTCAGCCAAATCGGGCAGTCTTTCTTGTAGTGGCCGGCTTTTTACAGTGATGGCACTGATCCTTCTCCCTAGGGGTGGACTGGTGATGCTGGTACTGGTGCTGCATTGGACCCTTGCCATGGGGCTTGGAGGGTGAGCCACCATGGTTGCCGCCTGTGAAGCCTCTCTTCCTATTGTCCTTCACGAAGTTCAGAGAACCGCCGTGAAGGGCTTTCAGCCTTTCCTCTTCTTGGGAGCACATCCCAATGGTCTTTTCTATGTCCCACTTTTCAGGGGACATATTATAGTTTATTACAAAGTTTTCAAAAGGCTGTGGAAGTGAGGCCATCACTAGGTGCACCAAGAGTGCTGACTTTAGCTCGAGGTCCTCATCCATGGGCTTGAGCTTCGCTGCCATGTTTGACATCCTCAAGATGTGCTCTCTTATTCCGTGGGGTCCCCCCATATACTTTTCAGTCACCAGCTGCTTTAACAGCTGGGTCGCATACATCTTTGAAGAGCCAGTAAACTGGCTATTTATCTTGGCGAGATACTCGCCCACGGTAGCACACTCTCCAATTGAGCCCACTATTGCGTTCTCAATTGTGTTCTTTACGAAGGCCAAACACTTCTTGTTAGCGTTCACCCATTTCTGGTTATCAATCGAGTAGGCCAGCTCCAATGGAGCATGGTCCCTGTTCCTTTTCTCAAAGTCAGCACTTTCCTCAGTAGCCCCCCTGACCGGGTCAGCGGGCTTGACTGGTTGCTTGGTGTCAACCACCCAATCCACTTCGGCGCATACGAACACCAAATCAACTTTCTTCCTCCATTCGGAGTAGTTGTCCCCCCTTAGGAGCGGGATGTCCTTCAAACATGCCATGAGGTTGAGACCTCCTGAAAATCACAAAAGATGTGAGATCACCAAGTAAAACAACTGTATGCACAACTGTATGCGTTAATTCAACGTTGGTATAAATTAAGCATGCAATCGTTTCGTGCTATTTAAAATTATATCACCGTTGGGCAGAAATAAATTTAAAATGCACCTTTAATACTTAATGGGAAAAGATTATGGTCATGTTTATTAACAACGTTGGTCAATTAATAGCATGAGACATAATCACTTTAATCACATCTTTATGTCAAAATTTAAACAACTTTTATTGCATTGTTGCAATTTGAACCATACATTTGCAATTTTAAAAAAGACTATTTGCAGCGGAAACTTCAATAATGACTTTCATAAAACTCATACTTTACAGAAAAAATTCTGCCTTTATATTGTTCTCTAGTCAAAATATACAAAAAATATAATGACTAGAGAGAACTATGCAAAAATCTGTCCAAAACTTGATGAAAAACATCAAAAAAGTTTCTGTAAATAGAAAAAACTGAAAAACAGAAAAAAACTGTCCAAAACGCCCTACTGGGCCTCTATCGCATGCGCAGCCCAGCGCGTGTGGGGCTATCTGCTGCCGCGCGCTGCGCCTAAGCAGCCGGCCTAAGCAGCCAGCGGCCCGCTACGGCCTGGCTGTGCGCCGCTCCCGCCCGCGCGTCCGCAAGCACGCTGCCGCTCGCGCGCGTTCACGGCGGCCTGCCGACCCATCAGCCCAACGCAGCCTGCTTGGCCCGCCCGCGCCAGCCGCCGGCGCGCTCGCGATCCTGGCCGTCCACTCGGCCAGACCTAGATCCAACGGCTGGGCGCGCTCTTCGGGGGTATAAAACTCCCAGCCGCCGACCCCCCCTTAACCCTAAAACACAACCCCCCTTTCACCCCCTCCCGCGTGGCCACCGCGGCGGCGCCGCGTCCCGCGCGCGGCCGCCCCGCGTGGTCCGCGTCCTCCCCGCGTCTGTGGCGCGCCCGTCCCGCGGCGGCGCGGTGTCCCGACCGTGGCGGCGCCGCATCTTGCACGCGGTTGCCCCGCGTCGGCGGCACGCGTCGGCGGCGCGTCGGGGCCGTGTGTTGAGGTGAGGTGGCCGCCGGTCGGCGCGCCCCTCCCTCTCCAGCTACTCCGGCGAGGAGGTCGGAGGCGAGGAGGCCGCGTTTCCGCGCACCCCTCCCTCTTCCTCTTCTCCGGCGAGGAGGTCCGAGGCGAGGAGGCCGCGTTTCCGCGCGCCCTCCCTCTTCCTCTTCTCCACCGGCGGCGCAAGCCCTTCGTGAGGGCCGAGGCGAGGCGGCTCGATTCGCCCCTCCCTCATCCCTCTCTGTGGCGGCGAGCCCGCCGCAACGGCGCGCCCCTCCCTTTGCTCCGCTCCGGCGAGCGACGCCCCCCCCCCGCCCTCTTTGCCGGCGGTGCGCCCACCACCGTCAAGAGGGGCGACGGTGGAGCCTTTTCGCTCCTTTGTTACTTGGTCCGTAGTGGAAAACAGCGGCGCCCCCACCTTGCTCCTTGCCGATGTGTGCATCCACCCGAGGGTGGGCGCACCGTCGTCAAGTGGCCGAGGTGTGGGGCGAAACTTTCCAGGCGATGGCCGGAGTGGACCCCTCCCTTCTTTTTTTTTGCCTTTTCTTTGGGGATCTTTTGGGGTTATAGATCTAGGGTTTTGCTTTGCCCCGAAGGGTGTGTTCTTCTTCTAGATGTCTCCACAATGGATGCCCATCTAGATCGAGAGGAACGGCGCGGCCATAGGGCAGGCGCACTTTGGATCTATTTCCTTTTACAAATGCACTGATAAATCTAGCAACTAAAACTTGCTCTGATACCAATGTTAAAACTTGCCATTACAACGGATCTAGTCTAGATCTAACAGTAGCACTATACATCACCTTTTGTAGAACGAGAACAGAGAGAGAGGGAGAGAGAAAGAACCGAGATGAACTCTACCTGCTCCCTGGCTCGACAAACATGAGCCAGAGGGGATGCCCGAGCTGGTGCCGGAGCTAGAACCTCCGTCGTTGGCCATGGGTGGTAAGGGGGAGTGTGGCGAGCGTGCGGTTAGGGTGGCGTCGGTGGAGCTTCCCGTCGGCGCAGCGCTAGCCTAGATCGGATTGGCTTGTAGGTGGGGCGGCTAGGGCACGGCTAACCTCGTAGGTCGTGCTGCCGGCTCCCCACCACTTTATATAGCGCTGGCGACAGGGGCCCACCAACCTAGATAAGGATGGGCGCCCCCGATCAGGGCGCAGTTAGGGGGGCGTGCTGGGCCGTTGGGCCCAGTCACGTTGAGATCTATCTAACAAAATTATGTCCCACATGTTGAGTGCACCATCATATCAATCATCATGGAAGCAAGGCCTTGTTGCTAGAAAGAAGTTAAATTAAATACATGTGACTTGCTGCCTTGGTATTAATTGATGCATCACAACAACATGCTACACATGAAATCTTATCTCTCGTGATTTTCTCGCAATCAAGAATTCTAGGCTAGACACCAAGATAACACCGTGCTAAATTCATCCATATGTAGGACCCAGTTTGGTCTAACTACATGTAGGCATGATTAAGCCAGAGAGACATTTGGCCAATGACCTGGGATGTACATTAAGAAAACCTTTACTTGTAATACTCTGTAACCTCTCAGGATGTGTGTAACAGACCCTACCTATTCAATGAAATAAAATGCAAAGGAGACTTTGTGTTTTCTCCTTCGAAAAACATGCAGGCATGATTCGTTTTAGTCTGTTGCTAGATGGAAGGAAACTAATTACCTCCCATGAAACCTTATTGGACAAACATTGCGATTCTTATATCCTATCTAGGCACAGTTGGCATTGATGCTTAATTGGGTTTAGTGGTATATTTCAAAGTGTCGGAAAGTTGTGGTTTCATTTCTCCAAAGTCTATTTTTGCAGTGGCATTTTCCAAATTCGTGAAATTCATGGTGACACATATCAAAATAAATTGGCAGGAATCATCTACCAACTTTGCTTAATAAGGCTTTCAGAATACTCTTACGGTTCAGTCACCCCTCCCCTCCTCCTCTCCTACTGTTGGTCTCCCATGATGACCACTCGAATGTTCGGTCCCTATATTCAATTGTTACATCTTTCCAAGTCAAAAAACCGATGCATAAATATTTGCAGAAATCTTAGGTTGTAGGAATAGGAAAGAAAATAGAATTCAAATGTTAAGATTTATATGAATGCCAGTATGCCACAGTAAATGAATACACATAAGTACATAAGAATATTTTAGAAAAAAAGGAGGATAGAAATACAACGCAATTTATATTTTATATTGTGAAGGGAACTTGCCTATTCTGCTCTGTATTAATGAAGTTTGTTTAAGTGTATTTGGATGAACACCGGAACACATACCGCAGAGATATGCATCCCAACCATTGGTTTGCTTTCAGGTGATTTTTTGTCTTTATTGTCCATTTTACATGTAAGGGTTTCATTTACTAAGCTAATTGTTCTTCATAAAAACTGAAATGGTGCTGAGCATATAAAAATATTACCGAATCTAATACTCCCTCCGACCCAAATTATTTGACTCAAATTTGTCAAGATACAGATGAATCTAATACTAAATCATGTCTAGATACAATCGATCCAGATAAATCTAAGTCAACTAATTTGGGTCGGAGGGAGTAATAAAAATTCAATAACCATGTAAATTAATATTTCCCAACATTTGTTAAAATAGAAAAATAATATACATACAAATGATGTTTTTTCTTGTGCCATCCAATAGTGGTGTCTTTATTGTTGATAGCAACAATTTTGAAATTCAAACATACTTCAATGGTACAAATAGGATAGGATACAAAAGCCAAAGTCCATAGTTTGCATTCTTCTGCTCATTGCCCACCTTTTTCACCTTGGCCCAGATAATATGGATGTTTGAGATGGAACTGAATATGTTGATGGATTCTCTTGAACAAACCCGAGTGAATTTGCATCAAATGTTTGTATGCTAATCGCACCTTCCAATACCTTGATCACGGTTGACATTGAAGGTCTTTGAATGCTATCATGTTGCAGGCACCATATTGCGAGCTTCATCATTTGAACCACTTCTTCCTGGTGTGAGACCATATCATCACTATGCTTGTCAATCAGATCAATCAATTGGTTGTTTTGAGCTTTTTCTCTTAATAGATTTATGAGCTGAACATTCTCCTCTGGCTGAGAGTTGTCAATATTTTTCCTTCCACTTAGTATTTCCATGATGACAACCCCAAAGCTGTAGACATCCACTTTTTCAGTGATCCGCGACGTCAACCATTCAGGGGCCAGATATCCAGGTGTTCCTCTCATCATAGTTACTACCTTGCTTTGGTCCCTATCTATTAGCTTGCATAGTCCAAAATCTGCCACTTTGGCATTGAAGTTGTCATTCAAAAGAATATTCCGTGGTTTTATATCCAAATGAGCAATTTTCTGCCTGCAATCCTCATGAAGATAGCATAGTCCCTTGGCAATATCCAGAATGATCCTACAACGGGTGCACCATTCAAGAGGGGCATTATTATGTCGGTAATAAATCCACCTATCAAGCGACCCTCTTGACATATATTCATATACCAGAAGCCTCTCAGACTTCTCTACACAAAAACCAATCAGCCTGACAAGATTGATGTGTTCAATGCTACCAATAGTCTCAACCTCTGCCAAGAATTCTTTCTTTCCTTGTCTAGCACCTTCTAGACGCTTCACTGCAACTCTGTGCTCACCTAATTTTCCTTCAAAAACCGATCCAAACCCACCTTCTCCAAGCTTTTTACTGAACCCTTCTGTGCATCCACTCAACTTTTCAAAAGAATACCTCGTTGGAATTCCAGGAAATTGATCCAAATCAAATTCTTCATCTTTCTCTTCATCCTTTCTCCTCCTTTGTAGATGAAGAGCGACAACAATGACAAGCAATACAATACCAGTAGCAACACCAATTGTAGCACCTAACATCACCTTCATTTTGTTTTCATTGGAGTTGTTGGGTTGCACCTTTGTTTTGTTTTCATTAGAGTTGTTGGGCTGCACCTTTGTTTTGTTTTCATTAGAGGGGCTAAGTTGCACCTTAATGTAAGCAGAGGAGTTTTCACCAATATCAGGTTGTACTGATTTCAAGGAAAATACTTTAGTCACCCACAGACATTCTCCATGGGGAGCATTCCAGCTATACCTGAACAAAACAGCCATACAGGAGCAGTTCTTCAAGCAGGCTTGCTTACAGTCATCGATGCTTGTTGCATTCACAGCCGTGTGGCTGCCATCAAAGTAAGAGATGTTAGGAAGGGTCAAGAGCCGATGGTATCGTATTTCTTGACAAGTGATTGGAGTTATTGGTGCACAACCAAGATTTGGCTTCCGCTCATCCACCAGCTTGAAGTAGCTTGAACTTGAATTATTTTCAAGTGGACAACCACATTGCCCCTCTGTGCATATACCATACTCCCCGCAGACTGTTGGGTAATCACAAACGTCCATTTGCATGGACAGTACATCATACACCATTGTCCATGACCATCCGCTTTGACTATTTGACCATGACCATTCATACAGTCTTAGGTATCATCTGAATCTAATCTTAGGTATTGGGTCGTGGATATAGCTGTTGGCAATGAGATATTACTAGCAAAATCTGGCCTTCTTGGCTGCACAAAGGTGGTGAGGTTTCCATTCATGAATGTAAGCTTCGTTGGATAATGTCCTGTCTTGTATTGGCCCATGCGTTGTGGAAAGTAGCATTGTGGTGGCGTGGATTCAATGTAAGCATGTGATCCAGCATATAATGCTTTTTTTAAGTCGGATCCATCATGTAGTACATCTGTTTGTACAGTGATATAGAAATTATTTGTTGCAGAAGTATTTGATGTGAGTCTCATACCTTCAACAAGTGACTGTCCAAGGACCAATGTGTCAGTAGGATGATCAAATGACTGCCACACAGTTTCTTTCTTGTGATTAAACAACACCAGGTTGCCGATATCTGTGATCATCATGCCAGCTACAGATCGGCCCGAGCTGTTGCTTGACCAGACGTGGCTATGATCAACATCACGGAGGACCAAGTTTCCATCTGTGGTGAACTCAAGGGTGGCATTTTCCGTGACAGGGCGATCCCGGTTTGCAGACCAGACAATCTGCTGACTCTGGGAGATGCCGCCCTCGATGGATAACGCAAAGAGGAACTTGTTGCATGGGGATATTGAAGAGACACAATAGAACCCTGCGTCAATCCAAAGTGCAAAGTCAGAGTAAGGTACTGTACGGGTGCTGATGCTGCGGCTAACATCGCTGTTGATCCAAATTGTCGAGGGTTTGATTATGGAATAATAGTCGAAGGCCTGCGCCACCAAGAGCAGCGGTGTTGCAGCTGCAAGCATGAAGAAGACTAGAAGGGCAGTACACATGGTGCTTCAACGGAAACTGTAATCATAGTTAAATAAAAATCAGTTAGCACAAGAAGGAAGCAAGCAAGTAACTTGAGATGAGTGTCGCACCTGATGCTATTGAGCCGCTGATGAAGAGATCTGCTCACCAAGGTACTTTGGAGTAGCTGAGGGATTTCCGGATATGTGATAGTCTGATTAGTCCCAAAGTGCCACTGACTGACTGAATCGGCGTGAACGTCAGTCAATAAGTCTGAGTGGGCTGGTCACTTGTTTTACCGCTCATTCCTGTTATACATGGATGCACGATACGCTGCATTTAACAAAAATATTCATAGGTTTGAGAGGATTTGCATCGGTCTGCGATTCACTGAGGGACTTCATGATCTAGTTGCTGGAGCATGGAGTGTACGTCGTCAACAAAGTCTCAGTGGGTTGCTCATTTTGGTTTACCACCCATTCATTCCTGTTAGACACTAAAGCATGATGTGCTGCATTTAAGAAAAATATTCACAGGTGTTGAATGGACTTGCATCTTCCCAGGTTTCACATCATAGGTGATTTTCAGTATAAGGTGTATGCTTCGTGATGGTATTAGCAAAAGGCCCAAGCAGGTATTTACTTTTTCTGCATACCTCTGAAATATATATGTGTTGGACCTTTAAATTTTATATGTTTCCAGGATATCATCCTACTAGCACACGATATATTTTTCACAATCTCTGAAATTTTATACATAGTTTCCATTATAACATGATTGCCACCGGATACTTTCTTGCCTGCGATTGTCCTTGTCAAGACGTGTTTGATAAGCTGTGTATGATATCCTGCCAAGTTTTCGTAGTACTTTGTCACGTATGGTTAATTTGGAAACTGTTTGTGATGACTTACTTTTTTGTATAATTCTGGACCTGACTTTTGAGACCAAGGGTCTTGCACTCTTGCTGAGGAAGTTGATGGAAAGACAACTTGCTCCGGGAAATGCTTGTTAGCCAAATTATGTCTATTGTCATGATTAAATATCGCCCACATGTTGAGTGCACCATAGTATGGTATCATCATGGAAGCAAGACCTTATTGCCAGAAAGAAGTTAAATTAAAGTGGCTTGCTGACTTGCTATTCATTGATGCGTCACGGCAACATGCTACATAGAAAACATGATTTGCTCGCAATCAACTTCTAGTTTAGACACCAAATTACCAGTGTGATAATTTCTTCCAAAATCGGTACTCTGTTCGTTCTAACTAGATGTAGGCATGTAGCCAGTCTGCTCTGAACTTTATACACCCGTGACTAGATTAGTCCGTTGCTAGACGGAAGGAAACTAATCACCTCCCAGAAAATGTTACTATTTGACAAACATTGTGATTTTTGTGCATATTGTAGCTTAGCTAGCCACAATGGTATTATTGATGTTAAAATGGGTTTAGTGGTATATTTTGAAGTATTGGAAAGTTGTGGTGGCATAACTCGTAATTCGGTTTTTGCGGTGGAATTTTTCAATCTTGCAAGATTCATGGTGGCATATATCAAATTAAATTGGCAGAAATTAGATACCAAATTTTCTTAATGAGGCTTTCCAAACACTCTTTTGGTTCCGGTCCCTATATTCCAAGTCAAAAAACTAATGCACAATAATTTGCAGAAATCTAAAATTGCAGGAATAGGAAAAAAAGTAGAATTCGGTTTTTTCTGCCATCCATAGTGGTTTATGTGGACATTGCTAATAACTACAATTTTGAATCTGAAACATGCTTCAATAATACAAATAGGATAGGATACAAAAGCCAAAGTCCATAGTTTGGCATTCTTCTGCTCAATACCAACATGTTTCACCTTGGGCCAGATAATATGGATGCTTGAGATAGAACTGAACATGTTGGTGGATTATCTTGAACGAAGATGAGTGAATTTGCATCAAAAGTTTCTATGCTAATCGCGCCTTCCAATACCTTGATCACTATTGACATTGAAGGCCTTTGAATGTTGTCCTGTTGCAGGCACCATATTGCAAGCTTCATCATTTGAATCACTTCCTCCTGGTGTGATACCATGTCATCACTATGCTTGTCAATAAGGTCAATCAATTGGTAGTTTTTAGCTTTTTCTCGTAGTAGATTTATGAGCTGAACATTCTCCTCGGGCTGAGAGTTGTCAATATTTTTCCTTCCACTTATTATTTCCATGATGACAACTCCAAAGCTATAGACATCAACTTTTTCAGTGATCCGCGACGTCAACCATTCAGGTGCCAAATACCCGGGTGTTCCTCTCATCATAGTCATTACCTTGCTTTGATCCCTATCTATTAACTTGCATAGCCCAAAATCAGCCACTTTGGCATTGAAGTTGTCATCCAAGAGGATGTTTTGGGGTTTGATATCCAAATGAACAATTTTTCTCCTGCATTCCTCATGAAGATAGCATAGGCCTTTCGCGACATCAAGAATGATCCTACACCGGGTGCACCAATCAAGTGGGGCATTGTTATGGCGGTAATAGATCCACCTATCAAGCGACCCTCTTGGCATATATTCATATACCAGAAGCCTCTTAGACTTCTCTGCACAGAAGCCAATCAGCCTGACAAGATTGATGTGTTCAATGCTTCCAATAGTCTCGACTTCTGCCAAAAACTCTTTCTTTCCTTGTCTAGCACCTTCCAAACGTTTCACTGCAACTCTCTCTTCACCTAATTTCCCTTCAAAAACCGACCCAAACCCGCCTTCTCCGAGCTTCTTACTGAACCCTTCAGTGCATTCGCTCAACTTTTCAAAAGAATACCTCGTTGGCGTTCCAGGCAATTGATCAAAATCAAATTCTTCATCTTTCTCTTCATACTTTCTCGTCCTTTGTATATAGAGAGTGACAGCAATGAGAAGCAATACAAGAGTAGTAACGGCTCCAACTGTTGCAGCTAACATCACCTTCTTTCTGTTTGCATTAGGTGCAAAAATGGAGGGCATAAGTTGCACCTTGAGGTAAACAGGGGAGTCATAACCAACATTTTCTCGTTGTACTGCAAGCAACTAGAAGACTTTGGTCACCCACACACATTCTCCGGCTCTGAACAAAACGAGCATGCAGGAGCAAGCAGGCTTGCTTACAGTCATCGATGCTTGCTGCATTCAGAGCCGTGTGGCTGTAGTCGAAGTAAGAAATGTTAGAAATGCTCAAAAGCTTATGGTGTTGTATTTCCTGACAAGAAACTGGAGTGAATGGTGTGCAACCAAGATTTGGCTTGCGATCATCCACCAGCTTGAAGTAGACTGTACTTGAATTGTTCTCAAGTGGACATGTGCACTGCCCCCCATTGCATACGCCGTACGCCCCACAAACTGTTGGGTAAGCACAAGCATCCATTCCCAGTGACCCCATTATATCATACACCATTGTCGACCTCTCACCCTTAGACCATTCATAGAGTCCCAGGTATCCATCTAATCTAATGTACTGGGCTACTGGCCATGTGCTGTGAGCTACTGGAAATGTGATATTTTCAATCCTATCTGGCCCCAGCATGAAGCTAAGGCTTCCATCCATAAACGTGGCCCTTGTTGGGTCATTGGCAATCTTGCCTATCTTCGTCTGGAACGAAAAGTAGAGTTGTGGCAATGTTGTTCCTTCAGCATAATAGGCATTTAATCCATCTGGGAGTACAGTGATATAAAATTGATCCACAGTCCAATTTGTTGGAGAGGTATAAGCCTTGAGCCTCATACCTTGGAGAAGTGACTGCCCAGGGACCATTGTGTCAGTAGGATGATCGAATGACTGCCACACTGTTGCTTCCCTTTGATCAGATAGCACCAGATTGCCGTTCTCGGTGATCACCATGTCAGTTACAGACCGGCCTGAGGTGCCGCTCGACCAGACATGGCTACCATCAGCATCATGGAGGACCAAGTTCCCGTCCGAGGTAAACTCAAGGGTGGCGTTCTCCCTAACAGGGCGATACCGGTTGGCAGACCAGATCACCTGTCGCGAAGTTTCCTCCACAAAATTTCCCGAGGAGTTGTAGATACCAAAGACAATGAAGACGGCAAATAGGTACACATCGCATTTGGGGGTGGTGGCACATACGAACCCCGTAGCGAAGTATTCTTCTTCGCCACGAATAAGATCAGTTATGAGAGTGAAGTGCATGACTGAATTCTCGAATCAGGCTCGCGCCCCGCTTTATAAATAAAGCAAAATCCCAAGTACAAAGTCAGACACAGTTCATACACCGCTGGGGCCACAGCACATCACAGCCCAAGGAAAAAAGAAAAAACAGAAGGAGGGCGCACGGCAGTCGCTCAGGACGATGCGGGCGGCGACGACGGGGGGGGGGGGGGGGGGGGGGGGGGAGACGACGACGAGAAGGGGGACGCCGCCGACCTCAGAGCCTGGAGGGAGGACTCGAAGGCCGGCCGGTCACGCTGTCGCACCAAGGGGGACCACTGCTGCAAGAATGCGAGAAAAGTGAAAATAGAGTCAGATGCCCGAGTGGGGAACACACGTTCAATCAACATCTTATTGCGGATATTCCAAAGAGACTAAGACAGAGCCGCAAAAAGGAGCCAAAAGAGACGACGGCCCCCACCCGTCCTGGAGGCCTGGGCCTGCAGGAACTCCCCCGGTTCCTGCGCCTGCCATCCCGGACCCAGAGCTGAATTGCATGACTGAATTGCCGTGGAGTGTAGCGTTGTTGATCCATAGTGCCTGCGGTTTGGCCATGTGCTGCGCTGCGGAGAGCAAGGGTGCTGCAGCTGCAACCACGAGGAAGAAGAACTTGACAGGACGGCCCATAGCGCTTTGACGAAAACAGAGACTGTAATCAATAATAATAATCAGTCACGTTTTTGCTTACGATTAGACAGCAAGATACATGGGACAAGGATGAAGTAGCAGAGTAGAAACAAGATCACACCTGATGATGCTGCGCTGATGGAGAGGATGGGGTGCCTGGAGTGGGAGTAGCCAAGAGTGTTTTGAGATTTTCAGAGATGGATTGGTATTTCTGACTGGTTCCAAACGGTCACTAACAGGCTAGCTGTGTGCTGATGCTACAAGATTCCAGTGTTGGGTGCTCGTCGGGTGGATCTACCAAAGACATTGACGATTCTGATCATGAAGTGCCAATTTTGGGTGCGCTTCATGATCTTGTCGCTGATTAGTCCTGAGCCACCACTAACAAGACTATATGTTTCACAAAAAGCCAAATTTTGGGGGGTATATATGTTTCACACACACAAAAAACAATTGGGTATGCATGATACGGTCCAATGGAAATCCCCGTGAAAGAAAATTCCAATACTAGTATGAATTCTAATACTGACTGGTACAGACACTTGGCGGTGAAATGAATTCGTGTACCAGCAAATTAAACCTGCTCCTCTACTCTACCCGATGATAATACGATAGTAGTAATCCATACCACAGAACTCTCTCCCAATACGATAGTAATCCATACCACAGAACATATAAGTCTGGCAGGAAATGATGTGTTTCATTCAACAAAAAACTTTGATGATTCGGAGATGATCGTCACTGACTGACTGTGCGCTTATATTATTTCAAGTATGATCACCGGAGAGATGGCTTGAATTATTCTGAATAGCATTACCTGAGAGGTGGCTAGTCTGATCAGTCCTAACTCCCAAGTCGTCACTGACTGGCTTTGGATGTGCACTTCCATTAACGTGCAAGACCAGAGAGTGCACATCTTCAACAAGTCTCAGTGGATATATGTTTCACAAAAAAAGCCAATTGGATGCGCATGATAGGGTCCAATGGAAATTCCAGGGAAATACCGTTCCAAGAATATGGACTCTAACATTGACTGGTCCAGACACTCGTGGGTCAATATGAACGAATCCATGTGCGGCCAAGCATGCATGTTCCTCTACTCTGCCCGAAAATAGAATACCAATTCATACCTCACAAGAATATCACAAAATTCTCTCTCAGAAAATAAGAACCTGAGAGAAACACACCACCTATTGTGTAAGATCAAATAACAAAGAACAACATCCCTCGCTCTACCATCCACGCCTTTTGACTCTAACTAATACGGTAGACAAGGACTCTTACTACAAGCAGATGTCACGAGCTGCGACGCCGCGTGCATACAGGCAATCGGTAGATTTGCACGTTTGGGGTTCATGGTGTGTCTGTGGGACTCGATTGCAGCTCATGATTGATTTTCTGTCTCGAGGTCTGGATTCACACAATTTGTTTGCTGCTCCGGAGATGGATTGCGCTGTAAGCAAGCAGCAAGCGGGGTGAACCAGCACAAACATCAATTAGTAAAAAAGCAAAGGTGCGTAGCATCAGAAATCATGGTGCGTACAACTCATCATACCATCTCAATATCTTTGGATTCATGGCAGCATTTGGGTGTTACAGGCTCTGGGGATGCCAAGGCAGGATGCTGCAAGCATACACGAAATAATGTATTTTGGAGATGTGGGTGTAGAGTATGGAAAGATTGCACCTCTAGAAAATCAACAGAATCAGATGGTCACTTGCCATAAGGGACTGTGGGCTTAGTTCTTGGTTACTGCCATTGGCCATTCTCGACTTGCATTCTACATTTGCATCGGCTGTGGAAGAGATGAAAAAATATGTAATTTGGAAGCATTCATATTTTGTAAATGAAGCATGTCATGGACACCTGAAATGTCAATGGGCAGTGGCAGAAAAATGGCTTGATAAATTCTGTATGATGTTTTCTCTCCAAGCATAATAAGCTACGGAACAGATTATGTGGTTGGAAGTAACATAGTCGACATCTTTGACGGACGGAGGGAATTTACCACTTGGCAGAAAAGAAATTCAGAAATTTTGGAAGGAAGTGCAGAATTACCAGAAAGTACATAACTTTTCAATTCACATAGACGTACTGAAATGCACTCTAAGATGTCTTAAATATCTTACGAAGATGTGCCAGTCAACTTTGTAATGCCAATTTGATAGGGAGACCATTATGAATGGAGATTTACCTGCTGTTACCAGTATCAACCTATGTTCATTGGGTGGATCACATTGACTACCTGGAATGCTATTTATTTCAAAATCCAATATTAATGGCACGTAAGGCTAGAGTAGATTTCTCTTGCACGTTGCAAATTCCAATGTTGAGACACTTACCTTTCAACTTGCTCTTTGTTTGCATAATACTGTCTATCCTGATATTCAGAAACTGGTGAAGAACTTTTCATTTCCTAGTATATAATTAAGAGAAGTAGATAAAAACACCGAGAGTGCTAACAAGATATGCATAAATGAGTAAATGGCATTTGTGTCTTACCTCCTGGCCAATGCTGCCAAATATGTCTTGACATTTCCCTAGAGCCATCTCCATGTTGTGAAGCTGCTTGAGCATTGCCTGCATAGAGAACACACACAAGCGATTTGAGTTTCTGGAGTTCCAGAGACACAACTGAAAGCAATGAACATCCTAACAGAACAACCTGCTTATCTGAAGTCAGCCTCTCAATAATCTCATCCTTCACCAGCAGAGATTTCTTAAGGTAAGAACGTTAATGGAAAAATAACGAACTTGATGAGATCAACAGAAAATAAGAGTGAATGTGGCCAATGCTTTCAACTTAGTAAATGGATATTTCTTCTAGCTGGGGATGGAATTTGTTGTTAAGCTTCTCAGCATCAAGTTGTTCCTTCAATTCATATATGATCCTCGCCCTATTTCGAAGTTCAAGCTGGTAACTTGTAATTTTATCTCCCAAGAAACTAAGTTTGTCTACATAATGAAATACCAGAATGAGAGCAGATTACAAAAGGATTCTCCATATAGTACATGGTAACCATTATATCAATACAAGATCACAAGCTGAAATTGAAGCCATATCACAGAAAGGCACCGTACCAACAAAATCTTTCTCGAGTAGAGAAATCCTCTGGACCTTACCCTTCAGTTCAGAGACTGAAATAGTAACAATCTGTTTATCCTTCATCTGGATGGTCCATTGCAGAGAGCAAGCAGAGGCCTTCATAAACAGTTTAGAAGTCAAGCCTATACTCTTCGGTACTCGAGCCAAAACAAGGGGCAGATATAAAGGGCGACAGACACATGCCTCATCATACTGTTTGATGAATTCCTCCCTTGACTGAAGCAGCCTCTCCATGTTTTCTTTCACATCCTTTTTGTTTCTCTCCAGCTGCTCATTTTCATTTTCAAGGCACTTGGCCTGTGCAGTAAAAACATAATTGCTACGACTCTCAGCCTGATAGACACTAGTCCCATTCAACTATTTAAGGGGAAGATTGGAGAATGTTGACATTGCATCATGGGTTGAAAAAACAGTGTTGCTTATGTCTAATCAGCTAACACATCAGGTTATAAACTATCATATGATTCCTCAACTCTATATGGTTTATTAAGTGGCCCCTGAACACAACAACAATGCAGACAGCATCCATGGGCCGCCGGCGACAGCTACTGCGTAGGCGAAAGTGGGGAGAATGGGGGCATGAACCCTGGACTGGAGCCTCCGCAGCGCGTCGTCCCGCGCCTCCCGCCGGTGCTAGCTCAAGTGCAACCCGTGAGCTGAGCACCACCAGGCCCGTTGCCAGACCTAGACTGGAGTAGTTCGTTCTTTCTTTTTGAGGGATTTTCAGTTTATTTGTTTGGATTGGACAAGGAAATTTACCATTGTCGCTGATGAGCACATTGGTGCATGCAGTTGTAAGAAGTGCAGGGAAAAACATAATGCCTTCAACAAGGCACAACCAATTAAAACTAAATCTTGGATTTTCATTCTGTAAGATAAGACTTTGAATTTCTTCAAGGTAAAAACCTATGATCTATGATCTAAGCGACAACAACGCTCGTGTACTGTTTTTCTTGGAGATGTCGCTTTTATAGAAGCTAGACTTCGGATGATGTCTCAGTGCTGTTAGTACTGCTGCTACAAGAAATGGATCACTGTGACGAAACTTTTCTTTATTGTAATTCCTTCTTTTAAACTGTGTCACGCCGCTAGGGCCATGTGTTGTTGCAGCGTTGGGTCCATCTAATACATATGTATATAGAAATGGCTTTGAGTAATCGACCATTTGTAGTAAAAATGGGCAATGCAGTTGATATAATATAAAACGCATGAACTGCAAGAAAAATATTTTTTCGATAAAAAGAATATATAAATTCCATGCCAGGTGTGTTTGTTCGCTTTCTACTTTGTGGCATGGGCTTGTTCACAGTACAGGGGAGGCCGGTTCTTGATGGCAGTCTCCCGAGAAAAAGAACAACAACATCTTGTGGTGAAACCTTGGGTTTCTCAAGGTGTACATACCTTTAAGGAAGACCACAAAACGGAATAATGTGATGTCCTTTTATAATTACAATACAGTACCACTTTAAGTTGTTAGAATTGTTCTGTAAAACTTAAATTTGTGAATGGATATAGCACATCACTGAGAAAATATAGTAACTCAATCCTTTAATCGTGAGATCATATCTAATTACTATTATTGGAGGTTTCCTTAACTGCATCAACCATTACACCGTAACAGGGTGACCATAAAGGTGTCTCTTAGGTATTCCAAAGGGGTAGGTTGACGCGTATGCATCGAGATCAGGATTTGCCCATCCATGTGATGGATAGATATCCTGGGCCCACTCAGTAAGATTATATCTATAAAGTTTGCAAAAATGTGACTAGGTCGCGGGAATGTAATATCATGGGAATAAATAAATGTGTTTATTGGCAACAAGATCGAATCTTGGACAAACCAGTTATCGTGTAGCAAAGGAAATGAGACTCGACGTTTAAGATTCAAGCGATCAAGTTAATTCATGGAATGCATGGGGGGCATCATGGGTTTCCAGATCCCGTCATTGGTCATTGATCGAAGAGATGTCTTGATCATGTCTACGCCTTCCTGAACCGTAGGGTGACACACTTAAGGGTAGATGACACTTAGGGATTGATTCGAGATTGTAGGAGAAAAATAGAGAGAACTCTGAAATAGTTCCGGCATGGTACCAGAAAGGTTCCAGGATGATGATCGGAGGGTTCCGAAAGGTGTTTCAAAGTGAGAGGAATTAAATAATATGTATTTAAAATTAATTAGATGAATTAATATCAAAATGTTTTTTAAATGTATTTTAGAGGCATCATGAAGGGTTTTGCAGCATAGTAAATCAAAAAAATTCTACGAATGCGAACGGGAAAGCCAAGATCTAATCTAGGAGATGCAAACAACGAGGGGGAATAGATGAGATCTTCATCCCCTTGAAGATTCGCACAGTGGAACGTTCGACGGAACGTGGGTGATGTAGTCGTACTCGCTTCTCCTCCTCGCGATCCGATCCGATCTAACACCGCAAGTGGTGATGCCTCCGAGAAATGCACACGTGCGGCACCTCAACGTCTCCTCCTTCCTCGGTCCAGCAAGTAGGGTGGGGAGATGGATTGGATCTACAACGCGACGACGCGGTTCAAGCGGTGGAGAGTTTCTGTGGCAGGGCTTCGCCTACGCGCAGTCGGGAGGGAGAGAGAGAGGAGGGGCAGCAGGGCGGCTAGGGTTGAGGAGGAGGTGTGGGAGGGGTGCGCCCCCAACCCTCTTTATATAGAGGGGTGGGCGGCTGGCCCTTGCCTCTCCCCCAAGCCCTAGGCCGGCGGCCAAAGGAGGGAGGAGTGGGGGGCAAGTCCCCCCTTCTAGAAGCTCCCCTAGGGTTTCCCTAGGGTTTGGCCGGCTGGGCCCTATGGGGCCTTGTGCCCTTGGCCCAATGCAGCCAGGGCACTCCCTCATAGGCCCACACCCCTCCCGACAAGTTGGGCCACGTTGGTCCCACTCCGGAAGGTTCTAGAAGCTTCTGGTACAATACCGATTAACCCGAAACAATTCCGAACTCCAAAAACCGCATTGCCTTATATGAATCTTATTCTCCGGACCATTCCGGAACCTCTCATGACGTCCTGGATCTCATCCGAGACTCCAAACAAAAACTCATAAACCAATTATCCAATCTATCCTAGCGTCAAGACACGTTAAGTGTGTGACCCTTCGGGTTCGAGAATATGCAGACATGATCTTCTATCAATAATCAACAGCGGGGTATGGAAACCCATATTGACTCCCACACATTCATCGATGATCATATCGGATGAACCACGATGCCAGGATTCAATAAATCCCATATATATTCGCTTGGTCTCGCGATATTTTACTTGCCCGAGATTTGATCGTCGGTACCGACATACCTAGTTCAATCTCGTTCACAGCAAGTACTTTACTCGTTCCGTAATCCGATATCACTTTGTGATTAACTCCTTAACCACATGCTTGCAAGCGGTGTTGATATCGATTATCGAGTGGGCCCGAAGTATATCTCTCCGACTTGGGAGGGACAAATCCCATCTCGATACATACAACCCAACAGGTACTTTCCGATCACCTGCGAGACACCTTTATGATAACCCTCTCATAGGATGACGTTTGATGACCTCAAAGCTTTCTTCCGATACCAGGGCGTTGCATTATCTCATGGTCTAAGGAATACAATATTTGACATAAGAAAAGCTTCGCAAAGATGAACACGATGACACGATCTAATTGCTCTGCTTAATTTGGGTCTGTCCATCATATCATTCTCCCAATGATATGATCTCATTATTAATTGACAACTCATGTCTATGGTTAGGAAACCTTAACCATCATTAATCAATGAGCTAGTCCATAGAGGCGTACTAGGGACACGGTGTTGTTCACAAACCACACAAGTATTAAAGTTTCCGCTTAATACAATTCTAGCATGGAATATAAACTTTATCATGAACAAGAATTATAATAATAACATCTTTATTATTGCCTCTAGGGCATAATTCCAACAGTCCTCCACTTGCACTAGAGTCAATAATCTAGTTTACATCTGGCAACAATCTAACACCCATGGCACTAAGGTGCTGATCATGTTTTGCTCATGGAAGAGTTTTAGTCAATGGATATGCGACATTCAGATCTATATGTACTTTGCTAATCTTCAGATCTCCATCTGCTATATAATTTCGGATTATATGAAACTTGCGGTTGATATTCTTGGTCTTTGGATGCTATCTTGGTTCCTTAGCTAGTGCTATGGCGCCAGTTTTGTCACACAATATCTCCAGTGGGTCCAAGGCACTTGGAACCACGCCAAGCTCAGTGATGAAGTTCCTGATCCAAACTCCTTCACTTGACGCTTCTGCAGCAGCCATGTATTCCGCTTCTACTGTAGATCCCGCGATCACGCTTTGCTTGCAGCTTCTCCAGCTCACAGCTCCTCCATTCAAAATATAAACGTATCCTGTCTGAGATTTAGAATCATCCTTGTCGGTGTCGAAACTAGCGTCGACGTAACCTTTTACGATGAGCTGTTCATCACCTCCATAGACTAAGAACATTTCTTTAGTCCTATTTAGGTACTTTAGGATGTTCTTCACGGTTGTCCAGTGTTCCACTCCTGGATCACTTTGGTACCTGCTCGTCAAACTAAGAGCATTGGTCACATCTGGTCTAGTACACAGCATGGCATACATGATAGAACCTATGGCCGAGGCATAAGGCACTTTGCTCATAACTTCTCTATCATTTACCGTAGCTGGACACTAAGCCATGCTCAATATCTTACCTGACAACATAGGCACTGAACCTTTTTTTGCCTTATCCATTCTGAACCTTTTCAGAACTTTGTCTAGGTATGTACTTTGGCTTAAAGCTATCAGGCGTTTTGTCTATCTCTATAGATTTTGATGCCCAATATATAAGCAACTTCCCCTAGGTCTTTCATTGAAAAACATTTGTTCAAATAACTCTTCACATCGTTAAGCATGTTAATGTCATTTCCAATGATCAATATGTCATCCACATATAGTACCAGAAATGTCACTGAGCTCCCACTCACTTTCTTGTAGATACAAGCTTCGTAGCAATTTGGAACAAATCCAAAGCTCTTGATCACTTGAGCAAAACGAAGGTTCCAACTCCGAGATGCTTGCTTTAGTCCATAAATGGAACGCTGAAGTTTGCATACTTTATCAGCATCCTTAGGATCGACAAAACCTTCGGGTTGCATCATATACAACTCTTCATCAATGTTGCCATTGAGGAACGCAGTCTTGACATCCATCTGCCATATTTCATAATCATGAAACGCAGCAATTGCTAATAAAATCCGAATGGACTTAAACATCGCTACGGGATAGAAAGTCTCATCATAGTCAACACCTTAAACTTGTCGAAAACCTTTCGCGACAAGTCGTGCTTTATAGACGGTAACATTACCATCCGCGTATGTTTTCTTCTTGAAGATTCATTTGCACTCAACGGCCTTTCGGTCGCTAGGAGGTTCCACCAAAGTCCATACTTGGTTTTCGCTCATGGATCCCAATTCGGATTTCATGGCCTCTAGCCATTTCTCAGAGTCTGGGCTCATCATCGCTTCCTCATAGTTCGCAGGTTCACTATCATCTACTAACAAGACAGTTAAGATAGGGTTGCCGTACCACTCAGGAGGGGCACGCGACCTTGTCGACCTGCGACGTTTAGTAGTAGCATCGTCCGAAGCTTCATGATCCTCGTCATTAGCTTCCTCTATTGTTGGTGCAGACGGCACTGGAACAATTTCAGGTGCTGCGCTACTCTCCAACTCAAGAGAAGGTTCAACAACCTCGTCTAGCTCTACTTTCCTCCCACTCACTTCTTTTGAGAGAAACTCCTTCTTAAGAAAGGATCCATTCTTTGCGACAAACATTTTGCCTTCGGTTTTGTGATAGAAGGTATACCCAATAGTTTCCGTAGGGTATCCTATGAAGACGCATTTGTCCGCTTTGGGTTCGAGCTTGTCCGGCATCAACTGCTTGACGTAAGCTTTGCATCCCCAAACTTTAAGAAATGACAACTTAGGTTTAGCACCAAACCACAGTTCATACGGTGTCGTCTCAACGGATTTAGATGGTGCCCTATTTAAAGTGAATGCAGCGGTTTCTAATGCATAACCCCAAAATGATAACGGCAAATCAGTAAGAGACATCATTGATCGGACCATATCTAATAGAGTTCGATTCCAGCGTTCAGACACACCATTGCGCTGTGGTGTTCCGGGTGGCGTGAGTTGCGAAACGATTCCGCTTGCTTTAAGATGCGTGAGAAAATCATAACTCAAATATTCACTTCCACGATCGGATCGTAGAAACTTAATCTTTCTGTTACGATGGTTTTCCACTTCATTCGGAAATTCTTTGAACTTTTCAAATGTTTCAGATTTATGTTTCATTAAATAGATATACCCATATCTACTTAAGTCATCGGTAAAAGTGATAAAGTAGCGATATCCACCACGCGTCGGAACACTCATCGGTCCGCATACATCGGTATGTATGATTTCCAATAAGTCCGTTGGTCGCTCCATCATTCCGGAGAACGGGGTTTTGATCATCTTGCCCATGAGGCATGGTTCGCATGTGTCAAATGATTCAAAATCAAAAGACTCCAAAAGTCCATCAGAATGGAGTTTCTTCATGCGTTTTACACCAATATGACCTAGACGACAGTGCCACAAATAAGTAGTATTATCATTATCTACCTTGCATCTCTTAGCCTCAATGTTATGGATGTGTGTTTCATCCCTTTCGAGATTCAGAAGAAATAAACCATTCACAGGAGGTGCATGACCATAAAAGATGTTACTCATATAAATAGAACAACCATTATTCTCAGATTTAAATGAATAACCGTCTTGCAATAAACACGATCCAGATATGATGTTCATGCTCAACGCAGGCACATAATAACATTTATTAAGGTTTAAAACTAATCCCGAAGGTAAAACTAAGGAGAGCGTGCCGACGGCCATCACATCAACTCTTGATCCGTTGCCAACGCGCATCGTCACCTCATCCCTCGCAAGCCGCCGTCTATTCCGTAGTTCCTGTTTCGAGTTACAAATATTAGCAACTGAACCAGTATCAAATACCCAGGCACTACAACGAGGGCTAGTAAGGAAAACATCAGTAACATGTATATCAAATATACCTTTGATGGTGCCAGCCTTCTTGTCCGCTAAGTACTTCGGACAGTTGCGCTTCCAGTGACACTTGTCCTTGCAATAGAAGCACTCAGTGTCCGGCTTAGGTCCAGACTTGAGCTTCTTCTCAGCAGGGGCAACGCGCTTGCCGCTGCCTTTCTTGAAGGGCTTATTTGCACCCTTACCTTTCTTAAAGCTGGGGGTCTTGTTGACCATCAACACATGATTATCCTTTTTGATGTCCACCTCCGCAGCTTTCACCTTATCAAAGAGCTCGGTGATCATATCAGTGGAACCAATCTGATTATGAGTCACTACAAAACTTTTGTAGCTAGGAGGGAGTGATTGCAGAACCCTGTCAATCTTGAGCTCCTCTGGAATCTTTCAGTCCAGTTGCTCAAGGCGTTGAGTGTAGCCCGACATCTTTATGGCGTGCTCACTAACGGAACTCCCTTCCTCCATCTTGCAGTTAAAGATTTTCTCAGAGATCTCATATCTCTCAGAATGGGCCTGAGTCTGGAACATAGTTTTCAGTTCCTCAAGAATCTCAAAGGGCCCGGGGTAATCTTCAAAACGATTTTTAAGGTCCGATTCCATAGCAAACAACATGGTGCTCTTAATCACACCATAATCATCTTTGCGCGACTGATAAACAACTTTCTCATCAGCCGGCGCATCTACAGCAGGGGCGTCACCTAGCGCATTCTCAAGGACATAGTCCTTTTGTCCGCCAGCGAGAATGATTCTCAGATTACGGAACCAGTTGGTGAAGTTAGACCAATTGTTCTTAAGCTTTTCTTTCTCAGCAAAAACGTTGAAGTTGAAGTTGGACTTAGCCATTTGATCTACAAAATTTGCAAGTACAATTTAGACTATGTTCATGATAACTAGTTCAACTTAATCAAATTACTAGATGAACTCCCACTAAATTCTACATCCCTCAAGCTATTTAGTGAACATGATCCAAATTCACCACATCTAATCCGATCTTCACGAGAAGAGATGTGGTTTTAATGGTGGACAACAAAGTGTCGATCATATCATTCATATGACTCATGCTTAACCTTTCGGTTCATGTGTTTCGAGGCCATGCATGTACATGCTAGGCTCGTCAAGTCAAACCCAAGTATTTCCGCGTGTGCAAAACTGGATTGCACCCGTTGCATGTGAACGTAGAGTTCATAGCACCCGATCATCATGTGATGCTAGAACACGACGAACTTTAGCAACGGTGCATACATGGGGAGAACACAGTTTTATCTTGATCTTTAAGTGAGGAATCATCTTATAATGCTACCGTCGCGATCTAAGCATAATAAGATACATAAAAGGATAAACATCACATGCATATAACTTTATGTGACATGGTATAGCCAATCTTCGTGCAATGATCTCCATCTTGTGCGTGCCGGCATGATCTCCATCACTCCACCATGATTGCTGTCGAAATTATGCCCTAGAGGCAATAATAAAGATGTTATTATTATAATTCTTATTCATGATAATGTTTATATTCCATGCTAGAATTGTATTAAGCGGAAACTTTAATACTTGTGTGGTTTGTGAACAACACCGTGTCCCTAGTACGCCTCTAAGGACTAGCTCATTGATTAATGATGGTTAAGGTTTTCTAACCATGGACATGAGTTGTCAATTAATAATGAGATCATATCATTGGGAGAATGATATGGTGGACAGACCCAAACTAAGCGAAGCAATTAGATCGTGTCATCGTGTTCGTCTTTGCGAAGCTTTTCTTATGTCAAATATTGTATTCCTTAGACCATGAGATAATACAACTCCCTGGTATCGGAAGAAAGCTTTGAGGTCATCAAACGTCATCCTATGAGAGGGTGATCATAAAGGTGTCTCTCAGGTGATCGGAAAGTATCTGTTGGGTTGTATGTATCGAGATGGGATTTGTCCCTCCCAAGTCGGAGAGATATACTTCGGGCCTACTCGGTAATCGATATCAACACCGCTTGCAAGCACGTGGTTAAGGAGTTAATCACAAAGTGATATCGGATTACGGAACGAGTAAAGTACTTGCTGTGAACGAGATTGAACTAGGTACGACGGTACCGACGATCAAATCTCGGGCAAGTAAAATATCGCGAGACGAAGGGAATATATATATGGGATTTATTGAATCCTGGCATCGTGGTTCATCCGATATGATCATCGATGAATGTGTGGGAGTCAATATGGGTGCCCAGACCCCGCTGTTGATTATTGATAGAAGATCATGTCTGCATATTCTCGAACCCGCAGGGTCACACACTTAACGTGTCTTGACGCTAGGATAGATTGGATAATTGGTTTATGAGTTTTTGTTCGGAGTCTCGTATGGTATCCGGGACATCACGAGAGGTTCCGGAGTGGTCCGGAGAATAAGATTCATATAAGGCAGTGCAGTTTTTGGAGTTCGGAATTGTTCCGGGTTAATCGGTATTGTACCGGAAGCTTCTAGAACCTTCCGGTAGGGGACCAACGTGGCCCCACCTTCCGGGAGGGGGCATGGGCCTATGAGGGAGTGCCCTGGCCGCATTGGGCCAGGGGCACAAGTCCCCATAGGGCCCAGCCGGCCATGGGGGTTTTAAACTCGAGATAGACCTTCTAGAAGGGGGGGTTTCCTTGCCCCCCACTCCTTCTCCTTGGGGCCGCCGGTTTGGGCTTGGGGGAGGGGCTAGGGCTGTGCCCACCCCTCTATATAAAGAGCGCTGGGGGCGCACCAACCCCCCACACCTTCCCCTCCAACCCTAGCCGCCCTGCTGCCTTCCTCTCTCCCTCCCGACTGTTTGTAGGCGAAGCCCTGCTGCAGAAATTCTCCACCATATACACCACGCCGTCGTGTTGTAGATCCAATCCGTCTCTCCACCATACTTGCTGGTCCAAGGAAGGAGGAGACGTCGAGGTGTTGCACGTGTGCATCTCAGGAGGCACCGCCACTTGTGGTGCTAGATCGGATCGGATCGCGAGGAGGAGAAGCGAGTACGACTACATCACCCACGTTCCGTCGAACGTTCCGCTGTGTGAATCTTCAAGGGTATGAAGATATAATCCAATCTCTCTCGTTGTTTTCATCTCCTAGATTAGATCTTGGCTTTCCCTCTGTTCGCATCCGTGGAAAATTTTGATTTACTATGCTGCGAAACCCTTCAGTGGTATCAGAGCTAGATCTATGCGTAGATGTGTTTCACGAGTAGAACGCAACATGGTTGTTGCGGGCGTTGATGTTTTCTGTTGCAAGCCTCTTGTTTGTGTTCTTCTTATGACGTGGGATAGTGAGATTGAAGCGGTCCAGGCCAACCTTACGCGACGTCGTTCGCGAGACCGGCTCCACACTTGACGTGTGGCTTGTTCCACACATGCGGCCGGTGGATGTCAGTTTCTCTCACTATAGTTGTCATGGGATTAACACCGGAGTTTGGCAACCATAATATCACCGTTGTGGCTTTCCGTAGGTAAGAATAGTTCTTAGCATCTACTCCCATAAGCCACGTAAAACATGCAACAACAAAGTAGAGGCGTCTAACTTGTTTTTGTAGGGAGTGTTTTCTGTGATATGGTATGGCCCAAGATGTGATGTGTATAATGTATGCGATGATCATGTTTTGTAATGTTTCACGACTTGCATGTAGATGAGTACACAACCGGCAGGAGCCATATGGTTGTCTTTATAATTGTGTATGACCTGTGTGTCAACTTCTTATGCGCCATGTAATAGTTTCACTTTATCGCTAAGTAGTTAGCAATAGTTGTAGTTGCTATTCGTGGTGGAGGCAATCATGGTGGAGTGATGGAGATCATGCCGGAGCGCACAAGATGGAGATCATTGCGCGAAGATTGGCTATACCATGTCACATTAAAGTTATATGCATGTGATGTTTATCCTTTTATGTGTCTTATTATGCTTAGATTGCGACGGTAGCATTATAAGATGATTCCTCACTTAAAGATCAAGATAAAAACTGTGTTCTCCCCGAATATGCACCGTTGCGAAAGTTCGTCGTGTCCAAGCATCACGTGATGATCGGGTGCTATAGACTCTACGCTCACATACAACGGGCGCAAGCCAGTTTTGCACACGCGGAAATACTTGGGTCTAACTTGACGAGCCTAGCATGTACAGACATGGCCTCGGAACACATGAAACGAAAGGTTAAGCATGAGTCATATGAATGATATGATCGACACTTCGTTGTCCACCATTGAAGCCACATCTCTTCTCGTGATGATCGGATTAGGTGTGGTGAATTTGGATCATGTTCACTAAACAACTTGAGGGATGTTGAATTTAGTGGGAGTTCATCTAGTAATTTGATTAAAAGTTGAACTAGTTATCATGAACATAGTCTAATTTGTACTTGCAATACTGTAGATCAAATGGCTAAGTCCAACTTCAACTTCAACGTTTTCGCTGAGAAGGAAAAGCTTAGAAACAATGGGTCTAACTTCACCAATTGGTTCCGCAATCTAAGAATCATTCTCTCTGGCGGTCAAAAGGACTATGTCCTTGGGAAAGCGTTAGGTGACCCCCTGCTGCAACTGCGCCGGCTGATGAGAAAACTGTCTATCAGTCGCGCAAAGATGATTATGGTGTGATTAAGAGCACCATGTTGTTTGCTATGGAACCGGAACTTCAAAATCGTTTTGAAGACTATCCCGGGCCCTTTGAGATTCTCGAAGAGCTGAAAACCATGTTTCAGACTCAGGCCCGTTCTGAGAGATATGAGATCTCTGAGAAGTTCTTTAACTGCAAGATGGAGGAAGGGAGTTCCGTTAGTGAGCACGCCATTAAGATGACGGGCTACACTCAACGCCTTGAGCAACTGGAATGCACGATTCCAGAGGATCTCAAGATTGAAAGGGTTCTGCAATCACTCCCTTCCAGCTACAAAAGTTTTGTAGTGACTCATAATCAGATTGGTTCCACTGATACGATCACCGAGCTCTTCGCAAAGCTGAAGGCCGCGGAAGTGGACATCAAAAAGGATAATCATGTGTTGATGGTCAACAAGCCCACTTTCAAGAAAGGTAAGGGTGCAAAGAAGCCCTTCAAGATGGGCGGCGGCAAGCGCACTGCCTCTGTTGAGAAGAAGCTCAAGTCTGGTCCTAAGCCGGACACTGAGTGCTTCTATTGCAAGGACAAGGGTTACTGGAAGCGCAACTGTCCGAAGTAATTAGCGGACAAGAAGGCTGGCACCATCAAAGGTATATTTGATATACATGTTATTGATGTTTTCCTTACTAGCCCTCGTTGTAGTGCCTGGGTATTTGATACCGGTTCAGTTGCTAATATTTGTAACTCGAAACAGGAGCTACGGAATAGACGGCGGCTTGCAAGGGATGAGGTGACGATGCGCGTTGGCAACGTATCAAGAGTTGATGTGATGGCCGTCGGCACGCTCTCCTTAGTTTTACCTTCGGGATTAGTTTTAAACCTTAATAAGTGTTATTATGTGCCTGCGTTGAGCATGAACATTATTTCTGGATCTTGTTTATTGCAAGACGGTTATTCATTTAAATCGGAGAATAATGGTTGTTCTATTTATATGAGTAACATCTTTTATGGTCATGCACCTATTGTGAATGGTTTATTTCTTCTAAATCTCGAAAGGGATGAAACACACATCCATAACATTGAGGCTAAGAGATGCAAAGTAGATAGTGATAATACTACTTATTTGTGGCACTGTCGTCTAGGTCATATTGGTGTAAAACGCATGAAGAAACTCCATTCTGATGGACTTTTGGAGTCTCTTGATTTTGAATCATTTGACACATGCGAACCATGCCTCATGGGCAAGATGATCAAAACCCCGTTCTCCGGCATGATGGAGCGAGCAACGGACTTGTTGGAAATTATACATACTGATGTATGCGGACCGATGAGTGTTTCGACGCGCGGTGGATATCGCTATTTTCTCACTTTTACCGATGACTTAAGTAGATATGGGTATATCTATTTAATGAAACATAAATCTGAAACGTTTGAAAAGTTCAAAGAATTTCAGAATGAAGTGGAGAACCATCGTAACAGAAAGATTAAGTTTCTACGATCCGATCGTGGAGGTGAATATTTGAGTTATGATTTTCTCACGCATCTTAAAGCAAGTGGAATCGTTTCACAACTCACGCCACCCGGAACACCACAGCGCAATGGTGTGTCTGAACGCCGGAATCGAACCTTATTAGATATGGTCCGATCAATGATGTCTCTTACTGATTTGCCGTTATAATTTTGGGGTTATGCATTAGAAACCGCTGCATTCACTTTAAATAGGGCTCCATCTAGATCCGTTGAGACGACACCGTATGAACTGTGGTTTGGTGCTAAACCTAAGTTCTCGTTTCTTAAAGTTTGGGGATGCGAAGCTTACGTCAAGAAGTTGATGCCGGACAAGCTCGAACCCAAAGCGGAGAAATGTGTCTTCATAGGATACCCTAAGGAAACTATTGGGTATACCTTCTATCATAGAACCGAAGGCAAAGTTTTTGTCGCAAAGAACGGTTCCTTTCTTGAGAAGGAGTTTCTCTCGAAAGAAGTGAGTGGGAGGAAAGTAGAGCTAGACGAGGTTATTGAACCTTCTCTTGAGTTGGAGAGTAGCGCAGCACCTGAAATTGTTCCAGTGCCGCCTGCACCAACGATAGAGGAAGCTAATGACAAGGATCATGAAGCTTCGGACGATGCTGCTACTGAACATCGCAGGTCGACAAGGTCGCGTGCCCCTCCTGAGTGGTACGGCAACCCTGTCTTGACTGTCTTGTTAGTAGAAGACATTGAACCTACGAACTATGAGGAAGCGATGATGAGCCCAGACTCTGAGAAATGGCTAGAAGCCATGAAATCCGAATTGGGATCCATGAGCAAAAACCAAGTATGGACTTTGGTGGACCCTCCTAGCGACCGAAAGGCCGTTGAGTGCAAATGGATCTTCAAGAAGAAAACGGACGCAGATGGTAATGTTACCGTCTATAAAGCACGGCTTGTCGCGAAAGGTTTTCGACAAGTTCAAGGTGTTGACTACGATGAGACTTTCTCTCCCGTAGCGATGTTTAAGTCCATTCGGATTTTATTAGCAATTGCTGCGTTTCATGATTATGAAATATGGCAGATGGATGTCAAGACTGCGTTCCTCAATGGCAACATTGATAAAGAGTTGTATATGATGCAACCCGAAGGTTTTGTCGATCCTAAGGATGCTGATAAAGTATGCAAACTTCAGCGTTCTATTTATGGACTGAAGCAAGCATCTCGGAGTTGGAACCTTCGTTTTGATCAAGTGATCAAGAGCTTTGGATTTGTTCCAAATTGCTACGAAGCTTGTATCTACAAGAAAGTGAGTGGGAGCTCGGTGACGTTTCTGGTACTATATGTGGATGACATATTGATTATTGGAAATGACATCAACATGCTTAATGATGTGAAGAGTTATTTGAACAAGTGTTTTTCAATGAAAGACCTAGGTGAAGCTGCTTATATATTGGGCATCAAAATCTATAGAGATAGACAAAGACGCCTGATAGCTTTAAGCCAGAGTACGTACCTAGACAAATTTCTGAAAAGGTTCAGAATGGATAAGGCAAAGAAAGGTTCAGTGCCTATGTTGCCAGGTAAGATATTGAGCGAGGCTCAATGTCCAGCTACGGTAAATGATAGGGAAGCTATGAGCAAAGTGCCTTATGCCTCGGCCATAGGTTCTATCATGTATGCCATGCTGTGTACTAGACCGGATGTGTCCAATGCTCTTAGTTTGACGAGCAGATATCAAAGTGATCCAGGAGTGGAACACTGGACAGCCGTGAAGAACATCCTAAAGTACCTAAATAGGACTAAAGAAATGTTCTTAGTCTATGGGGGTGATGAACAGCTCGTCGTAAAAGGTTACGTCGACGCTAGTTTTGACACCGACAAGGATGATTCTAAATCTCAGACAGGATACGTGTATATTTTGAATGGAGGAGCTGTGAGCTGGAGAAGCTGCAAGCAAAGCGTGATCGCGGGATCTACAGTAGAAGCGGAATACATGGCTACTTTAGAAGCATCAAGTGAAGGAGTTTGGATCAGAAACTTCATCACTGAGCTTGGCGTGGTTCCAAGTGCATTGGACCCACTGGAGATATTGTGTGACAACACTGGCGCCATAGCACTCGCTAAGGAACCAAGATATCATCCAAAGACCAAGCATATCAACCGCAGGTTTCATATAATCCGAGATTATATAGCAGATGGAGATCTGAAGATTATCAAAGTACATACAGATCTGAATGTCGCAGATCCATTGACTAAACCTCTTCCACGTGTAAAACATGATCAGCACCTCAGTGCCATGGGTGTGAGATTGTTGCCAAATGTAAACTAGATTATTGACTCTAGTGCAGGTGGGAGACTGTTGGAATTATGCCCTAGAGGCAATAATAAAGATGTTATTATTATAATTCTTGTTCATGATAATGTTTATATTCCATGCTAGAATTGTATTAAGCGGAAACTTTAATACTTGTGTGGTTTGTGAACAACACCGTGTCCCTAGTACGCCTCTAAGGACTAGCTCATTGATTAATGATGGTTAAGGTTTCCTAACCATGGACATGAGTTGTCAATTAATAATGAGATCATATCATTGGGAGAATGATATGGTGGACAGACCCAAACTAAGCGGAGCAATTAGATCGTGTCATCGTGTTCGTCTTTGCGAAGCTTTTCTTATGTCAAATATTGTATTCCTTAGACCATGAGATAATACAACTCCCTGGTATCGGAAGAAAGCTGTGAGGTCATCAAACGTCATCCTATGAGAGGGTGATCATAAAGGTGTCTCTCAGGTGATCGGAAAGTATCTGTTGGGTTGTATGTATCGAGATGGGATTTGTCCCTCCCAAGTCGGAGAGATATACTTTGGGCCCACTCGGTAATCGATATCAACACCGCTTGCAAGCATGTGGTTAAGGAGTTAACCACAAAGTGATATCGGATTACGAAACGAGTAAAGTACTTGCTGTGAACGAGATTGAACTAGGTATGACGGTACCGACGATCAAATCTCGGGCAAGTAAAATATCGCGAGACGAAGGGAATATATATATGGGATTGATTGAATCCTGGCATCGTGGTTCATCCGATATGTTCATCGATGAATGTGTGGGAGTCAATATGGGTGCCCAGACCCCGCTATTGATTATTGATAGAAGATCATGTCTGCATATTCTCGAACCCGCAGGGTCACACACTTAATGTGTCTCGACGCTAGGATAGATTGGATAATTGGTTTATGAGTTTTTGTTCGGAGTCTCGTATGGGATCCGGGACATCACGAGAGGTTCCGGAGTGGTCCGGAGAATAAGATTCATATAAGGCAGTGCAGTTTTTGGAGTTCGGAATTGTTCCGGGTTAATCGGTATTGTACCGGAAGCTTCTAGAACCTTCCGGAAGGGGACCAACGTGGCCCCACCTTCCGGGAGGGGGCATGGGCCTATGAGGGAGTGCCCTGGCCGCATTGGTCCAGGGGCACAAGTCCCCATAGGGCCCAGCCGGCCAAGGGGGTTTTAAACTCGAGATAGACCTTCTAGAAGGGGGGGTTTCCTTGCCCCCCACTCCTTCTCCTTGGGGCCGCCGGTTTGGGCTTGGGGGAGGGGCTAGGGCTGTGCCCACCCCTCTATATAAAGAGGGCTGGGGGCGCACCAACCCCCCACACCTTCCCCTCCAACCCTAGCCGCCTTGCTGCCTTCCACTCTCCCTCCCGACTATTTGTAGGCGAAGCCCTGCTGCAGAAATTCTCCACCATATACACCACGCCATCGTGTTGTAGATCCAATCCGTCTCTCCACCATACTTGCTGGTCCAAGGAAGGAGGAGACGTCGAGGTGCTGCACGTGTGCATCTCACGGAGGCACCGCCACTTGTGGTGCTAGATCGGATCGGATCGCGAGGAGGAGAAGCGATTACGACTACATCACCCACATTCCGACGAACGTTCCGCTGTGCGAATCTTCAAGGGTTTGAAGATCTAATCCAATCTCTCTCGTTGTTTGCATCTCCTAGATTAGATCTTGGCTTCCCCTCTGTTCGCATCCGTAGAAAATTTTGATTTACTATGTCGCGAAACCCTTCAATTGCCTCCACCACGAATAGCAACTACAACTATTGCTAACTACTTAGCGATAAAGTAAAGCTATTACATGGCGTATAAGAAGTTGACACACAGGTCATACACAATTATAAAGACAACCATATGGCTCCTGCCGGTTGTGTACTCATCGACATGCAAGTCGTGAAACATTACAAAACATGATCATCGCATACAACATACACATCACATCTTGGGCCATACCATATCACAGAAAACACTCCCTACAAAAACAAGTTAGACGCCTCTACTTTGTTGTTGCATGTTTTACGTGGCTTATGGGAGTAGCAAGCTAAGAACGATTCTTACCTACGGAAATCCACAACGGTGATATTATGGTTGCCAAACTCCAGTGTAAATCCCATGAAAACTATAGTGAGAGAAACTGGCATCCACCAGCCGCAAGTGCGGAGCCGGTCTCGCGAACGAGGTCGCGTAAGGTTGGCCTGGACCGCTTCGATCTCACTATCCCGCGTCATAAGAAGTACACAAACAAGAGGCTTGCAACAGAAAACATCAACGCCCGCAACAACTATGTTGCGTTCTACTCGTGAAACACATCTACGCATAGATCCAGCTCTGATACCATTGAAGGGTTTCGCAGCATAGTAAATCAAAAAAATTACTACGGATGCGAACGGGAAAGCCAAGATCTAATCTAGGAGATGCAAACAACGAGGGGGAATAGATGAGATCTTCATACCCTTGAAGATTCGCACAGCGGAAATTTCGACGGAACGTGGGTGATGTAGTCGTACTCGCTTCTCCTCCTCGCGATCCGATCCGATCTAACACCGCAAGTGGCGATGCCTCCGAGAGATGCACACGTGCGGCACCTCAACGTCTCCTCCTTCCTTGGTCCAGCAAGTAGGGTGGAGAGATGGATTGGATCTACAACGCGACGGCGCAGTGCAAGCGGTGGAGAGTTTCTGCGGCAGGGCTTCGCCTACGCGCAGTCGGGAGGGAGAGAGAGAGGAGGGGCAGAAGGGCGGCTAGGGTTGAGGAGGAGGTGTGGGAGGGGTGCGCCCCCAGCCCTCTTTATATAGAGGGGTGGGAGGCTGGCCCTTGCCCCTCCCCCAAGCCCTAGGCCGGCGGCCAAAGGAGGGAGGAGTGGGGGGCAAGTTCCCCCCTTCTAGAAGCTCCCTTAGGGTTTGGCCGGCTGGGCCCTATGGGGCCTTGTGCCCCTGGCCCAATGCGGCCAAGGCACTCCCTCATAGGCCCACGCCCCCTCCCGACAAGTGGGGCCACGTTGGTCCCACTCTGGAAGGTTCTAGAAGCTTCCGGTACAATACCGATTAACCCGAAACAATTCCGAACTCCAAAAACTGGATTGCCTTATATGAATCTTATTCTTCGGACCATTCCGGAACCTCTCGTGACATCCTGGATCTCATCCGAGACTCTGAACAAAAACTCATAAACCAATTATCCAATCTATCCTAGCGTCGAGACACGTTAAGTGTGTGACCTTTCGGGTTCGAGAATATGCAGACATGATCTTCTATCAATAATCAACAGCGGGGTCTGGAAACCTATATTGACTCCCACACATTCATCGATGATCATATCGGATGAACCATGATGCCAGGATTCAATAAATCCCATATATATATTCCCTTCGTCTCGCGATATTTTACTTGCCCGAGATTTGATCGTCGGTACCGTCATACCTAGTTCAATCTCGTTCACAGCAAGTACTTTACTCGTTCTGTAATCCGATATCACTTTGTGATTAACTCCTTAACCACATGCTTGCAAGCGGTGTTGATATCGATTACCGAGTGGGCCCGAAGTATATCTCTCCGACTTGGGAGGGACAAATCCCATCTCGATACATACAACCCAACAGGTACTTTCCGATCACCTGAGAGACACCTTTATGATCACCCTCTCATAGGATGACGTTTGATGACCTCAAAGCTTTCTTCCGATACCAGGGAGTTTCATTATCTCATGGTCTAAGGAATACAATATTTGACATAAGAAAAGCTTCGCAAAGATGAACACGATGACACGATCTAATTGCTCTGCTTAATTTGGGTCTATCCATCATATCATTCTCCCAATGATATGATCTCATTATTAATTGACAACTCATGTCTATGGTTAGGAAACCTTAACCATCATTAATCAATGAGCTAGTCCATAGAGGCGTACTAGGGACACTGTGTTGTTCACAAATCACACAAGTATTAAAGTTTCCGCTTAATATAATTCTAGCATGGAATATAAACTTTATCATGAACAAGAATTATAATAATAACAACATATTTATTATTGCCTCTAGGGCATAATTCCAACACATCACACCTAAATGGGCCTCACCTGGAGGGGGGAGGCCCATGAAGGGGCGCACACCCCAAAGAGGGCCAAGAGGGAGCTGGTCGGCCAGGCCATGGCCACCTCGTGTGGGGCCCACCTAGGGCCGGAGGTGGGATTAGTCTCAACCCGGCCACCCCTTGGTGTTGTCACGCCTCCTCCTCTATAAGGAGGGGAGCTCCCTCCCCTCAGATCAACTCATTGGCTTTGCCTCTTCTCTCTCCCTCACGTGTGGTTCCCGAGTAGGAACGTGCATACGAGGATTAGGGTTTCTCCACCATATGCACGCCGTCGTGCTATTAGAACCTCGGTCCGAGTCAATCTTCTTCCGCTGCTTCGCTGGACCGGAGCACGGGGGATGTCGTCTACACTAGATGTGTGTAGAACTTTAGAGGTGCTACCAGTTGTGGCACTCATCGCTTGTACGCATGCACGACCTTGAGGTCAGCGTCGCCATACGACTACATCATTAACGTTCATTACAATGTAGCGGAGTATGCATGAACACTGAATCCCACTATTACCTTACATCTGCATAGAGTAGATTTTGTCTATATCGTTCTTGTTGCTAGGATTTTTTTGTTTTTCTGCTACGGAACCCTGCAGTGGTATCTGAGCCGATCTATTAGTAGATGTGTTGGTACGGTTAGAACGCATAGTGATATGTGGACATTGATTTTCTAGTTGTTATCCTTCCACGTGTACTTGTTCATATCGCGGTATTATTTGATGAAGTGGTCTGGACCGACCTTACGCATAAACTAGTTTCACACCCAACATATGGCTTGTACCATATATGTGATTAATGGATGTCTGTCTCTCTTACATTAGTTGATGAATCTTGTGGTTGGAAGTTCATATGTAAGAAACGGTTTATAACATTACCTGACAAGAGAGATGAATAAAGATCGAGTCGTTATGACTAAGACTAATGGCAAAGATTTGGACGATTATGGCGCGTATTTCTCGGGTGAATGTTTTCGAGTACTTATAGGTGTCGATGGTAGCATAGTGTTTCTTAGTCACGTTGTAATCTTGATATCTGATTTCTCTTACACATGCTCCGTCTTCATGTGAAATAAAACTTCTTTGCATATTCCATTCCAAGATAAAACAACATGTTTATTGCTCCCTCCGTCTCAAAATAGATGTCTTGGTTTTTTAAAATTTAGATGAATCTATATACTAAATAGTGTCTAGATTAATCCAAATTTTGATAAATTTGAGACATCTATTTAGAGACAAGGTGGTACCATTTTTTCTCTCTAAAACTCGAGATATTATTCCTTTTTTTAATAATTGTTTTGCAGGAATATTTAATAAAAGATTATTTGCAAGCATCCTAAGAACTGTTACTACATGAGAGCGAGGACTAGTCGTATGTACGTGCTCCTATTAAATGGATCAACCGGAAAGGCTAAAGGCACTTGTAGCATATATGATCCATCAAATCCACGGCGAGAAACCGTACTGTGGCACAAAACCACGTCTACCTAAACAACGTTAACCCACGTAGTCTAGCTAGGAGGTCAGGTCATTCATCACCTCCCCAAGCTCTAGCCTCCGTTTCGATCGTCAGCTAGCTCCCTCACCGATATAACTAACTACGTTTTTACCATAAAAAGCAATTCCGCCATAGATCATGCATGCATGGTACTCCCTTCGTTTCAGGCCTTAAGGCATCCTCGTTTTGCGTGTTTTTTCTTTGACCAATAATTACTCTAAATAGGTAAAGAGTTTTGGTATAAAACTAGTACCACTGGAAAGTATTTTTCAATACGAATCTAACGGTAGTAATTATGTATAATATAATCACGAATTTGTCGTTCAATTCTTTCCGTCAAACTTTGCTTTGGAAAACGTGTGCGCCTTAACCACTGAAACGGAGGTAGTATAGTACTATCTGAAACCACGCGCGGGTGAATTGCATGCCCACTCCAAAAGGTTTGTCTAAAAAAACTTCATGGAACATAAACAACCTAGCTAGGGTTAGGATCTATTCCCCTGTTTACTCCCTCCTCCCTTAAGTGTGATCCTAGCTAGACCACATCAGCCGGCCGTTGTTTCGCCCCCTCCTACTATACGTCAGGGTTGTTAAAGAACAAGTAATCCTGTACTCCCTCCGGCCCATATTAATTGACTTAGATTTCTCAAATTTTGGATGAACCTATATACTAAATAGTGTCTAGATTTATTCAAATTTTGACAAATCGAAGTCAATTAATATGGGTAGGAGGGAATATATCCATTTGTTTCGTCCCAACGTCGTCACAGTCACACTCGTCGAAAGCTGTAAATTGGCGCCAATGCCATCCTAGCTCATATATATATAAGCCCCAGCCACTTCATCTTCTCTGTCACAAGTTACTCAACTTGTATTTATTGCCAACTTCTTGCCCGCATGGCAGCAGCGCAATCCTGGAACCCTTTCTCCGGCTGCCGCTGCCGCAACCGCGGAAGCGTTGCGGTGGCCGACGGCGACGATGACCGGCGGCCCATGGTACAACAGAGGAAGCGGAAGGGCAGCTCCCCCAGGATGTCGTCCACGATCCAGAGCCTGTCGCCGGAGGAGCTGTCGCTGACGTTGGCGCAGCAGTCCGGGTACTCGAATCTGCGCGTCTTCGCCTACGCCGAGCTCCGCGCCGCGACGGGAAGCTTCTCCCGCGCCAACTTGCTCGGCCGCGGCGGGTTCGGCCCGGTCTACAGGGGCGCCATTGCTGTCGACGGCGACGAGGAGCTCCAGGCGGTCGCCGTGAAGTGCCTCGACCTGGAGTGCGGCACCCAGGGCCACAGCGAGTGGCTGGTGAGTGCAATACCAAATCCATCCATTCAATTGTGGCATATGCAGAATCTTGCATGCATGGTGATGATTGAGATATATGATGCGGCTGTTGCAGGCTGAGGTTTTGTTTCTTAGCCAACTGAGGCACGAGAACCTAGTCAAGCTGATCGGGTACTGCTACGAGGAGGATCACCGGATGTTGGTCTACGAGCTCATGGCCGCCGGGAGCCTGGAGAGCCACCTATTCAAAAGTGAGCTCTCTTTTTTTGCTGCTTTCCTTCTAGGCTTCTACTGTCAATTTCCATTATTTTTTTTGTCACTTTTAGGATTACAAGACTTTCGCTTTCTACTTTTTCTTTGCTTTTTTTTTTTTTTTGCTTGGACCAACTTTAGTTTTTCATGGGGACAAGTCTCTCTACCACTCTATTTTTTAGGACTGAACTGACATGATTTACCTATCTATTCTCATCAGGTGTTAATGGCCCTCTCCCGTGGGTGACAAGGATGAAGATCGCCGTCGGCACGGCCAAGGGCCTCGCCTTCCTCCACGACACCAACACCCCGGTGATCTACCGCGACTTCAAGGCCTCTAACATCTTGCTCGACTCGGTAAGCAAAAAATAGAGATATAACACATCCTATATATAACTAGCTGAGTGCCCGTGCGTTGCTACGGAGATAAATTATCTATATATAAAAACGTTTATTACGTGTCTTGCATAATTATTTGAGACCTTAAAAAAATGGTATGATAGCATCAACTGCTGTCCTTCTACCTTTCCAATATGCCCTTTTTATTTTAGCAGAGGATATTCATGCGAGTGCAATTTTGGCAAGAAGAAACCATGTGAAGTTATTTAAAAGAAACATGCACACCCCGACCTAGGAAATCAACACAGCATGCACACCACCAGTCGCACGCACCTGACCCACACACGATGCAACACACTGACGCACGCACTCGGTTACGCACCACGCACGCACGCACGCGTCGCAACTGACCATTTGGTGGACACCCAACAGAACACACGCACACAACTCCCGCACCACACCGACACGTTCACGCACGCATGTTGGAGACGCACCACAGTCCACACATGACACGCACACGCGACACACTTGCCCGACGAGAACCATCCCCAACTAACCTTCGACGCCCTCGCGAGATCCACTCCCTTGCCGCGCGCCGCCAGCCCCCTCATCCACCTCGGGCTCCTACATCGCCGTCATCTCACATCGTCTTCCTCCTCATCTCCCGGCTGCGCTGCCTATCTCTGTCCAGCGCCGAGCCGCGCCGACCCGTCCCCGAGTTCAAGGCTGGCGTCGACCTTAATGTCCTCCTGCTCTCCTGCTGCCAAGACCAGCACCGTCGTCCTGGAGCTTCCGGTCGCCAAGCTCTCCCCGTCGCCCCCCCTCCCCCCCCGGCCCGGTCTCCATCCTAGGCCCTGTCCCAGCAAGAAACTGTGGCCACGCACGTGAGCCGCCTCCTTGCATCCTCGACCCCGCCTCTCCCTCTACGCCGTTAGCCCAAGCACCAACGCTGCATTAGCTTGTCCCTGCTGCTCATCCTCGACCCCGCCTCTCCCTCTACGCACGAACGACGCTGGAGTCTGGACACACCCTGTAGCTCGAGCACCAGTTCAACGTCCGTCATCGTCCTCCAATACCCCAGGCCACCGCTGACCCTCATGGTAGGCTCTGTCCGCACATCCCTCTCCCTCACTGCATCGACCCGTCCCTGCATCGAGTCTCGGCTCTGGTCGTTGCTCTCCTCGGTAGGGGGTGAGCGGGGAAGGGAGTAGCAGCGAGATGGGGAGTCGAGGCGGCAGCGCTCTGTTGCGGGAGGATCGCAATCGCAGCGAGAGAGAGGAAGCGGCGGGGCACAGGAGACAGTAGGAGCAGGGGCGGCGGCGGCCTGGATCGCGGAGCTTGGGACGGGCGGGGAGCGCTGCGGCCTGCGTCCTGCGAGTCAACGGGTCGGGAACTCGGGATGGAGGCGCTGTTTTCATCTTATCACTTGGCGGTGGCAGATTAGGTAATTATACCAAACCATCAGGGGAAAAACCGTCCGAAAAAAATCGGAACGAAAAACTGGAAGGACTAACCTACCGTTCTGTAAATTAGTAGATAGATATATATGTCCCTGTCCAAGCATCACTATGCGTCCACTAGTCTACATATATCCAGCAATCATTGTCAAGCTCTCATAGTTTAGTGATTCTTTTAAGGTAGCAGTCCTTATATTTTCATTACATCTAGCTTCAAAATATTTGCATGTCACCTCATCATATATCTCACTTCCTTACTAGCTAGTTACTACATACCTAACCTTTCACCTAACCAGAATCCTATTCCTGTTGTTTCAGGATTATAACACCAAGCTGTCTGACTTTGGATTGGCAAAGGAAGGGCCGACAGGTGATGAAACACACGTGACCACTCGTATCATGGGGACACATGGGTATGCAGCGCCCGAGTACATCATGACAGGCCACTTGACAGCCAAGAGCGATGTCTATAGCTACGGTGTAGTGCTTCTAGAGCTCCTCACTGGTCGTCGATCGGTGGACCGCAGGCGGCAGCCGAGGGAGCAGTGTTTGGTTGACTGGGCCAGGCCATACCTGAAGCGCTCCGACAAATTGTACAAGTTCATGGATCCAACTCTCGAGTGCCAATTCTCATGCCAAAGTGCCAAGGTGGCGGCACTAGTGGCATACAAGTGTATTAGACATAACCAACAATCAAGGCCAACCATGAAGGAGGTGGTCAAGGCCCTTGAGCCCATGCTTAGCATGGAAGACTTCTACCATATTGGCCCGTTTGTGGTCACAATTATTGTAGACGAGGACAAGGTGGCGGACGTGAATGTGGATGTTAACGAAAAGCACCACCATCATCCCCGGAACCATCGGGATAGGCATCGTCAGAAGTATCCCAACTCGGCAATCCATGCCGGTATTGTGCTCCACAACCGTGATCGTCCCATTGCGGAGTGCACTAGTGCACAACAAAGAAAACAAAGGTCTTTGGGCTATCACCGCGTAGAACTACGAAAATATCAACACATGGAACTACGACAAGATTAAGAGTGGGACAAAATGGTATAGAGCGATGTAGTATAATGTCGCATCGGCTCTTTTTTTCCTTGATAGCGATATTGAATGTTGTGAGACCGATTAATAGTCATGTTTCCATTTTGCCAAAGTTTGTGGTTCAGTGACCGAGTGCGTGTATACAAATGAATAATAGTTAAAACGGATGTCCAGTTCTTTTCTCAATTTGCACTTCTTAACTTTTTTACCTACTATTGTGAAGTGTTGATAGGTGAAGTGAGAATATAAAACAATTTGACATGCAAACTCTTTGCGGTTACTAAAAAGAGAATTATAACGCAACATGAAATGGACATTATTTTAACATCCACAACTTTCAATTGACCTTGGTGTTCTGCAATTCCATGAGTTGATGTTGCTGGTGGAATTAGTCACGGATAAGATACTAGGCTGAACACACATTGTATTATTAGTAAAGAAAGAATGCGAAGACAGAGTGGCGAGCACACAAGTTAGTTACCCGAAAAATCGAATGTTGACTCGAAAAGACTAATTAAGGTTAAGAAAAAAACAACACCCACTAGTACAGTGCATGGTTTTATATTTGAGGTTATGGACCATAGCACTTAGACCGTTATGGCCATAGCCTGAATCAAACTGCAGTAATACTACATTCATTTGAAGTCAGTGTCGTAACTGGTAACTGAATCCAACGAGCTAGAGACCACATTCAGATCTATACACAGAATTTCGGGTAGACCGCAAGTCAATGCAAATTTGCTTGTGCGACGAGATATGATGATACTTATGAAAATTCACATGAACATTTCTTCCTAGAAAGTACCCTATGGTAGGGCAGCCTCATATCCCGGAACCGAGGAGCAAGGACCAAGAACCAGGCAGCCTGGAGCACATCCAGGTATCGGTTTCGTGTTATATGTGTCGAGGGCAAAGCCCACCGTAGTTTGTTACATACAAACATAGAGTTCGGTTGGAGTACTACTCCATACCAAAACAATACTAAACCAAACTAAATACATATAAATATAAAACCTCTAATATATCTAACATCCCTTCTTAATCACAATCTTCTTAAAGGTTGAGATTACGTTTAAATTTATCAAAATCCTTGATAGGCAATGTCTTTGTGAATCCATCAGCCACTTGACTCCTGCTAGAAATAAACTTGATGTCCAATAGTTTGCCTGCAACTCTTTTTCTGACAAAATGAAAGTCAATCTTAATGTGCTTAGTCCTTGCATGAAAAACAGGATTGACAGACAAATATGTGGCTCCCAAATTATCACACCATAGACATTTTTCTCCTTAGTTTGACACCTAGCTCACCAAGAAGATCCTCAACCCATATTAACTCAGCTATGGCATTTGCTAGGGTTTTATATTTAGCTCAGTACTTGACCTTAACAATGTGGCTTGTTTTCTGTCACTCCAAGAGATCAAATTTGGTCCAAAGAATATAGCAAAACCTCCTGTAGATCTCCTATCATCAAGACAACATGTCCAGTCTATATTAGAAAAGGCACTAAGCATACTAGATGAAAACTTCTGAAAAGTGAGACCTGTCTTCAAGGTACCCTGAATATATCTCAGTATTCTTTTAGCTGCTATCCAATGAGAGGTTGTTGGAGCATGTAAAAACTTAGAAACCTTATTAACTAAGAATGAAATATCAGGTCATGTCAATGTCAGATATTGTAATGAACCTACTATACTCATGTATTCAGTGATATCATCAGGACCAAGAGGAGTTCCCTCGTTAATAAAAAATTTCTCAGTAGAGGACAAGAGCGTGGGACATGATGTGCATATCCTCATGCCAACTTCTGTGAGAAAATCAGCAACATATTTCTCTTGTGTGATAAGTAAACCATCATTGACCTTTTTTACCTCAATACCCAAGAAGAAGTGAAGATTCCCAAATCCTTGAGAGAAAAATCATCCTTTAGATCATGCAACGAAGCATTGATAGTCTGATTTGAGGGACTAGTAACAATTATATCATCAACATAGATTAGAACAAATACCATAATGCCTAACTTGTTGTAGAGAAAAAGTGAGGTGTCTACTATAAAAGGAACAAAAGCAGGTGTTTGCAACTTTGTACTTAGTCTGGAGGACCATGCACGAGGAACTTGTTTTATACCATAAAGAGTCTTGTCAAATTTTCATATAAAGTGAGGAACTTGGGAGTCTTCAAAATCTAGGGGTTGTTTCATGTAGACTTCCTCTTCCAAAACACCATGAGAAAACGCGTTCTTGACATCTAGCTATCTCAAACTCCAGGCTCGAGACACAACTACTACTAGAACAAGTATGATAGTAGTTGCCTTAACAATAGGCCTGAAGGTATTCTCATAATCTATACCATATCTCTATTTGAAACCTTTTGCAGCAAGACAAGCCTTGTATCTATCAACTATTCCATCTGCATTTTTCTTGACACCCTACACCCATCTGCAATCAATAAGATTTTTGGTAGAATTTGGAGGAACAGGTCTCCATCTTCTGTCATAGTATGGTACCAACGCCCATCTGAGATGGCTTCTGACAGTGTAGAAGATTCACCTGTGAAGGTAAATAAGCCATATCTAATAGTACCATCAGTGTACTGCTTAGGTTGTTTTATACCTTTCTGAAGACACATGAGGTTTTGGTTGTTGTTCAGGTTGCGACGAAGGTTGTAGAGACATTCAAACGGAAGATCCTGAGTTGTTGTCTCCCCGGTGTCACTTTCCGCAGCAGGCCCACCCACCGCGTTACACGTGGCACCCTGATGAGCAATTGCACAGCTTTACTGGCTCGTATGCCATCGACGGCTCCCGATAAGGCACCGACGGCCTCCTTTCTATGCCCCTACTTCTTCCTGCGGCTCCTCGGAAGCCAGGAGCGGATGAAGCACCGGAAGACCACGACATTCTCCGGTCTGCTGCATCCGCGGTCCACCGCCACGCCACACCGCATCCAAATCCTCTTTGCCGTTTGCTCAAGAACCCTAATTTCTATCCCCAAATCTTTCTCTCTCACGCGCATGTTCCGGTTCCCACCTGCGATGTTGTTAAGTGAAGCGGCCCACCACTGACAAGTATCCCAGCCACATCGGCGTTTTCCCGTCATTTTAAGGTTCGATTTAGGCTAGGATACTATAGTTCAATGTGCTAACTACCGGATTAGAAGGAGGTTCGATTTTGCTATAAGGTTTAAAATTGACTTAACTCAAGTAAAATCCAACCGATTTATGTACTTGCACTTGAGCAAGCCAACCGACCAACCGTGAACAGTCTCCCACGCCTAATAAAAAAAGTCAGGTGCGGGGCGGCCAAGAAAACTGGAAAATGGTTCTGCCGTTGTCGACCAGCACCACTAGTGTTATGGGGTAACCCTGGGGTTGGCCCGATCTTTCACGAATTCCACGAGAAACGAGGTGAAAGAGGTGGTCGGTGGATGAAATCGAGGAAAGCGATGAAAACCACGAACACACACACACCAAAACATGATACACGCCTACTCCTCACGCCGGTGGCAACCGGTCCAACATAATCCCTAGGATCGGTGTTGGGCGAAGCTCGCTCTCCACGCCAACAACGGGGGATGAGGTGCTTGGTGAGATCTTGACGACTTGGGGGCGAGACACCGAGAACCCAAGGCCTTGTACAACTTGAACGCACTAGGCAAGATCCAAGAGGGGGGTGGATAATCCGGTGCTCCTTGGTAGGAGCATGAGACCAATAGATATAAGTCCTCAAAGGGTTTCCTTAATATCTATTATTATCCAAGTCTAGGGTTTACAATGGATGGTGGGGGCTATATATAGTCCAGCCACAAAAACAGGGGTAGTTTGGGGATAAATAGCGAAATATGGAGAGGGTTACAAGGCGCTGGGCCGGAATAACACGAATAGCTTCTGGCGCTGGCGGTAGTACCGCCTGGCGGGACCGGTAGTACCGGTCATGCGGTAGTACCGGTTCCTGGCCCGGTAGTACCGCTTGTCGTCCTGGGACTTGTGCTGGGGCCTTCTATTGGTGGCGGTAGCAGGGGCGGTAGTACCGTTGCCCGGTAGTACCGGTTCCGGGGACGGTAGTACCGCCAGTGACAGAGAGCGTTTGGGCAGCTCTGGGACCTTCGGTTGTTGGCGGTAGCGTTGGGCGGTAGTACCGCCAAGAGGTAGTACCGGTCGCCAGGCCCGGTAGTACCGCCAAGCGGTAGTACCGGTCGCCAGGCCCGGTAGTACCGCTGGCGATAGAGAGCGTTTGGTCTCTTCTGCTGGCGCTCCTTCGTCCTGTGGGTTCTTCTCTTCGTATCTGATGATACACAAGGCATGGGTATGAAGTAGCAGGCCATCCAAAGGTGTATCGAAGTCACACAAGGAGAGGAGCGAGTTCACCTTAGCTTGAAGGAGTTTGGCTCGGGCGCGAGTCATGGGTCCACTTGGGGAGCTTGTGGGAGAAGATGTAGTAGCGGTCGTAGGACGGGCTGCATCAGCTCCCCCCCTCCTTGGGAAAGAGTTGTCCTCGACTCTTCAACCGTCTCAACTTCCACTTCTCCATGGTAGGGTGAGAGGTCCTTGACATTGAATGTCGAGCTCACAAGATACTTGGAAGTTGGGATATCGATGACACAAGCGTTGTTGTTGATTCGCTGGAGCACTTTGAATGGTCCATCACCTCTAGGCTTTAGCTTGGAGTCGCGTTCCTTGGGGAAGCGGTCTTTACTTAAGTGTATCCACACAAGGTCGCCCTCTTCGAAGATTATCTCTTTCTTGTTCTTGTTTAGCCTTGATGCTTGGCGAAGGACTTGTTGCTCGATAGTAGCTCGTGTGTCCTCATGGAGTTTCTTCATTGTGTGGGCGCGCTTGACCACGTCCATATTGGCACGTTCATGAAGTGGGAGTGGAAGGATATCGAGCGCGGTGAGAGGCTCGAAGCCATAGACGATCATGAACGGGCTCCTCATGGTGGTGGAGTGCTTGGCGCGGTTGTAGGCGAACTCGGCGTGTGGAATGCATTCCTCCCAGTCTTTAAGGTTCTTCTTTATCAACACCCGGAGAAGTGTGCCAAGACTTCGATTGACGACCTCGGTTTGTCCATCGGTTTGAGGATGCGAGGCGGACGAGAAGAGGAGCTTGATGCCGAGCTTGGCCATGAGGGTCTTCCAGAAGTAGCTCATGAATTTTACGTCGCGGTCGGAGACGATTGTTCTTGGCACGCCGTGTAGCCGAATTATTTCCCTAAAAAACAAATTTGCCACATGTGAAGCATCATCGGTCTTATGGCACGGAATGAAATGTGCCATTTTCGAAAAGCGATCCACAACTACAAATATGGAATCATGACCATGTTTCGATCTAGGAAAGCCTAACACAAAGTCCATGCTAATGTCCGACCAAGGTGCATGAGGAATAGGCAATGGCATATAAAGACCAAAGGGGTTGGACTTGGACTTAGCTTGGATACATGTAGTGCATCGTTGAACGTGGCGCTCCACGTCGCGCTTCATCTTTGGCCAAAAGTAGTGAGTGGAGAGCATGTCATATGTCTTGTCACGGCCAAAATGACCCATAAGGCCTCCACCATGGGACTCTTGAAGAAGCAAAAGTTGGAGAGATGATTTCGGAATGCAAAGCTTGTTTTGTTTGAAAAGAAAACCCTTATGCAAATAGAAATCATCAATCCCTTTGTCTACGGAACAATGTGCAAATATTGGTCCAAAGAAAGGGTCGGACGCGTACAAAGATTTGATGTCATCAAGACCCAAGACATTGACTTCGAGTCGTGTAAGAAGGCTTGTGTTTTTGCGAGACAAGGCGTCCGCTACCACATTTTCTTTGCCCTTCTTGTATTTAACAATGTAGGGAAAAGACTCCATAAACTCAACCCATTTTGCGTGCCTTTTACTCAAGTTGGCTTGGCCCTTAAGATACTTCAACGACTCATGGTCGGAATGGATGATAAATTCTTTGGGCCAAAGATAGTGTTGCCACACTTGAAGAACTCGAACCAAGGCAAAAAGTTCTTTGTCATAAATGGGATAATTGAGGCGTGCACCATCAAGTTTCTCACTACGGTAAGCAATAGGGCGCCCATTTTGCATAAGGACACCACCAATGCCAATACCACTAGCGTCACATTCAATCTCAAAGGTTTTTGTGAAATCCGGCAATGCAAGAAATGGTGCTTCGGTGAGCCTCTTTTTGAGCTCATCGAAAGCCTTTTGTTGTGCTTTTCCCCAAACGAACGTGACATTTTTCTTGGTCAATTCGTTGAGGGGGCAAGCAATTGTAGAAAAATCTTTCACAAAGCGACGGTAAAAGCCAGCCAACCCATGAAAACTACGAAGTTCACTAACATTTGTTGGGATGGGCCAATCTCGTATGTCCTTGACTTTTGAGACATCCACTTCTATGCCATTAGAAGACACAACAAAACCAAGGAAAATCAGCTTGTCTTTTGCAAAAGTGCACTTTGGGAGATTAGCATAAAGCTTTTCATGACGAAGGATTTGAAGGACCTCCTTAACATGAGTAACATGCTCCTCTAGTGACTTGCTATAGACAAGGATGTCATCAAAGTAAACAACTACACTCTTTCCAATGAGAGATCGCAAAATATGGTTCATGAGGCGCATGAAGGTAGATGGGGCATTGGATAAGCCAAAGGGCATAACCAACCATTCATAGAGACCAAGCTTGGTCTTGAAGGCGGTTTTCCACTCATCACCTTCAGCCATGCGAATTTGGTGGTAACCACTGCGAAGATCAATTTTCGAAAATATAGTGGCTCCACATAACTCATCAAGCATATCATCAAGACGCGGTATAGGATGTCGATAACGCACGGTGATAGCATTGATTGGACGACAGTCCATGCATAACCGCAACGTATCATCCGTTTTCGGGACTAGGATCACGGGAACCGTGCTTGGGCTAGTGCTTACTTGGATCAAACCTTTGGAGACGAGTTGGTTGATTTGACGCTCGATATCCTTTGTCTCTTCCGGGTTTGTGCGATACGCGGCGCGGTTTGGTAGTGGTGCGCCGGGTATGAGGTCGATGCGGTGCTCGATTCCACGAAGAGGAGGAAGGCCATGAGGAAGCTCTTCGGGAAATACATCTTGGAATTCCTGCAAAATAGCCATCAAAGAAGGAGGAACATTTGTCAAGTCGTTAGTTCCTTGCGCTAGTCCCTTGCATAAAAGGACATAGTGCAAGATGGATGGGTTGTTCCGCACTTCTCTCATCTCACTTTTGGTGGCAAGAAGAACACTCTTAGTTTTTCCACTCGAGTTTGGCTTGTAGCTCTCACTCACTATGGTGTGGTTCTCTCGCTCACCACTCTTCTCACAAGGTGTTTTTGCGTATTGCGCCCTCGCTAAAGCCTTTGCATTGTCCGCAATTATTTGGCTAGGAGTCATTGGTTGCAACACACAAGTTTTATCAAGCCATTTGAAGGTGTAAGTGTTTGAGTGACCATTATGCAAAGCACACTTTTCATATTGCCACGGCCTTCCGAGCAACATATGGCAAACCGTCATTGGGACCACATCACACTCGACCGTGTCCTTGTAGTGCCCAATTGAGAACGTCACCGAGACGGTGTGCTTTATCTTGACAGATCCTTGGTCACTTAGCCATTGGATATGGTAGGGGTGTTTATGCGGGAGGAGGGTGAGGTTGAGTTTCTCACAAAATTCCGTACTTGCAAGGTTGTGGCAACTCCCTCCATCGATGACAACTTTGATGGACTTCCCATTGATGCCGGCACGAGTTTGGAAGATGTTCGAGCGTTGGTCTTCATTTTCATTGGCTTGGGTAGTCAAGACCCTTGTGACCACAAGCGATGGACTTGCTTCATGCTCACACACGAGAAGTTCTTGGTCCTCTTCCGAGTGTTGTCTTGCCATGGCCTCCTTGACCCTTGCGTCAAACTCTTCTTCACTCAAGTATTCTTCATCGCCGTTGTCATGGATGAACAAAACTTTCTTGTTTCCACAGGCATTCGACTTGTGCCCTTTGCCTCCACACTTGTATCATTCACCGGCGAATGGTTGATCATCCCTTGTGTGCTTGCCACTTGGGGGCTGTTTTCCTTGAGGGAGAGTTGGCTTGAAGGGAAGCTTGGTGGTACTTGAGGAGCTTACACTTGGTGTTGTTGGAGTAGTGGTTGGAGCTTGCTTGTATGTGAAGTACGTCTTTGGCTTGTTGTACTTGATGTCCTCTTGCACTTGACGTTCGGCCTTTGATGCAATGTGCACAAGCTCAACCATGTTGTTGTACCTTTGGAACTCGGTGATGCGCTTGATAGGATGGTTCAAGCCATTGAGGAAGCGTGCCATTGTTTGCTCATCTCGCTCTTCAATGTTGGCACGGATCATGTTGAGCTCCATTTGCTTGAAGTACTCTTCCACGGTCTTTGTCCCTTGACTAAGCGTTTGTAGCTTGTTGAAGAGGTCACGCGTGTAGTGTGAAGGAACAAAGCGGGATCTCATATGAGCCTTCATGTCTTGCCAAGTTGCAATTGGAGGCTCTTCTTTTGCTTCGCGAGTGAGTTGGACTTGTTCCCACCAAAGGTTGGCATACTCATCAAACTCGAGGGATGCCATGGCCATCATCTTCTCATTGCTATAATTGTGCATGCGGAAGATCTTGTCGACCTTGAGTTCCCAAGAGAGATATTCCTCGGGCTCATTGGAACCGGTGAACTTTGGCATGGTGAATTTGAGCTTGCCGAAAGTTTCTTCTCCATTGCGGTTTCGGTTGCGTCGGTTGCCATGATTTGGGCGGTCATCATCATCATCATCCGAGCTCTCATGTCTTGCTTGGTGATTGTTGTGTTGCTCTTGTGGTTGTTGAGGTGCCGCGTTTGGTGGTGGAACTTGTTGTTGACGACGAGCTTGGGGAGCTTGCTCGTTTTGTTGTCGTGGTTGAGGACGAGGAGGAGGTTGATGGTCCTCACGACGAGCTTGGGGAGCTTGCTCTTGTTCTTGTCGTGGTTGATGCCGAGGAGCATTAGCTTGCGCCATGTGGCGAGGAGGACGTCGAGCCGCGTGCGCAATGGGCTGCTCTTCTTCTTGGTGTAGGGGAGGTTCGTCATGACCATCATGGTGCCGATGTGGGCGATCATGTCGATGATGACACCTTGGAGGGTCTTCGAGTGCTTCTCGTCGACGGTGACCTTGTTCGTCCTCTTCGGATGCTTCACTTGTTGTTGAAGGAGCGTGTCGACGTCGATGGCCTTGGTGGTCCATGCGAGGTTGCTCTTGTTGAATCACAAGTGCCCTTGGTTGTGGCCGGTTCGCTTCGCGCCTTGGAGGTCTTGCGGAGAGGTCACCATCATAGCTTGACGTTGCGGCGTGACGCGGAGATGGTACCGCTTGCGAAGAGCTCATGGATTGAAGAACGGGTCCATCCCGGTGCCTTGAAGCGTGACGGCGAGGTGCACTTGATTCACTTGAGGAGTGCCGAGATGAGCTTGATTCGCGCGAGCGTGGCCTTGCGAGTCATGATGCGTTGAAGCTTCTCATCCATTGAGGCGAGTGCACGACCAAGAGCTTCATTTTGATGACCGAGGTTGTGTTGCATAGCATGCATTTGGCCACGGACTTCTTCGAAGCGGTTGTCGATGTTCTTGAATTCCACACGGGCCTCGCTAAATTGTTCATCTTGGCGCCGCTCGAGAGCTTCACAACGGTAGTTGAATTCTCCGCGGACCTTCCAATGGTCCCATCTTGTCATGAATTGGTTATCATCCTCCGGAGGTGGTGGTGGTTGGGATGGCTCTCCATGCCTGTCCATAATGCAAAGCCAACAAAGGTTGTATATGGAGAGAAAGGGTGTGGAGAGTTAGCCTTTTACCTCACCTTGGAGATTATATCAAACCAATTGCCACACAAATGAGCGAAAAAGCATGCAAAGTGAAATGGAAAGAAACTCTCAAAGGCTTTTGGTGGAAGGTTAGGATTGTGGAAAACCAAACGAAACGATCCAAGAAAAAGGTTATTGTCCTACGTGGTAAAGAACCAAAGATCAAAAGAAAAAGGAAACGATCTACAAAAACACGGAAAACACACACGTGGAGAAAAATGGGGTTAGCACGACTATGAAATTGCGCACAAAAGGTCCTAACGAAGACTACGCTCGGTTGTCGTGCCAACTCAAGGAGAGACCACAACTCGTTTGCCAAAAGAGGATAAGCAATAGATTTGTGCACTTGCCTCGGTGCGCTCTTTGTTCTCTCTTTCTTGGCTTACAAGCTTGGTATTCTCTTTGTATTGGGAGACTATGTATCTTTTTCTCGTTTACTTTTTTTTATTTATTTTTATTCTTTTTCCTTTTTCTCCCTTGCTATGCTACTATGTTAGCTTTTGTATTTGGCCTCACACTCTCACTTTCCGAAGGCAAGTGCACAATGCTTAGACAAACACAAAATGAGTTGCTCTCATAGGATAGATACACACAAAGGAAGATATGGGGGTTGACAAGGTGGTGCAAGTTATACCTTTGGTATTGTTGAGGACTTGCAACCGTGGTGGTGGTTAATATTCGAGTGTCGCGGTGTCGAGGAGCGCGGGTGACGTTGATGCGGAAGCTTGTGTTAAGATGGCGACAAACACGCGAAACACGAACAAGCTAAAGGGAAAAAGTCAGCAAACGAAAATGAGGCGTCAAGAGGAAGGAAAAACCTTCTGTTTCTGGCGATAGTACCGCTTGTCACGGGCGGTAGTACCGGACGGCGGTAGTACCGCTTGTTACAGGTGGTAGTAACGGTCGGCTGTAGTACCGCTTGTCACGGGCGGTAGTACCGCTGGTCACAGAACACGAACGAAAACGAGATCCACTTGACACAAACCTCAGATCCGTGGGAAATCTGACCGAAAGGCTGGCTAGGAACAACAGGGGCTATAGATCGACTCCCAAAGCAACAGATCTATGGACCCAAACCACGAAAAACTCACCAAATCCAGAGATCGATCCGAAGGCAAATTTGGGCTCTTTTTGGTGGGATTTTCGATTTTAAGGCGGATAAAAGAAAAATTGGGGGGAAATTCGTGATCAACCGTGCTCTTGATACCAATATGTTATGGGGTAACCCTGGGGTTGGCCCGATCTTTCACGAATTCCACGAGAAACGAGGTGAAAGAGGTGGTCGGTGGATGAAATCGAGGAAAGCGATGAAAACCACGAACACACACACACCAAAACACGATACACGCATACTCCTCACGCCGGTGGCAACCGGTCCAACATAATCTCTAGGATCGGTGTTGGGCGAAGCTCGCTCTCCACGCCAACAACGGGGGATGAGGTGCTTGGTGAGATCTTGACGACTTGGGGGCGAGACACCAAGAACCCAAGGCCTTGTACAACTTGAACGCACTAGGCAAGATCCAAGAGGGGGGTGGATAATCCGGTGCTCCTTGGTAGGAGCATGAGACCAATAGATATAAGTCCTCAAAGGGTTTCCTTAATATCTATTATTATCCAAGTCTAGGGTTTACAATGGATGGTGGGGGCTATATATAGTCTAGCCACAAAAACAGGGGTAGTTTGGGGATAAATAGAGAAATATGGAGAGGTTACAAGGCGCTGGGCCGGAATAACACGAATAGCTTCTGGCGCTGGCGGTAGTACCGCCTGGCGGGATCGGTAGTACCGGTCATGCGGTAGTACCGGTTCCTGGCCCGGTAGTACCGCTTGTCGTCCTGGGACTTGCGCTGGGGCCTTCTGTTGGTGGCGGTAGCAGGGGGCGGTAGTACCGTTGCCCGGTAGTACCGGTTCTGGGGACGGTAGTACCGCCAGTGACAGAGAGCGTTTGGGCAGCTCTGGGACCTTCGGTTGTTGGCGGTAGCGTTGGGCGGTAGTACCGGTCGCCAGGCCCGGTAGTACCGCTGGCGACAGAGAGCGTTTGGTCTCTTCTGCTGGCGCTCCTTCGTCCTGTGGGTTCTTCTCTTCGTATCTGATGATGCACAAGGCATGGGTATGAAGTAGCAGGCCATCCAAAGGTGTATCGAAGTCACACAAGGAGAGGAGTGAGTTCACCTTAGCTTGAAGGAGTTTGGCTCGGGCGCGAGTCATGGGTCCACTTGGGGAGCTTGTGGGAGAAGATGTAGTAGCGGTCGTAGGACGGGCTGCATCAACTAGTTCGGCCGCGGCCGCCTCAGGTCTGCTTGCCTCGTCCGCCGGTGGCTCCGCCGGGACCAACCCCTCCCGTGTGAGATCGACTACGCGTCAATGGTACCTCCGAATCTAGTCTGGTGTTTCCTAATTTCTGTTCAGAACTCCCATGAAATTGATTTCATCTCCTGAATTTTGCAACGCTTTGGTCTCTTCCGTTCATGGATGTATTTAGTAGTGATCTGCTTAATTACGCAAGGGAAACCAGATTATTCCTATCCTCGAGTCTCTTCGAGACACGCTAAATAGATCTTATTCAGAGAGCTTTGAACTGTTTCTGTACATTGTGAATGTGCCCTGGCTGTTTTTAGTTCAGTCTTGTACATGTTCGATCAAGTGTCCAAATTCTCCTGCTCGTCAATTCCGAATGTCAAGTATGCAACCCCATCATCTGCTGAAATACCATGTGCCGTTACCATCAAAGAATTGCGCTTGAATCTAACACAAACTAATCTGCAGTTCGTGAGTTATTCTAGTTTTGTGTAAACACAAATAGAACACGATAGATCGAAGCTGTTGAAAGAGTCGTACGCTACTTCGAAGAGTCAATTGAAGGTTTCCTTTTTGCAAAAAAGAAAATCTTATGAATAGTGAAGGTTCTTCCCTTGGCCTTGTGACATTCAAGCTAATGCTTGGTGAATGAGAGCCATCTCTATGCCGCAGACAGTAATACAACTCCATTTGTAATTATGATGGATATTAATACGGCTTTCGAAAAATGAAACCAACCGTTTTTCTGGTTAGTATTCCATTAGAATTAGTAATGTCCCTTGCTTTTGTTCCCTCATTACTTGGTTGCTGCAGGTTAGTGTGGGGCTAGCATTGCTCTGCACTAAGATGCATCTAAAGGTGTTATTGATGTTTCCCCATGAGGCTCCTAGAGAGGTCTGGAAATGTGGACCGTCGGATCGATCTACGTGGCAAAATCTGCAGCGTCCATCTTACTAATGACTTTTCTATCCTCCCACAAACTTCTTTGAAAGGTAACTTGTTGTACCCAACCGGAGCACTCTTTTTCCTCCTTTCTCTCTATCGTGTGGTCCCATACACCTCTCAGCCCGGGTCTTTCCTTTTTCCCTCTCACTCGCTGTCTTTTCTTCCGTCTTTCCCCGGGTACGCGACGCATCTGGAAGGACAACCATGCCCCTCTTCGCCCCGCGGTACAGCCCCGTGCATCGTCTCCTCCCTAATCCCCTTGTGACATTCAAGCTAATGCTTGGTGAATGAGAGCCATCTCTATGCCGCAGACAGTAATACAGCTCCATTTGTAATTATGATGGATATTAATACGGCTTTCGAAAAATGAAACCAACCGTTTTTCTGGTTGCTGTCAGTTTAGTATTCCATTAGAATTAGTAATGTCCCTTGCTTTTGTTCCCTCATTACTTGGTTGCTGCAGGTTAGTGTGGGGATAGCATTGCTCTGCACTAAGATGCATATGCTTAATTTGTACTCCCTCCGTTTGAAATATAAGATGTTTTAGGTTTGTGAAGATAGACATCTTTTAGTGTCTGGATTCATTTGAATCTATACACTAAAAGGTGTCTAGATACATCTCCTTCACAAACCTAAAACATCTTATATTTCTAAACTGAGGGAGTACTCCGGATTTTGTTTAGGATGATGTACCATGCCTTTTCATGTCACAAGTAGTTATTTGCCATTGTTCTTATGGATTCTGCTGCAAGACAACAACTACGGTGTTGTACTTGACATCAGCATGTCATCCACGGAGAGAAAAGACAAAAAACAAAATGAGGACAAATATGCTTGTGTCGGAATTTAACATATTTCTAGATAGGAAGCGAAACATAAAAGTAGGATAGAAATACAGCGTGATTTACATTCTGTATTGTGAAGAAAACCTGCCTTTTTGCTCTCTATTAATGAAGTTTGTTTAAGTGTATTTGGATGCACACCAGACATATGCATCCCAACCATAGGTTTGCTTTCAGATGTGTTTTGTCTTTATTGTCCATTTTACATGTAACTGTTTCATTTACTAAGCTAATAGTTCTTCCTGAAAATTGGAACGGTGCCAAGCATCTAAAAATATTTGTAAAAATTCAACAACCACATTAATTAATATTTTGCCAAAAATTGTTCAAATTGAAATGATGTACATACAAATGAGGTTTTTTCTTGTGCCATCCAATAGTGGTGTCTTTATTGTTGATAACTATAATTTTGAAATTCAAACATACTTCAATGGTACAAATAGGATAGGATACAAAAGCCAAAGTCCATAGTTTGCATTTTTCTGCTCATTACCCACCCTTTTCACCTTGGCCCAGATAATATGGATGTTTGAGATGGAACTGAATATGTTGATGGATTATCTTGAACAAACATGAGTGAATTAGCATCAAAAGTTTGTATGCTAATTGCACCTTCCAATACCTTGATCACGATTGACATTGAAGGTCTTTGAATGCTGTCATGTTGCAGGCACCATATTGCGAGCTTCATCATTTGAACCACTTCTTCCTGATGTGAGACCATATCATCACTATTCTTGTCAATCAGATCAATCAACTGGTTGTTTTGAGCTTTTTCTCGTAATAGATTTATGAGCTGAACATTCTCCTCTGGTTGAGAGTTGTCAATATTTTTCCTTCCACTTAGTATTTCCATGATGACAACCCCAAAGCTGTAGACATCAACTTTTTCAGTGATACGCGACGTCAACCATTCGGGTGCTAGATATCCAGGTGTTCCTCTCATCATAGTCACTACCTTGCTTTGATCCCTATCTATTAGCTTGCATAGTCCAAAATCAGCCACTTTAGCATTGAAGTTTTCATCCAAAAGAATATTCTGTGGTTTGATATCTAAATGAACAATTTTTTGCCTGCAATCCTCATGAAGATAGCATAGTCCCTTGGCAATACCCAGAATGATCCTACAACGGGTGCACCATTCAAGAGGGGTATTATTATGCCGGTAATAAATCCACCTATCAAGCGACCCTCTTGACATATATTCATACACCAGAAGCCTCTCATACTTCTCTGCACAAAAGCCAATCAGCCTGACAAGATTGATGTGTTCAATTCTACCAATAGTCTCGACCTCTGCCAGGAATTCTTTCTTTCCTTGTCTAGCACCTTCCAGACGTTTCACTGCTACTCTGTTTTCACCTAATTCCCCTTCAAAAACTGATCCGAACCCACCTTCTCCGAGCTTCTTACTGAACCCTTCTGTGCATTCGCTCAACTTTTCAAAAGAATACCTAGTCGGAATTCCAGGCAATTGATCAAATTCAAATTCTTCATCTTTCTCTTCATACTTTCTCCTCATGTTTAGATAAAGAGCGACAACAATGACAAGCAATACAACAGTAGTAACAGCTCCAAGTGTAGCACCTAACATCACCTTAATTTTGTTTCCATTTGAGGGGTTAAGTTGCATCTTTGTTTTGTTTTCATTGGAGGGGCTAAGTTGCACCTTGAGGTAAGCAGAGGAGTTGTAACCAACTGTTTCAGGTTGTATTGATTTCAAGGAAAAGACCTTGGTCACCCACACACATTCTCCATGGGAAACATTGTGGTAATACCCGAACAAAACGGCCATACAGGAGCAGTTCTTCAAGCAGGCTTGCTTACAGTCATCGATGCTTGTTGCCTTCGAAACCGTGTGGCTGTAGTCAAAGTAAGAAACGTTGGGAATGGTCAAGAGCCGATGGTGTAGCATTTCATTACAAGAAATTGGAGTTATTTGTGTGCAACCTAGATTTGGCTTCCATTCATCCACCAGCTTGAAATAGCTTGAGCTTGAACTATTGTCAAGTGGACAGCCGCATTGCCCCTCTGTGCAAATGCCATACTCCCCACAAACTGTTGGGTAATCACAGTCATCAATTTGCATTACATCATACCCTACATTCGACAGATTAGGCTCATGCTGCCTTAGATGTCCATCTGACTCTAATCTCATGTACTGACAGAAGTAAGCTTCTGGCAGTGAGGTACCGATAGATCCTCCATATACGCCAAACGAGATTGTGAGGTTTCCATTCATGAATGTGACCTTTGTTGGATCATTGCCTGTCTTGTTTTGGCCCATATTATCATAGGAAAAGTAGACCTGTGATTCAACAAAAGCATATAATCCATCCGGGCGTACAGTGATATAAAACTGACTCTCGGTCGTATTTGTTGCAGAAGTACTTGCTGTGAGCCTCATACCTTCCACAAGTGTCTGCCCAGGGACCAACGTGTCGGTAGGATGATCGAATGACTGCCACACAGTTTCCTTGTTGTGATCAAACAACACCAGATTTCCGATATCTTTGATCACCATGCCAGCTACAGATCGGCCCGAGCTATTGCTTGACCAGACGCGGCTACCATCAGCATCATGGAGGACCAAGTTTCCATGTGTGGTGAACTCAAGGGTGGCATTCTCCCTGACAGGGCGATCCCGGTTGGCGGACCAAACCATTATTCTGTCAATGAGTACCCCAAAGAGGAACTCCTCGCCGTCGTCATCGGAGAAGTTATAGAACCCTACGTCAACGTCATAGACCCGGGTGGGAGCGAGGAATAACCATGCGGGTGAGGATGTCACGGCTGAAGTCTTTGAAGAAACCATCATTGTTTATCCAAATTGTGGAGGGTTTGGCCGTGTAATCGCCTAGGGTCTGTGGCGCCAAGAGCAGGAGTGCTGCAGCCACAAGCACGAGGAAGAAGAGAACGGCAGGACACATGGTGCCTCGACGGAAACTGCAGTTAATTCAGAACAATCATCAGTTAGCAAGAGGAGTCAGCCAGCAGGTAGCTCTGAGATGGAGCTTATGTAGTAGAAACAAGATGGCAAGGTCGTCGTACCTGATGATGTTGAGGCGCCGGCGGAGATGACGTGATCGCCGGAAAGATAGCCGGACTTGGAGTAGGTCTGGGATATTCGAAGAAATGCTAGTCTGATTAGTCCCAAAGCGTCACTGACTGACTTGGCTGTGCGCTTGTGCCGGCCCAAAGGTATTAACATGGTAGTTGCTGTCTCAGTGGGTTGGTCATATCAGTTCACTGCCCATTCCTGTTAGTCGTGGAAGCACGATGAGCTTCATTTAACATACATATTCATAGGGACTGAGTGGATTTGGATTGACCTAGGGGTTTCACTATCATAGGCGATTTTCAGTAAAAAAAAAGTTATATTTACATAAGGGCCTGAACAGGTATGTACCTAGTTTCTAACATACATCCGGAATAAATATGAGCTGGACCTTGAAATTTTCCATGTTTCGAGGGCATCATCCTACTACCAGTATACATCTAAAATGCATACTATACGTTTTTGATACTTTTAGAAAAAACTATGAACATAGTTTCCAGAGAGTTTTCACTATCGTATATATGGTTCCCACCGTTGTATGATATATGGACATGTTTTCGCTTATAGTTTGCCACAGATGGTTAATTTTAAACTGTTTGTGATGACCATTTTCTGTTACATTGTGGACTTGATCTTTGGCGATCTCTATGGGGAAAGTCGATTGGAAGACAATTTTGCTCCAAGGTATTTTTGTTGGCCAAAATATGTCTGATGCCATATTAAATATCTCCCACATGCTGAGTGTACCATCAGATGTTATCATCATGGACATGAAGACCTTACTTGCTACCAGAAAGAAGTTAAATTAAAATGCACTAGTAAGTGCCACGTCTCATAATTTGCAATAAAACTATGTCTTTCAAATTTTATCTTTTTTTTTATATAAATTTTCTTACCGGTGTCAATTAAATAGGTCGCATGGTCCAATCTATTCCACACACACATCATCACTTAAAATTCACATGCACACAAAATATTTTATTGTTACAAAAAAACTTAAAATAGAAAATAAGCAACATTATCAAATAAAATAGTTATAAAAAATATTGATAGTTAAAAGGAACCTTGAAGATGATAGAATGATTTTTTTAACATAGATCGCTCGTATTCCATTAAGACACGGCATAATCGCCCGTCACCAAACTGATTATATTATTTAGAAAATGCGTAGTGTTCATATGACATGGTCTCCATGAGCTTCACCTATGTACACCCATAGCTGCAAGCTCATGAGCGGGCTTGTTACGGACTCTAGGCACAAACATCACTCTAGCCTCTATGAAATTCATTTGATTTATAAACTTCTGTCACTGAGCAGAAGTAGGATCGTCTGCTTCAAGTTGAGAAAGGGATACCCATGCCCATTTGATCAACAATATCGATGGCATGAGAAAGGGCCATTGCTTCTCCATATGTATCATCCTTGATCATATAAAGAGGTCCGACTGCAGCGACACATTGTCAAGGATGAAATCACGACCAACAACACCTCATCCATAGCTGTGTTTCTACTCCTTGAACTCAAAAAATGATAGAATAAAATGTGCTCTCGCTTGAATAGGAAAATGCGGGATAAGATGCAGAAGCGACTGTTGAGCTAGAATCGATGATACAGTGCACCAGGATCTTTAGAAGTCTCCATCTTGTAATTGAGGATGCTTGAACTTCACTTGGTCATCATATCGTGTTCTTGACCCATAAGAGCATCACTACTATTCCAATCACAACGATAACTGGGGTATACTTCCGAATCAAGGCCTAAAAACAACAAGAGGCAATAATGTTAGATCAATAAGAAAAGGACAACCGCTAATGGTTTCAACTTTCAACTGATGTACTGTGCTCCCTCCGTCTTAAAATAGATGTCACAAATTTGTTTAAATTTAAATGCACCTCGACACTATTTAGTATATAGATACATCTAATTTTTTAAAAATTCACAACATCTATTTTGAGATTGAGGGAGTAGATCAGATGGAAGGCTAAGCACATTTTAGAGAGAGAGAGAGAGGGTCAAATATGTATGTCTCATGTTTTATTCTTCTAGCATATAGTTGTAAGTATTTTGCGCCTCTTGTAACCACGCTAAAACCATTCTTCTTTTTGGAATAAAATGATGAGAATATTTGATGCGCATTCTTAGAAGGAAGCAGTGTGTATACATCAGGTGGCCGTTATACGTAGCAATAGACTTAACCGAACAAGATATATCCAGTATTAATAGAGATGATCCTGACTCTTGAGAGAAAAAAATTCAGACACTTGTGACACAAACCCACCACACACCCGGTCTAGAAAAGAATTAGAAAATGCCCCAACACTGTGTACTCTCAGTTCTCCACTATGTACATCTCAGAAAATAATTCTTAACTCTATACCACTCTCTCTATCCCTCCCGTCAAAGTGCACCCACCGCCACTCCCCTTTCTCCCCGCCCCTCCCCATTTACGGTCTCAAGCTCCCTCGCTCGTTCTCGTCAGGCTGACCCTCCCCTTCATCCCCAATGCTAGCATGAGGAATCCCATGCCCTGCTCTTCTCCATGGCTCCTCGTTAATCCTGTCTCCGAAGAGCCCATGGGTGCCCGAGCTTCGTATGCTCGCAGACGACCAGAGGTAGGCGCCGATGGAGACGGATGCGGAGGCGTGGGCCTCGTCTCCATCGGATTGGCAGACACGGTCACCACACATTGGAGGGATCCACAGCGCCAGTCTCTTCGTCCTGCAGTACAAGATGGTGAATGGGAGCGCGGAGGGCGTCGGCAAGGAGGCCCTGCTCCGGCAGGCTGGACATGTCGCGAGCGTTGGCCATCAGGTTGTGCAGGTAAGGAGTTCCCCTCTTTGCAAAATTCAATCCTACAAATCTCTAAAAGAAAGGATGTGGATATGAATTGCTCCAAAGCAGACACATGGGTTTGGTGTGCTTATTAAATTTGATAACATTTTCTACTGTATGTATGACATGATTTTAATACTGTATACTTTGGTGTCATTTTTATTTCTATGTCTGAATATTGTACGCTCATAAGATCTCTAACTGACTGAAATTTAACAAATCATTGCAGATTGTACTATTTGCCATGATATCTACAGTACAGATCCTAAATGGAAGATCAATCTACTTAGGTACTTCAATCCTGTTGGGGCTCACCCGAGCGGATATCTTGCTAAAGACCAATGTAGAATTTCCAATAATTGTACGCCAGCAAATTTGTTGTTGGCAGGAGGCCAGTTCGGACAATATTGGAGGCCAGTTAGAACTTCAGTGTGAAAATTGAAAAAAAAATCTCATATGCTTGTTCAGGTAAACCTTCCCCGCTGAATGTTTTCCATGTGTCAATGCGAAAATAAATATCTACAATCTAAATGCTTGAGAACCACTTCAGCATCCAACAACCTAAATATGTGTTATCACATAGAGTGATTAATAAAATAGCAGAGATAGTTACTTGCTCAAACTTAGAAAAAACTGCTCAAGAAAATATATGAGAAATCTGTATTTAAAATTCCCTGTGTAGAACACAACATATCCATTTATTTCCAACATCAGTAGTCATGATTAAATAAGCTATAGAATATCTTTAACATAATTTGAAGGGTATTCACCCAGTACTTTCGATAAAAAGGTAAGAGAGTAAAGGTAGATATAATGTAAACAATGTGCAACTCATGATTAAAATAAAGACGTATAAGATTTAGCTTACCTGTGAGATATCCTCCAATTGCAGCACCGCAAAAAAAAGCAAACTGCTAGATGGAACCCTTGGACTGAATTACTTAATCCATAGAGACATCATAAGTTATTCTCGCCTTCAGCCTGCTTCAATATGGCAAAATAAATATCCAGGAGAGACCATTAACCTACAGAAGCGACATGCGATGTTAGGACAACTTTAATGAAAATTAAAGCACATCAGATGCATTTATACTATCCCTGCACATATAGGAATACAATTTCTATGAAGCAACCTCATCGTAGATGCTCAGGAGCATATGGACGCCCAATTGTTGATCCTGTGGACTGGCTGCTGCCATGTGCTGATGCTCTTTTTTTTAATGCTCAGTAACAGAATTTCGGTAAGAAAGAGCAAGATGCTTACATAATCCTAAGAATAGCCTATTGGTAAAAGTGTGATCCGCTAAAGCTGCTGCGAGTGAGAAGCCACCATCGATCTTGCCCCGGCTGACACTCGGACAGCTGAAACAACAATGACATGTAGGTAGTACTCTCAAATACAAACTATCTTAAGAAACCCATTGGTAAAAGTGTGACAATAAAGATAATAATCCTTACACCACGCTGAAACTGCTGCGAGTGAGCAGCCACCACCGATGTTGCCCTTGACATCGATCGGACCGATAAATACCATGTTTTTGTCATTAACAGGGGTCATTGACTGTTTTTCAGTTCTCATTAATTTCTTGGCACGTGAGCAGAATTCTCATCTTTATTCTTTGCATAATACTCTCTTTTCCTCTGCCTCTTCAGCTCGTTATGTTCTGCATATAAGGCACAATTTAATCACCTCGGTTTTGCAGCACCGTAGTTGTTCAAAGTATCGGTTGTTAATCACCTTAGTTTTGCATGTTTGATATGTCCTGAAATGGAGTGTCGTTGGAATGACATGTAACTGGAATTCTAGAAAATACCTCGTGAAGACTATATACTATTACTCAAATTTCATCCACAGTAAATATCTGTAAAAAAAACCTATCATAAAGAACATGGGTCTATAATTGACAATGTGCATATGATAGATGCGTTCACAATTTTAGGTTCAGGATGTGCATAATTAGATCTTGCAGATTTATATTTGTTGGACATGTCCAGAATCTTCTTTTGACCGGTTAAGAGACATGATACATATTAAATATCCTTCCTATGGAGAATGAAGAAAACCTTCGAGGATCTAATTAATTAAAAACATGATTGCACTGAAATCACTTAGAAACAGAGCCTCGCGTAGGCGAAGCTAGCAGCGTTTGTGTGCGTTGGAGGTTCTGAATCCTCTAGTCATATCCTTCTAAAAGTTGCGGTGGAGCAAAGGGGCTCCATGGGAGGCGCTATCAGCTACGTGACCTAGCGCCGAACATTCTCATCCTAGATTGATATTGATACTTACAAATTTTCTGCGAGGAACGGCAGAGGCAGTGTCCTTGGAGTAGGACGGCAGGGAATCGTCCTTGGCGCGTCTCCTCGCAGTCGCTTGGATTGTGGCGTCCTCGTCGCGTGGTCGCAGGCTGCAGCAGGCGGCGTCCTCTTGGCGTGGTGCAGAGCGGCGGCGTGGGCGGCGGGGCTGGCTGTGTCTTTTTCGCGGGTGGCAGGTCGGGCGGCGTCTTTTTCGTGCGGGCGGCAGGTCTGCGGCGGGGTAGAGAGGGCGAGGCGGTTGGTTCCTGGACGGCGATTCCGCAGGGAGGCGTGGGGTTGCTGGACACGACGATTGGCCTTTTTTTTCTTTATCATGCGGGGCATGGTTTCCCCATGGTTTCATATCCTGCGGGATGAGTATCCGTCCGACGCTTCAAATTGCTAAATGCACACGGAGAACGGATTAGGCTAACTTCAGCCGTTTGATTAGCTTGATCGTATGGTCTTAGTCCGTCCGTGTAAGTTGTACTGGGTATCTTTAGCTAAGTTCTTGTTCGCTTGTTTATAAGTAGTAGAGAAGTAGAGATAAAGATGATGAAATTTGGCCCCACTTATGGGATGGACTGAATGGATGTGTAGATCGTTGAAATGTTGGTTTGGTTGATATAATAAATCGTATAGTTCGCTTGGCCTTCATCGGCACGCAACATTGTTTTTCCTTGATATATTACTCGAAGATAGAGATGCAAGTGGGATCCAACCAAACTTCCACTTAGTTCATTTTATGATTTCTAGTTACAATAGAAATCACATAACAAACTAGAAATGAGACCTCGGTGAGATCCCACTTGACTCGGACGCATTGATGGACAACGTTCCACACAGGAGCAGCGGCGTCGATGGGACCACCAATGCCTCACATCTCAGTGAGGGGAGCTGGGAGATGGGTGACGCCAAACCAACAGCAAACAGGCGCAGCAGTGCGTCATTGGAAGAACATCTAGATGCAAATGTTTGGTTGGTTGCATTTCTATTTTCTGATCAAGAATAATGCAAATGTTGTGTGTTTGGTTGCCGCAACATGACTGATGTGGTAACATCTTACATTGCATGGTGAGGTTACCCAACACTCGGTCAATACCAAAGACATATCCAGTTCAGAATAAAGAAATATTAGTAGGTAGTACACCCAAACTAACAGTTAACCTGATTACTGACACATGAGTTAACTAATAACATATCGTGATGTGTCACTATTTAATCATCAGAGGGGTAATTATATACCACCTTGAAAAACATTACAGACCTGACAGTTTTTATGAAGTCCTAGCTACTACCTCCGATCCATATTAATTGACTTTGATTTGTCAAATTTTGGATGGACCTATATACTAAATAGTGTTTAGATTCATTCAAATCTAGACAAATTTGAGTTAATTAATATGGGCCGGAGGGAGTAATAGAATAACAATTCATACCGCAAAAGAATATCTCAAAATTCTCTCTCAGAAAATAAGAACACGAGAGAAACACGCCACGTGTTGTGTAAGATCAATAACAAAGAACAAAATCCCTCACTCTACGGTCCATGTCTTTTATATCTAACTAATACGGTAGGCAAGGACTCGACTACGAACAGAGGTCACAAGCTGCGACGCTGGGATCGGTAGATTTGCACTTGGGAGTTCGTGGTGTCTGTGTGACTTGAATGTAGCTCATGATGATTTTCTGTCTCAAGGTCTGGATTCACAAAATTTGTTTGCTGCTCCGGAGATGGATTGCCCTGTAAGCAAGCAGCAAGGGAAGTGAAACAGCATAAACAACAATTCAATAGAAAGGCAAAGGTGTGTAGCATCACAAATCATGGAGCGTACTTATCATACCATCTCAATATCTTCGGATTCATGGCAGCATTTGGGTGTTTCAGCAGTCTCAGTTACAGGCTCTGGGGATGCCAAGGCAGGATGCTACAAGCATACACGAAATAATTTATTTTGGAGATTTGGGTGTAGAGTATGGAAAGATTGCACCTCTATAAAATCAACAGAATCAGATGGTCACTAGCCATAAGGGACTGTGGGCTTAGTTCTTGGTTACTGCCAGTGTCCATTCTCGACTTGCATTCTACATTTGCATCGGCTGCGGAAGAGATAAAAATATATATAATTCGGCGGCATTCATATTTTGTAAATGAAGCATGTCATGGACACCTGGAATGTCAATGGACAGTGGCAAATAAATAGCTTGATGAATTCTATATGAACATGTTACGTGGCTGGAAACAACATACTCAAAATCTATGATGGACGATCAGGTGGAACTTACCATTTGGCAGAAAGGAAGTTCAGAAATTTTGAAAGGAAGTGCAATATTACCAGAAAGCGCATAAAATTCCAACTAACATACATGTGTTGACATGCATCCTAAGATGTCTTTAATATCTTATGATCTACCATACATCTTTATAAGGCTATTTTGATAGGGAGATCATATTGAGTGGAGATTTACCTGATTCGTCAATTACCGTTATCGACCTATGCTCATTGGGTGCATCACATTGACTACCTGGAATGCTATTTGTTTCAAAATCCACTATTAATGGCATGTAAGTATGTAACGCTAAAATAAATATCACTTGCTTGTTGCAAATTCCAATGTTGAGACACTTACCTTTCTACCTGATCTTTATTTGCATAGATTTGTCTATCCTGACATTCAGAAAGTGGAGAAGAAATTTTCATTTCCTAGTGTATAATTAAGAGAAGTAGCTAAGAACGCCAAGACTGGTAACAAGAGAAGCATAAACGAGTAAATGGCATTTGTGTCTTACCTCATGCCCAATGCTGCTAAATATGTCTTGGAATTTACCTAGAGCAATTTCCATGTTGTGAAGCTCCTTATGCATTGCCTGCATATAAAACAGATATGATCTACTTGAGTTTTCAGAGTTCCAGAGACAATTTGAAAGCTATGAACATCTTAACAGGACAACCTGTTTATCTGAAGTCAACCTCTCAATAATATCATCTTTCACCAGCAGAGATTTCTTAAGGTAACATTGTTAATGGAAAGACAGCAAACTTCATGAGATCAATAGAAAGGAGAATGCATATGGCCAATGCTATCAACTTGGTAAATGGATATTTCTTCTAGTTGGGGATGAAATTTGTTGTTAAGCTTCTCGGCCTCAAGTTGTTCCTTCAATTCATATATCATCCTCGCCCTATTTCGAAGTTCAAGCTGGTAACTTGTAATTTTATCTCCCAAGAAACTAAGTTTCTCTACATAATGAAATACCAGAATGAGAAAAGCTTACACAAAGATTCTCCATGCACATGATAACCATTATCATTACAAGATCACAATCTGAAACTGAAGCTATATCACAAAAAAGGCACTGTACCAACAAAATCTTTCTCGAGTACAGAAATCCTCTGGACCTTAGCCTTCAACTCGGAGACTGAAATAGCAATGTAAGGGACATTAATGCATAAGCAGTGCACTTGATTGGTCAAACAATATTGATAACAATAAAATTCCATTTGCGTTCATACCTACATTTTCCTTCTGACCAACTAGACATTCCACATCACCTAGTACTTGTGTTACTGAAGCAACTTCCTTCCCTACTGAATTAAATAAAGCGAGATGCGAATTCAGCTTCTCTGAAATTACAGCTATCTGTTTATCCTTCATCTGGATGGTCCATTGCAGAGAACAAGCGGAGTCCTGCCGATCAAACACAGTATCGTGAGCCAAATATCAGTTTGCCTTCATAAACAGTTGAGAACTCAAGCCTATACTCTTCATACACAGAAAATCAATGTGGAGAATCCACAAACTGAAATGGTATTACATGTACAGAAGTCCATGAATGGTACAGATGTAAAGGTCAGAAAGAGGTGGCAGATGATATAGAATATACGCAAAGAGTGGATTACAACTGATCACAAAAAGAGAGCGCACGTCTATCATCTTACTCTCCTATAATTTACACATATACTTGATGGTGATAAGGTAAGAGAGGTCTTAAGATAGCTATCTGAAAGGAGCCTTGCACAAATATGTGACTATTACATAGACATAAAATTGACAGAAGTATCATACTGAGATAAGACAGTGGAAAAAAATCAAAAGGGACAAATATAAAGGGTGACAGACACATGCCTCATAATGTTTGATGAATGCCTCCCTTGACTGAAGCAGCCTCTCCATGTTTTCTTTCAAATCCTTTTCGTTTCTCTCCAGCAGCTCATTTTCATTTTCAAGGCACTTGACCTGTACAGTAAAAAAAACAATTGCAACGACTGTGAGGCTGGCAGTCCTGTACATTGTATGTTCATTCAGTATTTCACTCTTTCATGTAATTCAAGATGTGGGTCTCCTTGGTACCCACATTGGACCAACATTGGGATGCCCTTAACCCATGTAGAAAGATGCAATAGTTCTTGGCCAGAGACCATTCCCAGAAGTTACTGGACACCTTTGACCAAGTAAACGAATCTCTTCACAATAGGAACATAATAATCTTGCTGGCTGTTGTATATACACAACATAATTTAGATTAAATAGAAGTAAGCTTTTTATATTCAATAGGTCTTTTTTGCTCCTTTCCGTCTGACACAGCTAACATTGAGTGCTTGAGAGAGGCAAGAATAATAGATTATGTGATTCTGACCATGCCATCAGACTGAGAGTCTACCCTGCCTTCCCCTCTCCTTATATTCCTTTCTACAAGGAGCTGTCATTTGAATTTCCTTTTTTTCCTAATAAGACTAAGCGGCTAACAGCATGTAATTTTCAGAGACTATCATGACAATCTGTAACAAGTATGCAATGCAAAATGCATCAATTCGACCAATTAGGCCATAAGTTTCATGATGCGAGATTGCTAGGCTACATGTATCGTTATTCAGTATGCAATTATGCTAGAATAGTGGCTAGCAGCTACCAAGAGTACCCAGATCATTGATCTCAAGGGAGGGTAAGACCAATGCCATGTCATGACACCATGCATGCTAATTCTAAATGCATACCTCTTCAACTAAAGTAGCCAAATAAACTGTGAGATGATGGCAATGAAAGGAGCGGGCATTATAGCAAATCTGCAGGACTGAAAAATCGAAACTGCTCTACAGTGCAAGATTCAATAATCCGCTTATAAAAACGGTTTCAAATCTTCAATTGAAGCCTCAGTTGCAAAAAGCTATATTCAGCGTATTCATTTTTAAAGATAAGAACCTAAGCTGGTCAGGAAAAACACATAGTCATGTTCCAATTGTTGGAATAGGTTGGCGGCAGTGACTGACAAGAACTTTGAGTCAAATCAATAATATACATAACTACTTAGAACACTGAGCTGCCAGTGGTAACTAGTCAGTGGGCAAGAGTATCACCAGGAACTACATCGAGTTTTTTTTGTTTTTTTTGAGGGAAGAGTTCACCATGAGACTTACTAACATCCAAACAGTCGATACCAATAACAATCACATTCAAGAGGAAGATTCGAGAATCCACTACAGCTGGTTATGTCTAATCATCAAACATCAGGATAAACTACCAAATGATTCCTGAAAACTAAATGCCCAGACACAGCAAAAGTGCAGTGCAGACACCATCCATAGGCGGATGGTGACAGCTTGCTGCTCCTGCCTGGGCCAAAGTGGGGAGAATGGGGGCACGAACCCTGGACTCGAGCCTCCTCAGCGCGTCGTCCCGCGCCGCCACCTCCGCCCGCAGCTCCCGCGCCTCCCGCCGGTGCTCCTCCTCGGCCTCCTTCCACCTCTGCACCAACATTCCACCCAAAATACGTTACAGAAAAATCCTTCACGGACAAACCCTGATAAGTCCAGCACCGATGGAATCGGGGCAGAGACCTGGCCGGATGCTTGGAGCTCCTCGCGCGCGGCCCGTTCCCGCTCCTGCGAAAGGGAAAGGGAGAAGGAAGACGAAGGGCGCGTTAGGAACTGGGCTATGGAAGGTTCTAGATGGGACGGCGGTGACTCACGCGGGCTAGGCGGAGGTCGGAGACGAGGGCGAGGAGCTGCAGCTGCAGCTGCGACAGCGCCGCCGCCTCCGCCTCCATCGCGCAGGGCCGGAGCTTTTTTTTTTTTCCTTTTGAGCGTAACACGGGGAAGGAGCAGACCTGGGCATGGGCAGCACAACTCGGCCTAGCCCAAAAATTAGTCCATGGGCCGGTCCTGAGCTGTGTCGGGATGGGCCTTTTTTCAAGTGAAGGGCATACGCCCCCAGCATAGCAGCATCCGTTTTACAAATTCAAATTTAGTACAAAACAATCTTAGGGTAGCTCAACTCACATACTCCTTTCGTTTTAAAATATAAGATATTTTAGCTTTGTGAAGCAGATAGTATATTAGAACGAAAACCATACTACGACAACTACAACTCACCATCCAAACGCAACAAAAGATAAAACAAAGACCACACCGCATTGGGAAACAAATTACAGGAAATGACAACTAGATAAAAAAAAGGTCTCAATCTCCAATTCTCTTCACATCTAGCATCCAACCTTTGCTTCTATGGAAAATTGCATTGGCCACTCTCAGGAGTTTCTCAACCCCTTCTCTGTTACTCATTTCGAAGCTCTTCTACAAACGGGCCCAAAGATTAACAACAGGTGAAATACGTGAAATAACACTAACATGATCTACAAGAACTATATTCTTCAAAGAAGCTCATTTCTAATTTTCTATGAAGTCCATAAGATCACAGCCACACCAGCTACCATCAAAGCCTCGAAACTTTTCCTCTTATAAGATCCCAGCCACAGCAGCTACCATATTTAAGAATATATTGTGTTGAGTGATATATTTATCGAATCCAAGTATACATACATATGTGCATCACACAAAAGCAGTAGTAGCATGGCAATCAAATATAACAGAAATGGAGTGATGCCATGCAATTTTAGACTACAATAATTAGGCAGTGTTTAGAATATGTACTTAGGGAGGAAAGGAACCTTGATCTGGATTAAGCCGCCCATTGTGGCTTGCAGATATTCCCTTATTTCCTAATACAAACCATAAGACGCCCCTTGGACTTTGTTTCCTATTTAGTTAAGTTTCACCACATATGGAGCTCTTATAAATTTTTTTGTGTCCAACAACCAAACCGATATGCCTTTTTGGGACTCCAACTTTTATCAATATTCGGCATCCCATAGTGCTACCATAATTCCAGCTTATTTTTTTATTTCTTATGGATTAGGGCTTCATCGTCGGGTTGATTATTGTGCCATAGTATGATCAACAATGTCTCAGAGTTAGTCTAGGGTTTTCTAAGGCTACTTGTAACACCATCGCAATATGGGACACCATAATATTGTTGGACATATAATCATCTTATATGGACAAAGAACACTTAAGGTAAGTATGCCACGTCACCATAGTGTCTATTGCTTTGCATGAGTATATGATGATGAAGATAGACTAACCCATCCTTGCAAGTGAGTTTTGCATTTATTTATGTAAGAAGGTAAAGGTATATCACAATTTTATTGAACATCTAACTTTTTCATGATGTATTTTCACCATACTTGCAATATTACATAAACTAGTATAAATTTGCACGTGCAATGCACGTCTCAGCAAATATAAAATGCAATTTATAAACTAAAATTTCAACCATAGAATTTTTTTACAATGATAGAAATTTTAGCCATTAGAAAATTGAATTGGAATGAAGAATCATAGAAATTGTAACTCTTACACTTTTTTGAAAAGTGAATGCAGAAACAGTTATAGATTACAAAATTGGTTAAAAATGAACATGTATGTAAATTTAAAATAATGTGTGCAAAAGTTCCATATAATATTGATCAAAGTGAAGCCAATATTAGCGGACAACCGGGTATTATCCCTTGTTCCTTTGTGCGGGCTATCAAACATACTCACATGGGAGAATGGATAAACAAATTCATACTCACATGGGAGAATGGATAAACAAATTTCATATCTATTGCACCCAGATGGAAGTTCTGAAATAAGAGATATGTTCAAGTTTGGATGAAAGATTATTATAGAAAAACCATTCTCTGCAATATACATAAAAACTGATATATAGAATTGGAGTTGGCCCTTTCATGCACATAGAACCTGTGGCGTTTCAGTTGTGGAAGGATTTTAAGTACTCTAACCAAGCATATTTGGCGACTTCAATCTGTGGCGCTAGTGTCGTCGGTGCAGAGCAACAGAGGCGGCTGATTTTGTGATGCCAACATATACAATTTTTGTGAATATCTATATACCTGCATCACAATTTACAAGTATGTCAATTTCATCTCTTTGGATCTAACCTCCATTCGTACAAGATGGGCTAATTCCTCAACTGGAAGGTGCAAGATTTTATGATTAAATCATAGATCAAGTATATTAAAAATCTATTCAAATGTATTGTGTGATATAGACAAACTACAGTGCTGACTTGCAATGAAGAAGGCAACTAAATGTCCCCGAGGACCTAAAGCAACCGCGAGTTACAGGCCATGCACCAAATGCTTCAGTAACCAGTTCATTGAAGTTCTAGCTTCCATGACATCATTTATAGGATCTCCATTTGGTTAAGTTGCTTCAAACCTTATTAGAAAAATGATCTGCGAAATATGAATTGTATTAAAAATTAGTAGGAGTTTGTAATTGACAGATCTGAACTGAACTTGAGGACATAGAAAATAGAGAATTCACATCAACCCTCCATGTCAACATAATTATGCTGAGAATGTTTAATTTGCCTGCTAGCAGTACATGATTGTATGCGAGGATAGAAAAACACAGGACGGATATATCAGCAACGACTACCCCATATAACAAGAAAGTGTAATATTTTTTATGATAATATGAGCATAACAAAACTATAAGCGCCCTTTTGTTGGTCTGATCAATAGACACAACTTCCTTATATTTGGTGTCTTTTGTATGTTACGTTGTGGGGTAGCGTCTCCTGGAAGTGAGGCCAGTTACATGATAAGTAACTCCTTCATATTGCACCTTCCAACATAGTTAATCTATGCACAAATATGACGGAACATAATGTACCTTTTTTAGAACTAAACATAATTTAGTTAGGCTCAAATATAAACACAAAATAGTTAGAGCTAGGACTTTAAAAAACATCACAATGCACAATTGATGTATAACAGAACCAGGATGAGTTTTCAGGATAAATAGATGTAACAAAGAAGCCATACTTTTTTCTCTAATCAGCTTCTCATTATTTAGTAGGTAATAGAGATTAGTGTAGATCATGCTTATCCCTAATGTTTTCTCATAATTTCTCAAGAAACAACGTGCTGATGACAAGAAAAAAACTCCTAACCATATGAGTTAGCATTTGTGTGCAGATTGGGCGTGTAAGGTACGTAGCTTCAGTGCAAGATGTTTTCATTTTGTAAAGGTACACATTGGTATTGTGTAGAAATATGAAATACATATGTGGCCGTGAGATATCATTTTTGGCTTCATCACAGGAAATTCAAGAACAAGGACCTTGTCATCAGTATGACCAATACCATGTCATATTAAAAGCATGATGAAAAATTAATTCAGTTACCATTGAAGAAACTCTTTGATGGCAATTACTTTGCAAATCCTCGCTAATATAAAGAGCAGCAGTTTGTGTCAAATTCACAGGACATCCACCCTCCATCCAATCACCTATATATAACATTCACATTCATAGATGAGAATTGGGCAAGTGGCCACTCAAAGAAGGTATTGTTGAGCAATCCAGTGGCACATTCAACTGAGACAAGGAGATGTTTGAGGTTGGTATAGTACAAAATAATAATATGTTGTATGACAAAGAGCAAAGCATACTTGAGATGACTGTCAGAAAATTTAACCAGATTGCCATCATTTGTTGGGACAAATGTATCACTTTCTACATAAATAATCTAATCCATCTTGGCTATTTGCGACGAATGATTCTAGAAGAACATTATTAAACCAGAAGGTTCAAAAGTGTCACTTTCCTCACTTAGCACAATATGAATCAACAAGAGGAATAATAATTAAGAAGAGCTCTAAAACAGTTGTATAATACATGTTTGGTGCAAAAGAAAAATATGTTTCGATCAGTCAATACCTCGTTTCAATAAGCTGAAGTGAGAGCTTCCATCCAGCTTTTTTCAATTTTGATTTCTCCAGCCATATTTTTATACTACAATCATGTCCAATGATCGGAGAAAAAGGGCAGTCACCTCTGGCATCAATTGCCAAACACCATCTCATTATTTTCAAGTAATTTTTTCTTTCTGTACCATGGATAATAAGCATACCTAAAGCCAAGGTTAGTTTGACAGCTACTGTAGGAATTATATACTGTAACTAAGGCTGTATTGGTAGGAATCAAATCATTATGATTGTGTTGATCTAAATGAAGTATTTCTTTTGAAAAATCAAACAAACTTTAGAAGTCACTCAATCACATAATTTCAACTAACCTAGTTGGAAAGTACGCATAATTAGTATCGATGACAATACAATGTCGAGGCACCAAGATCTTATCAGTGACATACGTAAACATAAAACAGGGTGCTGAGCCCTCACCAGCGGTGCACTGTGAAGCCGCATGCAGAGTCTCCTGCCCCTCCGCCGAAATCGCTTCTGCTTCTCCGTCTCCCACGTCACATCCATAAATAACACTCCATCTCAGAGTAAATTCGTCGAACACCTTGGGGGAATCAAAACAATCTGTCTTAGAAAGCAAAACTGCGTCTGGCTGCAGCCAAATCTGCTTCACAGTCACCAATATTGCCATTTGCGAAGCAGCCACACACAAAGCACAATTATGTCATATGAATCGCTAGTTCTCTACCATTCGGTTGGGAAGGTGTGACCATGACCAGCAAGGCCCAGTACGGCTGCTCCTCCAGACTCAATACCAGGGTAAGGGTGCCGCTGAATAATAGCGCTTCCCCTCGCGATCCTCTGGGTAAACTGAAACTGAATAAGAACATAGGCCACGGCCGGTGGTGGTTTCCGAATGAGAGGAAGTCGCCTCTGTTGCCGGAACGCTGGCTGCTGGGTCGTCGCGCGTGCACAAAGATATGGTGGTAGGAAGAAGGGGCGGGTGCAGGAAGGGGCTAGGGCCGGATGCGGCAGGCTGTGCAAGGTGTCCGTCGGCGGTAACTTAACATGGGATGCGGCCATGCGGATGGGAAGCGCGGTGGCGGCATGGGCATGCGTGGTCGGGCGGCCTCGTGCGCCTGTGAGAGGAGGGCGGTGGCGGCGGAGCTGGCGTGGTTACAGGTGTCTGTGGTCGTGACTCGTGAGATAGGTCGGGGGCGAGGTCAGGGAGTCGCACAATTTGGCAAAAGACGCTTTCGTCGGAACACGTATCGGCAGAGTGCTCCGCTCTCGATGTTAATTGCTAACCTCACACGCGTTATCAGATAAGACTAATCTGAACGGTTAGATTTGGTTTACGGGAGTGATCTAATGATATGGATTGATCCGTGTGCACTTGTGGGGTGGCCTTAGGAAAGAAATTGTTGGTGCCTTTATAAGTAGTATAGATAATAAAACTTGTATTTAGGAAATTTGGAGGTGAATCCTAATGAAATACTACCTCCAAAGTTTGACCAAACTTATATAATAAACTATCAACATTTACAAGACGATGAAAGTATATTACGAGATCTATCTAATGATGTAGATCTTGTATTATAGATGTTGATATTTTTCATACAAACTTTGTGAAAGTTTATGTTGTTTGACTTTTAGAAAAATTTATATGCCTTCATTTTTAGAATAGAGATAGTAACATTGTAAATAAGTCAGCCTGTGAAATGCTCTAATTTTTCTTTTCTACATCTTGTAAAAAAAATCTTCCAGCAATTGTTTAAAAATGGCGGGAGGTGGGGGGCGGCCACCGCCGGCTGCCTGTTGCTACGCCATTGATCTTTGGCAAATGAAGTGCATCTTAATTTCGTTCAATAGTTGTGATTGGAAAATTTGATCAAATATGTAGAAAAATATATTATTATTTACAATATTGTATATTTATTATAATATACTAGTCCATTTTATAATTAAGATAATACTTTTTCCGTTTAGAAATATAAGATGTTTTAGGTTTGTGAAGCTAATGTACCTAGACACCTTTTAGTTTATAGATTTAAATGAATCTGCACACTAAAAAATGTCTAGATATATTTGATTTACAAATTTAAAACATCTTATATTTTTAAACGGAGTGAGTAATTGTGAACAATTTGGCAATTAACTAAGGAGTCAGCTCATATATGGGGAAAAAAACTGAGGGTCAGCTCGAGACCAGACATTCCATGTTCCTTTCTTTTCGACCAGACATTCCATTTCCATCTCGGTGGACGCATGCAGCTTCACGGGCCCGCGAGCTTCCGACAGTCATTCGGCCCACTAGGTCCATTCGCTACACATCCACGCCGCCGCGTCGCTCCCCTGCCAACTCCATTCCGCCATGGCCAGCGTCGAGCAAGTCCTGGGTTGGTTCCCCGGCGGAGACGCCATCGCCAGGTGCAGCGCCACCTTCCTCTCCTTCCCCGCCGCCGCCGCGTGCTACGACGGCGAGGACCGCATCAGCGCCCTCGGCGACCACATCCTCCGCGACATCGTGTCCCGCCTCCCCGTCAAGGACGCCGCCCGCACCGCCGCGCTCGCCTCTCGCTGGCGCCACATCTGGCACTCCGCCCCGCTCGTACTCTACGACTCCCACCTCCTCCTCTCCGACTGGGACCGCGCCGCCACCACCGTCGCCCGCGTCCTCGCCGACCACCCGGGCCCCTTCCGCGCCGTCAGCATCTCCTCCTGCGACTTCGCGTCCTGTGAGCCGGAGCTCCTCGCCGAGTGCGCACGCCTCCTCGCCGTCAAGGGCGTCCAAGACCTCGTCCTCGTCAACGACCCCGCCGACTACGAGCGCCTCCCCGCCGTCCCTGCCGACGTGCTCCGCTGCGCCTCGCTCCAGCGCCTCTTCTTGGGGTTCTGGAGGTTCCCCAACTCCGCCGCCATCCCACCCGCGCACAGATTCCCGCACCTCCGGGAGCTCACCCTGTTCGGCACCGACATGGCCGGCCACAACCTCGACCACCTGCTCGCCTCCAGCCCCGCTCTGGGCACCCTCTCCCTCGTCCTCAGCAGAACCTGCGAGCGCGTCCACCTCCGCAGCCCGAGTCTCAAGTGCGTGCTCCTCTGGCATTGCTTGACGCAGGAGGTCGTCGTCTCCATGGACTCCCCACTCGTGGAGCGTCTCATCCTGTGGAAGACCCTTTCCGATGAAGACAATGCAGTGGCTGTGAGGGTCAAAATTGATGGTGCGACGAAGCTGCGGGTGCTCGGCTACTTGGATACGAGAGTTCATCAGCTGCAGATTGGCGATAATGTCGTCAAGGTACTACCTTTAAATGCATCTCAAGTTTCAGTATTGACGTTTCATATGCTCATCCACATTTTAAGATGATAGAAGGATCATGGTATCTTCATTATGCCAAATAATTCTCTCCCCATGTGTGTAATCATTAAACAAGTAGGTGCTCCTGATCATGTGCCAATGCAGTAGTATGATCTCTCTTTCTGTTGGTGCAGACTGACACAGAGGTGAGCCCAAGAACCGTGGTTCCAAGCGTCAAAGTATTGGCCTTGAGGGTGAACTTTGGTGCCTTGGAGGAGGTCAAGATGCTCGCCAACATCCTCAGATGCTTTCCCAATGTTGACAAGCTGAACATCGAGGTGAGATTTCAGTACCCGGCACATTCATTCAATCAGTCGATTGATGTCCATATCGTCAATTATTTTTTCAGTCAGGTGACTAAGCTAGCTGCTCGCTGCTGTCATTTTGCAGTCTGTCCTAGATGAACCCACTGGTGGAAGCCATGATACCAAGTTCTGGCAAGAGCTCTGCCCCATCGAGTGCCTCAAGTCGCACGTGAAGAAGATATTCATCCATGAATTCCGCGGGGAGCAAAGCGAAATGGAATTCCTCGAGTTCGTCGCCGGGTCTGCCGAGAAGGTGCGGGCTCTGCTTGTTGGGGTCACCAGAGAGATATTTGCTTCGGATGATAAGGTGAATGAGGTGATAAGCAAAGTGGCGGCTCTGTCCCGTGGAGAATGGACCTGCGACGACTGTATGATGTTGGTGGTGAGGCCTAAAGTGGAGGACGGGTGGAGCTTCCTCAGAGCATCTGATCTCTCCGTTAAGGACCCTTTCCACTGATGCACTTGAAGCTCGGCATATATATACTTTTGATGTGGTATCGATCGTGTATGTACCCTTCTATGCAAGCTGGACACTTACTCTATTTTGGGCGCGTGTATGTTCTTTACAAAGCGCATAGTTCTGGCAAGTGAGTAGTAGCTGCAAGTGCTGGACGCAGGAACTGCGGTTTATCAATTATCTACTGAGGTGTGTGATCGACATTGATCTGTGTGCTTATCAATGCTGTTAGAAGTTGAGGACATGCAATCAGTCAAAGTCTTGAGACATCATATTGTTTACCATCCCATTGTTTTGTCACTGTAATGCTCCTTTTATTTTCTGTTCCATTCGGCAGTACACACCATTATATATGTCATGCATCTCTGTCAATTCAGCTATCATCAGGATAAGGACATGGATTGTGTTATATTTCACTCAAGCACTTGAAGTCAGGTGTCATACTTCTTGATCCTAGCCTTTCTAGTATCATGTATGTACTGCTCTTAAGAAAGGGCAGGTTTCAGGTAGCTGCAAGTGTTCAACTTATCAGCAGAAAGTATGGTTTTCGCATGTTATCCGCGATTGATCGATGCTGCTAGAAGTTAAGGAAGTGCAATTGGTCTCACATCTCATGTTGCTCACTGGCTTATCATGCTTCGCTGTAATGTTCCTTTTTAGTTTTTGTTCCATTTGGCACTAGTAGGGTTGCAAGCGGGGCTGACCGGGTGCCGGTTTGCATCCCCATTCACTACTAGGCAGCATTCAGTTTGTATGACCTGCACATATATGGAATATGCCTGCCAAGCTCCAAGATCAGGCATGCAACCTCTCTAGCAACTCAAGATATGCAATGGTGGTTTTATTGTGAGTTATCTGGTATCATCATGATTAGACAGTATTATCTGCTTGTGGCTCCTACTTTTTATCGTTTCTGCGCAATATACGCCTTGACTATTTTGCTTCTCTATGTGTAGGTACGTGTTCCAGGCTTCCTCTGTGCTGATTTAAGCTCCCTTTTTAGACTGAGCTCTCACTTAGAAAAAAAACAGTACCAAAACTTGTGTCTTGGATGTAACAACAATAAACCGTATTCCTATTTTGATCACGGAAACCAATCAAAATTTCTGTAATTTAGTCAGCTGACAATGTCATTTTCGCTCAAGTTTATATGCATCCATCCATCATCTACAATATATCTCCCGCAAATAAAGCCGGCGATTCAGGAGTCTGGTCCATCCAGAACTGAAAACCTCTCGAGCGAGGTCACAACACAGATTTACACCACCGTGGCAACAATGTCGTGCACCTCCTTTTCGCGTGTCCTGTTTCACATCAATTTTTCTTTGACATCTCATTGTCTCAATGCAAGCGTGTAGGTCTCTGGTGATGTTCTAGTACTGGTCCAACTGTGCACGACGAGCGGGAGAGCGTTTTTGTGGTATCAGAATGGTTAGTCTCACGACGCCGATCATAGGTTCTTCCATTAGTTCCGCATCGCGCCGTTCCCGGAGAGATCTCTCCCCAGGGAGCGGCACTCGGTCTCGATCAAAGATTGGATCGGTTCTTTAGATCAATTTCAGTTCTTAGGTTAGATCTAATTTTTGCAATTTTTAGTTTTTAGATTAGATTCAATTAGCCAAATAATTCCCCAGATCACTACCCTCAAATTCCGACACAAAAAAAAGCATAGATTGGTTCTCTCCCAAGACTCCGGCAACTCCAAGTATGATCGGCTGGCCGGCTTGAATCCGTCGGCCTGCTGCACCTATACCTGGACCCAAAACTCGGGCCAGAAAGCTTTCTCGGCTCGGAGCGAGCTGGGTTCGGCCCGCTGATGACACTGGACCGAGCTGAGCCTGCCATCCTGGACCGCAGCAACCTCGGGCTGAGCCCGGCTCGTCCCGGTCTGGCTCGTCGTTTTTTTCTTGTATTAAAACGACTAACTGGAGGCATGGACTATAATGAGTTGGGCCGGTTTAGTTCGTACATAGGCAGGAACACTCACGGTCGCCCTGGCTTCTGCTTCGTCTTCCTTGGGAGCCGCCGCCGCTTCGCCCTACAGAGCTGCCGTCGCCCCGCACGCCCTGCCGCTGCGTCGCCCTTGGACAGCCGCCGCGCCACCGCCCAACACTGCCGCCCTTGCCGCGTCGCCCTGAACAGCCGCCGCCGTGCCGTGCTGGCCCGTCGATGCGTTGTCCTTAAAATCTATTGGCACCAAACTTGCAATTCAAGGTTCGTCCATTGTTTAAGTTATTGATAGACGTAGTTCAAGATTCTAGGCGGAAGTTCAACTTAACAGTCTCTGCTGAAACACTAGTATATAAACAAGTAGCCAGGATTGGCAAATCTTTAAATGGGTATTTGAGATCTGGTGGGGGATTGTTAGAAATAATGGGCTAAATCATTAGACCCATGTGTGATTTTAGATTTTTCCTAAATCTCAAAGTCCATGTATGTGGAAGCCCATATATGATTTGGCCAAAGTTGGTGGCAGCTCACATGTGTGTGTGGCAAGAGCTGTGGGAGCTAAAGTTTAGTCCCACATGGAAAGTTGAAGGAGAGTTGTATCACTTTATAAGGTGGAGTGTTGCACCAGTTTGTAAGTGAGTGACAATAAGATATCCACACGCGCGCTCCTCCTCTGACGACTCCGCCGCTCGCACGCACGCACGCCTCGTCACGACGCGGCGCGCGGGTTGCGGGAATCTCGCCGAGCCGAGCTTTATTTTGCTGCTCAGGAAAATGTGTGCGGTTAGACAGACGTGTCAACAGTTAGCGGATTCGGGTCGCTCCCGGATCGTGGGCTATCTGTCCCGAACGTGCGATGTGGGCTTGATCCACTTCATGTCCTGTACGGGATTTCCGAGCCGCTCTATATAAACGCCTATGCGGGTTTCACAACGAACGACACCAAACCAATCTAGGGTTTTGCCATCCTCTCTGCTTGCGCCGCCACCGTAGTCTACTTCATCCCGCTTGCCGGCGTGCACCGGCGGTCGGGATAGCAGGTCTTCAAAACCACTCGCCTTTGCGATCCTATACGGGAGAGGGCGAATAAGGTTTTTGGAAAGCGCTCCGCACGACTGCTCAAGTTCGTCATCACGGCGCGTCTTCCCGGTCGTCAAGCCGGACCTCGTGCACGTCGTCTTCAACGCCGACTTTTTCGACAGGCGACTGCACCAACGACAACTACATCGACAACCGATCAGTACGTACATCGTCAACAGATCTGTTGTTTTACTATGGCTGTTAGTGTGTATAGTCTGCTACTGTTCATGTTAATCAATACATCTAGTATATTAGAGGTTCACGTGATTATAGCTGTTGTTGTCATGATTTATATTCTGAAATTAATCGTAAAAATTATGCCTAATAATCCAACACAACCACCCGACGGGAGGGCCAGCTTCTGCACCCAGCGTCAACATGCTCATCGTCGCGCCGATCTGCACCACACAAGCTAAATCGTCAAGTTGTACGACTACGCCGCCAGGCTATAAGCCAAGATTTTAGTCGAGCACATGACATTAATATCATCCACACGCCAGGCTGGTATGGAACACTGCTACGCCGACATCAAGGCTTCGACATCATCGCCGCCACAAGGGACGCTTTCGAGCGACGATCATCACCGACACGCCTACTCCAACACCGTCGACACATCATCGCCAAGGTCTACATCAACGTTGTCTTCATCAACATCTTTGTCAACATACACCGCCGTGGCTATACCCGTCCACATATGGACATACAACTACGACGCTCTCTGACGGTACAACTGCAAGACACGACGACGACATCGCCGTGTCCACGACCCCGACAACTGCAACAAACCACTACGACATCACTATGACGACTACAACATCGACCATACCCACCTCGACCACAGCTACATCATGATCGTCTACCTCGACATCAAGAACAACGTCTACATCAACTCAAGAACTCCAGTCAACAGTGTCCGCGCCGTCACCTGCGTTCATGCCTACTCCCCAGTGACTACGGTAGGGAAGAGAGACAGTAGAAGGGGACGTAGTCACCACCCCTAGGTGTCAGCCATGATCATGTCTAAGCAGGTGATGATGACAAGGAGGTGAAGATGACGAAAACACAAGACTTCAAATCCAGTCGTAAGCGTCTGCTTCACTCCCACTCTGACTGAGGGGATGTTAGAGTACGTATACGTGTATAGCTAGAGATAGACTAGGACTCTACATCTTGTACTCCAAGTCTTCACCTACCCCGTATAACTCTATATAAACCCCTACAAGGATCATTGCGATAGAACACAATATTCTAGGAATTTAATATTTTCCACAATAACTTATGATCGAGTAAATTATATTCTTCAAGGTAGCTAGTGTATGAGACTAAACAGCTTCACGGTTGTCCTAGAACTTCATCTCATCAAAAGAAATTAGTTTCAAATTGGCAAGTTACTTATGTGAGTTTTCAGTGCTAGTGGAAATTAACTTTTGCTTCCTCACCGAGAGGAGGAAGCTTAAAGTAAAGAAAAGTTTATGATAAATTAATGGAAATCTTTGGAGATAAGCTTTAGGGAAGCAAATCAAGTTATATGTTTGGAAGTTAGAACTCGGAAATGTTGTCTTTTTTTTGGAAAGGAGCATATCTTAATATCAAGAGATATCAATTATACCTGGGCTCTGCAATAACGCAATACCTTATTGGCATTACAGAGACACACAACCAACAAAAGAGAAAGAAAATTAAAAAAATAAAAGACCCGCTACAGTGTTTCGGTCCTAGCAACAACAGTACAACCACCACCAATACAACACCTGAACTCCAGGCTCTTTAAAAGCGACGCCTCTAAAGGGAACAATACACAAGCGCCGTAGTCGCCGATCAAAGATTTATGTTTTTACCCTAAATATAATCCTCACTTTCAAAACAATGTCTTCAACAAGACCATTGCCATGCACAACTATCTAAGGCCAGATCTTGGATTTTTATCCTGAAAGGAAATGTTGTCCTATGAGACTACCTTTAAAGTCTTTCAGTAGGACATCAAGCGAGCGAGACTACATAATAAAAGAATGCAGGAATGGATCTGATACTGATGGCTGACCGGCTTACACCTACCCACTAAACAAGGGGCAGAGCCAGGATTTAAACATAGGTGGGTGAAGATGAAAATGTTACCTAAGTATTACAAAAGATTTTTTCTGGAAGATGCACCTAAGTGAGTGTATTTTGTTTTAGTAGAAAAGTATGAGACAGACTATCATAACGTATTAAGTCTCACCACATCATAGATATTAAAACATAGCGATATATGTTGGGGCAATACACACCAAATGCTTAATTTATATTAGATGAAGTTCATTACTAGTGGGGAGTTCATCGAACAATTTGACAATTTTATTGAAGCTCGCCTTCATAGCAAACTATTTCTAATATACCGAGCATTTTTATCAAATAAGTTATCTCCCATCAAAGGTAAATTAATCAGTTGTCTCATGCAATTAAATGCAAGGTGAACCAATCAATTAGACTAAGTTATGCAATCCCTCGACAAGAAACTAACTAATCGATTCGTGGTACCTTTTATTCAAGTGTTTGAGAAGGAGGGACTTTGGCACGCCGGTCGTCCGTGTCGTTACAAGATCGTCGGAGGTAGCGATCTGGCTAGCAAGGCGGCGCGACGACAGCATCGCGAGCGAGCGGTGGCGGAATACGCTGAACTACGATCTAGCCTATCGATCTGAACAGCATCAGATGGCTCTAGGTCTAGCTAAAACAAACGATAGGAGACAGTTTACCACATGATGGCCTAAAATAAAAACACGGGCTCGTTTTGGGCTTCAATACATTAGAGAGCAACAGAGCAAGAGCACCACGACTAATGAGTTAGGCTTGGGCTGAATATACTAGTAACTTCTTTTTTGTGTGGCTGAATACAGTAACTAATCAAATCTGCATGCTCATTTGTACGCATATACTACCGTATTAGTACAGACATCTACACCGATTTGTTAAGGGGGGCCGATCGTTAGGGGGGTCTGTCTCTGCCCCTGCACTAAACCATTAGCCATTGCTTCAAGTTTTTTTTTTTTGAACGAGGAAAGGTCCCGAAGGACCCAGATACTGCGATTAATCAAGCGGTGGGTACAATTTACAGAGAGGGCTAAAAGAAAAAAAACACAATAACAGTAGGCCCCCACAACTTTGCACATAGCACCCTGCAGGAAAGCGAAAAACGCGATCAAGTCCCTGCGAACCGCAACAAGCTCGCCTCCATCCGCAGCCGCCGGCGTCGGCACCGGGGACGAACCACTTGGGCCAACAACAGCGATGAACGCCGCGGGGAGGGAGAACACATACCGCCCACGGCGGTAGAAAAAGCTCAGGCACTGAGGCCTCACGAGCTTGGCGTGGCCATCCTCATGGCCAGAGATAGCGGGTGGCGAGAAGCTTCCGCTTGGAGAACGCCGAAGAAGACGCAGTATCGCCGCCTGAGGAGAGCACCAGGCGGCCACTTTCTTCGCCAGCAGCTTCGGCTTCAGTCCCTCCCTCCTTCTTACCCTCGCCGCCACGGCAGGCCGAGAGAAGGATGGAGATCTTGCTGTCGTCGCCGCTGCGAAGAAACCCACGAGCTTTATGACCGAGTCGTCCTGGCAGCTCCAACCACTGGAGCATTAAGGAGGAGGAGGCCCAACGACCTCCTGGCGCCGCTCGCCAGCGCCCAAGAGTAACTCGAAGATGCAGCGCCTCGCTGCCGCCCACCAGAACCAAGCCGACTCCCCCTGCCGCCACGGCCGGCCAGAGAGGGCTCCAGATCTGGCTGAAGCAGGTCCACACCAACATCCAGCGCAGCTTTATGAAAGGCGACGGTGGTCGCCGCCGTCACCTCCCATCCACCATGGACAAAGAGGAGATCGACGAGGAGCCCTAGGATGCCGGGGATCTGGCTGCTCAGAACCCTAGCTCCGCCACTAACTACGGGCAAACAGCCCACTACCGGCAAAAAGCCACTACACCTAGTCCTAACTACCCCGGCGCCACTTCCCGTCCAGCTCCGACCGGCTATTCCGGTGGAGGGGACATGGGAAGGGCCCGGCCGACGGAGGAACTCACACAGAGACTGTAGCACTCAGGGAGAGGAGAGGAGGAGAGGAGGGAGGTGGTATGTCTCTCGCCATTGCTTCAAGTAGAGCTACATAACAACCCACGGAAACAAAACAGAGACGGAGAAAAGTTTCGATCAAAAGCGGATGGTGGATCTATGAGTATGTCTATACATACCATAATGGTGAGCGGGGAGGCGTACATTGCAGAGTAGAATATGATGCAAAAGTAATTAAACCCATAGGTCTTCAATTTAAAAGAATTTCAATCAAGATAACGAATCCAGCCGTAGGTGTTTCTACATGGGCTTCGGGTAACCAAATATGAAACGATACCATACACAATTGGACGGCAAAAGAGGGGGAAAAAAGTAGTCCATAGAAGGATTTGGCACCGATCACTAAATATAGTGGTTAATAAAATTGACTGTGTGCCTTGTGAACACGCGGGGTGGATTATACATTCCTATTGAGTTCTCTCCAATATATTTTTCAGATACTTTAAAAAAAATATTTCCGTATATTGGTCAAAGTATGCCTACACCTTTTCAGGACAGAGACAAGTAACCGGCTAATAAATTCATTTGTATCTTAGCCCCACCTTTAAATGACCTCCATTAGTATATGCAGATATGATAGATATGATACATTTACATGCCCTTAAAAGTTCTCCATTTATGTATAGGATCTGGGTCTCAATGTACAGTACTTATATCTGCCATAGCCTCACATAGCAAAGAAATTCAATCAAATGTATTGCCCTCTACTAGTTGTGTTTTCTTTCGTTCTTGCAGCCACCGAGATCATGCCCGCTCCGGCGGCCGCCTCCGCCTCCGATGCCGTCCGGTACCACGGTGTCATGAGGATGTCGGACGGACGGTGGCGCAGCTACATCACCAACAAGAACGACACAACGTTCGGGATTGGGCACTTCGACACGGCCGAGGCGGCGGCGCTGGCACAAGACCGCGCCATCCTCGCGCTCCTTGGTCCTGATGCTTGCTCCCGTGTACTTAACTTCCGCGCCGGGTTCAGCGACACGGAGCTGCGGTTCCTGAGGGGACGCCATGCACCAGGGAGCCCCACCGTCGTCATCTGCATGATCACCAGGGGCACCTACGAGTCTGCGCTCGCCCGGTTCATTGAGCATGTGTACGACGCGTACATGGACCCAGAGTTAGCCCTCGACGTGATGGCTTTTCGTCTCTCCCAGCATGAGGTGCTCGATCGGCACATGGCCTCTGTCGTCGACACCGCCGTGGCGCGGGCCATTGAGAGGCAGTCGTTCATGGAGTCTGCCAGGAACAAGGCCACAAACATGGCTTGGGTGAGGAGCTTCCACCAGCGACGGCGTCTTGTCGGCCCAACATTCGAGGACGAGAACATATGGCCTCCAGTGTTGCCTCTGGTCAACGTCGATTTAGGCGACAACTTTTCTGGTAATGAGCTGATCTACCTTCCTCACGGTAGTTGTTATGTTGATGAGATGCGGCTGGTGGTCCCCACAACCGAGGAAGAGAATAGACAACCTCAGGTGTTTTCTCCGACTAACGGTTATCTAAGTGAAGACTTTACTGGCAATGAGCTGATCTATCTTCCACATGGTAGTTCGTATGTTGATGACATGATCATGGTTTGATAAAAGAACACAACTAGCTGTTGATGTTTTAATTTGTTGGTTGACCGGCATTGCTAGTTGTGAGCTGTATTTGCTATGAGCTATATGCTTGAATTTTCTGGTCAACAATTTTAAGATAATAAAATTTCTTTAATACTTATGGAGTGTTGGACACGGGGGGGCGGGATATAGCCTAAATTTGGGGATGTGAGCCTGAGGGTCTTCATATAATAATAGTTGGATAACTGCAAATTTATACAAAATATATGCGCAAATGGGAAGTTGCATATATCAAAGTGCCAAGGAGTCCAACATGAGATGCAGTCATAATACGGTTTAGGAAATGTGGCGGCGTGGAGGGGAGGAGAGGGGAATAAGTAAGCAAGGTTTGAGGAAATCAAAATGTTTGATGCCACATGTCACGTATCTAACAAGGAACAAAGGTGGAAATAAACTCAAATGGAGAAATCTGAAGCGCGTGGTATTTTTTTTTTCCTTATTTTGAATGGCTTGTTAAGTTTTTGTGGTACTAGGTGGTAAATTTTATACGATTGGTTCACAGGTATGGATGCTAATTAGATAAGGAAGATAACCACATGGAATCCAACTCAGGAATATTCTTTCTTAGATCATAATTGTACACGAGCGCAACTATATATATGAGTGGATCCTTTTGCAAGGACTAAAACACGACATCTATATAAGATGTTGTGGAAATAATAACTTTAACGGGGGGGTCTCATTTAATCCTACATGGCAACCAGGTGTAAAATTGACAAATTCAAGACAAGTCAACAAAAGTCAAACAACCAGTAATGGTCGACAAATCAAAGATGGAGAAAAGATAAATGAAGAAATTAAAGCAACATGTTCCAGGATAATTTTTGAAATAAAGGGAAGTGCCCAAGTGCATATTACATTACCATGCCAACTTTCAAATTCAAATATAGAAATATTTGGGTCTACCGGAAGAAATAGGGTCATCCTTTTTGCCTACGGTTTAGCACGATTTAGCGAGCTATTAGCAGGAGTTTTTGTTTAGTGTTAAAAGTGCATAGCTTTAGCGGGATTGCTTTGGGTACGCTATAACGAAGCAATATCGCGCTATTTAAAACTTGGTACTGGGTTCGGATGGGCTCAGTCCTGTTTATCTGTTTTTCGCTTATTAAGTGGACATCTTCTTTGTAACTGTAGTCGACAAATCAGGCAAAGCTTTCACATCAGGTTTAAAATAACAGAGATGGCTAGAGTGGGATGCGGGGTGTCCGGCGACGAGGCAGGGATGGCTGAAGGCGCTCCGACGAGCCATGCTGGTGGGGTCTGGCCGGAGATGGAGGGGGCAAGGGGATGGAGACGCACTCCCCTTTTTCTTATTTTCTTTGATTCATTTAGTATTTTTTGGCTTTTTAATTGACTAGACAGGTGGGACCCGATCCAACTCAGCAAATTAGGCCTGACAAGTGGGTCCCACTAGCCAGAAACGATGTCAATTTGCTCTCAATCTGAGTTTAGTGCGAATTGCAAAAATTTTGCAGAAAAATGGTCATTTTTTATGAAAAAATAACGGTGATGGTTTTTCAAACGTTTAACAGAAAAGGATGGTTTTATGCTAATTACTCCCGCCAGGACTCCTAGCACCACCGTCTCCGCCAGCTCCCTCTCCATTCTCTTCATCGATCTCTCTGTCAGCATGGCCGATGGCGGACACACGTAGATCGTGGTGCCTACTAGTTCCACGTGGTTGTCCCACCGGGCTAGCCATCTTGGGCGCTCTTACGGTGGAGAAGCTCCTCTTTAGAAACGGTATGTCGAATCCCTACGTTCGAAGAAGAACTGTTCAGGCGTCCACTACGGCGCACGCGGTTCCACATTGCAGGGATACGCTACTCGCGACCGAGGGCAACAGCTTAGAAGTATTTGCCGTTCCGCGCGCTGAATAGGATTTCGAAGCTGGTGGTTCCTGTCATGTCTAAATATTGCCGGAGCTGTCGTGGAAACAAAATCACTGCCTTGTGCTTCGGAAAGTGTCTTTTGCCTCCCAAGCAGCAATATTCTCTTCGTAAAAAGAAATTAAAAACCATAGTTTATAGGTTGAAAAAATATTTGAAAAAAAATTCTAGACATAATCAATGTTGTATGCCACAAGCATGCAAAACCGTGACGTGATTTTTTTTATATTTTTTCCTACATAAAAATAATAAATCTGATAAAATTTGAGGATTTGAAAACATGCTTGCACAGATCTATATATACTCTTGCCATTTTTGTACAGCTCAGAATATAGAGTATTTGAAATTGATATTTTATACGTGTATAAAATATATAAATCATGGGTTACATCCAGATATTTTTTTAATTATTCTTTGGAACTCACAAATATGATTTTGAATTTTTTGAAATGGCAACAGCACTGGAGTCTCAGGAGCTAAAAATCTCCACTCCCGTTGCCTTCCTTTCTTTTGCTATCTCAAAGATAAACAGAAGAAACAACATGGTGGCTCATGAACTAGCTAGGTTAGGGCTCAAAGTTGCCAACGCGTATAAGCTGGTCGGCTCTCTCCCATCCTGCGCAATGGATTTTGCCAACAAAGATTGTAAACAGAACTTGTTATCCTATGAATTAATTTAAATTCCGGATTTGAAACAACACACAATATTTTTATTCCTAGAAAGGGATACAATAAAGTTCAAAAAAGAGAGAAAGGGATACAATAATAATCACACCCTGTTTATTCATACACCTTATGTGTGTTTCTACTAGGGGCATGTTGGGATGGCGACGCCGCAGGAGGCGAAGGTCTTGGGGACGTCGGGGTTGTTGAGGTATTGTGAGTAGGCCGGGTCGTTCTGGTACTGGCAGAAGCAGCTTTTGTCTGTCGTCTTGAGGTTCGAGCAGCACGATCCCAACGGCTTCTTCCCGGCGGTCATCGCCGGCTTGCAGTCGATGAGCCTCGCCATCTCACAATTAATCTCTCCCGCCAATGCCCTGGCGGGCAACCTCACCGCCGCCAACGGCTGCACTGTCACCGTCACCACCACTGCTAGCACCGCACACATCGCCACTAGCCTAGCCATGATCAAGACTCGAGTGTGAGTGTGACGGGTAGATGGATTGGATTGGTGGAACACTGGAACTATGGAAGGAAGGGCGCGTTGCAAGCTCGTATTTATAAGACAAATCTTTCCCAGCTATTGATATTGTGCGATCTTTTTAGTACCACTGGATGTTAATGTGGGCAATTAAGCCAGCGCATAATCTGGCTGGATGTGTAGCTGGCGTTATATATAACATTAATTTGTTTATAAAATCTGCCATATACTCTAATTAATGCCAATTATATGGAATATCTAATTAACTATTTGCTGATTCGAAATATATCCCCTGGATTTATGAGAAAATAACGCCGGAAATTAAGGAAATCTAATTACCATACACTAGCTAAAATTTCACACGGGCACTATGTTTGTTTTCCTTTGTTACTGGAGTTCGTTACAGATGCAAACGAAATATGCTTCTACCAACAATATACGTCTCAGAATTTTTTTTTACATCTGTGCAAGGAACGAAGCACAAATAATGCATGTGATAGATTTAAGTTTGAAGCACATCGTATGTAATACTGAAGCTCGTATCTGCTTGTAAGAAAATGGAAGCACAGTTTTAGGATAGGTGAATCATGAACAAGGTACTCTCTCCGTTTCAAAATATAAGATGTTTTAGCTTTTGTAAAACCAATGTGTTTAGACGTCTTTTAGTAGTGAACCTACATATAAAAGGGTCTAGATACATTTTCACAAGAGGTAAAATATGTTATAAACTTACACATAAAAGGGTCTAGATACATTCGTTTCACAAAAGATAAAACATCTTATATTTTAAAACGGAGAGAGTAGTATCGAAGCATTGCTAGTGTTGTGTAAAGAAACAATCATATACTTTTTATAAACAATGAAGCACGATTGTAAATACTACCTTCATTCCGGTTTATTAAGCTAACAGTTTGACCATAAATTTGGTCAACAATATATAAAACATATGTCACAAAAATTGTACCATTGAAAGCGTATTTCAAATATAAATCTATAGTATAATTTTTATTAATTATAGTTTGTATTTTGTTGACTAAATTTACGGCCAAACTATTTTCGAGAAGTATGTATTTGTTTTATAAAAACTGGAACGGAGGTAGCATTAGGGAATATATTAGAGTTAAGTCAAAAGCAGGTTGATTCTCTTATTCCGTCCTGGCAAAGAAAAAAAGACAGCACACAATACGAAGCTTGGCATATCGAAGGTTGTAGCAATGCATCTGTTGTGACGAAGCACTTATTTTACATGCATATAAACAGAGTACTAGAGCACCGGTGACGCCGACGCCGACAAGCAGCAACCGTGACTTTGGGTTGGGAGGCTACCCCGTTGTTTAGTGGTGCTCATTTGAAGGACTAGTGGAGAAGTGACCTCTAGTCTCAGTTTTAGATGGGTTTTAGTTTTGATTGTGCAGCCGGGTCTTTGAAATCATGACTAGAGGTCCCTTTCTTTAATCCATGGTCTGTTACGAAACGGGACTAAAGTTACTCCACGTGGTGGCGGTGGAAAGCAGAGGATGGAGGACCTTTAGTCCTAGTTCATAGCATGAACCGGGACTACATTAGCTCTGCCGCGACAGCATTTTAGCGATTTGGCGCGGCAGCCGATGGTGGTACGGCAGCAGGTTCTGTCGTGACAGGGTTTTCGGGGGGGAGGGGGGGGGGGGGGGGGGGGGGGGGATTCTCTGCCGCGGCAGGAGGATCGGTAGAGGAGGGAGAGGTTTGGTTACATATTGATGCATATATAATATAACTTGTCTTACGAGCTTACATACACAATTTGGTTTTATGAAGCCCGTCTATTCGATTACATGGATATCATTAAATCACTAGAATCCCGTGGTATGAAATTTTTCTCTTGGGTTTATGACATGGTCAACCAAAAATCTCGCAAACTCCTCTTAAATTGCTACTAGGCGCTTCTTCACTGATCGTTTTGGTTTTCCCACCGGTCCTCTCTATCCTCTCGTAAGATAACTTGGGAGGAGGCGGCAGATTTTTTTTTGCCCTACTACCTTTCTTCTGAGTAGTAGCACTAGTTGACCGAGTCGGCTGACGCGGCGGCAGACTCGCGCTGTGGTGGTCGTTGAAGGGAATATGTCCTGATAGGCAATAATAAAGTGTTTATTATTTGTATTTCAAGTATATGATAGATGTTTATTTTGCATGCTATAATTGTATTAATATAGAAATGTTAATACATGTGTGTTTAATAAATAAACAGAAAGTTTCTAGTTATGTCTCTCTCATAAACTAGCTCGTTGATTAACAAGATGATCATAGTTTCCTGATCATAGAAATTGGATGTTGTTAATAACGAGATCACAATATTAGTATAATGATGTGATGAACATTCATCCGACACTATTAGAAAAACGGCTATAGTTAATCCATACTTTTGTGGCGCACTTGCTAGTAGTGCCTCACGGGTAAAATAGGCGTGGCGCACTGCCCACAGGTGCCCTACGGCTAACTGCCATAAGCGTGGTACACATGGGGGTGGTGCGCCACGGCTATGTGTGGTCCAGGACGCAGGTGGACTTAACACACATACCCGTAGCGCACTAGGTCAAGGTGCGCTACGACTAAGTGACACATCCGTAGCGCACCTTGACCTAGTGCGCTACGGGCATGTGTGCTGCAGAAGCTGGGTCAACTTAGCCGTAGGGCACGGCTAAGTGGCCTGCACCAACTGGGTCAACTTAGTCGTAGGGCACTCTGTCCTAGTGCCCTACGGATATATAAACTTAGTAGTAGGGCACCTTGCTCTAGTGTCCTACGCCTAACTATCCTGCACCAACTCCACACCCCCCTGCGGATCGCCTTTTTAGGTTTTGCAAAAAATAAAAGAAAATGATAAACACTTCAACAAATTAAATCCTTTCATATTTAGGTAGGTAATAATATTGTATAGCTTCTAGTAAAATTAACAAACATGAGTTTCGACTTTATCTGCAAAAAAAAGTCATGCCACGGTAAAAAGGCCGTAACTTTTGCAGACGATATCAGAAAAAATCGTATAATATACCAAAATGACGAGAACAAGATTTCGCATCCGCTCGCAATCGTTTAGCGATTTTTTAGATTTTCAAAATTCAAAAATATTAAAAAGTTACGGTCAAAAGACCGTTTTTTTCTGCAGAAAAAAAATAGAGGGCGACTTACCCGTAGCGCACCACCACCTAGTGCGCCACGGATAATCTTGAGCGGGATTCAAATTTCGAATCCTCACCCCGCCCACCTACCCCTTTTCTTTTCCCTCCCCTTCTCTCCTTTTCCTTTTCCTCCCTTCTCATTTCCTTCTTCTTCTCCTCCTTCTCCTTCTCATTTTCCTTCTCCTCCTCTTCCTCCTTCTCATTTTCCTCCTGCTCCTCCTTCTCTTTCTCCTTCTCATTTTCCTCCTGCTCCTCCTTCTCTTTCTCTTTATCCTTCTCCTTCTCCTCCTCTTCCTCCTACTTGCAGTGAAGATGGTGACGGTGGCCTCCTCCTTGCAGTTCCGACGACGAGACGGCGGGCTCCTTCTTCTTCTCCTCTTCCTGCCCCTCCTTGTAATTCCAACGACGACGAGGCCTCCTCTTCTTCTTCTCTTCCTCCTCTTCTCACTACTAGAGAAAACCTATGTGAGACGCACCTAAAAGCCTATCCGAGGCGCATATGATATGCGCCTCTAGCTTCAAGCCTCAGGTATTTTTTATGCGAGGCGCATATGGCGCATATGATATGCGCCTCCTATGCTTCACATATGCGAGGCGCATATCGATATGCGCCTCGCATAATAAGCGCATTATGCGAGGCGCATATCGATATGCGCATCGCATATGTTTTACAATGCGCCTCGTATATTTATAGTATATGCGCCTCCTATAGTATCCTATATGCGCCTCCGGTAATATTTTCGAAATTCAAATTTTACAGACCACTATAAATAATAATATACAGATATTCAAATATACAGTATAGTCCAGAATACAGTATAAAGAGCACAGAATTTTTCAGAAACTTGCAATTTGCCAAAGCATAATAGAACCAACATGAATACAATACATTACACATCAATCATGACATACAAGTTCATACATCAAGTGTTTGTGCCACAAGTTCACACCTCCGAGTACAAGTTCACAATCACATTATCCAAGTACAAGTTCACAATCACATTATAACTCCGACGACGGAGCTCTAGCTAGATGAAGTAGAGCACATAACCTACCATGAAGAGCAACAAGGTGGTGATCACGAGGAAGTTCCTCCACTTCTTTCTTCCGTGCCTTCTCCACTTCTCTTCCGCCACCTCTCTACTCTCGTAGCCTTGGTAGTTGTTTCCCGAAAAATTGTTCACTTGCTTCTGGCAGCCTAAATAGGCACAAACACAACATATTCTAGGGATATCAGAGATAAACAGAGCACAATTCTACACAGCAGAACCTAGATGAGTAGTGACCATGACGTTGTCCGTTGTTAGCAACCGCCGGAATCTTGCATGTAACAAGTATCTAGCTCATTGTTTTCACGAGGACGGCTGGGCTATGTACCTTCGAGGGGCCAGTCCGGGAACAGGTTCTGGGCAGCTTCGACGTCGCTCCTCCCAGCGATGTTCTTGATGAAGAACTCGTCGTCGATCGGCACGCCGTTGTTATACCCAATCTGTCCACATCCATTATAGCTCAAGTCAGCCTGCTAGTGAATCTGAGTAGTGGAGAATGAATGAATGAAGGACATGTCGAGCAGTTTTAGCGATCCATACCGCTAGAAGCATTTCCTGGAAAGCGACATGGTGGAGAGGGTCCGAGTCGCAGAGGGTCCCGTCGATGTCGAAGAGAACCGCCTAAACCGGAACCGTCGCCGCGAGGGGGCTGCGGAGAATTTGGACAGGTTAGGATTTGTGCGCTCGCAAACGTACAGGTTGTGTAAGATAATAATAAGATGCTAAGGTTGTTGTGAATCTGTCCAGCGAGGCAAAAAAAGCAACTGGACGAGACACGTACTTGAAGCAGCAGCTAAACAAACAAACGCTGCTGTCCAGAGACTACTACCATTTTCTATTTGTGTCGTTTAGCAAGGCAGGTTAGCTAGGGAGGGAGAAAGAAAGAACAAAACACGGTGATGGCATGTGATGTGTGCATTTGAGCATTCCAACCTTCACCAAACATCAAACATTTGAGCATTCAGTCATTTATCCTCTATGTTCACCATCAATCTTAACCTACACAGATTTAAGCAAACAACAAAATTAATCAATATCGCTGCTCTTAATGGGGATCCAGGAGGTACCATATATAACAGCCAAATCAAGAATTAACTATGCTAGTACATATAAATATACTAGGACCAAATTATTCAAACAAGGCAAAATATTAGCTACTTTCTTTAGTACAGACCAAGCTTAATTAGCTGGTCTTTTTCTTTGTGTAAGACAAAAAAGGTGTCTACCTCATGTCATTCTCCCTATAGATTAGCTAGTACATGGAAAACAGTATTCAAGAATTACTCACCTTAAAATTTAAGACTAGTATGACGAGAAGAGACGGGGAGCTGCATATTGCCTTCTAAGTCCCCAACAAGGCGACAATTGTTGAGGTCAAGAGTGACTGGTCCGGGCAATAAATACATAGCAACTGCCAGGTCAATAAGTAGAAACAAAAGAAAATCAGTTAACTAGAGAAGGTACTTTTTTATTTCACGAGAAACAATGGTGGTCATACAGTTGTACTAAGACCATTAACAAAGACAATCAAAATCAACAATTATAAAGACTTCCTAATAAATAGTTGACCATTTCAGGCACCACTATGCATCCATAGGTTAATGGACTGAGAATGAAATCTAACCACAACTAATCAGTAAAATAAGAAAGCATAGGAGCATTATTATCTAGCTATCATAATCCATCACTAACATGAAAGCTAACAGGCCTGAACAAAATAAAAAGCAGGGCTAGAAATGAACTACATTTCTAAATAAGATGACTGGATAAAAAGCATAACTTCTATTTCTAGATATGATGGCAAAGCAACAAGATATTGTGGCTATATTACACGGCATGACATGATGCCAACGCAACAACATACACAATGTAGTCCAAGGAAAATTTGGAGGACTCGAGAGACAAAGGCAGAGACCTTCCGAGGAACCCCAATGGGGGATGTGGTGTTGTAGGAGATGACCCAGTCGAAGAAGGCAGGGGAAGCAGGTCATAGTGAACGGCAGCAGCAACTCGGCGTCGCAGGCGCCAATAGGACCTCCACTAGAGCACCACCACAGCAACAACACCGGAAGGCACCACAAAACCATTGGAACACCATCATGACCTGGACCAAATCGAATGACAGCACACATTCAACATAAGTTTGCATATATGGAATTCTTAGTCATAATCTTATCAGCCTAGGAGCTACAATATGTTGCGAACAGAGGCCACTCGTAAAAGAAATGTCTTAAACATGTCCTTCCTTGTGTATGATTCGAACTTCCAGGAGCTACAAATCTGTTTCAAAATTGTACGTACTAATTTGTGCTCCATACATATAGCAAGGTATCATGAAAAAACCGTTTTAATATCATTCTAGAAGTTATGTATGCAGTGCAGTAGGGATCCTTAACAATAGAGGGGACAAACCTTGATGACTACAGAGTTGTCGGAGCAGTTCTAGAGAGGGGATGACGACACTGGCAGTTATCTCCACCGATTTGTCTGCTCCTTCTCTGCCTGCTTGGCAAAGATTCAATTTAGAAATCATCTTCCAAGCAGACCAACTCTTGAGCCTACCAGGCTACCACCTCAACACACTATGTCACCAGAACAACACACGTGAGAAGAGCAGCAATGGCGTGGAGTGACTGAGGAGGAGTATTGAAGACCGGTGGCAAAAAATATGAGGAGAAGGAACTGACCCAGGACCTAGGACGACATCGATCTGTCAGTAGAAGACCTCTATGGAGGTGATGGTGCGGGGGTCGGCGACATTGGAGGCCACCAGAGAATGGGGACAGCCAGGAGCATGCGCCATCGGCTCCACCACTGGCCAGACCGCGGTGTGTGTGAAACCGCAGCTAGGGTCCTCCGCAGCAGCAGTTGACGGGGACGGAGTTGTGAGGCGATGATGGGGAATCAGAAGACCAGGACGTGCCGCCTCATCCTCGATTCGTCTGGCCAATGAACCCTTAGGGTTTCGCAACGGCGTGGTTTGGAGCTCGATTGGAGGCGCGGTGGCGAGGCAATCAGACGGGGATGCAAAGCTGGAGTTGTGCCGGCTGGCGTAGAGGCGGCGAGGCTGCATGCGGCGAGGCTGGAACGGCGGAGCTGGGGTGAGGTCACGAAGAGACAGAGGGCGGCGGCATAAGATCTGGTGATTCGGGGCGTGCTGGGGCAGAGGGGAGAAGGGCCGGCGGATGGGAGGAGGGTTGGGTTTAGATGGAGAAGATCGATAGAAAGGGGAATCCTTTCTTAGCTGTGCTTGCGAGGTACTAGCTTCAAGACGCATATTGAAAAGTGCGTCTCCCGTAAGAGTAGGCGAGGCGTATCTGGCCATAATGCGCCTTGTATAATATGCACTACTAGTCAAATAGGGCAGTGCGCTGATTTCTATCAAGAAACATAAAGTAGCTTACTGGTTACATGCCTTGTCCTATTTTGAACCCTGGCCATCTTGGTTCGAATCCTTGGGCCAATAATTTTTTGTAAACTTTTTTTAAAGGCCATTTTTCATGTAAAAACATTGTCCAAACACAATATGAACTATAAAATATAGTGCACATTATTTAAATATTCAAATATTGCTAAAACAACAAAAGTTAGTATTATGGATGTGTCTCGTCGATACATAATATTCTCCATGCAATATTATAACATACACAAAATGATAATTATGAATGTTTCGATACAAAACATGATTTGTCTTGGTGGAGGAGGAAGAAGTGAGCAAGTGAGTGGGGTTGGTAGTTAGCTCCCAAAATCTGGAAAAAAGTGGTGCCAAGTTATAGGAGGCGCATATTGCACAATATGCGCCTCCTATAATTCAAACTATAGGAGACGCATATACAGGGCGGAGCCAAGGGGGGGCTAGCAGGGGCTAGACCCCCCTAACCATCGGGCCCCCTCAATACATAGGTGCTAATTTTAGTACTAATTTAATGGACTCATAGTCTTAATTAACACTAAGCCCAAATTAATTGGTTTGTCGTGCTTCTCTATACCGAAAGCCAAAAGTATCCCATAAATTTGTTTTATTAGTCAACCATAGTAACATGTTTCAACATTTTTCGTTGGTGTAACTAGACCTAATAGCTAGCACCATATGCAATCGTTCAGATCAACTGAACCATCGCTCGCTCCTACTCAGTAGTCAGATGCCGCGGCAGTGGCGCCATGCTAGCTAGCCATGTTGTTTTCCAGTTTCTATCTTTGTTAATCATGCCGCAACGCCAGCAACAAGCATGTTGTGCCATCAAGTATAGGAATCAATCTTCCTCACTCTGATTGAAGGTACCAAATCGTTATTATTTTCTCGATAGATTGCATAATAGTCTAATTGATTAATTTACAAAAAAATATGCGTCTTTTGTTTGATGTTTGCTCGATGATGACGACAACTTATTGCATAATAATTGGAAAATAATAATAGAAAGGTCACCTACAATGGAATTATCAGGCTTTATACTCATAGAGATAAAGTTGATCCAATATAAACTATTTTTTTGTATTATCTAAGATTTAGTGCTACATATTAATATCAGTTTTATGCCGATACTTTGATAAATATACTGTTATGTTTATTATCCAAACAATTCTTCCAACACAAAATGATAGGTAGCTGTTGTCTTTATAAAAAAATCTTATATATGATCGTCAGTATCTTCGCCCCCTCAATGTCAAATCCTGGCTCCGCCCCTGCGCATATAGCAATATGCGCCTCGCATATGCGGCCACCTACCACCGCCCGGACCCGCAGGAGTTACTTGAGGCGCATATGACCATATGCGCCTCGCATATTATCAAATATAGGAGGCGCATATAGCCATATGCGTCTCGCATATTCGTGCACCTACCAACACGCGGGCCCACACAGATTATGCGATGCGCATTTTGTCCATATGCGCCTCGCTATCTGATATATATGAGGCGCATATGACTAGAATGCGCCTCGCATAATATGGGGCTGCTAGATTCTGTCCATACAGGGATTATAGGAGGTGCATTCTTATCATATGCGGCTCGCCTATTTTTATACTAGAGGCGCATATCGCAAAGTGCGCCTCGCCTATTTTTATAGGAGGCGCATATGTCTAAATGTGCCTCGCATAAGCATGTCTCCTATAGCCTTTTCTCTAGTAGTGTCTTCTCCTCCTCTTCCTCTTCTTCTTCTCCTCCTCCTCTTCTTCTCCTCCTCTTCCTCCTATTCTCCTCTTCCTCCTTGCAGTTCCGACGACGACAACAAGGTGACGACGAGGAGGCGACGACGGCGACCTGCACCGACGCGCGACGACACTGACGACGAGATCCAGATCTGCTGCTTTTTTTTGAATTTTGAAATTTATATCCGTGGCACACAACACCTAGTGCGCCACGGTTATCGTTTCATACGCGTGGCGCACCTGGACTACTTTCCGTGGCGCACTGGCATGTGCGCCACGCCTATCTCGACACAACCGTGGCGCACCAGGTAGTGCGCCACGGCTAGGAGATAGCCGTAGCGCGAGGCCCGTGGCGCACTGCTAGTGCGCCACAGATGGCCTTTTCAGGTGCGCCACGAACAGACGTTTTCCTAGGAGTGCGAAGTATAGCATTACGATCAAATTCATTGAGTTTATATTGCTATAAACAACTTACGAAGTGATCTTAATCCTTAGACCATGAGATCATGTCAATCACTAACACGGAAGAGTTTCTTGATGACATCAAACGTCACACCGTAACTAGGTGATTATAAAGATGGCTTCAAAACCACTAAAGTGTTATGTTGAGGCTCATGGATCAAGAGTGGAATTTGTTCATCCCAATGACGGATAGATATACTCTGGGCCCTCTCGGTGATATCACATTGGTTAGCTTGCAAGCAAGTGATTTAATCACTAGAATGTTATATCACGGGAAGGAGAAAAGAGTGCATGTCGGTAACGAGATCAAAATAGGTATGGAGATACCAATGATCGAATCTCGGACATCTAATATATCGTGAAACAAAGGGATTAATATACTAGCGTAAAAGGTTCCGACGATCATAGGAAAGTTATCGTTGAATGTGTGGGAGTCAGTATGGATCTCCAGGTCCCGCTTCTGATTATTGATCGGAGAAGGGTTTCGATCATGTCTGCATTATTCGCGAACCGTAGGGTGACACACTTAAGGGACACTGACATCCAATTGGAGCAAAAGTTCCATGCCGGAAAGAATAGCAAGCGCAGGAATTTATTTCACTAGATACTGAAACAGGTTTTTGGGTGAAATTGCAGAAAGTGTTTTTGCATGTGAAATGGAATTCTAGCAAGGGGTTATATGTGAATGTTTGTCATTAAATTAATTGACAAAATTCTGAATAAATAAAAAGAGTTTTATTTAATGAGAGTTTGCATTAAATTTGGTGGAAATTTAATAGCAATTTTGAGTGGAGGAAATTGAAGAGGTTTTTGTGAATGGAGTGTCCACCCACATGAATGAAGGAGGGGAGGGGGCAGCCCCCATGGACGGCGGCCACCCCCTTGGGTCCCCCCTCATCCTATAAAAGGCACCCCTCTCCCTCTCTCTCACTCACACCTCCTCGTGAAGGATCTCTCTTCCCCTCTAGAATTTATCCCCCATGGTCTCGGAATAGCGAGATACATGTTCCCGGTGGCTATTCGGCAAGAAAGGGTTGTGCTTCCACTGCATCGCTGGAGAGAGAAGGCGGAGGTTGCTCGGTGTCTTGTACGTGTGTGCGAGCACGGATGCGCTGCTTCTTTGCGGCGCTAGGAATTCCTCTCGATCTTGAGATCGGCAAGAGATCGTCTACATCAACCACGAGTTCAACTCGTTAAGCTTTGTCGGTCTTTAAGGGTATGTTCTCTACGGATATACATCCGCCTGTTGTTTGTATCTAGTAGATAGATCTTGGTACTTAGTTCCCATCGTAGAAATTTTTTTGTTTTCTATGCTGCGAACCCTTCAGTCGTCCCTCTCCTCATCATGTGGACTTGGAGGTGGTGAACCGCGACTCGGAGGATACGGTGGTGGCCTGGGCGCCGAGCCTGGAAACACGATGTATTTCTTCCACCATAGAATGATACCACTACGACTTCTTCTAGTGTCCTCTCATCTTCAGCTCCAAGGATGTCAAGATCCAGTGATTTATATTGCAGTACAACTTCATCCACCCTGACATGAGCATAGCTATCTGGAATCTCATTTCTATGCCAGCGTGCTCCAGGTTAACAAGATAAAGCATAGCCGAGAGCCGCCTTGAAGGATAAGTTAATCACTCCCACGTGTATCTCACAACTTGTCTTCTCAGTGATATTATCCACAGAGTAGCGATCGATCGGATGGGTCGTCGTGAAAGCCACATTGCTTCTCCGCTGAGATGGGTCGCCGACACTTTTTTGCTGCAGCTGATGAGTTGTCCCTTGCTAGCGCATTTTGTCCAGTTGCTTCTATTGCTAGTGAAATAAATTTTTGCGTTTGTTATTCTTTCTGGCATGAAACTTTTGCTCCAATTGGATGTCACTGTCCCTTAAGTGTGTCAGGACCTGGAGATCCATACTGACTCCCACACATTCAACGATGACTTTCCTGTGATCGTCGGAACCTTTTATGCTAGTATCTTAATCCCTTTTTTTCACGATATATTACATGTCCGAGATTTGATCATCGGTATCTCCATACCTAGTTTGATCTCGTTACCGACATGCACTCTTTTCTCGTTCCTGTGATATAACATTCTAGTGATCAAATCACTTGCTTGTAAGCTAACCAGTGTGATATCACCGAGAGGGCCTAGAGTATATCTATTCGTCATTGGGATGAACAAATTCCACTCTTGATCCATGAGCCTCAACATAACACTTTAGTAGTTTTGAAGCCATCTTTATAATCACCCAGTTACGGTGTGACGTTTTATATCATCAAGAAACTCTTCCGTGTTAGTGATTGACATGATCTCATGGTCTAAGGATTAGGATCACTTCGTAAGTTGTTTATAGCAATATAAACTCAATGACTTTGATCATAATGCTATACTTCGGATGAATGTTTATCACATCATTATACTAATGTTGTGATCTCGTTATTAACAACATCTAATGTCTATGATCAGGAAACTGTGATCATCTTGTTAATCAACGAGCTAGTTTATGAGAGAGGCATAACTAGGAACTTTCTGTTTGTTTATTAAACACACATGTATTAACGTTTCCGTATTAATACAATTATAGTATGCAAAATAAACATCTATCATATACTTGGAATACACATAATAAACACTTTATTATTGCCTCTCAGGACATATTCCCTTCAGCAACGTCATCGTCCAGGAATGTCGCGAGGGAGCCGTCATCTTGGTTCGTCACGTGGGCGTTGTCGCACGTCTAGGTTCACGACGAGGGCGCCGTCCAGGTTCACGACGCGGGTGAGCGTGTCATCCAGGGACGCCGCGCAAGGGGCGTTGTCCAGGTTCATGGTGATTGTGTCGTGCAGGAAGTCAGGGAGGGTGCCCTCTAGGGTCGCGGTGATGGTGAGATTGCTCCATGTGATTCCTTGTGTTCCCTTTCTTGAGCGATCGATTCTTTTTTCTGAAAACCAGGAACCAGCGATCAAGGGTTGATGATGTGGGGCGCAATTTCCTATTTTTCTATGCGGGGATGAGTGTTCCATCTGACATTGTAAATTGCTAAATGCGCATGGAAAAATCTGATTAGGCTAAGGCCAGGTATTAGATTATCTTTAGTGGGCTAGACCGTGTGGTTATAGTCCGTTCGTGTATGGTTTGCTGGGTATGTTCAACAGAGTTCTGGTTCGCTCGTTTATAAGTAAGTGATATACCGTAGACCTCCATGTATCTAAAAATAATTCATTTATTTATATATAGTAGTATTATTTTTCTGAAATTTGTGAAAAAAATATTTAGAAAAATTCGGACGGTACCGACTCATACTCCGGCACCCCAATTAATCGGGAGACAAATGATAGAAACCGATCGAGCAGTTCCCCTCTCAAATTAACACAAGTCGCGCGCGCGTTATCCGAGCAGGGGAGGAAATCGTCTTCGGTCTAGTTACAAATCGGAATCGGTAACCAGGCCGTGTGTATATCTTTCCAAGAGCTAGCTCGCCGTTGGAGCCATCAGATTCATAGGAGGTCAGACGTACGTACACTTGTGCGCGCGCGTCGTCACACAAAGTTCTCCGGCGACGGCCGGTTGGGAGGTTCCCTGTTACGACCCTACTTTGGCGCCATGGTGGTGAATTGTCTATTCTCATATATAGCAGTGGTCATCTGCTTTCAGACCATGTCACTACAGGATGTGCATGCTACGTCAACGGTCACGTGATACTCTATGACGGCTTGGCTACACCGATGGCTGGTCATCGGGGCTGGCCTGGCCCGGTCCTACACCGACAGTCGGCGTGGTGTATCTAATTTCACTGTTTCAGCTGACCATATTAAACTTCATATTTGAGAAAACTTTTTTCCAAAGTTTCATCTTCTAGACCATAGTATATACATACCGCAATTGCATCTTCTTGACAATCATCTGTTTCCATGCCACCACCTGCAGCAGAGAGACCGTCTACTAGATGACAGGCTCAGCAAATTGCCAGATGATATTTTGCTTACCATCCTTGACCGGCTCCGTGTCCACCATGCCACAAGAACCAGTGTCCTCTCCAGGCGGTGGCGGCATCTCCACGCCATGCTCTCGCAGCTTAACATAGACCTTTTCGGTATTATCCGACCCGAGGATACTAGACCCGCGCTCTGCGACGATGAAATTGCTCGTGTCAACGCGGCTACGGTTGAAGCCACAAAGAGCGTCCTGGCGAACAGGGCTTCTTCTTCTTCTTCCTCGAGCCGAAACAAAATCCAGTCTCTGCGCGTGTCTTTCTTCTTGAAAGATGACGTTGCGATATCCATTGGACGTGCCGTGGGCAACACCATGATGGCGGCGGCCCATCGGGATGTCGAGACGGCCGAATTCACGCTTCTCACGGAGAAGAATGGTGACTTCAGCGAGGATGATGACCATGCCTGCAACGGGAGACGATTCATGTCATTCTTTGATGCCTGTCCAATCGCGTTTGGCGGTCTCACAAGCCTCCAGCTAGAGGGTTTGAGGTTTGGTGAGCTGGACATCCATAACGTCCTCCTCACTTGCAACCGATTAAAGCATCTACGCTTGGTCCACTGTGACTCCGGGAGCTGGCCCGTCGTGCTGGAAGCTCAACACTCGCAGCTCAGCGAGCTCGCTATCATCCAGTGCTCTTTTGTAAGACTCGAGCTCAGTTCACTACCCAAGCTCAGGAGGATGACATTTGTGGGTTGGGACTCTTTGGAAGATGCACTATGCCTTGGTTATGTCCCATTACTAGAGGCCTTAAGCCTCGGCAATCTGTGTCGTAGCTATCATGAGATGGTCAAGCTAAGTAACTTCCTTGTTGGTACTTCACTGCAACATCTCAAGTTGAGTTTTGTATGTGAAAAGGCAAGTCACGATCGAAACAAATTGTTTTTGCTAGTAGTTTTTTTTGCTTTACTTCATTCCTTCCTTTTGGTCTCATGCATGATGTGTTTTAATAATCTGTTGCAGATTTGGGTTCAGCCAGAATGTCTGACTAATAAAAGGAAGAATGCATCTATTTTCAACCAACTAAGGTCTGTGTATCTAAATGAAATTCCTCAAGGGTATGATCTTACCTGGACATTGTTCATCCTCCAAGTTGCAACCAACCTTAAGGAGCTATACCTGACGGTATATATGTTTTTACCTTTAGCTCATCCTCTTCTTTCCACCGCTAGCTAGCTGCACTTTTATTTGAATTTTAGCTTTTCGCTATAGAATACAAATAAATGGCTGCAAAATTGATGACCATGTTCCTGTGCCCCTGATGCGATGGCACGCATGCAGGTGTGGGATCATCTATGTGATATGATAACCAATGACGAGGAAAGGAAGGAACTCTCGTTTAGCGACAATAAGGGTATAGACTGGGAGTCATCTACATCAAATTTCCATCACAAGAGTCTGGCCACGCTCACCATTTTTGGTTTTAACCATGAAGAAGACTACATAGTGAGGTATGTCAGACGTGTCATGGAAGCAGCCGTGAATCTGCGGGATGTGTTCCTGTGGCCTACGCCTACGTGTAGTGACTGCCACGGCAACAACCCATGCAATTTCCCGTTTACCGAGCCAAAGAAGTCTTTGGTGGGTACGAGAATAACCTTTGGACTTGAGTCATCTGCCACGGTTCACTTCTCGACGACAGGAAGTGCTAGGGCTGACCATGATGCAAGAATAGTGTTTCCATAGTCTTTCGGTTCGAACTTGTGTTGTAATTCCGTTTTGCCAAAGCTGAGATGATAGGTCGTTGACCCCTTCTTTTCAGGTAGTAGTAGTTGGTTTGTACCGGTCGGTACTTCTCAATGGAAAATATATGGTTATCCGCCATGACTCATTGATTCGTACCAGTGTATTCGATCTTTTCTGCCATGCTCTTGTAGCTGAAACCTCTTTTCTGCCGATGCTCTTTTGTTTCTCTCTACTCCAACTCAACAATCATCTCACATGGCATTGGGAAAATAAGACAATTGTACATGCCCTTAGCTAAGAAAAGACAATCTTCTCTCGCTAAGGCCCTAAAATACCAACACACCAGAGCTACAACCAGCGCCGGGCCGGCAAAATCCGAGGCCCGTGCGAAAATCTAATATAGGGCCCTATCTCACACAAAAGTTTGAACAAATAAATAATTCTAATGTATACTACAGAATATATTCGCGTGACAATTGCATATATTGATCATACCTATATAAATCAAAGTTGCATCATAACGTTTATTTGAACATCATCATTCTTTTTGTGTTCTTTGAAATAAAATGTTTAATGATATCCTCATAATCAATCTTCTCCAACACTTCGTCCTCAAGTGCTATCGTGGCCAAATCGTTGAGTCTTTGTTGTGTCATTGTAGTACGCATATAGGACTTCAATAGCTTTAACTTAGAAAAGCTTCGTTCCGCCGACGCAACCGTCACGGGAATGGTCAACAAAACTCTATATGCAATACTTGCATTTGGGAAACAATCATGCTGCTTTATAAACTTCAAAACTTCAATTGGCCCAATATTTTCTTTTGGCATAAATTTTTGAAGAAACTTCAGCTCAACAAATAGATCGTTGGCATCAATATCAGATTTTTTATCCTTTTTAAGGGCAGCCTCAAGATGATCACAAAAAGACTTCAACCTATCATAATCCAATGAGCGCAATGTTTCTGAGGTAAATAAGAAACCAAAAAATTTCCGGTAACCCTTATATTGATCAAATCTTCTTTTGAGTGACGAAATTGCTTGATCCACAAGATGTATAAAATAGCTGATTCTAAATGATTCTTCTGCAGACTGTCTGGTAACATTTGTGTCATCTAGATTCTCATCAAACTGTCTGTTTCTTTTAATTTCTCTCCTTGTATGAAATGTTGTACCAATATCCATCTCAACTGCAATTCCTTTGGCTATCTCCAATGCTTCTAAAAAACCAGTTTCCATGTATCCCTCGAAGAAAGATATAAGCCCTTGCACTTTCTCAATAGCAACATCTATAAGCACATCCAAAAGTTTCTTTTGTACCCCTTGATGCTTTCCTTTCATATTGGACCCGTTATCATAACCTTGTCCTCTCACATCATTTATATCAAGACCAAGAAGCTTTAGCTCATTCTCTAGCACATCAAAAAGTCCTTGACCAGTCATATCATTTATATCTAGAAATCCTATAAAGGGTTCTTCTATGCAAATATCACTTGAAGATGAATCCCCATATCTTATAATTAAATACATTTGCTCTTGGTGACTCGCATCAGGGGTACAATCAAGTATGACAGAGAAATACTTTGAACTCTTTATTTTTATAAGAATTTCGGACCTAATAGCAAAAGCAAGCAAGTGTAGCAATTCGTTCTGGATCTTATGATCAAGATAATGAGCACGAGTTTCTTCATTTGTGATGCGACGCACATGCTCCTGAATAACGAGGTCAAATTCAGCCAACATCTCTACCAAACCCAAGAAATTACCATTGCTATCTTCATACAGCTTGCCATTAGTACCACGAAAGGCTAGATTATGCTTGGCAAGAAATTCTATAATGCAAACAATTCTGAATAATACCTTTCTCCAATGGTCCTTCTCTTTCTCAAGTTGTCGTTGAGCAACTTTATCAATAGTTTGATGTTTTGCCAATCTGCTACGCAACTCATACCAATTGGTCATACTCGAAACATGATCCACACTCGTCTCATGATCTTGCAGTTTATTTTTCATATGTGACCAATCATTAGAGCCCTCATTTGCCAACTGACCTTTCCGATGACCTCTTTGAAGGGTTTCGCGGCATAGTAAATCAAAATTTTCTACGGAGCGAACAGAGGGAAAGCCAAGATCTAATCTAGGAGATGCAAACAACGAGAGAGATTGGATTAGATCTTCATACCCTTGAAGATTCGCACAGCGGAACGTTCGTCGGAACGTGGGTGATGTAGTCGTACTCGCTTCTCCTCCTCGCGATCCGATCCGATCTAGCACCACAAGTGGCGGTGCCTCCGTGAGATGCACACGTGCAGCACCTCGACGTCTCCTCCTTCCTCGGACCAGCAAGTATGGTGGAGAGATAGATTGGATCTACAACACGACGGCGTGGTGTATATGGTGGAGAATTTCTGCAGCAGGGCTTCGCCTACAAACAGTCGGGAGGGAGAGAGGAAAGCTAGCAAGGCGGCTAGGGTTTGGAGGAGAGGTATAGGGGTTTGGTGCGCCCCCACCCCTCTTTATATAGAGGGGGGCGCAGCCCTAGCCCCTCCCCCAAGCCCAAAGGATAAGGAGTGGGGGGCATGGACTCTCCCCTCTTCTAGAAACCCTATCTCTAGTTTAAACGATTTAAACTCTCTAGGATCGGCTGGGCCCTATGGGGCCTTGTGCCCCTGGCCCAATGCGGCCAGGACACTCCCTCATAGGCCCATGCCCCCTCCCGGAAGGTGGGGCCACGTTGGTCCCCTTCCGGAAGGTTCTAGAAGCTTCCGGTACAATACCGATTAACCCGGAACAATTCCGAACTCCAAAAACTGCATTGCCTTATATGAATCTTATTCTCCGGACCATTCCGGAACCTCTCGTGATATCCCGGATCCCATCCGAGACTCCGAACAAAAATTCATAAACCAATTATCCAATCTATCCTAGCGTCGAGATACGTTAAGTGTGTGACCCTGCGGGTTCGAGAATATGCAGACATGATCTTCTATCAATAATCAACAGCGGGGTCTGGGCACCCATATTGACTCCCACACATTCATCGATGATCATATCGGATGAACCACGATGCCAGGATTCAATCAATCCCATATATATATTCCCTTCGTCTCGCGATATTTTACTTGCCCGAGATTCGATCGTCGGTACTGTCATACCTAGTTCAATCTCGTTCATAGCAAGTACTTTACTCGTTCCGTAATCCGATATCACTTTGTGATTAACTCCTTAACCACATGCTTGCAAGCGGTGTTGATATCGATTACCGAGTGGGCCTGAAGTATATCTCTCCGACTTGGTAGGGACAAATCCCATCTCGATACATACAACCCAACAAGTACTTTCCGATCACCTGAGAGACACCTTTATGATCACCCTCTCATAGGATGACGTTTGATGACCTCAAAGCTTTCTTCCGATACTAGGGAGTTGCATTATCTCATGGTCTAAGGAATACAATATTTGACATAAGAAAAAGCTTCGCAAAGATGAACACAATGACATGATCTAATTGCTCTGCTTGATTTGAGTCTGTCCATCATATCATTATCCCAATGACATGATCTCATTATTAATTGACAACTCATGTCTATGGTTAGGGAACCTTAACCATCATTAATCAATGAGCTAGTCCATAGAGGCGTACTAGGGACACGGTGTTGTTCATAAACCACACAAGTATCAAAGTTTCAGCTTAATACAATTCTAGCATGGAATATAAACTTTATCATGAACAAGAATTATAATAATAACATCTTTATTATTGCCTCTAGGGCATAATTCCAACACTTCCATCATGCAGCTAAAGAACTTTTCTGAAGCATTGTAGCTCTCTACAGCAGCATGTGTGTCGAAAATCATTTTCAACTCACCCATTGTATCAAATGCATTGCCATTTTCCAAACGCTTTCGAAGTTCCGGCTCTAGCCCATACAATATGCCGCAATGAACTAAGTTGTGGTCCTCCTGACGAGTCTGATAGACATTCTTCTTCTCGTCAGGGGCATCCCTGACGAGAATAGTGTTTCCATAGTCTTTCGGTTCGAACTTGTGTTGTAATTCCGTTTTGCCAAAGCTGAGATGATAGGTCGTTGACCCCTTCTTTTCAGGTAGTAGTAGTTGGTTTGTACCGGTCAGTACTTCTCAATGGAAAATATATGGCTATCCGCCATGACTCATTGATTCGTACCAGTGTATTCGATCTTTTCTGCCATGCTCTTGTAGATGAAACCTCTTTTCTGCCGATGCTCTTTTGTTTCTCTCTACTCCAACTCAACAATCATCTCACATGGCATTGGGAAAATAAGACAATTGTACATGCCCTTAGCTAAGGAAAGACAATCTTCTCTCGCTAAGGCCCTAAAATACCAACACACCAGAGCTACAACCAGCGCCGGGCCGGCAAAATCCGAGGCCCCGTGCGAAAATCTAATATAGGGCCCTATCTCACACAAAAGTTTGAACAAATAAATAATTCTAATGTATACTACAGAATATATTCGCGTGACAATTGCATATATTGAGAATCATACCTATATAAATCAAAGTTGCATCATAACGTTTATTTGAACATCATCATTCTCTTTGTGTTCTTTGAAATAAAATGTTCAATGATATCCTCATAATCAATCTTCTCCAACACTTCGTCCTCAAGTGCTATCGTGGCCAAATCGTTGAGTCTTTGTTGTGTCATTGTAGTACGCATATAGGACTTCAATAGCTTTAACTTAGAAAAGCTTCGTTCCGCCGACGCAACCGTCACGGGAATGGTCAACAAAACTCTATATGCAATACTTGCATTTGGGAAACAATCATGCCGCTTTATAAACTTCAAAACTTCAATTGGCCCAATATTTTCTTTTGGCATAAATTTTTGAAGAAACTTCAGCTCAACAAATAGATCGTTGGCATCAATATCAGATTTTTTATCCTTTTTAAGGGCAGCCTCAAGATGATCACAAAAAGACTTCAACCTATCATAATCCAATGAGCGCAATGTTTCTGAGGTAAATAAGAAACCAAAAAATTTCTGGTAACCCTTATATTGATCAAATATTCTTTTGAGTGACGAATTTGCTTGATCCACAAGATGTATAAAATAGCTGATTCTAAATGATTCTTCTGCGGACTGTCTGGTAACATTTGTGTCATCTAGATTCTCATCAAACTGTCTGTTTCTTTTAATTTCTCTCCTTGTATGAAATGTTGTACCAATATCCATCTCAACTGCAATTCCTTTGGCTATCTCCAATGCTTCTAAAAAACCAGTTTCCATGTATCCCTCGAAGAAAGATATAAGCCCTTGCACTTTCTCAATAGCAACATCTATAAGCATATCCTTTGTTTGTAAACTTTTGCTTACTAAATTAACAGCAGACAATACCTCATACCAAATGACTATTGCCACTATAAATTCATACTCTCCAAGTTCATTTTTTGCCAAACCCAGAGCCTCACTACTTGTATTTGGATCATTATCAGTTTCGAATACCTGAAATTAACAGAAAATTCATAAATGTTATAGATGGATATAGACAAAGTATAACAGAATTACATAATTATAAATATGAACATATTGGTTACCTGAAGTAGAGCCTCCCGAATGTCTGAACATTGAAATCTAATAGCTTTAACACTTTCAACATGACTCTCCCAATGCGTAGCTGACACAGACTTGAGAGTCCACCCTGATATGTTCTCTTTCAAAATTTGCCACTTCTTAGTAGAATTAGCAAAAATTATATAGATGCGCTGGATGATTCCAAGGAAGTCTTTAGCTCTACCATCTGTCTTGTCCATATCACAAAGTGTTAAATTAAGACTATGGCAACCACACAAAGAATAGAAAGCTCTAGAATTTACATCCAAAAGTTTCTTTTGTACCCCTTGATGCTTTCCTTTCATATTGGACCCGTTATCATAACCTTGTCCTCTCACATCATTTATATCAAGAGCAAGAAGCTTTAGCTCATTCTCTAGCACATCAAAAAGTCCTTGACCAGTCATATCATTTATATCTAGAAATCCTATAAAGGGTTCTTCTATGCAAATATCACTTGAAGATGAATCCCCATATCTTATAATTAAATACATTTGCTCTTGGTGACTCGCATCAGGGGTACAATCAAGTATGACAGAGAAATACTTTGAACTCTTTATTTTTATAAGAATTTCGGACCTAATAGCAAAAGCAAGCAAGTGTAGCAATTCGTTCTGGATCTTATGATCAAGATAATGAGCACGAGTTTCTTCATTTGTGATGTGACGCACATGCTCCTGAATAACGAGGTCAAATTCAGCCAACATCTCTACCAAACCCAAGAAATTACCATTGCTATCTTCATACAGCTTGCCATTAGTACCACGAAAGGCTAGATTATGCTTGGCAAGAAATTCTATAATGCAAACAATTCTGAATAATACCTTTCTCCAATGGTCCTTCTCTTTCTCAAGTTGTCGTTGAGCAACTTTATCAATAGTTTGATGTTTTCCCAATCTGCTACGCAACTCATACCAATTGGTCATACTCGAAACATGACCCACACTCGTCTCATGATCTTGCAGTTTATTTTTCATATGTGACCAATCATTAGAGCCCTCATTTGCCAACTGACCTTTCCGATGACCTCTTTGAAGGGTTTCGCGGCATAGTAAATCAAAATTTTCTACGGAGCGAACAGAGGGAAAGCCAAGATCTAATCTAGGAGATGCAAACAACGAGAGAGATTGGATTAGATCTTCATACCCTTGAAGATTCGCACAGCGGAACGTTCGTTGGAACGTGGGTGATGTAGTCGTACTCGCTTCTCCTCCTCGCGATCCGATCCGATCTAGCACCACAAGTGGCGGTGCCTCCGTGAGATGCACACGTGCAGCACCTCGACGTCTCCTCCTTCCTCGGACCAGCAAGTATGGTGGAGAGATAGATTGGATCTACAACACGACGGCGTGGTGTATATGGTGGAGAATTTTTGCAGCAGGGCTTCGCCTACAAACAGTCGGGAGGGAGAGAGGAAAGCTAGCAAGGAGGCTAGGGTTTGGAGGAGAGGTATAGGGGTTTGGTGCGCCCCCGCCCCTCTTTATATAGAGGGGGGGTGCAGCCCTAGCCCCTCCCCCAAGCCCAAAGGATAAGGAGTGGGGGGCATGGACTCTCTCCTCTTCTAGAAACCCTATCTCTAGTTTAAACGATTTAAACTCTCTAGGATCGGCTGGGCCCTATGGGGCCTTGTGCCCCTGGCCCAATGCGGCCAGGACACTCCCTCATAGGCCCATGCCCCCTCCCGGAAGGTGGGGCCACGTTGGTCCCCTTCCGGAAGGTTCTAGAAGCTTCCGGTACAATACCGATTAACCCGGAACAATTCCGAACTCCAAAAACTGCATTGCCTTATATGAATCTTATTCTCCGGACCATTCCGGAACCTCTCGTGATATCCCGGATCCCATCCGAGACTCCGAACAAAAATTCATAAACCAATTATCCAATCTATCCTAGCGTCGAGATACGTTAAGTGTGTGACCCTGCGGGTTCGAGAATATGCAGACATGATCTTCTATCAATAATCAACAGCGGGGTCTGGGCACCCATATTGACTCCCACACATTCATCGATGATCATATCGGATGAACCACGATGCCAGGATTCAATCAATCCCATATATATATTCCCTTCGTCTCGCGATATTTTACTTGCCCGAGATTCGATCGTCGGTACCGTCATACCTAGTTCAATCTCGTTCATAGCAAGTACTTTACTCGTTCCGTAATCCGATATCACTTTGTGATTAACTCCTTAACCACATGCTTGTAAGCGGTGTTGATATCGATTACCGAGTGGGCCCGAAGTATATCTCTCCGACTTGGGAGGGACAAATTCCATCTCGATACATACAACCCAACAGATACTTTCCGATCACCTGAGAGACACCTTTATGATCACCCTCTCATAGGATGACGTTTGATGACCTCAAAGCTTTCTTCCGATACCAGGGAGTTGTATTATCTCATGGTCTAAGGAATACAATATTTGACATAAGAAAAGCTTCGCAAAGACGAACACGATGACACGATCTAATTACTTCGCTTAGTTTGGGTCTGGCCACCATATCATTCTCCCAATGATATGATCTCATTATCAATTGACAACTCATGTCTATGGTTAGGAAACCTTAACCATCATTGATCAATGAGCTAGTCCATAGAGGCGTACTAGGGACACGGTGTTGTTCACAAACCACACAAGTATTAAAGTTTCCGCTTAATACAATTCTAGCATGGAATATAAACATTATCATGAACAAGAATTATAATAATAACATCTTTATTATTGCCTCTAGGGCATAATTCCAACAGTCTCCCACTTGCACTAGAGTCAATAATCTAGTTTACATTTGGCAACAATCTCACACCCATGGCACTGAGGTGTTGATCATGTTTTACACGTGGAAGAGGTTTAGTCAATGGATCTGCGACATTTAGATCTGTATGTACTTTACTAATCTTCAGATCTCCATCTGCTATATAATCTCGGATTATATGAAACTTGCGGTTGATATGCTTGGTCTTTGGATGATATCTTGGTTCCTTAGCGAGTGCTATGGCGCCAGTGTTGTCACACAATATCTCCAGTGGGTCCAATGCACTTGGAACCACGCCAAGCTCAGTGATGAAGTTTATGATCCAAACTCCTTCACTTGACGCTTCTGCAGCAGCCATGTATTCCGCTTCTACTGTAGATCCCGCGATCACGCTTTGCTTGCAGCTTCTCCAGCTCACAGCTCCTCCATTCAAAATATACACGTATCATGTCTGAGATTTAGAATCATCCTTGTCGGTGTCGAAACTAGCGTCGACATAACCTTTTACGACGAGCTGTTCATCACCCCCATAGACTAAGAACATTTCTTTAGTTCTATTTAGGTACTTTAGGATGTTCTTCACGGCTGTCCAGTGTTCCACTCCTGGATCACTTTGATACCTGCTCGTCAAACTAAGAGCATTGGACACATTCGGTCTAGTACACAGCATGGCATACATGATAGAACCTATGGCCGAGGCATAAGACACTTTGCTCATAGCTTCCCTATCATTTACCGTAGCTGGACACTGAGCCTTGCTCAATATCTTACCTGACAACATAGGCACTGAACCTTTCTTTGCCTTATCCATTCTGAACCTTTTCAGAACTTTGTCTAGGTATGTACTCTGGATTAAAGCTATCAGGCGTCTTTGTCTATCTCTATAGATTTTGATGCCCAATATATAAGCAGCTTCACCTAGGTCTTTCATTGAAAAACACTTGTTCAAATAACTCTTCACATCGTTAAGCATGTTGATGTCATTTCCAATAATCAATATGTCATCCACATATAGTACCAGAAACGTCACCGAGCTCCCACTCACTTTCTTGTAGATACAAGCTTCGTAGCAATTTGGAACAAATCCAAAGATCTTGATCACTTGATCAAAACAAAGGTTCCAACTCCGAGATGCTTGCTTCAGTCCATAAATGGAACGCTGAAGTTTGCATACTTTATCAGCATCCTTAGGATCGACAAAACCTTCGGGTTGCATCATATACAACTCTTCATCAATGTTGCCATTGAGGAACGCAGTCTTGACATCCATCTGCCATATTTCATAATCATGAAACGCAGCAATTGCTAATAAAATCCGAATGGACTTAAACATCGCTACGGGAGAGAAAGTCTCATCGTAGTCAACACCTTGAACTTGTCGAAAACCTTTCGCGACAAGCCGTGCTTTATAGACGGTAACATGACCATCCGCGTCCGTTTTCTTCTTGAAGATCCATTTGCACTCAACGGCCTTTCGGTCGCTAGGAGGGTCCACCAAAGTCCATACTTGGTTTTCGCTCATGGATCCCAATTCGGATTTCATGGCTTCTAGCCATTTCTCAGAGTCTGGGCTCATCATCGCTTCCTCATAGTTCATAGGTTCACTATCTTCTACCAACAAGACAGTCAAGACAGGGTTGCCGTACCACTCAGGAGGGGCACGCGACCTTGTCGACCTGCGATGTTCAGTAGCAGCATCGTCCGAAGCTTAATGATCCTTGTCATTAGCTTCCTCTATTGTTGGTGCAGGCGGCACTGGAACAATTTCAGGTGCTGCGCTACTCTCCAACTCAAGAGAAGGTTCAATAACCTCTTCTAGCTCTACTTCCTCCCACTCACTTCTTTCGAGAGAAACTCCTTCTCAAGAAAGGAACCGTTCTTTGCGACAAACACTTTGCCTTCGGTTCTGTGATAGAAGGTATACCCAATAGTTTCCTTAGGGTATCCTATGAAGACGCATTTCTCCGCTTTGGGTTCGAGCTTGTCCGGCATCAACTTCTTGACGTAAGCTTCGCATCCCCAAACTTTAAGAAACGACAACTTAGGTTTAGCACCAAACCACAGTTCATACGGTGTCGTCTCAATGGATTTAGATGGTGCCCTGTTTAAAGTGAATGCAGCGGTTTCTAATGCATAACCCCAAAATGATAACGGCAAATCAGTAAGAGACATCATCGATCGGACCATATCTAATAGGGTTCGGTTCCGGCGTTCAGACACACCATTGCGCTGTGGTGTTCCGGGTGGCGTGAGTTGCGAAACGATTCCGCTTGCTTTAAGATGCGTGAGAAAATCATAACTCAAATATTCACCTCCACGATCGGATCGTAGAAACTTAATCTTTCTGTTACGATGGTTCTCCACTTCATTCTGAAATTCTTTGAACTTTTCAAACGTTTCAGATTTATGTTTCATTAAATATATATACCCATATCTACTTAAGTCATCGGTAAAAGTGAGAAAATAGCGATATCCACCGTGCGTCGAAACACTCATCGGTCCGCATACATCGGTATGTATGATTTCCAACAAGTCCGTTGCTCGCTCCATCATACCGGAGAACGGGGTTTTGATCATCTTGCCCATGAGGCATCGTTCGCATGTGTCAAATGATTCAAAATCAAGAGACTCCAAGAGTCCATCAGAATGGAGTTTCTTCATGCGTTTTACACCAATATGACCTAGACGACAGTGCCACAAATAAGTAGTATTATCACTATCTACTTTGCATCTCTTAGCCTCAATGTTATGGATGTGTGTTTCATCCCTTTCGAGATTCAGAAGAAATAAACCATTCACAGAAGGTGCATGAACATAAAAGATGTTACTCATATAAATAGAACAACCATTATTCTCAGATTTAAATGAATAACCGTCTTGCAATAAACACGATCCAGATATGATGTTCATGCTCAACGCAGGCACATAATAACATTTATTAAGGTTTAAAACTAATCCCGAAGGTAAAACTAAGGAGAGCGTGCCGACGGCCATCACATCAACTCTTGATCCGTTGCCAACGCGCATCGTCACCTCATCCCTCACAAGCCGTCGTCTATTCCGTAGCTCCTGTTTCGAGTTACAAATATTAGCAACTGAACCAGTATCAAATACCCAGGCACTACAACGAGGGCTAGTAAGGAAAACATCAATAACATGTATATCAAATATACCTTTGATGGTGCCAGCCTTCTTGTCCGCTAAGTACTTCGGACAGTTGCGCTTCCAGTGACCCTTGTCCTTGCAATAGAATCACTCAGTGTCCGGCTTAGGACCAGACCTGAGCTTCTTCTCAACAGGGGCAACGCGCTTGCCGCCGCCTTTCTTGAAGGGCTTCCTTGCACCCTTACCTTTCTTGAAGGTGGGGGGCTTGTTGACCATCAACACATGATTATTCTTTTTGATGTTCACCTCCGCTACTCTCATCTTAGCGAAGAGCTCAGTGATCATATCAGTGGAACCAATCTGATTGTGATCAACTACAAAACTTTTGTAGCTAGGAGTGTCAATCTTGAGCTCCTCTGGAATCTTGCAGTCCAGTTGCTCAAGGTGTTGAGTGTAGCCCGACATCTTAATGGCGTGCTCACTAACGGAACTCCCTTCCTCCATCTTGTAGTTGAAGAATTTCTTAGAGATCTCATATCTCTCAGAACGGGCTTGAGTCTGAAACATGTTTTTCAGCTCCTCGAGAATCTCAAAGGGCCCGGCGAACTCATCAAAACGATTTTGAAGATCCGATTCCATAGCAAACAACATGGCGATCTTAATCAAATCATAATCATCCTTGCGCGACTGATAAACAGCTTTTTCATCAGCCGGCGCATCTATAGCAGGGGCGTCACCTAGCGCTTTCTCAAGGACATAGTCCTTTTGTCCGCCAGCAAGAATGATTCTCAGAATGCGGAACCATTTGGTGAAGTTAGACCCATTGTTTCTAAGCTTTTCTATCTCAGCAAAAACGTTGAAGTTGAAGTTGGACTTGGCCATGTGATCTACAGTATTTGCAAGTACAATTTAGACTATGTTCATGATAAATAGTTCAACTTAATCAAATTACTAGATGAACTCCCACTAAATCCAACATCCCTCAAGTTGTTTAGTGAACACGATCCAAATTCACCACACCTAATCCGATCATCACGAGAAGAGATGTGGTTTCAATGGTGGACAACGAAGTGTCGATCATATCATTCATATGACTCATGCTTAACCTTTCGGTTCTTGTGTTCCGAGGCCATGTCTGTACATGCTAGGCTCGTCAAGTTAGACCCAAGTATTTCCGCGTGTGCAAAACTGGCTTGCACCCGTTTTATGTGAGCGTAGAGTTTATAGCACCCGATCATCACGTGATGCTTGGACACGACGAACTTTCGCAACGGTGCATACTTGGGGAGAACACAGTTTTTATCTTGATCTTTAATTGAGGAATCATATTATAATGCTACCGTCGCGATCTAAGCATAATAAGATACATAAAATGATAAACATCACATGCATATAACTTTATGTGATATGGTATAGCCAATCTTCGCTCAATGATATCCATCTTGTGCGTTCCGGCATGATCTCCATCACTCCACCATGATTGCCTCCACCACGAATAGCAACTACAACTATTGCTAACTACTTAGTGATAAAGTGAAACTATTACATGGCGCATAAGAAGTTGACACATAGGTCATACACAATTATAAAGACAACCATATGGCTCCTGCCGGTTGTGTACTCATCGACATGCAAGTCGTGAAACATTACAAAACATGATCATCGCATACATTATACACATCACATCTTGGGCCATACCATATCACAGAAAACACTCCCTGCAAAAACAAGTTAGACGCCTCTACTTTGTTGTTGCATGTTTTACGTGGCTTATGGGAGTAGATGCTAAGAACGATTCTTACCTACGGAAAGCCACAACGGTGATATTATGGTTGCCAAACTCCGGTGTTAATCCCATGACAACTATAGTGAGAGAAACTAACATCCACCAGCCGCATGTGTGGAACAAGCCACACGTCAAGTGCGGAGCCGGTCTCGCGAACGATGTCGCGTAAGGTTGGCCTGGACCGCTTCAATCTCACTATCCCACGTCATAAGAAGAACACAAACAAGAGGCTTGCAACAGAAAACATCAACGCCCACAACAACCATGTTGCGTTCTACTCGTGAAACACATCTACGCATAGATCTAGCTCTGATACCACTGAAGGGTTTCGCGGCATAGTAAATCAAAATTTTCTACAGAGCGAACAGAGGGAAAGCCAAGATCTAATCTAGGAGATGCAAACAACGAGAGAGATTGGATTAGATCTTCATACCCTTGAAGATTCGCACAGCGGAACGTTCGTCGGAACGTGGGTGATGTAGTCGTACTCGCTTCTCCTCCTCGCGATCCGATCCGATCTAGCACCACAAGTGGCGGTGCCTCCGTGAGATGCACACGTGCAGCACCTCGATGTCTCCTCCTTCCTCGGACCAGCAAGTATGGTGGAGAGATAGATTGGATCTACAACACGATGGCGTGGTGTATATGGTGGAGAATTTCTGCAGCAGGGCTTCGCCTACAAACAGTCGGGAGGGAGAGAGGTGTAGGGTTTCGTAGCATGGAAAACAAAAAAATTCTATCGCATACAAACAAACAAGCCAAGATCTATCTACTAGATTGTAGCAACGAGTCAATGGAATAACTTACCCTCGAAGATTCCAAAGTGTTTAACGAGAGCGGATTCTCGTGGGTGATGTAGTCGTACTCTTCCCGATCTCAAGATCGCGTAGACGATCCTTCCGGCGCTGCGTTCCGGCAGCGCTCCCGCAGTCGGTCACACGTTCGGTACTCGACGAAGACCTTCCTCTCCCTTGTTCCAGCAGGCAGCGGAGGTTGTAGCACTCTCCTCGCGATTCCGGCAGCACAACGGCGTGGTACCGGGAGTAGAGGGGAGATCCCGCAGGGCTTCGCCTTAAGCCGGAGCGAGTATGGTGGAGTATGAGAGAGAACTATTAGTGGCCTAGGTTTTAGACACACCAATTAGAAGGCTCTAATCCGAAGGCTAGGGCAATTAGAAGCTCTAAACCAAAACGGCTCTAAACCGGAGTCTAGGGCTAGGATTTAGATTAGAGGATAGGAACTTGTGTGTCTAGAGGAGGAGGCCCTGCCCCTCCTTTTATAGGTGTGAGGGGCGGCCAAGGGGAGGGAGTCCCTCCCCAAGTCGGCCTTGGGTGGCGCGCCGGCTTGGAGAGGAGGGACTCCTCCCCCAAGTCGGTTTCAACCTCCTCTTGCTTGTTTCCCACAGTTTCCTGTTTTAGCCGTTTGACTTTCAAACTGGCCATTTGACTTTTTTAAGTTTTAGGATTCAAATTAATCCTTTATTTGGAACAGCAAGAACACTTAGTACATGATGCAATCATTCCAATATGTAATGACACATTCATGTACCCCTTCCCCCCCCCCCCGGAGTGCCGGACATTTCGGAACCTTGTAGAACATTCCCGATGAAAACACCGGAATCATTTCCGAACTCCGAAACGGGACTTTCCTTATATGAATCTTATTCTCTGGACCATTCCGGATCACCTCGTGATATCCCGGATCCCATCCGAGACTCCGAACAACATTCGGTCTCTTTCTCATAATACCATAACTACTCAAACAACGTCGAATCCTTAAGTGTGTCTCCCTACGGTTCGTGAATTATGCGGACATGATCGAGACACTTCTCCGAACAATAACCAATAGAGGAATCTGGAAATTCATATGGCTCCCACATATTTCTACGATTACTTTGCGATCGAATGAACCACTTACATACGATACCAATTTCCCTTTGTCTCACGATAGTTTACTTATCCGAGGTTATGATCGTCGGTATCTCTGCATACCTAGTTCAACCTCGTTACCGATAAGTATTCTTTTCTTGTTCCCGTGATATGTGATCCCTTGTGAGCCAGTCACATGCTTGCAAGCTAATTGGATGACATTCCACCGAGAGGGCCCAGAGTATATCTATCCGTCATATGGATGGACAAATCCCACTCTTGATCCATGTGTCTCAACCAATACTTTACGAACACTCAATGCCACCTTTATAGCCACCCAGTTACGGTGTGGTGTTTGATGTCATCAAAGCATCCATCCGGTAAAGGTGATATGCATGATCTCATGGTCGAAGGAATTAGGTTACTATGTATCATAAAGCATATAGCAATTGAACTATTGAAATGACTTGATCTTTATGCTACGCTTATCTATAGGAGTATGTCCACCATATCATTCTCCTAACGATATGATCTTGTTGTTGATAACATCTCAATGTTCATGATAGGGAAACCACAATCATTAATCAACCAACAAGCTAGTGAAGTATAGAGGCTATACTAGGGACTTCAAATTAAGTTTACAAATCACACAAGTATTAATGTTTCCTTGTTAATACTATTATAGCATGAATGTAAACATTTATCATAAACACAAAGATATAATAATAACTACATTTATTATTGCCTCTAGGGCATATCTCCAACAGTCTCCCACTTGCACTAGAGTCATCTAATCTAGATTACATGGTAATATACCGAACACCCATGGCAGTTTGGTGTTGGTCATGATTTTCCCTCGGGAGAGGTTTAGTCAACGGATCCGCCACATTCAGATCTATGTGTACTTTGCAAATCTTTATATCCCCATCCTGCATATGTTCTCGAATAGCGTGAAAACGTAGCTTGATGTGCTTCAGCTTCTTGTGTGACCTTGGTTCTTGCGCATTGGCTATGGCGCCCATGTTATCACAGTAGATAGACATTGGGTCCAGCGCACTAGGAACCACACCCAGCTCTGTAATGAACTCTTTCATCCATATCGCTTCTTGTGAAGCCTCCGAAGCAGCCATGTATTCCGATTCAGTTGAAGATCTTGCCACAACGCTTTGCTTTGCACTCCTCCAGCTAACTGTTGCACCATTCAAAATAAATACGTATCCGGATTGTGATTTAGAATCATCTGGATCGGTGTTCCAACTAGCATCGGTGTAACCGTTAACAACGAGATGTTCATCACCTCCATAAGAAAGAACCATATCCTTAGTTCTTCTCAAGTACTTAAGGATGTTTTTGACCGCTGTCCAATGATCCACTCCTGGATCACTTTGATATATGCTAGTTAAACTAACAGCATATGCAATGTCGGGTCTAGTACATAGCATGGCATACATTAGAGATCCTATGGCTGAGGCATAGGGAGTCTTACTCATCCTTTCTCTATCTTCTGCTGATGTCGGACTTTGAGTTTTACTCAAGGTCGTATTGGGCAACATGGGCAAGAACCCTTTCTTGCTTTCTTCCATTCCAAACCTCTTTAGAACTTTGTCCAAATATGTACTCTGTGACAATGATATTTGGCGTTTCGATCTATCTCTGTAAATCTTTATGCCTAATATGTAAGCTGCTTCGCCAAGATCCTTCATTGAAAAACTATTATTCAAATATTCTTTGACACTATTAAGAAGGTCTACATCATTCCCAATCAACAATATGTCATCCACATATAGTATTAGGAATGCTACAGAGCTCCCACTCACTTTCTTGTAAATACAAGCTTCTCCATAAGTTTGTATAAAACCAAAACTTTTGATTACCTTATCAAAACGTTGATTCCAACTTCGGGATGCTTACTTCAATCCATAGATGGACCGTTGAAGTTTGCATACCTTGTTAGCATCTTTAGGATCGACAAAACCTTTGGGTTGCATCATATACAACTCTTCATCAATGTCTCCATTGAGGAATGCTGTTTTGACATCCATCTGCCATATCTCATAATTATAATATGCAGCAATCGCTAACATAATCCTCACAGACTTTAGCTTCGCTACTGGTGAGAAAGTCTCATCGTAGTCAACTCCTTGAATTTGTCGAAACCCTTTTGCGACAAGTCGAGCTTTATAGACAGTAACATTACCATCAGCATCTGTTTTCTTCTTGAAAATCCATTTGTTCTCGACAGCCTTCCGGCCATCCGGTAAGTCCACCAAAGTCCATACTTGGTTTTCGTACATGGATCCAATCTCGGATTTCATGGCTTCTTGCCATTTATTGGAATCTGGGCTCATCATCGCTTCCTCATATGTCTCGGGGTCATCGGTGTTGTCCACCAACATGACATTCATAACGGAATCATACCAATCTGGAGTGGTACGAGTTCTCGTTGACCTCCGAGGCTCTGTAGCAACTTCAACCAAAGTTTCATGATCACCATCATTAGCTCCCTCTCTAATTGGTGCAGGCACCACAGGAACTTCTTCCGGTGCTGCGCTACTTGCAATTTCGAGAGAAGGTTCGACAACCTCGTCGAGTTCTACTTTCCTTCCAGTCACTTCTTTCGAGAGAAATTCCTTCTCTAGAAAGGATCCATTCTTGGCAACGAAGATTTTGCCTTCGGATCTATGATAGAAGGTATACCCAATAGTTTCCTTCGGGTATCCTATGAAGACGCATTTTTCCGCTTTGGGTTCAAGCTTGTCTGGCTGTAACTTCTTTACATAGGCTTCGCATCCCCAAACTTTAAGGAACGACAATTTAGGTTTCTTCCCAAACCATAATTCATACGGTGTCGTTTCAACGGATTTAGATGGTGCCCTATTTAAAGTGAACGCGGCTGTTTCTAATGCATAACCCCAAAATGATAGCGGTAAATCTGTAAGTGACATCATAGAACGAACCATATCTAAGAGAGTTCGATTACGACGTTCGGACACACCATTACGCTGTGGTGTTCCCGGCGGTGTCAATTGTGAAAGTATTCCGCATTTCTTCAAATGCTCGCCAAACTCGTAACTTAGATATTCACCTCCACGATCAGAACGTAGAAATTTAATCTTCTTGTTACGTTGATTCTCTACCTCACTTTGAAACTCCTTGAACTTCTCGAAAGTTTCGGACTTATGTTTCATGAAATAGATATACCCATATCTACTCAAGTCATCCGTGAAGGTAAGAACATAACGATAACCACCGCGCGATGCTACACTCATTGGACCACACACATCGGTATGTATGATTTCCAATAAGTCCGTAGCTCGCTCCATCAAACCAGAAAATGGAGTCTTAGTCATTTTTCCCATCAGACATGCTTCGCATCTTTCAAGTGATTCAAAATCAAGTGATTCAAGAAGTCCATCGGAATGGAGTTTCTTCATACGTTTCACTCCAATGTGACCAAGAAGACAGTGCCACATATAGGTCGAATCATCGCTTGATTTCAAACGTTTAGCCTCAATGTTGTTGATATGTGTATTTCCACTATCGAGATCCAATAAGAATAGACCATATATCAAAGGTGCATGTGCATAAAACATATTACTCATATAAATCGAACAACCATTATTCTCGGACTTAAACAAGTAACCGTCTCGCAATAAACAAGATCCCGATATAATGTTCATGCTCAACGCAGGCACCAAATAACAATTATTTAAGTATAAAACTAATCCCGATGGTAGATGAAGGGGTAGCGTGCCGACCGCGATCACATCAACCTCTGATCCATTTCCCACGCGCATCGCAACCTCGTTCTTCGCTAGCTTCCGTTTATTCTGCAGCACCTGTTTCGAGTTACAAATATGAGCAACCGAACCAGTATCAAATACCCAGGCACTACTACGAGTACTAGTGAGATACACATCAATAACATGTATATCAGATATACCTTTCTTCTTGATGTTGCCGTTCTTCAAATCCGCCAAGTACTTTGGGCAATTCCGCTTCCAGTGACCTTCTCCCTTGCAGTAAAAGCACTCAGTATCAGGCTTAGGTCCAGCCTTGGTCTTCTTCGCTGGCGTGGTAACTTTCTTACCACCCTTCTTGAAGTGTCCCTTTTGCTTAGACTTGCCTTTCTTGAATTTGGTGGTCTTATTGACCAACAACACTTGGTGCTCTTTCTTGATCTCCACTTCTGCAGATTTCAACATGGCAAAGAGTTCTGGCAACGTCTTGTTCATATTCTGCATGTTGTAGTTCATCACAAAGTTCTTGTAACTTGGTGGTAGTGATTGGAGGACACGGTAAATCCCCAAAGCATTAGGAATCACTATACCCAAGCTTTGAAGTTTGTTTGCGTGCCCAGACATCTTAAGCACATGCTCACTGACGGAGCTGCCCTCTTCCATCTTGCAGTTAAAGAACTTTTCAGAAGCCTCATAGCTTTCAATTGCCGCATGAGTCTCAAAAATCAATTTGAGATCCTCGACAATATCATATGGGTATGAATCCTCAAACCTTTTCTGAAGCTCCGATTCCAAACCATACAAGATAGCACACTGAACTATGGAGTACTGATTCTTCCGAGCGAGGTAAACATTCTTTACTTCATCGGGAGCATCATCTGCAGGTGGGTCACCCAGCGGTGCATCCAACACATAGGTCAAATTACCAGCTGTGAGGACAATCCTCAAATTGCGGAACCAATCCGCGAAGTTGCTTCCATTGTTTTTCAACTTTTCTTTCTCTAGGAACGCATTAAAATTGATGGTAGGGGCTGCCATTGATCTACAACATATTTGCAATAGTTTAGACTAAGTTTATGACAAATTGAGTTCAAATTAATTAATAAAGTTAATCTAGGTGAACTCCCACTCAAAACAATATCCCTCACATTGTTTTAGTGATCACACGAACCAAATCCACCATATCAACACCGATCATCACGAGAGTTGATATAGTTTCAATGGCGAACAATCGTCATGTTCATCATATCTACTATATGATTCATGCTTTACCTTTCGGTGATCCGTGTTCCGAGACCATGTCTGTACATGCTAGGCTCGTCAAGATCAAACCTTAGTTTCTGCATGAGCAAATCTGGCTTTCTCACGTTGTATACACTTGCAGAATCTAACACACCCGATCATCACGTGGTGCTTCGAAACAACAAGCTTTAGCAACGGTGCTAACTAAGGGTGAACACTTTATGACTTGAAATTCATGTGCATGAGGGATCATCTTATAATTCTACCGTCGTCTACTAAGCAATACAAGATGCATAAAGGATTAACATCACATGCAATTAAATATATATGTGATATGATATGGCCTTTCTTCTTCGTGCTTCCGATCTCTATCTTCAACCACGAACATGATCTCCATCATCACCGGCATTGCATCAAGGTCAATGACGCCTCTCCATGGTTGTCGTCCACCGGTCTTCAACTATTACAACTACTTTGAATAGACACGCGGGTCTTAACATAAATTAAAGACAACCATATGGCTCCTGCCGGTTGCCAACTTACAATAAGGAACATTGCATACATCAAATATAATCACAATCATGGCCATATCACATCACTGCACACCCCTGCAAAACAAAGTTAGACGCCTCTACTTTCTTTGCATGTTTTACGTGGTTTGGGGCTTTCTATAAGTGTCGTTCTAACTTACGAACATGAACCACAACATTGACACAAGTATTGTTAATCACCCGTTGTGGATTGGATCTATACTATGCTGAGAGAAACAGGCACCCGCAAAGCCACTTATGCAATACAAGTTGCATGTTAAGCGTGGAGCAAGTCTCATGAACGATGTCATGTAAGGTTAGCCCGGGCCGCTTCATCCCAACATACCGCAAGATGCAAAGTACACAAGAAGCAATCGACAATAAAAGTATCAACGCCCACAATGACCATTATGTTCTACTCGTGCAACAGATCTACATATAGACACGGCTCTGATACCACTGTAGGGTTTCGTAGCATGGAAAACAAAAAATTTCTATCGCATACAAACAAACAAGCCAAGATCTATCTACTAGATTGTAGCAACGAGTCGATGGAATAACTTACCCTCGAAGATTCCAAAGTGTTTAACGAGAGCGGATTCTCGTGGGTGATGTAGTCGTACTCTTCCCGATCTCAAGATCGCGTAGACGATCCTTCCGGCGCTGCGTTCTGGCAGCACTCCCGCAGTCGGTCACACGTTCGGTACTCAACGAAGACCTTCCTCTCCCTTGTTCCAGCAGGCAGCGGAGGTTGTAGCACTCTCCTCGCGATTCTGGCAGCACAACGGCGTGGTACCGGAAGTAGAGGGGAGATCCCGCAGGGCTTCGCCTTAAGCCGGAGCGAGTATGGTGGAGTATGAGAGAGAACTATTAGTGGTCTAGGGTTTAGACACACCAATTAGAAGGCTCTAATCCGAAGGCTAGGGCAATTAGAAGCTCTAAACCAAAACGGCTCTAAACCGGAGTCTAGGGCTAGGATTTAGATTAGAGGATAGGAACTTGTGTGTCTAGAGGAGGAGGCCCTGCCCCTCCTTTTATAGGTGGGAGGGGCGGCCAAGGGGAGGGAGTCCCTCCCCAAGTCGGCCTTGAGTGGCGCGCCGGCTTGGAGAGGAGGGACTCCTCCCCCAAGTCGGTTTCAACCTCCTCTTGCTTGTTTCCCACAGTTTCCTGTTTTAGCCGTTTGACTTTCAAACTGGCCATTTGACTTTTCAGTTTTAGGATTCAAATTAATCCTTTATTTGGAACAGAGAGAACACTTAGTACATGATGCAATCATTCCAATATGTAATGACACATTCATGTACCCCTTCCCCCCCCCCGGAGTGCCGGACATTCCGGAACCTTCTAGAACATTCCCGATGAAAACACCGGAATCATTTCCGAACTCCGAAACGGGACTTTCCTTATATGAATCTTATTCTCCGGACCATTCCGGATCACCTCGTGATATCCCGGATCCCATCCGAGACTCCGAACAACATTCGGTCTCTTTCTCATAATACCATAACTACTCAAACAACGTCGAATCCTTAAGTGTGTCTCCCTACGGTTCGTGAATTATGCGGACATGATCGAGACACTTCTCCGAACAATAACCAATAGAGGAATCTGGAAATTCATATGGCTCCCACATATTTCTACGATTACTTTGCGATCGAATGGACCACTTACATACGATACCAATTTCCCTTTGTCTCACGATAGTTTACTTATCCGAGGTTATGATCGTCGGTATCTCTGCATACCTAGTTCAACCTCGTTACCGATAAGTACTCTTTTCTCGTTCCCGTGATATGCGATCCCTTGTGAGCCAGTCACATGCTTGCAAGCTAATTGGATGACATTCCACCGAGAGGGCCCAGAGTATATCTATCCGTCATATGGATGGACAAATCCCACTCTTGATCCATGTGTCTCAACCAATACTTTCCGAACACTCAATGCCACCTTTATAGCCACCCAGTTACGGTGTGGTGTTTGATGTCATCAAAGCATCCACCCGGTAAAGGTGATATGCATGATCTCATGGTCGAAGGAATTAGGTTACTATGTATCATAAAGCATATAGCAATTGAACTATTGAAATGACTTGATCTTTATGCTACGCTTATCTATAGGAGTATGTCCACCATATCATTCTCCTAACGATATGATCTTGTTGTTGATAACATCTCAATGTTCATGATAGGGAAACCACAATCATTAATCAACCAACAAGCTAGTGAAGTATAGAGGCTATACTAGGGACTTCAAATTAAGTTTACAAATCACACAAGTATCAATGTTTCCTTGTTAATACTATTATAGCATGAATGTAAACATTTATCATAAACACAAAGATATAATAATAACTACATTTATTATTGCCTCTAGGGCATATCTCCAACAAGAGGAAAGCTAGCAAGGCGGCTAGGGTTTGGAGGAGAGGTATAGGGGTTTGGTGCGCCCCCACCCCTCTTTATATAGAGGGGGCGCAGCCCTAGCCCCTCCCCCAAGCCCAAAGGATAAGGAGTGGGGGGCATGGACTCTCCCCTCTTCTAGAAACCCTATCTCTAGTTTAAACGATTTAAACTCTCTAGGATCGGCTGGGCCCTATGGGGCCTTGTGCCCCTGGCCCAATGCGGCCAGGACACTCCCTCATAGGCCCATGCCCCCTCCCGGAAGGTGGGGCCACGTTGGTCCCCTTCCGGAAGGTTCTAGAAGCTTCCGGTACAATACCGATTAACCCGGAACAATTCCGAACTCCAAAAACTGCATTGCCTTATATGAATCTTATTCTCCGGACCATTCCGGAACCTCTCGTGATATCCCGGATCCCATACGAGACTCCGAACAAAAATTCATAAACCAATTATCCAATCTATCCTAGCGTCGAGATACGTTAAGTGTGTGACCCTGCGGGTTCGAGAATATGCAGACATGATCTTCTATCAATAATCAACAGCGGGGTCTGGGCACCCATATTGACTCCCACACATTCATCGATGATCATATTGGATGAACCACTATGCCAGGATTCAATCAATCCCATATATATATTCCCTTTGTCTCGCGATATTTTACTTGCCCGAGATTCGATCGTCGGTACCGTCATACCTAGTTCAATCTCGTTCACAGCAAGTACTTTACTCGTTTCGTAATCCGATATCACTTTGTGATTAACTCCTTAACCACATGCTTGCAAGCGGTGTTGATATCGATTACCGAGTGGGCCCGAAGTATATCTCTCCGACTTGGGAGGGACAAATTCCATCTCGATACATACAACCCAACAGATACTTTCCGATCACCTGAGAGACACCTTTATGATCACCCTCTCATAGGATGACGTTTGATGACCTCAAAGCTTTCTTCCGATACCAGGGAGTTGTATTATCTCATGGTCTAAGGAATACAATATTTGACATAAGAAAAGCTTCGCAAAGACGAACACGATGACACGATCTAATTGCTTCGCTTAGTTTGGGTCTGTCCACCGTATCATTCTCCCAATGATATGATCTCATTATAAATTGACAACTCATGTCTATGGTTAGGAAACCTTAACCATCATTGATCAATGAGCTAGTCCATAGAGGCGTACTAGGGACACGGTGTTGTTCACAAACCACACAAGTATTAAAGTTTCCGCTTAATACAATTCTAGCATGGAATATAAACATTATCATGAACAAGAATTATAATAATAACATCTTTATTATTGCCTCTAGGGCATAATTCCAACACTCTTGTAAATAATTTACAACCAAAGCAAAATACTTTATCAAGTTCCTTAGAATAGACAAGCCAATCCCTATCACAGTGCTCCCCATTTGACAGAGATCTAGTATAGAACTTTGCAGTAAACCTTTTACGATATATATCCTTAGAACCTTTCTTAATTGTTAAGTCTCTTCTTGGACCCTTTTGTGATAAAATATCAATCTGTTTAGAATCAAGAGAATCCCAATTTCTTGGATCAAATATATCAGACTGAAAAGAATCATCAACATCCGTGCCAAGTGAATTATTCAAATTAACATCAATATGTTCTTCCTCTACCTCAATATTCTCCGTCTCTGTCTGGCTATCTAGAGAATGATTGTAAGGAACAATTGCAAGTGCAAGGGTAGAAGGATCAATAGACTGATTACCAGATGACACTTATGATGCTTCTTTTGTAATAAACTTCTCCATGGCACCTTTTTGAGATTTAATGAAATTCTGTTCTTTTTCTTTTCGCTTACGCCTCTGAGAACCAGACTGATGTTTCCCCATGTCGAAGATGTATTATTGAAAAAGAAGAATAAAATTAAAGTATGGATATGATCAAAAAATTAGAACTATTCCCTCAGATCCAAATTACTTGACTTAGATTTGTCTAGATTCGGATATATCTAGACATGTTTTAGTCTATATACATCTAAATATAGATAAATATGAGTCAACTAATTTGGATCGAAGAGATTATTTATTTTCGTGATCGGCCGATGAGAATTGAGGCGACGAAGAGTTGAAGAAATTGCGGCCAGTGGGTCACCTGTCACCGTGTCGCTTGTCGCTGATTCGCCATGGCCACTCGATTGATTGAATTGCATGTCGTGGTGTAGCCGAGACGCCGACTCGCCTCGTCCGTTCCTGTTCCTGTCCCCGCTTGTGTTCTATGCGTGTGTTGGCAACGTGGGATACAGGGATTATACCGATCGATTAGGACTCGTTGGTTTGTCGTCCAGCAGCTGCGCACAGCGATACAGCACAACAACCGCGCGAGATACGGACCGGCGCGCGCCGCCGCGCGAGATACAGCAGTGCGGTACCTACCTAGCTATACAAGGCCTGCAAGGCTGTATAGGTATACATATAAATTTTTTTGGTCCCCTCAAAATCGTGGGCCCTGTTGAAAGGATCGTACGAGCACCAAGAGGGGGGGTGAATAGGTGCTACTTCAAATTTTCTTCTTTTTCAAATTAAGGTTTGACAATAAGGTAAATTCTATAGATAATACAACTACGGTGAATTTACCTATATGACAATTATGCAAGAGCTACCCCAACACAAAGTAGTAACAAGTAAGTAACGTGTGGTAAAGGATAGAAGTAACCAAAATAGTGGACGCGGAGACACAAGGATTTGTTTTCCGTAGTTCCTTCCTTTTGAGGGGAAGTACGTCTACGTTTGGAGAGGGGGTGATTTCAAACCACCAACGTCACGAAAGGCCTCCCTTGTTCTCCGATGAATCTCACCCCAACGGGATCGATTCACCTTCCACTATATCGGCAACCTTCAAGGTGGAAACCGGCACCGTTACAAGTTTGGGGCACACATCCACAACTTAATCGGAGGCTCCCAAATACAAGCAAGCTGTCAAAGCAATCAAAGACAAGCTTGTAAGAACAAAAACAAGAACTAGGGTTTCCAAGAAAACACTAGAGCAAAGGGGCCCTTAACGAAATGAGGGGGGAAATGAAGATCTCTTTTGGTGAAGTAGTAGATCGGGGCCTCCTCCTTCGATTCCCCAAAGATCAAGGACTTTGGGTGGTGGAATGAGGAGATCTTAAAGATTGGGTCGCTCCAATGGTGGTCTTGACTTTAATGTGGCTGAGCAATTTGTCCCAAGGTATACCCCTCCACGAAATATGGTTGTTGGAGCCATTAATGCACCGGTAGTACCGGTACTCAAGCGGTAGTACCGCTGGCAAGCGGTACTACCGGTCCAGTACCAGACCAGGTACCAGAGATGCTTCAGTTGGTCGAGCCTGCTTCAGTTTTGGCCGGTATCGCCCTTGCGGTACTACCCCCAAGTGGTAGTACCGGTCGTATGACGCGGTACTACCGGTCTGGGCAGTAGTACCGGTCCCAAGTACCACTTGTGACTGAGCAAAACAGAGAGGGGTGGCTTTTCTTCAGAACGGCCCGGTACTGCCGAGCGGTACGACCGTGTCCAAGCAGTAGTACCGCTTGTCTCAAGCGGTACTACCGGTTGGACCGGTAGTGCCGCTCCGTGGTATCTGGTGGTACTGACTAAAATCCACCCTTATCAGTCTTGCACGGTTCCAACCAGTACTTGAACCGGTAGTACCAGTGTCAAGCGGTAGTACCGGTCGTATTTCCGGTACTACCGTTTGACACATTGGTTTTCCACAAAGGGAACTGTTATGCCAATTATCAACCCTGTGATACACTTAGCACACAATTAAACCGATAAGTGTGTTGTTATCAAACATCAAAATCAGAGGGATAGGAAAATGCTCTTTCAATCTCCCTCTTTTTGGTGTTTGACGACAATACACTTTTGCAAGATGATTTAAATAGGAAGCATATGAGATTTGTAAAATAGAGACGGGGCTCCCCCTAGATGTGTAGAGACAAACCTCCCCCTCTATTTTACAAACCCAACATGGGTGCACAAATATTGATACTAGCATTTGAAACCAATACTTTGCATAATAACATGTGATGAGAAATATATAGACAATAGATAACGCATATCATCACAAGATCGATTCAATGAAATAAACCACATAGTCTCATAAGATGGATCCAAGACATAACCACTACATAACCACATAGTCTCACACATAAAAACATAGTCTCATACATAAATAGAGGGAAATCGAAGTTCACAAGCAATAAAAGGATCAAAATAAGAACGAGCTTGTGAACTTCCCATGCAACACCCGTGCCTAAAGTGCAACTTCTCCCCCTTTGGCATCAAGACACCAAAAAGGGACAAGGGCAAGACTATCGTCCCGACGGTCAATCATCCTCCTCATCATCATCATCCTCAAGGTCCTCCTCGTCAGGGGGTGTGGCGCGGTGCGAGGAAGAGACATCATCGTCCCAATGGCTCTGCTGAGAGATCCATTGATCTTCTGGAGTGATGTTGGTCTCGGACCCCTCGGAGACGGTCAAACCCTGAGCAGCCATCATGTCCTTCTGTCGAGCACTTGCTTTCTTGGCATACACATGCGTCTCATACATGCGCTTCTGGTTGTCAACCTGGAAGCAGAAGATCTTCTTGAGCTTGACCTCCATCCTTTTGGCCCAAGAGGGCTTAGCATTCTTGCGACGGGAGACAACATAGTCAGTGATGCCCACTGTCAGCATCCTCAGAGTCATCCTCTTCCTCCTCACCCGCCATAACGCGGGGTTTAGCATGTGTCTTGATCTTGAGTGCCTTGGTCCTGTGCACAATGAGAGAGCGAGTGGAGAGTGTCCTAGCAATGACGGGGCACTTTGACACAATGAGGGCCATAATATAGGGAGCAAATGGTGGAACCCTCCGAGAGTGTGCAGCAGCAACCATCTCATTCCATATGAAGTCTGACACATCAAGAGGAGTGCCTAAGTCTCGGTTGAGGAAGGTGTTGAACATCAAGTCTACAGAGAACCCATGTATCTCATCCTTGTTGCCCGCACGAGGAGCAACAGTCTCACGGAAAATGCGATGGAGAATGTCATACGTGGGGAGAAGATCCTTGATCTTTCCAGCAATCCCACGGCCCTGGATATACAGAGGTGTAAGGACATCCTTCTTGGAGGGGTGATACCGCATGTGACAGCGAAAACCACAAGGAATGTCCCGGCCGCGATCTTCATACCTCAATATTGCAGCAAACTCTGCAAGTGTAGCTTCCTTGATAGCACCTTGAGTCATCCAGGTGATCTTCCGAGTACGGCCAGTGTGGAAATGTGCAGTGGCATAAAACTGAGCAATAAGGAGTGGATCATAGTCATACTGGAACTCCATAATGGGGAACAAGCCAAGGTGAGAGCAGATTTCCTTAGCTTCAGCAAAGTAGTCAAGATTCTTGTTAATGTGCCCCATGTCAATCCACTACTGAGGCACCACCATCTGGATATTGGTCAGTGCTGCCACGCCCAGCAGAGCGCTTGGTAACCCCCTCACGACCCCCACAGCCACCTCGAGTGGCAGGCAACTTGGAACGGTGTCTTGGCTGTGGCCTGACCTCTTCCTCAGACTCCGTCTCTTCCTCAACAATCTCACGGCTAGTCTTGGAACGCTTGCGCGCACCCCGAGAACCACCTGCATCTGTGAAAGCACGAGGGAGGATAGCAAGGGGGTAAGGGCACAAGAATCATAAGGAGCAAACGAGAGAATCCAATATTAAGCAGAAAAAATGCGGTCAGTTTGGGCTGGTACTACCGGACCTGACGACCGGTAGTACCGCTTGCAAGCGGTAGTACCGGAAAAAGTTCCGGTACTACCGGTTGAGCGGCACAAGTTCGTCAGATCTGATGGAAACGGACCAAATTGACGGCATTAAACTATAAATAGATGATTCTACTCGGTAACAAGGGAAGCATATGGCAGTACAACATTACAATATGTCAATTTGTCCACAAATCTAAGCCAAAACCTAGATCCAATGAGGAAATTAAACGGGGAGAGAAAGGGCGGTTGTACCGGGATCCATGGCGGTGGAAAGAAGTGGGAGCCCGCCAAGAGGACGAATCCAAGGGGGATCCGGGGAGAGGAGGGCGCGGCAGGGCTCCGGCGGCTTCAAGGTCTCCGGCGGCGACGCGGGTACGAGTGGAGGGCATGGGGATGAATGAGGCACTGAGGGGTGCCTCCCCACGCGCGTCCAATATATACCAGAAAACGTCGACCGGTAGTACCGGTTGTTGAAGCGGTAGTACCGCTTGTAAGCAGTAGTACCGGTTCCCCAACCGGTAGTACCGGTGACCGGTAGTACCGGACATATGGCAGTAGTACCGTTCCTGGAGCAGTTCTTCCAGGAGACGTCCTAGGAACTAGCCAGGTCCGGTAGTACCGCTCGCACATCCGGTAGTACTGGTCCCATCTGATTCCAAAGCCAGGAAACAAAGGTGATTCTTGTGCGAATAGAGGGAGGGTTTTTGCGAGGGAGTAAGGAGGCTTGGGTTAAGACAAGTGACCTGGGAAGCACATGCACTCTAAAAAATCAAGAAAAAGGAAGTTAAAAACCAAACTAGAGTGCATGAGACTAAGAACGGTGAAGATAATTCACAAGATGACAATCATGAGTAAAAATCAAATCAAAAATGACAAACACGAGTATGCACATCAACCTCTCGATTGAGAGGGGGCGGTGGCCTAGGCCACCATATTTGAGTATACTCGGCTTGGCACCACGAAGATATATCTTGGGTCCATTAACGAAACTCATCATTAAGCTCACATATCACAAAATGATATTAAGAGGAATGATTTTGTTTACTTTGCGCATAATGGGGGGAGGGATGGTCGAATCAATTAGGACCGCGCTCCCCCTATGTCCATGCCTACACCTAAACCAAATATGGGTCGAGTATTACGTGAGAGTGCAAGATAATCAAGTCAAGCTCCTTGAATCTACGATATTTAGTTCATTCCTCAAGTAGCAAAACCTTTCTTCATCAAGTGGCTTCATGAAGATATCGGCAAGTTGATCTTTGGTTGAAACATAGGATAGATCAATATCACCTCGAGCAACATGATCTCTAATGAAGTGATGACGAATCTCAATATGCTTTATCCTTGTGTGATCCACCGGGTTGTATGCAATTTTGATGGCACTTTCATTGTCACATAGAAGAGGCACTTTGTCACAATGGACACCGTATTCCTTTAAAGTTTGCCTCATCCATAGCAATTGAGTGCAAGCACTAGCGGCAACAACATACTCGGCTTCGGCAGTGGAGAGAGATATACAAATTTTGCTTCTTAGAAGACCAACATACCAAGGACCTACCAAGGAATTGGCAAGCCCCGAATGTTGATTTTCTATCATCCTTGTCCCCCGCCCAATCCGAATCCGTGTATCCACAAAGAGCAAATGTTGAGCCTTGAGGATACCAGAGACCATAAAATGGGGTATGAACTAAATATCGAAAGATTCTCTTGACCGCCATTAACTGGCTTTCCTTAGGAGCCGATTGATATCTTGCACACACACCTAGACTCAACACAATATCGGGTCTAGATGCACAAAGGTAAAGCAAAGAACCAATCATAGACCGATATACCTTTTGATCCACATCTTTACCATTTGGATTTTGTTCTAGATGAGTCTTTGTAGCCATGGGAGTAGGAGCTCCATTCAAATCTTACATTTTGAATCTCTTGAGCATATCTTGAGTATACTTGGATTGACTGAAGAATGTCCCTCCTCTAACTTGCTTGATCTCAAAGCCAAGAAATACTCTCAACTCCCCCATCAAAGACATCCGGAACCTACTAGTCATAAGCTTTGAGAATTCATCATTAAAAGCTTTGTTAGATGATCCAAAGATAATATCATCAACATATATTTGGCATACAAAAAGTTCCCCATTGACCCTCTTAGTAAAAAGAGTGGGATCGATTTTCCGAACCTCAAAGCCACGGTCAAACAATAACTCTCTAAGGTGCTCATACCACGTGCGTGGGGCTTGCTTGAGCCCATAGAGCGCCTTATCAAGTTTGTAGACATGGTTTGGGAAGTTGGGGTCCTCAAATCCCGGGGGTTGCTTAACATATACCAATTCATTTAAAGGACCATAAAGAAATGCACTTTCTACATCCATTTGTTGCAACTTAAAGTTATGATGTGCCGCATAAGCAAGAAGGATGCGGATGGACTCAAGGCGAGCCACGGGTGCATAAGTCTCTCCATAATCAATGCCTTCAATTTGAGAATATCCTTGTGCAACCAATCTAGCCTTGTTCCTTACTATAATTCCATGCTCATCTTGCTTGTTCTTGAATATCCACTTTGTTCCAATAACATTGCGGCAATCCTTTGGCTTCTCAACTAACTTCCACACTCTGTTTCTCTCAAAGTTGTTGAGCTCTTTGTGCATAGCTTCTAACCAATCCGAATCTTCAAGAGCTTCCCACACTTTCTTTGGTTCAATCATGGAGATGTGTGCTTGGTGTTCACTGAACCTCTTCAATTGTGCTCTTGTGGAAATACCTTTCCTTAGATCTCCAACAACATTTTGGAGGGTGTGGTCTCTTATTTCCAACATTCTTTCCTTTCTAGCTTCGCGACGAGCGTGGATCTCCGTATTGTTTCTTGGGGGACCCTCTTCATCATTTTGATCCTCGTCTTGACCTTGATCATTATTAGAATCATCCTCTACATTGGGAGGCAAGGATTGACCTTGGTCTTGATCAAGTGCCCTTCTAGCGTCAATTTGAGCTTGTCTCAAAACAGTTTGGATGGATCTTCCTTGACAAATTGACTTGGCACCACTTGACAACCCATCGAATGGACCAAGCTCCCCTTGACTAGAGTTCACACTTTGATCACTATGTTGAGGGTCCACATCTTGTCTTTGGATTGAGTCAATGTCCTCTTCGGTGGATGGAGCATGTTGAGGTTGTGAAGATGAGGGCTCCACTTGAGTGGAGCATAGTTCTTATCGATCCGCCATAAGGGGTTCCTCAACGGGGCGGATAAATCCCACACCCATTCTTCCTATGGCATCTTGAGGAATTTCATCATCTGCATCACAAGCATCAACACGCCCCCCTTGGGGACCATCATATTCTTCGAAGGTCACACTACAAAATTATATGACGGCTCCGGAGAGCTTGTCATAGATTCTATAAGTGTGAGATTCGAGACCATAGCCAACAAAAATACCCTCTAATGCTTTGTAGCACCCCAGAGAATACCTAATAAGGATTTGCTTGTTATTTTGTTTCATTGCATCATCATAATATCATGCTCATGTCATCATGCCACATTGCATTTGAGCATCATATTAAAATCGTTGCATTGTTTTTTGGATTGCATTGCATTTGTTCTTGTCTAATTATATCTTGATTGTGTTGTTTCTATCACTAATACCTCTCACTCTTTTTGGTTTTCTACAACATTGGAATCCACTTGCTAGGATTCCACTACTTCCATAAATGTTTTTATTCAATTTCCAAATTCCATATCTAGTAAAAATGCCCAATTTGTCTACATGGGCATCATCTTATCTCTTTCTACTTTCCTCTCTGTCTCCTTTGTTACCACAACCTTCTGTTCAAAATCCTATAAATCTATTCAAAAGGAATTGTGAATCAAATGGATTTGAAACAAACAAATGAAACAAAAAAAAACAAAAAAGAATAAGAGAAGAGAGCACATACTGCAGCAGCCCACCCAACTCTCCCTTTCCTCTAGGCCGGCCCATACACCTTCGCTAGAGAGCCCGACGTCATCTCCCATGCTCTTCTTCCCGTACGCTAGGTCTCTTTGTAGCCTAACGGCAGTGGGCAGGTTGCCGTCCCTCTCCGTCGGCCGCGTCAGCACCAAGCTCCCTTATCTACCCTGAGGCGAGCCCCCTCAAACCCTGTCTCTATTCCCCAGCGCCGCCACCATCCTCTGTTCACCTTGTTTCTTCCCCACCAAAATCCTCCTGAGGGCACCATCAGGTTCTTCAGGCCAACCAAGACCTCTCCAAGGACACCCCAAGCTTAACTGGTTGTGGGAATTGAACCATGTTACCTTCCTCTTCGTCCTTGCTGAAGATTGGACCGGAGCATCCCCAAATCGACAACATGGTCGCCGTTTCCTCTCCGGGCGCCGATGAATTCCGACGGTTCCGGCAGACCTGCTCCTCCTCCGGCCACCTTGAACCCTCCACGACGTTCTCGGTGAGCTCAGCTTCCTCCCATGACTCACCTTGGTCACTCTCTCCCCGTCAGATGCTCTGCCCATAAATAGTTTGTTGTAGGTGCTCCCTGGTGGTTCCCTGACCCCTGCGCGCCTGAACCTCAACAAATTCTGCAGCACCCCACCGTATCCAGCTCTACACGCTCGCAGAATAGCAGGCCAACAAGCAAGTACCAGTGCCCTCTCATGGATTATCCTTGTTTTAATTCTCGACGACATGCTCTACTCTGTACCGGTAAGCCCCTGTTAGTGCACGATCTTTGGTCTTTTAGTTTTGCAGGTATACTACATTGTATGGCAGATTCAAATAAGCTAGCTAGTTTTGCACCAATCTTTTGATTCAGCTGCTGGTAGCTTGCTTGTATAGCTAGCTAGCTACTCGTACTTCACGTTTGATTCAGAAGTGCGTTTGTCTTCTTGGTAAATATACACTTTGATTGATCTAAAAAGAAAAAAAAACAATTGCATACTTTCCTGTACAAGAACACGGTTTTACACCGTGCGGTTCCACCTTAAGAGTCCCAGGTTCCAATTCCAGCACCTGTGGGATTAACCACAAACCTATTTATTTTTGCCTATTGGGTCCCTGGTTAATAAATTCAAACTGTGTTTGACCAAATTATATTTATTTGGAACAATTGCAATATGTCGGGAAATAAAATGAACATGAGGTGTTTAGATAGGTCACATGTTTCCATTGTGAACACTCCAAATTCGTCCATCCAATCAATGCTTATGCTATACATTATAATGGCTTATGTAACTAATTTAAATTAGCAAAATTCATATCTCCTAATTTGTAAATCTAAACCATGCATATGATATGTTCGAAATGATCAGAAAAATGAGAGGCATTCAAATCTATGTTCATACATGGCATTCGAGCATTGTATTCCATCTGTACGAAAATGTTATGCAAGTGAATAATAAGTAAATGTGGCCTTTATAAATTCTTCTATTTCTATAATGTAATTGTTGGACATTTAAGATCTATTGGTCATATCGCATCATGATAGCATGCCATGCATTATTTCATGATCATGCTGGATCTTTCGCATTAGTTGTAATTGTTGTATCGTTTGTTCTTTTAGTATTTGCTTCTTCCCGGATAGGCCGATGAGTTGATGCGAAGGTCGACTTGATCTTCGGATGAACCTTCGGCAATGTTTTCAGGCGAGTACCTCCCCCTTTCTACCTATCTTACTTTTATAGTATTTATTCCCTCCTGTTGATCTGTTGCTATCTGTGTTGCGTTGCTCTAGTTTTCGTACCCGTGATATCCCTTGCAGCCTTATATTGCCTTGGACACATCCTATTACCTGTTGTTTGGTAGATAGTTGGACTTGCGTGTCGTAGTCGCTTGCTCAAGTGCTGTTGCGTGTCGTCCAGTACCACAGTTGTTGGAGTATTGCCGCATGTTTAATGTTGGAGATGATCCAGACTTTAAATACTATTTAACAACTAAAATTGAAGTAAGTAAGCAGAGGCACAGGTGGGCAATAGATGTTATTTGGTTGTTAACCGTCCACTTGTGTCCCGTAGGACCCCGAGTATTTGATACATGTTCCTTGAATATTCGCGCTATCCACATCCGGGAGGATTATGGGACCCCCCTGAGCCAGAGCTTGATTCATTCTTATTTCTTGGGGCCACAAACTAGTTTGAGGTTTTATTACTATCACGTACTTATGCCATGCTTTACTGCTTTATTTAAATTGTGCGAGGTACTGCACCTGTACTGTTTAGGTAAGCGGAGTGTTTTCGCGGTATCGACAAGCCCAGTCACATTTTCGGGTTTTCAGTCGTTTACAGCCACTGACGCAAACCTTGAGTCCGTCTCGGAGTCAGCTAACTTCGTTGCGGGTAGCTTAATGGGGTGGCCCCCTGAAATATTTCTGAATCTGGTGATTGCTTTGTTGTGAAGGCCTCGTTGGGTTTTGATTTGGTTTTTCCGAGGTTGATCGAGTGTGTGTTGCTATTTGTGTACCCCTGCAGGGTAAAATTTTCTGAAAGCCGTGTCCGCGGTTATGGACGACTTGGAGCACAGTATCTCGATCATAGACAACTATAACTAAAGTAGTGCTATAAATTTGACTTTATAATGACTAGTAATCAGCTTCACTATAATGGAATGACTAAATAAAATTGCCAACAATTGCTTGTTTGGGTTGTCGCTTGCGACCATTATACTTGACTAGTAAGTGCCGCAACTACAACGGAATGGTTAACTAAAATTGCCCACTGCTTATTATATCAGGATGATTATCTATACTTGACTAGTAATTGCTGCAACGATAACTGAATAAATAAAACTGCCAACTGTGTGAGTTCCTCGGTTGACTTCCTCGTTTGGTCTCGAGGGGGAAACACCAGGATGGGTTTGTCTGATGGTAGCATCAGGTTGGTTCCGAATAGGTCTTTCTTACCCCTCTCTGATTGCCGCTAGTTGTATCGAGTCTCTATAGGTGGTTTAGTGCATGCTGCCGCTATCGCTTCAGTCCACCATACCTATGTAGGCGAGGACCGCCGAATTCTAGTCTCGCCATGTACTGGCCTCAATACTGACCGCTCTCTCTTTTTCCTTTGCCCTTTGTCGGCACCCCTTTTGTGTAAGCAGGTTTTGAGATCGACGTCGTTAGCAGGGTTACCCTTCCGGCTTGGCCTGGGCAGGGTTATGGACGCCATTGGTTATTCTTCAGGGCTCTTAGCCCCATTTGCATCTTGTCCGTAGCTGGACGCTCTATTGTTTTCAAGGTGATTTGGACCTTTGTTCTGTATATCTGTATTCTTGACTCATTGAGTCGCTGTTGTATATATATCTGTTCTGTGGGTCCCATCGAGGACTGTTGTGTAATGTTATTACTTCGTTTTCCACCCGCACGAAAGTGCCTGGTGGGCACCTTTGAATCGTTTCTATGCGGGTTTGGCGGGAAGCGCTGAAACTTGCATAGGGTCGATTCTGAGGGTGTTACATGCTTTAGACTCGAATTTAGACAAACGAACACCTTTTATGAGATAGAAACACTTACAACCGAACACCCGGAAGTAAGATATGTTGGGCTTGTTACCGGTAAGTATTTCATATGGATTCTTGTTGATTTATTTGCGGAGGTAGAGCCGGTTTGAAGCATGGCAAGCGGTGGAGATGGCTTCGGCCCAAAAGTTGTATGGAGATTTAAACTCCGCCAACATGGTCCTAGCCATCTCAATAAGAGTCCGGTTCTTCCTTTCGGCCACACCATTTTGTTGAGGGGTGTATGCGGCGGAATATTGATGTTTAATCCCCTCATCACTAAGGAAATCATTCAAGGTGTAGTTCTTGAACTCGGTGCCGTTGTCACTTCTTATGATCAACACATGAACATTGTATTGCCGTTGAACCAAGTTGATGAAGTCGATAAAACTCTTTTGAGTCTCACTCTTCAACTTGAAGAAATAAACCCAAGAGTATCTTGAAAAGTCATCAACAATTACCAAGCAATATTTCTTCCCACCAAGACTTGCATGAGATGGAGGACCAAATAGGTCCACGTGGAGGAGTTCCAAGATCTTGGTAGACTTGATTTGGTTCTTAGGCTTGTGAGGAGCGTCATGCATCTTCCCTAGAACACATGCCCTGCAAACATGATCTTTGGCAAAGGAAACATTTTCTTTTAGTCCCACAATATGGCCCTCTTTATGGAGACTTTGCAAAGTTCTCATATTGACATGGGCTAGTCGGCGATGCCATAGCCAACCCACATCGGCCTTTCCGAATAAGCACATCGGACCTGTAGTGGCTTGCCCCGAAAAGTCCACCACATACAAGTCATGTTCGACATACCCAACGAAAGCGACCTTGAGATACTTGCTCCACATGAGGACCACAATATCATCATCAACAAAGATGGCAAATCCCATCTTTCCAAGAGCACGGACTGAAAGTAAATTGTATCCAAGGGTTTCAACAAGCATGATGTTCACGAGTGTAATGTCGTGAGCCACCACTACCTTGTTGAAACCCATTACCTTAGACTTTCACTTGTTGACATATGTCACGGTGATTTGATCATCGTTTGGCTTTAAGTCCTTGACAATAGACGAGCTTCCGGTCATATGACTTGTGCAACCACTATCAAGCACCCACTTTGACCCTCCGGAAGCATAAGTCTACAAAAGATCAAGCTAATTTTTAGGTACCCATTTTTCAATGGGTCCTCTTTTGTTAGCAACAACGGTCTTGGGAACCCAAATATACCAAGTAATATAACCATCATAATGGCCAACATATTGTGCATACACATCACCATAATAATCACGCATTAGAACATAGTGAGGGTTAGCACTTCCCGCAAAATCATCATGAGACATAGTTTTACCACTTGTGGTCTTACTCTCCACAATGGTCTTGTTGGTCTCTTGTGCGGGCTTGTCCTTCTTCTTCTTATTGTTCTTCTTCTTGGTTTTGGAAACAAAACCAATGCCCCCTTTATCACCACTACGCCTTTGCTTGCTCAAAAGATCATCAATGGACTTTTTGCCTTGTGGAAGTATGGCCTTAGCAAGCTCCCCCTTCAACCTAGCATTCTCTTCAAGAATAGTTGTGCTACTAGATGGAATGAAGTTACTAGGTGAAGGAATATTGGCCAATTGAGTTTGAAGCGTTTCATGGGACTTTGTGAGTGACAAGAGTTCACTGTCCAAGGCCTTGTGAGCCTTGTTAAGCAAACTAAAGTCCTCGGTAAGTTTTTCATGAACCACACCAAACTCAATCTTGTCCTTTTTAGCCCTTTTGTATTTAGCAATAACATGATCTCGCTCTTTGATGAGTTTGTTAACAATAATGCCATTGGCCTCATCAAGCCCTTAAAGTTTTAATTCAAGTGACAACCTAGTTTCTTGTTCTTCTTCTAGAGCATTGTTTAAAGCCTCTAGCTCAATCATATGTTCATGCCCAAGTTTACATCTTACATCTAGAAGCTCTTGAGTATGTGAGAGTTGATCTAAGATGTTTCCAAAATGTAGCTTAGCATCACCTTCTAGGTTAGTCATAAACTCATCAAAGGCAATTAATTCTTTTTTAACATCAAGAGACATCTCATCATCAATTTCATCATTATCTAAGTGAGTAGAGCGGGTGAGGATACCTCCGTTCCTCTTGCCATAAGGCAAGTGACGTTCTTGGTGGAAGAGTTCTCATTTGGAGAATCGAAGAGTGAGAATGTCGGAGTAGAGGTGGTGGCTAGAGCGGCCACACCATGAGAAGTTTCCTCTTCCTCATCTTCATCATCTTCATTGTCGGAGGAGTATTCTTCATGAGTGATCAAGACAATTTCTCCCGACTTTTTGTTGATGGGATTCTTTTTGATGAAAGGTTTCTTGTAAGATGCCTTGAGAGTCTTCTTCAACACAAGCTTACCACCATGATCTTCTCTCTTCTCATAGGGGCAACTTGCTACAAAGTGATAGCGGTCACCATAATTGAAGCAAGTTCTCAACCTAGTGGTATTCTCTCTTTTCCCATTTGGATTGCTTCTCCATTGCATTTCCATCTTGTCCTTGGCGGGGTTCTTCCAAAAGTTCTTTGCATAGAAAGCCATATATTGACCATGAGCAATCTTGACTTCATCGGGATGGTCCATGGAAAGCCCTTCATCACTATCATCTTCATCCCCATGGTCCACAACTTTGGCCTTCAAAGCAACATTGACAACATTGCTCATACCAAGGGCACGAGCACGGGCATCTTTGGCATTTTTGGCGGCAACCTTGAAAGCGGCCATCTCTTGCATAACTTCATTTGAGGTCATGAGATGATAGTTGTGTCTTCCTTGTAAGCTCTTCAAGTCGGTGGGCTCAAAAGGCATGAGTGCACTCACATATTTCCTTTTTATCCATGCATCATCCACATGTGAGGCACCCACATTCCTAAAAGCAGTGGCGGTGGTCTTGAGCCTTCGGTACATGTCTTCGTGATCTTCACCTTCTTTCATGTAGAAGCCTTCGGCTTCATTGCTTAGAGCATCATATCGGTTCCTCCTCATACTCTCATTTCCAACAAACAACATAGTGAGAGCATCCCAAGCTTCCTTGGCAATGCTAAAGTGCTCAATGTGTGGATAATCCTTTGTCCCCAAACCTTGTTGAATCATATGCAAAGCAGTGGCATTGAGTTGACTATTAACAATCTCTCTTCTTGTCAAGTTGTTTGGATCCCCAATAAAGATTCCATGCTCGATGATGTTCCATAGTTCAATGCAAGAGCTGCGCATATGAGTCCTCATTAGTGATTGCCATTCAGAAAAAGTAGCAGATTCTTCAAGCTTAGGTGGGTCACCTCTATTGTATACATGAGGGTGAGGGATTGGAGGGTCGGGAGAGTACCATGAGTCACGGTGCTCACCCTTCCCACCATCATTGTGTGTGGAGTAATTAACGTTGTCTAGTTTACCCCCCACCACCATACCCTCGGGGGATACCGACGTATTCCCTTTAGGTAAAATGGATGGTTGATCCTCTTGAGGAGATGGGGGTGATGAGCCTTCTTTGTCTTTAAGAAGTTGCTCGAGCATCTTCTTGACTTTGTTGACCAAGGAAGAGCTCAATCTTGTTTCCAAGTTTTTGAGATCTTCCATGGTCACCGGTGTCGGCTCACTACCACCATCCCCTTTGTTGCTACCCATATTCTCTTAGGCGGTAAAGCCCGAATAAAGAGCCGAGGCTCTGATACCAATTGAAAGGATCGTATGGGCACCTAGTGGGGGTGGTGAATAGGTGTTACTTCAAATTTTCTTCTTTTTCAAATTAAGGTTTGACAATAAGGTAAATTCTCTAGATAATGCAACTACGGTGAATTTACCTATATGACAATTATGCAAGAGCTACCCCAACACAAAGTAGTAACAAGTAAGTAAGGTGCGGTAAAGGATAGAAGTAACCAAAATAGTGGACGCGGAGACACAAGGATTTGTTTTCCGTAGTTTCTTCCTTTTAAGGGGAAGTACGTCTACGTTTGGAGAGGGGGTGGTTTCAAATCACCAACGCCACGAAAGGCCTCCCTTGTTCTCCGATGAATCTCACCCCAACGGGGTCGATTCACCTTCCACTATATCGGCAACCTTCAATGTGGAAGCCGGCACCATTATAAGTTTGGGGCACACATCCACAACTTAATCGGAGGCTCCCAAATACAAGCAAGCTGTCAAAGCAATCAAAGACAAGCTTGTAAGAACCAAAACAAGAACTAGGGTTTCCAAGAAAACACTAGAGCAAAGGGGCCCTCAATGAAATGAGGGGGAAATGAAGATCTCTTTTGGTGAAGTAGTAGATCGGGGCCTCCTCCTTCGATTCCCCAAAGATCAAGGACTTTGGGTGGTGGAATGAGGAGATCTTGAAGATTGGGTGGCTCCAATGGTGGTCTTGACTTTAAATACCCCTCCACGAAATATGGCCGTTGGAGCCATTAATGCACCGGTAGTACCGGTACTCAAGCGGTAGTACCGCTGGCAAGCGGTACTACCGGTCCAGTACCAAACCAGGTACCGGAGATGCTTCAGTTGGTCGAGCCTGCTTCAGTTTTGGCCGGTATCGCCCTTGTGGTACTACCCCCAAGCGGTAGTACCGGTCGTATGACGTGGTACTACCTGTCCGGGCGGTAGTACCAGTCCCAAGTACCGCTTGTGACTGAGCAAAATAGAGAGGGGTGGCTTTTCTTCAGAACGGCCCGGTACTGCCGAGCGGTACGGTCGTGTCCAAGCGGTAGTACCGCTTGTCTCAAGCAGTACTACCGGTTGGACCGGTAGTGCCGCTCCGTGGTACCGGGTGGTACTGACTAAAATCCACCCTTATCAGTCTTGCACGGTTCCAACCGGTACTTGAACCGGTAGTACCGGTGTCAAGCGGTAGTACCGGTCGTATTTCCGGTACCACCGTTTGACACATTGGTTTTCCGCAAAGGGAACTGTTATGCCAATATTTGTGTCACACTCTTATCAACCCTGTGATACACTTAGCACACGATTAAACCGATAAGTGTGTTGTTATCAAACATCAAAATCAGAAGGATAGGAAAATGCCCTTTCACCTGTGTTGCTGGCACAGTTGGCACCACTGTGGGCCCGGGCCTGGCTACAACCATACCAATGATGACAATATGTCAATGGTGACAATTGTAGATTGAAAGAGGCCGATCTAAAACCATACCGACCCGATATTAGTAGATACGCCGGCGACACGACTCCACGTGTCCTCTGTCAGCGCTAGAAGAGTCACCAGAGCAAGAATAAAACAGGGAAGACAATAGATGTAGCCGCAGTCTCACCATCCGGAAGAAAACACACAAAAACAGACTAAACAAAACTGGAAGCCCTCCCGCAGGTAAGGGACCTCACCAGAGACAGGACAGACCGGCAACGTCGCAGGCAACGTCGAGGGGACAGAACCCTAGATAGGTTTCGGGAGCGCTGCCTCACAATCGCCTATCACATGTTCACGTACGGTTGAATAAAAAGATACTAACAGTACTGTCGCACAGACTACATCCCAGTTCCTCCTTTCAGCGCACAGAAGAAATCAACGAAGGCTTCTCAGAAAAGAAAAAAATGGAAATATGTGCAAGCCAAGTTTGTTATCATTGCGGCACTTGATGCTGTGTGCACACAAACCAGCCAACCACGCAGGCGGTGAACCACTATTCCCCACACAGCCATGCAAATTCAGCATAGCACGTCAAGTTAATAGCAAAACTAGCTAGGGAACCTTTTGCGAACCGGTGACCTCAACATCTTTCGGACACACAAGCTACTACTGCGTTTCTATTTACAACCATCGAACTGATTGGAAACCAACGGCAGTGACAGACTGAACTGAAGACCGTCCAAGTTGTCGAGTTAACGAGAATTCGAGTCTCTTCTGCAGACTAAAGAAAGAGGTGACATGTTAGCAAAGCACAGGAATCGAAGAAGAACAGATAGTGTCTCGTGTCTAGACCAAGAGTAATAGTAGAGCCAACTCTTGGCTATAAGTTATGTTCATGTCATTTAGAGTCAATCCAATAGCTAACATGTATAATAGTTAGAAATAAAAATATATCTACTTTACACTCTCATATTATGCCTAGAAACACGTGCTACAACTGGCTCTTAACTAAGAGTCCACTCAACTTCTCTCTTCTCTTCTCTTTCAAACATAAATATACTATTTTAACTCCTATAGCCTATTGACCGGATCTTATTGTACTTGCTCTTATATGATAGGCAAGGCTGATCAATTCTAGGTAGTACTCCCTCTGTTCAAGAACTTACGGCTTATTTTTTTTTTAAAGTCAAGCTATGAAAAGTTTGACCAAACGTTTAAAATAATTATCAAGAACTACGATATTATATTGATATACCATATATAATGTATTGAAGGTTATGAATTTTGTATTATAAATATTAATATATTTTTCTAAAACATTGGTCAAACTTTACGTAGTTTGATTTTTGAAAAAAAATATAAGCCTTAAGCTCTGAAACAAATGTAGTATATGTCATGTACAAGACATCCTGCTTGAGGAAAGAGGACATAGTAGACTTTGCAATATTTAAGTGGTAGCTGTTTGTTCATGCTCCCATTGGGTATGTACACGCGTACAAGTAACTAAGGTTTTAGAGATCTACCTCGGTCAGGTCGGACAACACGTGGGCCCACACGTAGATCAACGGGATGGTGTGCAGAGATATTCCAAGTCACCCTCGCCCTCGCTGTGAACTCCGCGAACGTCATGGTTCCAACCACAAGCATCCTGACAAGTTTTGTAGAAGCTGGGCAACGTGGGCTATGAATCAAACACACCCATATACTCTAAAGAAGCCTCTACCAGATTATTTTATAGATTCACATGTTCTAAATTACTCCAGTTTTGTAGATATTTAATGGCACATACATAATAGGTGAGTAACCAATACTATAGGTTGTTTAAATTTACGGTAAAAATCCATTATTATAAAAGATTCTTTAACATCCCAAATAAAGTAATAAAAGTATAAATAAGGATTGAGATACAATATAGTTCTAGTTTAGCATGTAGAAATGTATATGGATACATATTTTCTAGGTACACTTGAAAGTAATACTCCATGGTCTAGATATATAAATGGCCCACATTTTCCATGAATTTGCTTTAACCAACGAGTGCTACAGCGACAATACAGATTGTTTGATGCAACATATACCATTGCAAAGCGATTTTGAATACAATAAAATTGATTAGCTTTTCATAATGCAAAACGCATATACATGAACACAATCTTGGTCTAGAATAGCTCTATAAAACATGTGCGCCTTGTATTTGTGGATAAATGGTGTCTAGCAAAACGTGTATGAATAACAACGACACTTTAAGTGGCAAATCTAGTAAATATGAAGAAAAAATGTTTGGCATAAATAGGATAGAACTATTTGCACATATTAAAGATAAGATGCATACTTATGTGACCATGTTTGCAGAGATAAAGAAATTAGCATCTTAGAGGCAACGTCAAATGTCCCAAGTGTAGGGTTGTGATTTGGTAGCTTTTCCTAGAAGGGAGAGATGATGCTTGGATGAGACTCATTTCGTGTGCAACATGTCCATTGAAAGAGGAAAACAGATCGAGGAAGAGCAGAAAACGGGAATACGCTCTCCTACCTCATAGTCGAGCAACATAAATGATAGGGATTCTCAACCAAATTCAGAAAGGACCAACAAAAACCTAAATAAGACAAGCCACCACCCAGAATCCTACAATCGGTTTTGATTGCATATGCATGAGCCTAGCAATAGGAATTGTTTCGCAAAAACAGTGGTTCAAAGCAACAAAAGAGTTTTTGTAGTTGGTCAATCCCCAATCCATGAGACATCATCCCAGTACTAATGGTAACACCACCTCATCCCAATTCAAGGGAACACCTAAACACCATTATCAATGGCGTGTACATCATTAGAGTGGCACAGGTTTTCTGAGCCAAAAGCAGGGCTCGATTTTCCACTATTTCCTAGAACTAAATTGGGGCAGCGACTACTGTTGTATATGATCACGGTTTACACGCCATCAGCGGCAAGCACACCCGAACGAAATCCCCATCCCAGGTGGCGCATAACTCGTCGCATTGCATCCTAACTACCTTCCATGGCCCCCGATATCCACCGGGAACGAGCGACACCCTGATCGACACGGAGTTGTCGCAATTCTACTACGCGCATGAGTCCCGTAGCCGCAAATCAACATAGAGGACGAGGTGTAGGAGGAGGAGAGGAGGCGAGGTCTTACCGGAGAGGACACGACGGGGAGGCGAGCGTCGGCGAGGAGGCGGGGGGAGAGCAACGAGAAGACGGGGCAGGGTCTCCGGCGAAGAGAGCATGGGAGGCAGGCTTGGCTTCGCGAAGAGAGGCGGATGAGGCCGAGCAACGCGAGAGGAGGGATGCTTCTTAAGTCGGTGGGAATTGGAGCCAAAGCATCTGTTGCGCCATCATCGGGCTCTATTCTGCGGTAGCAGTGCTGCGCACGGCGGTTGCAAGTTGCCACGCGTCTCTTCGTGCTAGGCATCGATCGGTCGCACCAGGAAGGGTCGATGCGATGCAGGGCACTTGCCAGGACCCAGGCACTGCATATCATGGAAGGAGATTGACATAAGAATCAAGATGAACCAAGTTAGTTACTGGATACAAATCGACCTCCAGAAAACAGCATAGAGACCATGGGCCATGCACAATACAGATCTGCCTACCTGAGATGTGAATTTCGCAGATTCACCTGCCATAGCTGTTGTTCTTGGTGTTCTTGGTCTGTTCTTATCTCAAGGTGAGAGAGAAAGAGACGGGCTTTGGAAGGGGAAGCTGCAAGGGGTCAAGGGAACGAATGGCCTATCAGTGGGCCTATTATATAGTATATAATAAAAATTATGGATTCTCAACCAAATCCCGAAAGGACCAACTGAAACCTAAATAATACTAGCCCCACCACCCAGAATCCTACAATCGGTTTCAAATCACGTTTGATTGCATATGGATGAACCCAGCAACAGGAATTGTTGCACAAAACAGTGCTTCAAAGCAAAAAAGAGTTTCTATAGTTCCTCGATCCCCAAATCCGTGAGACATCATCCCAGTTGTAATGGCGTACCTCTAACACCACCTCATCCCAATTTAAGGATGTTGGAGATATGCCCAAGAGGCAATAATAAAGTGGGTTATTATCATATCTTCATACTTATGATAAATGTTTACATACCATGCTATAATTGCATTAACAGGAAACATTAATACTTGTGTGATTTGTAAACATAAAAGAGTCCCTAGTAAAGCCTCTTGTTAAACTAGCTTGTTGGTTAATATATGATCATGGTTTCCTAATCATGAACATAGAGATGTTATTAACAACAGGGTCATATCATTAGGAGAATGATGTGATGGACATACTCCTATAGATAAGCGTAGCATAAAGATCAAGTCATTTTAATAGTTCAATTGCTATATGCTTTCTGATACATAGTAACCTAATTCCTTCGACCATGAGATCATGCATATCACCTTTACCGGATGTATGCTTTGATGACATCAAACACCACACCGTAACTGGGTGGCTATAAAGGTGGCATTGAGTGTTCGAAAAGTATTGGTTGAGACACATGGATCAAGAATGGGATTTGTCCATCCATATGACGGATAGATATACTCTGGGCCCTCTCGGTGTAATGTCATCCAATTAGCTTGCAAGCATGTGACTGGCTCACAAGGGATCACATATCACGGGAACGAGAAAAGAGTACTTATCGGTAACGAGGTTGAACTAGGTATGCAGAGATACCGACGATCAAAACCTCGGATAAGTAAACTATCGTGAGACAAAGGGAAATTGGTATCGTATGTAAGTGGTTCATTCGATCGCAAAGTAATCATAGAAATATGTGGGTGCCATATGAATTTCCAGATTCCTCTATTGGTTATTGTTCGGAGAAGTGTCTCGATCATGTCCGCATAATTCACGAACCGTAGGGAGACACACTTAAGGATTCGATGTTGTTGAGTAGTTATGGAATGATGAGTAAGAGACAGAATGTTGTTCGGAGTCTCGGATGGAATCCGGTATATCACGAGGAGATCCGGAATGGTCCGGAGAATAAGATTCATATAAGGAAAGTCCTGTTTCGGAGTTGGAGAATGGTTTCGGTGTTTTCATCGGGAATGTTCTAGAAGGTTCCGGAATGTCCGGCACTCCGGAGGGGAAAGGGTACATGAATGTGTTATATCAAGTTGATATGATTGCATCATGTAGTAGGTGTCATCGCTGTACCAAAATAGAGGGTTTATTCAAATCCTAGTTTGAAAAGTCAAACGGCTAGTTTGAAAGTCAAACGGCTAGTTTTGGGAAAGAGGAGAAGGAGGTTTGAAACCGACTTGGGGGAGGAGTTCCTCCTCCCACCGCCGGCCCACCTTGGGTCCAAGTTGGGGAGGGACTCCCCTCCCTAGGCGCGCCTCCCTCCACCTATATAAGGAGGGGCAGGGCTCCCCTCCTAGACACACAAGTTGCCTCCCTCTAAACCTAAACCCTAGCCACAGCCTAGGGCTTCTCCCCAAGTCGCCGAGTTAGGGCTTCTAATTGCCCTAGCCGCCGGCCTAGCCCCTTCTACTTGGTGTGTCTAAACCCTAGATCACCAAGGCTCTCTCATAGTCCACCATACTCGCTCCGGCTTAAGGCGAAGCCCTGCGAGATCTCCCCTCTACTTCCGGTACCACGCCGTTGTGCTGCCGGAATCACGAGGAGAGTGCTACAACCTCCGCTGCCTGCTGGAACAAGGGAGAGGAAGGTCTTCGTCGAGTACCGAACGTGTGACCGACTGCGGGAGCTGAAGGGAATATGCCCTGAGAGGCAATAATAAAGTGGTTATTATGTGTATTCCAAGTATATGATAGATGTTTATTTTGCATGCTATAATTGTATTAATACGGAAACGTTAATACATGTGTGTTTAATAAACAAACAGAAAGTTCCTAGTTAAGCCACTCTCATAAACTAGCTCGTTGATTAACAAGATGATCAAGGTTTCCTAATCATGGACATTGGATGTTGTTAATAACGGGATCACAACATTAGTGTAATGATGTGATGAACATTCATCCGAAGTATAGCATTACGATCAAAGTCATTGAGTTTATATTGCTATAACAACTTACGAAGTGATCCTTATCCTTAGACCATGAGATCATGTCAATCACTAACACCGGAAGAGTTTCTTGATAACATCAAACGTCACACCGTAACAGGGTGATTATAAAGGTGGGTTCAGAACTAATAAAGTGTTATGTTGAGGCTCATGGATCAAGAGTGGAATTTGTTCATCCCGATGACGGATAGATATACTTTGGGCCCTCTCGGTGATATCACATTGATTAGCTTGCAAGCAAGTGATTTGATCACTAGAATGTTATATCACAGGAACGAGAAAAGAGTGCATGTCGGTAACGAGATTAAACTAGGTATGGAGATACCGATGATCGAATCTCGGACATGTAATATATCGTGAAACAAAGGGATTAAGATACTAACGTAAAAGGTTCCGACGATCACAAGAAAGTCATCGTTGAATGTGTGGGAGTCAGTATGGGTCTCCAGATCCCGCTTCTGATTATTGATCTGAGAGGGGTCTCGATCATGTCCGCATTATTCACGAACCGTAGGGTGACACACTTAAGAGACACCGGCATCCAATTGGAGCAAAGGTTTCATGCCGAAAGAATGAACAAGCGCAGGAATTTATTTCACTAGATACCGAAACAGGTTTTCGGGTGAAATTGCATAAACTGGTTATGCATGTGAAATAGGATTCTAGCAAGGGGTTATTTGTGAATGTTTGTCATTAAAGTAATTGACAAAATTCTGAATAAAATAAAAGAGTTTTATTTAATGAGAGCTTGCATTAAATTTGGTGGAAATTTAATGGTTTTTTTTGAGTGGGATTTTGAGTGGAGATTTTTGAAGGGTCATTTTGTGAGTGGAGTGTCCACCCACATGAATGTGGAAGAGGTGGGGGCAGCCCCATGGCTGGGCGCATGGCCCCTTGGGTGCCCCCCCTCTCCCTATAAAAGGAGCCCCCCTCCCTCTCTCTCACTCACACCTCCTCGTGAAGGATCTCTCTCCCCCTCTAGAATTTATCCCCCATGGTCTCGGACTAGCGAGATACATGTTCCCGATGGCTTTCGGCAAGAAAGAGTTGTGCTTCCGCTGCATCGCTGGAGCGAGGAGGCGGAGGTTGCTCGGTGCCTCGAACGTGTGTGCGAGCACGGATGCGCTGCTGTTTTGCGGCGCTAGGACTTCCTCTCGATCTTGAGATCGGCAAGAGATCGTCTACATCAACCACGAGTTGAACTCGTTAAGCTTTGTCGGTCTTCAAGGGTATGTTCTCTACGGATATTCATCCGCCCGTTGTTTGTATCTAGTATAAATAGATCTTGGTATATAGTTCACATCGTAGGAAAATTTTTGTTTTCTATGCTGCGAACCCTACAGTGGTATCAGAGCCGGATCTATGCGTAGATACTTTACACGGGTAGTACACATATGAGTATGTGGGCGATGATGATCATGTTGTTGCTCCTTTGTTGTGATTTTGGATATTGGTGGCATAGTGGGATGAAGCGGCCCGGACAAACTTTACATGTCCTCGCACATGAGACCTGTTCCACGCTTGACATGCAACTAGTTTGCATAAGTGGCTAGCGGGTGTCTGTCTCTCCTACTATAGTCAATATCTATTTTGCAAGCGAGTTGTCAACAATTTGATTATCCTCGTTGTGGTTGATGTTCGTAGGTAAGAACGGTTCTATCTCGAAAGCCCTAAGCCACGTAAAACTTGCAATGGATAAATTAGAGGCGTCTAGTTTAGATTGTTGCTGGGCTAGTGTTATTATATGGTAGTGTTGTAAGTAGAAGTATGAGATGATACTCTTACAACACACATAGCGTGTAAAATCCATAGACCTTGGATTTACACATATAGGTATGATAGTGATCATACCACGATGCACATGATAGAGATCATCTGCGGGAACCATATAATTTCACTAATAAACATATGATGTTTGGTTGCATCTTATATTGCTTATTTAGCGCTTTGTTAAGCATAATAAGATGATCCCTCATTTAAATATCAAGATAAAAATGTGTTCTTCCTTTAGTATGCACCGATTATGTTTTCGTCGCTCCAAGACATCACGTGATGATCGGGTGTTCTTGGATCCTCGACCATATTTCGGGTGTAAAACAGTTACACACGCAGAATACTAAGGTTCTAACTTGGCGAGCCTAGCATGTACAGACATGGCCTCGGAACACAGACCGAAAGGTTAAGCATGAGTCATATAGTTGATATGATGTCCATTTGATGCTCGCCTTTGAAGCTATACCGACTCACGTGATGATCGGACTTGGTGTAGTGGATTTGGTTCATGTAATCACCAAAAGGACACGAGGGATGTCGCTTTTGAGTGGGAGTTCATTCGTAATACAGATTAGTTGAACTCAATCTATCATACACTTAGTCTAAACTTTACAAATTCTGTTGTAGATGGCACCACCTGCTTTTAATTTCAATGCGTTCATGGAGAAAGAGAAACTAGCAACGAACGGTAGCAACTTTACTGAATGGGCCATGAATTTGAGGATTCTCCTCTCTGCTGCACAAAAGCAATATGTGCTAGAAGCGCCGTTAGGCCCCCCACCTTTTGATGATGCCCCTGACGAGGAGAAGAATGTCTATCAGACTCGTCAGGAGGACCACAACTTAGTTCATTGCGGCATATTGTATGGGCTAGAGCCGGAACTTCGAAAACGTTTCGAAAACGGCAATGCTTTTGATACAATGGGTGAGTTGAAAATGATTTTCGACACACATGCTGCTGTAGAGAGCTACAATGCTTCAGAAAAGTTCTTTAGCTGCATGATGGAAGAGCACAGCTCCGTTAGTGAGCATGTACTCAAGATGTCGGGTTACGCCGATAAGCTTGTGTCCTTGGGAATAACGATTCCCATTGACTTAGGCATCCATCGTGTTCTGCAGTCTCTGCCACCTAGCTATAAGAGCTTCGTGATGAATTATAATATGCAAGGCATGAAGAAGTCTCTCCCCGAGCTTCTGTCAATGCTTAAAACTGCAGAAGTGGAGATCAAAAAGGAACATCAAGTGTTGATGATCAATAGGAATACTGGTTTCAAGAAAGACAAGAAGGGAAAACGGAAGGGAAGTAAGGGCGGCAAGCCTGTTGCCGCACCTGAAAAGAAACCCCGAGTTGGACCTAAGTCTGATTCCGAGTGCTACTATTGTAAGGGGACTGGCCACTGGAAGCGCAACTGCCCCAAGTATTTGGCAGACAAGAAGGCCGGCAAGGCAAACAAAGGTATATATGATATACATGTTATTGATGTGTACTTGACTAGTGCTCGCAGTAGCACCTGGGTATTTGATACCGGTTCAGTTGCTAATATTTGTAACTCGAATCAGGGGTTGCGGAACCAGCGACCGCTAGCAAGGGGTGAGGTCAAGATGCGTGTCGGCAATGGATCAAACGTTGATGTAATCGCCGTCGGAACGCTGCCTCTCCACTTACCGTCGGGATTAGTTATAAACTTAAATAAATGTTATCTGGTGCCTGCACTGAGCATGAACATTGTATCGGGATCATGTTTGATGCAAAGTGGTTATTCATTTAAATCTGAGAACAATGGTTGTTCCATTTATATGAATGAAATCTTTTATGGTCATGCACCGATGATGAATGGTTTATTTCTGTTAGATCTCGATGATAATGTTACACATATTCATAATGTTGATGCTAAAAGGATTAAACTTAATGATGATATATCCGCATATATGTGGCACTGCCGTCTAGGTCATATTGGCGTTAAACGCATGAAGAAGCTCCATTCGGATGGACTTTTGGAATCACTTGATTATGAATCATTTGATACATGTGAGCCATGCCTTATGGGCAAGATGACTAGAACGCCGTTTTCGGTTCAATGGAACGGGCGACTGATTTATTGGAAATCATACATTCTGATGTATGTGGTCCAATGAGTGTGTCGGCGCGAGGTGGATATCGTTATTTTGTTACTTTCACGGATGATTTAAGTAGATACGGTTATATCTACTTGATGAAACACAAGTCTGAAACCTTTGAAAAGTTCAAGGAATTTCAGAATGAAGTGGAAAATCATCGTAATAGAAAGATCAAATTTCTACGGTCCGACCGTGGAGGTGAGTATCTAAGTTACGAGTTTAGCACTCACATGAAAGAGTGTGGAATTGTTTCACAGCTCACACCTGCCGGAACACCACAGCGAAATGGTGTGTCGGAACGTCGTAATCGTACTTTATTAGATATGGTTCGATCTATGATGTCTCTGACGGACTTGCCGTTGTCATTTTGGGGTTATGCACTAGAAACTGCTGCATTCACTTTAAATCGGGCACCATCTAAATCCGTTGAAAAGACACCGTATGAATTATGGTTTGGAAACAAACCTAAGCTGTCATTTCTTAAAGTTTGGGGTTGCGATGTTTATGTGAAGAAACTTCAACCGGATAAACTCGAACCCAAAGCGGAAAAATGCGTCTTCATAGGATACCCTAAAGAAACTATTGGGTATTCCTTCTATCACAGATCCGAGGGCAAGGTTTTTGTTGCCAAGAATGGATCCTTTCTAGAGAAAGAGTTTCTCGCGAAAGGTGTGAGTAGTCGGAAGGTAGAACTCGAAGAGGTTGTGGAACCTTCTCTTCAAAGTATGGCGAGTAGCGCAGCGCCGGAAGTTGTTCCGGAGTTGGCTCCACCTGTTGAAGAGGGAACTAATGATAATGATCATGAAACTCCGAAAGAGAGTACTACCGAACCTCGCAGGTCAAACAGGACGCGTGCAGCTCCCGAGCTATACGGAAATCCTGTCATAAATTTCATGGTTGATGAAAATAATGACCCTGCGACGTATGAAGAAGCGATGATGAGCCCGGATTCCAACAAATGGTTAGAAGCCATGAAATCCGAGATGGAATCCATGTATGAAAATCAAGTTTGGAACTTGGTCGAATTACCTCACGACCGAAAGGCCGTGGAGAACAAATGGATTTTCAAAAGGAAAACTGACGCTGATGGTAATGTGACCATCTATAAAGCTCGACTTGTCGCAAAGGGGTTTCGACAAATTCAAGGAGTTGACTACGATGAGACTTTCTCTCCCGTAGCGATGCTAAAGTCAGTTAGGATTATGTTAGCAATTGCTGCATATTTCGATTATGAAATATGGCAGATGGATGTCAAAACCGCGTTTCTCAATGGTAATATTGAAGAAGAGTTGTATATGATACAACCAAAGGGTTTTGTCGATCCTAAGGATGCTAACAAGGTGTGCAAGCTTCAGCGATCCATCTATGGATTGAAGCAAGCATCACGAAGTTGGAATCTCCGCTTTGATGAGGTGATCAAAGAGCTTGGATTTGTCCAAACTTATGGAGAAGCTTGTATTTACAAGAAAGTGAGTGGGAGCAATGTGGCATTTCTGATATTATATGTGGATGACATATTATTGATCGGAAATGATATAGAACTTTTAAACAGTGTTAAAAGTTATCTAAACAGCAAATTTTCAATGAAGGACCTAGGTGAAGCGTCATACATATTAGGCATAAAGATCTATAGAGATAGATCTAGGCGCCTAATAGGGCTATCGCAAAGTACATACCTTGATAAGATTTTAAAGAAGTTTAAAATGGACGGAAGTAAGAAGGGGTTCTTACCTATGTTGCAAGGCAAGACATTGAGTAAGACTCAAAGTCCGGCTTCGGCGGAAGAAAGAGAGATAATGGACAAAGTCCCCTATGCTTCAGCCATAGGCTCTATAATGTACGCCATGCTATGTACAAGACCGGATGTGGCACATGCTATTAGTTTGACTAGTAGGTACCAATCGGATCCAGGTTCGGAACACTGGATAGCGGTCAAGAATATCCTTAAGTACTTACGAAGAACTAAGGATATGTTTCTTGTATACGGAGGTGAAGAAGAGCTCGTCGCTAAGTGTTATGTCGACGCTAGCTTTGACACCGATCCGGATGACTCTAAGTCCCAATCCGGATACATATTTCTCATGAATGGCGGAGCGGTTAGTTGGAGGAGCTCCAAACAACCTGTGGTAGCGGGATCAACAACGGAGGCCGAATATGTTGCTGCTTCAGAAGCAGCTCAGGAAGCAGTTTGGATGAAGGAGTTCATATCCGAACTAGGAGTTGTGGCAAACGCGTTGGACCCAATGGTGATCTATTGTGACAACAATGGTGCCATTGCCAATGCCAAAGAGCCAAGGTCTCACAAGCATTCCAAGCATATTAAGCGCCGGTTTCACTCCATCCGCGAGCATGTCAAGGATGGAGATATAAAGATTTGTAAAGTACATACGGATCTCAATGTAGCAGATCCGTTGACTAAAACTCTCCCTAAAGCAAAACATGATCAACACCAGAACTCAATGGGTGTTAGATTTATCACTATGTAACTAGATTATTGTCTCTAGTGCAAGTGGGAGACTGAAGGGAATATGCCCTGAGAGGCAATAATAAAGTGGTTATTATGTGTATTCCAAGTATATGATAGATGTTTATTTTGCATGCTATAATTGTATTAATACGGAAACGTTAATACATGTGTGTTTAATAAACAAACAGAAAGTTCCTAGTTAAGCCTCTCTCATAAACTAGCTCGTTGATTAACAAGATGATCAAGGTTTCCTGATCATGGACATTGGATGTTGTTAATAACGGGATCACAACATTAGTGTAATGATGTGATGAACATTCATCCGAAGTATAGCATTACGATCAAAGTCATTGAGTTTATATTGCTATAACAACTTACGAAGTGATCCTTATCCTTAGACCATGAGATCATGTCAATCACTAACACCGGAAGAGTTTCTTGATAACATCAAACGTCACACCGTAACAGGGTGATTATAAAGGTGGGTTCAGAACTAATAAAGTGTTATGTTGAGGCTCATGGATCAAGAGTGGAATTTGTTCATCCCGATGACGGATAGATATACTCTGGGCCCTCTCGGTGATATCACATTGATTAGCTTGCAAGCAAGTGATTTGATCACTAGAATGTTATATCACAGGAACGAGAAAAGAGTGCATGTCGGTAACGAGATTAAACTAGGTATGGAGATACCGATGATCGAATCTCGGACATGTAATATATCGTGAAACAAAGGGATTAAGATACTAACGTAAAAGGTTCCGACGATCACAAGAAAGTCATCGTTGAATGTGTGGGAGTCAGTATGGGTCTCCAGATCCCGCTTCTGATTATTGATCTGAGAGGGGTCTCGATCATGTCCGCATTATTCACGAACCGTAGGGTGACACACTTAAGAGACACCGGCATCCAATTGGAGCAAAGGTTTCATGCCGAAAGAATGAACAAGCGCAGGAATTTATTTCACTAGATACCGAAACAGGTTTTCGGGTGAAATTGCATAAACTGGTTATGCATGTGAAATAGGATTCTAGCAAGGGGTTATTTGTGAATGTTTGTCATTAAAGTAATTGACAAAATTCTGAATAAAATAAAAGAGTTTTATTTAATGAGAGCTTGCATTAAATTTGGTGGAAATTTAATGGTTTTTTTGAGTGGGATTTTGAGTGGAGATTTTTGAAGGGTCATTTTGTGAGTGGAGTGTCCACCCACATGAATGTGGAAGAGGTGGGGGCAGCCCCATGGCTGGGCGCATGGCCCCTTGGGTGCCCCCCTCTCCCTATAAAAGGAGCCCCCCTCCCTCTCTCTCACTCACACCTCCTCGTGAAGGATCTCTCTCCCCCTCTAGAATTTATCCCCCATGGTCTCGGACTAGCGAGATACATGTTCCCGGTGGCTTTCGGCAAGAAAGAGTTGTGCTTCCGCTGCATCGCTGGAGCGAGGAGGCGGAGGTTGCTCGGTGCCTCGAACGTGTGTGCGAGCACGGATGCGCTGCTGTTTTGCGGCGCTAGGACTTCCTCTCGATCTTGAGATCGGCAAGAGATCGTCTACATCAACCACGAGTTGAACTCGTTAAGCTTTGTCGGTCTTCAAGGGTATGTTCTCTACGGATATTCATCCGCCCGTTGTTTGTATCTAGTATAAATAGATCTTGGTATATAGTTCACATCGTAGGAAATTTTTTGTTTTCTATGCTGCGAACCCTACAGGAGCGCTGCCGGAACGCAGTGCCAGAAGGATCGTCTACGCGATCTTGAGATCGGCAAGTGTACGACTACATCACCCACGAGAATCTGCTCTCGTTAACCACTTTGGAATCTTCGAGGGTAAGTTCCTCTATCGACTCGTTGCTACAATCTAGTAGATAGATCTTGGCTTGTTTGTGTGCATGCGGTAGAAATTTTTTGTTTTCCATGCTACGAACCCCGACAGTGGTATCAGAGCCGTGTCTATATGTAGATATGTTTGCACGAGTAGAACACAATGGTCATTATGGGCGTTGATGCTTTTATTGTCGATTGCTTCTTGTGTACTTTGCATCTTGCGGTATGTTGGGATGAAGCGGCCCGGGCTAACCTTACATGACATCGTTCATGAGACTTGCTCCACGCTTGACATGCAACTTGTATTGCATAAGTGGCTTTGCGGGTGCCTGTTTCTCCTAGCGTAGTTAAGATCCAATTTACAACGGGTGATTAACAATACTAGTATCAATGTTGTGGTTCTTGTTCGTAAGTTAGAACGACACTTATTGAAAGCCCCAAACCACGTAAAATATGCAAAGAAAGTAGAGGCGTCTAACTTTGTTTTGCAGGGGTGTGCAGTGATGTGATATGGCCATGATTGTGATTATATATGATGTATGCAATGTTCCTTATTGTAAGTCGGCAACCGGCAGGAGCCATATGGTTGTCTTTAATTTCTGATAAGACCCGCGTGTCTATTCAAAGTAGTTGTAATAGTTGAAGCCGGTGGACGACAACTATGGAGAAGCATCATTGACCTTGATGCAATGTCGGTGATGATGGAGATCATGTTCGTGCTAGAAGATGGAGATCGGAAGCACAAAGAATAAAGGCCATATCATATCACATATTATGAATTGCATGTGATGTTAATCCTTTATGCATCTTGTATTGCTTAGTAGACGACGGTAGCATTATAAGATGATCCCTCATGCACATGAATTTCAAGTCATAAAGTGTTCACCCTTAGTTAGCACCGTTGTTAAAGCTTGTTGTTTCGAAGCACCACGTGATGATCGGGTGTGTTAGATTCCGCAAGTGCATACAACGTGGGCAAGCCAGATTTGCTCATGCGGAAGCTAAGGTTTGATCTTGACGAGCCTAGCATGTACAGACATGGTCTCAGGAACACGGATCACCGAAAGGTAACGCATGAGTCATATAGTAGATATGATGAACATGTTGATTGTTCGCCATTGAAGCTATATCAACTCTCGTGATGATCGGTTTTGATATGGTGGATTTGGTTCGTGTGATCACTAAAACAATGTGAGGGATATTGTTTTGAGTGGCAGTTTAACAACAATATGATTAAAAGTTGAATACTATTTATCATAAATTAACTCAAAGTGAATTTGCATAATTGTTGTAGTCATTGGCATCCGTTTACCACCTTGCGCTTAGTTATCATTGAGATGATAGAACTATAGAATTCTGGTTAGTTACTTTACAAACTGGTATCGTATTGTTTTGAAGTGTTAATCTAAAGTTTAAAAGTCCTATTGCAAAATTTCAGTAAATTGCGGTTACTCCATGAAGTTTAATAATTGGTATTAAATCAAGAGTGACAATTCCAATTGTTAGTGTATGAGTATCATGTTTGTCTCCATGATTCTTGATATTCAAAGGATTATCTTAATATCAAGGTTATCTAGGATCTGAAAGAGTTGTTTCAGAAACCATGATGTGTGGAAGATATTGTGATATTTGAAATGAAGTTTTGGTTACACCATGATAGAGTATAATATGGCAAAGTTCATGTTCTCATATTTTGATGAGAATTTGCAAAGGGTTGGAGACACTTGTTGTCCTAATCCTCCAAAAGGTTTTGGATAGCAACATTATACTCGTAATTCATCGTTATAAGCTAAAAGTAGCTTGATCATGGACGATTCCATGATAAGGGTGAATATTTGATGTAGGTAAAATGTTTACTACACCAAGATATTACTAAAGAAAGGAATTTGAAAGAACACCAAACATTTGATGATGGTGATCTACTTCAAAGTACAAGTCCAAAGACATTGGTATTTAACTATACACGCTTTGGACTATGTGTCATATGTATGACTCCACTACTGATGTTGATAGATTCTTTCAAACAGAAAAGGAAATACTGAAAGAGAATCTCATAAGTATATGGCAGAAAAGAAAAGACTAGAATTGTTCAGCTTAAGTATATAGATGATATACATGTTATGGCTATATTCTTTGCTTATTAAACAAAGCGGTTCTTAAGTATTTGATACTGAATTTGTTGGTGTGAATCGTCATACGAAACAACAGAATTCATGAACTACAGTGGCCTAAGTAACTAGCAAAAGAATATGTGATGATGTTCATCGAGAACAAATAAAGGGTTATTGTGTTGCTCGTTAAACATCAAAGCTTGCCTTCAAAGATTTGTTTTATCAGGTATTATGAGAACAAAAGGGTTGTTCAAATAATTGCCGTAATCCATAAAAGATGGATTCGCAAATCTCGTTGGAGAAATCACATCCATAAAACTAGTGCTAAAGATGTCGAAAGACAAATTGATTGAAAGATCACTTAGGAAGTGACATCGCCGTTTAAATTATATTGAAAGAAAACATGAAGAAACTCCATGTGGATGGAATTTTAGAGTCTTTTGATTTTTGATCAAATGACGCTTGTGAAACTTTCCTAGAAATAATTAAAACTTTGTTCATAGGCCAAAAGGGAACGAATGACTAGCTTATTGGAACTTGTACATAGTGTTGTACGAAGTCCATTATGTGTAGTCAAGAGCGATGGATTTCAACTTCATATGCTTTCTCCGAAAATTTAAGTGAATATATGAATATTTACTTAATAAGGATGAAGTATGAAACATTTGAAAAGTTCAAAGACTTTCAAGATGAAGTGCAAGATCATTGTAACAAGAATATAAATAGTTTATGATAAAATTATAAAGGAAGATATTTGAGTTACAAGTTTAGCATAATACCTAAGATTTAAGGAATCGTTCCGTGAATTTGCATGTCCCGAAACACCATAAGAGTATGGAGCGTTCAAGATATGTAATTAAACCTTGTTTGACATGGTAAGATCAAAGGTGTAATTCATAAAAATGCCATTATATTTAAAAGATTAAAAGCTTTAGAGACTACCGTTTTTCCACTGAAAAGAGCTCCATCATAATCCGTTGAAATGACACCATATAAAGTTATGGTTTGGGATAAAACCCAAGTTGTCCTTTCTTAAACATTGGCATGCTATGCATAAGAAAGATGTTTGCAACCAAAGTCGGATGAACCTGTCTTTGTATGTTATTTCGAATAACTGTTCCTCCATAACATCAGAGACAAAAGTGTTTATCACTTAGAACGTCAAGTTTCTTTGAGAAGGAATTTTTTCGTGAAAAGATAAGTGGGAGGACAATAGAACTTTGATAAGGTTAAAAGAACCTTAGCTATATGTGCAAAGTTGCGCAGCGCCGAAAAGTGTTCCGGAGGTAGCAACAATGCTCATGGCTCACGTGCCTCAAAGGTTGTGGTCACGGAGATCTAAGTTCCTATTGAAACAAGTAGGTCGGATGAACAATCAAATACCAAGATTTGAGATTTAAATCATTATTTTGACAATAATGATCCGACTACATGCAAAGAAGCGATGATGAGCCCTGATTCCGTCAAATGGCTTGAAGCCATAAAATCCGTGATAGTTCCATACACGAGAAATCAAGTTTTGAACTTGAAGGACCCTCGAGAAAGGTGTAAGACCTTACAGTTGTGTTTGGGTCTATAAAGAAATAGACATGGATGTTTCACATCTATGAAATAGTCGACATGTTGGGAAAAAGTTCACAACAATGTTCAAAGGTTGAATATGACAAGATTTGATCTTTCATAGTGATATTTAGTCTAGACGGATTAATGAAAGCAACCACTACATATAATTTTGTTATGTGGTAGTTGAATAAACAAAACATTTTCTTCTAATAGAATTGTTACCTAGGACATGTGAATAACATGGTCCATAGGGGTTTTGTTAATTCAAAGGATGCTAAAAGCATATGCAACCTTCAATGGTTGAAGTAAAGCATCGCGGAGTTGGAATCTTCACTATGATGAAAATTTTAAAAAAGTTTAAATTCATCAGAGATGATGAAGATGCTTGCATTTGCAAGAAATTAAGTGGGAGCGCTAAGACATGTTTCTAATACATTATGTGGAAGACATATTGTTGATTGGAAATAATGTATCTTTTATTAACACAGGATAAGAATTTCATCTCGATGAAAGACTTAGGCAAAACCCAAATATTTGGCATGAATAGACGCTAATATGGTTGTGCCAGAAGTACATAGACGAGATATTGAATGAGTTCAATATAGAAACTACAAGAAAGTTTCTTGTCGCACAGAAAGGATTGAATGAGTTCAATATTAATGATATATTCAAGTGTATTGACACTTGGTAAGTGAAACAAAGATTCAAGTATAGATTGATGCTTGATGTATGAAATCACAAAGAGTATTTATATCAATTATGCTATGATATGTACAAATCCAGATATGTCCTATGCTCTAAATGATGTGAGCATATACCAGAATGATTCATAAGATGATCATTGGACAATAGTAAGGATATTCTTATGATCTTTTGGAAGAACTAAGAATATATTGTTTGTAGAAGTGACAAATAGATGGTTAGTTCATTGTAAAAGTACTACATTGTTACTAGTTTTGTCACAAAGTACAAATTAAGTTTATCTCAATCTAAACTAAGGGTGGCACAATATAATGGAAAGTAAGTTCCATAATGGATTTGGATGAGTTCCAAAGTTAAAGACATTATGACAGATACTACAACAAAAGGCTAAGTATATGACTGCTATTATAGCAGCTAAAGAGGGCATTTGGGTCAAGTAGTTTGTTATCAAACTAGGTGTAGTTCATAGCGGTATAATACTATGAAGATATATTGTACGACAATATTATCAACATGTTTTAACCCCAAAGAACTAAAGGTCTCACCAAAGGACCAAATTTATACAAAGCCATCTCATTAGAGAATGAGTGATGCATAGAGACGCAAATACATGCAATTACACACGGACCTGGAAGTGTCAGATCCGGAGATCAGTTGACCACTAGCGAACGTGTACTTACAACACCGGAAAGCCATAGGTGTTGAATACACAAAGGTTTGAAACTAGATTATTGACTCTAGTGCAAGTGGGAGACTGTTGGAGATATGCCCAAGAGGCAATAATAAAGTGGGTTATTATCATATCTTCATACTTATGATAAATGTTTAGATACCATGCTATAATTGTATTAACAGGAAACATTAATACTTGTGTGATTTGTAAACATAAAAGAGTCCCTAGTAAAGCCTCTTGTTAAACTAGCTTGTTGGTTAATATATGATCATGGTTTCCTGATCATGAACATAGAGATGTTATTAACAACAGGGTCATATCATTAGGAGAATGATGTGATGGACATACTCCTATAGATAAGCGTAGCATAAAGATCAAGTCATTTTAATAGTTCAATTGCTATATGCTTTCTGATACATAGTAACCTAATTCCTTCGACCATGAGATCATGCATATCACCTTTACCGGATGGATGCTTTGATGACATCAAACACCACACCGTAACTGGGTGGCTATAAAGGTGGCATTGAGTGTTCGAAAAGTATTGGTTGAGACACATGGATCAAGAATGGGATTTGTCCATCCATATGACGGATAGATATACTCTGGGCCCTCTCGGTGTAATGTCATCCAATTAGCTTGCAAGCATTTGACTGGCTCACAAGGGATCACATATCACGGGAACGAGAAAAGAGTACTTATCGGTAACGAGGTTGAACTAGGTATGCAGAGATACCGACGATCAAAACCTCGGATAAGTAAACTATCGTGAGACAAAGGGAAATTGGTATCGTATGTAAGTGGTTCATTCGATCGCAAAGTAATCGTAGAAATATGTGGGTGCCATATGAATTTCCAGATTCCTCTATTGGTTATTGTTCGGAGAAGTGTCTCGATCATGTCCGCATAATTCACGAACCGTAGGGAGACACACTTAAGGATTCGATGTTGTTGAGTAGTTATGGAATGATGAGTAAGAGACCGAATGTTGTTAGGAGTCTCGGATGGAATCCGGGATATCACGAGGAGATCCGGAATGGTCCGGAGAATAAGATTCATATAAGGAAAGTCATGTTTCGGAGTTGGAGAATGGTTTCGGTGTTTTCATCGGGAATGTTCTAGAAGGTTCCGGAATGTCCGGCACTCCGGAGGGGAAAGGGTACATGAATGTGTTATATCAAGTTGATATGATTGCATCATGTACTAGGTGTCATCGCTGTACCAAAATAGAGGGTTTATTCAAATCCTAGTTTGAAAAGTCAAACGGCTAGTTTGAAAGTCAAACGGCTAGTTTTGGGAAAGAGGAGAAGGAGGTTTGAAACCGACTTGGGGGAGGAGTTCCTCCTCCCACCGCCGGCCCACCTTGGGTCCGAGTTGGGGAGGGACTCCCCTCCCCAGGCGCGCCTCCCTCCACCTATATAAGGAGGGGCAGGGCTCCCCTCCTAGACACACAAGTTGCCTCCCTCTAAACCTAAACCCTAGCCACAGCCTAGGGCTTCTCCCCAAGTCGCCGAGTTAGGGCTTCTAATTGCCCTAGCCGCCGGCCTAGCCCCTTCTACTTGGTGTGTCTAAACCCTAGATCACCAAGGCTCTCTCATAGTCCACCATACTCGCTCCGGCTTAAGGCGAAGCCCTGCGAGATCTCCCCTCTACTTCCGGTACCACGCCGTTGTGCTACCGGAATCACGAGGAGAGTGCTACAACCTCCGCTGCCTGCTGGAACAAGGGAGAGGAAGGTCTTCGTCGAGTACCGAACGTGTGACCGACTGCGGGAGCGCTGCCGGAACGCAGTGCCAGAAGGATCGTCTACGCGATCTTGAGATCGGCAAGTGTACGACTACATCACCCACGAGAATCTGCTCTCGTTAACCACTTTGGAATCTTCGAGGGTAAGTTCCTCTATCGACTCGTTGCTACAATCTAGTAGATAGATCTTGGCTTATTTGTGTGCATGCGGTAGAATTTTTTTTCCATGCTACGAACCCCGACAAAGGAAACACCGATCGTGTGTACATCATTAGAGTGGCACAGGTTTTCTGAGCCAAAAGCAAGGCTCGATTTTCCCTTGTTTCCCAGAACTAAATTGGGCCAGCGGTTACTGTTGTATCCAATCATAGTTTACATGCCATCAGCGGCAAGCACACCCGAACGAAATTCCCATCCAAGGTGGCACATAACTCATAGCATTGCATCCTAACTACCTTCCATGGCCCTCGATATCCACCGGGAATGAGCGATACCCCGATCAATACGAAGTCGTCGCAATTCTACTACGCGCAGGAGTCCCGTAGCTGCAAATCAACAGACAGGACGAGGTGGAGGGGGAGGAGAGGAGGCGAGGTCTTATCAGAGAGGATACGGCGGGGAGGCAAGAGTCGGCGAGTAGGCGAGGGGAGAGCAGCAAGAAGACGGGGCAGGGTCTCCGGCGAAGAGAGCCGGGGAGGCAGGCTTGGCTTCGCGAAGAGAGGCAGATGAAGGCGAGCAATGCGAGAGGGGGGATGCTTCTTAAGTCGGTGGGAATTGGAGCCAAAGCCTCTGTTGCGCCATCGTCGGGCTCCATTCCACGGCAGCAGCGCTGCGCACGGCGGTTGCAAGTTGTGACACGTCTCTTCGCGCCAGGCATCGGTCGGTCGCACCAGGAAGGGTCGACGCGATGCAGGCCACAGGCCAGGACCCAGGCACTGCATATCGTGGAAGGGGATTGACATAAGAATCGAGATGAACCAAGTTAGTTACTGGCTACAAATTGACCTCCAGAAAACAGCATAGAGACCATGGACCGTGCCCAATATAGATCTGCCTACCTGAGATGTGAATTTCGAAGGGCGATTCACCTGCCATAGCTGTTGTTCTTGGTGTTCTTGGTATATTCTTATCTCAAGGAGAGAGAGCAAGAGACGGGATTTGGAAGGGGAAGCTGCAAAGGGGGCAAGGGGAACGAACGGTCTGTTAGTGGGCCTATTATATAGTATATAAAAATAAACAAAATGGATTCTCAACCAAATCCAGAAAGGACCAATCGAAACCTAAATAATACAAGCCCCACCACCCAGAATCCTACAATCGATTTCAAATCACGTTTGATTGCATATGGATGAACCCAGCAACAGGAATTGTTGCGCAAATCAGTGTTTCAAAGCAACAAAAGAGTTTCTATAGTTTCTCGATCCCCAAATCCGCGAGACATCATCCCAGTTGTAATGGCGTACCTATAACACCACCTCATCCCAATTGAAGGGAACACCGATCGTGTGTACATCATCAGAGTGGCACAGGTTTCCTGAGCCAAAAGCAGGGCTCGATTTTCTCCTGTTTGCCAGAACTAAATTGGGGTAGCGGTTATGCTGTATCTGATAACGGTTTACACGCCATCGGCGGCAACCACACCCGAACGAAATCCCCATCCCAGGTGGCGCATAACTCGTCACATTGCATCCTAACTACCTTCCATGGCCCCCGATATCCACCGGGAACAAGCAACACCCCGATCGACACGGAGTCGTCGCAATTCTACTATGCGCAGGAGTCCCGTAGCCGCAAATCAACAGAGAGGATGAGGTGGAGGTGGAGGAGGAGCGGAGACGAGGTCTTACCGGATAGGAGATGGTGGGGAGGCGAGCGTCGGCGAGGAGGCGAGGGGAGAGCGGCGAGAAGACGGGGTAGGGTCTCCGGCGAAGAGAGCAGGGGAGGAAGGCTTGGCTTCACGAAGAGAGGCGGATGAGGCCGAGCAATGCGAGAGGAGGGATGCTTCTTAAGTCGATGGGAATTGGAGCCAAAGACTCTGTTCCGCCGTCGTCGGGCTCCATTCCACGGCAGCAGCGCTACGCACGACGGTTGCAAGTTGCAGCGCATCTCTTCGCGCCAGGAATCGGTCGGTCGCACCAGGAAGGGTCGATGCAATGCAGGCCATAGGCCAGGACCCAGGCACTGCATATCGTGGAACCAATTTTTTTGTGTGTTTGATAAGAGAAAGCAAACAAAACTAAACTATTTTTTTTGGAGTTTTTGATAAAAAAGGCAAACAAAACCAAGCAAAAGAAACTAAGCAAACCAAAAACAAAGTAAAGAGAAAAGTTGAGGAGGACTCCTGAAAGGATACGGATGTCGCCTAGAGGGGGGTGAATAGGCGATTAAAACTTTTCCTAGAGTGGCTCAACAAAGGCGGAATAAAACTAGTGTTTACTTTGTTAAGCACAACCTAGAAACAACTAAGGTTCACCTATGTGCACCAACAACTTATGCTAAGCAATACAAGCAACAAAGTGATAGCAAGATATATATTACTTCAAGCACGAAGGCTATCACAATGTAAAGTGCACAAGTAAAGAGCTCGGGTATAGAGATAACCGAGGCACGCGGGGACACCGATATTTTACCGAGTTCCTCCCAACATGGAGTACGTCTCGTTTGGAGAGGGGGTGGTATCAAACCACCAACGCCACAAAAGGCCTCTCTTATTCTCCGGTGAATCTCACCCCAACAAGATCGATCCACGCTTCCACTATCGGTGCACTTGTCGGTGGCAACCGGAACCTCTCACAAGGTTGGGGCACAACTCCACAACTTAATTAGAGGCTCCCAACAAACGCCACAAAAGGCCTCAACAAATGCCACCAAGGCTACAATGCCACCAAGGCCACAAAATCGTCTAGGGTTCCAAGAACCCAAGAGGGACAAGCTCCAATAAGCAATTCAAACCAAATCCTCCGAGAAGAACCCAAACCGATGCAACAAATGCAAATGGCAAGAACACCACAAATATGCTCAAATCCCTCACTCTCAAGTTCCAACAAAGCTACCAAAGCTATTGGGGGAACAAGAGAGGAGAAATCAAAGAGAGACACAAAATCCCCCAAATCTAGATCCCCAAAGATACACTCACAAAGAGATGTTTTGGTTTGGTCAAAACGTGGATCTAGATCTCCTCCAACAACCCCTCAAATATTTGCAAGAATCAATGGAGGGGTGTGTAGAAATCAAGCTTAAAGAGTAGAGCAAATGGGGGCAAAGCTTGGACAAGAAAAGGAGAAAGAAGTAACCTTAAATAAAAATGGACAAAAGACTTATATAGGTATAGCCAAAATATGGCCGTTGGGACAATTTTTCTGGAAGGTCCGGTAGCACCGCAAACACCCGGTACTACCACACGCTACGAGCACAGCCAGAAAAAAACGAAACAGGGAGGAGCAGGGGAGGTCAACGCATGCACGGGGCCAGGCTGAGCAGCAGCTGTGCAGCGCTGCGCCAGCCACATGCAGCCAGCGGTGCAGCAAGCAGCGCCGCTATCGCGCGCGCGTGGACCGCATGCATGCAGCAGCTGTGCAGCGCGGCAGGCAGCGCAGCGGCAGCAGTTGCAGCGAGCGGCGCAGCGCGGCAGCAGCACAGCAGCGGGACAGCGCCAGCGAGGCAAAGCGGCAGCAGCAGATGCGCGCGCGCGCATGCAGCAAGCAGCGAGCGAGGCAGTACGGCACGGCGGGCCCGCCGCTCAGTGAGGCTGCAGGCGCGCGGGTGAGTGAGAGAGAGCAGCAGCGCGCGCGGGCCCCAACGCAGCAGCGGCAGGGCGGGCCAATCGCAGCAGCGCACAGCGCGAGACGGACGAGAGCGAGCAGATCTGGATCTAAAAATATCTGGCCGATTTTCCTGGGCCGACCGGTAGTATCGGCCCACGCGGGCGGTACTACCGGACCGGCCGGTACTACCGCAAAATGGTACCTAGCTAGGTAGAAGAAAAACGGGCCGTTTTCAGGCCCGGGCGGTAGTACCGGCCGCTCGGCCCAGAAAACAGACCGACAGGCAAATATTTAAACGGCAATAACTTTTGACTGGAAGTTTCGATTGACCCGATTCAAATTGCGTTGGATAGAGGGCGACAAGGGCTTCCCAATAAAAAGTGAAAATATTGATTATCACCAAGTGAGAAAGTATCAAGTAGAATAATGTGATATACCTCACTTGGTGAGAAACCGAAAAGTCGCATAAATCAAAATCGCAACAAGATACAAATGGGAGATCCGATTTAGATGAACAAGAGCTTGTTATGGAGATTACCACAACCTCTATATCATCACATGGATAAGACCAAATAACAACCAAATATGATAATGCAAGTATGCAAAGGTTTGAGCTCTCTCCAAACGATGTGACCGAATTACTCATACGAGAGCCCCTCTTGATAGTACGGTTATCTATCCTAAACCCGGTCTCACACACACAACGTGAGACCGGCTAAAGGGAAAACCTATCAAGATTATACCTTTGCCTTGAGCATTCCACTTGAGCTCGATGTAGACGATCTTGCCCTTCTCAAGATGGAACGCCTTTCTTAATTCCTCATCATCGACCTCGCATATTATCTTCTTTGCATTTCATCGACCTTGAAGCCAACACATGCTCCAAGTGATGCCAATATACCAATCCTACACGTATAACTTAATACACACATTAGTCCATAAAGATTGTCATTAATTACCAAAACCACACATGGGGGCCCAACATGTTCTTTCAACTCCCCTTGTGAAAACGTCCTTAGCCTCCCCAGCAACGGCGCCAGAAAATCTTGATGGTGGCGCTTCTTTGATGTGGGAGCGCTTCATCAGGAAACCCCAAGAGCAAGGTGTGAAGCAGCACAGCAGCAAGTTTTCCCTCAGTAAGAAACCGAGGTTATTGAATCAGTAGGAGAAAGGAAACGTCTCAAAGGTGTTGCAAGCAACGTGGAAACCTGCACAACCCAAACTCAAGACTTTGCCCCAAGTAACAGTGAGGTTGTTAATCTCACCGGTTGCTGCAACAAAGGATTAACTGTATGGTGTGGAAGGTGATGATGGTTTGCATCAAGTAAACAGTAACAGTGAAAGATGTATCAATGGTAAAGATTGGACCGGGGTCCATAGTTCACTAGAGGTGTTCTCCTTCGATAAACAAACATGGCATGCAGGGTAAACAAATTACAGTAGGGCAATTGACAGGACTGAGCAAGGCATAACAATGCAATACTAGACATAAAGATCCTATAAGAATCGATTGGGCAATATAACAAGATACATAGACCGCCATCCAACTGCATCTATGACTAGAAGTCCACCTTTGGGTTATCATCCGAACCCCCTCCAGTATTAAGTTGCAAGCAACAGACAACTGCTTTAAGCAAAGTGTGTAAGGTAAACAATCCACTTGTTCCATGAACAAGAGACCGTTGTTTTCTCCCTAGTGGCAACAACACATCTACAACCTTAGAGATTTCTGTCACTTCCTTTGATTAAATAGAGGCATGAACCCACTATCGAGCATAAATACCCCCTCTTAGAGTCACTAGCAACTACTTGGCCAAGGTAGCTACTAACAACGGAGTGCATGCAAGATCACAAACAACACCGACATAATAGAATCAATAAGATAAAACCATTAATCAATCTGACATAGTAATCTCAATATCCATCGGAACCCCGCAAACAAAACATGCATGATTACAAAAGATGAGATATTGATCATGAACGGAGCTCACAAGATCTAGACATGAAAGCACAAAGGAGGAGATACAACCATCTAGCTACTACATGGACCCGTAGTCCAAGGTGGAACTACTCACGCTTCATACCGGAGGCTGGCTGTCACATCCCAAATTTTAGATTTGGTTCAGCATATCATTCATGTCATTGCATCATACTTTTCCATGCAAAACCATTGATTGAAAAGATTCGGCAAAACACTATTTTCAGAACCCTATTCTATTCTACTACGAGGCTCATGCGGGAGGCATTAGTAGGACTAGTGTTGTCCGCCCCTGTAGCCTAGTGGTTTCACCCAACCCTTGACCCTAGATTTTTCCCTTCGATTTTACAAAACCGTAGGAGCAAGAATCACCCGATTCGGAGTCCGTACGGAAAAGTTACGGCCGTTTTATGAAATAGAAAATCGGGCCGATTTTTCCGAGTCCGTATCCAACCGCGCCCCGAATCGGACTAGGACCCGCGTGGGGCCCCACATAAGAGGCAGCCGCCGCTGCCTCGGTTTCCGCACCCACCGACCCCGCCTCCTCGATCGCCACCCGCGCTCCGCCTGCCCTAGCCGCCCTGCCGCATCACCCCGCCGCCGCCTCGAGGTAAGCGTCGCCGCCAGCCGCTGCTCCGTCGCCGCCGCTGCACGCAGCCGCGCGCGCCAGCTCGCCGCTGCCTGTGCCCCCGCGCCTCGCCGCCGGCAGCCGCCCGCAGCGCCGTCGCCGCCGCGCGCTGCACGCCACCGCCGCCTCGCGCCAGCGCCGCTCGCCCGCGTGCACGCCGCCTCGCGTCGTCGCCCGCCGCGCGTGCCCCGTCCACCGCTCGCGCGCGTTGACCGCCTCGAATCGCGCTGACCGTCTCCCTCTCGCGCAGGAAAAACGCCGTCGCCGGAACCGATCGCCGCCGCCGTTCCGAATTCGTCGCCGTTTGTCTCCCGTGAGTCTGCAGCCACCATTAGATCTCAGATCAACGGTTCAGATCAGTCATTGACCGGTCAGTATCCAGGCGTTGACTAGTCAGACGCCCAGTCAGCAGACGCGTTGACCAGTCAACAGACACAGTTGACTGGTTATTTTCGTTAATCGTTTTAGTTGATAGATTTCGGTAGAATCTTGTAAATTGCGTAGAAATTAAAAGCTGGGCCAAAAATTGCAAATAAAATATGTGTAGGTTCAGTAAGTCGTGTAGAATCTTGATGTACCTTTGGTTCAGACTTTTGCAGCAAGATTTAGTACAGTTTAATCAATTGAGTTAATGGCCTTTTTGGAGTAATTAATTCGTAGAAAAAGATCCGTAGCTCCAAAAATCGCGTATGATATGTCCCTGGATTCAGTGGAACGAGGGGAATCTCATCGTGAATTAAAAAGATAGACTTACAGTAAAAACTTCTGCAGAAACTGTCTAGTGGCTTTCTGCAGTGTTTTAATTACTTGGGGAGTTTTATAATTCCTTTTTGAGTAATTCTAGTTGGTACTGTTCCTAAATAGCAATGCCTGTACTATAGAATTTTCCCAAGATTTTAGAAACGGCATACTACCAGTAGTGAATTTTTTTGAGTTCTAGCTCTAGTTTTGAGCATTACTTTTTGCGTAATAGTTTTCCTTGCGCTAAAACTATTTTCCATGCATGCATTCAGTAGTATTATTGAATAGGATTATGTGGTGCAGCTGTAGCACCAATTCACTTGTCTTGCATACCTTCATGCATCATCTTTGTTGCATATGCTTGTGGATTGTTTGTTTATGATTGCAATTATATCGTGTAGATTGTGACGAGTGCAACGCTTGCTCGTGTGTGGATTGTTCTTCCGACCGCTACAACCAAGGCAAGTAGATGCTACTTTGTTCATAAAATCGTCCTACTATTTTCTATGCATTGTCGTGTATTTTGTAGACGCATGTGTAGGATGATACTATCGCTATGCTATGTCCTATTATGTGGTAGGACCCTCTTTGTAGATGAACCACCGATGGTAGATGTGCTTAGCCATGCTATGTTGTACGAGGGCTGGGTTACATCATTGAGACTTGTTTCTAAAAGTATTGGTTTGTGAAAACTAAAACAACTTAATCAATGAATCTCCTGGGTGTGATGGTATTGATAATTTTTGGTGGTTTCATTGCGGAAAGGCACCCAGGTATCGAGAGAAATTGATTGGCTTCTTTATTTGGTAGCTTACGTGTACAACCATGTGTCAATAATGAAATGGGCGGTTGGTTGGACTTAGTAGGTTGTGGTAACCCGAACCCGCGTATCCAGAGATGTAGAATTTTGGTAGGTTGGACCGGTGCGCGTCGGGATTGGGGTGCTACTTCCCGAACAGTCTCTTCTTGGACTTCTCCCTATCATCACCCAAAATGAGAGTGATGGTACGAGCTGGGCTGGCCAAGTCACATGGGTAAAGTGTACTAACCCGTGCAGGGTGTATAATCTAATCGATTAGCCGTGTCCCCGGTTATGGACAACTGAGTTGCTTGATATTGATTCCATGACATGTTTCTCGCTCATTCTAATTTCATAATTGCTTTAATACCGTTCGGTTAACTTAATTGGGATCTTTTCAAAGAAAATCAAAAACTGTTTATGAAAGTAGGACAAATGTATTTGCAAATGCAAGCCAGACACAGCTCCAATTGCCAAATATGCATGTAGATGTTAGCACTATTGTCTCCTTTACTAGCTCTACTTGCCATACATTCCATGTATTGACCCTTCGGAGCTGCTACGTTTCATGTTGCAGGATATTCCGATTCTGAGTAATCGATATAGGCCACGGTACTCCACTCGGCACTTGTTCACTTGTGGGCAATTTGAAGAATGGAGGATTTACTTTATTTATGTTGCTACCTGAATAATTTGAGCTAGCCTTGGGCCAAGCTTTTATTGTAATAATGGTACTCTGGATCTTCGTTACTTATGATACACGGATATTTTGCTATGTTATTCATCTTATTCTATTGTGGGCCAATGAACCGATCCAGGGATTGGCATGCCACATAAAATCCACGATCTTTTCAGAACCGTGGTGTTACACTGGCATGATGATGAAGAAGGCCTCCGGATCTCCCCTCCGGCAGGGTGCTAGGAAGAGCTTCAGATCCCCCCAATCTAGGGACGATGGTGGCGGTGGCTACAGACGATTTTGTGGAATATTGATCGGGTACTTAGGGTTTATGCATCGGGGGCTTCTTATAGGCGAAGAGGCGAGTCTTGAAGGCGGCCAGTGGGCCCACACCCTTCCCAGGAGCGGGCACCCTAGGCCGTGCCTAGGGGGTGCAGCCGCCCTGTGGCGCCCCTCCGTATCTCATCTGGACTCCGTGTTCTTCTCGGTGAAATATTGACTTTGGCTTTTGTCCTGCCTAATTCCGAGAATATTTCCTTACTAGCTTTTCTGGAACCAAAAATAGCAGAAAACAGACAACTGGCACTGTGGCAACTTGTTGATAGGTTAGTACCAGAAAACATATGAAAAGCACCTCAAAGTGTGGACAAAGCAAAGCAAAATAGATACTAAACAAGCATGGAACATTAAAAATTATAGATACGTTTCCCATGTATCAGCGTGTTCGCCTTCTCTTCTTCCTCGTTGACGTCCTCTCTTCTTCCTCACCGACGCCAAAGCTGACGGTGCTGACCATGCCGCCTGACGCCTATGCCATTCCTCATCAATGCAGGCATCTAGGCCTCAGCGGACGGCATACAATTCCTTGGCCTTCTTAAATAGGTCACTCGCGGCAATTTCCCACACTCCTGTCTTCCACCTCTGCATTCAGTCCCCACCAAAGCCATGGCCAGCGACATAGGAGCGAGGGGAGGGTAGTTAGGACGGGCCCCTGGCTGAGGCATGGTCGAGATCCGTGAGGGAGACATGTGGGTCTAGGACAGGCCGTTTCTATCCTATCGTCCTCTCTAGGTTCAAGTTCATCGTCACTATCCACAATGACATGAACTAGGGCAGACTGCATCTCCCCTAGAAGTTCGCGTCGGTGGTTGACGGGCAAGAGCCCTGTGAGGTCATAATGCGGGTGCACGGCGGCGTGACCATCTCTGACGACTAGGCTATACGAAGATGCCATTGTCTCTAGATTATCTACAATGTTTTCTACCTCCTCAGTATGCCCTTGTAGCGAGAAAATTCCCAGAAATGATGTACAAGCAAGGTAGATGTAGCCCACGCTTTGAAATTAAAAAACTTCTCCCCCTGTTGGGTGCACACGCGGACAGGGAAGGATAACCGGCCCCAAATGGACAAAATCAGACACATTTCGTGTCTGATTTGGGGTGCGCCGTTGGGGATGCTATAAAAATGCTTTCCCTTTCACCTTACCTCTAAGCAACTCTCGTCTGCGAGCGCCCTATGGAAGACCGATTCGATCTTGAGCCCCTCCCACTGGAATAGCCGGTCGGAGGCGGTGGAGGAGCTATCATCGTAGATCTAGGGTCCTGCAGTAGTATTTTCTCTAGGTTTTGGCTCTATGTCGTTGTTTGGCTTTTTTCCAGGAGGCGGCTTCATGGTTTCTTGCCCGGGGTCTTAAGCCTTTCTCCTTCTATGTGGATCTCCGACGACTAGAGCCGAAGGTGTCGAGGGCACAAGTTGCTTCCTCCTCCACAAATAAAGGGGCTTCTCCTCTTGGTATCATTTTGCTGCTTCTACTCCTGCTAGCCGGGCGGAGGCGAGGGAAAGGGGAGGAGCAGTGAGGGTGTTAGGAACTCTACAAGGCGCTGGGGGTTTGCCCCTATTCTGATGTGCCGGCCTAGCGTCGGAAAGTCGACTCCAGAGCTATCGTGTGTGCTTCCGAGGAGGGAGACACGGGAGTCTACTTCGCCCCTTAGATGCTTCTTCAATTAGTGCCCCCACTTCCGTCATAGTAGATGCACTCCGATGCCTCTTATCTAGGACAACCTTGGTGGCGAGGGGGAGGAGGGTGTTGCCAGTGTTGGTGCGGCTGTGTTGAAACTTGAAACAGTGTGGTTTTGGGGGATGGTACTCAGAATTTCTAGAAATTGTGACTCATGACACGAACTATGAGCAAGTTGTATGGCGATGGCGAGGCTGCAAATCCTCGGGGGTCAACTTTGTGTGTTCCTTGGTGCAATAAAATGCCATTGTTCTTTTCCCACCTAGGTAGTGCTCTATGTTGGTAAACTGGACCGACAGAGGCCCATTCGGTGAGACCTTTATCAGGCTAGGTTAGCCCATGTATCCTTATCCCCTATACTATATAAATAAAGGAGTAATGTTTTCAAAAGGCTAGTAAGATGAGTGATGTTTCTTTCCAACATTGTTTAAAAAATACGAATCAGTTGACTTATGAATTAGCTAAATATGGATGAGTCAGTTGGCTCATGAGTTAGCTAAATATGACTTTGAATCAAAGGAGAGCTTTAGCATTTCAGCGGGTGTGATTTTAGCGGCAGTTTCTGACGCACTTTTTTCTTACCAGATTACCTAAGTGAACTGAAAGGTTTTTACTACGTGAACTAAAAGATTTTTAATAAGACAGCTTGTTTGTTTAAGACGGCTTGTTTGTTTAATATAAAGAATGTTTCCCTTAAAAAACAAGAGCACAGTTTCTCTACTTCTGCTAGTTTTTGACGGATGAGTCAGTTGGCTCATGAGTTAGCTAAACATGACTTTGAATCAAAGGAGAGCTTTAGCATTTCAGCGGGTGTGATTTTAGCGGCAGTTTCTGACGCACTTTTTTCTTACCAGATTACCTAGGTGAACTGAAAGGTTTTTACTACGTGAACCAAAAGATTTTTAATAAGACAGCTTGTTTGTTTAAGACGGCTTGTTTGTTTAATATATGGAATGTTTCCCTTAAAAAACAAGAGCACAGTTTCTCTACTCCTGCTAGTTTTTGACGGATGAGTCAGTTGGCTCATGAGTTAGCTAAATATGACTTTGAATCAAAGGAGAGCTTTAGCATTTCAGCGGGTGTGATTTTAGCGGCAGTTTCTGACGCACTTTTTTCTTACCAGATTACCTAGGTAAACTGAAAGGTTTTTACTACGTGAACCAAAAGATTTTTAATAAGACAGCTTGTTTGTTTAAGACGGCTTGTTTGTTTAACATATGGAATGTTTCCCTTAAAAAACAAGAGCACAGTTTCTTTTCTCTACTCCTGCTAGTTTTTGACGGATGAGTCAGTTGGCTCATGAGTTAGCTAAATATAACTTTGAATCAAAGGAGAGCTTTAGCATTTCAGCGGTGTGATTTTAGCGGCAGTTTCTGACGCACTTTTTTCTTATCAGATTACCTAGGTGAACTGAAAGGTTTTTACTATGTGAACCAAAAGATTTTTAATAAGACAGCTTGTTTGTTTAAGACGGCTTGTTTGTTTAATATATGAAATGTTTTCCTTAAAAAACAAGAGCACAGTTTCTTTTCTCTACTCCTGCTAGTTTTTGACGGATGAGTCAGTTGGCTCATGAGTTAGCTAAATATAACTTTGAATCAAAGGAGAGCTTTAGCATTTCAGCGGGTGTGATTTTAGCGGCAGTTTCTGACGCACTTTTTTCTTACCAGATTACCTAGATGAACTGAAAGGTTTTTACTACGTGAACCAAAAGATTTTTAATAAAACAGCTTGTTTGTTTAAGACGGCTTGTTTAATATATTGAATGTTTCCCTTAAAAAACAAGAGCACAGTTTCTCTACTCCTGCTAGTTTTTGACGATCTTCTCAGCGTAATAACACAGAAAAATAGAGTAATATTCTTAACAGGCATTTTCTTGATATATATTACTCAAAATCGTCACTTATACACAGCTGCTGTCACATTCAAGACACGGGCGCACACAAGCATTCTTCCATTTTGTGTACTGCACCACAGATAAGCTAAATACGATCAAAGCTTATCTCCCGTGAGTTCCTACCAAAATCCCACTTCTAATTTATTTGTCAAAAACTAGTGTAAATTTTAAACAAAAAATTAGTACTAAAATTTGAAAAATAAACTAGAAGTGAGACTTTAGTGGGATCCCACCTGACACACTACTCCAAAAAAAAAAAAAACATCGTGTACGACCTAGTCGACAACTTATTCATCGTGGTATATACTACAGTACCTAGTCGACAACTTATTCATCGTGGTATATATATACTACATTCTTGTAGATGTGTTGTTGTGGTCAGCCGAAACATCCGAGGACCTTCTTCTTGGGCGTGGTCCCGGTGGAGCGGTGCTTGGCCGCCGTCTCCTGGCACCTGATCATCCCCTCCTGCCTCCGCGCCTCCACGGAGGCCCTCTCCTCCTCCGCCTTCTTGTGGATCCTCGCCATCCGGTTCCTCATCTTCTCCGCGTACTCCGCCTTCTTCTTCTCGAGCTTCTCCTGCCAAATCGACCATCGTCAGTTAGTAAAGGCACCATGTCTTGAGCATGGTCATGTCCTGTCGAGTGTTTTCAGAGCCGGAGGACGCACCTCCCGTGTCCGGAGCTTGGCTTCGACGGCGGCTTTCTTGGTGTTCTCCCACGACAGGATGCACGACATCTTGTGCTCGGCCCTGCCACCACGTATAATTAAGCCAGCAAAGACAGATACCAATTCCGGATCACTGCAAAACATGAGTTCTCCTGTGCAAAAGTTCAGTTTAGTTCAGTTCAGTCACCTGTTGTCGACCTTGCACTTCTGGTTCTCCTCCCACGCCTTCACCATCGACAGCTTCCTCTCCATCTCCACCTTGGCGCGCACCGCGTCTGCAAAGTTGATTCAATCCCGTGTGATCCGTATATAGCAGACAGATTAGTAGCGGAAACCTGCAATTGAAATCACTGAAGCTTGAAGCCAAGGATCGATGGTATGTGTACGTACCTCTGTCAGTCGCTGCAGGTCCTTTCTGCGCTGGTGCCGGAGGTCCATCTGCAGCAGCGAAATGGGGTTGAGCATAACGAGAGTCTTGCGGCAGGGTGAATGGATAGGAACAAATCTTACTCTCGAAAGCTCCACCGCCACCGGCCGGCTGACCGGGGACTTCCGCCGGCGTTGGCGCCGACGCGTTCGCGTTCGTCGGCTCCATCTGCGCCTCCATGAAACTGCTCCTCTGCAGAAGCCCAGCACAGGTAGTGCTACAAGTAGTAGGCAGTACGGCTCGCGCGTGCGTAATCCCGCTGCGAAATCCTGAATTTTAATGCGCGATTAAGTATAGCTCTAAAAGCGGATTTCGTTCCTCGGCGTGCTTGCTCTGCTGGCGCCGGCCGGTACGGCGCGGGCAATGAGCTGACGCCGGGTAGAGCGCGCCGCCGAGCACGGAGGGACACGTAGGCGGGTAGGCGCGCACCACGTGTGCTTCGCCATGATCGCGCGTGCCACGTCTCCCGTCGGCCCTGCGTTTTCCTCTCCGGTGTCGCCGTCCGACGACGTCATTAGGAGGCCACTAATCACCTGCTTAGGGGACGTGGGCCTGACATTGCGGCCCATCGGGTCTCTATAGCAGCTTCAGACTGTGTCTTGGGCTGGGCTGGTGATTAGTGGCCTTCGCAGTGGCCACAAGCCCATATCAGATCGCTAGTCAAATCTCCGTGTCAGAGCAAAGGGAAGAGGAGGAAAATCTCGGCTAGGGTTTGTCCGTCTTGTTTGTGCGGCCGCCGGCGAAGGGAGGAAGCGCTCGCTCGATCGAGGAAGGAAGGAAGTAAGGAAGGAGGGGCGATGTCGAAGAAGAACAACCTCGCCACGAGGAGGAGGCAACACGAGTTCGACCTCCAGAGTAATATCACCGCCACTGCTCTCTCTCTCTCTCTCTCTCTCTCTCTCTCTCCATGGATGTGTGGCTGGCGAGAGGAACGAGCTCTCTTGATCAAGATGTGCAACTGATTTTGTCTGGTTTTATTCATGCGTTATGTGGTAACCAGGGGAGAAGAAGGCCAAGGAGGAGCGGGCCAAGAAGCTGCAGGCCAAGAAATCCAAGATGAAGGTATCAGTCACCCACCCCTTATGCCCTGCTCTCCACTAATTGGCGCAGCTAGCTTCTCGACTTCTCAAACGGTGTCGCAATACGGGCTGGATACGTCTATTTATGAAATTCGCATATCGTGTGGTGTATTTTGTACATGGAGTTCTCGTTAGTAATGGTTTAGCTTGCCATGGGAGTCTGCATTGCAGGCAGCCTTGCGATATCATCAGGTTGTTTTGTTGTTGCAAAAAAATAGCATAACTAGCTGTTAGGTCTTATACTGGAGTTAATAGAACAGAAACATGGTTATTTGGTAGCGCATTTTATTCCAAGCCTGAGGCTATCTTTATAGACCCTGTTGACACTGATTTTCATGGTCATTCGCTATCCTAGCATAGATAATGTCTCGAACACACCCACTGTAATTACCTAGTATTCATGGAAACGGTATGTACAAGAGCTAATCCATGCGTTAGGGTCTCAGGGCAGAGCCAGCTAACAATATCTGTGTAATCCTTCTCCTTTCCAGCTGGAAGCACAAGAAGAAATGTGTGAAACTGTTTGAGGTTATGGGGACTATTTTCAGTTCGCAGAGCCCACGCTTTCCCTTTCCTTCACGAGTTCATCCTTGTGGAAACATATTTTTTGTTCCCACAATTTTCTTGATGATTAGGGTTCCTGGCTTTCGTAAAGCACCTGAGCAGTTCCAGCAGTCCCATTATCATCCCTTATTATTTTGTGCTATTATAATGCCATTTTAGTTTGTTTTCCCGATGGTTCTTCGAATTTCATCATTTGTCGCTCGGTGCTGTAGCCTGCCATGAATTTTGATCTGAACAGCCAAACTTGCTTCATCTGTGCTAATGCCACATTTGTTTTCTCTATTTGTTCAGATTGATGGCAGTGACAAGAAGAGGAAGGGTGCCGGTAGTTTTAAGGTCGGCAAGAAAAAGGTGAAGACAAAGCTTTCAGCCTTAACAAAAGCCAAGGCTGCGCAAGCCATGGAGGTCGACAAGTGATTCTGTCGTCAAAACTGTTGGACTTATGCTGGTTGTTTTGATGTAACCATGGAAGAAATGAAGTAGTTTTGTGCTCAGATCCGTGGTATTTACTCTGGCCAAATCCCATGTAGCCAAGCAACTCCCCTTTCTTATGTGATGATGGCTTGTGCTCCTGCAATGTTTAGACTTAGCATCTCCAAGAAAAACTTGAAATGTGATATTTCTGTAGCCAGAATTTACCGCTCCTGATGTATATGACTACATGTTTTTTGCATTGGCATGCTGTTTGTCTTTTTTGTTCACCAGTTTAAGATGCTTCTGGATGTTTTTCAGACTGGACAAAGTTTTGATTGCATATTCTGCTTGTTTCGCTATGCTGGTTGTGCACAGTATGGAGATTGAACAGTATAATGTATTGTCTCGTTGCTGCGTTTATTATAATTTTGTTTCCTGGTATCTGCTGACAGGACGTCCAATCCAAAACTGTAGTGGCGCATCATTGGTTGGCTTCCTGAGAATTCAGGTATGCAAATTCCACGTGAACCACTGAGTGACAATTGATGAACTGGATGAATTCCAGAATGTTAAATAACCTCTATATTTACCAACAATGACACTGATAGCATGCTCGTAGCGGGTTAATTCCTGCGAAAAAACATGTATCAGAATTCCTAAAGTAGATCAAAATTACAAACAGTCGCTGCAGAGGAAATTTGGAGCAGCGAGTGTGTAATTATAAAAGATTACATCGAGCACAGTGTCGTAATGTTCAGTATTACATAAGGGTTACAATCAGGCAGGAAACACTTATATCCAGCCCAAGACTGACAATTGGATGTAGTCGAACAACCAGAAAAAAATATCCATCACACTGTATAATGAAAAGCATAAAAGAAGACAGCATACACAATGCTTTCTTCAGAAAAGGAGGGACAGAGTATGCAGTGTACATGTACCGCACAATCCCTCCTGTATGATCCATTGGTGGGAAGAGTATTAGCAGTAGGAAACCGGTTGTCGAAACACTTGTCTGCTCATCAAGCAATCATGGATGCCATCATGGGCTATCCGCAATCGTTCCGCCGGCGTTCTTCCGTTGAGCGACGATAATAAGGCCAACGGCCTATTCTTTGTTCTACAAGGCACATCTCTAGGTTTTGGAGCACTTCTGTCATCGAAGGTCGATCGACACCATGATCAGCAACACATTTCTCAGCAGTCTCAACAAACTTGTCGAAGCACTGTGGAGCAATCTTTCCTTCAAGATAGGGACCAACAAGCATATCTAGGATTCCATCCTTCTTGCACTTCAGAGCATATTTTACCAAGTTAACTTTCTTGAATGGAAGACCCAAATCCCAAAAAACCCCGAGCAAACATGACCTCAAACAACACAATGCCAAAAGAATATACATCGGATTTCTCTGTTACCTGCAGCGTGCGATGCAATTCAGGATCGAGGTTACCTGCAGATTTTGTATTGATCTGTTGTTCCTTATAACCCAGGCACCGACGAGGGAGTGCACCCGGAACCGGAAGCTTGGCGATCAATCTCTCATCTAGGAGAATTTTCGTTATTGTCAAGTCACAATAGATGATGGAACACTTGTGGAGATAGTGCAGGGCACGAGCTACACCGATGCAGACGTCTAGACGCTGCTCCCAGGTAAGCATTGGCGCCCTGACGTTGTAGCCATGAAGTCTCCCACGCAGGGTGCCACGAGCCATGTATTCATAGATCAGCATCATCTCGTTATTCTCTCTGCAGTAACCGACCAATGATACAAGATGATGATGACGGAGCTTTGCCCTCGCAGCTATTTCTGAATGAAACTTGTTCACATCCTGCTCAACTCTGCTATGACGTTTGATAGCCACCTTGGTTGCACCCCCATCAATCTCTCCATAGTAAACTTCGCAACTTCCACCCACTCCAACAAGGTGCGACTCATCAAAGTTTCTTGTCGCAGATTCCATTTCCGTAAGTGAGAAATGGCGGCACAAGTTCGATGGCTTGTTCCTCCATCCCCAAGGAAAAATATTGACAACTTTTTTTTCTCAAACTTGAGTTTTCCTAAGCGCCCGAAGACGCTCTGCCACATCTTGCATCTCAGGGCGTCTATTCATTTCCATCCTCAAACATTCTCCTGCTAGCTTTGCAACCCCTTCAAGTACCTTCATATTTTTTTGGCTCGAGATTTCAACATCAAACAGCTCTCTCACCCTTCTGATCCCTGTTGCAAGAGCTTGGGTGAAACACTCAACAATACCGATCTCCCCCTTTCTTACTGTTGCCTTCTTCTTTGTAATCAGTTCGAGTAGAACGATTCCAAAACTGTAAACGTCACTCTTCGAAGTAAGACGTCCGTATCGAGCAAACAAAGGGTCCATGTAGCCTATGCTACCTATTACATGCTCAGTAAAACGGGTCGAGTCTGTGTTGACGAGTCTTGATATTCCAAAGTCAGATATTTTTGCATTGAAATTGTCATCTAACAGTATATTGGAAGGCTTGATATCACCATGAATGACATGAGTATACATTTGTGAATGCATGTAGCACAGTGCCTCTGAACACTCCACCGCAATCCGCAGTCGTGTATCCAACACAATGGGAATGGAATCATGGTGAAGAACATCGCTAAGGTTCCCTTTTGATATATATTCAGTGACTATCATTAAGGCATTTTCCTCTGAGCAATAGCCTATGAGTCTAACAACATTCTTGTGGTTGATTTCAGAGTGGACTTTCAGCTCTTTGGCAAAATCTTCTTCTATGTTACGCAGAAATCTCTTGACTGCAACTGTACTTCCATCTTCAAGAACACCCTTGTAAACTTCTCCGAAACCGCCTTTTCCAATGATAGCTCCATAGTTACTGGTAATTTTTCCGATCTCACCCTCCGTGAAGCATTTTAAGTTATGATTGTTACATGATATCCACTTTGGTCTGTCATCCCTTTGAATCATTTCTGTCACCCTACTTTCTCGAATGTCCATCTTGTGAAAGTAAAGTAGCAAAGACTGAGACACTGAGTATACAAGTTAACGTTGACTAATATACTGGTACTTAGCAAAGACTTGACCTGAAAAATAGTTACCGAAATTTTTAAACTCAGATCAGAGATCGCCTGAGTTATTAACAATATAAGGATACTTTGCAAGAATCAATCGTTGGCAAGTGATGTGTGGCGATATCAGATTCCCATGTTAGTGAAAACATTGATGTGTGTTGTTCTTAAGATAGTTTTTCATAAAAGATCTCATATAATTTTTTCCAAGATAGAAAGTTGACCAAAAAATGGGGTAAGAGTCGATTTTAGTCCAACATATAGATCAAGAGAATAATAGTGCTGGATTTCGCCATTTAATCATAAAATATGCTCTAGGTAATGAGGGAGAGCTTAATCATTACTGTTCAGTTCTGCTGTGGTCTTAACTGGAGCATCATGACAGGGAAAAGAATAAGAATGGGTAGAAACCTACTAAAGCATAGAACTGAAAAATTAGTATGCCAAAATGCAAACATCTATAGAACTGTCTGCGGGGGAAATTATAGAAGTTCGATAGGATATAAAAGATGGGCACAGTTCAGTCCAACATACCTCTTAAGAATCGATGCGGTAATACACTTAATGAATCATCTCATATTTGTAGCACAAATCACCATCGAGTGGATCTGGAAGAAGGAACAGATTGTGAACTGTCATGGGAAGACCTTACTTGTGAAGGTTGAGGGTCAGTAATGAGGTAGCCACCTACAAAATGAAAAATAGAACAGGCAGTTCACAGCGCTTATGCTTTTCATGGGCATAGCTCCATCCTCCATGTATATAAGGTCTTATTGTCTTAAGAAATTAAATTATTATAAAGTCCGTGTTGTTGAACAAGTCTATTTTGTCGAAAGTCCATGTTGAACCCTCCGAACAAGGCCTTACTCCTTAGAGTTGTATTCTGTCATAGTCTGGAGTACCTTGCTTACGCTACAAATTAAGAATATGATCCTGTCATTTTCCACACATATATCTCAGACTAGAGTGGTGGGCGTGACAAATGTGATCACTTCTCGGGAGAACCAAAACATTCAAGACTCTTTCAAAGCCAAAAAAAATATCGCTATCATCTCTATTTTATAATCCACTGTCATTATCATGAACACAAATCTCTTAGCAGGTTTTACTGTGCCTACGTGAAGTAGATTATATCTCGGAAAACCCATGAATAGCTCATCCGAAGTTCCAAACTATCCCTGATTATTGAGAATAGGATATGTTGGTCTTTGAACTAATGTTACTCCCTCCGATCTATATTATTGTCGCAGAAATAGATGTATTTAGACATATTTTAGTGCTAGATATATCCAATATATTGACAATTAATATGAATCGAAGGGAGTAGCAAATTTATTTGTGCGGTCATAATGGAATTTCTGGTATAATTTTGAGCTCCGGAACCAACCGTAGTCAGAATTTCCTGTTCCTGATGTATATGATCTGCTACAGTTTTGTTTGCCCTGGCACGCTGCTTAAGATGCAACATCAGCATCCGTAGCAAGCCACGGAAGTCGACAGGTGATTCTATTGCCTAAATTGTCCCACTAAGACCTTGTTTACTTCTCTCCTATTATTCTCAGGGATCATAGGGAACTATTTCAATTTCCGTAAAATCCTCGTAGTCTGTTTACCACGCCGGGTTTGGCCGGGATAATCCCGGATACCCCCGCAAAATTTTCATGTTTTTATCTAGATTAAAAACTCTTCTCTAAGGTAGAGTATTTTTTGGAAAGAGTATTTTAGTGGATTGGAGAGTATTGGGTGAGCATCAAATCTCTGCATATCCTAAAAAATCTAGTGAATAAAAATACAAGAGAAGTAAACAAGGCCTAAGAGCATCTCCAGCAGAGGCTGTATTTTAGAGCGCTGCAAACTTGGGATAGCGCGCGCGCTATCCCGTTTGCGCGCTGCATTTTAGCGCGACCTCCACCGGAGGCTCTAAAATGCAGCGCGCGCTCGTTTCGTCCCCCATCAGGCGATGTATTTTAGAGCGCGCGCGACAGCACAAACACAAAAACACAATTGCATCTATGAAAAGAAGATCAAAAAACACCGTTCCGCGCTGCCTTCCCCTTTGGAGCCGCCACCGCCGCCGCGGGCCGCTTCGACGTCGTCTTCTTCGACGTGGTCTTCTTCCCCGGCGCGATGGGTGGCAGCGCTGCGCCGGAGGTTGTCCGCGGCAGCTTGAAGAGCGCGCGACTGGCGGCCGACCCCGCGGCGGCGCCTCCGCTAGGGTTTGGCGCGGTTGACGGCGGGATTGTGGCGGCGCCGGCGCCGGCGCCGGCGGGGGGCGGGACGGAGTAGGGAGGGGTGGGAGGGGTGCCGGAGCTTTCCATCGCCGGCGGCCGCGCGGAGGGGCAGAGCCGACGCGCTCGCGTGGGGTATTTTTCAGAGCAGTTGGTGTTCTTCGCGCGCGTCGCAGCGATAGCGCGCGCTGTAGCCGGAGCTGCAAATTTGACGCTTGGGATAGCGCAAAGTCCAGCGCCGCGCTAAATATGGGCGCGCGCTCTATTTTAGAGCACCTGCTGGGGGAGGTTTACAGCGCGCGCTGCAAAAAAACAGTTATTTTAGCGTTGCGCTATTATAGCGCGCCTGCTGGAGATGCTCTTATACTTATTGCCTCGATGGAATGGAATCATGGAAGGAAAGTAGTACGCTGAGATGGGTGGCATTTGCTCTGGCCAGATCCCGTTTAGGCGTTCAGCGAAGCAACTCCTTTATTTATGTGATGGCCTATACTCATGTAATTTTTGAGTTTGGAATTAGCATCTCCAAGACACGCTTGAAATATTTCTGTAGTCAGATTTTTGCAGTCTCTGATGTGTATGATCTACTACCGTGTTTTGGCCCTGCCATGCTGTTCCAGAATTCAGATGCAACATCAGGTTCTGAACTCTGCAGCAGCAACATGTTCTTGCCTGACCAGTAGCTTTGCTGACGACAATCTGTTCAACAAGCCTTCTTTTTTTTCACCAGTTTTCAGGGTGTTTCCTTGCTGCTGGTTTCAGTGGGAAGTATCCTTTGATACCATCTTTTATATGATATATATACCCATGATCCGACTTCTATATATTTATTTTCACAGTGTCTAAAAAATTCAAAAAACAATTATGTTTTTTTTTTAGAAATGGGGAATGAAGCCCTGGCCTCTACATCAAAAAGACGCACATAACCTTCTTTCTTAATTATTCAGCGAGACGTTACAAAGAGAGTACAAAGATCAACCCGAAGCCACCTCTCTAACGCAATTTGATGAGGGGATGGACATGTCGGAGCCGGTACTCGACCGCACACCTACGCACAACCTCACAAAAACAGGGGGAGGAGGGAGGGAGGGTCCAAAACCGCCCAATAGCAAGTCGGGAACACAAACCGGTTTAGCTGATCCACAACACACACCAATGTGTACGCTCAATCCTCTACTGCAGCCGTCTTCCGCTAACCAATTCTTCAGAAAGATCAACATAATGACCTTGTCAGGCGCCACCATAACCCCAAAAAGCGCCACCACGTGCGTCCATCAACCGCACGCGCGGTCATCGTCAAGACTCCTCAGCACCATGCCACCGAGTTCCTCCATCTGACGTAGCAACCTCCAAAAGATCTGGCATGCGTCGCCTCTACCGCATTAGGCATGACTGAGCGTAGCACCTAGCAGTTAGACATGACTTGAAATCTCCGTTGGAGACTCCGTGCAAGACGAAACCGCTCCACCTTCTTCCCCCGATCAGTAGCTGCTCCAAAGACGATGCCCCCATGAGGGAGAGCGACGTGTAGCGTCTCCATCATCTGACCCGGGAGATCCGGATCTAGGGTTTCCCCTGAAGTAGCTTGAGTAAGCCGTGAGAGCTGCATCGACGATGTCGTTGACAAGGGGATCGACGCAAAAGCACCGTCATCGTCCGCCATGACCGTAGTCGGCTCGGTTTTCACCGACAACCACGCATCTCACCGCCTGATCCGCGATGCAGCCACTGAGAGAAACTCTATGTATGCACAACAACCATGGCATGCCCAGGCCTGAGGACGAGCCCTAGCATCCCTGCCACCACACAGACCTTGACCCTTGTCGCCCGGAGAAACGATGACCGCACTCGTCATTAACCAAGACGCAAACTGTCGTCTTCCATCCGCCGCACCACTGCAGGGCAGCCATGTCGTGGCGCCAGCGTCTGTGCGATGCCCCGACCAAAGGTCGTCGTCCCGTGCCAACAACCTGGAGAGCAAGGGCGAGAGAAGCCCTCCCCCTCCCCCACCGGTGCCGATTAGAGCTTTGCCTAGTCGTTCCTTCTGGCGGCAGCGAGGTGGGTGAAGGGGAAGAGGGGGTGGTAGGCGGAGGCTAGGGTTCCCCTCGGTCGCCGGACCCACGGGCACGACGGTGTATACATTCAGACTGAATTTTAAAAAAGCAATTATGTGAGTGCTCCCAAGATGTGTTTTTATGATCCCTAAGAATTTCAGAACCAAATTCAAAATATACATTAGCGAACAAAAAAGACAAATCTAACTTGAATCGTGTAAAAAAGACAAAAGCACAAAGGATGCTATTCACATATCAATTTGTCTTTTTTCCTCTATGTATTTCGAATTTGCTTATGAAGGGATTATAAAGGAACACTCGCAATATATTTTTATGTTTCTCTTCTAAAAATATATATTTTTATTTTTTAAACTTCTAAAATTGAATTTGACGATTAGTATCATGGTATCATGTGAAAGATGATATCTGTAGCGAACCTAAAACGTCTTATAATTTAACATACAGATATTATAATAAATGAACTAGAAGTGAGACTTTGATGGTATCTTATGACACCTTAAGGGCTCCTTTGATTCATAGGATTTTTGTAGGAATTTTCTAAGATTTGAATCCTATGAAAAAATTCCTACACAAGTTATTTGATTCATAGGATCAAATCCCATTGGAAGTAATCCTATAGGAATCTTGTAGTATAAATCCCATAGGGAAAAAAGCAATAGGTTAACTCATGGAAAATTTCTTTGCTACAATCAAAGGGAATGCATCTTTCTGTAGGATTCAAGTAGGCGTGCCACTCCAATCTTATGTCTTTCTAATTTCTATATTTTTTCCATCCTATGAATCAAAGGATCCCTAATAGAGATACTATATTATATGCATTGTAAGAGCAACTCTAGCAAATACTGTAAATAGGCATACCCAAAAACATGAGTACATGTGACTGTACTCATGTTTTTCAGTTTAGAGCTTCATGGCGTGCTTGTAAATACGAACTGATAATTTCAAAATTTAAAATTCCAACTGCTCGCGGGGAAATCCATGTCCGATCATCACATACATATATAGGCAGCGGATCAAAAGCCGCTCACATACATACAATAATTAGTGACTAATTATATGCCTAGCTAATATGGCGTCCGCGGGGTCCAAATGGAGCTTGGAGGCGAGCTCCATGACGCGGAGTAGCTCCGGTGCGCGCCGCTTCCTCCCTCCCTGATGAGGTTTAATCTCGTCAATGCCCATTGTTATGAGCTTGGGTTTTGGAGAAGATGGGGATGCTGGAGATCGCGGAACGATTAGCAAACAAGCAACACGGGGACACGAGGTTTACCCAGGTTCAGGCCCCCGGAGGGAAAATCCTACTCCTGCTTGTCTGCTCTTGATTACGGCGGAACCAAAAGTAACAGGGGTGCGCAGATGCAATCTGGCGTGGAGGTGTATATGCGATGGTATGAAGTGCCCTCCTCGTCGTGCCCTCCTAGCCTTTATATAGAAGTAGGCAGGTCCTGGGCACAGACCAAGTCGGTTACAGGTTTTTAGGGTTTGACCCTTTGAATATTCTATCTTCTCTAGTCTTGATCTCTAAGGATCCGAAGACATCCTGGGCTTGGGCCACCCGAAAATCTTCATGGGCCGCGTATATTATTGTGGGCTTTCCTTAGACTGGACCAGGTATGCTAAGGTCATGTACCCGTGGGGTATAAACATGTCAGTAGCCCCCGAGTGTTCAATCGAATCGTAGATTTGGCTGAGGACTCTTCAATCTTTCGGGTGCAGATGTTATCTGTTTATCAAAGAATGATTCTAATGTGTAGGGATAGTAGATGCGTGTGCCTGACTCTCCCGACGGATCAGGGCCAGTTAACTGTCTTAGGACAAAACAACACGATCTTCTTCAGATTCGAGTCCCTCGACTCGAAACCGGAACATATGCTGGCGTAATTCAACTCAGGCCATTGAGGACTTACAAGAGTGGAATTCCAGTGATTTTCAAATGATGTACCCAACGCGTCCGTCGGGATTTCCATCGCGCCTGCTGGCACGGAATTTTACTAAAAGAGCGCGGTCGTGTGCGTTGCCAGGCCATCAGATGGTATCTGTAGGTCTTATCTTTGCTTCGCAGACGCAACATCCGAATGTTTATCACCACGGAGGTGTTTCGGGTGACCAAGGAGGATATTACTCACTTAGCGTTAATTGGGGCAAATTTGCTGAAAAGTTTTTGCATGCTGATCCGAAGGATTGTAGTCGAAGAATTCATAGGGTGCGCGACCAGTGCTCCCTATGGGAGTAGCCCCCGAGTGTATGTTCAAGTCGTGGACTCGAGCGGAGACTATTAATTCAGTCGTTGTTGACTTTTAGGTCCGTAGGACACAATTTTTTTGGATGCTTAAATCCATCCTCCCTATGGGAGTAGCCCCCGAGTCCGTAGTGGAGTCGTAGACTCGACGTAGGACTCGAAGAATAGTTCAATGGTGTAGTACTTTGATCATATTTTGGGTGCGCGGCCAGCGCTCCTAATAGGAGTAGCTCCCGAGTATTTACTCGAATCGTAGATTCGAGAGAGTACTCTTAGCTGTGTAGTCGAAGATTTGTAACCGTTGTTAGTATAGCTTTGATGACGTTAGTGCTGACGATCGGTGACCTCAAGCGTCTGCGACGCCAGAGATGACATGAACTGGCGAACGTGGGTCCCACCTTCTGACTTTGAATTGACTGGTCACGCGCGACGCAGAGATAATTACGGCGTCGCCTCGGCTTCTGTGCATAGTGGACGCCGTGTGAGCGACGGTTCACTGCCATGCTGACACGTGGATGGTTGGATTCTGATGTTGGCTCTAGGGCTTCCCGATGAACGGTCACCGTGCATATTCTTCGTCCTTATAATCATTGGGGAAAATTTTGTTTGTTTTCACCGCAGCCATTCTCGTTTCACTGCTCCCATCTTCTTGAGCTTTTCTCGCCGCGTGCTGGAAATTCTCCGATCCTTACCATCTTTGTTCATACGCTCACGTCGTCGTCGTCGCCGCACTGCAATGGGGAAATCAAAGAAGGCCTCCACGCAGTTGGTACCAGCGCCGCTGGTGGTGGCAAGAAGGCTACCGCCGCTACCCACGTCACCGATGGTGGCTGGCGGCGGTCGGAGACGTGCGAGGGAGATCTTCGCAAGCTCCGAGAGCGGGGTCTAATCCCGTAGGACAAGAAGGCCGTCAAGATTCCTGGCGACGAGGTAACTCTCCGTCCACCCGCTGGGTTTCGGGTCATGTTTGTCGCTTTTGTCCTTCGGGGCCTTTCTCTCCCAGTCCACGATTTTCTCCGTGGATTGCTTTTCTTCTATGGCACCCAACTCCATCATATTTTGCCGAATTCTGTTCTTCACATTGCCTGCTTCATCACCTTCTGCGAGTGCTGGCTCGGTATCGAGTCGCACTTTGGCCTCTTCCGGAAGCTCTATTCCGTGAAGAGGCAATCTGGCTCCGATGGCGTTTATCCCATCGGCGGCTGCATCATTTCCCTTAAATCCAACTTTCTCTTCTTTTCTTTTTCTATGTCTGAGTCCGTCCAATACTGGCGGAGGCGATGGTTTTACATCCGTGACTCCATAGTGGACGGGCAAAAGTTTGGCCTTGCTCCTTTCGACCCCTCCCAGAAAATCCAGCCAAAGAGGTTCTGGAAGAACCACATCTTGGATGGTGAGGTGGCGGAGATAGAGGAACTCTATCGTCGGGTGGAGGATCTTCAGGTGATTCCGGATAAAGAGGTGAACAATGTGGATATCATCTACACCTTCCTCAAACATCAGGTGCAGCCTCTCCAGGCTAGGGCGCACCCGATGTTCCTTTATTCTGGTCGCAACGACCCGACTAGGGTTTCGACTGGAGAGCTCTCCAAGGGGGATGTTGGCGGAATCCTCCGGCCGCTACTGAAGTTTAAGGCTGACGAGGACATTCCGGGTAGCTCACTGACCCTTCCATTCAGGGCCTCTCGACCGGTGCCGCAGGTGTAGATTTGGGACGTGCGCGTAGTGCTTTTTTCGACTACATCTCCTTGCAGTTTGTTTATTCTGAGAGTTTGTTTTCTTTTGTGCAGGAGTTCAAGGTACCTGGATTGGCGCCTCCACTACCCGAACGTTTTCTGGATGCACCGGACAATGAGGTAGTGGACTCCATGTCTGAGCTCCCTTCGGCGCGATCGTCGGCTAAAGAAACCTTTGAGTCGAGCAAGAAGAAGACTCGAAAGCGGATGCGGAGCTCGAGCGAATCGTCGGATGCCTCGACTCCGCCGACGCCTAGGAACCCACCATGCCTTGTGCGACACAGTCGAGGTGATGGTGGCTCTTCCTCTCCTATTCCGGCCATGCCCGTGCGGGCTATGGCGCCGCAGCCGCCGGCGAAGCGGAAGAAGGAAGAGAAGAAGGAAGAGAAGAAGGGCAAGACGGCCTTGCCTGTCTTCAACTTGAGCGATATGGACTCGTAAGTATCTTCAGTTTCTATTTGCTCTTCTTTCATTTTTGCTTGCTTGTATTTGACTGAAGTTTTCTTTTGTAGCCACTCCTCCGATGGCTCTTTTAGCGATGGCGCTCGGGAGATGGTGGGGGAGTCGAAGGTTGCTCCTCCTCCTCCTCAGACGGTGGCCACCTCTGGGGACGTTGCTCTGAACCCTTCTCTCCAGGAGGCTCGGGTGATTGTCTCCTAGAAGACTACAGCTGGACCTTCGGAGTCGCCGTCTGGTCATGTAAGTGCTTTCGTTCTTGCTGTGGGGGGAGCCCCCGTGCATTTTTTTGGATGATCTGCTGATCATTTTTCCTTTTGTTCGTGTCTTGGGGGGAGCCCCCGAGTGTCTTTCGGATGATCTGCTGATCATGTCTTTCTTTTTTGTGCGTGTCTTGGGGGATCCCCAGAACTCTTTTCGTATGCGTGATTTGCTTTGCTCATTTCCTTGGGCGCAGCCCCCGGGCCTTTTTCCTGACAAGTTGTATCTTTTCGCAGCCTTTTGTTCAAGGTGTCAACCAACTGGTGAAGTAGCATCTGGCATTGGAGGCCAGCCTTCAGCGGCTTCAAGGTTTGTGTCTTTTTATCGATCTTCTGCTTCTTCGGCTGCTTGCTTACTTATGAATCTCATGCTTGTTATTTGTTGCAGACGAAAATAACACTGCCCTCCGCCAGCTTGATGCTCTCAAAAAGAGCCTCGGTCGAGCGGAGAAAAAAGCTGAAGATGTCGTTGGCGCTAAGGAGCGCCTTGAGCAGGAGTTAGCCGACGCGGCTGCGGCCAAGGAGCGCCTGCAGCAAGAGGCCACAGATCACGAGGAGCAGCTCGCTATCGCTATGGCCTCGCGCGAGAAGGAGGTAGCCGACAAGCTGATGGCTGCTGCCAAGGCTATTTCGGGTGAGTAGTTTCGTATGTTCCTTTTCGGCTTCCTTGTCTCTCTAGTTTTGTTTGGTTTTCACTTTGCCTCTTTCGTTTATCTAGATGCCGCGGGCATTGAGTTTGACCGTGGTACCCTGGAGCACGGAAGTGCTCTAGATGATGCCACTGCGTCGGTCGAAGACCGCTGCAATACCATGGTTGGTTTGCTTGCCAAGGCCAAGGTGGTTCTCGGGCGCTTCTACAAGGAGCTCATCCCCAAGGGCGTCGCCCTCGAGGATGTCGGATTGTTGGCGGACGCACTGTCATCCGATGCCCCCGCGACGTACAAGCGCAAGCAGAAGGGTATCGACGCGTCCATGGGGCTGGCAATGGCCATGGCGTTTGGAGCGGAGCTGGATCTTCATCAGGTCACCTCCCAGATGCCGGCGGCTGCCGACGGATCCGAGGTAGCCTTCGCCCTCTACGCTGCCCGTTGTAAACGCTATGGGCCAAAGCTGATTAACCTGCTGGTGGAGTACGTTGTGAGGTAGCAGGGGGAGGCCAAGAGCAGGCAATCCGGCTCCGATGCCACTCAGGATGCAGCTTCTTAGGCCTTGTAGTTGTAGGATAGCTTTTGTCTCTTTTGTTGTAATGTATTTATGAACACTCCTTGTGCCACGTAGTGGCTTTTGCTGCATATAATGAATCTCCGAGCTGTTTGCTCAATCATGCGTTTGTTCATATCCTTGCCTTCTTTTCCTCTAGGGACCTTCGAGTGATGATCCCGTTGATACTTTGTCTGTGGCGCAGCTGCGGCCATCTTTGGATGATGCGTCGTAGCTTGTATTTCTTCGCGACCGCATCCGTAGTCTTGAGAAAGAATTACTTGGCGTTCGAGGCCACGCGGATGTTTGGAAGTCGAAGGCCGAGCGAGGCGCCGCCAGAGAGGAGTATCTGATGGGGGAGTTGCGCTGTTTGGATGAACAGCTTCAATGTGAGTTTCTTCGAGTTGATGCTCATTTTTTGGATGCGCCTGTTGGCTTGTCATCTTAGTTTGCAGGTGTTGCAAGTGCTAACCTTGTTCCTAGAGAGGAAAAGGAGTGTGTTGTTGTTTGGATCAACTGCCTGACCCAGCAGGACATGGAGGCCGACGGATTTTTCTGGATGGACCATGATCGTGCTATGGTCCTTGCGACTATGTAGGATCGTGTTCACCAGGTTTCGCGGGTGCTACGGCGAGTGAAGACTTCGTTGGCGTCGATTCTGCACGTGATGTTTCCCCTGGATGAGGCACCATCAACTCTATGGGGCCTGCTGGCAAAGTTTCGAGATGTGCATCATGTCAGGGAGCTGGTGCGGCATCAGTTGGTTGCAGGGGTGAAGGTTGCGCTTTCTCTTGTGCGGCTGCATCGCCCTGATGTATATCTTGCTGTTGTGGCAGCTGGGCCACCTCTTCGGCCGGATGGTGGCATGTGGGACATGCGTGCGCATTATGCGGTTGTAAGACAGTATGCCGAACAAATTGTAGATCTCTTTGAGCATCATGCGCAGGTGATTCTTCAGAATAGGTAGGACCTGTAAAAAGATAGATGTAAAACTTGTATGTATTCGACTGAGCGTGTTATGCCTGTAGGGTTTCGTAGCATGGAAAACAAAAAATTTCTACCGCATACAAACAAACAAGCCAAGATCTATCTACTAGATTGTAGCAACGAGTCGATGGAATAACTCACCCTCGAAGATTCCAAAGTGTTTAACGAGAGCGGATTCTCGTGGGTGATGTAGTCGTACTCTTGCCGATCTCAAGATCGCGTAGACGATCCTTCCGGCGCTGCGTTCCGGCAACGCTTCCGCAGTCGGTCACACGTTCGGTACTCGACGAAGACCTTCCTCTCCCTTGTTCCAGCAGGCAGCGGAGGTTGTAGCACTCTCCTCGCGATTCCGGTAGCACAACGGCGTGGTACCGGAAGTAGAGGGGAGATCTCGCAGGGCTTCGCCTTAAGCCGGAGCGAGTATGGTGGACTATGAGAGAGATCCTCGGCGATCTAGGGTTTAGACACACCAAGGAGGGGGCAAGGCCGGCGGCTAGGGTTTGCCTAGGCGGCGACGGCAGCAGGAGGTGGCGGCGCCGGCGGCTAGGAGCTAGGGTTTTGGGTGGAGGTGTTGTGTACTAGGAGGGGCAGCCCTGCCCCTCCTTATATAGGTGGAGGGGGCGTGCCAGGGGAGGGGAGTCCCTCCCCAACTCGGTCTCCAAGTGGGCCGACGGTGGAGGGAGGGAACTCCTCCCCAAGTAGGTTTCCTACTTCCCCTCCACCTCACAAAATAGCCGTTTGACTTTTCAAATTGGCGTTTGACTTTTCAAACTAGGATTTGATTAAACCCTTTATTTTGTTCAGCGATGACACCTAGTACATGATGCAATCATTCCAACTTTTTATGACACATTCATGTACCCTTCTCCTCCGGAGTGCCGGACATTTCGGAACCTTCTAGAACATTCCCGATGAAAACACCGGAACCATTCTCCAACCTCGAAACAGGACTTTCCTTATATGAATCTTATTCTCCGGACCATTCCGGATCTCCTCGTGATATCCCGGATCCCATCCGAGACTCCGAACAACATTCGGTCTCTTACTCATCATTCCATAACTACTCAAACAACATCGAATCCTTAAGTGTGTCTCCCTACGGTTCGTGAATTATGCGGACATGATCGAGACACTTCTCCGAACAATAACCAATAGAGGAATCTGGAAATTCATATGGCTCCCACATATTTCTACGATTACTTTGCGATCGAATGAACCACTTACATACGATACCAATTTCCCTTTGTCTCACGATAGTTTACTTATCCGAGGTTATGATCGTCGGTATCTCTGCATACCTAGTTCAACCTCGTTACCGATAAGTACTCTTTTCTCGTTCCCGTGATATGTGATCCCTTGTGAGCCAGTCACATGCTTGCAAGCTAATTGGATGACATTTCACCGAGAGGGCCCAGAGTATATCTATCCGTCATATGGATGGAAAAATCCCACTCTTGATCCATGTGTTTCAACCAATACTTCCCGAATACTCAATGCCACCTTTATAGCCACCCAGTTACGGTGTGGTGTTTGATGTCATCAAAGCATCCTTCAGGTGAAGGTGATATGCATGATCTCATGGTCGAAGGAATTAGGTTACTATGTATCAGAAAGCATATAGCAATTGAACTATTAAAATGACTTGATCTTTATGCTACGCTTATCTATAGGAGTATGTCCACCATATCATTCTCCTAACGATATGATCTTGTTGTTAATAACATCTCAATGTTCATGATAGGGAAACCACAATCATTTATTAACCAACAAGCTAGTATTATAAAGAGGATTTTACTAGGGACTCTATTTTAGTTTACAAATCACACAAGTATTAATGTTTCCTTGTTAATACTATTATAGCATGAATGTAAACATTTATCATAAACACAAAGATATAATAATAACTACATTTATTATTGCCTCTAGGGCATATCTCCAACAGTCTCCCACTTGCACTAGAGTCATCTAATCTAGATTACATGGTAATATACCGAACACCCATGGCAGTTTGGTGTTGGTCATGTTTTGCCCTCGGGAGAGGTTTGGTCAACGGATCCGCCACATTCAGATTTGTGTGTACTTTGCAAATCTTTATGTCCCCATCTTGGACATGTTCTCGAATAGCGTGAAAACGTAGCTTGATGTGCTTCAGCTTCTTGTGTGACCTTGGTTCTTGCGCATTGGCTATGGCGCCCATGTTATCACAGTAGATAGACATTGGGTCCAGCGCACTATGAACCACACCCAGCTCTGTAATGAACTCTTTCATCCGTATCGCTTCTTGTGAAGCCTCCGAAGCAGCCATGTATTCTGATTCAGTTGAAGATCTCGCCACAACGCTTTGCTTTGCACTCCTCCAGCTAACTGCTGCACCATTCAAAGTAAATACGTATCCAGATTGTGATTTAGAATCATCCGGATCGGTGTTCCAACTAGCATCGGTGTAACCATTAACAACGAGTTGTTCATCACCTCCATAAGAAAGAACCATATCCTTAGTTCTTCTCAAGTACTTAAGGATGTTTTTGACCGCCGTCCAATGATCCACTCCTGGATCACTTTGATATCTGCTAGTTAAACTAACAACAGATGTAATGTCGGGTCTAGTACATAGCATGGCATACATTAGAGATCCTATGGCTGAGGCATAGGGAGTCTTACTCATCCTTTCTCTATCTTCTGCCGTTGTCGGACTTTGAGTTTTACTCAAGGTCGTATTGGCAACATGGGCAAGAACCCTTTCTTGCTATCTTCCATTCCAAACCTCTTTAGAACTTTGTCCAAATATGTACTTTGAGACAATGATATTAGGCGTCTCGATCTATCTCTATAAATCTTTATGCCTAATATGTAAGCTGCTTCGCCAAGATCCTTCATTGAAAAACTATTATTCAAATATTCCTTGACACTATTAAGAAGGTCTACATCATTCCCAATCAACAATATGTCATCTACATATAGTATTAAGAATGCTACAGAGCTCCCACTCACTTTCTTGTAAATACAAGCTTCTCCATAAGTTTGTATAAAACCAAAACTTTTGATCACCTTATCAAAACGTTGATTCCAACTTCGGGATGCTTGCTTCAATCCATAAATGGACCGTTGAAGTTTGCATACCTTGTTAGCATCTTTAGGATCGACAAAACCTTTGGGTTGCATCATATACAACTCTTCATCAATGTCTCCATTGAGGAACGTTGTTTTGACATCCATCTGCCATATCTCATAATCATAATATGCAGCGATTGCTAACATAATCCTCGCAGACTTTAGCTTCGCTACCGGTGATAAAGTCTCATCGTAGTCAACTCCTTGAATTTGTTGAAACCCTTTTGCGACAAGTCGAGCTTTATAGACAGTAACATTACCATCAGCATCTGTTTTCTTCTTGAAAATCCATTTGTTCTCGACAGCCTTCCGGCCATCCGGTAAGTCCACCAAAGTCCAAACTTCATTTTCGTACATGGATCCAATCTCGGATTTCATGGCTTCTTGCCATTTATTGGAATCTGGGCTCATCATCGCTTCCTCATATGTCGCAGGGTCATCAGTGTTGTCCACCAACATGACACTCATAACGGGATCATACCAATCAGGAGTGGTACGAGTTCTCGTTGACCTGCGAGGCTTTGTAGCAACTACAACCGAAGTTTCATGATCATCATCATTAGCTTCCTCTCTTATTGGTGCGGGCACCACAGGAACTTCTTTCGGTGCTGCGCTACTCGCAAGTTCGAGAGAAGGTTCGATAACCTCGTCGAGTTCTACTTTCCTTCCAGTCACTTCTTTCGAGAGAAATTCCTTCTCTAGAAAGGACCCATTCTTGGCAACGGATATTTTGCCTTCGGATCTATGATAGAAGGTATACCCAATAGTTTCCTTCGGGTATCCTATGAAGACGCATTTTTCCGCTTTGGGTTCAAGCTTGTCCGGCTGTAACTTCTTTACATAGGCTTCGCAACCCCAAACTTTAAGGAACGACAATTTAGGTTTCTTCCCAAACCATAATTCATACGGTGTCGTTTCAACGGATTTAGATGGTGCCCTATTTAAAGTGAATGCGGCTGTTTCTAATGCATAACCCCAAAATGATAGCGGAAAATCTGTAAGTGACATCATAGAACGAACCATATCTAAGAGAGTTCGATTACGACGTTCGGACACACCATTACGTTGTGGTGTTCCCGGCGGTGTCAATTGTGAAAGTATTCCGCATTTCTTCAAATGCTCGCCAAACTCGTAACTTAGATATTCACCTCCACGATCAGAACGTAGAAATTTAATCTTCTTGTTACGTTGATTCTCAACCTCACTTTGAAATTCCTTAAACTTCTCGAAAGTTTCGGACTTATGTTTCATGAAATAGATATACCCATATCTACTCAAGTCATCCGTGAAGGTAAGAACATAACGATAACCACCGCGCGATGCTACACTCATTGGACCACACACATCGGTATGTATGATTTCCAATAAGTCCGTAACTCGCTTTATCATACCAGAAAATGGAGTCTTAGTCATTTTACCCATCAGACATGCTTCGCATCTTTCAAGTGATTCAAAATCAAGTGATTCAAGAAGTCCATCGGAATGGAGTTTCTTCATACGTTTCACTCCAATGTGACCAAGACGACAGTGCCACATATAGGTCGAATTATCGCTTGATTTCAAATGTTTAGCCTCAATGTTGTTGATATGTGTATTTCCACTATCGAGATTCAATAAGAATAGACCATCTATCAAAGGTGCATGTGCATAAAACATATTACTCATATAAATCGAACAACCATTATTCTCGGACTTAAACAAGTAACCGTCTCGCAATAAACAAGATCCCGATATAATGTTCATGCTCAACGCAGGCACCAAATAACAATTATTTAAGTATAAAACTAATCCCGATGGTAGATGAAGGGGTAGCGTGCCGACCGCGATCACATCAACCTTTGATCCATTTCCCACGCGCATCGTCACCTCGTTCTTCGCTAGCTTCCGTTTATTCTGTAGCACCTGTTTCGAGTTACAAATATGAGCAACCGAACCAGTATCAAATACCCCGGCACTACTACGAGTACTAGTGAGATACACATCAATAACATGTATATCAGATATACCTTTCTTCTTGATGTTGCCGTTCTTCAAATCCGCCAAGTACTTCGGGCAATTCCGCTTCCAGTGACCTTCTCCCTTGCAGTAAAAGCACTCAGTATCAGGCTTAGGTCCAGCCTTGGTCTTCTTCGTCGGCGTGGTAACTTTCTTACCACCCTTCTTGAAGTGTCCCTTTTGCTTAGACTTGCCTTTCTTGAATTTGGTGGTCTTATTGACCAACAACACTTGGTGCTCTTTCTTGATCTCCACTTCTGCAGATTTCAACATGGCAAAGATTTCTGGCAACGTCTTATTCATGTTCTGCATGTTGTAGTTCATCACAAAGTTCTTGTAACTTGGTGGTAGTGATTGGAGGACAGGATAAATCCCCAAAGCATTAGGAATCACTATACCCAAGCTTTGAAGTTTGTTTGCGTGCCCAGACATCTTAAGCACATGCTCACTAACGGAGCTGCCCTCTTCCATCTTGCAGTTAAAGAACTTTTCAGAAGCCTCATAGCTCTCAATTGCCGCGTGAGTCTCGAAGATCAATTTGAGATCACGGACAATATCATGTGGGTATGAATTCTCAAACCTTTTCTGAAGCTCCGATTCTAAACCATACAAGATAGCACACTGAACTGTGGAGTACTGAGTCTTCCGAGCGAGGTAAACATTCTTTACTTCATCGGTAGCAGTAGCTGCAGGTGGGTCACCCAGTGGTGCATCCAGCACATAGGTCAAATTACCAGCTGTGAGGACAATCCTCAAATTCCGGAACCAATCCGCGAAGTTGCTTCCATTGTTTTTCAACTTTTCTTTCTCTAGGAACGCATTAAAATTGATGGTAGGGGTCGCCATTGATCTACAACATAGTTGCAATAGTTTAGACTAAGTTTATGACAAATTGAGTTCTAATTAATGGTTAAATTAATCTAGGTGAACTCCCACTCAAAACAATATCCCTCACATTGTTTTAGTGATCACACGAACCAAATCCACCACATCAACAATGATCATCACGAGAGTTGATGTAGCTTCAATGGCGAACAATCGACATGTTCATCATATCTACTATATGATTCATGCTTTACCTTTCGGTGATCCGTTTTCCAAGACCATGTTTGTACATGCTCGTCAAGATCAAACCTTAGCTTCCGCATGAGAAAATCTGGCTTGCCCACGTTGTATACACTTGCGGAATCTAACACACTCGATCATCACGTGGTGCTTCGAAAAAACAAGCTTTAGCAACGGTGCTTACTAAGGATGAACACTTAAGAACTTGAAATTCATGTGCATGAGGGATCATCTTATAATGCTACCGTTGTTAACTAAGCAATAAAGATGCATAAAGGATTAACATCACATGCAATTCATAATATGTGATATGATATGGCCTTTCTTCTTTGTGCTTCCGATCTCCATCTTCAAGCACGAACATGATCTCCATCATCACCGGCATTGCATCAAGGTCAATGACGCTGCTCCATGGTTGTCGTCCACTGGCTTCAACTATTACAACTGAAGGGTTTCGCGGCATAGTAAATCAAAATTTTCTACGGAGCGAACAGAGGGAAAGCCAAGATCTAATCTAGGAGATGCAAACAACGAGAGAGATTGGATTAGATCTTCATACCCTTGAAGATTCGCACAGCGGAACGTTCGTCGGAACGTGGGTGATGTAGTCGTACTCGCTTCTCCTCCTCGCGATCCGATCCGATCTAGCACCACAAGTGGCGGTGCCTCCGTGAGATGCACACGTGCAGCACCTCGACGTCTCCTCCTTCCTCGGACCAGCGAGTATGGTGGAGAGATAGATTGGATCTACAGCACGACGGCGTGGTGTATATGGTGGAGAATTTCTGCTGCAGGGCTTCGCCTACAAACAGTCAGGAGGGAGAGAGGAAGGTAGCAAGGCTGCTAGGGCTTGGAGGAAGGTGTGTGGGGGGGGGGAGGGGGCGCACCACCCCTCTATATATAGAGGGGGGCGGCCAGCCCTTGCCCCTCCTCCAAGCCTATCTCTAGTTTAAACAATTTAAACTCTCCCTTATCTAGAAATCCTATCTCTAGTTTAAACGATTTAAACTCTCCCTTATCTAGAAATTCTATCCCGAGATTTAAACGAGTCAAATCTCTCTAGAATCGGCTGGGCCCTATGGGGCCTTGTGCCCCTGTCCCAATGCGTCCAGGACACTCCCTCATAGGGCCATGCCCCCTCCCGGAAGGTGGGGCCACGTTGGTCCCCTTCCGGAAGGTTCTAGAAGCTTCCGGTACAATACCGATTAACCCGGAACAATTCCGATCTCCAAAAACTGCACTGCCTTATATGAATATTATTCTCCGGACCATTCCGGAACCTCTCGTGATATCCCGGATCCCATCCGAGACTCCGAACAAAAATTCATAAACCAATTATCCAATCTATCCTAGCGTCGAGATACGTTAAGTGTGTGACCCTGCGGGTTCGAGAATATGCAGACATGATCTTCTATCAATAATCAACAGCGGGGTCTAGGCACCCATATTGACTCCCACACATTCATCGATGATCATATCGGATGAACCACGATGCCAGGATTCAATCAATCCCATATATATATTCCCTTTGTCTCGCGATATTTTACTTGCCCGAGATTCGATCGTCGGTACCGTCATACCTAGTTCAATCTCGTTCACAGCAAGTACTTTACTCGTTCCGTAATCCGATATCACTTTGTGATTAACTCCTTAACCACATGCTTGCAAGCGGTGTTGATATCGATTACCGAGTGGGCCCGAAGTATATCTCTCCGACTGTAACACCCTCAGAATCGGACCTATGCAAGTTTGAACAAAATTCGCCAAACCCGCATAGAAACGATTCAAAGGTGCCCACCAGGCACTTTCGTGCGGGTGGAAAACGAAGTAATAACATTACACAACAGTCCTCGATGGGACCCACAGAACAGATATATACAACAGCGACTCAATGAGTCAAGAATACAGATATAATATACAAAGATCCAAATCACCTTAAAAATGGCAGAGCGTCCGACTACGGACAAGATGCAAATGGGGCTAAGAGCCCTGAAGAATAACCAATGGCGTCCATAACCCTGCCCAGGCCAAGCCGGAAGGGTAACCCTGCTAACGACGTCGATCTCAAAACCTGCTTAAACAAAAGGGGTGTCGACAAAGGGCAAAGGAAAAAGGAGGAGCGTCAATACTGAGGCCAGTACACGGCGAGGCTAGAATTCGGCGGTCCTCGCCTACATAGGTATGGTGGACTGAGCGGCAGCGGCAGCATGCACTAAACAACCTATAGAGACTCGATACAACTGGCGGCAAAATAGAGAGGGGTAAGGAAGTCCTAGTCGGAACCAACCTGATGCTACCATCAAACAAACCCATCCTGGCGTTTCCCCCTCGATACCAAACGAGGAAGTCAACCGAGGAACTCACACAGTTGGCACTTTTACTTATTTAGTTATCGTTGCAGTAATTACTAGTCAGATATAGATGTTCGTCCTGATAAAATAAGCAGTGGGCACTTTTAGTTAACCATTCCGTGATAGTTGCAACAATTACTAATCAGGTACAGATAGCATGAGATAAACCCAAAACCCAGCATTTGTTGGTACTTTTATTCAGCCATTTCGTTGTAGTTGCAATACTTACTAGTCAGATACAATTGTCGCAACGACAACCAAACAAGCAATTGTGGGCAGTATTAATTAGCCATTCCATTATAGTGAAGCTGATTACTAGTCATTATAAGTCAAATTTATAGCAATAACTTTAGTTATGCTTGTCTATGATCGAGATACTGTGCTCCAAGTCGTCCATATCCGCGGACACGGCTTTCAGAAAGTTTTACCCGGCCGGGGTGCACCAATAGCAACACACACTCGATCAACCTCGGAAAAACCAAATCAAAACCCAACGAGGCCTTCACGACAAAGCAATCACAAGATTCAGAAATATTTCAGGGGGCCACCCCTTAAGTAGATCCCGCAACGGAGTAAGCAAGCTCCGAGACGGCCTCAAGGTCTGGGTGGACGGCTGTGAGCGACTGGGAACCCAAACGGGGCTTGTCGACACCGCGTAAACGTGTCCCGATCCTAAACAGTACAGTGTGCAGTACCTCGCACAATCGTAAATAAAGCAGTAAAGCATGGCATAAGTACAGGATCGTAAATAAAACCTCAAACTAGTTTGTGGCCCCAAGAAATAAGACGGAATCAAGCTCTGGCTAAGGGGGGTCCCATATACCTCCCGGATGTGGATAGCGCGATAAATCAAGGAACATGTATCAAGTACTCGGGGTCTTACGGGACACAAGTGGGCGTTCGGAAACCAAATATTATCTATCACCCACCGATGCCTCTGCTTATTTCAATTTTAGTTGTTAAACAGAAATTAAAGTGACGATAAGTAAAACTAGAATCATCTCCAACATCAACATGCGGCAATACATCAGCAACTGTGGCATATGACGACACACATCAGCACTTGAGCAAGCAACTACGGCACGCAAGTCCAACTATCTACCAAACAACAGGTAATAGGATGTGTCCAAGGCAATATAGGGCTGCACGGTATATCACAGGTACGAAAACTAAAGCATCGCAACACAGATAGCAATAGATCAACAGGAGGGGAATAAATACTATAAAAGTAAGATAGGTAGAAAGGGGGAGATGCTCGCCTGAAAACATTGTCGAAGGGATCAACCGAAGATCGGGGCGAAGCTCACATCAACTCAACGGCCTTATCCGCGAAGAAACAAAACACTAGAAGAAACACCGGATGCAATATTTAATACAACGGCAGAAGACCAGCATGATGCATGTATGATGGATGACATGGCAAAGAGGTGATGCAAATAGGTCATGTTAAGCGGAACCGGGGTCCCGGCAAGTAATTATATGGTTCATGTTGTTTAGCTGCCCCGCCATTTAATGTTGTTATAACAAGGCAAGATAAGATACCGGTTCGCTACACAAGTTTAAATGAGGCCGATATGAGACCAGATTTGCCCGCATATGGGCCCCATATTAATTATGAGGTGAATCGGCATAAGGCCCCCAAACCACAAAAGATGCATGCGAGATGACAATTAAATATGCAACAAGTTGTTATGTTATAAAATAGGGTTCGAGGAAAAGGGGTCACACATCAGAGGGGGCTCGACGATCTTGGGGTTCCGAGGTTCGGGGTCGGTCTCAGGGTTCGACGGAGTTCGGGGTCGGGGTCCAGGGTTCAGGGTTCGATGGCCTCGGCGGAAGCGTTCTCGGTTGACTGGGGTAGATCTTGTCGAGTTCCTGCAACGGCCTTGTGGTTCCGATGACGATCGTGGCGGTTATCTAGTGGCAGTACACCCTGAGCCCATCGGCATTGAGCCGGTCTTGTCGTTGAGCATCCCTGTACGAAGGTCTGGGTGTTCCGGTTCCCTGGACGATGGAGATCTTGATTCAACATCACCGCGGCCTTCGAGGTTTCGGCTAGCGGAGCCGGGAAGGAGTACTTGGCGTCCGGGTTCTCGGTCATCGGGTACGGTTCGGTCTACGGAGCACGCGGATTCTTGACGTGGTTCGTCGGTCCGGAGATCTTGTCGCATCCTCGGGTGCCATTGTCGATGTCGAACTTGGACTTAGCATCGCGTGTTCGGGTTGTTTTAACGGGGTACTAGCCCGGCTTGCAGCTCTTGTTCACCGGAAGGTTTGTGTGCCGATTACCAACTTGCAGTACCATATATGCAGCACACGAATCCAACTCGAACAACGGGGCAGCAGCTCCACAGGGACGGCCTCACGCGCGTCGCGGCCGGCTCGGGACGACGGCGCAGCGGGTCCACCGGATGGGACGCGGGGGTTCAGCTCGAGGACGGGGTCGCGGCAGCCGCTGAAGGTGGTGAGCGCGGGGCGGAGCGACGGGGACGCGGGCCGGCTCGGGCCCGGACGGGGCGCCGTCAGAGGGGCGGTGACGGCTTGCGCGGGCCGCCGGCGGCGAGGTGGGCCGCAGAGGCGGGGCTCGCAGAGGGCGCGGAGGGAGGCTCGAGGCGGGGCAGAGGTGAGGTTGGTGGCGGGGGCTCCGGCGGCGGCGGTGAGGCGAGGCCGCGCCGCGGACGCTGGCGGGCGGACGGGGACGGCCTGTCGCGGGGCGGGCGCTGCGGGCATGCAGGGGAGCGGCGGAGCAGCCCGCTGGGAGGGCGGCGAGAGGCGCGGATGGCGGGCAGGCTCGACGGAAGGGCCTGGCGGCGGCCGCAGGAGGAGGCGGTGGTTGCGGGCGGCAGCGGCGACGGGGCGCCGGCGACCTGAGCGGGGGGGGGCGGCGGAGGTGGGCGGCCGTTGGGGCTTGGCGAGGGGTCGCGGAAGGGCGTCCTGCAGAGGGGAGGGGGCGGCGGAGCGGTCGGGCTCGGGGGAGCCTCCCGTGGCGGCGGGGAACGGGGAGGTAGGAGGCCGGCGAGCGGTCGCCGTCGATGCCGTGCGGGCGGCCGGACGCGGCCTGGTGGCGGGGAACGGCGGCGGGGAAGGGTGGTTGTCGGCGCAGAGAGAGAGGAGACGAGAGAGGGAGGCTGCGGAGAGAGAGAGACTGGGCGGGGCGCGTTGGGGACGGGGTGGGACCCGCGGGGTGCGTGCGTGGGGTGAGGGGACGCGGGGGTCGCGTGGGACGCGTGGGACCCGCGCGGGTGGGGGATGGGTGGCTGTGGTTGGCCAGGCGGTTGAGCGGGAGCGGGAAAAGGAGGCGCGCCCAGGGGGTCTGGCGGCGGCAGGTGGCCCTGGGCGACGCGGGAGTGCGTGCCCAGGTGGAAGGGAGGGGCCAGGTGGGAGACGGGTGAGGGAGTGGGTGAGGAAGAGAGGCTGACGTGGCAGAGTGGGATTGGTTGGGGGAGAGAGGAGAGGTGAGGTGGAGAGAGGGCATTGGTTGGGGTGAGGTGGAGGGATAGGTTGGGTAGAGAGTTGGGGTAGACATAGGATTTAGATGGGGCGGCAGGTTTGGACCGATTATTATTCCTGGGGTGGTCGATCGGGTCAATCGGCCCGTTCGACTGCCCCTATTAAAATAATTTAAATTTTTATTTATTCTAATCGGGCCGTTTGCAACCCGACAGCAACGAACAAATTAACTCCGGAGACCCGGGTTTTTGCGTTTGAATAAAGATGAGGCGTTGGGAAAATAAAACGGGGTTTGCGACACTAGTTTTATGCAAACAGCGCATGATGATGACGATGCAATGCACAAATTCAACGCGATTTTCTAGTAGTGGTTTTGCGGGATGCCACAATTCGACACCACTAACAATGGATCTCGCCCTCGAGATCCGCCTCATGGTACCGGAAGGAAGGTCGGCGTTCTCCGTCTTCTCGCTTTGTGTAGATCCTCGCGACACCACTAACGAGGGTTCATCCTCCATCTTGAAATCGGCGACACCACCAACAAAGAGTCGTTGTCCCTGATCGTCGAGAGAACACTCCGGAGAAACAAAGGACGAAGATAGAGGTATCAAACGAGAAGGCCACCTCTAACTTCCATTAGAAGAGGGAAAAGTTACATCGATCCACCAGTTCGATGCACAGAGCGAACAGTAAGAGTCGGGTAGGGTGATCAGTCCATCCCGGACCCAACTATCAACTCTATACATGGGTAGGAGAATCAGGCAACTCAACTCTCGAGATTTAGACTGAAGATCTCCATAGGTGGTATCCGGAACAAAGGAATGCTGCCAGCAGAAATCGTAGGAAAAGACACACTGATTAGGTTTCGCGATGGTTCCATTGGCATGAACAACACGTGCTCAAGGTCGACTCCAACTTCACCAAAGCTCGTCCTTCTCATATGTTTTTCAACGACACTGATATCCGGCAAGGAACACATATGGATAAGAGCTCAAGAACAAAAGATCGGATGAAGGGTACAACAGACAAGTTGCAGATTGATGATCGTAGCACCTCCGTTACAAAAAGGAAGAAAGCGAAACCCTGAAGGTACGACGGAAACCCAACCACGAGAAATCCTGGACTCGAAGTAATGATAGGAGGTAGATTCAAAACACGCATGGGTAAGAGGAGAATAGCAGAGGGGTAAGGAGTAAAATCAGACCTAATCAGAACTATCCAACCGATTTTCAAAATAGTTTTGACACTCTACTTCGGCCGTTAGCTAGGTTATCCTACAGGCTGGACTTGTGGGGTATCGCAACTGCTGAGCTCTGATACCACTCTGTAACACCCTCAGAATCGGACCTATGCAAGTTTGAACAAAATTCGCCAAACCCGCATAGAAACGATTCAAAGGTGCCCACCAGGCACTTTCGTGCGGGTGGAAAACGAAGTAATAACATTACACAACAGTCCTCGATGGGACCCACAGAACAGATATATACAGCAGCGACTCAATGAGTCAAGAATACAGATATAATATACAAAGATCCAAATCACCTTAAAAATGGCAGAGCGTCCGACTACGGACAAGATGCAAATGGGGCTAAGAGCCCTGAAGAATAACCAATGGCGTCCATAACCCTGCCCAGGCCAAGCCGGAAGGGTAACCCTGCTAACGACGTCGATCTCAAAACCTGCTTAAACAAAAGGGGTGCCGACAAAGGGCAAAGGAAAAAGGAGGAGCGTCAGTACTGAGGCCAGTACACGGCGAGGCTAGAATTCGGCGGTCCTCGCCTACATAGGTATGGTGGACTGAGCGGCAGCGGCAGCATGCACTAAACAACCTATAGAGACTCGATACAACTGGCGGCAAAATAGAGAGGGGTAAGGAAGTCCTAGTCGGAACCAACCTGATGCTACCATCAAACAAACCCATCCTGGCGTTTCCCCCTCGATACCAAACGAGGAAGTCAACCGAGGAACTCACACAGTTGGCACTTTTACTTATTCAGTTATCGTTGCAGTAATTACTAGTCATATATAGATGTTCGTCCTGATAAAATAAGCAGTGGGCACTTTTAGTTAACCATTCCGTGATAGTTGCAACAATTACTAATCAGGTACAGATAGCATGAGATAAACCCAAAACCCAGCATTTGTTGGTACTTTTATTCAGCCATTTCGTTGTAGTTGCAATACTTACTAGTCAGATACAATTGTCGCAACGACAACCAAACAAGCAATTGTGGGCAGTATTAATTAGCCATTCCATTATAGTGAAGCTGATTACTAGTCATTATAAGTCAAATTTATAGCAATAACTTTAGTTATGCTTGTCTATGATCGAGATACTGTGCTCCAAGTCGTCCATATCCGCGGACACGGCTTTCAGAAAGTTTTACCCGGCCGGGGTGCACCAATAGCAACACACACTCGATCAACCTCGGAAAAACCAAATCAAAACCCAACGAGGCCTTCACGACAAAGCAATCACAAGATTCAGAAATATTTCAGGGGGCCACCCCTTAAGTAGATCCCGCAACGGAGTAAGCAAGCTCCGAGACGGCCTCAAGGTCTGGGTGGACGGCTGTGAGCGACTGGGAACCCCAAACGGGGCTTGTCGACACCGCGTAAACGTGTCCCGATCCTAAACAGTACAGTGTGCAGTACCTCGCACAATCGTAAATAAAGCAGTAAAGCATGGCATAAGTACAGGATCGTAAATAAAACCTCAAACTAGTTTGTGGCCCCAAGAAATAAGACGGAATCAAGCTCTGGCTAAGGGGGGTCCCATATACCTCCCGGATGTGGATAGCGCGATAAATCAAGGAACATGTATCAAGTACTCGGGGTCTTACGGGACACAAGTGGGCGTTCGGAAACCAAATATTATCTATCACCCACCGATGCCTCTGCTTATTTCAATTTTAGTTGTTAAACAGAAATTAAAGTGACGATAAGTAAAACTAGAATCATCTCCAACATCAACATGCGGCAATACATCAGCAACTGTGGCATATGACGACACACATCAGCACTTGAGCAAGCAACTACGGCACGCAAGTCCAACTATCTACCAAACAACAGGTAATAGGATGTGTCCAAGGCAATATAGGGCTGCACGGTATATCACAGGTACGAAAACTAAAGCATCGCAACACAGATAGCAATAGATCAACAGGAGGGGAATAAATACTATAAAAGTAAGATAGGTAGAAAGGGGGAGATGCTCGCCTGAAAACATTGTCGAAGGGATCAACCGAAGATCGGGGCGAAGCTCACATCAACTCAACGGCCTTATCCGCGAAGAAACAAAACACTAGAAGAAACACCGGATGCAATATTTAATACAACGGCAGAAGACCAGCATGATGCATGTATGATGGATGACATGGCAAAGAGGTGATGCAAATAGGTCATGTTAAGCGGAACCGGGGTCCCGGCAAGTAATTATATGGTTCATGTTGTTTAGCTGCCCCGCCATTTAATGTTGTTATAACAAGGCAAGATAAGATACCGGTTCGCTACACAAGTTTAAATGAGGCCGATATGAGACCAGATTTGCCCGCATATGGGCCCCATATTAATTATGAGGTGAATCGGCATAAGGCCCCCAAACCACAAAAGATGCATGCGAGATGACAATTAAATATGCAACAAGTTGTTATGTTATAAAATAGGGTTCGAGGAAAAGGGGTCACACATCAGAGGGGGCTCGACGATCTTGGGGTTCCGAGGTTCGGGGTCGGGGTCCAGGGTTCAGGGTTCGATGGCCTCGGCGGAAGCGTTCTCGGTTGACTGGGGTAGATCTTGTCGAGTTCCTGCAACGGCCTTGTGGTTCCGATGACGATCGTGGCGGTTATCTAGTGGCAGTACACCCTGAGCCCATCGGCATTGAGCCGGTCTTGTCGTTGAGCATCCCTGTACGAAGGTCTGGGTGTTCCGGTTCCCTGGACGATGGAGATCTTGATTCAACATCACCGCGGCCTTCGAGGTTTCGGCTAGCGGAGCCGGGAAGGAGTACTTGGCGTCCGGGTTCTCGGTCATCGGGTACGGTTCGGTCTACGGAGCACGCGGATTCTTGACGTGGTTCGTCGGTCCGGAGATCTTGTCGCATCCTCGGGTGCCATTGTCGATGTCGAACTTGGACTTAGCATCGCGTGTTCGGGTTGTTTTAAACGGGGTACTAGCCCGGCTTGCAGCTCTTGTTCACCGGAAGGTTTGTGTGCCGATTACCAACTTGCAGTACCATATATGCAGCACACGAATCCAACTCGAACAACGGGGCAGCAGCTCCACAGGGACGGCCTCACGCGCGTCGCGGCCGGCTCGGGACGACGGCGCAGCGGGTCCACCGGATGGGACGCGGGGGTTCAGCTCGAGGACGGGGTCGCGGCAGCCGCTGAAGGTGGTGAGCGCGGGGCGGAGCGACGGGGACGCGGGCCGGCTCGGGCCCGGACGGGGCGCCGTCAGAGGGGCGGTGACGGCTTGCGCGGGCCGCCGGCGGCGAGGTGGGCCGCAGAGGCGGGGCTCGCAGAGGGCGCGGAGGGAGGCTCGAGGCGGGGCAGAGGTGAGGTTGGTGGCGGGGGCTCCGGCGGCGGCGGTGAGGCGAGGCCGCGCCGCGGACGCTGGCGGGCGGACGGGGACGGCCTGTCGCGGGGCGGGCGCTGCGGGCATGCAGGGGAGCGGCGGAGCAGCCCGCTGGGAGGGCGGCGAGAGGCGCGGATGGCGGGCAGGCTCGACGGAAGGGCCTGGCGGCGCAGGCGGCGGCCGCAGGAGGAGGCGGTGGTTGCGGGCGGCAGCGGCGACGGGGCGCCGGCGACCTGAGCGGGGGGGGCGGCGGAGGTGGGCGGCCGTTGGGGCTTGGCGAGGGGTCGCGGAAGGGCGTCCTGCAGAGGGGAGGGGGCGGCGGAGCGGTCGGGCTCGGGGGAGCCTCCCGTGGCGGCGGGGAACGGGGAGGTAGGAGGCCGGCGAGCGGTCGCCGTCGACGTCGTGCGGGCGGCCGGACGCGGCCTGGTGGCGGGGAACGGCGGCGGGGAAGGGTGGTTGTCGGCGCAGAGAGAGAGGAGACGAGAGAGGGAGGCTGCGGAGAGAGAGAGACTGGGCGGGGCGCGTTGGGGACGGGGTGGGACCCGCGGGGTGCGTGCGTGGGGTGAGGGGACGCGGGGGTCGCGTGGGACGCGTGGGACCCGCGCGGGTGGGGGATGGGTGGCTGTGGTTGGCCAGGCGGTTGAGCGGGAGCGGGAAAAGGAGGCGCGCCCAGGGGGTCTGGCGGCGGCAGGTGGCCCTGGGCGACGCGGGAGTGCGTGCCCAGGTGGAAGGGAGGGGCCAGGTGGGAGACGGGTGAGGGAGTGGGTGAGGAAGAGAGGCTGACGTGGCAGAGTGGGATTGGTTGGGGGAGAGAGGAGAGGTGAGGTGGAGAGAGGGCATTGGTTGGGGTGAGGTGGAGGGATAGGTTGGGTAGAGAGTTGGGGTAGACATAGGATTTAGATGGGGCGGCAGGTTTGGACCGATTATTATTCCTGGGGTGGTCGATCGGGTCAATCGGCCCGTTCGACTGCCCCTATTAAAATAATTTAAATTTTTATTTATTCTAATCGGGCCGTTTGCAACCCGACAGCAACGAACAAATTAACTCCGGAGACCCGGGTTTTTGCGTTTGAATAAAGATGAGGCGTTGGGAAAATAAAACGGGGTTTGCGACACTAGTTTTATGCAAACAACGCATGATGATGACGATGCAATGCACAAATTCAACGCGATTTTCTAGTAGTGGTTTTGCGGGATGCCACACCGACTTGGGAGGGACAAATTCCATCTCGATACATACAACCCAACAGATACTTTCCGATCACCTGAGAGACACCTTTATGATCACCCTCTCATAGGATGACGTTTGATGACCTCAAAGCTTTCTTCCGATACCAGGGAGTTGCATTATCTCATGGTCTAAGGAATACAATATTTGACATAGGAAAAGCTTCGCAAAGACGAACACGATGACACGATCTAATTGCTCTGCTTTGTTTGGGTCTATCCACCATATCATTCTCCTAATGATATGATCTCATTATCAATTGACAACTCATGTCTATGGTTAGGAAACCTTAACCATCATTGATCAATGAGCTAGTCCATAGAGGCGTACTAGGGACACGGTGTTGTTTACAAACCACACAAGTATTAAAGTTTCCGCTTAATACAATTCTAGCATGGAACATAAACTTTATCATGAACAAGAATTATAATAATAACATCTTTATTATTGCCTCTAGGGCATAATTCCAACAGTCTCCCACTTGCACTAGAGTCAATAATCTAGTTTACATCTGGCAACAATCTCACACCCATGGCACTGAGGTGTTGATCATGTTTTACACGTGGAAGAGGTTTAGTCAATGGATCTGCGACATTCAGATCCGTATGTACTTTGCTAATCTTCAGATCTCCATCTGCTATATAATCTCGGATTATATGAAACTTGCGGTTGATATGCTTGGTTTTTGGATGATACCTTGGTTCCTTAGCGAGTGCTATGGCGCCAGTGTTGTCACACAATATCTCCAGTGGGTCCAATGCACTTGGAACCACGCCAAGCTCAGTGATGAAGTTTCTGATCCAAACTCCTTCACTTGACGCTTCTGCAGCAGCCATGTATTCCGCTTCTACTGTAGATCCCGCGATCACGCTTTGCTTGCAGCTTCTCCAGCTCACAGCTCCTCCATTCAAAATATAAACGTATCCTGTCTGAGATTTAGAATCATCCTTGTCGGTGTCGAAACTAGCATCGACGTAACCTTTTACGACAAGCTGTTCATCACCCCCATAGACTAAGAACATTTCTTTAGTTCTATTTAGGTACTTTAGGATGTTCTTCACGGCTGTCCAGTGTTCCACTCCTGGATCACTTTGATATCTGCTCGTCAAACTAAGAGCATTGGACACATCCGGTCTAGTACACAGCATGGCATACATGATGGAACCTATGGCCGAGGCATAAGGCACTTTGCTCATAGCTTCCCTATCATTTACCGTAGCTGGACACTGAGCCTTGCTCAATATCTTACCTGACAACATAGGCACTGAACCTTTCTTTGCCTTATCCATTCTGAACCTTTTCAGAACTTTGTCTAGGTATGTACTCTGGCTTAAAGCTATCAGGCGTCTTTGTCTATCTCTATAGATCTTGATGCCCAATATATAAGCAGCTTCACCTAGGTCTTTCATTGAAAAACACTTGTTCAAATAACTCTTCACATCGTTAAGCATGTTGATGTCATTTCCGATAATCAATATGTCATCCACATACAGTACCAGAAACGTCATCGAGCTCCCACTCACTTTCTTGTAGATGCAAGCTTCGTAGCAATTTAGAACAAATCCAAAGCTCTTGATCACTTGATCAAAATGAAGGTTCCAACTCCGAGATGCTTGCTTCAGTCCATAAATGGAACGCTGAAGTTTGCATACTTTACTAGCATCCTTAGGATCGACAAAACCCTCGGGTTGCATCATATACAACTCTTCATCAATGTTGCCATTGAGGAAAGCAGTCTTGACATCCATCTGCCATATTTCATAATCATGAAACACAGCAATTGCTAATAAAATCCGAATGGACTTAAACATCGCTACGGGAGAGAAAGTCTCATCGTAATAGTCAACACCTTGAACTTGTCGAAAACCTTTTGCGACAAGCCGTGCTTTATAGACGGTAACATTACCATCCGCGTCCGTTTTCTTCTTGAATATCCATTTGCACTCAACGGCCTTTCGGTCGCTAGGAGGATCCACCAAAGTCCATACTTGGTTTTCGCTCATGGATCCCAATTCGGATTTCATGGCTTCCAGCCATTTCTCAGAGTCTGGGCTCATCATCGCTTCCTCATAGTTCGTAGGTTCACTGTCTTCTACCAACAAGACAGTCAAGACAGGGTTGCCGTACCACTCAGGAGGGGCACGCGACCTTGTCGACCTGCGACGTTCAGTAGCAGCATCGTCCGAAGCTTCATGATCCTTGTCATTAGCTTCCTCTATTGTTGGTGCAGGCGGCACTGGAACAATTTCAGGTGCTGCGCTACTCTCCAATTCAAGAGAAGGTTCAATAACCTCGTCTAGCTCTACTTTCCTCCCACTCACTTCTTTCGAGAGAAACTCCTTCTCAAGAAAGGAACCGTTCTTTGCGACAAACACTTTGCCTTCGGTTCTGTGATAGAAGGTATACCCAATAGTTTCCTTAGGGTATCCTATGAAGACACATTTCTCCGCTTTGGGTTCGAGCTTGTCCGGCATCAACTTCTTGACGTAAGCTTCGCATCCCCAAACTTTAAGAAACGACAACTTAGGTTTAGCACCAAACCACAGTTCATACGGTGTCGTCTCAACGGATTTAGATGGAGCCCTATTTAAAGTGAATGCAGCGGTTTCTAATGCATAACCCCAAAATGATAATGGCAAATCAGTAAGAGACATCATTGATCGGACCATATCTAATAGGGTTCGATTCCGGCGTTCAGACACACCATTGCGCTGTGGTGTTCCGGGTGGCGTGAGTTGTGAAACGATTCCACTTGCTTTAAGATGCGTGAGAAAATCATAACTCAAATATTCGCCCCCACGATCGGATCGTAGAAACTTAATCTTTCTGTTACGATGGTTCTCCACTTCATTCTGAAATTCTTTGAACTTTTCAAACGTTTCAGATTTATGTTTCATTAAATAGATATACACATATCTACTTAAGTCATCGGTAAAAGTGAGAAAATAGCGATATCCACCGCGCGTCGAAACACTCACCGGTCCGCATACATCGGTATGTATGATTTCCAACAAGTCCGTTGCTCGCTCCATCATACCGAAGAACGGGGTTTTGATCATCTTGCCCATGAGGCAAGGTTCGCATGTGTCAAATGATTCAAAATCAAGAGACTCCAAAAGTCCATCAGAATGGAGTTTCTTCATGCGCTTTACACCAATATGACCTAGACGACAGTGCCACAAATAAGTAGTATTATCACTATCTACTTTGCATCTCTTAGCCTCAATGTTATGGATGTGTGTTTCATCCCTTTCGAGATTTAGAAGAAATAAACCATTCACAAGAGGTGCATGACCATAAAAGATGTTACTCATATAAATAGAACAACCATTATTCTCCGATTTAAATGAATAACCGTCTTGCAATAAACACGATCCGGAAATAATGTTCATGCTCAACGCAGGCACATAATAACATTTATTAAGGTTTAAAACTAATCCCGAAGGTAAAACTAAGGAGAGCGTGCCGACGGCCATCACATCAACTCTTGATCCGTTGCCAACGCGCATCATCACCTCATCCCTCGCAAGCCGCCGTCTATTCCGTAGCTCCTGTTTCGAGTTACAATATTAGCAACTGAACCGGTATCAAATACCCAGGCACTACAACGAGGGCTAGTAAGGAAAACATCAATAACATGTATATCAAATATACCTTTGATGGTGCCAGCCTTCTTGTCCGCTAAGTACTTCGGACAGTTGCGCTTCCAGTGACCCTTGTCCTTGCAATAGAAGCACTCAGTGTCCGGCTTGGGACCAGACCTAAGCTTCTTCTCAGCAGGGGCATTGCGCTTGCCGCCGCCCTTCTTGAAGGGCTTCTTTGCTCCCTTACCTTTCTTAAAGGAGGGCTTGTTGACCATCAACACATGATTATCCTTCTTGATGTCCACTTCCGCAGCCTTCAGCTTTGCGAAGAGCTCGGTGATCGTATCAGTGGAACCAATCTGATTATGAGTCACTACAAAACTTTTGTAGCTGGGAGGGAGTGATTGCAGAACCCTGTCAATCTTGAGCTCCTCTGGAATCGTGCATTCCATTTGCTCAAGGCGTTGAGTGTAGCCCGACATCTTTATGGCGTGCTCACTAACGGAACTCCCTTCCTCCATCTTGCAGTTAAAGAACTTCTCAGAGATCTCATATCTCTCAGAACGGGCTTGAGTCTGAAACATGGTTTTAAGCTCCTCGAGAATCTCAAAGGGCTCGGGATAGGTTTCAAAACGATTTTGAAGCTCCGGTTCCATAGCAAACAACATGGTGCTCTTAATCACACCATAATCATCTCTGCGCGACTGATAGACAGCTTTCTCATCAGCCGGCGCAGTTGCAGCAGGGGGGTCACCTAACGCTTTCTCAAGGACATAGTCCTTTTGTCCGCCAGACAGAATGATTCTTAGATTGCGGAACCAGTTGGTGAAGTTAGACCCATTGTTTCTAAGCTTTTCTTTCTCAGCAAAAACGTTGAAGTTGAAGTTGGACTTGGCCATTGGATCTACAGTATTTGCAAGTACAATTTAGACTATGTTCATGATAAATAGTTCAACTTAATCAAATTACTAGATGAACTCCCACTAAATTCAACATCCCTCAAGTTGTTTAGTGAACACGATCCAAATTCACCACACCTAATCCGATCATCACGAGAAGAGATGTGGTTTCAATGGTGGAAAACGAAGTGTCGATCATATCATTCATATGACTCATGCTTAACCTTTCGGTTCTTGTGTTCCGAGGCCATGTCTGTACATGCTAGGCTCGTCAAGTTAGACCCAAGTATTTCCGCGTGTGCAAAAACTGGCTTGCACCCGTTGTATGTGAGCGTAGAGTCTATAGCACCCGATCATCACGTGATGCTTGGACACGACGAACTTTCGCAACGGTGCATACTTGGGGAGAACACAGTTTTTATCTTGATCTTTAAGTGAGGAATCATCTTATAATGCTACCGTCGCGATCTAAGCATGATAAGATACATAAAAGGATAAACATCACATGCATATAACTTTATGTGACATGGTATAGCCAATCTTCGCGCAATGATCTCCATCTTGTGCGTTCCGGCATGATCTCCATCACTCCAACATGATTGCCTCCACCACGAATAGCAACTACAACTATTGCTAACTACTTAGCGATAAAGTAAAGCTATTACATGGCGTATAAGAAGTTGACTCGCAGGTCATACACAATTATAAAGACAACCATATGGCTCCTGCCGGTTGTGTACTCATCGACATGCAAGTCGTGAAACATTACAAAACATGATCATCGCATACAATATACACATCACATCTTGGGCCATACCATATCACAGAAAACACTCCCTGCAAAAACAAGTTAGACGCCTCTACTTTGTTGTTGCATGTTTTAGGTGGCTTTATGGGAGTAGATGCTAAGAACGATTCTTACCTACGGAAAGCCACAACGGTGATATTATGGTTGCCAAACTCCGGTGTTAATCCCATGACAACTATAGTGAGAGAAACTGACATCCACCAGCCGCATGTGTGGAACAAGCCACACGTCAAGTGCGGAGCCGGTCTCGCGAACGACGTCGCGTAAGGTTGGCCTGGACCGCTTCAATCTCACTATCCCGCGTCATAAGAAGAACACAAACAAGAGGCTTGCAACAGAAAACATCAACGCCCGCAACAACCATGTTGTGTTCTACTCGTGAAACACATCTACGCATAGATCTAGCTCTGATACCACTGATGGGTTTCGCGGCATAGTAAATCAAAAATTTCTACGGAGCGAACAGAGGGAAAGCCAAGATCTAATCTAGGAGATGCAAACAATGAGAGAGATTGGATTAGATCTTCATACCCTTGAAGATTCGCACAGCGGAACGTTCGTCGGAACGTGGGTGATGTAGTCGTACTCGCTTCTCCTCCTCGCGATCCGATCCGATCTAGCACCACAAGTGGCGGTGCCTCCGTGAGATGCACACGTGCAGCACCTCGACGTCTCCTCCTTCCTCGGACCAGCGAGTATGGTGGAGAGATATATTGGATCTACAGCACGACGGCGTGGTGTATATGGTGGAGAATTTCTGCTGCAGGGCTTCGCCTACAAACAGTCGGGAGGGAGAGAGGAAGGTAGCAAGGCTGCTAGGGCTTGGAGGAAGGTGTGTGTGGGGGGAGGGGGCGCACCACCCCTCTATATATAGAGGGGGGGGCCAGCCCTTGCCCCTCCTCCAAGCCTATCTCTAGTTTAAACAATTTAAACTCTCCCTTATCTAGAAATCCTATCTCTAGTTTAAACGATTTAAACTCTCCCTTATCTAGAAATTCTATCGCGAGATTTAAACGAGTCAAATCTCTCTAGAATCGGCTGGGCCCTATGGGGCCTTGTGCCCCTGGCCCAATGCGGCCAGGACACTCCCTCATAGGCCCATGCCCCCTCCCGGAAGGTGGGGCCACGTTGGTCCCCTTCCGGAAGGTTCTAGAAGCTTCCGGTACAATACCGATTAACCCGGAACAATTCCGAACTCCAAAAACTGCACTGCCTTATGTGAATCTTATTCTCCGGAACATTCCGGAACCTCTCGTGATATCCCGGATCCCATCCGAGACTCCGAACAAAAATTCATAAACCAATTATCCAATCTATCCTAGCGTCGAGATACGTTAAGTGTGTGACCCTGCGGGTTCGAGAATATGCAGACATGATCTTCTATCAATAATCAACAGCGGGGTCTGGGCACCCATATTGACTCCCACACATTCATCGATGATCATATCGGATGAACCACGATGCCAGGATTCAATCAATCCCATATATATATTCCCTTCGTCTCGCGATATTTTCCTTGCCCGAGATTCGATCGTCGGTACCGTCATACCTAGTTCAATCTCGTTCACAGCAAGTACTTTACTCGTTCCGTAATCCGATATCACTTTGTGATTAACTCCTTAACCACATGCTTGCAAGCGGTGTTGATATCGATTACCGAGTGGGCCCGAAGTATATCTCTCCGACTTGGGAGGGACAAATTCCATCTCGATACATACAACCCAACAGATACTTTCCGATCACCTGAGAGACACCTTTATGATCACCCTCTCATAGGATAACGTTTGATGACCTCAAAGCTTTCTTCTGATACCAGGGAGTTGCATTATCTCATGGTCTAAGGAATACAATATTTGACATAGGAAAAGCTTCGCAAAGACGAACACGAAGACACGATCTAATTGCTCTGCTTTGTTTGGGTCTATCCACCATATCATTCTCCCAATGATATGATCTCATTATCAATTGACAACTCATGTCTATGGTTAGGAAACCTTAACCATCATTGATCAATGAGCTAGTCCATAGAGGCGTACTAGGGACACGGTGTTGTTTACAAACCACACAAGTATTAAAGTTTCCGCTTAATACAATTCTAGCATGGAACATAAACTTTATCATGAACAAGAATTATAATAATAACATCTTTATTATTGCCTCTAGGGCATAATTCCAACAACAACTACTTTGAATAGACACGCGGGTCTTAACAGAAATTAAAGACAACCATATGGCTCCTGCGGGTTGCCAACTTACAATAAGGAACATTGCATACATCAAATATAATCACAATCATGGCCATATCACATCACAGCACACCCCTGCAAAACAAAGTTAGACGCCTCTACTTTCTTTGCATGTTTTACGTGGTTTGGGGCTTTCAATAAGTGTCGTTCTAACTGACGAACAAGAACCACAACATTGATACTAGTATTGTCAATCACCCGTTGTAAATTGAATCTTAACTATGTTGGGAGAAACAGGCACCCGCAAAGCCACTTATGCAATACAAGTTGCATGTCAAGCGTGGAGCAAGTCTCATGAACGATGTCATGTAAGGTTAGCCCGGGCCGCTTCATCCCACCATCCCGCAAGATGCAAAGTACACAAGAAGCAATCGACAACAAAAGCATCAACGCCCACAATGACCATTGTGTTCTACTCGTGCAACAGATCTACATATAGACACGGCTTTGATACCACTATAGGGTTTTGTAGCATGGAAAACAAAAAAATTCTACCGCATACAAACAAACAAGCCAAGATCTATCTACTAGATTGTAGCAACGAGTCGATGGAATAACTCACCCTCGAAGATTCCAAAGTGTTTAACAAGAGCGGATTCTCGTGGGTGATGTAGTCGTACTCTTGCCGATCTCAAGATCGCGTAGACGATCCTTCCGGCGCTGCGTTCCAGAAGCGCTTCCGCAGTCAGTCACACGTTCGGTACTCGACGAAGACCTTTCTCTCCCTTGTTCCAACAGGCAGCGGAGGTTGTAGCACTCTCCTCGCGATTCCGGCAGCACAACGGCGTGGTACCGAAAGTAGAGGGGAGATCTCGCAGGGCTTCGCCTTAAGCCGGAGCGAGTATGGTGGACTATGAGAGAGATCATCGGCGATCTAAGGTTTAGACGCACCAAGGAGGGGGCAAGGCCGGCGGCTAGGGTTTGCCTAGGCGGCGGCGGCAGCAGGAGGTGGCGGTGCCGGCGGCTAGGAGCTAGGGTTTTGGGTGGAGGTGTTGTGTACTAGGAGGGGCAGCCCTGCCCCTCCTTATATAGGTGGAGGGGGCGCGCCAGGGGAGGGGAGTCCCTCCCTAACTCGGTCTCCAAGTGGGCCGGCGGTGGAGGGAGGGAACTCCTCCCCAAGTAGGTTTCCTACTTCCCCTCCACCTCACAAAATAGCCGTTTGACCTTTCAAATTGGCGTTTGACTTTTCAAACTAGGATTTGATTAAACCCTTTATTTTGTTCAGCAATGACACCTAGTACATGATGCAATCATTCCAACTTGTTATGACACATTCATGTACCCTTCCCCTCCGGAGTGCCGGACATTTCGGAACCTTCTAGAACATTCCCGATGAAAACACCAGAACCATTCTCCAACCCCGAAACAGGACTTTCCTTATATGAATCTTATTCTCCGGACCATTCCGGATCTCCTCGTGATATCCTGGATCCCATCCGAGACTCCGAACAACATTCGGTCTCTTACTCATCATTCCATAACTACTTAAACAACGTCAAATCCTTAAGTGTGTCTCCCTACGGTTCGTGAATTATGCGGACATGATCGAGACACTTCTCCGAACAATAACCAATAGAGGAATCTGGAAATTCATATGGCTCCCACATATGTCTAAGATTACTTTGCGATCGAATGAACCACTTACATACGATACCAATTTCCCTTTGTCTCACGATAGTTTACTTATCCGAGGTTATGATCGTCGGTATCTCTGCATACCTAGTTCAACCTCGTTACTGATAAGTACTCTTTTCTCGTTCCCGTGATATGTGATCCCTTGTGAGCCAGTCACATGCTTGCAAGCTAATTGGATGACATTTCACCGAGAGGGCCCAGAGTATATCTATCCGTCATATGGATGGAAAAACCCCACTCTTGATCCATGTGTCTCAACCAATACTTCCCGAACACTCAATGCCACCTTTATAGCCACCCAGTTACGGTGTGGTGTTTGATGTCATCAAAGCATCCTTCTGGTGAAGGTGATATGCATGATCTCATGGTCGAAGGAATTAGGTTACTATGTATCAGAAAGCATATATCAATTGAACTATTAAAATGACTTGATCTTTATGCTACGCTTATCTATAGGAGTATGTCCACCATATCATTCTCCTAACGATATGATCTTGTTGTTAATAACATCTCAATGTTCATGATAGGTAAACCACAATCATTTATTAACCAACAAGCTAGTATTATAAAGAGGCTTTTACTACGGACTCTATTTTAGTTTACAAATCACATAAGTATTAATGTTTCCTTGTTAATACTATTATAGCATGAATGTAAACATTTATCATAAACACAAAGATATAATAATAACTATATTTATTATTGCCTCTAGGGCATATCTCCAACAATGCCCCTTGTTGTAAAGGTTGACTGTTTTTAGCACGTGGTGCTTTATTTGTATGCGTGCCCTTTTCGTTAGCCTGACGTGATAAGCTACTCAGGTGTACACGCGTTATCCTCAGTCGACGAAGTCGTGAGGTGAGGGGATCCCCCGAGTGTGTTGTAACATGAAGAAAAATACGAGTAATAAACAAGTATTTGGGGCGAGACACTTAGCTTTATTCATATCGTAATGAGGAGGTACATTGTTCGGCTGAGTAGCCTTGGCTGAATAGCCTTATTGAAAGTAAAAGGAGGGGGTGGCTAGGGGTAGAAGTGTCGTAGTTGTGCGACGTTCCATGGGTTGGAGTATGCTACTCCAGACTCCACGTGCTTGAGGCGATAGGCGCCACCTGGATGACTTCAGTGACGATGTAGGGTCCTTCCCAGGGTGACTCGAGCTTCTTAGGTCGCTCTTGTTTGGGTCGTAATACTAGGTCTCATTCGACGAAGGACCTTGGGTGCAACCGGCGGCTGTGATAGTTGCGGAGGCTCTGTTGGTAGACCGTTGATCGAGCTCATGAACAATGAGCATACAAATAACATGGGACCGCTGCAGTTCTATCCAGTGGACGAGGAAGTCCGGAAGGACCTGAGACTTGATCGCGTGGCGCTTCTCATAGACGATGTCTAGAGGTGACAGCTCGATGTCCCACAGGGCCACACATCCTATGGCCTCCGGGTTGTTCAGGATGCTGTTCAGGGGTGCTTCGTTGACGACCATCACTTGATGCTCCTGTAAGTAGTGGCTCAGCCGACGAGCCGTCATGAACACGCCGTAGGCAAGTTTCTGGTAGTGAGGATACCTCTGCTTTATCGGCGTCAATACCTCGCTGAGATAGTAGATTGGGTGTTGTACCCCATGGGTCTTGCCATCTTCGGGTCTTTCGACCATAAGCATGGTGCTTACCACCTGATGTGTAGCTGCTATGTATAGCAGTAGCGGCTCGCGCTCCCTTGGCGTGATCAAGACGCGCGAGGTGGAGAGCAGCTGCTTCAGATCTTCGAATGCGTCGTCTACTTCAGGCGTCCACTCGAATTTGTCTGTCTTGCGTAGCAGCTGATAGAAAGGCAGGGATTTTTCGCCCATGCGGCTGATGAACCTGCTCAATGCCGCGATGCGCCCAGCGAGCTGCTGAACACCTTTGAGGTTCTTCGCCTTCTCCATGGCCATTATGGCTTGGATTTTCTTCGGGTTCGCCTCTATCCCTCGCTGGGAGATGAAGTAGCCTAGCAGTTGACCAGATGGGACGCCGAAGGCGCACTTTTCTGGATTTAGCTTGATCTTGTATCGATCAAGGTTGTCGAACGTCTCGCGAAGATCGTCGATCAGTGTCTAGGCCTCCCTTGTTTTGATTACTATGTCGTTGACATAGACTTGGATATTGCGGCCGATCTGGTCCTTCGAGCATTCCTGCATGCACCGTTGGTACGTGGCGCCTGCATTCTTCAGCCCGAAGGGCATTGTGTTGTAGCAGAACACTCCGAACGGCGTGATGAACGCCATTTTCTCCTGATCTTCGACCTTCAGTTGAATCTGATTGTAGCCTTGGTAGGCGTCGAGGAAGGAGAGCTTCTCGCATCCTACAGTCGAATCAATGATCTGGTCGATCCGAGGAAGAGGGAAGTGATCCTTCGGGCAGTGCTTGTTCAGTGATGTGAAGTTCACGCACATCCGTATCCTTTTTGGGGACCATCACGGTGTTGGCGATCCACTTGCTTTCCTTGATCTCCCTGATGAAATTTGCGTCGACTAGTCTGTTGACTTCGACTTCGATGGCTTCAGCCCGTGGCTCGGATAGTCGTCGGATAGACTGTTTGACGGGCTTGGCGTCTGGAAAGACGTTAAGTGCGTGCTCGGCGAATTCCCTGGGAACTCCTGGCATGTCCGCAGGACACCAGGCAAATATTTCCCAGCGCTCATAGAGGAATTCGACGAGCGCGCCTTCCTATGCGGGGCTGAGGTCGTTGGCGATCAGCGCCGTCTTGGAGGCGTCCGTCGGGTGGACCTGCCCTTCTTTGTGTTGACGGTGGAATCGAAAGACATGTCGGGTGCGTTCTGTCTTGCAACTGGGGGTGCCCCGTTGTCTGTCACCTCTCGGAGCCTTATGAGCTCCTCCTGCATACCGAATGACTGGGAGATTCTGTGAAGTCCCTGTCGCAGTAGTCCGATCGGGTGAAGCTCCCGTGGACCGTGATGACGCCCTTAGGTCCTGGCATCTTGAGTAGCAGGTACGCGTAGTGCGGTACTGCCAGGAACCGTGCGAATGCCACACGCCCGAGGATGGCGTGGTATTGTGATGGCTAGTCCACCACTTCGAACTCGAGTCGCTTGCACCGAAAGTTATCGGGCTTTCTGAAGATGACGTCGAGTCATATATTTCCCAGGGGAATATGCCCTTCCCTGGGACGATGCCGTGGAACATTGTGTCGGACTGTTCCAGGCTGCACAGTGGGATCCGCATTGCTGCTAAGGTGCTGGCGAACATCAGATTGATGCCGCTGCCGCCGTCCATGAAGATGCGGCTCATGTCGAACCCTCCGATCTGCGCCTCGAGCACCAGGGCAATGACCTGGGCGAGGGACCTAGCAGGGGTGATCCGAACTGCTGAACGTGATGCAGGACTCCGAACTGCTGAGGTACTCAGGGATGGCAGGTGGGGCGATCACAGCCAGATTGATCTGACGGGTGATTTTATTTTGCACCCTGTTTGTTGGGCGTCCTTTTTGGATCATCAATGATCCTTTTGGCACGGGGTACCCGTTTCCGCCGTTGTTCTATGCAGGTGCGATTGGATGATTCGAAGGTCCCATGGGTGGTGGTGGAGGAGCTCCATGGGCGATGTCACCTGGTGCTGGTGCATTCCCATATCCAGGGTTCGGGGCTTGTTGCCTCATCTAGGACATTCTCTCGCTGAGTTTCTGGAATTCGCGGCAATCCTTGAGCATGTGGCTTGCCTTCTTTTTACCATCCTTCTTGTCGATGTAGAAGTGTATGGTGCATGGACCCGACAGCTTGTCGTATGTTGAGGGTCCGTTGTCGCGGCCGCGGCGTTGCCATGACTGCGTTGGGCATCCTCCGTCGCGGAAATTGCTTCCACGGTATCCGCCGCTGCTACGGTTGCCGTCGCTGCGGCGGTCGGCGTAGCCAGCCGCGACCATGTCGGGTCCATCGCGATCGTCGTAGACGCGCAAATCTTCTTTTGCTACGGCGTTCACGTCGACGGCCGTAGTCATCTTCCTCCTCCGAGTGCGCTTGGTGTACGGAGTCCTCGCCATCTGCCCACCTGTTGGCGATGTCCATGAGGTGGTCGAGTGTCTTGGGCTTGACGCGCTGAAGTTCTTCCTTGAAGTTCTAGCGTTTGACGCCATCCTTGAAGGCGTCGATCACTGTCTCCTCAAAGATGTGCGCCGCGGAGTTCTTGGTGTTGGACCAACGTAGTATGTACGAGTGAATGGATTCACCCGTTTGTTGGGTGCAGGCCTGTAGCTCCTCGATCGAGGCTGGCCTCTTGCTGGTGCCCTTGAAGTTTCGGATGAAACTGTACGTCAGTTCCTCCCAGCTTCGGATGGATCCCGAGGATAGGCTGCTGAGCCAGATCCGGGATGCGCCTGTCAGCTGCAGCTGAAGGCATTGCAGGGCGGTGTTCTTGTTTCCGCCGTGTAGCTTGACGGACGACAGGTGGTCGTTGAGCCACGCCTTGGGGTCCTGTGTGCCGTCAAACTTCGGAGTGTCCGAAGGAAGCTTGAAGTTCTGCGGCATCCGTGTCCACCGGATGGATCTGCTGAAGCATCGGGCTCCGCAGAGTTCTCCTTCGTCGTCGTCCTCCTTGGATTCGGACGAGCATACGCGCTTGGCACGCGCTTTGTCGATCTTGCGTTGGGTGAGCTCGCTTCGAGCGTCGTAATCACGACTACGATGTCACGAGCTCTTGTGCCTTCGAGGTAGGTCGTGCTCTTCCTCGTCGGATGAAGGCGTATGACTGCGGTTGAACCTGTCCGCAGCCTTCTTTTTTGGCTCCGCAGGAGCTTCTCCGTGGAGCGCAGCTACAATGAGTCCAAGTCCGGTTAGTGCGGATTTGTGCATGACCCTTTTCGGTTCCCCCACCGGAGGTGGATGGGACGCGAGGTATGTGGTGGCTGCCATGATCACAGCTTGCGGTGTCTTCGGGATGACGTTGCCCTCGGCATCCATCTCCATGAAAGACGTGTTGAGGGTCCGAGTCACCTCGCGACGTGCAGTGGAGTCCATGTTCTCCATGCGAGAACGGTGCTTGTTGCCGTGCGAGCTGGAGCCGCCCATGGCGGAGAGCGCAGCTTGCCGCACACTGGACTCCGAGGCCGCTTGCTTGCGCTTGTCAAGCACTTCTTGCATCTTCACCTGCTTCTTGTGCTCTTCGACGAGGAGCAGGTGGTACGCCATCAGTAGGTCATGTGAGGCACCCATAGGCAGGATCTTGTTGCCTGCCACGGCTTCGCGTGCATGAGCCCATCCTTCCTCGCTGAGGTGGATGACCCGATTGGGATCGGTGTCCTCCTCGTTGGGCGGGGGGACTGGTTTCTCCTGTTCTCGCCGTTTCTACCCTGCGGGTTGGGTGGCGGGTTGTGCTCCTGATCCACGTCGCTCTGGATGACTATGGCACATTGGTAGCGCTCGTAGATCGGATTGCTGCTGCCGCAACTTTCGGATCCGGAACCGTAGGTCCCTTCCTCCGATGGTGGATCGCGCAGATCTGAGTTGCAACAGCTGCTGTTATAGGACTCATCTATTGATGGCGTTGTGTGTAGCACGGGATGCAGAGCCCACAAAGAGGGCCTGATCGATGGCAGGGGCACCCGCTCTGGGAGACGGAGAGTGTCGGTTTGCCCCACCTGGAAGCAGAAGCTCCCGAACAGGATTTCGAGCCCATCGCCAACGGGCTCGAAGTCCTTCAGAGTGGCTGGCGAGTGGGCGGTGAAGTCGAAAGCGCCGAAGAGGAGATGGCTCTCCGTCGCCGAGGAGTTGTAGATCGCTTTGGTTGGGACCGTCATGATCGCACAATCAGCGCCCCCAGTTCCCACAGACGGCGCCAATTGACGAGGTTTAATCTCGTCAATGCCCATTGTTATGAGCTTGGGTTTTGGAGAAGATGGGGATGCTGGAGATCGCGGAACGGTTAGAAAACAAGCAACACGGGAACACGAGGTTTACCCAGGTTCAGGCCCCCGGAGGGAAAACCCTACTCCTGCTTGTCTACTCTTGATTACGACGGAACCAAAAGTTAGAGGGGTGCGCAGATGCAATCTGGCGTGGAGGTGTATATGCGGTGGTATGAAGTGCCCTCCTCGTCGTGCCCTCCTAGCCTTTATATAGAAGTAGGCAGGTCCCGGGCACAGACCGAGTCGGTTACAGGTTTTTAGGGTTTGCCCCTTTGAATATTCTATCTTCTCTAGTCTTGCTCTCCAAGGATCAGAAGATATCCTGGGCTTGGGCCACCCGAAAATCTTCATGGGCCGCGTATATTATTGTGGGTTTTCCTTGGACTGGACCAGGTATGCTAAGGTCATGTACCCGTGGGGTATAACCATGTCACTCCCGTCGCGGTGTTCATGAGCTCCACGGCACGTCGAGCCTCCTCCTGCTCGCGGACGAGCTTGTGGTCGCGGTCGAGCTCCGACTCGCGCAGGAGCATCTCCACCGCGAGGCGCTCCTCGTCGAAGTCATGCGCGTAGTCGGCCTGCACGATGACCTGGGCACGCGGAGGGGAGGGTGAGCTCCACTCGTCCGAGTACGAAGGAGAAAGAGGAGCGCGCGCGAGAGGAGCCTTCGCCAGCGTACGCATACCTACGGAGGGGCTCCGGAGCGCCGCGAGAGGGGCGGAACCACCATGGCGCGTACACGCGCAGCGATGACGGTGGTGACAAGTCATGGTTGCACCACTCGCTTCTTCGCGCCCACCAACCGGCGACGCTTCTTCTCGACCTCGTCGAGGCAGCGCCGACGCGGCATCTTCTCCTCCTCGCGGTCGCGCCTCCCATGCCGCCTCTGACACGCCCGCCGCCTAGCCCGAAGTGGTCGTGGGTGTTAGATGTATATTTGTATATTGTATGTCCCCACTTGTTAGGGGGTTTTCCTGCATATTTCCACCAGTACATGTACTATATATTGTGGCCTTTGGCCCCAGAAGAATACAAGTTGTCTATTCCTAACATGGTATCAGACCTAGGTTAGCCTTTTTTCGCAACTTCGTCGATGTAGCCGCCACCGTCCCTGCCACCGAAGGCTTGCCATCGTCGTCGTTGTCGGTCGCCGCCGCCGCTTCTCCTTCGTCGTGGGCTACTACCTGCCGTCCCGGCCGGTCACCGCCGCCGCTCCCCCTCCGTCGAGGGCTGCTGCCGACCGCCTGGTCCGCCCGTCGCCCCGCCCCGCACCGCCTCTGGTCTGCCGCCGGCCGCGCCCTGCCTTGGATCTGACGCGCCCCTCCTCGGCTTTACCGCCGGCCGCGCCTCGGATCGGCCGCCAGCCGCGCCCCGTCGGTCTTCCCCCGCCGTCGGTCTTCCTCAGCCGGCCTCCCGTCGCCGTGCCTCCCGCCGGCCTCTTGGTTCTTGATCGGGATCGAGTGATCCATCCGGCTGCAGTTCCGATCGGATATGAGATCTGAGATCTGAGATCTGAGATCTAAAAAAAAGTGAGAGAGATGTCTTCTGCATCGGGCTATGTTGCGATTTCTTGCTGCCCGGTGATCTTCGATGGCGCAAATTATCCCATTCGCTGCCTTTATGCGCGTTCACATGCGCGGTCTCCGTCTTTGGGGTGTGCTCTCCGGCGAGGTCTCCTATCCGCCGTGACCCCCTGCTCCTTCGGCTCCTCTTCCGCCGACGCCGATTGTTCTCGGTGCTGATGATTCTCAGGAGGCCAAGGATGCTGCTCAGAGTGCCGATGATAGTGCTGTTGCTGCTTATGAGCTGAAGTTCAAACAATACTTTGCTGATCTCGAGACCTATCGCCACGATCTGACCGCCTACACTCAGTGGGTCGATGAGGATGCTCGTGCTGCTGCTGCTGCTGTTCTCACCTCCAGTGTTCTGCCCCAGTTTGCTGCTGAGTTCATGAGTCTCCCTACTGTTGCCGCTCAGTGGGCACATCTTCGTCAGCGCTATCAGTCGTCTGGGGATGCTCTTTACCTGTCCGTGGTTCGCCAGGAGCATGCTCTTCAGTAGGGTGATTCCACTATTAATGAGTTCTATACTCAGAGTGTTGCTATCTGGCGTCAGCTTGATTCTCTCCGTACTGCTGTTTGTGGCACATGCCCATGCTGCCAGATTGTGCGCTCGGATTTGGAGTTCCACCGCATCTATGAGTTTCTGTCTCGGCTCCGCCAGGAGTTCGAGCCCCAACATGCTCAGTTGAATGCTCGTGGTCATGTTCCGCTCTCTGAGGTGTTGTCTGAGCTTCGGGTTGAGGAGACTCATCTCCGTGGTGCTGGTCTTCGTGCGGTTCCGTCCGTGCTTGCTACTCGTAGTCCTTCTCTGCCGTCTGCACCCTCGACTCAGCCGCGGTCCTCTGTGCCACCGCCGATACTACCCACTCCTACAGGTCATGGTCAGAGTCAGCACCAGCAGTCTCAGGGTCAGAGTCAACACCAGCAGGCTCGTGGTTAGGGTCGTCGTGGTTCTCTTCGTCACTGCACTTACTGTAGTAGAGATGGCCACACTTGGGCCACCTGTTATACACGGGACCCCAGTTTATGTCAGCAGCACCAGGCTCGTGGGCAGTCAGCTCCTTCGAGATCTCCAGCAATTGCTTTCTCTGATCAGGACATTATCAGGAGTCTTCGCGGTCTGCTTGCTGCTACAGGCTCTTCTTCGACCGGCACTGCTGGTTTTGTGACTGATTCTTTAGGCACTGCGCGACCACCACCCTCTACACAGTCAGGTATGTTCCCGTGGTATCTGGATTTTGGAGCTTCTTTTCATATGACCTCTCAGTCTTCTCTTTTGTCCTCTATTCGTTCTCTCCCTTCTCATGTCCGTGTTCTCACGGTTGATGGTACCTCTCTTCCTGTTTCTAGTCGGGGCACCCTTTCTACTTCTTTTTTTGTTCCTGATATTTCTCATGTTCCTCGTCTTAAGATGAATCTGTTCTCTGCTAGCCAGCTTACTGACTCTGGTTGTCGCGTCATTCTTGATGCTGATTCATGTGTTGTCCAGGATCGTCGCACATAGGCCCTAGTTGGAGCTGACCCTCGCAGCCGTGACTCTTCAGGACTTTGGGAGTCAGACTGGCTTCGTGTTCCTTCCGCTGCCAGTTCTTCTTCGGTCGTCGCCTCTGCTACCAGCTCTTTTCAATAGTGGCATCATCGTCTTGGTCACCTTTGTGACTCTTGCCTGTCGTCATTAGTTCATCGTGGTCTTGTGGGGTCTGTCTCAGGAGATGGGTCTTTACATTGTCAGGGCTGTAGGTTGGGTAAACAGATTCAGCTTCCCTATCCTACTAGCGCGTCTGTATCTCAGTGACCTTTTGATTTAGTTCATTTCGATGTTTGGGGTCCGGCTCCTTTCGCTTTGAAAGGGGGCCATCGCTACTATATTTTATTCATAGATGATTTTTCTCGGTACACTTGGTTGTATTTTATGCGCTCTCGCAGTGAAGTGCTCTCCATATATCAGCGCTTTGCGGCCATGGTCCGTACTCAATATTCTACACCCATTCATGTGTTTCATGCTGATTCTGCTGGTGAGTATATCTCCCATATGTTGCGAGGTGTCCTTGCTGAGCAGGGTACCCTTGCTCAGTTCTCCTGTCCTGGCGCACATGCCTAGAATGGTGCAGCTGAGCGTAATCATCGCCATCTTCTTGAGACCACTCGTGCCATGATGATTGATTCTTCTCTTCCGCCGCATTTATGGGCTGAGGCTGTCGCTACGTCGGCTTATACCTCATCAATATTCATCCTTCTGCCGCTCTGTAGGGTGGTATCCCTCTTGAGCGCCTATCTGGTCATTCTACCGACTACTCTATGCTTCGCTTGTTTGGTTGTGTTTGCTATGTTCTCCTTGCCCCCCGCTAACGCATCAAACTAACTGCTCAGTTTGTTGAGTGTGTCTTCCTTGGATACAGTGATGAGCATAAGGGCTATCGCTGTTGGGACCCTGTTGGTCGTCGGATGCGTATGTCTCGCGACGTTACTTTTGATGAGACACGCCCTTTCTATCCTCGTCCCACCGCTGGTACCTACCCGGTGGAAGATATCTCTTTTCTTCTTTTTCCTGACACACCTCCTTCTACTCCTATTGTGTCTTCTTCAGGACCCCTCCCCCTGATGTCTCTTCTTCGACATCCTCCTCCTCTGCTCCGTCTAGTTCCCCTAGTTCTCCTCGTTCTCCATAGCCTTCCTATGCTATCCCTTCTTCTTCATCGTCGTCTCATGAGTCGTCTTCCTCTGATGAGCTTCCCTCTACTCGTCCTGTTCGTCAGCGTCGTGCCCCCAACCGTTACTCTCCTAGTCAGTATGGTCTTTCTGTTGTTTCTGAGCCGACTTCTTATCGGGATGCTGAGCATCATCCTGAATGGCAGCTGGCCATGGCTGAGGAGCTTGCTGTGCTTGAGCGCACTGGCACTTGGGATCTTGTTTCCCCCCTCCTATTGTTCGTCCTATCACGTGTAAGTGGGTCTATAAAATTAAGACCTGCTCTGATGGATCTCTTGAGCGCTATAAAGCGCGTCTTGTGGCTCGTGGTTTTCAGCAGGAGCACGGTCATGACTATGATGAGACCTTTGCTCATGTGGCTCATATGACCACCGTGCGTACTCTTCTTGTTGTTGCTTCTGTTCGTCACTGGTCTGTGTCCCAGCTTGATGTTTAGAACGCCTTTCTCAATGGCGAGTTGAGTGAGGAGGTTTATATGCAGCCTCCTTCTGGGTATTCTATTCCCCGGGGATGGTTTGTCGTCTCCGACGTTCTCTTTATGGCCTCAAACAGGCCCATCGTGCCTGGTTTGAGCGCTTTGCCTCTATAGTGACTGCTGCTGGTTTCTCCCCTAGTGCTCATGATCCAGCGTTGTTTGTTCACACTTCTCCTCGTGGACGCACTCTTCTTCTTCTTCTTCTTCTTCTCTATGTTGATGTTATGATCATTACTGGTGATGATCCTGAGTATATAGCCTTTGTTAAGGCTCGTCTTCGTGATCAGTTTCTTATGACTGATCTTGGTCCTCTTCGATACTTTCTTGGGATTGAGGTTTCCTCCACTTCTGATGGTTTTTTCATCTCCCAGAAAAAGTATATTCAGGACCTTCTTGTTCGTGCTGCTCTTGGGGATGAGCGCACTGTTGAGACCCCTATGGAGCTTAATGTCAAGCTTCGTCCTACTGATGGTGATCCTCTTCCTGATCCGACGCATTATCGCTATCTTGTTGGGAGTCTTCTTTTTGATCTTATTCGTTTTCTGATCGCAGAAAACGAGATAAAAAAGGTTGCCCCTTACTCGCAGATGTAGGAGGACTCACCAACTAAACTGCGTAAATAAAGCGATTCCTTTTAGGCGAAGAAAGGCGAATTTCATTTGACCCGATCCGCCTATGTCAGTTCGAACCTGACGAGTCGTTCGTTCGTGTGGAGAATCTCTCTCCTTTATTCCTATGTACGATATTTTCCACTAACATCGAGAGAGAAAAAGCTGGTGTATCAAGAATTTACCCAATCGAGGAATTTCTCCTTTGAAATCCTATTCTAGTTTGTGTAGATCGCTCGGTACAGATGCACTTTTCAGAAAAGAAGGAGAGCAAGTTTATCTTGCTGTCACTCGTCCTGATATATCTTATCATGTTCATATTCTGAGTCAGTTTGTTTCCGCTCCTACCACTATTCACTATAGTCATCTTCTTCGTGTTCTTCGTTATCTTCGTAGCACGATCACTCGTCGCCTTTTCTCGTTCCAGCTCCCTCCAGCTCCAGTGCTATTCGGATGCTACATGGACGAGTGATCCTACGGACCGCCGTTCACTTTCTACTTACTGTGTGTTTCTTGGTGGTTCACTTATTGCTTGGAAGACAAAGAAACAGACAGTGGTTTCCCGTTCGAGTGTTGAGGCTGAGTTGTGTGCTATGACCTTGTTGACTACTGAGGTGACCTGGTTATGGTGGTTGCTTGCGAATTTTGGGGTCTCTATTACCACACCCACTCTGGTTTTGTCTGACAGTACAGATGCTATTAGTATTGCACGTGATCCGGTCAAGCATGAGCTTACCAAGCATATTGGTGTTGATGCTTTCTATACACGTGCTCAGGTACAGGCTCAGGTTATTGCGCTTCAGTATGTGCCTTCAGAGTTACAGTTGGCGGATTTTTTTACGAAGGCACAGACCATTGCGCAACATAATTTCTTTCTCTCCAAACTCAGTGTTGTCGAGCCACCATGAGTTTGAGGGGGGTGTTAGATTTATATTTGTATGCCGTGGCATTTGCCCCAGAGGAATACAAATTGTCTATTCCTAACAGTGGGGTCCATGCGTGAACGCCATGGTGGATCTGGAGCTCGAGCTCGAGGAATCGCTCGCCGGAGATGGGCTACTAGTGCGTCGGCGGCTTGGGTTTGCGGTGGAGCGAGTGGGGATTGTGACCTGCATTCGTCGTCGTGGCTGGTACATATACTGCGCGAGATGGGACAATAACGGGTCACGGTAAAAATATTCACGTGCCGGGCCACTATACAGGTCTTGCTAGCTGGTTCGCGATGGGCCAAAACTGTAAATCCGCCGGGATTTGCGAATTTATACTGGTATCTTCTAGAGTTGCTCTAATATAGTCTGTCTTTTTTTTTGCATTTATTACAATTGTGCGTCCTTGGTAACTGCGACAAGACGTCCAAACTGTACTGGCACATCACATGTACATCTTCAAGCCGTAGCGCTGTACTGCGTTGGATCTTATTGGCGAATTCAAGTACGTGCTGATGTGATCGCCTCTTGGGAAAAAACTGGAACTTTTGGACTCTTTCCAACCCAAAAGTAAAGAAAGATTTTGGCTCTCGTCTCCTTTTCACATTATTTTGCCACTGCAAAAAAAAAGAACTCTTATTAGCAGGAGAGATGTTCCTGATCGTCAGTATTATGACCTTGTTGGTCCTTGAACAAGGTTAACGAATTTATCTTTGCGGTGATAATTAGCCAGTACTATTATTTTTTATATAATTTTGAGCCCCTGAACCAACCAATAATTGCCATCTCGGCTTACCCGTCAGCAAAACGAACAGTCCCTTTCTCCGTACCTGGTCAAGCCTAGGCTAGGATCCTCTGCGCTGGATGTTTCCTCCCATGCTAGCACATGTACAAAAATATAAGTACAACCTGTCATCCAAAAGTATGACAATAGTATAAATTGTGCAGTGCATCCATGTCGCTTCAACCGAATAACACAAATACAAATGAACCTGCTTTTTTTTCTGCGTACGTGTGTTTTCAGTACATTTTCTATATAGGAATGATCAAACTAAGTACGATTGTTAGATATCCTAGAGAATGTCACAAAGGTGAAAATACTATGAATTGTTTGCACCGTAAAATGTAAGCTTATATATCCGGCAAATAGACGGAAGTGAAATTTTTCACAAGGCATGATGGTTTTGATATAACCTCGTTTTGTTGGACCAGATAGATAATAAAACAAGGTGCTCCCTCTGCTTTCATGATATAAAATATTGTTTTAAAAAACACCGCTTCCTCTCGTTCATGAACTCTCTCTTTACCCCAAAGATGAATCATCGACTAATATGTGCCTATATATGTGGAAACTGGCCACCTATATGCATCCCCCCTCAACCAAGACAATCTCTAGTCATGTTGCGCAAATGGTAATCGAAACTTGAAATGGACATGTACCATAAATCGTGGCCCTATCTTGCAAATTTAACACAACCCCACGGTTTGACAAATGCCACATGGAGAATTCACTCCCCAGCAAGATCCACTTGCTCCAAATGGATGAATTCATCATTGTTATCATTGGTTCGGCATAATTGGACCTTGTAGCCCGCGATTGCTGAATGCGAACCCAATGTGTTGAGTTCCATGCGATGTCATCCAGAGTCTCACCATAATAGGGAACGACCCAGAAGGGCCGATATGCTGCATTAAACACTATTGATGGAGTTACATGAAAACAGTGAGGACCCTTAGAAAATAGAAAAAATAACACCGCAGTCCTCACAAATTGCACTGGTGACAAAAAAACGCGATCCGGTCCTTCTCCACCTGTGCACTTGGGACTCCACCCTACTGGTAGAATCTCAAAATTCTAGAAAACAAATTTAGAAGTTTGGGTCCTCACAAATTGTGCTTGAAGTGAAGTTAGATGCTTTTTTTAACTCAGCCCTACCTTGCTACCTCTACTCAAAGTGTCTCAAACTTCTACTCTAGAAAATTTATAAAATACTAGAATCTCAAACTTCTATAGAAAATTTATACACTAGAATCTCAAACTTGTGATAAACACACAGTACACACTGCACAAACAATCCTTGCCACTCCTCCCATGCTTCTCTCTCCTCCAACACATACACCACATGCTTCCCTCTCCCTCCTCCTCCTCCTCCTCTTCGGTTCTTCCCCCCACTCCCCCTGCCTGCGATCTCCCCCATCCCTAGGGTTTTAGCGCCCCATTCCGCTCCCTCCACCCGTCATTCCGATCGGGATCGCTCCCCTCCCCTCCCTCCCTCCCTCCCGCCGCCGCGCAGATCCCACCTCCAGCCGCCGCCGCCACCTTCCCACTCCGCCGCCCCGCGCAAATCCCGCCCCCGCTCGCCCATTCCTCCCGGAAAGATCGGGGTTCCCCGTCCCTCCCTCCATCCCGCCTCACCCGTCTCCGGTGGCTCCACCTCTTCTCACCACAAGATCTTCGGCCCGTCTCGATCTGATCTAGCCTCGGTCCGCGGGAAGAACAGCTGCTCCGGTGCGGGAGTTGGTGGGCGAGATCTCCGAGGCTACGATCCCCGCGTCCATTCGCGTGTTCCGATTGCTCCCGGAAGTGTCTCGACTCCTGGCCGCCCCCTTGCATCGGTGGGTGGGTTAGCCGCGAGCTCTGTCGCGCTGCCCATTCCATGAATGGATGGGAGGGAGTCCACTGCGACGTCGGGGCCCAACTACTCCCCGTTCTATGTGCAGCACCGGGGGATGGGCTCGCCGGGGGCGGCCGGGCACCCGGGCGGCTTCCACGGCCCGCCGCCCGGCGGGTACAGGCAGCAGCTTGACGCCGTCTCGGCGGGGTACGCGTTCCAGCAGCAGCCCTTCGGGACCCCCGCCCACATTGGGCAAGGGTTCCACCAGAACCATGTCGACGCCTCGCCCCACTTGGTGCAGCACAACGCTGGTGGCGGCGGCGGCGGCAGTGCCGATGTTGGCATGGGTGCGCCCGTGAGCGCCGACGCTAAAGGGGATCAGGGGAGTGAGGCGGGCCAGGATGGGCAAGGGAAGAAGAAGCGTGGCAGGCCGAGGAAGTACAAGCCTGACGGGTCGGTGACAGCGCTGGGGCTCTCTTCGCCATCGCCGTCGACGCCTCATTCATCAAGCTCGGGAATGGGGACCATGGTTGCCACACCAGGTTCAGGGTTTGGGCCAGGGGCGATAGTTACCACACCAGGTTCAGGGTTAGGGCCGGGGACAGGGTCAGGGGGTTCTGGCTCTGGTGCATTGACAGAGAAACGTGGCAGAGGCCGGCCACCTGGGTCTGGGAAGATGCAGCAGCTGGCTTCCCTTGGTGAGCGCTTTCAGCCTTGTATACTTTATGATCATGTTGTTTCTCAAGTGTGTATTTTACATAAATGCTATGCAGGCAATCGTTTTATGACACTGAGAATAATGCACTTCCTAGATTTCTAGCATGTCTCCTCTAGCTGGTTGAATCTTCGTCATTATGCCACCAATGCTAGCATTTTTCATGATGTGGAAACAATCTGGCTTATATGTATTGTAGATAAAATATTGTAGATAAAATCCGAAAACCATGTTTGTATTGTTTCTCTACTTTTAAGTTTTTCATGTATTGCTCCTAATCCACACTGCATGTCCATGATTGGTTAGTTGTTATTCTCCTTTTTCTATTGTCAGTTGGAAGATATGGCTGTTAATGCCAAATACAATCCCCGCATTCTTTTTATGTGGTCTGCTGCTACGTGCTACATGTCTTCAGCATGAGTTTTGTTACCTTTCTCAAAATATCATATTTTTTCTCATAAGTGTGATTTTATAAGTTGGTCAAACTAAAAGTAATAACTATAAGGTCATGTGTATCTCTTGAGTTGATGGATTATTCAATTTGTCTGTTGACTCAATTCTGCTAAGAAAGTGTTTTGCACCAGTTTTTTTCCTTAAAAGGAAAAAGAAAGTAGACGTTTGCGTTACTACCTTTTTCTCATTTGAGGTCTTATTTTGTTTTATTTTCAGGAAAATGGTTTCTTGGCTCTGTTGGAACAGGCTTTACTCCTCATGTCATCATTATTTCAGCAGGCGAGGTAAGTTGTGAGTGATCAATAAATGTTTATTAGTTGCACTTCTTTCTAGGAATGGTGTGCTTTGGTGTTATTATTCCATAAAGCTGCTGGAATGTTGTATAAAAGATTCTATCTATTGCACTAAATTGCCTCCAAATAGTTTCTTGATTTGCTATGTGTTTATATCCGTTGAGCTTCCTGTGGAAGTAAGGTGAATGTTAGTAAGATGACAAAGCAGAAAAGGCAAATGATTCATTAACCAATTGTTAGTAAAAGTTCTTGCTTGTTGATTGTAAACAAAGTCTTTATACCCCATGCCATATAATTAACTCCATTGGTGGCATTTAGTAGCCGTATACATAGCCTTTTTGGACAGACAATCAGACGCTGTGTCAAATCATGTTAAAACTTAAAAAGATAACGTAATTGGAGACTCAGCTATAATAGCGTCAGGGTGGTGGCACACAAGCTAAATTATCTAGATACTTTTTGAGAAACCAAAGTGTATCTGGCTCTTTTCTTTGTTCCAGGAAATAATAATTCATAGTTCTTAAAATTGTTATTATTTATTCATGGCTGTTTTGTGATTTTAAGTTTTGTATATGTGCAGGACATTCATGCCAGAATAATGTCCTTCTCACAACAAGGCCCAAGAGCTATTTGCATCATTTCAGCAACAGGAGCTGTCTCCACGGCTACCCTTCAGCAGGATTCAGATTCTGGTGCAGTGACATATGAGGTATTTTGCTGTAGGTATTTCTGTAGTTAGTGTCATTATAGTCAGAACTAACTACGTCATGCATGCTTTTCTTATTCTCATACACACTTTATTAAAGCAAAAGATGTTACCAACTTTCCTGCTTTTCAGTTAAAAAAAGGTTAAATATACCTCTGTCCTGCACTTTGGCCCATGTTGAATGTGCTGACCTGTCTCAGTTTATTAAAATGATTTACTGCTGATTGTTTCAATAACCTGTCATTTGGGGGTGAAAAGATTCTGACTAGCCCATTGATCTATATATAAGTTGGATTATTTGATGTCTAAATCACAAATGTTCTTTAGCTTTTCTCCAAATTAGTTTTCTACGCTAAAAACTTCTGCTATTTTTTTACTTTATTGTCATTAAAGTGCTCACTTGTATGGTTTTGCCCATGAGATTGAGAAGAACTATATTGTCCAGATTTAGTTCATGTCCTTATGTATTGCCATTGCTTTGGCAGGGTCGATTTGAAATCCTGTGTCTTTCTGGGTCATATTTGCTTCTGGAGGAAGGCGGTACCCGCACTCGAAGTGGAGGCCTTTGCATAGCTTTATGTGGCCCTGACCACAGGGTTATTGGTGGTAGTGTTGGTGGAGTCCTGACAGCAGCTGGAACTGTTCAGGTATTGAAGTCTATGCATTATATCTCATTGAGTCAATCTCAGAATATTTTGGTTGTTTCATGTGTCTTTTCCCCTGTATGTATCAGCTGCTTTGCCAAGCAGGGAGCCTGTTATGATTTACTGTAGTTAAAGCTAAGTCCCTTTGTTCTTACCCATCGCTCGTACATTTGCCCCAGGTGATAGTTGGAAGCTTCATGTATGGTGGTGGATCAAAGAAAAGCAAAGCCAAAGCAGAGCAAGGCGTTGAGAATGAAGAGCAGAATGGTGGCGGCGGTGGCGGCGAAGACACGCCCACGATGGCACTGCCAGATCACAACATGCCGCCTAACCCGATGAGCGGATGGCCGCCTGGCATGATGAACCAGATGGACTCCAGCTCTCAGATGTACGATGACCCAAACAAAAGCCAGGCCAAAGCTGAGCAAGACATGGAGAATGAAGAGCATAACGGGGGTGGCGGCGGCGGCGAAGAGCCGCTGGCAATGGCGCCTCCCGAGCACAACATGAACATGCCGCCCCACCACCCGATGGGCGGGTGGGCTCCGGCCAGCCTGATGCGGCAGATGGACTCGAGGTCTTCCAACATCGACATCAACTCCATCCGCGAGTAAGCTTGTCGCCGGCGGAACTAGTATTTGTTAGAGGAGTTTGCTGTGGATTCCTGATGCGGCTGCTGTTGTTGTCCTAGAAACCACCCTGCATATCGATCATGCTATTGGTCATGTACTGCGATGTTGTATTAGAATGATGCATCCTGCGTATTATTATTATATAGAAGAAGAAAAAGGAGAGACCTGGGTACTGAGTTGGTACTGCAGCGATGTTGTTCATCTCTTTGGCTGGCTGTTCTCCCCCTGTTTGGTCTTGATAGAATATTGTTCCATGAAATTTAGTTTTCTGAAAAATTCCAGTGCAGTTTCTATAGGTTCAAAGCGAATTTCAGAAACCGAAAACAAATTTAGTCTTTTTGAGAGTGGTAATTGGTGAAATTCGTGGCCCAACTTAGATTACTTGCCATCCACATAAATAAAACTTTGTCTTCCATATTCTTCAGTAGTCTTTGAATTCTGAACTTGCAACTTTCCAAGTGGTAGATAGATGTTTTGTCTATGTGCTATTTTGAGAAGGCTAAGGAGGTCCGGTGCACTAGATACTATGTTCTCAACACTGCTATCTCTGCCCAGGATTCAAGGTTGAACGCTAATTTTGCATGTAAATTGTGCAGAAAGGCCTCTACAAAAACAGATGTTTTTTTAGGGGGGAAGTGCGGTTCTTTATTTAAACTTTGACATCATCAGGACACAAGAAAAGCCGCTAGAGAAACTGGAGTGTTCACACGAACGTGCTAGCAGATGAGCCGCACAATCCAAACCTGCAGAAAAACAGTTGGTTACATGGGTTGGGATCGCCGGAAAGGGAGCGCAACGGGTTAGGACGGATCACCCCTGTTTCCTCGGCCGACCAATCATTCGTTGGCACGTCTCTTCTCTTCATGATCTACTGTAGTTGCTAATACGGTCTCGTGTCCTCTTTGCCAATTTGGTCCACGTACGTATCAAACTCGCCTGAATGTCCTATCAAACTCGCCTGAATGTCCTGGCTCCTGATTGAGGTGCTCTGCTTCACCCTGGATCGGACAATCCTTGTATTAGAGAAAAAAAATAACATGAAGCTTCATTGTCTTTCCGGGTGTCACCGATTCCTGTGTTACCGACAAGCGCGGTAATGGCAGATCGACAAACAACCTTGATTTGGGAGAGTAGCCTGGACATAAGTGTAGCGCGAACCACCTCACGCTCAGGTATAAGGGCTCTCCATGGAGGCTACCTTTCATCAACACAGGGATATGGAGAAGAAGAAATTGTTTGAAGCTTGTAGATTATCAGAAGTGGATATGGGGAAGAAAATATTATCTCAAAGAGAGGACATGTTATTCACATTGAATTCAGTGGACAGAAAATGGTGAAATCTTTTTTTTTTTGAAACGAGGCAAAAGAGTTGACTTTTCATACAACTCGACACAACACGCCGGCCCCGAGGCCGCGCTCCACACAGGTCGACGACCAAGACGCTCAGGCAAACAAGGTCAACACCTAAACACAAACACCTCGACGCGGAGGAAAAGACCAGAGCCGCTGCTTCGACATCCACGCCGACCCCGGGGCCGCACTCCTTCTAGCCGAAGACGAAAACGCCAACGCCAACCACCAACACACTCCACAGGTCCCTCCGGCCGGCGGAACATCCAAAGCGAGGCCTCAAGAGGCAAAACGACGCAAGAGCGCCACATTCGCCCGAACCCGCAAGGGATCAAGGGTTTCCCCCGAAGAACCCGGGCGGAGGGGCGAACACACCGCTTCGACGACGACTTCAAGAAGCACACGGCGCCCAAAGGCGTCATCGTCGTCGGTCCTAGCCAACCGCCAGGACAAGGCTTTCGCCCAGCAATGAGTCGCAAACCACGCGCCCGCCTCGCAAGTACCGGCCAAACCACCACACGACGTCCGTCGTCGAAGTCTCAGAAAGGAGCAGCCAGATCCAGCATCCCGCACGCCGCAGCGCCTAGGCTCCCCGTCGCCGTGACGAAAGCCGCCGTCCGGATCATCACCGCTGTCCGAGAGAAAGAAGAGAGCCCGGGCAGCCTCCACCGCGAGCGGGATCAAAGACCATAGACGTCCTCCGCCCAGCCTCAAACTAGATGCCGCAACGCTCTCAACGCCCACACAGCCTCTGCGTGCGACCTCCACCTACGCAGCCACAAGTCCCAGCCGACGTGCCCGTAGGCGCACGAGGCGGACCCGGCCCGTAGGGCCCAGATTGGGCCCTGCATGATCCCATCACGCCCCCTCCCGCACCGGACGGCCACCGCCACACCTCCTGCCCTCCGCTGCACTCCGCCGGAGCAGCACCACCGTCTAGGGCCGTCGCCCAGGCCACCGCGCACCGACGAGCGCCAACGCCCTCCGGTCACCAGTAGGGTGGCCTCCCTCCTTCTCCGTGTTGGGAGACCGAGAGAGATAGAACTGTTGGAGATATGCCCTAGAGGCAATAATAAATGTAGTTATTATTATATCTTTGTGTTTATGATAAATATTTACATTCAGGCTATAACAGTATTAACAAGGAAACATTAATACTTGTGTGATTTGTAAACTAAATAAGAGTCCCTAGTAAAGCCTCTTCATAATACTAGCTTGTTGGTTAATAAATGATTGTGGTTTCCCTATCATGAACATTGAGATGTTATTAACAACAAGATCATATCATTAGGAGAATGGTATGATGGACATACTCCTATAGATAAGCGTAGCATAAAGATCAAGTCATTTTAATAGTTTAATTGCTATATGCTTTCTGATACATAGTAACCTAATTCCTTCGACCATGAGATCATGCTTATCACCATCACAAGAAGGATGCTTTGATGACATCAAACACCTCCACACCGTAACTGGGTGGTTATAAAGGTGGCATTGAGTGTTCGGAAAGTATGGGTTGAGACACATGGATCAAGAGTGGGATTTGTCCATCCATATGACGGATAGATATACTCTGGGCCCTCTCGGTGGAATGTCATCCAATTGGCTTGCAAGCATGTGACTAGCTCAAAAGGGATCACATATCACGGGAACGAGAAAAGAGTACTTATCAGTAACAAGGTTGAACTAGGTATGCAGAGGTACGGACGATCAAAACCTCGGATAAGTAAACTATCGTGAGACAAAGGGAAATTGGTATCGTATGTAAGTGGTTCATTCGATCACAAAGTAATCGTAGAAATATGTGGGAGCCATATGAATTTCCAGATTCCTCTATTGGTTATTGTTCGGAGAAGTGTCTCGATCATGTCCGCATAATTCACGAACCGTAGGGAGACACACTTAAGGATTCGATGTTGTTGAGTAGTTATGGAATGATGAGTAAGAGACCGAATGTTGTTCGGAGTCTTGGATAGGATCCGGGATATCACGAGGAGATCCGAAATGGTCCGAAGAATAAGATTCATATAAGGAAAGTCTTGTTTCGGGTTTGGAGAATGATTCCGGTGTTTCCATCGGGAATGTTCTAGAAGGGTCCGAAAGGTCCAGCACTCCGGAGGGGAAGGGTACATGTATGTGTCATAACAAGTTGGAATGGTTGCATCATGTACTAGGTGTCATCGCTAAGCAAAATAAATGGATAAATCAAATCCTAGTTTGAAAAGTCAAATGCCAATTTGAAAAAGTCAAACGACAAGTTTGCTAGGTGGAGGGAGAGTACGAAACCTACTTGGGGAGGAGTTCCTCTCCCTCCACCGCCGGCCAAGGAGGCCGACTTGGGGGAGGACTCTCCTACCCTTGGCCGCGCCCTCCCACCTATAAAAGGAGGGGCAGGGCTGCCCCTCTAGACCTACACCTCTCACCACCCAAACCCTAGCCCTAAGTCGCCGGCGCCACCACCCCCTGCTGCCGCCGCCTAGGGCACCACCAACTCGCCGAGTTGGGGTGAAACCCTAACCCTAGCCGCCAGCTAGACTCCTCCCTTGGTGCCTCTAAACCCTAGATTGCCAAGGCCTCTCTCATAGTCCACCATACTCGCTCCGGCTTAAGGCGAAGCCCTGCGAGACCTCCCCTCTACTTCTGGTACCACGCCGTCGTGCTGCCGGAATCGCGAGGAGAGTGCTACAACCTCCGCTGCCTGCTGGAACAAGGGAGAGGAAGGTCTTCATCGAGTACCGAACGTGTGATCGACTGCGGGAGCGCTGTCGGAACGCAGCGCCAGAAGGATCGTCTACACGATCTTGAGATCGGCAAGAGTACGACTACATCACCCACGAGAATCTGCTCTCGTTAAACACTTTGGAATCTTCGAGGGTGAGTTATTCTATCGACTCGTTGCTACAATCTAGTAGATAGATCTTGGCTTGTTTGTTTGTATGCGGTAGAAATTTTTTGTTTTCCATGCTACGAACCCCTATAGTGGTATCAGAGCCATGTCTATATGTAGATCTGTTGCACGAGTAGAACACAATGGTCATTGTGGGCGGTGGTGCTTTTATTATCAATTGCGTCTTGTGTACTTTGTATCTTGCGGTATGATGGGATGAAGCGGCCCGGGCTAACCTTACATGACATCGTTCATGAGACTTGCTCCACGCTCAACATGCAACTTGTATTGCATAAGTGGCTTTGCGGGTGTCTGTCTCTCCCATTATAGTATAGATCCAATTTACAACGGGCACTTGATAGTTCAAACATCAACGTTGTGGTTCTTGTTCGTAAGTTAGATCAACACTTATTGAAAGCCCCAAACCACGTAAAATATGCAAAGAAATTAGAGGCGTCTAACTTTGTTTTGCAGGGGTGTGCTGTGATGTGATATGGACATGATTGTGATTATATTTGATGTATGCAATGTTCCTTATTGTAAGTTGGCAACCGGCAGGAGCCATATGGTTGTCTTTAATTTCTGTTAAGACCCGCGTGTCTATTCAAAGTAGTTGTAATAGTTGAAGCTAGTGGACTACAACCATGAAGCGGCGCCATTGACCTTGACGCTATGCCGGTGATGATGGAGATCATGTTAGTGCTTGAAGATGAAGATCGGAAGCACAAGAAGAAAGGCCATATCATATCACATATTATGAATTGCATGTGATGTTAATCCTTTATGCATCTTGTATTGCTTAGTTAACGACGTTAGCATTATAAGATGATCCCTCATGCACATAAATTTCAAGTTCTAAAGTGTTCATCCTTAGTAAGCACCGTTGCTAAAGCTTGTTGTTTCGAAGCACCACGTGATGATCGGGTGTGTTAGATTCTGCAAGTGTATACAACGTGAGCAAGCCAGATTTGCTCATGTGGAAGCTAAGTGAAAGGATACGGATGTCGCCTAGAGGGGGGGTGAATAGGCGATTAAAACTTTTCCTAGAGTGGCTCAACAAAGGCGGAATTAAACTAGTGTTTACTTTGTAAAGCACAACCTAGAAACAACTAAGGTTTACCTATGTGCACCAACAACTTAAGCAATACAAGCAACAAAGTGATAGCAAGATATATATTACTTCAAGCACGAAGGCTATCACAATGTAAAGTGCATAAGTAAAGAGATCGGGTATAGAGATAACCGAGGCACGCGGGGACACCGATATTTTACCGAGTTCCTCCCAACATGGAGTACGTCTCGTTTGGAGAGGGGGTGGTATCAAACCACCAACGCCACAAAAGGCCTCCCTTATTCTCTGGTGAATCTCACCCCAATGGGATCGATCCACGCTTCCACTATCGGTGCACTTGTCGGTGGCAACCGGAACCTCTCACAAGGTTGGGGCACAACTCCACAACTTAATTGGAGGCTCCCAACAAATGCCACTATGCCACCAAGGCCACAAAACCGTCCAGGGTTCCAAGAACCCAAGAGGGGTAAGCTCCAATGAGCAATTCAAACCAAACCCTCCGAGGAGAACTCAAACCGATGCACCAAATGCAAAATGGCAAGAACACCACAAAGATGCTCAAATCCCTCACTCTCAAGTTCCAACAAAGCTACTAAAGCTATTGGGGGAACAAGAGAGGAGGAATCAAAGAGAGACACAAAATCCCCCAAAATCTAGATCCCCAAAGATGCACTCACAAAGAGATGAATCGGTTAGGTCAAAACGTGGGGCTATATCTCCTCTCTCTTCCACTCAAATATGGGCAAGAATCATCGGAGGGAAAAGATTAGGCAAGCTTCAAGATCTAGAGCAAGTGTGGACAAAGTTTAGCCTAATAGATAATAGAGGAGTTAACTAAACTAAAAATAGACAATGGGTATAAATAGAGGATCCAGAAAATATGGCTGTTGGGGCTATTTTTCTGGACGAACCGGTAGTACCGGATGCGACCGGTACTACCGGACCGAACAAATCAAATCGGGTCGAGCCAGAAACGAACGAGCCAAGAAGAGGAAAAAAGAGAGAGCAAACCAAGGCGGCAGCTGCAGCAATCAGCGCAGTTGCGCGTGGGCCAGCAGCAGCAGCAATCAGCGCAGCAGCCAGGAAGCGCAGCAGCAGGGCAGCAAGGTGGCAGCTGCAGCCAGGCTCGCATGCACGCGCGTGCGGCAGCAGGCGCGCAGCAAGCCAGCGCAGCAGCCAGGGCCGGGCACGCATGCGGGCGACCAGCGGCAGCGGGCCTAGCTGGCAGCGGCTCACCACGCGAGCGGGCGAGCGCGGCACAGTGCGCGCAGGCGCGCGGAACAGCGCGGCAGCGGCGGGATCGAGGCGGGCTGGCGCGCGTTGCGGGCGGGAGTGAGCGGGGCAGGCGGTCAACGCGGGGCCACCGCGGGTGAGAGAACGAGGCCGCGCTGGGCAAATAAACTGGGTTGGTAGCTGTGCGGCCCGGTACTACCGGCCGCCTGGGGCAGTAGTGCCGCTTGGGCCGGTAGTACCGGCCAGGACTACCGGGCAGGCCAGAAGTTGAGTTACACGCTGCCAGGCGCGACCGGTACTGGGCCCGGTAGTACCGGTCGGCCCAGACTGAATTCTTTCCTTTTTCTTTTTTAAATCGAATAGGCAAATATTCAAACCGCGATAACTTTTGATTGGAAGCTCCGATTGACCCGATTCAAATTGCGTTGGATAGAGGGCGACAAGGAAGGATGCTTTGATGACATGAAGGATGCTTTGATGACATCAAACACCACACCGTAACTGTGTGGTTATAAAGGTGGCATAGAGTGTTCGGAAAGTATGGGTTGAGACACATGGATCAAGAGTGGTATTTGTCCATCCATATGGCGGATAGATATACTCTGGGCCCTCTCGGTGGAATGTCATCCAATTGGCTTGCAAGCATGTGAATGGCTCACAAGGGATCACATATCACGGGAACGAGAAACGAGTACTTATCAGCAACAAGGTTGAACTAGGTATGCAGAGATATCGACGATCAAAACCTCGGATAAGTAAACTATCGTGAGACAAAGGGAAATTGGTATCGTATGTAAGTGGTTCATTCGATCGCAAAGTAATCGTAGAAATATGTGGGAGCCATATGAATTTCCAGATTCCTCTATTGGTTATTGTTCGGAGAAGTGTCTCGATCATGTCCGCATAATTCACGAACCGTAGGGAGACACACTTAATGATTCGGTGTTGTTGAGTAGTTATGGAATGATGAGTAAGAGACCGAATGTTGTTCGAAGTCTTGGATAGGATTCGGGATATCACGAGGAGATCCGGAATGGTCCAGACAATAATATTCATATAAGGAAAGTCCTGTTTCGGGGTTGGAGAATGATTCCGGTGTTTCCATCGGGAATGTTCTAGAAGGGTCCGGAAGGTCTGACACTCCGGAGGGGAAGGGTACATGTATGTGTCATAACAATGGAATGGTTGCATCATGTACTAGGTGTCATCGCTAAGCAAAATAAAGGGATAAATCAAATCCTAGTTTGAAAAGTCAAACGCCAATTTGAAAAAGTCAAACGACAAGTTTGCTTGGTGGAGGGAGAGTAGGAAACCTACTTGGGGAGGAGTTCCTCTCCCTCCACCGCCGGCCAAGGAGGCCGACTTGGGGGAGGACTCTCCTCCCCTTGGCCACGCCCTCCCACCTATAAAAGGAGGGGCAGGGCTGCCCCTCTAGACCTACTCCTCTCACCACCCAAACCCTAGCCCTAAGCTGCCGGCGCCACCACCCCCTGCTGCCGCCGCCTAGGGCACCACCAACTCGCCGAGTTGGGTGAAACCCTAACCCTAGCCGCCGGCTAGACTCCTCCCTTGGTGCCTCTAAACCCTAGATCACCAAGGCCTCTCTCATAGTCCACCATACTCGCTCCGGCTTAAGGCGAAGCCCTGCGAGATCTCCCCTCTACTTCTGGTACCACGCCATCGTGCTGCCGGAATCGCGAGGAGAGTGCTACAATGATGGAGGGGTTAACCTCTTGGGTGGCCCGATCTTCACGGGTCTCGTAGTCAAATCGATGGGAAAGCGAGGGGAAAGGGGGAAGGTAGCGGAAGCGAACACACACCTCGCGAAGAACACGATGAACACACGCAAAACTCACACGTTACAAGGCCGATTGCTCCCGAACGGCGGCCACCGGTCTGATAGAATCCTCGCAAGGAAAGATCGGTCAACGTGCTCCCTCAAATCCACAACGGAGAGGGAAGAACACCTTGGGGAGGGTCTTGACAACTTGGAGACGAGACATCGAACTCCAAGGCCTTGTTCAACGATGGATGCGTGATGCAAAGTCCAATCGAGGTTGGTGACGATAGTCAGTCCCCTTGGATAAGGGGATGAGGCAAAACTAGAGATTCCACAAAGGGATTGTCTTTAGTCTATCATCTATGCCTAAGGGATACATGAAGGGGTGGGGGCTCTATTTATAGGCCAGCCACATAAACATGGGTAGTTTAGGGATAAAACTAGGGTTTGGACGAGCTAGAGGGGTACATGGGATGAAGGCCCAGCTGGCGGCACGCAGGCCCATCGTGTAGGCCGGAGACTCCGGTGTGGGGTCCGGAGACTCCGGTCTAGGCCGGAGACTCCTGTCTAGGCCGGAGACTCCGGTGTCATCTCCGGAGTGGCGTACTGACTGTCCCCGAGTCGGATGCTGGGGTCGGTCCGGAGGTCGGTCCGGAGACTCCGGTGTGCAGGCCGGAGACTCCGGTGTAGCAGGATCGGAGACTCCGGTGTAGGCCGGAGACTCCAGTGGTTCAGCCGTGGCTTCTTCCGCCTCCCCTTCTAAGCCTCCGTCTTGTTGGGCTTGATGTTCCGGGCTTCCTCCCTTGCCTCCGTACTTGTCGGTGTGAACCTATCATGCATATGTGATGGAGTATGAAGTAGCATACCATTCAATAGGGTAGGAAGTGGGCTCGCATAGAGGAACGGATTCACCTTTGGAGTCCATGACGACTTGGCGTAAGTTGGACACCATGATGTGGTAACGACCGTAGGTCGGTCTGCATCATCTCCCCCTTTCAAAAAGAGTCATCCTCTACTCTCCGTGTTCATCACGAAGTAGAAGAGGTCGAAGGACATCCTTGATCCTGGGGTTCACCATATAGTCGTCCTCGGGAAGATTGACTTGACAACACTTCAATGTTCCTTAACCCTCCATGAAGCCTACAAAGCTCATGACAAAAGCGAAGCAACACTCAAAGCGTAGCCAATTCATGAACATTATAGCATGAGTCCTCAAGTAGAAGGAAGTCACCTTAGCTTGTAGAGATAGCTCGATGAAGGGTAGCCATAAGTAACTCTCTTCGGTTCTTCTTGTCAACATATAGTCCATAGAGGTTGACGTGTATGCATTTGTGGCTTCACACAACAAAGACCAAGCAAAATATTTTCGTGCGTGATAGAGGAGCATGTCAAATGTGGCATGTCTATTATTGTTCACAACACTATTAGCACAATACATGTATAGCAAATGGAATGCATATGCAAGGTCAATGTGCATGGAAATCGTTTAAACATCATCCAAATGTGGGAACTCAAAAACTCCATAAAATGTCTTAGTGTGACACTCAAAGCAATCGAATAGAAATTTGATCAACATCTTTGATGCAAAGTTAGGAGAATTTGGCAAAAACACAAAAGGAAGAATATCCAAAACAACATCATTATGTGTGCCAACCAACCATTGGAAAGAGAAATTGTTCGACATGTTTGATGTCACAAACAAATCATCGATAGAAAATATCATGGGAATATGAGTATCCCAAGCGGAATCAAAAGTGACATGTTTGCAAATAAACCAAATTAAAGAGCAAATGGTCCTTATGTTTGTTGCAACAACAAGACAAGATTCTTGGAAGCTCTCATGAAAATACATGCTCTTAATGGCATTATGGTTGCACACAAAACATCGGAAAGAGGAATTGTTCAACATTTTTGTTGCAACACACAAAGCATCATTATCCAAAAGCAAAGAAACATGATTGTCATAAGGTGGGATAATACCATCAACATGCTTGCAATCAAGCCATAGGAAAGAGCAATTTGCCAACATGAAATATGCAAAGCATGCAAAAGGTATCAGAGCTGGGTTCGATCTTGAACTCACTTGTGGGATGCTCTCAAGAGCTCTTTTTGTCAACTCGTGCTCAACCGAGGTTGACATGATAGTGCGGGTACCTACACACATCATACACAAACGGAAGAACGTGTGTGCATGGTAGAGATACACATCATCCATCATGACATATCTCTTCTTGTGCACATCACCATTAATTTCAATCAAGTATGAAATAGGTGCATGGTGAGTATGCAAGTGGGGAACATGCTTATCATGACAATCATCAAAATCTCCAAAAATTGAGAAAGCTATGGGGGGCATCTCATTATAACGCATATGATCAATATTGTTGCAAGCAAAACAAGTGAAATAGCAAGCATTCATCTGAAGGGAATATGCCCGAGAGGCAATAATAAAGTGGTTATTATCGTATTCCTTGTTTATGATAAATGTTTATTTTACATGCTATAATTGTATTAATACGGAAACGTTAATACATGTGTGTTTAATAAACAAAAGGAAGTTCCTAGTTATGCCTCTCTTATAAACTAGCTCGTTGATTAACAAAATGATCAAGGTTTCCTGATCATGGACATTGGATGTTGTTAATAACGGGGTCACAACATTAGTGTAATGGTGTGATGAACATTCATCGAAGTATAGCATTACGATCAAAGTCATTGAGTTTATATTGCTATAAACAACTTACGAAGTGATCCTAATCCTTAGACCATGAGATCATGTCAATCACTAACACCGGAAGAGTTTCTTGATAACATCAAACGTCACACCGTAACAGGGTGATTATAAAGATGGGTTCAGAACTACTAAAGTGTTATGTTGAGGCCCATGGATCGAGAGTGGAATTTGTTCATCCCGATGACGGATAGATATGCTCTGGGCCCTCTCGGTGGTATCACATTGATTAGCTTGCAAGCAAGTGATTTGATCACTAGAATGTTATATCACGGGAACTAGAAAAGATTACATGTCAGTAACGAGATCAAACTAGGTATGGAGATACCGATGATCGAATCTCGGACATGTAATATATCGCGAAACAAAGAGATTAAGATACTAGCGTAAAAGGTTCCGACGATCACAAGAAAGTCATCGTTGAATGTGTGGGAGTCAGTATGGGTCTCCAGATCCCGCTTCTGATTATTGATCCGAGAGGGGTCTCGATCATGTCCGCATTATTCGCGAACCGTAGGGTGACACACTTAAGAGACACCGACATCCAATTGGAGCAAAAGTTTCATGCCGAAAAGAATAACAAGCGCAGGAATTTATTTCACTAGATACCGAAACGGGTTTTCGGGTGAAATTGCAGAAAGTGTTTCTGCATGTGAAATGAAATACTAGCAAGGGATTATATGTGAATGTTTGTCATTAAAGTAATTGACAAAATTCTGAATAAATAAAAGGAGTTTTATTTAATGAGAGATTGCATTAAATTTGGTGGAAATTTAATGGGAATTTGAGTGGGTTTTTGAGTGGAGGGAATTGAAAGGCATTTGAGTGAGTGGAGTGTCCACCCACATGAATGTGGAAGAGGTGGGGGCAGCCCCATGGCTGGGCGCATGGACCCTTGGGTGCCCCCCTCTCCCTATAAAAGGATCCCCCCTCCCTCTCTCTCACTCACACCTCCTCGTGAAGGATCTCTCTCCCCCTCTAGAATTTATCCCCCATGGTCTCGGACTAGCGAGATACATGTTCCCGGTGGCTTTTCGGCAAGAAAGAGTTGTGCTTCCGCTGCATCGCTGGAGCGAGGAGGCGGAGGTTGCTCGGTGCCTCGAACGTGTGTGCGAGCACGGATGCGCTGCTGTTTTGCGGCGCTAGGACTTCCTCTCGATCTTGAGATCGGCAAGAGATCGTCTACATCAACCACGAGTTTGGACTCGTTAAGCTTTGTCGGTCTTCAAGGGTATGTTCTCTACGGATATACATCCTCCCGTTGTTTGTATCTAGTAGATAGATCTTGGTACATAGTTGTTCCCATCGTAGGAAAATTTTTGTTTTCTATGCTGCGAACCCTACAGTGGTATCAGAGCCGGATCTATGCGTAGATACTTTGCACGGGTAGTACACATATGAGTATGTGGGCGATGATGATCATTTTATTGCTTCTTAGTTGTAATTTGGATATTGGTGGCATAGTGGGATGAAGCGGCCCGGACAAACTTTACATGTCCTCGCACATGAGACCTGTTCCACGCTTGACATGCAACTAGTTTTGCATAAGTGGCTAGCGGGTGTCTGTCTCTCCTACTATAGTCAATATCTAATTTGCAACGAGTTGTCAACAATTTGGTTATCCTCGTTGTGGTTCATGTTCGTAGGTAAGAACGGTTCTATCTTCGAAAGCCCTAAGCCACGTAAAACTTGCAATGGATAAATTAGAGGCGTCTAGTTTAGATTGTTGCTGGGCTAGTGTTATGATATGGTGATGTTGTAAGTAGAAGTATGAGATGATACTCTTACAACACACATAGCGTGTAAGTTCCATAGACCTTGGTCTTACACATAAACGTATGATAGAGATCATACCACGATGCACATGATGGAGATCATATGCGGGAACCATATCATTTCACTAATAAACATGTGATGTTTTGATTGCATCTTATATTGCTTGTTTGGCGTTTTATTAGCATAATAAGATGATCCCTCATTTAGATATCAAGATAAGAATGTGTTCTTCCTTAAGTATGCACCGACAATGTTTCGTCGCTTCAAGACATCACGTGATGATCGGGTGTACTTGAATCCATGAGCATATCTCGGGTGTAAGACAGTTACACACGCGAATACTAAGGTTCTTACTTGATGAGCCTAGCATGTACAGACATGGCCTCGGAACACGGACCGAAAGGTTAAGCATGAGTCATATGTTTTGATATGATTACCATATGGATGCTCGCCTTTGAAGCTACGCCGACTCACGTGATGATCGGACTTGGTGTAGTGGATTTGGTTCATGTAATCACCAAAAGGACACGAGGGATGTCGTTTTTGAGTGGGAGTTCATTTCTAATTTGGATTAGTAGAACTCAATTTATCGTAAATTAAATCAGAGTGAATTTGCATAATTTGTTGTAGTCATTTGCATTCGTTCACCACCTTATGCATAGTTGTAATTGAGATAATAGAACTATAGAATTCTGGATATATACTTTACGAACTGGTATCGTATCGTGTTGAGTGTCAATCCAAAGTTTAAAGTCCTATTGCAAAATTTCAGCAAACTCTATTTACTCCGTGAAATTTAATAGTTGGTATTAAATCGAGAGTAACAATTCCAGTGTTAGTATCTTAAGTATCATGTTTGCCTCCATGATTCTTGATTGGTTTGATATCAAGTTTATCTAGGAGCTGAAAGAATTGTTTCAGAAACCATCATGTGTGGCAGTTATAACGATATCTGAAACAATGTTTTGGTTGCAATATGATAGAGTATAATATATGTTCTCATATTGGATGAGAATTTACGAAGGTTGGAGATGCTAGACATCCTAATCATCCAAAAGGGTTTTGGAAAGTAATGTTATACTCACGATTCTCCTTTATAAGCTAAAGTAGCTTGATCATGAAAGTCGTCATGATAAGGATGAATAGAAGATGTATGTAAAGTGTTTACTACACTAAAATATTACTAAAGAATGGATTTTGAAAGAATACCGATCATTTTGATGATGGTGATCTACTTCAAAGTGCAAGTACAAAGGTATTATTATTTGAATATACACGCTTTGGACTATGTGTCATGTATATGGCGCCACTTTTGATGTTGATATATTCTTTTAAAAGGAAAAGGAAATGCTGAAAGAGAATCTATAAAATATATTTGGCAGAAAAGAAAAGATTGGTAATATCCAATTTAGGTATATATATGATATACATGTTATGGTTGTATTCTTTGCTTGTTAAACAATGTGGTTCTTGGGTATTGGATACCGAATTGGTTGGTATGAAATGTCATACAGAACGACGCAATTCATGAACTACAATGGCCTAAGTAACCAGCAAGAGAATATGTGATGATGTTCATCGAAAACAAACAAACCGTTGTTTGTATTTCTCGTTGACATCAAAGCTTGACTTCAAGATTTGTTTTAATAATTGTTATTTAAATCAGGTATTATGAGAACAAAGGTTGTTCAAATAATTACCGTATTCCATATAAGATGGATGATTTACAAATCTAGTTGGAGAAATCACATCCATAAAACCTAATGCTAAAATGTCGCAAGACAAATGATTGAAAGATCACTTACAAAGTGACATCGCTGTTTAAATTATATTGGAAAGAAAACATGAAGAATCTCCATATTCATGGATGTTTGGAGTCTTTGATTTGATCAAGTGACGCTTGTGAGACTTTCCTCGAGATAATTAAAACTTCGTTCAAAGGCCAAAGAAGAACGATCGACTAAAATATTGGAATTTATACATGTCGATGTATGTAGTCCATTATGTGTAGTCGTAAGCGATGGGTTTTAACTTCATATGCTTTCTCCAGAAATTTGAGTGAATATTCACTTAATGAGAAAGAAGTGTGAAATATTTGAAAACGTTCAAAGATTTCAAGATGAAGTGAAAATCATTGTGACAAGAAAATAAATGAATTATGATTTATCATAAAGGTATTTATTTGAGTTACAAGTTTAGCAAAACACCTAGATTTACATCTCCCGAAACACCATAGGAGTATGGAGTGTTTGAGATTTGTAATGAAACCTTGTTTGACATGGTTGGATCAAAGGTGTTATTTATAAAACTTCCATTATGTTTTAAAAGATTAAAGCTTTAGAGACTTCCGCTTTTACACTGAAAAGAGCTCCATCTTGATCCGTTGAAATGACACCATATGAGTTATGTTTTGGGGTAAAACCCAAGTTGTCATTTCTTAAATTTTGGTATGCTAAACATAAGTAAGATGTTTACAACCGAAGTCGGATGAGCATGTCTTTGTAGGTTATTTCGAATAACAATTGGTTATTCCTCCATAACACCGAGGACAAAGGGGTTTGTCGCTTGAAATATGAAGTTTCTTGAAGAAGGAATTTTTCATAAATGTTAAGTGGGAGGACAATAGAACTTTGATAAGGTTAACGTACCTTAGCTAAATGTGCTGAGTTGCGTAGCGCCGAAAATGGTTCCGGAGGCTGCCATAATGCTCATAGCTTATGTGCCTCAAAGGTTGTGGTCACGGAGATCTAAGTTCTTATTGAACCAAGTAGGTCGGTTAAACAATCAAATGCTAAGATTTGAGAGTAAATCATTATTGTTTGACAATTATGAACCGAATACATACAAAGAAGCGATGATGGGCCCTGACTCTGTCAAATGCTTAAAGCCATAAAATCCGTGATAGTTCCATACACGAGAAATCAAGTTTTGAACTTGGAAGACCCTCCGGAAAGGTGTAAAAACCTATCGGTCGTATTTGGATCTATAAAGAAACAGACATGGATGTTTCACATCTATGAAATAGTCGACATGTCGGTAAAGTATCTTACGACAATGTTCAAGGAGTTGACTATGAAAAGATTTGATCTTTCATAGCGATATTTAGTCTGGACGGATTAAAGTAGCAACCACTACATATAATTGTTATATGGTAGATGAATAAACAAAAGAAAGTTCTTTTAATAGAATGGTTACCTCGGACGTGTACATGACACGATCCAAAGGGTTTTGTTAATTCAAAGGATGCTAAAAGGGCATGCAAACTTCAATGGTTGAAGTAAGCATCGCGGAGTTGAAATCTTCACCGTGATGAAAAAGGAGTTTTCATCAGGAGACAATGAAGATGCTTGCATTTGCAAGAAATTAAGTGGGAGCGCTAAGACATATTTCTAAAACATTATGTGGAGGACATATTGTTGATTAGAAATGATGTATCTTTTATTGACAAAGGTTAAGAATTTCATTTCGATGAAAGACTTAGACAAAACCCGAATATTTAGCATGAATGTCTATAGTGGATAGACTATGACGCTAATATGGTTGTGCCAAACGTACATATATGAGATATTGAAGGAGTTCAATATAGAAACGACAAGAAACGGTTCTTGTCGCATGGAAAGGAATTGAATCAAGATTCAAGTGTATCGACACTTGATAAGTGAAACAAGATTCAAGTGCTTTGACACTTGATGAGTAAAATCACAAGAATGATTTGATCAATCATACCATGATATGTACACATCCAGATATGTCCTATGCTCTAAGTGTTATGAGCATATACCAGAATGAATCATAAAATGATCATTGGACAATAGTAAGGAAATTCTTATGATCTTTTGGAAAGAACTAAAAATATATTTGTGTAGAGGTGACAAACAATTACAAATAGTTCATTGTAAAGCGTTACATTGATACTAGTTTTTTCACAAGATACAAATTAAGTTTATCTCAATTTAAACTATGGGTGGCACAATGTAATGGAAAGGAGATTCCATGATGGATTTGGAAGAGTTCCAAAGTTAAGACATTGTGACGAATACTACAACAAAAGGCTAAGTATATGACTGCTATAGTAGCGGCAAAGGAGGAAATTTGTGTCAAGTAGTTTGTTATCAAACTAAGGTGTGGTTCGCAACGGGCTAACACTAAAGATGTATTGTGTGACAATAGTATCGACGTGTTTTAACCCCAAGGAACTAAAGGTATCACCGAAAGACCAAATTTATACAATGCCATCTCATTAGAGAATGAGTGATGCGTGAAGACGCAAAGACATGCAAATACACAAGGACCTGAAGCGTCAGATCCATAGATTATGTTAACCACTTGCAGTTGCGTATATGGAACACCAGAAAGCCATAAGTGTTCAATACGCAAAGTTTTCAAACTAGATTATTGTCTCTAGTGCAAGTGGGAGACTGAAGGGAATATGCCCGAGAGGCAATAATAAAGTGGTTATTATCGTATTCCTTGTTTATGACAAATGTTTATTTTACATGCTATAATTGTATTAATACGGAAACGTTAATACATGTGTGTTTAATAAACAAAAGGAAGTTCCTAGTTATGCCTCTCTTATAAACTAGCTCGTTGATTAACAAAATGATCAAGGTTTCCTGATCATGGACATTGGATGTTGTTAATAACGGGGTCACAACATTAGTGTAATGGTGTGATGAACATTCATCCGAAGTATAGCATTACGATCAAAGTCATTGAGTTTATATTGCTATAAACAACTTACGAAGTGATCCTAATCCTTAGACCATGAGATCATGTCAATCACTAACACCGGAAGAGTTTCTTGATAACATCAAATGTCACACCGTAACAGGGTGATTATAAATATGGGTTCAGAACTACTAAAGTGTTATGTTGAGGCCCATGGATCGAGAGTGGAATTTGTTCATCCCGATGACGGATAGATATGCTCTGGGCCCTCTCGGTGATATCACATTGATTAGCTTGCAAGCAAGTGATTTGATCACTAGAATGTTATATCACGGGAACGAGAAAAGAGTACATGTCAGTAACGAGATCAAACTAGGTATGGAGATACCGATGATCGAATCTCGGACATGTAATATATCACGAAACAAAAGGATTAAGATACTAGCATAAAAGGTTCCGACGATCACAAGAAAGTCATCGTTGAATGTGTGGGAGTCAGTATGGGTCTCCAGATCCGCTTCTGATTATTGATCTGAGAGGGGTCTCGATCATGTCCGCATTATTCGCGAACCGTAGGGTGACACACTTAAGAGACACCGGCATCCAATTGGAGCAAAAGTTTCATGCCGAAAAGAATAACAAGTGCAGGAATTTATTTCACTAGATACTGAAACGGGTTTTCGGGTGAAATTGCAGAAAGTGTTTCTGCATGTGAAATGAAATACTAGCAAGGGGTTATATGTGAATGTTTTTCATTAAAGTAATTGACAAAATTCTTAATAAATAAAAGGAGTTTTATTTAATGAGAGATTGCATTAAATTTGGTGGAAATTTAATGGGAATTTGAGTGGGTTTTTTAGTGGAGGGAATTGAAAGGCATTTGAGTGAGTGGAGTGTCCACCCACATGAATGTGGAAGAGGTGGGGGCAGCCCCATGGCTGGGCGCATGGCCCCTTGGGTGCCCCCCTCTCCCTATAAAAGGATCCCCCTCCCTCTCTCTCACTCACACCTCCTCGTGAAGGATCTCTCTCCCCCTCTAGAATTTATCCCCCATGGTCTCGGACTAGCGAGATACATGTTCCCGGTGGCTTTTCGGCAAGAAAGAGTTGTGCTTCCGCTGCATCGCTGGAGCGAGGAGGCGGAGGTTGCTCGGTGCCTCGAACGTGTGTGCGAGCACGGATGCGCTGCTGTTTTGCGGCGCTAGGACTTCCTCTCGATCTTGAGATCGGCAAGAGATCGTCTACATCAACCACGAGTTTGGACTCGTTAAGCTTTGTCGGTCTTCAAGGGTATGTTCTCTACGGATATACATCCGCCCGTTGTTTGTATCTAGTAGATAGATCTTGGTACATAGTTGTTCCCATCGTAGGAAATTTTTTGTTTTCTATGCTGCGAACCCTACATCATCTTATCGCAAGCAACGAGAGAAATTGAATGACTAGCATGACAAGGCAAGTCCGAAGCAATTGGAGGATACACACAAGATGCATATCATGGCATGTTTATGGCAATGATATCGCAATCAAACAATTCCACATGATCAATATTATGCAAAGGCAAAGCATCACATGGGAATGTGGATGAAGCATATGTAATGTCACAAGTATCATCCATAGCATGCATATCCTCACAATTCATCATGTCCACTAGTGGGATCATGGCATCATCAACACCCTTATTGTTACCTTGTTCATACCTCTCATATGAAGTGGGTGTTGTGGAAGTAGTGGCCTCCTTGTGGACGACTTCGTCTTCTTGATGTAGCCATGGCATAGCATCATCTTCGTGCACCATGTACATCTTCTCCATTCGAGTCATCATTGCTTCATGGCTTGGCATGTCTTCATTCATGGAACCTAGCACAACACAAGAGAACACACTAGAGGTAGAGGGTAAGTTGTTAGAATTCGAAATGGTCTCACTTGACCTATCAACTACCACTCTCAACTCACTAGGAGTATCACTCATGCCCTCCAAGTGGAAGCACTCAATCTCACATAAGGTGGAGTCACTCATCTCACTCTTGTTCTCACTCAAGTGGGCTAAGTGGCTCTCATACTCACATGGAATTGGTACCACATCATCACTCCAGCATATGGGGGTAGGCTCGGTTTCCTCAACTCCAAGCGCCTCCTTTGGTGAAGGGAAAATCCCATGCTCACCATTCTTGACCTTGTCGCCTCCAAAGTTGCATGCCATAAGATGGGCATCATCGCTCTCCTCCTTAGTCGAAGGGAAAATCCCATGCTCGACCGTCTTGTGGCCATCTCGTAGTAGTGGTGGACGTAGGCTCATGCTATCCAACTTGGCGAAGTAGAGGTTTACATTTTCCTCGTTGGCGAGGTTGTGGAAGTCAAGCGTAGGCATTGAAGCTTGATGGCGTGGAGGAAGGCTTGCTCGTGGTGCCATTGTGGTGGTGGCACGAGTAGTTGAAGGTGCCCTATGATGGTGTCGACGGAGGTCATTGGCGTGCCTTGCCGATGGTTGATGTTGGTGAAGCACTTGGTCATCCACATGACGCTCACGACGGTGATCATTTGCCTTGGCACTCTTCTTGTGCTTGTGGTGCCTTCTTGAGCTTGCTTGAGCATTATGGTTGGTGCTCATCATGAATTCTTCGTCTTTATGGCGAAGATGCCTTTGACGATGTCTTGTATCCTATTTATGGTGTCGATGCTCATGAGAGGATGTTTGTCGATGAAGAGTCTTGTTTCTTGGCACCTCTTGATGTATATGATGTTTGGACGCCACTCTTGTTTGGATAGGAGGTGGAGCTTGGCGCCTTGGAGGTGATGGAGCTTGGCGCCTTGGAGATGGTGGAGCTTGACGCCATCTAGGTGGTGGCACTTGATGCCGTGTCGATGGTGGTGTTTGTCGCCTTGGAGGTGGATCATCGAAGTAGGTGGTGCCCTTTTTTGTGGAACGCTTGGCCTTGAAGGTCATGGATTCTTGATGATGCGCCTCCTCTTGCTTGGCGTAGTAGGCTTCCATCTCCACGCGGTGGAGGAATTCTTCATGGCTCGTGGAGGAGCCATCAAACTCGATGAAGTTCTCCGTGTCCTCCATGCTCGGCGAGGCGTCGTCGATGTCGTCCTCGAAGTCATCCATGCTTGGGGAGCCATTGTCAGTGTAGTGCTCCATAGGCTCCATGCATGAGGAGCCATTGTCGGTGTAGTGCTCCGGGTCCTCAAATCATGCGGAGCCATTGTCGGTGTTGTGTTCCGTCATGTCCTCTATACTTGTGGAGTCGTAGTCATGGTGGCTCATCATGGATTCTTCATAGATATCATCCTCGGTTCCGGAGTCCCTAGACATGATGCACAAGACCAAGCGGTGTATATGGAAGTGGTAGTTGGAGTTAGGGATACAATGTCAAACCTTACTTTACCTTGGAGATCGTATCGTACAAGTGGACACACTTGAGAGCAATAAACCAATCAAAGTGAAGTTCACGCGGAACACCAAAACCAACTACTAACCAAAAAACACACACACAAGGCCTATGGTGGATGGATATGAAAAGTGGCATGTCAAGAACCAATCCGAAACCAGGATGTTGTATTGTTAAGTAAAGAACCACAATGATCACAAAGCAAAACAAGTCAATCCACAAGATAAGAAATATGTACAAGGAAACACACACGGTGGGATAAATGGGACTTGTGCGACGGAGAAAGTGAGCTAAGAACCAAATGATTACCTAGCGAATACTATAAGCTCATGTCACACAAGTACAAGGAGAGACGCTAGTTCGATTGCAATTAATTGGTGGGCTACAAGATATGCACAATAAGTACCACCTATATGATGTTCATCGAGCTTGCGCTTCCTATTTTATGAGGCACATGTACATTTCTTTCTTTTTTCTCTTTTTCTTTTTTTTCTATATTTTTTCTTTTCTTTTTCTTTTCACTTGCCTCTTCCTTGTGCCAACAACTATACAAGATAACTATATGAGATAGCGCTCACACGTTTGCTCGGAATTCTACAAGGTATCAAATGTGCATAGCCCAAGCAATCATAAGAGGAACTAGTCTCAATAGGTGTTTGTTGCTCGCAAAGATAGTGGGGTTCACAAAGGAATGCAAGTGGGGATAAGTCGCGGAATGTTTATACCTTTCCTCGATGATCTTCACCCTTTATTGTTGGATTCCGCCTTGCTCACGGAATTTGGATGGAGTAGATAGCATGAACAAAGCGTATGATGATGTAGTGCTCCTTCTCCTCTTCGAAACGAGCTAAAGAACACCAAAATCCGAGTTGAAATGCAAAAGTTATGCTCAAAACCGTGCTGCAGTTTTTCTGTCTGCAGGGAGGGGCAGAGACTCCGGTCTGGAGGTCCGGAGACTCCGGTCTGAGCTCAAAAAGTCCGGAGACTCCGGTATAGGCCGGAGACTCTGGTCCGGTAGATTCCAGAGCGTCCAGAACTCGAACGGGATGCGTTTTGGGCGGAAAAACTCGAACCAAAACCTCAAATTGATGGGGAAAATCAAGGAATTAGGCCTTGGGAACGCATGGGAAGGTAGATCAACTAGTTTAGCAAGTAATCCATGGATCAAAACCTACCAAAACTCACTCAAATCACAAATCGATCCAAAACACGAATTGGGGCTGTTTTTGGTGGAATTTTCGAATTTATGGGGAAAATACCAAATCGATGAGAAATCCGTGGCAACCAAAAGCTGCTGATACCAGATGATGGAGGGGTTAACCTCTTGGGTGGCCCGATCTTCACGGATCTCGTGGTCAAATCGATGGGAAAGCGACGGGAAAGGGGGAAGGTAGCGGAAGCGAACACACACCTCGCGAAGAACACGATGAACACACGCAAAACTCACACGATACAAGGCCGATTGCTCCCGAACGGCGGCCACCGGTCCGATAGAATCCTGGCAAGGAAAGATCGGTCAACATGCTCCCTCAAATCCACAACGGATAGGGAAGAACACCTTGGGGAGGGTCTTGACAACTTGGAGACGAGACATAGAACTCCAAGGCCTTGTTCAACAATGGATGCATGATGCAAAGTCCAATCGAGGTTGGTGACGATAGTCGGTCCCCTTGGATAAGGGGATGAGGCAAAACTAGAGATTCCACAAAGGGGTTGTCTTTAGTTTATCATCTATGCCTAAGGGATACATGAAGGGGTGGGGGCTCTATTTATAGACCAGCCACATAAACAGGGGTAGTTTAGGGATAAAACTAGGGTTTGGACGAGCTAGAGGGGTACATGGGCCGAAGGCCCAGCTGGCGGCACGCAAGCCCATCGTGTAGGCCGAAGACTCTAGTGTGGGGTCCGGAGACTCCGGTCTAGGCCGGAGACTCCGGTGTCGTCTCCAGAGTGGCGTACTGACTGTCCCCGGGTCGGATGCTGGGGTCGGTCCGGAGACTCCGGTGTGCAGGCTGGAGACTCCGGTGTAGCAGGTCCGGAGACTCCGGTGGTTCAGCCGTGGCTTCTTCCGCCTCCTCTTCCAAGCCTCCGTCTTGTCGGGCTTTGATGTTCCGGACTTCCTCCCTTGCCTCCGTACTTGTCGGTGTGAACCTATCATGCATATGTGACGGAGTATGAAGTAGCATACCATTCAATAGGGTACGAAATGGGCTCGCATAGAGGAACGGATTCACCTTTGGAGTCCATGACGACTTGGCGTAAGTTGGAGACCATGATGTGGTAACGACCGTAGGTCGGGCTGCATCATACAACCTCCGCTGCCTGCTGGAACAAGGGAGAAGAAGGTCTTCATAGAGTACCGAACGTGTGACCGATTGCGGGAGCGCTGCCGGAACGCAGCGCCGGAAGGATCGTCTACACGATCTTGAGATCGGCAAGAGTACGACTACATCACCCACGAGAATCTGCTCTCGTTAAACACTTTGGAATCTTCGAGGGTGAGTTATTCTATCGACTCGTTGCTACAATCTAGTAGATAGATCTTGGCTTGTTTGTTTGTATGCGGTAGAAATTTTTTGTTTTCCATGCTACGAACCCCTACAAGAACCCCGCCGCCCCCTTCACCGGCGGCTCCCGGCTTCGCCAGGCAGCAGCCTTGGGGGGCGACGAGGGAGGGAGCGGACAGGGGAGGGGTGGCGGCGGTGGGGATTTAGGGTTGCTCCCCCCGTCGCCTGGAGGAGACGAGCGGGCGGGGGAGCCTCACACGGTACTGTAACTAGGGGCTTCCTAAAAATGGTGAAATCTAAGCTGTGGTAAATATGGATGTCTCCAACACTACCTAAAATAATGCGAGTACTGATATAATTTCATAGTCATTCAATCTGAATGCTAAATGAAGAAATGGCGTTGTTTCAATTGAACTTTTAGTTTTTCTAACCGATCTTTTTAACTATCCACAGCTGACAGAGACGAAGTCAAAGGTTTATGATGAGCAATACACTAAGTGAGGAGAATGATCCTTCTATGCAATTCAAGTTATTTTCAAACAAAAAATCTTAAAATCCATCAAATGGAAATGAAACCCACAATCAAGTATAGTATACTTTAGTGATGATATACCAAATCCAAAGAAAATTCCATCAAATCCTCTAAGTACAACTGCAACACGTCAGAACTTACATTAGGGTGGGAAATGTGTCTTCATTACATATAATATTTATTCTACTCCCTCCGATCCATATTAATTGACTTGGTTTTATCTAAATTCGGATGTATGTATTTAGTGCTAGATACATCCGAATCTAGATAAATTCGAGTCAATTAATTTGGATCGGATGGAGTATGTGTAATTCGTGACCGAGACCAGAATACATTTCACTATCTCAATGATCAATGTGATCATCTCTTATCGGCATGACACTTGACTTGTATCTCATCCGTCTGCTGGTTATCGCCTCTGGACCGAACAATGTTTCTCTTGTTCCATATGTTGTGCATCAATGAAACGTCCACCATCATAAAAAGTGACCAAGAGTTAACCATTTATATATATTGATTACAATGACTCCATGCAATTCACATAGGCTCGGTCTAATAAAGACATGAGTTGGGGCGAACTAACAGAAACACGGTTTGTACTAAACTTTTATAGTCTTTTTATAAATTATTTTGTATCCCACAAATTAAAAAATAAATTTATGTTATATTTTTGGCATACTAAACCATATTTTTTTATCCCACAATGTTGCTAAATGTTATTTCATACTTCATTGCGCAATTATAATGTATAGGTTCAAAGAAATTGTGTTGTTACTAAAATTTGAACCCATTTATAAGGAAATTTCTTCTTGGATTATTTTTTAAAGATTATATAAACTATATGGTGTATGCATATACATTTTAATGACCTATAATGCGTACAACCTAACAATTTTGTTAATAGTTGTTTCTAGTATGTGGCAAAGATAACTATATTCACTGGAACTTCTAGACCATGAAATTAATTGTTGGCATAATTCCTTACTCGTTTTTCATAGTCAAACACGCCTTAGAAGTAATAGTGAGTTAAATAATATGCTTAGAGCATGTAATGCCCTATGCTTACTATTGAAACAATATGAAGTATAGCCAACTGTAATCACCACCAAGCATATACAATGGTGTGGATTCTATAAACTTAAATTTATACGATCGACTGCAATGTGCTTGTTAGTATCCAACATCAAGTGCTCTCAACTTTTTTAATTAAATTACATATATTGTGCAAAATTAATTATGGAAACAATCATATAGAATTTTCCTAGGTGGTGTGGACCTTCACCTACAAATGGATAGTTTTTATTTGTTTTCAAATATTCAACTATGATGTTTTGGATGTGATAGATTATAGTAAAGAGGTTACCATTTTACTTTAGTATTTAGGGCACTCCTCCTCTCGAGATCCACGGGCCGGTTTCCATGTTTGCCTGGCCTATGGCCGACCCTGGTTCCACACGTTAACCCATTGTGCCATTCTAATAATCTCACGATCAAATTATCATTTGGCAGCGTTAGGCGTTTGTGGGGGCGGATGGGAAAGAATCAGCCATCTCACCTGCTGTCTGATCTCACTAAAACCTAAGATCTGAATGCAACATACCTCACACTCTCGCATTTTTGTATTTCCGCAACATCGTTGCAACATCTTTCTGCGACGGCGTGTGCAAAACCATGCGATGAGTTGTAGCATTTTAGGAACTTCCTTGCAACAAAGCATCCTCCTTCACGCGCTGGACAACGCCCGCGAAAAAATCATCAAGGGTATGCTGCATGTAAGTTAGTGTGTACTGAAAAGGCATGCAATGCATGTTGCAATGATTATTGGCGTATATGCCACTAACATTGTGTTGATGTTGCAACTCATTTTGGGTATGCGAGTTTGGGAGAGAGAGAGGGGGGGATAAAATTCTTTTGGAAATATAAAGCGTGAACGCCTAGTTCACGTGTTTTTGTGAAAACTACCCGGTACGGTACCATAGATGTCGAGCTGAATTTTATTCCTTCACTGTTTTCCGTTCGTGCTTAGACTAGCCCGAATGGGTATCATAAGTATGTCATGCATTATATGTTGGATTATTAGGCAACGCACCCCCACAAAACACAGAAGGGTCTTCTAAAACCACACGATCAGGCCAGCCCACACGATCTAACCATGTATCATTAGCCTAATAATTTCTTGGATGCACATAGAGATTAACTTCGACGGACTAGCACTCTGCCCACACCATCCCTCCGCCTCCGCAGGCCAGAAAAAACGCTTTACATGCGAGAGAATAGGAAACTGAAGGCATCTCTCCGCCTCGGCAGGCCAGAAAAAACTCTTCACATGCGAGAGAATAGGAAACTGCATGTGCCCCATGATCCCCTCCCTAAACCTACGGCTCCAGTCTTCTGCGTCGCCGCCGCACCTGACGCCACACGTCCTTGGACGTCCCCCTCGCCGCCGCCATCACTGAACTTCCTCGACGGCCGGAGGATCACCTTTGCCTTTCTGCGTCGCCGCCGCACCTGACGCCACATAGAATAACAGTCTCCTTGGACGCCCCCCTCGCCGCCGCCATCACCGACCTTCCTCGACGGCCGGAAGATCACCTTTGCCTTTCTGCGTCGCCACCGCACCTGACGCCACATGGAATAACAGTATCCTTGGACGTCCCCCTCGCCGTCACCATCACCGACCTTCCTCGACAGCTAGAGGATCACCTTTGCCTTTCCGAACGGCACCTTCACCTCCAGGAAGCTTTTCGCCGTCATGGACCGTGCCCTCCTGCATCACACCGTGGGTAACAATGAGACACTGCACCCGACGCCGCACGAAATCGGTCTCCTTGGACATCACTGTCACCGTCGTCATCACCAACTTCTTGGACTTCGACCTCGACGGCAGGAGGATCATCTTTGTCTTCCAGACGGCGATTTTGCCGTCAGCCAGTGCCTCGCCATTCGCAACGTCGGTAACAATGAGAACAACATTCATAGAAGTGATTATTTATCGGGAATTCAGTTTTTTTATTCGACCCAATAGGTAGCTTGATAGCATTAAAATATGACATCTGAACAGAATTTCTCTCGGTAACAATTTGGGAGTAAGAAATATTTCAACATTTCACGATTAGTAAAAAGCATTGCATTGAGACAAAAATATATATGCGCCACTGCCATATATGCACCATAAGGAAGCTACGAACATTTAGTCTATGTATGATCGCCCATGTATTAAAAAAATCCCGATCTTCCTTCCAGCTCTCAAGAATATACTTTGCCTGCATTTACAAATTATTGAACTACAAAAACTCAACTCTGATACTCTATTGTACCTGCTGCCATAAAGTATTCTTATAGGATGGGAATAGAATCTTAACTTGCTATTGAAAAATTATCCCAATTAGTACTTTGCAAGCAATCAACCCAGTTAGTACTTTTCAGTTCCCTACTCAACACCACCTTCATATTGCATATACACAGAGTAGAGAAATTCAGCCAAACACAATGATAATCCGGATAATTTCATATTGAGCATATAAATTCAAGGGAATTATTTCTTATGCAGAGAAGTAAACTAATCAACCCGGTAGTACTTTTTATGGTGTGGACTCCTTCGGAAGTAAATGTGCCTATATCAAAAAAGCAAAAGTGGGTGATATATATATACCTCTCCAGCTTCAGTCAATAACTCACTTGAAAGGCTGTGAAGAATATTACAGCCACCTAATATTGTACTATCATTCCATCCATAGTTTCATCCATGTTCATCGTAGTTATTTGCCACAATATCCAGGTTCTTTTAAATTTATTCACAGGAAAGAGGGACAACAAATTGGTATGCCATTTCCGAATCACGTGTGAAGGCGCGCCTCATTTCAGGGTATAAGCAACACCCGCCATTTGGGTAACTATCTGCAACCAATGACTACTGGCCACTTCTATTAATGTTTGTTTTAGTAGGGATGAACAATATTGTTGCTGTAGTGATAACGGATGTTATGTATCTATGCAGACCCTCAAGAATTGAAGAGGATTAGGGACAAATAATATTTATGCACAACATACAGATGATATTCGGAAAAGACGGTGTGAAGCCTATGAAAACACAGGTTTCATCAGCCCTACTCAATGATGATTAACATATGTCTGTTGCTCCTGCCCATAGCGATGTGCAAGAAAATGAAACACAGACACAAATGCAGAGATAGCAGTGATAGGAATAGTGTAAAAAACCGTTACGAAGACAATGAAATAGACCGCACTTTGTCTGGTTTACCTGTCATATATTTTTCATGGAAGATTGGACCGTATCATCTCACCTGGTTCAGGAGCTTCTATAACTATACATTCATCAAACATTTGAGCATCGAGAGTATTAGATGCAGAGGCTGCAGCATCTCTGCTGTTGAAGACATAATGGCAGCCTGTTGTTCTTTCTCACTTAGGCAGTTTTTTGTTCGTCCTCCTGCTTGGGCAGCAATTCCTTGATCTTCTCATTATAATACTCAATCATGTTAGTCAAAAACAATATTTGCCGTGATCTCCACATTGGGGATCTCCTCTCTTTATTGATCAACTTGGGACACAAGCCGGATCACAAACCGATCTTTGGCTGGTCGTACAACACGTACATGGTACGGACACGTGCACAACACGTATACAAACACATCTATCTCTAACACTCCCCCTCAATCTAAACCGTCGTGTACAAGGTTGAGATTGGACCTAAATTTACGAAGTGTGAGCTGAGTGGCAGGTTTAGTAAACACGTCTGCAATCTGATCGGCAGAGGCAATAAACCGAACATGAAGAGCTCCCATTGCAACCCTCTCTCGAACAAAATGAAAATCTATCTCGATATGCTTTGTTCGAGCATGAAACACCGGATTAGCGGAGAGATAAGTAGCACCAAGATTATCGCACCAGAGAACAGGAGGGCGAGACTGATGAACACCAAGCTCGGTGAGCACAGACTGAATCCAGACAGCTTCAGCAGTACCATTCGCTAGGGCCTTGTACTCGGCTTCAGTGCTGGAACGAGAAACCGTAGGCTGTTTGCAAGAGCTCCAAGAGACCAAGTTACCTCCGAGAAAAATAGCAAAACCTCCTGTAGAGCGACGATCATCTGGGCATCCTGCCCAGTCTGCATCGGTGTAGATATCCAACACCGTGGAAACCATAGGCTGAATATGCAGACCAGTAGAGATGGTGCCCTTCACGTACGGCCTCATAATGAACAGTCGTGGGCTGAGACAAGAACTGACAGACTTTGTTCACAGCAAAAGACAAGTCCGGCCGAGTGAGCGTGAGATACTGAAGACCACCAACCAAACTTCGGTAGCTAAAAATATCAGCAGGACCGAGAGGATCACCAGTATCACGAGAGAGCTTGTCCATAGATGACAAAGGAGTAGTGACCGCACGACAGTGCTCCATATTGGCACGATGAAGCAAATCAAGAGCATATTTGTGCTGAGTGAGAACCATCCCTTGAGACTTGTACGAGACCTCAATCCCAAGGAAGTAATCAAGGCGGCCAAGATCCTTGATAGGAAACGTGCTAGAAAGAGTAGCAACCACGCGGTCCACAGCAGACTGAGAAGAGCCAGCAATGACAATGTCATCAACGTACACAAGCATAAAGATCTGAACTCCAGGCTGAGTAGAAATGAACAAGGAGGTGTCGGCTTTACTAGAGAGAAAACCCAGCTGAAGAAGGCGATCACTGAGTCGAGCATACCATGCGCGAGGAGACTGCTTGAGCCCATACAACGCCCGCTGAAGCTTGCAAACATGGTTCGGAAAACGAGAGTCCTCAAAACCAGGAGGCTGTTGCATATACACATCTTCATCAAGGAATCCATGAAGAAAGGCATTGCTGACGTCGATCTGACGAAGACACCAGCCACGAGACACAGCCAAAGAGAGTACCAGCCGGACTGTAACCGGTTTAACCACCGGACTAAAAGTATCATGATAGTCTATGCCTTCTTGCTGTGTAAAACCACGAGCCACCAATCTAGCCTTGTGCTTATCCACGGAACCATCAGGACGAAACTTCGTCTTAAAAATCCACTTACTGTCGACAATGTTTGTGCCAGGGGGTCGTGGGACCAATGTCCAAGTCCGATTTGTGATGAGTGCATCAAACTCTGCTTCCATAGCAGATCTCCAGGCCGGTTCTATTAACGCAGTACGATGCGATGCAGGAGTAGCCAGAAAAGCACCACGCCGATGAGGATCATAACGGACTGTACCATCCGTGTACTCCTTAGGCCGATGAACACCAAGGCGATGACGAGTGACCATGGAGTGTTGAGTTGGCGCTGAGTCAGGAGACATCGGCGAGTCTGGTGAGGAAGGCGAACTGGGCGACGATAGCGACCCAGCGGACGAGCGTGGGGATGACCCAGCAGAAGCCGTCGCCTCGGAGGATGGAGTAGACGGAGGCGAGGACGGTGCCTCAGGGTGGATCGGCCCAAGAAGCAGAGGCCCAGCCGACGGCTGGCTGCGCTGGCCACCACCAGGCGCAGACGCGGGGGAGGCCGCGGGCGACGTTGCTGGCGCGGGCGACGAGGCATGCATGCCTTGCACGTCGATAGGAGGGGCGTTGGCTTGTACGTCGATCGGTACCTGCACAGGAGCAGCAAAGGAAACACCAGGAGGGTCAACTGGCAACAAGGAAGTGTCATAAATACGCGTGTTAGTATTCTGAATAACTGGCTCATGCGAAGGAAACGCGACAGGAAGCAATTGTGACACGTCAACAGTGATACCCGGTGTGGCATAGGGGAAGACTTTCTCGTCAAATATCACATCGCGAGAGACATATATCCTACCGGTGCTGCGATCTAGACACTTATAGCCTTTATGCATAGGACTATATCCCAAGAAGACACACATCTTGGATCGGAATTCAAGCTTACGAGAATTGTACTTTCGCAAGCTAGGCCAACAGGCACACCCGAATGTGCGCAAGGAGTAGTCAGGGGCAACCTGAAGAAGACGTGAGATAGGAGTGGTGTTCTTAAGGACAGGAGTGGGCATACGATTTATGAGGTAACAAGCCGTGAGAAAAGCTTCGTCCCAGTAACGAAGAGGAAGAGAGGAGTGAGCAAGTAAAGCAAGTCCTGTCTCTACGAGATGACGGTGTTTGCGCTCAGCAATCCCGTTCTGCTGGGATGTGTGTGGACAGGAAACACGGTGAGAGATGCCTGTGCGCTGAAAATAAGCGTGAAGGCGATGATACTCCCCTCCCCAATCGGACTGAACGGCGCGAATTTTGGTGTTGAGAAGACGCTCAACATGATTCTGAAAAACATAGAAAATACCCTCAACATCAGACTTATTCTTGATGAGATAAATCCAGCAATAGCGACTGTAATCATCGATAAAACTCACGTAATACTTAAAACCCCCAGAGGAGGGTAAGGCAGGCCCCCAAACATCAGTGTGCACAAGCTCAAGAGGAGAGTGAGTAATACTTGAAGAATTATTATATGGTAATTGATGACTCTTGGCGCGTTGACACGCGTCACAAACAAAAGACTCAGAATCTGAAGAACAAGGCAAATCATTGGACCTAACAATGTTTTGAACTACTTTATTTGACGGATGTCCTAGACAATGGTGCCATTGGGTGGGCGTGATCCTGGCACCGGAAGAGGCATGACGACCATGAACGGAGGCTCGATCAAACGGAAGAGGGTAGAGACCACCACGACTTCTACCTTGCAGGAGGATTCTCCGCGTTGCTTTGTCCTTAACAAGAAAGAAGTATTTATGAAACTCAATGAAAATGTCATTGTCACAAACGAGGCGATAAACAGAAAGCAAATTCTTGCTAATGTCAGGAACATGGAGAACATTGGTCAAGGCAAGGGATCACGTAGAACCAGTTAAACGAGAATGACCAACATGCGTAATAGACAAACCTGTGCCATTGGCGACCTGAACCTGATCCTTGCCGTGATAGCGCTCGTGTGCGTGGAGACGTTCGATGTCGTTGGTGTAGTGGTCGGTAGCGCCGAAGTCCATGATCCACGGACTGCCCTCGTGAAAAGTGGAGGTGGAGGCGGTGTTGCTCGAGCGGGGGGCATCGGATTGATACCCCTGGTTGAAACGGTTGCGGCAGGCTAGGGCGTCATGCCCCCATATGCCGCAGATCTGACACTGGGGGTGGTAGCGGCCACGGCCGCCGTTGACACGTCCACGCCCTCCGTTGCCATGCATTTTGGAGCCGTTGGCACCGCCGCCATTGCGGTTGCCACGGTTGTCCTGGTAGCCACCTCCATAGCCACCGTTGTAGTGGTTGCCGCCACCACCACCCCCTCCAGCAGGTTGCTGCTGGCCACCGTTGGGGCGACCGCCGTTGCCGTTGAAACGGCCGTAGCTAGGAGCGTTGTCGAACGGACGACCACCACCGCGCCCCTGATCGCCGCGTCGAGCGGCAGAGTTGGATGACGAAGAGAAGTCAGCGGCCTGAAGATTCTGCTCGCGGATGGACTCGCAAGAGAGCAGCATCGAGTAGAACTCGGAAACGGAGATGGACTGGCCGGTGTTGTTGAGGACGGTGAGCGATTGCTGAAGACCTTCAAACTGCGAACCGAGACCTGTAGGGTTTCGTAGCATGGAAAACAAAAATTTTCTATCGCATACAAACAAACAAGCCAAGATCTATCTACTAGATTGTAGCAACGAGTCGATGGAATAACTTACCCTCGAAGATTCCAAAGTGTTTAACGAGAGCGGATTCTCGTGGGTGATGTAGTCGTACTCTTTCCGATTTCAAGATCGTGTAGACGATCCTTCCGGCGCTGCATTCCGGCAGCGCTCCCACAGTAGGTCACACGTTCGGTACTCGACGAAGACCTTCCTCTCCCTTGTTCCAGCAGGCAGCGGAGGTTGTAGCACTCTCCTCGCGATTCCGGCAGCACAACGGCGTGGTACCGGAAGTAGAGGGCAGATCCCGCAGGGCTTCGCCTTAAGCCGGAGCGAGTATGGTGGAGTATGAGAGATTACTATTAGTGGTCTAGGGATTAGACACACCAATTAGAAGGCTCTAAACCGAAGGCTAGGGCAATTAGAAGCTCTAAACCAAAACGGCTCTAAACCGGAGATTAGAGGATAGGAACTTGTGTGTCTAGAGGTGGAGGCCCTGCCCCTCCTTTTATGGGTGGGAGGGGGCTGGCGCGCCAGGGGAGGGAGGGGAGTCCCTCCCCAACTCGGCCTGGTGGAGGTGCCGCCGGTTGGAGGAGGGTATCCCTCCCCAACTCGGTTTTGGCCTCCTCTTGCTTGTTTCCCACAGTTTCTTGTTTTAGCCGTTTGACTTTCAAACTGGACATTTGACTTTTCTGTTTTAGGATTCAATTTAATCCTTTATTTGGAACAGCAAGAACACTTAGTACATGATGCAATCATTCCAATATGCAATGACACATTCATGTACCCCTCCCCCCCCCCGGAGTGCAGGACAATCCGGAACCTTCTAGAACATTCCCGATGAAAACACCGGAATCATTCCCGAACTCCGAAACGGGTCTTTCCTTATATGAATCTTATTCTCCGGACCATTCCGGATCACCTCGTGATATCCCGGATCCCATCCGAGACTCCGAACAACATTCGGTCTCTTTCTCATAATACCATAACTACTCAAACAACGTCGAATCCTTAAGTGTGTCTCCCTACGGTTCGTGAATTATGCGGACATGATCGAGACACTTCTCCGAACAATAACCAATAGAGGAATCTGGAAATTCATATGGCTCCCACATATTTCTACGATTACTTTGCGATCGAATGAACCACTTACATACGATACCAATTTCCCTTTGTCTCACGATAGTTTACTCATCCGAGGTTATGATCGTCAGTATCTCTGCATACCTAGTTCAACCTCGTTACCGATAAGTACTCTTTTCTCGTTCCCGTGATATGTGATCCCTTGTGACCCAGTCACATGCTTGCAAGCTAATTGGATGACATTCCACCGAGAGGGCCCAGAGTATATCTATCCATCATATGGATGGACAAATCCCACTCTTGATCCATGTGTCTCAACCAAAACTTTCCGAACACTCAATGCCACCTTTATAGCCACCCAGTTACGGTGTGGTGTTTGATGTCATCAAAGCATCCATCCGGTAAAGGTGATATGCATGATCTCATGGTCGAAGGAATTAGGTTACTATGTATCAGAAAGCATATAGCAATTGAACTACTGAAATGACTTGATCTTTATGCTACGCTTATCTATAGGAGTATGTCCACCATATCATTCTCCTAACGATATGATCTTGTTGTTGATAACATCTCAGTGTTCATGATAGGGAAACCACAATCATCTATCAACCAACAAGCTAGTGAAATATAGAGGCTATACTAGGGACTTCAAATTAAGTTTACAAATCACACAAGTATCAATGTTTCCTTGTTAATACTATTATAGCATGAATGTAAACATTTATCATAAACACAAAGATATAATAATAACTACATTTATTATTGCCTCTAGGGCATATCTCCAACAGTCTCCCACTTGCACTAGAGTCATCTAATCTAGTTTACATGGTAATATACCGAACACCCATGGCAGTTTGGTGTTGGTCATGTTTTGCCCTCGGGAGAGGTTTAGTCAACGGATCCGCCACATTCAGATCTATGTGTACTTTGCAAATCTTTATATCCCCATCCTGGATATGTTCTCGAATAGCGTGAAAACGTAGCTTGATATGCTTCAGCTTCTTGTGTGACCTTGGTTCTTGCGCATTGGCTATGGCACCCATGTTATCACAGTAGATAGACATTGGGTCCAGTGCACTAGGAACCACACCCAGCTCTGTAATGAACTCTTTCATCCATATCGCTTCTTGCGAAGCCTCCGAAGCAGCCATGTATTCCGATTCAGTAGAAGATCTCGCCACAACGCTTTGCTTTGCACTCCTCCAGCTAACTGCTGCACCATTCAAAATAAATACGTATCCGGATTGTGATTTAGAATCATCCGGATCGGTGTTCCAACTAGCATCGGTGTAACCATTAACAACGAGCTGTTCATCACCTCCATAAGAAAGAACCATATCCTTAGTTCTTCTCAAGTACTTAAGGATGTTTTTGACCGCTGTCCAATGATCCACTCCTGGATCACTTTGATATCTGCTAGTTAAACTAACAGCATATGCAATGTCGGGTCTAGTACATAGCATGGCATACATTAGAGATCCTATGGCTGAGGCATAGGGAGTCTTACTCATCCTTTATCTATCTTCTGCCGATGTCGGACTTTGAGTTTTACTCAAGGTCGTATTGGGCAACATGGGCAAGAACCCTTTCTTGCTTTCTTCCATTCCAAACCTCTTTAGAACTTTGTCCAAAATACTCTGTGACAATGATATTTGGCGTTTCGATCTATCTCTATAAATCTTTATGCCTAATATGTAAGCTGCTTCGCCAAGATCCTTCATTGAAAAACTATTATTCAAATATTCCTTGACACTATTAAGAAGGTCTACATCATTCCCAATCAACAATATGTCATCCACATATAGTATTAAGAATGCTACAGAGCTCCCACTCACTTTCTTGTAAATACAAGCTTCTCCATAAGTTTGTATAAAACCAAAACTTTTGATTACCTTATCAAAACGTTGATTCCAACTTCGGGATGCTTGCTTCAATCCATAGATGGACCGTTGAAGTTTGCATACCTTGTTAGCATCTTTAGGATCGACAAAACCTTTGGGTTGCATCATATACAACTCTTCATCAATGTCTCCATTGAGGAATGCTGTTTTGACATCCATCTGCCATATCTCATAATCATAATATGCAGCGATTGCTAACATAATCCTCACAGACTTTAGCTTCGCTACTGGTGAGAAAGTCTCATCGTAGTCAACTCCTTGAATTTGTTGAAACCCTTTTGCGACAAGTCGAGCTTTATAGACAGTAACATTACCATCAACATCTGTTTTCTTCTTGAAAATCCATTTGTTCTCGACAGCCTTCCGGCCATCCGGTAAGTCCACTACTTGGTTTTCGTACATGGATCCAATCTCGGATTTCATGGCTTCTAGCCATTTATTGGAATCTGGGCTCATCATCGCTTCCTCATATGTCTCGGGGTCATCGGTGTTGTCCACCAACATGACATTCATAACGGAATCATACCAATCTGGAGTGGTACGAGTTCTCGTTGACCTCCGAGGCTCTGTAGCAACTTCAACCGAAGTTTCATGATCACCATCATTAGCTTCCTATCTTATTGGTGCAGGCACCACAGGAACTTCTTCCGGTGCTGCGCTACTCGCAATTTCGAGAGAAGGTTCGACAACCTCGTCGAGTTCTACTTTCCTTCCAGTCACTTCTTTCGAGAGAAATTCCTTCTCTAGAAAGGATCCATTCTTGGCAACGAAGATTTTGCCTTCGGATCTATGATAGAAGGTATACCCAATAGTTTCCTTCGGGTATCCTATGAAGACGCATTTCCGCTTTGGGTTCAAGCTTGTCCGGCTGTAACTTCTTTACATAGGCTTCGCATCCCCAAACTTTAAGGAACGACAATTTAGGTTTCTTCCCAAACCATAATTCATACGGTGTCGTTTCAACGGATTTAGATGGTGCCCTATTTAAAGTGAATGCGGCTGTTTCTAATGCATAACCCCAAAATGATAGCGGTAAATCTGTAAGTGACATCATAGAACGAACCATATCTAAGAGAGTTCGATTACGACGTTCGTACACACCATTACGCTGTGGTGTTCCCGGCGGTGTCAATTGTGAAAGTATTCCGCATTTCTTCAAATGCTCGCCAAACTCGTAACTTAGATATTCACCTCCACGATCAGAACGTAGAAATTTAATCTTCTTGTTACGTTGATTCTCTACCTCACTTTGAAACTCCTTAAACTTCTCGAAAGTTTCGAACTTATGTTTCATGAAATAGATATACCCATATCTACTCAAGTCATCCGTGAAGGTAAGAACATAACGATAACCACCGCGCGATGCTACACTCATTGGACCACACACATCGGTATGTATGATTTCCAATAAGTCCGTAGCTCGCTCCATCATACCAGAAAATGGAGTCTTAGTCATTTTACCCATCAGACATGCTTCGCATCTTTCAAGTGATTCAAAATCAAGTGATTCAAGAAGTCCATCGGAATGGAGTTTCTTCATACGTTTCACTCCAATGTGACCAAGACGACAGTGCCACATATATGTTGAATTATCGCTTGATTTCAAACGTTTAGCCTCAATGTTGTTGATATGTGTATTTCCACTATCGAGATTCAATAGGAATAGACCATCTATCAAAGGTGCATGTGCATAAAACATATTACTCATATAAATCGAACAACCATTATTCTCGGACTTAAACAAGTAACCGTCTCGCAATAAACAAGATCCCGATATAATGTTCATGCTCAACGCAGGCACCAAATAACAATTATTTAAGTATAAAACTAATCCCGATGGTAGATGAAGGGGTAGCGTGCCGACCGCGATCACATCAACCTTTGATCCGTTTCCCACGCGCATCATCACCTCGTTCTTCGCTAGCTTCCGTTTATTCTGCAGCACCTGTTTCGAGTTACAAATATGAGCAACCGAACCAGTATCAAATACCCAGGCACTACTACGAGTACTAGTGAGATACACATCAATAACATGTATATCAGATATACCTTTCTTCTTGATGTTGCCGTTCTTCAAATCCGCCAAGTACTTTGGGAAATTCCGCTTCCAGTGACCTTCTCCCTTGCAGTAAAAGCACTCAGTATCAGGCTTAGGTCCAGCCTTGGTCTTCTTCGTCGGCGTGGTAACTTTCTTACCACCCTTCTTGAAGTGTCCCTTTTGCTTAGACTTGCCTTTCTTGAATTTGGTGGTCTTATTTACCAACAACACTTGGTGCTCTTTCTTGATCTCCACTTCTGTAGATTTCAACATGGCAAAGAGTTCTGGAAACGTCTTGTTCATGTTCTGCATGTTGTAGTTCATCACAAAGTTCTTGTAACTTGGTGGTAGTGATTGGAGGATACGATAAATCCCCAAAGAATTAGGAATCACTATACCCAAGCTTTGAAGTTTGTTTGCGTGCCCAGACATCTTAAGCACATGCTCACTGACGGAGCTGCCCTCTTCCATCTTGCAGTTAAAGAACTTTTCAGAAGCCTCATAGCTTTCAATTGCCGCATGAGTCTCAAAAATCAATTTGAGATCCTCGACAATATCATATGGGTCTGAATCCTCAAACCTTTTCTGAAGCTCCGATTCCAAACCATACAAGATAGCACACTGAACTATGGAGTACTGATTCTTCCGAGCGAGGTAAACATTCTTTACTTCATCGGGAGCATCAGCTGCAGGTGGGTCACCCAGCGGTGCATCCAGCACATAGGTCAAATTACCAGCTGTGAGGACAATCCTCAAATTGCGGAACCAATCCGCGAAGTTGCTTCCATTGTTTTTCAACTTTTCTTTCTCTAGGAACGCATTAAAATTGATGGTAGGGGCTGCCATTGATCTACAACATATTTGCAATAGTTTAGACTAAGTTTATGACAAATTGAGTTCAAATTAATTAATGTAATTAAACCAGGTGAACTCCCACTCAAAACAATATCCCTCACATTGTTTTAGTGATCACACGAACCAAATCCACTACATCAACATCGATCATCACGAGAGTTGATATAGTTTCAATGGCGAACAATCGTCATGTTCATCATATCTACTATATGATTCATGCTTTACCTTTCGGTGATCCGTGTTCCGAGACCATGTCTGTACATGCTAGGCTCATCAAGATCAAACCTTAGTTTCCGCATGAGCAAATCTGGCTTGCTCACGTTGTATACACTTGCAGAATCTAACACACCCGATCATCACGTGGTCCTTCGAAACAACAAGCTTTAGCAACGGTGCTAACTAAGGGTGAACACTTTATGACTTAAAATTCATGTGCATGAGGGATCATCTTATAATGCTACCGTCGTCTACTAAGCAATACAAGATGCATAAAGGATTAACATCACATGCAATTCAATATATATGTGATATGATATGGCCTTTCTTCTTTGTGCTTCCGATCTCCATCTTCAAGCACGAACATGATCTCCATCATCACCGGCATTGCATCAAGGTCAATGACGCTACTCCATGGTTGTCGTCCACCGGCTTCAACTATTACAACTACTTTGAATAGACATGCGTGTCTTAACATAAATTAAAGACAACCATATGGCTCCTGCCGGTTGCCGACTTACAATAAGGAACATTGCATACATCAAATATAATCACAATCATGGCCATATCACATCACTGCACACCCCTGCAAAACAAAGTTAGATGCCTCTACTTTCTTTGCATATTTTACGTGGTTTGGGGCTTTCAATAAGTGTCGTTCTAACTTACGAACAAGAACCACAACATTGATACTAGTATTGTTAATCACCCGTTGTAAATTGGATCTTAACTATGCTAGGAGAAACAGGCACCCGCAAAGCCACTTATGCAATACAAGTTGCATGTCAAGCGTGGAGCAAGTCTCATGAACGATGTCATGTAAGGTTAGCCCGGGCCGCTTCATCCCAACATACCGCAAGATGCAAAGTACACAAGAAGCAATCGACAATAAAAGCATCAACGCCCACAATGACCATTGTGTTCTACTCGTGCAACAGATCTACATATAGACACGGCTCTGATACCACTATAGGGTTTCGTAGCATGGAAAACAAAAATTTTCTATCGCATACAAACAAATAAGCCAAGATCTATCTACTAGATTGTAGCAATGAGTCGATGGAATAACTTACCCTCGAAGATTCCAAATTGTTTAACGAGAGCGGATTCTCGTGGGTGATGTAGTCGTACTCTTTCCGATCTCAAGATCGTGTAGACGATCCTTCCGGCGCTGCGTTCCGGCAGCGCTCCCGCAGTCGGTCACACGTTCGGTACTCGACGAAGACCTTCCTCTCCCTTGTTCCAGCAGGCAGCGGAGGTTGTAGCACTCTCCTCGCGATTCCGGCAGCACAACGGCGTGGTACCGGAAGTAGAGGGGAGATCCCGCAGGGCTTCGCCTTAAGCCGGAGCGAGTATGGTGGAGTATGAGAGAGTACTATTAGTGGTCTAGGGATTAGACACACCAATTAGAAGGCTCTAAACCGAAGGCTAGGGCAATTAGAAGCTCTAAACCAAAACGGCTCTAAACCGGAGATTAGAGGATAGGAACTTGTGTGTCTAGAGGAGGAGGCCCTGCCCCTCCTTTTATGGGTGGGAGGGGGCTGGCGCGCCAGGGGAGGGAGGGGAGTCCCTCCCCAACTCGGCCTGGTGGAGGCGCCGCCGGTTGGAGGAGGGTCTCCCTCCCCAACTCGGTTTTGGCCTCCTCTTGCTTGTTTCTCACAGTTTCTTGTTTTAGCCGTTTGACTTTCAAACTGGACATTTGATTTTTCTGTTTTAGGATTCAATTTAATCCTTTATTTGGAATAGCAAGAACACTTAGTACATGATGCAATCATTCCAATATGCAATGACACATTCATGTACCCCTCCCCCCCCGAGTGCCAGACAATCCGGAACCTTCTAGAACATTCCCGATGAAAACACCGGAATCATTCCCGAACTCCGAAACGGGTATTTCCTTATATGAATCTTATTCTCCGGACCATTCCGGATCACCTCGTGATATCCCGGATCCCATCCGAGACTCCGAACAACATTCGGTCTCTTTCTCATAATACCATAACTACTCAAACAACGTCGAATCCTTAAGTGTGTCTCCCTACGGTTCGTGAATTATGCGGACATGATCGAGACACTTCTCCGAACAATAACCAATAGAGGAATCTGGAAATTCATATGGCTCCCACATATTTCTACGATTACTTTGCGATCGAATGAACCACTTACATACGATACCAATTTCCCTTTGTCTCACGATAGTTTACTCATCCGAGGTTATGATCGTCGGTATCTCTGCATACCTAGTTCAACCTCGTTACCGATAAGTACTCTTTTCTCGTTCCTGTGATATGTGATCCCTTGTGACCCAGTCACATGCTTGCAAGCTAATTGGATGACATTCCACCGAGAGGGCCCAGAGTATATCTATCCGTCATATGGATGGACAAATCCCACTCTTGATCCATGTGTCTCAACCAAAACTTTCCGAACACTCAATGCCACCTTTATAGCCACCCAGTTACAGTGTGGTGTTTGATGTCATCAAAGCATCCATCCGGTAAAGGTGATATGCATGATCTCATGGTCGAAGGAATTAGGTTACTATGTATCAGAAAGCATATAGCAATTGAACTATTGAAATGACTTGATCTTTATGCTACGCTTATCTATAGGAGTATGTCCACCATATCATTCTCCTAACGATATGATCTTGTTGTTGATAACATCTCAATGTTCATGATAGGGAAACCACAATCATCTATCAACCAACAAGCTAGTGAAGTATAGAGGCTATACTAGGGACTTCAAATTAAGTTTACAAATCACACAAGTATCAATGTTTCCTTGTTAATACTATTATAGCATGAATGTAAACATTTATCATAAACACAAAGATATAATAATAACTACATTTATTATTGCCTCTAGGGCATATCTCCAACAAGACCGACCACCATGTAGTCGATCAGCTCATCCACGGGGACGGGGCTGCCAACCATAGCCAGAGCATCGGAGAATCGTTTCATCTTGTTGAAGAAGTCGGTGGCGGTCATGTCGTGTTTCTTCAGCGTCGTCAGCTGACGCCGGATCTGACGGACACCTGCCCGATTGTGGGCGGAGAACATGGCGGTGACGGTGCTCCAAACGGCGGCGGCGGTGGTGCGCCCTACCATCTGGGTGATGATGTCCTCGGCCATTGAGCCAATCAAGATGCTCATGACCCGCTGATATGTATACCACCAGATGGCGTAGTCCGGGTTTGCCTGGGTCGTGGCGGCTGCGCCCGTACCGGTAGTGATCGTCGGTGATGGCGCCTTGCAGGACCCGTCGAGGAAGCCGAGCCAGCCCTGGCTGGCGATGTTGGGGACAACCTGTGTCCTCCACAATAGGTAATTCGTGTGATCAAGGCGCACGGTGATGGTATTGGTGTACTGGGTGGGAGCGGTGGTTGGAAGAGAGGAGGTGAGGCCATGGGCGCCGGCGGCGAGAGAGGAGGTAAGGGAAGAGGAGGCGGCTCCGATGGTGGTGGAGAGCTGCATCGCGGAGGAGGAAGACATTGCGGCGACAGAACCCTAGATCGGGAACGCGTGCTCTGATACCAAGTCAAAAACAATATTTGCCGTGATCTCCACATTGGGGATCTCCTCTCTTTATTGATCAACTTGGGACACAAGCCGGATCACAAACCGATCTCTGGCTGGTCGTACAACACGTACATGGTACGGACACGTGCACAACACGTATACAAACACATCTATCTCTAACAATGTTAGTGTCAACCTTTTCAGCGATAAGGCCAAGTAATCCAGTCCTCCAGCTTGGGCAGCAATTTCCTGTTTCACATTCAATCTCTAGGAATATATTATCTGCCTACAAAGAGCAATGGCAATAGACAGCTGGAAAGTGAGATATAAGTCACAGAAAAATAAACATAGAGCAAAAACTCCCCTACAGGACTTCAGGATTACAGTACCTTCTTGATGTCTGTCACATCATTGCATTGTAGAATGTATCAGGATGAAGTGCTTGAAAATAAGAGTCCACTGTATGTCACCATATTTAGATGGTGATCCGTGGAGGATAAGCGGTGAGAATATATTGTATAGTAACCACACAAGTGCGAAAAACCTTGACAAGATAAAGTAAGTTGAGAATACTGGTTGAAATTTTAAAACCAGGTTAATCACCTCCAGATTTTTTTTAGCAAAAACCTTTAGCCAAATATTCATAATTCAAAAAAAATGAGATAAATTATTATAGGAGAATATGGAAGACTGTTAACATAGCTTCAAGAATTGAAAAAAAATACATGCCAAGTAAATACAATATATCTGCCAATTTCTAATGCTGAAATACAAGACTTGTAAAGAGAGGGTCGAGTCCTACATCAAAACCACAAGGTCCTGCAAAACATGAATGAACGGAGTGACAAAAGTTGAAACACCCAGTCAACTACTCCCTCCGTTTGGAAATATAAGATGTTTTAGGTTTGTGAATCATCTTTTAGTGTTTAGATTCATTTAAACCTATACACTAAAACATGTCTAGATACATCTCATTCACAAACCTAAAACATCTTATATTTCTAAACGGAGGAAGTATAACATATTAAGCTTCGATCTAACTGAACCTGCCCACTGTCTAAATAAACATGCCCTCTGGACCAAATGAGAGTATTTGTTGGTGACTTAGTTTGGTGTACAAAAAACCTGATACTTGGCAGGACCAATAATGACTATTTCCATTAGCCAGGTTCTTGTGGGAAACAGGTCCTGGCGTTTTCATCAGTTACCTTAATATATGTTTTGCTGAAGAGGGGAACTCCTTATCTTCACACGGTTCTGATGCCCAGAGGCCAGAACGCTCGCTGCGCGGCCAGCCTGCCGGAGTAGGGCGTCCACGCCGGCGTCCCTCATCGATTGTTCTGATTCATCGACTTCAACTGCAGGATGAGGAGACTATCTCTGAGGCCGCCAATCAGGTGGAGACGAGGCCCGTGCCTCCGTCGCCGCCTAGCTCTGGGTCGCCCGCGAGCATGCCGATCTCGAGTGCCTCCTCGGGATATTAGACGACCAGAATCGACAAACGGGGGCAGTTTGACGAGATGGAGAGAGGAGCTGGGAACCAAGCGAACGGGGAGCTGCAGGAGGGCAATGGAGGAGGCGCAGCAGCTCGTGGCTCGCGGGGGCGGTGGGGACTCGCGGGGCAGCAGGGAGCCCACACCACACGGCCACACACCAGGGCTTGTCCGTTTTTTTCTTGAGCTGGGGGTGTGTCCAATTCAGGTGTGTACAGAAAGTTTGCAAAGAAAATCTGCTTTGTAACTTGATCATCCTTGAATGAAAAATACTCTCTCTGACATAAGATGTTTTAGTGTTTGTGAAAGAAATATATTTAGACGACCTCTTTTACGTATCACGTTTCTTTAAAAAGTTCATATTATGATTAGTTGATGATTCTAAATGTCTTTAAAATTGAATTCTTATTTTTGGTAGTTGGTGTTTAAGGTATATCGGAAAAGCTTACACCATTGGGTCGTAGCAGCTACACCATAAAAAAATAGTATATGAAAAACATGTTACCATTATCAATTTATAATACGTGCTTTGCACGTGCACGCTTACTAGTACTTGTGGTCAAACTTTTCGGTCGGTCACCCATCCTTGCGAGAAGCCCATTTATACATTGTTGTCACCCCTACCATATCAATCCTATTAGTCCATATCAATATAGCATACATCTTCATTTTTTGAAATTACAAACAAATATTTAAGTAAACAACAATAAATAAGTAATAATAATATTTTAATCTAATGAAAGTAAAAACTAAATAAAATAATATTTTATTCATTTTTTGCCATTTATTTATTTAATATGGCATAAATAATATCTTTAAATCTGTAAATTGAAATTCAACAAATAATATATTCATTATTATCAGAAAAATGTGAGGAATCAAAATATGGCATAAAAATTGCTAAAAAGGTTAATTTTTTAAATAACTTTTTTTCCTTTTCAAATTTTAAAAATGCAAAAGAATCAGAAAAATGTGAGGAATCCATTATTTAGAATTTTAAAAATCTAAAAATGTGAGGAATCCAAATAAGGCTGTTGAAATCAAACTCAAAAAATTTTCCACACATTTTGATAGGTTGTACTTTTTTTTTACATCGTATGCAAAAGTTATAGCAATTTTAAGTTGTCCGTGTCCGCACCCCTGTAGTCCCGGGCCGTATCACGATCCGGAACTAAAGGTTCGGAATGACCCGGGACTAGAGTTTTCTCGAGCTTCTAGCCGCTGAAACCGGTACGAACCGGAACTAGTGCTCATACTAGTCCCGACCCATAATAAATCGGGATTAGTGTCAGACTCTAGATCGAACCGAAACCTCTTTCTCTACTAGTGAGAGAAAGACATTCAGTCAATATATAGTGTGAATTGTCAAAGTTTATACTACAAAGGTACCAAATCATTCCCGTAAAAAAAAGGTACCAAATCACATCAGTCTCAGTCACGCGTCATATGGTCGCTCGTTGGAATGATGACGTGTGGACGGTCCTTGTGACTAGGTTTCTCGATCCCATCTCGAGTGTATGTGGGTTGTGTGACTATCGTCCATGTGAACTCGAGATATATTGATGTGTACTTAACTCTAGACATGGCGGGCTACTGCCGGTGTACTCTACTCTGCTGGTCTTCGAAAATGGACGGTGCGTGCTATCTCTACATGCATGCGAATTACATGCGCTCGATCGATCGAATTTCACACGGCGGTCAAAAGCTATGGCTCAAATATATAAATGTTGTAAAACATGCATGCTAGCTATACTTATATAGATTCTTTTTACAGAGAGGCCTCACTTTTTTTGATTAATTAACCAAGATGCAACAATGTAGAACACGGGCGAACAACAAAGATCCCTCCTAAAACTGGAGTTATATATAAAAAAATCTCCCAAGTCAAAGTCTCTCTAGCTTCGCTCACCTTTTTGCATCTTGATGTTCCTAAGACACCTGTCAAAAAAAAATCAGAAAAGACTAAATTGACAAACACCAAACTTAGCTAGATGAAAATATATATTGTCCCTATGAATATTTTAATTAAATTACCATTTTACATTCAGTTGTGATACTTTACCTAAATTTTATCCCTGTAAAAATAATCCAATTCGCCCATATTTTGCCGAAATTCATTATTTTTCTAAACAAGAAGGCTAGATCGACTTGGTAAATTATGACATCACAACTAACTTGGCAGGTAACTCGGAGGCGTACTTGCATGGGCCATACCAAATTGTGTCAAAATTTTATCTAGTTTGGTCAAATATCTATGAAACACCAGCATGTAATGCCATTTTACATGACCTAGTTGCGAGGAAAAAATAACAACAGATATTTTCATGAAAATCCTTTCACAGAACTGAGCTAACACAAATTAACGAGGTTGCATGGCTTTCAACATAAACCAGTTAGGTCACGGCCTTAACCATGCCACTGTTTGTCGCAATGAGAGACCATATGGAACACACAGGCGTGCACCTTGGAACTCCCCAGAATGTTGCCACGGGGAGTTTTCATATTTCTTTGCACACAAAATACACTTCCTATTTTGTCAATATTTTTTTTATGAAACGTGCTACCAAAACTATTGTTGATAACTAGACTAAAAAATCTTGAAAAAATAGTAGCCCATGTTTGGTGTCACCGTTCTTTCCCATGCATGGACAAGGACGGCTTCGCCCTCGAGCTATGTATCCACGCTCTCGGCGTGCGGTGCATGGACGGCGTTAGTTGGAGGAGGTGTAGACGACCGCCGTCGAGGTGCGTGCGGCGCCGGCCGCGACGATCGACGATACGGCCCAGAAAAACGGCCCGCACGTACGCGCAGGAGTCCGCCACGTTGTTGGGCCGCAATTTTGTCCTGGTCGGTTTCGGCGACCAGCCAACACGTGGCGCGCGGTGCCGTTGACTGCCGCCGTCTTCTATTACTAGTAGCCGTTGCTATCCAACAGAGGTATCTGCTTATAGCCTTCTTCTCAAAAAAGAAAAAAAAAAGACCCGTTTAGGCCTTGTTTACTTCTAGGTATTTTAGGGGATGAGGGGATTATTTTGTATCCCTGAATTTCCCCGATAGGTTGTTTACTAGGCTGGGTTTTGAGGGGATAATTCCGGAATATCCCCACAAATCCCCTTCAGGCCTTGTTTACTTCTCTGATATTTTTATCCACAAAAGACGCGGAGATATGCGGGGAGTTGGTGTTCGCCCAATACCCTCAAATCCCCTCAAATCCCTTCCCCAAAAATACTCTACCATGATGGAGAGTTTTTAGGCCTTGTTTACTTCTCCGGTATTTTTATCCCGAAAAGACGCGGGGATTTGGTGTTCGCCCAATACTCTCAAATCCCCTCAAATACCCTTCCCCAAAAATACTCTACCATGATAGAGAGTTTTTAATCTAGTCAAAAATACACTAGTGTGGAGGGGATTTGTGGGGATATTCCGGGATTATCCCCTCAAAACCCGGCCTAGTAAACGACCTATCGGAAAAATTCCGAGATATAAAATAATCCCCTCACACCCCCTGAAATACCCTAGAAGTAAACAAAGCCTTAATCTAGTTAAAAATACACTAGTGTGGAGGGGATTTGTGGGGATATTCCGGGATTATCCCCTCAAAACCCGGCCTAGTAAACAACCTGTCGGGGAAATTCCGGGATACAAAATAATCCCCTCCCATCCCCTGAAATACCCTAGAAGTAAACAAGGCCTCACACTAATGTATTTTTGACTAGATTGAAAAATCTCCATCATGGTAGAGTATTTTTGGGGAAGGGATTTGAGGGGATTTGAGAGTATTGGCGAACACCAGAACGGTATTTTTATCCACAAAAGACGCGGGGATATGCGGGGATTTGGTGTTCGCCCAATACTCTCAAATCCCCTCAAATCCCTTCCCCAAAAATACTCTACCATGATGGGGAGTTTTCAATCTAGTCAAAAATACACTAGTATGAAGAGGATTTGTGGGGATATTCCGGGATTATCCCCTCAAAACCTGGCCTAGTAAACGACCTATCGGGGAAATTCCGGGATACAAAATAATCTCCTCCCATCCCCTAAAATACCCTATAAGTAAACAAGGCCTTAACGTGCGTAGCCGTAGGATTTACCCAAAAAAAATACATATGTCATGTGTGTATTTCCTTTGGTCCATATTAATGGTCTCAACTTTGTCCAGATACGAATACATCTAGTATAAATATTTAATCAGATTCATATGAATCTAGAAAAAAAAATTAAGGCCATTAATATAGACCGGATGGAGTAGTAGTAGTTTTTCCAGCGCTTTACCTTATTCACTTTTAGGGTTAGTTGACTAAAATTTTCGAAATTAACAAGCCTTGAACGACACACTATGGTAGAGTGGGATCGCACCAAAATGTCACTTATATACTTGAACCGCAAATGAGATGGTGGGATCTTACATGATACCTTAGTATATGGAGCTTTGGTACATGGTCGAGTTCATGTTTTTCTCTTTCTTTCTGGAGCCAGGCCAGCAAAGGCAATAATTCTCGGATTTCCAGCTAACTCGGAAAACTTATTTGCGAAACCACCACACCATATTATGTCCTATATCATATCAACATGGTTCGACTTCTCTCCCAAAACTCTAGAGATAGACCTGTTAACCATCAAAATATTTACTTTTTACCACTAGATCTTTTCTGGCATATGTAGCTACTGGCTACCCCTATAGACATTTGAACAAGCACACATGCATCTAACAAGAATATAATAAAGATGAAAATAAGAAAATAATAATATTAGAAAACATGGACAATAAAAAAATAGTATCAGTAAAAATAGCAACAACAACAAGAAGAAGAATAAGATATGAATCACATCAAATTTTTATTGAAAGTATCATCCCGTTTTCTAGGTTTTCTTAGATAATCTGGGTTTTCTAATCTCGCGTTTTGTATATTGTGTTGTATTTCGTTAGATGTCAGATTAGATTTATGAACCTAGATTCACATATCACACATGTAATGAAAATAGTTTTCATGTTTTGTAGTGTATTTTCCTGGATGATTTTGTTTGTTTCTTGTTCTTGGGTTTGCATAATATATTTGATTTTCACCATTTTTTGTGATTATTTCCCAAAACAATTCCTGATATATATGCGTGTCATAGGGTAACATTTTCGAGATTGTAGTATGAAGCAACAAAAGCTAGCTTTTGTTAGAGGAATGTGGCGTTGAGGCACCTACGACGATGTTTGTTGTCAAAAGAACAAGACAGCACTTCGAACTAAAAAGCAAAGAGAGCACCCAGTATGGTATATATCCAATGGTTCTTTTAGCATGCCCGATTAATAATTAACTATAGTGCACCCACATGTTAGGTACAATCCATGCATGCATCGATGTGACGCGGTGGCCGTTTTTGACATAAACGTGAGCAAATCTACGTTCACCGAAAGCCGAACAACCCAAAAGTAGGAACTTGTAACGGTGGCAACACTGGCGTTCTTTAACTTGATATCTGGCCAGAGGCATGTACACGACACCACGCACGTAGACACATACTCTGGCCAGCATGGCATTCAATTCAACAACTAATATGGAGGGCTCCAAATTCGGTATATTTTGGTTCGAAGAAGTTTTTTAGAATTTTGTTACTATAGTAGTACTTAGTAATATCTGGTTAATTATCAACGCTTACTTAATTTCAAATACTAACATAATGGGTACTCGGGAACCTGAAGTTTTACATTGTTTGAAACATAAGTTATTTGTATCGTAGTTAAGTTTCGTACTCTCATTATTAAGTTTTGAGCTATTTTGAATTTAAGTTACACGAATCCAAGAAACTTGTCGGGGTGCTTCTTACTATTCATTTGAAATTTTGGTACTTTTGCCTAAGCTGCATAGTTTCGAGTTTTGATACACAAAAAACTCACGCACATGCATACGTGTTGCCTCTACATGCGAATATTTTTTTGATTTTTTTACACTTTATTTACTATGATTTTTGAACTTTTTTGTAAACACTGTTCTATGCGAGTTCCGGAGTGCCCCCCACCCATCACGTAATTCCGACATAACTGCTCGTTCTCAATCCACTGAATTCTTGTTAAGTCTCAATAAATAGACAATGTCGAACCACCTGCTTCATGTTTCCCGCCTGGCCGCCTCCACCACTGGTTGAACTATCCGCCATTGTCATCTGGGTCAACATTGCTCCCATTCCGCTTCCACCAGCGGCCAAACTGCCTGCCATAGTCGTTCGGGGCCGGCGTTGCTCCCATTCTGCCTCGCCTCCCCATGTGCTCAAAACTCAACCTTTGCTAGTCTTCCCTCACCTACGGCCTTCCCTCTAAGCTTGCCACCACCCAACTTCTTTGACACTGGTGTCCCACACCTCGAACCCTAAGTCGCCGGCGACCCACATCCCCCTCCCCACTCGAACCCTAGATATGGGCTATCCTCTGCTTTTGCCAGCTGCGTCGGTGCCAACTCTGGCTCATGATAGCGGGTTGCGATGCCAGAGGTGGAGAGAGCTGAGGAGATCGCGGAGAGAAGAAGGGGAGGGTATAGGGGGAGGTGGTAGGGCTCTCCTGTGGCCGACACATTTTCAGATGGCCCCATGGTTTGGTATGACATAAGTCGCGCGCTGTCGGCCACCAGAAACAAGTACATCATTCATCGAAATTGGGATCTAGATGGACCGTAAAGTAAATTACTTGAGACCTAGATGGACCCTAAAGTAAAAAATATAAACACCTACGTATATGAACACATTGTCTAGTTAGAATAGTACTATACAACATATTGTGATTGGCCTAAGGGAATCTATCTAAAAAGAAAACAATATACCTGTTGATGAAGTAGGAAGTTGAAGCTAGTGCGGCGAGGATCTGGAAATAAGGTCGACGGCGCGGCTGGAATCTGGAAAGTCGATCGTTGCACACACCCGGGAAGCAGAAAAGCTTGGCCATGTATGGGAATTGGGATATATTCGCGGTCTGAAAATCGTTCGTCCGGCCCAGCCGGTGATCATTTCGGCGTTTGACCGGAGAAAGGCGTGCGAGTGAAATAACGAGGACGACCGGCGACGACGAGGACGACGACGAACTAGAAGCTAGCGATCGAGCACCGGATGCTTCCACTCGGGGAACTAGCGTACGAGCTGGCCGCGTACTTACACAGGTGACTCTTCGCCGGCCAGGAGGGATGACCCGGTCAAACCACACACGTGTCACACCAACTCCTCCTTCCTCCTCCTCCCATGGCTTTCCCGGCCCGACCTCTATATAAGCGCGAGCCGATCGAGCTCATGGAGCAACATTTTTCACTTCATTAATTGCATCTCGATAGCCAGCCACCTTTTTTCACGAGCGATCGAGTACTAGCTAGCTAGCTTGTTGTACGTACGTACGTGGCAGCTAGCAATGGAGCTCGCGGCGGCAGCTCTGGGGACGCCGCACGGCGCCATGGCGGCGGGCACGCTGGCGGCGGTCGCGCTCACGGCCATCTACTTCCTCCACGCGGCGTGGCTCTCGCCGGCAGCTACGCGGAGGCGGCTGCAGAGATCCGGCTTCGTCGGCCCGGCGCCGTCGTTCCCGCTCGGCAACCTCCCCGAGATCGCGGCCGCGCTCGCCGCGAACACCCCGTCCTTCTCCTCCTCGGTCCCCGGGGAAGCGATCAGCAGCGACATCCACGGCGGCGTGTTCCCGTACTTCGCGCGGTGGCGGGCCGCGTTCGGCGAGGTGTTCGTGTACTGGCTGGGCACGGAGCCCTTCGTGTACGTGGCCGACCCGGAGTTCCTCCGGCGCGCCACCGGCGGCGCCATGGGCCGGCTGTGGGGCAAGCCCGACGTGTTCCGCCGCGACCGCAAGCCCATGTTCGGCCGCGGCCTCGTCATGGCCGAGGGCGACGACTGGGCCCGCCACCGCCACGTCATCGCGCCCGCCTTCTCCGCCACCAACCTCAACGTACGTGCACGTCCACAAGTCCACACTCTGACTCTGCTTGCTTTAAAACCCGTGCACGGCGTACAGCTCTGCTAGAGCTAGTTTATCCATGCATGCACCGAGCCACTGACTGACTGACATGTGCGCGTGGTGGTTGCAGGAGATGATAGGCCTGATGGAGGAGGCGACGGCGAGGATGCTGGGGGAGTGGGGCGAGGCGGCGGTGGCGGCGGCGGGGCGGAGCGCGGCGGCGGCGGTGGACGTGGAGCGGGGCGTGGTGCGGAACGCGGCGGAGATCATCGCCAGGGCCAGCTTCGGCGTCGAGGAGGGCGGCGGCGCACGGGTGTTCGAGAAGCTGCAGCAGATGCAGGCCATGCTGTTCCGCTCCAACCGCCTCGTCGGCGTGCCGCTCGCCAGGCTGCTCCACGTCCGCAAGACCTACGACGCGTGGCGGCTCGGCCGGGAGATCGACGCGCTGCTGCTCGACATCATCGACGCGCGACGCCGCCATGACGCCAGCGAGAGAAGGAGGAACGACCTGCTGTCGCTGCTGCTGGCGGCCGGGGACGAGGGAGGGGAGAAGAGGCGGGCGATGACGTCGAGGGAGCTGGTGGACGAGTGCAAGACCTTCTTCTTCGGCGGGCACGAGACGACGGCGCTGGCCGTGTCCTGGACGCTGCTCATGCTCGCCGCGCACCCGGACTGGCAGCGCGCGCTCCGTGAGGAGCTCCGCGAGGTCGCCGGCGACGGCCCGCTCGACGCGACAGCGCTCTCCAAGCTCACCAAGATGGGGTGGGTCCTCAACGAGGTGCTCCGCCTCTACCCGCCGTCCCCCAACGTGCAGCGCCAGGCCCTGCACGACGTCACCCTGAACGACGGCGCTGCGCCGGTTATGATCATCCCCAAGGGAACCAACATGTGGATCGACGTGGTGGCGATGCACCACGACGAGGCGCTGTGGGGCGCCGACGCGAACGAGTTCCGGCCGGAGCGGTTCGCGGCGTCGGCGCAGGGCGGGTGCCGGCACCGGCTGGGGTACCTGCCGTTCGGGTTCGGGGGACGGATCTGCGTGGGCAGGAATCTGACGGGGATGGAGTACAGAGTGGTGGTGGCAATGGTGCTGCGGCGGTTCGAGCTGGCCGTGGCGCCGGAGTACCGGCACGCGCCGAGGATCTTGCTCTCGCTCCGGCCGTCCGACGGCATCCAGCTCCTCCTCACGCCGCTTGCTGCCTCCACGAACACATCGATCAAACACCACTAGTGGCTCCAGCTACTTAGCACACGGCCCGGATTAGTCACCTAATTAATTAGAGACGGAAGGCATGCTAAGAGTACGTACTGCCACCGTTCTAAAAGAAGAGCGAATAAATTTTTATCTCATGCCGAACAATGTAAAGTTCGACAGAGTTTATACTAGAATTGATGGATGTATCTATAAGCGTTTTTCTAGCTCTCTCGGTGACAGTAATTCTTGCTCACGTGACGTCACCACACGGTTACTGCCTGAACAATAATTTTTTACTAGGCGCAAATTTTTTGTATTACGTTGACAATTTTCTTTGACTACATGAACAAATTTTTGTAATGCAAACTCTTTTTCATCTATTGCAACTTAGTACTTGCAACCAGAAATGTACTCACGCACAGATCATTAAGTAATTTCTAACTGACTGAACATTAAGTAATATATCGATTGACGGATCTCTAGCAAATCCATATCTATAAAGATTGGATTAATTGGACAATCTACAAGTTTATTGTATTTTTTAAAAGTTTACAGTAGAGAAAAAAGGGTTATCCGTTCGCGACCCCTCGGAACATTAGTCCCGGTTGCGTCACCAACCGGGACTAATGCTGGCACGCGTCCCGGTTGGAGCGGGCACGGGGCCAGGGGGCATGCGTCCCGGTTGGTAAGGGGGAATACGTCCCGGTTGGAGCCAGCAACCGGGACTAAAGGTTTGGCCACAGCCACGTGGCGTGGCACGCACCTTTAGTCCCGGTTGCTGGCTCCAACTGGGACTAAAGACCCCTGCCCTCTATAAATGCAACGCCCCAGCCCCTCCTCTGCCTCCACTCTGTTTTTTTGAATGGTGTAAGGTGTGAGGGTGTGTGCTAGTTTTTTTTCATGCATGCATGGAAGGTGTTTGTTGAAATGTTTGAGTGAAAAATCCCGTTGAATTTCTCATAGAACAAAAATATAGAAGGTGTCTGAGACGCACTTGAGCTTATTTCCCTCGATCGAGATTAGCAATCTTATCTTTTCTAGGTCATTGATACAATTCATGTGTCGGTGTGAATTGGTTATTTCACTATTTATGATGTCCTGTTTTTTGATAAACTTACTTATATGATGCAGATGAACGGTCGGGAATGGATGTACGGTGACCGGCGGGTAGCCGGGTATATCAAAGGCGTGGATAAATTTATCGATGTGGCTACGGCAAACAAAGAGAATGGATTTATACGTTGTCCATGTGTTCAATGTCGGAACAACAAGGAGTACTCTTCCTCGAAAATCATTCGCGGCCACCTGATTATGAAAGGTTTCATGCCCAACTATAATTGCTGGACCAAGCACGGGGAAAGAGGGGTTATGATGGAAGATGGTGAAGAAGAAGATGATGATAACAACTATCATCATATGTTTCCTGAATACAGTGATACTGCAATGGAAGACAATGGAGAGGAAAAAGGTGAAGAACGGGCATCAGATGAGCCGGCTGATGAACTTGGTAGGGTCATTTCTGATGCAAAGCGAGACTGTAAAACAGAAAATGAAAAGTTGAAGTTAGAGGGCATGTTAGAAGATCACAAGAAATTGTTGTACCCAAATTGTGAAGATGGCAGCACAAAGCTCGGTACCACACTGGAATTGTTGCGATGGAAGGCAGAGTGTGGTCTAACTGACTCCTCATTTGAAAAGATGCTGAAAATAATGAAGCCGAAGTTTCCAAAACATAACGAACTTCCCGAGAGTACCTACGAAGCAAAGAAGACTCTCTGTCCTCTGGGATTAGATGTGCAAAAGATACATGCATGCATTAATGACTGCATCCTCTACCGCGGTAAGGAGTATGAAAATTTAGATAAATGCCCGGTATGCAACGCGTTGCGGTATAAGATCAGACGAGATGACCCTGGTGATGTTGAGGGAGAGCCCCTCCGGAAGAGGGTTCCTGCTAAGGTTATGTGGTATGCTCCTATAATACCAAGGTTGAAACGCATGTTCAGAAACAAAGAGCATGCCAGGTTGTTGCGATGGCACAAAGAAGACCGTAAGAAAGACAGGGAGTTGAGACACCCTGCTGATGGGTCACAGTGGAGAAAAATCGAGAGAGACTTCCCAGACTTTGCAGGTGACGCAAGGAACTTATGGTTTGGTCTAAGTACGGATGACATGAATCCTTTTGGGGAGCAGAGTTGCAGTCACAGCACCTGGCCCATGACTCTATGTATCTACAACCTGCCTCCTTGGTTGTGCATGAAGCGTAAGTTCATTATGATGCCAGTGCTCATCCAAGGCCCGAAGCAACCGGGCAACGACATTGATGTGTACTTTAGGCCATTAGTTGAAGAACTCTTACAGTTGTGGGGCAAACCAGGTGTACGTGCGTGGGATGAGAACAAACAAGAGCCATTTAATCTACGAGGGTTGTTATTCGTAACCATCAATGATTGGCCTGCTCTTAGTAACCTTTCAGGACAGACAAACAAAGGATATAAGGCATGCACCCACTGTTTAGATAAGACCGAAGGTACATATTTGCATAAATGCAAGAAGGTTGCGTACCTGGCGAATCGACGATTTCTTTCGACCAATCATCCCGTAAGAAAGAAAGGCAAGCATTTCAAAGGTGAGGCAGATCACCGGAAGAAGCCTGAACTCCCTGCTGGTGATGATGTATTTGGTATGGTCAAGGACATAGAAGTAATCTTTGGAAAGGGTCCCGGCGGTCAATCAGTTCCGAACGACGTCTCTACAGGACACGCACCCATGTGGAAGAAGAAATCTATATTTTGGGAGCTGCCATATTGGAAAGTCCTGCGTGTCCGCTCTTCAATCGACGTGATGCACGTGACGAAGAATCTCTGTGTGAACCTACTAGGATTCCTAGGCGTGTATGGGAAGACAAAAGATACACCTGAAGCACGGGAGGACCAACAAATTATGAAAGACCCAAAGAACATGCATACAGATAACAAGACGGATAAAGGGCGTCACTTAAGTCGTGCCAGCTATGCTCTTACCAAAGCAGAGAAGGAAATCTTTTTTGAAGTCCTTTACAGTATCAAGGTGCCGTCGGGCTTCTCATCTAATATAAAGGGGATAATAAATATGGCAGAGAAAAAGTTCCAAAAACTGAAGTCTCATGACTATCACGTGATTATGACGCAGTTGCTTCCGATTGCATTGAGGGGGCTTCTACCGGAAAATGTTCGAGTACCCATTGTGAAGCTGTGTGCATTCCTCAATGCAATATCTCAGAAGGTAATCAATCCAGATATTCTGCCAAGGTTACAGAAGGATGTGGTACAATGTCTTGTTAGTTTTGAATTGGTGTTCCCACCATCCTTCTTCAATATTATGACGCATCTCCTGGTTCATCTAGTGGAAGAGATTGCCATTCTCGGTCCGGTATTTCTGCACAATATGTTCCCCTTTGAGAGGTTCATGGGAGTCTTAAAGAAATATGTTCATAACCGTGCTAGACCAGAAGGAAGCATCTCCAAGGGATATGGAATAGAGGAGGTCATTGAGTTTTGTGTTGACTTTATTCCTGACCTTAAGCCGATTGGTGTTTCTGACTCGCGGCATGAGGGAAAACTAAGTGGAAAAGGCACGCTGGGAAAGAAAGCAATGATATGTAGGGACGGGGATTCTTTCACTAAAGCACACTACACAGTTCTACATAATTCCACCTTGGCAGCTCCGTATATCGAGGAACACAAGAATATTGTACGCTCCAAAAACCCGGGGAAGCCTGAATCATGGATTACAGATGAACACATGAAGTCTTACGGTGGTTGGATGCGGACACATCTCTTGAATGACACCACTGTTGGAGATCAGCTATACTTGTTGGCCGCATCACCATCTTCTACTGTATTGAATTTCCAAGGGTACGAAATAAATGGGAATACATTCTACACGATCGCCCAAGATAAAAAGAGCACCAACCAAAATAATGGTGTCCGCTTTGATGCAGTAGACGAGAATGGACAAAAGGACACATATTATGGTTACATAGAGGAGATATGGGAACTAGACTATGGAGTCTCTTTTAAGGTCCCTTTGTTTCGCTGCAAATGGGTCAACCTGAATGGGGAAGGGGTAAAGATAGACCAGTTGTACGGAATGACAACAGTGGATCTCAACAATCTTGGTTATAGAGATGAACCATTCGTCCTAGCCAATGATGTGTCTCAGGTTTTCTATGTGAAGGACATGTCCTCCAGACCGAAAAAAAGAAAAAATATGCAAACGAATACATCATATGATGAGCCAAAGCGTCACATAGTTCTTTCAGGGAAAAGAAACATCGTGGGAATCGAGGACAAGACAGACATGTCAGAAGATTATAATAAGTTTGATGAAATTCCGCCCTTCACAGTGAAAACTGACCCAAGCATTCTGTTAAGTAAAGAAGATGCTCCATGGTTACGTCTGAAGCGGTCATAAGGAATGACATATGCCAAGAAGTTCATGCTCATATTATGTAACTCTAGTTCATGTCTTTCGCAGTTTGTGGCTTGACCGAAGGATATCTTTCGCGGTTTGTGGCCTTTAGTCCCGGTTTTGTAGTCTCAGTTTTTAATATTAATAAATGTCTTGAGTGTTAGTCCCGTTTTGTGGCTGGACCGGGAGTGCCTCTATGGCCAGTTTCTTGGAGATGCCGGAGGACTGGGCTCCGTCGGCATCTCCCTGAAACTGGTCGTAGTGGTGTCCCTGCTCTCGAAAACCATATTGCAGCTTGTAACTTCACTAACTAGATCAATACGCCTCGGAGCTAACTAATTTCACATATTAGGGAGTGCCTCTATGACCAGTTTCTCGGAGATGCCGGAGGACTGGGCTCCGTCGGCATCTCCCTGAAACTGGCCGCAGTGGTGTCCCTGCTCTCGAAAACCATCTTGCAGCTTGTAACTTCACTAACTAGATCAATACGCCTTGGAGCTAACTAATTTCACATATTAGGGAGTGCCTCTATGACCAGTTTCTTGGAGATGCCGGAGGACTGGGCTCCGTCGGCATCTCCCTGAAACTGGTCGTAGTGGTGTCCCTGCTCTCGAAAACCATCTTGCAGCTTGTAACTTCACTAACTAGATCAATACGCCTCGGAGCTAACTAATTTCACATATTAGGGAGTGCCTCTATGACCAGTTTCTCGGAGATGCCGGAGGACTGGGCTCCGTCGGCATCTCCCTGAAACTGGCCGTAGTGGTGTCCCTGCTCTCTAAAACCATCTTGGAGATGCCTCAAACTGGCTGGAGGACTGGACTCACAAGGATGCATATTTATAGTACAAGCAGCTCGGCATAATGTCGACACTCACGACATAATGTCGACACTCACCCTATTATTAGTGCTGACTCATCTTTAGTCCCGGTTGGTGTCTCCAACCGGGACTAAAGGTTCATCTTTAGTCCCGGTTGGTGACACCAACCGGGACAAGGTACAAGCCGCACGACATAATGTCGACACTCACCCCTATTATTAGTGTTGTCTGGCCCACTCTGCCACAATCCCTTCAGTCGCGGTTGGTTTCTCCAACCGAGACTAAATATGAACCCTCTCTTTATATAGACATTTCCCTCTATTTATTAGGTAACACTTAAGACATTTATTAATATTAAAAACCGGGACAAACCGGGACTAGCTAACACTCAGGCCTAAAGCCGCCCCCTTTAGTCATAATCATGCCTAGTCCTATAGTACGCAGCTTCAGGGTCTTCATCATCGTCGTCATCGTCACCTGCCACTCCGGGGATCCTCAGCCCATCCATGGCATATACCAGGGGCCATTCCAGCCTCGGATTCACGGCGGGTGGGAGAGGGGTCTCCTGGAAGACGATGCCGCTACCGCCGGGACAGTGTGGGGCCTGTGGCGGGTGGACAATGATCATGTTTCGAAAAAACCTTCACAAAATGACCTATCATGTTCGAGGTTTCATGGCTTTCGGTCCAAATGACCGATGTTATGTGCTGAATCACGGCATAGTTTGTGATGTTGTGCCCATGTTATGCATGTGTGTGGACATTGGTATGGAGAACAATGTTGCAGGAGGAAGTTTTCCTTTTTGTCGAACGGAAAATCCCTTTTCCATTTTCCGAGCGCAAAAAGCGGGTCGTTTTGTGAAGTAACCACCAAAATGCCGTTTCACAATGCTACCGTCCCATTTTCCTAAAATACTAGACCACCTTACATGGACTATCTCCCAACCGGTACATCTCAAACCTTTTCGTCCATCCCGGGTAAAAAGGACAAATGTTTGCCGAATCGGCAGGAAGTGGGTCCGGTTTGTACTACAGGTACATGATCTATCGCCCGTGATTTTTTGAAAAAATCATTTTTAGACTCGCAATATGTGGTTTCTTCAGAGATCCAATGCAAGTTCTAACGATGCCCGTCCCCTATCTTCATGCACACCGGTTCGACCATAGTTAGAAATTCAGATAATTCAAAACGGGCATAATAAATTCAAAAAAAATCCGAACAATGAAAATCCTTCGCGTGGTGTCATATTATGTTACATAGTTGAAAGGAAAAATACCAGACTTGGTATATTGATCATGTTTCGAAAAAACCTTCACAAAATGACCTATCATGTTCGAGGTTTCATGGCTTTCGGTCCAAATGACCGATGTTATGTGCTGAATCACGACATAGTTTGTGATGTTGTGCCCATATTATGCATGTGTGTGGACATTGGTATGGAGAACAATGTTGCAGGAGGAAGTTTTCCTTTTTGTCGCACGGAAAAGCCCTTTTCCATTTTCCGAGCGCAAAAAACGGGTCGTTTTGTGAAGTAACCACCAAAATGCCGTTTCACAATGCTACCGTCCCATTTTCCTAAATACTAGACCACCTTACATGGACTATCTCCCAACCGGTACATCTCAAACCTTTTCGTCCATCCCGGGTAAAAAGGACAAATGTCTGCCGAATCGGCAGGAAGTGGGTCCGGTTTGTACTACAGGTACATGATCTATCGCCCGTGATTTTTTGAAAAAATCATTTTTAGACTCGCAATATGTGGTTTCTTCAGAGATCCAATGCAAGTTCTAACGATGCCCGTCCCCTATCTTCATGCACACCGGTTCGACCATAGTTAGAAATTCAGATAATTCAAAACAGGCATAATAAATTCAAAAAAAATCCGAACAATGAAAATCCTTCGCGTGGTGTCATATTATGTTACATAGTTGAAAGGAAAAATACCAGACTTGGTATATTGATCATGTTTCGAAAAAACCTTCACAAAATGACCTATCATGTTCGAGGTTTCATGGCTTTCGGTCCAAATGACCGATGTTATGTGCTGAATCACGGCATAGTTTGTGATGTTGTGCCCATATTATGCATGTGTGTGGACATTGGTATGGAGAACAATGTTGCAGGAGGAAGTTTTCCTTTTTGTCGCACGGAAAAGCCCTTTTCCATTTTCCGAGCGCAAAAAACGGGTCGTTTTGTGAAGTAACCACCAAAATGCCGTTTCACAATGCTACCGTCCCATTTTCCTAAAATACTATACCACCTTACATGGACTATCTCCCAACCGGTACATCTCAAACCTTTTTGTCCATCCCGGGTAAAAAGGACAAATGTCTGCCGAATCGGTAGAAAGTGGGTCCGGTTTGTACTACAGGTACATGATCTATCGCCCGTGATTTTTTGAAAAAAATAATTTTTAGACTCGCAATATGTGGTTTCTTCAGAGATCCTATGCAAATTCTAACGATGCCCGTCCCCTATCTTCATGCACACCGGTTCGACCATAGTTAGAAATTCAGATAATTCAAAACGGGCATAATAAATTCAAAAAAAATCCGAACAATGAAAATCCTTCGCGTGGTGTCATATTATGTTACATAGTTGAAAGGAAAAATACCAGACTTGGTATATTGATCATGTTTCGAAAAAACCTTCACAAAATGACCTATCATGTTTGAGGTTTCATGGCTTTCGGTCCAAATGACCGATGTTATGTGCTGAATCACGGCATAGTTTGTGATGTTGTTCCCATATTATGCATGTGTGTGGACATTGGTATGGAGAACAATGTTGCAGGAGGAAGTTTTCCTTTTTGTCGCACGGAAAAGCCCTTTTCCATTTTATTTATTCAAAAATAATTTATTTCCGAGCGCAAAAAACGGGTCATTTTAAAAATTAATATTCAAAAATAGAATATAAGTTAATTCATTTTAAAAGGTTACATTAATTATTTTTTAAAAATAGAATATGTTTTTGAATTATTTATTCAAATCCATACACTTCGTATGTTTAAAGTTTTTCGAAATTCCAAATTGATATTAAAAAAATATAAGTTAATTCATTTTTAATTGTAAATGGTTCATATTTTAAATGGTTACATTAATTATTTTTTAAAACTGAAAATGTTTTTGAATTATTTATTTAAATCCAAACACTTTTTATGTTTAAATTTTTTCTAAATTCCAAATTGATATTAAAAAAATATAAGTTAATTCATTTTTAATTGTAAATGGTTGATATTTTAAATGGTTACATTAATTATTTTTTAAAACAGAAAATGTTTTTGAATTATTTATTTAAATCCAAACACTTTTTATGTTTAAAATTTTTCTAAATTCCAAATTAATATTCAAAAATAGAATATGTTTTTGAATTATTTATTCAAATCCATACACTTCTTATGTTTAAAGTTTTTCTAAATTCCAAATAGATATTAAAAAATATAAGTTAATTCATTTTTAATTGTAAATGGTTCATATTTTAAATGGTTACATTAATTATTTTTTAAAACAGAAAATGGTTTTGAATTAATTATTCAAATCCAAACACTTTTTATGTTTAAAGTTTTTCTAAATTCCAAATTAATTTTCATTTAAAAAACAATACAAATTTAAACCCCAAAATAAAAAATAAGGCGGGAACAGAGAGCAAATACCTGATTTTTTTTGAAAACAGGGGAATATGTCCCGGTTGGAGCCACCAACCGGGACTAAAGACCCCCTGCGCGTTAACCCTTGGTCTGCTGAAAATATTGGAGTATAGGTCCCGGTTGGTGGCTCCAACCAGGACGTATAACCCTTTAGTCCCGGTTGGAGCCACCAACCGGGACTAAAGGTCCTTTGGTTATAACTGGGTGCCCCTCCTCTTCTTCTTCCCCATCTCCCCTCCTCTTCTCTTCTCGCGCACGACGCCGTCAGGCTGCCCCGCCGCCGTGCACGCCCTACCGGCCGCCCCTCGCCCAGCCAAGCGTGCAGGAAGCTTCGCCTCGTCGCCCCGAGGCTTCTCCCTGAAGGAATCGGCCCCGCTCGCTCCCAATCGGCGCCAACGACCCTCGAGCCCGACGATCGCCGTCGTCGATTCGTCGGCTCCCGACCTCGCCTCGCCTCCCCGACACCACCACCGCACACCTGGTATGCTGCTGGTCCTCGTGGACCCTCTCTCTCGCCCCCTCTCGCTCTGGTTCATCCTCCCCGTCGACCACCTGCCACCACCGCCGCTCACCGTCGTCGTGCTCTCTCTACGGTGACCTTTTGGAGGCGGCGCCGCTACTCTTTGGCTCGCCTCAACCTCCTCTCTCTAACGCGCGCACGCACGCGCCCTAGATCGCCCCCTAACGCCGTTCCCGATCACCGTCCTGCAAGCCACCGCCGGCGTGACGTCACCCGTGCATCAGCGCGACCCAGCCAGGGAGCCACTTTGCCTGCATGGCTTTCCTATGTGGCCTCTGGCCCACATGTCAGCGTCTCTGGCTAGCCCCAGCCCGAGTGAAAAATGCCCCCCTGAACCACTTTTGCTTGTGTGGCTGCTGAGGTGGCTCCGGGCCCCTCTGTCAGTCACTGTGGGTAGGTTTGCCTGCGGTGTAAAAAGTTTAACCAGCTTTTAATAATTTCAGAAATAATTATAATCTTATAAATTCAATAACTTTTAATCTATAAGTCATAAAAATATGAATAATATATCAAAATGTTCAGAAAAATGAAACCTAACTATCTAAGCTATAATCATGCATTGTTCAACAACTTAAATTACAAGTTTAATTGGAAGAACAAATCCACCCCTCTCATGTGTTTCGGAGTTTCTCCGAGTTAGGGTTTTCACCCCTCGGAACCCCGATTAAATCATCGAGCATTTCTTAGGGTTACATTCCAATGCAAATTAACTTGTCATATCATCATACTTGCTTGAGCATTGCATCGATGCCATGTGTTGATTGTTTCCCTTTCTTTTTGGTGTTTGGATTATTAGGTTTATTATTAGTTAGGTATTATTAGGTTTATTAATTAGTTTGGTATTATTGGTCTTCGTCCCCACTGGTCAGTCACTGTGGGTAGCCCCAGACCCGATTCACATTTTCAAGCAACTTAGGTGCATGTGGGTTCGACGATGTGCCTATCTACTACACGGTTTCCCTTTCTCTTCATTTTTATTATTGTGTATGTATATATTAGGGTTTCTCTGAATTAAGGTTTATATCTCTCAACACCGTACTTAACTTTCTCCTTTAGCCGCTTTGACTTATTCGTTTTTCCACCTATGCAGAAAATATGGACCCACACGTCAGAGACGAAGAAAAGGAAGAGTTGATCCAAGGTGTGATCCGTGGGGAAGATAATTTAGACGTATCAACGTTTCTGAACAACTCCGGTGAGGGTGATCCTATTTTTACCGGAGTAGACAACTTGTTTGAGGTTGAAGGTGTTGCCTTCCGCGAGGGAGAAGGCGATGCCTTGTGTAATCGAGAAGACGACCGCTCCGGCGAGGTGCATGTAATATAAATCAATTCATTAATTAATCATCTGCTATCTATATAGAAATAGTAATGACGATCTTTCTTCTTTTAGCCCTCCGGATCAAAGGAATCTACTGAAAAGAGCAGACGAGGCCCAACCAAAAAGTTGCAAGACCATGAGAGGTTTAGGATCGAAGATGTCGCTGAAGACGGCAGACCGACAGCTCCCGAAGTTGTCGCAACCAAATTTGTGGCACAATGCGGAGTAATCGTTAGGGACTTAATCCCGATCACCATTAGAAATTGGAATAGGCCTGCTAAAGCGGATGAAGAGGGAACATGTTTATTTGTCCCTAACCACGCCAAAGATTTACTGTGGAAGAGGCTCATGGTTAATTTCAAACTACCGAAGATAGAGCTGGATCCAAATGCGGAGGATCCAGTTGAGGACGCCTTACAACATGGGAGAGCCATGGAGGCTAAGGTCAGGGAGTGGGCTTTGAAGAAGATGGCCCAGTGTTTCACCAACTGGAAGAAAAGATTGCACCTTGACTATGTCGTGAAAAAGAAGAGTCCCGATTTCAAGAATATTCAGTTTGAGAAGATAAAACCATTCTGGGATGAGTTTGTGGAATACAAGAAATCATAAAAAGCTAAGAAAATGTCTGAAACGAATAAGCTGAATGCTGCTAAGAAGAAGTATCACCATACTATGGGGCAAGGTTGCTACAAGGTTGGCATTCCTAAGTGGGAGAAACTTGAGCAGGAACTGCGTGATAAAAATATCACCCCAGAGACAGACGATTGGGTAGAACATGCAAGGAATTGGTTTTACGGGCATGGGGGCACGTTGGACTCGGAAGGGAGGTGTATATATAACATACGACATAAAGAAGACCCCTTGCCAATCGAGAGGATCAGAAAAGCAGTAAAGGCTGTTAAAGATGGGGACTTCATTCCCGATAGAGAGAATGATGAGCTCACACTCGCCCTTGGAAATAAGGAACATGATGGACGAACACGAGGCACAATAGGCTACCAATCATGGAGGACTGGGTTTCCCGAAGAGAGGAAGAAATATCCTGATAGAAGCCGTCAGAGGAGTAAGGACAGGGCGGCAGTTGAAGCAGAAAGTCAGAAAGAGCGAATGCGTTTAATTGAAGAACGATTAAAGAAACAACAAGATGAAATTAACACACTTAAAGAGCAAAGTACTACCGGCCCATCTCAGCAGCACACTGCATTCGATGCTACCGGCCTATCGAATAATCGAAAAAGCAGTGTGGCTTCCACCGAGGTCCCGGGTGATGACAATGGCGATGACGATGATGCACCGACGATGGCTCCTGTTGGCTACCCAGTGGATGATATCACAGAGATGACACACTGCGAGCTACATGTCAAAGTTGTGAACATATCAATGAAGGTGGCGGTCGGCTATGCCTTACCAATTGGACCCACACCAACTTACCACTGTCGTCCGGTTCCAGAGGGCTACGCTGTTGTCGGCGTGGATGAAATCATGCCCACCTTTGAGGTTTTGGATCTTCACTACCCTGCTGGTGAAGGGGATGTGACTGTGCTGGGTGACGCAAAAAACGTCACCATTCTATGGCCGAAGGATTGTATCGTGCTTCGAAATCACACGCCAAGGCCATCTTCGCCGCCGCCTCACCCGTCTCCAGCGAGGTCGTCGCCGCCGCGGCAGCCGTCTTCGTCGCCTCACCCGGCTCCATCGCCTCACCAATCTCCGGTGCAGCCATCGCCGCGGGAGCCATCGCCGGCGCCTCAGGATAAAAAGCGTAAGCGTACCGCTACTGTGCGTCGTAAGCGATCGCCGAAACATAAACAAGAGCCTCTTCCAAAAGTACCAACGGTTCCTCCCAAGAGAGCTTATGACTGTACTGAAGAGGAGACTGCGGCGATCGTTGATGCGGAAACGACAGCGTTTTTCGCTAAGCTGAGGCGGCCGAAAGAGCCAGAGTTCCCCAGCACCAAAGAAGAAAAAGCCAAAGTGTTGAAAATGCTAAAGAATCTTCATCAACCCGAGCCAAAGCTATCATCAGACTATGAGCGTTCTATTCTCAAGTCACATGCGGCACAAAAAGCCTCGAAGAGCAGTACTGATGCAAGCGGGAAATCTGTTGCCCAGCTCGGAGAACAAGCAAAACAGACTTGCGCCCCTCTCAAGGTGATTTCTCAAACCAATGTGGGGTCGAGCAAATATGGGGCCGAAGAGCAGTACGATCCAGAGGTAGTTGCACAATACGGAGAAGCTGCCGCTGCTCAAGGTATGAGTATTGCCCAGTACTTATCCCAGTTAGAGTTCTTCCCCGTGAGTGAAGTAGCATACCAATACCAGTACGGAAAACCTCTCGTCAAACCTGAGGAGGTAAACAATCTTTCAACAAAAATGCGAAGATTGCATAACTGGTACATGCATGCCACAAGGGCCGGGGCTAACTGGATAGTGCTGAGGGTTACAAAAAAACATCATGGGAAAGATAAGGATGACATGATATCCATTGAATTTGATGAACTATTTCAATTATTCAATCAAGACGCCTTGGACAAATCGATCACGAGTGCCTATTGTCTGTAAGTACTAATTCTGTAATTAATTTAGTCTCCATCTATATTATTTTGTTTATTGCATGTATATAATCATACTGTAATATGCAGAATGAAGATTCTCGAATGCAACAGAGGACAAATCTATGACATTGGCTTCATTGACCCATATTGGGTTCATGAAGCTAATCTCAAAATAAGCCCCCAGGATACGGAGGATAATATAGTACACGCGTTAAGGTTTCAAGAAACCAAAAGGGAAATACTATTTCCTTACAACTTCCAGTGAGTGTTATTGTCTTGTATGCACTTTCTATTTCGCTTACTCGATGTTAAGTATATAATTGATTAGTTCTGCATTCGTAGGTACCACTATATTCTGTTAATCATTCAACTTGACAAAGGGCGTGTACTAGTCATGGACTCGAAACATAAACCCCTTGAGACGTGGAAGGACATGCAGATACTTCTCCAGCGGTAATTCTAATCATTATGACACTATATCGGCAACGTTCGTGAATTTTATGATATCAAGTACTTAATAACTTATTTTATTCGTTTTCTACGCCGGGCAGCGCTTGGAAACGGTTCACCAAGAAGGCTAGGGGTGTTTGGAAAGAGGAGCTTACATTTCAACCACTAGATGTAAGCACCACTAGCTATATCCGCGCATCTCTTTGATTCTAGTTTTGATACAGTTATTATCATGCTTGATTATTATTTTGATTGAACTCTGTTCTCGTAAAGTGCCTGACGCAGGGACCAGGTAACAATCTATGTGGATACTATGTATGCGAGTTCATCCGGCAGACGTGCGATGAAAAAGGCAGAAATTTAGAGCAACTCCACGTACGTAAACAATTTCTATAGTTTTTAATTACAATCAAATTGTGTTTAGTTTCATATTCATATAGGCTGACTCCTTTTTTAAATCAGATCGAACGTCTACGGGACGGTCTTCTGCCAAAGGATCGCATACGAGCAATTCAGTAGGAATTGGCGGGATTCTTGGATGCAGAAGTCCTAAACACACAAGGGGAATACTACTCGGCTGTGTATAGACAATAGGAATTGTAAAAATAGCAACTTTCAAGAAATTGGCCGGTAGCATCGAATAGCAACTTTTGTATGTAGTGCATGAACTCGATCCGTGTATTGAATGTAATGTTGTCATGATGATCTTGTATAATATAAGGTTTCTTCGTTGATAAGTGCAAAACACTAAATAAACAATAAAACAACCTAAATAAATTCTCTGCCGCGGCACAAAAAGTGGCAAAAATGCTGCCGCGGCAACAAAATGTGCCAAAATGAATTCTCTGCCGCGGCAGAGAAATGGGCCAAATCTCTGCCGCGGCAGCAGGTTATTAGTCCCGGTTCGTGTTACGAACCGGGACTAATGCTCCACCCCCCCCTCGCGCTCTGATGCCGCCATGTGTGCCCCATTTGTCCCGGTTGGTGGGGCAACCGGGACTAATGGTTAGAGCTTTAGTCCCGATTGCCCCGTCCCGGTTGGGCAACCGGGACTAATGGCCCTTACCAACCGGGACGCATGGGCCCTTTTCTACCAGTGTTAATCAAACTTTACATGATTTGACTTAACAAATTTATTCGGCTTTTTGTTTACCGAAAGGATTGAGCACCGAGGTTATTACAAAATTACTCTATCGCTCCCCATGAAAATAAGAACAAACTATTACATCATCACTCAAGCAATACACCTGTATCACCTTGAAGCCAAAACGTTTCAGATGGTAGCGATGGTCGTTAAGTTGTGGCTACGACAAGGCCGTACACTCGATCGTATCACCTTGAGTGCTTGTATCACCTTGAGTTCCTACAACAAGGTAACTCAAGTAGTACACTCGTATCACCTTGAGTGCTTGCCATGGTCGTTGCGGCGGGTGGATGGCACTAGAGACTGGAGTGTAGAGAGAGGACCACAGTTGTGCGGGAATATATCTAGGCCTACGAGATCCTAGGCCATGTGGGGGGAACGCTGGACTTCGATGTTGCGGCTACGACATGTATGGCTTGAAAGTGGTGTATTGTATCCATTTAAAGCTCGCCGTTGTTCCATGTTGATCGTTAGGGGCGCAATGCACGTCGTCGTCGCCTATGAATCCGAGATGATGTCCTGTCTTTATCGGGACCGTCCAGGCCCTGCATGCCACCTACTCACGGACTTCTTTTAGGCATTCAAGAGTGGATGGTGCAGCGACAAGAAGTTGTAGTTGTTGGTCTTCGAGGGTGACCGCTGTCTTTGGTTTTCAGTTGAGTTGGCCTATGTGTTGGAGTTTGAATATTACGGTGTGAGAGTCCTTTTTTTTTGGCGAATTTTCGTCAATCTATTAATAATCATCAACAGTCCGGTGCGGTGTTTGCACCACGTACACTTGTTGTTCGCATTTTGTTATGGTTCATATAAGCAACTGAATTTCGCATTGGGTATTGATGAACTTGTATGAACTAAGCACTGCATGCTACGAATCTGTTTTGCATGCGCGTGCTTAGACCTACGTCTGGTCGCTTGATCGTGTCACCGACCGACCGAGCTACGTGCCTAGGATCGTGCGTGCACGTAATCTTTTTCGTGATAATTTCTTCAGTCTATCATTTCAACTTTTTTCCAGTCACCTTAATCTGCCGCTTCTGGGTAACTTCGTCGGTCTTAAAATAGCTGCCAACACGTACCGCTTGCCCTCGCGAAATCAAGCTTCCCTAGCTAGCTAATCCCTCCATGCATGCATGGTCAAGTAAATAATGTCAATTCAGCTACTAGCTAATTCCTTGGATGACTATGGACCGGTGGTAAGAAATAAATGTCAATTCAGCTAATTCCTCGACGACTAAGGACCGGGAAGACAAGTTTGTGTGTAATAAGAAAAAAAAAAGGTAATCAGGTCAGCAGAAGTGTAAAACATGACAAATAAAAAAAAATCCTCAAATAGGTGTACTTCTAGGGTTGTCGTAAGAGCAAGTACAATAATACCTAGCCAGTTGGATATAAAAATTAAAATACTATTATTTTGTTTAGTTGGATGAGCGAGAAGATGAGGGAGAAGAGAAGCAAACTCTAAATTAAGGCTAGTCATAGTGGGAGTAACTTAGCTAGTAACAGGTATATACGTGCAATGCCAAGTAAGCAAATTAATGACACGGCATGATAATTAATAAAGAAAGAGAGTGAAGTAGTAACTTAGCTAGTTACCATAACATCACATATACCAAAACTATATGAGTCTATAACCTAATTAGTCTTTGCATGACAACACACACATGTTACTATCCACTATGAAGGTAACTAGTAACAAGTGTATGTTACTAGGCTAAGGCTGGTCATAGTGGAGGGTAACATAGACTAGTAAATGCATAAGTTACTACCCTATGTTACTATCTTATAATAGAGAGTAACATATAAGTGGTGTCATGCAAAGTACTTCCTCTATTTCAAAATATAAGATGTTTTAGATTTGTGAAGAAAATAAATCTAGACTTCTTTTAGTGTGTAGATTCACTGCAAACATAAATGAACCTATATACTAAAATTAGTCTAGATATATTTGTTTTACAAAGCTAAAACATCTTATATTTTGAAACGGATAGAGTATGGTGATAGACTCATCCTGCATTGGTATGTGTGATGTTACAGTAACTAAATATGTTACTCCATTCTCCTCTCTCTTCATTAATTCACTGCCATATAAACAATTTTGCTGAGTTAGACCCTTAGTTACTCTTGAAGTTACTTGCACTATGACCAGCCCAAGAGTCAGCTGCAGCACGTACTTTTAGACACTTTATAAGTATGTGAGGTAGACCATGTATTAATTGTTGAAGTGTATAAGTGGATTGCACTAGCCATTTCCATCAGTTCGGACTTTTGGTTGCGTTGGCTAGTTCATGAAGCTTGACATGATATCAAAGCCTAAGGTCTCGAGTTCGAGTCCTGGCTTTCGCAATTTATCCTAAAATTGTTGTTGACCCATCTGTTTCCACGTATAGGCCTCTTGAGTTATACGTGAGTTTCGCGCGACGTCGCTCTCTTCCGGTTGCACGTGCTGACTTCTTCCCGTCACACGTGAGAGGGGGTGTTGAAGTGTATAAGTGGATTGCACTAGCCATTTCCATCAGTTCGGACTTTTGGTTGCGTTGGCTAGTGCATGAAGCTTGACATTAATAAAGTACTCCCTCCATCTCAAAATATAAGGCGTCTAATGTTTAGTTAAAAATCAACATTTTTTAAGTTTTACCAAAATTATACATAAAAATATAAATATTTAAAATACCAAATCTGTATCAACGGATTTACCATAAAGTATATTTTCTTTATGTCTCTATTTTATAATGTAGATGTACATATTTTTTCTAAATATTTAGACAAAGTTAGTCAGATTTGAATTTTAACCAGTCTTTAGGCGCCTTATATTTTAAGACGAAGAGAATACTACTTTCTTATAACTACATATTATATGTGTTAACTATTAAGTTGGCTCTAAGTGACGTGGCAACAACTTATAGGCAGCAGCGAGCTTTATCATTGAACTTGCTCTAAGTCAAACTTAGTACATTCTAGCTAACTTTATAGAAAAACATAGCAATATTTATGACACTAAATTGATACCACTAGATTTATTTTTAAATCTATTTTTATAATATGACAATTTCAATTAATATATATTGCTATATTTATCTATAAAATTAGTTAAATTTAATAAAGTTTGACTTTAACAAAAACTAGAAATACACTTATTTGCGAAACAAGAAGTACATAGGAGTTCATGTATTTGTCGTCACCCAACAACGAGTCACATTCTACAAGAAAAAAACGAGTCACGGGAAACAGACTAACACGAACACATCTTGAGTTTTCAGCTAGCAGCACGGTTGGTTCCTCCGCATTCTCTTTTTCTTCCTCCTCGATTTCTACTCTTATCTTACCTAACCAGTGCAATGGCGTCACCGCTTTGGTCATGTCATTCTCGTTTTTTTTTTCAACAAGGGGTCGCGAAGGACCCTGAAGCATCGTCCATTCAAAGCGGTGGGTATATAGTTTCATGCAGGTCCTGTCTAGGAAAAAGCCCTGCAGAATAACAAAAAAGACCCTAAGGGACAAAATAAAAAAGCAATCCAGCCCTGGCCTTCTCCACCGACGACAGCGAGCCAACTCCGGCCATCCAACCACCACCCTGGACAAACCATTTGCTGGGAGAAGGATGTGGCACGCCGGAAAGGCTCACTCGAAGAGGCCTCCATCTTGGAGGTGGCAACGACGCAACTCTGGCGTCTGAAAAGGCCGACTACACGGCCAAAGATCACGACGGCAAGCTTGGCCGCCGTGTGGTGTTCTCCAGATCGTTGCACGGACCATCCCCGCTACCTTCCAGAACGAAGAACAACAGAAGCAGTATGTTCCCTCCCCTCACCACCGAGGCCGGCCAGAGGAAAATCCACTGCTACTCTGCTCCATTGAAGGAAACGACACCAACACACGAGCTTATTGATCGAGCTGTGTTGACCGCTCCTCTCAACACTAGCTCCCACCGCTGGAGCAACATGTAAGAGGGTCGTCCGCAAACTCCTGGCGCCACTCGTCCTCGCTAGAGAGTAGCTTGAGGGCACGAAGCTCTGCTGCAGAACGTGAGATGCAGTCCTCCACCCCTCGCAGCCATGGTCGGACAGCAAGAGGACTAGAAATGACTGCTGCAGCCAAGCTCCATCCGAGACGCAGGTTTATTCAAAGTAGCAGTGGCTTCCGCCGTCGTCCTCTGCCCGACCCAGAGCAGAGTCAAGCAAAGGAAGAACCCTAGGCATCTGCAGATCTTCATGCATATATCTAGAGCTTCGCTGCCATCTATAGGCATCTCGCCCAACTCCGGCAGTACGCCGCAAAACCTACCTAGACTACCACCGCCAGCACCACCCCTCTGCCATCTCCTACCGCCAATGCCGGTGAGAGAGGCTTCGGTTTGGTCCGGGGCTTCTCGAAGAGGAGCTTGGGACTGTAGCAGGAGGGATGGGAGGAGAGGGGTCGGAGAAAATAAAATGTTTGTTTTGGTGTCATGTCATTCTTGTGAGTGTCACCATCGGCACTTTTTTTAACTGCATCTCTTGGTTTTGACGAGCCTCGTGTCACTCTCGATTTTGACAATGTCGGCTGCCATGTCGGTTTGTCAGGCGATTAGCTTCCAGACCACCTAAGCGTACCACGTACTACGTACATTCTCCCCTCTTAGGCTACTCTAAGACTAGTCATAATGGGGAGTATCATACATGAGTATCATGTGTATGATACTAGTATATGATATTATCTCTATAATGCATAACATATTGTAGTAGTAGTACCATAGTCTTAGTGTATTTATTGTTTTGTAGAATCTCAATTTAATTTTGTAGACAAGATTTATTTAGGATTAATTTTTCTAGTTTTATGTGCTATGATATCGTATCTACCTATGATACCAACACAATCTATTTTATTATTAATTGTAATGATACATAAGCATTTTGCATGTATATAATGTTAAAAATAATGGGGCTAATCCATTTAGGCCCATGTGTATTTCAGATTTTCCCTAAATCTCAAAGCCCAAATTTGTGGCAGCCCATATGTGTTTGGGCCCATGTTTGTGGCAGCTCACATGGAAGTGGAGTGGGAGATCAAGTTTAGTCCCACGTGGAAAGTTGGAGGAGAGTTGCACCACCTTATAAGGTGGAGTGTTGCACCACTTTGTAAGTGAGTAGCAATAAGAGAGATACACACGCACGTTCCTCCTCCGACGACGCCGCCGCCCGCCCCGTCACGACGCGCGCGCTGAGCTTTATTTTGCTGCTCAGGAAAACTGTGAGGTTTTGACAGACGTGTCAAACAGTTAGCTTATTCGGGTCGCTCCCAGATCGTGGGCTACTGTAACCGACCCGAACGTGCGCAACGTGGACTCGGCCCACGTTCGCCTCCGTTAGGGTTTCCTGAGCTGCTCTATATAAAGTCCTACGCGGCTACCGCCACAACACCACCGAAAACCAATCTAGGGTTTTGCCATCCTCTCTACTTGCACCGTCACCGTACTCTACTCCATCTCGCTTGCCAGCGTGCACCGGCGAACGGGAGAGCAGGTCTCCGGAACCACTCGCCCTTGTGATCATGTACGAGAGAGGGCGAATAAGGTTTTTGGGAAGCGCTCCGTGCGACTGCTCGAGTTCTCCATCACGGGTCGTCTTCCATACAAGTCAGGCGGTGCTGCCTATCGCCGTATTCGTCGCCATCTGCTGCGATCACTCTTTCCCAAAGTTTCTACTACGACAAACGAAAGGTACGTGCTACGTGCTCCTGTTTGGTTATTCATCATGCGAGTACATGTTAAGCTGTTGTTTGTTTCCGATCATCCTGTTGTTTAGTACATCTAGTATGTTCGAGTTACATGAGCTAGTAGCTGGTTTTGTCATGATTCATATTCTGAAATTAATCGTGGAAATTATGCCTAATAATCCAACAATCCAAAAACCTTATTGTAGGAAATTTCCTGAATTAACAATGGCTGGTTTTACCGATGCACCGAGGCCGGATAAGTTTACCGGTGTGCACTTTAAGAGGTGGCAGTACAAGGCTGAGCTTTGGCTGACCACGATGAAAGTGTTCCATATCAGTAAAGGCAAACCTGAAGGAACTATATCTGACAAGGATCAGAAGAAGTTCGAGGATGCCAATACTGTCTTTGCGGGATGTATTCTGAGCATTCTTGCTGACCGTCTGTGTGAAGTGTTTATGCACATAAAAGACGGTAAAGAGCTCTGGGATGTACTGGATGCAAAGTTTGGTGCTGCAGATGCTGGCAGTGAACTGTATATCATCGAGAGCTTTCATGATTTTAAGATGACAAAGGACCTTACCGTGGTTCAACAAGCTCATGAGATACAGTGCATTGCCAAAGAGCTCGAACTCCTTAAGTGTACCTTACCCGACAGTTTGTGGCGGGTTGCATTATTGCCAAGTTGCCCCCTTCATGGAGGAACTTTGCCACAACTCTCAAACACAACAGACAGGAGATATCAGTTGAAAATCTGATAGCGTCCCTTGATGTTGAGGAGAAGGATCGGGCTAAGGACACTACTGAGAAAGAAGAGAGTCATGCCACTGCCAACTTTGTGCAGAAAGGCAAATCTGTAGGCAAGAACAAAGGGAACTTCAAACCCTCCTTTAACAAGCCTCGAAAGACTACAACCTTCAAGAAGAAGAAGACGAACATGGACAAGAGTGAACTGTCTTGTTACACTTGTGGAGAGCCTGGCCACTTTTCCAAGGACTGTCCAGAACGAGAAGACCGCAGAGGGAAAAAGGCCAAGACTGTCAACGTCGTGACCGCTAGAAATACTGATGGGTATGGTAATTTATTTATTGTTCTTTCAGTATTTCAATCACCGTGTTGGTGGCTTGATACGGGTGCTAATGTTCATGTGTGTGCTGACATCTCTATGTTCACTTCTTATCAGGTCGCTCGGGATTCTTCCGTCCTAATGGGGAATGTATCACATGCTTCTATTCGTGGTGTTGGCACGGTGGATCTGAACTTTACTCCCGGAAAGATCGTGCACCTGAGGAACGTGCAGCATGTCCCTACTATGAACAAGAATCTCGTTAGTGGCTCCCTTCTTTGAAGAGATGGGTTTAAGGTTGTCTAGAGTCTAATAAAGTCGTTGTTTCGAAATATGAACAATTTATTGGTAAAGGTTATGAGTTCGGAGGTTTGTTCCGGTTTTCACTTTCAGAGTTTTGTAATAAATCCGTGAATCATATTTGTGGTGGTGTTAATGATGATACCAGTATTTGGCATTCTCGTTTATGTCACATTAATTTTGGTTTGATATCTCGGATGTCCAGCATGAGTTTATTTCCTAATTTCACTATTGCCAAAGGTTCTAAGTGCCATAGTTGTGTGCAATCAAAGCAACCTCGAAAGCCTCACAAGGCTGCCGAGGAGAGAAACTTGGCACCTCTAGAACTCATACATTCTGATCTATGTGAGATGAATGGTGTGTTGACAAAAGGTGAAAAGAGATATTTCATGACGTTAATAGATGATGCTACTAAATTCTGCTATGTTTACTTGTTGCAAACTAAAGATGAGTCTTTAGACTACTTTAAAATCTATAAGGCCGAAGTTGAAAATCAACTAGAGAGAAAGATCAAGCGTCTTAGGTCGGATCGTGGTGGTGAGTATTTTCCCAAAATATTTGACGAATTCTGTCAGGAACACGGAATTATTCATGAGAGGACGCCTCCCTACTCGCCCCAATCAAACGGGGTTGCCGAGAGGAAAAACCGCACGCTGACTGACTTGGTGAATTCCATGTTAGCCACTGCTGGTTTATCAAAGGCATGGTGGGGGGAGGCTTTGTTGACTTCATGTCATGTCCTGAATAGAGTTCCTAACAAGAATAAAGAAAATACCCCTTATGAGGAGTGGGTTGGGAGAAAACCATCACTTTCGTACCTGCGCACTTTGGGGTGTTTGGCGAAGGTCAACATACCGATCCCCAAGAAACGCAAGCTCGGGCCCAAGACAGTGGATTGTATCTTTATAGGATATGCTCCACGGAGTGTAGGCTGTAGGCTGTAGATTTCTAGTGGTTAAATCTGAGGTACCTGATATGCATGTTGATACTATAATGGAATCTCGTGATGCAACATTCTTTGAGAATATTTTTCCTATGAAAGATATGCATAGCATTGGTAGTTTTTTTCTGAAATACTTTCTGAATCTAGTGCATCTATTGAGAATTCTGAACAACCACATGAGGAATTTCTTGAAAAGGATGACGATGAACCTCTCACGAGGAGTAAGAGACAGAGGGTTGCAAAATCCTTTGGTAATGACTTCATCGTGTACCTTGTGGATGATACTCCCAGATCCATTACTCAGGCATATGCATCTCCTGATGCAGATGATTGGAAAGAAGCTGTCCAAAATGAGATGGACTCGATTCTTTCTAATGGAACTTGGGAATTATCAGAACGACCCTGTGGTTGTAAAGCTGTGGGATGTAAGTGGGTGTTCAAGAAGAAGCTAAGGCCTGATGGTACTATTGAGAAGTACAAGGCGCGTCTTGTAGCTAAGGGCTACACACATAAATAAGGTGAATATTACTTCGACACCTATTCACCTGTCGCTAGACTGACCACCATTCGAGTACTACTATCCATGGCTGCCTCTTATGGTCTTCTCGTTCATCAAATGGACGTGAAGACAGCTTTCCTTAATGGAGAGTTGGAAGAGGAGATCTATATGGATCAGCCGGATGGGTTTGTGGCAAAAGGTGAAGAGACAAAGGTGTATAAGTTATTGAAATCTTTATATGGCCTGAAACAAGCACCTAAGCAATGGCATGAGAAGTTTGACAGAACTCTACTTTCTGTTGGCTTTGTCATTAATGAGGCTGATAGGTGTGTTTACTATCGCCATGGTGGGGGCGATAGCGTTATATTGTGTTTGTACGTGGATGACATTCTGATCTTTGGTACAAACATGAAAGTGATAAATGAAGTCAAGTTTTTCCTGTCAAAGAGTTTTGATATGAAAGATCTGGGAGAGGCTGATGTCATTCTGAACATCAAGCTTATTAATAACGAGAATGGGATTACTTTAACGCAATCTCATTATGTTGAGAAGGTCTTGAGCCGATTTGGCTTTAATGATGGCAAGACTTCTCCAACACCTTATGATCCCAGTTTGACATTACGAAAGAATAAGAAGGAACCAACAGATCAGCTGAAATATTCACAAGTTGTTGGTTATCTCATGTACTTAGCAAGCGCTACAAGACTCGGTATCTCTTTTGCTGTGAGCAAGTTGAGTAGGTTCATGTTAACCCGGGTATTGATCATTGGCATGCACTTGAAAGGGTCATGCGCTATCTATGTGGTACAATGATCTATGAGATTCACTATTCAGGGAACCCTGCTATTTTTGAAGGATATAGTGATTCGAATTGGATCTCTGACGTTGATGAACTCTACGCCACGAGCGGGTATGTGTTTACCCTTGGAGGTGGTGCAGTGTCATGGAGGTCTCGTAGACAAACCATATTGACGAGGTCAACTATGGAAGCAGAACTTACTGCTTTAGACACAACCACTGTTGAGTCAGAATGGCTGCGTGAGCTCTTGATGGACTTGTCTGTGGTTGAGAAACCTGTGCCGGCAATCCTTTTAAATTGTGAAAACCAAACTGTTATTGTCAAAGTGAACAATTCTAAGGATAACGCGAAGTCATCAAGACACGTGAAGAGACGTTTGAAATCTGTCAGGAAATTGAGAAACTCCGGAGTAATAACTGTTACGTATATTCAAACAGACAAAAACCTGGCAGATCCCTTTACAAAGGGACTATCAAGAAATGTGATAGAAAGTGCATCGAGGGAGATGGGGTTGAGACCCATGGATGTCACACCTAGTGGTAACCCAACCTATGTGATCGGAGATCCCGTGAATTAGGACCTGGGAAGAACAGGCTAGTGGTTGGACTGAGGAGAGTATTTTGTAACCCTCTCTATGTGAAGATGCATAACTCTCATAATCTGTAAGGCAGGTTGACAACATGCCTTAATGTATTTCTGTTGGCTTTAATTAGCAAAGATGCCATCCTACAAGGCATTCTTGAAAGAACATACCTATATGAGCTCGACTGTAAAGGTCGCGGTCTAGGAGATTTGGGTGATCTCTAGTAAACTCATGAAGAGACCAGGGAGTATGACGCATATGCTCCAACCCGCGGGGTAGGCTACTGGCAGCCAAGTACTAGTTATGATTTTGAGCGAAATCTATTGGCACCAAACTTGCAATTCAAGGTTCGTCCATTGTTCAAGTTGTTGATAGACGTAGTTCAAGATTCTAGGCGGAAGTTCAACTTAACAGCCTCTGCTGAAACACTGGTATATAAACAAGTAGCAAGGATTGGAAAATCTTCAAATGAGCATTTGAGATCTGGTGGGGGATTGTTAGAAATAATGGGGCTAATCCATTTAGGCCCATGTGTATTTTAGATTTTCCCTAAATCTCAAAGCCCAAATTTGTGGCAGCCCATATGTGTTTGGGCCCATGTTTGTGGCATCTCACATGGAAGTGGAGTGGGAGCTCAAGTTTAGTCCCACATGGAAAGTTGGAGGAGAGTTGCACCACCTTATAAGGTGGAGTGTTGCACCACTTTGTAAGTGAGTAGCAATAAGAGAGATACACGCGCGTGCTCCTCCTTCGACGACGCCGCCGCTCGCCCGCCCGCTCGTCTCGTCACGTCACGACGCGCGCGCGCCGCGGGTTGCGGGAATCTCGCATAGCCGAGCTTTATTTTGCTGCTCAGGAAAACTTTGAGGTTTTGACAGACGTGTCAAACAGTTAGCTTATTCGGGTCGCTCCCGGATCGTGGACTACTGTAACCGACCCGAACGTGCGCAACATGGACTCGGCCCATGTTCGCCTCCGTTAGGGTTTCCTGAGCTGCTCTATATAAAGTCATGCGCAGCTACCGCCACAACACCACCGAAAACCAATCTACGTTTTTTCTATCCTCTCTACTTGCGCCGTCACCGTAGTCTACTCCATCCCGCTTGCCGGCGTGCACCAGCGAACGGGAGAGCAGGTCTCCGGAACCACTCGCCCTTATGATCCTGTACGGGAGAGGGCGAATAAGGTTTTGGGGAAGCGCTCCACGCGACTGCTCGAGTTCTCCATCACGGGTCGTCTTCCATCCAAGTCAGACGGTGCTGCCTACCGCCGTCTTCGTCGCCATCTGCTGCGATCACTCTTCCCCAAATTTCTACTACGACAACCGAACGGTACGTGCTACGTGCTCCTGTTTGGTTATTCATCATGTTCTGTGAGTACATGTTAAGCTGTTGTTTGTTTCCGATCATCCTGTTGTTTAGTGATTCATATTCTAAAATTAATCGTGGAAATTAAATTCATGTTTGCTCCTTTATAAGTAGTAGAGATAATTTGACCTAAGATTAAGTATAGTTAGTGTTCAAAATGTTTCAAATGAGAAGATTAACGAGTCAAACAATTCAAAAGTTCAAGAAAAATTCGAAAACAAATTTTAAAAAATAAATAAAACAATTTTGAAAAAAAATCTCTAGTCCCGGGCCGTATTACAACCCGGGACTAAAGGTCCTCCGTCCCCGGCGCTGAAAAAAATGGCCATGTGACATACTCTAGTCCCGGGTTGTAGCAAACAAGGACTAAAAGTAGGAGCCTTTAGTCCCGATTTCACGGTCCTGGATGTAAAACCGGGACTAACGGCCCTTACAACCCGGGACTATAAACCCTTTTTCTACTAGTGTCTCACCGTGCGGCTAGCCCAGTCCAAAGTTTGCTGAATTATTGCGATCAGCAATACTTGTTTTATACACTTCCACCGAAAGAAGTGTTCAATACTAGTATACTTAATTTGCTGCAAAATAAAGCATATACAAGTATAGTTATGACTCTAGGTGACTTGAAAATAGTTCTTTCCAAGTTAACATTGACATACATCCAATAAAAAATTCCTAACTTTTTTTGTATTTGCGCGAATCTCGTGTTAAGATCTGGATTGTTCTTTAGAGTAACTCGGAAAGAATTTCCGAGTCGTTTGGTAAATAAGGAAGACCCAAAAATTAAACTATATTACAAGCATCTAAAATACCATTGGCGAAAAATTCAAAAGTCTAGTACTCCCTCTGCCGAAAACTTTATCTTTTTAAACCTTGTATGAATTTGAGTAACTCACACCCAATTGACATTCTAAAAGGTAGATGCAATGGTGGTTTTTACTCCATAACCGAACAAAGTACACTCATCATGGTTTTAGGCATGTCAACATTGGAGAAGTCAGGCTTTCTTTTGCCCGTCTATGTTATCTTAGAAACTACAATAAAAACCTATAATACAATTAATTATTTGAGAGTGATGGTTTGGCTCCTTGGTTCCTTCTAGTTTGGTATAAAAAGATATGAATTACATTTTAAAGTTTTCAAAAGGCCAGAAACAAATGTCATATCATCATTGACCAGGCCTGTGAAGATTAATGACTAATAGGATCATCACGGAACCTATGCCACGTGGGATTGTGTGCCATGTCAGAAAGTCCACGTTGGATCTGGCGTCGTTAGTTCAAACCAACAACGATGAAAAATTTCGTCCTAAAATTTATGGAGATATGCTTCAGTCATAAATATTTGTGACCAAATACCGAAAATGTCGTCATCAAATTTCATTAGTGACGATTTTCCCATGTTGTGAAGTATGGACGCTCCATTTTTAGTTAAAAAACAATCATCACAAATATAAGGACAATCTTGTGACCAAATTGTGGGTTCCTTGTAGTGTTACATTAACACATATGATACCTGTGCGCTAAAAAGTAAACTGTGTGCATATAAGAAAATAGCTAATAGTAGACAACTGTAAATGGATGTATTTGTCTTTTTTATGTAGTCCATAAATTAACATATTTCTTCACGGAAATTTATAGGTGTGAAGTAAAAAAAACTATATATATGTATATGTGAAAACAATTTAGAACTTACCGATTTTTTTAAAAAAAAACATAAAACCCAAGAAACCCAAGAAAAACATAAAACATAAAACCCAAGAGAATCGTGGATGGGCGTCTGGCCACAGATCAACTTAAGAACTCCAGTGCTGCCAGCGTTACGAGTTGCCACGTTTGGGTTGTTATGTCTTCGATCGGTGTACTTAGATTTGATCACGTTTACGCCGGAAACGGCACCGCGTCACATCGACCGATCTACGCATGCATAGGTTGTACTAGATTTGCAGTACTATACAGCAGTCACATGCATGTGGTTGCAATAATAGTTAATTATTTTATTTGTTTTGTGTAAAACGACCAGTGATCATACCATAGTGCTCTATCTTTCTTTTTAGCTCGAAACTGCCCTCAACTGACTTTTAGTTGTTATATTCTTTAGAGACAAGAAACCTTAGACAAAAAATCACTTTTATTTCTTTCATAATATTGAATTGATGCACTATTTAACTGATCCAAAACTTCGAACTGATGGAAATAGGTAGACTATATATTTACATTCTTAACACTCTTCCTCACGTCTAGACTATTTTAGCCTTAACGTGGGTTCGGTGTAAGCCGCATAATCTTTTTTTAACTGCGTAAGCAGTGTCTTAAACTTGAGACCTTCGATCTGATACCATACTGAAAATATATAATCTCTAACATTTTGGCGAGACGGCATCGGCAGCCGTGGAGGCGGGCGAGGAGGCGCTGGACGTGTGGACCGTCAGCGAGTGCCCCGGCGACGAAGAGGCCGAGGGATGGTCGGAGAAGAAGGAGCCGACGCTCCTCGTCCCGATCGGGGGCGGCCGGATGGCGGCGGCGTCGATGGGGTGGGAGAGGAGGACGGCCAGGGAGGCGGGCAGGTAGCCCGTGTTGGTGGAGCCAAATGACATGGTTATACCCTACGGGTATGTGACTTTAGCATACCTGGTCCAGCCCAAGAAAGGCCCATAGCAGATATACACTAGCCCATGAAGATTTTCGGGTGGCCAAGGCCCATGACGCCTTCGGATCCTTGGAGAGCAAGACTAGCGGAGATAGGAAATTCAAAGGGGTAAAACCCTAGAACTTGTAACCGACTAGGAATATGCCCGGGACCTGCCTAAGTCTATATAAAGGCCAAGAGGGCACGTCCTAGATCGCTCGACTCATACTCTCGCACACGCATCCACGCCAGATCGAATCTGCGCACCCTGTAACCTTCGGTTCCGCCGTAATCAAGAGCAGACAAGCAGGAGTAGGGTTTTCCCTCCGGGGGCCTGAACCTGGGTAAATCTCGTGTCCCCTGGTTGCTTGTCTGTTAACCGTGCCACGATCTCCAGCATCCCCATCTTCTCCAAAACCCAACTCCATAACAATGGGCATTGACGAGATTAAACCTCGTCAATTGGCGCCGTCTGTGGGAATTGGGGCTGCTGATTGTGCGGTCGTGACGGTTCCGATCCGATCAATCTACAACTCCGCGGCGATAGAGAATCACCTCCTCTTCGGCGCTTTCGACTTCACCGCCCACTCGCCGGCCACCATGAAGGATTTCGAGCCCGTAGGCGACGGACTCGAGATTTTGTTCGGGAGTTTCTGCTTCCAGGTGGGACAAACTGGCACCCTCCACCTCCCTGAGCGGGTGCCCGTGCCGTTAATCAGGCCCGCCTCGTGGGCTCCACACCCTGTGCTACGCACGTCACCATCAACAGATGAGTTTTACGACAGCAACAGCTGTAACTCCGATCTATGTGATCCACCTTCGGATGAAGGGACCTATGGTTCCGGATCCGAAAGCTGCGGCAGCAGCCGACCAATCTGCAAGCGCTATCTATGCGCCGCAGTCATCCAAACCGACGAGGAAACACCTGTGGCATCCCGCAAAACCACTACTAGAAAATCGCGTTGTTTTTGTGCATTGCATCATCGTGACCGCATGCTCATGTCATCATGCCGCATTGCATTTGAGCATCGTCATCATCTTGCATTTGCTTGCATAAAACTATTTGCAGAAAAACCTATTTTGTGTTTTCTAAAAACGCCCCATCTTTATTCAAACACCAAAATCCGGGTCGCCGGAATATTTTGTTTTGTCTGATATCGGTTTGCGAAAAGTCTTGTTTGAAATAAATAAAAATATTTATTATTTTTAGTGGGGGCAGTCGAACGGGCCGACCCGACCCGAACGACCACCCCCATGTTCAAAACGGTCCACCCATAAACCCTTTTACACCCAGTCCTAGTCTAACCGCCCCTCAGCCACATCACCCCACCCAATCCCCTCGTGACACCTCACCTCTCCCCAAATCCCCACCACTAGGGAACTGCCACCTCACCCAGCCACTCCCTCTCTCTCTCCTCTCTCTTTTCCCCTGGCCCCACACCAACCAGCCCCACACCCACTCACACGCAGCATGCACACAAACCACCCACACAGCCCCCCTCCTTCTCTCTCTGCCCGCGGGCCCGCTCCCCTGGGTCCCACCCGCGTCCTCCTCCCATCCTCTCTCCCTTCTCCCTCCTCTCCCCGCACGCTGCGCAGCCCCCCGCGAGCCCCCCAAGCCCCGACGCCGCCGGCTCTCACCTCCCCCTCTCCCCTCCGGCGTCCAGCTCCTCTCAGCGCGGCCCCTCCCCACCCCGTCACCCTCGCCCCGACGCGAGCGCCGCCCCCGCCTCCCTGCTTCTCTTCTTCCTCCGCGCGCGCCTCCGCCGCCCCGCTCGAGTTCCGAGCCGCCGCCCTCCTTCCTTGCCAGTCGCCCTCGCGCGCAGCACCTCCTCCTCCCGCCGCCTCGCCGCCGCCGCGTGCTCCCTCCACCGCCTCCTGGCCCGTGCCGCTCTCCCCGCCACCGTCGCCGGCCCCTGCCCGGCCGCTCGTTCCTCCGTCCCCGCCTCTGTCAGCGGGCCTGCGGCTGCGCGCCGTGGGGCCCCTTGCCATCGGAGCCTCGCCTGCAAGCCACGCCTGCCAGCGCCCTCCTCGCCTACGCGCCTGCTGTCCCCGGCCGCCATGCCGCCGACGACCCCTCTGTGCCGCCCCGCATGCGCCGCCCGTTCTCCGCATCGACCTCGCCGTATCTGCCACGTGGGGCCGCCGCTGGTTGCGCCCGAGCTCGCCGTGCCTCAGGTTGTCTCCAACCGATGATCTTCGGCCAGTTTACCGAGGCCGATGTGTGTCGTGGCGCTGCCCAAGGACGAGTCACGCGATCGAGCCTATATGCCGGCAAGACTTCCAGTCCCCTTGGGAAAGCCAAGGCCAACACGAGACCCCGAAGGACCGCGCAAGACCACGGGCGCGAGACTCCAAGACCGCACCGAGCCGAAGGTGTCCGGATAATCCCCGATAAGAACTCCATCACGGAACATCAAGTACTCCGGCCGGGAACCCTGAAGGCCCCGTTGTCGAGCCCCGAGTTCACCACCGTTGATCAAGATGTTAACCCAAGATCTCCATCGACCACCGAAGTCCGGAACCGTCAAGACCACCGTCACGGCCGACAAGATCTCCAGCATGGATAAGATGCCCAGACCCCGAAGACCGATCCGTCGAACCCTGGACCGGTGAAGCGGGCGCCTCAAGATCTCCCACACGGACTCTAGAACCCAGGTACCGATCCACTCAAGTTCGCCATCGACGACAAGAACGACAGCAACCAGGGCGAGTCCGATGCCCCGACGCCAGACCAAGTACTTCCTCCCGGAATGCCAAGATCTCCGCGTGAGACGCCAAGACCGACAACATGAACCGAAGACCACGGATGCGACAAGACCTACCTCCGATATCCGAGAACGCTTCCGTCGAGACCGAACCCCAGATCCGAATCCTGGACCCCGACCCCGAATCCCGTCGAACCCTAACCAAGATCTGCCGAACCCTAATGTGTGAACCCCTTCCCGAAACCCTATTTTATAACATAATAACAAATGGATGCATATTTAATTGTTCATCTCGCATGCATATTGTGTGGTTGGGGGCCTTATGCCGATTCACCATATAATTAAATATGGGGCCCATATGCGGGCAAATCTAGTCTCATATTGGCCTCATTTAAATTGATGTAGCGAACCGGTAACTTATTTTTGCCTTGTTAAAATAACATTTAAATTGCGGGGTAAACAAATAACTTGAATCATATAATTAATTGTCGGGGCCCCCGGTTCCGCTTAATATGACCTAATTGCATCGCATCTTTGCCATGTCATACATCATACATGCATCATGCCGATCTTCTGCCGTTGTATAAAATATCGCATCCGGTGTTTATTCTAGTGTTTTGCTTCTTCGCGGATTGGGCCGTTGAGTTGATGCGAGTGCCGACCCGATCTTCGGTTGAACCTTCGACAATGTTTTCAGGCGAGCATCTCCCCCTTTTCTACCTATCTTGCTTTTATAGTATTTATTTCCCTCCTGTTGATCTATTGCTATCTGTGTTGCGATGCTTTAGTTTCCGTACCTGTGATATACCGTGCAGCCCTATATTGCCTTGGACACATCCTATTACCTGTTGTTTGGTAGATAGTTGGACTTGCGCGTCGTAGTCGCTTGCTCAAGTGCTGTTGCGTGTCGTCAAATGCCACAGTTGTTGGAGCCTTGCCGCATGTTTGATGTTGGAGAGGATCCTGGATTTACTTATCGTTCACTTTAATTCCTGTTTAACAACTAAAATTGAAGTAAGCAGAGGCATCGGTGGGTGATAGAAAATATTTGGTTTCCGAACGCCCACTTGTGTCCCGTAGGACCCCGAGTACTTGATACATGTTCCTTGATTTATCGCGCTATCCACATCCGGGAGGTATATGGGACCCCCCTGAGCCAGAGCTTGATTCAGTCTTATTTCTTGGGGCCACAAACTAGTTTGAGGTTTTATTTACGATCCTGTACTTATGCCATGCTTTACTGTTTTATTTAAATTGTGCGACAGATAGCACCTGTACTGTTTAGGATCGGGACACGATTTCGCGGTGTCGACAGTCCCCGTTTGGGGATTTGCTGTCGTTCACAGCCGTATACCCAAACCTTGAGTCCGTCTCGGAGCTTGCTTACTTCGTTGCGGGTAGCTTAATGGGGTGGCCCCCTGAAATATTTCTGAATCCTGTGATTGCTTTGTCGTGAAGGCCTCGTTGGGTTTTGATTTGGTTTTTCCGAGGTCGATCGAGTGTGTGTTGCTATTGGTGCACCCCGGCCGGGTAAAACTTTCTGAAAGCCGTGTCCGCGGTTATGGACGACTTGGAGCACAGTATCTCGACCATAGACAAGCATAACTAAAGTTTATTGCTATAAATTTGACTTTATAATGACTAGTAATCAGCTTCACTATAATGGAATGGCTAAATAATACTGCCCACAATTGCTTGTTTGGGTTGTCGCTTGCGACCATTGTACCTGACTAGTAAGTATGGCAACTACAACGGAATGACTGATTAAAAGTATCGCCAACTGTTGGGTTTTGGGTTATCTAATGCTAATTGTATCTGACTAGTAAGTGCCGCAACTACAATGGAATGGTTAAATAAAAGTGCCCATTGCTTATTTTATCAGGATGATTATCTATACCTGACTAGTAATTACTGCAACGATAACTGAATAAATAAAACTGCCAACGGTGTGAGTTCCTCGGTCGACTTCCTCGTTTGGTTTCGAGGGGGAAACACCAGGATGGGTTTGTTTGATGGTAGTATCAGGTCGGTTCCGAATAGGTCTTTCTCACCCCTCTCTGATAGTCGCCAGTTGCGTCGAGTCTCTATAGGTTGTTTAGTGCATGCTGCCGCTGCCGCCTCAGTCCACCATACCTATGTAGGCGAGGACCGCCGAATTCTAGTCTCGCTGTGTACTGGCCTCAGTACTGACGCTCCTCTTTTTCCTTTGCCCTTTGTCGGCACCCCTTTGTTTAAGCAGGTCTTGAGATCGCCGTCGTTAGCAAGGTTACCCTTCCGGCTTGGCCTGGGCAGGGTTATGGACGCCATTGGTTATTCTTCAGGGCTCTTAGCCCCATTTGCATCTTGTCCGTAGCCGGACGCTCTATCGTTTTCAAGGTGATTTGGATCTTTGTATATAATATCTGTATTCTTGACTCTTTGAGTCGCTGTTATATAAATCTGTTCTGTGGGTCCCATCAAGGACTGTTGTGTAATGTTATTACTTCGTTTTCCACCCGCACGAAAGTGCCTGGTGGGCACCTTTGAATCGTTTCTATGCGGGTTTGGCGAGTTTCGCTAAAACTTGCATAGGGTCGATTCTGAGGGTGTTACAGAGTGGTATCATAGCTCAGCAGTTACGATACCCCACAAGTCCAGCCTGTAGGATAACCTAGCTAACGGCCGAAGTAGAGTGTCGAAACTATTTTTGAAAACCGGTTGGATAGATCTGATTAGGTCTGATTTTATTCCTTACCCCTCTGCTATTCTCCTCTTACCTCTACGCGTTTTGAATCCGCTCTCGTCTTTTTCTTCGAGTCCAGGATTTCTCGTGGGTGGGTTTTCCGTCGTACCTTCAGGGTTTCGCTTCCTCCTCTGATAACGGTGTTCTAACATCCGGTGTTCAATCTGCCTGAGGAATCCGTCTACTGTGGTACCATCCTTTGTTCCTTGTTTGTGCCGTCCGGTGTTTTCCGACGCGACGACATCATCCACGCCAGATCCGATGCAGAGTCTGCATCCCTCCTTTGTTCTGAACCTCGCTTGTCGAGATCTTCAGTCTGATTCCGAGAGTTGGTTGCATAATCCGCCTATTCGTGTGCAGAGTAATGGTTTGGGTGCGCGATGGACTGATCACCATCCGACTACTCTTATCATTCGCTCTTGTACATCGAGTCAGTGGATCCAACAATTTAACTCCTTCCACGGAAGCTAGAGGTGGCTTTATTTGTGGATACCCCTACCTTCGACCTTTTGTTCCCGGAGTGTTCTCGCGACGATCACGGACAACGACCTCTTGTTAGTGGTGTCGCGAGGATCTACACGAAGCGAGAAGACGCAGATCGCCGACCTTCCTTCCGGTACCATGAGGCGGATCTCGAGGGCGAGATCCATTGTTAGTGGTGTCGAATTGTGGCATCCCGCAAAACCACTACTAGAAAATCGCGTTGTTTTTGTGCATTGCATCATCGTGACCGCATGCTCATGTCATCATGCCGCATTGCATTTGAGCATCGTCATCATCTTGCATTTGCTTGCATAAAACTATTTGCAGAAAAACCTATTTTGTGTTTTCTAAAAACGCCCCATCTTTATTCAAACACCAAAATCCGTGTCGCCGGAATATTTTGTTTTGTCTGATATCGGTTTGCGAAAAGTCTTGTTTGAAATAAATAAAAATATTTATTATTTTTAGTGGGGGCAGTCGAACGGGCCGACCCGACCCGAACGACCACCCCCATGTTCAAAACGGTCCACCCATAAACCCTTTTACACCCAGTCCTAGTCTAACCGCCCCTCAGCCACATCACCCCACCCAATCCCCTCGTGACACCTCACCTCTCCCCAAATCCCCACCACTAGGGAACTGCCACCTCACCCAGCCACTCCCTCTCTCTCTCTCCTCTCTCTTTTCCCCTGGCCCCACACCAACCAGCCCCACACCCACTCACACGCAGCATGCACACAAACCACCCACACAGCCCCCCTCCTTCTCTCTCTGTCCGCGGGCCCGCTCCCCTGGGTCCCACCCGCGTCCTCCTCCCATCCTCTCTCCCTTCTCCCTCCTCTCCCCGCACGCTGCGCAGCCCCCCGCGAGCCCCCCAAGCCCCGACGCCGCCGGCTCTCACCTCCCCCTCTCCCCTCCGGCGTCCAGCTCCTCTCAGCGCGGCCCCTCCCCACCCCGTCACCCTCGCCCCGACGCGAGCGCCGCCCCTGCCTCCCTGCTTCTCTTCTCCCTCCGTGCGCGCCTCCGCCGCCCCGCTCGAGTTCCGAGCCGCCGCCCTCCTTCCTTGCCAGTCGCCCTCACGCGCAGCACCTCCTCCTCCCGCCGCCTCACCGCCGTCGCGTGCTCCCTCCACCGCCTCCTGGCCCGTGCCGCTCTCCCCGCCACCGTCGCCGGCCCCTGCCCGGCCGCTCGTTCCTCCGTCCCCGCCTCTGTCAGCGGGCCTGCGGCCGCGCGCCGTGGGGCCCCTTGCCATCGGAGCCTCGCCTGCAAGCCACGCCTGCCAGCGCCCTCCTCGCCTACGCGCCTGCTGTCCCCGGCCGCCATGCCGCCGCCGACCCCTCTGTGCCGCCCCGCATGCGCCGCCCGTTCTCCGCATCGACCTCGCCGTATCTGCCACGTGGGGCCGCCGCTGGTTGCGCCCGAGCTCGACGTGCCTTAGGTTGTCTCCAACCGATGATCTTCGGCCAGTTTACCGAGGCCGATGTGTGCCGTGGCGCTGCCCAAGGACGAGTCACGCGATCGAGCCTATATGCCGGCAAGACTTCCAGTCCCCTTGGGAAAGCCAAGGCCAACACGAGACCCCGAAGGACCGCGCAAGACCACGGGCGCGAGACTCCAAGACCGCACCGAGCCGAAGGTGTCCGGATAATCCCCGACAAGAACTCCATCACGGAACATCAAGTACTCCGGCCGGGAACCCTGAAGGCCCCGTTGTCGAGCCCCGAGTTCACCACCGTTGATCAAGATGTTAACCCAAGATCTCCATCGACCACCGAAGTCCGGAACCGTCAAGACCACCGTCACGGCCGACAAGATCTCCAGCATGGATAAGATGCCCAGACCCCGAAGACCGATCCGTCGAACCCTGGACCGGTGAAGCGGGCGCCTCAAGATCTCCCACACGGACTCTAGAACCCCGGTACCGATCCACTCAAGTTCGCCATCGACGACAAGAACGACAGCAACCAGGGCGAGTCCGATGCCCCGACGCCAGACCAAGTACTTCCTCCCGGAACGCCAAGATCTCCGCGTGAGACGCCAAGACCGACAACATGAACCGAAGACCACGGATGCGACAAGACCTACCTCCGATATCCGAGAACGCTTCCGTCGAGACCGAACCCCAGATCCGAACCCTGGAACCCGACCCCGAATCCCGTCGAACCCTAACCAAGATCTGCCGAACCCTAATGTGTGAACCCCTTCCCGAAACCCTATTTTATAACATAATAACAAATGGATGCATATTTAATTGTTCATCTCGCATGCATATTGTGTGGTTGGGGGCCTTATGCCGATTCACCATATAATTAAATATGGGGCCCATATGCGGGCAAATCTAGTCACATATTGGCCTCATTTAAATTGATGTAGCGAACCGGTAACTTATTTTTGCCTTGTTAAAACAACATTTAAATTGCGGGGTAAACAAATAACTTGAATCATCTAATTAATTGTCGGGGCCCCCGGTTCCGCTTAATATGACCTAATTGCATCGCATCTTTGCCATGTCATACATCATACATGCATCATGCCGATCTTCTGCCGTTGTATAAAATATCGCATCCGGTGTTTATTCTAGTGTTTTGCTTCTTCGCGGATTGGGCCGTTGAGTTGATGCGAGTGCCGACCCGATCTTCGGTTGAACCTTCGACAATGTTTTCAGGCGAGCATCTCCCCCTTTTCTACCTATCTTGCTTTTATAGTATTTATTTCCCTCCTGTTGATCTATTGCTATCTGTGTTGCGATGCTTTAGTTTCCGTACCTGTGATATACCGTGCAGCCCTATATTGCCTTGGACACATCCTATTACCTGTTGTTTGGTAGATAGTTGGACTTGCGCGTCGTAGTCGCTTGCTCAAGTGCTGTTGCGTGTCGTCAAATGCCACAGTTGTTGGAGCCTTGCCGCATGTTTGATGTTGGAGAGGATCCTGGATTTACTTATCGTTCACTTTAATTCCTGTTTAACAACTAAAATTGAAGTAAGCAGAGGCATCGGTGGGTGATAGAAAATATTTGGTTTCCGAACGCACACTTGTGTCCCGTAGGACCCCGAGTACTTGATACCTGTTCCTTGATTTATCGCGCTATCCACATCCGGGAGGTATATGGGACCCCCCTGAGCCAGAGCTTGATTCAGTCTTATTTCTTGGGGCCACAAACTAGTTTGAGGTTTTATTTACGATCCTGTACTTATGCCATGCTTTACTGTTTTATTTAAATTGTGCGACAGATAGCACCTGTACTGTTTAGGATCGGGACACGATTTCGCGGTGTCGACAGTCCCCGTTTGGGGATTTGCTGTCGTTCACAGCCGTATACCCAAACCTTGAGTCCGTCTCGGAGCTTGCTTACTTCGTTGCGGGTAGCTTAATGGGGTGTCCCCCTGAAATATTTCTGAATCCTGTGATTGCTTTGTCGTGAAGGCGTCGTTGGGTTTTGATTTGGTTTTTCCGAGGTCGATCGAGTGTGTGTTGCTATTGGTGCACCCCGGCCGGGTAAAACTTTCTGAAAGCCGTGTCCGCGGTTATGGACGACTTGGAGCACAGTATCTCGACCATAGACAAGCATAACTAAAGTTTATTGCTATAAATTTGACTTTATAATGACTAGTAATCAGCTTCACTATAATGGAATGGCTAAATAATACTGCCCACAATTGCTTGTTTGGGTTGTCGCTTGCGACCATTGTACCTGACTAGTAAGTATGGCAACTACAACGGAATGACTGATTAAAAGTACCGCCAACTGTTGGGTTTTGGGTTATCACATGCTAATTGTATCTGACTAGTAAGTGCCGCAACTACAATGGAATGGTTAAATAAAAGTGCCCATTGCTTATTTTATCAGGATGATTATCTATACCTGACTAGTAATTACTGCAACGATAACTGAATAAATAAAACTGCCAACGGTGTGAGTTCCTCGGTCGACTTCCTCGTTTGGTTTCGAGGGGGAAACACCAGGATGGGTTTGTTTGATGGTAGTATCAGGTCGGTTCCGAATAGGTCTTTCTCACCCCTCTCTGATAGTCGCCAGTTGCGTCGAGTCTCTATAGGTTGTTTAGTGCATGCTGCCGCTGCCGCCTCAGTCCACCATACCTATGTAGGCGAGGACCGCCGAATTCTAGTCTCGCCGTGTACTGGCCTCAGTACTGACGCTCCTCTTTTTCCTTTGCCCTTTGTCGGCACCCCTTTGTTTAAGCAGGTCTTGAGATCGCCGTCGTTAGCAAGGTTACCCTTCCGGCTTGGCCTGGGCAGGGTTATGGACGCCATTGGTTATTCTTCAGGGCTCTTAGCCCCATTTGCATCTTGTCCGTAGCCGGACGCTCTATCACTTTCAAGGTGATTTGGATCTTTGTATATAATATCTGTATTCTTGACTCTTTGAGTCGCTGTTATATAAATCTGTTCTGTGGGTCCCATCGAGGACTGTTGTGTAATGTTATTACTTTGTTTTCCACCCGCACGAAAGTGCCTGGTGGGCACCTTTGAATCGTTTCTATGCGGGTTTGGCGAGTTTCGCTAAACTTGCATAGGGTCGATTCTGAGGGTGTTACAACACCTAACCCGCCGCCTAACCGAAACGGCGAAAACAGAAGAAGCCAGTCCCCCTACCCAACAAGGAAAACAACGGCCATGTCATCCAACTTAGCAAAGAAGGATGGGTCCAGGCGCGCCGTGCAGTCGCAGGCGACATCGTCTTACCTGCAGACGCCTCACGTGACCTACTGATGGTATACCACTACCTCCTCATCGAGGAACACAAGAAACAAGTCAAGATGCAGGAGACGCTAGACAAGCGCAAGCAAGCAGCCTCCGAGTCCAGCGCGCGACGAGCTGCGCTCTCCGCCATCGCACCCGGCTCTAGCACAAACGGAAACCAGGGAAACAAGCACCGCTCACGGGTGGAAAACATGGATCCCAAGGAGCGGCATGACGTGACCCGAACTCTCCACACATCCTTCGACTGCACGACGCGCATTGACGAGATTAAACCTCGTCAAAAGGCGGTGGCGTCGACCAGTGATGCGATCGGCGACGGCGACGGGTGTGGCGGCGCGTGTAACACCCTCAGAATCGGCCCTATGCAAGTTTTAGCGAAACCCGCCAAACCCGCATAGAAACGACTCGAAGGTGCCCACCAGGCACTTGCGTGCGGGTGGAAAACGAAGTAATAACATTACACAACAGTCCTCGATGGGACCCACAGAACAAATATATATACAACAGTGACTCAAAGAGTCAAGAATTCAAATATACGGTACAAAGATCCAAATCACCTTGAAAACGATGGGGCGTCCGACTACGGACAAGATGCAAATGGGGCTAAGAGCCCTGAAGAATAACCAATGGCGTCCATAACCCTGCCCAGGCCAAGCCGGAAGGGTAACCCTGCTAACGGCGTCGATCTCAAAACCTGCTTAAGCAAAAGGGGTGCCGACAAAGGCAAAGGAAAAAGAGGAGCGTCAGTACTGAGGCCAGTACACGGCGAGGCTAGAATTCGGCGGTCCTCGCCTACATAGGTATGGTGGACTGAAGCGGCAGCGGCATCATGCACTAAACAACCTATAGAGACTCGATACAACTGGCGGATATCAGAGAGGGATAAGAATGACCTAACCGGATCCAACCTGAAGCTATCACCAAACAAACCCATCCTGGTGTTTCCCCCTCGAGACCAAACGAGGAAGTCAACCGAGGAACTCACACCGTTGGCAGTTTTACTTATTCAGTTATAGTTGCGGCACTTTACTAGTCAGGTTTAGATATCATCCTGATAAAAATAAGCAGTGGGCACTTTTAGTTAATCATTCCGTTATAGTGGCATCACTTACTAGTCAGATTCAATTATCATGAGATAACCCCAAAACCCAGCAGTTGTTGGTACTTTTACTTAGCCATTCCGTTGTAGTGGAGCTGATTACTAATCAAATCGAAAACAAGTCAATTTATAACAATAAACTTTAGTTATAGTTGTCTATGATCAAGCACTGTGCTCCAAGTCGTCCATAACCGCGGACACGGCTTCTCGAAAAGATTAAACCCTGCAGGGGTGCACCAAAGTATCCACAGGCACTTCGACCCTTTTTGCCAGATCAGTTAACATACACCCATCGGTATGTCGGCGAGGCCTAAGTCACGACGTTCCCAGATCCAAAGCAAGTACATGGGGGCCACCCCACCGAGTCGACACCCGCAACGGAGTCGGCCGGTCTCCGAGACGGACTCAGGGTTTGGGTGGACGGCAGTGAGCGACAGTATGCCCCCAAACGGGGACTGTCGACACCGCGAAAACGTGTCCCGATCCTAAACAGTACAGTGTGCTCCTCGCACAAACGTAAATAAAGCGGTAAACATGGCATAAGTACAGGATAGTAAATAAAACCTCAAACTAGTTGTGGCCCCCAGTACAATACTTTGAAATCAGGTAATTATCAATGGGGGGCCCATATCTCCCCACCTGTGGTTAGCGCGCTCGCTCTCGGAACAGGTGTCAAGAACTCGGGTCCTACGGGACACAAGTGGGCGGTCGGAAACCAAATCTTACCTATCACCCACCGATGCCTCTGCTTAATTCAATTTTAGTTGTTAAACAGGAATTAAAGTGATACAATAATTAAAGCCATGATCATCTCCAACGTCAACATGCGGCAATTCCTCCAACAAAGGTGGTACTTGACGACAAGCAAAACACTTGAGCAAGCGACTACGACACGCGGGTCCAACTAGCTACCAAACAACAGGTAATAGGATGTGTCCAAGGCTATATATGGCTGCAAGGGATATCACGGGTACGAAATCTAGAGCATCGCAACACAGATAGCAAAGATCAACAGGAGGGAAGTAATACTAGCAAAGTAAGATAGGTAGAAAGGGGGAGATGCTCGCCTGAAAACATTGCCGAAGGGTTCATCCGAAGATCGGGGCGAAGCTCACATCCACTCAACGGCCTTATCCGCGAAGAAGCGAAAAACTAGAAGAAACACCGGATGCAAGATTTAATACGACGGCAGAAGATCGGCATGATGCATGCATGATGGATAACATGGCAAAGGTGCGATGCAATTAGGTCATATTAAGTGGAACCGGGGTTCCGACAATTAATTAATAGGTTCATGTGGTTTAGGTCCCCCGCAATTTAAATGTTGTATTAACATAGCACGATGAGTTGCCGGTTCGCTACACAAGTTTAAATGAGGCCAATATAAGGCTAAATTTGCCCGCATATGGGCCCCATATTTAATTATGAGGTGAATCGGCATAAGGCCCCCAAACCACAGATATGCATGCGAGTATGACAATTCAATATGCAACAAGTTGTTATGTTATAAAATAGGGTTCGAGGAAAAGGGGTCACACATCAGAGGGGGCTCGACGATCTTGGGTTCCGGGGTTCGGGGTCGGTCTCAGGGTTCAGGGTTCGGCGAGGTCGTTCTCGGACTCAGGGGTAGATCTTGGCGCATCCGGGGTCTCGGCGGACTCGGTGTCCGGGGTGAAATACTTGACGTTCTCGAGGGAGTACTTGTCACACAGGTTTTTCTTCGGGTTCTCTGTCGATGATCTCGTCGTCGAGAAGAACTTGACGGGTCCGCGTGTCAGGTCGGTCTTGGCGTTCGGGTGAAGCACTTGGCGTTCTGCGTCGATGTTCTTATCGTCCGGGTTCTCGAGCATCGCATCCGAGAAGGAGTACTTGGCGTCCACCGGTTCCATGTCGACGACCTTGGTCTCCTCGATGGCGAACTCAGCGTATCCATGGCGTGGTCCTTGTCGGGGTTCTCGGCTCCGGGCGCCGGGGTCGGCTTCGGGGTTTCGGAGTTGGGGACTTCGGATCCTCGAGGCGACCTTGACCAGGGATGCAACATCACCACATCAAGGCGCATCGCCAGGGACAAAAACCACACAAACACAAAAGGGTGGCCATGCTCCTGGGGCTCGTTGACGCGGGACCGGAGGCGGTGGCCACGGCGACTACGGCGGCGCTTGCAGATGGTCGGAGGTGGGGGGCTCGCGGAGGAGGAGGGCGCGGGACCTGGCGGGCTGCGGGGTCGTCGGGGGCGCGGCCGGGCTCGGGGAGGTCTGCCGGCGAGCTGGGCCGGAGGGGGGCGCGGGGACGCCGGCGGGGCGCGCGGACGGCAGGGGCGGCTCCGGCGACGCCAGGGAGGAGCCGCGGGCGAGGCAGGGGCGCCGAGGAAGGGGAGGCCGACGGCGGCGCTGGCGGCCGGCGGCTGCGGGAGGCGGCCAGATGCGGTGCTCGGGGCGAGCGGGCGGCGCGGGCGGCGCTGGGACGGAGCAGGGCGCCGGGGAGGGGAGAGCCTCGGGAGGCGGGGCGACGCGCGAGGGCGAGCGACGGAGGAGCGGGGCGGAGGCGGACGTGCGCGGCCGGCGGGGGCGGCTCGCGGAGCTCGACGGTGGCCGCGGGGTCGTCGAGCCGGCGCGGAGAGGGGAGGTGCGGGCGGCGACGATCTGGAGGCGGGCCGAGGGCGCGGTGAGGTGAGGGGCGGAGCGCGCGGCGGCGGCGCGCTGGAGAGAGGAGAGGCGGGGAGCGGTGGCGGAGAGGGACGCGGGCGGGAGCGCGGCGGAGGGCGACTGGGAGCGGGACGGAGGGAAGGGAGGCGCGAGCAGAGAGAAGGGGAGCGGCGCCGCGCGGGGAAGAGAGAGGGAGAAGAGAGGGAGGGACGGGGCGTGCAGGGGGGTGGGCCAGGGCGTGGCCCCGGTGTGTCGGCCTGGGCGGTGGGATCCGGCCAGGGGGTCAGGGGTGGGTCGGTGTGTGAGGGAGTGGAGGGCTGGCTGCGGCTGGCGAGCGGGTCCGGGGGCAGGGGCGGGCCCAGCTGGCAGGGAGAGGGTGGGTGTGAGCTGTGTGGGGCGTGGGTGTGAGGAGTGTGCGTGTGTGCTTGAGTGGGGGTGGCTTAGAGAGAGAGAGGGAGAGGGCTGGGACAAGTGGCAGTTTAGGATTGGGTAGAGGTGGAGAGAGGGTGAGGTGGCGTTCCAGGATTGGTCCGGGTGAGGTGGCAGGCAGGGTGTGGGTAGTTTTCCGGGTAGCCTTAGGATTTAGAGGTGGGCCGATCTGTAAAACCTGGGGGTGGTCGTTCGGGTCGAGACGGCCCGTTCGACTGCCCCCGCTAAAATAACTTAACATTTTATTTAACTTAATTGGACCGTTTGCAACCCGATAGCAAAAAACAAAATAATCCGGAGACCCGGGGTTTGCATTAGAACAAAGGTGGGGCGTTTTAAAAAACAAAACGGGCTTTGCGAAAGAGTTTTATGCGAACAATGCATGATGATGACGATGCAATGCACAAATTCAACGCGATTTTCTAGTAGTGGTTTTTGCGGGATGCCACAGCGCGGCTAGGGTTTGGTGGAGGCGGCGAAAGAGTAGGACGTAACCAAGTCTGATACCATGTGAAACAACAGAATTGGGGGAACCGGCTCAACCCTCAAAGCGGTGGCCTATCACATATATATATAATGGATGTGTTACAATTGTACAATACACGTACACAATTACAGAAGTTATACACAGTCTAACAATCTCTAACATTTGTTGTATATTGATTCTGTTGAAGTGTATAAGTGGATTGCACTAGCCCTTTCCAATAGTTCGGACTTTTGGTTGCGTTGGCTAGTGTATGAAGCTTGACATGGTATCAGAGCCTAAGGTCTCGAGTTTGAGTCCTGGCTTTCGCAATTTATCCTAAAATTGCTGTTGACACCTCTGTGTCCACGTATAGGCCTCTTGAGTCATACGTGAGTTTCGCGCGCCGTCACTTTCTTCCGGTTGCACGTGCTGACTTCTCCCCGTCACACGTGAGAGAGGGTGTTGAAGTTTATAAGTGGATTACACTAGCCCTTTTCATCAGTTCGAACTTTTGATTGCGTTGGCTAGTGCATGAAGCTTGACAAATTCAACCCTTACTAGGGTATACACGGAAGGAAGGAACTGCTTGGAGTACAAGAAGTTCATTGCTTGAACTAATCATATCTCCTAATCTCAACATACACGTATTCTAACACATCATAATACTGCATTTTTCGTTACAGCTATATTTACTTAGTAACTTCTAGTGTGGCCACATGTGTCAAAATTCCTGCTGTTAAAATATATTACTGTTTCATTGATCCAAGGATCTGATTATACAGATGCTCGGAGTGAAACCAAAAAGCAATATGGTAATCGATGAAGGACCTGAAATCGAATGATGCATGGTTTTGCAAACAAATTGTCTCTGTTTGTAGGAAATCGAAAGAACTTCGGCGGTGTCGAAGAAGAAAAGAAAGGAGACATGGTTCCTCCACGCATATGAGTTTCATAAGTACAGTGTGTCGTACAAGCTTGGTTAGTTTCGGGATCGAGGCAAATTTAACCCTAAAAAAATGACGGTAAGCTACACGTACGAGTTGTTAGCTAGCTGCTAGGCAGCCAATGGGCGGGCCAGGCGGATAGCTCTGCTCGATAGCAACAACTAGAAGAGGGGGCAGTCAACATTGGCGCCACGTGTTGGCTGGTCGCCGGTACCGACCAGACCAGGACCGGCCGGCCGTACTCGTGTATGGTCCACCACCTGACAAACATCGAGGCGCACATGGCGGACTCGCGTGCACAGCACCGTCAGCGCGCCGCGCTAGGACGGCGGCCGGCAGCGGCGCGCGCCATTCCACGCCGAGTTCGACCGTGGGCTCGTGGCTATAGCTCGAGGAAAAAAAAATTGGCGTTCAAATGAACCTATACACTAAAAGGTGTCTAGATACATCTCCTTCACAAATCTAAAACATCTTATATTTCTAAACAGAGGGAGTAATAGCTCATTGTTTGAAAGGAATCCAGACTGGTTTCTGCATGTCCTCCACAGCTCTGAGGACGATCAACGCGCTCCGCTCCTGATGCTGTTGTGGAGAGTTTGGCACATCAACAATGAACTCACCCACAAGAAATAGCCAGCCCCAGTTACAGCATCCAGAAGATTTCTAGAAAGCTACCTGCAATCCCTGATGCTTATTGAGCAACATCCGGTGATTGATGTTGATAAAGGGAAACAAGTGGTTGATTGGGGACGTGGTGCCAGGAGTAAAAAAAACATCATCTGGACGAACGACCGCATGTGATGCAGAAATGGAGGCCACCGGATGTGGGCATGATGAAATTAAATGTGGATCGCGCATTCAAGGACGATGGGCGGGCGGGAGCGGGTATGATCCTTCGTAACTCTAATGGGGAGGTCGTTTTTGCAGCTTGCAGATATTTACAGAATTGTGCCGACCCGCTGGAGGCGGAGCTCGCAGCAATGGAGGAAGGTCTCCGCCTTGCTCTCCACTGGAACACATGACCCTATCATTGTGGAGACGGATAGTGCAGAGGCAATCAAGCTGGTCGCCGAGAAAACACCGAACCTGTCACGCTATGCCATGAGGATTACTTGCATCCGAGAGAGTATTAAGGAGAGAGATATTGTTTTAACAAAAGTTAGCCGTGGGGTCAATGGTGCTGTCAAGCTTCATGCACTAGCCAACGCAACCAAAAGTCCGAACTGATAAAAAGGACTAGTGTAATCCATTTATACACTTTAACACCCACTCTCACGTGTGACGGGGAAAAATCAGCACGTGCAACCGGAAGAGAGCGACGGCACGCGGAACTCACGTATGACTCAAGAGGCTTATACGTGGACACAGAGGGGTCAACAACAATTTTAGGATAAATTGTGAAAGCCAGGACTCGAACTCAAGACCTTAGGCTTTGATATCATGTCAAGCTTCATGCACTAGCCAACACCACAAAAAGTCCGAATTGATGAAAATGGCTAATGCAATCACTTATACACTTCAACAGATGCCAACCACGGTTTAGCTTATCTAGGAAGAGTACGCGAGCGAACTGCTACTTGGCTGAGAAACTGACCGCCTAAGATCGCTGATGTATCCGAGCGGACTATATTCCCCTATCTGATGATTAAAAATCTCTTTTCCTTGAAAAATATATATATTACTAAAAATAGTTTAGATACGTTTATTTTATAAAACTAAAATATTTTGTATTTCTAAATCAGAGGAAGTATATATTTGAGACATAACAACTTTTGACCACGTGTGAGATTCGGCCGAGCTTCTCGCACACCGTCCATGTCGCGGGAGACCCCTTTGCCGAGCTCTACCTAACGTATTCCCCGTACGTATGTACTAGTAGGTGGCTAGCTATAGCGCACGAGCATGCGTGCAGCTAGCCTTGTCAAATAATTGGTCATTCTCGTAGTATTCAAAACGGCCGTCCTCAAACGGAATACGCGAGAGCCTCAACCGTTCCCTCCTCCTCTCGTGTCTAGCGACAGGCGGCGGCGCTTGGTCCCCTCTCCCTCCGCTTGCCGCTCCGGCGGCAGGAGGGGGAGAGGACCTCGTTCCTTCGGTCGACAGGCAGCAGCGCTTGGTCCCCTCTCCTTCCGCTTGCCGCTCCGGCGGCAGGAGGAGGAGGGGATCTCGTTTCTTCGGTCTGTAGTTAGGGTTTGGTGGGAGCGGCGTCCGGACGAATAAATCTGCCTCAACTCTACTCCCACACCGGCAGCGACCTTTACGGTGGCGCTCGGAGTTGATGGCAACGTGTGCTTGTCGATCCTTCGGATCGGTAGCTTGGTCTTCTCGTCGTTCTTTGGATCTGGCGAGATCTGTTTCTCGAAGTGTCGTCGATGTTCGTCGTTATCCATGGCAACACTGGGGGCCGGGGCGAGATGGATGCTCTAGAGCGAGGATGTTGGTCCGGAGGTGGTGGATTGGCCGTTATTCCCTGACTTCATCGGTGGGAGGCGGTGGATCTTAGTCCAAGACAACACTGGGACATCCCCCGGTCGACGTGCCACAACGACATGTGTCTCGCTGCTTGCAGCAGGCTTCATCGACTCACAAAACCTCGTTGGTGATGATGCTTTCTTGGATCTGGCAATGGTGGAGGCTCGTCGTCTCTTTCAGCTTCCGCGGCGGCCGCTAGCTTCGGCGAGTGCACGAAACCCTAGAGATAGTTTTGTATTTTTCTATCTATTAGGTGTACATCTGCAATGTTTCCAGGACAATCTTTTTCTCCTGGTCTATTTTTCAGTTTTCACGTGAGTTCTTGTCAATAAAATTTTGTGGTTGCTTAAAAAAAACGGCCGTCCTCGTTCTGCATGCGGAGCTGCAGAATGAACAGTGCGTGCAGCCGAAATACGTGCGTACGACAATGCCATCGTCAACAACGTTACTGAATTTGTCAATCCTACTGCAGTGTAGCCTCTTTTGTTGGGAGGAAAACGGCGAGCACTGCGGAGATACACATAAGGCGGATAGAGATACGTGTACGGAGTGCGGCATTTTAATTGGTAGGCCCCCCTCCCTCTCCCCCCTTTTTTTTTTCTTCGAAACATTCATAATTTTCGTATTTGAAGATCCAAAAAAATACGAGCAAAATACCAGCATATAGATGATGATATACAATACGGGTAAGTGAAAATTGGGCTAAGTGAAAATTTCGTGCAAAAATAATCTTTATGCAAAATGAACAGTGCATGCAGTCAAAAAATCATGCAAAAATAGTCTGTATACTGGGCTAAGTGAAAAGAGAATGTAAGACGACGTGTGAGCATTATATGTACAAAAAAATTTAATTTTTGCTGCGCCAAAAATACAAACTTTGCAGACGTGCAGTGCGTGTTCTTTGGCTCTACATGCAAATATTATTGCGTTGGGTCCTTTCTTTCCCCCTTGTTTGGCAACTTTGTGTGGTTTAGTATCATCTGTTACTCGAGCACTACTGATCAGTGACGACTCTTGCTAATATGTTTAATCGTTGATCAAATCTTTGTAACCTGATCCAAATCTACAATTTTTGGGGGGAATAGTCACCCCCGATGCTGCTCATCAATTCACGCATGGATATTTCAGTAGGTTGCTGCTTCAGCTAATAGAGTAAGTACTTGGCTGGCTGGCTCACACGTGTTGCTGGCTCACACGTGTTGCACACACGTGTGGTCAAGTCAAAACCATGGTTCTTCTCATTAATTTGGTCTGGTTTAGGTGGAGATAGCTAGCGGTTTAGTTTGGATTGGGTCACAAGTATGGTTTAGTTTCTCTCAATTAATCCGTGCATGCCTTGGTTTCAGTTTGGGTATGGTTGAGCTCCCCAACCATTAATTGCCAGGTTTACGTATATGGGTGCCAAGCTATATACGTACACACGTACGATCGCTCGCGCGTTTCTTGCAACGTTGTGCTCGTTTCTATACCATACACAGAGCCGTGGAAGCACGCACGTACCTACGCACGCATGCACCGACGGAGCATGTGCATGCATGCACGGACGGAAGCGGCCGGATCGTGCGGCAGTGCGTCAATTGGCATGCACTGCATGCATACGTGCGGCCCAATTCACCGTCACGCACACGAGTTGCACGCCTGGGATCGGCCGTGTCATGCATCTTCTAGAACACATCAAATCTTGAACGCACTGCTGCCTACACATGCTCTGGCTCGTTTTTCTCCCGATGATCGTGATCTAGATCTTTGTTTTGTTTTTTGAGAGATCTTTGTTGGCGGACAGATGGAGGCCGAGCTATATGTAGCCTTTTATTTTCTTGAGAGATCTTCTTTATATATAAGAAGCGTGCTGTCTTTATTACATGGTGCACAAAAAATATGGTGCACATGAAACGTGTACACATGAATATGGGTTGGTGATGTTTGTCCACGTAGCGTCACATATACGGAGTACTTAGCTTTGTCTCTCGTTGTTTGCCGGGGCCTCGATCGCCGACTCACTCTCTCGGTTAAGTGTGGTATAATTACGTTTTGCTTCCTCGTCTTTTGATTCGGGTTTAAGCAGGCCTTGTGCCCGCCATGGTTTCCTCTAAAAGAAAGAGAAAACTGAGAGATAAGAGATAGAGTATTGGACTTGTAAAACGAGCCTTGAGCTTATGTTGAGAATTCTCTGGATTTGAGAGAGCATACGAACTTGATAGGCTAACCTTTGATCAAAGAATTTTATACGAATTTTTTATGGACAGGAATACTCCAAAGTTCTCGTACTCCCTCTGGTCCATATTACTGGTGTCAATTTTGTCTAGATATGAATAATATTTAACTAGATAAATACGAATCTAGATAAAGTTGATGAGTCCATTAATATAAACCAAATGGAGTAAGATTCCTTCAATCCAAAAAAGGCCATTGTATTGTACTGTGTTGTGCTGAATCTGGTCCAGTTTTGTTATATCCAAATCGCTTTGTTGACCAGCCGGACGCAGACGCTATAGTCCGCACAAAGATGGAATGATCAAGATTAATTGCATGCATGCACATCCACGCGCGTGCATTGGGTGACTCGCGGCCGTGAGCCAATTCATCGTCTCACGCACCGACACGGGTGACCGGCTGGTCCTGTCATCTTCGATCTGGAACAAATCAATCTTGGACGACACACTGGCTACCAACATAAGAGCATCTCCACTCGTTGACTCAACCCAGACCAAAATCCGGATCTTTTTCTGGCTGGACGGCGCAAGCTTTCGGGTCTGGGTACGCCCAGTTTCCCACTCGGCTACCCAGGCCGAGTTTCAAAGTCGGCCGTTTCCGCTCAAATTAGGCTCAAATTCGGCTCAAGCGTCCAAATTTCGGCATAGTTCATCCACAGAACACTTTAAGACCAAAGTTCGGTGAAAATTTAAACAGAGTTCGGCGTAAAATGTAAACATAGTTCGACCTGCAATAAAAGTACAACATATTTCGGCAAAGTTCGGTCAGTTCATGCTCAGCATCTACGTCGTGTTGCCCCTGTGTATCCATAGGTGCTCGACAAGATCATCCTGCAGCTGTTGATGCATTGCCGGATCTCGGATCTCCTGACGCATTGCGATGAATGCAGCCCATGTTGGAGGCACCTGATGATCAGGCTCGGCAAGAGGACCTTGTCTGTAGTATGTCTCGTCCTCCTCGAGCAAACTCATTGGATCCTTCCTCTCATCCTCAATGATCATGTTGTGCAAGGTCACACAACAGTTCATCACTCCTCACATCTGATCTTTCGACCAGGTCATAGCAGGGAACCGGACAACTGCAAACCTCTGCTGGAGCACACCAAATGCCCGCTCCACGTCCTTCCTGCAAGCTTCCTGTTCCTTGGCAAACTGAGAATGCTTGGGGAGCATTGGGCTTGAGATAGTCTTCACAAATGTTGGCCATCTTGGATAGATGTCATCTGCTAGATAGTATCCCTTGTTGTAGTGGTGTCCACAGATCTCAAATTCCACAGGGGGAGCATGACCCTCAACAAGCTTGGAAAATACAGTTGAGGAGTTGAGAACGTTGATGTCGTTGTTCGATCCTGCCATGCCAAAGAAGGAGTGCCAGATCCAAAGATCATGTGTAGCAACTGCCTCAAGTATCACAGTGCATCCTCCTTTGTGGCCTTTGTACATTCCTTGCCATTCAAATGGACAATTCTTCCACTCCCAATGCATGCAATATATGCTTCCAAGCATACCAGGAAATCCTCTACTTTCATTGACTGCGAGGATCCGAGCAGTGTCTTCAGAAGTGGGTGATCTCAAGTACTCTTCCCCGAACACCGCAATCACTGCCCTGCAGAACCTGTACAAGCATTCAAGGGCGGTGTCAGCCGATGCTCCATATGCAAGCAACCTCATCGCCACGGTGCACTTCTGAAGCGAGGAAAACCCAACCAAGCCGGTGCAGTCCTTCTTGCAAAGGAAATATGGGTCGAACTCCCGGATGGCATGCATGATCTTGAGGAAGAGCTTCCGGCTAATCCTAAAACGGCGGCGAAACACGTCCTCTCCATGGAGTGGCTGGTCGGCGAAGTAGTCGGCGTATAAAATGCAGTAGCCCTCTATCCTTTGTCTCTCCTTGCACTTCATGCGACCTGGCGCCGAACCACCGCGCTTCGGCTTCTCCATCTACATGTACAGCTGGGCGAGCGATGCGAGGATCTGCAAGTGCTCTTCACCTTCGGCGACCTCGGCGCTCTCCTCATCCAGGAGTACGGCGAGCAACTCCTCGTCATCGGAATCCATGGCGAGTATCTCGTCCTCGCCAGAGTCAGTGGACAGTACCTATAACATCCCAAAAATACCAAACTTAGATCATCAAACACTAATCATCAATATTAGGGTTAACAAAAAATTTTCTAAATAAACTCATGAATGCATGTATATGTGTATGCATGGATTTTGAATTTCTTTAAAAACCACCTTGTTTGTGTGATCCATTGCTTGTAAAATGTTTCTTAGGTGAAATGAACATCATCTAAAACATTTCCCACACTTTTCCTAAAGACAAGTAAATCAAAACAAATATATTAAGTGAATGGTCATTTTGACCAATTTAACTCCCATGCCTACTTTGGCTGTCTCAAACTTTCAAAACCTAACAGAAACTTTTCTGGATCTTTGCACCCCTTGAATGTACTCATAACAAAGTATCAAGGCCCACTTTGTGATCATCCAGAAACTTTCAAATGCATAGTTTAAATGACAATTCAAAATTGAATCTTTAACATATGGGAAGATCCCACTTTTCCAAAACCCACTCAAACAAGCCTAACTTTCAAAACCCAAGCATCTGCAGACTCACCAGCACCAATCTAGCAAACCCACCAAAATTCATTTCAAAATTCAAAACTTGATTTCATGCGGCCATTTCATCAAACAGGTTGCAGACACAAATCAAACAAAACATCAAACACTATAGTGTGCAGTGATTCTTGCCTAACTTGTTCCCTAGTTAGCTCACACACAACTCATTAGATCATCTAGGAAGATTAGACAGGCACTAGCACCACTGTGAGCTTGCCATTGTCATCAATGGTGAACAGCCGAGCACCCTAATGTCACCCCATTGTGGACAGCAGGCTAGAGGAAGAACTAGCCATGCCAACCTTGTCTGGGAGGCAGCCCACTGTCCACCGCCACTCCCTGTCCCAGCCGCGAGCGTTGCCAAGCCCTGGACCACGCGCACAAGCCGTGCCCAGACCATGCCGAGCGTGCGCTAGAGCGCCACCCTCGACCAGCGTCCACAGACCGCGCGCCGCCCTCACCGCATGCACACACGATCACCACCGACCCAGGAGACTGCCAGACATCCCCGTTTGCCGCCCCGTGCCATACAACCACCGCCCGCCATCGAAGACGCCGCCTCTGCCGCGCAGAGCAACGGCCGTTCCAGACCAAACCACACCGCCCCATGCCTCGCGACCATGTCGTTGAGCATCGCCAGGAGACACAGCACCGTCCCTACCCTTGCCCATGCCATTAGCCGCCTGTAACGTCGCCCCCGGCGAGCTCATCGTGTGCCCCGACGGTCCCCTCGCTCGACTATAAATAGAGGCCACCCCCACACGATTTCTTCACACCATCTCACTCCCCTCTCCTCACTGACCGTGCCACACCGTCCTCAGAGCAAGGCGAGCATCACCTCGCCGGAATTTCACCGGAGCCCGCCGCCTCTGGAGAAGAAGGGAGCCAGCGATTGGAGCCGCCCGAGGAGAAGCCACCGGTACCAGGAGGTTCGCCGTCGTCGACTTCGTCGTTCGCCCGCCTCGCCGACCCTCGCCCGTACCCCGGTGAGCCCCCAACACCCCTCACTGGACGCGCTAGGTTTCGTTCTCGCCGGAGTTGTCTCGCGTCGACGATGACCCCTAGCCGTTGGATTAGAACTAGATCGAACGATCCACATTGCCCCATACCGCTTCGCCAAGCCCCGTGTCACTGACGAGTGGGGACACCCACTTAAACAGCCCGCGGGAGCACTGCGCTTAGCAGGCCGGCCCGTTAGAATTTCCCGCGCAGCCCAGCGATTCAAATTAAATCTTTTTCTATTTCAATTCAAACACACTTCAGCACTCAACTTCAAAAATCAACCCAGATCGATTCAGTGCACCAATTTGAATGAAACCAATTTTGTTGAAAAGGTCTATGAATGCTGAATCCAAGCCCGTTGGATTCAAGTCATTTGGATCTCTAGATCACCCATAGTAAAAATAACAAGGCAGAAGCTTTTCTGCATTCAAACATTTTTCAAATTTAAACCATAAAAGCTTTTGAGTTGATTCCAACTCTCAAAAATCACATTTAACCATACCTTTCAGAATATATAAAAATATATAGGTTTACTTGCAGAAATAATGTTCAAGTAATAAAAGAATGCTACATAAGCATTTCTAGCCACTTTAATTAATTAAAATAAAAGGGTAAAACCTTATTAAGTTGTGACACCACTTTAAATCACATTCCCATGGACTACAATATGTGGTGATGACATGTGTCAACATGATCCCATGTTTAGTTTGGAGAATATTAAATCTTAAGTAATTTTTCAATGAGTAGAAATTACTTTTCTAAAAATAAAAAGATTTAAACCAAGCCTTAACCTTGTAATGTTAGAGATGATGCTATATCATCTATAGGACCCTTGTGTGTGATGATTGCAAGTAGATAAGTATTGTTTGGTGATTGTGTACCTCGTATTTATTCATAGACGCTAGTACCGACCAAGGATACGAGGAGGAAGGAGGATACTACGAAGAGGAAGCCGAGGAGAACTTCAACCACTTCTCTGCACAAGGCAAGCTAACACTTGCAAGATACTATACCTATGCAAGCTTATACTAATATTGATGCAAGCTAACCCTTGCCAGATACCCTACTGATGCCACAAACCCATACTTGTGATATGACTACTCTATGCCTTAAGCATATGTGATCATACCCACTTGATAAACCAAATCCTAGTTTTATGTGCAAGCTTCTTACTTTATTTCTTTATCAAAGCTTACTTAGAGTCTACCTAAGAGTGTGGTAGATACCAGACAGTTGTGCTGAAGGTTGCATAAAGAGCATAAAATTTGGCCTAAGCTAGAAACCTTGATATCAGCCTAAGATATAAGGTTGGACTTAGTGAAACTCCACTAGTTACCACCCCTCATTAGTACTACCCCCACCTGTAGATGCTAGTGCTAAGCATAAAACTTGATCAACTTTTAGATGGGAATACTTGGTGGAAAAATGGTTATGAAAACCTTGGAATGATGGATCATTCTATTGAAATGTTTTGGACATGTGTTTCCAAACACTTGATGATTCTGGTAATAAAAATGTTGAGGCATGAGCCTTAGCCCTTTATAAAACTGATGGTTGTCTGGATGCGATACCATTCCAATTTTAGCGTACAACCACAATACCCGAATATTGGGTAGGGCTTGACTGGAAACTTATATACCTTAGTATTAGCTCCCTCCCGGCCAAGGTCTGAGCTGAGGCTACCTTGTGAAGATTGTCCACCTGTGCAGTACCCAAGATGACAGCTGGTCATGGTTGGGAGGCCAAACTCACAGGAGAGGTGCTTATACTAGGGCGTGTAATTGAAAGGTTAGGATTGATTATCCGCATACTGAGTATGGTGAATTCAGGATTTGTTCCTGACGGATGTATCGAATGTTGTGGTGAAAGTGTACAATCTCTGCAGAGTGTCAAACTATTCGAATAGCCGCGTCCGCGGTTATGGATAGTTGGAGTGGCCATACTGTTCCCCCGTCAGACTTTTCAAAATGACTTGTGAAAAGAATTGAGACTTTGACTTGGCCACAACAGAGTTGTGACCTGAATTACAAGATCCCCCCCTAGGAGTTATAAAATTTTGACTAGCTTTGGAACTTAGTAGAGATAAACCTGGCTTTTTGCAAAAACAACCCTAGAGCCTAGTGTCCTATTATCCAAAAAACCCCTTACCTTTTAGTATTAGTTTGCGAGTACTTAAAGAGTACTCATGGCTTTGTCCCAGGCTATTCCCATGACCAGAATATGAAGAGGAGTACCTGGAAGATGGACCCCCGGAAGGTTACGACAACTAGGATCATCTCACATCGTCAGCATTGCCTGTGACCCTGAAGATGGAGCTTCGCCTACGCTACCGTTATTATTACGTATTCCGCTGCTTTATGTTGTATTAAGAACTGGATCATGAGATCCCCATTTGTGTAAGAACTTATGTATCATTTGTAATGGATGAAGTACTATGGTATCCAATTCTGTTATGTCTCGCAAAAATGGTAATCCTGGGATTGCGATGTATGGCATAACAGGCATCTAGGATTGAAAAATCCGGGTGTTGACAGTACCTCTTCGCTGTCGGAGTCCATGGCCGAATATGGCCAAATGTCGAACACCTGGAGGGCATGGTGGTGGGCGCACGCATCGAAGCAGAGCTACGGCGAGGTTAGGTCGGCAAAGCGGCGGCGGAGAAGGCGTGGAGGTGGGCGGCAACAACGGCGAGCGTAGCTAGAGGCGTGGGCATGTCTCAGCATGGGGGAGCTCCGCCGGCGAAGTCATGGCGACAGAGCTCTTCGCGGCAGTCTAGGCGAGTGGAGTGGGTGGGAATGAGACTGTCTCGCCGACAGAGCTGGCACACGCCCTTTTTTGCGGCGTCCGACGTCCCCAGGGCGTACCCGGGAACCTGGGTTTGGCCTGGGTAGGCCGGACCAAAACACGCCCAAATCCGGACGAAAACAGGTCCCTGGGTACGCGACTGGGCCGATTTTTGGTGTCCGGACTGAATTTCGGCGTCCGGATCGGCGTCCTGGGTAGGCAAGTGGAGATGCTCTAAGTATACTCCGCCTTGTTAAGTTTTGCCTCTCGATCGATGATCTCTATCTTTGCTGCTATGGGTGGTGCTTTGTTGGTAGTAATAAGTATTTGCTGACTTTTCTATAGTATTTAGAGAATGTTAATTTCCAAGAAAGTTAATGTAGCATCCCAGCATTTAGGACTAAACAAAGGGTAGATTTAGGATTTTGTGCATCTGCATGCATGCATCTGAAAATCCGGGTAAATTTTTCGCCAAATTAAAAGACTAGAGTGATCAGAATTCTCACTCCGATGAATTAGGTTTAGTGTCATCAGTAGGGGAGTGAGATGAATTTTGACATGACCTCTATTGTTTTCTGGAGTTATGAGGGAAGAAATTTGAATTACAAATAATTATTCACAATAATATAATACAAAAGAAGTATAAATATTATAATGTCCTTTATATAATAAACATAAGATACTTCTTATTCTTCTTTCTATTTAGTAACAACTAATCAAATAAAAGAAAAGAAGGAATATTACAATAATAATATTATTACATTGTTTCTTTACAAATATTCAAATGGAAATATAATAATACAATAAAGAAATAAGTAATAAGAGAGAAGTTACAATATTTGGATGTTGTAGCAATATTTATGGTATAAAGAGTATCACTCTGTTCTTACAAGTGTTTGAAAGAAAAGCAAATTACAAAAGAATAAAACAAATCCTAATCTAAATCTTGATCTCCATCTTCTTAGTGTTTTTGTTCCTACAAAAGAAAAACACAAACAAAGAAATAGATATAAAAATAAAAAGGAGTTAGTGTTAATAATATTGCTCTCAGTATGAACAGTGTGATGCACTATTTTGTCACATCATTGAGCATAAAAATGGGGCAAGTTAATATCATCTGCTCTTATCATTAACTTGCCTCAGCACCACATCATAGGCAAATTAGGGGCAAGTTTCACCAAGGGCAGGTAAAAGGCAAAGAGGTAAAATCCAAGGAAATATCAAGCCTTTTACTTGATCTGATCCATCTGGGTGAGGCAAGCTCACACACAGCTCACACACACATGCATGTTTATGTGTTGTCAACACACGAGGCACTATGAGAGAGAGATAAGTACACAGCCGTAGCAGGGGGAGTACTCTGCTGAAATTACTGGACCATAACAAGAAATAGACAACACAACCAACACAGATCAATCACACAGGCCATCCCTACATTTCCAGAGTTCATAGTGAAAGAACATGTGGGCCCCCATGTGTGGTTTTGGTAATTAATGACAATCTCTATGGACTAATGCTTGTATCAAGTTGTACTTGTAGGAATTGTCCATAGGCAATGCTTGAACCATATGTTGGCGTCAATGTTTGGATAAGAAGTGAAGAGGATCATGTGGTGACCAAGGTGTTCGAAGTATGGTCCACAGATTGGTCATGTGAGAGTTAAAGCTATGCAAAGTATGTCTTGAAGAATAAGATGGAGTAATATCTCTGGTGTACCTTCAAGGCATCAACATAATGAAGAAAAGAAGAAATGATGTGCAAGCTAAAGATGTGCAATATCTAGAAGATCTCATGCTTAAAGCTTGCCATCCTCTGTGATCATGGATCGATGAAGACAAGGTCAAAGTAAAGGTTTCCCCATGTTGTATGTGGGAGTAACTTGCAAGCCTTCATCAAGCAAGTGCGTACAAGAGCAATCAAGAAAGGTGTTCCATCTTGAGAAGGACAAGACCATCTACATCATAATCAAGTGGAATATGCGCAAGGCAAAGGTATGATCTTGATAGGGTTTCCTTCTTACCGGTCTCGTAGTGTTAGTTGGGGAGACCGGTTTATAGGATAGACAACCGTACTATCAAGAGGGGCTCTCAAGTGAGTAACTCGATCATATCTCTCCGAGAGAGCTCAAACCTTTGCATACGTAGCATCATCATTTCTTGGTTTTTATTTTAATCTTATCCATGTGAGGTTCTAGAGCTTGTGGTAATATCCATAACAAGCTCTAGTTCATCAAAAACGGATTTCCCCTTTTATAACATATTGTGTTTTTGATCTTTGAGGTTTTATGGTTTCTCACCAAGAGAGGTATCTCACATTATAATACATGAAATGTTCTCTCTTGGTGGTATCCAATATTTTCACTTTTTTGGGTAACTCTTGTTGTCATCTTTCCAACAAAATTGGTTTCGGGTCAATCGGAGTTTCCAAACTCTAGATATCGCCATTTGAAGTTTGCCTCTTATTTGGTCCTGACCGGAGTCTCCGGTCTGTGTGGACCAGATTCTCCGGTGTAGTCCGGAGTTTACGGATGTGTCTCCGGTGGTGACTTCAGAATCAGGGCTGGGACATACTGTATGGGGGTCCGGAGCCAGGTCCGGAGGCTACCCCGGAGTCTCCGGTGTTTCCTCTGTCCGGAGTCTCCGATGTTGGATGACCGGAGTCTCCGGTCTTGTTGGGTCTTGGACGGCCCAGGTCATTCAGATGGGCGGTCCGGTGGTTGGGCCGGAATCTCCGGTGTAGACCGGAGTCTCCGGTCTGACTTTTCCCCAACGGGCAGAAAACGGTCAGAAATCTGTGGGCCTATAAAAAGGGGCCCTTCTTCCCCAATGCAACTGCTCGAGTTTTATAGGCTTTCTCCTCCATTCTTGACCCTCTTGAGCTTGCTCCCCCTTCAATCCCTCCCTTGATTCTTGCATATACTTTAGGGATTTGAAAGAGGAGATCTAGATCTACAATCCCACCAATCCATCTCTCCTCTAAGTGAGGGGAACATCTTGGGATCTAGATCTTGGAGTCTTTTATGGATTTCCTCCATTGTTCTTCCTCTCTTATTCCCCCCACAAGATTTTGTAGCTTTGGTGGAATTTGGGAGAGAAGGATTTGAGCACTACTTGTGTTCTTGACATTTGCATTTGGTGCATCGGTTTGAGTTCTCCCCGGAGGATTTGGTGAGTGAAAGTTGAGAAGCTTTTTACTCTTGGGTTCTTGGAACCCTAGACGGTTTGTTGGTGTTGAAGGTTGTGGACTTGGTGGCGTGTGTTGGGATCCTCCAATTAAGTTGTGGAGAAGTGCCCCAACCTTGTGAGAGGTTCCGGTTGCCACCGACAAGTGCACCGATAGTGGAAGCGTGGATCGATCCCATTGGGGTGAGATTCACCGGAGAATAAGAGAGGCCTTTTGTGGCGTTGGTGGTTTGATACCCCTCTCCAAACGAGACGTACTCCATGTTGGGAGGAACTCGGTAAAATATCGTTGTCCCCGCGTGCTTCGGTTATCTCTATACCCGAGCTCTTTACTTATGCACTTTACATTGTGATAGCCTTCGTGCTTGAAGTAATATATATCTTGCTATCACTTTGTTGCTTGTATTTCTTAGCATAAGTTGTTGGTGCACATAGGTGAACCTTAGTTGTTCTAGGTTGTGCTTAACAAAGTAAACACTTGTTTTATTCCGCCTTTGTTGAGCCACTCTAGGACAAGTTTTAATCGCCTATTCACCCCCCCTCTAGGCGACATCCGTATCCTTTCAATTGGTATCAGAGCCCGGTCTCTCATTTTAGGATTCACCACCTTGAGAGTAAAGATGTCGGCTAGGGGATTTGTGCACAATGACATGTTCATATTCGATGGCACAAATTATGATATATGGAAAAATCGCATGCTCATTCATTTTCGGGACATGGACCCAAATTTGGAGCGTATTGTAGATATAGGTTTTTCTCCTCCTATGGATTTCAAAAATCTATCTTATGAGGACGATAAAAACTTATATCTCGATGCTCAAGCTTCTAATGTGCTTGTTAATGCTTTGAGCTATGTAGTTACCTCCTCAATCATTCCTTTTTGGAGCGCTCATGAGTTATGGACAAAACTTCAAGATAAATATGTTGTGTCCAACATTATTGAGGATGATTGTGTTGCTTCCACTTCCGGTCGAGATGAGTTCTCATCCTCTACCACTTCACCAACATGTGACTTTTCACAAGGTAATGATATGGTGAGTGGTGATAGAAATTGCAATTTAGATAGTGTGCTTACTATTTGTAATCCCTCATCTCTATCTAGTTGCAATAATCTATCTTTGGACTTTAACACTTCTAGCACTACCAACTTATTACATGCTTGTGTTAATAGTCCTCGCATATCATGTAGAAATGACTTGAATAAATCTCATGATGATATGCTTGTGTTGTCTTGTTGCCATGATAAAAATGCTTCCATTTCCTCTAGTGCTTGTGTTGCTAACCATGTAGAGGAAACCGAAGATTCTATGGGCCAAGACATGGTTTTGAATGAAGCCATGAATGCAATCTCATCTTCACCTTCTTCCGGTACCCACCTATGCCTTATGGCTAAGGGAACAAAGGTAACCTCTTTGGATCCCATTATATCTCATGATAATGATGATGAGGTTGAGAATGATAATTATGATGATCATCTAGGTGATTATGATATTGCCTCTATTCTAGAGATGGGAGAGATTGTCTTTTCCGCTCTTCATCATATAAATAAAATTGCTTCCTCCAAATTTCTTGAAATCTTGACTTGTGCTACTAAAGGCAAGAAACTAATTGAGGAGCAAGAGAATATTATTTCTAAAAAGTTTGCGCTTGAGCGTGAGTATGCTAATGAAATTGCACAACTAAAGGACTCCCTTGAATAAGAGCAAACCACCAAAGAATCTCTTGAGGAGACTTTTGCTCTAGAATTATCTAGAGTAAAGGAATACCATGATATAGAACTTGTGGTGGCAAACTCCTTCAATATTAAAAATGATGAGCTTCAAGTTGCTTATGCTAAACTCCTTGAGGATTTTGAGGACCTCAAAAATGGCTCTAGGGTCATCAAGGGTGAGCTCATCAAACTCACGGAGTCACATGAGCAACTTAAAGCTTCATATTCAAAAGAGCTTGCCAAGTTGCCCTCACCTCTTGATAATAATGATGATGCTTGTGCTACTAACTCTATTTCTTGTGAAGCATCTATTTTGAAGGAGAATGTTGAGCTAAAGGCTCAACTTGCTTTGCTAACTAGCAACTATGGTAAATTAGAAGAAAGTCATGTCAAGCTCTCAAGCTCGCATGAGGATCTTCTAGTCTCCCATGGAAGGCTAAAGTTAGCTCATGAGGCCATCATGTCAAAGGTAACATATAGTGGGCCTCATGGGGACATTAGCACTATATCTACTCCAAATGTTATATTGCCATGTGCTAGTCCTTGTAATTCATCCACTCTCAACCATGCTATATCTCGTGATGAATTACATTTCGTGCCTTGTTGCTCTAACAATGTAGCATCTACTTCCTCTAATACTTTTGTTGAAACTAACCATGTAGAGGAAATCAAAGAGCTCAAGGCTCAAGTCACTTATTTGAAGAATGACTTGAAAAAGGGTCACCAAGGGAAGACCACACTCAACAAAATCTTGAGTGTGCAAAAATTTCCCAAGGACAAGAGTGGGCTTGGATTCAACTCCTATGTCAAGAACAAGTCCACTATCAAGTTGAAGCACAAGGACAACAAGAAGAATATCCAAGATCAAGTCAAGAATCCGGCCAACATTGTTTTCTTCAAGTGCAAGGAAGAAGGGCACCATGTTAGATCTTGCCCATTGAAGAAAAAGCCTCTTAGTGTGAAGCAACAAGGGAAGCGGCCTCAAGCTCCACCTCAAGTCATTGACGGGCCTCTTCCTAAAAGGACTACTCGAGCTCTTCCTCAAGTTGTGGCTTCACCTAAGAAGAAAGATGGCAAGAGTAGAACTTGCTACATATGCCGTGAGAAGGGGCACATTTCTTCCTCATGCACTATTGTTATCTCCTCATCCAATTATATCTTGATTGATGATGCTTATTCACTTTATAAGGATGAGATTGTCAATATGTTTGCCAAGTTTGTTGGTGCTCAATGTGGTGTCAAGAAAAGAACCATTTGGGTTGCCAAGACTATTGTGACTAACTTCTTAGGACCCAACTTGGTTGGGTACCAACAAGCCAAAACTTGATCAATAGGTGTGTTTCGGAGGGCATTGGAGACTTGGTTACATTATGAAGAATTGAGGGATCTTCATCAATTATTATTGTCAAGCCAAGCCATTTGGATTATCATGATTATATTATATTTCCGATGTTCCTCCTTGCGGTAACATATGCTAAACTCTTTACATTGAAAGTTACTCACCCCTTGTGCATGTGTTGGTTTTGTATCTTCCATGCTTTTGTACATGTTGTGCTATACACTTAATTATCTTGAGGAATCAAGCATATATTTATGTATGATTAGGTGACACACCATGTATGTGTGTTTCTTGTGTTTGATCCTTACTTGGTTATATTTGGTATCTTATTTGGCTCTTGTGAGAGATTAATGGATTATCCCATTTTGGGGGAGTGTTATGCTTAGGCATTCCACAATCCTAAAAATGTGTGTACATGAGGAATACCATCTAGAATTTATATTGGAATATTATCTAGTATCTATGTGGTACAATTCTCATGAGAAATTTAAGTTTTATAATGTCCATTAATTATCTCTATTTGTATCATTTTGCCTCGTGTTGGTTTCATGGTAGTATCACATTATGGGGGAGTCATATGCTTAGTGCATATTACAATCCTAGAAAATGTGAACATTCGAGGTTGTGTCACTTAGAATTGATATTGATAATTATCTAGCTCCCATGTGACACATTTTGCTCATACAAGTTCCAATTTGCCTGAATGCCTTTATTGCTCATATTTTGGATCGTGTATGTGAGAATGTTTCTTGGTATGTGTTTCCTCATATTTAGATATATATACTCATGGAAACCATTTGCTTCAAGCTACTCTAATCACTAGTGATTGTGTGTCTATTAGAAGCTACCAAGAATCTTGTTCGAAGCATCAATTGTAATTATTATATTTTGTTATATGCTTCTTGTTGTGACTATGATCTTGGATATCCATGCAAGCTACCTTGGGAAAAGTATACCCAATATTTCTTGTCCTTGGACAATGAATACTCAATTTATGGTAGAATTTATTGATCATATTCACGTTCGTCCTTGCTTAATCTTGTCCTATCTACGGCCAAGTAAACGTATTGTGTGCTCCCATGTATTCCTTGCTACTTTTGGATCCTTTTATTTTTATTGGTATCCTCTTGTGTTTTATTTAATATAGGTATTAGTGATGATCTCATTTGTGTACATTTGCATTCAAAAGAAAATTATATATAATGTACTACTTATGGGTGAGCTCTCCTATATTATCTAGAACAATCCTTTTATGCTTCTTGTTTTGTTCCATATCATGTTTTATATGCTTGGAAGCTCAATCTTTTCGTTTTGGTATTTTGTGCCATCATGAAAAGTTTGGGGAGTTTGGTTTCTTGTTGGAACCTTTCTCTTTTTGGGAGTTGGTTTTGTCTCATTCCTTGTTTCATGTTTTGTCTATTTTTAGAATGAGATAAATCCTTGAGCATTTGTGTTCTTATATATCTTTTGCTCTTTGGATTTTGCCTAGTTTATTTGTTGAACTTGTGAATCTTTCATGTGTTGAATTGGTTCTTTGAAACAATTTGGACACCATTTGTCATGTCTCACTCTTTTGCATGACATCTCGGTTTACTTGGTGCTCTTGTTCAAATTGTATCTCCTTTTTGTTTCTTGAAAGCCTCGTGCATGCATATTTACTACATGTTTATATTATGGCATGCTTGCTTTCTTTGATCCAATATATAGGGAAAACTCCACCAAATCCCATCGCCTAAGTTGTGCATGAAATTCAATTTCATATCAATATGCACATATTTATGTGGAGTCTCTCCTATGTATTGTAGTTGCACTAACTACATTGGACCCAATAAGTTTGGAGACCATTTTGTACTTAAATGTGTTTTAGGTACAACGAATTCATATCCTCTACATCCTACCAATTATATCTCGATAACAAGTATCTCTTTCTCATGCTCATATATCTTGATTCCAACCGTTTGTCGGTTGCCTTCTAGCATGAATTTTTGTTATTGTATTTATTGTTGTATTTATAGCCATGGTATTAAAAGAACTCTCTATTGTAAATGTGCATAAGTTGAGATGAGTGCATATAATTGGTACTATACAAAATCATGCATATGATCCACCAATCCCAAATATGTCAATCTAGCAATTTTATTGTCTATATTTTCCTCAACTTCTCTCATGTGCAATAGTGAAATTTTGCTAGTTGATTTCTCCTTGTGATACTTGTTGCCTTTGTCCATATATTCCAACTTTATCCTTTTCCCTTGGTGATAGTTGTAATGTATGGGGTGTGTTGGTTGTTGAAGCTCATCGATGTACAATAAGATATTTGAGCCTTTTGTCCATGCTTTCAAGAAAAATCTTATTGGTATTGTCATGACTTCATTTTGGATATCTTTCTCTATTGATTTTAAGTATCTACTTTGTGTGTACATGTTTCTTTGTGGATCAATATCTTTGCAAGATTGTCTACTTAGAAACTTATACACATGAAAGAGGTTACTCAATTTTTTCTTGATATCTTCCTTGTTTCGTGTGTGTTGTATGGTCATACTAAGCAATATCATTCATCGAAGACTATGTGGATACGCAATGACCATCCTTGTACTAGTCTTATAATATGCTTTGTCATGCATCTCACACATCCTTGTGGTTGAGCCCGCTAATATGTTGTCTCTTACTTATTGCTCAACCATTTGTTTCTTGCAAATTTTATGCCTTGGTATTTGCTCATTTGCACAAAGTTGTTTTATAAGTAAAATAGAGTAAGTGAGGATTCCATGTTGTGCACATTGTATTCACATACAAAATCTAATGTTGCACATACCTTGGGGAGCTTCCTAATTTTATTTATAGCATCACTTTGTGCTTATCATATTTGTTATCTCATGCCTTGTATTGTTAAAATGGAGTTGGATGAGTGAGGATTCCATGATTATGCACTTTGTTCCCAAATGCAATTATCATAATTGGTGCATTATCTTTGGGGAGCTCATCTAATTCATTTAATAATGCTCATTTGTCTTCTTTCTCATTCGTTGTGCCTTAAATGTTTATGGGGGAGCAAGGATTCCATATTTGTGAATTATGTATTCTAATGCATTTATTTTTAAATTGAGCACAAATCTTGGGGATCTTCTCCATTTATTCTTTAAAAACATTCTTTTGCTCTTATCATAATATCTTGTTGTTTCCATTTGGACTCATTTGTTGCTTTCAATTGGTTTGTCGGATCTTGTGATTGCTTACATCATTTGTTGATTCTTCTTTTATTTTATTTCTTTTGGCAATCTTTGGCTCCTCGATATAGTTCTACTTCCTCCCAGGTATTCATCATTGGATATGTGCGAATACACACTGTTTCGGTATTTATCACTATATTGGCCTTCTAGAACTTGTCACCCATTTCGGCAATCGATGCCAATGGGGGAGAAGTTTTAGAGGGTTTTAGGGAAATGGTTTATGCCTTGAGTTTGTTTCTAAGCATTTGCCTTTCATGCTCTTGCATCCTTGTTGTTGCTTAGCATGTGGTATATATAGAGGAAACTCCACCAATGATAATGATTGGCAATATATGCAATGAAATTCAAGTTCATCACGCATGCATAGATTGTGGGGGAGTTTGCTCTATATATGGTGGTGGTACCAATATCACATACTTATGTAGTATTTGATATTGGTGCTACCATTTTATGTGTTAAATTCCTTATATAAACCCTCTCAAATGGATTGTCATCAATTACCAAAATGGGGGAGATTGAAAGAACATGTGGGCCCCCATGTGTGGTTTTGGTAATTAATGACAATCTCTATGGAATTGTATCAAGTTGTACTTGTAGGAATTGTCCATAGGCAATGCTTGAACCATATGTTGTCTTCAATGTTTGGATAAGAAGTGAAGAGGATCATGTGGTGACCAAGGTGTTCAAAGTATGGTCCACAGATTATTCATGTGAGAGTTAAAGCTATGGCAAGTATTTCTTGAAGAATAAGATGGAGTAATATCTCTGGTGTACCTTCAAGGCATCAACATAATGAAGAAAAGAAGAAATGATGTGCAAGCTAAAGATGTGCAATATCTAGAAGATCTCATGCTTAAAGCTTGCCATCCTCGGTGATCATGGATCGATGAAGACAAGGTCAAAGTAAAGGTTTCCCCATGTTGTATGTGGGAGTAACTTGCAAGCCTTCATCAAGCAAGTGCGTACAAGAGCAATCAAGAAAGGTGTTCCATCTTGAGAAGGACAAGACCGTCTACATCATAATCAAGTGGAATATGCGCAAGGCAAAGGTATGATCTTGATAGGGTTTCCTTCTTACCGGTCTTGTAGTGTTAGTTGGGGAGACCGGTTTATAGGATAGACAACCGTACTATCAAGAGGGGCTCTCGAGTGAGTAACTCGATCATATCTCTCCGAGAGAGCTCAAACCTTTGCATACTTAGCATCATCCTTTCTTGGTTGTTATTTGGATCTTATCCATGTGAGGTTCTAGAGCTTGTGGTAATATCCATAACAAGCTCTAGTTCATCAAAAACGGATTTCCCCTTTTATAACATATTGCGTTTTTTATCTTTGAGGTTTTACGGTTTCTCACCAAGAGAGGTATATCACATTATATTACATGAAATGTTCTCTCTTGGTGGTATCCAATATTTTCACTTTTTTTGGGTAACTCTTGTTGTCATCTTTCCAACAAAATTGGTTTCGGGTCAATCGGAGTTTCCAAACTCTAGATATCACCATTGGAAGTTTGCCTCTTATTTGGTCCTGACCGGAGTCTCCGGTCTGTGTGGACCGAAGTCTCTGGTGTAGTCCGGAGTTTCCGGATGTGTCTCCGGTGGTGACTTCAGAATCAGGTCTGGGACATACTGTATGGGGGTCCGGATCCAGGTCCGAAGGCTACCCCGGAGTCTCCGGTGTTTCCTCTGTCCGGAGTCTCCGGTGTTGGATGACCGGAGTCTCCGGTCTTGTTGGGTCTTGGACGGCCCGGGTCATTCAGATGGGCGGTCTGGTGGTTTGGCCGGAATCTCCGGTGTAGACCGGAGTCTCCGGTCTTACTTTTCCCCAACGGGCAGAAAACGGTCAGAAATCTGTGGGCCTATAAAAAGGGGCCCTTCTTCCCCAATGCAACTTCTCGAGTTTTACAGGCTTTCTCCTCCATTCTTGACCCTCTTGAGATTGCTCCCCCTTCAATCCCTCCCTTGATTCTTGCATATACTTTAGGGATTTGAAAGAGGAGATCTAGATCTACAATCCCACCAATCCATCTCTCCTCTAAGTGAGGGGAACATCTTGGGATCTAGATCTTGTAGTCTTTTATGGATTTCCTCCATTGTTCTTCCACTCTTATTCCCCCACAAGATTTTGTAGCTTTGGTGGAATTTGGGAGAGAAGGATTTGAGCACTACTTGTGTTTTTGCCATTTGCATTTGGTGCATCGGTTTGAGTTCTCCCCGGAGGATTTGGTGAGTGAAAGTTGAGAAGCTTTTTACTCTTGGGTTCTTGGAACCCTAGACGGTTTGTTGGTGTTGCATGTTGTGGACTTGGTGGCGTGTGTTGGGAGCCTCCAATTAAGTTGTGGAGAAGTTCCCCAACCTTGTTAGAGGTTCCGGTTGCCACCGACAAGTGCACCGATAGTGGAAGCGTGGATCGATCCCATTGGGGTGAGATTCACCGGAGAATAAGGGAGGCCTTTTGTGGCGTTGGTGGTTTGATACCACCCCCTCTCCAAACGAGACATACTCCATGTTGGGAGGAACTCGGTAAAATATCGTTGTCCCCGCGTGCCTCAGTTATCTCTATACCCGAGCTCTTTACTTATGCACTTTACATTGTGATAGCCTTCGTGCTTGAAGTAATATATATATATCTTGCCATCACTTTGTTGCTTGTATTGATTAGCATAAGTTGTTGGTGCACATAGGTGAACCTTAGTTGTTCTAGGTTGTGCTTAACAAAGTAAACACTTGTTTTATTCCGCCTTTGTTGAGCCACTCTAGGAAAAGTTTTAATCGCCTATTCACCCCCCTCTAGGCGACATCCGTATCCTTTCACATAGTTCAGCACCAAAACTCCATAGTGCACTACCACCACATCACTAGCACCCTGGTTGCTAGAGGAAGCCATCCAAGGACACCAGGAGGAGGTCAGGAGTATAAGGAGAAGACCAATTGAGCAACAAAAGGGAGAAGGCCAGGAGTGCAAGGAGGAGGATCACAAGCACTAGATCTTGCAACAAAGTAGAATCATCACAACATCCACAACCAAGTTATCTATCTCCACTACAAGCATCAGGTTGGCTACTAGAACCACACTAATACCCGTTCTTGCCAAATTAAGACAAGCATCAATTGTGGAAGAGAGAGAGAGAGAGCTCTGAGCTTAGTGTAGAAGTGCTACACTAGTTCATCCCAGAGCTGCTAAAGGCCAACAAAGTATCTGTTCTTATCTTAGAATGATTTGGCCCCAGTCTTTGCATCACAGGCCAAGCCAACAAATCCAGCAGTTAAATCTGAGATATTTACCACTATGCACACTCCTAAGGGAGGCACCACAGTGGCAAATTTAACTGTTTTGGCCAACCAAACTAAGCAGCTAATCATATAAATGATTTATGCTACTGTGCATCCTCCAAGTAGGTATCACAGTAGTCAGATCACTATAGAAACATTAAAGCCAAACCAAACCAATCATTTTTCTAGCCTACAGTTGGTAGAAATCATTTAAATTCTCACTGTCATATTGATAGAATAAATAGTCATTCACTTATATACAAGCCATCAATTGGACTACAACTTATAGCCAGAAAAGAGTCCAGGCAGTAGTTCACAGCTGCAGTTTACACTACCTAGGCCATCACTGTGCACACTCCAGGAATGGAGGCACCACAGCAGTAGCTCAGATAGTAGATGCCACTGATAGTAAGGAATCCATTTTGGCAATACATTTATTTAACTAAATCCATCTCATCTGAGCATGCTAGATATGATCAGGCTATTGTGTACACTCCAAAGAGGCATCACAATAGCAAGACCAATTTAACAGTAGCCACTCTGGAAAATTCCATTAGGAAAAAGTGTAATCATTTTCCTAGTACATTCCAGGAATCATATTTTTCTATACTACTTGATTGACAGATAATGCGCAGTTCCCAATCTCATCATTCAGCAAAAAAGGAAACAAACCATAGTAATGGTTCTTATTGTCATTTGAACCTTAGTCAAGGCATGAATCATTATAAGTCAACATTAGATTCCTTGCAAAAAAATCAACCCTCATGTATAGCTACTGTGTTGTTCACCACTGTGCTCAATCCAAAGGGAAGCACCACAGTGGCAAACATCATAGTAACAACCACCAGATAATTGATTAACTAGTTAATCATTTAGTAAAAAATTCTTCAAATATAATATATCATTTTCCTATCTTAGAAACCAGGAATCAATTGCAGCATCATTTCACTGTCAATAATGACAGGAAGTAAGATCTTTCTCAAATTCCCAATCTGCAGCAAGACTGCAACCATCATTGTACAATCCACCAGCACTTAGACAGGTGGATTAGTATTTAACCATATATTGTATACAAACCACCTTGGCAAGCAAATCCAAATGGAACAGAAATCATTTTCCTAGTCACCAATCTAGGAATCATTTCATTTCAAAAATCATTCTACACAGTTTATAATCCACAAAATATATCCACAAAATATCAGGATATAATTAGGTAACCATTAACCTACTAGTACATGTCATCTCAAAACGACATTGAGATTTACAGTATTGCCTAAATTAAAATCAGCAAAACTAGAGTGTCAATAGAGTCACACATGCCATGCATGATTAAGTCCTCCTAATTGAGTTAGCACACTTAGGAACACTCCAGCAAACATAAATCGGCACCACTGCTACTACTTAGGTACACCATCATAACCAAGAGATCACCATAATCTTGCAACCAGCATAGCAAAACATCAGCCTGAAAGTCGGTTACAGAAAGAACTCACCGTCCCATACAGATTGGGCGCAGCAAAGAATGGACGCTGGGGTTGCGCCTGCAGCACCATCCCGTCGGCGCCAGGGTTGAGGTCGCCATGTGGGAGCAGCAGGGGCAGGCCTCGATCTGGAGGCGTGCGTCGGTAGCGGCCAGGAACAAGAGAAAGCCGGGTCACCCCATCCTCAGCGCCGGTGACCAAGCCGATCCGGGCTAGGGTTAGCCATGACGCCGCGTTTGGGGGCAGCGAGAGCGGGCGCTGGTGAGGATAGAGCAGAGAAGGGGTGGCGGCGGCCGAGGGGGGGACGGAGCACGTCGAAGCCGAGCAGCGACGGCGGCAGCGCCGCAGCATCGCGGGGAAGAAGGGTCGAGACGAGAGAGAGAGAGAGAGAGAGAGAGAGAGAGAGAGAGAGAGAGAGAGAGAGAGAGAGAGAGAGAGAGAGAGAGAGAGAGAGAGAGCATGTGGGTAGGTTTGACCGACTCGGTCGCTTGGGCCCTGTGATTTAGCTCAACCAGATGGACTGGGCTAGGTTTTGGGCTAGATGGGCCCAAGAACAAGGCCCAATTTATACAATAACAAAAATGGAAATTATTAAAATACCCCTACACATTTTAAGCTCTAGAAAAATGTAGAAAAATCCTAAAAATATATTTAATACATCCAAGTGTTTATTAAAATAATATCCATCTAAGAAAAATATAATCATATTTATTTAAGATTAACAAAATGCAAATGAATATTAACACCCTTAAATATCTAAATGAAATTTAATAAATTTAGGAAAATTCCTAAAATTTAATAAAATCACTTTTATAAATGAAAATAAATCTCTTATCTCATAAAAATACTAACTTAAATTTTTACTAATAAAATTTAAAACAAATATTTAAAGACATTAAAAATATATAATAATAATAAAGATAATGTTTAAAAATAAATAAAATTCATTTTTAAGAATTTAAGCAAATATATTTATTAGAAAGGTACTAAGTATATTATTATAAAAATATTTTAAAGTTCTTATATCATATAAATTGAATTATCTAAGTTATTAAAATAAGATAATTATTTTGTTAATTGTTTTATATTATTTCCTAAGTAAGAAACGATCTTATTCAAAACATAATCTTTTGACTCTAAGTAGTCTAAACCATGATTATAATTTAAATATAAAATCTAAGTGTAAACAATTAACTTTATAATATTCTTTTAAAATCCTTAACTAACCAAAGTCAAGGATTTACAAAGTTATTCTTTACAAATCATTAACAATTCATAAATAATCATATTTATCAAACTTGATGTTCACTAAATAAATTATAATAAAATCCATCTATTTTTATTTATAAAGAAAAATCTCAAAGTATGGTCTATAAATATTACACATGCTAAATTTAAATCTTTAAAAAACAAAGTTCCCTAACCATAAGATTTCATCTTTAATTATACTTATGAAAAACTTTAATTAATAATGCTACAAATGCTATATCTCAAGTCCAATTATATTTTTATAGTTTACTTTGGTTTAAGATATCCTTAGCTAGATATATAATAACTCAAATCAATTAAACCTTATTACAACACCATAGCTTTAATACTATTTATCTTCAAAGTTGAATAACTTAACATAAATAATATTTTCTTTAAATATTATTCTTTTTGCCACTTCAAAAGAAACACTATACCATTCCTTTAAAATCATGACAACTTAAAACATAAATTTTGTAATAATTACCTAATACCATGAACCCATAGAATTATATTATAATTGTACTTTACTCTTCATATTTTATATGTTTATCTTCCTTATGAAGTAAAATTAAACTAAAGCAAATCTTAAATAAATCATAAATATATCTCACTCGCAATGATTGAAGAATTACTTGGGATTTTGAATTATGCATCTCATTACTTATGCATAACAGCATATTGCTTCTTTAAACATTGTCCTTACCGGACAATGATGATATTTTTATAGAACCCGAGGTCCAGGGTCAAGTTGAGATATTCGACTACAATACTTTGCTATATCAAGGCAAGTTCACACTTGCTCATGTCCTTTGATTATTTTATGTAAAGTAATTGCAAACTGTGTGTCTTCACCTGCATTTCAAAAAGGGTCGAAAATACTATTTCTCATAATTAAGTTGAAGTATCGGTTACTGATCCAGGGTGATCAGCTAACCTATTAAGACTGGCAGTTGGGATACCACTGCACAGGAATATATCATCTAGGACTTAACAACCAATGTCGCCAGTGATTCTTGCGCCGTATATTACGCGTTAACCATGGGATTTGGAATGGGACGGAGAAGTCAGCTGGATCGGCTCCCTTTCGCATGCATTGGACACTGTTCTGGGCATTTGTGAGTTGCAAATCGTGGGTATAGCCATTTTATACGGGGAAAGGTCTACCTGGATCTGGGCTTACAAAAGACAGATTACTAGTGTTAATGGTTGTTGTGTGTATCCAAGTAAGGTATAACCGTTTTATACGGGGAAAGGTCTACCTTGAGTTTGGGCATACAACAATTGCGGTGTATGCGGGGTCATGGAGAAGGACAGTGATTGGCTTGGATCATCTACTGGGCCCCACACCATAGGAAGTGTGGACGGGAAAGATTCGCCCGGTTGTGCATCAAGGATTTGATCTCTCATGGGTAAAGTAACATACCTCTGCAGAGTGTAAGAACTGTAACTTGTTACTCCCTGTTCCGGGAAGGAGCTGCGAACGCGGCGGGAAAGGAACTCCATGAAAGTTCGGGTAAACCCATGAAGGCTAACGAACATAGCTTTTCAGAATAAAAGCAACCTTTGAAGAAATGTTTACGGAAACTTGCATTGCCTATGACCTATGGTCTGTGGCTGTAGATATAGTGCATCAAACACTCCTTTTTAGTGAACTTGCTGAGTACGCTCGTACTCAACGTATCTTCTTAACCCTTGCTAGAATCTGAAGACAATAACGGTTAGGAAGAGGAAATACTATATCCAATTGAAGACCAAGAAGAACTCTGCTATGAAGAACCAGAAGTATCCGGAAGCGTCGAAGGGAACAATTACGAAAACATTTATGGAATGGAGACCGATGTATCTGAAGTGTAGATGTAGCATATATAGTGATCTAATCCAGTAGCATAGATCTCTATCCTCTATCTATATTAAATCTCACATAAACCTTAGTTGCTTATTTATTATTTTCTTCGAGTTATTATAGTTCAGCTTGAGTCATCGGGATACCTCTATGGACCTTTTTTTGGAAATGGGCACTTTATTACTCAACAGTAATTACACTCGGTCTCTACATAGCTAGGATGCACACAGCCAAACATCCACAGTCTCGGTCGAAAACAAGAGTAACTAAAATACAATAAAATGTAAATGAAAGCATAGTTCTCCCAATTATCTAAGGAAGATCTATTCGCAACGGTTGTTGCCATCCATGTCGGGAGAAGATATCTCGCGCCGTATCTTCCAACCGCCTACAACCCTCCGCAAACAAGTCACGGAACTCCATACGTTGTAGAGAAGTCCATGATCGGAGTATAGTCGTGGCCCGATAGATAACCTGCAATGGAGAAGATATAACATTATTAAAAATCTTGTCATTTCTACATAGCCAAAGCGACCAAATAATGGCAAGCGCTCCCACCCTAAATAAAGTCCCATATTTATCCTCAATCCCATTCATCCAGTTGCCAAAAACATTGACTACCGATCTAGGAGGAGATAAACCAGAGGCTATTTGGATGATTGACCATATAGCACGAGCAAATTTACATTGGAAGAATAAATGACGTATTGTCTCATTATGATGACAATATACGCATTCAGTGCTACCATGCCAATTCCTCCTAACAAGATTATATTTTGTGAGAATCACCCCCTTACGTAGATACCAAACGAATATCTTCGTTTTAAGGGGGATCCTCAGCTTCCAAATTTTACTATTATCATCGACTGGAATATTAGGTTGGATCAAAGCTCTATAAAATGAATCAACAGAAAAATTTCCACTATGTAATAGTTTCCATTTAAATTCATCCATACCCTCAGATAGCTGTATCCTGGATAATCTTACTAAGAGATTATTCCATGACACCAATCTAGGACCTAAGAGACTTCGTCTGAAAGACACATTAGGGGGATTAGTTTCCATTACCTCAGCGAGAGTATCCCTTTTGTGTCTAACAATTGAATATAGAGCTGGATATTGTTCACGGAGAGAAGTTTGGCCAAGCCATATATCTTCCCAGAACCTAATCTGTGAACCATCCTTAATATTAAAAGTGCCAAAATGGAAGAATTGCGTTTTGGAAGCCATTAGTCCAGCCCAAAAGTGTGAATCACCTGGTTTCCAGACGAGTGTAGACATCGCTTTTGAGCCAACATATTTCCTCCAAATAATAGTTTGCCAGACCCCTTCTTCAGTAAGAAGTTTGAATAACCATTTACCCAATAATGCGGTGTTTTTGACTTTTAAATCATGTATGCCCAATCCACCATATTCTTTGGGTCGACAAACAACATTCCATTTGGCCAGTCGATATTTTTTTTCTCACTATCCCCTTGCCAAAAGAATCTTGAACGGAAATAGTCCAGTTTTGACAAGACTCCTTTTGGCAACTGGAAGAATGATATCATATACAGTACCATGTTGGTGAGTACTGAATTAATGAGGACCAGTCTTCCACCAAGGGATAGCAATTTACCCTTCCAACTATTAAGACGTTTTTGAAGTCTTTCCTCAACAAGTTTCCATTCAGCAATCGTAAGACGCCGATAATGTATCGGTATTCCCAGATAATTGATTGGAAATTGCCCGTGACCACAGCCAAAAATATCGGCATAGAGGTGAGCCTCGTCTTTAGCCTCTCCAAAACAATACAAATCACTCTTATGGAAGTTTATTTTCAATCCAGAAAGCTGCTCAAATGCTGAAAGTATTAGTTTCAGGTTCTTGGCTTTCTCCAGATCATGTTCCATAAATAGTATTGTATCATCGGCACATTGAAGAATAGATAGACCACCATCAACAAGATGTGGAACCAGTCCTTCAATTTGGCCATCAGCCTTCACTCTCTCAATAAGGATGGCCATCATATCTGCCACTATATTAAATAGTATAGGCGATAATAGATCCCCTTGTCTCAGCCCTTTTTTGGTCTGGAAGTATTTACCTATGTCATCATTGACATTAATGGCAACACTACCCCCAGTCACAAAAGACTGTATGAGAGCACACCACTCTTTAGAAAAACCTTTCATACGGAGTGTTTGCTGAAGAAAAGACCAATTAACTTTATCATATGCCTTCTCAAAATCAATCTTGAACAATACCCCATTTAATTTTTTGAGTGTAGTTCATGAATCGTTTCATGCAGGATTACAACGCCATCTAAGATGTTTCCCCCTTGCATGAAAGCGGTTTGAGAAGGTCGAACAACATGATCAGCCACTGAATTCAATCTAATCGTAGCAACCATTGTGAAAATTTTAAAACTAACATTAAGAAGGCAGATTGGACGATACTGTTGTATCTGTTCTGCATTGTTAACCTTAGGTAATAAAATTATGTTGCCAAAATTTAACCTGAATAGGTCCAGCTGACCAGCATGTAAAAACTCGAACAAGCGCATCAAGTCAACCTTTATAACTTTCCAGAATGTTTTGTAAAACTCTGCTGGGAAGCCATCATGTCCTGGCGCTTTGTTTGGTTCCATTTGGAAGACGGCCTTCTTAACCTCCTCCTCAGTATAAGGAGCAGTCAGAAAGTTGTTTTCCACAATAGAAACCTAGGGAATATCCTCCGTCCGGGACTCATCCAATGAAAAAGAATTTTCAGGAGGTGCCCCAAATAAGGATTTATAATAGTTGGTAATATACGATTTAAGATGTTGCTGACCTTCGATCGTCCCTTCTTCCTGGGTTAGAGAGTGAATAAGTTTCTTCTTATGCTTGCCATTTGCAACAGCATGGAAGTATCTTGTATTCGCATCTCCTTCTAGGATGAATTTGGCTTTAGACCGTTGGTACCACTTGAGTTCTTCTTCACGCAGGAGTCTGGCAATTTCTGCATTCGATTGGTTTTTAAGCTCAATCTCTTGTGCAGTCAATAACCTAACCTCCGCAGAAGCCTCCAAGTCATTAATAATAGCAGAAAGGCGTATTTTTTCATTTTTAAGGATACCAGAAGTATGTCTAGCCCAACCACGGAGGAATTTGCGCAAGGCACGCATTTTATTGTTCCAACATTTTATGGGTGTATGACCACTAACCGATTTTTCCCAACTAGCCTTCACAAGGTCATAAAAACCATCACGATCAATCCATCCTAGTTCAAACTTGAAACTGTTTTTGGATTTCCGTGGTGGTATTCCGACAGATAGTAGTAATGGAGCATGGTCCGATAAAGCCTCAATACGCTCTAGAGCGCGAACAGTTACCATAGGAAATTTATCTTTCCATTCGGTATCCATAAGCACTCTATCTAATTTTTCGTATGTAGGCTCCGGAAGACTATTAGCCTAAGTAAATTGTCTTCCTAACATTGTAACCTCTCTTAAGTCTAAGCTGTCTATGACAGCATTAAACATGAAATGCCAATGTTCATCAAACCGGCCCCGACTTTTCTCATGAGGAAATCTTAGAAAATTAAAATCCCCACCTATAAGGATAGGATAAGGATTGTCCTTAGCCAGATTAACCAACTCACGTAAAAATTCCGCTTTATAAACATCCTGGGCAGCCCCGTATACAGCGACCAGAGACCAAACAAAATCATCCGCCTTGTTTCGGATATGGAGTTTAATAAAAAAATCTCCAACCAAATTGGCTAAGATTTCCATTGTCTCATCTCTGACGCCTAACAGGATTCCCCCGGAACGCCCCCGTGGCGGACGTAATACCCATGTAAAATCCACTCCACCAGAAAGGCGATTGAGTTGACTTTGTGAGAAATCACGTCTACCAGTCTCAGAAATACCCAAAAAAACCAATTTATAATCTCTCACACAATTGGCAAAAAACAAATGTTTAGCCAAGTCACGAAGACCTCTGCTATTTGAGAACATGCCATTCATTGAGAAACAATTGGGGATTTGGGTACACGAGATCTCTTACGGGACCGATGGCCCTTTGATTTCCGACCAGACGCTGTAAGATCATATAATGAATCCAGCCCAGTCTCATCAAAGCCCACATCTGACACTTCACCAACTAAGTGAGAAAGGAGTTGACCATCTATTGTGGCATGCAACTCCTCCTCCTCCATTGGTGAAGGGTCAGGAACAACAAATATTTTAGGAGTAACCGTTAGACGGTCAACCTCCATATGTCTCAAAACAGAATTAGAAAGATTAACTTCACTTACAGATCTACCCAAACTAACACCAACTTTAGACAACTTATCCATTATAGAGTTATTTGAAAAAGAAAGAAAGGATTTGGAAGAATTACCCGGGGTGTCCAAATTCTTCTCCGCCTTCCTCCGCATGGCCTTGCCCAAGGAATCCTCGTCTGTGGCAGAGGCTCCCTGTGCGTCAACACCATGGCGAGAACTCCTGCGCGCCGGTGTCCCAGCAACAAAGGTAGGGCCATCGGCAGCTGGGGACAGACCTGACCCCTCCTGGGTCAGATCCATCCTCCCTGCCACATATCCACCAACTGCGCTAGAACGTCCCTCCATGTCCGACGGACAAGCACCATGGGAGAGACCTCCAGCATCCCGCATCACAACTGCAGAGGGTTGCACCGCCAGGGGCAAAGGTGAAGCACCTTGCACCCCGGCAGCCAACCCGAAAGCCTCGCAGTCAGTGAGCCCCACCTAGGCCAGCCTCCGCGCCGAAGACCCGGCGATGACCTCCTGTATAACCGGTACCGCCTCCTGTAACACCGGCCCCGTCCGGGTGGGAATAGAATGACCCATCATGTTAGGTCTCCCACGCGTGGGAGAAGCCTGAAACGAAGAAACACCAGCCGACTCCAAAGAACCACAAGCCCCAAGCAAGGCCTCCTGAAGCTGTGAAGGAGAGACACGAGGAGAGCCCAACACCGGTCCTGAACCACGCAGGGGAGAGTCCAACGGAAGCGCCTCCAAAAGTTCCTACCGCGAGGAGTGGCAGGGTTAGCATTGAAAGGAGTAACAACAAACAATAACACAGGATCCAAAGGCACAGAACAATCCAGCTGAGCACCCTGCCTGGTAGTCGGCTGCGCCGAGCCACCCTGCCTAGTAGTGGTCGAGGAAGAGCCAGCCCCAACAGCCTGTGAGCCACCCCCGTGTCAGATGTATCCATAGAACCATTAGAAGGCTTATCATTCGCATCATCGTCCTGATCATCCTCCCTCTTCCTCCATAAGTAAGGTGCAAACTGAGGCTCAGGTACATAACCCTCCGGCTCCAAACGAAAAAGAAGCACATAAACCTTGAGACCCACCACAACATCAGTCATAAGTTAATGTCCAAGCGAATCCTGCAGCCCCAAGAAAACACTAGTATCCGTCATAGCAACAAGAATCCGAACGACGCCACGTCTCCTCAAACTGAACAGGTCCACATCCAAAGTAGTGCCCATGAGACCACCGACCGCCCATAAACCCAAGAAGGACCGCAAACAATGTGGCACCCCTTCGACATGTAGCCAAACCTGCTGCAGCTCAAGCTTGTGGGGCACCTCCTGTGTCCGGTAAACAGAAAACGAGAGCTGAGAGGTGCTCAGCGGCACCGGCACCTGGATCCCATCCACCCTGTCCAAATCCTCCATCGAGGGAAAACTCACAAGAAAGGCAGATTCTCCATAGGGCAACGCTTCCCACTTCCACTGACTACGAACCGGGCATCTCCTGGCAATCTGTCGCTGAACCACATCTGCAGGGACCATCGGCCCAGTGACCTGAACAAGAGCTATGGGGGTCAAGTTTGCCCCAAGGTGATCCTGCACCACAGAATCCGAAATCTGAGAAAACAAAGTCAACTCATTGCCAATACCAGACATCACCAGGGTAGGCCTTGGCTGCTTAAGAACGGGACATCTCAAAGTGGGATGAGTAGAGTTGTCACAAATATAGCAATTATGAACCGCCTTACAATCTTTAGTTGCATGCGTATTGACTGCACACTTCCAGCAGCGAACGGATTTCTGGTTCTTCTTACCCACGGCAGCAGGCACCGGTGCAACAACAACAGTCTCCAAAGTTGCGTCGGCCTGAGGAACATTGGCAACGGTCCCCTGTGGCCCGTACAGATATTGTGGCTGCTGTCCCAGAACCTGAGAAGACGTCCCCGCATGACCAACAGAATACCCATAATGCTGAAACTGTGACGGTTGCTGTAACGGCTGCAAACCCGGCTCAAGACCCACCTACACCTGATCCTGCTTCTTCTTCTTCTTCCGCTTCGGCACCTGCGCATTTCCATATCCGACCCCAGCCGCAAACTGCTGCGGCGCCACCCCCTGCTAGATCATAGGTGCCCCACCCGACGGATGGCCGCGATACGGCGGCTGGAGTGGCTGCAAGGCAAACTGAGGCTGCGGCGCCGGGAAGTAAGCACCCTGGGGCGACACAAAAGGCAGCGCCATCCCTTGACTGAAGCGAGTCGGAGGCGGCATCCCGAAGAACGGTGGTGGCCCAAGGCCAAAAGAAGGTGTCGTAGACGAATGCGGCACAGCATGCCCAGGGCCCTGCCCCAAGAAATTACCGGCGGTGGGGTACACTGGTGCCGTCCCGATCCTGGCAGACTGCTGTGGCGGCAACGCTTGGCCGCGAGGGGTAGCCGACGATCCCGCCGGCTGAGAGGGAGCGCGAGGAGCCGGAGCACGAGGGGCTGCAGCACCCATCGGCGGAACAGCAGCGCGTTGCGGCGGTACAGCCATGAGGTCAGATCCGAGCAGAGCCAGGGCGAAAGAACGCGTTGGAGACTTGGACGAAGGTTGTGTCGCAGTTGAAAAAGACCGACAGGAGGCTGTAGGAGGATCTCAAAGTCATCATATAATTTCTGGTTGTAATAATGATAATGTATGATGTGAACCCGCTTTGTTTCTGTTGTACCTCTCTGAGGATGTAATATTTGTGGAATGGTACGCCATGAGTGTTATGTCCACGACTATAGTATACTACAACATGCAGTGGTATGTACTACAACATGCAGTGGTGTGGTATGCTAGGTCACCGCAAGTAATTAGTATTTTGCAAACATGAAAGAGAGGAGTTTATATCTCTATTTAGGAAGTCATTCATATTGTATATTATTTTGTTTCACAATGGAGTCGTGTTAACCCAAAGGACTATATCCGTGCCAGTGTTTTGTTTGCGCTACCCGTGACGTATTCTATGTGGGTTAGGCAATCGTATAACTTCCATAACCTATTCAGCCATACTTTCTCCATCTCAGTTTAGTTTGCATATTATTTTTGACCCGCATACCAAGAAACCTATCTAGGTTGCATAGAAAAAAATTTAGACCGAAATATCCCCAACTCGATTGATATGCATGCAGCGGCCAGTACCTCTCACGTTCCTTCGGTTTTGACCCTCCCTTCATCGCTAAGTTAATAGGCATGCATGCATTAGTTCGTGAATAAAAGCATAGAGCGTGGCTGCCAGGGGTAAAAGGGACCGATTATCGCTAAGTTGGGCTGCTGACCATAATATGCACCCTAATTTGATAATTTCGTAAAAAAACGCATCTTATACTGGGAGAGAGGGAGTACATGATTTCAAGTAGTGCACTGTGCATCTGATGTATATTCATTTAATTTTCTTTTGCTCCTATCATATATAAGCTATTCTGACTCTGGCACATATATAGCAGTGGATGTGTTTAATTGAGGAAAATCATACATGTGTTCACATATGAAGAAATGCTCGCATGGGCCAATCTCCTTTTAGATGAAAACCTGATGGCTCGTAATAACCTCTATATCTGCTATGGTGTTCTTAGAGATATAAGTTTGAGATCCAAGATTGGAAAACTTTACTCTTTCTTCTGTCTTCATAATAAGAAATCAACATTTACAGACAAGTTGTTGTCTAGATAATAAACCGCCAGGTACACGGTTTATAAGTTCTAAATATAGTTGTATGTGGTAGAAATATACCCTTTTTTTGATTAATCTAAAGTTCGTTTGGTAGAAAGATAACAGTTGCCAATAGAAAGCTACTGTTTTGTTTAATCTTTATCGGCTTCTTGCAGGTTTCTACAATAATTCTCTTGGTTTTCCACATGTTTCTTTCGATGGCCATGAACTTTTGCCAACCGTGGTTCATTATATGGATCTTTCAAGACACATATTGCACGTGGATTAGTTGGTGATGATGGGGAGAGAGGTTTCACTTATTTGACGAGGCGATTCAACGGGCTTCTTCTCTCCAGCTCAGACACATATTTATGACAATATTATTATTTCGTTTTTTTGGACAACGTTGTGTGTGTCCCAATGACAAATTCGTTAGATGTGTCATCGCGTAACAAAAGAAGTACTAGAACTTAAGAAGTAAGAGACAAAGTAAGAGTTGTTGCGAGAGTTAGTGGGAAAAGTAGGGATGAACCCTGCGTGGGATACTCTTACACTTGGGTGGATGCGTTGTAGTACCCAAAAATTAACGAAGTTTACCGATTAAACTCTAGCCCATCCACAACGGTTCTAACGCTTGACTATCATGACTTTACGCGCCTAATTCTGATGAGCATGCACGTCGATGTGTGTGGGCGCGTCCATCCTCATCCGCGGTAATTGAAATTGGTTGGCTGTCTAGTTGGAGATCAAACCCCAAAATGTGACACTCCTCGTTCTTCATCACAAGATGGATTACTACTACTTGCTGTGAGAGGCGACACATCTCCATCCATAGCAAGATGAATAATGTAGTAGTGACTTTGTCAATCTCGAACGTCGTCTAATTATGTAAAGGTGTGGGCATGTGTGTTTGAGACTAGGTTCATGGTGAACGTAATGTTTCTCAAAGAAAATTTCGCAATCCTTTTTTTAGATGATTTTTTCGCAATCCTCTTGAGCGATAAACTATTCCGTTGGCATATGGCATGTCCTACATGGGCCTATCGGATTGAGCCGAAAACTACATCTAAAGCCCATCAGCATCCGCCCATGGGCCAGAAAGGCAAAACCTCCATTCGGCCTCGTCTTCCTCCTCTCAGGCCTCAGCCCCACTCCCTCACAGGCCGGCAGTGGAGCCTCCTCTCCACTCCCCTCCCCTCTCCTCCAATGGCGACACCGCCCAAACCCCTCCACGCCTCCTTCCTCTGCTCCCTCGCGCTCGCGCTCCTCCGCGCCGGCCGCCTCTCCGCGGCATCCCACGTCGCCTCCTCCCTCCACGCCGCCTCCCCTCCCGCGGCCCTCCTCCGCCGCCTCATCCCGGCGCTCGCCTCCTCGGGCCTCGCCGCCGCCGCCGTCCGCTTCCGCCCCGTCCCAGGAGACCCGCTCACCCTCAACTCCATCCTCCTCTCCCACTGCGCCCTCCGCTCGCTCCGCCCCGCGCTGGCCCTCCTCCGCTCCTCCGACTCCGTCGACACCGTCAGCTACAACATCGTCATCTCGGGCCTTTCCGAGCACGGCGGGGGCCTCGCCCCGGCCCTGCTCGCCGAGATGTGCAAGCGCGGGGTCCCGTTCGACGCGGTCACGGTCAACGCGGCGCTCGTGGGGCTCTGCAGGGACGGCCAGGTGGAGGGGGCGGCGGCGCTGGCCGAGATGATGGTGAGAGGCGGGGGCATCGAGAGACTGGATGTTGTGGGCTGGAATGCTCTGATCGATGGGTACTGTAAGGCGGGAGACATGGCGGCGGCATTGGCAACGGCCGAGATGATGAGGACACAAGGAGTGGGGGTCGATGTCGTCGGGTACAACAGCTTGGTTGCTGGGCTCTGCCGTGCCGGCGAGGTCGACGCTGCGCGGGACATGCTGGGTACGATGAAGGGCGACGGGGTGGAGCCGAACGTGGTGACGTACACGACGTTCATCGCGGAGTGCTGTAGGAGGAAGGCGATCGACGACGCCTTCAGTCTGTATGAGGAAATGGTGAGGATGGGCGTCCTGCCGGATGTGGTCACACTCAGCGCTCTTGTCGACGGGCTTTCCAGGGTCGGGCGGTTCTCGGAGGCGTATGCGCTTTTCAGGGAGATGGAGAAGATTGGTGCGCCGCCGAACCATGTTACATACTGTACGCTGATTGATTCGTTGGCGAAAGCGCAGAGGGGCAGTGAGTCGCTCGTTTTGTTGGGGGAGGTGGTCTCCAGAGGCGTTGTCATGGACTTGGTCATGTATACAGCTCTGATGGACTGGTTGGGCAAGGAAGGGAAGATTGATGAAGTGAAGGACATGTTTCGGCATGCTCTGGCGGATAATCATACTCCCAATGGCGTTACTTACACCGTGCTGATCGATGCACTATGCAGAGCTGGTAATGTTGATGGGGCAGAGCAGGTGTTGCTGGAAATGGAGGAGAAGTCTATTAGTCCAAATGTTGTTACATTCTCATCGATCATCAATGGCCTTGTTAAACAAGGATGGCTTGCCAAGGCAACTGATTACATGAGAAAGATGAAGGAAAGGGGCATTGATCCAAATGTCGTGACCTATGGAACGGTTATCGATGGCTTCTTCAAGTGCCAGGGGCAAGAAGCAGCTCTTGACATGTACCATGAAATGTCATGTGATGGTGTGGAGGCAAATAAATTTGTTGTAGATTCGTTGGTCAATGGCCTGGTGAAGAATGGGAAAATAGAGGAAGCGGAAGCATTGTTTAGAGATATGAATGACCGAGGTATGTTGCTAGACCATGTCAACTATACCACTTTAATAGACGGGCTTTTTAAAACCGGTAACATGCCGGCTGCTTTCAAGGTTGGTCAGGAGTTGACGGAGAGAAACTTGTTACCTGATGCTGTTGTCTATAATGTGTTTGTCAACTGCCTTTGCATGCTCAGGAAATCTAAGGAGGCAGAATCATTTTTGAAAGAGATGCAAAATACAGGCTTAAGACCTGACCAAGTGACATATAACACTATGATCGCTGCACAGTGCAGGGAAGGGAAGACTGCCAAAGCTCTAAAACTCCTTAATGAAATGAAGAGGAGTTCTATAAAGCCAAACCTCATTACGTACAATACACTTATTGCGGGTCTTTTTGAGGCTGGGGCTGTTGAAAAGGCAAAGTATTTGTTAAACGAGATGTCTTCTTCTGGATTCTCTCCGACCTCTCTGACTCACCGAAAGGTTCTCGAAGCATGCTCCCAAAGTGGGAGACCGGCCGTGATTTTGGAAATTCATGAATGGATGATGAGTGCTGGCCTTTGTGCTGATATCACTGTCTATAATACACTGGTGCGTGTTTTGTGTTACCATGGAATGACAAGGAAAGCTGCGGTTGTCCTGGAAGAAATGTCAGGAAGAGGAATTGCCCTAGACACCATCACGTTTAATGCTCTAATCCTTGGTCATTTTAAGAGCAGCCATGTCGACAATGCATTTGCTACTTACGATCAGATGCTTCGCCATGGGGTCTCACCTAACATAGCTACATTCAACACGCTCTTGGGTGGACTTGAGTCCGCTGGAAGAATTGGAGAAGCGGACAAGGTGCTGAACGAGATGAAGAAAAGGAGCATTGAACCCAGCAATCTGACTTATGACATACTGGTCACAGGATATGCAAAACAAAGCAATAAAGTGGAAGCAATGCGTTTGTATTGTGAGATGGTGGGTAGAGGCTTTCTTCCGAAAGTAAGCACATATAATGCACTCATAAGCGACTTCGCTAAAGTGGGAATGATGAGTCAAGCTAAGGAGTTGCTCAACGAAATGGAAAAGAGGGGTGTTCTACCCACATCCTGCACTTACGATATTCTTGTGAGTGGATGGTCAAAGCTTAAAAATGGAACTGAGGTGAGAACATTTCTCAAAGATATGAAGGAAAAAGGATTCCGTCCATCAAAAGGCACTATTAATTTTATATGCAGAGCATTTTCCAAGCCAGGGATGAACTGGGAAGCTCGACGTTTGCTTAAGAAACTATATCAGGTTTAGAGAATGTCAACTGTTGATGATGTCCTGATGGAGACTGTTCTTAGTTTGACATTACAACCACAGTCAGGGTGCTTATTGTTTAAGTGTCTTATCCTTCCGCAGCTCGCAACACCCCATCAAACGTTACAGGAGGCTACTTGCTGAGTTAATCCCCGGGTCACCTGTAAGTGTCTGGTTCTCTGTTCAGTCGACGTCTAATTTAACCAGTTCAATGGTAATGCGGTTGTGTTTTTTTTATCTATAAGTAGTTAACAGCTTCCTTGCATGCCCTGCATGATGGTGCTGCTTCAGTAGTAAGTGTGGTGCTGCTTCAATAGTAATTGTAGTGCTGCTTATCTCGCAAAATTTACTTTTTCAGGATGACCCGTCAAATGAGTGGAAGATCATGAATTATGTTAAAAATATCCCCACACACTCCAAAGGCATGTGATGTTGCCATTTTGTTTCCTTTTATTTGTGTTGGTAGTTGCTAAAATATTCATTGGCTGTATGTGCTTAATCGTTCCATGTTTCCCTTCACTGCATGCTTTTCAGATTCTCACATTTCTGTAACAGAAGAGTCACAAGGAGCTGCACCCTGCTCATGTGAATGTTGTCAAAATTAGTATCAGTTTATCAGTGAAGAGCTACTCTTCATTTGTAATGAGCAGATGTGAGTTTTTCAATTCTTGGCTATGAATCGTGTTTTCCTTTTGTCGCTTTACCGTGTGCATATCATGATAGCATGTTTTGCAAGCAGCCTGGTAAGAACCATTATTGAACTTCGGAAAAACATGCAGCAGATGTTTTTGTTCTTGAATTTCAAAATTCAGCGACATTCATTTACAACCAGGTGATTATTATGTAAAGTTGGATATGCTTTGTGTTCTGAACATTCATATTCGTGGTTGTTTTGTGCTTCACTCTGTTCTGATCATCAAAGACTGCTAGTTTTGGAATTGACGCCTGATTGATAGGATCATGGAGTTGAATGCATCTCTCATGCGAAACTTGCCACTTCTCTATTTGTGTAGGATCTGAAGAAAGTGAGGCTTTTGATGGAGAAAACCAGCGAGGCTGAGGAGGTAGCTTGTGGATGCACCATGAGGGGCATATTACTGCCGCACTGCCCTGGCCATGCTTCTTCTAGTTATTGAAGACAAGATATTGGTGATGTGGTTGTGGTGATAAAGTGCATCAGGACAAAGAGATTGATTGACAGATCTATTGTGGATGAGAATGAGATTGTGTCAATTAGAGATGCCTCAGTTAGACATGTCAACAGGAGGAGAAAGATCCTGCTCTGTGAGATTCAGCTACTCTACTTAGAGTTGACAGCAGAAGCCTGCCTCTACATTAGGGTGGCAAGGTAATGCTGTTCATTGTTTTACGCTTAAATGGCTTGGCGAGCACAACTATTTCTGAGAGCTGTACTACATGATGGAAGCAAGTACTTTTTTCCTTCCACAATTTTCATTCCATGAAATGAGTTACTACGACTGCCATGTACTTGAGTATTTTGAATCTGTAGTTTAAGGCCCATACCTATTTTCTATTCAAAGTACACATCTGATCCTCTGAATTTTTAATTTTCCTCACACATGAGATGGCTTACTATGGCTGTGCTGGAAGTTAGTATTCAGTGTGTGTAGTTTGAGGTTTATACCTCTTTTAGAACGAAATTCTGAATATTCATGATACATGAAAGCAGTTACATACTTACAGTTACTATTATGTTCCTTGAGTACTCACTGTGTAGTTCGAGATATACCACCTTAGAAAAGGCTGCTCTGAATTTTCTTAAATTTGGTCGATGCAATATTGTCTTAATCATGCTTGCCTAATAAGCTGTGTAAAGCTGCAGCTTATCTATAGAAATACTTGTTCTGATCAACCTTCCTTGCGCAGGTTGGAGATATAAATATCATAAAGATACTTCTGATGGGTAGCTCAGACAAACAGGAGCCAAGGTGCTCTTCTTCGAAGTTCTGCTCCATTAACAGCTGAATTAGTTATTTTTACTTTTTCCAGATGTCCCTTAGTTGCCTTACCTCTTTGTGCAGGATTGTGTGGCTCCTGCTGAAGAATGGTGCCAGAATTTTCCTGGGGAACAAACTAGGTCTCACACCAGTGCACGCTGCTGCAGCTAAGTTTATGATGCTGCTTCAGGTAGCCTTTTGTTACTTTCTTTCCAAGTGCTGAATAACATTATTATGACTAATTGGTATTGGTTTCTTGGCTCTGTAAGTTCAATTCTGCTTCCTCAGCCTAACAGCACCCACCCAAGCCTCCTCCGCCTAACAACTCCCAGCATCGAAGGTGCATTTTTATCCTTAAGATATCCAAGTCCCGCGAACACGACGTGAAGGTGCATTTTTATCCTTAAGATATCCAAGTCCCGCGAACACGACGTGAAGGTGCATTTTTTTTCTTAGAATCACACGACATGTAGATAAAAAGAGAATATGTGCTTGTTAAAGGGCTGACCCAACAACAAACAGCCTGTAGGCGATACACTGCTTTTACACACAATAACCAGTAAATAGCGTCTGCAGGAACAGTCTGATAGAGTAGCTGAGCTGCCATTTATGGGCTTTGCTTTTTATTGCCACCTTAAGTCCTCAACAGTTTTGGGCCCATGCTACTTGCTTCTTGAGAATAGAATTCCTGCCTCTTAGTTTCGTATCTCTTTCTCTAACTTGCTCTGCTCCGCTAGAATGATTGGACCCAAGATTCTTATCCGGAAAATGGGGGAAGAAAGGATGCTGATGAATCGACATCAAAGATAAGACCCTTCTGTCATCCTAGAATTTGGACAGATGGACATTTTAGGATTTGGAGTAGATTTTATCTGACATATCACACAGACACAGGAGTATATAAAATTTGCCACCCATAAACAAATCCTAAAAAAAATCACTTTTCAGTGTGTTGAATAAGCTAACTCGTCTCATGTAATTATCTAGCTCGAGATCATGTGATGAAGAAACAGAATTGCTGATGAAGTTGTAAGCTAAGGTGTCTGTGTGTGTGAGAGAGAGAGAGGAACCACATATTGATGATGAGCGCAGCACCACTCAGCTCAGCTGAGCACAACATATGGCATCCGCCCAAAGCTAAAGGCATATATCTAAAGTTTATGGCGCAGCAAGCAACTAAAACAGCACAATACCTCCACTGCACACACTAGTAACCAGACCAGACTTATCCATTCTTGTAGACTCGCAATAACCGATGGTGAGTGAGGGGCGGGCTATGGCTGAGGTGAAATTTAGGATGGATGCTCTTTGTCCATGAGTGTCACAGTTTTTTTCCTCATTTTATTTTCTTCCAAAATGAATATATATATCCGCACGATACAGGTGCCAATTAAGTAGGAGAAAGATGCACATAAAAGGGGTGGTGGTGCTGGTCACGGGGCTGGTATGAGATGAGGCCACCAGTGAGATGAAGGGGGGGGGGGGTGGCCTTTTGAGTGCACAAGAAGCACTCTAGTAGTACACCAGTTCAGCACAGGGGCCAAGTAGAGACGTAGAGCAGCTAGCTGGCCTTAAAAGTTGCTCGAGAGTGAGTGTAGGGGATTGGTTGCAGTGTCATGCTCGGAAAACGCTCTGGTGTCACACCGAGCACGGTACCACTCACAGGACTCATCCCAACCTCTCCTGAAAAGTTCCCTAGCTTTCCCTCGATCCACAAGCTGCATGCTGCTAGCTACACACACACTCACTCCTCTTCACAGCAGCCACTGCTGCTGCTACCTGTTGCTGTCCCTCCCCTATCTAGTGGTATCTACTACTTAACACTTACTACTGCTGTGCTGCCATACCTGCCACTAGTAGGAGTGCCGCTTACTACTACGTACTACCCTGGCACCTATCAGCTCCCTACTTGGCAGTTAGTGGCAGCGAGGGAGCCACTTCAGTTCACTATGTCTGTACAGCGACACTAGTCACCGGTAACTAACTAGCTACTCACTAGTGGCTGGCTGACTCTGTATGATCGTCTGACGCCGTGTGTGTCTTGTGGCCACCAAATAGTGATGAGGAATACCTGTGGATATTTCAGCTCTGGTCCTGCGACGTCGAGGTCTGGCTATTATTTCAGTATTGTACAAGTCGATAGCCACGAGTGGATAACGCTGGAAGGAGGTGGCAGCTAAGGGAGTTGTTTGGTCTAACACACTAGATTACTACCAGCTAATGTGTACCTTGAAAGCAGCTTTTATTATTGAAGTATAACCATAGGTGTGTAATCATGTCAGGTTCAGTTCTGATATTTCTAGTAACCGTTGAGAAGGTCTCCAGGAAACAGAACTCCAAATACAGTTCAAGTCTTCCCTCTAATTTGCAGTGATCTTAGCAAGTAGTACTAGTACAAGTGTGTTATGTGCATTGCCAGTGGCAGAGTCGTAAATATGAGCTGCATATGGTAAGTGTGCGGTTACGATGACAGGGCAGCTACCGAAATTGCTAATTTTGGAAGCATAGTTTAGGTTGGAGCTGAAAGTAGGCCATGAGGATGATGTCCTCACTGCTTGTTTTCAATCATGCAAGCAAGAGGATTAGTTGAGTGAGCTCTAGCAAAAGGAGTTGGTGAAACAGCCAACTTGCAGACAAGTACACTATGTTTTGGCCAGGCACCAAACTAATTATGGCCTCGCTTAGTTAGGCACCTATATAATCGTGTGAAGCAGTTCCGATGATTTAATCTCGGCGTAGTTTTGGGGTTAGGCGGGGCAGCGTTGTAGGGCAACATTGACATTTATCCGAAAAGGTAAATATATTGTGTGGTCGGCTGAACCAAATCCCAGACCAACTTTTCCGAAAAGGGGAAAGGAAAAGAAAGGCCAAGGATTGTTATCTCCATCTAGTTCTCCCGGATATTATTTGGCAATTCCTTTCGTGTCGTAATCAGGGGCCCGCCTGTGAGGGAGAGAGATCTAGTTTCTTTCTGTGGAATCTGTTTTTTTTTCCTGTGTTGCTGGATAAGACTAGAGTGGCACTGAGTAGAGAGACTAGGCGGAGGCACCGGCCGTGAGCGGTCAAAACCTGTGGATTTGACTTGAGAACATATTCAGCAGTCAACTGTGTTTATATTTACTATTTCCTGAAATATTTTACAGACTGGTTAGCTCGGATCTTACTGAAGCATATATGGTGACGTCCGCTCTCTGTTTGTCTTATATGTAGGCGCCGCACGACTCGTCCTGTTCTTTCCAGATCTCCTGTTGTCCTCTTTGCTCACTAATAACTAATCCTCTCACCTTTTCCTCTATCATATCAAGCAGGTGGATCAGTGTACTTGACATCTGTCAACTTCTTATTGGCTGGTGTACATCTTGAGGAGTAAGACACGAGATTCTCAGTATACATCTTATCTCGTCGGAAGAAGCTTAGTTTACAGATATACCGCTGGAGATAGATGGAAGCATTCCAAAGAAGCAAGTTTGCGGCACACCAGTGGGCAGGGACGTTTCTTGAAGCAGTCACGAAGCATTAGAATATACTACATGCGTGTCACGGCGTCGAGGCAGCAACATGCACTCAACCACGAAGAGGAGGCCTGAGAGCGAGGAGGCTACAACATGGCTGTAGCTTGGCTTGAGGAAGGGAACAAGGGATGATTCTGGCCACATGCGCAGGTGTGCTGCTGGAACAACAAGGTCGCCCACCAATCGGATGGAGGAGTGGTTGCCCATGAGCAAAGCCAACAACATCAACAGCAAACGCTTGCCGCACTCCCAAGGTGAGTGGCAGCAACATCTACTACCATGACCGGCTCTCCCCCCCTTCACTCCACGCCACTAATCTGATAATTTCGGGCCAATAATGCAGCTCCATGGGCAGCAAGCTAAGCAGAAGTCTGACCCATACATGATTCCTTTTTTATCCCAGGCCAAAGCTTCTTCTTCTCCCGAGCTGTCAAGTCCCCCAGCTACTCTCTGCACAGGTGTTGCCGCTTTGTTAATTCCCATCATGATTAATTACTGAACAGGCAAACAAATGAATAGATAGATAAACATACTCCTATATCTTTTTCTGAGATCATCTTGTCACGCTACTCCTCTCTACCATCTGATGTTTCTCTCTCTCTCTCTCTCTCTCTCTCTCGTGGCAGCATTGATTGCGACGTGAGGAGTGGTGGCCCAGCAGGCAGCCACTAATTAACCAATGGTGGTGGTGATCAGTGATCCCCTCCTCCTCCTGCGAGTGATGACAGTGGTAGCCACTGTCGAGTGTCCCACTACTGCTTCACTCGTCATCGATCCTGCGCTGCTGGTGTGTGTGCGTGGTGGGTGTCCATGATCAGCACCACATGTTCCATCTCTCTCCTCATATTCCCAACCACTACATATGCGTACATTTTCCCTCATTCTCTTATCTACACTACTGGCAGATTTCATGCAGTTTCTGTTCTTGTCACCTAGGTACGGATCGTGCGTGCCCACAACGCGATGGATCGTTACAGGAGCCCCAACAACGCCCTCTGCCTCGCCGCCCAACGCATAGTTTCACACCGCTTAATGTCCATGACACATATTCCTCAACTAATCACATGCTTTCTCTCTCTCTGAGCTTGGACAATCTTTATGGTTTGGTGTAGCCTGGACAATCTACATGCAATTTTTTTTTGTTTTTGTTTTGCCAATTAAGTAGGCACTCTCTGTTTCATAATTCTTGTCGTGGTTTTAGTTACCTACCACACCATGGTTTGTAAGAGAGAACCAGGGTCAGAAATTTGAAGCTAAACTAATTAACCCCGCTTAACTCGCGCGGTACACTATCTGAGCTTGGCAGTTAAGCTGATAAGCCATCACATCTACGCTAGGCTATCATAGTAGTAGTAGTTCGCTAGTATTGACTTTTAGATAGATAGAGGATGGTGGCTTGAGGCATGTGTACGGTCTATCACCGGGGGGGATAATAACAATATAAAAAACATTTCTGAACCCCTCGGATTAATGATCATGGGGCTGCTTAATTGGTCTGTAGCTAGCGGTGCATGCACTGATTAATGATAGATCCTTAAAGCTAGGGCTCTCCACATGTGGGACAACTCGGCTAATTGCCAATCATAGGCAGGATCATGGCATGCTTAACCTAGCCATGGCAAAGAAAGGCTCACTCACTCACTCTGGAAGGTTGCAATGCAAGCGAGTGACCAGCTAGTGATGCATGTGTGTGTGCGTGTAGGTTGAGAGATCTAGAGAGAGGAAGTGTGCTAGAGAGAGAAAGGAAGCTATAGCTAGCAAAGCTTCCAACTAACTACTAATAAGCTAACTGATGATGCCTTGCTTGCTTGCCCCCACCACACCACACCTCACCGCTGCTGGATCGCTGCGATTTTTCTAGGGGGGGTTTCTTGTTGCCCCACACAAGGAGCAACAATCCCCGATCACGTCAAGGATCGCCGAAATTAATTAGTCTAATCACTCTCAACCCATATGCCCCCTCCTCTCCGATCCTGTGCTCTCCACCGTTGACTTCTCTCGCACAACATGGCACATCGGCGGTTGCTTCTTCAACCGATGATGATTAAGAGGAAGGGAAAAAAAAGTCTTGGATTTGGATAGTATACCTAAAATTATGTAAGCTAATTTAATAATTAGTTAAAAACACGGTATGCACGCCATAAATTTAATCCGGTCACAACTTTTTTTTGGCGAGTATGCTTAAGTATAAGTACTTGAACAGTGATCAAGGTGTGTGGCTCAATTAATTCGGAGCTGAGGACGCCCTATATATCTCGTTCTGATTGAGATGGTGCAGCCACAGGCAACAAGTGTTAGCAGTATCACCAACCCAAATCAAGGAACCGGAGTAGTACATGACTGCCGCAACCCCTAACTAATCACAATGATGTATTTGCACCACGGGAGGATCGGAATTCCCCATCTCTGGCTTAAAAGGCAAGGAATTGCTACTGTTGAGCGCTGCAACTAAACGGGTAGGTAATCGATGGACAGTTCAGAAACAAACATTTTTGTTGGGAGTAGGGATACAGATACTACTACTTTAGATTATTCACATATAATTGCGGGTGTTTATTTTCTTGAGTTTGATTTTCTGGTGTGTGGCCACTGGACACTGGCTAGGGACAATGTGCATCTGCAGCTAGCTAGCTGCACCACCACTACCTCACTACCTCCTGGTTTTGGTTGCCAACTGCCAGGCAGCCTAGCTGTTGACGATCACTAGAATTGCTAGCTAATTAAAGACAACTGTGTATGAGGAGATTACTTTTCTTCCAACACACAAAAAAAGTAACACTTTTCTTTGGAAATCATCAACAAGAAACCATCAAACATGTACTAGTACAATAATCAAGCAATAAGAGTGGGTTTTCAAGGATTCTTTCGAATAACAACTAAACTATAAAAGCCACATGCAATTATGTTTTGCTCAAAAGTAGTGGAAGAAAGAAAAGGTAGGGGATGGATATATCCAGGCTTGCAAGTGCAACGGCGTCACCCCAGGAATCACACATGCACAGAGAGAGAGAGAGAGAGAGAGAGAGAGAGAGAGAGAGAGAGAGAGAGAGAGAGAGAGAGAGAGAGAGGAATATCGAGCTTGCTTCCACCCCTTCTTTTCTTTGGCATGTTGCTGCTGTTGCTAGCTACTATACTGCTGCTGCTATACCTAATACCACTCCTCACTCACCACTCCTAGTTGAGATCCCTTCCTCTCTCCCCAAATTAAAACGTACATGCTCCAAATAAAAGCTTTGCTTCACCCCAGGACATATTAACCTCCACTACACACACTTAATCAGGAGTGACTAATTCTGCACTTAGTGTAGAAAAAAGAGGGGGGTTGCCTAAATTAAGGGTGGCTATTAATTGTGATGACCAGTGCTAGCTAGTCTAGCTAGACATGTTTTGCACATGGAAGAAATTAGGCAGGTAGCCAATGCATGCCTGGCCATCAATTTGGCTCCACAGGTGAGTTGAGAGGGAGAGAGGGGGTGGGCATTAGCTAGGCCAGCTCTAACACATCCCTATTTCCACTCAGCTCCCTTGGCCACCAATTGACCCTTCTACTATTACCAGTCCTCTAACAATAGCTCTTAGCAATTAACCACCAAAACCTCTCTCTCTCTAAAAGAGAGAGGAGGTTATAAGAGAGTTGTGAATTTTGAAGAGATGTCCAAGAGACAAGATTGTGTAGAGGAAGCCGGCTAGGTTTTTTCCAGAGACATGTCTTGTGAGAGGAGAGAAGCTAGATGAGTTGCTTGTCCATTGATTGATTTTATAGGCCAAAAGAAACTTCCATTGATTAGAGTAGTGGCTGCAGGATCCATCCATCTATCTATCTATCTCCCTTGTTGGTTTATATATCCTCCCCACAGCAAAACGCCTCTCTCTCTCTCTAGACAGCGTAGCTCCACTTGTCCATCTCTCTCCCTCCTCGCTCGCGCGCGCCATAAAAACCACGGAGCCGGACTCCATCCCTACCCGCCCGCCCGCCTGCCTGCCTGCCACTCTTTCTCTCTTCCTCTCTCTCTCTCTCTACGCGTTTCTCTGTTGCTTCGGCGACATGCAAGCGTCGGCCATGGAGCTGGTGCTCTTCCGGGAGGAGGCCGTGGAGGATCGGCAGCAGCACGGCCACGGCGCCGTGGTGAAGAGGAAGCGCACCAAGAGGCCGCGCCACCACCCGCCCGTCGCGGCGGCATGCTCGTCGGCGTCCTCCTCCGAGAGCACCACCACCGAGGAGGAGGACATGGCCCACTGCCTCATCCTCCTCGCCCAGGGCGCCGCGCCGCACGTCGTCGTCGACTCGAGGTCGCCGCCGCCGGTGCTGCGAGAGGAGGCGTCGCCTTCTCCGGCTACGACGGAGAAGGCCACGCCTGTGGTGGTTACGGCGACGAAGGCGGAGCGGTACACGAGCCGCAAGTACACGGAGGCGGCCACCACGGCGGACGGCGTCAGGGCCGGCTTCTACGTGTACGAGTGCAAGACGTGCAACAAGTGCTTCCCCACCTTCCAGGCCCTCGGCGGCCACCGCGCCAGCCACAAGAAGCCGCGCCTGGCCGGCGCCACGGACGACGAAAACGCCACCACCATCCCCGCAGTCGCCAAGCCGCCCAAGCCGTCGTCGATGATGAAGACGGCAGCGTCCCCGCCACCGCCGCCGATGGCGATGGCGACAGCGTCCCCGCCGCCTCCACCGCCTCAGGTGGATCACGCCGCTCCCGACGTCACCACCGTGCTGAGCCTCAACAACGGCGGCAGCGCCGGCATCATCATCAACAACAACAACAACAGCAACAGGATTCGCGTGCACGAGTGCTCCATCTGCGGCGCCGAGTTCGCGTCCGGGCAGGCGCTGGGCGGGCACATGCGGCGCCACCGGCCGCTGCATGCGCCGGCCGAGCGCGCCCCCGCGATGATGGCCGCGATCGCAGCGTCCACCAAGAAAGACGGGAGCGCGGGCATCAACCTGGAGCTCGACCTCAACCTGCCCGCTCCCTCCGACGAGGAGTCCGTCTCGCACCCGCCCCCGCCCCCGCCCGCGCAGGCGCCACCGGTGGTGCTGGGCCTCGGCCCGTTCGACAGCGGCAAGAAACGGCTCATGCTCACCGCCGCGCCCGCCGCGCTGGTGGATTGCCATTATTGACCGATCGATCGACACGGCGAGGCCGGGCAGGTGGCTGGCCGGCTGGCCTCGTGAATTCTTTTCCTTAACACTGATTGATTGGTTGGTTGGTTGATCTCACTCCTCTTCCCCATCTTCTATACGAAATTACATACTCACGATCTCGAGTTTGTCGTCCTTGGCATGAACATATATACCAAGGAAGGAAGCTGTAATTAACATACTCCTACGATTGATTCTTTCGATTCTTTGGTGCATGTAAGATATGATTGACTATAGAAAACTGGTTGACATTTCTATGTATATGTACATGTACACTCATGCCTTGTCAATTGGCCCTGAAATTATACTATATCGGAATGAAGAAAAATTCCACTTTAATTTGTGACATGTGAGGCTCATCACAAGAAGAAAAGGTTCGGCCGGCCAGTTGGAGTGTGTGTGTGAGTGAGTGATGAGAGTGAGCGAGTGGCGTGGGTTGTCTGAAATGTGATGGAAATTAAGGGAGTGGGTGCACTGTTTGTGGCCTGCTGCTGCTATCCACCTTTTTCTTTTCCTTATTATGCATGTGTGTGTGTGTGTGTGTGTGTGTGTGTGTGTGTGTCCTATAGCTAGTTCTTCACTTCTCTACTCAGTGGCAAGTGGCAACTGCCCATGCATGTACTACAAATTATCCCAATTTGTGTAGTACTTATCTTGTACGTACACAATATATTTAATTAATTATGCATTCCCTCTTCATGCTTGTGGAATTTATTGATGAGGTAATTAAGTAGTACTAGACGTTTTTTTCATTGTGCAACATGGACACTTAAACTGTTTGTGTCACTGTTAATTGCCTTTAAATTCATGAGTCGTTTCGAGTGGTGGAGTGTGCATGTACGTTTCCTTTTTGATCAGGTCAGCTACTAGCTGCAGCTTGCTGCGGTTGGCTCGCAATCGGGAAAGAAATGGATAGTGAAGTAGGCAAAGTTGGAAAGGGAATTTGGGAAGGTTGCAAAGCGAAAAAGGGGCAATTAATTGGAAGGTGGCTAGGCGAGCAGATGCCTCCATATCTAAGCTACTAGCTAGTGGTGCTTGAGAGGAGTGGAGTTGGGCAATTTGGCATATCTATATATGTACATATATACATATATGTGTACATGTATACATATGTGTACATAGATGGATGAGATGTGTCTTTGTACTAGTGTGTTGCACATGTCTTGCTATACATATCTAGTGCCACCACACTCCTTCTTGGACATGGTGTGTTTGGGGCCATATGGTGTGTGGCTTGGTTTCTCCACCACCAAGTAAAACAAAGGAAAGGGCCACCATATGCACCAGGGTCTTTTCCTTGTGGAGACCAGCTTGTCTTGCTTGCAAGCTAAATAGCCAGCAAACTTCTGATGAATCGAGTCAAGTAGTGACAATACTAGGAACAGATCGACGACAGGGTGAGCATAGTGAACCTACTGCATGCCTAGAGATAGCTGTCGGGGTGCACTCTTGTTATAATTAGTGTCTGCTATATATATGATGTAAACGTAAGGACGTACCAGCCCCTTTTTTGGTCGTGTTAGCCGGTAGACAGACAGATGGAGCTATAGGAAGCTAGGGACGTTGTGGTAGGTACACTCTCTGTTTTTATTTACTTCGTGTTCTATGTTAGTCCGTGGCGGAGCTAGGATCAGCGGTTAGTGATGTCAAAGCTCAAAAACAACTAGAGGGATGTCAAAAATAAGGATTTATGGGGTCATTACGGTGTATTTATAGCTAAACCTTCATTGCTCACTAATTTTTTGTGTGGTCAAGTGACCACATAGTATATGTGCAGCTCCGCCACTGATGTTAGTCATTGTCAAATTTTGTAAAATTTAATCAAATACTTAGAAAAATATCAACATCCACTACGTAAATTTTATGTTATTAGAATCGGCATAAAGTATATATTTTTTATGGTCTATGCACTTGGTATTCTAGATGTTAATATTTGTTCCTATATTTCTGATCAAATTTGATAATTTTTTACTTCGACTGAACCTAGAACACAAAGTACTCCTTAGATACTTGAAAGTGAACTAGATACACTTCAAATAGAGTGAACCTACACAATAAAACGTGTCTACATACATTTGTATTAGTACATTAGTGAATGGAGGGATTAGATAAAAACAGCAGGAGTACTGATTTTCCGTTTTTTTTAACAAGGAGTGCCCCCAAAGGGGTTGGAAGCAGCCTCATTAAATCCAAGCGGTGGATGTACAAAGAGTTACAAAGGACTCTATAAAATAGAAAAACACACATAGGTCCCTAGTATTTGTAAAAAAGACCTCACTAAAAGATGAAAAAGAACAGCCCGGTCCTTCTCTTTCTCCACCACCGAGCCAGAGGTCAGCCACGCCGCTGCCATGGGAAAAAGCGGGGACAAAACCATCTGCTCTTGCACAGACGAGGAATGCGTAGGCTAACCTCAAAAGGGGCCGCACAAAGGAGGTTGAATATTGGCCGGAACCTTTCACCGGATTCTGGATAGGCCAAGAAACATTGGCCTTGGATGTCGGACGGCTATGACCCACCGCCGAGGTGATGCTCAAGTAAATTGCTTCCCAACTCCACTACCGCCTGATGCTGCTACTCACCCAGTTGATTCCTCCATTTTTCGCAACCGCTACGATGGCTGGAGGATGAAGACGTAAGGAGAAGAAGAGCCTTGAAGCAAAAGGTTCTTTACCGGCACCGACAGAGCTAGCCAACTTGCAAGACTCACCACACCTGCCACGGGTGGGAGGAGGCAAGCAAAGTAGAACGGACCGGAAAAGATCCCAAAGTCTAAACCACCAATCCGAAGCAGGGGACAGTGCATCGTCGTTCCCCCTCCCTCACCACAACGACCGACCAAGGGGGAAACACCAACAACAACTAGCAGGACGTGAAGCCGCTCATCCTTGCCTCCACGGCCGGCCAGGAGCACTACCACAACACCACCTCCCTCGATCTAGCGAAGGACAACACCGCACTTTATTCCGTTCCCGGGCACCACTTCCAACACCGCAACATAGGAGGAAGTAGCCCACCGCCAGATGTCGTGCGATGACGCTAGAGGAAAAGGAGTCGACATGCGACAAGCTTGATGCAGACGGTTGGATCCCACCTTGCTTCCCCCGCCACCACAACCGGTCGAAGAAGGGGGCAACCTCCGCATAGCGAAGCCATGCCAGGGAGAGGCCTTGTTGGAGGCGCAGCGACCCGTCTCCACACTAGTGCCATTGCTTGGACGGTAGGGAGGAGGACGACCCGCCACCCCCGACTCTGGCCCGATGAGCACGATGGGGACCTCACGGCAAGACACCAAGAACCGACCCAAGGCCAAAATCTACAACTATTATATACAGAAGTGGGGCTGGCGCCTCTCCTCCACCTCCCTCTACCGGTGCCGCCGGCGAGGTCGGCTTTGGATCGGCCTGGCACGGTCGGTGGTTCCCTTAGGAACTATGGCAGAGAGGGGAACTAAAGAGATGCACTCCATTTTCTTTTGACACGATCCATCGCCCTCTTCCAGTCTTCCAGAAATTAGATGTTTTGAAAGTTTAACTTAAACTCGTGAAACGTCTTATATTTAGGAACATATGGAGTGGTGTGTAAAACAAAATGGTTGTACACACACACATAAATAATGCTACAGAATTTCTATGAAAAAACTAGCGTATGGATGAGGTATATATCGTGAAGATGGTTACTAAAAGAGCCCTCTTACTAAAAGTGAGAGAGCACGTGTACATCCAATGCATGCAAGGTATATATGCCTTTTTGCGGTGCGACGGTACCGGCCAGGTGCTGCATGCAAGTATACTTTCCGTGACATCCACTTTAACCGATCGCAGCCAGAGGCGGAAAGGTACGATGATATACCCTGCACAAGCGTGCATCGCGGCCGTCCATCCACGGATCGACGGATACGATGCCGCGTCGACCTCATCGATAATCCTCACGTGTCCGTTTAATTTTCTTCTCTCTATGTTTCTTCCCAAATCAAATCACCTTAATTAAACCCCCCAAGTTGAACTAACTTAGGTTAGCTAGCTATTGTACGACGACTTCCAACTACTAATACAAAATACACTAGTACAACTGATCGTTCTATCTGCTATCTATAGTACGTACGCAATTGAGTGTAAACATTGTCAACTACGTAGCGTGTTGCGTCCGTATTTGCTATAGCTAGATCGAATGTTAGAGAGAGCAGACGCACTCTATATGCATCAATTGATGCATAACACATTCAACAAGAAAATTCGACTTTCTTCCATTTTTTTTCTTTTGCAAAAAAGAGGGCCAATGTTACTAAAATTGTTGTTACTAAAATTAGACCAACTCACCGGAGGTGGACAAAACGTGTTGTAGTACACAGACAAGAAATCGTCATGCTAAGAACCTAGAGCAACAACAATTGCCAAAGACGAGAACCATAAATCTAAGGACAAACTTGTAACCACTCCAAGTTACATGAAGACCGACCGGGTCCAGGAGATCCGCCGGGAAGACAACTCCACACGCCATCTGCCACCGCTAGGCACACGCACACTTCCAAAGTTGGGGTAGGGCAGCGCATACTTTATTCTGGTGTCAAAATATAGTCGTCGCCTCAACATTCCGAGAAAGATATTAAAAATAGTGTTATAGAAATAAACAGATCCTTCCGCCGGCGAGGGGCTATGGTCCGCAACACCTCCGAGGCCCCAAGGCCACCGAAGGTGGAGCTAACTAGTGGCGAGGGGATGGAACCCTACATCGGCTTTTTTGTCTTTTGTCTCTCCCCCGGCTTGGCTGTACCGGTTTGTTTATCTCAACTTTCTGCGCACTTTTTTAGGAAACTTTCTAAGCACTTTAATTGTGTACATGTTTATATGTCTTAATTTTGTGTATCTGAAAAGTTTCATAAAAAATAAGGACAAGATTACATAGACTCATAAAATATTGTTTAAAAGGAAAATAGTACGTGCATGCGCTACCTGAATATATAAAAAGATAAATAAAACTTCACTAACATGTTTTCTAACATGGGATAGCATCACGATTGATCAACGAGCACTTCTACGACTCAAACCCGGGTGAATTGACTCGGCACCTCGAGCTCTGGCCACCCGCCAGCACTTGGTTCTCCGGGTCACGCCGTATCACTTCAATAGATAGAAAAGAATCGTGTTGACAAAGAACGAACAACTTCGCCGAATTAGTTGGCTCGATCACCTACGACGATGCTAGCTAGGCTGAAACCAAAGGTATGTACGAACTTATCCGTATACATACGTGCATCGTACATGGGTACTTATGGACATGAACGACTTTACCGGCCGGCCGGCCGGCCTTGTAAAGAGGTGCAAGTGAAGTGCACGTTTGATGCATGGTAGTATTGCTCACATTGCGTGCGTAGACCATCACGAAGGGCGATTCTTCACTCCAAACTAACCTAGCTAGCTAACTAATAGCTTCATTGTTCATCCTTCTATCAAGTATTCAAATATGTCAACATCGGCTCTTTTTCAAGTACAGCGTAATCGTCTCCAAGGTCCCTTCATCCATGCTGCCATAGGGTGACTGATTTGTTTTATCAGTCCCCCTACATGCATCTTCGATAGGTGCGAATTGGTATTCGTCCTCTAGATCGTCCATGTACCGCTGTAACTCGGCCGACGGTGTTATAAGAAGAACCAGATCCAGAGCTGACATAGTGGATGAAGTGGTGGTGGTTGGGTGTGTGTGTGGGGTGGGTGTGTGTGTGTGTGGGGGGGGGGGGGGGGCTCTGACACGTAGCAGAGCATGGCCTTCAGCCTCGACGTCGGAGAAACTTTCGACGGTTTCAATCACGTCGTCGAGGGTGAGCTAAAAATTTGCGGTCATCCGTTATAGCTTGTGATGTAATAGCATGCCCCTAGTCAGCACATTGATGAAGTCGGGCGCATCTGCCGTGTCCGAGATTCCAACCGACTTTTTTTACCCTGAGCCATCTGGTCAGAAAATCTTCCGAAGTTCCCTTCGGCTTTTGAACGGAGCGTGACAGATCTATGACATCAACGTAGACAACGAAGTGAGATCCGTAGGATTGTTTCTCAACTTGGAGATCCTCCTCGGATTCGTCTTCCACCTCGATATCTCCCGCTGGGGGCACGTTTGGTGGGTTGCTTGAAGATCTGGAAATCCGCCGACTCCTCAGACAGTTGAGATCCAAGTTTTTCTTCCACCATATTCTTTGCTTCTGGAGCAGGCTTGGTGGGTTTGTTAGAGATCGGGAATTCTGCAGCCTCCGCAGACAGAGTAGATCCAGATCTTGCTTCTGTCGTTGTCATCGCCGCTGGGGTGAGTTGGACGGGATACGTTGTTGGTACGAATCCCAAAGGATCGATCGAGCCGGTGAAGATGTGGACACCTCCGAATGGCAAGATGGTGTAGCTGGTGATGTAGTTGTTAGCCGAAATCCAGGTCTCATCGTCAGGGATGATAGGAAGACTTTCGGCTTACAGAACGCGGCTGATGGTGATGTTTTCGTCGATTCCCGCAAAGTCGGATCCCGTCTGGATCCGAAGTCCTAAGGTCGCTTGCCCCACGGTGGGGGCCAACTATCGTCGTATTGAAGACAAGTACGCCATGCGAGGGTCCTCAAGGCATGGAAAGAGAGTGGTGAGACATGAGGTTGTCCGGGATGGGAAGAACATAAGTTTACCCAGGTTCAGATCCGGCTACTGTGGTCGGATCCTACTCTTGTAATCAATCTACTATAATCAGCAAAGTCGAAGGTTATAGAGTGATTGACTAGGTTCCAGCTAATATAGTCATCCTCATAGGACTTACATGGAGGAATCCTATCCGGCTACGGTACAGACTACAACATAGTCAGTTACTACTACATCTTATACTCCAAATCTTCTCGTGTTCGTCCAAGTCGGTAACCCTTATGGGTCTTCTCATAGCCGGATGAGCCTCTGTTGGTTTCGTTGACTAGGCCGCCCGTGGAACCATAGGCTCTAACCCAAGTGGGCCACCCTGGTCTCAAAGTATAATTGTCTGTCGTTAGTATACCCCGAAAGTAAAACCCTGACACTAGCTCCGCCCTAGGCCACGACCATTGCTGTTGCCACCAGATCCGGAACCACCTGACCCAGATCCAGCCCGCATCGAGTGCAGCTAGCCCCCTCCCCCCCCCCCCCCCCCCCCCCAAGACGCTTCCCTCTGACTGTCGCCGACTACCCCCACATCACCAAGCCCCATGGGAGCTGTTGAGGCCACTCCGACAGAACACCTCCACAACAATGTTGAGCCTGCAACACATGCGGCCAACATTTTAGTGCACCGCTGCCGAGGGCGCCTATCCACTCAGCTCCTCGCGGGAGCGGGTAGAGGAGCACCCACCGTCACCAGACAGGATTTTCCTAGTGACGACGGGAGAGGCGTGCTTTAGGGTTTTCCCCGTCGCCGTAGAGGCGATGCAGAGAGAACCGCTTTCTCGTGACTAGCTAGCAACTACCAAGGATTAAGGCAATGTAGAGCGAACCGATTTATGGGTGCCTTTCAGAGTGTCCATTACACACGCACACTATTCCGAGCATGAACCTATTACTGGCAGCTGGGTTTAACGTGATCACGGATTGCATCATTAATCAGGGTCTACTAGATTCAAAAAAAAAAAAAAGGGTCCCCCTGCTACTAGACGCACTAATTTCTTTATGGTACGTACAAAGTTACTACTCAGGTTATTATAATATTCTTTTTCTTAGGTGGTGGCGGCGGTGCTCGTGGCCCCATGTATGGGTGAGTGACGTTCACATGCATGCTGCCGCCGGCCAACTCATATGAGTGACGTCACTCCAATAGAACATCAGCACTACTACCACCGGTGTCCAGCACATACACGGTCTCTCCTTCCTATTTTAGACATTTGGAGCGCTGCTGTTAATTTTCACATCGCTTAATATACTTCTTCTGTCCATATTAGTTGATTTGGATTAATCTATATACAAACTTATATAAGTTTTAGTGTTACATATATTTATATCTAGACAAATTTAAGTCAATTAATATGGATCGAAAAGTGTATTTCATTGCGTCCATGCATGAGACCCAATAAAATGGGAAAAGTGCGCAAAATGCAAAGTTTTTCACGACATCACATCAATGGCTTACGGGATCTACCATTGTTAGTACTCCCTTCAGCCTATATTAGTTGACTCAAATTTGTCTAGATACGGATGTATGTACCACTAAAACTTGATTCGTATCTAGATGAATCTAAGTCAATTAATATAGATTTGAAGAAGTATTTTTTTATCGGTTTTGCTATTTCTCAATCATCTAAGAAAAGGTGCAACCGTCTGTTTAAAAAAAATGCAACCTGTTTTAGAAAAGTGCAATTGCATTTTTCTACAACTGAAACGGAGTTATACATTTAACTACAGTTGCACTTTTCTCAGTTGATTGAGACTTAAAAAAATCTCAATCAATTGAGACATAGACAAACCCTTTTCTTATTAGTTTAGTAGAGCTGCGAGCTTCTTTTTATTAGGCAGTGGCGGTGGTGGTGGGACCCAGGTCCGAGTGACCTCGGCGTGCATGCTGCCGCCGGCCGGCACTCTCACGTGTTTGACGTCCCTCTCACTGTGCAACGGCAACACTACCACCAGTGTCCAGCACATACATGTACACGATCTCGCTCCTTTCTGTATTTGGACATTTGGATAACCAGCGTTGGTCTACACTACACTCTTCCATTTTCATCCATGTATGCACCCAAACAAAGCAGGAAAAAGTAACTGCATGCGTTTACAATGTGGCTGTCAGCTCAGCTGGTACTTGATCTTTTCAAGAAGCCCAAGTCAGCAAGTCATACTAGTACTCCCTCGGTTCCTTAGAATAAGGCATATAAATTTAGTCAAAAGTCAAACATTGCAAAGTTTGACCAATTTCTTAGAAAAAACTATAAACCTTTTCAGGGTCAAATCAATCTCATTAGATACATTATGAAATATATTTTCGTACTGTAACTATTTATTATCATAGTTATTGATTGTTTTTTCTATAAACTTGCAAACTTTGCACTGTTTGACTTTTGACTAAATTTATAGGCCTTATTCTAAGAAACGGAGGTAGTTTAAGCCAAGGAAAAAGATCAGGTAGCAGCAGCATGCAGGCTGTCGGAATCAGAGCTGATCAAACACTACATATAGGCTTAACCAACAACGTGTCAGGGCTGCAACAGCAGCCAGTGACAGCAGTGAAAGCGTGACACCATTCACGTTTAGTTCGTTCAGCTGGAAAGAAAGAAAGAACGATTCTTCAGATCACGTGTAAACGGTTGCCTTGCAGGTGAAACAAGGGGGGGAAAAGCAGGCATACTTTCTCTGCCTTTTACACTTGTCAACCGAGAGGTGTTCATGCGTTTCCACATTCCGCAGGCAGAGCAATATCAATCTTCCAGCCCAGCCCAGTAGGAGCGTTCTTTTCCCAAGAACAAAGAAAGGGCTGCAAAGTTTTCTAGGTTTCTTTTCGAGATTTATCCTCTGAATCTGTCTCGACCATGTGACTGTCTTCGATACGGGGAATAAGAGGTTTCAAATGGCATTTCAGTGTAACACATTGCTCTACAGACACAATTATATATGTTACGCGGCTGGCTGAACCGATAGTTTCGTGTGACACAAGTTCCAGTGATACAATGTGATAGGGCGCCCGATTCGGTCGGTGGTCTGTAGGGTTGGTCTACACAAAAACATGTCCTAAGTCGTCGGTTGAACTCTACCTGACACCTATCGCCTGCATAAGTAACACACATTGTCCCAATTAGTCACCTACGATCTATCACCGTGGCTCAAAATAGGGTGTAAATACAGAACCGCAGTCGCATACCTGATCTCCGGCTCTCTACGTGCAGTATTCTTCTAGTAGCACAGCTTGGCAGCATGTATCAGGAGCACGAAGCAAGATGCCTCCGACAGGAACCATGCTATGGCCGATCACGCTGGCAGAAGCAAACCCAGAATCCAGTGCCTTGAGTGCGGGATACATACATGCTGAAGAATCATCAGAAAAAGGATAAGAGTAGGTCTCTCTTACAGAAAGGGAGCCAAGTTTGGGTAATATTACCTGTTGGCTACTGCACATCCTGAATGAACATCCACAGAATACGCCTTTTATATCATTAGAAAAGCCTTGGATCCCAGGTTCGTCACGACGCGTCAGCTTTCTTCTCAGCGACGTGTCCTGCTGATACGAGTTGCAGGGCCGTGCCTCCCACGAGCCAGGCCGTGAGCTCCGGCTGCTGCTCGAAATGTTTCAGGGGAGACATGCCTCCGTCTCTCGTCTCGGCGCCGTACACGAACGGGAGCCTCATGGTGAGAAAGCTCTCGGGTGGAAGGACGGCTCGGCATCCAAGACTGAACGATCCTTGTTGGTCGCGGTCAGACACATCTGATGGTAAACATGACCTCTGATGACAAAAAGGAAAGAAAATCAATTGATAGGAAACATAATCATGCTATGACTAACTATTTTATTTGCTCAATGCTAAATGTTGAGAAGATAACATAGGTGGTGGTGTTGATTGTACTTGCCTCAAACTGTACAAGTGGGCAGCTAGCCAACAGGACAGGGAAATCAGGTGTCACCTGCACCAAAAAGCAACATCAGTGGAATGACAGTATTGCAGAGTACTACTACAAAGTTCAGCAGGGAGTGCTCAAAGATCAGCATATTAGATTAAAATTAAAACCTATGTTCCCAATGCAAGTCATATGCAACAATGACATGAAAACTGTGGCTTGAAACATTGAACTTACAATAAAAATCCGTTGAAGTTGTGACACAGAACCCACAACCTTAACATCTTGATGTCCCTTTCCTTCTGAGCTCTTGCAATGTGGGCAGTGCATATATATTGGAAGATTTCTGTTCAAAAGCGAATATGCTTCTCCACCATCATCAGCTGTAACGTATTGAAGAGAATGATCCCCCTTTATCACATTATGTAGATTTGAAAGAATAGGAGCAGGCCGCATGGTCTCCCCATTAACGCCAGGCTTAAGCAATTGCTGCCTGCTATCTCTCCCTGATGATTCCATTGGTCTATTGGCTTTCCGCCCATTGTTTCCATTTACTGTTGCCGCTGCTAGCTTAGATGCATTTGGGAGCAACTTTTGTGAACTGTGCTTGCTTTCCGATTCAGTGTTTTGATAAGATCTTTCATCCTGTAGACAAGATGATTCAATCTCCTTGAGATATTTCTCTGTCAGTAAGAAACGATGACCATATGAACACTCGTACTCAAATCCGACATATATTACAAACTGCTGCATGGCTTCAGTAGCATCTTTAGTCTCGTTTCCAACAATCACTGGGACTATGTTGCTCCCAATCTGCAGAAAGGGCTTGCCATCAGCATTTTCAATAATACTTCTGCTCATCTTCTCCGGTTCATTGTCAGCTATAGATCCTTGACTGAGAGCTGCATTACCTCGGCTATTAGTCTGTTCCACTACACTCATTTGCCGTTCATCTTTTCGGCTACCAGGCTTTGGTGGTCTCTTCAGCTGGAGAGCAGGAAACTCTGAATCTTTACTTGCGCTGCCAGCAACAACTTCAGCAAATGGTTTCTTCATAGTAAAATTTGGAAGACCTTTACCAAAATTAATAGCAGAGTTGTTCGCTGATTGCAGTTCAGATTGTTTTCTGGAATTTTCAAGCTTCCCAGATTTAACCTCTGATGTGACTTGGGTTGCAATGGACTTTACTTCTCTAGAAACAACAGGTGGAGTATGGGAGTTCATATTAGATGTTATGGAAGAAGTTCTGATGGTAGCATGGGTACCATTTTTCCCTTGTCCTTTGCCAACAGATATTGTCCACCTTAAAAGATATTTGTCCTTCGAGCAAAATCCAGCTTGGAGCAAACCTTTGGTTGACTTGTAATATCTTGCTCCTCCCAGTCGCACCAAGCGCCAAAAAGATACCGGAAATGAACTGGTATCGACCCCTCTCGGTAGCACAAGGGTAGGTAATAGATCTTCACAATTGGAGAAACAGTTGAATGATACGTTGGCTGTCTCAAAGTCAAAAGGATCATCTCTAAGGCGGCGTGACCGGCCACAGGCGCATGCATGGAGGAAGGCGTATCCACTAGAATGTTGTTCCATTGCATCTGATGAAGATGATTTACCATGTCGCTGGTGCTTGCAAGGCCTGCCAGTAAGACTGACAGCATCACATTGCTGCCTTCCAGCTTCCCAGATTGTTTTGCATTCATCTTCTAGCTTCTTGGAGAATACCTTGACAGCTGGTCCTTTAACTGCTGAGTGAAAGGATCGCAATGCTTTCTGTAGCTGCACTTCATGCACGCTAGTTGGGTAGAAGGCAGGCAAATCTTTCAAGTACACCTCCTTGGAACCTGGAAGCACCCTTTGGCACCACGATGAGGAAAATTTCATGTTAAGCCCCTTGTTGCTTTCCAAGCAAGATAAAGCGGTTGCAATAGCACTAGATCCTGCTTGAGAAAGTTGCTCGTTCTTCAAACCAGAACTTGTATGAGTAGATGACGCCCTCATGCTTTCTGAACTACCGATCCCATCTTCTCTGCTAATCAGTCCAGATAGAACAGATGTACTAACGGAGAACCATTTATCAAAACTAGGGAGAACAGGAACACTAACTGGCTTCCCAGATGACGCGGACGCTGCTGCTGCAGCTGCTGCCGCAGCCACCATACCGACACCAGCAACAGAGCCAGCAGTTGCATTGCCTGAATACCCGCCTCTCCCTCTCAGCCCATCGGACTGCCGAAATATAAAATCCTTGATCAACTGGACATCTTCGTGGTTTGTTGGTTGGCAGTTATTCTCTAATATAGCAACATCCAACGGTGATTTGGAGCTGAATGAATCTTCAAAAATTCCTGCAATAATATCCAGTGGCTCTTGCTTCTTACTAATTGACCGGTCCAACAGGGCAACAACTCTAGATGCATCAAGTGAGAACAAAGGAAGATGGCTCACATTAACAGCACCTCTTGGACCATTATGCCCAGACTCCAGGCCAGTAAGTGTTCGACACTTCTTCAACAAGAAACGGATCTGCCCTTCCAGAGAAGAGTGCAGTTTCTTGCTGAAACTACCATCAGATTTCGCCGGCCGGGCAAGCATAACAACTGAGCCAGAACCTTTTGAAGTTGGGGTTTGTTTTTGCAACCCATCAGTGCTAGAAGCCTGATTTGATGATGATGTGTCCCCCGTATCATCCAGACTTGTTACAGCATTTGAACCATCAATAAAATCATCCTCAAACACAAACAGAACAACAGGGACGCATTGGCCTGGCAAGACAGAAGGATGCGAACCGGTTCCTGACATCAATGATATAGCTGAGGGTTGACGGCCCAAATGACCTCCACGACGTTCTGGAGAGGAGATGGTTGAAGCCCTGCGGGTAGGCCGTGTTGGGGTGCCAGAAGGAGCAGCTTTGGGTGGTGTTGCCGGTGCTACTAGCGACCTCACAAATGGCGCCAAAGCATGCTTTGAAGACTGCAGCAGTCTAAAATTCTTCAAGGTCTGTGTGTTGAACCGGAAGCCTTCTTGGAGAAATATTATTACATGGCAAACCTAGAATCTCCCCCAAAAAGAAAAGCATAAATCCAAATTAATCTCTATTGTCAAACAAGTGAACCTCAAACTTGAATAAGCCACCTCTGCATACAAAGCTATATATTCAATACAGCGGTGAGTCAAACAACCAGAATAATAATCTGTGAACGTTAAAACACTAGTATCTCTATGATTAGAGCACCAAATCATCATACGTAAGCAAGTGAGACAATTGCAAATGTAGCTCTAACATGGCAGCTCTACAAGGACCAAGTAAACCAAAGTAAGTTGCTAGCTCTTACAATTAAAGCACTACTCGGTGCTAGTAAATGTGAGCCTGCCATATCTGGCTCGCAGGAATTCCCACGATATAAGCAAACTATGCTAATAGATCCACGACAAGTGTGAGTCTCCACACACGAGACAAGACGACTGCAACGTAGTAATAGAGAAGCAGCCCTAACCTTCCACCTTAACATAGGTGAATCAAATTACCATAATCAGACTAAATGTGCAAATCAAGAACTCACTTCATGTTCACATTACATTTGCAAATCAAGCTAAAAAACAGTGCTAGTTGCAGCTAATCACTGGAACTGTGATATTCATAGAGTGAATACAATTCAGTTGAAAAAATTGTCCAAAAAAAAAAATGCTAAGCACCCGACTACGTCGCGGCAAGTGTCAAAAGCAAACATAAGGAATATATACAGTATGAATTTTGAAGACAGTCAGTAGAAAACTATGAGCCCACAATCTCAAGCTTTCCTCTTTGCATCAGTGGCAAGCAACCGTGAGAAATTAAAGCAGTATAGTCTTGGATACAAGGAGAGCATATCACGCATGGTTTCATCACATCAGACAAGCACAAAATCGGGGCCCTTCAGAGTTCAGAGTTAGACCAGCATCTAATGAGCTTAATCACAGTAGGAGCCAACACTCACCGAGAACATGAAGAGAAGCTCCCGGAGGTCTCCTCCGCCGCTGGTACTGTCTCCTGCCTCCAGCGGCGGCGGCGGGGGCGCGAGGTGTAGGAACACCATCCTCCTCTCCCCGTCGCGGTGGTACCTGACGCCCCCGGCGAGGGTCCTGGCGGAGCCGCCGGGGGAGAACACGGGGGCGTCGAGGATCCGGTCGGCGAGGCGGGCCGCGCTTCCTGCGTGCCCCACGAAGCCGACGACCACCACCCCGCCGTCGTGGGCCGGCGAGGCGTCGGAGGAGGAGGGAGAGGAGGTGCGGGGAGGCGGGGTGCGCGAGAGGACCCGCACGGCGGAGGAGGGGCTCGCCTGAGGTGGCAAAGGCGGCGGCTCCATCGCCGGCGGCGGGGTGGCGGTGGTCGGGACGCGCTGCCGCAGCACAAGAAGCCGAGTAGTAGTTCCGGAGTTTGCTTTGGGTTGCTGTTGGGTTTTGCGGACTTGACGAGGTTGCGAGCCCCCAGATAATAGGCTCGGCCCATAAATAAATGAGGATTTTGTTAAATTCGGCCCATTATAGAGCCTAGCCATGCTAAAAATCTTAATGTGGAGACAGTGTTATACCCACTCTCTTAACTCTTATGATGAATATATTTTGGACATTGCACATATTTTAGACATTGCTATGGGTATTGTTCTGGGTTTAGTTTGTCATAACTTGAAAATTTTGAGAGAACTGGTGGCAAAATAAACCTGATGGATACAATAGGTGGAGCCCACTTTTCAATGTAGTGATTGGTTAAGGGGGATCATGGAAATTGCACTTACAGATAGAAAATATTTTCCTTTTATTTGTATATGTTTAGTATATAACAGAACAATAATGAAGTGGTACATGGTGCAATAACCATGAAGATACTACTTATGCTCTGCTTGATAGGATACTAGTCTCACCTTTATGGGAGGAACATTTTCCTCTAGTGTGTGTGTGTGTGTGTGTGTGTGTGTGTGTGTGTGTGTGTGTGTGTGTGTGTGTGTGTGTGTGTGTGTGCGTGTGTGCGTGTGCGTGTGCGTGTGCGTGTAACCATGCCTGTGTAGCGGATGGTGGCGCCGCTTCTCTCTCCACCTCGCCGACCATGAACCATCGGGCTTTCTCCTTGTTAGACTTTGTATTGTAGCCTAGATATACATCATATTGTATTGGTACATATATTGTACTATGTATACTTCTATAAATATATGTGATAGGCCATCCCTAGAGGGTTGAGCCAGTTCCCCCTAAACCTTTTTTTTTACATGGTATATCAGCCTAATCATGATCCTCCCAACCCCAACGGCCAGCCGCCTCCATCTCCTGGCCGCCATGCCGCCTCCACCCCCTGGCCGCCGCTGCCCCCAATTCCGCCTCGTTCAACTACCTCCCGGCCTCCCTCGATGCGCTCCTCTCTTGTCCCATAGATGGCGCCGCCATGACGTCGCCCCCAGCCGGCACCCTCAGTGTCTAATTTTACCTCGTGTGACCCTATTTTTCTCCATGCGTTGAAACTGAAACTGTACATTGCCTTGCCTGTATCATGGATGTATGTTCACGGCTGACATTGTACCTGCTGGTGAATATGCGTTGGTTTTATGTAATCCGTGAGTTGTAATATAGTCAATGATAATTTTGCAATAGAAATAATCGTGTGCATCGGTTGATACAGAGAATGTTCCAACCTCAACTGGCAACCTATAATACTAGTACTAGTAGTTCCTACATTCGATGGTCAAGAGTTCTCAAATAATAAATCCTCAAGAAACAAGACTTTAATAAACTTTTCTGGGAATAGCAAAACTCTGATGAACTTTTCTGGGACGATATATTCTTCTTCGTGGAAATAACCCAAACTTGGATGCTAATTAAGGTGTCACGCGTCTAATTTTTGCATTTCCTCGCTCCTCTCCTGGGACACAACGACTACATTTGCTCCCCATGGTACATGATAAGAGGAAACGGTGCCCTCGATGGAACAAGCAGGACAGCCGTGCATGCGTAGTTGCTTGCGTCCGTACCCAGCCAGCCGGTATATATAATGGACGACCATGCGTGCGTAGTATCGCAAACATGGCAAATGCACTGCTACTGGGTACCTCATGGCTCCTCTGTTCTCTCTTGCTTTCTCAGGCGGCCGCGGCGGCGGCAAGGAGGACGTCGTACATTGTCCACATGGACAAGTCCGCCATGCCGACCGCGCACTCCGACCACCATGACTGGTACTCCACTGTGTTGGCATCTGTACGTAGCAGATTCGACAAACGGCGAGCAGCCGCGGCTCGTCTATGCCTACGACGACGCTCTCCACGGCTTCGCGGCCACCCTCTCGGCCTCCGAGCTCCGCGTGCTAAGCCGCGCGCCGGGTTTTGTGTCGGCGTACACGGACCACCGCGCTGACGTCCCTTACGACACCACGCACTCCACGGAGTTCCTCGGCCTCAACCCGCTTGGCGGACTGTTGCCCGCAGCCAGGTTTGGTGAGGGCGTCATCATTGGCATGATCGACACCGGGGTGTGGCCCGAGAGCGCGAGCTTCGCCGACGCCGACATGCCCCCCACGCCGTCCCGTTGGCACGGCACGTGCGAGCCCGGCACAGCGTTCCCCGCCTCCCTATGCAACCGGAAGCTCATCGGCGCGCGCTTCTTCAACAAGGGCTTCGTAGTGTAGGCTGGCGTCGCCGTGGCCATCTTCATAACGAATATCGCGTGTCCCTTTCCCTTCACACCACCATGCCCTTTCCGGCCATTCTCATCACCCCGGAAGAGGCGCCGGCTCTTCTGAGCTACATCAGCTCCACCACAACCCCGACAGCGATCATGAAGTTCCAGCAGACGATCCTCGGCACACGGCCAGCCCCGGTGGTCACGGCCTACTCCTCCAGGGGACCTTCCAAGAGCTACCCGGGCGTGATCAAGCCAGACATAGATATTGGCGCCGGGGGATAGCATACTCGCGTCGTGGGCGCCCATATCTTCCGTCGGACTAATAGGCGAGACTGAGCTAGGCAGCGACTTAGCCGTCCTTTCCGGGACATCGATGGCGTGCCCGCACGCCAGCGGCGTGGCGGCACTGTTGCGCTCTGTGCACCCCGATTGGAGCCCGGCAATGATAAAGTCGGCGATGATGACCACCGCGATCACCAATAACAACATGTTCGGCCCGATCACCGATGCTGGCAGCACCATTAGAGGCAACAACACCGGCACCGGCACTGCCATCGCGGCGAGTCCATTGGCCATGGGTTCCGGCCACATGAGCCCCAACTCGGCCATGGACCCAGGCCTTGTGTACGACGCAGGGCCAAAGGAATTCGTCGCGTTGCTCTGCGCAGAGAACTACACTGATGCCCAGATCAAGGCCATCACGAGGTCAACAACGACGTACAACTGCTCCTCCATCTCATCGAAGGACGTGAACTACCCGTCATTGATGGCGACCTTCGTCGCCAACGCCACCTCCGGGGAGATGCGCTTCACGAGGACGGTGACCAGCGTCGGCGCTGGCCCGGTGACATACCGCGCGTCGTTGGTGTCGCCGAGCAACGTCGCCGTGACAGTGACGCCATGGACGATGGAGTTCAGCGGCATGGGGCAGAAGGCTACGTTCCAGGTGGAGATCAAGCTCATTGCGCCTAACACCGAAGGCAATCCCGCGTTCGGGGCCGTGGTTTGGACTGATGGAAGCGGCAAGTACCGGGTGAGGACTCCCTACGTGGTGATTTGATGTCCTCGCCACTACGCTGGTTCGTCTTCTCGTGTGTAAGTCGGTACCCCTAGTATACTGTCAAAATAAGCATCACATGCATATCTTGTTCTTTTAACTATTTTCTTAATTTTTTGATTAACGTCTAATAGCCTGTTACTTGCACTCGGATTGCAACTGAAAATTTTCCAAGTTACACATTCCTCGTTCCCAACGAACCCGCCGTAAACCACCTCTTGGGGATGTTGCCCCGACATACCAATGCTCGCCCTCGAGTTGCAAGCCGCATGATCCTACCCTACTGCCCGCAGACCATGGATGACACACCGCATCCAGGAAAGCGACCCCGACATACTGCCCAATCGTCCATGTTGGGATACGCCGACCGAGCCGACCTTGCAACCCCAGGTACTCGAGGTCGCCGCCCAAGTCATGGGAAGCCACAACCCTGCACCAAAGAGTTGTGGTCCCATGACAATCCGAGACCGTTGCGCACACCAACCATCCCAAATCTGCCTCTCCGGCGTAGGAAAACCATGCAACAACCGAGCATGCAAAATTTGAACACCATATAATTGTGGACGGAGGGAGTTTCTTTCTCAGGTTTAATGTGGAAGAATTTTTTGCTTCTTAGAAAATGTCGAACTCTTATCTAGTTTGCTGAGAAAATTTAATTGTAAAAAAATATAATTATTTAGAAGTTCAGAATGTTTCCTACATCCTGATACAAATGAGGAAACAATCATAGGTACCTGAATCTCCTGGAAAGAGCGAACATACTCTTTGATGTAATTTATGCATTGGATTATCTTCATTGCCATGGCCCATCTATTGTACACTGCGATATCAAGTCAATCAAGTTGCTCTTGGACGCTGATATGGTAGCTCATGTCGGAGACTTTGGACTCGCTAAGATTCTTGTTGAGACTTGAGAGTAGCACATTTCTCCAACAATGGGCGAGCTCTATGGGGCATAGAGGGAACAATCGGCTATGCTACCCCAGGTTAGCCTGGACAATGCAATCCGCAATCCCCCCGTAGGTTGGACCCCGGGCACCATCACCGTCCTATAGTTGGAGATTTGTACTAGTCTTTTTATAGAACACCTCACTTTTTGAGTCTATTACAGTTTTGTTTTTTAGACCCTAGTGTTCTCAAGTTTTACACATATTTCGTGGTTGTTTGTCGCCCCACTTGTTACATAGAGAAAATGTTTTTTTTAATTTACCACTCTCCAGGGTGTGGGGTTGCTAACAGTGTACAGAACTACAGGTACAGGATGAACCGTGAAACTATAGAAATACGTTGTTGTTCACAACGTTGGGATTCTTGACAGATTTTTAGTTACAATATATTTTTAATTTATTAATTATCCATTTTTAGTTACAATATAGTTTCATAAAAAGAAATTCACGGATATTTATTCAAAATTTATCTGTTAACATGTATGAATCTTTACAAAATATTTTCACAGATTTTTTTTAAAATAGCCATACGAACATTCATATTATTTTTTCAAGGTAAATTTTATGAAGGATTTTGCAACTATAAACTTCATGGACGTTTCAATGCACTCTTACCACATATTTCCAAATTCATGCAAGAAACATGAACAATTCATGCAAAATTCATCAAAATCTATAGGATTCAACATGGTTCCATACAATATTTTTCAACAATTTACAAATTGATTTTCTGTAATCTGCATCAACCAAGATTAATACCAAGAACGTTTCATATAAGATTCACACAAGATTCACGAGATTTTACACACTATCTAATCTGATTTCATAACAATTTTTTAACATTATAATTTTCAAGACACCCCTTTATCATATGATATTCATGTCTCATCCCAGATTTGGAAGATTCATACAAGATTTATAAGATTTATACACCTTTCATACTTGTTTCTGCCAAGAAACAAACACAATACACATTTTTTAGAAGACTAAAATTTTCGGTTTAGCAAGATCCATATATAATATATAGATACTCAAGATACATATAAGAATCACACATAATACATAATACATACTTGGATCTTCTCTATTTCCTTCCAGATTCATAGCAGATTTTCCGTGCATCAAGTTACATATAAGATACAACCTAGTGTTCATACATAATTAAAACCTCAATCCTAGAATATATTACAAGCATTCAAGCTTAGGGGACAGAATTTTGCAAGAATAATGAAATAAAGTTGACAAAAATTTGCAAGGAATAATGAAATAAACCTAAAAACAACCATCTCTTGACGGAGATATTAGAAACTTCTCTTGATTCAACAAAAATCAAAACAACCATCTAGATTCAACAGGAAACCGGATCTGAAACAAAAAATTCCGAACCAAAACTCACAGAAATTCTGAACAAAATATCAAGAAAAAAGATCTAGGCCCAAATTCGAGGTGAGGTGCCCAGATTCGAGGTGAGCTGTCGACGACGATGGCCGATGACGGCCGGCCTGATGGCGTGCTGGTCGTTGGCAAGGAGGGCCTCGCCGCGCGTCCTCCCAATACACCCAAGCCTTCGGTCGCTACGGAGGCTCCTGACTAGTGGCAAGAAAGCCGTCGCGGGCAGGTCCTCCTCCAGCTCGGGTGGGGGGTGGAGGAGAGGTGGGGGGCGACAAGGTGGGAGGAGATGGAGGTGGGGGCAACAAGATGAGGGCGACGGAGGAGGTACGATGGAGGAGAGGGGGGCGACGGAGGTGGGTGGCCGACGAGGGGAGGAGACGACAGAGGTGGGTGGCCGACGAGGGGAGGTGGCGACGGGGAAGCTCGGGGGAGGAGGTGGTGCTAGGGGGGAGGCACTGGTGGGGGGCAGGCGCGGGTTAGGGTTGTGGCTGGCGAGGGGGATTTTTTCAGTGTTATTTGAGTGGGACGGCTTGATTTTTGTATTTGAATGGTTAAAATGCAAAAAAGATTGAACCCTTTGACTAATGGACTTTTTACACGGATCCTGAAACAATCGACGACTGCGATGGTGCCGGGGCCCAACCTAGGAGGGGGAAATCCTCACTCAGGTTAGCCTGTCCTTTTTCTTGTCCTACTTGTTTGCCTTCTATAACATCCTAGCATTAGAGCTTAGAAATAAGCTGAACACAGATATGTCAATTGCATTCATGCATAGAAAATCCGAATAATTTTCACGCTTTTAAATAAAAACTTGTCAAAAAGATTGAAGCTTCTCTTAACTTGATGGAATTGTAGTAGATCATCAAGTTGACTGCGATAAGTTTCAATATGACCTTTGCTAAAACCTTATTTGGGTAAACATGATTTGATCTAAGGGTAGATCAAATGGAATAAAATTAAACCCTAATACATTACTTAATGATTTATATTTGATCCTTAGGTGATCATATCATAGTATTCATTATAATCACTCATGAATACCAAATTATAAATATAACACAAATAATAAGAATGTAACAACTATATCTTAATCTCATCTACTTATACCATGAGTATCATGGAATTACCTAACTTTAACTCTCTAGTGAGATTGAGTAGGAAAGAAACTAAGTCAAGACCATTCATTATATATCTTTCTTTCCATATCAATCCTTATCATCTCTATTGAATCCTATCCTTGTATTTGTCGTTCATCAATATTGAGTAATCAATTATTGATTCAGCAATACTTAACCTATCAACTTCAGCCCCAGCAGCCTCAGGGTCAGCTTCAGCCCCAGCAGCCTCAGGGTCAGAGTCAGCACCAACAGGCTCGTGGTCAGGGTCGCTGTGGTTCTCTTCGTCACTGCTCTTACTGCAACAGGGTGGCCACACTTGGGCCACCTGTTATACACGGGACCCCAGTTTACGTCAGCAGCACCAGGCTCGTGGGCAGTCGACTCCTTCCGGGTCTTTAGCAGTTGCTCTCTCTGATCAGGACATTATCAGGAGTCTACGCGGTCTGCTTGATGCTACAGGCTCTTCTTCGACAGGCACTGCTGGTTCTGTGACTGATTCATCAGGCACTGCGTGACCACCACCTTCTACACAGTCAGGTACGTCTTCGTGGTATTTGAATTCTGGAGCTTCCTTTCATATGACCTTTGAGTCTTCTTTTCTGTCCTCTCTTTGTTCTCTCCCTTCTCCTGTCCGTGTTTTTACGGCTGATGGTACCTCTCTTCCTGTTTCTAGTCGGGACAACCTTTCTACTTCTTATTTTTCTGATCCTGATATTTCTCGTGTCCCTCTTCTTAAGATGAATCTGTTCTCTGCTAGCTATCTTACTGTCTCTGGTTGTCGCGTCATTCTTGATACTGATTCTTGTGTTGTCCAGGACCGTCGCACACAGGCCCTGGTTGGAGCTGGCCCTCGCAGCCGTGACTCTTCAGGACTTTGGGAGTTAGACTGGCTTCGTGTTCCTTCCGCTGCCACTTCATCTGCCAGTTCTTCTTCGGTCGTCGCCTCTGCTACCAGCTCCTTTCAGCAGTGGCATCATCGTCTTGGTCACCTTTGTGACTCCCGCCTGTCGTCATTAGTTCATCGTGGTCTTCTGGGGTCTGTCTCCGGAGATGGGTCTTTACATTGTCAGGGCTGTAGGTTGGGTAAACAGATTCAGATTCCCTATCCTACTAGCGCGTCTGTATCTCAGCGACCTTTTGATTTAGTTCATTCCGATGTTTGGGGTCCGGCTCCTTTCGCTTCGAAAGGGGGCCATCGCTACTATATTTTATTCATCGATGATTTTTCTCGGTACACTTGGTTGTAATTTATGTGCTCTCGCAGTGAAGTGCTCTCCATATATCAGCGTTTTGCGGCCATGGTCCATACTCAATATTCTACCCCCATTCGTGTGTTTCGTGCTGATTCTGCTGGTGAGTATATCTCCCAGATGTTGTGAGGTGTTCTTGCTGAGCAGGGCACTCTTGCTCAGTTCTCCTGTCCTGGTGCACATGCCCAAAATGGCGTTGCTGAGCGTAAGCATCGCCATCTTCTTGAGACCACTCGTGCCATGATGATTACTTCTTCTCTTCTGCCGCATTTCTAGGCTGAGGCTGTCGCTACGTCGGCTTACCTCATCAATATTCAGCCTTCTGCCGCTCTTTAGGGTGGTATCCCTCTTGAGCGCCTATCTGGACAGTCTCCAGACTACTCCATGCTTCGCTTGTTTGGTTGTGTTTGATATGTTCTTCTTGCTCCTCGCGAACGCACCAAACTGACTGCTCAGTCTGTTGAGTGTGTCTTCCTTGGATACAGTGATGAGCATAAGGTCTATCGCTGTTGGGACCCCGTTGGTCGTCGGATGCGTATCTCTCGTGATGTTACTTTTGATGAGACGCATCCTTTCTATCCTCGTCCCACCGCTGGTACCTACCTGGTGGAAGATATCTCTTTTCTTCTCTTTCCTGACACACCTCCTTCTACTCCTATTGTGTCTTCTTCCGGATATCCTCCCCCTGATGTATCTTCTTCGACACCGTCCTCCTCTGCTCCATCTAGTTCTCCTAGTTCTCCTTATTCTCCGGAGTCTTCCTCTGCTATTCCTTCTTCTTCATCATCGTCTCCTGCGTCGTCTTCCTCTGATGAGCTTCCCTCTACTCATCATGTTCGTCAGCGTCGTGCCCCCAACCGTTACTCTCCTAGTCAGTATGGTCTTTCTGTTGCCTCTGAGCCGACTTCTTATCGGGATGCTGAGCATCATCCTGAATGGCAGCTGGCCATGGCTGAGGAGATTGTTGCGCTTGAGCGCACTAGCACCTGGTATCTTGTTTCTCCCCCTCCCGGTGTTCGTCCTATCACGTGTAAGTGGGTCTATAAGATTAAGACCTGCTCTGATGGATCTCTTGAGCGCTATAAAGCGCGTCTTGTGACTCGTGGTTTTCAGCAGGAGCATGGTCGTGACTATGATGAGACCTTTGCTCCTGTGGCTCATATGACCACTATGCGTACTCTTCTTGATGTTGCTTCTGTTCGTCACTGGTCTGTGTCCCAGCTTGATGTTCAGAACGCCTTTCTCAATGGTAAGTTGAGTGAGGAGGTTTATATGCAGCCTCCTCCTAGGTATTCTGTTCCCGAGGGGATGGTTTGTCTTCTTCGACGTTCTCTTTATGGTCTCAAACAGGGCCCCCGTGCCTGGTTTGAGCGCTTCACTTCTGTAGTGATTGCTGCTGGTTTCTCCCCCAGTGCTCATGATCCAGCGCTGTTTGTTCACACTTCTCCTCGTGGACGCATTCTCCTTCTTCTCTATGTTGATGATATGATCATTACTGGTGATGATTCTGAGTATATCGCCTTCGTTAAGGCTCGTCTTCGTGATCATTTTCTTATGACTGATCTTGGTCCTCTTCGATACTTTCTTGGGATTGAGGTTTCCTCCACTTCTGATGGCTTTTACATCTCCCAGGAAAAGTATATTCAGGATCTTCTTGCTCGTGCTGCGTTTGAGGATGAGCACACTGTTGAGACCCCTATGGAGCTTAATGTTAAGCTTCAACCTACTGATGGTGATCCTCTTCCTGATCCGACGCGTTATCGTCATCTTGTTGGGAGTCTTGTTTATCTTGCTGTCACTCGTCCTGACATCTCTTATCCTGTTCATATTCCGAGTCAGTTTGTTTCTGCTCCCACCACCGTTTACTATAGTCATCTTCTTCGTGTTCTTCGTTATCTTTGGGGTACGATCACTCATCGCCTTTTCTTTCCTCGTTCCAGCTCCCTCCAGCTTCAGTGCTATTCGGACGCTACATGGGCGAGTGATCGTTTGGATCGTCGTTCACTTTCTGCTTACTGTGTGTTTCTTGGTGGTTCGCTCATTGCCTGGAAGACGAAGAAACAGACAACGGTTTCCCGTTCGAGTGTTGAGGCTGAGTTGCGTGCTATGGCCTTGTTGACTGCTGAGGTGACCTGGTTACGGTGGTTACTTGCAGATTTTGGGGTCTCTATTACCACACCCACTCTGGTTTTGTCTGACAGTACAGGTGCTATTAGTGTTGCACGTGATTCGGTCAAGCATGGGCTTACCAAGCATATTGGTGTTGATGCTTTCTATACACGTGCTCAGGTGCAGGCTCGGGTTGTTGCGCTTCAGTATGTGTCTTCAGATTTACAGTTGGCGGATTTCTTTACGAAGACACAGACCAGAGTGCAGCATGATTTCTTACTCTCCAAACTCAGTGTTGTGGATCCACCATGAGTTTGAGGGGGGGGGGGTGTTAGATGTATATATTTGTATATTTTCCCCATATGTTGGGGGGCTTCCTGCATATTTGCACCTGTACCTGTACTATATATTGTGGCCTTTGGCCCCCAGAGGAATACAAGTTGTCTATTCCTAACAATAGAGAATGAGAGGGAGGAAAAATAGAAGGCAACGAATAGAGAGGAGAAAATACCCAGCGGATAGAGTCATGGCGCCGTTGAGTCTGCCACTGTTTCCTTGATCTGGCGAGCCGCCGCCACTTGGAGAGAGAGATAGACAAGAATTAGGGAGAGGAAGGTGGCCGGGCCTCGATCTCCTCTCTCCTATCCGGTCCCCTCCCTCCCACCTCACCGCCACGGTCCCTACCACCTCCATCCCCTCTGGTTCCCTTTCGCTACTTGTTGGCCGTCCCCATCCCCTGCAATTGAGGTCGCCCCAACGCCCCTCCTACCTCCCTTGCTGGCGCTCGAGAGAGGTAGCGGGATGAGCGAGCGCAGCATACAGGGTTGCGGACATGGTCGGCGCTAGAGGCCACCTTATCTCTCTCCCGCACGCACTGGTCGGATTGAGCAGCTGTTGAAAGGAGAAAGGGGCAGAGGGGATCAAGTCACCGGGGAGAGAAGAACGAACCGTGTACTTTCTCGGTGGCATCCCATGTAATATACTCAAATAGCCAGAGGTAAAATCGTCCAACGAAAGTTCGGACGGAAAAACTACAGGACGAACCTACCTCTAGAGAAATTAGTAGATATAATAATAATAGCTGAATGCCCGTGCTTTGCAACCGTATTTTTTTGTCGTTACACATATCACACCTGTACATATGAAATACATGTAAAAATATCGGTGTTGCTTTTAAGAAAAATGTAAATTTAGTATCCCTATTTCTTCTTCCACTCCAATGATTCGGTGACACAAATTGAGCAATGTCTGTCGAAGAGTTGTTAATAGAACAAAATATGCCTTAATTTTAAGAACATAGAGAGTCATATAATAAAGAAATATATATTGAAAAAATGAACATTTGAACTCTAAACAACTCTAAGAATGAACAGATAAATTCGGATCTCATCCATTAGAAAATTCTCCATAGAAGAAGTGTAGAGCAAAAGTACAACATAGATGAATTATAATGGGAATTTTTTCCTTGTAGGTCCCATTCCTATTTGTAGGAAGTAAACCTGATTTATACTTCTTATTGTCGGTCATGAAAACCAAGAGATATTTAGTGATTATTAAGTAACGCGTGTGATCAATCTGTTGGAAGGGTCTGATAGATAGCTTTGTAATTACGGGGAAATTAGATTAGATGATGAGACATAGGTAATCATAGCACTAATGATAATAAAAAGCATACCGGTGCAACAATTTTTATATGACATGACACGTACGAACCTAAAAAATAAATGGTTTTTTTTTAAAGATAGTGGATTGGAGAGCGGCCTATCTGCCTTTTAATGTCTGCATTTGCAAGTGCTTAATGCTGGAAAACTTCATCCCATCCTTTTGATTGCCCAAGCATGCATCTCTAATGTTTTTCAGGCCTTACATACAGCCTTGACCTTGACCACCATATCCGCCGCGGCTGCAGTGCACGTACCCGCCATGGACCTAGATGCGCCCTAGGCCGACGAAGAAGAAGGATGCACCGTGGCTATCTGTGGTGTAGGCTTGAGAGGAAAAAGCTTTACCAGCGATGCGGGAGTGTCAAACCCGATCTTTTTTGTATACCACAACGGAGACGCCATCAGTGCCGGCTAGGAGGTCTCTTTGACGCATGCCCACTCGTCCCCAGCTGGTTCCTCGCTGGAGTGGACTGCCATGGATGACTGACACTAAGCTGTGGATTCCCACTTACCCCTTTGTCCAAACACCACAAACCATACCAAGATTGATCAAATCGCTCAAGCAAGAAGAGCAAGGGTTGTCTCCCAGGTCACCTGCTCCCGCCGGCGGCCTCTCGAAATATCCATCAATCAAGCTTCCTGCTTTCTGATTGCTATTTCTAAATCGGAGGAGGATTAGAGAGCGGAAGCTGCATTGGTTTTGGAGATGGTGTGTGCGTAGGTCGCTCAATCGAGTTGGGCTGCACGGTGAGGTGGTGACCATGACGACCTGTGCACGCGGCCGGACCCCGTACATGAGTATGAGCAGCCTTAACAAGACGCCGACGAGGCGCTCCACCTCGTTGTGCGTCTTCTCGCGGTTGGACAACATCTTCTTTTCTTTCTGCGCTAATCGTGAGGCTTGACGCCGGGAGCGTCTAGAAGAGATATGAGGTCGTGGCTGACTGGTACTCGATCGAGTCCTCGCTATTGACGGTATAGGCTCATAATCGATGGATTAAGGCTGGGCCAACGAGGACTCGTGTCCGGTTTTGTAGCGCTGGTGGGCATCGAAGGATTGAACAAGGACTCCTACCCGGCTTCTTAGCGCTGCACGAACGACGTACGAAAAACTCAGGTGACGAAAACCACCTTAATCAAAATTATATAGTAGGATAGATAGATAGATAGATAGATAGATAGATAGATAGATAGATAGAGATAATAGATATAGATAGATAGATCAAGGCAATTAATTGAGAAATTAGCTATGATTGAACCATTTAATTTAAGAGTAGTGCTCCAGCGCAATGATTTCTTAAAATCAGATGCAGTTTTGCAAGTTGACAGAGAGGAAAATCTGCCTCTTTTCATTACCAGCTGCAACAAAGGCTGGAAATAGGAAACAACTTTCCCCAGCCATGTCCAGTTCACGCATAGTATAACCATATATATCAAGTTCTCGCTACTAGAAAAAGTGAGCTATTTATTAGTCTCATCTCATTGAGCCTATTTTTTCTCAGAAAGAAAGAGCACTATGTGCCCCAGACTTCAAATTAATAAAGCCAACCAAATCAACAAATTTTATGCCTCGAGGACTTATCTTCTCACGCCTTTGATTCCTATACATAAAAGGCTGACATGTGGAACCCAACAATAAAGTATAGATTAATATTTTTTTTACTCTATAAGACTGACATGTGAGACCCAGATTAATTACAGCTGCATCATAGACGCGTTTTCCTGCAAAAAAATCTACCAATATTGTCAAGATCATAACGGCAGGCTCAACCGAAAAAATAGTCCAACATACACATATTTATTTTAAATAGAGGCTGACATCTGGGACCCGGCGTAGATACGTTTCGTGCACAGAGGTTGCTGACATCTGGGACCTGGCGACGGAGCAAAGTCAGAAAAATCAAGACAACTAAAAAAAGTCCATCATATCACGTTTCATTTACGGAGAAGCTGACATGTGAGACCCACCAAAAAGACCTTATATAGGCGTTGCATCGAGCAACGTTGTCAAGTTCGAATAAGGTAGTCGAGAGCGAGAAAAAGTCCAACATACACACGTTCTTCTAATAAGATGCTGACATGTGAGACCTAACAGCGTGACCAAACGACAGATTCGTCGAGCAACGCTATCTAGTTCGGAACAGGATTCAGCGCTAGACAAGAAAAAATCCATCATACATACACTATTCTTCTAATGTGAGGCTGACATACGGGACCCACCAACCTGTATATACGGCTGATGCATCGAGCACCTTTGCCAAGTTGAAAACACGGAGGCGCGAGCGAGAAAAAAGTCTTACATGCATATGTTTCTTCTAATAAGATACTGACATGTGGGACCCAGCATCCTGTATAAACGGCTGACGCATCGAGAAACGCTGCCAAGTTCGAAACACGGAGGCGCGGGCGAGAAAAAAGTCCAATATACACATGTTCTTCTAATGAGATGCTGACATATGGACCCATCAGCCTAAATAAACGGCTGATGCAGCGAGCAACCATATCAAGTTAACAGGGAGGCGCGGCCGAGGGCAAAAATTCCATCATACAAATGTTTCTTCTAATAAGAGTATGATACGTGGGACCCAGTTGCGTGATTATGCATCTGGCGGCGCTATCAAGTTCGAAACAGAGTAGCGCGACCGAGGGCAAAAAATTCAATATACAATATGATTCTTCTAATAAGATGATGGCATGTGGGCCCAGATATGTGATTAAATGGCAGCGCAATCAAATTCAAAACAGGATAGTGGGAGCAAAGAAAAAATTCTATCATACACATGATTCTTCTAATAAGATGTTGGCATGTGGGACCCAGCGTCGTGATTACGGCAGATAGATCGAGCAACGTTATCGAGTTCATATCAGGGAGGCACGAGCCAAGAGAAAAAAATCCGTCATGCACACTTTTTTTAGTGTGAGGATGACATATGGGGCCCATCTACATGATTAAACTGTAAATGCATCTAGCAGCGCTATCAAGTTTGAAACAGGGTAGCAGGAACGAAGGAAAAAAATTCACCATACACACGATTCTTCTAATGAGAGGCTGACATGTGAGACCCAGCATCGTGATTAACGGTAAATAGATCGAGCAACGTTATCGAGTTCATATCAGGAAGGCACGAGCCAAGAAAAAAATCCATCATGCACACGTTTTTTCTAGTGTGAGGATGACACGTGCCGAGAAGAACTTCAGATCCCCTCCATGATGAGAGCGGAGCGGGTCTGCAGAAACGTTGGGAACGACACCCGAAACGGGAGAAAAGAGCGAAGGTTGGCGTAGGTGTCGTTGAGGCCGCACATGAGGGTCAGCACGAGGGTTTTGTCGCTGATCGGTTGGGCGACGTCCACCAGTGCATCAGCGAGGGCTTTGATCTTGGCGCAGTAGTCGCTGATCATCATGTCGCCTTGCAGAGTGTTTCAGAACTCCGCCTCCAGCTGGATCACCCGATGCTTCTTGTTGTCGCGGAAGAGATTATCGATGGCGTCCTAGATGCAGGGCCGGTCCATAGATCTTGGGGGCCCTAGGGCAATATGAAATCAAGGGCCCCTTGTTTAATGTTTTATATATTTTCTAGGTCAAGGGGGGCAATGGCCCCCTACTCTAAAAAAATTAGAGATATGTTTAATATTTATGCTAAACTTTTAAAGAGTGCTCAAAGTTTATCGTGATTAGCATTCTTAGGCGTCTCAACATTGCATATGTAACCTCCGCCACTTGTTCACATATAAAAGACTTAAAAATATTAGTATTTTGTAAGAGAAATTGCTGCAATGCAATAGCAAATTAAATAATCTATACATTTGATAGATCCATGATCTTTAAAATCTTAGCAAAGTCATTTGAAACCACTTATTTATATTAATCGAGCGAACTATATATCATAATAGTTATTTTTATCAATTTCTACTTGTATACATATGCCTGAGTAGAAAATGAGTTGATGAGTAAACATATTAGGCACTGCATTAGTAAGAAGATGAAATAGTTTCTCAAATATATAAGATGGGGCAAGTATAATTATTGGGAATCAGAGGAGAGTTGGTTGCAGAATAATATATTTATGCGATTGATACATATACTTAAAAACTTGTAAAGGAATGTGAGGACCGGTATTTCTTCACATTTGGAGAGAGCAACAAAATCGTGTCATCAAGTAAAAATTATTCGATAATGTTAGAGTATATTTTTTGAGAAATAGGAGTAAGAGTAGAGTCATGATAGGCTATACCTTAAACCATCTATATTTTCTTTTTTAGACAAACATTTATATTTTCAAGAATTATTATATATTGTTGGACTCAAAAGTATTAGACAAATATGGATATATAGATAAGTCATGGATCGGGGCCCCTAGACCATGAGACCCAGGGCGAGCGCCCCTCTGCCCCGCCCTATGGGCCGGCCCTGCCTAGATGGTGCGCGCCGTGGAGCCGAGGCGCATGACGATGGCGATGGGATCGTCGGAGATGGAACCGTAGATCCAGGACAACATAGTGTAGTCATCGCGGCCCCAGTCAGAGGTGGGAGAGGCACCGGGATCGCCAAGGACGTGGTTCGTCAGGCCGTAGCGGCCAAGAGCAAGAAGAAACAGCTCCCGCCAGTTGGTGTAGTTGGAAGCAGTGAGGTCGAGGGTGATTGGGACGTGGAGTTTAATGGAGGTGGCATAGGTTGAGGGAGAGGGAGGTGGGTGATTGGTTTCGACGACTTTGCCCTTGGCGGCACTGGTGACAGAGGAGCTGTCGAGCGCGGCTTCCCGGGCGTCGAGATCGGCTTCCTGGCGGCGAAGGGCGTCGGCGCGAGTCGCCGCATCGACTTGGCGGGCAAGCTCGGCCCCGCGGGCCTCGAGAGCTTTGGCGCGAGCGTCGAGCTCAGCTTCCTTAGCCTCGATCTCTTCTGGAGTCATGGCGGCGAGAGGGATGGCGTTGGGAAGAGAGGTAGAGTTTTAGGATTTGGGTAGGATCGGCACAGCTGCTATGATATCATGTGGATTAATGAAACACGGGCTGCAGTTGCATGCCTCGTTCCTTCCATTGCTTGAGTATTTATACATCATACAACTTGGGGTACAAGACATATACAACTTGTAGTACAAGATTATCTAATCTATTCCTAAGCCGGTTCAGTTTGAACATATCAAACCGTAACCTGCGTTACTATCTAACACAAAGTGTGTGACACCCTAAATTTAAGTGAAAAAAGTGTGTAACGTAGACTGTGACACCGGATCATGTTTGTTCTATGGTCCCCGGTTTCGCTCCTCGATAACATCTCGCCCTTGCATCGTGGAGACGTCGCTAACATATATAGAGAATATTGACCGGTTTTGCTCCTTGAGAACGTCCGTCGCCCTTAACTTCCAGGCCGGTTTTACAAGGATTTCAGCTCCATACACTATAAACCCTGCTCAGTTGCTGCACTCTCTTTCTATATATATCAAGCGACACGTACGACGACACGACGAGGTGATTGTTGGCAAGACAAGTCATGGGGATGGCGGCAGCTATGGCGTGGGAGGTTCTGGGGAAGGCCGGGAACCTGGCGCAGATGTCCGGCCTGCACGCCGCCATGCTCGTCGCCGTGCTCACCACCCTCCTGCGCGTCCACCAGAGCAACAAGCGGGAGTGCGCCAGGCTCGAGCGGTGCCACCGCAGGCTCCACGCGCTGCTGCTGTGCTCGGAGATGGCGGGAGGCTCCGTTGTAATGGCGCTCGGCGACGCGGCAGGGCTCGTGGACTCCTGCAGAGAGAGCACGCTCTGGCGGCGTGTCTGGAGCGGCGAGGGGATGGTGACGCAGCTCCGCGACATGCAGGACGTCGTCAACTCCTACTGCGGCCTCCTCCTTTTCGTCAACGCGCAGCTCCTACTACATCAACAGGCAAACAACCGGCATGCCGTGCCGGCGTCATCAGATAATAGTACTAGCACCACTACGTACGTACGCGCGTGAGATGCAAATTTATTACTGTAGTATCTATCTATTCTATTATCTATTATATACTAAAAGTAATATAAGCGTGTTTTTCGAGGCATCTGGTTGATCCACATCATCTAAATTATACTAACCGCTAGATCTTTAATATAAGGCTAAGATTTAATTCGACTTACATATAAACATATTCACGTACACATCTTAAATTCGATGCTAGGATAATTAGTGCCTCACGTTTCCTAATCACGTACAACAAGACATTGCCTACCGGTCCTACACTTACGGTCACGGAATGTTTGAAAATCAGGCATCACACAATATTTCCATGTGATTGATTATTACGGGATCTGCACCCGTAGAGTCCATATGGACAACGGACGATTCAAACAAAATCCAAAGTTGTCATTATATAGTCCTACCGGTGTACAATACATGTCAACCGACCAGGGTCGATGCAAATTCGATTTGCAACATACCCATTGTCGATTGTGCAGTGCACGAGCATGCAAAACCAAAAAAAAAAGAATGGAAAAAAGAATAGTAAGAGATGCCCATGTGGATGTGCTAAAGGTCCACCCAACTACCAAGAGTTGCATGGAGTTTGGAGTTGTTTTTAGAACCATGGATTAGCTAAATAACTAGCAAGAAAAATTATAGGGTTTATTAACTATTTCTCACCCGCTCAATAATATTTTATTTCTTGGTTGACACATAGAACCATCTATATGATACCGATACCAGGTAAGATTCATTTTTTAATCTATAAACAAATATTGCATGTTTTTCAGATAGGTTAGAAAATTATTAAAATACAATGATTTTCTTTATATATTTGTATGAACAAACATGTAAAATCAATTAATCATAAGTTAATTATTAGTCTCCTCTAGATGAACAGTTAAAACACGCAATGGATCGGGATATAGGCTAAAAACTTTAGGACGTGATAAAGAAATGTTTTTTAAAATTTTATTTATCGATTCTTATTTTTGAACAACATTTCTTTTCTTATTATTTGTTAAGTAAAGTACATTAGATTGAGACAAATAGCAAATAACTAAGATTTTTAATACAAGCAAGAACAAAGTCCCTCCAAGTCAAATTTCGAGATTCTTCCTTCGTCATCCGCATTTGGACTTTCTTCCATGTCTACAGCTATGCGATGAGGCAAAACATACAAAAGCTAGACTAACCTCAAAGTTTTATAGAGCCACTTGCCACCAATCTAAAAATGTGGGCTCATACGGGCATTGTATCAATCCCTGTATTGTTGAGGAAGAACAAAACCTCTATACATGAGGGCCACGGGGTGTATGCCGCATACTTTGATTGCCAGGCCAAGATGAAGATCTCGAGACATTCATTTTTGATGGTGGAATATCCATCACCCACATGATTTTTTTAACGAACACTCAAACCAAATAGTGTACTCCCTCTATCCCAGATTATATATCCTAGGTGTATCCCTAGGTCATCAATTTGATCAATTTAATATGATACATATATTTTTCATGCAAAAAATCATATGATACATGTTGTAATGTTCTAATGATTTGAATTTTTATGTTACATAACTTATATTATGTGTGTCGAATTGATGACCAAGCAGTATGCATAATACCTATATATAAACCGGGACCGAGATTATACCTAACTACACACCAAAGGTTGGTATTTGTTCCCTTTTCCCGTCACATGGTCATTGTTGAAGGCGAGGGGCATATTAAGGTTAGAATGATGGAAAATTCACGGAAATTGATAAAATAACTTGAGTATTCTTGACTAGCGTAAGAAAAATCTGAATATAAGTAAAAATAAAATAGTGAGCCTCCAATCATCCATTTAAACTGGTCATAAATAGGGTGCTTATGGAAGTGATATTACTAAAATAGAATATTTTCCTACAAAGTGATAATCATGATAGAAGAATATTTGTGATGGCTATATAGCCATAATAATTTCTATTGCATGAATTGAACAACAAAATAGAGATGATGCCCTCGCATTTGCGAGGGCGACCATGCTAGTTATATACTAAAAACAATATAAGATTGTTATTCGAGGCACCACGTTGACCCACATCATCCCAATAATACTGATTGTTAGATTTAAAATATGTGGCCCAGATTTTATATCATAACCGCAGATTTTACGTAAAATTAGTAGTGTAACACGTTGGGTCCAACACATAACTCATGCGTACGTACAAGATTAGTGGTGTAACATGTTACCGAATAGAGAAGTAGCTAGAGCCCCTTTGAAAGAAAAGGAATTGAAACTTACGAGAGGCTAACTGGAAACCGATCTCCCATATAAAATATCCAAAGCTGATTGGTAGCGGAAGGTTTCAAAGAGGTATATCTATATGAATCTTATTTTCCCGTTTAAAAAGGCTTACTCTCTAGAGATATTAGAGTTCTATATATAATCGGTCTATATAGACAGAGTACACGTGAATTACGGGGTGTTTAGCAGAACATTTACTTTTTGTATTTTCAGTTCAGGCTACACATGCGCAAGCAAAATATTAGGCTCATCCGTCCAGGTGTACATGGACACAGTATACGAAAGAATATTAGGATAGAAAAAACTTATATATATGTTCCTTTGTTTAGTTCATGTGCAAATTTCTTCATCATGGTTCAATAAATATTTGTATTCACTTGCATGGAAAAGATAGAATCTATTTTTTACATATATAGAAAATAATATTTGCGTATACACGCCTAGGCAAACATAATTTTTGTACATATGATTTACTTTTACACACAAGTCTATTTGTGTTCAATAAGGTCATATGGACATAGCATACAAAAGAATAATTAATTAGTTCAGGTGCAAATTTTTTCATCCGTCCAACTGGGTAAGGCTTGATAACTATTTGTATTCAGTTGCATGGAAAAGATAGAATCCGTTTTTTCACATATATACAAAATAATATTTGCATATACACGAATGATTTCACCCAAACAAATATAATACATAAAATAGAGACTGTTTTTGCATAGACAATTTACTTTTACCCTCACCAGCAAAAAAACTATTTATGTTCAATCAGGTCATAGGGACATAGCATACAAAAAAATATTTAATTAGTTCAGGTGCAATTGGTTCTGTGTGACGTGCTAGCATACATAAAAATTCGTATTTAATTCACAATATAGAGCATTGAACAAAATAGTATCATTAAATTGGGGCAACGAAAATTAAAAGTTCAAGATTCAAAGATAGAGTAGACTACCATTATTTGTAATATATTATAAAATATTGTTAAAACTTCGAAATGGTGTATCTATCTAAACCATGACAATTAGAATGAAAATTTAACGTTAATATTCCATAATAGAAATAATGTGGAATTTTTTTATTATGACAAGATAAAATTGAAATGTTTGTTAAATAGTTGCCCTAGAGGTCAACATGATTTACTTTATTCAATATGCTTATAAAATATTTTGATAGTTTCATTAAAATCCTTACAAAATCACACAATAAATTTATATCCTCATACATGTTCATACAAAACAAAAATAATTATATATTTATATTAAATTTCATATGATGAACCAAATAATATAGAACTGGTCAGGAATATCTCTTGGTACACCAAAATATTTAGCAAGCTAACAAAAATGATAATTTTGTATAAGGGATACTGATTTCTTGAACCTCTTACAATCAATAGAGTGGTGCAATATATCTTCTTAATAGCACATAACATAATCTTACCATTAATCTAACTTATCCATATTATATACATCATCGCTACTTTGTTAGTAACTATATATCAATGTCATCGAGCCATGAATTATCATTACACATCAGCATATGGGTTTCTTTGAATCTTTACCAATCAAACAATGGATAACATAAGATTTATAAGAGTGAAGTTACATAATAAAATAAAAACTACACCCTATCTTCCATATGTGTACTGATTTAATGATGTATCCCGCACATGTGATTATTTTATTTAGCATAATATTTATAGTGCTATATAACCACATTAATTATAATAATAATTTAAATTTCTAGGGCTATAGATTTTTTAGGCATATTAAGACGATACCCTCGTATTTGAGAGGGCCACCCTGCTAGTTAACATGAAATAATAGCTGTTGACTTGTCTCACTCAGGAGGGCGAATTAAACTAGTAATAAATGGAGGAATTTTTTACGCTTACGCGCAGGATCCATGAGGCGAGTGACACGTCGGGAAGTCCAAACTGCCCCGCGGGTACAGGAGATTGTGACACTCGAGGAGACGACGATATTGGTCAGGGAGGAACAGACACCGACCCAGCTGGATGCAAAACAAACGTGCCCGCACTCCTGCCTATAGTGATTTCACATGCACATAAAAGTGTACACCGAGGAAGAGATCTAGGTGACATCAGCTGGCTATAAGACATTAAATAGTATAATTGTATTCTAGTACGTGCACTTATGCACTTTGTGAGAGTAAATAATGAGCCAAGTATTAATAAAATAGCTATAATTTGTTATTATACATATTAGCTATTTAATTGACTACAGATGACATGACACTACCTTCAACGGTTGGCTAGTTCTTGCTCTAAAGAGGAGTGATATTGAATGCGGTCTCTGCTTGTACTTATCCCTTAATTATATAGAAAAAGTTATAGGGTTTGCTTCTGTCGGATCCTGTTGGGGCCAAACAAGACACATGGTTAATATAGGAGGGAAAACCATCTATGAAGATGAAATATCGCACACGCTTTGGACTTGTATAATACACGGGTCATGCATACAACACAAACTCAATCTCATCGTCTTCTTACCATCACACACGGTTTTTTACATATAAGAAATGTTTGCGATATGATACTTGAAGATCAGTTCATAATATTTGGTCGGAAGGGCATGAACCAATCAAACATGGTTTGTCCTTATTATTACAAAAGACAAAGTTACTAATATTTGGGCATTGGCTGGTTGGAAGGGCTCCAATCAAACATGGTTGCCCTTCCCGTGTTACAAAAGAACACTTACTTCACATTGCATATATATAGGTAAAATGACCGTGCAAAATAGCTATCTACACACAGGCATAGCTGCGCATAGCCTATCCACCGTTGATTCTCTCCCCTTTTGATATAGGGAGCACACATTTCCATACCCAAAACGGTGGGTTCCCATTTGAGGCTATTAACGCCGTTAGCTGATGGAGAAGTGAAACCCAAGTTGACTAGCTGGCCATTTTCAATGCAAACCCTAATATCCTACGTACCATGGCATGCACAAAACCCTAGTTAAACTAAGCTTTTCGGATTACATTCCTTTGAGTGCGTGCAAACCCTAATGTACTACATGCACAAAACCCTAACCGAACTAAGCCTTATTCCTTTTGTAACGCAAAACCCAATATACCATAGACAAAGACATGCAAAAACCTCGTTCTATCATAATTTCCCGCCGTTGTTCGGGATTTTTTTATTGTACGGATCAAAAAATGAAATTATACCAAAAAAAGACCGCATATTTATTTCACTACACCTATTCCGAATGAGCAAACCAAAAACAAACAAATCTCAATTTTTTTGTTTAAAGAACAATCCCATTTCTAATATTTATGCTACAATTTCCAGCTACTTTGTTAGAATGTTCAGACATAACAAAGCCGTGTTACACCTATGCACAAAATCTTGTGGCCATACATAGAGTGCAGCCACTCAAATCAAAACAACGGATGTTTGTCTTTCACATCTAGTGTCCCTCGAAACCCTAAGTCAAACAAACTATTGTTTTTTATGCCCAACGTGGGGTGCATGCGTAACCCTAACTCAAACAACTATTGTTTTTTATGCCCAACGTGAGGTGCATGCGTAACCCTAACTCAAACAACGCTTGTTTTGTTTCAATTTTGCATGCGGTCAACATGAGGTGCATGCGTAACACTAACTCAAACAACACTTGTTTTGTTTCGATTTTGCATGCGGTCAGCGTGAGGTGCATGCTTAACCCTAAATCAAAAAATAGAATGATGCACACACCGTTACACACCGTTATACACGGGTCATGCACACAACACAAACTCATCTTTTTCTTACCATCACACATGGTTTTTTACATATAAGAAACGTTTGTGATATGATACTTGAAGATCAGTTCATAATATTTGGTCAGAAGGGCATGAACCAATCAAACATGGTTTGTCATTACTGTTACAAAAGACAAAGTTACTAATATTTGGGCATCGGCTGGTTGGAAGGGCTCCAATCAAACATGGTTGCCCTTCCCGTGTTACGAAAGAACGCTTACTTCACATTGCATATATATATATATATATATATATATATATATATATATATATATATATATATATATATATATATATATATATGGGAAATAGCCTGCTAAACACGGGCATAGCTGCGCATAGCCTATCCACCGTTGATTCTATCCTCTTCTGATATAGGGAGCACACGTATCCAGACCCAGGATTTGTCTAAGAACTAACGCCGTTAGTGTTCCTTTGGCATGCATGCATGAAGCCCTAGCAAAACAAAGCTTGTCTAATTTCGTTTGCATGAGGCAAACCCTAACGAGCAACATGCAAAACAAAGCTTGTCTAATTTCGTTTGCATGAGGCAAACCCTAACGAGCAACATGCAAAACAAAGCTTGTCTAATTTCGTTTGCATGAGGCAAACCCTAACGAGTAACATGCAAAACAAAGCTTGTCTAATTTCGTTTGCATGAGGCAAACCCTAACGAGCAACATCAAAACAAAGTCTATTTTCGGTTGCATGAGGCAAACCCTAACGAGCAATATGCAAAACAAAGCTTGTCTAATTTCGTTTGCATGAGGCAAACCCTAAGGAGCAACATGCAAAACAAAGTTTATCTAATTTCGTTTAGGTGAGGCAAACCCTAACGAACAACATGCTGAGAAACCCTAACTTATTTAGTCTCTCTTCAACTTTCCTTGCTCATTTGAAAAACTAGGTGGAACCAGTTATTGCTTTCTTCCCTCTACCACATCCCTCCTCGTGCACTTTTGTTTGGTACGTACCATTGCTTTCTCTAATTTGTTTTACATCGTTATTATGGACCAGTTATTGTTTTACAAAAAAATGTGGAGGGATGCGCGCGACAAGTAACTCTCTCCCGCCAAAAAACAAGACACTAAACCACTTAGATGAAAATTTAGGGTTTGCATAGTACCACAAACCTTCACTAGGGTTTGCATACTATGTAGAACTCATTTTAAGCCTTGTTGACTTATCTTTCCATTTTAGATGCTAAAAGTTTCTTTGCCAAACAGCGAGCTAAAATTTTTAGGGTTTTCACGAGCCCCTAGGCATTGCATGCATGTACACACACGCGGTGCTGCAAACGCCGTTAGGGACCGTTACTACTTTCAAGAGCCAGCCATTACCATCTAAACTAGTAGTGTATGTGATCTCTTTATCCAATGGTCCTAAGCCTATGCGTAGCTATGCCCGTGTGTAGAAAATCCGCGTCGATATAGCTAGGTTACTAAGCTTCCTCCTTGTCACAGAGGAGATGTCGATGATATCGTCATCGGTGCTTCATGCATGTGCATCATCGGAGCCTTCGCCGCCCTCTCCAGAACTTGATGCCTCTCCATCGTCGAAGCCTCCTTCATCATCCCAGATCCTGATGCCTCGGCGTCATTGGTTGTGGTGACCGAGCATACCACTGCATGATGTAGTACACTATATGCGTGGACATAACACCAATGAAACACCGTTCCACTAGTGTTACATCCCTCAGAGTGGTATAACAGAAACATAGTAGGTCCAATACATGACTATAGGTTACAACTCGACTCTTTACAAAAGATCCAGAAAACACTCTAGGTTAGAGAGATAAAGAAACTTCTTACAAAGAAGAATCAGTAACAACTCTTAAATAACATACTAATAAACTAGTATCTAAGGGTGTGTTCGGTTCCGGAACCAAGTGGAATAGAACGAAACCATTCCGCACCTAGAGCCAATTCTTGTGTTCGGTTGTGGAATGGAACGGAACCGAGTGGTTCCTCGGAAGGGAATATTCCCCATATGCGGAATGCACCCATTCCACCAATTTGGTGGAATGTGGTGGAACGGTTGTTAATTAGCCACCGTTAATTACAAAGCACTCCAATAATCCAGCCGAATAATAATTAGCTGTTGTTAATTATGATTTTGAGATTAAAAATACCATTTGCAACTGTTAATTATGATTTTGAGATAAAATGTTAGGTTTAACCTCATTTCATTCTGATCTCCAAATTTCCTCAACCGAACAAAAATAATGTTAATAATGATTTTGAGATTAAAAAAGTTATTAGGTGCTGTTAATTACTATTCTGAGATTAAAAAGGACATTTGCCACCGTTAATTACGATATTGAGATAAAAGATTAACTTTAACCTCATTCCGTTCTGCTCTCCAATTCCCCCAACCGAACAAAAAACAGAACCATTATGTTCCTCCTTTTTATCCAACCCGAACATAGGGATGGAACCATTCCATTCCATCCTCTGGAATGGAACCATTTCATTCCATTCCACTTGGTTCCAGAAACGAACACACCCTAAACTATCTGGCTTGCAAACGCTGCTATTGCATTGCTCTACAGAAGTAGGTTATGTTGCTAGATATTATACTCCTATCTAATCAGTAACGTCTTCTTCACTTTAGTTGATGTATATGTTGTCTTCATTGACATCTTTGAAGATCTTGAGCTTTTGATGATGATTCCTTGAGCATAAGTTGATGTAGACGTCGTCTATATTGGCTTCAGAATCTAGTAAGGGTTAAGAAGGTACAGTTGAGTACGAGCATACTCAACAAGTTCACTAAAAGGGAGCGTTTGATGCACTATCTACAGCTAAAAACCGTAGGTCGTAGGCTATGCAGGTTTTCGTAAATATTTCTAAGGTTGCTTTTATTCTGAAAAGCTATGTCCGCCAGCCTTCACAAGTTTACCAGGACTTTCGTGGAGTTCCTTTCCTGCAGCGTTCGCATCTCCTTCCCGGAACAGGGAGTAGCATGTCACAGTTTTTATACTCTGCAGAGGTGCGTTACTTTACCCATGAGAGATCAAATCCTTGTTGCACAACTGGATATCTTACCCATCCACACTTTCTGTGGTGTAGGGCCTAGTAGATGATCTAAGTCAATTACTGCCCTTCTCCGCGATCCCGCATACCCCCTTGGTGTACGCCATGCCCACATATTGGATTATAGCAATGAACAAATACTATGAGATGTTGAGGGATCCCACCCTTATGCTATATACTCCTCTACGTATTATAACACACGCTCCAAGGAGTTCATCCACGGCCTGGGAATCCGGCGACATATGAAAGGAAGAAGATCCACCTGACTTCTCCGTCACATTTCAAATCTCATGGTTAGCGCGTATTATACGACGCAAGAATCACTGACGATATTGGTTGTTAAGTTCTATATAATATGTTCCTTTACCACCAGAACTCTCATAGTAGGTTATTACCTCTTGGTAAATAACTCATATTACGAGTGAGGAAGACGACGAATAGGGAGGCCAAAATGGTACGGGCCGGAGTGGGCTACGCATGGGCCAGGTGGGCTTCAGCAAAGTGAGCAAGGAGGCTGGTGTTGCTGCACGCGAGCGTCAGATAGGGAGAAGAGAGAATGGGCCGTGGGCCAGAGATTGTATCCTTCTGTTTTTCCTCCTTCTATCTTTTTTATATTCTATTTTCACAAAACCTTTTCAACGATTAATTTTTTAAGGTTTAAATTATCTATAATTTTTTAAGACATAAATAATATTGTAGAGATTAATTATAATCAACTCTCCCTACACTTATTGTAGTGTTTTCGAAATTCATAATTATATGAAGGGTTCATTTAATTAAATAGTATTTAAATAGTATTATTAGAAATTAGGGTTCTAGGGTGTTTGGTTTATTACTTTAAGAATTTTCTATAGAAGGTTTTTCACTTCTACTTGGACTAATGGAATTTAAAGGGTTAAATAATCGATTATGGCCATATAATCTTTTATAGATGACCCCATACAATAATAATTAATGGTGGTTTTACGCATTTTAATACAACTATTGAAAACCCACTTGTTTTAGGGGGTTTAAGATTGTTCCTTTTGGAGCACTTTTTGTAGTCGAATAAAGATAGAGGATGGTTTCACTATCATAGAGGAATTAGGCAGAAGATTTAATATAGAGTGGTTTACACCAAGTATTACTTTGGTAATGTAAGTGACTTGCATGTCATGTAGTAATTGTTTAGGGTTTAGAGGAGTGATATATACATGGATTTTGATATGGATTGATATAGTCTTGGTTAATAGCTTCTTAGGAATTCCTACCTTCCCTACTTCATAACTCTTTATTCCTACTTAAGGAATTCATTTTCTAGATATACTACTGCTTCACATCTTAACAAGATAGACTTACTTTATATATATTCCCTCACTAATACTTCTCTACTTAAATCCATTTGTAAATCCAATGAGCTTGACAATAAAGCTCAACATGATCTCCTCATAGAGATACTCCCACTTCTAGAATACTTCTAATGAATCCAACTTCATTTGAGTGCTTACTCTCTTCCTTTATAAATTACTTAGTAATATCACCTATGAATCTCAAAAGCTTGTCACTAAAGCTTTTCATATACTTCTCATATTTATACTACCTTATCTCTAACTACTAATGATGACTTCCAATCCATCAATTAGTTTCTTTTTGACTTCACCCATAATTTCCTTTATCACCCATCACTAATATTCCTCCAATAAATGTCTATAGTAACTCCTACTTCACCTCAAGAGTTTACTATTCTCTAAGAGGAATAATACTACTTTTATAACTCAATGTTGCTCTAGTATGAACTTGATCATACTATCTTAACTTTAGTTACCTTTAGTAACTCATACTCCAACGTCCTAATACTCTTATATGACTTGTCATGACTAACCTAGGTTAACATATCTATACTATTATTTAATCATGTTCTATCCACCAATGTCACTTAGGAATCATATAATCAATCATTCTTAGTGACTTAAGAATGATCATTTATGGATTAGATTTCCAGTTGGCTAATCAAGGCTTTCATTAACACAACATTACAGTTGTATTATAATTATCTTCTTAGAATTTCCTTTTGACTAAGAGGTATTATTCAATGTCTATGTCTACTTGATCCAATAAGATTACTCCTTGGTAACTTATATCTTCAATATTCATCCTTATGATCCTCTTCTTACCAACACATGTCTTTATTTAAGATAACTCTTCTATTCCCTTCAGGGGTGAGTTAACTCCATCAATTATCATATTAACTTGATTCTCTTCAAACACTCCCATCCTATAGATGATACCTAAAACTAGCATTCTACCTACCTCTTCTTACTTCTTTCTCTAAAGGCTTTAAAGTGAATGTTATGATAAGGATAAGAGTTGATAGATCAAGAATTGTCGAGGCTAAGAATTGATGAATCAATAGTTGATTACTCAACATTGATATTCAACAGATATTAGAACATGGTTCAATAGAGATGATAAGGATTAGTATGGAAAGAAGGATATGTGGTGAAGGGTCTTGACTTGGTTTCCTTCCTACTCAACATAAACCAAAGAGTTAAAGGTTTAAGAACTACCATGATGCTCATGGTAGGAATGGATAAGAATAAGATAGATCAAATTTAGTTATTGAATTATTGTTACTTGAGTTATATACTTAACTTGATATCTATATGAGTTGTTGTAATGTATACCATGATATGATCTCTAAAATATCTGGTATTTATCATTATGTAATGTGTTGTGATTCAATTTTTATTCCATTTGATCTACCCATAGATCAAATTATCTTTACCAAAATAAGGTTTTAGCAAAGGTCACATTGAAACTTATCGCAGTCAACTTGATGATCTACTTCAGTTCCATCAAGTTGAGAGAAGATTCAATCACTTTGACAAGTTTTGTTCAAAAGCACGAAAATTATTCAGATTTTCTATGCATGAATGCAATGCACACACCTATGTTTAGCTTATTTCTAAGATCTAATGATGGTATATTACATCGGTTAAAGGCTTGCTTGTGCCCAATGACATGCCCAATTCCTAGATGGCCTCGCGCTTTGCCGTGACGGCCATCCAAATCGCCGCAATCTCGTCAAACCTGCTGCATGGAAACTACAGACATGTCGCTGCGCGGCTGGCCTTCTTCTTACCATTGTTCTTGGGTGCAACCATGCATGCACCTGGTCATCGCAGAGTGTCTCGAAGGACTCCTCCACGACGCGATGCACCGCTTCTTCATCACGCCATGCCGACGCGATGGAGTCCTCCACCAACATGTGATCCTACTAGTCCTCCACCAATAGCCTGTCCAGCCCATCCACCTCAGTACCATGCTCCTCCTCCAAATCAGACCCCGTGAGGTCGATCACCCTTCCCCTAGCACTATGTTGTGATAAATGCTCCTCTCGCCATCCGACGGCGCGAGGTCGATGTACCCAGGAGTGGATTCGTAGGGAGGCATGGTGTCGATGAGAGAGACTGTTGACGGAAATATTACGTGACACATTTTATAGACGAGGGGAAATGGCGCGAGCAATTTGAGACTTCGCATTCTAAACGAAAACGTTGAAGCGACAAGAAATGAAACGACCAAATTATTCACAAACGATAACAAAGAAAACGTTTGTGATTTTCATCACAAACCATGTATGATGGAGAACATCCAAAAAAAATCCATAGATCACCATCGGCATTAGAAAAACATCGCAAACGGTTTACTGACGTTGAACTGTGTGCCAAATTATACGTGAAAAGTAATCTACTTCTCATCTTGTAGTTGGAAGGAGAGGTTTTGGCTTCGCTGGCAGCAACGATATTGCCGGCCTTCGCTATGTGCTCTTTGTCTTCTTCGCGTTTCTTCTTGGCGAAGTACTCTAGTAACCTCAACTGCTTTTCAAGAATCTTATCCTCCTTATCCTCCCCGACCTTTCGCTCAGCCTTCTCCCACCATTCGAGCTACGGAGAATCATCTTTGGGAGTTGAAGTCACCATGTCATCGTCGTCCTCTAAATTGACTTTGCAGCTGTCGTCCGCGGAGGTCCGGTCAAAATACAAGGGGGAGGAACATTTTTCCCACAAATTCCCAGTTTTTAATTTTCTAAACTATACAACAACTTACATAAGTGACACAAAAGACTAATATTCTTAAATTACAAATCGGTAATATCGAAGCCCACGTAGTCATGACACACATCATACCGGCTAAGTATATATAGTTGTTCCATTTTTTTTGGAAATGAGCGCATTTATTAACATAAAATGTTTAATGATTATACCTGACCTTTGCATAACTAAGATGCACACAGACACACGACCAACCGAACTAGAGAAAAAAGGAAGATAGGAATTACAAAAATCACAATGAAAGAAATGTCTCTAATCTAAGATAGATCAATCCTCAAATCATGCGGCCATCCATGTCGAGAGAAAATATCTCTCGTTGTGTCCTTCAATCGCGTACATCCCTCCAGAAATAAGTCGCGAAACTTCATGCGTTAAAAAATAGTCCATGATTGGAGGATAGCCGTGGCTCTATAAATAACTTGCAGAGGAGAAGATACAATATTATTAAAAATCTTGTCATTTCTACGGAGCCATAGCGACCATATAATGGCAAGCGCTCCCATCCTAAACAAAGTTCTGTACTTATCAATGATTCCATGCAACCAATTACCAAAAACATTGGTTACTGAGCATGGAGGAGATAAACCAGAAGCTATTTGGATGAATGACCATATAGAGCGAGCAAATTTGCAATGGAAGAATAAATGACGAATTGTCTCATCGTGATGACAAAAAATGCATTATGTACTTCCATGCCAATTCCTCTTTGCAAGATTATCTTTTGTTAGAACTACACCCTTACGTAGATATCATGCAAATATCTTCATCTTAAGGGGTATTTTTATTTTCCAAATTTTACTTTCATCGACCGGGATATCAGGTTGGACCAAAGCTTTATATAGTGAGCCAACAGAAAATTTACCACTTTCTAGTAATTTCCATTTAAACATGTCAACACCGTCCGATAATTATATAGTGGATAATCGTAATAGTAGATTGTTTCAAGATACCAGTCGAGGATCAATAAGACTTCTTCTGAAAGACATATTAGGAGGATTGTCTTCCATCACTGTGGAAATTGTATCCCCTTTGTGTCTAACAATCGAATATAGAGCTGGATATTGTTCGCGAAGAGTAGTTTGGCCAAGCCACTTATCTTCCCAAAACCTAATCTGTGATCCATCCTTAATCTCGAAAGCACCAAAACGAAAGAAATATTTTTTGGTGGCTATAAGCTCCACCCAAAAGTATGAATCACCTGGTTTCCAAACCACTTGGGACACAATTTTGGACCCTACATATTTCCTCCATAACAAGGTTTGCCACAAACCATCTTCCGTAAGTAGTTGTTCCATTATAAACTAATTGACTCAACTTTGTCTAGATGACATATTTTAGTGTAGATATATGCGTATCTAAACAAAGCTGGTTCAATTAATTTGGAAAAGACGAAATAATAATTTTTAACACTCTGTCTTTCTCTCTTGCCAAAGTAGCACGTACGAACGAAACCTAGTCTTTTCATCACACCTTTTAAGAATTTTAAAGAAAGAGACAACACGAAACTAGCAATCGCTAGTCAGACTTCATTTGGATAATTCTATATCCTAGGGACAATAAGCTATTACACGGGTAGCTTGTTGCTTTCTTCTCGACCTTCTCCAGTTCTCCTCCATTTGTTTCCACTCAGGATTTATTTAACCGTTTGTAGTTTTTTATACATGAGAAATCACTATAGGCAGCAGCAGATCAGCAGGCACGTTTCTTTCACATCCATAAGCTGGGTCGTTGTCCATTCCTCCCTGACCTTGTTATGTGTCATCGTTCTCCTCACGAATCCTGCGGTTGCCAGTTAGTAAATCACTCCATAATTAGCCACAATATAGCGCATTTGAGATAACGTTTCATACCCCCCTCCCCCGCGCGCGTCGTCTCAAAATAGGTGTCAGAAATTTGTCTAAATTAAGATATATCTATATAGTAAATAATAATGTATAAATTTATCTAAATTTTAAGAAATTCATGTCATCTATTTTAAGACCAAGGGAGTATTAAATTATTTCTGAGTTAATAAAATGAATTGCATCTCGCACGCGCGTACGTACGTACGTAGTAGTACTGGTACCCGGCGACGGGGGGATGCGATGATGATGTTGAACTGCCTGCTGCTGCTGTAACAGGAGTAGATGTGCGTTGACAAAGAGCAGGAGGACGCAGTAAGAGTCGATGACGTCCTGCATGTCCCGCAGCTGCGTCGCCATCCTCCCGCCGCTCCGGACGCGGTGCCAGAGGGTGCTCGCATTGTAGGACTCAACGAGGCCCGCCGCGTCGCCGAGCGCCTCGCCCATCTCCGAGCACAGCAGGGCGGCCGTCGTCGGCGACTGCAGCAGCGCGAGGAGCCTGCGGTGTCGCCGCTCGAGCCTGGCGCACTCCCGCTTATTGCTGTGGTGGACGCGCAGGAGGGTGGTGAGCAGGACGACGAGCATGGCGGCGTGCAGGCCGGACATCTGCGCCAGGTTCGCGGCCTTGGCCAGCACGTCCCACGCCGCTGCCGCCATCCCCATGACTTGCCGATCACCCGGTGGATAGCTTCTTTGGTCCCTCGCGTCCGGCCTTGCAGGATTTTATAGTTTATGCCGCAGAAAGCCGGCAGATTGACACTGCACGCTGGGCACTCTGAATCGAGAAATGGTCCAAAAAAAAAACTCTGAATACGCTTTGGTGCGATCGGCCCAGGTTCCAGGTTCAAGCTAGCTTTCACCCCGGCCTAGTTTAATGATAAAGCAGGCGCGGTGGATTCGGCCCCGGTCTTGTTAACTCCATGGTGAGAGAGACAATCTAGTAGGCCGGGGTTCCTTCTTTCAAAATGATAAAAAATATACTTTGAGGTTTTGTTTGTAACGATTGGTGTTATAGACAGACAGTATAGTATGTGTTGGGCATCCGCTCTCGATCTAGCTTTCTCTTCGGAGCGATGCGATGGTTAACGCATTAAGCGACGCGATGGGTGTTGCATTGCATCGCCACCCCTTTGTCCAGATCCTATCCTAGCCGTCGCACTCACTCTGGGTCAAGCTGCGGTGCCAGAAATATGATTTTTTTGCTGCGTATGTACTGCTGTTGTGCATGCGACTGCTGCTGCTGCTGCTGCTGTTGCACACCACCACCATATATATCCCCTCCAGCGACGGCTAAGAAGACGCAGCAATCCTTCTCGTCGAAGGCAGCCGGCATACGGTTGCTGATCGACGACGGTTGGACTCCTTGGTGAAGGCCATGATGCGTCGCAAAGGGGCCCATAATCTCGACAATAAAGCTAGTACTAAAACACCAACATAATCCTTTTTTTATCCTTTTCTATCTAATAGTACAACCATGGCTTCTAATTTAAACAATGCTGGTATTAGCCTATATAGGTAGTAGTGAAAAGGATACTTTATTTTCGACTAAGTGATATATAAGATTGAACAAAATTTTCGACAAGTCAAATTTTGGAAAATTTGAACTACACCTTCATGATTGGGACCTCATTTTTTTTTACATCATATTAAGGTGATCAAGATGATGTTTCATCATGGATGTGTTGCTAGGTCAACATGATTCATCGATATGAAGTGACGGTCTTCGTCGCGGTTTTGACCTAACTTTGACTGGAGCACCAGAAATTCAAAAAAAAAAATAGTAAAACCATCACCGTGTGTCTTAGTTTGTGTCATAGTACGCACAAAAATTATGAAACTAGGATTATGTTGAATAATTCGGAAGATTCTTTTTACAAACTTGAATAAGTGGGAGGTTTATGGCTTACTACCTAAATTAGCAAGGCAGTAGCTATGTCCATGTCAAACTTTTTCTGATTGATCTCAAATTTGGCAGGGATGTGTGTCTTGGCATGACACACATTTTGTTTTGCTTTTGGAGGTTCTCACAAATTATGAAAAAAAAACATTTTTCAATTTAAGATGGCAAATTCAACTAGTTTTTGTAAGGAAACACAAAAGATGCAATATAGATAAGTGTCTAGAAACAACATGGTGGAGTAGATGGTGTTATTTGGTGCATATATAAATGACCACTTTCGTGAAAGTGATATGCAAGATTGAACCAAATTTTCTCCAAGTCAAATTTTCGTTCGATCCTTGTCTTCGGTGTTATTTCGTCGTGTTAATCATTTGTGTAATAACTCAGCACATGTGTTAGCTTGTAGAGCTGAATGGTTTGGCAGTATTTACTTTAGAGATTATGTTCCGGATTGCATCGTGACAAACTTTGTTTCGGTATTATTTGATCAATAAAGCGCTGAATTCTCTCTCAAAACAAACTTTGTTTTGGTGTTGGTAGGAAGGTTATTTGATCATCGCAAGATCGGCTACACATCGACGGATGATTTCTAGTTTCCTAGTTTAAAACCCGGCCCCTTCTGGTCTGCCTAGTGGCTACTCGGGTGGCTGTGCAGCTGTGCTTGGCGCTTCAAGATTACAGGTGCATCCGCGCGCGGATTCTGCCCTGTCTGCCTGCCCTGCCCAGAGCATGGCTGCCCACCTCCACACGTACCTGCGCGCGAAGCTCAGGTGCCGCCTGGCCGTGCACGCCCACGCTCACCTCACCCCGTGCAGTAGGCCTCCTCCTTCAGCTCATCATCATGCCAACGTCTTCATGCACTCCCCACTCACCGTGCCAGCACGGGGACTCGCGGCGAGAGCGAGCAGGAAGAAAAGGACGCCGCTACAGTCAGACCGCTCTCGACGCCAGATGCCAGAGCCGCTGGAGACGGGAAGGTCGAGGACGCGCTGGCGGCAAAGAAGAAGGAGGCCAGGATCGTCAGGGCCACCAAGAAGGGCGCGGCGGTGCTCGCACTAGTGGAAACGAGGCCTTTGGTTGAGCCTGAAAATGGGTTTTAACACCGGTTCTTCTATGAGCCGGTGTTAAAGGGGGGCCGTACCAGCGTGGCCCGTGCAGCAAAAAGGAGCCCCCCTTTAACACCGGTTCGTGCCACGAACCGGTGTTAAAGGCCCCTGCACCAGTGGCCCGCGCAGCCCCCCCTTTAACACCGGTTCAAGCCACGAACCGGTGTTAAAGGGGGGCTATATAACACACCGCAACCCACACCCCTCTCTTCCATTTTTTCACTCTCTCATTTTGGAGCCTAGCAAGAGGGTGAGAGTTGTGCTAGTTTGTGTTTTTTTCCTATGCACAAGAGGTGTTCGGTGAAATGCCCGAGAGCTCAAAATAAGTTTTCTCGTTGCTCTTTCCTTCTCGGTCGAGGTCGGCAACTATCCTTTCATGTGTCATTGATGTACTATATATATAAATGGTCATTTCCCTATTAATTTTTGATATATACTATATACTAATGCAGATGAACCGGCAATGGATGTACGGTGACCGACGCACTTCTGAGTACATTACGGGCCTCCAAAATTTCATCGTTGTGGCTAATGCAAATCGTGGTTACAATGGTTTTATGTGTTGTCCGTGTGTTCACTGTCAGAACAAGAAAGACTACTCAAATACCAGAACCATTCACGCCCACCTGCTTCGATCCGGTTTCATGCCCAGCTATAATTGTTGGACCAAGCACGGAGACAAATGGGTTGTGATGGAAGACAACGAAGAAGAAGAGGATGATGACAACTATCATAATATGTATCCTGAATATGATGATACTGCAACGGGGGTAGATAATGAAGATCAAGAGGCAATAGATGGGCCCGCTGATGACGATCTTGGTCGGGCCATTACTGATGCAAAGGAAGAATGTGAAACTGAAAAGGAGAAGGAGAAGCTGGAGCAGATGTTAAAGGATCACAAAACATTGTTGTACCCAACTTGTGAAGATGGCCACAAAAAGCTAGGTACCACACTGGATTTGCTGCAATGGAAGGCAGAGAACGGTGTGAATGACAGCGCATTTTCAAAGTTGTTGGTAAAAATAAAGAATCTTCTTCCAAGAAATAATGAGTTTCCCGACAGTACATACCAAGCAAAGAAGGTTGTCTGCCCTCTAGGATTAGACGTGCAGAAGATACATGCCTGTATTAATGACTGCATCCTCTACCGCGGTGAAAAGTACGAGAATTTGGATGCATGCCCGATATGCACTGCACTGCGGTATAAGATCAGACGAGACGATCCTGGCGATGTTGAGGGCGAGACCCTAGGAAGAAGGTGTTGGAATTATGCCCTAGAGGCAATAATAAAGATGTTATTATTATAATTCTTGTCCATGATAATGTTTATATTCCATGCTAGAATTGTATTAAGCGGAAACTTTAATACTTGTGTGGTTTGTGAACAACACCGTGTCCCTAGTACGCCTCTATGGACTAGCTCATTGATTAATGATGGTTAAGGTTTCCTAACCATGGACATGAGTTGTCGATTAATAATGAGATCATATCATTGGGAGAATGATATGATGGACAGACCCAAACTAAGCAAAGCAATTAGATCGTGTCATCGTGTTCGTCTTTGCGAAGCTTTTCTTATGTCAAATATTGTATTCCTTAGACCATGAGATAATACAACTCCCTGGTATCGGAAGAAAGCTTTGAGGTCATCAAACGTCATCCTATGAGAGGGTGATCATAAAGGTGTCTCTCAGGTGATCGGAAAGTATCTGTTGGGTTGTATGTATCGAGATGGGATTTGTCCCTCCCAAGTCGGAGAGATATACTTCGGGCCCACTCGGTAATCGATATCAACACCGCTTGCAAGCATGTGTTTAAGGAGTTAATCACAAAGTGATATCGGATTACGGAACGAGTAAAGTACTTGCTGTGAACGAGATTGAACTAGGTATGACGGTACCGACGATCAAATCTCGGGCAAGTAAAATATCGCGAGACGAAGGGAATATATATATGGGATTGATTGAATCCTGGCATCGTGGTTCATCCGATATGATCATCGATGAATGTGTGGGAGTCAATATGGGTTTCCAGACCCCGCTGTTGATTATTGATAGAAGATCATGTCTGCATATTCTCGAACCCGCAGGGTCACACACTTAACGTGTCTCGACGCTAGGATAGATTGGATAATTGGTTTATGAGTTTTTGTTCGGAGTCTCGGATGGTATCCGGGACATCACGAGAGGTTCCGGAGTGGTCCGGAGAATAAGATTCATATAAGGCAGTGCAGTTTTTGGAGTTCGGAATTGTTCCGGGTTAATCGGTATTGTACCGGAAGCTTCTAGAACCTTCTGGAAGGGGACCAACGTGGCCCCACCTTCCGGGAGGGGTCATGGGCCTATGAGGGAGTGCCCTGGCCGCATTGGGCCAGGGGCACAAGGCCCCATAGGGCCCAGCCGGCCAAGAGAGGTTTAAACTCTAGATAGAGCTTCTAGAAGGGGGGTTTCCTTGCCCCCCCACTCTTCCTCCTTGGGGCCGCCGGTTTGGGCTTGGGGGAGGGGCTAGGGCTGCGCCCCACCCCTCTATATAAAGAGGGCTAGGGGCGCACCACCCCCCACACCTTCCCCTCCAACCCTAGCCGCCCTGCTGCCCTCCTCTCTCCCTCCCGACTGCTTGTAGGCGAAGCCCTGCTGCAGAAATTCTCCACCAATTGCACCGCGCCATCACGTTGTAGATCCAACCCATCTCTCCACCATACTTGCTGGACCAAGGAAGGAGGAGACGTCAAGGTGCTGCACGTGTGCATCTCACGGAGGCACCGCCACTTGTGGTGCTAGATCGGATCGGATCGCGAGGAGGAGAAGCGAGTACGACTACATCACCCACGTTCCGACGAACGTTCCGCTGTGCGAATCTTCAAGGGTATGAAGATCTAATCTAATCTCTCTCGTTGTTTGCATCTCCTAGATTAGATCTTGGCTTCCCCTCTGTTCGCATCCGTAGAAAATTTTGATTTACTATGCCGCGAAACCCTTCAGTGGTATCAGAGCTAGATCTATGTGTAGATGTGTTTCACGAGTAGAACGCAACATGGTTGTTGCGGTCGTTGATGTTTTCTGTTGCAAGCCTCTTGTTTGTGTTCTTCTTATGACGCGGGATAGTGAGATTGAAGCGGTCCAGGCCAACCTTACGCGACGTCGTTCGCGAGACCGGCTCCGCACTTGACGTGTGGCTCGTTCCACACATGCGGCTGGTGGATGCCAGTTTCTCTCACTATAGTTGTCATGGGATTAACACCGGAGTTTGGCAACCATAATATCACCATTGTGGCTTTCCGTAGGTAAGAATCGTTCTTAGCATCTACTCCCATAAGCCACGTAAAACATGCAACAACAAAGTAGAGGCGTCTAACTTGTTTTTGCAGGGAGTGTTTTCTGTGATATGGTATGGCCCAAGATGTGATGTGTATAATGTATACGATGATCATGTTTTGTAATGTTCATGACTTGCATGTCGATGAGTACACAACCGACAGGAGCCATATGGTTGTCTTTATAATTGTGTATGACATGTGTGTCAACTTCTTATGCGCCATGTAATAGTTTCACTTTATCGCTAAGTAGTTAGCAATAGTTGTAGTTGCTATTCGTGGTGGAGGCAATCATGGTGGAGTGATGGAGATCATGCCGGAACGCACAAGATGGAGATCATTGCGCGAAGATTGTCTATACCATGTCACATTAAAGTTATATGCATGTGATGTTTATCCTTTTATGTATCTTATTATGCTTATATCGCGACGGTAGCATTATAAGATGATTCCTCACTTAAAGATCAAGATAAAAACTGTGTTTTCCCCAAGTATGCACCATTGCGAAAGTTCGTCGTGTCCAAGCATCACGTGATGATCGGGTGCTATAGACTCTACGCTCACATACAACGGGTGCAAGCCAGTTTTGCACACGCGGAAATACTTGGGTCTAACTTGACGAGCCTAGCATGTACAGACATGGCCTCGGAACACAAGAACCGAAAGGTTAAGCATGAGTCATATGAATGATATGATCGACACTTCGTTGTCCACCATTGAAACCACATCTCTTCTCGTGATGATCGGATTAGGTATGGTGAATTTGGATCATGTTCACTAAACAACTTGAGGGATGTTGAATTTAGTGGGAGTTCATCTAGTAATTTGATTAAGTTGAACTAGTTATCATGAACATAGTCTAATTTGTACTTGCAAATACTGTAGATCACATGGCTAAGTCCAACTTCAACTTCAACGTTTTCGCTGAGAAGGAAAAGCTTAGAAACAATGGGTCTAACTTCACCAATTGGTTCCGCAATCTAAGAATCATTCTCTCTGGCGGTCAAAAGGACTATGTCCTTGGGAAAGCGTTAGGTGACCCCCCTGCTGCAACTGCGCCGGCTGATGAGAAAGCTGTCTATCAGTCGCGCAAAGATGATTATGGTGTGATTAAGAGCACCATGTTGTTTGCTATGGAACCGGAACTTCAAAATCGTTTTGAAGACTATCCCGGGCCCTTTGAGATTCTCGAAGAGCTGAAAACCATGTTTCAGACTCAGGCCCGTTCTAAGAGATATGAGATCTCTGAGAAGTTCTTTAACTGCAAGATGGAGGAAGGGAGTTTCGTTAGTGAGCACGCCATTAAGATGACGGGCTACACTCAACGCCTTGAGCAACTGGAATGCACGATTCCAGAGGAGCTCAAGATTGACAGGGTTCTGCAATCACTCCCTCCCAGCTACAAAAGTTTTGTAGTGACTCATAATCAGATTGGTTCCACTGATACGATCACCGAGCTCTTCGCAAAGCTGAAGGCCGCGGAAGTGGACATCAAAAAGGATAATCATGTGTTGATGGTCAACAAGCCCACCTTTAAGAAAGGTAAGGGTGCAAAGAAGCCCTTCAAGAAGGGCGGCGGCAAGCGTACTACCCCTGCTGAGAACAAGGGTCACTGGAAGCGCAACTGTCCGAAGTACTTAGCGGACAAGAAGGCTGGCACCATCAAAGGTATATTTGATATACATGTTATTGATGTTTTCCTTACTAGCCCTCGTTGTAGTGCCTGGGTATTTGATACCGGTTCAGTTGCTAATATTTGTAACTCGAAACAGGAGCTACGGAATAGACGGCGGATTGCGAGGGATGAGGTGACGATGCGCGTTGGCAACGGATCAAGAGTTGATGTGATGGCCGTCGGCACGCTCTCCTTAGTTTTACCTTCGGGATTAGTTTTAAACCTTAATAAATGTTATTATGTGCCTGCGTTGAGCATGAACATTATTTCTGGATCGTGTTTATTGCAAGACGGTTATTCATTTAAATCGGAGAATAATGGTTGTTCTATTTATATGAGTGACATCTTTTATGGTCATGCACCTCTTGTGAATGGTTTATTTCTTCTAAATCTCGAAAGGGATGAAACACACATCCATAACATTGAGGCTAAGAGATGCAAAGTAGATAGTGATAATACTACTTATTTGTGGCACTGTCGTCTAGGTCATATTGGTGTAAAGCGCATGAAGAAACTCCATTCTGATGGACTTTTGGAGTCTCTTGATTTTGAATCATTTGACACATGCGAACCATGCCTCATGGGCAAGATGATCAAAACCCCGTTCTCCGGTATGATGGAGCGAGCAACAGACTTGTTGGAAATCATACATACCGATGTATGCGGACCGATGAGTGTTTCGACGCGCGGTGGATATCGCTACTTTCTCACTTTTACCGATGACTTAAGTAGATATGGGTATATCTATTTAATGAAACATAAATCTGAAATGTTTGAAAAGTTCAAAGAATTTCAGAATGAAGTGGAGAACCATCGTAACAGAAAGATTAAGTTTCTACGATCTGATCGTGGAGGTGAATATTTGAGTTATGATTTTCTCACGCATCTTAAAGCAAGTGGAATCGTTTCACAACTCACGCCACCCGGAACACCACAGCGCAATGGTGTGTCTGAACGCCGGAATCGAACCTTATTAGATATGGTCCAATCAATGATGTCTCTTACTGATTTGCCGTTATCATTTTGGGGTTATGCATTAGAAACCGCTGCATTCACTTTAAATAGGGCGCCATCTAAATCCGTTGAGACGACACCGTATGAACTGTGGTTTGGTGCTAAACCTAAGTTGTCGTTTCTTAAAGTTTGGGGATGCGAAGCTTACGTCAAGAAGTTGATGCCGGACAAGCTCGAAGCCAAAGGGGAGAAATGCGTCTTCATAGGATACCCTAAGGAAACTATTGGGTATATCTTCTATCACAGAACCGAAGGCAAAGTGTTTGTCGCAAAGAACGGTTCCTTTCTTGAGAAGGAGTTTCTCTCGAAAGAAGTGAGTAGGAGGAAAGTAGAGCTAGACGAGGTTGTTGAACCTTCTCTTGAATTGGAGAGTAGCGCAGCACCTGAAATTGTTCCAGTGCCGCCTGCACCAACAATAGAGGAAGCTAATGACAAGGATCATGAAGCTTCGGACGATGCTGCTACTGAACGTCGCAGGTCGACAAGGTCACGTGCCCCTCCTGAGTGGTATGGCAACCCTGTCTTGACTGTCTTGTTAGTAGAAGACAGTGAACCTACGAACTATGAGGAAGCGATGATGAGCCCAGACTCTGAGAAATGGCTAGAAGCCATGAAATCCGAATTGGGATCCATGAGCGAAAACCAAGTATGGACTTTGGTGGACCCTCCTAGCGACCGAAAGGCCGTTGAGTGCAAATGGATTTTCAAGAAGAAAACGGACGCGGATGGTAATGTTACCGTCTATAAAGCACGGCTTGTCGCGAAAGGTTTTCGACAAGTTCAAGGTGTTGACTACGATGAGACTTTCTCTCCCGTAGCGATGTTTAAGTCCATTCGGATTTTATTAGCAATTGCTGCGTTTCATGATTATGAAATATGGCAGATGTATTGTAACCCCCTCGGAATCGGGCCTATGCAAGTTTGAGCAAAATTCGCCAAACCCGCATAGAAACGATTCAAAGGTGCCCACCAGGCACTTTCGTGCGGGTGGAAAACGAAGTAATAACATTACACAACAGTCCTCGATGGGACCCACAGAACAGATATATATAACAGCGACCCAAGGAGTCAAGAATACAGATATAAAATACAAAGATCCAAATCACCTTGAAAACGATAGTGCGTCCCGCTAACGGACAAGAAGCAAATGGGGCTAAGAGCCCTGAAGAATAACCAATGGCGTCCATAACCCTGCCCAGGCCAAGCCGGAAGGGTAACCCTGCTAACGACGTCGATCTCAAAACCTGCTTAAACAAAAAGGGGTGCCGACAAAGGGCAAAGGAAAAAGAGGAGCGTCAGTACTGAGGCCAGTACACGGCGAGGCTAGAATTCGGCGGTCCTCGCCTACATAGGTATGGTGGACTGAGCGGCAGCGGCAGCATGCACTAAACAACCTATAGAGACTCGATACAACTGGCGGTTATCGGAGAGGGGTGAGAATGACCTATCCGGATCCAACCTGATTCTACCATCAAACAAACCCATCCAGGCGTTTCCCCCCTCGACACCTATCGAGGAAGTCAACCGAGGAACTCACACAGTTGGCAGTTTTACTTATTCAGTTATCGTTGCAGTAATTACTAGTCAGGTATAGATAATCATCCTGATAAAATAAGCAGTGGGCACTTTTAGTTAACCATTCCGTGATAGTTGCAACAATTACTAATCAGGTACATATAGCATGAGATAAACCCAAAACCCAGCAGTTGTTGGTACTTTTATTCAGCCATTTCGTTGTAGTTGCCATACTTACTAGTCAGATACAATTGTCGCAAGCGACAACCAAACAAGCAATTGTGGGCAGTATTAATTAACCATTCCGTTGGAGTGGAGCTGATTACTAGTCATTATAAGTCAAATTCATAGCAGTAAACTTTAGTTATGCTTGTCTATGATCGAGATACTGTGCTCCAAGTCGTCCATAACCGCGGACACGGCTTTCAGAAAGTTTTACCCGGCCGGGGTGCACCAATAGCAACACACGCTCGATCAACCTCGGAAAAAACAAATCAAAACCCAACGAGGCTTTCACGACTGAACAATCACAAGATTCAGAAATATTTCAGGGGGCCACCCCTTAAGTAGATCCCGCAACGAAGCCAGCTGACTCCGAGACGGGCTCAAGGTTTGGGTGGACGGCTGTGAACGACTGGGAACCCGAAAGTGTGGCTGGGCTTGTCGACACTGCGGAATCGTGTCCCGATCCTAAACAGTACAGTGTGCTCCTCGCACAATTTAAATACAGAAAGTAGCATGGCATAAGTACAGGATAGTAAAAAAACACCTCAAACTAGTTGTGGCCCCAAGAAATAAGACGGAATCAAGCTCTGGCTCAGGGGGATCCCATACTCCCCGAATGTGGATAGCGCGATAAATCAAGGAACAGGTATCAAGTACTCGGGGTCTTACGGGACACAAGTGGGCGTTCGGAAACCAAATATTATCTATCACCCACCGATGCCTCTGCTTATTTCAATTTTAGTTGTTAAACAGGAATTTAAAATGAACGGTAAGTAAAACTAGAATCATCTCCAACAGCAACATGCGGCAATTCATCAACAACTGTGGCATTTGACAACTCGTGACAGCACTTGAGCAAGCGACTACGACGCGCAGGTCCAACTATCTACCAAACAACAGGTAATAGGATGTGTCCAAGGCAATATAGGGCTGCACGGTATATCACAGGTACGGAAACTAAAGCATCGCAACACAGATAGCAATAGATCAACAGGAGGGAATAAAGACTATAAAAGTAAGATAGGTAGAAAGGGGGAGATGCTCGCCTGAAAACATTGTCGAAGGGTTCAACCGAAGATCGGGCGAAGCTCACATCAACTCAACGGCCTTATCCGCGAAGAAGCAAAACACTAGGAGAAACACCGGATGCAATATTTAATAAAACGGCAGAAGATCGGCATGATGCATGTATGATGCATGGCATGGCAAGGTGCGATGCGATTAGGTCATATTAAGCGGAACCGGGGTCCCGACAATTAATTAGATGGTTCAAGTTGTTTATAACCCCCGCAATTTAAATGTTGTTTAGCAAGGCAAGATAAGATACCGGTTCGCTACACAAGTTTAAATGAGGCCAATACGAGACTAGATTTGCCCGCATATGGGCCCCACATTTAATTATTAGGTGAATCGGCATAAGGCCCCCAAACCACAGATATGCATGCGAGATGACAATTAAATATGCAACAAGTTGTTATGTTATAAAAATAGGGTTCCGGGAAGGGGTTCACACATTGAGGGGGCTCGACGATCTTGGGGTTCCGGGGTTCGCGGTTTCGACAGGGTCCGGGGTTCGACGGTTCCGTTCTCGGGTATCGGGGTAGGTCTTGGCGCATCGGGGTCTCGGTGTCGGGTGAAGATCTTGGCATCCTGCAGGTTAGGGTCTTCGGATCGGGGTAGATCTTATCGCATTCACGGTCTTTGGGTCATGGTGACGGTCCTGGCGTCCTTGATGGAGAACTCAGGGTTCCGGGGTTCGCGGTTTCCTGTCGACGGTCCCGTGGGGCCATCTTAGTTGCCGGTGTCGAGCTCGGGTGCCGTTGATGATCTTGGGGTTTCAGCGGAACGGTCTTCGGGGTACTTGGCGTTCTATGAAGCAGAGCTCCGGACCTTCGGCTCCGGGGGGGAAGTTCTCGGCGTTCTCGATGAAGACCTTGGCGAGGTGATCTTGGGGGTGGTTCTTGGCGTGTCGAGGGTACGGGCTCGGCGTCCGAGGGAAGTTCTCGGTGCTCCGTGAGGCGTTCTTGACATTGCGGTGGCCGATGGAGATCTTAACGAAGGTCGTGAATTCTTCTGGTTTCGTGATGTAGATCTTGTGGGTTCCACCGTGAAGGCCTCGGGTTTTGGCTTCGGTTGCCGATGATGGTCTTGGATAGTCGCCCCATAGACGTCAAATATCGACTTGGTGTCCATCGGGTTCAACTTCCTGCATCGACGTCAGCGACGGGCGGCCATAGCACAGGTGGGCGGAGGCTCGCGGGCGTCCGGCGACAGGACGAGCTCCCAGGGACTCGCCGGCCGGGAGGATGATGACGGCGGGCGGCCCGGCAGGAGGAGCAGAGGCCAGCGCAGGGCGGGGCCGCGGACGGCGGACGGCGGGGCGGAGCAGCGGTGGCGTCGGGAGGAGGTCGACGGGCGGCCAGGCGAGGGAACGCGGCTCGCGGGGGCGGCTGTCCCGAGGCGAGGCGCAGGTCCGCGCGGGGACAGGGCACCGGGAGAAGGGGCGGAGGCGGGCGGACGAAGGACGGCCTGCGAGGCGCGACGGGCCGGCGGCGTGCACGGGCGCGCGCGGCGGCGCGGCCGCAGGGGAGGGATGGCGCGGCGAGCCGGTGGCGGCGGTCGCCGGGGGTCGAGACCGTCGCGGCCGGCGCAGGTGAGGCGCGGCGGCGCAGCTGGAGGCGAGGGCGGCGGAGCAGAGCGGCGTCGGGGCGAGGCTGCGCGCGGCGGAGGCGGCGAGGGAGCGCGGCGTCGAGCTCCGGAGCGAGGGGAGCGGTCAGGCGAGGGAGGGCGAGCGGCGACCTGGTGGCGGGGCGAGGTCCGGTGGCGCGCGGAGGTGGCCGCGCGGCGGCGGACGGAGGGGGGGGATGGAGGCGCCGGTGAGGGAGGGGGCCGCGGTCGGGGCTTGGGGTCGGGGACGGCCGGCGGGGCGGTGGGGAAAGGGAGAAGGGCTTGGGGCGCCGGCGAGACGAGGTGGCCGGAGGCGGCGGGCACGGTGCAGAGGGCCGGGCCGGCGCGCGAGAGGAGCACCCAGGGAGGACGAAGGGAGGGTGCGGGGCACCGCGTGGGACGCGTGTGTGCGGGGGGTCCAGGGAGGTGGGGCCAAGACAGGGGGCTGGGCACGTCAGGGGACAGGGGCGGGGCCCAGGGCGATGGGGCCGGCTGCAGGAGGACTGGGTCCAGGCGCTGCGGGTGGACGGGGACGTGGGGCTGGGCCCGCGCGTCAGGGGGGGAAAAGGAGAGGCTGTGTGGGACGTGGGCCAGGTTAGGTGAGTGGGTTGAGAGAGGGGGTTAGCTGGTGGGGTCCTCGTGTCGGTGGGGAAGAGGGTGAGAGGGTAGGATGGCTAGGGTGAGAAAAGAGAGAGAGAGGGAGCTGGATGGATGAGGTGGCAGGTGGGTGTGTTTGGGGTGAGAGGGGGAGGTGGCAGCCTGGGATTGGTGGGTAGGAACAGATTGGGTGAGACTAGGATTTAGGTGGGATTGTTTTTAGTTTTGTGTTTGTTTGGCTCTCTTTAATTTAAAACAGAACCACTTTGCAAATAGTTTTTAGGTGAAACAAAATATCCGATACACTCGGGGTTTTGCCTTTTAAAATAAAGAGGGGTATTTGTATAATCAAAATTGGGCTTTTCAAATAATGCAAACAAACAACGCATGATTATGACGATGCAATGCACAAATTCAACGCGATTTTCTAGTAGTGGTTTTGCGGGATGCCACAATTCGACACCACTAACAATGGATCTCGCCCTCGAGATCCGCCTCATGGTACCGGAAAGAAGGTCGGCGGTCTGATCCTTCGTGCTTCGTGTAGATCCTCGCGACACCACTAACGAGGGTCCCTTCTTCATCTTGAAATCGGCGACACCACCAACAAAGGGTCGTTGTTCCTGAACGTCGAGGGAACACTCCGGAGAAACAAAGGACGAAGATAGAGGCATCAACAAATGAAGCCACCTCTAACTTTCGTTAGAAGAGGGAAAAGTTACATCGATCCACCAGTTCGATGTACAGAGCGAACAGTAAGAGTCGGGTAGGGTGATCAGTCCATCCCGGACCCAACTATCAACTCTATACATGGTTAGGAGAATCAGGCAACTCAACTCTCGAGATTTAGACTGAAGACCTTCTTAGGCGGTATCCGGAACAAAGGGATGATGCCGGCAGGAATCGTATGAAAGACACAATGATTAAGTTCCGCGATGGTTCCATTGGCATGAACAACACATGCTCAAGGTATACTCCAACTTCACCAATGCTCGTCCTTCTCATATGTTTTTCAACGACACTGATACCCGGCAAGGAACACATATGGATAGGAGCTCAAGAACAAAAGATTGGAGGAAGGGTACAACAGACAAGTTGCAGATTGATGATCGTAGCGCCTCCGTTACAAAAGGGGAGGAAAAGAAACCCTGAAGGTACGACGGAAACCCAACCACGAGAATTCCTGAACTCGAAGAGAGAGAAGAGAGCAGATTCAAAACATGTCGAGGTAAGAGGAGAATAGCAGAGGGGTAAGAAGTAAAATCAGACCTAGCCAGAACTATCCAAACGATTTTGCAAAATAGTTTGACACCCTACTTCGGCCGTTAGCTAGGTTATCCTACAGGCTGGACTTGTGGGGTATCGTAACTGCTGAGCTCTGATACCACTCTGTAACACCCTCGGAATCGGGCCTATGCAAGTTTGAGCAAAATTCGCCAAACCCGCATAGAAACGATTCAAAGGTGCCCACCAGGCACTTTCGTGCGGGTGGAAAACGAAGTAATAACATTACACAACAGTCCTCGATGGGACCCACAAAACAGATATATATAACAGCGACCCAAGGAGTCAAGAATACAGATATAAAATACAAAGATCCAAATCACCTTGAAAACGATAGTGCGTCCCGCTAACGGACAAGAAGCAAATGGGGCTAAGAGCCCTGAAGAATAACCAATGGCGTCCATAACCCTGCCCAGGCCAAGCCGGAAGGGTAACCCTGCTAACGACGTCGATCTCAAAACCTGCTTAAACAAAAAGGGGTGCCGACAAAGGGCAAAGGAAAAAGAGGAGCGTCAGTACTGAGGCCAGTACACGGCGAGGCTAGAATTCGGCGGTCCTCGCCTACATAGGTATGGTGGACTGAGCGGCAGCGGCAACATGCACTAAACAACCTATAGAGACTCGATACAACTGGCGGTTATCGGAGAGGGGTGAGAATGACCTATCCGGATCCAACCTGATTCTACCATCAAACAAACCCATCCAGGCGTTTCCCCCCTCGACACCTATCGAGGAAGTCAACCGAGGAACTCACACAGTTGGCAGTTTTACTTATTCAGTTATCGTTGCAGTAATTACTAGTCAGGTATAGATAATCATCCTGATAAAATAAGCAGTGGGCACTTTTAGTTAACCATTCCGTGATAGTTGCAACAATTACTAATCAGGTACATATAGCATGAGATAAACCCAAAACCCAGCAGTTGTTGGTACTTTTATTCAGCCATTTCGTTGTAGTTGCCATACTTACTAGTCAGATACAATTGTCGCAAGCGACAACCAAACAAGCAATTGTGGGCAGTATTAATTAACCATTCCGTTGGAGTGGAGCTGATTACTAGTCATTATAAGTCAAATTCATAGCAGTAAACTTTAGTTATGCTTGTCTATGATCGAGATACTGTGCTCCAAGTCGTCCATAACCGCGGACACGGCTTTCAGAAAGTTTTACCCGGCCGGGGTGCACCAATAGCAACACACGCTCGATCAACCTCGGAAAAACCAAATCAAAACCCAACGAGGCTTTCACGACTGAACAATCACAAGATTCAGAAATATTTCAGGGGGCCACCCCTTAAGTAGATCCCGCAACGAAGCCAGCTGACTCCGAGACGGGCTCAAGGTTTGGGTGGACGGCTGTAAACGACTGGGAACCCGAAAGTGTGGCTGGGCTTGTCGACACTGCGGAATCGTGTCCCGATCCTAAACAGTACAGTGTGCTCCTCGCACAATTTAAATACAGAAAGTAGCATGGCATAAGTACAGGATAGTAAAAAAACACCTCAAACTAGTTGTGGCCCCAAGAAATAAGACGGAATCATGCTCTGGCTCAGGGGGATCCCATACTCCCCGAATGTGGATAGCGCGATAAATCAAGGAACAGGTATCAAGTACTCGGGGTCTTACGGGACACAAGTGGGCGTTCGGAAACCAAATATTATCTATCACCCACCGATGCCTCTGCTTATTTCAATTTTAGTTGTTAAACAGGAATTTAAAATGAACGGTAAGTAAAACTAGAATCATCTCCAACAGCAACATGCGGCAATTCATCAACAACTGTGGCATTTGACAACTCGTGACAGCACTTGAGCAAGCGACTACGACGCGCAGGTCCAACTATCTACCAAACAACAGGTAATAGGATGTGTCCAAGGCAATATAGGGCTGCACGGTATATCACAGGTACGGAAACTAAAGCATCGCAACACAGATAGCAATAGATCAACAGGAGGGAATAAAGACTATAAAAGTAAGATAGGTAGAAAGGGGGAGATGCTCGCCTGAAAACATTGTCGAAGGGTTCAACCGAAGATCGGGCGAAGCTCACATCAACTCAACGGCCTTATCCGCGAAGAAGCAAAACACTAGGAGAAACACCGGATGCAATATTTAATAAAACGGCAGAAGATCGGCATGATGCATGTATGATGCATGGCATGGCAAGGTGCGATGCGATTAGGTCATATTAAGCGGAACCGGGGTCCCGACAATTAATTAGATGGTTCAAGTTGTTTATAACCCCCGCAATTTAAATGTTGTTTAGCAAGGCAAGATAAGATACCGGTTCGCTACACAAGTTTAAATGAGGCCAATACGAGACTAGATTTGCCCGCATATGGGCCCCACATTTAATTATTAGGTGAATCGGCATAAGGCCCCCAAACCACAGATATGCATGCGAGATGACAATTAAATATGCAACAAGTTGTTATGTTATAAAAATAGGGTTCCGGGAAGGGGTTCACACATTGAGGGGGCTCGACGATCTTGGGGTTCCGGGGTTCGCGGTTTCGACAGGGTCCGGGGTTCGACGGTTACGTTCTCGGGTATCGGGGTAGGTCTTGGCGCATCGGGGTATCGGTGTCGGGTGAAGATCTTGGCATCCTGCAGGTTAGGGTCTTCGGATCGGGGTAGATCTTATCGCATTCACGGTCTTTGGGTCATGGTGACGGTCCTGGCGTCCTTGATGGAGAACTCAGGGTTCCGGGGTTCGCGGTTTCCTGTCGACGGTCCCGTGGGGCCATCTTAGTTGCCGGTGTCGAGCTCGGGTGCCGTTGATGATCTTGGGGTTTCAGCGGAACGGTCTTCGGGGTACTTGGCGTTCTATGAAGCAGAGCTCCGGACCTTCGGCTCCGGGGGGGGAAGTTCTCGGCGTTCTCGATGAAGACCTTGGCGAGGTGATCTTGGGGGTGGTTCTTGGCGTGTCGAGGGTACGGGCTCGGCGTCCGAGGGAAGTTCTCGGTGCTCCGTGAGGCGTTCTTGACATTGCGGTGGCCGATGGAGATCTTAACGAAGGTCGTGAATTCTTCTGGTTCCGTGATGTAGATCTTGTGGGTTCCACCGTGAAGGCCTCGGGTTTTGGCTTCAGTTGCCGATGATGGTCTTGGATAGTCGCCCCATAGACGTCAAATATCGACTTGGTGTCCATCGGGTTCAACTTCCTGCATCGACGTCAGCGACGGGCGGCCATAGCACAGGTGGGCGGAGGCTCGCGGGCGTCCGGCGACAGGACGAGCTTCCAGGGACTCGCCGGCCGGGAGGATGATGACGGCGGGCGGCCCGGCAGGAGGAGCAGAGGCCAGCGCAGGGCGGGGCCGCGGACGGCGGACGGCGGGGCGGAGCAGCGGTGGCGTCGGGAGGAGGTCGACGGGCGGCCAGGCGAGGGAACGCGGCTCGCGGGGGCGGCTGTCCCGAGGCGAGGCGCAGGTCCGCGCGGGGACAGGGCTCCGGGAGAAGGGGCGGAGGCGGGCGGACGAAGGACAGCCTGCGAGGCGCGACGGGCCGGCGGCGTGCACGGGCGCGCGCGGCGGCGCGGCCGCAGGGGAGGGATGGCGCGGCGAGCCGGTGGCGGCGGTCGCCGGGGGTCGAGACCGTCGCGGCCGGCGCAGGTGAGGCGCGGCGGCGCAGCTGGAGGCGAGGGCGGCGGAGCAGAGCGGCGTCGGGGCGAGGCTGCGCGCGGCGGAGGCGGCGAGGGAGCGCGGCGTCGAGCTCCGGAGCGAGGGGAGCGGTCAGGCGAGGGAGGGCGAGCGGCGACCTGGTGGCGGGGCGAGGTCCGGTGGCGCGCGGAGGTGGCCGCGCGGCGGCGGACGGAGGGGGGGGGATGGAGGCGCCGGTGAGGGAGGGGGCCGCGGTCGGGGCTTGGGGTCGGGGACGGCCGGCGGGGCGGTGGGGAAAGGGAGAAGGGCTTGGGGCGCCGGCGAGACGAGGTGGCCGGAGGCGGCGGGCACGGTGCAGAGGGCCGGGCCGGCGCGCGAGAGGAGCACCCAGGGAGGACGAAGGGAGGGTGCGGGGCACCGCGTGGGACGCGTGTGTGCGGGGGGTCCAGGGAGGTGGGGCCAAGACAGGGGGCTGGGCGCGTCAGGGGACAGGGGCGGGGCCCAGGGCGATGGGGCCGGCTGCAGGGGGACTGGGTCCAGGCGCTGCGGGTGGACGGGGACGTGGGGCTGGGCCCGCGCGTCAGGGGGGGAAAAGAGAGGCTGTGTGGGACGTGGGCCAGGTTAGGTGAGTGGGTTGAGAGAGGGGGTTAGCTGGTGGGGTCCTCGTGTCGGTGGGGAAGAGGGTGAGAGGGTAGGATGGCTAGGGTGAGAAAAGAGAGAGAGAGGGAGCTGGATGGATGAGGTGGCAGGTGGGTGTGTTTGGGGTGAGAGGGGGAGGTGGCAGCCTGGGATTGGTGGGTAGGAACAGATTGGGTGAGACTAGGATTTAGGTGGGACTGTTTTTAGTTTTGTGTTTGTTTGGCTCTCTTTAATTTAAAACAGAACCACTTTGCAAATAGTTTTTAGGTGAAACAAAATATCCGATACACTCGGGGTTTTGCCTTTTAAAATAAAGAGGGGTATTTGTATAATCAAAATTGGGCTTTTCAAATAATGCAAACAAACAACGCATGATTATGACGATGCAATGCACAAATTCAACGCGATTTTCTAGTAGTGGTTTTGCGGGATGCCACATGTATGTCAAAACTGCTTTCCTCAATGGCAACATTGATGAAGAGTTGTATATGATGCAACCCGAAGGTTTTGTCGATCCTAAGGATGCTGATAAAGTGTGCAAACTTCAGCGTTCCATTTATGGACTGAAGCAAGCATCTCGGAGTTGGAACCTTCGTTTTGATCAAGTGATCAAGAGCTTTGGATTTGTTCCAAATTGCTACGAAGCTTGCATCTACAAGAAAGTGAGTGGGAGCTCGGTGACGTTTCTGGTACTATATGTGGATGACATATTGATTATTGGAAATGACATCAACATGCTTAACGATGTGAAGAGTTATTTGAACAAGTGTTTTTCAATGAAAGACCTAGGTGAAGCTGCTTATATATTGGGCATCAAGATCTATAGAGATAGACAGAGACGCCTGATAGCTTTAAGCCAGAGTACATACCTAGACAAAGTTCTGAAAAGGTTCAGAATGGATAAGGCAAAGAAAGGTTCAGTGCCTATGTTGTTAGGTAAGATATTGAGCAAGGCTCAGTGTCCAGCTACGGTAAATGATAGGGAAGCTATGAGCAAAGTGCCTTATGCCTCGGCCATAGGTTCTATCATGTATGGTGTAACACCCTCAGAATCAGACCTATGCAAGTTTGAGCGAATCCTGCCAAACCCGCATAGAAACGATTCAAAGGTGCCCACCAGGCACTTTCGTGCGGGTGGAAAACGAAGTAATAACATTACACAACAGTCCTCGATGGGACCCACAGAACAGATATATACAGCAGCGACTCAAAGATTCAAGAATACAGATATAATATTCAAAGATCTGAATATCCTGGAAAACGATATAGCGTCCAGCTACGGACAAGATGCAAATGGGGCTAAGAGCCCTGAAGAATAACCAATGGCGTCCATAACCCTGCCCAGGCCAAGCCGGAAGGGTAACCCTGCTAACGACGTCGATCTCAAAACCTGCTTAAACAAAAGGGGTGCCGACAAGGGGCAAAGGAAAAAGAGGAGCGTCAGTACTGAGGCCAGTACACGGCGAGACTAGAATTCGGCGGTCCTCGCCTACATAGGTATGGTGGACTGAGCGGCAGCGGCAGCATGCACTGAACAACCTATAGAGACTCGATACAACTGGCGGCAATCAGAGAGGGGGATGAAAGACCTATTCGGAACCAACCTGGTACTACCACCAATCAAACCCATCCTGGCGTTTCCCCCTCGACACCGATCGAGGAAGTCAACCGAGGAACTCACACAGTTGGCAGTTTTATTTATTCGGTTATCGTTGCAGCAATTACTAGTCAGGTATAGATAATCATCCTGATAAAATAAGCAGTGGGCCATTTTTAGTTAACCATACCGTTATAGTTGCAACAATTACTAATCAGATACAGATAGCATGAGATGACCCAAAACCCAGCAGTTGTTGGTACTTTTATTTAGCCATTCCGTTGTAGTTGCAATACTTACTAGTCAAGTATAATGGTCGCAAGCGACACTCCAAACAAGCAATTGTGGGCAGTATTAATTAGCCATTCCATTATAGTGAAGCTGATTACTAGTCATTATAAAGTCAAATTTATAGCGATAAACTTTAGTTATGCTTGTCTATGGTCGAGATACTGTGCTCCAAGTCGTCCATAACCGCGGACACGGCTTTCAGAAAGTTTTAACCCGGCCGGGGTGCACAAATAGCAACACACACACGATCAACCTCGGAAAAACCAAATCAAAACCCAACGAGGTCTTCACGACAGAGCAATCACAAGATTCAGAAATATTTCAGGGGGCCACCCCTTAAAGTAGACCCGCAACGAAGTTAGCTGACTTCGAGACGGCCTTAAGGTTTGTGGGGCCGGCTGTAAACGACTGGGAACCCGAAAGTGTGACTGGGCTTGTCGATACCGCGAAAACGGGTCACAATTTCTAAACAGTACAGGTGCTATCTGTCGCACAATTTAAATGCAAAAGTAGCATGGCATAAGTACATGATCGTAAATAAAACCTCAAACTAGTTTGTGGCCCCAAGAAATAAGACGGAATCAAGCTCTGGCTAAGGGCGGCCCATACTCCCCATATGTGGATAGCGCGATAAATCAAGGAACAGGTATCAAGTACTCGGGGTCCTACGGGACACAAGTGGGCGTTCAGAAACCAAATATTATCTATCACCCACCGATGCCTCTGCTTACTTCAATTTTAGTTGTTAAACAGGAATTAAAGTGAACAATAAGTAAAACTATGATCATCTCCAACAACAACATGCGGCAATCCTCCAACAACTGTGGCACTGAACGACACGCAACAGCACTTGAGCAAGCGACTACGACGCGCAAGTCCAACTATCTACCAAACAACAAGTAATAGGATGTGTCCAAGGCAATATGGGGTTGCACGGTATATCACAGGCACAGAAACTAAAGCATCGCAACACAGATAGCAATAGATCAACAGGAGGGAATAAATACTATAAAAGTAAGATAGGTAGAAAGGGGGAGATGCTCGCCTGAAAACATTGTCGAAGGTTCAACCGAAGATCGGGTCGGCACTCGCATCAACTCAACGGCCTTATCCGCGAAGAACCAAAACACTAGAAGAAACACCGGATGCAATATTTAATACGACGGCAGAAGATCGACATGATGCATGTATGATGTATGGCATGGCAAAGGTGCGATGCAATTGGGCAAGATTAAGTGGAACCGGGGTCCCGACAATTAATTAAACGGTTCCAGTTATTTAGAACCCCCGCAAATTAAATATTGTCTTAACATGGCAGAAGGTAGCACTGGGTTTGCTACACAAATTTGAATGAGGCCAATATGAGACTAGATTTGCCCGCATATGGGCCCCATATTTAATTATTAGGTGAATCGGTATAAGGCCCCCAAACCACATGGTATGCATGCGAGATGAAGGATTTAATGTGCAACAATTTGTTATTACATTTATAAAATAGGGCTCGAGAAAAGGGATCACACACGTTAGGGTTCGACGATCTTGGGGTTCCGGGATTCGGGGTCGGTCTCAGGGTTCGGTTCTGGGGCTCGTCTCGGCGGGAGCGTTCTCGGATGACAGAGGTAGGTCTTGTCGTTCGGGTAGACGAACTTGGCGTGGCGTCGGGGCGCATCGGGTCGGTTCTGGCATCCGGGGTGAAGTGCTTGGCGTCCGGCGGTGGATCTTGTCGATTCCCCTCCTACGGCCTTGTTGTTCCGCAGCGTAGATCTTGAGGAGGTTTCGGGGTCCCACGGGTCCGACCGACAATCGGAAACCGGGAACGGGTCTTGGCGGTTCCGAGGGTCCGGGTCTTGGCGTGGCCTTTGGATCACCGGGATCGGGCTTCGGGGTTCAACTCTGGGGACGTTCTTGCGGTCCGTGATCGGGTGAGTCTCCGTGTGGCGTTCTTGGCGACCGGGCCTCCAAATCGTATCCGTATCGACGGTCTTATGCTTCCATCTTGGTTTTGCCGGTGTCGAGCTCGGTGTCGTTGATGATCTTGGGGTTCCGTCGGATGCGTTGTCGGTGGTCCTTGTACGACTTAGCGTCTCGGCCGGTCTTGTTCGACAGGAGATCGGAGCAGAGGCGGGGAGGATGCGGAGCCACAGAGGAGGATGGGCGGCAGCTCCCTAGAGGCAGGGCGGCGTCGAGCTTGGCGAGGAGAAAAGACGGCGGCCGGCCGCGAGCTGAAGGCGGTGGAGGGCTGCTGCAGAGGAGGCCGGACTCGCGTCGAGGAAGAGGCGAGGTCGCCGCGGCGCCAGAGGGACGCGGCACAGCAGGATGAGGGCGGTGGCCGGTGGACGTCGTGGTCGCCGCCGGCGGCGCAGGCGACGCGGGGTTCCTGGGCGGCGGCGCGCTTGGAGGAGGACGGCGCTGCCGCGGCGCCGCGGGCGAAGGACGGAGGCGGGGAGGCGCGGGGAGGTCCGGCGAGCGGCGGCGGCTCGAGCGGCTAGGGTGGGGTGCTGCGCTGCGGGGAGAGAGGAGGGAGGAGCAGGGCGGCGCGCGGGTGCGGTGGACGGAGGGGACAGAGGCGGCCAGGGCGGATGCGGCGGCTGCTGGCGCAGGCGGGGAGGCGCAGAGGTGGAGAGCGCGCGCGTGAGGGAGAGAGCCGGAGGAGAGGAGGCGCCGGCGGGGGCTGGAGGCGCGCTGCGGCGATGGGGTGCTCGGGGCGGGGCGGTCGCGCGTGCGAGGAAGAGGGAGAGGAGAGAGGAAGAGACAGGCGGGGCAGGTGGGTGGGCCAGGGCGTGGGTCCAGGGTGGCAGTGAGAGGGGGGAAGGGGCCGGGTGCGTGTGTGCGTGGTTGTGTGCTGGGCAGGGCGCGCGCGCGAGGTGCGGTGTGTGGGTGGGCAGGTGGAGGGTTAGGTGGATGTGTTGTGTGGAGTGTGTTGAGTGGGGTGGTGGGGAGAGGGTTGGGTCTAGGTGGCAACATAGGATTGGTAGAGGGGAGGGAGAGGGCGAGGTGGCGGTCACGGATTGGTCCGGGTGAGGTGGCCAAAGGGGTGTGGGTAGATTATCTGGTAGACTTAGGATTTAGATTGAACCGTTTGTATTTTCTCTGGGGTGGTCGTTCGGGTCATTCGGCCCGTTCGACTGCCCCGCTAAAAATAATATAAATTTTATTTGTTTTAATATCACCGTTTGCAAACCGATAGTAGACAAACAAAAATAATCCGGAGGCCCGGGGTTTGCGTGTTGAACGAAGACGAGGCGTTTGGAAAACAAAAATAGGTTTTCGAAATTAGTTTTTGACAAACAATACATGATGATGACGATGCAATGCACAAATTTAACGCGATTTTCTAGTAGTGGTTTTGCGGGATGCCACATATGGCATGCTGTGTACTAGACCGGATGTGTCCAATGCTCTTAGTTTGACGAGCAGATATCAAAGTGATCCAGGAGTGGAACACTGGACAGCCGTGAAGAACATCCTAAAATACCTAAATAGGACTAAAGAAATGTTCTTAGTCTATGGGGGTGATGAACAGCTCATCGTAAAAGGTTACGTCGATGCTAATTTCGACACCGACAAGGATGATTCTAAATCTCAGACAGGATACGTATATTTTGAATGGAGGAGCTATGAGCTGGAGAAGCTGCAAGCAAAGCGTGATCGCGGGATCTACAGTAGAAGCGGAATACATGGCTGCTGCAGAAGCGTCAAGTGAAGGAGTTTGGATCAGAAACTTCATCACTGAGCTTGGCGTGGTTCCAAGTGCATTGGACCCACTGGAGATATTGTGTGACAACACTGGCGCCATAACACTCGCTAAGGAACCAAGATATCATCCAAAGACCAAGCATATCAACCGCAAGTTTCATATAATCCGAGATTATATAGCAGATGGAGATCTGAAGATCAGCAAAGTACATACAGATCTGAATGTCGCAGATCCATTGACTAAACCTCTTCCACGTGTAAAACATGATCAGCACCTCAGTGCATGGGTGTGAGATTGTTGCCAAATGTAAACTAGATTATTGACTCTAGTGCAAGTGGGAGACTGTTGGAATTATGCCCTAGAGGCAATAATAAAAATGTTATTATTATAATTCTTGTTCATGATAATGTTTATATTCCATGCTAGAATTGTATTAAGCGGAAACTTTAATACTTGTGTGGTTTGTGAACAACACCGTGTCCCTAGTACGCCTCTATGGACTAGCTCATTGATTAATGATGGTTAAGGTTTCCTAACCATGGACATGAGTTGTCGATTAATAATGAGATCATATCATTGGGAGAATGATATGATGGACAGACCCAAACTAAGCGAAGCAATTAGATCGTGTCATCGTGTTCGTCTTTGCGAAGCTTTTCTTATGTCAAATATTGTATTCCTTAGACCATGAGATAATACAACTCCCTGGTATCGGAAGAAAGCTTTGAGGTCATCAAACGTCATCCTATGAGAGGGTGATCATAAAGGTGTCTCTCAGGTGATCCGAAAGTATCTGTTGGGTTGTATGTATCGAGATGGGATTTGTCCCTCCCAAGTCGGAGAGATATACTTCGGGCCCACTCGGTAATCGATATCAACACCGCTTGCAAGCATGTGGTTAAGGAGTTAATCACAAAGTGATATCGGATTACGGAACGAGTAAAGTACTTGCTGTGGACGAGATTGAACTAGGTATGACGGTACCGACGATCAAATCTCGGGCAAGTAAAATATCGCGAGACGAAGGGAATATATATATGGGATTGATTGAATCCTGGCATCGTGGTTCATCTGATATGATCATCGATGAATGTGTGGGAGTCAATATGGGTTTCCAGACCCCGCTGTTGATTATTGATAGAAGATCATGTCTGCATATTCTCGAACCCGCAGGGTCACACACTTAACGTGTCTCAACGCTAGGATAGATTGGATAATTGGTTTATGAGTTTTTGTTCGGAGTCTCGGATGGGATCCGGGACATCACGAGAGGTTCCGGAGTGGTCCGGAGAATAAGATTCATATAAGCCAGTGCAGTTTTTGGAGTTCGGAATTGTTCCGGGTTAATCGGTATTGTACCGGAAGCTTCTAGAACCTTTCGGAAGGGGACCAACGTGGCCCCACCTTCCGGGAGGGGGCATGGGCCTATGAGGGAGTGCCCTGGCCGCATTGGGCCAGGGGCACAAGGCCCCATAGGGCCCAGCCGGCCAAAGAGGGTTTAAACCCTAGATAGAGCTTCTAGAAGGGGGGTTTCCTTGCCCCCCACTCCTCCTCCTTTGGGACCGCCGGTTTGGGCTTGGGGGAGGGGCTAGGGATGCGCCCCACCCCTCTATATAAAGAGGGCTGGGGGCGTACCACCCAACACACCTTCCCCTCCAAAGCTAGCCGCCATGCTGCCCTCCTCTCTCTCTCCCTCCCGACTGCGTGTAGGCGAAGCCCTGCTGCAGAAACTCTCCACCATATACACCACGTCGTCGTGTTGTAGATCCAATCCGTCTCTCCACCATACTTGCTGGACCGAGGAAGGAGGAGACGTCGAGGTGTTGCACGTGTGAATCTCACGGAGGCACCGCCACTTGTTGTGCTAGATCGGATCGGATCGCGAGGAGGAGAAGCGAGTACGACTACATCACCCACGTTCCGACGAATGTTCCGATGTGCGAATCTTTAAGGGTATGAAGATCTAATCCAATCTCTCTCGTTGTTTGCATCTCCTAGATTAGATCTTGGCTTTCCCTCTGTTCGCATCCGTAGAAAATTTTGATTTACTATGCCGCGAAACCCTTCAAAGACTATAAATACAAAATAGGTAGAAGGGGGAGAATGCTCGCCTGTGAGACAAAGTCGGTGACCGAAGGCTTGCCGTATCTCACATCGACTCATCGTCCTAACCGGTGAAGAAGCAAACACTAGAAAGAGCAACCGATGCAGTATTTAACACTAGGCGAAAGATCCGACATGTTTATGATATGATGCATGACTTGGCAATATGCGGTCTGTCTTAGCAATATTAAGCGGAATCGGGATCCCGACATTTATTATTATGTTCAAGTTATTTAGCTACCCCAAAAATTAAATGTTGTCTTAACATGGCAAAATACAGCACCGGTTAGCTACACAATTTTAAATGGGATCAATATTAGACTAGATTCGTCCGCATATGGTCTCCATATTTAATTATGAGGTGAATCGACAAAATACCCCAAACAAATAAATATGTATGCGAGCATGAATGATCTAATAGGCACGAGTTATATTATATTTATTAAAATAGGGTATTGGAAAGGGGTCACACATTTAGGGTTCCGTCGATCTTGGAATTCCGTGGGTGTTCGGGTTCGGCCTTCGGCGGAATCGGTCTTGGGGTCCGGTAAGGAGAACTTGTGGTTCCTTAAGGAGTATCTTGGCGTCGATCCAGAACAAGCTACTAAGCTAGGGAGTCACGGACATGAGGCCCTCCAACATCAGCATATGCAGTACATGGGCACATGACAGCCACAGGTGGCCTCAAGGTTTGAGTGCACATATGAAAAACTTCTCGCTGGAGAACGGGCAGAGACACTGCAGCTACATAGGAAACAATGACTAGGTGTCAAGCTTTTATTCTTGCGGGTATACACACAAACATGACACACACAGATAAAGGAAAGGTCACAACCAGGTTACCAGCGAGGAGCATGTAGCTGCTCTCGCGCGTGAAGCAGGGCTTGGCCGACGAGGTCGAGGTGGAGCCCCCCTGGCGGCAGCACTGAGCAGGAGAAGATCATGGCGGCACGGTGGGTAAGGAGGCGCCGATCCGGAAGAGGACCTCCGAGATGGCGAGGTTGCGGTGGAGGAGAACCTGGCAGCGACGAGATGCTCCGGGGTCGACGGTGGCCTGCTGGGGAGGCCGGCAGACGGAGAGAGGAGTGGGCCCTGGCCGCGGCGAGGGGCTCGCGCGGCGGCGGCCAGAGGCGGAGGCGTTGCAGCGGCTCGGCGGACAGGTGGCGGGGCAGAGGCGCTCGGGTCCCGGCCGGCTGCAGGGCGGCGCCGTCGCGGGGTACAGAGGAGGCAGGGCGACAAGGCGGCGGTCTGGAGGAGCCCGCGGGCGGCGCCGCGGGGCTCCGAGCTCGGGCGGAAGAAGGAGATCGAGGAGGAGGGCAGCCGGTCGCGGTCCAGAGGGCGGCGCGGGTGCTGCAGGGCTCCGGGATCTCGCTGAGGCGCAGGCGGCGGCGCGGTCTCTGGGAGGAAGATGGGCAGGGGCGAGGATTGAGGACCGGGTACCGTGCGTGGAGTTCGCGTGCGGGCCTGGGTCGCGGGCAGCGTCCATGCGTGGCAACCACCGGTCAGGTGCGTCGTGTGAAGCAGTGTGTGTGTGCGCGAGTTGATGTGTGCGTGTGTAGTGTTCGCGTCAGGTGAGATGTGTGTGGTGGTTAGCGGGAGTTGTGGTGGAGTGCGCGAGTACTGGTGTGTGTGTGAGTTGCAACATGACAGATCGGATGTGGCGTGTTGATCCAGCAGGTGGCGGCGGCAGTCGAAAAGGAGAAGGAGAGGGGTAGAATTTGGTTCAGATCTAGGCTAGGGTTGGGAGACAAAAGAGGAGAATAGTCTATTTATCTAATTTAAAGTAAACTAGATGAGACTAGTTTTAGGCCAAAACTTTAGACGGGCTTTTAACCTAGTTTTGTTTTAGTCAAATAAGAAAACCATTTATGGTCAAGTAACATACCGAAAATATTATTTTGCTTTAGTTTGAAAATAAGAAAAGGGAAACGGATTTAATAAAATTATAAGGATATTTTTAGTAAAACAAAAATAGGTTTTTAGCAAAATAGTTTGCGGACAAAAATGCGAATAAAATATGCATGATGATGTCATGATGATGCACAAAATAAAATAACAATCAATTTTTAATTTTTAATATTTTGTTGGACATTACATGAAGCAACCACCAAATGGCTAATTCAAAAAACCACTACCACATTTTACAAAAATACTAGACCACCTTATATGGACAATGTACCAACAGGGGGATCTAAAACCTTTTCGTCCACCTCTGGTGAAAAAGACAAATTCCTGCCGAATCGGCAGGAAGTGGGTACTACAGGTACATGATACGATGCTCATGATTTAAAAAAAAAATCATTTTTAGGTTCACGATATGCTATTTTATCAAAAATCCAATGCAAGTTGAGCGAGGCTTGGCCCCGAGCTAAGAATCTTCATGCCCGTTGTTCGACAAAGTTTGACGATAGTTTAAAACGGGAATAAAAAATTAAAAAAAGATCAGGTTAGATTCTTTTTAGATGCTTAATATTTTTTATGTTCAAAGTTTTAGAGTTTGTCTATTTTATTTTTGTTTGAATTGAATAATCAAAATTTATATGTAAGTGTTTTAATTATTTTGAAAGTTTTCATCTAAAGTAAATATAAAATGTTTTTACATGAATGGATAGATATTATTTTTCTGAAAATTATGATATATTATTCATATTTTTCTGAGTTGAAATGAAAAAGATATAAATTTTCTAAATTCATATCCTATTTTTTGAGTTAAAAATGCCCCCACCGCTTTAATGCATGAAATAAATGCCCGCCACGAACCGGTGTTAAAGGTTGAGGACGCATTTATTTCGTTTCGCGCCCGCACCCCCCCTTTAACACCGGTTTGTGCCATGAACCGGTGTTAAAGGGGGGTACGGGCGCGAAACGAATTCCCTCCCTTTAACACCGGTTCGTGCCACGAACCGGTGTTAAAGGGGGGGGCATTTATAATGCGTGCCTTCCTCTCTTCCTTCTCCCCCCCCAGCAAGATCGAAAATCGCGCGCGCAGAGGAAGCAGAGGAGAGCCGCGCCATCGCCGTTCTGCCATCGCCGTCCAGCCCTCGCCGTCGCCGCCCTCGCCGTCACCATCCCGCGGGAGCGTCGTCGCCCCCCTCGCCGCGCGCGAGCCGTCGCCGTGTCCACGCCCTCGTCGTCCAGCCGTACGTCGTCGTCGCCCTCGCCCTCGCCGTCGCCTTCACCGTACGTATGATCCACGCCCTATCCGCCCCCTCCCCCCTCGAACTCGCGCCGAGCAGGGTGCGTGTTGGTGCATGCACCGGCGGCGCGCACCTGCCCCGCGGGCGGGCGCCCTGCCACCCCCACCGCCCACGGTGTACAAGGTCACTGTTTTTTGGTTAACAATACAACAATGTCACTATTTTTTGGTTAAAGATATTTTATAGTCATTGACTTATGTTTTTTTAGAAATACACATGTAAAAATTATGGTCAAATTGTTGCATGGAACAGTTCATGTTTAAAGACCGATAAAGAATGTTCTATATCTTAGCTTAAAGAAATTAAGTAGAGGAAGAAGATATCCATAGATTAAAATGAGAAATATTTTTGTAGTTGTCCAATCTTTAATGATGATAATTATGTTCTATTTTGTAGTTGTATTGCATATTGTAACTCCCAATGGTGAATTTTGTATAGAAGATGTACAATTTACCCTGTAATAATTTGTTTAGCTCAGCAGATTGATATCTAGAAGATTGACTTAACTAAATATATGTTAACCTAATATGAATTTTGTCGATGCCTTATTGATGCCAAAATATAGATGGACCAATTACTTATGGGTGGGAGCTTATACTTGCAGCTTGGCTGATCATGCTTCTCGGAGAGAGTTTATAATTGTTCGCAAGCAAATTTCGTATCATTGGTGAGCTGCTATATATGGTCCTGGAATTGATAGACCTATTACGATCGTCGCGGGGTCGTATGTTTCCAAACCGAAGGGGTACCGGCGAATCACAAATAAAATACCACTGGGACAAAATTTGCAAATAAAATACCATTGAATTCAGTAGAACAAGTGGCATATGTGTATGTATATTTGTATGTGTGCATGTATATATGTATATTGTATTGTATGTGTATTGTATATGCATGTGTATATTTTGTGCCACGTCGACGACCACCGCCACCATTATGTCGTCGACCCTGACCTCCTTTGTCCTCGCTGAGCCCACGTCGTGCTGGTTCGAACGCACACACCCACGCATCCCGGCCCCGCTCTCGCCCTAGCGCCGCCACCTCTCGTTGTCAATATAGCATTATAATAACCATGCTATGTTAATCAACTTTCATGACAAGTTAATTAGAAGAAGTAAATGTACCCTCTCATATGAATCCGGGGTTTCTCCGAATTAGGGTTTGGAATGACCAAGCATGTATTAGGGTTACATTTCAATACTTTTAACCTGTCATATCATCATCTTTGCTTGAGCATTTCAATAGATGTATTACTGATATTTGTGTGATCATATTTTGTTTTAGAAACTATGGATCCACTCAGTAGAAACCTTGAAGATGAAGAAATAATGGAGAACATGATCCACGAGGAAACCTCACAATATCTGAACTTGGAGGGACATGATGACAGCTCAAGTAGTCATGGAGAAGATGACGACTCAGGTGAACGCACTTTAGTGATTACAAAGTCTGTCGAGGTATATGCATGGATTAAGCTTCTGCTGACTTGCACCGATTGATTTGTATATATGTAAATGTATTAATAAACGCTTCTTTGTTCTTTTAGCCCTCTGGATTGACCAGCCAGCAACAATCTTCTTCTACGAAAAAGAGCAAGCGAGGCGTGAGCCATCAGTTGAAAGATCGTGCAAAGTTCACGATCGAAGCAGTCCGTGTTGATGGCAGGCCGATGGAGCCCAAGAAGGCCGCAGACAAATTTGTACGTCAGGCTGGAGTTCTTGTTAGGGACCAAATCCCAATCATAATTGAATATTGGAATAAGCCAAAGAAGGGCGACGGTACCTTTGTCGATGAAAGATCCAAAGAAACGCTTTGAAATTCGTTGTTGGTAAATTTCACCCTTCCGCCAGAGGAGGATAAAAACAAACCGGTTATAAAGGAAAGGTCAAAGAGTGGACTCTAAAGAAGATGGCTGACGCTTTCCGCAACTGGAAGACAAAATTGAACAAATTTGTCAAAGCTCGCGAGACTCCAGATTTCGAAGACGCATATTATGCGAAGATAAGACCTCACTGGCGCGAATTTGTGGCATGCAAGGAAGGTGCTATAGCTACAAAGAGGTCAGAAACCAATACGCTAAATGCCCAGAAGAAGGAATAGCACTAGAGGATAGGGTCAGGTGGCTACATATCTCAGAGGCCTAAGTGGGAGGAAGCTGAGAAGGCCCTACGCGATAGAGGGATCACACCCCAGACACATGGGTGGGACCTACGTGCAAAGACTTGGTTCTACGGAATAGGGGCAAGGTTGGACCCAGAAACGGGATTATGTATCTTCCCAACCCTCCTTGCCAAACCCGTCACTGAACTCATCACGGCATACGAGGAAATAGCTGCCAGGACCTTCCATCCCGACAGAGAGAATGACCAGCTCACACGCGCCATCGGTAAAAAATAACACTCTGGACATGCACGAGTCACAGGGGGTATGACGTGGAAGGATGGGTTTGCCGAGTGGGGCGACTCTTACAGATGGCGTGGCAGAAAAGAAAAAGAGCGTACAGAGCGGATGACACAGATAGAACATGCACTTGTGGCGCTGCAGGCGCAAGTGAATGCACAAAAGAGCCAGCAAGCTACCGGCCCATCTCAGCGGCACGAAGAGCCTGCATTGGAAGCTGCCGGCGGCCCAGACTTTGCGCGGAAAAGCAGTGTGGCTTCCACGGAGAACGTGCAGCCCACGCTTGAAATGGCGGGTCCTCGATACCCCGTGGATGAGATCACAGAGAGCGAACACGCTGAGCTGCATGTGAGATTAATGGGATTATCCATTAAGATGGCTGTCGGCTATGCCTTACCTCCTGTAGCTGGTGGAACTTACCACTGCCGACCGATTCCAGATGGCTATGCTATTGTCGGAGTGGATGAGGTTGTGAAGGAATATGAGGAAGCACAGCTTGACCATGCTACAGGTGAAGGGGAAACTCAACTCAAATTTGAAGTGAAAACAACCATTCTTTGGAAGAAGAAACACATCGTGCTTCCAAATTGGAGGCCACTGGCACCCTCGCCGTCTCCGCAGCGTCAGCAGTCTGAGCCGCCTCAGCCGTCTCCAAGTCATCAGAATACTCGCCTGTCGTCTCCGGCGCTTCAGCCATCTCCTGCACGGCAGCCATCTCCGGCGCGCCAGCCATCTCCAGCGCGCCAGACATCTCCTGCCCGTCAGCCATCTCCGGTGCTTCAGTCATCTCCTCAGTGTAAGCGGAAGAGCACTGCCACGAAGAGCATCACTAGCACTACCACGAAGAAATCCGCAGGAAACCGTACGCCAAAGAGTTTAAGAAACTACGTCCCGCAGACTTCCGCCAAGCCATTGCCGGTTTTACCGTGGAATCGCAGCGACGAGGAGACCAATAGGATCTCGGAAGAAGAGGTCAAGAAATTCTTTGCACCTAGACGGGCTGAGCCAAAGGAGAAAATAGATCCGACGGTGGTGGATAAGTTTTACAATAATCTTTTGAAACCTGAAACCTCACTTGTGTCGGACTACGAGCGCTAGATTTTGAAGGGGGATGCAAGGCGTCGTAGGGAGACTGAAAGTAGTAGTCGTGTGGCACCCCATAAAACTACGGATGGCAATGGGTACCCGCAACCCGCTTACCCTGCGGGTTTTTACCCATTAGGGTAAGGATATGGTAGTAAAGTTATACCCACGGATAAGTAATTGGGCAAAAATCTCTACCCATTGGGTATTGCGGGTGCGGGTATGGTAATGGAAAACCCACACCCGCATACCCACCCACCCGACATCTTAGTAGATGATACGTGGGGAATTAGTATTATAGCATTTTTCTTAAAAATTGTGGAATTCCGGAGTTGACGAGTGTTGTTATGTGACTGATTGTGGCATGGCGTGTGACTGTTTTGCAATTATTTTGAGATTTAAAAATTTGAAAAATATAATTTCTATGCAACTTATGTTTGAACATAACTTGTTTTCTTCACATATATCATGTGTTTGACTATGTCTTTTCATTATTTAATATATATTTGCTTGCTTGCTGAAATCGTGAATGAATGAAAATATATGCTATCATTTTTTATATGTTGTGTTATTACAATACCTTGTTAAGTTGTTTGGACTAATAGGTGGGTATTACACGCGGGTTTTTTTACCCTCAACGGGTGCGGGTATGGGATAAAATCTATACCCACATGCGGGTGCGGGTGCGGGTTGCGGGAAAGATCTGAGATTGCGGGTGCGAGTTTGGTTAAGCTCCACCCGCACCCAACAGCCGCGGGTGCCATCCGTACATAAAACAGTTCCCATGCTCGGAGAGCACAAAAACCAATCATGCGCTCCGCTCCAAGTGTTCGACACACGGGACGCTCCTCCCGTAAATGATTACGAGGCAGGGCTACAAAGAAAGGCCAATAAGATGGGGATGACTTACATTGTATACTTGAACATCATGGGAGACAACTTGCCCAAAGGCGATGCCAACCCCATACAGCCATGGAAGTATGGGAAAAATCTCGTCAAGAAAGAGGAGCTCAAGAATATACCAACAAAGATGCAAAGATTGTACAAGTGGTACCTTGATTTCTGCAAGACGAGAAAGGAAGAATGGATCACAACGCATATAAGAGACCAGATTTTCTTGTGCGGAGACGACGCGATCACCTTCAACATTCAAGACTTGCATTTTCTATTCAATCAGAAGGAATTCGACAAAGCTGCCATCAGCCTTTATTGTGTGTAAGTACTATTTCTTTAATTTCTATCACATCTCATTCAATTTATTAATTGCATGTATATATATATGCTCACCATATATTTATATATATACTATTATGTAGAAAAAAGGTTATGGAATGCATAAAAGGAGACCCTTTTGATATTGGGTTCGTTGACCCAAATAGAGTTCATGAACAAGTGGTAAGAGATAAATCTGGGCAAACAGAAGATTTCTTGCTAAGGTCTTTACTAAGACAACAAACCAAAAGGGAAATACTATTGCCTTACAATTTCTCGTGAGTATTGTTACCCTCTCTTGTACATATTTTGTTTCGGCTTACTCGATGTTAAGTTTAACTGATGATGAGTTATGCGTGCGTAGGTTCCACTTTATTCTGTTAGTCATTCAACCTGACTCAGAAAAAGTCCTTGTCATGGACTCGTTACGAAAAGAAAAAAGAGCTATGGGCAGACTTTAGAGAGATGCTTCAGAGGTAATTTCAATCATATTATTGCACTAGATCGGCAACTTTCGTGACAACAAGTAATAAATTACTCCTTTATCCATTTTCTTTGTCGGATAGGGTTTGGAAAAGGTTCACGGTCAGGGCCATGGGTGAATGGTCAGAAGAACTAAAATTTGTAGACCAAGATGTAAGTAATACTAGATAGCTAGGTCTGCGTATCTCTTTGATTCTGCTTTCAATTCCATTATATCATGTTTTATTAATTATTATTTTGATTGAACTCTCTATTCTCATAAATTGCGCGCATCAGGGACCCGGCAATAACTTATGTGGGTACTATGTTTGCGAGTTCATTCGCAACACGATATGTGCGACGGGCCAAGCCGTACTAGAACAACTTAGAGTAAGTAAACAAAGTACACAACATTATTTTATTACCATCAATTGTGTTGAGTTTTATTCTTATATATATATTGACCCTATTCTTCATATATATTCAGATCGAACGGATGCGGGACCAACTCCTACCATTTGACCGCATACGAGCCATTCAAGAGGAATTGGCGGGGTTCATACTTGATGAGGTCGTCACGCCTGGCGGAGAACTCTTTAGATATCCACCAAAATGAACGTTGTATATATGCTTGAACGTGTTTGTCTTGTACTTGATGCTTCAACGTTTACGGAGAATACTACACAATGACGATGTTTGTGTATAATAATAGTTGCTTAATTATTCATGTACTCATATGTACCGATGACGATGTATGTGTATACCGCTCCCGATCGATTCCCCCCCCCCTCCCTCCCCGTCCCCGCCGCGCCGCAGAAATACGCCCAGAACGGGACAGGGGCAGAACTCTGGCGCGGCAGAGATTTAGGCCGTTTTCCTGCCGCGGCAGAGATTTATCTCTTTTTTCTGCCGCGGCATAGAACCTTTAACACCGGTTCGTGTTACGAACCAGTGTTAAAGGGGGGGCTGGACGCTGCGGCAGCCCCACGTGCGCCACCCTTTAACACCGGTTCGTATAAGAACCGGTGTTAAAGGGGGGCTCTAACACCGAAACCTCAACAGCGGTTCTACAACCGCTGTTAGAGGGCCTTATGAACCGGTGTTAAAGACCCCAGTCTGCACTAGTGTCGACCCGCACATCCCCGACCACATGAAGAAGTCCTGGCATGTCCTCCAGGCGGTGTGTGTTACAGCGTGTCCATGGGTCTAGCGAAAAAGTCCGACGGGTGTCTAACCAAACGAAAAAAATTTACCGTTTAGACATAGTCTAGCACAACTTATGGGATCTAATGACACCACACTTTCTCAGCCAAACTCCTCTACTCGAGCGACATGTGTCAAATACTAGAATGAAAATAATGTTTTATTTAGTTGGACCTTGTGTCTAGTACTAGACACACTCTAGAGAATCTTTTTCTTAGCCACCCTCTCTTCACCGGTTAGACACATGTCTAATCTTTCTTAAACCTAGTATTTTCACAACGCTGCGCTTGCTCTTACCGACTCTACCCGCGTGCGCGAACAGGACATTCTAGAGGATTTGACCTACATTATCTCGTTGGAGTGGGGTTTTTCTAAGCACCGTGACACTACACCCCCAAATCTTTTAGAGATTTTGTGTGAACCTAAAATTTGAATAAAAAAAGTTTTATTGGGAGAAACAAAAAAAATTGATGTATGTGCTGCTTCCGTGTCCCACCTTTCCTTAAAACTCACAAAACTAAAATCAAATAAATTCGCTACCACTTGTTTTTGTATGGGCCACATCCCCTATGAAATATTTTTTATGACACATAGTATAATCTTGTACTAGACACAATCTTTTTTCGTAGATTTTTTGTTGCTGTGGTTTAGAATCCAAAACAAAAAAAAACAAAAGTTAGTGGGGGTATAAGGAGTCATGTTGCTCAATCACAACTTTCTCATCTCATTGCAGGATGATGAGATCTACGACGCCACCTAGAACCAGACGTTCGGAGCTAACAACAACAAGTTCTTCATCATCCAAGCTTTAGGTCTGTTTGTCCTCCCGCAGTTGCAGAGGTTCATGTGTTCAGTTTAGTAGTGGTTGGTAATTGGTGCCTGTCAATAATTGTAGAATCCGATGATGGTACAAGCTTCAAGGTGTACTGGAGATACAGGCGAGTAGGCTCCCGGGGCCGCACTGAGCTCATGGGTCCCATGCCACGACATGAAGCGATCAGCCTATTCAAATTTAAGTTTGAGGACAAGACTAACAATGAGTGGTCCGATCGCAAGAGCTTCAGGTGTCTCGCTTGAAATGGACTATGGCAAGGAAAAGGTAAGATTTTGCATTTTGTTTTCATTAGTGACTACTTTAGAAGTTAGTTAGCGCCTTTCTGTGTTTTAATTAATGCTTTGGTCATGTAATTTGTTTCAAGATAAGGCACAGAAGAAAGACTATTGCGAATCAGATAAAAGAGACAAAGCTTGAAACTCGAACCGCACGTTTCATATCCGTCATCTGCGATACTAGCATGATGAAGCAGCAAATGATGGAAATTGGTAACTTGCTTGATTGCCAGTGCTCTTTGAACTAATTTGAGCATCATAATGTTAACCTATTTACAGTGTACACATGGACTTTGTGAACCTTTTAAATAAAGTTCATTTGGAAAACCAAAAAATACCAAAAACAAACTTACAAATTTAGATGTTTGAGTGCTTTGTGCACCTGTAATTTGTGTTTTCTTAGCAGATTCCTGTTGATTATTCATGTTATCATGTAGTATTTGATTTACTAATTCCCACATCTTGCGCCTAACCAGGTTATAATGCTGATAAACTTCCTCTTGGAAAGATAAGCAAATCTACAATACGTAAGGTGAGTTAGTTTGATGTTTCTCTATAGAGAATCATAAATTTAATGTGAATAATGTGGACTTCCTTATCGATCAAATTAGAAAAGCAGTTACATAAGATTGCATTTTAACGTGTACTTTCAAGTAAGTCACTTAAATATGCCATGCACCCTAAAAAAAATTGGGTGTATGTTCAGTGTTGCATGAAGTAAGAGCTTCATATCAAGGTCTCAGCTTCATATTCCATTCATCCTATCTTTTCTCCCTTTTGATGTCGACATTTTCAATTTTCCATAGGGTTATGATGTCTTGAAGAGGATCTCTAATGCCATTTCGAGAGCTGAAAGGATACAGCTAGAGCAATTGACTGGGGGAGTCCATGATTTTCTTTTATTTTCCTGCAAGAATGAGCAGCCTGATGCCTGGTTTTGCATATTATTGCGCATCTTCTTATTTTTTATATCACCAGCCATTTGTTGCCTTGTGAATCCTAGTAGTTTAGCATTATATCACTTCACATTTTTGTAGTTTGTGGTAGGTTATGGAATCATGATTTCTTTAATGAAATCTAGTTAATATTCGAGGACTTAAATGTTGAATTGAAAATAAACAATGGGCTTCATTTTTTTTATGAAATGATTCGGTCATCAGGATTGCCATGATTGATTATAGTTACCTGCCATGAATTTCCATGAAACATCTGCATCTGTTTCTGAGAATTGATGAATAATGATTTGGTCATCAAGATTGCCATGATTGATTATAGTTTCTGCACAATGGCATCCACCATCAGTACTACAATTGTACATTCTGACCTTTGAACATTGTTTATACTTACCGAGATATTCAGGCATTACTCGTGGTTTCAGGGAATTCTACACTGTGATTCCTCATGACATTGGTTTTAAAAAGATGCGTAAGTTTCGAAAATTCTGCTTAATTCACCATACAGTCGGGATCTTCTAACAAGTTTATCTGATAGGTGAATTTATCATCGACACTCCTGAGAAGCTATAAGCTAAGCTTGAAATGGTAATAGGCTACTATCTTTTTCTTTATTCTAGCATTGATCTATTATGAAATATTGTATCACGATGAGAATAATGGCTATTTTCAAGGATATTTAGAGCATTCATTCTTCCAAAGAGATTCATATCCAGAGCCTTCTTTGGCCATCTCCAATGAAAGAAACGTTGATGTCATTCTTCTCAAAGTTTGAAATGCATTTTAACTGAACATTCAAAAAAATCTGAGAAACTTCAGATCCATATATCGTGTGGTAATTTCACATTCGCATCTAATGTTACCACCTGTCTTGCTTTTTTCGAAGGTTGAAGCCCTTGGTGAGATTGAGATTGAGATTGTGACGAAGCTTCTGGAGGATGATTTGACTGATCAGGTAAGACATTGGTAAAAAAAAATGTTGTGACAAAAATGAAACTCTGGATTTATAAGTTATTTTCATTGCGATCTAGGATGATCCATTGTATGCTCGATACCAGCAGCTTCGTTGTGACTTTACACCTCTGGAAGTTGATTCAGAAGAATACTCCATGGTAATAATTCTATCAAGAATCTATGTACACAAATACACGATAATGTGTTGATGTTTCATGTTGGTAAACATGAAACATGATTTATTTTCTTTACTGTTCTAGAATTGCTCTTCCTAGAGGCACCGTATTCAGCATAGGGACATAATCGTGTTCCATGTATGAACATTTCTACTGTGCAGATAAAAACATATTTGACGAATACACATGGCAAGAACCACTTGGGTTATAGCGTCGACATAGTGCAAATATTCAAGGTGACAAGACATGGTGAAAAAGAAAGGTTTCAGAAGGTCAGTGGATCTTCCTAATCTGCTATGTATAGGTATTCCCAGGATAACTTCTGCAATGAATTATAAAACGACTAATTTTAAAATGTTTCATAGTTTATTGGCGTGGGAAATAGGATGCTTTTATGGCATGGTTCTTGGTTGACCAACTGGACTGGAATATTTTCCAAGGGTAATTGTTGATATCTACTGTTGTTATTGCTTTCTGTTAAGACGTAAGATGTATAGAAGATAACTTCACCAAGCCGCCTTCATTTATAATTTATAAATTACGACCTACCATTTGGTCTTCCTGGAGTTGTCAGGAGTATGAATATTACCTCTGTCATTATGGAAGATAGTTTTAATTAACACTGATCATTTTGCCAGGTTTACGAATAGCTCCTCCTGAAGCGCCTAATAACGGCTACATGTTTGGGAAAGGAGTTTAGTTTGCTGATATGTTCTCCAAGAGTGCAAACTATTGTTCTTTTTCAGAAGCTTCTAATAAATCTGGAGTGCTGCTTCTGTGCGAGATAAGTTTGTCACATACCTTTGCATGACCCTTCTTAGTCTTAGCTCGCGTATGTTTTTCTTCGACGATGATATCGTATATCAAGCTGTTTTTCCTAGTACTCCCTCCGGCCCATATTAATTGACTCAGATTTATCTAAATTTGAATGAATCTAGACACTATTTGTATATAGTGTTGAAAATATAAGCAATAATCCATATGATTTAATCCGAATAATAAACTGATAAACCATGATCATACAGACAGTAGTAAAACCAATCATGCAGATCAACAAAGTAGATGAACATATTACATCTATAGGAGATAAACCTATCACATCTACAGCAAACGCTAGAACGGAGAACTCTAGCATAATCCGAAAGAGAGAAATCGAGATCACATACGATGTAGGCTGAATAGCAGCCGCAGCGGTTGCAGCAGCGTCGCCCATGTTGAGGTTGTCGAAGAGGTCGTTGACGTCCGGGAAGAAGTCGTCGTCAGGGAACTCGTCGTCGGACGACGTCGTGGTTGCCAGTAGTCGCGCTTGAGCGCTCCCCAAAAACCTGATCGCCCCTCACCCGTACAGGTTCACGAGAGGCGGGGTTCCGGAGGCCTACTGTCCCGATCTGCGGTGCACGCCGCAAGCCGGGATGGAGAAGACGAAAGCGGCGGCGCAAGGTTCTGGAGGTAGGCGCGTGTGTGGATTGATACGGTGCCGATTAGGTTTTGCCCGGACGCTTATATAATGCAGGTTAGGAGGATCGTGGGCTCAGCCCACGTCCGAGTCGGTAACAGCCACGTCCATAAAAATTGGAAACGGTAACGCGTCCGTTAATGACTCATAATCAGTTTTCCCAACAAGCAAAATAAAGCTCGGCTCGGCGAGATTCCCGCAACCCGCGGCGCGCGCGCGCGTCGTGACGAGGCGAGGCGTGGCGAGGCGGGCGGCGTCGGAGGAGGAGTGCGCGAGGGCTACTCTTCTTGTCACACCTTAGTGAGTGGTGCAACACTCTACTATATAAGGTGGTCCAACTCCCCTTCAACTAGCAATGTGGGACTAAACTTCAGCACCACTAGTACAGCCATATGCTGCCATGCATAAGTGGGCCAAAGAGAATTTCAGAATTTGTCTAATGGGCCAACAGCCCAATATACACCAAATTCCAACAATCCCCCACAAAGTCTCATTGGCACATCACATCACTTTTCCTTCCAGAACATTGTTTTATATACCGGTGTGTAGTGGAGACTGTTAAGTTGAACTTCCACGTTAAACTTCATGCTACACTAGCTAGCAACTTGAATAGTGGACTATGCCTTGAACTACAAGTTTTCTGCGCGCTAGTTTCACACAAAATCTAGACCGGTACAGGGCTACCGTCGGCTTCCCCGCGGTTTGGAGCTTATGCGTCATACTCCAGGGCCTTTCATGAGTTTACTAGAGAGCACCCAACTCTCACGGACTGCGACGTTTGACAGTCAGACTCATATAGGTGTATTCCTCAAGAGATGTTCTGCAGGACAACATCTCCGCTTATAAAAAGCCACTTGGAACACATTAAGATAAATATCAACCTGCCATGCAGAATAAGAGAGTATTGCATCTTTATGGAGATGTAAATATAATATGGGAATACTCTCCTCTCAGCTGACCAACAGCTTGTCTCCCAGCTCTAATTCACGGGATCTCCGATCACATAGAGTGGGTTGCCACTGGGATCAACTCATAGCGTGGGTCTCAAACCCATCTCCCTCGATGCATTATCTATCACATTGCGTGATAAACCCTTTGTGAAAGGATCTGCCAGGTTCTTAGATGTTTGGATATAATCCAACGCAATAACTCCGGAGTTTCTCAGTTTCCTGACAGATTTCAATCTCCTCTTCACATGCCTTGATGGCTTCATATTATCCTTAGAACTGTTTACTTTGACGATCACAGTTTGATTATCACAGTTCATTGGGATGGCAGGTATTGGTTTTTCAACCACAGGTAAGTCCATCAAGAGCTCACGAAGCCACTCTGCTTCAACAGTGGCCGTGTCTAATGTTGTGAGTTCTGCTTCCATTGTTGACCTCGTTAAGATGGTCTGCTTGCAAGACTTCCAGGAAACAGCGCCACTACCAAGTGTAAACAAATAACCACTTGTGGCCTTAATCTCATCGGCATCAGATATCCAATTTGAATCACTATAACCCTCAAGTACCCGAGGATACCCAGTATAGTGAATACCGTAACTCGCAGTGCCTTTCAAATAGCGCAAAACTCTTTCAAGAGCATGCCAGTGATCATCTCCAGGATTTGTCACAAATCGACTCAGTTTGCTTACAGCAAAGGAGATGTCAGGTCTAGTAGCGCTGGCTAAATACATGAGTGAGCCAATAATTTGAGAATATCTCAATTGATCTTTAGCAGTCCTTCGATTCTTTCGAAGTAGCACACTCGGATCATAAGGCGTTGGAGAAGAATTGCAGTCGCTATACCCGAAGCGACTCAATATCTTTTCCACATAGTGAGACTGAAGCAGTGTAATCCCACCATTGTCATCCTTCAGTAGCTTGATGTTTAAAATTACATCAGCCACTCTCAAGTCCTTCATCTCAAAGCAGCGAGATAGGAACTCTTTGACCTCCTCGATAACAGCGAAGTTGGTCCCGAATATCAATATGTCATCAACATAGAGACACATAATAACTCCCTCGCCCCCACCATGGCGATAGTACACACATTTGTCAGCTTCGTTTACAATAAAGCCTTCAGCAGTTAAAGTTCTTTCAAACTTCTCGTGCCACTGCTTAGGAGCTTGCTTAAGACCATATAAAGACTTCACTAACTTACACGCCTTTCCTTATTGACCATCTACCACAAATCCGTCAGGCTGCTCCATATAAATTTCCTCATTTAGCTCTCCATTTAGAAAAGTTGTCTTAACGTCCATTTGATGAACGAGAAGACCGTGTGAGGCAGCCAAGGATAGCAGTACTCGAATAGTGGTCAATCTGGCTACAGGTGAGTAGGTATCGAAGAAGTCTTCACCTTCCTTTTGGGTATAACCCTTAGCCACAAGACGTGCCTTGTACTTTTCAATAGTACCATCAGGTCTAAGCTTTTTCTTGAACACCCATTTACATCCTACAGGTTTACACCCATAAGGACGATCAGTGATTTCCCAAGTACCATTAGCTAAGATGGAGTCCATCTCGCTTCGGACAGCTTCCTTCCAGTAGTCAGCATCTTGAGATGCATAGGCTTCTGAAATAGAAGTGGGAGTATCATCCACAAGGTACACAATGAAATCATCACCAAATGACTTTGCAGTCCTTTGTCTCTTGCTCCTTTTGGGAGCTTCATTGTCATCCTCCACAGGATCATCAGAGTGTTCTATCGACATAGTGGGTTCAGGAATTATAGAAAATTCCTGACTAGATGAACTAGTCATCTCCTGATTTGATGAGCTAGACATGCCTTTCATAGGAAAGATGTCCTCAAAGAAAGTCGCATCATTCGACTCCATAATTGTACCAACATGCATGTCGGATACCTCAGATTTTACTATCAAAAATCTATAGCCAAAGCTATGAAAAGCATATCCCAGAAAAACACAATCAACGGTTTTTGGTCCAAGCTTTCGCTTCTTGGGTATTGGAATATTGACTTTCGCCAAACAACCCCAAGTTCGTAAGTAAGAGAGTTTAAGCCTTTTCTTTTCCCATTCCTCAAATGGAGTCATGGTTTTATCCTTTACAGGAACACGGTTTAGGACATGACACGCAGTCATTAGCGCCTCCCCCCACCATTCCTTGGAAAGACCTGATGTATCTAACATGGCGTTAACCAAATCAGTTAGAGTGCGGTTCTTTCTTTCGGCCACCCCATTTGACGGAGGTGAGTAGGGAGGCGTCCTCTCATGTATAATACCATGTTCCGCACAGAATAAATCAAATTCATTTGAAAAGTACTCTCCACCACGATCCGACCTTAGCCGCTTGATTTTAAGATCAAGTTGGTTTTCTGCCTCAGCTTTATAGATTTTGAAGTAGTTCAAAGCTTCATCTTTAGATTTCAGGAGATAAACATAGCAGTATCTAGTGGAGTCATCAATCAACGTCATAAAGTATCTTTTTCCACCTTTTGTCAACACACCATTCATCTCACAAAGATCTGAATGTATAAGTTCTAGCGGTGCTAAGTTTCTCGGTTCCGCAGCCGTATGAGACTTGCGGGGTTGCTTTGCTTGCACACAAACTTGGCACTTAGAACCTTTGACAGTGGTAAATTTCGGAATTAAACTCATATTGGCTAGCCGCGTCATGCAACCAAAGTTAATATGACAGAGTCGTGAATGCCAAACATTGGACTCATTATCATTGCAAACATGATTAATAACTTTAGTACATGAGTCTGACAGAGACAAGCGGAACAGACCTCCGCACTCATAACCTTTTCCAACAAATTGTACATACTTAGAGATTACAACTCTATTGGACTCAAAAACCAACTTAAAGTCATCTCGACATAAAAGCGATCCGCTGACGAGATTCTTATTGATGGAGGGAACATGCTGCACGTTCTTCAGTTGTACGGTCTTCCCCAAAGTAAACTTCAGATCTACCGTACCAACACCATGAACAGAAGCACGTGAGCCGTTTCCCATCAGCACGGAAGAAGTCCTTGAGACCTGATAAGAGGAGAACATGGAAATATCAGAACATACATGTGTATTAGCACCCGTGTCTATCCACCAATCAGGAGAATGACATACTGAAAGGATAGTAGGTAAAATACCGTACCCAGCATCCTTCATCTCAGTATCGCTAATAACAACATTAGCGGCATTGCCGCTGTTCCCATGTTGACGCTTGTCAAAGCGATTAGGGCAGCTAGGAGCCCAATGACCAGGATCACCACAGACGTGGCAAGAGCCTTTCCTCTTATCATTTTTCTTCTTGAAGTTGGTTGAGTGCGTGGCCTTGTTCTTGCCATCGAACTTTCCCTTTCCTTCAGTTTTGTTCTTATTCTTGAACTTGTGGGATTGGAAGTTTTTCCTCTGCACTAAATTGGCAGTAGAACCCCCCTCAAGTCCTCGAGCAGTTTTGTCCTTTGATCTCGCCTTCTCTTCCACATGAAGAGACCCAATGAGATCCGTAACGGAAAACTCTTGTCTCTTATGTTTCAGAGAAGTAGCAAAGTTCCTCCACGAAGGAGGAAGCTTGGCAATAATGCCACCAACCACAAATTTGTCCGGTAAGGAACACTTGAACTGCTCAAGTTCTTTGGCAAGTGATTGTATCTCATGAGCTTGCTCAACGACGGAGCGTTCATCAACCATCCTGTAGTCATAGAATTGCTCCATGACGTACAGCTCAGTGCCAGCGTCCGAGACCCCAAACTTGGCCTCGAGCGCTTCCCACGCGTCCTTGCCATTATCAAATGACATATAAGGGTCAACAATGTTGTCCCCAAGAACACTGAACAAAGCCGCCATAAACATGGTATCGGCTTTCTTAAAGTTCGCTTCCTGCTCAGCAGAAAGATCTCCTTCAGGCTTGCCAAGAGTGGCGCTATAACAGTTTAGGTTTTCAAACCAGAGAACTGCTCTCTTGCGCCATCTCTTATAGTGCATGCCATCAAAAGGAGGCGGCCTAGTAGCCGCGGCTACACCAGTGGAATTCAGTTGCCTATAATCAGGTTTTTGGATTGTTGGAAATATAAGCAATAATCCATATGATTTAATCCGAATAATAAACTGATAAATCATGATCATACAGACAGTAGTAAAACCAATCATGCAGATCAACAAAGTAGATGAACAGATTACATCTATAGGAGATAAACCTATCACATCTACAGCAAACGCTAGAACGGAGAACTCTAGCATAATCCGAAAGAGAGAAACGAGATCACATACGATGTAGGCTGAATAGCAGCCGCAGCGGTTGCAGCAGCGTCGCCCATGTTGAGGTTGTCGAAGAGGTCGTTGACGTCCGGGAAGAAGTCGTCGTCAGGGAACTCGTCGTCGGACGACGTCGTGGTTGCCAGTAGTCGCGCTTGAGCGCTCCCCAAAAACCTGATCGCCCCTCACACGTACAGGTTCACGAGAGACGGGGTTCCGGAGGCCTACTGTCCCGATCTGCGGTGCACGCCGCAAGCCGGGATGGAGAAGACGAAAGCGGCGGCGCAAGGTTCTGGAGGTAGGCGCGTGTGTGGATTGATACGGTGCCGATTAGGTTTTGCCCGGACGCTTAGGAGGATCGTGGGCTCAGCCCACGTCCGAGTCGGTAACAGCCACGTCCATAAAAACTGGAAACGGCTATAATTAACGCGTCCGTTAATGACTCATAATCAGTTTTCCCAACAAGCAAAATAAAGCTCGGCTCGGCGAGATTCCCGCAACCCGCGGCGCGCGCGCGTCGTGACGAGGCGAGGCGGGCGGCGTCGGAGGAGGAGCCCGCTTCTTGTCACACCTTAGTGAGTGGTGCAACACTCTACTATATAAGGTGGTCCAACTCCCCTTCAACTAGCAATGTGGGACTAAACTTCAGCACCACTAGTACAGCCATATGCTGCCATGCATAAGTGGGCCAAAGAGAATTTCAGAATTTGTCTAATGGGCCAACAGCCCAATATACACCAAATTCCAACATATAGGTCCATCCAAATTTTAACAAATCAAAGTCAATTAATATGGATCGGAGGGAGTACTTATTTTGGGGCTTCCCAGGTTGCACGCGATATGAACGAGCTAACCTATGGTGATGTCTGTGCCAATAACCTAAGGGAAAACTAAGGTCGGTTGCTGATGCAACTCCTTTCAACAGAATTCTACACACCCACTTGTTGATTCAAAAGTAACTCTATACCATCTACGGAGTACTTGTGAACAACACAATGGGTATCCATATCATTGCAAAACTATCTTGGTGCAGCACGAAAGGGCTTGGGAAGACGGCACCGGACATGGCCAAGTCCAAGATCATCGACGACGGCGTGGTTGTTCCGCTTGGGAAACCTAAAAATGCGTCTCCTGGGGAAAAGGTATGCTCCAAAAATCCAACCTATGGCTAGCTAGCGGCCTGGGTACATACGCAAGAACTGTGCTTAAACTAGATACACCGCCTTGTCTCTGGTGTTGCAGGGCGTCCTGAACTACAACGAGTACATAGTCTACAACGTGGACCAGATCAGGATGCGGTATGTCCTCCATGTTTCCTTCAACACCAAGAAATGACAGACGGTCTCGTGCGAAGGCGAAGCAATGCTGAGATCCTGGCATGTGGAACCCAAATTTCCGTAGAGAATTTTGGCAAACATTCTTCGAATCGAATGCGCAAGGAAATACAGTCTACCCTGTCTTCCTCCTTAGCTCTGAATTTTAAGATAAGTCTCACCTGTTGGACACATTTAGTTCCGCTAGTTAGGTTGTTACCAGATGGTTGCGGATTGTGCCCTGGCTTAGTCGTAGCTCCTCTAGCACGATGCTCAGATCATGGGATGGCACGGTCAGTAGTGCTTCACGATGCTCAGATCATGGGATGGCACGGTCAGTAGTGAAGCACGTTGCTCAGACACGATTTCCATTTTCGTATGAATAAAAGGAAGAGCAAGAAAATCGTATGAATAGAAGAGCAATAAAAGCTGCAGATGGTTAACTCAGCACAAAGACTCTGAGTTTCTCTCTCTCATTCTCCCGTTTGAGATTTTGATTCTTAGGGAAACAGAAAAAACCTGAGTTTTGTCAACATAGGATTAGACCGAAGCATTAGGTAAAGAGATCAAATTGTTAACTTGTTTCTCCGCGATACTTGTATCATTTGTACTACTCCATAGTCAACCTTGAGCAGTGATGAAGTATCCAAGGTTTTCACTTCTTTTAGTCTTTACCCCTAGCAACTGAAAACTGCATGCATTCAGACTCAAAGTACAAATATACAGAAATGGCCTGGAATAACCAACTATGTCATGATATATTCTTAAATGTAGTATCACAGCATGGTAGCATTGTCAAAACTGCTGCAGCTTAAGAATAAACCTTCCATGGTATACAACAGCAACGCACTATATTCTCGCTAAATGATCCGCAAACAGCAACCACAGGGCACAGGTACTCCAGATGCTACTGACCTGGAAGCGGGTCTTCCGCTTTCCACAGGTACTCCAGACGCTACTGACCTGGAAGCGGGTCTTCCGCTTTCCACAGGTACCACATCGGTATTTTTCTGGTTTGCTCCCTTTTTCCTCAAGAGCCAATCCTTGCCTTTATGGTTCTACAAATATACAGTAGAACAGTTCTCAGAGTGAAGACATGTACAAGAACAAATAGCACATATAGATTGACTAGGTACAAGGGGCACACACACGCACACCTGTATATCCTAAAAGCAACGAGCATCAGGAGAGAGCAGCTGCAGCATTCACCTCCAACTTGACCAGAGGCATACTCATCCGACCGCCTTGGCTTCACCGAAGTGTGATGGCCAAATCTTCCAATCGCTCCAGCTGCATCTTGCAAAAAAGCAAAATAAAAAAAGTATCCGATACTACAGTCATTGTGTCTACTGGCTTTTGGTTATGCTTCAAACCTAAGGGCTTGTTTGGATACGGTGTTTTGGCAGAATTTGTTTTCCGTGAGCCAAGGTAACTGTCTAACAAACTAAAACCCCGTTTGGTTAGAGCATTTAAAACGTGATTATCTAAAACCGGGTTTCCACAAAACTAGGAAATCACGTGCTGGGAAAAACGACTAATAGCAGTTTTTGCTAAAACGCGCTTGATATATACTAATCCGTCCGTTCCTCAACAACCTCGTGTTACAAGGCCAAACAAAGTTTTCTCATAGCTAATTCTTAACCAAAAAGTAAGTAAAACCGGTTTTCCTAAAAATCAGCCCCAAACCCCATTTTATTAAAATTAATCCTTAATCTCCACTATCCAAACAACCACTACATGTGTCAATTTGAGTTGTTCTTTATATGAGATGCCAAGGTCAGATGACGTGTTTATGTTTATAGAGCATGAATATTGCAAGCTCACAATTCATGGCATCATGCACTGAAATTTGGTTCTCGACTCTCCGTGACAGAACTTGCTGTCCATGAATTTTGCATACTGTAATCATATATTTCGGAACTAAAACCCCAGCTATAAGAAATTCTAATGGTACCTAGTGCTGTAAATACACTCTAAAATCTCACTAAACATGGGCTTCTTTTAGCGTACTGATTTTATGAAAACCTGGCTATAAGAAATGCTAATGATACCTCTTTCTACAGTTGAAATGTACTGACTTCTATGAAACGTGGTAATTGCACCACAAAGGGCAATTTGGTCCTTCACATTCCAAATATCCATATATTTAGTTGAACAACTGTAAATTCAGACGGTACTGCTTATCTGCACTCTAACACCATGATTCTGAACGCTTGATTTACTGCCAAGTAGTACTAAAACGTAGCATTTGTCATTTCCATCAGCCAAAATGCAAAAGACTCAATTGACCTTATGCCCTTCCCGCCTTGCCTCCCCTTTTACAGTTCCACTCTACGGTGATGGCGGTGCGCCCCTGTCACTCCGAGACCGCATACTTAAGAGTATGGAACAGCACCTATCGTGTTGCTCAACTGAAGCCACCGGGACTCAGGGCCATGGCCATCGTCACACAGTGTGCATGATGTCAAATTCGCTTCCACCACCTCCGTTTGCCCGGAGTTTGGGGATGCAGCCGCAGTTACTCTGCCAAGATCAAACTATGGCCAGATGGTGCCAGGTGTGCTTTCCGCTTCTCGAAAGAAGAGTTTCTTTTTGTTTCAGGCCTGTACCTTCCAGATTTAGTGATGCAAATATGGCTTGTGGTTCATGCTATGGCATCGCTCTGGAATTTCAAAGTAAAAGTAGCATCCAACACACCAAGCCACCAATATTAAGATGTAATATATTCTAGGTAAAAACGACACCTATGGCTTCCATTTAGCATATCTAGTCAAGCTAATGTGGTATCTCGGTAGATAAGATAATTATTTCTTCTCACCTTCCATTTAGCATATCTAGTCAAGCTAATGTGGTATCTCGGTAGATAAAATAATTATTTCTTCTCACAATGACAGTATACAACTAGCTGATAGGTTCTTAATGAGGACCATGTGAGAAAAGAAAGGCTCTAGTCACCAATGTTTCAGAGCTAAGCATTGCAGAAATAATTGCTACGCGAGAACCAAAATAAGGGCAGACTTGTCTTGGTAAAGCTCAAATCAGGCCTGCAGAATCATCTAGATGGAATTTGATATGAATAAACAACCAATGCTCAAGAATACAGTGCCAGGCTACTCCAAAAAGAAAAAGGAAAAAACACATGGTGAAGTGATAATTACTAAACAAAACAAGTCAACAGCTAAAAAAGGAAGTCGACATGCCATGCTAACATCAAGGTAAAAAAATGTAACCTTAGGTTCCATTCCAAGATATATAAGACATTGAGACTAGAGAAAATATCATTTAGCTTGTCCCCAAGCCAATTAGAGAAAATATCTACAATTTGTTACTATGTTTCATTGTTAAGCCAAATATAAAGAGGACACTCTGAGGTATTAATCAAGCAAGAAAATTGAAGGATTAATATGTTGGCGAATAATTATAAAAATCTAGAAGCGGCAACGTCTTACCAGAATGTTGTGCAACAATTGACCACAAAAAGTAACCAGATTGTAAGGTCTTCTTGGCAGCCCAATCATACCTAGGAGATGGAATGCAAATACTAAGAGGAGAGCTCAACTAGATGATCAACCATACTTTAAATTCAAAGCCTCTAATTATGAAAATACATGGTTATCCAGCATATGCTATGGGAAAATATGTACGCTGATAGTTGCTCTCAAGCCTCTAATTATGAAAATCCACTATTCCAACATACTTATATAAAATTCACATACAACATGACTAACCTTAGCGCAAAAGCAACTAACTGTCCAGGAAGAAGGATATCACCAAAGCCTATGAGGTTGTATCTGCCCCATGGGTCAAACATCTGTTGTATCTTTAACAGCATGGGAACACCATCTTCATCAGTCGTATCACCACGTGCAACCTGCAGGCACAGCACATATGTAACTGGCATGTCTATGATGCAGAAAAAACACAATACCACAATCATCATTTCTACATACCACAATCATCACTCTCATGAAACAACATCTTGGATATAAAAACCCAGGAAGATATCATACAAGAAGTAACAACTGAGAAGAACAGAGCCCACCTAACAATTACAAACAAATGAAGAACTGGCATCAGAGTACTTTACTGCACGGAAATCACAAAACAAGAGGCAGAAAGAATTACCTTAGGATTAGGTATCATCAAAATTTAAATTACAGTAACAATCAGTGCAATGCCCTGAAGGAACAAGTATGATGTCAATCAGCGGAGAAAAATCCAAATGAAGGGTGTACAGGAAAGAATCTGCACTTACAAGAACATCTTTCCCAATTCATGCATAGGGCATGTGGCAATAGACAGCCCATAAAACAGTTGGACAAACTGCCAATGTAATGTATGAAACGGCTCCAAAAAATGGCACTTTGACAAATGATCATGCGGCAGATTTAAACCATCTGAAAGATATCACGATTTCAGGTCAGTACTGTCTTTTTCCTTCTTTTTTTCTTGTTTAAGCCATAGCTGTAAAACCACATATGAAAGGAACAGCCAAGGCATACCTACATTCTGTTGTGCATCTTAACCCAGAGAAAATGCAAATGTATCCTGTAAAGCCACAAATGTCCCTTGACAATAAAGCCACCAAGCACGTTTGTAGACCCTGAATAAACAAGAAAAGGGTTATATGTCATCAGCTTAAGTAATGGGCAAGCAAATATACCAAAAAGGTGGTACTACGAATCCTACCTCCCTAAAAGACTAGTCCACAACAGATGCCATTTTTTCATCTTCTCACTATTTAGCCAAATAAATGCAGCTAATTCAAATAGCAAACCTTGCCAATCAACACAAGATTGTCATTGCTCACTGTGTGCTAGATTTTGCAGCTCAAAAAGATCCAATCTTCTACTGTCTGCAAAGTGTATATAAACATATACATAGTAAGAGCATTACAGATAAAAACTTTAAGCAATAAACACGTGAATGAATAACATAATCATATTTTCATCACATAATCAAGTGGAAGAAAAATACTTAATTCCAGATCTTCCAGTAAAGTCATGACTTACAAAATACATTACCTTGCCGTTGACGTGATTTCAGTGGACATAACTGCAGGAAAATCATATATATGGCTGATCCTGCCTATGCCTCAAGGTTTTCTGGTTCAAGACAGAAAATGTCAGTACATCTGGTTTTATTCCCCTATCTACCATTTCTTGATATAAATCTTGCGCCTTCGCTATTTCTCCCTGGCTGCAATATCCATTTATAAGAGCTGTGTATGCATAAAGATTAGGAGCAAGTCCTTTCTGCAACATTTCATCAAATAGTCCCCGGGCTTCCTCTAAATAATCTGCTTTACACTGGCCATCAATCAATACAGTGTAACAGGGTACATCAGGTTCAATTTCCATTTCTTTCATAGAGTTGAGCAACTGGTTCTGCTTTGCTCTAAGAAGAAAGCTCCTTCTCTCCTTACTAATGCCCTGCCAGCATCTCTGCAGGTCCTCTTTTAGGTGACCATCTAGTAGCACTGTATATGCAACTACGTCAGGCTTAATACCTAAACTTGTCATCTGAACTAATAATGTGCAAGCTTCTTGCAACTGACCAGCCTTGCAGTAACCATTCATTAGTACAGTGTATACAATGACATCAGCAGAAACTCCTTGCTGAACCATATCATGGAACCATAAACGAGCATTGTGCATATCTCCTTTCTGACAATAAGCTGATATGAGCTTGCTATATGAAATTAGATCAGGAACAACATTCTTTTCTAACATGATGCTACAAACAGTTGAAGCTCCCTGGGCATTTCCATCCCTACAAAGGTTATTTATCAACTTCGAAAGTGAGAAACGATCCACAAGTTTTCCTTGCTTAGCAACCCTGAGAAAAAGCAAGTAAGCATGATCACTCCACCCTGAATTTAAATAGCCACAAACCATTGAACTGTACAGTACTTCAATGCGATCAATTCCTCTCTCTTCTACTATATTAAATAACACCTCCGCTTCACTAAGGTTGCCTCTTCGACAAAACCCATCGATTGCTATACCATAAGTAAGTGAATTAGGCTCTAACCCTTGATCCTGCATGTGCTCTAGAAGGTCAAACACCTCCGTAACAAGACCACTCTTGCCAAATCCACTAGCCAGAATGTTATATGTAACCACATCTGGCTTTACATTGTCCTTCAGCATCACTTCAAACGCTTGCCGTGCATTTGGTATATCTCCCTTGGAGCAATAACCCTTGATCAGGCATGTATAGTGGATTCTGTCAGGTGTCAGACCCTCGGTCTTCATTTCTGTCAGTAGCTTAACCGCGTCATCCATGTTCCCAAGCTTGCAATAAGCATCCATAGCAATGTTATACAGAACCCCATCTAGATGGAGTCCTGAATCTCTAAATTTCTGGAAATGCTCTGTAACATGAGATGTCATGCCTACCTTGGTAAAGCATTGTAGAAGATAACTCACAATGTGGCGGTTTGTTTCAAAACCATGGGATACCATCGCTTGATAATGATCCAACACCTTAAGTATGTTGCCGTCTTTGCTGTAACTCCGGATGAGATAGCTATAACCATATATATCTGGGGCGAATCCTAGTCTGATTTTGTTCTCCAAGAGCTTTTCAACCTCCTCAAGTCGCATTTCCTTGCATAGCCCATCCATTACCTTGTTATAAGCCATGGCCTCAACCTGAAGCCCATCCCTGATGATCTCTTGCAGAACAGCATACGCTAAATTGATCTTTCTGCAGTCACACAGACCAGTTATAAATGATGAGTATCCATTTATATCTGGTTCCACTCCTGAATCAATCATCTCAACCCACACTTCAAATGCTTTGTCTGCCTTCTTTTCCTGAAAAAGAGACCTAGTGATAATGCCCAATGCATGAGCATCTAGAGTCAACCCAAGGAACTTCATCTGATCATAAGCTGATATAACAATCTCCGAGTCACCACTCTCAGCTGCAAATTTGAGAAGTTCGCTGCAAGCCCAAACTCCTGGGACGACTCCAAGTTTACAGAGCTCACCAAACAGCCTTACTGTATCCTGTACATCATAGCAAGTGATGTATGCCGTGACTAAGCAATTGGTCGCAGACACGAGCGAATCTGGAGAAGTGCATGTTCTCTTGAGATGATCCATGAGCGGCAGGATTTCAGGAGCGCGGCCATAGGTCGGCGGCGAGATGATCTCGCGGAACAGGGAGAACAGCATCCTTGACTGGCCTGAACTGGACAGAGTGTCGATGATCTCCGCGTAGGTACACAGGTCGTGGCTGAAGCCGACGCTCTCTGTGTCTTTGAAGTAAGCCAAGGCAACATCAGGCCTCCTCTTGAGGCACTGAAGGTTCTGGACGACTCTGGCAGGGGTGAGAGTACAGCTTCTTTTCTGGACGAATTCACTACAGGCATAGCTTCTTTTCTGGATAGATTCACTAGGAGCACAGCTTGATCTTTTCTGGACAGTTTCAGCAGGAGCGCCGCTTGTTTTCTGTACAGTTTCACTAGGAGCACAGCTTGGCCTCTCGTCGCCGCTGGAGGAGTAATCTGGATGCGTCGAAGCAGCAGCGAGCACAGAGAAGCGGCAGAGAGAGGATGATTCAGCGGGTGAAGCCCTGGTGGTGTGCCTGCGGCATTCGGCGACGCATTTGCGGTGCTGCAGCCGCCGCAGGAGCATGGGAGACGCGATTTAGGGGCGGGGATCTAGGTGGCGCGCATCCGGAGATGGATTTAACTAGGAGAATCGCTGGATGGAACCAACCTGAGACCGTTCCCCGAAACTCGATGGCCGCCGGAGACAGCGGAAGGGGGCAGAGAGGTCACAGCAGGGACGCACGCGATTGGCCGAGGAGGAAGGACGGGAACGGCGGTGGAGGTGGCGGCATAAGAGGCGGCGCGAGCGGAGTGTTTCGGTGGTGTGGGGGGGGGGGGGGGGGGGGGCTTGAGGCGGCCGGCGGCGACGCCAAGGCACGGCGGCGCGCAGCTGTAGGGGGACGGTGGACTAGGGTTTATGAGATATTTTGTCAGTGCTAAAACCTGCCCACGAGAGAACTGAAGTCCTTTCGATCAAATTTGGTTTATTCACTCGAATGTTTTCCTTATCTTTTTAAAAACCGGCCTCTGCATCTCTGGCTCTGCATCTTACATACACGAAAATCATTTTTATTAAATATAAAGAAAATACAATAGTAAAACCAAAACACCTTATAAATACCGGATGTGATAAAAAACTGTTAGATAGACGGCTCTGTCACGCCCCTAATCGTGCCCTAATCGGGGGCGCCCAACCTTATCCATGGTTGGTGGGCCCCTGTCGTCAGCGCGTATATAAAGAGGTGGGGGGCCGGACGCACACGGTACGAGGTTCACCGTGCGCCGCAGCCCCCCACCAACACACACATCGATTAGGGTTCGCGCTAGGCCGACGGGAAGCTTCGCCGCCGCCACACTCAACCACCCACGCCCACGCCGTCGACCTTCTCCCATGGACAATGACGGCGGATCTAGCTCTGGGGATAGCTCCGGCATCCCCTCTGGCTCGTGTTTGTCGAGCCAGGACGCAGGTAGTTCACTCCTCTCTCTCACTCTCTCTCTGGTTCTTACCTAAATCGTGCAAAGGTAAAGTACTACCGAATCTAGTCTAGCCTAGTCGATCCTAAGTAGAATCTATCATTGGTATCAGAGCTACTAGATCTAGATTTTTTCGGTAGAAAAGAAAAGAAATCAACAGAAAAATCCTAGATCTAACCCTAAGAGTGCGCCTTGCCCCTCTGGTCGCGCGGTTCCTCTCGATCCCGACACATCGACAAGCCGAGGTCGGGAAGAAGAACAAACCCCTAACGGGGCAAAGGAAAAGGCAAAGAAATTCCCCAAGATCCCCAGATCTAAAGCCCCAAAGAATCAAACCCTTTTTTCTCCCCAGATCCCACTAGAGAAGAACCCCAAAGCCCCTGTTTTTCGTTTTCCCTAAAGCCCTGATTCAAAACAGAGAAATCCCACAGAAAGAAAAGCCCCGAACCACCCCCTCAAAACCCCAGAGAAAACCCCAAAGGTCTGAAATCCTCATAGAAAAGAATCAAATCAAAAGGGGAGTCGACCGTCGCCGGCAAAGGGCGCTTCCACTTGGCCACTTGACGGCGGCGCACCCACCCGCCGGTGGATGCGCTCGTCGGCAAGGAGCCAAGGGAGCGTCGCCGCTTCCTCTCCTCTCTCTGCCTAGCAATGGCAGCTGCGGGGTGTGGGGAAGGTGGAAAGAGGTGAAGGGGAGATGGACGGGAAAGAGAACACAGAGGGGATGGGGACGCGTCGCCGGCCTCACGCTGGGGGCGGCGCCGCCACTTGCAGAGCAAGGGCGCTCCAGCGCCGCCGCCAGCAGGCGACCGGGAGTGACACAGAGGAGTGGGTGGGGGGAATGCCTTAGGGTTTTTCGCAGGGGGAGGGGCTCACCGTTTTGTCTGAGCGAGGCGCGCGGGGGGCCGTTATATCTAGGGTGGTTGCATCGTGCGGCTAGGATCGCATCTCGCGGGCGACGCCGGGCCAAGCGGGCCTCGCCGGCAGGCCGATGCTGGGCTAGAGCGGGTCCTGCTGGGCAGCGTGGCGAGCGCGTGCGCGTTAGATAACCAGCCGCCGCAGCACTAGCTGGGTCGCGGGCTGACATGGGCCAAGGAAGGCACGGTGCGCAGCAGGCCGCTTGGCTAAGCGTTGCACAGGGGCGCTGGTCCGGTTCCTACAGCACAGCACAATTTTCTGTTTTTTTTCTTTTATAGAGACTGTTTTAAATTGTTTTTATTCAGTTTTTGAGCAATTTTGCATAGTTTTTTCCTACTCAAATTTATTCCAATAAGATTTGATTAGAGAATTCAAAAAGTGACAGCTTTGTTCTGTAAAGTTTTAAAGTTTATGAATGTTGTAATAATGTTTCCATTGCAAATAGTCGATCTAAATTGTTGGAATGCAATAAAAGTGTGTTAATTTTTGTTTTAAAAGATGTGACAAAGTAATTAAAGATGATTGTGTCCCATGTTATTAATTTACCAACGTTATTAATAAACATGATCATGGTCTTTTTCATTGAGTATTAATGGTGCATTTAACTTTATTTTACCCAGCGGTGATGTAACTTTAAATGGCACAAACAATTGCATGCTTAATTTATACCAATGTTGGATTAATGCATACAGTTGTTTTTGGTTATCTCACATCTTTTGTGGTTTTCAGTAGGGCTCAACCTCATGAGCTGCCTGAATGACATCCCACTGCTCAGAGGGGATAACTACTCCGAATGGAGGAAAAAGGTTGATCTGGCCTTTGTCTGTGCCGAGGTGGACTGGGTGGTTGACACTAAACAACCAGTCAAGCTCGAGGACCCAGTGAGGGGTGATGCTGAGGAAAGTGCCGCATTTGAAAAGAGAAAGAGAGACCATGCTCCTTTGGAGCTGGCCTACTCAATAGACAATCAAAATTGGGTGAACGCAAATAAGAAATGCTTGTCTTTTGTCAAGAACACAATTGAGAACACAATAGTGGGCTCAATTAAAGAGTGTGCCTCTGTTGGCGAGTACCTTGGAAAGATAAAGAGCCAGTTTACTGGCTCTTCAAAGATGTATGCAACCCAGCTATTAAAACAGCTGGTGACTGAAAAGTATACGGGAGGGCCACATGGCGTTAGAGAGCACATCTTGAGGATGTCCAACATGGCGGATAAGTTAAAGCCCATGGATGCGGACCTCGAGCTCAAGCCTACTCTTCTGGTGCATCTTGTCATGGCCTCTCTTCCCCAACAGTTCAAGAACTTCGTCATCAACTATAACATGTCCCCTGAAAAGTGGGACATTGAAAAGACCATAGGGATGTGTTCTCAAGAGGAAGAAAGGCTGAAGTCCATTCATGGTGGTTCCTTGAACTACGTGAAGGACAATAGGAAGAGGAACTTCACGAACAGTAACCATGGTGGCTCACCTTCCAATCCACATGGCAAGGGCCACTACAGCACCAGCATCAGTACCAGCAGTCTACCCCTAGGGACAAAGACCAGTGCCATCATTGTAAGAAGGTTGGCCATTACAAAAAGGATTGCCCAATATGGCTAAAGTCCATAATGGAAAAAAACGGTAAAGATATAGTCTAAATCTACTTGGTGGATTGACTCTGGTGCAACCGTTCATGTTGCAAACTCTTTACAGGGGTTCCATTCGACAAGGATTTTGCCAAAAAGAGAAAGACTCATTGAAGTGGCGAATGGGATTGAAGCAGAAGTGGAGGCTGTTGGTGACATTCCTCTGGAGCTGGCTGATGGCTCTTCTCTTTTGCTTAAGGATGTTTTATTTATTCCTTCCATACATAGAAATTTAATAAGTGTGTCGTGCTTGGACAAAGACTTGTATGAGTGCTATTTTGGACATGGCAAATGTGCCATTTGGTTGAAAGATACTTGTGTGGGTGTTTCTACACTACATGACAAGCTTTATTTATTATCTTTGCATGAGAAAGTATTTTCTGTGTGTGATGTGAATGAACAAGTTCCCTTGTCGAACAAAGAACAAAAGAAAAGAAAGCGAACTCTTGACTCATCGAAGTTATGGCACTGCATATTAGGTCATATTTCGAGGGGAAGAATAGAAAGCCTCGTTAAAAATGACATTCTTCCTCCGTTAGAGTTCTCAGACATAGAACAATGCATAGATTGCATTAAAGGAAAGTATGTCAAACAAATTAAAAAGGGTGCAAACCGAAGTATAGCTACACTAGAAATAATCCACACTGATATTTGTGGACCGTTTCCGGTGAAAAGTGTGGATGGCTATGATTCATTCATAACATTCACGGATGATCACTCCTGGTATGGTTATATTTGTCCAATTAAAGAAAGATTTAAAGCATTGGATAAATTTAAAATTTTCAAAGCTGAAGTAGAAAATTAGCATGATAAAAGAATTAAGATAGTCTGGTCTGACCGTGGGGGGAGTACTACGGTCGGCATACTCCATATGGTCAAGTACGAGGACCCTTCGCAAGGTTCCTACAGGAAAATGGAATAGTCACCCAGTATTCTATGTCGGGCGAACCTCGGCAAAACGGAGTAGCTGAAAGGCGTAACCGTACCCTTATGGATATGGTGCGCAGCATGATGAGCTATTCCACCCTCCCATTGGGATTGTGGATGGAGGCGCTTAAAACCGTCATTCACATTCTCAACAGAGTACCAAGTAAGTCGGTGCCCAAAACACCGTATGAATTGTGGACAGGCAGAGTCCCCTCTCTGCACCACTTGAAGGTCTGGGGGAGCCCAGCTGAGGCAAAAGTTTTCAATCCAAACATTGCAAAGTTAGACCCCAAAACAGTATCTTGCCACTTCATTGGCTATCCAGATAAATCAAAAGGCTATCGTTTTTACCGTCCTGACAGATACACAAAGTTTGTAGAAACGAGACATGTAGTCTTCTTGGAGGACGAATTGATGAGGGGGAGCACGGTAGCTCGGGAAATTGATCTTGAGGAGAAGAGGGTGCATGCACCTAATCCGATGACTCAGGAGCCATTTTTCTTGCTACCTGTTATGCCACCATCTACAACCCCTGAGGTTGTGGTGTCGGCACCTGTTGTGACTCCACACATGACAACAATGGGCGAAAGTTTGGAACCTGTCAATCAGGAGCCACCTGAACCCACTGTTGAGCACGAAAGGGAGCCAGAACAGACACATACTGTACATGTGCCTGAACCCGAGGCAAGAAATGAGCAAGATTCTGATGAACTCAGAAGGTCTAAAAGAGAACGAAGACCAGCCATTTCCAAAGAAATCTACAAAGTCTACAACATAGTTCATATGGAGGGCGATCCTACCTCATATGAAGAAGCCATGAGTAGCCCTCACTCAACCAAGTGGGTGGAGGCAATGGAAGATGAAATGAAATCAATGAGTTCCAACAATGTTTGGGACTTAGAGGAAATTCCTAAAGGAGCCAAAACAGTAGGATGCAAATGGGTCTACAAAATAAAGTATGACTCCAATGGGAATGTAGAAAAGTACAAAGCTAGACTTGTGGCAAAAGGCTTTATGCAAAGAGAAGGGGTAGATTACAATGAGACTTTTTCTCCGGTCTCATGTAAGGACTCCTTCAGAATCATAATGGCACTAGTTGCACATTTTGATTTAGAGTTACATCAAATGGATGTTAAGACGATATTTCTAAATGGAGATTTAGAAGAAAATGTTTACATGAAACAACCCAAGGGTTTTTTCATGGAGGGAAAGGAACATATGGGATGCCGCCTAAAGAAATCCATTTATGGGTTAAAGCAAGCCTCTAGGCAGTGGTATTTAAAGTTCAATGATACAACTAAAAGATTTGGATTCAAAGAGAATGTAGAGGACAACTGCATTTATGCAAAGTTCAAAAGTGGGAAATATATTTTCCTAATTTTGTATGTGGATGACATCTTGCTTGCTAGCGGTGATGTTAGTCTACTACTAGAGACAAAGAAGTTCTTGTCATCAAATTTTGATATGAAAGACCTTGGTGAAGCTTCTTATGTTTTGGGCATAGAAATTCACCGAGATAGAAAGAATGGAGTATTAGGACTGTCGCAGAAAGCATACTGTGAAAAGATTTTAAAGCAATACAATACGCATGCGAGTAATGCAACACCTGCTCCCATAGTCAAGGGCGACAGTTTTGGGAAATCCCAATGTCCAAAGGATCAATATGAGATCGATCAAATGAAGTTAGTACCATATGCTTCGGTTGTTGGAAGCTTACAGTATGCATAAGTGTGCACTCGCCCTGACTTAGCTTTTATCACCGGGGTACTCGGTAGATATCAAGAGAATCCAGGCATAGAGCACTGGAAGATGGTAAAGAAAGCTTTGTGTTATGTGCAAGGCACAAAAGGCCTCATGCTAACATATAAAAGATCTGATTTCCTAGAGATAAAAGGGTACTCAAATGCTGATTTTGCGGGAGATAAAGACGACAGAAAGTCCACGACAGGATATGTCTTTACTCTCGCAGGAGGCGCTATTTCGTGGAGAAGCGCCAAATAGTCGATAGTTGCATCATCTACGATGTATGCATAATTTATAGCATGTTATGAGGCCATGGGACAAGCGTTATGGTTAAAGAAATTTCTACCCGACTTGAAAGTGGTTGACTGCATCAGCAGGCCACTAAAGATGTACTGTGACAACGAGCCCGCAGTATTCTATGCTCACAACAACAAGTCGAGTAATGCTACAAAGTCTATAGATATAAAGTATTATGTTGTGAAGGACAAAGTCCAGGATCAAACTATAAGACTCGAGCATATAAGGACAAAGGATATGCTTGCAGATCCGCTAACGAAAGGCTTACCACCCAATGTGTTCAAGGAACACATAGCCGGCATGGGTTTAATGGAAAGCCTATGATTCCTGGACTATAGAGGCCCAAAAGTAACAGGATTTGTTTCAAAACAGAAAGGTATGTAGTGGTTGTCTGATTCTATCGGCAATTGAGCTGAGACGATGAAACATGCTCTATGTATCGATCTGTGATGAAATGAGTAAAGTACAAAGTTAAAAGTAAAGTCGAGATCTAGGGGGTAATGTTAGATAGATCTCAACGTGACAGAGCCCAACGACCTGTCACGCCCCTAATCGGGGGCGTCCAACCTTATCCATGGTTGGTGGGCCCCTGTCGCCAGCGCGTATATAAAGAGGTGGGGGGCCAAACGCACACGGTACGAGGTTCACCGTGCGCCGCAGCCCCCACCAACACACCCACCAATTAGGGTTCGCGCTAGGCCGACGGGAAGCTCCGCAGCCGCCACACTCAACCACCCACGCCCACGCCGTCGACCTTCTCCCATGGCCAATGACGGCGGATCTAGCTCTGGGGCTAGCTCCGGCATCCCCTCTGGCTCGTGTTTGTCGAGCCAGGGCGCAGGTAGTTCACTCCTCTCTCTCACTCTCTCTGGTTCTTACCTAAATCATGCAAAGCTAAAGTACTACCGAATCTAGTCTAGCCTAGTCGATCCTAAGTAGAATCTATCAAAAACACCTATGAGTTAGTTGATATAATCCGCAACAAACACCTTGAGGGCTTGTTCGTTTAACCCCACCAAGTCATGGATTGGCCTGGATTAAGATGGATCCCGATTTTCCAACCTAGTGATGTGTTTTTTTCTAGCCCAATAAACTTGTTGTCTTCGGTTACACCCGGACTCAAAATTTAGCTCAGTGCATCTCATCCGTCAGCACTGACTTCTCCTGGAGAAGAATTATCCCTACTTCACGTTTGGATAAATTTCCACTGCAACGGATCGCGAGCTAGCGAAAAGTTCATGCAGCGATTGGGGTGGCCCTCATGGGTTGTGTGGCATAGCGATGGAATAATCGAACAATTTTGATATATAGAACTAGTTAGGGGGATGGGTTTAAAAGGGGTAAGTTGGGATCGGGTGAAAGACGGGATGCACCGAATCCCTGCCTGGATTTGGTCCACGTCTGGATTCGTTCCCAAGGAAACGAACGGGGCATGAGCGAGTATAGACTTGAACCGAAGATGTTGTGCCCAAGGTCAGAGAGAATCGTCACACATAATGTCTTTAACAAGGAGATGACACAAGTTTGTCTTCGCTCGGTTCGACCGGTAAAGACCGCAATCAGTGTGTTTTAACCTCAAATGCCCCACCATGGGTTTTATACACTTGTTATTCGCCAAGTCCCCCAATGCAATGACAGAGCTTTTGGACCTGCCCTCCGCGGCTTGTGTGCATTCTTTTTGTGGCAATACAACACCTAGGTTGGTGTGCCCATGAATCCATCGAAAGGATCTCGGTTGTCCCTCATGGCATCACCCTCTGGCCTCTACTTTGATAAAAAAAAAGGTGTTTTATCGCGAGAGGTGGAGGGCATCACCCCCTCCCCATTTGATGAAAAGTGGATGTTTTGTCATGAGAGGTGGAGGAGAGATGATTTTGGTATGTACGTGCATGATCTAGAGGAGTTCTGGTGATCTTGAGGGAGCTATTTTTGAATGACACATAGGTGGATCCGTCAAGAGTGATGGGTGGATCCACTCTTGCATGACTCATCTCAAAGATGGTCGTTGGACACTACTTCATATGCGATGTGAAAACCTACGTTCTATCCTTGCTCAAGACCCGACAACATCAAACTTGCACTGTTTCCTTATTAAAAACGTTGTCTATGTGCCAACACACTAGTCTTGATTGGTTGGGTCTGACATGGCTATGTCATGCAGGACTCGGCGATGTTGGCGCAAGTGTGTACTCCATTTCCATGAAAGAATATCGACTTTGATATGTCTTTCTATACTACTAGTATTCTTTCATGGTTCTTTCATTGTTATCTGTGGCATCCCGCAAAACCACTACTAGAAAATCGCGTTGTTTTTGTGCATTGCATCATCATGACCGCATGCTCATGTCATCATGCCACATTGCATTTGAGCATCGTCATCATCTTGTATTTGCTTGCATAAAACTATTGCAGAAAACCTGTTTTTGTTTTCTAAACGCCCCGTCTTTGTCAAACGCAAAACCCGGGACACCGGATTATTTTGTTTTGTTTGCTATCGGTTTGCAAAAGTCTGTTTGAAATAAATAAATTATTTAATTATTTTAATGGGGGCAGCCAAACCGGGTCGATCCGACCCAGTCGGCCACCCCCAGTTCAGAACGGTCCACCCAAAATCCTAAAACTACCAGTCCTATTCTACCCACCCCTCCTCTACCTCACCCGGACCAATCCCTGGCTGCCACCTCACCCTCTCCCTCCCCTCTAACCAATCCCATGCCGCCACCTGCCCAACCCCTCTCTCTCCACTCACCCCACCGCCTGGCCACACACACAACACCCACAGCCCCCAACCCGCTGCCACCCGGGCCCCACCCCGGCCCCACTCTCCACTCACCCTCCCACCGACACCCCCGGCCCCACCAGCCCCGCGCCTGGCCCCCCTTCTCCTCTCTCCCCAGGTCCCGCTCCTCTCCCTCCCAGGACGAGCGCCGCCCGACCCGCCTCTCCCCTTCCTCTCTGGCCTCCTCCGGCGACCGCGCTCTCCGCCCCGTCTTCCTCTCCGGCAGCCGCCCCGCCCCTCGAGCCTCCCCAGGTCCCGCCTCGCCTCCGGCCCGCGCGCTCTGCCGGAGCCGCCGCTGGCTCGCCGTCGCCATCCTCCCTCCGCGAGCGCCCGCCGCCAGATGCTCCCTCCTCTCCGGCTGTCGCCTCCCCGTTCTCCTCCGCCGCCGTCGACGCCACCTCGACCGCTCCCGCCCTCCTCGGTCCCTCGCCCGCGACCGGCCGCTCCCCCCGCCTCGCCACCGGCCTCCCTCCCCAGGCGCCGCCGCCGGCCGGCCCTGCATCTTCCTCCTCGCCGCCCTTGGCCGCGTCCTCGAGCGTCGCTCCGAGCACCTCTTCCTCCGCCGCCGTCGAGGCCGCCACCGCCCCCAGCTCGTGGCCGCCCCCCCCCCCCCCCCGTCGACCTCGCCGTCCCTGGCAGCACGCGTCCGCCTCAGCTGCGCCTCTCTACACCACCGCGGGGCCCGGCCCGGCCCTCTTCTTCAGCAGCTCCTGCGAGCCCCGCAAGCCGCAGGCGCTCACCGCGCCCCTCCTCTGCGCCTCGTCAGCTCGCCTCACCGCCAAGCTCCTCGCCGGCCCGCCTCTCTGGCCGCACGGCTCTGCTCGATGCGCTTGCCGACGCGTACCAAGTGCGAGTCCAAGATCTGCCGCGATGCATGGTCTCCACAAAATGCAAGGATGCGACACCCTCTTCGTTGACAAGTTCTGCTACTAACCCGATCGTGGACGTTGGCAAGGTCCCCCGGAGAAAGAACATGGTGTCGCCCAAGGGACCATACCGAACCCGGCACCACTCAAAGAACCACCAACAAGATCTTCGACCCAGGACATTCCACCCGCTTCACAAAACGCCAAGATCTCCCAGTGCCGAGACCACGAGTCCTCCTTCATGGAACCGAAGCCATACCTGAAGACCCAGATCTGGATTCAAAGTTCGAACCCCCGGCACGACAAGATCTTCCCTCGGACGCCATGACCTCCTTCAAGGATCCGATGGCCGAGACCCTGAAGACCGATCTAGAGCGCCAAGGCCTTCGCATGGAGTCGGCAAGATCATCCGGAAACACCAAGATCAACTGCGCGGCCCCGACAAGTTCGACACCGTCCAGGGCGAGACCGATGCGCCCCGACGCCACGCCAAGTTCGTCTACCCGGAACGCCAAGAACTCACTCGAGAACGCCGAGTACTTCACCCCGGACACCGAGACCCTGGACGACAAGTTCTCCTTCCCGGAAGCATTGACGCTCGTGCGACAAGACCTACCTCCGTTATCCGAGAACGATCCCGTCGAACCCTGAGACCGAACCCTGAACCCCCCGGAACCCCAAGTTCGTCGAGACCCCCCTAATGTGTGAACCCCTTTCCGAAACCCTATTTTATAATATAATACAACTTGTCGCATATTAATTGTTCATCTCGCATGCATCTTGTGTGGTTTGGCGGCCTTATGCCGATTCACCATATAATTAAATATGGGGCCCATATGCGGACAAATCTAGTCTTATATTGGCCTCATTTAAATTTGTGTAGCGAACCGGTAACTTATCTTGCCCTGTTATTACAACATTTAAATTGCGGGGTTCTAAATAACTTGAACCGTTTAATTAATTGTCGGGACCCCCGGTTCCGCTTAATATTGCCTAATCGCATTGAACCTTTGCCATGCCATGCATCATCCATGCATCATGCTCGATCTTTTGCCGTAGTATTAAATATTGCATCCGGTGTTTCTTCTAGTGTTTTGCTTCTTCGCGGATAAGGCCGTTGAGTTGATGTGAGCTTCGCCCCGATCTTCGGTTGAACCCTCGACAACGTCTCAGGCGAGCACCTCCCCCTTTCTACCTATCTTACTTTCTAGTCTTTATTCCCTCCTGTTGATCTATTGCTATCTGTGTTGCGATGCTCTAGTTTCCGTACCTGTGATATTCCGTGCAGCCCTATATTGCCTCGGACACATCCTATTACCTGTTGTTTGGTAGATAGTTGGACCTGGGCGTCGTAGTCGCTTGCTCAAGTGCTGTGGCGTGTCGTCGAGTCCCACAGTTGTTGGAGTATTGTCGCATGTTGATGTTGGAGATGATCATGGCTTTACTTATCGTTCACTTTAATTACTGTTTAACAACTAAAATTGAAGTAGGTAAGCAGAGGCACAGGTGGGCAATAGATGTTATTTGGTTGTTAACCGTCCACTTGTGTCCCGTAGGACCCCGAGTACTTGATACCTGTTCCTTGATTTATCGTGCTATCCACATCCGGGAGGATTATGGGACCCCCCTGAGCCAGAGCTTGATTCATTCTTATTTCTTGTGGCCACAAACTAGTTTGAGGTTTTATTACTATCCTGTACTTATGCCATGCTACTGCTTTATTTACGATTGTGCGAGGAGCACATTGTACTGTTTAGGATCGTGGCACGATTCCGCGGTATCGACAAGCCCAGTTTTGGGTTCCCGGTCGTTTACAGCCGTCCCCACAACCTTGAGTCCGTCTCGGAGCCGGCCGGCTTCGTTGCGGGTCTACTTTAAGGGGTGGCCCCCTGAAATATTTCTGAATCCTGTGATTGCTTTGTCGTGAAGACCTCGTTGGGTTTTGATTTGGTTTTTCCGAGGTTGATCGAGTGTGTGTTGCTATTGGTGCACCCCGGCCGGGTAAAACTTTCTGAAAGCCGTGTCCGCGGTTATGGACGACTTGGAGCACAGTATCTCGATCATAGACAACTATAACTAAAGTAGTGCCATGAATTTGACTTTATAATGACTAGTAATCAGCTTCACTATAATGGAATGGTTAAATAAAACTACCAACAATTGCTTGTTTGGGTGTCGCTCGCGACCATTGTACCTGACTAGTAAGTATTGCAACTACAACGGAATGGCTAAATAAAAGTACCAACAACTGCTGGGTTTTGGGTTACTTCATGCTAATTGTATCTGACTAGTAAGTGTCGCAACTACAACGGAATGGTTAACTACAACGGCCCACTGTTTATTTTATCAGGTTGATTATCTATACTTGACTAGTAATTGCTGCAACGATAACTGAATAAATAAAACTGCCAACCGTGTGAGTTCCTCAGTTGACTTCCTCGTTTGGTCTCGAGGGGGAAATACCAGGATGGGTTTGTTTGGCGTTAGAATCAGGTTGGTTCCGAATAGGTCTTTCTTATCCTTCTCTGATAACCGCCAGTTGTATCGAGTCTCTATAGGTTGTTTAGTGCATGCCGCCGCTGCCGCTTCAGTCCACCATACCTATGTAGGCGAGGACCGCCGAACTCTAGCCTCGCCGTGTACTGGCCTCAGTACTGACGCTCCTCTTTTTCCTTTGCCCTTTGTCGGCACCCCTTTTGTTTAAGCAGGTTTTGAGATCGACGTCGTTAGCAGGGTTACCCTTCCGGCTTGGCCTGGGCAGGGTTATGGACGCCATTGATTATTCTTCAGGGCTCTTAGCCCCATTTGCATCTTGTCCGTAGTCGGACGCTCCACCTTTTCAAGGTGATTTGGATCTTTGTACCGTATATCTGTATTCTTGACTCTTGGAGTCGCTGTTGTATATATATATCTGTTCTGTGGGTCCCATCGAGGATTGTTGTGTAATGTTATTACTTCGTTTTCCACCCGCACGAAAGTGCCTAGTGGGCACCTTTGAATCGTTTCTATGCGGGTTTGGCGGGAAGCGCTGAAACTTGCATAGGGTCGATTCTGAGGGTGTTACAGAGTGGTATCAGAGCTCAGCAGTTGCGATACCCCACAAGTCCAGCCTGTAGGATAACCTAGCTAACGGCCGCAGTAGAGTGTCAAAACTATTTTTGCAAAATCGGTTGGATAGTTCTGATTAGGTCTGATTTTTATTCCTTACCCCTCTGCTATTCTCCTCTTATCTCGACGTGTTTGAATCCGCTCTCTTCTCTCTCTTCGAGTCCAGGATTTCTCGTGGTTGGGTTCCGTCGTACCTTCAGGGTTTCGCTCCCTCCTCTGATAATGGTGTTTCTACATCCGGTCTTCCTGTTATCTGAGTGGTCCTTTATCTGTGGTACCATTCTTTGTTATTTGTTTGTGCTTTCCGGTGTTATCCGACGCGACGACATCATCTACGCTAGATCCGATGCAGAGTCTGCATCACTCCTCTGTTTCCGAACCGCGCTTGTCGAGATCTCCAGTCTAATTCCGAGAGTTGGTTGCATAATCCGCCTATTTGTGTGCAGAGTAATGGTTTGGGTGCGCGATGGACTGATCACCATCCGACTACTCTTATCATTCGCTCTTGTACATCGAATCAGTGGATCCAGCAATTTTACTCCGTCTACGGAAGCTAGAGGTGGCTTTAATTGTTGATGCCTCTACCTTCGACCTGTTGTTCCCGGAGTGTTCTCTCGACGATCACGGACAACGACCTCTTGTTAGTGGTGTCGCGAGGATCTACACGATGCGAGAAGATTCAGATCGCCGGCCTTCTTCCCCGTACCATGAGGCGGATCTCGAGGGCGAGATCCATTGTTAGTGGTGTCGAATTGTGGCATCCCGCAAAACCACTACTAGAAAATCGCGTTGTTTTTGTGCATTGCATCATCATGACCGCATGCTCATGTCATCATGCCACATTGCATTTGAGCATCGTCATCATCTTGTATTTGCTTGCATAAAACTATTGCGGAAAATCTGTTTTTGTTTTCTAAACGCCCCGTCTTTGTCAAACGCAAAACCCGGGACACCGGATTATTTTGTTTTGTGTGCTATCGGTTTGCAAAAGTCTGTTTGAAATAAATAAATTATTTAATTATTTTAATGGGGGCAGCCAAACCGGGCCGATCCGACCCAGTCGGCCATCCCCAGTTCAGAACGGTCCACCCAAAATCCTAAAACTACCAGTCATATTCTACCCACCCCTCCTCCACCTCACCCGGACCAATCCCTGGCTGCCACCTCACCCTCTCCCTCCCCTCTAACCAATCCCATGCCGCCACCTGCCCAACCCCTCTCTCTCCACTCACCCCACCGCCTGGCCACACACACAACACCCCACAGCCCCCAACCCGCTGCCACCCGGGCCCCACCCCGGCCCCACTCTCCACTCACCCTCCCACCGACACCCCCCCGGCCCCACCAGCCCCGCGCCTGGCCCCCCTTCTCCTCTCTCCCCAGGTCCCGCTCCTCTCCCTCCCAGGACGCGCGCCGCCCGACCCGCCTCTCCCCTTCCTCTCCGGCCTCCTCCGGCGACCGCGCTCTCCGCCCCGTCTTCCTCTCCGGCAGCCGCCCCGCCCCTCGAGCCTCCCCAGGTCCCGCCTCGCCTCCGGCCCGCGCGCTCTGCCGGAGCCGCCGCTGGCTCGCCGTCGCCATCCTCCCTCCGCGAGCGCCCGCCGCCAGATGCTCCCTCCTCTCCGGCCGTCGCCTCCCCGTTCTCCTCCGCCGCCGTCGACGCCACCTCGACCGCTCCCGTCCTCCTCGGTCCCTCGCCCGCGACCGGCCGCTCCCCCCGCCTCGCCTCCGGCCTCCCTCCTCTGGCGCCGCCGCCGGCCGGCCCTGCATCTTCCTCCTCGCCGCCCTTGGCCGCATCCTCGAGCGCCGCTCCGAGCACCTCTTCCTCCGCCGCCGTCGAGGCCGCCACCGCCCCCAGCTCGTGCCCCCCCCCATCGACCTCGCCGTCCCTGGCAGCACGCGTCCGCCTCCGCTGCCCCTCTCTACACCACCGCGGGGCCCAGCCCGGCCCTCTTCTTCAGCAGCTCCTGCGAGCCCCGCAAGCCGCAGGCGCTCGCCGCGCCCCTCCTCTGCGCCTCGTCAGCTCGCCTCACCGCCAAGCTCCTCGCCGCGCCCCTCCTCTGCGCCTCGTCAGCTTGCCTCACCGCCAAGCTCCTCGCCGGCCCGCCTCTCTGGCCGCACGGCTCTGCTCCATGCGCTTCCCGACGCGTACCAAGTGCGAGTCCAAGATCTGCCGCGATGCATGGTCTCCACAAAATGCAAGGATGCGACACCCTCTTCGTTGACAAGTTCTGCTACTAACCCGATCGTGGACGTTGGCAAGGTCCCCCGGAGAAAGAACATGGTGTCGCCCAAGGGACCATACCGAACCCGGCACCACTCAAAGAACCACCAACAAGATCTTCGACCCAGGACATTCCACCCGCTTCACAAAACGCCAAGATCTCCCAGTGCCGAGACCACGAGTCCTCCTTCATGGAACCGAAGCCATACCTGAAGACCCAGATCTGGATTCAAAGTTCGAACCCCCGGCACGACAAGATCTTCCCTCGGACGCCATGACCTCCTTCAAGGATCCGATGGCCGAGACCCTGAAGACCGATCTAGAGCGCCAAGGCCTTCGCATGGAGTCGGCAAAATCATCCGGAAACACCAAGATCAACTGCGCGGCCCCGACAAGTTCTACACCGTCCAGGGCGAGACCGATGCGCCCCGACGCCACGCCAAGTTCGTCTACCCGGAACGCCAAGAACTCACTCGAGAACGCCGAGTACTTCACCCCGGACACCGAGACCCTGGACGACAAGTTCTCCTTCCCGGAAGCATTGACGCTCGTGCGACAAGACCTACCTCCGTTATCCGAGAACGATCCCGACGAACCGTGAGACCGAACCCCGAACCCCCCGGAACCCCAAGTTCGTCGAGACCCCCCTAATGTGTGAACCCCTTTCCGAAACCCTATTTTATAATATAATACAACTTGTCGCATATTAATTGTTCATCTCGCATGCATCTTGTGTGGTTTGGGGGCCTTATGCCGATTCACCATATAATTAAATATGGGGCACGTATGCGGACAAATCTAGTCTTATATTGGCCTCATTTAAATTTGTGTAGCAAACCGGTAACTTATCTTGCCCTGTTATTACAACATTTAAATTGCGGGGTTCTAAATAACTTGAACCGTTTAATTAATTGTCGGGACCCCCGGTTCCGCTTAATATTGCCTAATCGCATTGAACCTTTGCCATGCCATGCATCATCCATGCATCATGCTCGATCTTTTACCGTAGTATTAAATATTGCATCCGGTGTTTCTTCTAGTGTTTTGCTTCTTCGCGGATAAGGCCGTTGAGTTGATGTGAGCTTCGCCCCGATCTTCGGTTGAACCCTCGGCAACGTCTCAGGCGAGCACCTCCCCCTTTCTACCTATCTTACTTTCTAGTCTTTATTCCCTCCTGTTGATCTATTGCTATCTGTGTTGCGATGCTCTAGTTTCCGTACCTGTGATATTCCGTGCAGCCCTATATTGCCTCGGACACATCCTATTACCTGTTGTTTGGTAGATAGTTGGACCTGCGCGTCGTAGTCGCTTGCTCAAGTACTGTGGCGTGTCGTCGAGTCCCACAGTTGTTGGAGTATTGCCGCATGTTGATGTTGGAGATGATCATGGCTTTACTTATCGTTCACTTTAATTACTGTTTAACAACTAAAATTGAAGTAGGTAAGCAGAGGCACAGGTGGGCAATAGATGTTATTTGGTTGTTAACCGTCCACTTGTGTCCCGTAGGACCCCGAGTACTTGATACCTGTTCCTTGATTTATCGCGCTATCCACATCCGGGAGGATTATGGGACCCCCCTGAGCCAGAGCTTGATTCATTCTTATTTCTTGGGGCCACAAACTAGTTTGAGGTTTTATTACTATCCTGTACTTATACCATGCTACTGCTTTATTTACGATTGTGCGAGGAGCACACTGTACTGTTTAGGATCGTGGCACGATTCCGCGGTATCGATAAGCCCAGTTTTGGGTTCCCAGTCGTTTACAGCCGTCCCCACAACCTTGAGTCCGTCTCGGAGCCGGCCGGCTTCGTTGCGGGTCTACTTTAAGGGGTGGCCCCTGAAATATTTCTGAATCCTGTGATTGCTTTGTCGTGAAGACCTCGTTGGGTTTTGATTTGGTTTTTCCGAGGTTGATCGAGTGTGTGTTGCTATTGGTGCACCCCGGCCGGGTAAAACTTTCTGAAAGCCGTGTCCGCGGTTATGGACGACTTGGAGCACAGTATCTCGATCATAGACAACTATAACTAAAGTAGTGCCATGAATTTGACTTTATAATGACTAGTAATCAGCTTCACTATAATGGAATGGTTAAATAAAACTGCCAACAATTGCTTGTTTGGGTGTCGCTCGCGACCATTGTACCTGACTAGTAAGTATTGCAACTTCAACGGAATGGCTAAATAAAAGTACCAACAACTGCTGGGTTTTGGGTTACCTCATGCTAATTGTATCTGACTAGTAAGTGTCGCAACTACAACGGAATGGTTAACTACAACGGCCCACTGTTTATTTTATCAGGTTGATTATCTATACTTGACTAGTAATTGCTGCAACGATAACTGAATAAATAAAACTGCCAACCGTGTGAGTTCCTCGGTTGACTTCCTCGTTTGGTCTCGAGGGGGGAATACCAGGATGGGTTTGTTTGGCGTTAGAATCAGGTTGGTTCCGAATAGGTCTTTCTTATCCTTCTCTGATAACCGCCAGTTGTATCGAGTCTCTATAGGTTGTTTAGTGCATGCTGCCGCTGCCGCTTCAGTCCACCATACCTATATAGGCGAGGACCACCGAACTCTATCCTCGCCGTGTACTGGCCTCAGTACTGACGCTCCTCTTTTTCCTTTGCCCTTTGTCGGCACCCCTTTTGTTTAAGCAGGTTTTGAGATCGACGTCGTTAGCAGGGTTACCCTTCCGGCTTGGCCTGGGCAGGGTTATGGACGCCATTGATTATTCTCCAGGGCTCTTAGCCCCATTTGCATCTTGTCCGTAGTCGGACGCTCCACCTTTTCAAGGTGATTTGGATCTTTGTACCGTATATCTGTATTCTTGACTCTTGGAGTCGTTGTTGTATATATATCTGTTCTGTGGGTCCCATCGAGGACTGTTGTGTAATGTTATTACTTCGTTTTCCACCCGCACGAAAGTGCCTGGTGGGCACCTTTGAATCGTTTCTATGCGGGTTTGGTGGGAAGCGCTGAAACTTGCATAGGGTCGATTCTGAGGGTGTTACATTATCCCTTAACATATATCCCTGATGCAGATTGGGAGGCATTAACTTTGTCTCCGAAAACCAAGTGACGTGATACGTCATACGTCCACATCTATCAGACTATCAACTGTGCGGGCCAATGAACATGCACATGGCAAGGCTCTCCACAATAAGGTGAACTCGTTCCTCTCCATGTGTGTCTTTGATACCCCATTGGATGGATTGCTACTTTATGCAAACACGCTATATGTCCCGAGGTATGATCCCCAAGAGCTGCACCGTGTGGAACAAGATGTCGAAATGAAGCCATGCAAAGAAACTTGCTTCACCGCTACTACCAGCGTTCACCAAAGCATGGACAACATTCAGAACACCTGCGCTAATTTACCAGAACTTGGCCGAAACAAGCCCGGTGAAAGGATCGTATGGGAACCTAGAGGGGGGGTTGAATAGGTGCTACTTCAAATTTTCTTCTTTTTCACATTAAGGTTTGACACTAAGGTAAATTCTCTAGATAATGCAACTATGGTGAATTTACCTATATGACAAATATGCAATAGCTACCACAACACAAAGTAGTAACAAGTAAGTAAGGTGCGATAAAGGATAGAGGTAACCGAAAAGTGGACGCGGAGACACAAGGATTTGTTTCCCGTAGTTCCTTCCTTTTGAGGGGAAGTACGTCTACGTTTGGAGAGGGGGTGGTTTCAAACCACCAACGCCACGAGAGGCCTCCCTTGTTCTCCGATGAATCTCACCCCAACGGGATCGATTCACCTTCCACTATATCGGCAACCTTCAAGGTGGAAGCCGGCACCGTTACAAGTTTGGGGCACACATCCACAACTTAATCGGAGGCTCCCAAATACAAGCAAGTTGTCAAGGCAATCAAAGACAAGCTTGTAAGAACAAAAACAAGAGCTAGGGTTTCCAACAAAACACTAGAGCAAAGGGGCCCTCAATGAAATGAGGGGGAAATGAAGATCTCTTTTGGTGAAGTAGTAGATCGGGGCCTCCTCCTTCGATTCCCCAAAGATCAAGGACTTTGGGTGGTTGGATGAGGAGATCTTGAGAATTTGAGTGGCTCCAATGGACTCCAATGGTGGGCAATGACTTTAATGAGCTGAGCACTTTGTCCCAAGGTAGGTGGAGGGGTATTTATACCCCTCCACAAAATCTGACCGTTGATGCATTTACTGCAGCGGTAGTACCGGAAGTTCAAGCGGTACTACCGGAGAACTCTGGTACTACCGGACCTGGTACCGGACCACCCTTTTTCAAACAGCATCAAGTCCTGCCCCCAGCGGTACTACTGTTGTTGCTACCGGGAAGCGGTAGTACCGCTTGAGGCAGCCGGTACTACCGGACCTAGAGAGAACATCACATTTTCATACGAAAAACTTTCTTTCACGCCAGGTAGCAAAACGAGGTACTATCGCATTTTGCTACCGGCGCAGACAGAAGCTTTTTGCAACGTGCAAAAACTCTCTCTCACGCCAGGTAGTGAAATGCGGTACTACCGCATTTTGCTACCGGCGCAGACAGAAGCTTTTTGCAACGTACAAAAAGTCTCTGTCACGCCGGGTAGTAAAATGCGGTACTACCGCATTTTGCTACCGACACAGACAGAAGCTTTTTGTAACGTACAAAAAGTCTCTGTCACGCCAGGTAGTAAAATGCGGTACTACCGCATTTTGCTACCGGCGCAGACAGTAGCTTTTTACAACGTTCAAAAAGCCTCTGTCCTGAGCAGTACTAAAATGCGGTACTAACGCATTTTAGTACCGGAGCAGGCAGAAGCTTTTGACAAGCTGTAAAAAAGCTTCTGTCGCGCTAGGTACTAAAATGCGGTACTGAAAACCCACTGTAAAAGGGGCTCGTGAAAGCTTGACAAATTCGAGTCGAGCCAAGGCTCGGCTTGGTACTGAAAACCCACTGTAAAAGGGGCTCGTGGCTCGGCTCGAGACGGCTCGTGGCTCGTTCGAACGGCTCGACGAGCCGGCAACTACCCCGAAAAAAATCGCGTCCTCCCCCGAAAAAAACTTCCCCCGCGCCCCGCCCCTCGCTCGGCCCGTCCCTGACCCCCCTCCCCGTCCCCGTCTCTCTGTGACTCTGTCTCGTGGCGATTGGCGAGGCGAACCTGGAGGCCTCCAGGTTCCTCCCGTCGGCCGTCGCTCGCCAGGCCGCCACCAAGGTCCGTCGCCAGCTGCCTCCACGCCACCAAGGTCAGTCGCCGGCTGCCTCCTCCTTCCCTTCTTCCCGCTCTGCTCGCGCGCTACTCCAGGCCTCCGGCTAGGGTTAGGGTTAGCGGGGGCGCTGCTCGCGCGGGGGGTTTAGGCTCTGCTCGCGGGGGGGGGGAGGGGGTGGGGGCAGGCCCAGTGCTCTGCTCGCCGGGGGCAGGCCGCCAGACCTCCGACCGCCTAGGCTCAGGCTGCTGCTGCTCGCGCGGGGGGTTCAGGCTCTGCTCGCGGGGGGGGGGGAGGGGGGCAGGCCCAGTGCTGTGCTCACCGGGGGCAGGCCGCCTAGGCTCAGGCTGCTGGTGCTTCTCTAGCTTCTGAATGTTGGAGGATGGTCTCCACTCCCCTGTCTGCACCTGTTGGACTCCAACAATTGGAGGATGGTGGTGATTCAGTTCAGTGTTCTGGCAATAGCATTATCAGTCAGCAGTGGCACTTTGCTCCCCTTCTGATTGCTACTGTTTGGTGGCCATGTATCTTGGTGGCCATGTATCTTGCTTGGGATCTGACATTAGTTGTTCTTACTTTAAGCAAGGATAAAGAAAATGCAATTTTTGGTGGCCATGTATCTAGTTGTAGGAAATACAATTTTGTTTCTTTTTTGTTTCGTTAGTACCATTGTTGTGATAAAATCTTGCTTCTTTTTAGTCTTGTCAGTAACATTGTGACTGTCTAAAATTGTGAAGGATAAAGAAAATGCTAGTTAGTCTACTATACTATGTCTTATGCATACCTAACTTTCATCATTTTCACTCTTTTAGGAACCAGATGATATTGATGATGTCGAGTGTATTCCATTTCCAAAAAGCGTGGTGGGGAGCAACTAGTAAGTATATAGTGCTATTTTGTTTCTCCACTTGCTGTAATTTTTTGTACAAGAACACAAGTAATGCAAAACTCATTATATAATGCCATTTTGCTCACTTACTAGAACATATCTGATGCAAAACCATGTATGTGATGATTTCTTTTTGTCTTTGTGATAAACAGATTCGACATATGAGTGTATGAATGAGCTGCAGGAGATGGCAGCAAGGGTAGAGGCCAAGGATATGTTAATGGTTGATGTTTATGATCAGATTTATGATACCATGGCTCCTGTTACTTTTGTTGAAGTTGAACTATGTTCCTGTGTTTGTCATGTACTCATGTATGAGACTCCTGTTGGACTAAGTGGTCAGTTTGTGTTATGAAACTTGTGTTGTAATGGAACTATTATGGTTATTGGTACTTTGTTTAACTTGTTAGACTATTTTGTTGACATATTTGTGAACTCATGATCAAATCTTGTATAAAACTGTGAATTCTTACAATTTCAGCAAAGGTCATGGCGAATTTTTTAATTTCATCGAGCTTTCGAGCCGGCTTGCAAGCTTCACCGAGCCGGCTTGTCGAGCCTCGAGCCTGAATAACAAGGTTTAGGCTTGGCTTGACCATCCTTCAAGCCGAGTCGAGCCCGAGCCGAGCCTTGTCAAGCCCGAGCCGAGCCTCGAGCCTCGAGCTGCATGTCCACCCCTACCATTAACCCTCTTAGTAAAAAGAGTGGGATCGATTTTCCCAACCTCAAAGCCACGGTCAAACAATAACTCTCTAAGGTGCTCATACCACGTGCGTGGGGCTTGCTTGAGCCCATAGAGTGCCTTATCAAGTTTGTAGACATGGTTTGGGAAGTTGGGATCCTCAAATCCCGGGGGTTGCTTAACATATACCAATTCATTTAAGGGACCATAAAGGAATGCACTTTCTACATCCATTTGTTGCAACTTAAAGTTATGATATGCCGCATAAGCAAGAAGGATACAAATGGACTCAAGGCGAGCCACGGGTGCATAAGTCTCTCCATAATCAATGCCTTCAATTTGGGAATAACCTTGTGCAACCAATCTAGCCTTGTTCCTTACTATAATCCCATGCTCATCTTGCTTGTTCTTGAATATCCACTTTGTTCCAATAACATTGCGGCAATCTTTTGGCTTCTCAACTAACTTCCACACTTTGTTTCTCTCAAAGTTGTTGAGCTCTTTGTGCATAGCTTCTAACCAATCCGAATCTTCAAGAGCTTCCCACACTTTCTTTGGTTCAATCATGGAAATGTGAGCTTGATGTTCACTGAACCTCTTCAATTGTGCTCGTGTGGAAATTCCTTTCCTTAGATCTCCAACAACATTTTGGAGGGTGTGGTCTCTTATTTCCAAAATTCTTTCCTTTCTAGATTCGCGACGAGCGTGGATCTCCTCATTGTTTCTTGGAGGACCCTCTACATCATTTTGATCCTCGTCTTGACCATCAACTTGACCTTGATCATCATTGGATTCATCCTCTATATTGGGAGGCAAAGGTTGACCTTGGTCTTGATCAAGTGCTCTTCTAGCATCAATTTGAGCCCGTCTCAAAACAGTTTGGATGGATCTTCCTTGACAAATTGACTTGGCACCACTTGACAACCCATCGAATGGACCAGGCACCCTTTGACTAGAGTTCACACATTGATCACTATGTTGAGGGTCCACATTTTGTCTTTGGCTTGAGTCAATGTCCTCCTCGGTAGATGGAGCATGTTGAGGTTGTGAAGATGAGGGCTCCACTTGAGTGGAGCATAGTTCTTCTCGATCCGCCATAAGGGGTTCCTCAATGGGGCGGATATAACCTACACCCATTCTTCCTATGGCATCCTGAGGCATTTCATCATCTGCATCACAAGCATCAACACGCCCCCCTTGGGGACCATCATATTCTTCGAAGGTCACACTACAAGATTCTATGACGGCTCCGGAGAGCTTGTCATAGATTCTATAAGTGTGAGATTCGAGACCATAGCCAACAAAAATACCCTCTAATGCTTTAGATTTGAATTTAGACAAACGAACACCTTTGATGAGATAGAAACACTTACAACCGAACACCCGGAAATAAGATATGTTGGGCTTGTTACCGGTAAGTATCTCATATGGAGTCTTGTTGATTTTCTAGCGGAGGTAGAGCCGGTTTGAAGCATGGCAAGCGGTGGAGACGGCTTCGGCCCAGAAGTTGTATGGAGATTTAAACTCCGCCAACATGGTCCTAGCCATCTCAATAAGAGTCCGATTCTTCCTTTCGGCCACACCATTTTGTTGAGGGGTGTATGCAGCGGAATATTGATGTTTAATCCCCTCATCACTAAGAAAATCATTCAAGGTGTAGTTCTTGAACTCGGTGCCGTTGTCACTTCTTATAATCAACACGGGAACATTGTGTTGCCGTTGAACCAAGTTGATGAAGTCGATAAAAGTCCTTTGAGTTTCACTCTTCAACTTGAAGAAATAAACCCAAGAGTATCTTGAAAATGTTGGAATTATGCCCTAGAGGCAATAATAAAGATGTTATTATTATAATTCTTGTTCATGATAAAGTTTATGTTCCATGCTAGAATTGTATTAAGCGGAAACTTTAATACTTGTGTGGTTTGTGAACAACACCGTGTCCCTAGTACGCCTCTATGGACTAGCTCATTGATCAATGATGGTTAAGGTTTCCTAACCATAGACATGAGTTGTCAATTGATAATGAGATCATATCATTGGGAGAATGATATGGTGGATAGACCCAAACAAAGCAGAGCAATTAGATCGTGTCATCGTGTTCGCCTTTGCGAAGCTTTTCCAATGTCAAATATTGTATTCCTTAGACCATGAGATAATGCAACTCCCTGGTATCGGAAGAAAGCTTTGAGGTCATCAAACGTCATCCTATGAGAGGGTGATCATAAAGGTGTCTCTTAGGTGATCGGAAAGTATCTGTTGGGTTGTATGTATCGAGATGGAATTTGTCCCTCCCAAGTCGGAGAGATATACTTCGGGCCCACTCGGTAATCGATATCAACACCGCTTGCAAGCATGTGGTTAAGGAGTTAATCACAAAGTGATATCGGATTACGGAACGAGTAAAGTACTTGTTGTGAACGAGATTGAACTAGGTATGACGGTACCGACGATCGAATCTCGGGCAAGTAAAATATCGCGAGACGAAGGGAATATATATATGGGATTGATTGAATCCTGGCATCGTGGTTCATCCGATATGATCATCGATGAATGTGTGGGAGTCAATATGGGTGCCCAGACCCCGCTGTTGATTATTGATAGAAGATCATGTCTGCATATTCTCGAACCCGCAGGGTCACACACTTAACGTATCTCGACGCTAGGATAGATTGGATAATTGGTTTATGAATTTTTGTTCGGAGTCTCGGATGGGATCCGGGATATCACGAGAGGTTCCGGAATGGTCCGGAGAATAAGATTCATATAAGGCAGTGCAGTTTTTGGAGTTCGGAATTGTTCCGGGTTAATCGGTATTGTACCGGAAGCTTCTAGAACCTTCCGGAAGGGGACCAACGTGGCCCCACCTTCCGGGAGGGGGCATGGGCCTATGAGGGAGTGTCCTGGCCGCATTGGGCCAGGGGCACAAGGACCCATAGGGCCCAGCCGATTCTAGAGAGATTTGACTCGTTTAAATCTCGGGATATAATTTCTAGATAAGGGAGAGTTTAAATCGTTTAAACTAGAGATATGATTTCTAGATAAGGGAGAGTTTAAATTGTTTAAACTAGAGATAGGCTTGGAGGAGGGGCAAGGGCTGGCCGCCCCCCCTCTATATATAGAGGGGTGGTGCGCCCCCTCCCACACACACCTTCCTCCAAGCCCTAGCAGCCTTGCTACCTTCCTCTCTCCCTCCCGACTGTTTGTAGGCGAAGCCCTGCAGCAGCAATTCTCCACCATATACACCACGCCGTCGTGCTGTAGATCCAATCTATCTCTCCACCATACTCGTTGGTCCAAGGAAGGAGGAGACGTCGAGGTGCTGCACGTGTGCATCTCACGGAGGCACCGCCACTTGTGGTGCTAGATCGGATCGGATCGCGAGGAGGAGAAGCGAGTACGACTACATCACCCACGTTCCGACGAACATTCCGCTGTGCGAATCTTCAAGGGTATGAAGATCTAATCCAATCTCTCTCGTTGTTTGCATCTCCTAGATTAGATCTTGGCTTTCCCTCTGTTCGCTCCGTAGAAAATTTTGATTTACTATGCCGCGAAACCCTTCAGTGGTATCAGAGCTAGATCTATGCGTAGATGTGTTTCACGAGTAGAACGCAACATGGTTGTTGCGGACGTTGATGTTTTCTGTTGTAAGCCTCTTGTTTGTGTTCTTCTTATGACGCGGGATAGTGAGATTGAAGCGGTCCAGGCCAACCTTACGCGACGTCGTTCGCGAGACCGGTTCCGCACTTGACGTGTGGCTTGTTCCACACATGCGGCTGGTGGATGTCAGTTTCTCTCACTATAGTTGTCATGGGATTAACACCGGAGTTTGGCAACCATAATATCACCGTTGTGGCTTTCCGTAGGTAAGAATCGTTCTTAGCATCTACTCCCATAAAGCCACGTAAAACATGCAACAACAAAGTAGAGGCGTCTAACTTGTTTTTGCAGGGAGTGTTTTCTGTGATATGGTATGGCCCAAGATGTGATGTGTATATTGTATGCGATGATCATGTTTTGTAATGTTTCACGACTTGCATGTCGATGAGTACACAACCGGCAGGAGCCATATGGTTGTCTTTATAATTGTGTATGACCTGCGAGTCAACTTCTTATACGCCATGTAATAGCTTTACTTTATCGCTAAGTAGTTAGCAATAGTTGTAGTTGCTATTCGTGGTGGAGGCAATCATGGTGGAGTGATGGAGATCATGCCGGAACGCACAAGATGGAGATCATTGCGCGAAGATAGGCTATACCATGTCACATAAAGTTATATGCATGTGATGTTTATCCTTTTATGTATCTTATCATGCTTAGATCGCGACGGTAGCATTATAAGATGATTCCTCACTTAAAGATCAAGATAAAAACTGTGTTCTCCCCAAGTATGCACCGTTGCGAAAGTTCGTCGTGTCCAAGCATCACGTGATGATCGGGTGCTATAGACTCTACGCTCACATACAACGGGTGCAAGCCAGTTTTTGCACACGCGGAAATACTTGGGTCTAACTTGACGAGCCTAGCATGTACAGACATGGCCTCGGAACACAAGAACCGAAAGGTTAAACATGAGTCATATGAATGATATGATCGACACTTTGTTGTCCACCATTGAAACCACATCTCTTCTCGTGATGATCGGATTACGTGTGGTGAATTTGGATCGTGTTCACTAAACAACTTGAGGGATGTTGAATTTAGTGGGAGTTCATCTAGTAATTTGATTAAGTTGAACTATTTATCATGAACATAGTCTAAATTGTGCTTGCAAATACTGTATATCACATGGCCAAATCCAACTTCAACTTCAACGTTTTTGCTGAGAAGGAAAAACTTAGAAACAATGGGTCTAACTTCACCAATTGGTTCCGCAATCTAAGAATCATTCTGTCTGGCGGACAAAAGGACTATGTCCTTGGTAAAGCGTTAGGTGACCCCCCTGCTGCAACTGCGCCGGCTGATGAGAAAGCTGTCTATCAGTCGCGCAAAGATGATTATGGTGTGATTAAGAGCACCATGTTGTTTGCTATGGAACCGGAGCTTCAAAATTGTTTTGAAACCTATCCCGTGCCCTTTGAGATTCTCGAGGAGCTGAAAACCATGTTTCAGACTCAAGCCCGTTCTGAGAGATATGAGATCTCTGAGAAGTTCTTTAACTGCAAGATGGAGGAAGGGAGTTCCGTTAGTGAGCACGCCATAAAGATGTCGGGCTACACTCAACGCCTTGAGCAACTGGAATGCACGATTCCAGAGGAGCTCAAGATTGACAGGGTTCTGCAATCACTCCCTCCCAGCTACAAAAGTTTTGTAGTGACTCATAATCAGATTGGTTCCACTGATACGATCACCGAGCTCTTCGCAAAGCTGAAGGCTGCGGAAGTGGACATCAAGAAGGATAATCATGTGTTGATGGTCAACAAGCCCTCCTTTAAGAAAGGTAAGGGAGCAAAGAAGCCCTTCAAGAAGGGCGGCGGCAAGCGCAATGCCCCTGCTGAGAAGAAGCTCAGGTCTGGTCCCAAGCCGGACACTGAGTGCTTCTATTGCAAGGACAAGGGTCACTGGAAGCGCAACTGTCCGAAGTACTTAGCGGACAAGAAGGCTGACACCATCAAAGGTATATTTGATATACATGTTATTGATGTTTTCCTTACTAGCCCTCGTTGTAGTGCCTGGGTATTTGATACCGGTTCAGTTGCTAATATTTGTAATTCGAAACAGGAGCTACGGAATAGACGGCGGCTTGCGAGGGATGAGGTGACAATGCGCGTTGGCAACGGATCAAGAGTTGATGTGATGGTCGTCGGCACGCTCTCCTTAGTTTTACCTTCGGGATTAGTTTTAAACCTTAATAAATGTTATTATGTGCCTGCGTTGAGCATGAACATCATTTCCGGATCGTGTTTATTGCAAGACGGTTATTCATTTAAATCGGAGAATAATGGTTGTTCTATTTATATGAGTAACATCTTTTATGGTCATGCACCTCTTGTGAATGGTTTATTTCTTCTAAATCTCGAAAGGGGTGAAACACACATCCATAACATTGAGGCTAAGAGATGCAAAGTAGATAGTGATAATACTACTTATTTGTGGCACTGTCGTCTAGGTCATATTGGAGTAAAGCGCATGAAGAAACTCCATTATGATGGACTTTTGGAGTCTCTTGATTTTGAATCATTTGACACATGCGAACCATGCCTCATGGGCAAGATGATCAAAACCCCGTTCTCCGGTATGATGGAGCGAGCAACAGACTTGTTGGAAATCATACATACCGATGTATGCGGACCGATGAGTGTTTCTACGCGCGGTGGATATCGCTATTTCCTCACTTTTACCGATGACTTAAGTAGATATGGGTATATCTATTTAATGAAACATAAATCTGAAACGTTTGAAAAGTTCAAAGAATTTCAGAATGAAGTGGAGAACCATCGTAACAGAAAGATTAAGTTTCTACGATCCGATCGTGGGGGCGAATATTTGAGTTATGATTTTCTCACGCATCTTAAAGCAAGCGGAATTGTTTCGCAACTCACGCCACCCGGAACACCACAGCGCAATGGTGTGTCTGAACGCCGGAATCGAACCCTATTAGATATGGTCCGATCGATGATGTCTCTTACTGATTTGCCATTATCATTTTGGGGTTATGCATTAGAAACCGCTGCATTCACTTTAAATAGGGCTCCATCTAAATCCGTTGAGACGACACCGTATGAACTGTGGTTTGGTGCTAAACCTAAGTTGTCGTTTCTTAAAGTTTGGGGATGCGAAGATTACGTCAAGAAGTTGATGCCGGACAAGCTCGAACCCAAAGCGGAGAAATGCGTCTTCATAGGATACCCTAAGGAAACTATTGGGTATACCTTCTATCACAGAACCGAAGGCAAAGTGTTTGTCGCAAAGAACGGTTCCTTTCTTGAGAAGGAGTTTCTCTCGAAAGAAGTGAGTGGGAGGAAAGTAGAGCTAGACGAGGTTATTGAACCTTCTCTTGAATTGGAGAGTAGCGCAACACCTGAAATTGTTCCAGTGCCGCCTGCACCAACAATAGAGGAAGCTAATGACAAGCATCATGAAGCTTCGGACGATGCTGCTACTGAACGTCGCAGGTCGACAAGGTCGCGTGCCCCTCCTGAGTGGTACGGCAACCCTGTCTTGACTGTCTTGTTGGTAGAAGACAGTGAACCTACGAACTATAAGGAAGCGATGATGAGCCCAGACTCTGAGAAATGGCTGGAAGCCATGAAATCCGAATTGGGATCCATGAGCGAAAACCAAGTATGGACTTTGGTGGATCCTCCTAGCGACCGAAAGGCCGTTGAGTGCAAATGGATATTCAAGAAGAAAACGGACGCGGATGGTAATGTTACCGTCTATAAAGCACGGCTTGTCGCAAAAGGTTTTCGACAAGTTCAAGGTGTTGACTACGATGAGACTTTCTCTCCCGTAGCGATGTTTAAGTCCATTCGGATTTTATTAGCAATTGCTGCGTTTCATGATTATGAAATATGGCAGATGGATGTCAAGACTACTTTCCTCAATGGCAACATTGATGAAGAGTTGTATATGATGCAACCCGAGGGTTTTGTCGATCCTAAGGATGCTAGTAAAGTATGCAAACTTCAGCGTTCCATTTATGGACTGAAGCAAGCATCTCGGAGTTGGAACCTTCGTTTTGATCAAGTGACCAAGAGCTTTGGATTTGTTCCAAATTGCTACAAAGCTTGCATCTACAAGAAAGTGAGTGGGAGCTCGGTGACGTTTCTGGTACTGTATGTGGATGACATATTGATTATCGGAAATGACATCAACATGCTTAACGATGTGAAGAGTTATTTGAACAAGTGTTTTTCAATGAAAGACCTAGGTGAAGCTGCTTATATATTGGGCATCAAGATCTATAGAGATAGACAAAGACGCCTGATAGCTTTAAGCCAGAGTACATACCTAGACAAAGTTCTGAAAAGGTTCAGAATGGATAAGGCAAAGAAAGGTTCAGTGCCTATGTTGTCAGGTAAGATATTGAGCAAGGCTCAGTGTCCAGCTACGGTAAATGATAGGGAAGCTATGAGCAAAGTGCCTTATGCCTCGGCCATAGGTTCCATCGTGTATGCCATGCTGTGTACTAGACCGGATGTGTCCAATGCTCTTAGTTTGACGAGCAGATATCAAAGTGATCCAGGAGTGGAACATTGGACAGCCGTGAAGAACATCCTAAAGTACCTAAATAGAACTAAAGAAATGTTCTTAGTCTATGGGGGTGATGAACAGCTTGTCGTAAAAGGTTACGTCGATGCTAGTTTCGACACCGACAAGGATGATTCTAAATCTCAGACAGGATACGTTTATATTTTGAATGGAGGAGCTGTGAGCTAGAGAAGCTGCAAGCAAGCGTGATCGCGGGATCTACAGTAGAAGCGGAATACATGGCTGCTGCAGAAGCGTCAAGTGAAGGAGTTTGGATCAGAAACTTCATCACTGAGCTTGGCGTGGTTCCAAGTGCATTGGACCCACTGGAGATATTGTGTGACAACACTGGCGCCATAGCACTCGCTAAGGAACCAAGATATCATCCAAAGACCAAGCATATCAACCGCAAGTTTCATATAATCCGAGATTATATAGCAGATGGAGATCTGAAGATTAGCAAAGTACATACGGATCTGAATGTCGCAGATCCATTGACTAAACCTCTTCCACGTGTAAAACATGATCAACACCTCAGTGCCATGGGTGTGAGATTGTTGTCAGATGTAAACTAGATTATTGACTCTAGTGCAAGTGGGAGACTGTTGGAATTATGCCCTAGAGGCAATAATAAAGATGTTATTATTATAATTCTTGTTCATGATAAAGTTTATGTTCCATGCTAGAATTGTATTAAGCGGAAACTTTAATACTTGTGTGGTTTGTGAACAACACTGTGTCCCTAGTACGCCTCTATGGACTAGCTCATTGATCAATGATGGTTAAGGTTTCCTAACCATAGACATGAGTTGTCAATTGACAATGAGATCATATCATTGGGAGAATGATATGGTGGATAGACCCAAACAAAGCAGAGCAATTAGATCGTGTCATCGTGTTCGTCTTTGCGAAGCTTTTCCTATGTCAAATATTGTATTCCTTAGACCATGAGATAATGCAACTCCCTGGTATCGGAAGAAAGCTTTGAGGTCATCAAACGTCATCCTATGAGAGGGTGATCATAAAGGTGTCTCTCGGGTGATCGGAAAGTATCTGTTGGGTTGTATGTATCGAGATGGAATTTGTCCCTCCCAAGTCGGAGAGATATACTTCGGGCCCACTCGGTAATAGATATCAACACCGCTTGCAAGCATGTGGTTAAGGAGTTAATCACAAAGTGATATCGGATTACGGAACGAGTAAAGTACTTGCTGTGAACGAGATTGAACTAGGTATGACGGTACCGACGATCGAATCTCGGGCAAGTAAAATATCGCGAGACGAAGGGAATATATATATGGGATTGATTGAATCCTGGCATCGTGGTTCATCCGATATGATCATCGATGAATGTGTGGGAGTCAATATGGGTGCCCAGACCCCGCTGTTGATTATTGATAGAAGATCATGTCTGCATATTCTCGAACCCGCAGGGTCACACACTTAACGTATCTCGACGCTAGGATAGATTGGATAATTGGTTTATGAATTTTTGTTCGGAGTCTCGGATGGGATCCGGGATATCACGAGAGGTTCCGGAATGGTCCGGAGAATAAGATTCATATAAGGCAGTGCAATTTTTGGAGTTCGGAATTGTTCCGGGTTAATCGGTATTGTACCGGAAGCTTCTAGAACCTTCCGGAAGGGGACCAACGTGGCCCCACCTTCCGGGAGGGGGCATGGGCCTATGAGGGAGTGTCCTGGCTGCATTGGGCCAGGGGCACAAGGCCCCATAGGGCCCAGCCGATTCTAGAGAGATTTGACTCGTTTAAATCTCGGGATAGAATTTCTAGATAAGGGAGAGTTTAAATCGTTTAAACTAGAGATAGGATTTCTAGATAAGGGAGAGTTTAAATTTTTTAAACTAGAGACAGGCTTGGAGGAGGGGCAAGGGCTGGCCCCCCCTCTATATATAGAGGGGTGGTGCGCCCCCTCCCACACACACCTTCCTCCAAGCCCTAGCAGCCTTGCTACCTTCCTCTCTCCCTCCCGACTGTTTGTAGGCGAAGCCCTGCAGCAGAAATTCTCCACCATATACACCACGCCGTCGTGCTGTAGATCCAATCTATCTCTCCACCATACTCGTTGCTCCGAGGAAGGAGGAGACGTCGAGGTGCTGCACGTGTGCATCTCACGGAGGCACCGCCACTTGTGGTGCTAGATCGGATCGGATCGCGAGGAGGAGAAGCGAGTACGACTACATCACCCACGTTCCGACGAACGTTCCGCTGTGCGAATCTTCAAGGGTATGAAGATCTAATCCAATCTCTCTCGTTGTTTGCATCTCCTAGATTAGATCTTGGCTTTCCCTCTGTTCGCTCCGTAGAAAATTTTGATTTACTATGCCGCGAAACCCTTCAGAAAAGTCGTCAACAATCACCAAACAATATTTCTTCCCACCAAGACTTGCATGAGATGGAGGACCAGATAGGTCCACATGAAGGAGTTCCAGGATCTTGTTAGACTTGATTTGGTTCGTGGGCTTATGAGGAGCGTCATGCATCTTCCCTAGAACACATGCCCTGCAAACACGATCTTTGGCAAAGGAAACATTTTCTTTTAGTCCAACAATATGGCCCTCTTTATGGAGACTTTGCAAAGTTCTCATATTGACATGGGCTAGTCGGCGGTGCCATAGCCAACCCACATCGGCCTTTCCGTATAAGCACATCGGACCTGCAGTGGCTTGCCCCGAAAAGTCCACCACATACAAGTCATTTTCGACGTACCCAACGAAAGCGACCTTGAGAGACTGGCTCCACATGAGGACCACAATATCATTATCAATAAAGACGGCAAAGCCCATCTTTCCAAGAGCACGGACAGAAAGTAAATTGTATCCAAGGGTTTCAACAAGCATGACGTTCACGAGTGTAATGTCGTGAGCCACCACTACCTTGCTGAAACCCATTACCGTAGATTTTGACTTGTCGGCATATGTGACGGTGATTTGATCTTCATTTGACACCAAGTCCTTGACAATAGACGAGCTTCCGGTCATATGACTTGTGCAACCACTATCAATCACCCATTTTGACCCTCCGGAAGCATAAGTCTACAAAAGATCAAGCTAGTTTTTAGGTACCCATTTTTCAATGGGTCCTCTTTTGTTAGCAACAAGGGTCTTGGGAACCCAAATAGACCAAGCAATATAACCATCATAAGGACCAACATATTGTGCATACACATCACCATAGTAATCACGCATTAGAACATAGTGAGAGTTAGCACTTCCCGCAAAATCATCATGAGACATAGTTTTGCCATTTGTGGTCTTACTTTCCACAATGGTCTTGTTGGTCTCTTGTGCGGGCTTGTCCTTCTTCTTCTTGTTGTTCTTCTTCTTTGTTTTGGAGACAAAGCCAATGTCCCCTTTATCACCACTACGCCTTTGCTTGCTCAAAAGATCATCAATAGACTTGTTGCCTTGTGGAAATGTAGCCTTCGTAAGCTCCCTCTTCAACCTAGCATTCTCTTCAAGGATGGTTGTGCTACTCGATGGAATGAAGTTACTAGGTGAAGGAATATTGGCCAATTGAGTTTGAAGCGTTTCATGGGACTTTGTGAGAGACAAGAGTTCACTCTCCAAGGCTTTGTGGGACTTGTTAAGCAAGCTAAAGTCCTCGGCAAGTTTTTCATGAACCACACCAAACTCAACCTTGTCCTTTTTAGCTCTTTTGTATTTAGCAATAGCATGATCACGCTCTTTGATGAGTTTGTTAACAATGATGTCATTGGACTCATCAAGCCCTTCAAGTTTTGACTCAAGGGACAACCTAGTCTCTTGTTCTTCTTCTAGAGCATTGCTTAAAGCCTCTAGTTCAATCATATGTTCATGCCCAAGTTTACATCTAACATCTAGAAGCTCTTGAGTGTGGGAGAGTTGATCTAAGATGTTCCCAAAATGTAGTTTAGCATCACCTTCTAGGTTAGTCATGAACTCATCAAAGGCAATTAATTCCTTTTTAACATCAAGAGACATTTCATCATCAATTTCATCATTATCTAATTGAGTAGAGTGGGATGATGAGGATACCTCCGTACCTCTTGCCATAAGGCAAGTGACGTTCTTGGAGGAAGAGTTCTCATTTGGAGAGTCGAAGAGTGAGAGTGTCAGAGTAGAGGTGGTAGCTAGAGCAGCCATACCATGTGAGGTTTCTTCTTCTTCCTCATCTTCACCATCTTCATTATCGGAGGAGTATTCTTCATGAGTGATCAAGACAATTTCTCCCGATTTCTTGTTGATGGGATTCTTTTTGATGAAAGGTTTCTTGTAGGGTGCCTTGAGAGTCTTCTTCAACACGAGCTTCCCACCATTATATTCTCTCTTCTCATAGGGGCAGCTTGCCACAAAGTGGTAGCGGTCACCACAATTGAAGCAAGCTCTCAACCTAGTGACATTCTCTCTTTTCCCATTTGGATTGCTTCTTCGTTGCATTTCCATCTTGGCCTTGGCGGGATTCTTCCAAAAGTTCTTTGAATAGAAAGCCATATATTGACTATGAGCAATCTTGACATCATCAGGATGGTCTAAGGAGAGGCCTTCATCACTATCATCTTCATCTTCAAAGTCCACAACTTTGGCCTTTAAAGCAACATTGACCACATTGCTCATACCGAGGGCACGAGCACGAGCATCTTTGGCGTTCTTGGCGGCGACCTTGAAAGCGGCCATCTCTTGCATAACTTCATTTGAGGTCATGAGATGGTAGTTGTGTCTTCCTTGTAAGCTCTTCAAGTCGGTGGGCTCAAAAGGCATGAGTGCACTCACATATTTCCTTTTTATCCATGCATCATCCACATGTGAGGCACCCACATTTCTAAAAGCGGTGGCGGTGGTCTTGAGCCTTCGATACATGTCTTCGTGATCTTCACCTTCTTTCATGTAGAAACCTTCGGCTTCATTGCTTAGAGCATCATATCTGTTTCTCCTCATACTCTCATTTCCAACAAACAACACAGTGAGAGCATCCCAAGCTTCCTTGGCAATGCTAAAGTGCTCAATGTGTGGATAATCCTTTGTTCCCAATCCTTGTTGAATCATATGCAAAGCAGTGGCATTGAGTTGACTATTGACAACCTCTCTTCTTGTCAAGTTGTTTGGATCCCCAATAAAGAGTCCATGCTCGATGATGTTCCATAGTTCAATGCAAGAGCTGCGCATATGAGTTCTCATTAGTGATTGCCATTGAGCAAAAGTAGCAGACTCTTCTAGCTTAGGTGGGTCACCTCTATTATACACATGAGGGTGAGGGATGGGAGGATCGGGACAGTACCAAGAATCACGGTGCTCGCCCTTCCCCCCATCAAGTCGTGTGGAGGAATTAGCATTGTCTAGTTTATCCCCTACCACCATATCTTCGGGGGATACCGGAGTATTCCCTTTAGGTACGGATGGTAGTTCCTCTTGAGGAGATGGGGGTGATGAGCCATCTTTGTCTTTAAGAAGTTGCTCAAGCATCTTCTTGACTTCGTTGACCAAGGAAGAGCTCAATCTTATTTCCAAGTTTCTGAGATCTTCCATGGTCACCGGGGTTGACTCACTACCACCATCCCCTTCTTGGCTACCCATATTCTCTTAGGCGGTAAAGCCCGAATAAAGAGCCGAGGCTCTGATACCAATTGAAAGGATCGTATGGGCACCTAGAGGGGGGGTGAATAGGTGTTACTTCAAATTTTCTTCCTTTTCAAATTAAGGTTTGACAAGAAGGTAAATTCTCTAGATAATGAAAATATGGTGAATTTACCTATATGACAAATATGCAAGAGCTACCACAACACAAAGTAGTAACAAGTAAGTAAGGTGCGGTAAAGGATATAGGTAACCGAAAAGTGGACGCGGAGACACAAGGATTTGTTTCCCGTAGTTCCTTCCTTTTGAGGGGAAGTACGTCTACGTTTGGAGAGGGGGTGGTTTCAAACCACCAACGCCACGAGAGGCCTCCCTTGTTCTCAGATGAATCTCACCCCAACGGGATCGATTCACCTTCCACTATATCGGCAACCTTCAAGGTGGAAGCCGACACCGTTACAAGTTTGGGGCATGTGGCATCCCGCAAAACCACTACTAGAAAATCGCGTTGTTTTTGTGCACTAGTACAAATGCCCGTGCGTTGCTACGGGTATGATAAAACTTGAATATGAAAAACAGTCATATGATATCTAAACTCATAGTATTTCACATGTTTGAAGTATAACTTGATGTCATTCAAATATGAAATAAGCATCCATACTACTTAATTAATATAATAATATCTACTCCCCGATACTCATTAGATATTGTCGGGCAATGTTTGAGATATTCTCTTCTGCTTCATTTTCATGATACTTGAGCAAGTGCACCAAAAATTTCTTTCTCAACTCATAAACATTCTGCATAAACAATCTGTGTCATTAGCTTGGGTCTTTTTATGTGGAAAATATAAATAGGTGAAAGGTACAATACCCACCGTGCATATTGGATGAACCAATTGTTTACCATTCCACGAGAGTATAATGTAAAATATAAAATAACCAGACACATTCCTGTAGATGAATGACTCGGTATTATGTTATGGAATAGTAAAAGGCAAAGAAAACACATGAGATTATTTTAAGAGATACTCACATGTCTGCACTTTCTGGAATACCAACAGGTGATTTACGTGGCCAGGAAAATATATCACCGTCCCAACCGGGTTGTGCTAATCCGAGTGCTTCGTCTAGATAGATTCCAGTTCTTTGTAACTTTAATCGCATGTTGTGAGATCGACGCATTTTACTCTCCGGCGATGGCAATACAGAGAGAGGATCAAAAACGGATACAGAAGAGGCATGCTTGTCAATGGAGAACAAAGTAAAATGGCCCATGGATGCATAAGGAAGCAAAACCTTCAAATAGACAACCATTAGAAACACATATAACTAGACAACGATGGACAAGTGAAATATCTTTACCAATTTGCGTGAAGAGATTTTGTAGTCTGTCCCAGGCCAACTATCGAACAGCGTTGCGAGAGTCTGGATATTTGGCTTTTTACGCCACTTGTGACCTCGTGTCGAATCGACCATAGCGGTCTAGGAAAAAAAGTTTAGAAACATAGTGATAACAATAAAATTACAAGATTATAGTAACTTACACAAAAACGCAGATCCATGTAGTGCACATCCGTCTCTACCAGCTGTATGATCTCGTCGCATGCCACTATGCGTATGGCCAAGTTGAAACATTCATTGTCCATAGGTTTGTCTATCCTGAGTATGTCCTGAATTTTCTTAAGACTCAGGCCTATTGGATACGGTTTGGAGCTTCGCACCCATTCCTGTCTGTAAGGAAAATATTAAGAATGATAAAATCATAACAATGTGTATTATTAAAAAAAACTTAACATGTTGCTTACTCCAAACGCTTAGCATCTCGAATGGACATGATGTGTTTGCAAAGCTCATCAACTAATTTGCGTGGGTTTGTGGACACGATGTGGACCCGAAAAAGATGTTTGTTTTTAGCTCCATCGGATGAATCTAGTCGCTTTGGGCCCTCCACGATCATACAATCAGAATCCATCACATTCTTGTCATCGCTGGGATCATAGTATATTGGTTTTCCTTTTATCTTATTCAGTTTCGAGTCTATCAATATAACGATTAATTTTTGACGAAATTTTTTCATATCCGCCTACAAAATAGTATTCAAAAATATTTAATTAAGATTTAAGCGAATACTAATGTGTTATCATAAAGAAAAACAACTTACCTGGGTGACATGATCAGATAACATATTGCCTGTCCAATATTCCATATAATTAATCATGAATAACCCGCACGATGAACTACAAAATCACCGGACAATTGTTTAGTCTTTCATATAGATAGAAAAATAAATGTAAATGAACTATGGAAACATGTATACTGAAAGTAATGCAATTGTTCTCTACCTTTTCACACATAAATACACCAAATTTAAAAAAATCAATTTGAGATTCTAATGAGTGTTCGACATACCCATCAGTTTGGACATGTTCTTGAAAACATTCTACCACTGGCCATGTTGTGACATTGAGATCTTGCCACTTTGTGCCCTTGTCAAAGTCCTTCAAATGAGATGCGAATTTCAGGTGCTTCTCAAGTCCCTGCAACTGTTAAATGAGAAAAGGTTATTAGATATTGTGGCGAACATAATGCTAGTAGGAAATCGAAGTCAATAGACACTTACCACAAGATCGAGGTCACTTCTACTCATTCCAGCACCGAGTGAGTCCAATACTTGGATCAAACGTTTTTTCGCATTGATAACTGCTAAGTACCAGTGGGTCTTACTAATATTTATTGGTAGAAAGACCTAAAGTAAATACATCATATTAGAAAATTAAGAAACACACTTGTTCAAAACATATTTATTTAATGAAATACATATCTAGGGAGTTAACTCTGACCATATCATGCTTCAAATAAAGATGCAACCGTTTTATGGAGCGGTGATGTTGTGATTTGTCTAGTTTTAAGACTGCAGAAACAAAAGTATTGTCTAGATAGACGTTTCCATCTGCTCTATCCAATAGATGATCACATGCACTCATACAATATATGTACGCATTTAGCACCTACAATTGCACATATAAAATAAAGTTAAGTTCAATACAATTATTCAGATATTAATGGGTAAGAAGTATGCTTTCTGCTGTTGACTTACGCCATCAGACAAGAATGCATCTTCACGTGTAAGACATGCCAAGTCGTCATTAAACAGTTCCGTGTCACCTATGTCCACAAACTTAGTTTTTCCAGGTGCAGACATAATTGATTCGATAGCAGCAAGATCTTCAGTGGTACAGACATAGTCTGTCTCGATAATTGTGTAAAATCAGTTAGTTAAAAAGTAATCTAGCAAAAATAAAAATAAAATAACTGGAGCATAAATTACCTCTAGGGATAACTTTTGTGTTTGCTCTCTTCGGTTTATTATGTGGCACATCGGGGCTTAAGGCGATGGTTTCATTTGGAACGTTGACAACCTACAAAAGTCAATCCGATTTATTTTATTCTGTTTATTTAGATGGTTTGAAACAACACGTTTAAGCTTATTCCGTTCCTCAAAAGAAAAAGTTAAGCATTAGTAATACAGAAATAAAAAGTCATGTTTTTATAGTCTCAAAAACTTTATTTTTAATGGTAAAATAACATAAGTCTAATAAAAAGTCATCTTCATTTTTTAAGTAGTAGAGATATCACTTATACTACCGATACCGGACAAAGCTAAAAAATAGTCAAAATAAATTTTAAGTGTGATGGTAACATGCATATAAAAAGGCAATTACCTCCTTGGATTGTTCTATCATTTCCACAAACATTGGATCACCGTCTATGTTAGTGGGTTCTTCCGGAGCATCGATAATATATATGTCTGTTTCTGTCCCGTCCATGATCTTCAAACATGGAATATATATCGAATAAAAAATTAAGTATAAATTTGAAGGTGTGTCATATGATAGAAAAAAGACAATCACCTCTTTTGGTCGTGTAAAACTCGATGAGTTTTCTATCTCTTCCACCAACATCGTGTCGTTATCTATGTCCATAGGTTTGTTCCGAGCGACGGCAATAGTTGTATCTGTTTCGTGCATGATCTACAAACATGAAACAAATATCAGACATAAAAATATAAATATTGTAATATCGATCATGCGGTTAAAGATGAAAAGACTATTATCTCGTTGCACCTCCTTTGATCGCGTCAAACTCGTCGAAATTTTGTTCTCTTCCAATATCGTCGTGTCGGGGTCTATTGTCTCCATAAATTTACTTAATCTATACAAGTACATAATAAAAAATATATATAAACAGAATTTTTATATAGTTAATTAAAATAATAAAATGAAAGAAATTTTCTCTAGTCACTCGTCACTTCCCTGAAAAGAAAAGAAAAAAAATACAGCGTGTCTGTATTGCTGTACCAATACAGTGCTCCACTCTCTTGTCACTCGTCACTTTCCCTGAAAAGAAAAAAAACTCACTCGAGTCAATATCCCCAAATCATCTCCCCCATGGACATCACCGGACCAGCCCCCAGTCATGCCCCGCCGCCTGCCCTTCCCTCCCACTTCTCTCCCCTCTTCTCCCCCATGGATATCACCGGCGGCTGTTCTCACCGTCCCCCTAGTCACGCCCTGCCCCCTGCCCCCTCCCTCCCACTTCACCCCTCCCGTCTCCACAGCAAAAAGCTCGCCGCTTCGTCCATTCCGGCGGCTAGCCCTGCGCCACGACACTCTTCCGAACCTGCGCCCCAGCTTCGGCGTGCTCCTCCCACTCTCAGACTTCGCGTGCGCCGTCTCACGGCAGGATCTGTGTATTGCCAACGCCGAGAAGACCGGCAGGATCTTCGCGTGCTCCTCCCATTCCGGCGGCTAGCCCTGCGCCACGGCACTCTTCCGAACCGCTCGGCGGCGCTCGCCTCGATCCACCTCTACTCCGACGCGCTCGCCGATGCCGAGAAGACCGTCGAGCTCAAGCCCGACTGGGCCAAGGGCTACTCGCGCCTCGGGGCCGCCTACCTCGGCCTCGGGGACGCGGCCAGCTCCATCGTCGCCTACGAGAAGGGCCTCGCTCTCGATACCAACAACCAGGGCCTCAAGGACGGTCTAGCTGACGCCAAGAAGGTTGCGGCTCCCCCTCCGCCGCGCCGTCCGCCGTCTGGCGCCGATGCAAACGGCCAGATGTTCCATGGGCCCGAGCTCTAGAGCAAGATCGCTGCCGACCCCGCCACGCGCGCCTACCTCGAGCAGCCGGACTTCATGCAGATGCTGCGGGAGGTGCAGAGGAACCCCAGCAGCCTCAACATGTACCTATCGGATCCCCGTATGATGCAGGTGCTCAGTCTCATGCTTAACATCAAGATCCAGAGAGGGGAGGACTCCGACCTGCCACAGACTTCCTCGCCCCCGCCGCAGCCGCAGCAGCAGAAGCAGGAACAGCCCGAGACGAAGGCGAGGGAGGTGGAGCCGGAGCCAGAACCAGAGCCGATGGAGGTGTCTGATGAGGAGAAAGAGCGGAAGGAGAGGGAAGCGGCTGCTCAGAAGGAGAAGGAGGCAGGGAACGGATCATACAAGAAGAAGAACTTGGTGAGGAATTTGGCCGCGTGCGGCCTCGGATCATACCTTGTTGCCTATGAGGATTCGTCGCGGTTTTCGATTGGATCTGCTGGTTAAGGTTGAGTAGTAGCGAGAAAAATAACAGGTAATCTTCTCTATTTATATTGATAGTAGAGATTGGGTCAAGATATTTCGTGCTTATTTTGATAGGGAATTATTCTATATTAATTAACAGATCTGGGTACTTCATATATTAATTAACAAGATCTTCAATTATGGACATGGTCAAAGAAAATCTGGGAAAGTCTAAAACTGTTTAGATCACTGGGTTAAAATAATTATCACTTTTTGTGAGATTTGGCCTTAAATTCAAAAAATAAAGAAAATCTTCGTCTGATAATTCGATGCAATAGATCATCTGATAATGTGATCAGACCCGGTTCTGCTTAATTTTTTAGCAGGAAACAAGTAATGTAATTAAATCTTCGTCTAGTTTTGTTCATCCGAGCATACTAATTTAACTGCATTATAGGTTGTAGTAAACTTATTCAGTTTCCCATTCCCTGTATACCCTTACCAGGTACCATCTGCTTACTTCCTTTGTTCCTCACGTTAAATCTAATGGCCTATTTTTTATTCTAAAAGCTGAAACTATGATAGAATGTTAGTTATATAATCCTCTTATTGCACAACTTTTTGTCAGTGATACTGTTTTCACGCATCAAATGCATGGCTGCTGGAACCTATAGTTGAGTGTATATGCCCATTTACCGGCTATTATTTGCATGTACTTTCCTATGTAATAATATTCCCCGTGACAATTCTGCTATGTGAGTTTAAGTGTGTAACAAGGTATCTAGCTAATATTAATCCATTGTTTTCTACAGGTCACTGCTGTGAGCTCTAAGCTCTAGATAATAAACTCTATCTTCTTCTGTATGGAAAGACTTTTGGGGCTCCTGATGGCAAGCCTGTTTGGCATTTTCCTGAAAAGTGTATAAAAATGAGGACACTTTGCGTTTGGTATGCACTTTGAGAAAAAAATACCTGTTAAATTTCCATATATATGATCCATGTTGTATTTCAGTTCCAGCTTATTTACTTGTACTATTTTACACCTTTGTGTTTGTGCAACCAGATTAGAAATGTGGTTTTAGACTATCGTTTTTGATATGTTATTACATATTGGGTATTTGGTTTCAGTGTGCCGAGTCAGCGCTAAAATCTGTTCTTGACGGACTTGACAACACATATTTTTTTGGCAATTCTCCAATGGCTCATATGGTAGCTGAACAAACAGATGATTCTAGTGTCTCATCGTTCAAGGTATTTCTTATTTTACCACATGAAAATAATGATAGTTTCTGTACTAATCTTTAGTTCTTTGCATTCTGTAAGGCAACATGATGCACTATGACTCGCTCTTGAATTCAGTGGAGGGGAAGAGAGTGGGTACAGGTGTTAAGGTACAGAGTGAAAGAGGGAATTAAGGAAGCACACCATACTTGACTTAAGTAGAGTAGATGGCATGAGGGATGGAGCTAGGGGTGTAGGTTGGGCCAATCAAGTCAATGTTTGATTTTTTTTTGTATGAAATACCTCTTGTAGTATGTGGAATTGACCCCAAAATTTGCGAGCCCATTTGGCTCCCTCCAAATTTTACAATGTTCTCTTGATCTCTTGTGTAGGCAATGAATAATAGGTTGTTGAAAATTGATTGAGTTGAGCTTGATATACCAAGTCTTGGAATTAGATTGTATGAATTGATTCTCAGATATGATATGTTTGAATTTTCCTCCGTAGCAATCTGTTCTATATCACACCATGGAGTACAGTTATGATTTCTAAGCACGGTTATGATTTCCACTTAGCAATGTGCCTTGACTGATTTGTATTGGCTTATAAATATGCAGGAAAACAAAGAGGGCCTTGAACTATTGAAGGCAACTATAGCTAAGGTTGGCTACACTTGAAATGTAAATATCCCCTTTCTCTATAATTACGCCATTGTATTTTTATTTATAATGTATAACATTTAGTTTATTTTCATGTGGAGGGTAGTTAGTGGAATGGACGTTGCTGCTTCTGCATTTTTCAGTAAGAAGGACAAGACTTATGATCTGAATTTCAAGAAGGATGTAAGATTGTTTGTAACTATTTCTCATCTTCTTATTATAGATAGCTATGAGTTAATGTCATTAAAAATAAGTTGGCATGTTGTTTAACATCAGGATGACTGGGCCATCTATGCCAACTGACCGATGAGATTGGGTTGAAAACGCAGATCAAGGAAGATGACCTTCTTGTTACTAACCCCATGGTAAGCTATATCACTGCATTTACTGCTACAGAACTCAGAGTCAAAATGTTTACGAGCTTTTCAAATCAATGTCTGTTTAAATTTTGGAAAGGGTTGCCAAGGCAATCAGTAATATACTACATGTCAGAATCGTTATCTAGGAATCAATAACTGTTGGTTAGATTAGATGGATGCTGATACACTATAAATGAATATAAAACTTCATTTTTATTTTCTATATTAGCAGCAGAAATATGTTTTGTCTTTTCTATTTCCACATATGAGGTCCTTATATTTCTTGCTACATGTTTCTGGGTTTTGGCTCTTTGACCTTGGAGTTGGGATTCATGAACGGGTGAGAACATGGTGGATTGCTAGCTGGTTTTCTTGATTGGTATGTTTTGCTCTCTTTAATGCGGAAGCTTTATACAGAAAAAGAGTGAACTTTCTAGTGGCCCAGTGCAGCTTTCTAAGGTATAAATATTTCTCATCGCGTCGTTGTTCTATTAGTTTTTTCTCTTAATCATTTCCAATGTATTTTCTTACTTATGATGGAGTAATTGTCATCGTTTCATTCTTCCGTTTAACTTTATATTTCTTCTACGGCAGTTCCTTTAGTTCTACAAACTTATATTGTTGGACATGTGATAAGAAATTAGGGATATCACAAAATCTAATTATTAATTTGACATCATTGGTCATCATAAGTCACGACACCATAGAAAATCATTGGTTATCATATGTCATGACCCATCAGAAAAGCACTGGTTGATAAGAAAATCTTTATCGCCTCAACAATGGAATTTAAACTTCATGTCTAAACAGACACATGTCCTAGTTGTTATTATTTTTATTCTGGGCCTTCATATCTAATACATCTTCCACACTTTCCTCACGGGGTTTGCCCCTGCAAACATTTTCCTCTGTGAAAAAGGTCTGTCGTCGTCGGTGGGATCGACATAGCCCTCGTGCATGTCCCTTCTTAATAACACCAACCTTTTGACATGCTCCCTTATACACATGTCGACACGCACATGCGCTCTGACACCTAAGATATAATATATAATAAAAAATAATTTAGAGAAAAGGCCTTGGCCCTGCCTTTTGAAGTCATAAAAACATCGATGAGTATTTACCGTCAAGAAGAGTAAATGGATGTTCTTTTGTGTATGTCTGAATTCTGATGGTAGTTGAAGCAGTGCTCTCAAGGCTCCCTAAAAATCACAATTAAAATTAGTAGAGCCGTGTATTCAATATTTTGATATATACATAAAATGAACTTGACCTTACTTGATTTTTGATCGACTTTAAGGTTGCAGCCAACGAGAACAGCACTATCCTGTTCCGCTAACAGCAGAGTATTGCCATAGGCATGAGCAGATTCACCAAAAATACGTACAAAGGTTATGTTGTGGTTGGTATCTACCACAGCAACCTCTCTGACACCGCTAGGGGCATAGAAATCTATTTCGTGTGGACCGACGTACATGATGACGCCCAACACACCTAAGAACAATTTTACAATCACTAATGATCTGTGCGAAAAATGCATGCTTAACATATTCTTTATTTACCTGTTAGCGCACCATCAGGGAGATATTCAAAAACATCAACCATACTGCAGCTCCTATATGTAGTAAACATATTTTCCATTAAAGATAAAGAAATTCAAATTCGAGGAATACATGCGTACGATGGTGTAGTTTTAACAAATTTAAAGAATCAAAGCAAATAGAGAATTTGATGAACATCAAACCTTTGGAACGCCTTGAAGGTAGAGAAGATCGAGCGACCTGGTTCCGGTAGGCGTGCTAGAGTAGAGGAGGGCGAGGGGTCATGCTTATATAGGGGATCTCACCTCTAGTAAAAGGAAATATTATAAAAGCTGATTGATTTTGTTTTATGAATAATAAAAGCTGACGATATGAAATCTCAAGTAAAATGAAACATTATAAAAGCTGATTGATTCTATTTCATTAAATGACTAATTTCTTGAACCCTGAACGTGTACATAGTGCCTTATTAAAAGCTGATTGATTTTATTTCATTAAAAGCTGATTGATTCTATTTCATTAAAGGTGACTGATTCTATTTCATTAAAGGACCTCGATCATTATAATACACATGCAGGATACGATTGCAGGATATGTCAATCTGCTTGATTGCAGACTAACCGATCCAAATCAAATAATTGTTCCACCATTTTTTTCATCAGAATTTAAAGGAAAACATGCATGTACACAAGAAAATACAAACTGGGTTTTCTTTCCTCTGATTTTTTTCCTCTGTAGCCGGGACAAAGGAAATTTTGGCACAAATATTTCTTAGGAAAGTGAAAGTTTCTTGCAGTTCTCACAGAAACTTTGTTTTGGAAGCATTGAGCCGGGATTCTAGGTTTTCGCTTTACACTACACCCTGTTCCTCCATTCTTTCCGGTTCCTCTGTTTTGTATTACTTTGTACCTGAATATATTCAATACAGATTGTGCCAGCAGCTTTGTCTGAGCTAAAGAAAGTTGAGAAAAGCATTGAACATTTTAGATGCATTTTAAAGTACATAAACATCCCTTTCTGGACATCTCAAAAGAACATCTCTGGTCCCACTAAAAGAACATGAAACTGAGAGTAATTGTCATCTTTCATTCTTCTGTTATGTTCATCTTTATATTTCTTCTACGGTAGTTCCTTTAGTTTTCCAAACTTATAATGTTAGATAGGATCCATTCAAACACGATGGAAGAAGAGCATCAATATCACTTTGTAATAAGTTATGAAAAAACAAACCATACTTTTCCATGTTTATGTTCTTTAGCTTTCGATGGCATCCCTCTATTATACAATACAAACATGTATGCCAAAAACATAAGTCGATAGTTAGCTTTTTACAGTGCTACAGCCCCACAATTTGTCTTGCACATATATCAATATATATATATATATAATACGTGCAAAACTTCATAAGTGTGAAAAAACAGCCACAATATATTGCAAACCCATAGTATTTCACATGTTTGAACTTTGAAGTATATCTCGATAACCGGTATAATTTGACATGATTCAAATATGAAATAACCACTTAGACTAATTAGCTAATAATAAATATCTACTACTTGATACTCCTTAGATATTGTCCAACAATGTCAGGGATATTCTCTTCCGCTTCATTTGCATGATACTTGAGCAAGTGCACCAAAAACTTTTTTCTCAACTCATAAACATCCTGCATAAACAATATGCGTCATTAGCCTGAGTATTTTATGTAGAAAGTATAAATATATGTAAGGTAGAATACCCACCGTGCATATTGGATGAACCAATTGTTTACCATTCCATGAGAGTATAATGTAAAATATAAAATAACCAGACGCATTCCTGTAGATGAATGACTTGGTATTATGTTATGGCCACGTAAAAGGCAAAGAAAACACATGAGATTATTTTAAGAGATACTCACATGTCTGGACTTTCTGGAATACCAACCGGTGATTTACGTGGCCAGGAAAATATATCACCGTCCCAACCGGGTTGTGCTAATCCGAGTGCTTCGCCTAGATAGATTCCAGTTCTTTGTAAATTTAATTGCATTTTGTGAGTTCGACGCATTTTACTCTCTGGCGATGGAAATACAGAGAGAGGATCGAAAACAGATACAGAAGAGGCATGCTTGTCGATGGAGAACAAAATAAAATGGCCCATGGATGCATGAGGAAGCAAAACCTTCAAATGGACAACCATTAGAAACACATATAACTGGACAACGATGGACAAGTGAAATATATTTACCAATTTGCGTGAAGAGATTTTATAGTCTGTCCCAGGCCAACTATCGAACAACGTTGCGAGAATCTGGATATTTGGCTTTTTACGCCACTTGTGACCCCGTGTGGATTCGACCATCGCAGTCTAGAAAAAAAACAGTTTAGAAACATAGTAATAGTAACAACAATAAAAGCGAGATCACAGTAACTTACACAAAAACGCAGATCCATGTAGTGCACATCGGTCTCTATCAGCTGTATGATCTCGTCGCATGCCACTATGCGTATGGCCAAGTTGAAACATTCATTATCCATAGGTTTGTCCATCCTAAGTATGTTTTGGATTTTTTTAAGACTCAAACTTATTGGATACGGTTTGGAGCTCCGCACCCATTTCTGCCTATAAGGAAAACGTTAAGAATTCTAAAATCAAAACACAAATGAATTGAAAAAATGTGGCTTACTCCAGTAATTGGACATCGTCAATGCTGACAATGCATGAGCAAAGTGCATCTACCAAGTCAGCGTCGGTTGCATTGGCGGATGATAAATGTAAAAATGACTGCGAGGTAATCTCAACTTGTGATGACGTGTCTGATGTTTTGAGTTTCTTAGGGGGTCTTTCGTCCTCATCTTCAAAGTCTCGATTTCTTATACCATCATCATTCAATTCTGAATCGACTAAAATGACAGCTAATTTACTTCTAAAATGTGTCATATGAACCTACAAAGTAGTAATCAAAGTTACTTTTAGTGATACACCATATGAGAAGCATTGATATCAATATATATTTAAGTACATACCTGTTCTGGAGTATCAGATAAAATATCCCCTGTGAAGTACTCCATGAAGTTTAACATCCACAAACCACAAGATGTCCTACATTTACGATAATACACATGAAAGAGAGTATTTTCCTGTTAGCGGCAGAATATTGGTTCTTTATCTTACTTCTACATGTACATAAATATTAGCAATGGCTCGCTTATCTTAGTAGCAATTGATAACATTTTGTTCTTATAGGACCCATCTGGCACTATTGATGAATCAATTCACAAGAAAGTGAATGGATTGTGTGGAGTCTACTAACTCTTTTGGTAATGATAACTTCAAGGTAACTGTAATTTTGTTGATCCATAAAATTAAAGCTTACATCATCATGCAATACTTATCCTGCAGCCATCTAATTTGCAAATTTTATTGACCTTATTATTTATATACTCTATAATGAAAGGAAAGGTTATTAAAAGTATCCAGCTATTGAGTGGTTTGAATTAGGATACTTACCCATCTGTCTGTAGACTGCTCTTAACACATTCTTCAATTTGCCATGTTGTAACATTTAGGTTCTTTCTCTCAGACTTCAATTCCTTGTTATTGGATGATAATTTAAACAAATATTCTAGTCCTTTTAGCTATTGCACCAATAAATGAAAAAATGTTAGCATCACAAGCAACGAATAGGATGGGGCAGTAAGAATAATTACTAACCGTAGCAGTGAGGTCCTTGCGGTGTATTCCTGCGCCTAGCGAGTCGAGCACTTGAACACATAGTTTTCTCAGATTTATGACACATAGATACCAGTGCAAATCTTCCATATTTATTGGAATGAATATCTAAAGAACATGATTATTTTTAGTTGCAGACCCATATAGATGAACTTTCATCTATATTGAATTTTCATAGTAATATATAGAAAACTAAGACTAACCATATTATTTTCCAAATACATTCTAACTCTCTTTAATACCCATTCTGGTGGTGCATCCTTGTCATCTTCAGACATATAGCCATAGGTCTTTATCATCTTAGATATGCATGCATTCTCTAAGAACACGCTTCCAGCTGACCTCACCTTTAGATGTTCTATGGCACTTATGCAATGTATGTAAGCATCTATGACCTACAGTATAACATATACACAATGTATGAAATAATAGATAATCATATTCAAATAGCATCTGCTTGTGCAAAAACTATGATAGTAAATAATCATATATACTTACTTCATCGCCAATGAATTCTTTGGAATTTAGAAGAGATAGTAAATCCTTCTTCTTTAGAAATGCATGGTTGATGCTCACTAAATGTCTTTTTTCCTTTTTTTCGGATTTGATATTTTCAATCACGGACAAATCATCATGACTGCAGGCATAATCTGTCAAAACGGCCATGATAACATTTCTTTATTAATATAATGAAGAAAATACTAATAATATAGCAAAAGAAGGACATAAAAGGTTTGCTACTTACCTTCTGGAGAAACCACATAGTCTTGTGCCTTCTTAGGCTTGTTATGCCATCGATTAGGTTTATGTTTCTGCACTGGCATTGTCAGCTCATCCTCTACCATTTTTGACCCTTTCATGCCAGGCATTGTTGCTAATTCCTTGCCCTCAGCTGGTAGTGTTTGTTGACTTATTTCATTGTTGTAGGTTAATTTCTGAGAACAGCACAACTAAAATACATTATCACTATGTAGACTTAGATTTTCTTAGTAGATACAAAAGGAAAAGAAAAATAACGTTTATCAATTCAGAATCTGTAGACTCCTTGCCAGTTATATTATCTACTTCAAGGTTCTCATCTTTTTGAATCAATTCTTGGTCGCTCGGAAACTAAAACCAACAATATGAAATCGAAAGAAAGTATGAGAAAATCTTGCAGATATAACATGTGTTATACTGCCAGAGATAGAATAATGACATTTAGGAAAAGAAAACTCACATTTATCAACTCGGAATCTGTAGCCTCCTTGCCAGTTATATTATCTACTTCATGGTTCTCATCTTTTGCAATCAATTCTTGGTCGCTCGGAAACTAAAACCAACAATATGAAATCGAAAGAAAGAATGAGAAAATCTTGCAGATATAACATGTGTTATACTGCCAGAAGTAGAATAATATTACATATAGGAAAATAAACTCACCTTTGTGAAGTGGGCGTTTGTATCCTCTTCTTTGGTTAGCCCCTCCTCAATTTGCATATCTTCCTTACCCTCTGTATTTATTTCTTGTTCTAGTTCATGATGTGGGTTGAGCAGATCGCCCGACATGGCTTAGGAAGATAGGTGTGCTGGGGTAGAGGAGGCGAGGTGTGCCTTTCAACCGATGGGGTCGTGCTTATATAAGCAGATCTGATCTGCAGAAGGAAAAAAATGAAATCTGATTGATTTTTCTTTTAAGAATAATAAATGTTGATTGATGAAAAGCAATTAATCGTATCTCCAGTAAAAGGAAACACTATAAAAGCTGGTTGATTTTATTTCGAAAAAGATTAATAAAACATGATTGTTGACCAGAAACTGATTGTATCCTTGTTTTTGGAGACATCCGTCTCTGAATAATAAAGGGGACATCAAACATTAGGAGATTCTGGACCATCGAATCGTCCAGAATAATAAAGGGGGCAATCAAGATAATTAATGCGTTTTTGTCTCTCATAAGGCATGCTATACAAACAAATCAATAAATCAAATCGTACTTGCTAAGTAAAAGACGATTGTGATTGAATGCGCTATTAGTAAGCTATTTTTAGCGCATGCAACAAAATTGGCAGCGACTCATGCGATCACATATAAATCAGAGATGGTTGACCTGGGCATACAAATATATCTTTAATAGGACAATATGCCCGTGCGTTGCAACAGGAGAGAAAAATATTTTGGTAGACCAAGATGCATAAATTAAGTATTTTTGGCACATCTGTAGCGTGTCGCAGAATTCAGCCAGCTCCGCGCGTCATGTTCCTTCACGTTGATGATGCGCTATCATGCCTTCTTTGCCCATTGCTTCAGCCAAGCCACCGAGTTACATGATAATTACTGAAAACTAATTTAGTTATAGTACCAATCAAAGTATGAGTTTGTTTCAAAAATAAAACTAAAACCATTACCAATCAAAGTACAAAGTTCATACCAAAGATATAACTGAAACCCTTTGGTGATAGCTTAAAACAATTAATCAGCTCTAGCTCTCCTTTGTCAATGCATCCACTTATACCTCCCATTTTGCAAGAAAGTAGTCTTCTTTCCTGCCTCACGCGCAGTGGCAGACCCAGCAGGAGAATTTCCTTTAGATATGAATAAATTACAATGAAATTCAAAATGAGTGGGGGCCACTGCCTCCACTCAGCTATACATGGGTCTGCCCATGCTGACGCGTGTATGTTTCTTCATAGCAAATCATTTTAACACAAGGCATCATTATGTCCATCCCACATTACTTTAGTGTAACTCTTCATAGAAAATTATCGCTGGGGCATTAAATCTTGCGAACATGTTATTTACAATTAGACCATGACGATGCACTGCAATTTCTCTGACCTGTAGAATCTCTGCAATACAATACTATGCTTTGTGTGATATTATATAGAACAAATAAAGCATATCCATTCAATGGATGCTTCCTCATTTTTGTTTTTGTAACCAAAGGAAATAATCATCTAGGAGCGTGTCGGGAGGTACTGCAGAAGTAGTTCAGTAACAACTCAAGTTGCATAGGAGAAGAAGACCGCATATAATAATTTCCTGCAGAAATGACATATCCGATTAGTGTTAATACATGCTAAAAAAAGATTATAATCATGTCTCTGTTCTCGTGTAAATAATTCTATCTAGTATCTATTCTCATGAACACACCACACAACCACTAACACCATGCATGCACGTAACCATGCCAGTACATTTATACTATGATTTGACATAATTTAAATAAACAATTATTTCAAAAGATTCAATGGGAAGCAAGACGTGACTATGTGAGTAAACAGAACCTAGATCATTATGTATTTAACTTAAAGGAACAAATATTTCAAAAGAGTCAATGGGAAGAAGGCGCGCTATTTAGTTTCATTTGGTTGCATCGAGCCATTTATAGCGCATGGCGAGCACAAATTTTGAAAGATAGCATAGTGATTACTATACAAGTACAAGTGTGAAGTATCTCACTTATGATGTAAGGATCTCCTTCCAGACGATGTTCTTCGTGTAGGTATTGACAGGACGCCTCTTCTTTTTGCTGTCATCAGAGTTTTTTTTCTTGTTATCAACATCTGGGATAACAAGAATCTTGACGTTTTTTCTAGCAGTAGATCTAGATAGCGCGACATATAACTGCCCGTGAGAGAACACCGGCTCAGGCAAGTAAATACCAGCATTAGGTATAGTCTGCCCTTGTGCCTTGTTAACTGTCATGGCGAAGCTGAGCCTAACAGGAAACTGCTTCCTCTTGAATTGAAAAGGGAACATCTCATCATCAGATGGGCATAGTGGGATCCTTGGCAAGAAGATCCTCTTTCCAGCATGTTGGCCCAAAACAATTTCTGCATCGATGACATTTCTTTGGAATCCTCGAACCACCAACCTCGTGCCATTACAAAGTCCGTTTGCAGGGTCAATGTTGCGGAGCAATATGATAGGGCAGTTGATCTTTAGCTTCAGCAAATGTGGGGGAAGACCAGTAGGGGTCAATGTGTTAAGAAAGTCAGGTGGGTAGTAGTTATGAGGGTCGTCCACCGCACAATCAAAGCTACGATACACCATCTCTTGTCCCTGGAATCGATTGATCATCTTCAAATTAACCCTATCAACACAATCATTTCGTGTCGACAAGATTGCTCTGGAGGTGATGTAGTTTGGGTCTGTCATGTTAGCACCAAGGCTGGGAAAAACATTGTCTATTAGTTTATCAAGGTCGGAGCCCTTCTTCCCAGTACACGGCACACATATCTCGTCAGGAAGACGGATATCACCATCACCATTGGCCTCCTCCTTACCATCACCGATGCGCAATAGGTACTCCGCAAACCAAGGGTCACTATGTGCCCTCATATTGCGTTCGAGCTTTAGGTGAGTCATGCAATCCCAAAGGTAAGACCTACGTAGCGATGCATCAATTATCTGAGCCCTCGATCCCTTACGGACAACAGGTAGGACCTGTCTGAAATCTCCACCGAACACAACCGTCTTTCCACCAAATGGTAGGTCTGGACAACTCATTATATCTCGCATACTATTGTCCAACGCCTCGACTGCCTGTCTCTTTGTCATGGAAGCCTCATCCCAGATAATGAGAGAAGCAGATTGTAGGAGCTTGGCAGTACCACTCTGTTTGGTGAAGGTGCAATACCCGCCATCGTCAATGCTCAGTGGTATCTTGAATCGGGAATGAGCTGTTCTCCCTCCAGGCATTATGGAAGCTGCAACCCCAGATGTAGCTGTCGCTACAGCAATCTTTTCCTGCCCGCGAACTGTTGCGAGCAGTGCTCTGTATAGAAAAGTCTTTCCAGTACCTCCAGGTCCATCCACAAAGAACACACCACCCTCACCGCCAAGAACAGCAGACATAATTTTATCATATGCGGCCTTCTGATCTGTATTAAGTGAGTCTGATAGATTTATGTCCTCCTTGTTGGGCTCAATCACAGACTCCTCGAAGATCTCCCTTTCCACACCGGTGGCACTGTCAAATTCCTCATCGATATCAGGAAGAGGAAATGACTTTATGTCCTTTCCCATTGACTGTAGCATATTCCTGATATCTATCAAAACCTTCTGCTCAACTACCACATTGGATGGATCGTTGTGGCGATAGTCTTCCGACATTGCATCAAAGTGCTTATCCCAGAGCCCACGCACATCGCTAGGCTCGCAGAATACCAATATTGTCGCAAAGAGCCTTCGTAGAGATGACGGCATCTCAAAGAGTGTAGATTCAGTAAGGGAGTCATCCAATGTGTTGTCCCCTTCGATCAACCCCCTTCTCTCTGCAGCTTCACGAAAGGATCCTAGTAGCTGGCCATTAACCGTCTTTAGATCATCGTAGCAGGTGGCCCCAGTGACATGGTTTAGAAGGACTCGCAGGTAATAGCGATCCCCTTCCGCTGGGTGAGCCGACACAATCCTTCCAACCTGTATCCTTTTTGAAGGTGTACCATCCTTTTTTACATACCTTCTCTTCCAACATTTATCCTGACCTTTCTTACCTTTTTGCCACGTGTACCATTCGGGGAAATCCCTGTACAAGATACCACGGGCCTCCTCGTGTAATCTGTTTGCCGCAAAGTACTCAGTAAGCATTGACTTTTCAACACCTTCACGGTTTACTACTTGCTGGATATCTTGGCCCTGTTTGAATGAAACCATGTGACAGTTTTCTAGATGGAGCTGTAGCTGCATCACAGGTGGCGAATTTTTACTCAACTCAAAGCCGTATATCCTCCACAAGGCTTCAGGAGGAGTCACCCACCTCGCATCTCTATATTGTTTGATCTCATCTATGTTCCCGTTGCCATCTGCCTTGTCAGCCTCGCTCACTGTGATAGAAGCCCGATCATGCCCCTTGTATATGTACTTGAACAGGTACTTAACAGCCTTTATGCTTGAGCATGCCTCAACATTGATGTGACAATTCAAGTGACGCAAAAGGTGTGGGTTATATGGGACAACCCACCTATTGTCTAGCAACTCCTTTCGAACCATTACTTTACAACCATTATCACGTCGTCTGTATAGAGGGTAGGAGTCCTTTCCCTGTAAGGTAGCCGCATTGAAAGGTCGAGGGTACTGATTCTTGCAAGAAGGTCGGCCCTTTGTGCATGGACAATCAGGGTTCAAAACACCACATGGGCCATGCATCATATGTTTCACCACCATCTTGTACAATTCTGGGTACTTTGCCTTATTAGGGAGCTCGGCTGAGATAAGCTTGTCATACTGCTCGGGGCATGTGAGCTTGAAGCGCCCCTCCATGATGAGCAAGAGATGGGCATGTGGAAGGCCCCTCTTTTGGAACTCCACCACGTACACATATGATTTCACCTTGCCGAGGATGTCCTTATGAAGCAACTTGTCCTTGAGTTCCTCTAGTTTTGCCCTAAAGACACGCACAACAAGGTCTGGGCGGTCTTGAGGTGTCTGGCCAGGGTAGAGCTCGCGCTTGATCTCATCCCAGTTCGGATTGCATGTCATCGTGAGAAAGATGTCCGGCTTGCCGTACTTCCGTACCAAGGCCATAGCATCCATGTAGCGACGCCTCTTGTCACGTGGACCACCGATAAATGACGTAGACAATACTGTACGCTTTCCAATAGCGTCGGCTCTACCCTCACCAACATGCAAGCTGTCCATCAGGCCTTGGTATAGGTCCGCCCTTATCGTATCTTGATGATTCCATATATAGTCCAACCGCGACTTCTCGATCTTGATATATGTGTCAACCGCGAACTGCTGAAAAAGACGCTTTCCATGGAGGATCGGGTTAAATATCCCAGGACGCATCTGGAATTTGTAGCAGTAGTAGTCCCGCACAGACACACATTTATTTCCTCCCGAAGCTGCACAAAGAATTTAGAATCAGTAGTGTTAGAAACGGGAGATCATATAAGAAGCATGGAAAGAAATAAGATCAGGTTTCCAAAGAATTTGTAGATGAATACATTGAATTTTTGAAACTGATGGATTGTGGTTTGAGTGGACAGTTCATGTAAATAATAAAGCTAGATACAGTCTGTAAGAAATAAGAAAATAAACTGTATGTTGATAAATAATAAAGCTAGATAAGGAATGCAACAGTTAGACAGTAGAGAATTATTCAGGTTTGAGTGGACAGTTCATGTAAACGATCTATTAGTAAGTAATGGACCAGAGAAAATTCAGAACGTAGCATTGTTGGGTTATGATCACAAAAAAGCAGAGTAAATATTGGCATGTTATAAAGCAAAGATAGGCTATCTGAAGCAAACATAAATGAATATAGCACTGATAGGACATGGTCTAAAGAACAGATGACGCTACATTGATGATTGATAAAGCTAGATAAGTAATCCAACATTTGTACAGCAGAGATAGATTTGAAAACAGAAACCTGGATCATTATCTTCATTGCCATCATCATTGTTTTCACTGAGGAATTGGGAGGACTCGTCGTCATTACGACGAGCTAGACGAGCTGCACGAGCTGCCATCACAGTATCATACGACACATTTTCCTTTGGGATATCGGTATGCCACCCAAGCTCACCTCTAGGGAAGAATAGTGGGTAGGACAGTGCGTCATAGCATCCATGATAGGACTTGATACCAAAAATATCTCTGTTTTTCCCTTGCAAGATCACGCTGTGGTCGAACTGTCTACGCCTCTCGCTCCCCTCCACCCACACTGCGGCTACTTCGGAAGTGGTAGGTGCATTGTATATTCTCTGGTCCATCCTTTGGTCAAGGTTTAGTGTGATATGATAATCATCAACATCCTCAACCTGTCCCATACTCCGTAGATGTTCAGAGTATGGATTTTCATGAAGTATGTTGACCATCTGTGTGATTACTTCTTTGTCTTTTATGCATTGCTCTTTGCGGCAGCTACGATACCTATGCTCTAAATTGGGGTCGTCATCAAAGAAGTAAAGCTCCAAGTGACTGCCTTGCAGACCATCTTGTCTGCCAAATGACCTTATGTTGTGGTACATTTGGCCATGAGCACGAAAAGTGTAGATAGGATGCTTTGACGTGTTAGTGGTATCACCATCAAGGTTGCAGTATAGTGAGGTGAACGAGAAATGTCCATTGAAAAACCTTATGTTATCACGGAAATGCTTAGCATCAGAATCGTCACTCGTCCAAAGCCTCTTGAGACCGGGTGGTGTAACTGTGTTTGCTAGCTTGATCTTCCCATTACGACAGCAAAACCCCGGTGGCTCATGCTCGAACCTCTTTGCACCACAATGTTTATGCATGCAGTCGGGAACAGGCTTGAGCATGTGTGTGTCAGTTGGTATTTTGTTGTAGACCATATCATATGGATCTGGGGCATTTGAAACTGAAGCAGACCCATCACTGACCTCCTCTGTTTCCACATCCTCATCGACATCATTTTCTGAAATGGTGGATAACAACATTAGTCTTAATATCATATGCAACATGTGCACGATAGGTCTAGAACATGAACAAATTACCTTGTCCAGCAAACATGTAACCTTCCTCATCTTCGGAGTCTTCTTCCAGTATGACACCCTCGTCCTCGCCTGTAGTATATCATTATCTATTTTTGAGAACATGTTTCAGACAGGCATGCAAGGAATATGGGGTAAATAATTACCGTCATCAATGGCTGATGAGTGTGTTTGATGTTTTTGAACAAACTCGGGAGTTGGAGACGTAGTTTCTGCATACATATCATAAAAGTGTGGTAATTACAACCGTTGACGACTTAATTAGATCAATAGAAAAATGAAGAATCGAAAATTACCTGAGTTAATGATGGCTGATTGCGTTGGCGTCTCTGAATTTTTTTCCATGGTCATAGATTGGAAAGCATGCTTCTTACAATTTGCATAGAATGCTTCATTTCGAAGACCTAGCAACGCATGCCTTTCTCCAGGTGTTACATGTTTTCTTCCCGATATATTACAAACATCCATGTTAGGTGTGACCTCCCCTGACATCTGCTCTATAGTAGGTTGGATATAAATAGGGGTTCCGCCGAAATCAGGGATATGCCAATCACATGTGGGTATGGAACCTTGAGGACAAGGGGTGTGAACAACCTCAGGGGTCCAACATGGGTTTTCCATGGCTATGGATTCTTTATTCAGCCTGTTGCGTCGTGAGTCTTTGAGAGTCTGCTTAGAACGCTTTTGCTTAGGAGTCATTTCGGCATAACGAAGCCTTTCCCTTGCACGCTTTGCTTCAATTTGATCTAAAACATGACATGATATAATGGTTAGAACTAATTTGTGTATGTACTTGTGAAAACATCATCAATAAGAAATCCAACGCGCCAGATGGAAGAGGAATAAAACTTTCTTATATGCAGTTTTCAAGGTATCCAATTTTCTGAAAGTACTTCCTTACCCGCTAACATTATCTTTTGTTGATAGGAAGCATGTTTTCTTTGTAGTAATTCATTTTTCTCATTGGTATTCATTTGTGCATATTGTTTCCTTTTCCTCTGACGTTCTCTTTTGAGTAATTCTTCTCTTCCCATGCTATCCATCTGTGCATTTTGTTCCCTAATTTGTTGCCTCGTCAGCTCACTTGGACAAATGGGTGTTGTATGAATGCTGACTGATGTGGGTCCAGCAACAGTTTCTACACAGGAAAAATATAACAAATGTTCATATAGTAGACATGAATTAGTAAATAGTTGCATTAATTTTATTAGAAAATTTGATGCCTTCATACCACTGAGGATGCTTTCTTGCCCTTGAGCTGAAATATGAGGTGGTTGCATTTGGTATATGTCCTTTTCACCAGGGACCACATTTTCCTTGTTCGTGGTAGTGTCTCCTGGTTCATGTAAAATAACCAGTATAAGAAACGGTAAACCATAATAATCTACATGTACAATTCACTTATGTTGTATGCAATATACCCGCAGACGTCTTAATGCTTCTCCTCTTCACATTATATTCACGTTTTTTCTTACGGAGAGAATCCAGTTGATCAACACTAATTGAATTGTATCGGTTCCTCTCGCGCATCCTTTTGATTTCAGCTACATTTGTTTTAAGACAATCAGCATCAGCTAGATAATTGTTGATCTGTTGAGAAGTTACAAACCATAGAATATATATGTACTGGATTGACATAGGGAAACTAAACTATAGAGGATTTGAAGTGTTTACCTGGGCTATCACATCCAGATTGGAAGCTTGGATTGACATAATTATCGCTTTGAATTCCACTAACAGTGGAAGGATACAACGGGGTGTTGATGTTTATGGTTTCAGGTGTGGCAGGAGTATAATGCATTAAACTACCTTGTTCATGTATTGATGGAGGAGTTCGAATAACGTCTGCAAGAGACCACACATGAAACAATTGAAATTGAAAGTAATAAAAATATTTTTTCTTAGCGGTTAAAATTATAGCGAGTTGTTTTGCAATACCATGTGGCTCAAGTGTAGCCGATGCTTGAGAAATCTTCAAAGAGTCAGCTATCGCTCGTTTTCGTTGTCGGGCTTCGCGCTGTTTTTGTAGGTATTGTGCTCTTTGCTCTTCAGTCATTCGGGCATACCATCCTTGACCCCCATTTCTTTTCTGGCAAGGCTGATCAGGATGCGAAGGATGTTCGACACTCGGGGGAGTTGCATCTTCATTGGTGCTCTGGCCTATTTCAACGATCTAACACTCAGCATGTAAACTCTAGATTATGTGATGTAAGTCCATATATTTTACCTGAAGGCGACGTGTTAGTTATGTCTTGAAATAGAGAGCGTTTTCCTCGGTAAAACGGTGAACCACTTGATTGTTGAGCCATCTGGTAAGAGTAGGAAGATTCAGTTAGAATTGTTTTTGATAATTGTTTCTGTAGTCGTCCCTGGGACATGTTTGAAATGGTCTAACACTAATTTATCACATGTACCTACCTTTGGCAGCACTTTTTATCAATGTACCTAACCAAGGTTTCAAACAGGATCTGCTCATGTTAGATGGTTTATAAGGTTCAGGATCTGCTCATGTTAGATGGTTTGAAACAGGAACATTTATAACAACATAACAACGATGTTTCAAACAGGATCTGCTCATGTTACATGGTTTATAAGGGTTTAGCACTGACTGATCCTGTGAAGTTTCTGTTGGTGTAAGATGATGTACTTTTACTTATACAGAATCATGTGTTTCTTTCCATTGTTTCATGAACTTTTTTAGATACAATGGTAGCATTGAGATTTACCCCCCTAATAGTAAAGGAAATAGTGTAAATTAATGGGGAATTAGATACTTATAGTGAGGAAATTGCCTCACAGTATTAAGTATGTAGCTATTAGATATGTGGTTTCTCCTGTTGCCTCATAACTGGTTATTTTATGGGATCAAAGTAAACTATATATGATGGTTTTGTAAGGAAATAACTGGTTATTTCCGAAGATATCAGGTTTGCAACAACTACTACAGGCCTGATCTGACCAAGCCGGCTCTTGCAAGGCTGAGCTCTGTGTACCGCAGCCTCTAGGTTTCCAAGTCTGGCATCAAGAAGAACAGGCAGCCAACTAAGCTGTAAAATGCATTAAGCTCGCTTTGCTTTTCGAATCAGTTTTGAGTCATAAGTGGAGAAACCATGTTACAAATCCTCCCTAGTTTGTACTCTGACAGTGATAGTATGCTTCGTGTCTACCTACAACTATTGTTTGTTTTGCACTGATATCGCTTGTGTCCTCGATCTTGATGGTGCTCATGGTATTCTGCTGTTGGAATCGAACCAGTGTGCCTCTTCTCATCCATAAGCTGAGTATGACCTTGTTCTTAATCCACTCGAAATCTTAACCATTTTGTGTTTGTTTGCCTAGTATTAAGTATGTAGCTATTAGATATTTGGTTTATCATGTTGCCTCATAACTGCTTATTTTATGGGATCAAAGTAAACTATATATGATGGTTTTGTACTAATAATAACCAGTTCTGTGTGTGACCAGGTGAAAAGATCAACCAGTTTGTTGATTGGGCAGAAGTGAAGGTGAAAAGCATCCAAATCGGAGAAGCCGGGACTCACCAGTTTTAGCCTTGTTGCTGGGAAGGTGACAAGTGCTGTAGTAAACGGCGAGAAATGCGACGCCTAGAGCTCGTCGTCGCGAGGGTGCGGAAGGAGTGTGATGTACAGGAGATGATTCACGTCTCTGGTTTCTTCTCTGTAGTAATTGGGGACCTTTCTTTGTGATGTCCAGGAGATTCTTAGATCCGGCTTCTTCTCTGTAGTCCTATTTTTAGAAGAACAGCTGTGTAATGGCGTGTAATCTGGGTACTAATTGTGGCCCTTTTTTCTGCAGTAGTAATTGCCTCTGTAATACCGTGAGCAGGAGATTGTGGCCCTATTTTGGGATGTCCAGGAGATTGCGCCATTAATGACCGCTATTAATAGAGAATTTGTGCGATGTCATTGGAAGGCCCTGGACCGTTAGATCATAGTGATTTGAAGGACAAGATCATTTGTTCCTGCCTATTGGAGGAAACAGAGGGAATTCCTCCTTTTTAGATAGTAGAGATTGCATCATCATGACCGCATGCTCATGTCATCATGCCACATTGCATTTGAGCATCGTCATGTCATCATGCATTTGTTTTTCTAAAACTATTTTCTAAAAGCCTAGTTTTGTTTTCTAAATATTCCCCGTCTTAATTTCAAATCAAAACTCCGGACTTTTCCGGGTCTTCTATTTGTCTAAAAACTATTTACAAAAGTCTATTTTTAAATTAAATAAAAGTTTATATTATTTTTGGGAGGCAGCCAGCCAGGCCCGAAAACCCGGCCGGCCACCTCCAAACCCTAGTCTAAAAATATCTAGTCCTAAACCCTTTTCCTACCTAACCCTAACCTATCCAGTCCCCAGCCACATCACCCCGACCATTCACCTCGCGCCACATCACCCCTGGCCCAAACCCCACCCAATCACCCGCTGCCACCTGCCCCAACCCCCCCTCTCTCTCTCTCCCCCGTCTGGCCTCACCCCCTCCTTTTCCCGCCCAGCCCCACCTGCTGGCCCACCTGGCCCACAGCCCCCAGGCACGCCTCCCCCGACGCTCCTCTCCCCCCACCTCGTCTCCCCCGCATCCTCCCTCTCCTCTGCTCGATTCCCCCACCGCTGCCACCGGCATCTCGCCCTCGTGCCTCCCAAGCGCCACCGGCCGTAGGTCCCCGCCGACGCCCCGCCTCTCCTCTCCTCCGACCCGATCCCCGCTCCCCTCTGCCTCACGCCCCCGCCCTCGCGACCCTGGCCTCCCCCGGTTATGCAGCGCGCCGCCGCGGCCCTGCAAACTCCGGTCGCGCCAACCCCGCCGGTGAGCGCCACCGTCCTAGCTCCGGCCGTCTGCGACTCCCTCTGCTTCTCCTGCATCGGCACGCCGCACACCCTCGTTGCCCGTGTCGCTGTCGCCAACAGCCGCATCTCCGTCGCCGTGCTCCCCCACGTCGGCCTCCTCGCACCGCCGGTCGCCTCCTCCCTCGCCGCCGGCCCGCGCCCTCCGTCGCGCCCTGGCCTCATCTCCCCTGGCTCGAGCTCGCCCCCACCTCCTTCATCCTCCGCCAACCCCCTCGGTGCACGAGCTCCTCCATCCGGCCACCTTCTGCGGGCTCCGGCAGCCCCGCCGCCAGGCACCGCGCCTTCGCCCTCGTCGGCCGCCGCTCAGGGCCCCTTCGTACCGAGCTCTCCCCGCCGTCGACAGCGCCCCGCCATCACCGACGACCTTCCGCGCGCGTCCACGCCCTGGCGCCGCCTTGGACCACGACCTCCATCGCCTGCACCTCCTACTTCTCGCGGGTCCGTCGCCGTCGTCTCTGCAGGGCGTTGCCGGGGCCTTCTCTGTCCGCTGTCGGGGGCCCAATCCTGGCGGCGCCCCGACGTCCGCCCCTCCGCGCGTTCCCGGACGCTGCCTCGCCAAGGGCCCCTGTTCCAGAAGGCGTGCTCGCGTCCTGATGTTGCACGTGTCGTGTATCCTCTATGTTGGCCATGCCTGCCTGCCGCGACGGATTCTGTGATGTGGCAGTCACTTGGATATCCTTTTGTGTTTGTAACACTAGAATCGGAACAAGGCATGGTTGGACTCATTTTTAGATCCCCCACTTTGGCGCTTCCCCAACTGCTCGTGTGCTTCGACACTCGAATCATCGACAAGACCTCCTTCATGGAACGCCGAGACCCCGGGCCGCAGACCCCCCGGAACGACAAGTTCTTCTTGAAGATCCGAAGACCAATCCCGGAGTTCGAAGACCGACCCTGCCGAAGACTGAACCCTGGCGCGCCAAGTTCTTCGACCCCGAGGACCGATCCATAGATGCGTGAAGTACTTCCTCGAGAACGCCAAGTACTTCACCCCGGACACCGAGACCCTGAACGACAAGTTCTCCTTCCCGGAAGCATTAACGCCCGTGCGACAAGATCTACTTCCCAGATCCGAAGACCCCGGTACCCGATCTACTCAAGTTCGCCATCACGAGTCCGAACTTCATCGTTTCCCCGTCGAACCCTGAGACCGAACCCCGGAACCCCTCCGAACCCCCAAGACCTTCGACCCCAGATGTGTGAACCATTTCCCGAGCCCCTATTTTATAAATGCTTTATAGAAAACTTGTTGCATATTAATTGTTCATCTCGCATGCATATTGGTGTGGTTTGGGGGCATTATGCCGATTCACCTCATAATTAAATATGGGGTCCATATGCTGACTTTTCTAGTCTTATATTGACCCCATTTAAATTTGTGTAGCGAACCGGTAACTTATTTTGCCATGTTAAGACAACATTTAAATTGTGGGGTATCTAAATAACTTGCACCATCTAACTAATTGTCGGGACCCCGGTTCCGCTTAATATTGCCTAATTGCATCGCATCTTTGACATGCCCTACATCATACATGCATCATGTCCGGTCTTCTGCCATAGTATTAAATAGTGCATCCGGTGTTTGTGCTAGTGTTTTGCTTCTTCACGGATTAGGCCGATGAGTTGATGCGAGTGTCGACCCGATCTTCGGATGAACCTTCGGCAATGTTTTCAGGCGAGCATCTCCCCCTTTCTACCTATCTTACTTTTATAGTATTTATTCCCTCCTGTTGATCTATTGCTATCCGTGTTGCGATGCTCTAGTTTTCGTACCCGTGATATTCCTTGCAGCCTTATATTGCCTTGGACACATCCTATTACCTGTTGTTTGGTAGATAGTTGGACTCGCGCGTCGTAGTCGCTTGCTCAAGTGCTGTTGTGTGTCGTCCAGTACCACAGTTGTTGGAGTAATGCCGCATGTTTAATGTTGGAGATAATCATGGCTTTAATTATTGTTAATAACTAAAAATTGAAAGTAGGTAAATGCAGAGGCACAGGTGGGCAATAGATGTTATTTGGTTGTTAACCGTCCACTTGTGTCCCGTAGGACCCCGAGTTCTTGACACCTGTTCCGAGATCGAGCGCGCTAACCACAGGTGGGGTGTATGGGCACCCCCATCGATTTAGTACCTGATTCCAAGTACTGTACTGGGGGCCACAAGTAGTTTGGGGCTTTATTACTATTCTGTACTTATGCCATGCTTTACTGCTTAATTTAAGATTGTGCGAGGAGCACCTGTACTGTTTAGGTAAGCGGAGTGTTTTCACGGTATCGACAAGCCTGAGAGTTTCGGGTTCCCAGTCGTTTACAGCCATTGATGCAAACCCTGAGTCCGTCTCAGAGACCGACCGACTTCGTTGCAGGTAGCTTAGTGGGGTGGCCCCCCGTGCTTGCTTTGGGTCTGGGAAACGTCGTGTCCGAAACCCCCCCGTCGACATACCGTTGGGTGTATGTTTTGTGATCTTGTACCTACCTGATCTGACAACAAGGGTGTAGGTGCGTGTGGAAACTTTGGTGCACCCCTGCAGGGTTAAATCTTTTCGAGAAGCCGTGTCCGCGGTTATGGACGACTTGGAGCACAGGTCTCGATCATAGACAACTATAACTAAAGTTTACTGTTATAAATTGACTTGTATCCGATATGACTAGTAATCAGCTCCACTACAACGGAATGGCTAAATAAAAGTACCAACAGCTGCTGGGTTTGGGGATATCTCATGCTAATTGTATTTGACTAGTAAGTGTAGCAACTACAACGGAATGGTTAACTAAAAGTGCCCACTGCTTATTATATCAGGATGACTATCTATACCTGACTAGTAATTGCTGCAACGATAACTGAATGAATAAAACTGCCAACTGTGTGAGTTCCTCGGTTGACTTCCTCGTTTGGTCTCGAGGGGGAAATACCAGGATGGGTATGCTGGGTGATAGATTCAGGTTGGATCCGAATAGGTCTTTCTTATCCCTATCTGATAGCCGCCAGTTATATCGAGTCTCTATAGGTTGTTTAGTGCATGCCGCGCTGCCGCTTCAGTCCACCATACCTATGTAGGCGAGGACCGCCGAATTCTAGCCTCGCCGTGTACTGGCCTCAGTACTGACCGCTCTCTCTTTTTCCTTGGCCCTTTGTCGGCACCCCTTTTGTTTAAGCAGGTTTTTGAGATCGACGTCGTTAGCAGGGTTACCCTTCCGGCTTGGCCTGGGCAGGGTTATGGACGCCATTGGTTATTCTTCAGGGCTCTTAGCTCAATTTGCATCTTGTCCGTACTCGGACGCTATATCGTTTTAAAGGTGATTTGGATCTTTGTATTGTATATCTGTATTTTTGACTCTTTGAGTCGCTGTTGTATATATCTGTTCTGTGGGTTCCATCGTGGACTATTGTGTAATGGTATTACTTCGTTTTCCACCCGCACGAAAGTGCCTGGTGGGCACCTTTGAATCGTTTCTATGCGGGTTTGGCGGGAATCGCTGAAACTTGCATAGGGCCGATTCTGAGGGTGTTACAGAGTGGTATCAGAGCTCAGCAGTTGCGATACCCCACAAGTCCAGCCTGTAGGATAACCTAGCTAACGGCCGAAGTAGAGTGTCAAAACTATTTTTGAAAAATCGGTTGGATAGTTCTGATTAGGCCTGATTTTACTCCTTACCCCTCTGCTGCTCTCCTCTCACCTCTGCGTGTTTTGAATCCGCTCTCTTCTCTCTCTTAGAGTCCAGGATTTCTCGTGGTTGGGTTCCATCGTACCTTCAGGGTCGCTTCCTCCTTTGGTAACGGTGTTGCTACATCTGGTCTTCATGCTATCCGAGGAACCCTTCGTCTGGTGGACTTCTCTTTGTTCCTTCTCGTGCCTTCCGGTGTTTTCCGACGCGACGACATCATCTACGCTAGATCCGATGCAGAGTCTGCATCACTCCTATGTTTCTGAACCTCGATTGTCGAGATCTTCAATCTGATTCCGAGAGTGGGTTGCATAGTTCTCATATTCATGTGCAGAGTAATGCTTTGGGTGCGCGATGGACTGATCACCATCCGACTACTCTTATCATTCGCTCTTGTACATTGAGTCGGTGTATCGATGCAATTATACTCATTCCATGGAAGTTAGAGGTGGCCTTACCTTTTGAGACCTCGACCTTCACATTTGTTTCTCCGGAGTGCTATCTCGACGAACGTCAACAATGATCCTTGTTGGTGGTGTCGCTGATTTCAACATGGAGTAAGAATCTTTGTTAGTGGTGTCGTGAAGATCTACATGAAGCGAGAGGATTCAGACCGTCGGCTTTCTTCCCTGTACCATGAGGCGGATCTCGAGGGCGAGATCCATTGTTAGTGGTGTCGAATTGTGGCATCCCGCAAAACCACTACTAGAAAATCGCGTTGTTTTTGTGCATTGCATCATTATGACCGCATGCTCATGTCATCATGCCACATTGCATTTGAGCATCGTCATGTCATCATGCATTTGTTTTTCTAAAACTATTTTCTAAAAGCCTAGTTTTGTTTTCTAAATATTCCCCGTCTTAATTTCAAATCAAAACTTCGGACTTTTCCGGGTCTTCTATTTGTCTAAAAACTATTTACAAAAGTCTATTTTTAAATTAAAATAAAAGTTTATATTATTTTTGGGAGGCAGCCAGCCAGGCCCGAAAACCCGGCCGGCCAGCCAGTAGTAGATCGGGGCCTCCTCCTTCGATTCCCCAAAGATCAAGGACTTTGGGTGGTTGGATGAGGAGATCTTGAGAATTTGAGTGGCTCCAATGGACTCCAATGGTGGGCAATGACTTTAATGAGTTGAGCACTTTGTCCTAAGGTAGGTGGAGGGGTATTTATACCCCTCCACAAAATCTGACCGTTGATGCATTTACTGCAGCGGTAGTACCGGAAGTTCAAGCGGTACTACCGGAGAACTCTGGTACTACCGGACCTGGTACCGGACCACCCTTTTTCAAACAGCATCAAGTCCTGCCCCCAGCGGTACTACTGTTGTTGCTACCGGGAAGCGGTAGTACCGCTTGAGGCAACCGGTACTACCGGACCTAGAGAGAACATCACATTTTCATACGAAAAACTTTCTTTCACGCCAGGTAGCAAAACGAGGTACTATCGCATTTTGCTACCGGCGCAGACAGAAGCTTTTTGCAACGTGCAAAAACTCTCTCTCACGCCAGGTAGTGAAATGCGGTACTACCGCATTTTGCTACCGGCGCAGACAGAAGCTTTTTGCAACGTACAAAAAGTCTCTGTCACGCCGGGTAGTAAAATGCGGTACTACCGCATTTTGCTACCGACACAGACAGAAGCTTTTTGTAACGTACAAAAAGTCTCTGTCACGCCAGGTAGTAAAATGCGGTACTACCGCATTTTGCTACCGGCGCAGACAGTAGCTTTTTACAACGTTCAAAAAGCCTCTGTCCTGAGCAGTACTAAAATGCGGTACTAACGCATTTTAGTACCGGAGCAGGCAGAAGCTTTTGACAAGCTGTAAAAAAGCTTCTGTCGCGCTAGGTACTAAAATGCGGTACTACCGCTTTTTAGTACCTGGCACGGCAGAGACTTTTTGACAGTTAGTCATTTGCTTCTGTCTGGTCCGGTAGCAAAAAGCGGTACCGCGCCAGGCAGACAGTTTCTGAATGTTTGCAAACCCTTTTAATGTACCTGCGACACACTTAGCAAAACATTAGTCCGATATGTGTGTTGTTATCAAACACCAAAATCACTAGGGATAGCAAATGCTCTTTCACCCGGTACTACCATCAACACATCACCACCTCTGGAAGAAGATCCGACTGGTACCACCGCCCATGCCATGAAAAGCTCAAATGATAGCCTAAACAGTACTACTGCCGGTTGACCGGTACTTCTAAGCGCAGGACCGTGAGCCCAGGTTGACTTTGGCCATGTAAACTTATCCACAACTTACGCCTTCACCTTAATAATATAAATAGAACCATCCTAGCTCAAATCTAGGTTTAGAATTGAATTGAATTGTATTGTCTTAGCCTTCACTTTCAATAGGGGAACCTCTCTGTAGTTCTACATCTTTGAGTTGTACAAGACCCCACCTTGTAATTTGTATCTTTGCTATTGTGCTCTCTATTGCCTTTGATCTCTCCCATTGGATCTCTATCAATTGCAATATCTTCACAATAGCATTCTATTCAATTGCATGGTGATTTTTTCACCGTGGATCTCTACCTAGCGCTCTCTTCCATGTGGATTCTATTGATTGGTGATTCTCTTCCATGTAGAAAATCAGAAGTGTGTGCGTGCATGAGTTTGTATCTTACGTTTCACTCTTCGTGTCTGTTGGTTTCATCACCAATGTCACCTCCCCTCAACTACCCTTCCAAATCCGTGAAGATTAGGCCACCCCACAAGGTTAACACTCACCACAAATTTTTGTTTGGAGATTTACTAGTGTCTGCAAGCTTAGTGTGATAGTGTCTGCTCTTTTAACCTCTTGTTTATGACAAAGATACCACGGTGTACTGAATACATCCTTCGTCTTTTTTTTCGGTACACAACATTACTGCATGCATAATGGATACATGTCATGCAAACTTACACAAATACATGCAAACATGAAACATTGATAGCATTCTCACTGTATATCCTCATAAAGGTTAGCATTGTCAAAACAGCTGCAGGCTAAGAACATCTCTCTACGCTATACAAAGGCATCATAATCCAGCAAACTCTCAACCATAACATTCTCGCTGCTTCTGATGAGCTACAATTAAACGTCCGGCAAAGAACAGGCCACTCAGAAGCGGGTCTTGCGCTTCCGCCCCGTGTATTTCGTGTCGGCAGGCACATCGCGTCCTCTTCTCCTCATCTGCTCCTTTTTCCTCAGGAGCCAATCCTTGGCTCGGCCGTTCTTCCTGTTGTTCAACTTCCGCCTCTTATTTGACCGGGTTCGTCCATACGTGCCGACCTGCATTGGAGAAATATATGTTTTCATGTATAGTCGGTAGAACAACAGGGGTTCATCGCAAGGTAGCACAACCTAATGATCAGGGAATTTAAATTTGAGAACATAACATGAGAGTATGGAGTTGATTCTTGAGCAAGCACAACTAGTTGATTCTTGAGCAAGCACATCTCGTACCAACAGTTTTAACAGTAAGAAGTTTGCACAGGAATATTACAGACTGATAGGAAGATCACCACAAAAACAAATAGTAACATTTCCTGGACATAAGAGAGTAATGGCCTATGTGTTGAGAAGACTACATAGCAATTGGAGTACATGAATCTGACTTGATTAAGAGGCCATACATTATGATACTTGTAAAGAAGGTTTTGAATCCTGTTTTTCATGGCAGGGTTCGAGCTATTGCTATGTCAACTATCGTTAGCTATCACTGAACTTATTTACGATAGAGTTTTTAAATAAAACAAATAAAGCTATTAAATACGGGCCTAACAAAAAATCACAATAAAGAAACATTAGAAGACCATATAATTTAAAAGTACTAAAAAATGTCTATAGCACCATTTTAGATCTTGAACCACCATTCCACTCACATAGGCAACATGCCCACCGAGCTAGTCATAGTAATGATGACTTGAAAACTGGAACCTATTCTTCTGCACAGTCGCTAGAGATAGAGTTATCGGGCTCTCCGTGATACTTGGTAATAGCATGTCCTCATCGGACGAAGAAGATGAAATCACTGCTTCATCCTCATCTAGAATGAGAAATTAATTTTTTTTTTACAAAAATCGGCATAGAACATCATGTATCTTGCCCTCATGCTCACCAACAGAACGGATCTGCTGAACGTAAACATCGACACATTGTCGAAGTTGGTCTTGCTCTCCTTTCCAATGCATCCATGCCTTTAAAATTCTGGGATGAAGCATTCTTAACTGCCACCTATCTCATCAATATTTTACCTTCAAAAGTCATTGGCAATGATACTCCTATGGAACGCCTCTTTCACAAAACACCAGATTATGCCTTTCTCCGTGTTTTTGGTTGTGCCTGCTGGCCCAATCTTCGTCCATATAACAAACGCAAACTCGCTTTTCGATCCAAGCAATGCGTTTTTCTTGGCTATAGTCACATGCATAAAGGAGTAAAATGTCTTGATGTAAAATCTGGTAGAGTCTACATCTCCCGTGATGTTGTTTTTGATGAAACGGTGTTCCCCTTTGCTGAACTTCATCCCAATGCAGGATCATTACTACGGCAAGAAATTCTTCTCCTGCCTGAATTCCTTGAAAATCCATCGGTGTCATCTCATGAGGGGAAAAATAATTGTATTGATCTAACACCTAATGCTTCTGTAAAACCTGGTCTTTCTAGTGCCTCTTAGGTACAACAACATGCAGGAGAAAATTTCAGGCAAAACGGTGTTGAAACGAACCAAAACGGAGCAAGTCCACAATCATCATCGCATGTGCACACACACGGCGCGAACGGCGCGGAACACAACGCAGATCAACCTCGGATCGGGTGCGGTGCAGGCGTCAGCAAATCTCCGTCGGGATCCTCACCGAATCCTTCTCAAGGTCACGCGCGCCAATCAGGAGACGACACGTCGCCCGTGTCCTCTCACGCGAATCCTCCTGGGGCAGATGTGAGGCAGCGGACTGGCTCCGCGTCGCGATCGTCATCACCCGCGTGGGACAACAGCGAGGAGGGGTGTTAAACAACTCGACACGGCAACATATTTTGTGTAACAAGTTGTACCTGTCTAGGAGAGCTAGAGATAGGATAGAGATAGAGTTTGTTTCAAACTTGTATCCCAGTATAGTGCTCACTCGTCGGGCCCAGATGAGGATCACGATCAGGGCCTCCTTTCTCTCCCTCTTGTTGTAACCATCTCTGTAAATCTTCGAGACTTGATTTCTATTTAATATGAAGCCGATGAGAGCTCCAACCATCGTTAAACCCAACGTGAGCTTTCACACCCACGAGCTTAATTACGTGTTAATACCCAAACATGACATCCAGAACTAAAATTTTCTCAACTGATCCAACAATGGTAACGCATATTTACCTCGCCCATGTCCGCGAGCAGGAGGTCACCATCTGTTTCCCGCTCTAGAGCAACGTCTGCGAGGGGAAAATAAAATTGAAGCTCCCAAGCAGAAACTTAAGTGATACAGGACAAAAGTCCATGAGAGCAAGAAACAAGGCGAGCGGAGTTCCTCACCAAGCATGGACTCTGAAATATCACAGCCGATCCAGTGGTGCCCGTGCTCCGTCAACGTCTCGCCGCTAAGTCCAGACCCGCAGCCTGTGATCGCCATGCTACAATTTCAACAACGGGAATCTCCATAGTAGGGAAACATGATTCAAGCCAAGGCAACACATAATCTGGTGCCCTGTTGTGCTATATCAACGAACGCGAAATTGGGCTGTAAGCGAGCGAGCGAAGTAAGCTGACCGATGTCGAGGAGCATCTTGGGGACGCCATCGTTGGGGAGGGCGAGCAGCTCCAGCGCCCTCTCGGAGATCTTCGCCTGAGAAGAAAGAGGGAGAAGAAAATTCGGGTCAGCTTCCACCGTGTGCCGAGTGCCGACCGAGACGAGACGAGAGGCGCTCCGCTTGCTCGCTTTGCTTGCCTGGATTTCGATGATACGGGAGGAGGTCGTGTACTTGCGCGCCTCTGACTCGTTGTAGAATATCTCCGGCGGCGCCTGCACCTCCGGCCGCGGCATCTCGTCTCCTCTCTCCTCGGCTTCTCCCTTCCCCGCAGCCGAGCTCGTTCGTGTGATCGTGTCGTGTGCTCCTGCGCCGCTGCTTCTGCGAGGGGTTTCTCTCGGGCCTTTATGGGCCTCTGATGGGCCATGGACTCTAAAAACATTTCGATGGGCTCTCCTGCCCGCTGCCCACGTAACAAACCCTAGTAGGCTCTATAAAATCTCTCACCGGTATGTGGCTCTCTCCCATCATCAGAAGCACCCGCCGCCACCGCACGAGCTCTCTCCGTCCGCTCCTCGCCGCAGACAGCCGATCCACGCAGCAGCCGCCATGGGTAACCATCTCCTCCTCCCCTCCTCCCCTCCTCCTCCTCCACTCGCGTAGCTCTCGTTCTCCGTTCTGACGTGGTCGTGTGGTCAATTCAGGTAAGGTGCACGGGTCGTTGGCTCGCGCCGGGAAGGTCCGGGGCCAGACGCCCAAGGTGGCCAAGCAGGACAAGAAGAAGCAGCCGCGCGGGCGCGCCCACAAGCGCATCCAGTACAACCGCCGCTTCGTCACCGCCGTCGTCGGCTTCGGCAAGAAGCGCGGCCCCAACTCGTCGGAGAAGTAGATCTAGACCCGCCCCATGGCAGGCCTCCTTCTTGATCGATTACCCCAACCTTTTTTTGTTCCTTAGTCAGTATGCATGTTTTCCAGTGCTGACGATGACCCATGTTAAGACCTAATTAGAGATCTGTATTTGCTGTGATGCTGGTAATGGAATATGATCCAAGCATGCAATGCTTAGTTTACCATTACATGATTATTGTTATGCCTCTGTATTAGGTTGGGTGTTTGCTAGAGTACTTGGTTTCATGATTGTTTCTGCATTTCTAGCTTTAGTAAATCAAATCGAGTTGGCCGCTTGGTGCTTGCTTATGCTACTTAGTGGTTTTAGTGATGTGGTATTTTCTGTTCGATTACTTTTCTGGTGATGGCAGTGACGACTTGGTAATATTCAAGCTCAACAGACCAAATCACAGGTCGTCTCTTCTGAGATTGATCTGTATGCCGAGTATCCCGCTGAACTGAGCCATCACATTTCTTTTCTCTATGGGTTTCTGTTTTCTTTGCTTTGTGATGTTCCTTTCTTTGTTGAAAATTTGGTATCGTTTGTTTTAGAGGAGGCTGTTGCGATGAGGACAAACAAGCTCCCTCTTCTGAAACCATTGAGGACATCGCTGGCAGAATCGAACCAAATAACTATTGCCACCACTGAGTAACAAATGTCCCCTCCTATGATCCAGCTTAATGTTGTTTTGCCTTTTCTTCCTTTTCACCCTTTTATGCCTGTTCTGATCCAGCTAAAAGACAATTTGATTTTATTTACTTGTCTAGACATCACTCCTTGATTACTGTTTTTTATAAAAAAAATCCTGTATCAGATGATGAAACCTTAAACAATCTTAGGACACCTTCTGACACAGTGCTTTTATCCTGTGAATGAGAAGTCTCTTATATTCTGATGATACTTTTCGTTTGCACTGTTCTCATTGCGTGTGCTATCTATTGTGTCAGTATTATTTCTGCCATTTGATCGATGGTTTAAACGTTACAATTATTTAAAGCTGAGTTGACCCATGATGATTAGCTACTTGTTGGAATTACCGTCAGATTACCTTATGACGATTTTTTGCGGCTTTCTGAGGTTAATCCCTGTCACTGGTTAGCGTAATGCACTGCTATCACTGTAATATGGTCTGGTTGTATTAGCTATAAATATCATTTGCTTAAATCACTTGCAAATGTTTGTTCTCTGATTGTGAAATTGTGTTGGGTCTTTGAAGCATGCTTCTTGATATTGATTGCTCTTATTTTTTCGTCTTCGATTGTAGCTATACATTAGCCTAATTTTGGCCTGATAGTCCTTCTCTGGTAGCTACAAGCATTGCCATAGGATCTATGATTGGGCCTAGAATTAGGTTTTCACATATTGATAGGAACCTGAGACCATATGTCAATTGGTCCACAGAGCCGATTATTGTGATCAAATTGCCTCTTGTCATGCAAATGTAATTTAGTTGTAGTTGATGTGCTTCAGGGAAAATATGGCGATGATGATAAATGTAAGGCTTGTTTCTCAAAACATTCGCAGTTGCCGCCTAAGAGCTTTCGTCTTGCCAGGCTTGAGAGCTAATGCTGCTAATTCCTTCCTTGGATGTCTGAGCCTGTTTATTTTCCCTAGTTAATATTGTCTGTTCTAAATTAAATTTGGCATCCTTCATAGTTCTTTAAATCTGCTTTTGCATTGCAAATGATGATGAAATCAAGGCTTGTTTCTCAAAACATTCGCAGTTGCCGCCTAAGAGCTTTCGCCCTGCCAGGCTTGAGAGCTAATGCTGCTAGATCCTTCCTTGGATGTCTGATGCAACGCTAGACATAGACAATTGTTCTTCCATTTGGTCTTCCTTCAGTGAATGTTAATGTATGCCCAGTGATGATTAGATTAAGGCTTGTTTCTCAAAACATTCGCAGTTGCCGCCTAAGAGTTTTCGCCCAGCCAGGCTTGAGAGCTAATGCTGTTAGATCCTTCCTTGGATGTCTGAGGGCATATTTGAGCTCACTGAACATTTTGCTCGGTGTTTGTTTTCACAAACCTACTTTCTCCCCGTTTTTGTGGTCTTCAACTTTATTGTGTTATTCATTTGTTTATTTTGGAGTTATTCATTTGTTTATTTTGGAGTTATTCATTTGTTTATTTTGGAGTTTTTCATTTGTTTATTTTGCACTGTAATTTGGATGGACAATGATGAAAAACATATATAAAACACACCATCTTTCGGGACTGATTGGTGCACTCAGTGTGCCATGCTGTCAAATCTGCAATTCTGAGATCCATTTATACCTGATCACCTCTAAATTCAAGTTTTTTTATTTCTGTGTTACCTAGTTCTTTTGGTGTTGATTTGTTAATGCTTGTCCGGTGATGAAAAACTTATTAACAATACCATCTTTCGGGACTGATAGGTCACATAGTGACCATGCTGTCATTCTGCAATTCTGAGGCAAAATTGAACATCTTTTCATGTATGTTTGACCAATTGGCTAGAGGATCACCATTATTTTTGTTCTTCCTTTGGTCTTTGATTTTGCTTATTTTTTCTCTTTATTGTGGATTGTATATCTCCTGGACAATGATGAAAAACACGAACAAAACACACCATCTTTCGGCACTGATTGGTGCATTCCATGTGCCATACTGTCAAATCTGCAATTCTGATGTCCTGCCCATACTGGTTTCCTCTTCAATGGAAGTTCTGCCTGTTCTGTGATTTTAAATTTTTTCTTCAATGTTTTAGTTCCATTTTTGTGTCCCTTGTTCATGCTTGTCCAATGATGAAAAACCTTCTAATCATACCATCTTTCGGGACTGATCAGTCACATAGTGACTATGCTGTCATTCTGCAATTCTGAGGACATTGAACATTTTTTGATGGTCTATTATTGTTTATTCTTAAGTATTTGTTAGCTATCTTAACTTTGAGTAGCATCTTTGGGTAGCATGTGCTTGGATAAACAATATCCCCTGATGTCATAGAATTGTCTAATGAATATGTGTTTTAGTGTATCAAAATATAAGTTCTGAATTACCATCTTTTGTTACTGATTTGCGTATTGGCCGTGCTGTCACTTGAAAAATCCTGAGGTCTTATCGTAAGCATCTGTTTTTTTTGGTTCACTCTTTTACTCTGGATATGTTTCTTCTCTATGTTTGGTTTATACACTTCTGAGAGCCATCATTTCTTTTTCTTCCCTTTCTATGTTTATTCCTTCTGTTGATTGAAGGATATCAGAAACCATTCATTGCTGCGAAATCTGCCATTGGCCTCTAATTTTTCAGAAGTGAGTTGTGTCCACATTGTTCATCTATGGTCCCTGTTCTTCTACGGTCCCTGTGTGCATTGTTGTGTTTATAACACCATAATTTCTTAAGTGTCTTCCTTTGTGCATTGTTGCTCTTGTGCCTTTTGGCCTGTCCTCTGCTAGGGCTAGGTTGTTGTTGCTGGCCTGGCAATGTGTTAACCCTTGTTGGTGATACTCGTGTAGGACGAGTAGGGTTGGTGTGCTTGCTGCGAGGCACGTCCATGAAGACGAGTAGTGGTGGAGTGCTTCTTCCATAGGGGATTTGCTATTGGCCAGCCACTTGTTCCTTGATCTCAATAACGTGGGGCCACTCATTTGTAGATGGCTTTTCACCACTGCAAAAGAAAAGCAATATAATAATAAAATAAGGAGGCCTCCAAAACAGTGAGATGCAAGCTTTGACATGTGGTCTACACATAATGAACTGGTGTTGTTTGTTGAAAATAAAGGAAGTAGAATAGAAATTACTTTCTGTAGTGTATCTCATAAATAATTCATGTATTAATTTCGTAAAATTAGGTGATGAAACAAGCTGAATTGTTTACTCCTATATACACGTGGCAGCGCAGCATCTGGATTTATCATGCACTGTATCGTAGGTTCAGGAATTGAGCCATTTACATATGGTTTTTCTGCATCCACATTTTCATGGGGGAATTTCGCTATCAAATCTCCTTTTGGTTCTAATATTGTATCCATAATTGAAACTGATTTGTTTATGAGTGATTCTAACTTGTACTCAAAATTGTCTTGTGAGATCGCAAATCAGAATGAATTTGGAATTTCAGTGCAGCAGCCTTGTCTTTAGCTATTGGAGAACTTTCTGACTTCAAGTCTGCTGCACTGAAATACCAATTAAATTCTGATCTGTGATACTCACAAGAAAATTTTGAGGCTGGTTAGAATCGTTATTAGTTTCAATTATTGATCTAGTTTTAGAACCAAAGGGAGATGTGGTAGTCAAATCCCCTCCTGAAAAGTTTGATGCTGAAAATCAGAAACTGTAAATTGCTCGATTCCTGAACTATGGTCATGGTGTTGTCGATGCTGCTGGTGATGATGATCTGCCTGAACACAATCGTGTTAGCGTCTCAAACTCAGCCTCCAAATGCGACCTGTCTCTTTTGGAATATCGAGCGAGGGAAATGATTCTCAAGTATGGCACTGAACCTGTTGCTGCCCAGCCCTGGAACGGTGATGGTGACGAGTTTGCAAGTATGCATGCCGACCCAGTTAATGCTAATGTCAGTTACCATGAAAATAGAGAGAAAATTAGTTTCATTGCTGGTTGTATATACTACCTCCGTTTTAAGGCTTAAGGCCTATAATTTTTTTCAAAAGTCAAACTACCTAAAGTTTGACCAAGCTTTTAGAGAAAAATATCAATATTTACAATACATAATCCATATCCTTTCATACATCATGAAACATATTTTCAATGGTATCTATATAATATAAAAGTTTTTGATAGTTTTTTCTAAAAGTTTGGTCAAACTTTACATGTCTTGACTTTTCAAAAAAATTATAGGCCTTAAGCCTTGGGATGGAGGGAGTATGTTTGTGTTGTATCAGTACCTTGTGCACCTGGTTACGCTTCTGGTTTCCCAGGGACTGAATTGTATGCAACTGCAAATTGGCCTCACTTGGCAGCTGCAAGAAGGTGAATGCTGAAATAGCTTCACGTATGTTTGATTCGTGCTGGTTTCCTGACTGAATCGTTATGTTTACCATCGCACGTTACGTGTGCATCAATTCTTGGCCGTCTGAATTTATTGAAAATAGGGTCACCTAAATTACACATTACTGTACTTATACCCTTCTTAGTTCTCCAACTTCTAATCAATTGTTAGTTTGTATCTGTAGAATTACTTGGAGAATGGCTTGTATGGCCATCCGGAGGCCAAGTTTGATTGAGATCTCAAAACCTTAGCCATTTAACTTCTGACATACTATAACCGTTCACATGCTTAGATCTTTAGAGAACATAGTGTGCCCCATTCTTAGCATCCAGTCTAGTTCATTGACTTATATCCTGATAAAACGATTCTCCACGGCTTAGGGCGAAATCTGATTTTCTCCTAATGCTCGGGGGTAGCTTGGAGAACTGTCTTGCACCAATCTGGTACTACAGTCGTGGCTCGGATCCATGAAAGGATCTCATGCCATATCGGGGTAGCTTGTGAGCAAGTGTCTCATGGTCTCTTCGGATTTGTCACACAACGGGAATTCACCTGGGTGTTGTAGCCCCCTCCTCGCTAGCCTCTTGTGCCTTTCGTCCCTCGCTAGCTTGGAGAACTTAACCCTTGGTGGGGCCTATGTGCGCCAGTTAATCTCCCATGATCTGACAACAAGGACCCTTTTAAGAGGAACTCGTAACTAGATTTGGAAGGGCCTCGAAGAGTACAAGGGCCCCTGGAAGAGGAGCTCATAACAACATTTGGAAGAGTACTACGTGGTCTTCCACCGCCAGAGGATAACGTCTAGCTGGTATTGCCAAAGGACTGGCGAGCGTAGCATGGTGAATGTTAGCACCCCAATGGCGCTCGATCAGAGCTTCCCTTATCATGTTAGCACCCCAAAGGGTGAAAAGCTTCGGTGTCACCTCCTCAATGGTCCTGCCATCCAGCTATTTGTCCGTCCAGAAGAGAGTTATGTGCTTTCATTGCCTACCACCATCTTCATGGAAGCGTAAACCAAACTATCAATATGTTTTGTCATATAGAGTATAGCTATGTAAGTTGACTGGTATGATTAGATACCTTGAGACCAATGGTGTGATTAAAAAATCGAAGCATTCCTTTTCACCGTATTTCCTTCATAGTCTATATTGATTGAGTTTTTCTATGCCATGGAAATTTGGTTCACAAAAGAACTATGCTATGGAAGACTTGCTCTTTCTTGTCAGAAACCATATTTTCAGTCCTGTCAAATTCTCCAGTGTTCAAATGTTGTTTTTAATTTCACATTCTAGTGGTAGTCGTAGTGATCGCTTTTTCTTCCGAAAACTCCCAGCCCCAAACCTCAGCCACTTGTGTGTTATGCAGGTCAATGATTTTAGTCACATCAACTCATACTAATGGCGGTTGATTCTCTTCATCCTGCGCCAAGGTTGTTGGGAGCGATAAAATCCCGTTGAAAATCGAAATTTAGCTTTGGCTTATTTGGCATATTAAATTGCATCTCAAACAAATTTTCTGCTGAATCAACTGATTTTTCTAGACAATGGCATCGTATGATATGATATTTCTATACGCAGGCAAGGATAGAAGTGCGGAGAGAAAACATGCAGGCCGGCAGCCCCTAAAAACTACACAGGTTTATCTGATTCTTCACAAAACAAGTGAGAAAGAAATGTCCTAGGCATTAGAGAAATACTAATAAAGAAGAAACAACCATAAGTTGGTATAATTTTCTTAAAAACGAGGCATTAGAGAAATGAGTTAAGATGCTAGAATAGTCATAACAAAAAAGAATATGTCTCATGAGATGACAATTTTGCATTGCCTCGTGAAGCAAATGCTCAAATTCCAGAACAAAAGGGAAAATAAACACTAGGGCAAGGCAACATATATGCAGGCTCTCAACGTATGAACCATTGCCACAAAGTGAGAACCCACTCTATCAGCACACAAACAGTTCTCGGTCATAAAATTGTGCTTTCGAAATGAGTTAACCATACTTGCGAACCAGCTCCCTTATTTCAAATTCCGATAGAGAAGTGTACCACCGAACCAGTTCCCTTATTTTAAATTCTGAGAAAGAAGTGTGCCACTGGCTCATGTTAGTCTGTGACACTGTTGAATTGGAGGCGGGCAGATCAGCATCATCATCCTTGACAACACCAGGACCAAAGCCCGAAACACCGTCAGCGGTTACAACATCCTGGTGGGAGCGACAAGCATTGGAAGAGGGAGATGGTGGCTGGGAAATCCAGGGCACGACTGAAATAGAAAACATGTCCCGACTCTTGGGGACATCTTGCCTGTTGGGCGAAATGTTAGGTAAGGGCCTCCGCCACACGAGGCTGGTGGTCAGCAAGTATCTTAGCAGCTTCCCCTTGAGGACAGAGGTATATCGTGATCTCTTCAGCAGGCTTCACTAGTCCTACTCCTCTCCCATCTGCAATATGCGGGTCAATGATCTGTAGGAGAATGATCGGTGGTTAGAAAATCAGGAACTCGATGACGGTGCTACTCTTTTGACTCAAGTGCAAATACTTGATGGAAAAACAATATTTGAGAAGAGATATATTTTTAGGATAGTAGGGAGGAACCTGTAAGGATGACGCCGACCACTCTCAAGTGAGCCCTGCTTCGAACATATCTCAGTTACCTGTACAACAAGTGACATATATTTAATGGAAGAAACAATATTGCCAAGATAACCGAAGGAAACCAAAAAGATGTTGAAATATGTAAAGATTATTCGAAATATTCTATATTTAGATTTGATACAATGTCAATCTACCCATGGTTTAATAGTTATTTATTATTCAAATTCATAGAAAATAATAATTTTAGTACCAACATACTAATTCCAGTTCCAGTATGAAATACATAGGGGAACAACAATGAGTACACCACTATGTTTTATGACCTTGCCCTACTGTCACTGTTGACCAAACTCCATAAAAGTAAATGGCTCCATAAAAGTAAATGGCTCAATATAACAGTAAATGTACCAAATGTCATGAGGGACAAACATTGAACTGTTAATTTTTTGAACATGTTTAGTTGGGCTGAAATTAATACCAACTAATTGGGTATAGTTTAGGTTTGGTTGACAAATTTTTTGAACATGTTTAGTTGGGCTAAAATTAATACCGAGCCGAGTTATTTTTTGCCACACATGACTGGTATATGAACGGGTGTGCAGAATTTGAACAGGCTGCGCTAATGGATTTTAAATACGAACTCAGTGGAGGTTGTTTGGCTTTCGTTTCCTCTTCCAATGCCGCCTGTTTGCCTGTCTACCCGTGCCTAAATTCTGAGGAGGAGGACGACAAAATTCCAAAAAGGAGCAAGAGACAGAGGACTGCAAAGTCTTTTGGTGATGATTTCGTTGTATACCTCCTGGATGATACTCTCACTTCTATTTCAGAAGCCTATGCATCTCCTGATGCTGACTACTGGAAGGAAGCCGTCCGTAGTGAGATGGACTCCATTTTAGCTAATGAAACATGGGAGATCACTGATCGTCCTTATGAGTGCAAACCTGTAGGATGTAAATGGGTGTTTAAGAAGAAACTAAGGCCTGATGGTACTATTGAGAAGTCCAAGGCAAGGCTTGTGGCCAAGGGTTATACCCAAAAGGAAGGTGAAGACTTCTTTGACACTTACTCACTTATAGCAAGGTTGAACACCATTCGAGTACTACTTTCCCTGGCTGGCTCACACGGTCTTCATGTTCATCAAATGGACGTTAAGACGACTTTCCTAGATGGAGAGTTGGATGAGGAAATTTATATGGATCCACTAGATGGTTTTGTAGTAAATGGTCAAGAGGGAAAAGTATGCAAGTTGCTGAAGTCTTTATATGGTCTTAAAACAAGCACCTAAGCAGTGACATGAGAAGTTTGAAAAAACCTTAACCACTACAGGCTTTGTTGTAAATGAAGCTGACAAGTGCGTATACTATCGCCATGGTGGGAGAGAAGGGGTTATTCTATGTTTGTATATTGATGACATACTGATTTTTGGGACCAGCCTTACTATAATTGAGGAGGTCAAGGATTTTTTTATCTCAGTCTTTTGAGATGAAGGATCTAGGAGTAGTGATGTGATCTTGAACATTAAACTGTTGAGAGATGATGATAGTGGGATCACACTGCTTAAATTTCACTATGTGGACAAGATTTTGAGTCGCTTTGGGTATAGCGACTGCAAGTTTGCTGTTAGCGCTATAAGTCCTGACATCGCGTTTGTTGTTAGCAAGCTCAGTCGATTTGTTTCAAATTCTGGAGACGATCATTGGCAAACTCTTAAAAGAGTCATGCGCTATCTAAAAGGCACTTCAAGCTATGGCATTCACTATACCGGGTATCCGAGGATACTGGAGGGTTATAGTGATTCAAATTAGATATCTGATGCTGATGAGATAAAGTCCACGAGTGGATATGTGTTTACACTTGGTGGTAGCACTGTTTCTTGGAAGTCTTGCAAGCAGACCATCTTAACGAGGTCAACTATGGAAGCAGAACTCACGGCACTAGACACGGCCATTGTTGAAGCAGGGTGGCTTCGTGAAATCTTGATGGATTTACCTGTGGTTAAAAAACCTATACCTGAAATTCCAATAAACCATGATAATCAAACTGTGATTATTAAGGTGAACAGTTCTAAGGATAATATGAAGTCCTCAAGACATGTGAAGAGAAGACTAAAATCTGTTAGGAAAATAATAAACTCCGGAGTTATTGCATTGGATTATATCCAAACATCTAAGAACCTGGCAGATCCCTTCACAAAGGGACTATCACGCAATGTGATAGAAAATGCATCGAAGGAGATGGGTATGAGACCCCACACTATGAGTTTTCCATAGTGGCAAACCAATCTATGTGATCGGAGATCCCGTGAATTAGAATTGGCAGACAAATTGTTGGTAGACTGAGAAGAAAGTATCCCTACTTTAATGAACATCACTCCGTGAAGATGCAATACTTTCCTATTTTGCACGGCAGGTTGATTTTTGTCTTAATGTGTTCGTTTAATCTTAAACAGAGATGTTGTCCTGCAGAACATCTTTCGAAGAACACAGTTATATGAGTCTGACTATCAAACGTCGCAGTCTATGAGAGTTGGGTGCTCTAATAAACTCATGAAAGGACATGGAGTATGACGCATAAGCTCCACCCACGGGAAAGTCCCACGATAGCCCAGTATCGGTCAAGGCTTCGTGTGAAGCTAGGTTGCAGCAAACTTGCAGTTCAAGGCATAATCCACTGTACAAGTCGCATCCTAGTATATCATAGGATTATAGGTGGAAGTTCAACCTAACAGCCTCTATTGCAGTACCGGTATATAAATAGTGTTTTGGAACCAAAGGAAAATTACATGTGCCTTTGGGATCTAGTGGGAGATTGTTGAAATTTTGGCCTAAATAACCCAACCCATTTTCCATTCCAATAATTCCTGAAAATCCTAGAGGCCCATGTGGCCCATTTATGCATGACAAGAGGTAGGACAAATGTTTAGTCCCCATTGCTAGTTGAATGAGGTTTGCACCAACTTATAAAGGAGGCTCTCCTACCACTTGGTAAAAAGATAAGAAGGAGAAGGAGAGAGTCGCACACGCGTGCTCCTCCTCCGCCTCGTCACAACACGTGCGCGTTGTGGGTTGCGGGAATCTCGTCGAGCCGAGTTCTTTTTTGCCACGCATGACTGGTATATGAACTGGTGTGCAGAATTTGAACAGTCTGCACTAATGGGTTTTAAATACGAACTCAGTGGAGGTTTAATTCAAAATCAGTGGAGGCTGTTTGGCTTCGGTCGCTGCCTGTTCGTTTTCTCTTCCGACGCCGCCTGTTCGCCTGTCTACCCGTGCCTATAAGAGCGGAAGGTCGCTCCTTACCTCAGACACACTATCGGAACCACCGCCTCCAAGTTCTAGAGCACTGAGCTGCCACCAGTTTTTCCCCATCCCGTCTTGCGGCGTGCACCGCGAGCCAGGATAGTAGGCCTCCGGAACCCCGCCTCTTCGAGTCTTGTACAGGAGAAGGGCGATAAGGTTTTTGGGAAGCGCTATCACAGACTACTGGCTTGATCACAGACTCCTTCATCGACGCCGATGACATCTTCCCCAACGACGAAATCTTCCCCGCCATCGAGAACCTCTTCCTCGACGACATGGGTGACAACTCTAACGCCGACGCACTGATGTATGCTTTCTTTATTCATCTTGTTCAGATTACTTCGATCTCCTTGCAACTCTCTGCACACTTTCTGTCAAATTACTTGGCTAGTTTAATTTCGATCATTCTAGTCATGTTTTACCTGCTGTTTATTTCATATAAATCACTTGGTAAATTGCTCATATTTCCAACAGTTATCTCATACACGGCATGCCTACTCATGTCGCTACACAAGGATACACTCCTCAAAATCCAACCAAACTATAATTTTCTTCATAACACGCGGCCATTTAGGTAAGTTTATACACATCCACAGGAAAATAATGCAAAACCCATGAAACGTTTTTGCTACATAGATCAGGCATGCGAGATTCAGTCACTTAAGTGCATCCAATGGCTTCAGGCGGCTCATAACTTGCAAATATCAGCATGCTGATTCCTAGAACTTGCTTTTTTTTCAATGAAAGCTTTTTTTGACAATTTTCTCAGTGAAAGCTATATTTCCTATGTTTTTTTTCATGTTCCTATGTTTATCAATATGCAATGTAAATCTTAAAAAAAAATCTAGATCGGGCCAGGCCGGGCCAGAGAACCACTCGACATGGAGAACGGGTCCAACTGCGGGCCCGAGCAGAGCAGCAGCCTAGTCCATGCTGCCCACGCGCTTCCTCCTCCTCCTTCCCCAGACGAACCAATCCGGTCAAAATCCAACGAACCCGACCAGCGACCAGAGCAGCAGGCGACTGATTTCCTCTCTCCCTCCCTCCACGCACTCCCTCGATCCCGTATCGACGAAGCCATGGTGAGCTCTGCCCGCTTCCGCTCTGCCGCGATTCCCGATCCGTAATCTCAATTCCGCGCGGCTGTTCCGATCCTAATTTTGCTCTGATCTGACTGACCGATTTCTTCTTCTTCTGATGTTAAAATCTGCAAGGTCTGCGTGGGGTGCCTGATCCCGCTGTTCCTGATCCCCTTCGTCAACGCGCTCCCGTATCTCTTCGACCTCCTCCTCGTACGTCCCCCTGCCCTTCCTCTAGGTTTTGCCTGTTGTTCTACCTACCTACTGGGTGGGTGGTGTCGAATTGAGTTAGCTGGTCTCTTCCCTGCACTTGTAATTTGTTTGTTCAGCACTTGTGGGATATGGCACGAATCAAACTAGTCATGCGTTGTTAGTGTAGAAGTCGTATTGAAATCCTGTATTTTCATCCGATTTGGATGTGAGGTACCTAAAACTGGTAGTCAAATAAGGGGAATTGTCCTTGACAGTGCTAGACCATGTCCCTGAATCATGTGACAAAGGAAACCACCAACGATTACAAACTCAAATGGAATGGGATGCTGTGCCAACAGTCATAGAGGGGTGACAGGGGTAATCTGATACCTGAGATTGCTTGATGCATGTCATTCGTTCAGGGGTATGCTGGATCGCAGTTGCGCCGTCCTTACGCTGACAGGACGTGTAGCATGGCAGTACTTGGAAATATCTTACTCCTCTTGGTAGCAATGCTGTAGTTACATTACATGTTCCCTTGATTTCGCCATTCTTGAATAATCAACATTTGCGTCGGTAGAGTTTTGTTGATTGTTTTTCTCGCAAGTAGTGTGCATCTTTACATACAGGAAAAACCGTTTCATGTTTTGCATCACCAGCCTTTCCCAATCCAAATCTGCATGCTGCTGCTATTGTTAAGTGGGTATTCTTGCAACTGTTTGTTACTTGTACTGTGAAGACATTCATCCAGTGGTTTGAATGCCATTGCAGAGCAAGGTCTATCGCATGCTTGGATGGGAATACAGGAAACCTGAAAGAGTCCCAGCGGCTTGCCCGTTCAATCCTGCAGCAAAGAAGACTGAGGTAAGACTTCGTTCTGATGTGTCTTATGCTCGTGTAATAATATCCAGATTCCTGGTTATAGTTTTGTCTCCAGATTATGCTGAGACATTGCGCTCTCTCATAGTTTATTTTGCTTGGTATATAGCCAGATACCTAGCTAATTTGCTTGATACATCATACCAAAGCCAATCGATAATGCACATTCTTTCGCTCTTCCTAAGCCAATAGACAATGTGCAGCAGACCACTTGTCTGATCAGCAATTTGATTTGGCTTCAGCCTCTGAGACGCTTATACACTTACAGCGCTCTTCTGTTTGCAGGGTGAGACAGGTGAATCAAAACCTCTAGTGAACCCCCATGTTGCGAGCGAATCAAAACCTCTACTGGAACCCCAGGTTGCTGGAGCGGAAGGGAAGAAAGATGATTAACACGTGTAACTAGTCACTCAATCCGTGTGTTGCGATCCAGCAGAATAGCTCACTTATTTGTATGTGTGATCGCATCGTCATAACTGTGAGAAATAATTGCTGTAACAATGTATATTTGCGACAATGAATTGCTGAATGTTCCCACGGTTCTCTTTCTAGCGCAAAGTACTGTTGTTCTTCATGTGTTCTGTTTGTATCAAATTGCAAAAGAATTGCAACTTAGAATGATTCAGACAGGTGTTCCTGTCCCACAACACAAAATGTATGTCCAACCTGACGGCAACTGCCTGTCACACACATATCTGCTGTTACAGGAGAAACAGTTGAAGCAATCTGGTCACTTGACATACTCCAGGACGGCATAGAAAGGGTCGAGGTAGAGTGCCCTGAACCCGGTGAAGCCGGCGGCGAGGCCGAGCTGCCGGAACTCCTCCTCGGACCGCTCCCTCCCCTGTGTCCTGTAAGTGGTCATGACGAAGATGTCGTTCTCCAGCAGCGCCCTCGTCCTCGTGCTGGTGTCGGTCGTCTCTGGCACCACCGGCTCGCACGCGATGAGCTTCCCGCCCTCCGGCAGCGCCTCGTGGCAGTTCTTGAGGATCGCCGTGCACTCGTCGTTGGTCCACGTCGTCAGAACCCACTGGAGGAAGAGAAGGAAATGGTGAATGTTATGCGCTTGGGTTCATGGGGGGTTCAGCTGTGCAGTGACTGCACACATACCTTCATGAAGATGGCGTCTCCGGTGGGGATGGACTTGAACATGTCTCCACCCACATGCCTTACTCCTGTGAAACAAAAATCATTTGTAAGAATCTCTGTTGTTAGCAAGAAATACATATGCCATAAGTAAAAACCAGCCTCTTATAAAAAATAAAATAACATGCAACCAAAAATGCGCCAATCACTTTTGTAGGGACAAAAATGTAATGAAAATCCTTGAGAAGTGGAGCTGCCTCATGTCACGATCACTCTCAACTCCCGTTTGGACAGGTAAAATTTTCTGAAGCAGAGATGGTAAGAGAAGCATGGTTTGGCCACACAAGTGTGTCCACTGAAACCTCGTTGTCAGACTCGTCTATCGCTGATGTCGATGCCGAAAACAACAGCTAATTTACTTGCTACTTATTTCTCTTTTGTGTGGTACTGGTAAATCTATGGGTGATCTTGCGCCTCATGGCCCCTCTTTTTCCTCTCGTGACCAACATGTGCCATGCCTACTTTTGTTGGCTGGTGGCTAGGCACTGTTCTTGGGATCGATCTCAGATCGTGTAGCATTGTCACTGTCACTCGTTGGAACGTGTAGTACTGTACTGTACGTGCCAATTAGTTTGTTTGGTTCAACAACCGGCCGGATCAGAAATATCCTATGAGCAATTTATGGATGGAGCGGTGGTGGAACAGAGGTAGGGGATCGATGGTCTCACCGGCGATGGGGGGCGCGGCGGCGACGACGTCGGGGAGGTCGAAGTTGACGCCCTCCCGGATGGTGCCAACCCTCCTCATGATCATCTCGAGGCAGGCTCCAGAGCTGCCCCCGACGTCCACCAGCGTGGCCACGCCATCGAACCCGCCGCCGTAGCCGTCCAGCAGGGCCTCCATGAAGGGCTCCGAGACCCCCGTCATCGCCCTGAGCATCACCTCGTTCGCCTCCCGGTCCTGCCCGTAGTAGGCGTACGCGGGCACGCCGCCGTGCGCGCGCGCGAAGGGCTCGGGCCCGGCCGGGTCGAGCACGGCGTCGCGGAGCCGCGGCCAGGCGAGAACCAGCGCGTCCTGGTGGTGCTGGAGGACGTAGTCGGCGTACGAGGCGCCCGAGGGGCCCGTGGGGACCAGTGTGCGGCCCACGGCGGTCAGCGCGTACCGCCGGGCGGCGCCGGGGGCGGCGGTGTGCTCGGAGAAGACCCCGCGGGAGGCGAGCAGGCGGAGGAGCCGCTCGAGGACGGAGGGGTCCAGGTGGCCCCGCGGGAGGAGGTCGGCCGCGGGGAGCGGCGCGTTGGCGCCGCCCGCCCAGATGGCGGCCGGCACGCCGAGGCGGATGACGGCCGTGAGGGCCATGGGCACGGAGATCATGTTGGCAAGCTCCATCATCGCGAGACGAGCCTCCGCCGGGGAGAGGTCGTCGGCGGCGGCGGAGGTGGGATCGGTTGCCGGCGACGACATTTTCAGTGAGGTGGACTGGTGGACTGAGCGGGCGAGAGAGGTGAGACGACGCGTGCCCCGTGTGGTGCGCGAGTTATCTATTACTAATCTAGTATCGGCTTTATAGGTACTCTGACGCGCGTGGGAAAATGACATGTGGGGTCACGAGATGTGAGGGACCACATGGCAGCCTGTACTGGTTTATCTATACGATGTAAATGAAGATAGGGGGGGGGGGGGGGGGGACATTTGCTCATCGTGCATCTCACGTAGACGACAAATCGGATCAGGTTATTTTTCGGAAAATGATTGGGCTCCTCCGGGGGATCGCGCGTCTCGCGTCCCGCGGCTCCCGCGTGCGACGCGGTCGCCTGGTCCCATCACTAACCACCGTCCATCGTGCTTATCTCTTCCTCGTTCTTCTTTATTTCTCTAGATTTTTTCTCTCTGTTAGCTCACGCCATGGCCCTCCTCACCAGAGCCGCTTCCCCCTGTTGGATTGAGACCCGCCGGACCAACCCCGCCTCCGGCAAGGTCCTCCCGCGCGCCGGCGTTCCCCTCCGCTCGCCCGCGACGCCGGCCCCGTCGCCGCGCCGGCGAACCCTCCTCTTCCCGGCGCTCCTCCCACCTCCGCCGCTCGCTCCCAGGCCCCACCTCACCGCCACCGCCCCCGACCTTCTTCCCCTCCGCCCCGGTCGCGCCGGCCGCCGTCCTCGTCCCCGCGGCCGCCGACCGCCGTGCTCCCCCTTCGCCTCCAGGACCCGAGCCCCGCCGCCTCTGCCGGCCTCCCTGACGCGCCACCCCCTCTCCCGAGCTCGCCTCTCCCCTCCTCCTCTCTGGCCCGCCTCTCCTCCTCCCTCTCGGCGCCGTCGCCGTCGCCCAGGCCGCCTCCCTCCAGCGCTCGCCCGACCCGCGCGCCGGCGAGCCTCGCCCCTCCGCCGCTTCGGCTCCCTCTGGCCGCCGCCGCGCCGGCCTCCTCGACCCCGCGACGCCGGGCACGCATCCAGCCACGGTCGCCCGGGCCCGAGCCAGCGCTGCCTCCTCCTCGCCGCGTTCGACCCGCCAACCATGCGCAATGCTACATAGGTGTCCGACTGTTGCTACCACAGTCTAGATCACTTGCTACTCTAGTTGGCCGACGTCGCTACTTTTATGTCTGTCTTTTGTTTTTTGCTACGAGCGTTTTGCTACCTTAGCATATTATTTTTCTATATATTCATATATTTTTTGCTACTTTTGTACAATTTTTTTTCTACAACCAATCTCTACGGTTTTGCTACGAGGTATTCGGCTAGAGTCGTCTCTGACGCTGTCTCCGGCGATATCCTCTTTTGCTACACTAGAAAAAATATTTTGCTACAACTGTTTTGTGATCTTGCTACATTAGTGTAAATTTTTAGCTACAAGGTCTCCGGCGACGATATTTTAGGCGAGAGTCTCCGGCGAGGTCGGATATGCTACAATAGCACAACTTTTTTGCTACACGGTCGCCGGCGAGGTATCCGGCGAAATCTCCGGCGAGGTCCAGTCTGTTTTTATTTTTCTAGACCGAACCGTTTTCTGCTACAATGTAGCAAAAGCGGGGCAAATGTAGCAAAAGTGAGGCAAATGTAGCAAAAGCGGGATTTTGAATCCAAATAGATGACACGTGGTTGGCTGGGGACCCGGGGGATAAAAACCACATATCCCCCGGGGGACGCGTAGGCCTGTCCTTATTTTTCTCTTTAACAAGTCCTCTCGAGATCGCTTCGTTTCATTCTTTATGTAACCGAAAATCGAATCTTGTTAATCTTCTCTTAAAAAAACGTCTCGAGATCCCTTCATTTCATTTTTTTATGTAACAGACAATCGGATCTGGTTATTTTTTCTTTTAACAAATCCTCAAGCATAAAATCGGTGTGGTGGCGGAAGCCTGAAGCAGCAAGTCATATGTAGCCTTCTCAAGCATCACCTCTATAATTAAGATGAATAACTATTCCCTCCGTTCTGGTTTAAAGGACATAATTTTTAATTCTTTGAGCTTTAAGTGTTCTCTAATTGGTTTATTTTATAGTGTAGAAAAAAACATGAGGAGAAGAAGAGCCAACAAAGCGTTCGCATTTATTCACACATGTGCATGCAAATATTTTGTTCTTTTCACACTGGAGTAATTACAGAGATGACCATCGGCGCTAGGTTCATGAGGCACACATTTAGGATGACTCTCGGCCGCCCAACTCTCTTTGGGCATGCAGACTCTATCCCATGCCTTCCCATGCCACTAGGCAGTGGCCTCCGTGCACGTCCTTCCTCCCGTTCCACAGGAAACCTTGAATAATCTTCTCAATCGTGATCGAGGAATGTCATGGCAAAGATGGAGATATCCGAGAGAATAGATTTGACTAGCTCTAGACAGCCTCCACTATTGAGCATAGACGCTCTACACCGTGGCAATTTGTTGGCCACACTATCCACCAGGTACTAAGCTGTTAGATTCGTCAAGGCAAGGGGCAAACCAAGGTAACTAGGCGAAAAGGGGGCAATGCGGTACCCCAATTCCTGAATTACCAAGGTTTCCTCCTCGTCAGAGCATCAGATCAAGTTAGCGGAGCACTTGTCAAGGTTGGTTCGGAGGCCAGTGTTGCCTGACAGAGAGGACTTCATTGGTAACCCTAGGCGCAGGGTGTGAAGAGCACTGCAGCAAGTTTTTCCTCGGTTGTGACCGAAGTTATCGAACCAGAAGGAGGAAGGAAACGTCACACAGGTGTTGCAAACAACATGAAGATCTGCACAACACAAACTCAAGACTTTGTCCACCAATGAATCAGTGAGGTTGTCAAGCTCACCGGTTTGCTATAACAAAGGATAAACGTATGGTGTGGAATGTAATGGTTTGCAGCAAGTAAAAAAGTAACAATGGAAGATGTATCAATGGTAAAGATTGGACTAGGATCCATAGTTCACTAGAGGTGCTCTCCTTAGATAAACAACATGGCATGAAGGGTAAACAAATTACAGCAGAGCAATTGACAGGAACTGAGCAAGGCATAACGATGCAATTATTAGTCAGAAAGATCCTATGAGATTCGATTGGACAATACAACAAGATACATAGACCGCCATCCAACTGCATCTATGACTAGAAGTCCACCTTCAGGTTATCATCCGAACCCCCTCTAGTATTAAGTTGTAAGCAACAGACAACTGCTTTAAGCAAAGTGTGTAAGGTAAATAGTCCACATGTTCCATTAACAAGAGACCGTTGATTTCTTCTAGTAGCAACAACACATCTACAACCGAAGAGATTCTGTCACTCCCCTTGGAAACTAGAGGCATGAACCCACTATCGAGCATAAATACCCCCTCTTGGAGTCACTAGCAACTACTTGGCCAAGATAGATACTAACAACGGAGAGCATGAAATATCACAAACAACACAGACATGATAGAATCATAAAGACAAAACCATTAATCAAACCAACATAATAATCTCAATATCCATCGGATCCCCGCAAACATAACATGCATAATTACAAATAGATTAGATCTTGATCATGAATGGATCTCACAAGATCTATACATGAAAGCACAAAGGAGGAGATACAACCATATAGCACTACATGGACCCATAGTCCAAGGTGGAACTACTCACGCATCATACCGGAGAGAAGGCCTTCGGGATGATCTCCCCTCCGGCAGGGTGCCGGGAAGAACTTCAGATCCCCCGATCTAGGGATGATGGTGGCGGAGGATATAGACGGTTTCGTGGAGATTTGATCGATGCTTACGGTTTCTGCATCGGGGGCTTCTTATATGCGAAGGGGGAGGCTGAAGAGGCGGCCAGAGGGGCCACACCCCTCCCAGGCGCGGGCCCACCCCTGGCCGAGCCTAGGGGGTCTGGCTGCCCTGGCATGCCTCTCCGTATCCTCTCTGGACTTCTTGTTCCCCACGAAAAGTTATTGACTTTGACGTTTGTCCCGTCCAATTCCAAGAATATTTACTTACTAGCTTTTCTGGAACCAAAAAACAGCAGAAAACAGGCAACTGACACTGCGGCAACTTGTTAATAGGTTAGTACCAAAAAACATGTAAAAAGCATCTCAAAGTGTAGACCAAGCAAAGCAAAGTAGATACTAACAAGCATGGAACATAAAAAATTATAGATACGTTTCCGACGTATCAAGCATCCCAAGCTTATCTCCTGCTCGTCCTCGAGCAGGTAAGTGATAAAAGAATAATTTTTGAGGTGACATGCACCCTCACAATAAAGATCCAACCATTTGCAAGCATTGAAAGCTGGGATCAAAGAATTCTAAACATGTGCATGAAAGATGTAGTTCTAACAATAGGACATAGTAACTATGCATGCAACATGAAAGGCTACAAACAAAGATCATGAATAACATGCATTGAAAAACATTTGTTTATTTTACATACAGAAAACATAGTATAGTGACAATCAGCTTGTCCCTCATAGAGTAGCAATATAGATGCATAGGACACCTTCAAAGTTTACAAGGGTGACTAGAAACATATAGCACAAGAACAAGTAATATCACAATATGCATCAATCAATAAGCTTTGGAACACTGCACACAGGATGGAAACTATGCTCTCTTAATGGTGCCTAAAGTTAGAAGGTGGAGACTCAAGTAATGGTGAAAGAAAAGCCTTTTGTAAAGGAAGCAGGGATTTCAAGTTTCAAAAAGAGATTCCAAAAATTATGGTACTTGTTAGCTTTCAGCCCTCATTGCCCCTATCATAAGCATCTTGAAGTGATTAAGGTTAAAGTGAACAAAGATGGAGTATATGCTTGACAAAGTATAAGTTGGCAATCTCAAGTCCCTTGAATACGAGGGTCACACCTCATGCTACTCAACTTCAGTCACCTGTAAGTTTTTATTATTGTAAGTATTTGCATATCATAGCGAACCGCCAATGGGGTACCCCTTGCACATGGTATAGGAGCTTTTCCATAACCAAAATGACAAGGCAAGCATACAATGAGCATCTCAGCGATCTTTTTATTTACTATGTACATAGCTTTTTTATTGAGGATGCTTTATAGATAGCTCACTATGGTGATGTTGAAAGTTTCTACCATGATTAGGCATGGCTTAGGCTAGCGGCCCAGGCGTTTTTCTAACACAGAATACAAACTTCATGGACTTACAAGCTTCCTCTTTATTTCACACCGGTGACATCCATATACAAAAAAGCATGATATCAACTGAGTACAAAGTACAAGTGCAATGTTAAAAACGTTCCCCGTGACAGCACAGTTCTGCTAATTCCAACGTATAAGTGCAAGCATATACAAATTAGATGACACAATGGTTCAAGTTTATTAGGGGAAAGGAATATAAAGTGTGTTATCAAGTTTGTGAGGGCTTTAATCACTAAGTTTTCACATAACAAATTAGTTTTAAATTGGAAGATAGCTGAAAACAAGAATATACTTGGAATGGTGTAACACACCATGCATAGGAGTTTATAGTGGACATTTTGAAATAACTTGGTTTCTTGGGAGTTGGAAGCATGAGTAGAGCTTACTCATACAAGTGGAGGCTAGCAAAAGACTGAGAGCAACCAACTAAGAGAGCAATAATGGCCATAATCATGCAGAGCAACAAAGCATTACTAATTAAAGCATAGAGTGGTACTACAAGTCAAAGACTAAATGATCATAGAGGCTATGGTTACTTGTTCATAGTCATAACATGGTGTGAGCATGTGCCAAGTCAACCCAAACAAAGCATTAAAGGAGAATACCACAATACTATGCTTTTTCATGCTAAAACAACACATAATTTCTTCAAGGCACACTAAGCAATCCCAATTGTTTGGAACAAGACATGCTACAGCAATAATCACTAAGCATAAGGTCAAAAAACACCTAGCATGTCATGCTAAATTCTAAGTCACAGTCAATGCAAGCTCCTCTTGCACTTCAAGCAAGAACTTACTACTCCTTTCCAACACCAAGCAACTTATTTGCAAAACAACACAGCGAGAACGGGGGTCCAAACTACTTTATTCAAGCAAAATAAATAACCTAAGCAAAGCAAACTAAAATGAAGACGCTCCAAGAACAACACAACTGTGCATGAAACAATAAAAACGAAGTGTCTAGACAGACCTGAGCTTTTTATTGATGAAGAAGGGGATGCCTTGGGCATCCCCAAGCTTTGATGCTTGTACCTATTGGATATTTCTTGGGGTGACACCATGGTGGAATCTCCAAGCTTGAGCTTTTGTTCATTCCTCATCTCATTGCATCATTCTCTCTCTACACCTGAAATTTTTCTTTCATACAAAACTTCACACAATCTTCATTAGCAACATTAGTTTATTCAAAAGATATTAGACCTATGGCAAAGCTTGGAACAGCAAGGCTTTTCACTAAAAACAACAAGCTACTGTAGTAACTCCTTCAAAAAGCTCAATTTCCCAAAAATAACTAAAAAAGAAATCAATAAGAAGCAAATGCAAATAATGACAAAAATCTATCAAAACAGACCAGCAGGCAGAAACCGATTTTTTCGAAATTCTTATGTTGCTCAAATCAAAAAGTGTTAAACTAATGAAAGTTATATAACATACTGGGGGTTTTATTCGTAAATTTTGATCTCAATCCGAGTTACATAGACTCCTCACGAATTTTTATGGTGGAGGACAGAAATCTGTTTCGGGACAGCAACTCCCCAAATCTTACTTCCTTCTCATTAGAGGTCATTCTTGGCAAAAAAAAGCAAATAAAAAGGATAAGGAGAGACCATTACAGAAGTAATAACTTCCAAGACTCAAAGAAACTCTTGGGTTATCTCCCAACAAGTACTTTTCTTTAACGTCTTTAAGTTAGGCTTGAGAGTTTGAGAAGATGCTCATATAAGAAATATGAATTGAAGTAAAAGAGAGCATCACGAAACAACTTCAAACCACATTTAAGTCTAACCCACTTCCTATGCATAGGAATCTTGTAAAGAAACAAGTCATGAAAGCACAAAGCAACAATCATAGAAAAGCAAACAGGTGCAACTTCAAAATTTTCAACATAAAGAGGGGAAACTTAATATTGTTGAGATATATAAGACCATGTTTCCCTCTCTTGAAATAACTTTCAGTAACCTCATGAATAAACTCAACAATATAACTATCACATAAAGCATGCTTTTCATGATCTACAAACATATAATTTTTATCAAGCTCAAAAATAGTAGGATTAAAACCTTCAAACCCACTTTTAACAATTTTGTAACAAGAAGACTAATCATTCAATATAGGACCATCATCTAGAGCTTTATCATAAACATTTTCTAAGCAAAACTCTTTAGTACCATGCATTTCGAAGGTAGACACAAATATAGGATTATCATAGATAACAGGAGCATAACTATTATCACAAGTTTTACCCATAGCAGATATTTCAAAAAAATCCACAGGAACATAACATTTATCCTCCTTTGGTAAGCATGGGGGACAATCAAACAATGTAAGAGGTAAATAGTTACTCTCATTAGAAGGTAGACATGGGCAGATCCATTCTTCCTCCTTTTGACCATCACTCTCCTCCTCTTTTTCATCTAATGAGCTTTCAGTTTCAGCAATTTCTTCTTCCATAGGCTCCTGCAAGACATTAGTCCCTTCCATTTGTGGAAAGCACCTATTAAAATATTCAAGAATATAGCCATTTTCTTCCTTGTAATTATCAAAGCAAATTTAAGTATCTTATAAACCTCAGATTCATAAGGTGCATCATCAGTATTTTCAAGCAATCTGGCAAGTTCAAACGGACCCTTAAAAGCAATAAATTCTTCAATTTATTCCACATTATAGAAGTCATAATTTCCTTTAACATAAGAAGATACGGTAACATTATCATTATACTCACACTAAAAAGACAGGTGTTTATACCTCCTAAAGCAACAAGATTTATCAAAGCAATACGTAACATTATAAGTAGAGCACACGTCTCTAGCAATAGTATTCAACTTATCAATTTGTTCCCATAAGTGTTTCCCTTTTTGTGACAAACGGTGTTTCTTATAATAATACTTTGTTCTTCCGTGAACCCACCTTGCCAATAAGAACTAGTTTCAAAGAAACCATCCATTGATAGAAAGCATGACCAAGCGGCAACAACAGACCAGCAACTAGAGTAGGAACTAATTTTTTTGTGTTTTTGAATAAAGAAAGCAAACCAAACTAGACTATTTTTTTGGGGTTTCTTGAAAAGAGGCAAACAAAACTAAGCAAACTAAAAACAAAGTAAAGAGGAAGGAAGTGGATGACTCCCCTTGTGAAGACGTCCTTAGCCTCCCCGGCAACGGCGCCAAAAAACTTGTTGCCTGATAGAGAGGACTTCGTTGGTAACCCCAAGAGTAGGGTGTGAAGAACACATCAGCAAGTTTTTCCTCAGTTGAGACCGATGTTATCAAACCATAACGAGGAAGGAAACGTCACACAGGTGTTGGAAACAACGTGGAGATCTGCAAAACACAAATTCAAGATTTTGCCCCAACGAATCAATGAGGTTATCAAGCTCACTGGTTTGCTGTAACAAAGGATTAAACGTATGGTGTGGAAGGTAATGGTTTGCAGCAAGTAAACAAGTAACAGTGGAAGATGTATCAATGGTAAAGATTGGACCGGGGTCCATAGTTCACTAGAGGTGCTCTCCTTATATAAACAACATGGCATGGAGTGTAAACAAATTACATCAGGGCAATTGACAGGAACTGAGCAAGGCATAACAATGCAATTACTATTCAGAAAGATCCTATGAGATTCGATTGGGCAATACAACAAGATACATAGACCTCCATTCAACCGCATCTATGACTAGAAGTCCACCTTCAGGTTATCATCCGAACCCCCTCTAGTATTAAGTTGCAAGCAACAGACAACTGCTTTAAGCAAAGTGTGTAAGGTAAACAGTCCACATGTTCCATGAACAAGAGACCGTTGTTTTCTTCCTAGTAGCAACAGCACATCTACAACCGAAGAGATTTCTGTCACTCCCCTTGGAAACTAGAGGCATGAACCCACTATCGAGCATAAATACCCCCTCTTGGAGTCACTAGCAACTACTTGGACAAGATATATACTAACAACGGAGAGCATGCAATATCACAAACAACACATACATGATAGAATCATAAAGACAAAACCATTAATCAAACCAACATAATAATCTCAATATCCATCGGATCCCCGCAAACACAACATGCATGATTACAAATAGATTAGATCTTGATCATGAATAGAGCTCACAAGATCTATACATGAAAGCACAAAGGAGGAGATACAACCATCTAGCTACTACATGGACCCATAGTCCAAGGTGGAACTACTCACGCATCATACTGGAGAGAAGGTCTCCGGGATGATCTCCCCTCCGGCAGGGTGCCGGGAAGAACTTCAGATCCTCCCGATCTAGGGATGATGGTGGCGGAGGCTACAGACGGTTTCGTGGAGATTTGATCGGGTGGTTAGGATTTCTACATCGGGGGCTTCTTATAGGCAAAGAGGGAGGCTGAGGAGACGGCCAGAGGGGCCACACCCCTCCCAGGCGCGGGCCCACCCCTGGCCGCGCCTAGGGGGGTCTGGCTGACCTGGCACGCCTCTCCGTCTCCCCTCTAGACTTCTTGTTCCCCACGGAAAGTTATTGACTTTGACGTTTGTTCCGTCCAATTCCGAGAATATTTTCTTACTAGCTTTTCTGGAACAAAAAACAGCAGAAAACAGACAACTGGCACTGTGACAACTTTTTAGGGCATGTTTGATTCAAAGGATTTGTATAGGAAATTTGTAGGATTAAATCCTATAGGAAATTTTCCTATGGTGGTTGTTTGATTTGTAGGATTGATTCCTATAGGAAACTTTCCTAGGAAATCCTTTGCACTAGATTGCATAGGAAATCTAACATCCACCCAAAGCTCTTTCTTAGAATCCTTTGATAGAATCAAACAAACTTTGTTGCATGTGGGTTCCTATAGGATTGAAGTGGACATGACATTGCAATCCTATGGTTTTCCTATTCCTTTGTTTTTCCTATCCTATGAATCAAACAAGCCTTTAATAGGTTAGTACCAGAAAACATGTAAAAACCACCTCAAAGTATAGACCAAGCAAAGCAAAGTAGATACTAACAAGCGTGGAACATCAAAAATTATAGATACGTTTCTGACGTATCAGCGAGATGCATCACGGAAGTCTTCAATGATCGCGGATATTACTCATAGGTCAGTCAACGAAGGCCTCAGGAAGGTGACCACATCATCCGCATAGAATGAGGTGTGGCGGCGGAAGCCTGAAGGAGCAAGTCATCTGTAGCCTTCTCAAGCATCAGATGCACCACCTCCATAATCAAGATGAATAACTACTCCCTCCGTTCTAGTTTAAAGGACACAATTTGCAATTCTCTGAGCCCTAAGTGTTCTCTAATTGGTTCATTTTATAGTGTAGAAAAGAACATGAGGAGAAGAAGAGCCAACAAGGCGTTCACATTTATTCACACATGTGCATGCAAACATTTTGTTCTTTTCACACCGGAGTAATTACAGAGATGGCCCTCGGCGCTAGGTTCATAAGGGACACATTTAGGATGACTCTCGGCCGCCCAACTCTCTTTGGGCATGCAGACTCTATCCCATGCCACCAGGCAGTGGCCTCCGTTCACGTCCTTCCTCCCCTTCCACAGGAAACCTCGAATAATCTTCTCAATCGTGATCGAGGAATGTCATGGAAAAGATGGAGATATCCGAGAGAATAGATTTGACTAGCTTTAGACGGCCTCCACCGTTGAGCATAGACGCTCTACACCGTGGCAATTTGTTGGCCACACTATCCACCAGGTACTAAGCTGTTGGCTTCGTCAAGGCAAGGGGCAAACCAAGGTATATAGGCGAAAAGGGAGCAATGGGGTACACCAATTCCTGAATTACCAAGGTTTCCTCCTCGTCAGAGCATCAGATCAAGTTAGCGGAGCACTTGTCAAGGTTGGTTCGGAGGCTAGATGCATCACGGAAGTCTTCAATGATCGCGGATATTACTCATAGGTCAGTCAACGAAGGCCTCAGGAAGGTGACCACATCATCTGTGTAGAATGAGGTGTGGTGGCAGAAGCCTGAAGCAGAAGTCATCTGTAGCCTTCTCAAGCTATCAGATGCACCACCTCCATAATCAAGATGAATAACTACATGGAGAATGCAAGTCCCCTTGCCCATTGGCCACCCTTATCCCTGGGGAACCATTCATGAGAATATGTGTGCAGAGGCAATGGAGATTAAGCAAGCAACCGCTCTCCAAACCACATCTGTAATTTTTCGCTGCTGCCACTCCGATACAATAAATCGAGGGTAAGATTCAGCAAGCCTACTGGTTAATTCCCCATTCTAAAGAGCTACTAGATCAGCATGAATGGACCAAAATTGAGAACACCAGAAACAGCTCAATATCCTCTGATCGAAACTGAAGAAAACGAGAGCCTTACTCAATGGCCACAAGAACTCTGCCGGATCTAAGCCAGAACCACACACAGAGACACAGTAACCAGTCATCAGACTCAGTATGCACAGACAACGAAAGAAACCCAACAGTGCACTTAAAACGACCAGCAAATGGTCAAGCCAGTAAGCCACAATTTTGTTTTGCCCAATTTCCGCCATCAACGTTTTATACAGTTGTGCCTCTTAAACTTAACCCAGGACCAAACCAAAAAAAAAAATGTGTCAGATGTATAGTCAATCGCTGTATAATCCTGGTACAAGTCAATTGGACCACCAGGAACAAATATGTTTGTGCCGCAGCAAGGCCATCCTACTTAGGCGACGACGGCAGTTCCTCGCCACGGGCCAGCACGCAGTCCTCCAGGAAGCCGGTCAGCTGGGAGGTGTAGAGCTCCGGATTGCTCCGGTAGTGGTCGACGTGAGGCGACGACACGAAGTCGCACGACCTCACCTCGCACCCCGCTTTCCGTTGGCTCTCCACAAACGACTCCACCGACTTTGCCGGGATAACCCGATCGGCAGAGCTGTATATATACAGCTGAGGGCAGTTCGGCTGCTTCGAGGACAGAAGCTCCATAACACCAGATAGCCTCCTGCAAAAATACAAGATGTTGATTAACTCAACCGTTTAGTGATGTACTGCAACTATGCCATTATTACACTATTTTCTATAATAGGTAGTTTCTTTTTTTAATCAAAAAATTTCAGTTATATCATGCGACGTGGCAAGTTATAATGGATGATGAAGGACAGAAGTACACAATCACCAATATAACATGATAAAGCTTGATTAACCTAACCATGTAATAGTTTGCTGCACTTAAAATAGATTCTATGGCATTATTATGCCATTTCTATAATAGGCATTCAACTATATTTTGTTCCCTTTAGTCAGTTACAAGAGCAATGGCATGATGAGGGAGCACCGATGTAATCACCAATCAAACAATGTGCCCTTGTACGAGTCAGATGTTGAAAAGGTGCAGGAATTTGGACAGGTCCACATGGCTGAAAATGCTAATGATTTCTTTATATATGGATGAGATGCATACCTATTTATGGCTGGATAGTTCAGAACAACATCGAAAAACTTCTCCAATGCGGACAGTAGAACAGCCTCGGTAACTGCTGGCTTAATATCTGTGTGAGACTCCACAACCACAACATCAGATCTTCTATTGTTTGGTTCTGTTCCTTTCGTTGCTATGCTGTGTTTTTTCATGATAGCAGCCGAGAAACCCAAAGCCCAAACCTGAGCTCAAAAACAGAACACACAAAATACATTAGTTTGCTCCAAAAAAAAATGTCAGAGGAACAGATTAGTAAATACCAGAATATGTTAATTGTGAAGGAAAAAATAAACTATCACACATTTGTTTGACATATAGAAGACAAGATTTGGACAATAGTATAAGAACCACCTGATTTTGCACAGGTGGGGCTAGGTGTTTTTTTACCTGAGAATCAGGGACCGCGACAGGCGCTGAATCGACTATGGAACCCTTAATTTTCTCCACCGCTGAAGGATCCTGCCGCTGCAGGTTCTCCAGTATCACACCATAGCTGCAGGATCAACACAAAACCATGAATAAGCTAGAAACCCCAAACTTGCAGTTATGAATTCTCGCTGCATCGAGTCCAAAAGAAACTGCACATACCAAAGCCAGCCGGTGTTACTGAATGTGTGGAAAACTATCTTCTTCCCGTCCTCCTCCCTGACCCAATCGGCGAGATGTTCCGAGAGCATCTCCACGTTCCTCTCAGCCTTCCCTCTGACATTATAGCTGACGATGTCCGACATGGGGAGCGTGAACGTCACGACGTGGTACCCCCTGGAGGTGTACCAGTCGGCGTATCTCTTGAGGTGTTTCTGCTTTGAGCCCAGCCAGCCGAGCAGCACCACCACCGTCTGGGACTTATCACCGGACGAGGCGCCACCGCACGCCCCAGGAGCTGGCAGGTGCCAGCGGTACAGAACATCTTCTGAAGAGGAGGAGGAAGGGACCGCAGCCGTTGGCACTTCGGGTCCTGGGACCTTGGCGAACCTCGCATACTGGTAGATTGTGTTGATGACTGGCAAGGACGCGACGGGCGCCTTCGCCAGACCAAAGGCCTGGTGGTTCCCCCGCAAGAGCTGCAGGCCGTGCAGGGGCATAACCGAAGGTGCTGAAGACTCTGGTCTGCTGGCTGGAAGGGGCTTGACCACTTCCGCATTGTCGACGAGTCTATGGAGGGACAACTTGTCCGGCAACTCGATGGAGGACACCGCAGCGAAGGCGGCCACGGCCATGGCGGAGAGCGGCCGGTGGAGGGGCCCAGAGAAGGAAGCCATGTAGCTGCTGAATAATCAGGATCTGCCAATGAGCAGCTGGTGTCTGGCGTTTATATCAAAGTCCTCCCCTGCCCTGAGTCATGAGAAGAAACCAGGAACACGAGTTAGCTCACACACGGTTCAAACTGCGAAAAAAGCATGAGAAAACATGTGCGCCACGACATTTGTGTGCCCCAATTGACACAAGGAACCTAGACCGCAGACCATGTGAGGCCCTACACGTCTTTGTCAGGGTCAACAGCTCAACAAACATACTTATACATATTGTAATGACAAAAAGATTGGGAACTCTTGTGCTGTTTACCTTGTCCAACCGATCTCCTGGCTGAATTGGAGGCGGGCTGGGCTGGCTGCCAAGGTTGAATTGACAGCCGAGCCCTGTGGACGGCAGCAGCTGCAAGGGCAAATACAGTTTGTCAACAGCCGCAGATACAATTTAGAATTACATGACGAAGAAATCAAATACAGTACTAAGTTGTAATAGAATTGACCGGTAATTTTCGTGGGGTTCCACGAAAAAGGGAAAATCATTGGAGACTGTTTTTTTTTAACAAAAGAAATTGGGAATTGGGAGGACGGTGGGGGGTTGGAGCGTGATTGGCGACGACAGCGATGTGCCTACGCAATCTGCTGCTTGCCGGGTCGGGGGAAAAGAACAGGAGAGGGGAGGAAAGGAACACGCTTTCGCCTTTTTCTTGCTCCGCCATTGCGGGAGAAGTTGCGGGGGATAATCAGGAAGAAAACATCATCCTGAATTTGTTCCAGGAAAGCTGGAAGAAGAAGACGGGGGAGAGAAGACTGCTGTTTCCCACGGGAATTAGTGCAGGGAAAGGAAATCGCGAGATTGCAGAGCGTCGCGTGGCTGAACCAATCGGGAAATCTGGAGAGAGGACGGAGGGGGGAAGAAGAATGGATCCACGCAGCAAGAACGCAAACCAGACGAGGATGGGGAGAGAGAGAGAGGTGCGTACCAGGCAAGGAGAGGAATCTCTGTTTGGGGGAATCCGGCGCGGTTGTCCCTCCTGTATACAGAGCAATCCGGGAGGCGGGGGGAGCTAAATATAGGGGGAGGCGGCCAATTTTGAAGTCCGAGCCGGAGATGGAACTGAGAATCGAATCGAGGGTGGGGGCGACGGCGACGGCGCCGTCCCGACCTGACCTGACCCGCACCCGCCCTCTCCTCTCAACTCTCGGAGTCTCGGGTCCGCGGTCCAACTTGGAGGGAGCCTTTTTCTCCTCCCGGACACTCTCTCTCTCTCTCTCTCTCTCTCTCTCTCTCTCTCTCTCCGATGGGTATAGTCCAATATCCTAGGAATATTCCTTCTCAACTCATGTTTTTATTTATTATTACAATGTTACAATTGTTTTAGAGAAAAAACTAATAGCACAAAATGTAACGTGCTAATTCCTACAAATATGGAGAGTCAATATTAACGCCACCCCCGGACACACGCTCATGATATCACGGATGAGAAAACATCTTATATTTAAGAACGGAGTTAGAAATGCTAAAGAGATCGGTTATTTTTTTGCGGGGTACAAGAGATCACTCTTGTGTGGTATCCTCTTCGCATAAGTGGCATCATTTCGCTCGACATCACGTGAGGAAAATATGTAATTCTCGATAGCAAAGTCGGAGGGGGGTGTATTGGTAGTTTCTTGCATGGTTTGTGACGTCGTGAGAGCACATGTTACTTAGTGACATGGCATATGATGAAATATAAAACAATTATATATTTTTTCATGTTTTTTACATTGTGTTGCAACACAACACTTTACGAGCATCTCCACCAACGCTACACCAGGGCCTCCCAAGGCCGCAGGCAACATGTGAAGCCCTAAAATCCTACCCGCATTACCACTCCACCCCTGCTCGAAGGGAAGCTAGCAGGGGCGCCGAAATCACAATCCATATCAGCATTCTACTTGCAGGCCCACTTGAAAGCTAAATACAAGTCCATCTACCCCCACTCGCAACCTCTCTACCCTCTCTCCTCCTTTTCTCTCTCTCCCATCGCCTTTCTCTCCGTGGGCACACAGAGCAGGCCTGGCGAAGGGGACATGTGGGAGGTCGTGGCCTAGCTAACGACGGATAGGACCTGGAGGAGCTCGTGGCCCAGCCGCCAGTGGACGGACCTGGAGGAGCTCCTCACTATTGCGTTTGCGCCTCTGCTCCATTTGGAGTTGTGGTCGGAGCTAGGAGCGGTGGTGGACGACCACAATGAGTGCTGCCTAACAGCGACGGGGATCCACGGGTGGCTTGCATCTTGCGGGATATCGTCTGACATATTCAAGCGCACACCTTTGCCTCAATGTCTGAGGGGTTGCGGCCGAGGAGTGCCTACCAGAGGAGCGGGAGCAGCCACGCGGTCGCGTCCGCTGCTTGTCTCGAGCTCCAAGAGGCGGTGGGCCGCACGGCGCCAGGAGGCATGAGCTGGAGCACGGACTACTGCGAGCTCCACGTCCGAGGGGTTTGCCTCTCTGTTCTTCATGCTGGTCATAGTGGGGAGTAACTTAGAGTACATGTTACTAGTCTAAGTTATTATCTTCATAGTGGGAAATAACTTAGGTGTGATAACATGCAGTGTCACGTTAATTAGGTTGTAGAGACACTTTGTCTTGGTATGTGTGATGTTACAGCAACACAGCTAGTTACTCAATTCATCTCTCTCTTTATTAAATCATTGCCACATAAATATGCTGACTTGGACTCTTAATTACTAGTGAAGTTACCCTCACTATGACCAGCCTCACCATCGTTGAATTTCCCTCAAAATCAATGACACTTTTGCCTCTTTGTTCATCTCTGACTTTGTACAAATTGATTAAATCTTGTCTGCCGAGTTTAGGGGCACTCCCCATAGTATTGTGCCGGTACTCTCGCCGGAGAGTCGGAAAATTATGAAGGGTGACGATAGAGATCCTGTCTGCAACCAACAACATCAGGCCAACTTAAGGAGGAGCGACAACGGTAACGCGCTGTTGACACGGTCTAGAGGTCGAAGACGAAGGGCATCTCGAGAATTTCATTATAATTTTTGTTTTCTTATCATGCTTTGTACTATACGTTTGTTTCTTTTAATGCCTGTATTCTTTTCCAAAAAAAAACCCGAGGGATGGCAGTACCATGTCCAATGAGGCAGATAGTGGAGCTAGCTTCCAGTATTTTCTCTAGCAGGTGTTACACGTGAGATGCGTGGACACAGTGTGCGTGTGTTTTACGACGACTCAAGATAGCGTCTCTATCTTTTCGCAACGGGTGTAGCGGAAGAATTTAATTGTGCCATCGGACATTCCATGCACGATGCGAACAGACAGGTGGAAAAAATAGCTCAGGAATATGCCACGATTAGGACGACTTTTTTTAGGCTTATTGGACTGCTTCTCGGTGTCAAACCAAAGAAACCTAAAAGAACTCTCCGGCTTACCAACTGCTTATTTCTACCGAGAAACCAACCCACAGGCCATTTTTAGAATCTGCTCGTCGGCTGTTTCCCGAGCTTCTGGTTGAGATAGCCAGAGCGGTAAACAGACCCACCCCTCCGACTCACCACATATTACAGCACAATGCCACCCTACCAGCAAACCAGGACACAGGAAAAAGAAAAGAAAAAAAAACCCCAAAACTCACCCCCGTGCCCCGTCCCACTCCTCCCGCACTCCTGCATCCATGGCTACCCGATAGGGTTTCTACAGCCGCCGCCGCTCGTCATCCTCGCTCCCTGCCGGCGTGCCGTCCGCTCGGCCTACTGCCTGCCCCATCCCTCGTTGCGCGCAGCCGCCCCGCCCCCGCCCCTCCCCCGGACGCTCCCGCCGGCGGTTCTGCACCCGCAACACGGACCGACGCCGGTGCCGAATCCAAGCTCTTTGATCCGCCGCCACCGGCTGGGATCTCGGCCGCTCGATGACGACCCCGCTGCCCATGGTAAGTACCTCGACGACCTCCAATTCTTGGATCCATTGGCACCATAGACTGCTTCCAGTTCATCCTCCTGGACAAATTGTTCCTGCTAGTCTGTACATGTGATTGGGACTGCTATTGGTTTTTTTGCAGTGCTTGATACATCAATATTTCTTGGATTAATGTTACATTGCTCAAATCATAATTTCTGTCCAGAATGAGTTGAATTTATCAGATATATGTCCATGTACAGCGTGCACATTCATGTATGATATTCTGTTAATGTGAATGGATGTGCTAGTGAGTTCCAGAAATTTATTTCTAGCCACATTCGGCGGATAATGAGCACTCCATACTGATATTATTATGCATTTAGATTGAAAAGCCAAAACATGTCAAAGCAAGTTGGGATCCCGTTGCTCACCGTGTTTTTCTTGACTGCTGCATTGAAGAAGTGAATAAGAATAACCGTCCGGTTCAAACTTTGACCAAAATCGGTTACAAAAATTTGGTTACAAACTTCAACAAGCGCACGAAGAGAAATTATGATTAAAAGCAAATGAAAAATAGGTGGGAAACACTGAAAAAAGATTATACTGTTTGGAAGGGGTTGCTCCAACATGCCTCTGGTTGATGCTAGCGACGGTTGGTGGGCAATTGAGATACAGGTAACAATATGCTCTTTAATTCTTGTTCACATGTTTGTCATTAGTTGTTCTTTTGATACACTCTAATAATGTTTTGAATATATACGCAGATGTGTCCAGAGGCAGCCAAGTTTCGGATAGCTCCACTACAAGATGAGCAAGACTTGCACACCATTTTTGACAAGAATGCGGTTACCAATGTGACTGCTAGGGTGCCTCCATCATCTGAGGCTCAACTCAATCGTAAGATCAACATTGAGGATGTTGAAGGTTCAAGGTGTGAAGGTGATGATGAGCCTCTTGTTACACCGACTCGCGTAGTTGGTAAGAAGAAAAGAGTTGCCCTTACTCACCCAGCCCCTTAGCAACCCCAAAGATGAGTACTGGTAGTGCATCTAGGTTGGACCGTATGATGGATATCATGGAGAAGAAGGAGAAGGAGAAGGAGAGGATTAGGATGATGGAGGAGGAGAAGAGTAGGAATTCTGTTACATCTCCGGAGCATGGTCAGGATTCTGCTAAGCAGGAGATTAGGCGGATGGTTGCTAGAATCTGTGAGGATGGAGCTAAGACCGGGAGTCTAGAGTATTTCTATGCCACGCAGTTTTTCATTATAAAGTAGTATCGTGATGTATTCATTTGTTTGGAGGAGGATGCTATGCCTGACCAGAGGCTTGATTGGATCAGGATGGCATGGGAACACAACAAGCAGAAGTAATGTTACAAAGTTATGTTTGGCATGAATCTGTATTCTCATGGCCCTAATTTATTTGCTTTGTACTAGTACTTGGCATGAATCTGTATGCCCAAGGCCCTATTTTATTTGCTTTGAACTTGTAACTGTCATGAATCTGTTGTATGTTGGAGTGCTTTGAACTTGACTTTCATGAATCTGTTGTATGTTGGAGTGCTTGGAACGTGTATTTTTCATGGTTATAGTGTTTTCTCATTTGTTTTTGTCATGAAAATTTGCTCATTTGTTTTTGTTACAGAAGAATTCCTCAAATGATGACTCTGATGAAGAATTGGATATGTACTATATGCTTGCTGCTTGTATTGCAGAAGAGAGTGAGAAGGTTCCGTATGCGGCTAGAAGATTGCCTTTGATGACAGGAATACAGTGGGTTGAGGAGATGATGCATGATCCAAGGAAATTCTACAAAGCTTTTAGAATGAGAAGGTCAGTCTTTACAATGTTGCATGAAACCCTTGTTGATCAATACGGCCTCCAGTCCACCTCTTAAATGTCGAGTAAAGAATCACTAGCTCTTTTTCTGTGGATGTTGGGGGCACCCGAGTCCAATAGTCAAGCTGCAGATCGTTTCGAACACAGTGTTTCTACTGTAAGCAAGAAGTTCCATCATGTGTTAGACTATGTCGACCGTATGGCTGGTGATTACATTAGACCAAATGATCCTACTTTCACCGAAGTTCATGATAAACTTAGGACACCTAAATTTTGGCCATATTTTAAGGATGCCATTGGAGCAATTGATGGAACACATATTCCTGTCATAGTTGCTGAAAAGGACAAGATAAAATACACTAATAGAAAAGGTTTTACAAGTCAGAATGTCCTAGCAATTTGTGATTTTGACCTGAGGTTCACATTTGCTGTTCCGGGATGGCCTGGATCTGTTCATGACACCCGTGTATGGACTGATGCTCGGCCTAGGTTCGCCAATTTTCCGCACCCTCCTCCTGGTAATGCCTTCACATATTTACTATGTACACATAAATTTTTATCCTAAATATTTTAGTGAAGTTCTGATATTTTTGCAATATGCATGAAAATATTATCTTGTTGATTCCGGATATCCAAATAGAACAGGATATCTTGCCCCATTCAAAGAGCAGCGCTATCATGTCCCGGACTTCCAAGGAGCACCTCATCAGAACATGGAGGAGAGATTCAACCATCTCCATTCTTGTCTACGAAATGCCATCGAAAGATCATTTGACGTTCTGAAGATGAAGTGGCACATTCTTCTTTCTATACCACATTTCCATGATCCTCTGACGCAAACAAAGATCATCACTGCATGCATGTGTTTGCGTAACTTTATTCGTGATAGTAAGCTACATGATGCCCATTTCGACAAGGTCGAGCGAGGTTCATATATCCATGTGGATAGCGCATCATTTACCGGTGGACATGGTTCGTCTTCTTCTGTCGATGGCGCCATGGCTCAACTACGACAGTCCATTGCTGAAAGTTTGGTTGTCTAGGGAGTTCTTGTATGGAACTTTCAGAAACAGTAAGACGCTTTTTTTTATTTTGGAATGTAATGAATTATGCTATGACATCGTGTTTTAATTATTACCTAACTTTTTCATTCCATTATAGCTCTGTTGTATCCATAAAACTATCATATCGTATGGTATCATCAATTATTCAAGACACATTTCTAATTTGAGGGCATTACAGACATTTCACAACTCAACACATGAAATAAGCCATATTTCATAAGCCCAAAAGAAGTCTCCCATACAATTTCTAGTAGCTTCTTCCCACCACAGTTTCTCTCCACCATTTTCCATAAGCTGGCTTCTGCATAAGCAGGAGCCCAAAAGAAGTCCCCCTTAGTCCTCTTGGAAAGCTTCTCTTATTCTTGGTGTTTTCTTGTTTTGTTGGCACATGGCCGAGCCAGGAAACCAAACGGTACTCGCTCCGTTCCAAATTAGATTGCATATAAGATTTTATTAGAATCGAACTTTACAATGTTTGACCAAATAGTTTGATACAATTACAAACTTATACGGTGTCAACTCTTCGGAGTTGGTTTGTCGGTGACTTCCCGGCTGCCATGGAGCTGGCTCCGGTATCCAAGGTTCGCGAAGCAGAGGCAGTGGTGCGCCACCGACGCATCTAGGTCTCCAGCGAGGTCGGGATCTAGGTGGAGAATAAGAAGGGCCTTTGTGTTATTTTTCTTTTCATGTGGATCTCTCTGTAAGAGCAAGTCCTGTTTAATATATAACTCTTTCACTCGCAAAAATATTATTAGAATTGTCTTAAAATATATTTTCATAATATATAATATTTTATATCACACATATTCATATTATTTTGTATATTTATGGTCAAACTTTGCAAAGTTTGACTTGCACGCAAAATTATGCGCAATATAATATGAGATAGAGTGAGTACAAAGCAAATTAGAATATACATAATTCATCTAAAAGTCTTTTTTTGTTTAGAAGACAGTAGCAGTGGTGTGGGATTCCGTCCACACCATGTTTGGTGCTTAGAACCGTTACAATGTTCATCACATCCGTCATCAGCTGCAAACGACAAGGAAGGAAGATATGTCGGCCGCGGCATATATGCACACGATGAAGAGCTTTGCTGATGCCATGGACACCGTCAGCGCCCCCATCACCGATGACGAGCTTGTCGATCACATCATCACCAACCTAGGCTCTGGTTCCAAGTCCACCGCTAGTGCCCTCACTGTCGGTAACGTTTCAGTTACGTATGCCCATTTTTACTTTCATGTACTCTCCTTCGAGGCGCTTTAGGTACAGCAGGCCAATACTGTGGCGTGGTCCTCCTCTGCCAACGCAACATCTCGTCATGGTGGTTTCTGCGGTAGCAGCGGTGCCCCTTGGTAGCCGCGTGCCTGGTGGAGGACCCCCAGATGGTAGCTACCAGCCTAGATATGGCGGGGCCAATGGAGGCCTCCCCAATGTTGGCTAGTACAACACTAGCAGGAGCGGGTATGTTCAGAACTCGTGTGGCTATGGATAGCCCTACGGCTAGCCCGCTGTAACACCCTCAGAATCGACCCCATGCAAGTTTTAGCGAAACCCGCCAAACCCGCATAGAAACGATTCAAAGGTGCCCACCAGGCACTTTCGTGCGGGTGGAAAACGAAGTAATAACATTACACAACAGTCCTCGATGGGACCCACAGAACATATTTATACAACAGCGACTCAAAGAGTCAAGAATACAGATATAATATACAAAGATCCAAATCACCTTGAAAATGATAGAGCGTCCGACTACGGACAAGATGCAAATGGGGATAAGAGCCCTGAAGAATAACCAATGGCGTCCATAACCCTGCCCAGGCCAAGCCGGAAGGGTAACCCTGCTAACGACGTCGGTCTCAAAACCTGCTTAAACAAAAGGGGTGCCGACAAAGGGCAAAGGAAAAAGAGGAGCGTCAGTACTGAGGCCAGTACACGGCGAGGCTAGAATTCGGCGGTCCTCGCCTACATAGGTATGGTGGACTGAAGCGACAGCGGCAACATGCGCTAAACAACCTATAGAGACTCGATACCACTAGCGGCTATCAGAGAGGGGTAAGGAAGACCTATTCGGTGCCAACCTGATACTACCATCAGACAAACCCATCCTGGTGTTTTCCCCTCGAGACCAAACGAGGAAGTTAACCGAGGAACTCACACCGTTGGCAGTTTTATTTATTCAGTTATCGTTGCAGTAATTACTAGTCAGGTATAGATAATCATCCTGATGAAATAAGCAGTGGGCAATTTTAGTTAACCATTCCGTTGTAGTTGCAACACTTACTAGTCAGATACAATTAGCATGAGATAACCCAAAACCCAGCAGTTGTTGGTACTTTTATTTAGCCATTCCGTTGTAGTGAAGCTGATTACTAGTCATATCGGGTACAAGTCAATTTATAACAGTAAACTTTAGTTTTAGTTGTCTATGATCGAGACCTGTGCTCCAAGTCGTCCATAACCGCGGACACGGCTTCTCGAAAAGATTTAACCCTGCAGGGGTGCACCAAAGTATCCACAAGCACTTCGACCCTTCTTGCCAGATCAGTTAACATACACCCATCGGTATGTCGGCGGGGCCTAAGTCATGACATTTCCAGACCCAAAGCAAGCACGGGGGCCACCCCACTAAGTCTACCCGCAACAAAGTCGGCCGGTCTCCGAGACGGACTCAGGGTTTGCGACAGTGGCTGTAAACGACTGCGAGTCCCAAAACTGGGACTGTCGATACCGCGAAAACACTCCGCTTCCTAAACAGTACAGCGTGCTCCTCACACAATCGTAAATAAAGCAGTAAAGCATGGCATAAGTACAGGATAGTAAATAAAACCGCGAACTAGTTTGTGGCCCCCAGTACAATACTTTGAAATCAGGTACTAATCAATGGGGGGCCCATATCTCCCCACCTATGGTTAGCGCGCTCGATCTCGGAACAGGTGTCAAGAACTCGGGGTCCTACGGGACACAAGTGGGCGGTCGGAAACCAAATACTATCTATCACCCACCGATGCCTCTGCTTACTTACTTCAATTTTAGTTGTTAAACAGCAATTAAAGTGAACGAAAAGTAAAGCCATGATCATCTCCAACATCAACATGCGGCAATTACTCCAACACTGTGGTTCTTGGCGACTCGCAACAACGCTTGAGCAAGCGACTACGACGCGCAAGTCCAACTATCTACCAAACAACAGGTAATAGGATGTGTCCAAGGCAATATGAGGCTACAAGGGATATCGCGGGTACAAAAACTAGAGCAACGCAACACAGATAGCAATAGATCAACAGGAGGGAATAAATACTATAAAAGTAAGATAGGTAGAAAGGGGGAGATGCTCGCCTGAAAACATTGCCGAAGGTTTAACCGAAGGTCGGGTCGAAGCTCACATCAACTCAACGGCCTTATCCGCGAAGAAGCAAAACACTAGAATAAACACCGGATGCAATATTTAATACTACGGCAAAAGATCGGCATGCTTATGATATGATGCATGGCATGGCAAAGGTGCGATGCAATTAGGCAAGATTAAGCGGAACCGGGGTCCCGACAATTAATTAAACGGTTCAAGTTATTTAGAACCACGCAATTTAAATGTTGTCTTAACATGGCAAAAGATATCACCGGTTCGCTACACCAAGTTAAGTGGGACCAATATACGACTGGATTTGCCCGCATATGGGCCCCATATTTAATTATGAGGTGAATCGGCATAAGGCCCCCAAACCACACAAATATGCATGCGAGATGAATGATTAATATGCAACAGGTTTTATATTTAGTATTTATAAAATAGGGGCTCGGGAAAAAGGTTCACACATTAGGGGGTCTCGACGAACTTGGGGTTCCAGGGTTCGGGGTCGGTCTCGGGGTTCAGGGTTCGACGGGATCGAGGTTCGGACTCCGGGATCGGTCTTCGGATCTCAACATGGCCGGTCTTGGTGACGATCTTGTCCGATGGGGATCTTGGTTCAACATCATCGCGGTCTTCGGGTCCGAGGGTTAGACCTTGGCGTCCGAGGGAAGTTCATGTCGTATCCGTGTCGATGACCTTGGCGTTCAGGGGGAGTTCCCGGTGTCCCGAGGAGAAGATCTTGGCGTCCGAGGGTTTCTCCGCGTCCGTGTGGTAGATCTTGGGGTACCGGCGTCATCGGGTTCCACCTCGCGCATTGGTCGGCGAAACCCGTAACGATGCAGATCTTGGTGTAGGGACGGCCCTTGTCGGCAAGTCTTCGGGTTCGACACCGGGGTCTTCCGGGTTCCATGAGGTAGTGCTTGATGTTCCATGATGAAGATCTTGACATCCAGATGGCCGCATCGGGGATTCTTCGGGCATCTCTGGTACTGTCCGGTCTTAGGGCGGCCTTATGCCCGGCACAGTTCTTTGAACAACACCAACCACATGGGTGCTCTAGCCGACGGAAGCAGCAGAGCATTGAGGCGGCTAACGTGGTGAAGACCAAAACGGTCGACCGGCTCGCGGACGAAGGCGCAAACGACAGGGGAAACCACCGAGCTATAGGGCCAAACATGGAGGAGGGGCGAGGCCGGCGACACAGCGGAGGCCGGCGGCGTCGGGAACCTTGCGGAGCTGCGGAAGGCGACCGGGGCGACGGCAACTGGAGGCAGGGAGGCGAGCGCAGCTGCGGCTCGCTACCGGGGTCGGCCAAGGCGGCAGGTGGCCAGAGAAGAAGGTGGGGCGTCCGACGGCGGGCAGAGGAGAGGACCGCGCGGCCGGAGGCGGCGGGGGGTGCTGCCGGCGAGGCGGGAGGCCAGGGAGAGACACGGCCGGAGGGCGAGGTCGGGGTGTAGAGGCGGGGCCGAGGAGCTCCGCGAGGGAGGCGGCGCTCGCCGGGGCATGGTGGATGCGAGGTAGGTGGAGGCGGCGAGCAGAGGCTAGCGCGGGGCGCTCGCGCTGCGCAGCGGAGGGGAGGTGAGGCGCGACGGGAAGGAGGGCGAGCAGGGCGCCGGGGTGAGGGGATTCTGGCGGCGGCGCTGGGGGAGCTCGGCGGGGCGAGGCCGACGGCACTGCTCGAGGCGGCCGGGCGCAGCGGAGGAGGAGGTGCTGCCTGAGGGGGGCGGGCCGGTGGACGAAGAGGAGAAGGCGGCGGGGTCGTGCCGGCGCAGAGGGAGGCCGGCGGCGAACGGCGGTGAGGGAGGAGGGGTCTGGCGGCGCGGGGCCCAGCGCGGGAGGCGGCCTCGGCACCTGGGGAAGACGCGGTTGGTGTGAGGAGAGAGAGGCGGGGCGGGGGTCGCGGGCAGGATCCCGAGGCGGGTGGTGGGACCTGTCGGGCGGCCAGGGAGAGGCCGGTGGGGTGGACGTGTGCATGGTGTGCGTGCTGTGTGTGCGTGAGTGCGTGTAGGCGTGGGGGGCTGCGTGGGATGTGGGTTTGGTTGGGGACGTGGCAAGGGTAGGGCAGGTGGCGGGCTAGGAGAGGTTAGGGGGAGGGAGAGGGTGAGGTGCGTTCAGTGAAAGGAGGGGGTGAGGTGGAGGCAGGGTGGGTAGTTTAGGACTAGGTAGAAAAGGGTTTGGGGTGGACCGTTTTTGTACTGGGGGTGGTCGACTGGGTCGGGTCGGCCCGTTCGACTGCCCCCTAAAATAATATAACTTTTATTTAATTTGCAATAAACTTTTGTAAATAGTTTTTAGACAAACAAGATATCCGGAAGCATCCGAGGTTTAATTTGAAATAGAAGGAGGCTAGTTTCGGAAAACAGTAGACTTTCGCAACATAGTTTCGAGTAAAATAATATGCATGATGATGACAATGCTCAAATGCAATATGGCATGATGACATGAGCATGCGGTCAGGATGATACAATGCACAAAAACAACGCGATTTTCTAGTAGTGGTTTTTGCGGGATGCCACACCCGCCGGTGGTGGCAATGGCCACCCCAACTATGACTTCAATGGCGGTGGAAACTGCCAGAATGGAGGCAATGGCCGCCGCCATCAACGTCCTCAGTGCCAAATATGCGGCTACTTGGAGAAAATCGCATCTAAATGTTGGAACCGCTTCAACCCCGACTTCGTACGTGCCTACAACCAATGCTCTAGAAACTCCGCCTCGACGAGCTCCCATGCCCCTCCACCCTAGATCATGGATACTGGATCTATGGATCATCCGACGAATGGCGGGACCGATCAAGTTCAAGTGTCCAACAATGCAGGTTTGTCTATTGCACACATTGGCTATTCCTCTTTAGCCAGTTCACAATTAGAACTGAATAATATCCTTCACACCCCGCGCATTAGCCAACATCTCCTCTCAGTCTATCGCCTTGTTTGTGATAATGATGTTTTTGTTGAGTTTCACCGTCATTTTTTCTATGTTAAGGACAAGGCCACACGGAGAATTCTGCTTCATGGTAGAAGTCATGGAGGACTCTTCCCCATCCTGTTTAGTCATGCGTCGCTGTCGTCCCGTCATGCTCTTTCTGGTCATGTTTGAGGGCATGACCAAAAACTCGTCGTTCTCGTGTTTTATGGTCATTTTCATGAGCTATTGCCCATAATTTTGGGGTTTCAAGGGCCATTTATGACGACTGTAAGACCCGATACGTGTTTGAAATTTATGACCACAAATTTGTATTTTTCGTGCTTTCTAGTTGTTTTCATGAGCTATTGCCCACTTTTTGGGTTCCAAGGGGCATTTATAACGACCGTAAGACCAGATACATGTTTGAAACTTATGGCCACAAACTCATTTTTGTTGAGCTTTATGGCTGTTTTTATGAGCTATTGCCCAAAGTTTTGGGGTTTTAGCGCGATTTACAATGACCCTAAGACCCGATACATGTTTAAGGGCATGACCGAAAACTCGTTGTTTTCGTGTTTTATGGTCGTTTTCATGAGCTAATGCCCATAATTTTGTGGTTCCAAGAGCCATTTATAAATACAATAAGCCCCGATAAATGTTTGAAATTTATGACCAAAAACTCGTCGTTTTAGCATTTTATTGCCGTTTTCATGAGCTACTGCCCACAGTTTTAGGGGTTTCAGGGCGATTTACAATGACCCTAAGACATGCTACATGTTTGACAGAATAACCAAAAACTCGTCGTTTTTACGTTTTTATGGCCGGTTTCATGAGCTATTGCCGACATTTTGGGGGGTTTTAGGGCGATTTAGAACGAGCGTAATACCCAATACATGTTTGAGGGAATGACCAAAAACTCATCATTTTCACGTTTTATGGATGTTTTCATGTGCTATTGCCCATAGTTTTGGAGTTTTAGGATGATTTACAACGATTGTAGTACTCGATACATGTTTGAGGGCATGACCAAAAACTTATGTTTTTCGTGTGTTTTCGTCGTTTTCATGATCTATTGCACATAGTTTTGGGGTTCCAAGGGCCATTTATAATGATCATAAGACCCGATAAATGTTTGAACTTTATGACCATAAACACATTTTTTCTGGGCTTTATGACCTTTTTTATGAGCTGTTGCCCACAGTTTTAGGTGTTTCTGGAAGATTTACAATGTCCCTAAGACCAGATACATGTTTGATGGCATGACCAAAAATCGCCGTGTTCGTGTTTTATGTCTGTTTCATTAGCTATTGCCCACACTTTTGGGTTTCCAAGGGCCATTTATAACGAACGTAAGCCCCGATAAATGTTTGAAATTTATGACCACGAACTCGTTTTTTCGTGCTTTCTGGCCGTTTTTATGAGTTATTGGCCACAGTTTTGGGTTCTAATGGCCATTTGAAACAACCGTAAGACCCGATACATGTTTGAAACTTATGACCACACACTTGTATTTTTCGTTCTTTATGGCCGTTTTCTTGAGCTATTTCCCACAATTTTGGGGTTCCAAAGGCCATTTATAAAGACCATAAAACCAGATACATGTTTCACCTTTATGACCACAAACTCGTATTTTTCGTGCATTCTCGCCATTTTCAAGAGCTATTGTCCCACCTTTTTGGGTTTCAAGGGCCATTTATAACGATTGTAAGAACCGATACATGTTTGAACTTATGACCAGAAACTCGTGTTTCCGTTCTTTATGGATGTTTTCATGAACTATTGCCCATAGTTTTGGGGGTCTCGGGGTGATTTACAATGACCCTAATACCCGATACATGTTTGAGGGCAAAGACCAAAAACTTGTCGTTTTCATAAGCTATTGCCCATAGTTTTGGGGTTCCAACGACCATTTATAACGAACGTAAGTCCCGATAAATGTTTGAAATTTATGACCACAAACTCGTTTTTTCGTGCTTTGTGACCATTTTCATGAGCTATTGCCCATAGTTTTCGGGGGTTTCAGGGTGATTTACAATGGTCCTAAGACTTGGTACATGTATGAGGGCATATGACCAAAACCTCGCCATTTTTACATTTTATGGCCATTTTTATGAGCTATTGCCCACAGTTTTGGCGTTCCAACAACCATTTATAACAAACGTAAGCCCCGATAAATGTTTGAAATTGAAGACCACAAACTCGTTTTTTCGTGCTTTATGGACGATTTCATTGACCTATTGCCCACAGTTTTAGGTGTTTCAGCGTGACTTACAACGGCCCTAAGACCCGATACATGTTTGAGGGAATAACCAAAAACTCGTCGTTTTGGCGTTTTATGGCCGTTTTCATGACCTATTGCCCATAGTTTTGGGGTTCCAAGGGCCATTTATAACGAACGTAAGCCCCGTTAAATGTTTAAAATTTATGACCATAGGCTCGTTTTTTCGTGCTTCTTGGTCGTTTTCATGAGTAATTGCCCATGGTTTTGGGGGGTTTCAAGGCGATTAACAACGAGCCTAAGACCTAATACATGTTTGAGGGAATGATCCAAAATCGTCGTTTTCGTGTTTTATGGCCATTTTCATTACCTATTGCCCATAATTTTGGGGTTTTAATGGCCATTTATAACGAACGAAAGCCCCGATAAATGTTTGAAATTTATGACCATAGGCTCGTTTTTTCGTGCTTCTTGGTTATTTTCATGAGTTATTGCCCACGGTTTTTGGGGGTTTCAAGACGATTTACAACGGGACTAAGACCTAATACATGTTTGAGGGCATGACCCAAAATTGCCGTTTTCGTGTTTTATGGCCGTTTTCATTAGCTATTGCCCATAATTTTGGGGTTCCAAGAGCTATTTATAATGACCGTAAGACCCGATACATGTTTGAGGGAATGACCAAAAATTTGCCGTTTTCATGAGCTATTGCCCATAGTTTTGGGGTTTGACGGCGAATTACAAGAAGCGTATTACCTGATACATGTTTGAGGGAATGACCAAAAACTTGCTATTTTCGTGTTTTATGGCTGCTTTCATGAGCTAGTGTCCACAATTTTGGGGTTTAAGGGCGATTTACAACAAGCGCGTATACCCAATACATGTTTGAGGGCATGACCAAAAACTTCTCGTGTTTGTTTTTTTGTCAGTTTTCATGACCTATTGCAGACAGTTTTGGGGTTCCAAGGGCCATTTATTACGACCATAAGACCTGATACATGTTTGAACTTTATGACCACAAAGTTGTTTGTTTTCGTGCTTTATGACCGTTTTCATGAGTTATTGCCGACGGTTTTGGGGGTTTCAGGGCGTTTTACAATGGCCCTAATACCCGATACATGTTGAAGGCATTGACAGAAAACTCATCATTTTCGTGTTTTATGGTTTTTTTCAGGAGCTATTGCCCATAGTTTTGTGGTTCCAAGGGCCATTTATAACGAACATAACCCCCGATAAATGTTTGAAATTTATGACCACAAACTCGTTTTTTCGTGCTTTATGATCGTTTTCATGATCTATTGCCCATAGTTTTGGGGGTTTCAGGGTGATTTACAATGACCCTAAGACCCGATACATGTTTGAGGGCATGACTAAAACCTCGCCATTTTTGCGTTTTATGGCCGTTTTCATGAGCTATTTCCCACAATACTGGGGTTCCAATGGCCATTTATAACGAATGTAAGCCACGATAAATGTTTGAAATTCATGACCACAAACTCTTTATTTCGTGCTTTATGGCCGATTTCATGACCTATTGCTCACAGTTCTAGGGGTTTTAGCGCGATTTACAACAACCCTAAGACCAAATACATGTTTGAGGGAATGACTGAAACCTCGTCGTTTTTGCGTTTTATGGCCGTTTTTATGAGCTATTTCCCACAGTTTTGGTGTTTCAAGGCGATTTACAGCAAGCGTAATACCTGATACATGTTTGACGGAATGACCAAAAACTCATCATTTTCGTGTTTTATGGCTATTTTCATGAGGTATTGCCCACAATTTTGGGGTTTCAGGATGATTTATAATGACCGTAATAACCGATACATGTTTGAGGGCATGACCAAAAATCGTTGTTTTCATGTTTTATGGACGTTTTCATTAGCTATTGCCCATAGTTTTGGGGTTTCAAGTGCCATTTATAACGAACAAAAGGCCCAAAAAATGTTTGAAATTTATGACCATAGGCTCGTTTTTTCGTGCTTCTTGGTCATTTACATGAGTTATTGCCCACGGTTTTTGGGGGTTTCAAGACGATTTACAACGGGACTAAGACCTAATACATGTTTGAGGGCATGACCCAAAATTGCCGTTTTCGTGTTTTATGGCCGTTTTCATTAGCTATTGCCCATAATTTTGGGGTTTCGAGAGATATTTATAATGACCGTAAGACCCGATACATGTTTGAAATTTATGAGCACAATCTCGTATTTTTCGTGCTTTCTGGACGTTTTCAAGAGATATTGCCCACCTTTTTGGGTGGCAAGGGTCGTTCATAACCACCATAAGACACGATACATGTTTGAAACTTATGACCACAAACTCGTTTTTTCGTGCTTTATGGTTGTTTTCATGAGCGATTTACTTATGACCACAAACTTATGGCGATTTACACTTTTGGGGGTTTTGGGGCGATTTACAACGACCCTAAAACCCGATACATGTTTGAGGGCATGACTAAAAGCTCGCCGTTTCCATGTTTTATGGTCGTTTTCGTGAGGTATTGCCCATACTTTTGGGGTTCCAAGGGTCATTTATAACAAACACAAGCCCCGATAAAGTTTGAAATTTATGACCACAAACTCGTTTTTTCGTGCTTTTTGGCTATTTTCATGAGCTATTGCCCACAGTTTTTGGGGTTTTAGGGTGATTTACAACGACCCTTAGACCCGATATATGTTTGAGGTAATGACCAAAAACTCGCCATTTTCGTGTTTTATGGTCGTTTTCATGAGCTATTGCCCATAGTTTTGGGGTTTCACGACAATTTACAACAAACGTAATACCTGATACATGTTTGAGGGAATGACCAAAAACTCGTCATTTTCATGTTTTATGGCTGTTTTCAGGAGCTATTACCCACAATTTTGAGGTTTAAGGGGGGATTTACAACAAGCGTAATGCCCGATACATGCTTAATGGCATGACCTAAAATTGTCGTTTTCATGTTTTATGGAGGCTTTCATTAGCTATTGCCCATAGTTTTGGGGTTCCAAGGGCCATTTATAACGAATGTAAGCCCCGATAAATGTTTGAAATTTATGACCATAGACTCGTTTTTTCATGCTTCTTGGTCGTTTTCATGAGTTATTGCCCATGGTTTTTGGCGGTTTCAAGGCGATTAAAAACGAGCTAAGACCCAATACATGTTTGAGGGCATGCCCAATAATCGTCGTTTTCCTGTTTTATGGCCGTTTTCATTAGCTATTGCCCATAATTATGGGGTTCCAAGGGCCATTTATAACGAACGCAAGCCCTGATAAATTTTTGAAATTTATAACCACAGACTCGTATTTCGTGCTTTTTTTGGCTATTTTCATGAGTTATTGATCATAGTTTTAGGGGTTTCAGGGAAATTTACAACGACCCTAAGACCCGATACAAGTGTTAAGGCATGACCAAAAACTCGTCTTTTTCGTATTTTATGGCCGCTTTCTTGAGCTATTGCCCATAGTTTTGAGGTGTCGAGAGCTATTTATAACGACCGTAAGACCCGATACATGTTTGAAATTTATGACCACAAACTCGTATTTTTCGTGATTTCTAGACGTTTTCAAGAGCTATTGCCCACCTTTTTGGGTTGCAAGGGCCGTTTATAACGACCATAAGACACGATATATGTTTGAAACTTATGACCACAAACTCATTATTTCGTGCTTAATGGCTCTTTTCATGAGCTATTGCCCACACTTCTAGGTGTTTCAGGGCGATTTACAACGACCCTAAGACCCGATACATGTTTGAGGGCATGACCAAGAACTCGCCGTTTTCGTGTTTTATGGTCGTTTTCGTGACCTATTGCCCATAGTTTTGGGTTCCCAAGGTCCATTTATAACGAACGTAAGCCCCGATAAATGTTTGAAATTTATAACCACAAACTCGTTTTTTCGTGCTTTTTTGCCATTTTCATGAGCTATTTCCCAAAGTTTTAGGGGTGTTAGGGTGATTTACAACGACCCTAATACTCGATACATGTTTGAGGGAATGACCAAAAACTCGCCGTTTTCATGAGCTATTGCCCATAGTTTTGGGGTTTCAGGGCGATTTACAACAAGTGTAATACCTGATACATGTTTGAGGGAATGACCAAAAACTTGCCATTTTAGTGTTTTATGGCTGTTTTCATGAGCCACAACCCACAGTTTTGGGGTTTAAGGGCGTTTTACAACAAGCGCGAACACCCGATACATGTTTGAGGGCATGACCAAAAACTTGTTGTTTTTGTTTTTTTGGCAGTTTTCATGAGCTTTTGCCAATAGTTTTGGGGTTCCAAGGGCCAGTTATAACGACTATAAGACCCGATAAATGTTTAAAATTTATGACCACAAACTTGTTTTTTTCGTGCTTTATGACCGTTTCATGAGCTATTGCCCATACTTTAGGGGGGTTTAGGGCGATTTACAATGACCTTAAGACCCGATACAAGTTTGAGGACATGACTAAAACCACGCCATTTTTTGCGTTTTATGGCCGTTTTCATGAGATATTGCCCACAGTTTTGGCATTCCAACAACCATTTATAACAAACGTAAGCCCCAATGAATGTTTGAAATTTAAGACCACAAACTCGTTTTTTCGTGCTTTATGGCTGATTTCATGACCTATTGCCCGGGTTTCAGCGCGATTTACAACGACCCTAAGACCCGATACATGTTTGAGGGAATGCCCAAAAACTCGTCGTTTTGGCGTTTTATGGCCGTTTTCATGAGCTATTGCCCACAGTTTTGGGGTTCCAAGGGCTATTTATAACGAACGTAAGCCCCGATAAATGTTTGAAATTTATGACCACAAACTAGTTTTTTCGTGCTTTTTGGCCATTTTCATGAGCTATTCCCCAAAGTTTTAGGCCATTTTGTGTTTTATGGCCATTTTCATGAGCTATTGCCCACAGTTTTGGCGTTCCAACAACCATTTATAACAAACGTAAGCCCTGATAAATGTTTGTAATTTATGACCACAAACTCGTTTTTTCGTGCTTTATGGCCGATTTCATGACCTATTGCCCACAGTTTTAGGGGTTTCAGCGCGACTTACAACATCCCTAAGACACGATACATGTTTGAGGGAATAACCAAAAACTCGTTGTTTTGGCGTTTTATGGCCGTTTTCATGACCTATTGCCCACAGTTTTGGGGTTCGATAGGCCATTTGTAACGAACATAAGCCCCGATAAATGTTTGAAATTTATGACCATAGGCTCGTTTTTCGTGCTTCTTGGTCGTTTTCATGAGTAATTGCCCACGATTTTTGGGGGTTTCTGTTGGAGATATTCCCAAGAGGCAATAATAAAGTGGTTATTATCATATCTTCATGCTTATGATAAATGTTTACATACCATGCTATAATTGTATTAATCGAAAACATTAATACTTGTGTGATTTGTAAACATAAAAGAGTCCCTAGTAAAGCCTCTTTTTAAACTAGCTTGTTGGTTAATATATGATCATGGTTTCCTGATCATGAACATAGAGATGTTATTAACAACTGGGTCATATAATTAGGAGAATGATGTGATGGACATACTCCTATAGTTAAGCGTAGCATAAAGATCAAGTCATTTAATATAGTTCATTTGCTATAAGATTTCTGATACATAGTAACCTAATTCCTTCGACCATGAGATCATGCTAATCACCATCACCGGAAGGATGCTTTGATGACATCAAACACCACACCTTAACTGAGTGGCTATAAAGGTGGCATGGAGTGTTCGGAAAGTATGTGTTGAGGCACATGAATCAAGAGTGGGATTTGTCCATCCATATGACGGATAGATATACTCTGGGCCCTCTCGGTGGAATATCATCCAATTAGCTTGGAAGCATGTGAATGTCTAACAAGGGATCACATATCACGGGAACGAGAAAAGAGTACTTATCGGTAACGAGGTTGAACTAGGTATGCTGAGATACCGACGATCAAAACCTCGGATAAGTAAACTATCGTGATACAAAGGGAAATTGGTATCGTATGTAAGTGGTTCATTCGATCACAAAGTAATCATAGAAATATGTGGGAGCCATATGAATTTCCAGATTCCTCTATTGGTTATTGATCGAAGAAGTGTCTCGGTCATGTCCGCATAATTCACGAACCGTTGGGAGACACACTTAAGTATTCGATGTTGTTGAGTAGTTATGGAATGATGAGTAAGAGACCGAATGTTGTTCAGAGTCTCGGATGGGATCCAGGATATCACGAGGAGATCCAGAATGGTCCGGAGAATAAGATTCATATAAGGAAAGTCCTGTTTCGGAGTTCAGGAATGATTCCGGTGTTTTCACCAGGAATGTTCTAGAAGGGTCTGGAAGGTCCGACACTCCGGAGGGGAAGGGTACATAGATGTGTCATGACAATGTGGAATGGTTGCATCATGTACTAGGTCACTTGGATGGGCAAAATAAAGAGAAGAAATCAAATCAAAGTTTGAAAGTCAAACGCCAATTTGAAAAAGTCAAATCTCAAGTTTGCTTGGTGGAGGGAGAGTAGGAAACCTACTTGGGGAGGAAGTCCCACTCCCTCCCACCCGCCGGCCATGAGGAGTTGGAGGAGGACTCCCTCCTACCCAAACCGCCTCTCCCCTCCTATATAAGGAGGGGTAGGGCGCCCCCTCTCCCTACACCTCAAACCCTAGCTCCTGCGCGCCTCCACCTCCAAGTATAGCCGCCGCCTAGGGTTTCCCCTCCAACTCGGCGACTTGGGGCTTCCCCAAGCCCTAGCCACCGGCCACACTCTCCCCTTGGTGCCCTCTAAACCCTAGATCACCAAGGCCTCTCTCATAGTCCACCATACTCGCTCCGGCTTAAGGCGAAGCCCTGCGAGATCTCCCCTCTACTTCCGACACCATGCCGTCGTGCTACCGGAATCACGAGGAGAGTGCTACAACCTCCGCTGCCTGCTGGAACAAGGGAGAGGAAGGTCTTCATCGAGTACCAAACGTGTAACCGACTGCGGAAGCGCTGCCGGAACGCAGCGCCGGAAGCATCGTCTACGCGATCTTGAGATCGACAAGAGTACGACTACATCACCCACGAGAATATGCTCTCGTTAACCGCTTTGGAATCTTCGAGGGTGAGTTCTTCTATCGACTTGTTGCTACATTCTAGTAGATAGATCTTGGCTTGTTTGTTTGCATGCGGTAGAATTTTTTTGTTTTTCCATGCTACGAACCCCTACAGTGGTATCAGAGCCGTGTCTATATGTAGATCTGTTGCACGAGTAGAACACAATGGTCATTGTGGGCGTTGATGCTTTTGTTGTCGATTGCTTCTTGTGTACTTTGCATCTTGCGGGATGGTGGGATGATGCTGCCTAGGCTAACATTACATGACATCGTTCATGAGACTTGCTCCACGCTTGACATGCAACTTGTATTGCATAAGTGGCTTTGCGGGTGCCTGTTTCTCCCAACATAGTTAAGATTCAATTTACAACGGGTGATTGACAATACTAGTATCAACGTTGTGGTTCTTGTTCGTAAGTTAGAACGACACTTATTGAAAGCCCCAAACCACGTAAAACATGCAAAGAAAATTAGAGGCGTCTAACTTTGTTTTGCAGGGGTGTGCTGTGATGTGATATGGCCATGATTGTGATTATTTATGATGTATGCAATGTTCCTTATTGTAAGTTGGAAACCGGCAGGAGCCATATGGTTGTATTTTAATTCCGTTAAGTACTGCGTGTCTATTATTCAAAGTAGTTGTAATAGTTGATGCTGGTGGAAGACAACCATGAAGCGGCACCATTGACCTTGACGCCACACCGGTGATGATGGAGATCATGTTCGTGCTTGAAGATGGAGATCGGAAGCACAAGAAGAAAGGCCATATCATATCACATATTATGAATTGCATGTGATGTTAATCCTTTTATGCATCTTGTATTGCTTAGTTCACGATGGTAGCATTATAAGATGATCCCTCAAGCACACAATTTCAAGTTTTAAAGTGTTCATCCTTAGTAAGCACCGTTGCTAAAGCTCATTGTTTCGAAGCATCACGTGATGATCGGGTGTGTTAGATTCTGCGAGTGTATACAAGGTGAGCAAGCCATATTTTCTCATGCGGAAGCTAAGGTTTGATCTTGACGAGCCTAGCATGTATAGACATGGTCTCGGAACACGAATCACCGAAAGGTAAAGCATGAGTCATATAGTAGATATGATGAACATGTTTATTATTCGCCATTGAAGCTACATCAACTCTCGTGATGATCAGTTTTGATGTGGCGGATTTGGTTCGTGTGATCACTAAAACAATTTGGCGAACCAACATCCCTCACATTTTTTTTTGTGATCACACGAACCAAATCCACTACATCAACACCGATCATCACGAGAGTTGATATAGTTTCAATGGCGAACAATCGTCATGTTCATCATATCTACTATATGATTCATGCCCTACCTTTCGGTGATCCGTGTTCCGAGACCATGTCTGTACATGCTAGGCTCGTCAAGATCAAACCTTAGTTTCTGCATGAGCAAATCTGGCTTGCTCACGTTGTATACACTTGCAGAATCTAACACACCCGATCATCACGTGGTGCTTCTAAACAACAAGCTTTAGCAACGGTGCTAACTAAGGGTGAACACTTTATGATTTGATATTCATGTGCATGAGGGATCATCTTATAATGCTACCGTCGTCTACTAAGCAATACAAGATGCATAAAGGATTAACATCACATGCAATTCAATAATATGTGATATGATATGGCCTTTCTTCTTTGTGCTTCCGATCTCCATCTTCAAGCACGAACATGATCTCCATCATCACCGACATTGCATCAAGGTCAATGACGCTTCTCCATGGTTGTCGTCCACCGGTCTTCAACTATTACAACTACTTTGAATAGGCACGCGGGTCTTAACATAAATTAAAGACAACCATATAGCTCCTGCCGGTTGCCAACTTACAATAAGGAACATTGCATACATCAAATATAATCACAATCATGGCCATATCACATCACTGCACACCCCTGCAAAACAAAGTTAGACGCCTCTACTTTCTTTGCATATTTTACGTGGTTTGGGGCTTTCAATAAGTGTCGTTCTAACTTACTAACAAGAACCACAACATTGATACTAGCATTGTTGATCACCCGTTGTAAATTGGATCTTAACTATGCTAGGAGAAACAGGCACCCGCAAAGCCACTTATGCAATACAAGTTGCATGTCAAGCGTGGAGCAAGTCTCATGAACGATGTCATGTAAGGTTAGCCCGGGCCGCTTCATCCCAACATACCGCAAGATGCAAAGTACACAAGAAGCAATCGACAATAAAAGCATCAACGCCCACAATAACCATTGTGTTCTACTCGTGCAACAGATCTACATATAGACACGGCTCTGATACCACTGTAGGGTTTCGTAGCATGGAAAACAAAAATTTTCTATCGCATACAAACAAACAAGCCAAGATCTATCTACTAGATTGTAGCAACGAGTCGATGGAATAACTTACCCTCGAAGATTCCAAAGTGTTTAACGAGAGCGGATTCTCGTGGGTGATGTAGTCGTACTCTTCCCGATCTCAAGATCGCGTAGACGATCCTTCCGGCGCTGCGTTCCGGCAGCGCTCCCGCAGCGCTCCCGCAGTCGGTCACACGTTCGGTACTCGACGAAGACCTTCCTCTCCCTTGTTCCAGCAGGCAGCGGAGGTTGTAGCACTCTCCTCGCGATTCCGGCAGCACAACGGCGTGGTACCAGAAGTAGAGGGGAGATCCCGCAGGGCTTCGTCTTAAGCCGGAGCGAGTATGGTGGAGTATGAGAGAGCTCCTCGGCGATCTAGGGTTTAGACACACCAAGGAGGAGGAGCTAGAGCCGGCAACTAGGGTTCCAGGGACCCCCAAGTCGGCGGCTAGGGCAAAACCCTAGGTGGTGGCGGCGGCTATGGAGGGCTGCAGCTTTCTAGGGTTTGAGGTGAGGGACTTGTGTGTCTAGAGGAGGGAGCCCTGCCCCTCCTTATATAGGTGGAGGGGCCGGCGTGCCAAGGGGGAGGGAGAGGAGTCCCTCCCCAACTCGGCTTGGAGGTGGGCCACCGGTTGGAGGAGGGAACTCCTCCCCAACTCGGTTTCCCTTTCCTTCCTCTTTCCCTCTTTCCAATTTTAGCCGTTTGACTTTTCAAACTTGCTATTTGACTTTTCAATTTAGGATTCAATTTAATCCTTTATTTGGAACAGCGAGAACACTTAGTACATGATGCAATCATTCCAATATGCAATGACACATTCATGTACCCCTTCCCCTCCGGAGTGCCGGACATTCCGGAACCTTCTAGAACATTCCTGATGAAAACACCGGAATCATTCCCGAACTCCGAAACGGGACTTTCCTTATATGAATCTTATTCTCCGGACCATTTCGGATCACCTTGTGATATCCCGGATCCCATCCGAGACTCCGAACAACATTCGGTCTCTTTCTCATAATACCATAACTACTCAAACAACGTCGAATCCTTAAGTGTGTCTCCCTACGGTTCGTAAATTATGCAGACATGATCGAGACACTTCTCCGAACAATAACCAATAGAGGAATCTGGAAATTCATATGGCTCCCACATATTTCTACGATTACTTTGCGATCGAATGAACCACTTACATACGATACCAATTTCCCTTTGTCTCACGATAGTTTACTTATCCGAGGTTATGATCGTCGGTATCTCTGCATACCTAGTTCAACCTTGTTACCGATAAGTACTCTTTTCTAGTTCCCGTGATATGTGATCCCTTGTGAGCCAGTCACATGCTTGCAAGCTAATTGTATGACATTCCACCGAGAGGGCCCAGAGTATATCTATCCGTCATATGGATGGACAAATCCCACTCTTGATCCATGTGTCTCAACCAATACTTTCCGAACACTCAATGCCACCTTTATAGCCACCCAGTTACGGTGTGGTGTTTGATGTCATCAAAGCATCCGTCCGGTAAAGGTGATATGCATGATCTCATGGTCGAAGGAATTAGGTTACTATGTATCAGAAAGCATATAGCAATTGAACTATTGAAATGACTTGATCTTTATGCTACGCTTATCTATAGGAGTATGTCCACCATATCATTCTCCTAACGATATGATCTTGTTGTTGATAACATCTCAATGTTCATGATAGGGAAACCACAATCATTTATCAACCAACAAGCTAGTGAAGTATAGAGGTACTAGGGACTTTAAATTAAGTTTACAAATCACACAAGTATCAATGTCTCCTTGTTAATACTATTATAGCATGAATGTAAACATTTATCATAAACACAAAGATATAATAATAACTACATTTATTATTGCCTCTAGGGCATATCTCCAACAGTCTCCCACTTGCACTAGAGTCATCTAATCTAGATTACATGGTAATATACCGAACACCCATGGCAGTTTGGTGTTGGTCATGTTTTGCCCTCGGGAGAGGTTTAGTCAACGGATCCGCCACATTTAGATCTGTGTGTACTTTGCAAATCTTTATATCCCCGTCCTAGATATGTTCTCGAATAGCGTGAAAATGTAGCTTGATGTGCTTCAGCTTCTTGTGTGACCTTGGTTCTTGCGCATTGGCTATGGCACCCATGTTATCACAGTAGATATACATTGGGTCCAGCGCACTAGGAACCACACCTAGCTCTGTAATGAACTCTTTCATCCATATCGCTTCTTGTGAAGCCTCCGAAGCAGCCATGTATTCCGATTCAGTTGAAGATCTCGCCACAACGCTTTGCTTTGCACTCCTCCAGCTAACTGCTGCACCATACAAAATAAATACGTATCCGGATTGTGATTTAGAATCATCCGGATCGGTGTTCCAACTAGCATCGGTATAACCATTAACAACGAGCTGTTCATCACCTCCATAAGAAAGAACCATATCCTTAGTTCTTCTCAAGTACTTAAGGATGTTTTTGACCGCTGTCCAATGATCCACTCCTGGATCACTTTGATATCTGCTAGTTAAACTAACAACATATGCAATGTCGGGTCTAGTACATAGCATGGCATACATTAGAGATCCTATGGCTGAGGCATAGGGAGTCTTACTCATCCTTTCTCTATCTTCTGCCGATGTCAGACTTTGAGTTTTACTCAAGGTCATATTGGGCAACATGGGCAAGAACCCTTTCTTGCTTTCTTCCATTCCAAACCTCTTTAGAACTTTGTCCAAATATGTACTCTGTGACAATGATATTTGGCGTTTCGATCTATCTCTATAAATCTTTATGCCTAATATGTAAGCTGCTTCACCAAGATCCTTCATTGAAAAACTATTATTCAAATATTCTTTGACACTATTAAGAAGGTCTACATCATTCCCAATCAACAATATGTCATCCACATATAGTATTAGGAATGCTACAGAGCTCCCACTCACTTTCTTGTAACTACAAGCTTCTCCATAAGTTTGTATAAAACCAAAACTTTTGATTACCTTATGAAAACGTTGATTCCAACTTCGGGATGCTTGCTTCAATCCATAGATGGACCGTTGAAGTTTGCATACCTTGTTAGCATCTTTAGGATCGACAAAACCTTTGGGTTGCATCATATATAACTCTTCATCAATGTCTCCATTGAGGAATGCTGTTTTGACATCCATCTGCCATATCTCATAATCATAATATGCAGCGATCGCTAACATAATCCTCACAGACTTTAGCTTCGCTACTGGTGAGAAAGTCTCATCGTAGTCAACTCCTTGAATTTGTCGAAACCCTTTTGCGACAAGTCGAGCTTTATAGACAGTAACATTACCATCAGCATCTGTTTTCTTCTTGAAAATCCATTTGTTCTCGACAGCCTTCCGGCCATCCGGTAAGTCCACCAAAGTCCATACTTGGTTTTCGTACATGGATCCAATCTCGGATTTCATGGCTTCTTGCCATTTATTGGAATCTGGGCTCATCATCGCTTCCTCATATGTCTCGGGGTCATCGGTATTGTCCACCAACATGACATTCATAACAGAATCATACCAATCTGGAGTGGTACGAGTTCTCGTTGACCTCCGAGGCTCTGTAGCAACTTCAACCGAAGTTTCATGATCATCATCATTAGCTTCCTCTCTTATTGGTGCAGGCACCACAGGAACTTCTTCCGGTGCTGCGCTACTCGCAATTTCGAGAGAAGGTTCGACAACCTCGTCGAGTTCTACTTTCCTTCCAGTCACTTCTTTCGAGAGAAATTCCTTCTCTAGAAAGGATCCATTCTTGGCAACGAAGATTTTGCCTTCGGATCTATGATAGAAGGTATACCCAATAGTTTCCTTCGGGTATCCTATGAAGACGCATTTTTCCGCTTTGGGTTCAAGCTTGTCCGGCTGTAACTTCTTTACATAGGCTTCACATCCCCAAACTTTAAGGAACGACAATTTAGGTTTCTTCCCAAACCATAATTCATACGGTGTCGTTTCAACGGATTTAGACGGTGCCCTATTTAAAGTGAATGCGGCTGTTTCTAATGCATAACCCCAAAATGATAGCAGTAAATCTGTAAGTGACATCATAGAACGAACCATATCTAAGAGAGTTCGATTACGACGTTCGGGCACGCCATTACGTTGTGGTGTTCCCGGTGGTGTCAATTGTGAAAGTATTCCGCATTTTTTCAAATGCTCGCCAAACTCGTAACTTAGATATTCACCTCCACGATCAGAACGTAGAAATTTAATCTTCTTGTTACATTGATTCTCTACCTCACTTTGAAACTCCTTAAACTTCTCGAAAGTTTCGGACTTATGTTTCATGAAATAGATATACCCATATCTACTCAAGTCATCCGTGAAGGTAAGAACATAACGATAACCACCGCGCGATGCTACACTCATTGGACCACACATATCGGTATGTATGATTTCCAATAAGTCCGTAGCTCGCTCCATCATACCAGAAAATGGAGTCTTAGTCATTTTTTCCCATCAGACATGCTTCGCATCTTTCAAGTGATTCAAAATCAAGTGATTCAAGAAGTCCATCGGAATGGAGTTTATTCATACGTTTCACTCCAATGTGACCAAGACGACAGTGCCACATATAGGTCGAATTATCGCTTGATTTCAAACGTTTAGCCTCAATGTTGTTGATATGTGTATTTCCACTATCGAGATTCAATAAGAATAGACCATCTATCAAAGGTGCATGTGCATAAAACATATTACTCATATAAATCGAACAACCATTATTCTCGGACTTAAACAAGTAACCGTCTCGCAATAAACAAGATCCCGATATAATGTTCATGCTCAACGCAGGCACCAAATAACAATTATTTAAGTATAAAACTAATCCCGATGGTAGATGAAGGGGTAGCGTGCCGACCGCGATCACATCAACCTTTGATCCATTTCCCACGCGCATCGTCACCTCGTTCTTCGCTAGCTTCCGTTTATTCTGCAGCACCTGTTTCGAGTTACAAATATGAGCAACCGAACCAGTATCAAATACCCAGGCACTACTACGAGTACTAGTGAGATACACATCAATAACATGTATATCAGATATACCTTTCTTCTTGATGTTGCCGTTCTTCAGATCCGCCAAGTACTTTGGGCAATTCCGCTTCTAGTGACCTTCTCCCTTGCAGTAAAAGCACTCAGTATCAGGCTTAGGTCCAGCCTTGGTCTTCTTCGCCGGCGTGGTAACTTTCTTACCACCCTTCTTGAAGTGTCCCTTTTGCTTAGACTTGCCTTTCTTGAATTTGGTGGTCTTATGGACCAACAACACTTGGTGCTCTTTATTGATCTCCACTTCTGCAGATTTCAACATGGCAAAGAGTTCTGGCAACGTCTTGTTCATGTTCTGCATGTTGTAGTTCATCACAAAGTTCTTGTAACTTGGTGGTAGTGATTGGAGGACACGGTAAATCCCCAAAGCATTAGGAATCACTATACCCAAGCTTTGAAGTTTGTTTGCGTGCCCAGACATCTTAAGCACATGCTCACTGACGGAGCTGCCTTCTTCCATCTTGCAGTTAAAGAACTTTTCAGAAGCCTCATAGCTTTCAATTGCCGCATGAGTCTCAAAAATCAATTTGAGATCCTCGACAATATCATATGGGTCTGAATCTTCAAACCTTTTCTGAAGCTCCGATTCCAAACCATACAAGATAGCACACTAAAATATGGAGTACTGATTCTTCCGAGCGAGGTAAACATTCTTTAATTCATCGGAAGCATCATCTGCAGGTGGGTCACCCAGCGGTGCATCCAGCACATAGGTCAAATTACCAGCTGTGAGGACAATCCTCAAATTGCGGAACCAATCAGCGAAGTTGCTTCCATTGTTTTTCAACTTTTCTTTCTCTAGGAACACATTAAAATTGATGGTAGGGGCTGCCATTGATCTACAACATATTTGCAATAGTTTAGACTAAGTTTATGACAAATTGAGTTCAAATTAATAATGAAATTAAACTAGGTGAACTCCCACTCAAAACAACATCCCTCACATTGTTTTTTTGTGATCACACGAACCAAATCCACTACATCAACACCGATCATCACGAGAGTTGATATAGTTTCAATGGCGAACAATCGTCATGTTCATCATATCTACTATATGATTCATGCTTTAACTTTCGGTGATCCATGTTCCGAGACCATGTCTGTACATGCTAGGCTCGTCAAGATCAAACCTTAGTTTCCGCATGAGCAAATCTGGCTTGCTCACGTTGTATACACTTGCAGAATCTAACACACCCGATCATCACGTGGTGCTTCGAAACAACAAGCTTTAGCAACGGTGCTAACTAAGGGTGAACACTTTATGATTTGATATTCATGTGCATGAGGGATCATCTTATAATGCTACCATTGTCTACTAAGCAATACAAGATGCATAAAGGATTAACATCACATGCAATTCAATAATATGTGATATGATATGGCCTTTCTTCTTTGTGCTTCCGATCTCCATCTTCAAGCACGAACATGATCTCCATCATCACCGGCATTGCATCAAGGTCAATGACGCTTCTCCATGGTTGTCGTCCACCGGTCTTCAACTATTACAACTACTTTGAATAGACACGCGGGTCTTAACATAAATTAAAGACAACCATATGGCTCCTGCCGGTTGCCAACTTACAATAAGGAACATTGCATACATCAAATATAATCACAATCATGGCCATATCACATCACTGCACACCCCTGCAAAACAAAGTTAGACGCCTCTACTTTCTTTGCATATTTTACGTGGTTTGGGGCTTTCAATAAGTGTCGTTCTAACTTACGAACAAGAACCACAACATTGATACTAGCATTGTTGATCACCCGTTGTAAATTGGATCTTAACTATGCTAGGAGAAACAGGCACCCGCAAAGCCACTTATGCAATACAAGTTGCATGTCAAGCGTGGAGCAAGTCTCATGAACGATGTCATGTAAGGTTAGCCCGGGCCGCTTCATCCCAACATACCGCAAGATGCAAAGTACACAAGAAGCAATCGACAATAAAAGCATCAACGCCCACAATGACCATTGTGTTTTACTCGTGCAACAGATCTACATATAGACACGGCTCTGATACCACTGTAGGGTTTCGTAGCATGGAAAACAAAAATTTTCTATCGTATACAAACAAACAAGCCAAGATCTATCTACTAGATTGTAGCAACGAGTCGATGGAATAACTTACCCTCGAAGATTCCAAAGTGTTTAACGAGAGCGAATTCTCGTGGGTGATGTAGTCGTACTCTTCCCGATCTCAAGATCGCGTAGACGATCCTTCCGGCGCTGCGTTCCGGCAGCGCTCCCGCAGTCGGTCACACGTTCGGTACTCGACGAAGACCTTCCTCTCCCTTGTTCCAGCAGGCAGCGGAGGTTGTAGCACTCTCCTCGTGATTCCGGCAGCACAACGGCGTGGTACCGGAAGTAGAGTGGAGATCCCGCAGGGCTTCGCCTTAAGCCGGAGCGAGTATGGTGGAGTATGAGAGAGCTCCTCGGCGATCTAGGGTTTAGACACACCAAGGAGGAGGAGCTAGAGCCGGCAACTAGGGTTCCGGGGACCCCCAAGTCGGCGGCTAGGGCAAAACCCTAGGTGGTGGCGGCGGCTATGGAGGGCTGCAGCTTTCTAGGGTTTGAGGTGAGGGACTTGTGTGTCTAGAGGAGGGAGCCCTGCCCCTCCTTATATAGGTGGAGGGGCCGGCGCGCCAAGGGGGAGGGAGAGGAGTCCCTCCCCAACTCGTCTTGGAGGTGGGCCGCCGGTTGGAGGAGGGAACTCCTCCCCAACTCGGTTTCCCTCTCCTTCCTCTTTCCCTCTTTCGAATTTTAGCCGTTTGACTTTTCAAACTTGCTATTTGACTTTTCAATTTAGGATTCAATTTAATCCTTTATTTGGAACAGCGAGAACACTTAGTACATGATGCAATCATTCCAATATGCAATGACACATTCATGTACCCCTTCCCCTCCGGAGTGCCGGACATTCCGGAACCTTCTAGAACATTCCTGATGAAAACACCGGAATCATTCCCGAACTCCGAAACGGGAATTTCCTTATATGAATATTATTCTCCGGACCATTCTGGATCACCTTGTGATATCCCGGATCCCATCCGAGACTCCGAACAACATTCGGTCTCTTTCTCATAATACCATAACTACTCAAACAACGTCGAATCCTTAAGTGTGTCTCCCTACGGTTCGTGAATTATGCAGACATGATCGAGACACTTCTCCGAACAATAACCAATAGAGGAATATGGAAATTCATATGGCTCCCACATATTTCTACGATTACTTTGCGATCGAATGAACCACTTACATACGATACCAATTTCCCTTTGTCTCACGATAGTTTACTTATCCGAGGTTATGATCGTCGGTATCTCTGCATACCTAGTTCAACCTCGTTACCAATAAGTACTCTTTTGTCGTTCCCGTGATATGTGATCCCTTGTGAGCCAGTCACATGCTTGCAAGCTAATTGGATGACATTCCACCGAGAGGGCCCAGAGTATATCTATCCGTCATATGGATGGACAAATCCCACTCTTGATCCATGTGTCTCAACCAATAATTTCCGAACACTCAATGCCACCTTTATAGCCACACAGTTACGGTGTGGTGTTTGATGTCATCAAAGCATCCATCCGGTAAAGGTGATATGCATGATCTCATGGTCAAAGGAATTAGGTTACTATGTATCAGAAAGCATATAGCGATTGAACTATTGAAATGACTTGATGTTTATGCTACACTTATCTATAGGAGTATGTCCACCATATCATTCTCCTAACGATATGATCTTGTTGTTGATAACATCTCAATGTTCATGATAGGGAAACCACAATCATTTATCAACCAACAAGCTAGTGAAGTATAGAGGCTATACTAGGGACTTTAAATTAAGTTTACAAATCACACAAGTATCAATGTTTCCTTGTTAATACTATTATAGCATGAATGTAAACATTTATCATAAACACAAAGATATAATAATAACTACATTTATTATTGCCTCTAGGGCATTTCTCCAACAATACTCTAGGCCCTCTCGGTGGAATGTCATACAATTAGCTTGCAAGCATGCGACTGGCTCACAAGGGATCACATATCACGGGAACAAGAAAAGAGTACTTATCGGTAACGAGGTTGAACTAGGTATGCAGAGATACCGATGATCAAAACCTCGGATAAGTAAACTATCGTGAGACAAAGGGAAATTGGTATTGTATGTAAGTGGTTCATTCGATCGCAAAGTAATCGTAGAAATATGTGGGAGCCATATGAATTTCTAGATTCCTCTAGTGGTTGTTGATCGGAGAAGTGTCTCGGTCATGTCCGCATAATTCACGAACCGTAGGGAGACACACTTAAGGATTCGATGTTGTTGAGTAGTTATGGAATGATGAGTAAGAGACCGAATGTTGTTCGGAGTCTCGTATGGGATCCAGGATATCACGAGGAGATTCGGAATGGTCCGGAGAATAAGATTCATATAAGGAAAGTCCTGTTTCGGAGTTCGGGAATGATTCCGGTGTTTTCACCAGGAATGTTCTAGAAGGGTCTGGAAGGTCCGGCACTCCGAAGGGGAAGGGTACATAGATGTGTCATGACAATGTGGAATGGTTGCATCATGTACTAGGTCACTTGGCTAGGCAAAATAAAGAGAAGAAATCAAATCGAAGTTGGAAAGTCAAACGCCAATTTGAAAAAGTCAAATCTCAAGTTTGCTTGGTGGAGGGAGAGTAGGAAACCTACTTGGGGAGGAAGTCCCACTCCCTCCCACCCGCCGGCCATGAGGAGGAGTTGGAGGAGGACTCCCTCCTACCCAAACCGCCTCTCCCCTCCTATATAAGGAGGGGTAGGGCGTCCCCTCTCCCTACACCTCAAACCCTAGCTCCTGCGCGCCTCCACCTCCAAGTGCAGCCACCGCCTAGGGTTTCCCCTCCAACTCGGCGACTTGGGGCTTCCCCAAGCCATAGCTGCCGGTCACACTCTCCCTTGGTGCCCTATAAACCCTAGATCACCAAGGCCTCTCTCATAGTCCACCATACTCGCTCCGGCTTAAGGCAAAGCCCTGCGAGATCTCCCCCTACTTCCGACACCACGCCGTCGTGCTGTCGGAATCACGAGGAGAGTGCTACAACCTCCGCTGCCTGATGGAACAAGGGAGAGGAAGGTCTTCATCGAGTACCGAACGTGCGACCGACTGCGGAAGCGCTGCCGGAACACATCGCCGGAAGGATCATCTACGCAATCTTGAGATCGGCAAGAGTACGACTACATCACCCACAAGAATCTTCTCTCGTTAACCGCTTTGAAATCTTCGAGGGTGAGTTCTTCTATCGACTCATTGCTACAATCTAGTAGATAGATATTGGCTTGTTTGTTTGCATGCGGTAGAATTTTTTTGTTTTTCCATGCTACGAACCCCTACAGTTCCAAGGCGATTAACAACGAGCCTAAGACCTAATACATATTTGAGGGAATGACCCAAAATCGTCGTTTTGGTGTTTTATGGCCGGTTTCATTAGCTATTACCCATAATTTTGGGGTTGCAAGGGCCATTCATAACAAACATAAGCCCCGTTAAATGTTTGAAATTTATGACCATAGGCTCGTTTTTTCGTGCTTCTTGGTTATTATCATGAGTTATTGACCACAATTTTTGGGGATTTCTAGCGGATTAACAACGAGCATCAGACGTAATACATGTTTGAGGGCATGACCCAAAATCATCATTTTCGTGTTTAATGGCCGTTTTCATTAGCTATTGCCCATAATTTTGGGGTTCCGAGAGATATTTATAACGACCGTAAGACCCGATACATTTTTGAAATTTATGACCACAAAATCGTATTTTTCGTGCTTTCTGGACGTTTTCAAGAGCTATTGCCCACCTTTTTGGGTTGCAAGGGCCGTTTATTACGACCATAAGACATGATGCATGTTTGAAACTTATGACCACAAACTTGTTGTTCGTGCTTTATGGTTGTTTTCATGAGCTATTGCCCACACTTTTGGGGGTTTCAGGGCGATTTACAACGACCCTAAGACCCAATACGTGTTTGAGGGCATGACCAAAAACTAGCCGTTTTCGTGTTTTATGGTCGTTTTCATGAGGTATTGCACATACTTATGGGGTTCCAAGGGCCATTTATAACGATCGTAAGCCACGATAAATGTATGAAATTTATGGCCACAAACTCATTTTTTCGTGCTTTTTTGCTATTTTCATGAGCTATTGCCCACAGTTTTAGGGGTTTTAGGGTGATTTACAACGACCCTAAGACCCGATACATGTTTGAGGGAATGACCAAAAACTCGCCGTTGTCGTGTTTTATGGTCGTTTTCATGAGCTATTGCCCACAGTTTTGGGGTTTTAGGGCGATTTACAAAAAGCGTAATAGCTGATACATGTTTGAGGGAATGACCAAAAAGTCGCCATTTTCATGTTTTATGGCTGTTTTCAGGAGCTATTGCCCACAATTTTATGGTTTAAGGGGGATTTACAACAAGCGTAATACCCGATACATGTTTGAGGGCATGACAAAAAACTCACCGTTTTCATGTTTTATTGTCGTTTTCGTGATCTATTGCCCATAATTTTGGGGTTCCAAGGGCCATTTATAATGAACGTAAGACCAGATAAATGTTTGAAATTTATGACCATAGACTCGTTTTTTCGTGCTTCTTGGCCCTTGCAATTAACAACGAGCCTAAGACCGAATACATGTTTGAGGGCATGATCAAAAATCTTTGTTTTCATGTTTTATGGCAGTTTTCATTAGCTATTTCCCATAATTATGGGGTTATAAGGGTCATTTATGATGAACGTAAGACCTGCTAAATTTCTGAAATTTATAACCACGGACTCGTTTTCATACTTTTTGGCTGTTTTCATGAGTTATTGATCATAGTTTGGGGGGTTTTAGGGAAATTTACAATGACCCTAAGACCCGATACATGTTTGAGGGCATGACCAAAAACTTGTCGTTTTCTTGAGCTATTGCCCACAGTTTAGAGGTTCTGAGAGCTATTTATAATGACCGTAAGACCCGATACAATTTTGAAATTTATGACCACAAACTCGTATTTCTCATGCTTTCTGGACGTTTTCAAGAGCTATTGTCCACCTTTTTGGGTTGCAAGGGCCCTTTATAAAAAACATACGACACGATACATGTTTAAAACTTATGACCAAAAACTCGTTTTTTCTTGCTTTATGGCTGTTTTCATGAGCTATTGCCCATACTTTTGGGGGTTTCGGGCGATTTACAACGACCCTAAGAACCGATACATGTTAGAGGGCATGACCAAAATGTCGCCTTTTTGTGTATTATGGTCGATTTCGTGAGCTATTGCCCATAGTTTTGGGGTTCCAAGGGTCATTTATAACGAACGTAAGCCCCGATAAATGTTTGAAATTTATGACCACAAACTAGTTTTTTTGTGCTTTTTGGCCATTTTCATGAGCTATTCCCCAAAGTTTTAGGGGTTTCAGGGTGATTTACAATGACCCTAAGACCCGATACATGTTTGAGGGAATGCCCCAAAACTTGCCGTTTTCATGAGCTATTGCCCACGGTTTTGGGGTTTCAGGGTGATTTACAACAAGCGTAATACCCGATACATGTTTGCGGAAATGACCAAAAACTTTCCATATTCGGGTTTTATGGCTGTTTTTATAAGCTACTTCCCACAATTTTGGGATTAATGGCGATTTATAACAAGCGCGAATACCCGATACATGTTTGAGGGCATGACCAAAAACTTGTTGTTTTTGTTTTTTTGGCAGTTTTCATGAGCTATTGCAAACAGTTTTGTGGATCAAAGTGCCATTTATAATGACCGTATGACCCGATACATGTTTGAACTTTATGACCGCAAATTCGTTTTTTTCATGCTTTATGGTCGTTTTCATGAGTTATTGCCCACAGTTTTGGGGTTTTAGGGCGTTTTACAACGACCATAAGACCCGTTACATGTTTAAGGGCATGACCAAAAAAATCATCGTTTTCGTGTTTTATGGTCGTTTTTATGAGCTATTGCCCACAGTATTGGCGTTCCAACAACCATTTATAACGAACATAACCCCCGATAAATGTTTGAAATTTATGACGACAAACTTTTTTTTTCGTGCTTTATGCCCGATTTCATGACCTATTTCCCACAGTTTTAGGGGTTTCAGCGCGACTTACAACGGCCCTAAGACCCGATACATGTTTGACGGAATAACCAAAAACTAGTCGTTTTGGCGTTTTATGGCCGTTTTCATGACCTATACCCACAGTTTTGGGGTTCCAAGGGCCCTTTATAACGAACGTAGGCCCCGATAAATGTTTGAAATTTATGACCATAGGCTCGTTTTTTCGTGCTTCTTGGTCATTTTCATGAGTAATTGCCCATGGTTTTGAGGTGTTTCAAGGCGATTAACAACGAGCCTAAGACCTAATACATGTTTGAGGGAATGACCCAAAATCGTTGTTTTCGTGTTTTATGGCCATTTTCATTAGCTATGGCCCATAATTTTGGGGTTCCAATGGCCATTTATAACGAACGTAAGCCTCGATAAATGTTTGAAATTTATGACCATAGGCTCGTTTTTTCGTGCTTCTTGGTCATTTTATGAGTTATTGCCCACGGTTTTTAGGGGTTTCAAGACGATTAACAACGGGCCTAAGACCTAATACATGTTTGAGGGCATGACCCAAAATTTTCATTTTCGTGTTTTTTTGGCCGTTTTCATTAGCTATTGCCCATAATTTTGGGGTTACGAGAGCTATTTATAACGACCGTAAGACCCGTTACATGTTTGAAATTTAAGACCATAAACTCGTATTTTTCGTTCTTTCTAGACGTTTTCAAGATCTATTGCCCACCTTTTTGGGTTACAAGGGCCGTTTATAACGACCATAAGACATGATACATGTTTGAAACTTATGACCACAAACTCGTTTTTTCGTGCTTTAAGGCTGTTTTCATGAGCTATTGTCCACACTTTTGGGGGTTTCGGGCGATTTACAACGACCCTAAGACCCGATACATGTTTAAGGGCATGACTAAAAACTCGCCGTTTTCATGTTTTTTGGCCGTTTTCGTGAGGTATTGCCCATACATTAGGGGTTCCAAGGGCCATTTATAGCAAACGTAAGCCCCGATAAATGTTTGAAATTTATGACCACAAACTCGTTTTTTCGTGCTTTATGGCTATTTTCATGAGCTATTGCCCATAGTTTTAGGGGTTTTAGGGTGATTTACAACGACCCTAAGACCCGATATATGTTTTAGAGAATGACCAAAAAGTTGCCATTTTCGTATTTTATGGTCGTTTTCGTGAGCTATTGCCCATAGTTTTGGGGTTTCAGGGCGATTTACAACAAGCATAATACCTAATACATGTTTGAGGGAATGACCAAAAACTCGCCATTTTCGTGTTTTATGGCTGTTTTCAGGAGCTATTGCCAACAATTTTGAGGTTTAAAGGGGGATTTACATCAAGCATAATGTGCGATACATGTTTGACGACATGACCTAAAATTGTCGTTTTCGTGTTCTATGGACGCTTTCATTAGCTATTGCCCACAATTTTCGGGTTCCAAGGGCCATTTATAATGAATGTAAGCCCCGATAAATGTTTGAAATTTATAACCATAGAATTGTTTTTTCGTGCTTCTTGGTCGTTTTCATGAGTTATTGCCCATGGTTTTTGGCGCTTTCAAGGCGATTAACAACGAGCCTAAGACCCAATACATGTTTGAGGGCATATGCCCAAAAATCGTCGTTTTCGTGTTTTATAGCCGTTTTCATTAGCTATTGCCCATAATTATGGGGTTCCAAGGGCCATTTATAACTAACGTAAGCCCTGATACATTTTTGAAATTTATAACCAAAGACTCGTTTTTCGTGCTTTTTGGCTGTTTTCATGAGTTACTAACCATAGTTTTGGGGGTTTCAGGGCAATTTACAACGACCCTAAGACCCGATACAAGTTTGAGGGCATGACCAAAAACTCGTCGTTTTCTTGTTTTATGGCCGCTTTCTTGGGCTATTGCCCATAGTTTTGAAGTTTCGAGAGCTATTTATAACGACCGTAAGATCCGATACATGTTTGAAATTTATGACCACAAACTCGTATTTTTCGTGCTTTCTAGACGTTTTCAAGAGCTATTGCCCACTTTTTTTTGGGTTGCAAGGGCCGTTTATAACGACCATAAGACACGATATATGTTTGAAACTTATGAACACAAACTCGTTTTTTGTGCTTTATGGCTGTTTTCATGAACTATTGCCCACACTTTTGGGGTTTTTTGGGGCGATTTACAACGACCCTAAGACCCGATACATGCTTGAGGGCATGACAAAAATTCGCCGTTTTCGTGTTTTATGGTCGTTTTCGTGAGCTATTGCCCATAGTTTTGGGGTTCCAAGGGCCTTTTATAACGAACGTAAGCCCCGATAAATGGTTGAAATTTATGACCACAAACTCTTTTTTCGTGCTTTTTGGCCATTTTCATGAGCTATTGCCCAAAGTTTTAGGGGTTTCAGGGTGATTTACAACGACCCTAAGAGTCGATACATGTTTGAGGGAATGACCAAAAGCTCGCCGTTTTCATGAGCTATTGCCCACAGTTTTGGGGTTTCAGGGCGATTTACAACAAGTGTAATACCTGATACATGTTTGAGGAAATGACCAAAAACTTGCCATTTTCGTGTTTTATGGCTGTTTTTATGAGCCACTGCCCACAGTTTTGGGGTTTAAGGGTGTTTTACAACAAGCGCGAATACCCGATACATGTTTGAGGGCATGACCAAAAACTTGTCGTTTTTGTTTTTTTAGCAGTATTCATGAGCTATTGCCAACATTTTGGGGTTCGAAGGGCCATTTATAACGACCGTAAGACCCAATAAATGTTTGAAATTTATGACCACACACTTGTTTTTTCGTGCTTTATGACCGTTTTCATGAGCTATTGCCCTTAGTTTTGTGGGGTTTAGGGTGATTTACAATGACCCTAAAACCCGATACAAGTTTGAGGGTGTGACTAAAACCACGCTATTTTTGTGTTTTATGGCCGTTTTCATGAGCTGTTGCCATCAACGTCCTTAGTGCCAAATATGCGGCTACTTGGGGAATATCGCATCTAAATGTCGGAACCGCTTCAACGCCGACTTCGTACGTGCCTACAACTAGTGCTCTAGAAACTCCGCCTCGACGAGCTTCCATGCCCCTCCACCCTAGATCTTGGATACTGGAGCTATGGATCATCTGACAAATGGCGGGACCGATCAAGTTCAAGTGTCCAACTACGTAGGTTTGTCTATTGCACACATTGGCCATTCCTCTTTAGCCGGTTCACAATTAAAATAGAATAATATCCTTCACACCCCGCGCATTAGCCAACATCTCCTCTCAGTCTATTGCCTTGTTTGTGATAATGATGTTTTTTTTGAGTTTCACCGTCATTTTTTCTATGTTAAGGACAAGGCCACACGGAGAATTATGCTTCATGGTAGAAGTCATGGAGGACTCTTCCCCATCCTGTTTAGTCATGCGTCGTTGTCGTCCCCTCATGCTCTTTTGGTCATGTTTGAGGGCATGACCAAAAACTCATCGTTCTCGAGTTTTATGGCCATTTTCATGAGCTATTGCCCACAATTTTGGGGTTTCGAGGGCCATTTATGACGACTGTAAGACCCGATACGTGTTAGAACTTTATGACCACAAATTTGTATTTTTCGTGCTTTCTAGTTGTTTTCATGAGCTATTGCCCACTTTTTGGGTTCCAAGGGGCATTTATAACGACCGTAAGACCAGATACATGTTTGAAACTTATGGCCACATACTCATTTTTTTTTGAGCTTTATGGCTGTTTTTATGAGCTATTTCCCAAAGTTTTGGGGTTTTAGCGCGATTTACAATGACCCTAATACCCGATACATGTTTAAGGGCATGACCGAAAACTCGTTGTTTTCATGTTTTATGGTCGTTTTCATGAGCTATTGCCCATAATTTTGTGCTTCCAAGAGCCATTTATAAATACAATAAGCCCCGATAAATGTTTGAAATTTATGACCAAAAACTCGTCGTTTTAGCATTTTATTGCCGTTTTCATGAGCTACTGCCCACAGGTTTAGGGGTTTCAGGGCGATTTACAATGACCCTAAGACATGCTACAAGTTTGACGGAATAACCAAAAACTCGTCGTTTTTACGTTTTTATGGCCGGTTTCTTGAGCTATTTGTAGGGTTTCGTAGCATGGAAAACAAAAATTTTCTATCGCATAAAAACAAACAAGCCAAGATCTATCTACTAGATTGTAGCAACGAGTCGATGGAATAACTTACCCTCGAAGATTCCAAAGTGTTTAACGAGAGCGGATTCTCGTGGGTGATGTAGTCGTACTCTTCCCGATCTCAAGATCGCGTAGACGATCCTTCCGGCGCTGCCTTCTGGCAGCGCTTCCGCAGTCGGTCACACGTTCGGTACTCGACAAAGACCTTCCTCTCCCTTGTTCCAGCAGGCAGCGGAGGTTGTAGCACTCTCCTCGCGATTCCGGCAGCACAACGGCGTGGTACCGGAAGTAGAGGGGAGATCCCGCAGGGCTTCGCCTTAAGCCGGAGCGAGTATGGTGGAGTATGAGAGAGCTTTAGTGGTCTAGGGTTTAGACACACCAATTAGAAGGCTCTAAACCGAAGGCTAGGGCAATTAGAAGCTCTAAACCAAAACGGCTCTAAACCGGAGACTTTGGCTAGGGTTTAGATTAGAGGATAGGAACTTGTGTCTAGAGGAGGGGGCCCTGCCCCTCCTTTTATAGGTGGAGGGGGCCGGCGCTCCAGGGGAGGGAGGGGAGTCCCTCCCCAACTCGGCTTGGTGGAGGCGCCGCCGGTTGGAGGAGGGATTCCCTCCCCAACTCGGTTTTGCCCCCCTCTTTCCTCTTTCCCTCTCTTTCCTGTTTTAGCCGTTTGACTTTTCAAACTTGCTATTTGACTTTTCAGTTTAGGATTCAATTTAATCCTTTATTTGGAACAGCGAGAACACTTAGTACATGATGCAATCATTCCAATATGCAATGACACATTCATGTACCCCTTCCCCTCCGGAGTGCCGGACATTCCGGAACCTTCTAGAACATTCCCGATGAAAACACCGGAATCATTCCCGAACTCCGAAACGGGACTTTCCTTATATGAATCTTATTCTCCGGACCATTCCGGATCACCTCGTGATATCCCGGATCCCATCCGAGACTCCGAACAACATTCAGTCTCTTTCTCATAATACCATAACTACTCAAACAACGTCGAATCCTTAAGTGTGTCTCCCTACGGTTCGTGAATTATGCGGACATGATCGAGACACTTCGCCGAACAATAACCAATAGAGGAATCTGGAAATTCATATGGCTCCCACATATTTCTACGATTACTTTGCGATCGAATGAACCACTTACATACGATACCAATTTCCCTTTGTCTCACGATAGTTTACTTATCTGAGGTTATGATCGTCGGTATCTCTGCATACCTAGTTCAACCTCGTTACCGATAAGTACTCTTTTATCGTTCCCGTGATATGTGATCCCTTGTGAGCCAGTCACATGCTTGCAAGCTAATTGGATGACATTCCACCGAGAGGGCCCAGAGTATATCTATCCGTCATATGGATGGACAAATCCCACTCTTGATCCATGTGTCTCAACCAATACTTTCCGAACACTCAATGCCACCTTTATAGCCACCCAGTTACGGTGTGGTGTTTGATGTCATCAAAGCATCCATCCGGTAAAGGTGATATGCATGATCTCATGGTCGAAGGAATTAGGTTACTATGTATCAGAAAGCATATAGCAATTGAACTATTGAAATGACTTGATCTTTATGCTACGCTTATCTATAGGAGTATGTCCACCATATCATTCTCCTAACGATATGATCTTGTTGTTGATAACATCTCAATGTTCATGATAGGGAAACCACAATCATTTATCAACCAACAAGCTAGTGAAGTATAGAGGCTATACTAGGGACTTCAAATTAAGTTTACAAATCACACAAGTATCAATGTTTCCTTGTTAATACTATTATAGCATGAATGTAAACATTTATCATAAACACAAAGATATAATAATAACTACATTTATTATTGCCTCTAGGGCATATCTCCAACACTATTGCCCACATTTTAGGGGTTTTAGGGCGATTTAGAACAAGCCTAATACCCAATACATGTTTGAGGGAATGACCAAAATCTCATCATTTTCACGTTTTATGGATGTTTTCATGAGCTATTGCCCATAGTTTTGGGGTTTCAGGATGATTTACAACGATTGTAGTACTCGATACATGTTTGAGGGCATGACCAAAAACTTATCTTTTTCATGTGTTTTTGTCGATTTCATGATCTATTGCACATAGTTTTGGGGTTCCAAGGGCCATTTATAATGATCATATGGCCCGATAAATGTTTGAACTTTATGACCACAAACACATTTTTTTCCGGGCTTTATGACCTTTTTATGAGCTGTTGCCTACAGTTTTAGGGGTTTCTGGAAGATTTACAACGGCTCTAAGACGAGATACATGTTTGATGGCATGACCAAAAATCGCCGCGTTCGTGTTTTATGTCCGTTTTAGTAGCTATTGCCCACACTTTTGGGTTTCCAAGGGCCATTTATAACGAACGTAAGCCCCGATAAATGTTTGAAATTTATGACCACAAACTCATTTTTTCGTGCTTTCTCAACGTTTTTATGAGTTATTGGCCACAGTTTTGGGTTCTAATGGCCATTTGAAACAACCGTAAGACCCGATACATGTTTGAAACTTATGACCACAAACTCGTATTTTTCGTTCTTTATGGCCGTTTTCTTGAGCTATTGCCCACAATTTTGGGGTTCTAAAGGCCATTTATAAAGACCATAAAACCAGATACATGTTTCACCTTTATGACCACAAACTCGTATTTTTCGTGCATTCTCGCCATTTTCAAGAGCTGTTGTCCCACCTTTTTGGGTTTCAAGGGCCATTTATAACGATTGTAAGAACCGATACATGTTTGAACTTATGACCAGAAACTCATGTTTCCGTTCTTTATGGATGTTTTCATGAACTATTGCCCACAGTTTTGGGGGTCTCAGGGTGATTTATAATGACCCTAATACCCGATACATGTTTGAGGGCAAAGACCAAAAACTTGTCGTTTTCATAAGCTATTGCCCATAGTTTTGGGGTTCTAACGACCATTTATAACGAACGTAAGCCCCGATAAATGTTTGAAATTAATGACCACAAACTCGTTTTTTCGTGCTTTGTGACCGTTTTCATGAGCTATTGCCCATAGTTTTCGGGGGTTCCAGGGTGATTTACAATGGTCCTAAGACTTGATACATGTTTGAGGGCATAAGACCAAAACCTCGCCATTTTTGCATTATATGGCCGTTTTTATGAGCTATTGCCCATAGTTTGGGGGTTCCAATAGGCATTTATAACAAACGTAAGCCCCGATAAAGGTTTGAAATTTATGACCACAAACTCGTTTTTTCTTGCTTTATGGACGTTTTCATGAGCTATTGCCCACAATTTTGGGGTTTCAAGGCGATTTACAAACGGAATGACCAAAAACTCGTCATTTTCGTATTTTATGGCTGTTTTCATGAGCTAGTGCCCATAGTTTTCGGGTTTCAGGACGATTTACAATGACCATAATACCCGGTAAAAATTTGAGGGCAAGACCAAAACTTGTCGTTTTCGTGTTTTATGGATGTTTTCATTAGCTATTGCTCACAGTTTTGGGTTCTAAGGGCCATTTATATGAACGTAAGCCCCGATAAATGTTTGAAATTTATGACCATAGAATCGTTTTTTCGTGCTTCTTGGTCGTTTTCATGAGTTATTGCCCACGGTTTTGGGGGTTTCAAGGCGATTAACAACGAGTCTAAGATCCAATACATGTTTGAGGGCATGGCCAAAAATTGTCGTTTTCGTGTTTTATGGCCATTTTCATTAGCTATTGCCCATAATTTTCGGGTTCCATGGGCCATTTATAACGAACGTAAGCCCCGATAACTGTTTGAAACTGATGACCACAAACTCTTTTTTCGTGCTTTCTAGCCGTTTTTATGAGTTATTGATCATAGTTTTGGGGGTTTTAGGGCAATTTACAACGACCCTAAGACCCGATACATGTTTGAGGGCATGCCCCAAAACTCGCTGTTTTCGTGTTTTATGGCCATTTTCTTGAGCTATTGCCCAAATTTTGGGGTTCCGAGGGACATTTATAAGGATCGTAAGACCCGATACATGTTTGAACTTTATGACCACAAACTCATATTTCTCGTGCTTTCTGGACGTTTCCAAGAGCTACTGCTCACCTTTTTGGGTTCCAATGGCCATTTATAATGGCCATAAGACCTGATACATGTTTGAAACTTATGAACACAAACTTGTTTTTTTCGTGCTTTATGGATGTTTTCATGAGCTATTTCCCACACTTTTGGAGTTTCGGGGCGATTTACAACGACCCTAACACCCGATACATGTTTGAGGGCATGACCAAAAACTCATCGTCTTCATATTTTATGGTGATTTTCAAGAGATATTGCCCATAGTTTTGGCGTTCCAAGGCCCATTTATAACGAACGAAAGCCCTAATAAATGTTTGAAATTTGTGACCACAACCTCATTTTTTCATGCTTTATGGCCATTTTCATGAGCTATTGCCCAAAGTTTTAGAGGTTTTAGGGCGATTTATAACGACCCTAAGACCCGATACATGTTTGAGGGAATGACCAAAAATTCGCCGTTTTCATGAGCTATTGCCCATAGTTTTGGGGTTTGACGACGAATTACAACAAGCGTATTACCTGATACATGTTTGAGGGAATGGCCAAAAACTTGCTATTTTCGTGTTTTATGGCTTCTTTCATGAGCTAGTGCCCACAAATTTGGGGTTTAAGGGCGATTTACAACAAGCGCGTATACCAAATACATGTTTGAGGGCATGGCCAAAAACTTGTCGTGTTTTTTTTTTCAGTTTTCATGACCTATTGCAGACAGTTTTGGGGTTCCAAGGGCCATTTATTACGACCAATAGACCTGATACATGTTTGAACTTTATGACCACAAAGTTGTTTGTTTTCGTGCTTTATGACCGTTTTCATGAGTTATTGCCGACGGTTTTGGGGGTTTCAGGGCGTTTTACAACGGCCCTAATACCCGATACATGTTGAAGGCATTGACAGAAAACTCGTCATTTTCGTGTTTTATGGTTTTTTTCAGGAGCTATTGCCCATAGTTTTGTGGTTCCAAGGGCCATTTATAACGAACATAACCCCCGATAAATGTTTGAAATTTATGACCACAAACTCGTTTTTTCGTGCTTTTTGATCGTTTTCATGATCTATTGCCCATAGTTTTGGGGGTTTCAGGGCGATTTACAATGACCCTAAGACCCGATACATGTTTGAGGGCATGACTAAAACCTCGCCATTTTTGCGTTTTATGGCCGTTTTCATGAGCTATTTCCCACAATACTGGGGTTCCAATGGCCATTTATAACGAACGTAAGCCACGATAAATGTTTGAAATTCATGACCACAAACTCTTTATTTCGTGCTTTATGGCCGATTTCATGACCTATTTCTCACAGTTCTAGGGGTTTTAGCGCGATTTACAACAACCCTAAGACAAAATACATGTTTGAGGGAATGCCCGAAACCTTGTCGTTTTTGCGTTTTATGGCCGTTTTTATGAGCTATTTCCCACAATTTTGGTGTTTCAAGGCGATTTACAACAAGCGTAATACCTGATACATGTTTGACGAAATGACCAAAAACTCTTCATTTTCGTGTTTTATGGCTATTTTCATGAGGTATTGCCCACAATTTTGGGGTTTTAGGATGATTTATAATGACCGTAATAACCGATACATGTTTGAGGGCATGACCAAAAATCGTCGTTTTCATGTTTTATGGACGTTTTCATTAGCTATTGCCCATAGATTTGGGGTTCCAAGGGCCATTTATAACGAACAAAAGGCCCAAAAAATGTTTGAAATTTATGACCATAGGCTCGTTTTTTCGTGCTTCTTGGTCATTTACATGAGTTATTGCCCATGTTTTTTGGGGATTTTAAGGCGATTAACAACGAGCCTAAGACCCAATACATGTTTGAGGGCATGATCCAAAATCATTGTTTTCGTGTTTTATGGACGTTTTCATTAGATATTCCCCATAGTTTTGGGGTTCCAAGGGCCATTTATAACGAACAAAAGGCCCAAAAAAGTTTGAAATTTATGACCATAGGCTCGTTTTTTCGTGCTTCTTGGTCATTTACATGAGTTATTGCCCATTTTTTTTTGGGGATTTTAAGGCGATTAACAACGAGCCTAAGACCCAATACATGTTTGAGGGCATGACCCAAAATCATTGTTTTCGTGTTTTATGGACGTTTTCATTAGATATTGCCCATAGTTTTGGGGTTCCAAGGGCCATTTATAACGAACGAAAGCCCCAAAAAATGTTTGAAAGTTATGACCATAGGCTCGTTTTTCCGTGCTTCTTGGTCATTTACATGAGTTATTGCCCACGATTTTGGGGGGTTTTAAGGCGATTAACAACGAGCCTAAGACCCAATACATGTTTGAGGGCATGACCCAAAATCATTATTTTCGTGTTTTATGGATGTTTTCATTAGCCATTGCCCATAATTTTGGGGTTCCAAGGGCCATTTATAACGAACGTAAGCCCCGATAAATGTTTGAAACTTATGACCACAAACTCATTTTTTCGTGCTTTATGGCCATTTTCATGAGCTATTGCCCACAATTTTAGGGGTTTTAGGGGCGATTTACAACGACCCTAAGACCCGATACATGTTTTCGGGCATGACCAAAAACTCATCGTTTTTGTGTTTTATGGCCGTTTTCTTGAGCTATTGCCCACAGTTTTGGGGTTCCGAGGGCCATTTATAACGACCGTAAGACCCGATACATGTTTGAAATTTATGACCACAAACTCGTAATTTTCGTGCTTTCTAGACATTTTCAAGAGCTATTGCCCACCTTTTTTTGGGTTCCTAGGGCAGTTTATAACGACCATAAGACCCGATACATGTTCGAAACTTATGACGACAAACTTGTTTTTTCGTGCTTTATGGCTGTTTTCATGAGCTATTGCCCACACTTTTGGAGGTTTCGGGGCGATTTACGAATACCCAAAGAACCAATACATGTTTGAGGGCATGACCAAAAATCTTCATTTTCGTGTTTTATGGCCGTTTTCATCAGATATTGCCCATAATTATGGGGTTCCAAGGGCCATTTGTAAAGAACGTATGCCCTAATAAATGTTTGAAATTTATAACCACATACTCGTTTTTCGTGCTTTTGGGCTATTTTCATGAGTTATTGATAATAGTTTTGGGGGTTTCAGGGAAATTTACAACGACCCTAAGACCCAATACATGTTTGAGGGCATGACCAAAAACTCGTCGTTTTCGTGTTTATGGCCGTTTTCTTGAGGTATTACCAACAGTTTTGGGGTTTTGAGAGCTATTTATAACGACCGTAAGATCCGATACATGTTTGAAATTTATGACCACAAACTCGTATTTTTCGTGCTTTTTGGACGTTTTCAAGAGCTATTTCCCACATTTTTGGGTTGCAAGGGCCGTTTATAACGACAATAAGACACGATAAATGTTTGAAACTTATGACCACAAACTCGTTTTTTCGAGTTTTATGGTTGTTTTCATGAGCTATTGCCCACACTTTTGGGGGTTCCGGGGCGATTTACAATGACCCTAAGACCCGATACATGTTTGAGGGCATGACCAAAAAACTCGCCATTTTTGGGTTTTTATGATCGTTTTCGCGAGCTATTGCCCATAGTTTTTCGATTCCAAGGGCCATTTATAAGGAACGTAATCCCCGATAAATGTTTGAAATTTATGAGCACAAACTCATTTTTTTGTGCTTTATGACTATTTTCATGAGCTATTGCCCACAGTTTTGGGGGTTTCAGGGAGATTTACATGTTTGAGGGCAAGACTAAAACATCGCCATTTTTATGTTTTATGGCCGGTTTCATGAGTTATTGCCAACAGTTTTGGCGGTCCAACAGCCATTTATAACAAACATATGCCCCGATAAATGTTTGAAAACGACCCTAAGACCCGATACATGTTTGAGGGAATGACCAAAAACTCATCGTTTTGGCGTTTTATGGCCGTTTTCATGAGCTACTGCCCACAGTTTTAGGGTTTCAGGGCGATTTACAACAAGCGTAATACCTGATACATGTTTGAGGGAATGACCAAAATCTTGCCATTTTCGTGTTTTATGGCTGTTTTTATGAACTCTGCCCACAATTTTGGGGTTTAAGGGCGATTTACAACAAGCGCGAATACCCGATACATGTTTGAGGGCATGACCAAAAACTTGTCATTTTTGGTTTTGTTTGGCAGTTTTCATGAGCTATTGCCAACAGTTTTGGGGTTTCAAGGGCCATTTATAACGACCGTAAGACCCGATACATGTTTGAACTTGATGACCACAAATTTCTTTTTTTCGTGCTTTATGGCCATTTTTATGAGTTATTGCCCACGGTTTTGGGGGTTTCAGGGCGTTTTACAATGACCCTAAGACCCGATACATGTTTAAGGGCATGCCGAAAAACTCGTCGTTTTTGTGTTTGATGGTTGTTTTCATGAGCTATTGCCCACAGTTTTGGGGTTCCAAGGGTCATTTATAACGAACATAACCCGGATAAATGTTTGAAATTTATGACCACAAACTTGTTTTTTCGTGCTTTATGACCATTTTCATGAGCTATTGCCCAAAGTTTTGGGGGTTCTAGGGGTATTTAGAATGACCCTAAGACCTGATACAAGTTTGAGGGTATGACTAAAACCTCACCATTTTTGCGTTTTATGGCCATTTTCATGAGCTATTGTCCACATTTTTGGCGTTCCAACAACCATTTATAACAAACGTAAGCCCCGATAACTATTTGAAATTTATGACCACAAGTCGTTTTTTCGTGCTTTTTGGCCATTTTCATGAGCTATTTCCTAAAGTTTTAGGGGTTTCAGGGTGATTTACAATGACCCTAAGACCCGATACATGTTTGAGGGAATGCCCAAACACTTGCCGTTTTCATGAGGTATTGCCCACATTTTTGGGGTTTCAGGGTGACTTACAACAAGCGTAATACCCTATACATGTTTGAGGGAATGACCAAAAACTTGCCATATTCATTTTTTATTGCTGTTTTCATGAGATACTGCCCACAGTTTTGGGATTTAATGGCGATTTACAACAAGCGCGAATACCCGATACATGTTTGAAGGTATGACCAAAAACTTGTCATTTTTGTTTTTTGGCAGTTTTCATGAGCCATTGCCAATAGTTTTGGGTATTAAAGGGCCATTTATAATGATCGTATGACCCGATACATGTTTGAACTTTATGACCGCAAATTCGTTTTTTCGTGCTTTATGGCCGTTTTCATGAGTTATTGCCCACAGTTTTGGGGGTTCAGTGCGTTTTACAACGACCCTAAAACCCGATACATGTTTAAGGGCATGACCAAAAACTCGTCGCTTTCGTGTTTTATGGTCGTTTTCATGAGGTATTTCCCACAGTTTTGGGGTTTCAGGGCCATTTACAACAAGTGTAATACCTGATACATGTTTGAGGGAATGACCAAAAACTTTCCATTTTCGTGTTTTATGGCTGTTTTTATGAGCCACAACTGACAGTTTTGGGGTTTAAGGGCGTTTTACAACAAGCACGAACACCCGATACATGTTTGAGGGCATGACCAAAAACTTGTTGTTTTTGGTTTTTGGCAGTTTTCATGAGCTATTGCCAATAGTTTTGGGGTTCCAAGGGCCAGTTATAATGACCGTAAGACCCGATAAATGTTTGAAATTTATGACCACAAACTTTTTTTTTCGTGCTTTATGACCGTTTTCATGAGCTATTGCCCATCTTTTTGGGGGTTTAGGGTGATTTACAATGACCCTAAGACCCGATACAAGTTTGAGGGCATGACTAAAACCACGCCATTTTTTGCGTTTTATGGCCGTTTTCACGAGATATTGCCCACAGTTTTGGCATTCCAACAACCATTTATAACAAACGTAAGCCCTGATAATGTTTGAAATTTATGACCACAAACTCGTTTTTTCATGCTTTATGGCCGATTTCATGACCTATTGCCCGGGGTTTCAGCGCGATTTACAACGACCCTAAGACCCGATACATGTTTGAGGGAATGCCCAAAAACTCGTCGTTTTGGCGTTTTATGGCCTTTTTCATGAGCTATTGCCCACAGTTTTTGGGTTCCAAAGGACGAATGTAAGCCCCGATAGATGTTTGAAATTTATGACCACAAACTCGTTTTTCGTGCTTTTTGGCCATTTTGATGAGACATTTCCCAAAGTTTTAGGGGTTTCAGAAGATTTTCAATGACCCTAAGACCCGATACATGTTTGAGGGAATGCCCAAAAACTTTCCATTTCATGAGCTATTGTCCACAATTTTGGGGTTTCAGGGTGATTTACAACAAGCGTAATACCTGATACATGTTTGAGGGAATGCCTAAAAACTATCCATATTCGTGTTTTATGGCCGTTTTTATGAGCTATTGCCCACAGTTTTGGGATTTAATGGCGATTTACAACAAGCGCGAATACCCGATACATGTTTGAGGGCATGACCAAAAACTTGTTGTTTTTGTTTTTTTGGCCGTTTTCATGAGCTATTGCCAACATTTTTGGGGATCAAAGGGCCATTTATAATGACCGTATGACCCGATACATGTTTGAACTTGATGACCGGAAATTCGTTTTTTTCGTGCTTTATGGCCGTTTTCATGAGTTATTTCCCACAGTTTTGGGGGTTTCAGGGCGTTTTACAACGACCCTAAAACCCGATACATGTTTAAGGGCATGACCAAAAACTCGTCGTTTTCGTGTTTTATCGTCGTTTTCATGAGCTATTGCCCATAGTTTTTGGGTTCCATGGGCCATTTATAATGAACATAACCCCCGATAAATGTTTGAAATTTATGACCACAAACTTGTTTTTTTCATGCTTCATGACCGTTTTCATGAGCTATTGCCCATAGTTTTGGGGGTTTTAGGGCGATTTACAATGACCCTAAGGCTCGATACAAGTTTGAGGGCATGAGTAAAACCTCGCCTTTTTGTTTTTATGGCCATTTTCATGAGCTATTGCCCACAGTTTTGGCGTTCCAACAACCATTTATAACAAACGTAAGCCCGATAAATGTTTGAAATTTATGACCGCAAACTCGTTTTTTCGTACTTTATGGCCGATTTCATGACCTATTGCCCACAGTTTTAGGGGTTTCAGTGCGACTTACAACGTCCCTAAGACACGATACATGTTTGAGAGAATAACCAAAAACTCGTCATTTTGGCGTTTTATGGCCGTTTTCATGACCTATTTCCCATAGTTTTGGGGTTCGATAGGCCATTTGAAACGAACATAAGCCCCTATAAATGTTTGAAATTTATGACCATAGGCTCGTTTTTCGTGCTTCTTGGTCGTTTTCATGAGTAATTGCCCACGATTTTTGGGGTTTTCAAGGCGATTAACAATGAGCCTAAGACCTAATACATATTTGAGGGCATGACCCAAAATCGTCGTTTTGGTGTTTTATGGCCAGTTTCATTAGCTATTGCCCATAATTTTGGGGTTCCAAGGGCCATTCATAACGAATATAAGCCCTGTTAAATGTTTGAAATTTATGACCATAGGGTCGTTTTTTCGTGCTTCTTGGTCATTATCATGAGTTATTGACCACGGTTTTTGGGGATTTCAAGGTGATTAACAACGAGCATAAGACGTAATATATGTTTGAGGGCATGACCCAAAATCGTCATTTTCGTGTTTTATGGCCGTTTTCATTAGCTATTGCCCATAATTTTGGGGTTCCGAGAGCTATTTATAACGACCGTAAGACCCGATACATTTTTGAAATTTATGACCACAAAATCGTATTTTTCGTGCTCTTTGGACGTTTTCAAGAGCTATTGCCCACCTTTTTGGGTTGCAAGGGCCGTTTATTACGACCATAAGACATGATACATGTTTGAAACTTATGACCACAAACTTGTTTTTCGTGCTTTATGGTTGTTTTCATGAGCTATTGCCCACACTTTTGGGGGTTTCAGGGCGATTTACAACGACCCTAAGACCCGATACGTGTTTGAGGGCATGACCAAAAACTCGCCGTTTTCGTGTTTTATGGTCATTTTTGTGAGGTATTGCCCATACTTTTGGGGTTCCAAGGGCCATTTATAACGAACGTATGCCACGATAAATGTATGAAATTTATGGCCACAAACTCATTTTTCTTGCTTTTTGGCTATTTTCATGAGCTATTGCCGACAGTTTTAGAGGTTTTAGGGTGATTTACAACGACCCTAAGACCCGATACATGTTTGAGGGAATGACCTGGTCGTTTTCATGAGCTATTGCCCACAGTTTTGGGATTTCAGGGGATTTACAAAAAGCGTAATAGCTGATACATGTTTGAGGGAATGATCAAAAACTTGCCATTTTCATGTTTTATGGCTGTTTTCATGAGATATGGGGTGGCCTCCTCAGGCACCCCCTCGGCCTCCCTCTTCGCCTATAAGTATTCCCCTTGACCTAAAAACTCAGGGGGTTCGACGTTTTTTCCAGAAAGAGTTCCGCCGCGCCGCCACCACCAGAAACCGCGATTCGTAACTAGAAACTCGGTTCTGGCGCCCTGCCGGGACGGGGAATTTGGAGAGGATCATCGCCATCATCATCACGAACGCCTCTCCATCAACCATCATGTTTCCCCCATCCATGAGTGAGTAATCCCCCACTATAGGCTATGGGGATGGTAGGGATTGGATGAGTTCTATTATGTAACCGAATAAGATTGTTAGGGCATGGTGCCTAGTATCTCTATTAGTTCTATTTGACATTGTTGCAACTTGTTGTGCTTAATGCTTGTCACTAGGGCCCGAGTGTCATGATCTCAAATCTGAACTTATTTTTTATTCATGATGATAGTATTGTTTGTGGTCTTATCTTCAAGTTGTGTACACATATTATTGTCCGGAACCAAAGGCCCCAAAGTGACAGAAATTGGGACAACCTGAGGGGACGACTGTGGTATGAGGATCACATGTGTTCATGGAGTGTTAATGCTTTGCTCCGGTGCTCTATTAAAATGAGTGCCTTAATTACCAGTAGATTCCCTTGATGCCCCACCGCAACGGGCTGGCAGGATAAAAGATGTTGTGCAAGTTCTCATTAGGAGCATGTATGACTATATATGGGACACATGCCTAGGATTTTTTAGTACTTGGATGCTTTATCTTATTTATCTACAATTGCCTTAGATCTTGAAGTTGCATGAATAGACTTGTCCATGCAACGCCCGTCCATCCATCCCTATGCCTACCACACTCATATCCTACTGTTTGCTACTATTGTTACTATTGCCTTTGTTTTACTGCTACTGTTACTTTGCTATTGCTACTTCAAAACTGTTGCTACTGATAAACTACTGTGAGCAAAAACTATTTTCAGGTGCAGCTGAATTGACAACTCAGTTGTTAAGGATTATAAGTATTCTTTGGCTCCCCGTGTATTGAATCAATAAATTGGATTATACTACCCTCGAAGACTGTTGCGATCCTCTATACTTGTGGGTCATCAGACACGACAACGTATCAAAGCACTGTGGGCAGCATAAGATATTTGGTGCATACCCGAGCGGACTTGGCATATTTATTCGGGATCGTCAGTTGTTCATGGAAAACCCCACGACCGAACACATGAGCTTCGTAAAGCAAGTTTTGCGCTATGTGAAAGGCACTATCAATAAGGGTTGCATGTGTTTATTCAGACAACGACATGGCAGGTGATGTTGATGATCGAATGAGCACACCGAGCATGGTATTACACCTAGTTCCCATCTTATTAGCTGGAATTCCATAAGAAAAAGGTCGTGGCACTATCTTCGGTTGAGGTCGAGTACATAGCGGCGAGCACTACCGCTCGTCAAGGTGCTTATCTTGCAAAGGAGTTGCATAAGGTGTCACTAAAGATCGAAAACCAACCTGCACTCTCATTGTTTAAAAACCCGATTCATCACGAGAGGAGCAAGCACATAGAAAACCGATTCCACTACATGCCGAAGCACATTGAGGAGGGAATGATCGAGGTTGTGAACACCAACAATCATCTTGCCAACATTCTTACCAAGTCCCTGGGGAGACATGAGTTCATCGAGATGAGGAAAAGTCAAGGTGCAATAAGTGAAGCAAGACAACCAGGTTAAGGAGGTGAATGTTGATGTTAACATGGTTGTTGCGGTCCGTGTTGGAGCAGGTATACGATCAAAATATGAGTCCTAGTAGAAGTAGGATTTGTAGACCTATTCTAATATCCAAGTCCCTCAGTGAACGTGTATAAAAGAACCAATAGGGCTGAACTTTAACAACGATATACATGCATATGGCAATCCAAAATCATTATATTTCCGTCCAGTTCACACAGTTCATCCAGAGCTAACTAGTTAGCTCCATCCAGCAACAACCTAAACGTTAGAAACCAACAATATCCAGATTTTTTGAACTTTTTTCATAGTGAAGTTTGATATTTTTATGTGAATTTGAAATGTTTTTCCTATGATAATGAGTTTATTTTTTATAAATAAGAACAAATATCATTTCTGAAGATGAACATAATTTGTTGCACACGGAAAATTATGTATGAAGACGGATCATCTTTTCGACACTACAGGAATAGGAAGCTACGCCGAGGGCTGAGAGCTATGCCGACGGCCAAACGTCGAGGCCGTTAGCGTAGCCATCGTTCAGTCCAGATCCTCTCCACGACCGTCGGTGTAGAATTGCCCTCGACGTATCCTATGCTATGCCGAGGGCTGCCCTCGGCGTAGACTACGCCGACGGCTGTCCTCGGCGTAGCTATTTTTCCTTTTATCTTATTAAACTTTAAAAAATTATAACTAAATTATTCTAATTCGGAAAAATACAAATAATATATAAAAATTTGCAGAAAAATAAGATCTATCTATCAACAATCAAATATTACATATTTATAAAAAAAATTAAGTGAAACATAAAACATTATATATAGTTTAAAACGGGCATAAGAAATTCAAAAACGATCAAAACAATATGAAACCTTCGCGTGGTATCATATTATATGACATAGTTACAAGAAAAAATATCAAACTTGGTATATTGATTATGTCTGAAAAAACCATCACAAAATGACCTATCTCATTTGAGGTTTCTTGGCTTTCGGGCCAAATGACCAATGTTATGACTAGAATTAAATGCATAGTTTGTGATAATGTGCCCATATTGTGTATACATGTAAATCATGGGATAGTGAACAATGTTGCAGGAGGAAGTTTTCCTTTTTATCGCACCAAAAAGCCATTTTCCATTTTTCGATCACAAAAAACGGAAGGTTTTGTAAAGCAACCACCAAATAGCTAATTTAAAATGCTACCACCACATTTTATAAAAAATACTAGACCACCTTATATGGACAATGTCCCAACAGGGGGATCCGAAACCTTTCTGTCCACCCCTGAATCGGCGGGAAGTGTGTTAGATATGAACTACAGGTACATGATCTAATACTCATATTTTTTATAAAAATCATTATTAGGTTCACGATATGCTATTTAATCAAAGATCCAATGCAAGTTTAGTGAGGTGCGGCCCCGGTCTAAGAATCTTCATGCCCGCCGTTCGACAAAGTTTGACGATAGTTTAAAACGAGCATAAAAAATTCAAAAACGATCGAAACAATGTGAAACCTTCGCGTGGTGTCATATTATGTGACATAGTTACAAGGACAAATATCAAACTTGGTATATTGACTATGTCTGAAAAAACCTTCACAAAATGACCTATCTCATTCGAGGTTTCTTGGCATCGGGTCAAATGACCAATATTATGGCTACAATCAAGGCATAGTTTGTGATAATGTCCCCGTGTATAGATGTGCATCATGGGATGGCGATCAATGTTGCAGGAGGTAGTTTTCTTTTTCGTCGTACCAAAAAGCCATTTTTTCTTTTTTGAGCACAAAAACAGACGATTTTATGAAGCAACCACCAAATGGCTAATTCAAAATACTACCACCACATTTTAAAAAAATACTAAACCACCTTATATGAACAATGTCCCAACAGGGAGATCTGAAACCTTTCCGTCCACCCCTGGTGAAAAAGATAAATTCCTACCGAATCGGCAGGAACTGGGTTAGATATGAACAACATGTACATGATCCGATGCTCATGTTTTTTTACAAAAGTCATTTTAGGTTCACAATATGCTATTTTATCAAAGATCCAATGCAAGTTTAGCGAGGCTCGGCCCCGAGCTAAAAATCTTCATGCCCACCGTTCGACAAAGTTTGATGATAGTTTAAAGCGGGCATAAAAATTCAAAAACGATCGAAGCAATGCGAAACCTTCGCGTGGTATCATATTATGTGACATAGTAACAAGGAAAAATATCAAACTTGGTATATTAATTATGTCTAAAAAAACCTTCACAAAATGACCTATCTTATTCGAGGTTTCTTGGCTTTCGGGTCAAATGACCAATGTTATGGCTAGAATTAAGGCATAGTTTATGATAATGTATCCATATTATGCATACATGTGCATCATAGGATGACGACCAATGTTGCAGGAGGAAGTTTTCCTTTTCGTTGCACCAAAAAGCCATTTTTTATTTTCCGAGCCCAAAAAACGGACGCTTTTGTGAAGCAACCACCAAATGACTAATTCAAAATTCTACCACCATATTTTACAAAAATACTAGACCACCTTATATAGAAAATGTACCAACAGGGGGATCCAAAACCTTTCCGTCCATCCACTACTAGGAAAATGGCTATAGGTAATCAGCACATCCGTGGCTCACATGGTTGAAGTGCCCCACGGCTAAAACAGACGTGGCTCACCTATGGGCAGTGCCCTACTAGTAAATAGAAAAACCGTGACGCACATGACCATAGTGCGCCACAGATATGTGTGGGCCAGGGCCCTGTTGGCCGCACGCCAAACATCCGTAGCGCACATAGGGTAGGTGCGCTACGGTTGTTAGTGTCAACCGTGGCGCACATGGAGGGGGTGCGCTACGCCTAAGCGCATGCCCCTCTCTGCTGTGAAACGGCCAGACACATCCGTGACGCACTATGACATGTGCGCCATGGATGTATAAACTTTGTAGTAGGGCACCTTGCCCTAGTGTCCTACGCCTAACTATCCTGCACCAACTCCACCCCCCTAGATCGCCTTTTTAGGCTTTGCAAAAAATAAAAAAAATGATAAACACTTCAAAAAATTAAATCCTTTCATATTTAGGTAGGTAATATGGTATAGCTTCTAGTAAAATTAACAAACATGAGTTTCGACTTTATCTGCAAAAAAAGTCATGCCACGGTAAAAAGGCCGTAACTTTTGCATACGATATAAAAAAAAATCGTATAATATACCAAAATGACGAGAACGAGATTTAACAACGTCTTGCAACCACCTCCGGTCGTTTAGCGATTTTCTAGATTTTCAAAATTCGAAAAGAGTAAGAAATTACGGTCAAAAGACCGTTTTTTCCTGCAGAAAAAAAAGAGGGCGACTTACCCGTAGCGCACCACCACCTAGTGCGCCACGGATAAGCTTGGGCGGGATTCAAATTTCGAATCCCCACCCCGCCCACCTACCCCTATTCCCTTCCTCTTCTCCTTTTCATTCTCCTCCCTCCTCCTTTTCCTTCTCTCTTCTCCTCCTCCACCTTTCCTTCTCTCTTCTCCTCCTCCTCCTCCTCCTCCTCCTCCTCCTTTCCTTCTCCTCCTTTCCTTGCACTGACGGTGGAGACGGTGGCCTTCTACTCCTCCTTGCTCCGGGATCCTCCTCTCCTTGCAGTGACGATGGCGATGGCGGCGGCGACCTTCTCCTCCTCCTTGCAGTCACGACGGCGACGACCTCCTTCCTTGCGGCCTCCTCCTCCTTGCAGTCACGAAGAGCGACGACGAGCTCCGACGACCGCCGATGACCTCCTTCTCCTTGCGGCGACCTCCTCCCTTCTCCAACCGCACCTCCTTCTCCCTCTCTTCCTCGATGCCGGCGAGGAGTAGCACGGCCACGGCCTCCCGCACCTCCCTGTGGTGGTAGGTCGTGGCCACGGCCACGATGCTCCAGCGAGGCGACACGACGGTGGCGATGCGGACCCGATTTCTTTTGCAATTCAAAATGAGGGTGTTTTTTGCATTTTTTTATTTTTGAAAAAACATCTGTGGCGCACCTGTACCCCTACCCACGCCTATCTCAATATAACCGTGGCGCACCATGCAGTGCGCCACGGCTACGAGATAGCCGTAGTGCGCCACAGAAGGCTTTTTTAGGTGCGCCATAGAAGGCTTTTTTTCAGGTGCGCCACGAATAGGCGTTTTTCTAGTAGTGACCCCTGGTAAAGATAAATTCTGTTGAATCGGTAGGAAGTAGGTCAGATATGAACTACAGGTACATGATCCGATGCTCATGTTTTTTTAAAAAAAATCATTTTTAGGTTCATAATATGCTATTTTATCAAAGATCCAATGCAAAATTTTATTTTCGTCGCACCAAAAAGCCATTTTTCATTTTCCGAGCGCAAAAAAGAGGGATTTTCCGAAGCAACCACCAAATAGCTAATTCAAAAACGGGGAGTTTGTGATTAGTTGATATGGATCTCATATTTAGATTCCTATTATTTTTGTGATCAATTTAGACATATTATTTATCAAATTCCGATTGACGGATTTAAAGATATTAATTATTCCATATTAAATAGAAAAATACAAAAAAGTAAAATTATTATATTTTTATGTGAATTCAATAGTACTTTTATTTGAATCGGTAATATTTTTACTTATTCATTGTTGTTTACTTAAATAAGTGTTTAGTTTCAAAAAATAAAAACATGTGACATAATGATATAAGAGTTAATATGATTGATATCATATTATTGACAACTAGGTACAAATTGCTTCGCGGAAACTGATTCAGAAGGAACTGAGAAGTTAAGCATGCTGGAGTTGGAGTAGTGCTAGGATCGGTGACCGAGCGGAAAGTTTATTAAAGACTGCAATTTGATCAAATATTAAATGTAATTAGTGTTAAAAATATTCCGGATGAAAGATTAACGATTCAAACAAGTCAAAAATTTTAAAATGTTGAGAAAAAAATTCAGAAAAAAAATGAAATTTTCTTTTAGATCTTTTACAACCTGCCGTTATTATGCCGACGGCCGTTGGCGTAGCATACGCCGATGGCTAGAACTACGCCGACAGGCAAAAATGCTTTCGCCGGGGAGGCTACGCCGAGGGCAGCTGTCGGCGTAGACGCCGAGGGCATTTTGGCCTACGCCGACGGCTTTTTGCTCTCGGCTCGTAGCGTGCCATTTCTTTAGTACGAAGAAGAGTTTTTTTTTTGTTGAACAATAGAACGTTTTGTAAACGGAGAAAGATGGAAAGAAAGGCCCAAATTAAGTTTTGTTGGGCCGTTGTTTGCATACATACATCTTGACCTGGAGATTTATTAGCAGCCTGTACGTTCAGGATCTAGTCTCGGGATCGCCTACATCTGGAATTGTGGATCCCTAGCTTGTACCCCGTCGAGACCGCCGCTAGCTGCCCTCGCATATGGTATGGAACCTGCTGCTAGTGCTGACAGGGAGGAGGAACTCGCTGGAGCTAGCGCCGAGAAGAAGGTCGGCGATGGCCCGAAGGCTCTGGTGACTGCTTGCTGCGTCTGCATGGAGCCGTGGTCAACCTCCGAGGACGACGCACACCGTATGTGGTAAGTGCTCCACCATATATATATATATACACAACCGATAGATAAATAGATAGATAGATAGATAGATAGATTCTCTTAATAATCTATTGATGATACTATCCATGCGCAGTTGCATCGCTTACTGCGGGCATGTGTACGGCAGATCGTGCTTGGAGACCATACTCCGCCTCTGCCAAGGCAGACGAGCTAAGGTAATTACTCATATATATTTTCTCGTCCGTCTGGAAAAGGATGTTTAATTTTTTAAAAGATGGATGTATTTATATATTAAATAGTGTTCATAATTCAGCAAATCTACGATATCCTTTTCAGTACAGAGAAAATAGATTTAACCAGCTTGGCTACTTAATTATTTGCATGTTATTAATTGACATTTTGATCTGCTCAGTGCCCGCAGTGCACCAAAAAATTCGAGCGTAGGCAAGTCATCGATCTCTACGTGACGGAATATCCTTGGGACGACTGCTGGCATAGTAAGGTCTGGTTTCTTTTCACCTCCAACATATATCAACGATGCAACAAGTCAGCATATATCTCGTTAGTAGCTGGATTTGTTGGACCAATCTATGTTGACATGCACTACAAGTCAGCATATATAGAGATGGACTGTGGTGATTCTCTTTTTCCTTCTATTAAAACAACAAAGTAACCAGCTAGTGGGAGCGGCGCCTTGTTTATGTGTGTGTCCGCCTCGCCACCTGTTTGGCGTTGGTCTTGGTTTTCAGTGCCTCTTGCAATGTGTGTGTTGGTTTATGGTGGACTTGTTTCTGTTGGTTTGTACTGGATTTTGCATGGATGTTGCTTTATTTAAAAAACTGGACGTATGCCTGTTTCGGAGGAAACAACAAAGTAAGCAGCTAGCTTGTAGAGGTGATTGCACTCGTGCAAAATCTGATTGTCGATTTGTTGCACCTATTATATATCTTGGTTATATATAGTACTATTTCGTCATCAATGCTGATAGGAGTAATGTTTTCACTCATGCTTTATTTGCCTTTTCCACAGATGATTAAGATCTTTGTCGAGGTCCTTAAAGGCAAGACCATCACTCTAGACGTCGGGATTTTAGACACAGTTGACAGTGTGAAAGCAAAGATTCATGAAAAGGAGGGTGTCCCTATACACCTCCAGCGTCTCAGATTCTCCGCTCACGGTCTGCTGGAGGATGGACACACCTTAGGTGAATACAACATCCAAGAGGGTTCTACCCTTCTTCTCATATTGCAGCTGCAGATTTTAGTGGAGACCCTGCTTCCAGCTGGTAAAACTATCCCTCTCAAGGTCTATTCGTACTATACGATCGAGCATGTCAAGAGAGAGATGCGTCTGGAGAAGCACGAGCATCATGACGTTTATATGTTTGACGGGAAGCATCTACACGGCAGCGTTTCATTGGCTGTTATGGCATCGAGGAAGGATCTACTCTGGTACGGGCCAAACCATGTGTCGAAGAAAAGATGAAAATATTTCTTATCGAAACGTTTACAGGCAAGACCATCACTCTCGAGGTTGCAACCGTAGATACCACTATCGGCGATGTTAAGGAGAAGATTCAAGATCAAGAACATTTTCCCAAAGACCAACAGTGCCTCATCTTTGCCAATAAACAGTTGGAAGACGTCGGCACCCTGGCGGATCACAACATCCACAAGGAGTCCACCCTTCTCCTTGTAGTTAGCCACCCATGTATGCAAGGTAAAATGACCATCTATATCAGGACGCTGTGGAACAAAACCTACACTCTTGAAGTTGAGAACAATGATACCGTCTATGATGTCATGGTGATGCTCCAAGGTAAGACGTCCATTTGCCCACATGACCAGCGCTTCATCTTTCAAGGCAAGCAGCTGGGACTCGACCGTACCTTGGAAGACTACGAGGTCAAGATGTATTCCACCTTCCATCTCGTGCTCAGAATTGGATAATAAGTAGGTGCCACTTTGTTCTTTTCAGCATGATTGGTTTCTTCATCACGGTCATTCCTCTAGACTATAGGTCTATGGTATACTAGTTGATACCCCGCGCGTTGCAGCGGACATTAGAGATGAGTTTCATGTACTCTGAAAATGGTATGAACAGTATGTGAAAATAATGTTCATTTGAATGTACTGTAATGAAGTGCAAGCATATAATTATTTACATGGGCTATGGTTGTTTGTAAAATAGCCCAAAGGCCTCAAAATAAAATAAGTTAAATATATTTGAAGTTAAAAAGGCATGTGCATCATTAATAGAACAACCATTTTGAATTTGAAGTAACCTGCAAGTATGAAAAGGAAAGACGGAAGTACGAAATAGGAAAGGAAGATGCATGAAGCTTTTTATAGATACACAATGAGAATCCACACCAATTAATAAAAGACATGTATTATTATGTATCCTTCACGTCAGGAACAATGACACATACGTAAATAAAAATATCATAGGGTTTCTCACACGTAGAAGAAGAATGCAAGACATTCCACGGAAATACAGCATATTCGGAAATGCAGCAGTTCGAGACCTTTAGTCATCAGGACATGTCCGGGGGTCTTTAACATCTACCACTGGCTTTTCATCATCCTGACCTTTATTCATTTGAACATGCCCTGGTATCTGCAGTATCAATACATGTTATATTTCAAAGTGAAAGTCATGTGAAATTTTAAATCGTAGGATTAATTTTAGGTGATTAGATGTATGATCTGTAAAGGGTTGCATGAACGTAGCAAATTCCCATGGAAGCTCCAGGGCAGGCAGGTTTGCACCAGGAACTGGTGGAAACGGGACTATAGGTCCCGGTTGGTACGGGGCTTTAGTCCCGGTTGCCCAACCGGGACGGGGCAATCGGGACTAAAACCCTAACCTTTAGTCCCGGTTGCCCCACTAACAAGAAAAAACGGGTGCACACGTGACAGCGGCAGAGGGCGAGGGGGGTGGGGCATTAGTCCCGGTTCGTAACACGAACCGGGACTAATAACCTTCTGCCGCGGCAGAGATTTGGCTTATTTCTCTGCCGCGGCAGAGAATTCATTTTGTCACACTTTGTTGCCGCGGCAGCATTTCGTCACTTTTTGTGTCGCGGCAGAGAATTCATTTAGGTTGTTTTATTGTTTATTTAGTGATTTGCACTTATCAATGAAGGAACCTTATATTACATCATGAATATCATGACAATATTACATTGAATACACGGATCGAGTTCATGCACTACATACAAAAGTTGCTATTCGATGCTACCGGCCAATTCCTTCAAAGTTGCTATTTTTACAATCCCTATTGTCTATACAGCCCCGAATAGTATTCCCCTTTTGGGTCTAGGACTTCTGCATCCAAGAATCCTGCCAATTCCTCCTGAATTGCTCGTACGTGATCCTTTGGCAGAAGACCGTCCCGTAGACGTTCGATCTGATTTAAAAAAGGAGTCAGCCTATATGAATGAAACTAAACACAATTTGATTGTAATTAAAAACTATAGAAATTGTTTACGTACGTGGAGTTGCTCTAAATTTCTGCCATTCTCATCGCACGTCTGCCGGATGAACTCGCAAACATAGTATCCACATAGATTGTTACCTGGTCCCTGCGTCAGGCACTTTACGAGAACAGAGTTCAATCAAAATAATAATCAAACATGATAATAACTGTATCAAAGCTAGAATCAAAGAGATGCGTGGATATAGCTAGTGGTGCTTACATTTAGTGGTTGAAATATAAGCTCCTCTTTCCAAACACCCCTAGCCTTGTTGGTGAACCGTTTCCAAGCGCTGCCCGGCGTAGAAAACGAATAAAATAAGTTATTAAGTACTTGATATCATAAAATTTACGAACGTTGCCGATATAGTGTCGTAATGATTAGAATTACCGCTGGAGAACTATCTGCATGTCCTTCCACGTCTCAAGGGGTTTATGTTTCGAGTCCATAACTAGTAGACGCCCTTTGTCAAGTTGAATGATTAACAAAATATAGTGGAAGCTGTAAATGCATAACTAATCAATTATATACTTAACATCGAGTAAGCGAAATAGAAAGTGTATACAAGACAATAACACTCACTCGAAGTTGTAAGGAAATAGTATTTTCCTTTTGGTTTCTTGAAACCTTAACGCGTGTACTATATTATCCTCCGTATCCTGGGGGTTATTTTGAGATTAGCTTCATAAACCCAATATGGGTCAATGAAGCCAATGTCATAGATTTGTCCTCTGCTGCATTCGAGAATCTTCATTCTGCATATTACAGTATGATTATATACATGCAATAAACAAAATAATACAGCTGGAGACTAAATTAATTACAGAATTAGTACTTACAGACAATAGGCACTGATGATCGATTTGTCCAAGGCGTCTTGATTGAATAATTGAAATAGTTCATCAAATTCAATGGATATCATGTCATCCTTTTCTTTCCCATGATGCTTTTTGGTAACCCTCAGCACTATCCAATTAGCCCTGGCCCTTGTGGCATGCATGTACCAGTTATGCAATCTTCGTATTTTTGTTGGAAGATTGTTTACCTCCTCAGGTTTGACGAGAGGTTTGCCGTACTGGTATTTGTATGCTACTTCACTCACGGGGAAGAACTCTAACTGGGATAAGTACTGGGAAATACTCATACCTTGAGCAGCGGCAGCTTCTCCGTATTGTGCAACTACCTCTGGATCATACTGCTCTTCGGCCCCATATTTGCTCGACCCCACATTGGTTTGGGAAATCACCTTAAGAGGGGCGCAAGTGTGTTTTGCTTGTTCTCCGAGCTGGGCAACAGATTTCTCGCTTGCATCAGTACTGCTCTTCGAGGCTTTTTGTGCCGCATGTGACTTGAGAATAGAACGCTCATAGTCTAATGACAGCTTTGGCTCGGGTTGATGAAGAGTATTTAGCATTTTCAACACTTTGGCTTTTTCTTCTTTGGTGCTGGGGAACTCTAGCTCTTTCGGCCGCCTCAGCTTAGCGAAAAACGCTGTCGTTTCCGCATCAACGATCGCCGCAGTCTCCTCTTCAGTACAGTCATAAGCTCTCTTGGGAGGAACCTTTGGTACTTTCGGAAGAGGCTCTTGTTTACATTTCGGCGATCGCTTACCACGACACACAATAGCGGTACGCTTACGCTTTTTATCCTGAGGCGCCGGCGATGGCTCCCGCGGCGATGGCTGCGCCGGAGATTGGTGAGGCGACGTAGCCGGGTGAGGCGACGAAGAAGGATGCCGCGGCGGCGACGACCTCGCTGGAGACGGGTGAGGCGGCGGCGAAGATGGCCTTGGCGTGTGATTTCGAAGCACGATACATTCCTCCGGCCATAGAATGGTGACGTTTTTTGCGTCTCCCAGTACAGTCACATCCCCTTCACCTGCAGGGTAGTGAAGATCCAAAACTTCAAAGGTGGGCATGATTTCATCCACCCCGACAACAACGTAGCCCTCTGGAACAGAACGACAGTGGTAAGTTGGTGTGGGTCCAATTGGTAAGGCATAGCCGACCGCCACCTTCATTGATATATTCACAACTTTGACATGTAGCTCGCAGTGTGTCATCTCTGTGATATCATCCACTGGGTAGCCAACAGGAGCCATCGTCGGTGCACCATCGTCATCGCCATTGTCATCACCCAGGACCTCGGTGGAAGCCACACTGCTTTTTCGATTATTCGATAGGCCGGTAGCATCGAATGCAGTGTGCTGCTGAGATGGGCCGGTAGTACTTTGCTCTTTAAGTGCGTTAATTTCATCTTGTTGTTGCTTTAATCGTTCTTCAATTAAACGCATTCGCTCTTTCTGACTATCTGCTTCAACTTTCGCCCTGTCCTTTCTCCTCTGACGGCTTCTATGAGGATATTTCTTCCTCTCTTCGGGAAACCCATTCCTCCATGGTTGGGAGCCTCTTGTGCCTCGTGTTCGTCCATCATGTTCCTTATTTCCAAGGGCGAGTGTGAGCTCATCATTCTCTCTATCGGGAATGAAGTCCCCATCTTTAACATCCTTTATTGATTTTCTCATCCTCTCGATTGGCAAGGGGTCTTCTTTATGCCGTATGTTATATATACACCTCCCTTTCGAGTCCAACGTGCCCCCATGCCCGTAAAACCAATTCCTTCCACGTTCTACCCAATCGTCTGTCTCTGGGGTGATCTTTTTAGCACGCAGTTCATTCTCAAGTTTCTCCCACTTAGGAATGCCAGCTCTGTAGCCACCTTGCCCCATAGTATGGTGATACTTCTTGTTAGCAGCATTCAGCTTATTCGTTGCAGGCATTTTCTTAGCTTTTTCTGATGTCTTGTATTCCACAAACTCAGCCCAGAATGGTTTTATCTTCTCAAATTGATTATTCTTGAAATCGGGAGTCTTCTCTTTCACGACATAGTCAAGGTGCAATCTTTTCTTCCAGTTGGTGAAACACTGGGCCATCTTCTTCCAAGCCCACTCCCTGACCTTAGCCTCCATGGCTCTCCCATGTTGTAAGGCGTCCTCAACTGGATCCTCCGCATTTGGATCCAGCTCTATCTTCGGTAGTTTGAAATTAACCATGAGCCTCTTCCACAGTAAATCTTTGGCGTGGTTAGGGACAAATAAACATGTTCCCTCTTCATCCGCATTAGCAGGCCTATTCCAATTTCTAATGGTGATCGGGATTAAGTCCCTAACGATTACTCCCCATTGTGCCACAAATTTGTTTGCGACAACTTCGGGAGCCGTCGGTTTGCCGTCTTCAGCGACATCTTCGATCCTGAACCTCTCATGGTCTTGCAAATTTTTGGTTGGGCCTCGTCTGCTCTTTTTAGTAGATTCCTTCGATCCGGAGGGCTAAAAGAAGAAAGATCATCGTTACTATTTCTATATAGATAGCAGATGATTAATTAATGAATTGATTATATTACATGCACCTCGCCGGAGCGGTCGTCTTCTCGATTACACAAGGCATCGCCTTCTCCCTCGCGGAAGGCAACACCTTCAACCTCAAACAAGTCGTCTATTCCGGTAAAAAGAGGATCACCCTCACCGGAGTTGTTCAGAAACGTTGATACGTCTAAATTTTCTTCCCCATGGATCACACCTTGGATCAACTCTTCCTTTTCTTCGTCTCTGACGTGTGGGTCCATATTTTCTGCATAGGTGGAAAAACGAATAAGTCAAAGCGGCTAAAGGAGAAAGTTAGGTACGGTGTTGAGAGATATAATCCCTAATTCAGAGAAACCCTAATATATAAATACACAATAATAAAAATGAAGAGAAACCCTAAACCCTAAACCTAGCTACAAAAAGGGAACCGTGTAGTAGATAGGCACATCATCGAACCCACAAGCACCTAAGGGGTATTAATGATTCCTTATCTAAGATAGGGCTTGTAAGTTGCTTGACAATGTGAATCGGGTCTGGGGCTACCCATAGTGACTGACCAGTGGGGCTGAAGACCAATAATACCAAACTAATTAATAAACCTAATAATACCTAACTAATAATAAACCTAGTAATGCAAACACCGAAAAGAAAGGGAAAAAATCAACACATGGCATCGATGCAATGCTCAAACAAGTATGATGATATGACAAGTTAATTTGCATTGGAATGTAACCCTAATACATGCTCGACGATTTAATCAGGGTTCTGAGGAGTGAAAACCCTAACTCGGGGAAACTCCGGAATATATGAGAGGGGTGCATTTGTTCTTCTAATTATACTTGTCATTTAAGTTGTTGAACAATGCATGATTATAGGTTAAATAGATAGGTTTTATTTTTCTGAACAATTTGATATATTATTTGTATTTTTCTGACTTATAAACAATAAGTTATTGATTTTACAATATTAAATCATTTTCTGGAATTAAAAAAAAGGCAAATAGTTTTTACAACGGGGAGATCCCTAGCCAGTGAGACTGACAGAAGGGCCCCAGTGCCAACTCAGCCTCCACGCATAGCCTACCCACTGAGGCTGACTGATGGGCCCCAGGCCACATCAGCTGCCACGCGAGCAAGGTGACGCACGAGTGACGTCAGCACGACGTCACGCTGGCGCTGAGCTCCCAGGCAGCGGCAACGACGACGATAGATTACCGGAGCGTCGCCTCCGCGAGCTCGAGCGGCGGCGTCGTCGGGCACACGCGGGGAGAATAGTACAGGAGGAGAGGGAGAGAAAGAAGAACACCGTGAGGATCAGCAGCTCACCAGGAACACGACAGAGGTGGTAGCGAGAACGGGCGAGCTCGGGAGACGCCAGAATCGACGGAGACAGACGGCGGACGAAGCTTCCAATCCAGGCGATTGAGGTCACGCGCGAGGGGGAAAAGTAGCCGGGGTGCGCGTGGACGGAGGCATCGGTGGTGGCAAACGGAGCGCGCGGGTGGCGGCGAGCTCGGGCAGCCTCCCGGCGTCGGGGGCGGTTGTGCGCGCGTCGGTGAAGCAGAGAAGTGAGATGGGGAAGGGAAGAAGAAGAGGAGGGGCGTCAGTTATAACCAAAGGACCTTTAGTCCCGGTTGGTGGCTCCAACCAGGACTAAAGGGTTATACGTCCCGGTTGGAGCCACCAACCGGGACGTATACTCCAATATTTTCAGCAGACCAAGGGTTGGCGCGCAGGGGGTCTTTAGTCCCGGTTGGTGGCCCCAACCGGGACATATTCCCCTGTTTTCAAAAATTTTCAGCTATTTTCTCTCTGTTCCCCAACTGGTGCTCAGCATCCAGCCGACGGGGACACAGTAGCCCGACGGGCAGGGGTAGTTCGAGGCGCAAAGCGCCTCCGCCTCCCTAGGAGTTAGTGCTACGGTGGAAGCCATGGGAAAGAGTGATGAGGTTGCAGATATGAGTCTAGAGATGTGCAATGACAATGGAGGCCAACCCTACATATATATATATATATATATATATATATATATATATATAGTGAAGAACTGGCGGGAAGAACTGGAGGGAAGAACTGGCGGGAAAAAATGGCGGGAAGAAAAATAGCGGGAAAAATGGCGTGTCGACATTATGTCGTGCGGCGTGTACCTTGTACCGGATGGTGTCACAAACCGGGACTAAAGATGAACCTTTAGTCCCGGTTGGAGACACCAACCGGGACAAAACACGAGTCAGCACTAATAATAGGGGTGAGTGTTGGAAAATGGAAAAGGGCTTTTCCGTGCGACAAAAAGGAAAACTTCCTCCTGCAACATTGTTCTCCATACCAATGTCCACACACATGCATAATATGGGCACACCATCACAAACTATGCCGTGATTCAGCACATAACATCGGTCATTTGGACCGAAAGCCATGAAACCTCGAACATGATAGGTCATTTTGTGAAGGTTTTTTCGAAACATGATCGAACCGGTGTGCATGAAGATAGGGGATGAGCATCATTAGAACTTGCATTGGATCTCTAAAGAAACCACATATTGCGAGTCTAAAAATAATTTTTTCAAAAAATCACCGGCGATAGATCATGTACCTGTAGTACAAACCGGACCCACTTTCTGCCAATTCGGTAGACATTTGTCCTTTTTACCCGGGATGGACGAAAAGGTTTGAGATGTCCCTGTTGGGAGATAGTCCATGTAAGGTGGTCTAGTATTTTAGGAAAATGGGACGGTAGCATTCTGAAACGACATTTTGGTGGTTACTTCACAAAACGACCCGTTTTTTGCGCTAGGAAAATGGAAAAGGGCTTTTCCGTGCGACAAAAAGGAAAACTTCCTCCTCCAACATTGTTCTCTATACCAATGTCCACACACATGCATAATATGGGCACAACATCACAAACTATGCCGTGATTCAGCACATAACATCGGTCATTTGGACCGAAAGCCATGAAACCTCGAACATGATAGGTCATTTTGTGAAGGTTTTTTCGAAACATGATCAATATACCAAGTCTGGTATTTTTCCTTTCAACTATGTAACATAATATGACACCACACGAAGGATTTTCATTGTTCGGATTTTTTTTCAATTTATTATGCCCGTTTTGAATTATCTGAATTTCTAACTATCGTCGAACCGGTGTGCATGAAGATAAGGGACGAGCATCGTTAGAACTTGCATTGGATCTCTAAAGAAAGCACATATTGCGAGTCTAAAAATGATTTTTTCAAAAAAACATGGGCGATAGATCATGTACCTGTAGTACAAACCAGACCCACTTTCTACCGATTCAGCAGACATTTGTCCTTTTTACCCGGGATGGACGAAAAGGTTTGATATGTCCCTGTTGGAATATAGTCCATGTAAGGTGGTCTAGTATTTTAGAAATGGTACGGTAGCATTCTGAAACAGCATTTTGGTGGTTACTTCACAAAATGACCCGTTTTTTGCGCTAGGAAAATGGAAAAGGGCTTTTCCGTGCGACAAAAAGGAAAACTTCCTCCTACAACATTGTTCTCCATACCAATGTCCACACACATGCATAATATGGGCACAACATCACAAACTATGCCGTGATTCAGCACATAACATCGGTCATTTGGACCGAAAGCCATGAAACCTCGAACATGATAGGTCATTTTGTGAAGGTTTTTTCGAAACATGATCAATATACCAAGTCTGGTATTTTTCCTTTCAACTATGTAACATAATATGACACCACGCGAAGGATTTTCATTGTTCAGATTTTTTTTGAATTTATTATGCCCGTTTTGAATTATCTGAATTTCTAACTATGGTCGAACCGGTGTGCATGAAGATAGGGGACGAGCATCGTTAGAACTTGCATTGGATCTCTAAAGAAACCACATATTGAGAGTCTAAAAATGATTTTTTCAAAAAATCACGGGCGATAGATCATGTACATGTAGTACAAACCGGACCCACTTCCTGCCGGTTCGGCAGACATTTGTCCTTTTTAGCCGGGATGGACGAAAAGGTTTGAGATGTACCTATTGGGATATAGTCCATGTAAGGTGGTCTAGTATTTTAGGAAAATGGGACGGTAGCATTCTGAAACGGCATTTTGGTGGTTACTTCACACAACGACCCGTTTTTTGCGCTAGGAAAATGGAAAAGGGCTTTTCCGTGCGACAAAAAGGAAAACTTCCTCCTGCAACATTGTTCTCCATACCAATGTCCACACACATGCATAATATGGGCACAACATTATGTCGACATTATGTCGTGCGGCGTGTACCTTGTCCCGGATGGTGTCACCCCAACCGGGACTAAAGATCAACCTGTAGTCCCGGTTGGAGACACCAACCGGGACAAAACACGAGTCAGCACTAATGATAGGGGTGAGTGTCGACATTATTTCGTATGTGTCGACACTATGCCGAGCTGCTTGTACTATAAATAGGAATCCTTGCGAGTCCAGTCCTCCAGCCAGTTTGAGGCATCTCCAAGATGGTTTTTGAGAGCAGGAACACCACTGCGGCCAGTTTCAGGGAGATGCCGACGGAGCCCAGTCCTCCGGCATCTCCGAGAAACTGGTCATAGAGGCACTCCCTAATATGTGAAATTAGTTAGCTCCGAGGCGTATTGATCTAGTTAGAGAAGTTACAAGCTGCAAGATGGTTTTCGAGAGCTGGGACACCACTGCGGCCAGTTTCAGGGAGATGCCGACGGAGCCCAGTCCTCCGGCATCTCCGAGAAACTGGTCATAGAGGCACTCCCTAATATGTGAAATTAGTTAGCTCCGAGGCGTATTGATCTAGTTAGAGAAGTTACAAGCTGCAAGATGGTTTTCGAGAGCAGGGACACCACTACGACCAGTTTCAGGGAGATGCCGTCGGATCCCAGTCCTCCGGCATCTCCAAGAAACTGGTCATAGAGGCACTCGCTAATATGTGACTGCGCGCGTTTGGAGATCAGATCTTAATGGTAAGTACGAATCGGGACAACTTCTTCATAGTCCCGGTCCAGCCACAAAATGGGACTAACACTCAAGACATTTATTAATATTAAAAACTGAGACTACAAAACCGGGACTAATGGCCACAAACCGCGAAAGATATCCTTCGATCAAGCCACAAACCGCGAAAGACATGAACTAGAGTTACATAATATGAGCATGAACTTCTTGGCATATGTCGTTCCTTATGATCGCTTCAGACGTAACCATGGAGCATCTTCTTTACTTAACGGAATGCTTGGGTCAGTTTTCACTGTGAAGGGCGGAATTTCATCAAACTTATTATAATCTTCTGACATGTCTGTCTTGTCCTCGATTCCCACGATGTTTCTTTTCCCTGAAAGAACTATGTGACGCTTTGGCTCATCATATGATGTATTCGTTTGCATATTTTTTCTTTTTTTCGGTCTAGAGGACATGTCCTTCACAGAGAAAACCTGAGACACATCATTGGCTAGGACGAATGGTTCATCTCTATAACCAAGATTGTTGAGATCCACAGTTGTCATTCCGTACAACTGGTCTATCTTTACCCCTTCCCCATTCAGGTTGACCCATTTGCAGCGAAACAAAGGGACCTTAAAAGAGACTCCATAGTCTAGTTCCCATATATCCTCTATGTAACCATAATATGTGTCCTTTTGTCCATTCTCGTCTATTGCATCAAAGCGGACACCACTATTTTGGTTGGTGCTCTTTTTATCTTGGGCGATCGTGTAGAATGTATTCCCATTTATTTCGTACCCTTGGAAATTCAATACAGTAGAAGATGGTGACGCGGCCAACAAGTATAGCTGATCTCCAACAGTGGTGTCATTCAAGAGATGTGTCCGCATGTGGCATCCCGCAAAACCACTACTAGAAAATCGCGTTGTTTTTGTGCATTGCATCATCATGACCGCATGCTCATGCCATCATGCCACATTGCATTTGGGCATCGTCATCGTCTTGCATTTGCTTGCATAAAACTATTTCGGAAAAACCTATTTTTGTTTTCTAAACGCCCCGTTTTAAATAATAAAATATTTATATTATTTTTAGGGGGCAGTCAACCGGGCCGATCCGACCCAGTCGGCCACCCCCAGTTCAAATCGGACCACCTAAATCTTTTCCTACCTAGTCCTAATCTACCCAGCCCCCTCCACCTCACCCCGACCAACCACAGCACGCCACCTCACCGTTCCCTCCACCTCATCCTCAGCTCAGCCACCTCACCAATCCACATCCCCCACCTACACCCCTCTCTCTCTCTCTCCCACACAGCGCACCCGCCTGCCCCTCTCCTTCTCTCCCTGCCACCTCGGTCCCACGCCCCACCTGGCCCCACCCGCAGCAGCACGCACCACACATGCCACGCCCCCACCTGCCTCTCTCCTGATCCCACCGCCACCTACCACCACCCCTGGTCCCACCTCCCTCCTCTTTCACCCCGCGTCCTCTCTTCCCCGATGCTCCTCTTCCCCCCGCATTCCCTCCTCTCTGCTCGCCTTCCCCCGCCCAGGCGCACCCGCTCCTCCGGCGAGCCGCCGTCCTCCACCATCTCCCTCATCATCCCGCACCCCCGCCCCCTTCTCCCTCCTTCCGCCGCCGCCTCCCCCAAGCGCGAGCTCGCCACCGCCGGTCCCCTCCTCCTGCCTCCTCCCGTCAGCCACCGCCCGCGTCCCTCTCCGGCCTCCCCAACCTCGGCTGCCGCTCGTCTCCCGCTCGGGCTCGCCCCGCCGTCCGCCGCCGACCTCGGCCGCCACCCCCTTGCCCGCGGCCGCTCCCCTCTGCTCCTCGGCGCCCACCGCCTCTCCTCCCTCCGTTCGTCGACCGCCTCCTCCCCGCAGCCAAGCTCGTCGGCCGCCGCTCGTTCCTCTGCTCCGTTCGCCTGCCTCGTCTCTGGAGCCCTGTCGCCGCCCCCCCTCCGATTTCTTCCGGTCGGGGCCTTCCTCTCCTCCGGCCACAGAGTGTCTGCTCGCCCCGTCGCCCCTCCGCTCCAGCTCGCCCGTCCGACGACGCCCTCGGTTTTGCCTGGTCCCGCACCGACCCCGCCTCTGACCATCCTCGTCTACCCCCTCCGCTCGACCCCACGGCCCTGTCTCACCAGGCCGTCGCCGCAGTGGTGTCCTGCTGCACGCCCCCGACCAAGCGCAGCCTTCCTCGTCGAGCCCTTCTGCCGCCCGCATCCCCGGCTGCAGGCTCGCAGGGCTCGTCACCGCGCCCTGGGCGACCACGCGCGTGCGCCCTGTTTCGGGTGACCCTGCCCTGTTCCCTGCCTGCACCGCGTGCGTGTTTTTGTGTCTAACATCTGGTCCGTGCAAACCATCAAGTCAAGTTCGTCCGCGGCCAAGACCGACAATTGTACATGATAACCCAAGACCGACATGAGGCCCCGACAAGATCTCCTTCGCGGAACCGAGGACCCTGATCCTTGCGTCCGAAGACCTTTCTGAAGACCGATCGCGGACCCTGAACCAAGATCGACTCCCGAACGCCATGACCATCTACACGGATTCGAAGACCGAACCCGATGACCGCGTAGGACTCCAAGTATTTTTCGGATGCGACAAGACCCCCTCGGAACACCAAGATCTCCCAGTACCGAGACCCGAGTCCGGCACCGACAATCGAAACCGCGGGACCGACAAGTTCGCCTACCCGGACACCGTGCGCCAAGATCTTCTCGGACCGAGGACCATCAAGACTTCCGCTCGGCAACGCCAAGTACTCCTTCCTGGCTTCGAAGCCCGACCCCGTGGACCGACATGATCTTCTTCACGGATACGCCAAGTCCTTCTTCGCTGAATGCCAAGATCTACTCTGTTATCCGAGAACGATCCCGCCGAGACCGAACCCCAGATCCGGACCCTGAGACCGGACCCCGAACCCTCGAAACCCCAAGATCTTCCGAACCCTAACGTGTGACCCCGATCCGAGCCCCTATTTTATAAATGCCATCTATATAAATTGTCGCATATTTAATTGTTCGTGCATGCATACTTGTCATGTGGGTTGGGGGCCTTATGCCGATTCACCTAAATTAAATATGGGGCCCATATGCGGGCAAATCTAGTCCGATATTGGTTCCATTTAAATTGTGTAGCGAACCGGTGATATATTTTGCCATGTTAAGACAACATTTAATTTGCGGGGTAGATAAATAACTTGAACCGTTTAATTAAATGTCGGGACCCCGGTTCCACTTAATATTGCCCAATTGCATCGCATCTTTGCCATGCCATACATCATGCATGCATCATGCCCGATTTTCTACCGTAGTATTAAATAGTGCATCCGGTGTTTGTTCTAGTGTTTTGGTTCTTCGCGGATAAGGCCGTTGAGTTGATGCGAGTGTCGACCCGATCTTCGGTTGAACCTTCGGCAATGTTTTCAGGAGAGCACCTACCCCTTTCTACCTATCTTACTTTTATAGTATTTATTCCCTCCTGTTGATCTATTGCTATCTGTGTTGCGATGCTCTAGTTTTCGTACCCGTGATATCCCTTGCAGCCTTATATTGCCTTGGACACATCCTATCACCTGTTGTTTGGTAGATAGTTGGACTTGCGCGTCGTAGTCGCTTGCTCAAGTGCTGTTGCGTGTCGCCAAGTACCACAGTTGTTGGAGTATTTGCCGCATGTTTATGGTTGGAGATGATCATAACTTTAATTACTGTTTAACAACTAAAATTGAAGTAGGTAAGCAGAGGCACAGGTGGGCAATAGATGTTATTTGGTTGTTAACCGTCCACTTGTGTCCCGTAGGACCCCGAGTACTTGATACCTGTTCCTTGAATATTCGCGCTATCCACATCCGGGAGGATTATGGGACCCCCCTGAGCCAGAGCTTGATTCATTCTTATTTCTTGGGGCCACAAACTAGTTTGAAGTTTTATTTACTATCCTGTACTTATGCCATGCTTTACCGCTTTATTTACGATTGTGCGAGGAGCACCTGTACCGTTTAGGTAAGCGGAGTGTTTTTGCGGTATCGACAAGCCCAGTCACATTTTCGGGTTCCCAGTCGTTTACAGCCATTGACGCAAACCTTGAGTCCGTCTCGGAGTCAGCTAGCTTCGTTGCGGGTGTACTCAACGGGGTGGCCCCCGGAAATATTTCTGAATCCTGTGATTGCTTTGTCGTGAAGGCCTCGTTGGGTTTTGATTTGGTTTTTCCGAGGTTGATCGAGTGTGTGTTGCTATTTGTGCACCCCTGCAGGGTAAAACTTTCTGAAAGCCGTGTCCGCGGTTATGGACGACTTGGAGCACAGTATCTCGATCATAGACAACTATAACTAAAGTAGTGTTATAAATTTGACTTTATAATGACTAGTAATCAGCTTCACTATAATGGAATGGCTAAATAAAACTGCCAACAATTGCTTGTTTAGGTTGTCGCTTGCGACCCTTGTATCTGACTAGTAAGTATTGCAACTACAACGGAATGAATAAATAAAAGTACCAACAACTGCTGGGTTTTGGGTTATCTCATGCCAATTGAATTTGACTAGTAAGTGTCGCAACTACAACGGAATGGTTGACTAAAATTGCCCACTGCTTATTATATCAGGATGATTATCTACACTTGCCTAGTAATTGCTGCAACGATAACTGAATGAATTAAACTGCCAACGATGTGAGTTCCTCGGTTGACTTCCTCGTCTGGTCTCGAGGGGGAAATACCAGGATGGGTTTGTTTGGTGTTAGTATCAGGTTGGTTCCGAATAGGTCTTTCTTACCCCCCTCTAATAGCCGCTAGTTGTATCGAGTCTCTATAGGGTGTTTAGTGCATGCTGCGCTGCCGCTTCAGTCCACCAAACCTATGTAGGCGAGGACCGCCGAATTCTAGCCTCGCCGTGTACTGGCCTCAGTACTGTCGCTCCTCTTTTTCCTTTGCCCTTTGTCGTCACCCCTTTTGTTTTAGCAGGTTTCGACGTCGTTAGCAGGGTTACCCCTCCGGCTTGGCCTGGGCAGGGTTATGGACGCCATTGGTTATTCTTCAGGGCTCTTAGCCCCATTTGCATCTTGTCCGTAGTCGGACGCTATATCATTTCCAAGGTGATTTGGATCTTTGTACTGTATATCTGTATTCTTGACTCATTGAGTCGCTGTTGTATATATATTTGTTCTGTGGGCCCTATCGAGGACTGTTGTGTAATGTTATTACTTCGTTTTCCACCCGCACGCAAGTGCCTGGTGGCACCTTTGAATCGTTTCTATGCGGGTTTGGCGGGAAGCGCTGAAACTTGCATAGGGCCGATTCTGAGGGTGTTACAGAGTGGTATCAGAGCTCAGCAGTTGCGATACCCCACAAGTCCAGCATGTAGGATAACCTAGCTAACGGCCGAAGTAGAGTGTCCAAAACTATTTTTGCAAAATCGGTTGGATAGTTCTGATTAGGTCTGATTTTACTCCTTACCCCTCTGCTGCTCTCCCCTCACCTCTGCGTGTTTTGAATCCGCTCTCTTCTCTTTCTTCGAGTCCAGGAATTCTCGTGGTTGGGTTTCGTCGTACCTTCAGGGTTTCGCTTCCTCTTCTGGTAACGGTGTTGCTACATCTGGTCTTCATGCTATCCGAGGAATCCTTCGTCTAGTGGACTTCTCTTTGTTCCTTCTCGTGCCTTCCGGTGTTTTCTGACGCGACGACATCATCTACGCCAGATCCGATGCGGAGTCTGCATCACTCCTTTGTTCCGACCCTCGTTTGTCGAGATCTTCAGTCTAATTCCGAGAGTTGGTTGCATAATCCGCCTATTCGTGTGCCGAGTAATGGTTTGGGTGCGCGATGGACTGATCACCATCCGACTACTCTTATCATTCGCTCTTGTACATCGAATCAGTGGATCCAGCAATTTTACTCCGTCCACGGAAGCTGGAGGTGGCTTTATTGGTTGATCCCTCTACCTTCGCCTTTGTTTCCCGGAGTGTTCTCTCGACGATCACGGACAACGACCTCTTGTTAGTGGTGTCGCGAGGATCTACACGATGCGAGAAGATTCAGATCGCCGCCCTTCTTCCCGGTACCATGAGGCGGATCTCGAGGGCGAGATCCATTGTTAGTGGTGTCAAATTGTGGCATCCCGCAAAACCACTACTAGAAAATCGCGTTGTTTTTGTGCATTGCATCATCATGACCGCATGCTCATGTCATCATGCCACATTGCATTTGGGCATCGTCATCGTCTTGCATTTGCTTGCATAAAACTATTTCGGAAAAACCTATTTTTGTTTTCTAAACGCCCCGTTTTAAATAATAAAATATTTATATTATTTTTAGGGGGCAGTCAACCGGGCCGATCCGACCCAGTCGGCCACCCCCAGTTCAAATCGGACCACCTAAATCTTTTCCTACCTAGTCCTAATCTACCCAGCCCCCTCCACCTCACCCCGACCAACCACAGCACGCCACCTCACCGTTCCCTCCACCTCATCCTCAGCTCAGCCACCTCACCAATCCACAGCCCCCACCTACACCACTCTCTATCTCTCCCACATAGCGCACCCGCCTGCCCCTCTCCTTCTCTCCCTGCCACCTCGGTCCCACGCCCCACCTGGCCCCACCCGCAGCAGCACGCACCACACACGCCACGCCCCCACCTGCCTCTCTCCTGATCCCACCGCCACCTACCACCACCCCTGGTCCCACCTCCCTCCTCTCTCACCCCGCGTCCTCTCTTCCACGATGCTCCTCTTCCCCCCGCATTCCCTCCTCTCTGCTCGCCTTCCGCCGCCCAGGCGCACCCGCCCCTCCGGCGAGCCGCCGTCCTCCACCATCTCCCTCATCATCCCGCACCCCCGCCCCCTTCTCCCTCCTTCCGCCGCCGCCTCCCCCAAGCGCGAGCTCGCCACCGCCGGTCCCCTCCTCCTGCCTCCTCCCGTCAACCACCGCCCGCGTCCCTCTCCGGCCTCCCCAACCTCGGCTGCCGCCCGTCTCCCGCTCGGGCTCGCCCCGCCGTCTGCCGCCGACCTCGGCCGCCACCCCCTTGCCCGCGACCGCTCCCCTCTGCTCCTCGGCGCCCACCGCCTCTCCTCCCTCCGTTCGTCGACCGCCTCCTCCCCGCAGCCAAGCTCGTCGGCCGCCGCTCGTTCCTCTGCTCCGTTCGCCTGCCTCGTCTCTGGAGCCCTGTCGCCGCCCCCCCCCCCCCCCGATTTATTCCGGCCGAGGCCTTCCTCTCCTCCGGCCACAGAGTGCCTGCTCGCCCCGTCGCCCCTTCGCTCCAGCTCGCCCGTCCGATGGCGCCCTCGGTTTTGCCTGGTCCCGCACCGACCCCGCCTCTGACGATCCTCGTCTACCCCCTCCGCTCGACCCCACGGCCCCGTCTCACCAGGCCGTCGCCGCAGTGGTGTCCCGCTGCACGCCCCCGACCAAGCGCAGCCTTCCTCGTCGAGCCCTTCTGCCGCCCGCATCCCCGGCTGCAGGCTCGCAGGGCCCGTCACCGCGTCCTGGGCGACCACGCGCGTGCGCCCTGTTTCGGGTGACCCTGCCCTGTTCCCTGCCTGCACCGCGTGCGTGTTTTTGTGTCTAACATCTGGGCCGTGCAAACCGTCAAGTCAAGTTCGTCCATGGCCAAGACCGACAATTGTACATGATAACCCAAGACCGACATGAGGCCCCGACAAGATCTCCTTCGCGGACCCGAGGACCCTGATCCTTGCGTCCGAAGACCTTTCCGAAGACCGATCGCGGACCCTGAACCAAGATCGACTCCCGAACGCCATGACCATCTACACGGATTCGAAGACCGAACCCGATGACCGCGTAGGACTCCAAGTATTTTTCGGATGCGAAAAAGACCCCCTCGGAACACCAAGATCTCCCAGTACCGAGACCCGAGTCCGACACCGACAATCGAAACCGCGGGACCGACAAGTTCGCCTACCCGGACACCGTGCGCCAAGATCTTCTCGGACCCGAGGACCATCAAGACTTCCGCTCGGCAACGCCAAGTACTCCTTCCTGGCTTCGAAGCCCGACCCCGTGGACCGACATGATCTTCTTCACGGATACGCCAAGTCCTTCTTCGCGGAACGCCAAGATCTACTCTGTTATCCGAGAACGATCCCGCCGAGACCGAACCCCAGATCCGGACCCTGAGACCGGACCCCGAACCCTCGAAACCCCAAGATCTTCCGAACCCTAACGTGTGACCCCGATCCGAGCCCCTATTTTATAAATGCCATCTATATAAATTGTCGCATATTTAATTGTTCGTGCATGCATACTTGTCATGTGGGTTGGGGGCCTTATGCCGATTCACCTAAATTAAATATGGGGCCCATATGCGGGCAAATCTAGTCCGATATTGGTTCCATTTAAATTGTGTAGCGAACCGGTGATATATTTTGCCATGTTAAGACAACATTTAATTTGCGGGGTAGATAAATAACTTGAACCGTTTAATTAAATGTCAGGACCCCGATTCCACTTAATATTGCCCAATTGCATCGCATCTTTGCCATGCCATACATCATGCATGCATCATGCCCGATTTTCTACCGTAGTATTAAATAGTGCATCCGGTGTTTGTTCTAGTGTTTTGGTTCTTCGCGGATAAGGCCGTTGAGTTGATGCGAGTGTCGACCCGATCTTCGGTTGAACCTTCGGCAATGTTTTCAGGCGAGCACCTCCCCCTTTCTACCTATCTTACTTTTATAGTATTTATTCCCTCCTGTTGATCTATTGCTATCTGTGTTGCGATGCTCTAGTTTTCGTACCCGTGATATCCCTTGCAGCCTTATATTGCCTTGGACACATCCTATCACTTGTTGTTTGGTAGATAGTTGGACTTGCGCGTCGTAGTCGCTTGCTCAAGTGCTGTTGCGTGTCGCCAAGTACCACAGTTGTTGGAGTATTTGCCGCATGTTTATGGTTGGAGATGATCATAACTTTAATTACTGTTTAACAACTAAAATTGAAGTAGGTAAGCAGAGGCACAGGTGGGCAATAGATGTTATTTGGTTGTTAACCGTACACTTGTGTCCCGTAGGACCCCGAGTACTTGATACCTGTTCCTTGAATATTCGCGCTATCCACATCCGGGAGGATTATGGGACCCCCCTGAGCCAGAGCTTGATTCATTCTTATTTCTTGGGGCCACAAACTAGTTTGAGGTTTTATTTACTATCCTGTACTTATGCCATGCTTTACCGCTTTATTTACGATTGTGCGAGGAGCACCTGTACCGTTTAGGTAAGTGGAGTGTTTTCGTGGTATCGACAAGCCCAGTCACATTTTCGGGTTCCCAGTCGTTTACAGCCATTGACGCAAACCTTGAGTCCGTCTCGGAGTCAGCTAGCTTCGTTGCGGGTGTACTCAACGGGGTGGCCCCCGGAAATATTTCTGAATCCTGTGATTGCTTTGTCGTGAAGGCCTCGTTGGGTTTTGATTTGGTTTTTCCGAGGTTGATCGAGTGTGTGTTGCTATTTGTGCACCCCTGCAGGGTAAAACTTTCTGAAAGTCGTGTCCGCGGTTATGGACGACTTGGAGCACAGTATCTCGATCATAGACAACTATAACTAAAGTAGTGTTATAAATTTGACTTTATAATGACTAGTAATCAGCTTCACTATAATGGAATGGCTAAATAAAACTGCCAACAATTGCTTGTTTAGGTTGTCGCTTGCGACCCTTGTATCTGACTAGTAAGTATTGCAACTACAACGGAATGGCTAAATAAAAGTACCAACAACTGCTGGGTTTTGGGTTATCTCATGCCAATTGAATTTGACTAGTAAGTGTCGCAACTACAACGGAATGGTTGACTAAAATTGCCCACTGCTTATTATATCAGGATGATTATCTACACTTGCCTAGTAATTGCTGCAACGATAACTGAATGAATTAAACTGCCAACGATGTGAGTTCCTCGGTTGACTTCCTCGTCTGGTCTCGAGGGGGAAATACCAGGATGGGTTTGTTTGGTGTTAGTATCAGGTTGGTTCCGAATAGGTCTTTCTTACCCCCCTCTGATAGCCGCTAGTTGTATCGAGTCTCTATAGGGTGTTTAGTGCATGCTGCGCTGCCGCTTCAGTCCACCAAACCTATGTAGGCGAGGACCGCCGAATTCTAGCCTCGCCGTGTACTGGCCTCAGTACTGTCGCTCCTCTTTTTTCCTTTGCCCTTTGTCGGCACCCCTTTTGTTTTAGCAAGTTTCGACGTCGTTAGCAGGGTTACCCCTCCGGCTTGGCCTGGGCAGGGTTATGGACGCCATTGGTTATTCTTCAGGGCTCTTAGCCCCATTTGCATCTTGTCCGTAGTCGGACGCTGTATCATTTCCAAGGTGATTTGGATCTTTGTACTGTATATCTGTATTCTTGACTCATTGAGTCGCTGTTGTATATATATCTGTTCTGTGGGCCCCATCGAGGACTGTTGTGTAATGTTATTACTTCGTTTTCCTCCCGCACGCAAGTGCCTGGTGGCACCTTTGAATCGTTTCTATGTAGGTTTGGCGGGAAGCGCTGAAACTTGCATATGGCCGATTCTGAGGGTGTTACACCGCATCCAACCACCAAAAGACTTCATGTGTTCATCTATAATCCATGATTCAGGCTTCCCCGGGTTTTTGGAGCGTACAATATTCTTGTGTTCCTCGATATACGGAGCTGCCAAGGTGGAATTATGTAGAACTGTGTAGTGTGCTTTAGTGAAAGAATCCCCGTCCCTACATATCATTGCTTTCTTTCCCAGCATGCCTTTTCCACCTAGTCTTCCCTCATGCCGCGAGTCAGAAACACCAATCGGCTTAAGGTCAAGAATAAATTCAACACAAAACTCAATGACCTCCTCTGTTCCATATCCCTTGGAGATGCTTCCTTCTGGTCTAGCACGGTTATGAACATATTTCTTTAAGACTCCCATGAACCTCTCAAAGGGGAACATTTTGTGCAGAAATACCGGACCGAGAATGGCAATCTCTTCCACTAGATGAACCAGGAGATGCTTCATAATATTGAAGAAGGATGGTGGGAACACCAATTCAAAACTAACAAGACATTGTACCACATCCTTCTGTAACCTTGGCAGAATATCTGGATTGATTACCTTCTGAGATATTGCATTGAGGAATGCACACAGCTTCACAATGGGTACTCGAACATTTTCCGGTAGAAGCCCCCTCAATGCAATCGGAAGCAACTGCGTCATAATCACGTGACAGTCATGAGACTTCAGGTTTTGGAACTTTTTCTCTGCCATATTTATTATCCCCTTTATATTAGATGAGAAGCCCGACGACACCTTGATACTGTAAAGGACTTAAAAAAAGATTTCCTTCTCTGCTTTGGTAAGAGCATAGCTGGCACGACTTAAGTGACGCCCTTTATCCGTCTTGTTATGTGTATGCATGTTCTTTGGGTCTTTCATAATTTGTTGGTCCTCCCGTGCTTCAGGTGTATCTTTTGTCTTCCCATACACGCCTAGGAATCCTAGCAGGTTCACGCAAAGATTCTTCGTCACGTGCATCACGTCGATTGAAGAGCGGACACGCAGGACTTTCCAATATGGCAACTCCCAAAATATAGATTTCTTCTTCCACATGGGTGCGTGTCCTGTAGCGACGTCATTCGGAACTGATTGACCGTCGGGACCCTTTCCAAAGATTACTTCTATGTCCTTGACCATACCAAATACATCATCACCAGCAGGGAGTTCAGGCTTCTTCCGGTGATCTGCCTCACCTTTGAAATGCTTGCTTTCTTTCTTACGGGATGATTGGTCGGAAGAAATCGTCGATTCGCCAGGTACACAACCTTCTTGCATTTATGCAAATATGTACCTTCAGTCTTATCTAAACAGTGGGTGCATGCCTTATATCCCTTGTTTGTCTGTCCTGAAAGGTTACTAAGAGCAGGCCAATCATTGATGGTTACGAATAACAACTCTCGTAGATCAAATGGCTCCTGTTTATTCTCATCCCACGCACGTACACCTGGTTTTCCCCACAACCGTAAGAGTTCTTCAACTAATGGCGTAAGGTACACATCAATGTTGTTGCCCGGTTGCTTCAGGCCTTGGATGAGCACTGGCATCATAATGAACTTACGCTTCATGCACAACCAAGGAGGCAGGTTGTAGATACATAGAGTCACGGGCCAGGTGCTGTGACTGCAGATCTGCTCCCCAAAAGGATTCATGCCATCCGTACTTAGACCAAACCATAAGTTCCTTGCGTCACCTGCAAAGTCTGGGAAGTCTCTCTCGATTTTTCTCCACTGTGACCCATCAGCAGGGTGTCTCAACTTCCCGTCTTTCTTACGGTCTTCTTTGTGCCATCGCAACAACCTGGCATGCTCTTTGTTTCTGAACATGCGTTTCAACCTTGGTATTATAGGAGCATACCACATAACCTTAGCAGGAACCCTCTTTCGGAGGGGCTCTCCCTCAACATCACCAGGGTCATCTCGTCTGATCTTATACCGCAACACATTGCATACCGGGCATTTATCTAAATTCTCATACTCCTTACCGCGGTAGAGGATGCAGTCATTAATGCATGCATGTATCTTTTGCACATCTAATCCCAGAGGACAGAGAGTCTTCTTTGCTTCGTAGGTACTCTCGGGAAGTTCGTTATGTTTTGGAAACTTCGGCTTCATTATTTTCAGCATCTTTTCAAATGAGGAGTCAGTTAGACCACACTCTGCCTTCCATCGCAACAATTCCAGTGTGGTATCGAGCTTTGTGCTGCCATCTTCACAATTTGGGTACAACAATTTCTTGTGATCTTCTAACACGCCCTCTAACTTCAACTTCTCATTTTCTGTTTCACAGTCTCGCTTTGCATCAGAAATGACCCTACCAAGTTCATCGGCTGGCTCATCTGATGCCCGTTCTTCACCTCTTTCCTCTCCATTGTCTTCCATTGCATTTATCCACGCCTTTCATATACCCGGCTACGCGCCGGTCACCGTACATCCATTTCCGACCGTTCATCTGCATCATATAAGTAAGTTTATCAAAAAACAGGACATCATAAATAGTGAAATAACCAATTCACATCGACACATGAATTGTATCAATGACAGAAAAAAGATAAGATTGCTAACCTCGACCGAGGGAAATAAAGAGGAGAAAGCTCAAGTGCGTCTCGGACACCTTCTATATTTTTGTTCTATGAGAAATTCAACGGGATTATTCACTCAAACATTTCATCAAACACCTTCAATGCATGCATAGAAGAGAAAAAACTAGCACACCCCTCACACCTTCCACCAAGAGAAAAAACATAGTGGAGGCAGAGGAAGCTGGGGCGTTGCATTTATAGAGGGCAGGAGAATACGTCCCGGTTATAGCCAGCAACCGGGACTAAAGGTGTGTGTCACGCCACGTGGCTGTGGCCAAACCTTTAGTCCCGGTTGGTGGCTCCAACCGGGACGTATGCCCCCTTACCAACCGGGACGCATGCCCCTGGCCCCGTGCCCGCTCGAACCGGGACGCCTGCCAGCATTAGTCCCGGTTTGTGGCGTAACCGGGACTAATACTCTGAGGGGTCACGAACGGATGGCCCTTTTCCCACTAGTGAGGAGACGATCCAAACATGCTAGATACTCCCTCCGTCCCAAAATAAAATAGATAAAATAGATGTCTTAGGTTTTTTAGAATTTGGATGAATGTATATACTAAATAATGTCTAGATTCATCCAAATTTTGGAAAATTTGAGACATCTATTTTGGGACGGAGGGAGTATAATAAATAGAAATGTTGCAGATACGTTACCAGGTGGAGATTTACCTATTTCTGAGGTCGCTGAGAAGATCGTTCAAGAGGCTGGATCTTCAAAGGCTGTATGAGGTGAGCAAGTCAGCATTTTGTTTGCAAGTATGGAAGTTAGGATTGGTGTAGAAGAATTAACTACCTTGTGTTTTTGTCGTTTGTTTACACTTCTGTTAGTACTATCCAGTATGGTGTTGCTGCTCCTGATGAGAATGCAACAATTTACCATTTTTTTTGAAAACTTAGAATTGTGGTGCGATAATAAATAGAGAGCAGATGGTATACCTTTCATCATTGCCATCAACATCCTTACCGAAATGTAGTTGGCTTTTTTGTATTTGAGATGATGACATAAGGGCAATCAGATTTTTTGTCCAAATTTTTATCTGGGAGAATAATTGAAGATTCTACATGTGGTGTAGTAAAACCTGAACTGGAGCTACGTAAAAAAACAAATTTCAGTAGGCAAAGAACATAATTTTGAACCAGAAAAGGAGAAATTGTAGATGTCAAACCTTTGAGAAGGATTTGTGTTGGTGGGATATAGGAGGGCTAATATATTTTTGTTTGGTGAGTCCTGAAAATGTGAGTTTGTTAGGATAAACGACAACATGTTGTGTCAGTATAAAATAAGCATAGTGGCCTGACCTGTGGGGCTGACAATGTTGTATTTAAGTTTTGATTTTCAACTGAACTCTTTTTCAGTACTTTTTCGGTAGAGTATTATGAACTAATCTTAGCGTGTATTTGCTAGTCTATGTCTACTTTGAGACTCAGCTCTAATAGATGGGTCTCTCTAAGGTAGTATAACAGGTGATGATGGGCGCCGTCGACGGCCGCTTCGGCCGCGTGGTACTCCACATTGGGGTGTAAAATGTGAAGAACTTTCCCCTGTATCCATGCTGATATATATTGTAGAGAGAACTAATGGAAAAATGGCCAGAGGACACCTAATTATAGATGAGCCTGCCATTTTTTACGAGCTGTTGCCCACAGTTTTAGGGGTTTCTGGAAGATTTACAATGTCCCTAAGACCAGATATACATGTTTGATGGCATGACCAAAAATCGTCGCGTTCGTGTTTTATGGCCGTTTCATTAGCTATTGCGCACACTTTTGGGTTTCCAAGGACCATTTATAACGAACGTAAGCCCCGATAAATGTTTGAAATTTATGACCACAAACTCGTTTTTTCGTGCTTTCTGGCCGTTTTTATGAGTTATTGGCCACAGTTTTGGGTTCTAATGGCCATTTAAAACAACCGTAAGACCCGATACATGTTTGAAACTTATGACCACAAACTTGTATTTTTCGTTCTTTATGGCCGTTTTCTTGAGCTATTGCCCACAGTTTTGGGGTTCCAAAGGACATTTATAAAGACCATAAAACCAGATACATGTTTCACCTTTATGACCACAAACTCGTATTTTCCGTGCATTCTCGCCATTTTCAAGAGCTATTGTCCCACCTTTTTGGGTTTCAAGGGCCATTTATAACGATTGTAAGAACCGATACATGTTTGAACTTATGACCAGAAACTCGTGTTTCCGTTCTTTATGGCTGTTTTCATGAACTATTGCCCACAGTTTTGGGGGTCTCGGGGTGATTTACAATGACCCTAATACCCGATACATGTTTGAGGGCAAAGACCAAAAACTTGTCGTTTTCATAAGCTATTGCCCATAGTTTTGGGGTTCCAACGGCCATTTATAACGAACGTAAGCCCCGATAAATGTTTGAAATTTATGACCACAAACTCGTTTTTTCGTGCTTTGTGACCGTTTTCATGAGCTATTGCCCATAGTTTTCGGGGGTTTCAGGGTGATTTACAATGGTCCTAAGACTTGGTACATGTTTGAGGGCATATGACCAAAACCTCGCCATTTTTGTATTTTATGGCCGTTTTTATGAGCTATTGCCCATAGTTTGGGGGTTCCAACAGGAATTTATAACAAACGTAAGCCCCGATAAAGGTTTGAAATTTATGACCACAAACTCGTTTTTTCTTGCTTTATGGCCGTTTTCATGACCTATTGCCCACAATTTTAGGGGTTTCAGCATGATTTATAATGACCCTAAGACCCGATACATGTTTGAGTGAATGACCAAAAAACTTGTCGTTTTGGCGTTTTATGGGCATTTTCATGAGCTATTGCCCACAATTTTGGGGTTTCAAGGCGATTTACAAGCGTAATACCCGATACATCTTAAACGGAATGACCAAAAACTCGTCATTTTCGTATTTTATGGCTGTTTTTATGAGCTATTGCCCATAGTTTTGGGGTTTCAGGACGATTTACAATGACCGTAATACCTGGTACAAATTTGAGGGCAAGACCAAAAATTGTCGTTTTCGTGTTTTATGGATGTTTTCATTAGCTATTGCTCACAGTTTTGAGTTCCAAGGGCCATTTATATGAACGTAAGCCTCGATAAACGTTTGAAATTTATGACCATAGACTCGTTTTTTCGCGCTTCTTGGTCGTTTTCATGAGTTATTGCCCACGGTTTTGGGGGTTTCAAGGCGATTAACAACAAGTCTAAGATCCAATACATGTTTGAGGGCATGGCCAAAAATTGTCGTTTTCGTGTTTTATGGCCATTTTCATTAGCTATTGCCCATAATTTTCGGGTTCCATGGGCCATTTATAACGAACGTAAGCCCCGATAAATGTTTGAAACTTATGACCACAGACTCTTTTTTCGTGCCTTCTGGCCGTTTTTATGAGTTATTGATCATAGTTTTGGGGGTTTTAGGGCAATTTACAACAATCCTAAGACCCGATACATGTTTGAGGGGATGACCAAAAACTCGCCATTTTCGTGTTTTATGGCCATTTTCTTGAGCTATTGCCCAGATTTTGGGGTTCTGAGGGCCATTTATAACGATCGTAAGACCCGATACATGTTTGAACTTTATGACCACAAACTCATATTTTTCGTGCTTTCTGGACGTTTCCAAGAGCTATTGCTCACTTTTTTGGGTTCCAAGGGCCATTTATAACGACCATAAGACCCGATACATGTTTAAAACTTATGACCAAAAACTCGTTTTTTCGTGCTTTATGGCTGTTTTCATGAGCTATTTCCCACACTTTTGGGGGTTTTGGGCGATTTACAATGATCCTAAGAACCGATACATGTTAGAGGGCATGACCAAAATCTCGCCTTTTTGTGTTTTATGGTCGTTTTCGTGAGCTATTGCCCATAGTTTTGGGGTTCCAAGGGCCATTTATAACGAACATAAGCCCCGATAAATGTTTGAAATTTATGACCATGGACTCATTTTTTGAAATTTATGGCCACAAACTTGTTTCTTTCGTGCTTTATGGCTGTTTTCATGAGCTATTGCCCACACTTTTGGGATTTCGGGACGATTTACAACGACCCTAAGACCCGATACATGTTTGAGAGCATGACCAAAAACTCACCGTCTTCGTATTTTATGGTCATTTTCGAGAGCTATTGCCCATAGTTTTGGCGATCCAAGGGCCATTTATAACGAACGAAAGCCCTAATAAATGTTTGAAATTTATGACCACAAACTCATTTTTTCATGCTTGATGGCCATTTTCATGAGCTATTGCCCAAAGTTTTAGAGGTTTTAGGGCGATTCATAACGACCCTCAGACCCGATACATGTTTGAGGGAATGACCAAAAACTCGCCGTTTTCATGAGCTATTGCCCGTAGTTTTGGGGTTTGACGGTGAATTACAACAAGCGTATTACCTGATACATGTTTGAGGGAATGACCAAAAACTTGCCATTTTCGTGTTTTATGGCTGCTTTCATGAGCTAGTGCCCACATAAGGGCAATTTACAACAAGCGCGTATACCCGATACATGTTTGAGGGCATGACCAAAACCTTGTTGTGTTTGTTTTTTTGTCAGTTTTCATGACCTATTGCCAACAGTTTTGGGGTTCCAAGGGCCATTTATTACGACCATAAGACCCGATACATGTTTGAACTTTATGACCACAAACTTGTTTTATTCGTGCTGTATGGCCGTTTTCATGAGTTATTACTGACGGTTTTAGGGGTTTCAGGACGTTTTACAATGGCCCTAATACCCGATACATGTTGAAGGTATTGACCAAAAACTCGTCGTTTTCATGTTTTATGGTCTTTTTCATGAACTATTGCCCATAGTTTTGTGGTTCCAAGGGCCATTTATAACGAACATAACCCTCGATAAATGTTTAAAATTTATGACCACAAACTCATTTTTTCGTGCTTTCTGACCGTTTTCATGATCTATTGCCCATAGTTTTGGGGGTTTCAGGGCGATTTACAATGACCCTAAGACCCGATACATGTTTGAGGGCATGACTAAAACCTCGCCATTTTTGCGTTTTATGGCCGTTTTCATGAGGTATTTCCCACAATATTGGGGTTCCAATGGCCATTTAAAACGAACGTAAGCCACGATAAATGTTTGAAATTAATGTAGGGTTCGCAGCATAGAAAACAAAAATTTTCCTACGATGTGAACTATATACCAAGATCTATCTACTAGATACAAACAACGGGCGGATGTATATCCGTAGAGAACATACCCTTGAAGACCGACAAAGCTTAACGAGTTCAACTCGTGGTTGATGTAGACGATCTCTTGCCGATCTGAAGATCGAGAGGAAGTCCTAGCGCCGCAAATCAGCAGCGCATCCGTGCTCGCACACACGTTCGAGGCACCGAGAAACCTCCGCCTCCTCGCTCCAGTGATGCAGCGGAAGCACAACTCTTTCTTGCCGAATAGCCACCGGGAACATGTATCTCGCTAGTCCGAGACCATGGGGGATAAATTCTAGAGGGGGAGAGAGATCCTTCACGAGGAGGTGTGTGAGACAAGTGAGGAGGGGGGCTCCTTTTATAGGAGGAGGGGGGCACCCAAGGGGGTGGCCGCCGGCCATGGGGGCTGCCCCCTCCCCTCCTTCATTCATGTCGGTGGACACTCCACTCACAAAATGCCCTTTAAAATCCCTCCACTCAAAAGTCCACTCAAATTCCCATTAAATTTCCACCAAATTTAATGCAAACTCTCATTAAATAAAACTCTTTTATTTTATTCAGAATTTTGTCAATTACTTTAATGACAAACATTCACAAATAACCCCTTGCTAGAATTCTATTTCACATGCATAACCACTTTATGCAATTTCACGCGAAAACCTGTTTCGGTATCTAGTGAAATAAATTCCTGCGCTTGTTCATTCTTTCGGCATGAAACATTTGCTCCAATTGGATGTTGTTATCTCTTAAGTGTGTCACCCTACGGTTCGTGAATAATGCAGACATGATCGAGACCCCTCTCGGATCAATAATCAGAAGCGGGATCTGGAGACCCATACTAACTCCCACACATTCAACGATGACTTTCTTGTGATCGTTGGAACCTTTTACGCTAGTATCTTAATCCCTTTGTTTCACGATATATTACATGTCCAAGATTCGATCATCAGTATCTCCATACCTAGTTTGATCTTGTTACAGACATGCACTCTTTTCTCGTTCCTGTGATATAACATTCTAGTGATCAAATCACTTGCTTGCAAGCTAATCAATGTGATATCACCGAGAGAGCCCAGAGTATATCTATCTGTCATCGGGATGAACAAATTCCATTCTCGATCCATGAGCCTCAACATAACACTTTATTAGTTCTGAATCCATCTTTATAATCACCCTGTTACGGTGTGACGTTTGATGTTATCAAGAAACTCTTCCGGTGTTAGTGATTGACATGATCTCAGGGTCTAAGGATTAGGATCACTTCGTAAGTTGTTATAGCAATATAAACTCAATGACTTTGATCGTAATGCTATACTTCGGATGAATGTTCATCACACCATTACACTAATGTTGTGATCCCGTTATTAACAACATCCAATGTCCATGATCAGGAAACCTTGATCATCTTGTTAATCAACGAGCTAGTTTATGAGAGAGGCATAACTAGGAACTTTCTGTTTGTTTATTAAACACACATGTATTAACGTTTCTGTATTAATACAATTATAGCATGCAAAATAAACATCTATCATATACTTGGAATACACATAATAAACACTTTATTATTGCCTCTCGGGACATATTCCCTTCAGTCTCCCACTTGCACTAGAGACAATAATCTAGTTACATAGTGGTAAATCTAACACCCGTTGAGTTCTGGTGTTGATCATGTTTTGCTCTAGGGAGAGTTTTAGTCAACGGATCTGCTACATTGAGATCCGTATGTACTTTACAAATCTTTATATCTCCATCCTTGACATGCTTGCGGATGGAGTGAAACCGGCGCTTAATATGCTTGGAATGCTTCTGAGACCTTGGCTCTTTGGCATTGGCAATGGCACCATTGTTGTCACAATAGATCACCATTGGGTCCAACGCGTTTGCCACCACTCCTAGTTCGGATATGAACTCCTTCATCCAAACTGCTTCCTGAGCCGCTTCTGAAGCAACAACATATTCGGCCTCCATTGTTGATCCCGCTACCACAGGTTGTTTGGAGCTCCTCCAACTAACCGCTCCGCCATTCATGAGAAATACGTATACGGATTGAGACTTAGAGTCATCCGGGTCGGTGTCAAAGCTAGCGTCGACATAACACTTAGCGACGAGCTCTTCTTCACCTCCGTATACAAGAAACATATCCTTAGTTCTTCATAAGTACTTAAGGATATTCTTGACCGCTATCCAGTGTTCCGAACCTGGATCCGATTGGTACCTACTAGTCAAACTAATAGCATGTGCCACATCCGGTCTTGTACATAGCATGGCGTACATTATAGAGCCTATGTCTGAAGCATAGGGGACTTTGTCCATTATCTCTCTTTCTTCCGCCGAAGCTGGACTTTGAGTCTTACTCAATGTCTTGCCTTGCAACATAGGTAAGAACCCCTTCTTACTTCCGTCCATTTTAAACTTCTTTAAAATCTTATCAAGGTATGTACTTTGCGATAGCCCTATTAGGCGCCTAGATCTATCTCTATAGATCTTTATGCCTAATATGTATGACGCTTCACCTAGGTCCTTCATTGAAAATTTGCTGTTTAGATAACTTTTAACACTGTTTAAAAGATCTATATCATTTCCGATCAATAATATGTCATCCACATATAATATCAGAAATGCCACATTGCTCCCACTCACTTTCTTGTAAATACAAGCTTCTCCATAAGTTTGGACAAATCCAAACTCTTTGATCACCTCATCAAAGCGGAGATTCCAACTTCGTGATGCTTGCTTCAATCCATAGATGGATCGCTGAAGCTTGCACACCTTGTTAGCATCCTTAGGATCGATAAAACCCTTTGGTTGTATCATATACAACTCTTCTTCAATATTACCATTGAGAAACGCGGTTTTGACATCCATCTGCTATATCTCATAATCGAAATATGCAGCAATTGCTAACATAATCCTAACTGACTTTAGCATCGCTACGGGAGAGAAAGTCTCATCGTAGTCAACTCCTTGAATTTGTCGAAACCCCTTTGCGACAAGTCGAGCTTTATAGACGGTCACATTACCATCAGCATCAGTTTTCCTTTTGAAAATCCATTTGTTCTCCACGGCCTTTCGGTCGTGAGGTAATTCCACCAAGTTCCAAACTTGATTTTCATACATGGATTCCATCTCGGATTTCATGGCTTCTAACCATTTGTTGAATCCGGGCTCATCATCGCTTCTTCATACGTCGCACGGTCATCATTTTCATCAACCATGAAATTCATGACAGGATTTCCGTACAACTCGGGAGCTGCACGCGTCCTGTTTCACCTGCGAGGTTCGGTAGTACTCTCTTTCAGAGTTTCATGATCATTATCATTAGTTCCCTCTTCAACAGGTGGAGTCAACTCCGGAACAACTTCCGGCGCTGCGCTACTCGCCATACTTTGAAGAGAACGTTCCACAACCTCTTCGAGTTCTACCTTCCGACTACTCACACCTTTCGCGAGAAACTCTTTCTCTAGAAAGGATCCATTCTTGGCAACAAAAACCTTGCCCTCGGATCTGTGATAGAAGGAATACCCAATAGTTTCTTTAGGGTATCCTATGAAGACGCATTTTTCCGCTTTGGGTTCGAGTTTATCCGGTTGAAGTTTCTTCACATAAACATCGCATCCCCAAACTTTAAGAAATGGCAGCTTAGGTTTGTTTCCAAACCACAATTCATACGGTGTCTTTTCAACGGATTTAGATGGTGCCCGATTTAAAGTGAATGCAGCAGTTTCTAGTGCATAACCCCAAAATGACAACGGCAAGTCCGTCAGAGACATCATAGATCGAACCATATCTAATAAAGTACGATTACGACGTTCCGACACACCATTTCGCTGTGGTGTTCCGGCAGGTGTGAGTTGTGAAACAATTCCACACTCTTTCATGTGAGTGCTAAACTCGTAACTTAGATACTCACCTCCACGGTCGGACCATAGAAATTTGATCTTTCTATTACGATGATTTTCCACTTCATTCTGAAATTCCTTGAACTTTTCAAAGGTTTCAGACTTGTGCTTCATCAAGTAGATATAACCGTATCTACTCAAATCATCCGTGAAAGTATCAAAATAACGATATCCACCTCGCGCCGACACACTCATTGGACCACATACATCAGAATGTATGATTTCCAATAAATCTGTCGCCTGTTCCATTGAACCGGAAAACGGCGTTCTAGTCATCTTGCCCATAAGGCATGTCTCACATGTATCAAATGATTCATAATCAAGTGATTCCAAAAGTCCATCCGAATGGAGCTTCTTCATGCGTTTAACGCTAATATGACCTAGACGGCAGTGCCACATATATGCGGATATATCATCATTAAGTTTAATCCTTTTAGCATCAACATTATGAATATGTGTAACATTATCATCGAGATCTAATAGAAATAAACCATTCATCATCGGTGCATGACCATAAAAGATTTCATTCATATAAATGGAACAACCATTGTTCTCGGATTTAAATGAATAACCACTTCGCTTCAAACACGATCCAGATACAATGTTCATGCTCAGTGCAGGCACCAGATAACATTTATTCAAGTTTATAACTAATCCCGACGGCAAGTGGAGAGGCAGCGTTCCGACGGCAATCACATCAACGCTTGATCCATTGCCGACACGCATCTTGACCTCACCCCTTGCTAGCGGTCGCTTGTTCCGCAGCCCCTGATTCGAGTTACAAATATTAGCAACTGAACCGGTATCAAATACCCAGGTGCTACTGCGAGCACTAGTCAAGTACACATCAATAACATGTATATCATATATACCTTTGTTTGCCTTGCCGGCCTTCTTGTCTGCCAGATACTTGGGGCAGTTGCGCTTCCAGTGGCCAGTCCCCTTACAATAGTAGCACTCGGAATCAGACTTAGGTCCAACTCAGGGTTTCTTTTCAGGCGCGGCAACAGGCTTGCCGCCCTTACTTCCCTTCCATTTTCCCTTCTTGTCTTTCTTGAAACCAGTGTTCCTATTGATCATCAACACTTGATGTTCCTTTTTGATCTCCACTTCTGTAGTTTTAAGCATTGACAGAAGCTCGGGGAGAGACTTCTTCATGCCTTGCATATTATAGTTCATCACGAAGCTCTTATAGCAAGGTGACAGAGACTGCAGAACACGATGGATGCCTAAGTCAATGGGAATCGATATTCCCAAGGACACAAGCTTATCGGCGTAACCCGACATCTTGAGTACATGCTCACTAATGGAGCTGTGCTCTTCCATCATGCAGCTAAAGAACTTTTCTGAAGCGTTGTAGCTCTCTACAGCAGCATGTGTGTCGAAAATCATTTTCAACTCACCCATTGTATCAAATGCATTGCCGTTTTCGAAACGCTTTCGAAGTTCTGGCTCTAGCCCATACAATATTCCGCAATGAACTAAGTTGTGGTCCTCCTGACGAGTCTGATAGACATTCTTCTCCTCGTCAGGGGCATCATCAAAAGGTGGGGGGCCTAACGGCGCTTCTAGCACATATTGCTTTTGTGCAGCAGAGAGGAGAATCCTCAAATTCATGGCCCATTCGGTAAAGTTGCTACCGTTCATTGCTAGTTTCTCTTTCTCCATGAACACATTGAAATTAAAAGCAGGTGGTGCCATCTACAACAGAATTTGTAAAGTTTAGACTAAGTGTATGATAGATTGAGTTCAACTAATCTATATTACGAATGAACTCCCACTCAAAAATGACATCCCTCATGCCTTTTTGGTGATTACATGAACCAAATCCACTACACCAAGTCCGATCATCACGTGAGTCGGTATAGCTTCAAAGGCGAGCATCAAATGGGCATCATATCAACTACATGACTCATGCTTAACCTTTCGGTCCGTGTTCCGAGGCCATGTCTGTACATGCTAGGCTCGCCAAGTTAGAACCTTAGTATTTGCGTGTGTAACTGTTTTACACCCGAAATATGGTCGTGGATCCAAGAACACCCGATCATCACGTGATGTCTTGGAGCGACGAAAACATAATCGGTGCATACTAAAGGAAGAACACATTCTTATCTTTATATTTAAATGAGGGATCATCTTATTATGCTAACAAAACACTAAACAAGTAATATAAGATGCTATCAAACATCATATGTTTATTAGTGAAATTATATGGTTCCCGCAGATGATCTCTATCATGTGCATCGTGGTATGATCACTATCATACCTATATGTGTAAATCCAAGGTCTATGGATTTTACATGCTATGTGTGTTGTAAGAGTATCATCTCATACTTCTACTTACAACACTACCATATCATCACACTAGCCGAGCAACAATCTAAACTAGACGCCTCTAATTTATCCATTGCAAGTTTTACGTGGCTTAGGGCTTTCGAGATAGAACCGTTCTTACCTACGAACATGAACCACAACGAGGATAATCAAATTGTTGACAACTAGCTTGCAAAATAGATATTGACTATAGTAGGAGAGACAGACACCCGCTAGCCACTTATGCAAACTAGTTGCATGTCAAGCGTGGAACAGGTCTCATGTGCGATGACATGTAAAGTTTGTCCGGGCCGCTTCATCCCACTATGCCACCAATATCCAAAATTACAACAAAGGAGCAACAACATGATCATCATCGCCCACATACTCATATGTGTACTACCCGTGTAAAGTATCTACGCATAGATCCGGCTCTGATACCACTATAGGGTTCGCAGCATAGAAAACAAAAATTTTCCTACGATGTGAACTATATACCAAGATCTATCTACTAGATAAAAAAAACGGGCGGATGTATATCCGTAGAGAACATACCCTTGAAGACCGACAAAGCTTAACGAGTTCAACTCGTGGTTGATGTAGACGATCTCTTGCCGATCTCAAGATCGAGAGGAAGTCCTAGCGCCGCAAATCAGCAGCGCATCCGTGCTCGCACACACGTTCGAGGCACCGAGCAACCTCCGCCTCCTTGCTCCAGTGATGCAGCGGAAGCACAACTCTTTCTTGCCGAATAGCCACCGGGAACATGTATCTCGCTAGTCCGAGACCATGGGGGATAAATTCTAGAGGGGGAGAGAGATCCTTCACGAGGAGGTGTGTGAGACAAGTGAGGAGGGGGGCTCCTTTTATAGGAGGAGGGGGGGCACCCAAGGGGGTGGCCGCCGGCCATGGGGGCTGCCCCCTCCCCTCCTTCATTCATGTGGGTGGACACTCCACTCACAAAATGCCCTTTAAAATCCCTCCACTCAAAAGTCCACTCAAATTCCCATTAAATTTCCACCAAATTTAATGCAAACTATCATTAAATAAAACTATTTTATTTTATTCAGAATTTTGTCAATTACTTCAATGACAAACATTCACAAATAACCCATTGCTAGAATTCTATTTCACATGCATAACCACTTTATGCAATTTCACCCGAAAACCTGTTTCAGTATCTAGTGAAATAAATTCCTGCGCTTGTTCATTCTTTCGGCATGAAACATTTGCTCCAATTGGATGTCGGTGTCTCTTAAGTGTGTCACCCTACGGTTCGTGAATAATGCGGACATGATCGAGACCCCTCTCGGATCAATAATCAGAAGCGGGATCTGGAGACCCATACTGACTCCCACACATTCAACGATGACTTTCTTGTGATCGTTGGAACCTTTTACGCTAGTATCTTAATCCCTTTGTTTCACGATATATTACATGTCCGAGATTCGATCATCGGTATCTCCATACCTAGTTTGATCTCGTTACCGACATGCACTCTTTTCTCGTTCCTGTGATATAACATTCTAGTGATCAAATCACTTGCTTGCAAGCTAATCAATGTGATATAACCGAGAGGGCCCAGAGTATATCTATCCGTCATCGGGATGAACAAATTCCACTCTCGATCCATGAGCCTCAATATAACACTTTATTAGTTCTGAATCCATCTTTATAATCACCCTGTTATGGTGTGACGTTTGATGTTATCAAGAAACTCTTCCGGTGTTAGTGATTGACATGATCTCATGGTCTAAGGATTAGGATCACTTCGTAAGTTGTTATAGCAATATAAACTCAATGACTTTGATCGTAATGATATACTTCGGATGAATGTTCATCACACCATAACACTAATGCTGTGATCCCGTTATTAACAACATCCAATGTCCATGATCAGGAAACCTTGATCATCTTGTTAATGAACGGGCTAGTTTATGAGAGAGGCATAACTAGGAACTTTCTGTTTGTTTATTAAACACACATGTATTAACGTTTCCGTATTAATACAATTATAGCATGCAAAATAAACATCTATCATATACTTGGAATACACATAATAAACACTTTATTATTGCCTCTCAGGGCATATTCCCTTCAATTCATGACCACAAACTCTTTATTTCGTGCTTTATGGCCGATTTCATGACCTATTGCTCACAGTTTTAAGGGTTTTAACGCTATTTACAACAACCCTAAGACCAGATACATGTTTGAGGGAATGGCCAAAAACTCGTTGTTTTTGCGTTTTATGGCCGTTTTTATGAGCTATTTCTCATAGTTTTGGGGTTTCAAGGCGATTTACAACAAGCGTAATACCTGATACATGTTTGATGGAATGACCAAAAACTCATCATTTTCGTGTTTTATGGCTATTTTCATGAGGTATTGCCAACAATTTTGGGGTTTCACGATGATTTATAATGACCGTAATAACCAATACATGTTTGAGGGCATGACCAAACATCGTCGTTTTCATGTTTTATGGACGTTTTCATTAGCTATTGCCCATAGTTTTGGGGTTCCAAGGGCCATTTATAACGAACGAAATCCCCAAAAAATGTTTGAAAGTTATGACCATAGGCTCGTTTTTTCGTGCTTCTTGGTCATTTACATGAGTTATTGCCCACGATTTTGGGGGGTTTTAAGGCGATTAACAACGAGCCTAAGACCCAATACATGTTTGAGGGCATGACCCAAAATCATTATTTTCGTGTTTTATGGATGTTTTCATTAGCTATTGCCCATAATTTTGGGGTTCCAAGGGCCATTTATAACGAACGTAAGCCCCGATCAATGTTTGAAACTTATGAACACAAACTCATTTTTTCGTGCTTTATGGCCATTTTCATGAGCTATTGCCCACATTTTTAGGGGTTTCAGGGGCGATTTACAACGACCCTAAGACCCGATACATGTTTTAGGGCATGACCAAAAACTCGCCGTTTTCGTGTTTTATGGCCGTTTTCTTGAGCTATTGCCCACAGTTTTGGGGTTCCGAGGGCCATTTATAACGAACGTAAGCCCCGATACATGTTCGAAACTTATGACCACAAACTTGTTTTTTCATTGTTTATGGCTGTTTTCATGAGCTATTGCCCACACTTTTGGGGGTTCCGGGGCGATTTACAACGACCCAAAGAACCAATACATGTTTGAGGGCATGACCAAAAATCTTCGTTTTCGTGTTTTATGGCCGTTTTCATTAGATATTGCCCATAATTATGGGGTTCCAAGGGCCATTTATAACGAATGTAAGCCCTAATAAATGTTTGAAATTTATAACCACATAATCGTTTTTCGTGCTTTTGGGCTATTTTCATGAGTTATTGATCATAGTTTTGGGGGTTTCAGAGAAATTTACAACGACCCTAAGACCCGATACATGTTTGAGGGAATGACCAAAAACTCGCCGTTTTCGTGTTTTATGGCCGTTTTGTTGAGGTATTGCCCACAGTTTTGGGGTTTCGAGAGCTATTTATAACGACCATAAATCCGATACATGTTTGAAATTTATGACCACAACATCGTATTTTTCGTGCTTTTTGGACGTTTTCAAGAGCTATTTCCCACCTTTTTGGGTTGCAAGGGCCGTTTATAACGACAATAAGACACGATAAATGTTTGAAACTTATGACCACAAACTCGTTTTTTTGAGCTTTATTGTTGTTTTCGTGAGCTATTTCCCATACTTTTGGGGGTTCCGGGGCGATTTTAAATGACCCTAAGACCCGATACATGTTTGAGGGCCTGACCAAAAAACTCGCCATTTTCGTGTTTTATGATCGTTTTTGCGAGCTATTGCCCATAGTTTTTCGGTTCCAAGGGCCATTTATAAGGAACGTAATCCCCGATAAATGTTCGAAATTTATGAGCACAAACTCATTTTTTCATGCTTTTTGACTGTTTTCATGAGATATTGCCCATAGTTTTGGGGGTTTCAGGGAGATTTACATGTTTGAGGGCAGGACTAAAACATAGCCATTTTTATGTTTTATGGCCGGTTTCATGAGCTATTGCCAATAGTTTTGGCGGTCCAACAGCCATTTATAACAAACGTAACCCTGATAAATGTTTGAATTTTTTGACCACAAAATCATTTTTTCGTGCTTTATGGCCGATTTCATGACCCAGAGTTTTAGGGGTTTCAACGACGTTTTAAAATGACCCTAAGACCCGATACATGTTTGAGAGAATGACCAAAAACTCGTCGTTTTGGCGTTTTATGTTCGTTTTCATGAGCTACTGCCCACAGTTTTGGGGTTTCAGGACGATTTACAACAAGCGTAATACCTGATACATGTTTGAGGGAATGACCAAAATCTTGCCATTTTCGTGTTTTATGGCTATTTTTATGAGCTACTGCCCACAATTTAGGGATTTAAGGGCGATTTACAACAAGCGCGAATACCCGATACATGTTTGAGGGCATGACCAAAAACTTGTCATTTTTGGTTTTGTTTGGCAGTTTTCATGAGCTATTGCCAACAGTTTTAGGGTTCCAAGGGCCATTTATAACGACCGTAAGACCCGATACATGTTTGAACTTTATGACCACAAATTTCTTTTTTTATTGCTTTATGGCCATTTTATGAGTTATTGCCCACGGTTTTGGGGGTTTCAGGGCGTTTTGCAATGACCCTAAGACCCGATACATGTTTAAGGGCATGCCGAAAAACTCGTCGTTTTTGTGTTTGATGGTTGTTTTCATGAGCTATTGCCCACAGTTTCGGGGTTCCAAGGGTCATTTATATCGAACATAACCCGGATAAATGTTTGAAATTTATGACCACAAACTTGTTTTTTTGTGCTTTATGACCGTTTTCATGAGCTATTGCCCATAGTTTTGGGGGTTTTAGGGGGATTTACAATGACCCTAAGACCTGATACAAGTTTGAGGGTATGACTAAAACCTCACCATTTTTGCGTTTTATGGCCGTTTTCATGATCTATTGTCCACAGTTTTGGCGTTCCAACAACCATTTTTAACAAACGTAAGCCCCGATAAATGTTTAAAATTTATGACCACAAACTCGTTTTTTCGTGCTTTTTGGCCATTTTCATGAGCTATTTCCCAAAGTTTTAGGGGTTTCACGGTGATTTACAATGACCCTAAGACCCGATACATGTTTGAGGGAATGCCCAAACACTTGCCATTTTCATGAGCTATTGCCCACAGTTTTGGGGTTTCAGGGAGACTTACAACAAGCATAATACCCTATACATGTTTGAGGGAATTACCAAAAACTTGCCATATTCGTTTTTTATGGCTGCTTTCATGAGCTACTGCCCACAATTTTGGGGTTTAAGGGCAATTTACAACAATTACGAATACCTGATACATGTTTGAAGGCATGACCAAAAACTTGTCGTTTTTGTTTTTTTGGCAGTTTTCATTAGCCATTGCCAATAGTTTTGGGGATTAAAAGGCCATTTATAATGACCGTATGAACCGATACATGTTTGAACTTTATGACCGCAAATTCGTTTTTTCGTGCTTTATGGCCGTTTTCATGAGTTATTGCCCACAGTTTTGGGGGTTCAGTGCGTTTTACAACGACCCTAAAACCCGATACATGTTTAAGGGCATGACCAAAAACTCGTTGTTTTCGTGTTTTATGGTCATTTTCATAAGCTATTGCCCACATTTTTGGGGTTCCAAGGGACATTTATAACGAACATAACCCCCGATAAATGTTTGAAATTTATGACCACAAACTCGTTTTTTCGTGCGTTTGACCGTTTTCATGATCTATTGCCCATAGTTTTTGGGGTTTTAGGGCGATTTACAACGACCCTAAGACCCGCCACATGTTTAAGGTTATAACCAAAAACTCGTCGTTTTGGCGTTTTATGGCCGTTTTCATGACCTAGTGCCCATAGTTTTGGGGTTCCAAGGGCCATTTATAACGAACGTAAGCCCCGATAAATGTTTGAAATTTATGACCATAGGCTCGTTTTTTTGTGCTTCTTGGTCGTTTTCATGAGTAATTGCCCATGGTTTTGGGGGGTTTCAAGGCGATTAACAACAAGCCTAAGACCTAATACATGTTTCAGGGAATGATCCAAAATCGGCGTTTTCGTGTTTTATGGCCTTTTTCATTACCTATTGCCCATAATTTTGGGGTTTCAATGGTCATTTATAACGAACGAAAGCCCCGATAAATGTTTGAAATTTATGACCATAGGCTCGTTTTTTCGTGCTTCTTGGTTATTTTCATGAGTTATTGCCCACGGTTTTTGGGGTTTCAAGACGATTTACAACGGGACTAAGACCTAATACATGTTTGAGGGCATGACCCAAAATTGTCGTTTTCGTGTTTTATGGCCGTTTTCATTAACTATTTCCCATAATTTTGGGGTTCCGAGAGCTATTTATAATGACCGTAAGACCCGATACATGTTTGAAATTTATGACCACAAACTCGTATTTTTCGTGCTTTCTGGACATTTTCAAGAGCTATTGCCCACCTTTTTGGGTTGCAAGGGTCGTTTATAACGACCATAAGACACGATACATGTTTGAAACTTATGACCACAAACTCGTTTTTTTGTGCTTTATGGCTGTTTTCATGAGCGATTTACTTATGACCACAAACTTATGGCGATTTACACTTTTGGGGGTTTCGGGGCGATTTAAAACGACCCTAAAACCCGATACATGTTTGAGGGCATGACTAAAAGCTCGCCGTTTCCATGTTTTATGGTCGTTTTCGTGAGGTATTGCCCATACTTTTGGGGTTCCAAGGGTCATTTATAACGAACGCAAGCCCCGATAAATGTTTGAAATTTATGACCACAAACTCGTTTTTTCGTGCTTTTTGTTTATTTTCATGAGCTATTGCCCACAGTTTTAGGGGTTGTAGGGTGATTTACAACGACCCTAGGACCCGATATATGTTTGAGGTAATGACCAAAACTCGCCATTTTCGTGTTGTATGGTCGTTTTCATGAGCTATTGCCCATAGTTTTGAGGTTTCACGGTGATTTACAACAAATGTAATACTTGATACACGTTTGAGGGAATGACCAAAAACTCGCCATTTTCGTGTTTTATGGCTGTTTTCAGGAGCTATTGCCCACAATTTTGAGGTTTAAGGGGGGATTTACAACAAGCGCAATGCCCGATACATGCTTAATGGCATGACCTAAAATTGTCGTTTTCGTGTTTTATGTAGGCTTTCATTAGCTATTGCCCATAGTTTTGGGGTTCCAAGGGCCATTTATAATGAACGTAAGCCCCGATAAATGTTTGAAATTTATGAGCATAGACTCGTTTTTTCATGTTTCTTGGTAGTTTTGATGAGTTATTGCCCATGGTTTTTGGCGGTTTCAAGGCGATTAACAACGAGCTAACACCCAATACCTGTTTGAGGGCATGCCCAATAATCGTCGTTTTCCTGTTTTATGGCCGTTTTCATTAGCTATTCCCCAGAATTATGGGGTTCCAAGGGCCATTTATAACGAACGTAAGCCCTGATAAATTTTTGAAATTTATAACCACAGACTCGTATTTCGTGCTTTTTGGCTATTTTCATGAGTTATTGATCATAGTTTTGGGGGATTCAGGGCAATTTACAACGACCCTAAGACTCGATACAAGTTTGAGGGCATGACCAAAAACTCGTCATTTTCATATTTTATGGCCGCTTTCTTGAGCTATTGCCCATATTTTTTGTTGGAATTATGCCCTAAAGGCAATAATAAAGATGTTATTGTTATAATTCTTTTTCATGATAAATTTTATATTCCATGCTAGAATTGTATTAAGCGGAAACTTTGATACTTGTGTGGTTTATGAACAACACCGTGTCCCTAGTACGCCTCTATGGACTAGCTCATTGATTAATGATGGTTAAGGTTTCCTAACCATAGACATGAGTTGTCGATTAATAATGAGATCATGTCATTGGAAGAATGATATGATGGACAGACCCAAATCAAGCAGAGCAATTAGATCGTGTCTTCGTGTTCATCTTTGCGAAGCTTTTTCTTATGTCAAATATTGTATTCCTTAGACCATGAGATAATGCAAATCCCTGGTATCGGAAGAAAGCTTTGAGGTCATCAAACGTCATCCTATGTGAGGGTGATCATAAAGGTGTATCTCAGGTGATCGAAAAGTACTTGTTGGGTTGTATGTATCGAGATGGGATTTGTCCCTCCCAAGTCGGAGAGATATACTTCGGGCCCACTCGGTAATCGATATCAACACCGCTTGCAAGCACGTGGTTAAGGAGTTGATCACAAAGTGATATCGGATTACGGAACGAGTAAAGTACTTGCCATGAACGAGATTGAACTAGGTATGCCGATACCAACGATCGAATCTTGGGCAAGTAAAATATCGCATGACGAAGGGAATATATATATGGGATTAATTGAATCCTGGCATCGTGGTTCATCCGATATGATCATTGATGAATATGTGGGAGTCAATATGGGTTTCCAGATCCCGCTGTCGACTATTGATAAAAAATCATGTCTGCATATTATCGAACCCGTAGGGTCACACACTTAACGTGTCTCGACGCTAGGATAGAATGGATAAATGGTTTATGGGTTTTTGTTCGCAGTCTCGGATGAGATCCAGGACATCACGAGAGGTTCCGGAATGGTCCGGAGAATAAGATTCATATAAAGGAAAGCAGTTTTTGGATTCCGGAATCGTTTCAGAATGTTCGGTATTGTACCAGAAGGTACTAGAAACTTCCGAAATGGGACCAACGTGGCCCCACTTGTCGGAGGGGTGCGTGGGCATACGAGGGAGTGTCCTGGCCACATTGGGCCAGGGGTACAAGGCCCCATAGGCCCAGCCGGCCAAAACCCTAGGGGAAACCCTGGGAAACCTTCTAGAAGGGGGGAAGACTTGCCCCCCACTCCACCCTTGGGGCCGCGGCCCTAGGGCTTGGAGGAGGGGGCAAGGGGGCCGACCACACCCTATATAAGGTGGGCAGGGGGCGCACCCTCCCCTCACCCCAAACCCTAGCCGCCAGCTGCTGCCCTACCTCTCTCTCTCCCGACTGAGTGTAGGCGAAGCCCTGCTGCAGAAACTCTCCACCATAGCAACACGCCGTCGTGCTGCAGATACAATCTATCTCTCCACCCCACTTGCCGGACCGAGGAAGGAGGAGACTTCGCGGCACTGTACGTGTGCATCTCACGGAGGCGCCGCCACTTGCAGCATAGGATCGGATCGGATCGCGAGGAGGAGACGGCGAGTATGACTACACCAACCACGTTCTCTTGAATGTTTCCGCTGTGCGATTTCTTCAAGGGTATGAAGATCTCATATATCCCTCTCGTTGATTGTATCTCCTAGATTAGAAATTGGCTTTCCCGTTCGCATCCGTAGATTTTTTTTGATTTACTATCCTACGAAACCCTTCAGTTTTGAGGTGCCGAGAGCTATTTATAACGACCGTAAGACCCGCTACATGTTTGAAATTTATGACCACAAACTCGTATTTTTCGTGGTTTCTAGACCTTTTCAAGAGCTATTGCCCACCTTTTTGGGTTGCAAGGGCCGTTTATAATGACCATAAGACACGATATATGTTTGAAACTTATGACCACAAACTCATTTTTTCGTGCTTAATGGCTGTTTTCATGAGCTATTGCCCACACTTTTGGGGGTTTCGGGGCGATTTACAACGACCCTAAGACCCGATACATGTTTGAGGGCATGACCAAAAACTCGCCGTTTTCGTGTTTTATGGTCGTTTTCGTGAGCTATTGCCCATAGTTTTGGGGTCCCAAGGTCCATTTATAACGAACGTAAGCCCCGATAAATGTTTCAAATTTATGACCACAAACTCGTTTTTTCGTGCTTTTTTGCCATTTTCATGAGCTATTGCCCAAAGTTTTAGGGGTGTTAGGGTGATTTACAACGACCCTAAGACTCGATACATGTTTGAGGTAATGACCAAAAACTCGCCGTTTTCATGAGCTATTGCCCACAGTTTTGGGGTTTCAGGGCGATTTACAACAAGTATAATACCTGATACATGTTTGAGAGAATGACCAAAAACTTGCCATTTTTGTGTTTTATGACTGTTTTTATGAGCCACAGCCCACAGTTTTGGGGTTTAGGGGCGTTTTACAACAAGCGCGAACACTCGATACATGTTTGAGGGCATGACCAAAAACTTGTTATTTTTGTTTTTTTGGCAGTTTTCATGAGCTATTGCCAATAGTTTTGGGATTCCAAGGGCCAGTTATAACGACCGTAAGACCCGATAAATGTTTAAAATTTATGACCACAAACTTGTTTTTTTCGTGCTTTATGACCATTTTCATGAGCTATTGCCCATACTTTTGGGGGGGGGGGGGGGGTTTAGGGCGATTTACAATGACAGTAAGACCTGATACAAGTTTGAGGGCATGACTAAAACCACGCCATTTTTTGCGTTTTATGGCCGTTTTCATGAGATATTTTCCACAGTTTTGGCATTCCAACAACCATTGATAACAAACGTAAGCCCCGATAAATGTTTGAAATTTATGACCACAAACTCGTTTTTTCGTGCTTTATGGCCGATTTCATGACCTATTGCCCGGGGTTTCAGCGCGATTTACAACGACCCTAAGACCCGATACATGTTTGAGGGAATGCCCAAAAACTCACCATTTTGGCGTTTTATGGCCGTTTTCATGAGCTATTGCCCACAGTTTTGGGGTTCCAAGGGCTATTTATAACGAACGTAAGCCCCGATAAATGTTTGAAATTTATGACCACAAACTAGTTTTTTCGTGCTTTTTGGCCATTTTCATGAGCTATTCCCCAAAGTTTTAGGCCATTTTGTGTTTTATGGCAATTTTCATGAGCTATTGCATACAATTTTGGCGTTCCAATAACCATTTATAACAAATGTAAGCCCCGATAAATGTTTGAAATTTATGACCACAAACTCGTTTTTTCGTGCTTTATGGCCGATTTCATGAACTATTGCCCACAGTTTTAGGGGTTTCAGCGTGACTTACAACGTCCCTAAGACACGATACATGTTTGAGGGAATAACCAAAAACTCTTTGTTTTGGCGTTTAATGGCCGTTTTCATGACCTATTGCCCACAGTTTTGGGGTTCGATAGGCCATTTGTAACGAACATAAGCCCCGATAAATGTTTGAAATTTATGACCATAGGCTCGTTTTTCGTGCTCCTTGGTCGTTTTCATGAGTAATTGCCCATGATTTTTGGGGGTTCCAAGGCGATTAACAACGAGCCTAAGACCTAATACATATTTGAGGGCATGACCCAAAATCGTCGTTTTGGTGTTTTATGGCCGGTTTCATTAGCTATTGCCCATAATTTTGGGGTTCGAAGGGCCATTCATAACGAACGTAAGCCCCGTTAAATGTTTGAAATTTATGATCCTAGGCTTGTTTTTTCGTGCTTCTTGGTCATTATCATGAGTTATTGACCACAGTTTTTCGGGATTTTAAGGTGATTAACAACGAGCATAAGACGTAATACATGTTTGAGGGCATGACCCAAAATCGTCATTTTCGTGTTTTATGGCCGTTTTCATTAGCTATTGCCCATAATTTTGGGGTTCCGAGAGCTATTTATAACGAACGTAAGACCCGATACATTTTTGAAATTTATGACCATAAAATCGTACTTTTTGTGCTTTCTGGACGTTTTCAAGAGCTATTGCCCACCTTTCGGGGTTGCAAGGGCCGTTTATTACGACCATAAGACATGATACATGTTTGAAACTTATGACCACAAACTTGTTTTTCGTGCTTTATGGTTGTTTTCATGAGCTATTGCCCATAGTTTTAGGGGTTTTAGGGTGATTTACAACGACCCTAAGACCCGATACGTGTTTGAGGCATGACCAAAAACTCGCCGTTTTCATGTTTTATGGTCGTTTTCGTGAGGTATTGCCCATACTTTTGGGGTTCCAAGGGCCATTTACAAAAGCGTAATAGCTGATACATGTTTGAGGGAATGACCAAAAACTCGCCATTTTCATGTTTTATGGCTGTTTTCAGGAGCTATTGCCCACAATTTTATGGTTTAAGGGGGATTTACAACAAGCGTAATACCCGATACATGTTTGAGGGCATGATAAAAAACTCACCGTTTTCTTTTTTTATTGTCGTTTTCGTGATCTATTGCCCATAATTTTGGAGTTCCAATGGCCATTTATAACGAACGTAAGACCCGATAAATATTTGAAATTTATGACCATAGACTCCTTTTTTCGTGCTTCGTTAACAACGAGCCTAAGACCGAATACATGTTTGAGGGAATTATCAAAAATCTTCGTTTTCGTGTTTTATGGCAGTTTTCATTAGCTATTTCCCACAATTTTGGGGTTTCGAGGGCCATTTATGAATACTGTAAGACCCGATACGTGTTTGAACTTTATGACCACAAATTTGAATTTTTCGTGCTTTCTAGTTGTTTTCATGAGCTATTGCCCACTTTTTGGGTTCCAAGGGGCATTTATAACGACCGTAAGACCAGATACATGTTTGAAACTTATGGCCACACACTCATTTTTGTCGAGCTTTATGGCTGTTTTTATGAGCTATTGCCCAAAGTTTTGGGGTTTTAGCGCGATTTACAATGCCCCTAAGACCCGATACATGTTTAAGGGCATGACCGAAAACTCGTTGTTTTCGTGTTTTATGGTCGTTTTCATGAGCTAATGCCCATAATTTTGTGGTTCCAAGAGCCATTTATAAAAACAATAAGCCGCGATAAATGTTTGAAATTTTTGACCAAAAACTCGTCGTTTTAGCATTTTATTGCCGTTTTCATGAGCTACTGCCCACAGTTTTAGGGGTTTCAGGGCGATTTACAATGACCCTAAGACATGCTACATGTTTGACATAATAACCAAAAACTCGTCGTTTTTACGTTTTTATGGCCGGTTTCATGAGCTATTACCCACATTTTGGGGGGGGGGGGGTTTAGGGCGATTTAGAATGAGCGAAATACCCAATACATGTTTGAGGGAATGACCAAAAACTCATAATTTTCATGTTTTATGGATGTTTTCATGAGCTATTGCCCATAGTTTTGGGGTTTCAGGATGATTTACAACGATTGTAGTACTCGATACATGTTTGAGGGCATGACCAAAAACTTATCTTTTTCGTGTGTTTTCGTCGTTTTCATGATCTATTGCACATAGTTTTGGGGTTCCAAGGGCCATTTATAATGATCATCAGACCCGATAAAGTTTTGAGCTTTATGACCACAAACACATTTTTTCCAGGCTTTATGACCTTTTTTACGAGCTGTTGCCCACAGTTTTAGGTGTTTCTGGAAGATTTACAATGTCCCTAAGACCAGATACATGTTTGATGGCATGACCAAAAATCGTCGCGTTCTTGTTTTATGGCCGTTTCATTAGCTATTGCGCACACTTTTGGGTTTCCAAGGGCCATTTATAACGAACGTAAGCCCCGATAAATGTTTGAAATTTATGACCACAAACTCGTTTTTTCGTGCTTTCTGGCCGTTTTTATGAGTTATTGGCCACAGTTTTGGGTTCTAATGGCCATTTAAAACAACCGTAAGACCCGATACATGTTTGAAACTTATGACCACAAACTTGTATTTTCCGTTCTTTATGGCCGTTTTCTTGAGCTATTGCCCACAGTTTTGGGGTTCCAAAGGACATTTATAAAGACCATAAAACCAGATACATGTTTCACCTTTATGACCACAAACTCGTATTTTTCGTGCATTCTCGCCATTTTCAAGAGCTATTGTCCCACCTTTTTGGGTTTCAAGGTCCATTTATAACGATTGTAAGAACCGATACATGTTTGAACTTATGACCAGAAACTCGTGTGTTCGTTCTTTATGGCTGTTTTCATGAACTATTGCCCACAATTTTGGGGGTCTCGGGGTGATTTACAATGACCTTAATACCCGATACATGTTTGAGGGAAAAGACCAAAAACTTGTCGTTTTCATAAGCTATTGCCCATAGTTTTGGGGTTCCAACGACCATATATATCGAACGTAAGCCCCGATAAATGTTTGAAATTTATGACCACAAACTCGTTTTTTCGTGCGTTGCGACCGTTTTCATGAGCTATTGCCCATAGTTTTCGGGGGTTTCAGGGTGATTTACAATGGTCCTAAGACTTGGTACATGTTTGAGGGCAAATGACCAAAACCTCGCCATTTTTGCATTTTATGGCCGTTTTTATGAGCTATTGCCCATAGTTTGGGGGTTCCAACAGGCATTTATAACAAACATAAGCCTCAATAAAGGTTTGAAATTTATGACCACAAACTCGTTTTTTCTTGCTTTATGGCCGTTTTCATGACCAATTGCCCACAATTTTAGGGGTTTCAACATGATTTATAATGACCCTAAGACCCGATACATGTGTGAGGGAATGACCAAAAACTTGTCGTTTTGGCGTTTTATGGGCATTTTCATGAGCTATTTCCCACAATTTTGGGGTTTCAAGGCGATTTACAAGCGTAATACCCAATATTTCGGAATGACCAAAAACTCATCATTTTCGTATTTTATGGCTGTTTTCATGAGATATTGCCCATAGTTTTGGGGTTTCAGGACGATTTACAATGACCGTAATACCCGCTACAAATTTGAGGGCAAGACCAAAACTTGTCGTTTTCGTCTTTTATGGATGTTTTCATTAGCTATTGCTCACAGTTTTGGGTTCCAAGGGCCATTTATATGAACGTAAGCCCCGATAAATGTTTGAAATTTATGACCATAGACTCGTTTTTTCGTGCTTCTTGGTCGTTTTTATGAGTTATTGCCCACGGTTTTGGGGGTTTCAAGGCGATTAACAACGAGTTTAGATCCAATACATGTTTGAGGGCATGGCCAAAAATTGTCATTTTCGTGTTTTATGGCCATTTTCATTAGCTATTACCCATAATTTTCAGGTTCCATGGGCCATTTATAACGAACGTAAGCCCCGATAAATGTTTGAAACTTATGACCACAGACTCTTTTTTCGTGCTTTCTGGCCGTTTTTATGAGTTATTGATCATAGTTTTGGGGGTTTTAGGGAAATTTATAACGACACAAAGACCCAATACATGTTTGAGGGCATTACCAAAAACTCGCCGTTTTCATGTTTTATGGCCATTTTCTTGAGCTATTGCCCAAATTTTGGGGTTCCGAGGGCCATTTATAACGATCGTAAGACCCGTTACATGTTTGAACTTTATGACCACAAACTCATATTTTTCATGCTTTCTGGACGTTTCCAAGAGCTATTGCTCACCTTTTTGGGTTCCAAGGGCCATTCATAACGACCATAAGACCTGATACATGTTTGGAACTTATGACCACAAACTTGTTTTTTCGTGCTTTATGGTTGTTTTCATGACCTATTGCCCACACTTTTGGGGTTTCGGGGCTATTTACAATGACCCTAAGACCCGATACATGTTTGAGGGCACAATCAAAAATTCACCGTCTTCGTATTTTATGGTCATTTTCGAGAGCTATTGCCCATAGCTTTGGCGTTCCAAGGGACATTTATAACGAACGAAAGCCCTAATAAATGTTTGAAATTTATGACCACAAACTCGTTTTTTCATGCTTCATGGCCAATTTCATGAGCTATTGCCCAAAGTTTTAGAGGTTTTAGGGTGATTTATAACGACCCTAAGACCCGATACATGTTTGAGGGAATGACCAAAAACTCGCCGTTTTCATCAGCTATTTCCCATAGTTTTCGGGTTTGACAGTGAACTACAACAAGCGTATTACCTGATACATGTTTGAGGGAATGACCAAAAGCTTGCCATTTTCGTGTTTTATGGCTGCTTTCATGAGCTAGTGCCCACAGTTTTGGGGTTTAAGTGCGATTTACAACAAGCGCGTATACCCAATACATGTTTGAGGGCATGACCAAAAACTTGTCGTGTTTGTTTTTTTTGTCAGTTTTCATGACCTATTGCCAACAGTTTTGGGGTTCCAAGGGCCATTTATTACGACCATAAGACCTGATACATGTTTGAACTTTATGACCACAAACTTGTTTTTTCGTGCTGTATGGCCGTTTTCATGAGTTATTGCCGACGGTTTTGGGGGGTTCAGGTCGTTTTACAACGGCCCTAATACCCGATACATGTTGAAGGCATTGACCAAAAACTCGTCTTTTTCGTGTTTTATGGTCTTTTTCATGAGCTATTGCCCATAGTTTTCCAAGGGCCATTTATAACGAACATAACCCCCGATAAATGTTTGAAATTTATGACCACAAACTCGTTTTTTCGTGCTTTATGACTGTTTTGATGATCTATTGCCCATAGTTTTGGGGGTTTCAGGGCGATTTACAATGACCCTAAGACCCGATACATGTTTGAGGACAAGACTAAAACCTCGCCATTTTTGCGTTTTATGGCCGTTTTCATGAGCTATTTCCCACAATATTGGGGTTCCAATGGCCATTTATAACGATCATAAGCCACGATAAATATTTGGAATTCATGACCACAAACTCTTTATTTCGTGCTTTATGGCCGATTTCATGACCTATTGATCACAGTTTTAGGGGTTTTGGCGCGATTTACAACAACCCTAAGACCAGATACATGTTTGAGGGAATGACCAAAAACTCGTCGTTTTTGCGTTTTATGGCCGTTTTTATGAGGTATTTCTCACAGTTTTGGGGTTTCAAGGCGATTTACAACAAGCGTAATACCTGATACATGTTTGATGGAATGACCAAAAACTCATCATTTTCGTGTTTTATGGCTATTTTCATGAGGTATTGCCCACAATTTTGGGGTTTCAGGATGATTTATAATGACCGTAATAACCGATACATGTTTGAGGGCATGACCAAAAATCGTCGTTTTCATGTTTTATGGACGTTTTCATTAGCTATTGCCCATAGTTTTTGGGTTCCAAGGGCCATTTATAACGAACAAAAGCCCCAAAAAATGTTTGAAAGTTATGACCATAGGCTCGTTTTTTCGTGCTTCTTGGTCATTTACATGAGTTATTGCCCACGTTTTTGGGGGTTTTAAGGCGATTAATAACGAGCCTAAGACCCAATACATGTTTGAGGGCATGACCCAAAATCATTGTTTTCGTGTTTTATGGACGTTTTCATTAGCTATTGCCCATAATTTTGGGGTTCCAAGGGCCATTTATAACGAACGTAAGCCCTGATAAATGTTTGAAACTTATGACCACAAACTCATTTTTTCGTGCATTATGGCCATTTTCATGAGCTATTGCCCAAAGTTTTAGGGGTTTCAGGGGCGATTTACAACGACCCTAAGACCCGATACATGTTTTAGGGCATGACCAAAAACTCGTCGTTTTCGTGTTTTATGGCCGTTTTCTTATGCTATTGCCCACAGTCTTGGGGTTCTGAGGGCCATTTATAACGACCGTAAGACCCGATACATGTTTGAAATGACCACAAACTCGTAATTTTCGTGCTTTCTTGAAGTTTTCAAGAGCTATTGGCCACCTTTTTTGGGTTCGTAGGGCAGTTTATAACGACCATAAGACCTGATACATGTTCGAAACTTATGACCACAAACTTGTTTTTTCGTGCTTTATGGCTGTTTTCATGAGCTATTGCCCACACTTTTGGGGGTTTCGGGGAGATTTACAACGACCCAAAAAACCAATACATGTTTGAGGGCATGCCCAAAAATCTTCGTTTTCGTGTTTTATGGCCGTTTTCATTAGCTATTGCCCATAATTATGGGGTTCCAAGGGCCATTTATAACGAACGTAAGCCCTGATAAATTTTTGAAATTTATAACTATAGACTCGTATTTCGTGCTTTTTGGCTATTTTCTTGAGTTATTGATCATAGTTTTGGGGGTTTCAGGGCAATTTACAACGACCCTAAGACCCGATACAAGTTTGAGGGCATGACCAAAAACTCGTCGTTTTCATGTTTTATGGCCGCTTTCTTGAGCTATTGCCCATAGTTTTGAGGTGCCGACAGCTATTTATAACGACCGTAAGACCCGATACATGTTTGAAATTTATGACCACAAACTCCTATTTTTCGTGCTCTCTAGACGTTTTCAAGGGCTATTACCCACCTTTTTGGGTTGCAAGGGCTGTTTATAACGACAATAAGACACGATATATGTTTGAAACTTATGACCACAAACTCGTTTTTTCGTGCTTAATGGTGGTTTTCGTGAGCTATTGCCCACACTTTTGGGGGTTTTGGGGCGATTTACAACGACCCTAAGACCCGATACATGTTTGAGGGCATGACCAAAAACTCGCTGTTTTCGTGTTTTATGGTCGTTTTCGTGAGCTATTGCCCATAGTGTTGGGGTCCCAAGGTCCATTTATAACGAACGTATGCCCCGAGAAATGTTTGAAATTTTTGACCACATACTCGTTTTTTCGAGCTTTTTTGCCATTTTCATGAGCTATTGCCCAAAGTTTTAGGGGTGTTAGGGTGATTTACAACGACCCTAAGACTCGATACATGTTTGAGGGAATGACGAAAAACTCGCCGTTTTCATGACCTATTGCCCACATTTTTGGGTTTTCAGGGCGATTTACAACAAGTTTAATACCTGCTACATGTTTGAGGGAATGACCAAAATCTTGCCATTTTCGTGTTTTATGGCTGTTTTTATGAGCGACAACCCACAATTTTGGGGTTTAAGGGCGTTTTACAACAAGCGCGAACACCCGATACATGTTTGAGGGCATGACCAAAAACTTGTTGTTTTTGTTTTTTTGGCAGTTTTCATGAGCTTTTGCCAATAGTTTTGGGGTTCCAAGGGCCAGTTGTAACGACCGTAAGACCCGATAAATGTTTAAAATTTATGAACACAAACTTGTTTTTTTCGTGCTTTATGACCGTTTTCATGAGCTTTTGCCCATACTTTTGGGGGGTTTAGAGCGATTTACAATGACCCTAAGACCCAATACAAGTTTGAGGGCATGACTAAAACCACGCCATATTTTGCGTTTTATGGCCGTTTTCATGAGATATTGCCCACAGTTTTGGCATTCCAGCAACCATTTATAACGAACGTAAGCCCCGATAAATGTTTGCAATTTATGACCACAAACTCGTTTTTTCGTGCTTTATGGCCGATTTCATGCCCTATTGCCCGGGGTTTCAGCGCGATTTACAACGACCCTAAGACCCGATACATGTTTGAGGCAATGCCCAAAACTCGTCGTTTTGGCGTTTTATGGCCGTTTTCATGAGCTATTGCCCAAAGTTTTGGGGTTCCAAGGGCTATTTATAACGAACGTAAGCCCCGATAAATGTTTGAAATTTATGACCACAAACTAGTTTTTTCGTGCTTTTTGGCCATTTTCATGAGCTATTCCCCAAAGTTTTAGGCCATTTTATGTTTTATGGCCATTTTAATGAGCTATTGCCCACAGTTTTGGCGTTCCAACAACCATTTATAACAAACGTAAGCCCCGATAAATGTTTGAAATTTATGACCACAAACTCGTTTTTTCGTGCTTTATGGCTGATTTCATGACCTATTGCCCATAGTTTTAGGGGTTTCAGCGCGACTTACAACGTCCCTAAGACATGATACATGTTTGAGGGAATAGCCAAAAACTCGTCGTTTTGGCGTTTTATGGCCGTTTTCATGACCTATTGCCCATAGTTTTGGGGTTTGTTAGGCCATTTGTAACGAACATAAGCCCCAATAAATGTTTGAAATTTATGACCGTAGGCTCGTTTTTCGTGCTTCTTGGTCATTTTCATGAGTAATTGCCCACGATTTTTGGGGGTTTCAAGGCGATTAACAACGAGCCTAAGACCTAATACATATTTGAGGGCATGACCCAAAATCGTCGTTTTGGTGTTTTATGGCCGGTTTCATTAGCTATTGCCCATAATTTTGGGGTTCCAAGGGCCATTCATAATGAACGTAAGCCCCGTTAAATGTTTAAAATTTATGACCATAGGCTCGTTTTTTCGTGCTTCTTGGTCATTATCATGAGTTATTGACTACAGTTTTTGGGGATTTCAAGGTGATTAACAACGAGCATAAGACGTAATAGATGTTTGAGGGAATGACCCAAAATCGTCATTTTTGTGTTTTATGGCCGTTTTCATTAGCTATTTCCCATAATTTTGGAGTTTCGAGAGCTATTTATAACGACCGTAATACACGATAAAGTTTTGAAATTTATTGCCCACATTTTTGGGTTGCAAGGGCCGTTTATTACGACTATAAGACATGATACATGTTTGAAACTTATGACCACAAACTTGTTTTTCGTGCTTTATGATTGTTTTCATGAGCTATTGCCCACACTTTTGAGGGGTTCAGGGCGATTTACAACGACCCTAACACCCGATACGTGTTTGAGGGCATGACCAAAAACTCGCCGTTTTCGTATTTTATGGTTGTTTTCATGAGGTATTGCCCATACTTTTGGGGTTCCAAGGGCCATTTATAACGAACTTAAGCCACGATAAATGTATGAAATTTATGGCCACAAACTCATTTTTTCGTGCTTTTTGGCTATTTTCATGAGCTATTGCCCACAGTTTTAGGGGTTTTAGGGTGATTTACAGTGACCCTAAGACCTGATAGATGTTTGAGGGAATGAACAAAAACTCGCCGTTGTCGTGTTTTATGGTCGTTTTCATGAGCTATTGCCCACAGTTTTGGGGTTTCAGGGCGATTTACAAAAAGCATAATAGCTGATACATGTTTGAGGGAATGACCAAAAACTCGCCATTTTCATGTTTTATGGCTGTTTTCAGGAGCTATTACCCACAATTTTATGGTTTAAGGGGGATTTACAAGAAGCGTAATACCCAATACATGTTTGAGGGCATGACACAAAACTCACCGTTTTCGTGTTTTATTGTCGTTTTCGTGATCTATTGCCCATAATTTTGGGGTTCCAAGGGCCATTTATAACGAACGTAAGACCCGATAAATATTTGAAATTTATGACCAAATACATGTTTGAGGGTATGATCAAAAATCTTCGTTTTTGTGTTTTATGGTTGTTTTCATTAGCTATTTCCCATAATTATGGGGTTATAAGGGTCTTTTATGATGAACGTAAGACCTGCTAAATTTCTGAAATTTATAACCACGGACTCGTTTTCATACTTTTTGGCTGTTTTCATTAGTTATTGATCATAGTTTTGGGGGTTTTAGGGAAATTTACAATAACCCTAAGACCCGATACATGTTTGAGGGCATGACCAAAAACTCGTCGTTTTCTTGAGCTATTGCCCACAGTTTAGAGGTTCCGAGAGCTATTTATAACGACCATAAGACCCGATACAATTTTGAAATTTCTGACCACAAACTCGTATTTCTTGTGCTTTCTAGACGTTTTCAAGAACTATTGGCCACCTTTTTGGGTTGCAAGGGCCCTTTATAACGACCATAAGACACGATACATGTTTAAAACTTATGACCAAAAACTTGTTTTTTCGTGCTTTATGGCTGTTTTCATGATCTATTGCCCACACTTTTGGGGGTTTCGAGCGATTTACAACGACCCTAAGAACCGATACATGTTAGAGGGCATGACCAAAATCTCGCCTTTTTGTGTTTTATGGTTGTTTTCATGAGCTATTGCCCATAGTTTTGGGGTTCCAAGGGCCATTTATAACGAACGTAAGCCGCGATAAATGTTTGAAATTTATGACCACAAACTAGTTTTTTCGTCCTTTTTGGCCATTTTCATGAGCTATTCCCCAAAGTTTTAGGGGTTTCAAGGTGATTTACAATGACCCTAAGACCCGATACATGTTTGAGGGAATGCCCAAAAACTTGCCTTTTTCATGAGCTATTGCCCACAGTTTTGGGGTTTCAGGGTGATTTACAACAAGCGTAATACCCGATACATGTTTGCGGGAAGGACCAAAAACTTTCCATATTCGGGTTTTATGGCTGTTTTTATAAGCTACTGCCCACAGTTTTGAGATTAATGGCGATTTACAACAAGCGCGAATACCCGATACATGTTTGAGGGCATGACCAAAAACTTGTTGTTTTTGTTTTTTTGGCAGTTTTCTTGAGCTATTGCAAACAGTTTTGCAGACCATAGTGCCATTTATAATGACCGTATGACCCGATACATGTTTAAACTTTATGACCGCAAATTCATTTTTTTCATGCTTTATGGCCGTTTTCATGAGTTATTGCCCACAGTTTTGGGGGTTTCGGGGCGTTTTACAACGACCCTAAGACCCGATACATGTTTAAGGGCATGACAAAAAAATCGTCGTTTTCGTGTTTTATGGTCTTTTTCATGAGCTATTGCCCACAGTTTTGGGGTTCGAAGGGCCATTTATAACGAGCATAACGCCCGATAAATGTTTGAAATTCATGACGACAAACTTGTTTTTTTCATGCTTCATGACTGTTTTCATGAGCTATTGCCCAGAGTTTTGAGGGTTTTAGGGCGATTTACAATGACCCTAAGACCCGATACAAGTTTGAGGGCATGACTAAAACCTCGCCATTTTTCCGTTTTATGGCTGTTTCCATGAGCTATTGCCCACAGTTTTGGCGTTCCAACAACCATTTATAACAAACGTAAACCCCGATAAATGTTTGAAATTTATGACCACAAACTCGTTTTTTTCATGCTTTATGGCCGATTTCATGAACTATTTCCCACAGTTTTAGGGGTTTCAGCGCGACTTACAACGTCCCTAAGACACGATACATGTTTGCCGGAATAACCAAAAACTCGTCGTTTTGGCGTTTTATGGCCGTTTTCATGACCTATTGCCCACAGTTTTGGGGTTCCAAGGGCCATTTATAACGAACGTAAGCCCCGATAAATGTTTGAAAATTATGACCATAGGCTCGTTTTTTCGTGCTTCTTGGTCATTTTCATGAGTAATTGCCCATGGTTTTGGGGGTTTCAAGGCGATTAACAAAGAGCCTAAGACCTAATACATGTTTGAGGGAATGACCCAAAATCATCGTTTTCGTGTTTTATGGCCATTTTCATTAGCTATTGCCCATAATTTTGGGGTTCCAATGGCCATTAATAACGAACGTAAGCCCCGATAAATGTTTGAAATTTACGACCATAGGCTCGTTTTTTCGTGCTTCTTGGTCATTTTATGAGTTATTGCCAATAGTTTTTGGGGGTTTCAAAACGATTAACAATGGGCCTAAGACCCAATACATGTTTGAGGGCATGACCCAAAATTGTCATTTTCGTGTTTTTTGGCCGTTTTCATTAGCTATTGCCCATAATTTTGGGGTTCCGAGAGCTATTTATAACGGCCGTAAGACCCGATACATGTTTGAAATTTATGACCACAAACTCGTATTTTTCGTGCTTTCTAGACGTTTTCAAGAGCTATTGCCCACCTTTTTGGGTTGCAAGGGCCGTTTATAATGACCATAAGACACGATACATGTTTGAAACTTAAGAGCACAAACTCGTTTTTTCGTGCTTTAAGGCTGTTTTCATGAGCTATTGCCCACACTTTTGGGGGTTTCGGGCGATTTACAATGACCCTAAGATCCGATACATGTTTGAGGGCATGACTAAAAACTCGCCGTTTTCATGTTTTATGGCCGTTTTCGTGAGGTATTGCCCATACTTTAGGGATTCCAAGGGCCATTTATAGCGAACGTAAGCCCCAATAAATGTTTGAAATTTATGACCACAAACTCGTTTTTTCGTGCTTTATGGCTATTTTCATGAGCTATTGCCCATAGTTTTAGGGGTTTTAGGGTGATTTACAACAACCCTAAGACCCGACATATGTTTTAGGGAATGAGCAAAAACTTGCCATTTTCGTGTTTTATGGTCATTTTCGTGAGCTATTGCCCATAGTTTTGGGGTTTCAGGGCGATTTACAACAATCATAATACCTAATATATGTTTGTGGGAATGACCAAAAAATCGCCATTTTCGTGTTTTATGGCTGTTTTCAGGAGCTATTGCCCACAATTTTGAGGTTTAAGGGGGGATTTTCAACAAGCGTAATGTGCGATACATGTTTGACGACATGACCTAAAATTGTCGTTTTCGTGTTTTGTGGACGCTTTCATTAGCTATTGCCCACAGTTTTGGGGTTCCAAGGGCCATTTATAATGAACGTAAGCCCCGATAAATGTTTGAAATTTATAACCATAGACTCGTTTTTTCGTGCTTCTTGGTCGTTTTCATGAGTTATTGGCCATGGTTTTTGGCGCTTTCAAGGCGATTAACAACGAGCCTAAGACCCAATACATGTTTGAGGTCATGCCCAAAAATCGTCGTTTTTGTGTTTTATTGCCGTTTTCATTAGCTATTGCCCATAATTATGGGGTTCTAAGGGCCATTTATAACGAACGTAAGCCATGATACATTTTTGAAATTTATAACCACAGACACGTTTTTCGTGCTTTTTGGCTGTTTTCATAAGTTATTGATCATAAATTTGGGGGTTTCAGGGCAATTTACAACGACCCTAAGACCCGATACAAGTTTGAGGGCATGACAAAAAACTCGTCATTTCGTGTTTTATGGCCGCTTTCTTGAGCTATTGCCCATAGTTTTGAAGTTCTGAGAGCTATTTATAACGACCGTAAGACCCGATACATGTTTGAAATTTATGACCACAAACTCGTATTTTTCGTGCTTTCTAGACGTTTTCAAAAGCTATTGCCCACTTTTTTTTGGGTTGCAAGGGCCGTTTATAAGGACCATAAGACACGATACATGTTTGAAACTTATGACCACAAACTCGTTTTTTCGTACTTTATGGCTGTTTTCATGAACTATTGCCCACACTTTTGGGGGTTTCGAGGCGATTTACAACGACCCTAAGACCCGATACATGTTTGAGGGCATGACCAAAAACTCATCGTCTTCGTATTTTATGGTCATTTTCGAGAGCTATTGCCCATAGTTTTGGCGTTCCAAGGGCCATTTATAACAAACGAAATCCCTAATAAATGTTTGAAATTTCTGACCAGAAACTCGTTTTTTCGTGCTTTATGGCCATTTTCAGGAGCTATTGCCCAATGTTACATGTTTGAGGGAATAACCAAAAACTCGCCGTTTTCATGAGCTATTGCCCATAGTTTTGGGGTTTAAGGGCGATTTACAACAAGCGCGTACACCCGATACATTTTTGAGGGCATGACCAAAAACTTGTCGTGTTTGTTTTTTGTTAGTTTTCATGACCTATTGCCAACAGTTTTGGTGTTCCAAGGGCCATTTATTACGATCATAAGACCCCATACATGTTTGAACTTTATGACCACAAACTTGTTTGTTTTCATGAATTATTGCCGACGGTTTTGGGGGTTTCAGGGCATTTTACAACGGCCCTAATACCCGATACAGGTTGAAGGCATTGACAGAAAACTCGTCGTTTTCGTGTTTTATGGTCTTTTTCAGGAGCTATTGCCCATAGTTTTGTGGTTCCAAGGGCCATTTATAACGAACATAACCCCCGATAAATGTTTGAAATTTATGACCACAAACTCGTTTTTTCGTGCTTTTGACCGTTTTCATGATCTATTGCCCATAGTTTTGGGGGGTTTCAGGGCGATTTACAATGATGCTAAGACCCGATACATGTTAGAGGGCATGACTACAACCTCGCCATTTTTGCGTTTTATGGCCGTTTTCATGAGCTATTTCCCACAATATTGGGTTCCAATGGCCATTTATAACGAACGAAAGCCACGATAAATGTTTGATATTCATGACCATAAACTCTTTATTTCGTGCTTTATGGTCGATTTCATGACCTATTGCTCATAGTTCTAGGGGTTTTAGTGTGATTTACAACAACCCTAAGACCAGATACATGTTTGAGGGAATGACCAAAAACTGGTCGTTTTTGCGTTTTATGGCCGTTTTTATGAGCACTTTCTCACAGTTTTGGGGTTTCAAGGCGATTTACAACAAGCGTAATACCTGATACATGTTTGACGGAATGACCAAAAACTCATCATTTTCGTGTTTTATGGCTATTTTCATGGTATTGCCCACAATTTTGGGGTTTCAGGATGATTTATAATGACCGTAATAACCGATACATGTTTGAGGGCATGACCAAAAATCGTCATTTTCATGTTTTATCTATTGCCCATAGTTTTGGGGGTTCAGTGCGTTTTACAACGACCCTAAAACCCGATACATGTTTAAGAGCATGACCAAAAACTCGTCGTTTTCGTGTTTTATGGTCGTTTTCATAAGCTATTGCCCACAGTTTTGGGGTCCCAAGGGCCATTTATAACGAACATAACCCCCGATAAATGTTTGAAATTTTTGACCACAAACTTGTTTTTTCGTGCTTCATGACAATTTTCATGAGCTATTGCCCATAGTTTTGGGGGTTTTAGGGCGATTTACAATGACCCTAAGACCCGATACAAGTTTGAGGGCATGACTAAAACCTCGGCATTTTTGCGTTTTATGGCCGTTTTCATGAGCTATTGCCCACAGTTTTGGCGTTCCAACAGCCATTTATAACAAACGTAAGCCCCGATAAATGTTTGAAATTTATGACCACAAACTCGTTTTTTCGTTCTTTATGGCCGATTTCATGACCTATTGCCCACAGTTTTAGGTGCTTCAGCGTGACTTACAACGGCCCTAAGACCCGATACATGTTTGAGGGAATAACCAAAAACTCGTCGTTTTGGCGTTTTATGGCTGTTTTCATGACCTATTGCCCACAGTTTTGGGGTTCCAAGGGCCATTCATAACGAACGTAAGCCCCAATAAATGTTTAAAATTTATGACCATAGGCTCGTTTTTTCGTGCTTCTTGGTTGTTTTCATGAGTAATTTCCCATGGTTTTGGGGGGTTTCAAGGCGATTAACAACGAGCCTAAGACCTAATACATGTTTGAGGGAATGATCCAAAATCGTCATTTTCGTGTTTTATGGGTATTTTCATTACCTATTGCCCATAATTTTGGGGTTTCAATGGCCATTTATAATGAACGAAAGCCCCGATAAATGTTTGAAATTTATGACCATAGGCTCGTTTTTTCGAGGTTCTTGGTTATTTTCATGAGTTATTGCCCACGGTTGTTGGGGGTTTCAAGAGATTTACAACGGGACTAAGACCTAATACATGTTTGAGGGCATGACCCAAAATTGTCGTTTTTGTGTTTTATGTCCGTTTTCATTAGCTATTGCCCATAACTTTGGGGTTCCGAGAGCTATTTATAATGAACGTAAGACCAGATACATGTTTGAAATTTATGACCACAAACTCGTATTTTTCGTGCTTTCTGGACGTTTTCAAGAGCTGTTGCCCACCTTTTTGGGTTGCAAGAGCCGTTTATAACGAACATAAGACACAATACATGTTTGAAACTTATGACCACAAACTCGTTTTTTCGTGCTTTATGGTTGTTTTCATGAGGGATTTACTTATGACCACAAACTTATCGCGATTTCCATTTTCGTGTTTTATGGCTGTTTTTAGGAGCTATTGCCCACAATTTTGAGGTTTAAGGGGGATTTACAACAAGTGTAATGCCCGATACATGCTTAATGGCATGACCTAAAATTGTTGTTTCCGTGTTTTATGGAGGCTTTCATTAGCTATTGCCCATAGTTTTGGGGTTCCAAGGGCCATTTATAACGAACGTAAGCCCCGATAAATGTTTGAAATTTATGACCATAGACTCGTTTTTTCATGCTTCTTGGTCGTTTTCATGAGTTATTGCCATGGTTTTTGGCGGTTTCAAGGCGATTAACAACGATCTAAGACCCAATACATGTTTGAGGGCATGCCCAATAATCGTCGGTTTCCTGTTTTATGGCTGTTTTCATTAGCTATTGCCCATAATAATGGGGTTCCAAGGGCCATTTATAACGAACGTAAGCCCTGATAAATTTTTGAAATTTATAACCACAGACTCGTATTTCGTGCTTTTTGGCTATTTTCATTAGTTATTGATCATAGTTTTGGGGGTTTCAGGGCAATTTACAACGACCCTAAGACCCGATACAAGTTTAAGGGCATGACCAAAAACTCGTCATTTTCGTATTTTACGGCTGTTTTCATGAGCTATTGCCCATAGTTTTGGGGTTTCAGGACGATTTACAATGACCGTAATACCCGGTAAAAATTTGAGGGGAAGACCAAAACTTGTCGTTTTCGTGTTTTATGGATGTTTTCATTAGCTATTGCTCACAGTTTTGGGTTCTAAGGGCCATTTTTATGAACGTAAGCCCCGATAAATGTTTGAAATTTATGACCATAGACTCGTTTTTTCGTGCTTCTTGGTCTATTTCATGAGTTATTGCCCACGGTTTTGGGGGTTTCAAGGCGATTAACAAGGAGTCTAAGATCCAATACATGTTTGAGGGTATGGCCAAAAATTGTCGTTTTCGTGTTTTATGGCCATTTTCTTTAGCTATTGCCCATAATTTTCGGGTTCCACGGGCCATTTATAACGAACGTAAGCCCCGATAAATGTTTGAAACTTATGACCACAGACTCTTTTCTCGTGCTTTCTGGCCGTTTTTATGAGTTATTGATCATAGTTTTGGGGGTTTTAGGGAAATTTACAAAGACCCGATACATGTTTGAGAGCATGACCAAAAACTCGCCGTTTTCGTGTTTTATGGCCATTTTCTTGAGCTATTGCCCAAATTTTGGGGTTCCGAGGGCCATTTATAACGTTCGTAAGACCCGATACATGTTTGAACTTTATGACAACAAACTCATATTTTTCGTGCTTTCTAGATGTTTCCAAGAGCTATTGCTCACCTTTTTGGGTTCCAAGGGCCATTTATAACGACCATAAGACCCGATACATGTTTGAAACTTATGACCACAAACTTGTTTTTTCGTGCTTTATGGATGTTTTCATGAGCTATTGCCCACACTTTTGGGGTTTCGGGGCAATTTACAACGACCCTAAGACCCGATACATGTTTGAGGGCATGACCAAAAACTCATCGTCTTCGTATTTTATGGTCATTTTCGAGAGCTATTGCCCATAGTTTTGGCGTTCCAAGGGCCATTTATAACAAACGAAATCCCTAATAAATGTTTGAAATTTATGACCAGAAACTCGTTTTTTCATGCTTTATGGCCATTTTCATGAGCTATTGCCCAAATTTTTAGAGGTTTTAGGGCGATTTATAACAACCCTAAGACCCGATACATGTTTGAGGGAATAACCAAAAACTCGCCGTATTCATGAGCTATTGCCCACAGTTTTGGGGTTTGACGGCAAATTACAACAAGCTTATTACCTGATACATGTTTGAGGGAATGACCAAAAACTTGCTATTTTCGTATTTTATGGTTGCTTTCATGAGCTAGTGCCCACAATTTTGGGGTTTAAGGGCGATTTACAACAAGCGCGTATACCCGATACATTTTTGAGGGCATGACCAAAAACTTGCCGTGTTTGTTTTTTGTCAGTTTTCATGACCTATTGCCAACAGTTTTGGTGTTCCAAGGGCCATTTATTACGATCATAAGACCCGATACATGTTGAACTTTATGACCACAAACTTGTTTGTTTTCATGAATTATTGCCGACGGTTTTGGGGGTTTCAGGGCGTTTTACAACGGCCCTAATACCCGATACAGGTTGAAGGCATTGACAGAAAACTCGTCGTTTTCATGTTTTATGGTCTTTTTCAAGAGCTATTGCCTATAGTTTTGTGGTTCCAAGGGCCATTTATAACGAACATAACCCCCGATAAATGTTTGAAATTTATGACCACAAACTCGTTTTTTCGTGCTTTTGACCGTTTTCATGATCTATTGCCCATAGTTTTGGGGGGTTTCAGGGTGATTTACAATGATGCTAAGACCCGATACATGTTAGAGGGCATGACTACAACCTCGCCATTTTTGCATTTTATGGCCCTTTTCATGAGCTATTTCCCACAATATTGGGGTTCCAATGGCCATTTATAACGAACGTAAGCCACGATAAATGTTTGAAATTCATGACCATAAACTCTTTATTTCATGCTTTATGGCCGATTTCATGACCTATTGCTCACAGTTCTAGGGGTTTTAGTGCGATTTACAACAACCCTAAGACCAGATACATGTTTGAGAGAATGACCAAACACTCATCGTTTTTGCGTTTTATGGCCGTTTTTATGAGCTATTTCCCACAGTTTTGGGATTTCAAGGCGATTTACAACAAGCGTAATACATGATACATGTTTGACGGAATGACCAAAAACTCATCATTTTCGTGTTTTATGGCTATTTTCATGAGGTATTGCCCACAATTTTGGGGTTTTAGGATGATTTATAATGACCGTAATAACCGATACATGTTTGAGGGCATGACCAAAAATCGTCGTTTTCATGTTTTATGGATGTTTTCATTAGCTATTGCCCATAGTTTTGGGGTTTCAGTGCGTTTTACAACGACCCTAAAACCCGATACATGTTTAAGGGCATGACCAAAAACTCGTCGTTTTCGTGTTTTATGGTCGTTTTCATAAGCTATTGCCCACAGTTTTGGGGTCCCAAGGGCCATTTATAATGAACATAACCCCTGATAAATGTTTGAAATTTATGACCACAAACTTGTTTTTTTCGTGCTTCATGACCATTTTCATGAGCTATTGCCCATAGTTTTGGGGGTTTTAGGGCGATTTACAATGACCCTAAGACCCGATACAAGTTTGAGGGCATGACTAAAACCTCGCCATTTTTGCGTTTTATGGCCGTTTTCATGAGCTATTGCCCACAGTTTTGGCGTTCCAACAACAATTTATAACAAACGTAAGCCCCGATAAATGTTTGAAATTTATGACCACAAACTAGTTTTTCGTTCTTTATGGCCGATTTCATGACCTATTGCCCACAGTTTTAGGTGCTTCAGCGTGACTTACAACGGCCCTAAGACCCGATACATGTTTGAGGGAATAACCAAAAACTCGTCGTTTTGGCGTTTTATGGCTGTTTTCATGACCTATTGCCCACAGTTTTGGGGTTCCAAGGGCCATTCATAACGAACGTAAGCCCCAATAAATGTTTAAAATTTATGACCATAGGCTCGTTTTTTCGTGCTTCTTGGTCGTTTTCATGAGTAATTGCCCATGGTTTTGGGGGGTTTCAAGTCGATTAACAACGAGCCTAATACCTAATACATGTTTGAGGGAATGATCCAAAATCGTCATTTTCGTGTTTTATGGCCATTTTCATTACCTATTGCCCATAATTTTGGGGTTTCAATGGCCATTTATAATGAACGAAAGCCCCGATAAATGTTTGAAATTTATGACCATAGGCTCGTTTTTTCGTGCTTCTTGGTTATTTTCATGAGTTATTACCAACGGTTGTTGGGGGTTTCAAGAGATTTACAACGGGACTAAGACCTAATACATGTTTGAGGGCATGACCCAAAATTGTCGTTTTTGTGTTTTATGGCTGTTTTCATTAGCTATTGCCCATAATTTTGGGGTTCCGAGAGCTATTTATAATGAACGTAAGACCCGATACATGTTTGAAATTTATGACCACAAACTCATATTTTTCGTGCTTTCTGGACGTTTTCAAGAGCTATTGCCCACCTTTTTGGGTTGCAAGGGCTTTATAATGACCATAAGACACAATACATGTTTGAAACTTATGATCACAAACTCGTTTTTTCGTGCTTTATGGCTGTTTTCATGAGGGATTTACTTATGACCACAAACTTATCGCGATTTACACTTTTGGGGGTTTCAGGGCGATTTACAACGACCCTAAAACCCGATACATGTTTGAGGGCATGACTAAAAGCTTGCCGTTTCCATGTTTTATGGTCGTTTTTGTTAGGTAGTGCCCATACTTTTGCGGTTCCAAGGGTCATTTATGACGAACGCAAGCCCCAATAAATGTTTGAAATTTATGACCACAAACTCGTTTTTTCGTGCTTTTTGGCTATTTTCATGAGCTATTGCCCACAGTTTTAGGGGTTTTAGGGTGATTTACAATGACCCTAAGACCCGATATATGTTTGAGGTAATGACCAAAAACTCGCCATTTTCGTGTTTTATGGTCGTTTTCATGAGCTATTGCCCATAGTTTTGGGGTTTCACGACGATTTACAACAAACGTAATACCTGATACATGTTTGAGGGAATGACCAAAAACTCCCTATTTTCGTGTTTTATGGCTGTTTTCAGGAGCTATTGCCCACAATTTTGAGGTTTAAGGGGGGATTTACAACAAGTGTAATGCCCGATACATGCTTAATGGCATGACCTAAAATTGTTGTTTCCGTGTTTTATGGAGGCTTTCATTAGCTATTGCCCATTGTTTTGGGGTTCGAAGGGCCATTTATAACGAACGTAAGCCCCGATAAATGTTTGAAATTTATGACCATAGACTCGTTTTTTCATGCTTCTTGGTCGTTTTCATGAGTTATTGCCATGGTTTTTGGCGGTTTCAAGGCGATTAACAACGATCTAAGACCCAATACATGTTTGAGGGCATGCCTAATAATCGTCGGTTTCCTGTTTTATGGCCGTTTTCATTAGCTATTACCCATAATAATGGGGTTCCAAGGGCCATTTATAACGAACGTAAGCCCTAATAAATTTTTGAAATTTATAACCACAGACTCGTATTTCGTGCTTTTTGGCTATTTTCATGAGTTATTTATCATAGTTTTGGGGGTTTCAGGGCAATTTACAACGACCCTAAGACCCGATACAAGTTTGAGGGCATGACCAAAACCTCGTCATTTTCGTATTTTATGGCTGTTTTCATGAGCTATTGCCCATAGTTTTGGGGTTTCAGGACGATTTATAATGACCGTAATACCCGGTAAAAATTTGAGGGGAAGACCAAAACTTGTCGTTTTTGTGTTTTATGGATGTTTTCATTAGCTATTGCTCACAGTTTTGGGTTCTAAGGGCCATTTTTATGAACGTAAGCCCCGATAAATGTTTGAAATTTATGACCATAGACTTGTTTTTTCGTGCTTCTTGGTCTTTTTCATGAGTTATTGCCCACGGTTTTGGGGGTTTCAAGGCGATTAACAACGAGTCTAAGATCCAATACATGTTTGAGGGCATGGCCAAAAATTGTCGTTTTCGTGTTTTATGGCCATTTTCTTTAGCTATTTCCCATAATTTTCGGGTTCCATGGGCCATTTATAACGAACGTAAGCCTCGATAAATGTTTGAAACTTATGACCACAGACTCTTTTCTCGTGCTTTCTGGCCGTTTTTATGAGTTATTGATCATAGTTTTGGGGGTTTTAGGGAAATTTACAACGACCCAAAGACCCGATACATGTTTGAGGGCATGAGCAAAAACTCGCCGTTTTCATGTTTTATGGCCATTTTCTTGAGCTATTGCCCAAATTTTGGGGTTCCGAGGGCCATTTATAACGTTCGTAAGACCTGATACATGTTTGAACTTTATGACCACAAACTCATATTTTTCGTGCTTTCTAGACGTTTCCAAGAGCTATTGCTCACCTTTTTGGGTTCCAAGGGCCATTTATAACGACCATAAGACCCGATACATGTTTTAAACTTATGACCACAAACTTGTTTTTTCGTGCTTTATGGATGTTTTCATGAGCTATTGCCCACACTTTTGGGGTTTCGGGGCGATTTACAACGACCCTAAGACCCGATACATGTTTGAGGGCATGACCAAAAACTCATCGTCTTCGTATTTTATGGTCATTTTCGAGAGCTATTGCCCATAGTTTTGGCGTTCCAAGGGCCATTTATAACAAACGAAAGCCCTAATAAATGTTTGAAATTTATGACCAGAAACTCGTTTTTTCATGCTTTATGGCCATTTTCATGAGCTATTGCCCATAGTTTTAGAGGTTTTAGGGCGATTTATAACGACCCTAAGACCCGATACATGTTTGAGGGATAACCAAAAACTCGCCATTTTCATGAGCTATTGCCCATAGTTTTGGGGTTTGACGGCGAATTACAAGAAGCGTATTACCTGATACATGTTTGAGGGAATGACCAAAAACTTGCTATTTTCGTATTTTATGGCTGCTTTCATGAGCTAGTGCCCACCGTTTTGGGGTTTAAGGGCGATTTACAACAAGCGCGTATACCCGATACATTTTTGAGGGCATGACCAAAAACTTGCCGTGTTTGTTTTTTGTCAGTTTTCATGACCTATTGCCAACAGTTTTGGTGTTCCAAGGGCCATTTATTACGACCATAAGACCCGATACATGTTTGAACTTTATGACCACAAACTTGTTTGTTTTCATGCTTTATGAGCGTTTTCATGAGTTATTGCCGATGGTTTTGGGGGTTTCAGGGCGTTTTACAACGGCCCTAATACCCGATACATGTTGAAGGCATTGACAGAAAACTCGTCGTTTTCGTGTTTTATGGTCTTTTTCAGGAGCTATTGCCCATAGTTTTGTGGTTCCAAGGGCCATTTATAACGAACATAACCCCCGATAAATGTTTGAAATTTATGACCACAAGCTCATTTTTTCGTGCTTTTGACCGTTTTCATGATCTATTGCCCATAGTTTTGGGGGGTTTCAGGGCGATTTACAATGACCCTATGACCCGATACATGTTAGAGGGCATGACTACAACCTCGCCATTTTTGCATTTTATGGCCGTTTTCATGAGCTATTTCCCACAATATTTGGGTTCCAATGGCCATTTATAACGAACGTAAGCCACGATAAATGTTTGAAATTCATGACCATAAACTCTTTATTTTGTGCTTTATGGCCGATTTCATGACCTATTGCTCACAGTTCTAGGGGTTTTAGTGCGATTTACAACAACCCTAAGACCAGATACATGTTTGAGAGAATGACCAAAACTCGTCGTTTTTGCGTTTTATGGCCGTTTTTATGAGCTATTTCCCACAGTTTTGGGGTTTCAAGGCAATTTACAACAAGCGTAATACCTGATACATGTTTGACGGAATGACCAAAAACTCATCATTTTCGTGTTTTATGGCTATTTTCATGAGGTATTACCCACAATTTTGGGGTTTCAGGATGATTTATAATGACCGTAATAACCGATACATGTTTGAGGGCATGACCAAAAATCGTCATTTTCATGTTTTATCTTTTGCCCATAGTTTTAGAGGTTTTAGGGCGATTTATAACGACCCTAAGACCCGATACATGTTTGAGGGATAACCAAAAACTCGCCGTTTTCATGAGCTATTGCCCATAGTTTTGGGGTTTGACGGCGAATTACAACAAGCGTATTACCTGATACATGTTTGAGGGAATGACCAAAAACTCATCGTCTTCGTATTTTATGGTCATTTTCGAGAGCTATTGCCCATAGTTTTGGCGTTCCAAGGGCCATTTATAACAAACGAAAGCCCTAATAAATGTTTGAAATTTATGACCAGAAACTCGTTTTTTCATGCTTTATGGCCATTTTCATGAGCTATTGCCCAAAGTTTTAGAGGTTTTAGGGCGATTTATAACGACCCTAAGACCCGATACATGTTTGAGGGATAACCAAAAACTCGCCGTTTTCATGAGCTATTGCCCATAGTTTTGGGGTTTGACGGCGAATTACAACAAGCGTATTACCTGATACATGTTTGAGGGAATGACCAAAAACTTGCTATTTTCGTATTTTATGGCTGCTTTCATGAGCTAGTGCCCACAGTTTTGGGGTTTAAGGGCGATTTACAACAAGCGCGTATACCCGATACATTTTTTAGGGCATGACCAAAAACTTGTCGTATTTGTTTTTTATCAGTTTTCATGACCTATTGCCAACAGTTTTGGTGTTCCAAGGGCCATTTATTACGACCATAAGACACGATACATGTTTGAACTTTATGACCACAAACTTGTTTGTTTTCATGCTTTATGACCGTTTTCATGAGTTATTGCCGACGGTTTTGGGGGTTTGAGGGCGTTTTACAACGGCCCTAATACCCGATACAGGTTGAAGGCATTGACAGAAAACTCGTCGTTTTCGTGTTTTATGGTCTTTTTCAGGAGCTATTGACCATAGTTTTGTGGTTCCAAGGGCCATTTATAACAAACATAACCCCCGATAAATGTTTGAAATTTATGACCACAAACTCGTTTTTTTTGTGCTTTTGACCGTTTTCATGATCTATTGCCCATAGTTTTGGGAGATTCAAGGCGATTTACAATGACCCTAAGACCCGATAGATTTTAGAGGGCATGACTACAACCTCGCCATTTTTGCGTTTTATGGCCGTTTTCATGAGCTATTTCCCACAATATTGGGGTTCCAATGGCCATTTATAACGAACGTAAGCCACGATAAATGTTTGAAATTCATGACCATAAACTCTTTATTTCGTGCTTTATGGCCGATTTCATGACCTATTGCTCACAGTTCTAGGGGTTTTAGTGCGATTTACAACAACCCTAAGACCAGATACATGTTTGATAGAATGACCAAAAACTCGTCGTTTTTGCGTTTTATGGCCCTTTTTATGAGCTATTTCCCACGGTTTTGGGGTTTCAAGGCGATTTACAACAAGCGTAATACCTGATACATATTTGACGGGATGACCAAAAACTCATCATTTTCGTGTTTTATGGCTATTTTCATGAGGTATTGCCCACAATTTTGGGGTTTCAGGATGATTTATAATGACCGTAATAACCGATACATGTTTGAGGGCATGACCAAAAATCGTCGTTTTCATGTTTTATGGATGTTTTCATTAGCTATTGCCCATAGTTTTGGGGTACCAAGGGCCATTTATAACGAACGAAAGCCCCAAAAAATGTTTGAAATTTATGACCATAGGCTCGTTTTTTCGTGCTTCTTGGTCATTTACATGAGTTATTGCCCACGTTTTTTGGGGATTTTAAGGCGATTAACAACGAGCCTAAGACCCAATACATGTTTGAGGGCATGACACAAAATCATTGTTTTCGTGTTTTATGGACGTTTTCATTAGCTATTGCCCATAATTTTGGGGTTCCAAGGGCCATTTATAACGAACGTTAGCCCCGATAAATGTTTGAAACTTATGACCACAAACTCATTTTTTCGTGCTTTATGGCCACTTTCATGAGCTATTGCCCACAGTTTTACGGGTTTTAGGGGCGATTTACAACGACCCTAAGACCCGATACATGTGTTAGGGCATGACCAAAAACTCGTCGTTTTCGTGTTTTATGGCCGTTTTCTTGAGCTATTGCCCACAGTTTTGGGGTTCCGAGGGACATTATAACGAACGTAAGACCCGATACATGTTTGAAATTTATGACCACAAACTCGTAATTTTCGTGCTTTCTAGACGTTTTCAAGAGCTATTGGACACCTTTTTTGGGTTCCTAGGGCAGTTTATAACGACCATAAGACCCGAGACATGTTCGAAACTTATGACCACAAACTTGTTTTTTTGTGCTTTATGGCTGTTTTCATGAGCTATTGCCCACACTTTGGGGGGTTTCGGGGCGATTTACAACGACCCAAAGAACCAATACATGTTTGAGGGCATGACCAAAAATCTTCGTTTTCGTGTTTTATGGCCGTTTTCATTAGATATTGCCCATAATTATGGGGTTCCAAGGGCCATTTGTAACGAACATAAGCCCTAATAAATGTTTGAAATTTATAACCACAGACTCGTTTTTCGTGCTTTTGGGCTATTTCATGAGTTATTGATCATAGTTTTGGGGGTTTCAAGGAAATTTACAACGACCCTAAGACCTGATACATGTTTGAGGGCATGACCAAAAACTCGTCGTTTTCGTGTTTTATGGCCGTTTTCTTGAGGTATTGCCATAGTTTTGGGGTTTCGAGAGATATTTATAACGACCGTAAGATCCGATACATGTTTGAAATTTATGACCACAAACTCGTATTTTCGTGCTTTTTGGACGTTTTCAAGAGCTATTTCCCACCTTTTTGGGTTGCAAGGGCCGTTTATAACGACAATAAGACACGATAAATGTTTGAAACTTATGACCACAAACTCGTTTTTTCGAGCTTTATGGTTGTTTTCATGAGCTATTGCCCACACTTTTGGGGTTTTCGGGGCGATTTTAAATGACCCTAAGACCCGATACATGTTTGGGGGCATGACCAAAAAACTCGCCATTTTCGTGTTTTATGATCGTTTTTATTGGCCATAGTTTTTCGATTCCAAGGGCCATTTGTAAGGAACGTAATCCCCGATAAATTTTCGAAATATATGAGCACAAACTCATTTTTTCGTGCTTTATGACTGTTCTCATGAGCTATTGCCCATAGTTTTGGGGGTTTCAGGGAGATTTACATGTTTGAGGGCAAGACTAAAACATCGCCATTTTTATGTTTTATGGCCGGTTTCATGAGCTATTGCCAACAGTTTTGGCGGCCCAACAGCCATTTATAACAAACGTAAGCCCCGATAAATGTTTGAAATTTTTGACCACAGAATCATTTTTTCGTGCTTTATGGCCGATTTCATGACCTATTGCCCACAGTTTTAGGGGTTTCAACGACGTTTTAAAACGAACCTAAGACCCGATACATGTTTGAGGTAATGACCAAAAACTAGTCGTTTTGGCGTTTTATGGCCGTTTTCATGAGCTACTGCCCACAGTTTTGGGGTTTCAGGGCGATTTACAACAAGCGTAATACCTGATACATGTTTGAGGGAATGACCAAAATCTTGCCATTTTCGTGTTTTATGGCTGTTTTTATGACTATTGCCCGCAATTTTGGGGTTTAAGGGCGATTTACAAGAAGCGTGAATACCCGATACATGTTTGAGGGCATGACCAAAAACTTGTCATTTTTGGTTTTGTTTGGCAGTTTTCATGAGCTATTGCCAACAGTTTTGGGGTTCCAAGGGCCATTTATAACGACCGTAAGACCCGATACATGTTTGAACTTTATGACCACAAATTTCTTTTTTTTCGTGCTTTATGGCCATTTTTATGAGTTATTGCCCACGGTTTTGGGGGTTTCAGGGCGTTTTACAATGACCCTAAGACCCGATACATGTTTAAGGGCATGCCGAAAAACTCGTCGTTTTTGTGTTTGATGGTTGTTTTCATGAGCTATTGCCCACAGTTTTGGAGTTCCAAGGCTCATTTATAACGAACATAACCCGGATAAATGTTTGAAATTTATGACCACAAACTTGTTTTTTTGTGCTTTATGACCGTTTTCATGAGCTATTGCCCATAGTTTTGGGGGTTTTAGGGGGATTTACAATGACCCTAAGACCTGATACAAGTTTGAGGGTATGACTAAAACATCACCATTTTTACGTTTTATGGCCGTTTTCATGAGCTATTGTCCACAGTTTTGGCATTCCAACAACCATTTATAACAAACGTAATCCCCGATAAATGTTTGAAATTTATGACCACAAACTCGTTTTTTCTTGCTTTTTGGCCATTTTCTTGAGCTATCTCCTAAAGTTTTAGGGGTCTCAGGCTGATTTACAATGAACCTAAGACCCGATACATGTTTGAAGGAATGCCCAAACACTTGCCGTTTTCATGAGGTATTGCCCACAGTTTTGGGGTTTCAGGGTGACTTACAACAAGCGTAATACCCTATACATGTTTGAGGGAATGACCAAAAACTTGCCATATTCGTTTTTTATGGCTGTTTTCATGAGCTACTTCCCACAGTTTTGGGATTTAATGGCGATTTACAACAAGCGCGAATACCCGATACATGTTTGAAGGCATGACCAAAAACTTGTCGTTTTTGTTTTTTTGGCAGTTTTCATGAGCCATTGCCAATAGTTTTGGGTATTAAAGGGCCATTTATATTGATCGTATGACCTGATACATGTTTGAACTTTATGACCGCAAATTCGTTTTTTCGTGCTTTATGGCCGTTTTCATGAGTTATTGCCCACAGTTTTGGGGGTTCAGTGCGTTTTACAACGACCCTATAACCCGATACATGTTTAAGGGCATGACCAAAAACACGTCGTTTTCGTGTTTTAAGGTCGTTTTCATAAGCTATTGCCCACAGTTTTGGGGTTCCAAGGGCCATTTATAACGAACATAACCCCCGATAGATGTTTGAAATTTATGACCACAAACTTGTTTTTTCGTGCTTCATGACCATTTTCATGATCTATTGCCCATAGTTTTGGGGGTTTTATGGCGATTTACAATGAGCCTAAGACCCAATACAAGTTTGAGGGCATGACTAAAACCTCGCCATTTTTGCGTTTTATGGCCGTTTTCATGAGCTATTACCCACAGTTTTGGCGTTCCAACAACCGTTTATAACAAACGTAAGCCCCGATAAATGTTTGAAATTTATGACCACAAACTCGTTTTTTCGTGCTTTATGGCCGATTTCATGACCTATTGCCCACATTTTTAGGTGCTTCAGCGTGACTTACAACGGCCCTAAGACCCGATACATGTTTGAGGGAATAACCAAAAACTTGTCGTTTTGGCGTTTTATGGCTATTTTCATAAACCTATTGCCCACAGTTTTGGGGTTCCAAGGGCCATTCATAACGAACGTAAGCCCCAATAAATGTTTAAAATTTATGACCATAGGCTCGTTTTTTCGTGCTTCTTGGTCATTTTCATGAGTAATTGCCCATAGTTTTGGGGGGTTTCAAGGCGATTAACAACGAGCCTAAGACCTAATACATGTTTGAGGGAATGATCCAAAATCGTCGTTTTCGTGTTTTATGGCCATTTTCATTACCTATTGCCCATAATTTTGGGGTTTCAATGGCCATTTATAACGAACGAAAGCCCCGATAAATGTTTCAAATTTATGACCATAGGCTCGTTTTTTCGTGCTTCTTGGTTATTTTCATGAGTTATTGTCCATGGTTTTGGGGGGTTTCAAGACGATTTACAACGGGACTACGACCTAATACATGTTTGAGGGCATGACCCAAAATTGTCGTTTTCGTGTTTTATGGCCGTTTTCATTAGCTATTGCCCAGAATTTTGGGGTTCCGAGAGCTATTTATAATGACCGTAAGACCCGATACATGTTTGAAATTTATGACCACAAACTCGTATTTTCCGTGCTTTCTGGACGTTTTCAAGAGCTATTGCCCACATTTTTGGGTTTCAAGGGCCGTTTATAACGACCATAAGACACAATACATGTTTGAAACTTATGACCACAAACTCGTTTTTTCGTGCTTTATGGCTGTTTTCATGAGCGATTTACTTATGACCACAAACTTATGGCGATTTACCATTTTGGGGGTTTCGAGGCGATTTACAATGACCCTAAAACCCGATACATGTTTGAGGGCATGACTAAAACCTCACCATTTTTGCGTTTTATGGCCGTTTTCATGAGCTATTGTCCACAGTTTTGGCATTCCAACAACCATTTATAACAAACGTAATCCCCGATAAATGATTGAAATTTATGACCACAAACTCGTTTTTTCGTGCTTTTTGGCCATTTTCATGAGCTATTTCCTAAAGTTTTAGGGGTTTCAAGCTGATTTACAATGACCCTAAGACCCGATACATGTTTGAGGGAATGCCCAAACACTTGCCGTTTTCATGAGGTATTGCCCACAGTTTTGGGGTTTCAGGGCGACTTACAACAAGCGTAATACCCTATACAGGTTTGAGGGAATGACCAAAAACTTGCCATATTCGTTTTTTATGGCTGTTTTCATGAGCTACTGCCCACAGTTTTGGGATTTAATGGCGATTTACAACAAGCGCGAATACCCGATACATGTTTGAAGGCATGACCAAAAACTTGTCGTTTTTGTTTTTTTGGCAGTTTTCATGAGCGATTGCCAATAGCTTTGGGTATTAAAGGGCCATTTATAATGATCGTATGACCCGATACATGTTTGAACTTTATGACCGCAAATTCGTTTTTTCGTGCTTTATGACCGTTTTCATGAGTTATTGCCCACGGTTTTGGGGGTTCAATGCGTTTTACAACGACCCTAAAACCCGATACATGTTTAAGGGCATGACCAAAAACTCGTCGTTTTCGTGTTTTATGGTCGTTTTCATAAGCTATTGTCCATAGTTTTGGGGTTCCAAGGGCCATTTATAACGAACATAACACCCAATAAATGTTTGAAATTTATGACCACAAACTTGTTCTTTTCGTGCTTCATGACCATTTTCATGAGCTATTGCCCATAGTTTTGGGGGTTTTAGGGCGATTTACAATGACCCTAAGACCCGATACAAGTTTGAGGGCATGACTAAAACCTCGCCATTTTTGCGTTTTATGGCCGTTTTCATGAGCTATTGCCCACAGTTTTGGCGTTTCAACAACCATTTATAACAAACGTAAGCCCCGATAAATGTTTGAAATTTATGACAACAAACTCGTTTTTTCGTGCTTTATGGCCGATTTCATGACCTATTGCCCACATTTTTAGGTGCTTCAGCGTGACTTACAACGGCCCTAAGACCCGATACATGTTTGAGGGAATAACCAAAAACTCGTCGTTTTGGCGTTTTATGGCCATTTTCATGACCTATTTCCCACAGTTTTGGGGTTCCAAGGGCCATTCATAACGAACGTAAGCCCCAATAAATGTTTAAAATTTATGACCATAGGCTCGTTTTTTCGTGCTTCTTGGTCATTTTCATGAGTAATTGCCCATGGTTTTGGGGGGTTTCAAGGCGATTAACAACGAGCCTAAGACCTAATACATGTTTGAGGGAATGATCCAAAATCGTCGTTATCGTGTTTTATGGCCATTTTCATTACCTATTGCCCATAATTTTGGGGTTTCAATGGCCATTTATAACGAACGAAAGCCCCGATAAATGTTTGAAATGTATGACCATAGGCTCGTTTTTTCATGCTTCTTGGTTATTTTCATGAGTTATTGCCCACGGTTTTTGGGGGTTTCAAGACGATTTACAACGGGACTATGACCTAATACATGTTTGAGGGTATGACCCAAAATTGTTGTTTTCGTGTTTTATGGCCATTTTCATTAGCTATTTCCCATAATTTTGGGGTTCCGAGAGCTATTTATAATGACCGTAAGACCCGATAGATGTTTGAAATTTATGACCACAAACTCGTATTTTTCGTGCTTTCTGGACATTTTCAAGAGCTATTGCCCACCTTTTTGGGTTGCAAGGGCCGTTTATAACGACCATAAGACACGATACATGTTTGAAACTTATGACCACAAACTCGTTTTTTCGTGCTTTATGGCTGTTTTCATGAGCGATTTACTTATGACCACAAAGTTATGGCGATTTACACTTTTGGGGGTTTCTGGGCGATTTACAACGACCCTAAAACCCGATACATGTTTGAGGGCATGACTAAAAGCTCGTCGTTTCCATGTTTTATGGTCGTTTTCGTGAGGTATTGCCCATACTTTTGGGGTTCCAAGGATCATTTATAACGAACGCAAGCCCCGATAAATGTTTGAAATTTATGACCACAAACTCGTTTTTTTGTGCTTTTTGGCTATTTTCATGAGCTATTGCCCACAGTTTTAGGGGTTTTAGGGGTTTTAGGGTGATTTACAACGACCCTAAGACCCGATATATGTTTGAGGTAATGACCAAAAACTCGCCATTTTCGTGTTGTATGGTCATTTTCATGAGCTATTGCCCATGGTTTTGAGGTTTCACGGCGATTTACAACAAACGTAATACTTGATACACGTTTGAGGGAATGACCAAAAACTCGCCATTTTCGTGTTTTATGGCTGTTGTCAGGAGCTATTGCCCACAATTTTGAGGTTTAAGGGGGGATTTACAACAAGCGCAATGCTCAATACATGCTTAATGGCATGACCTAAAATTGTGGAGGCTTTCATTAGCTATTGCCCATAGTTTTGGGGTTCCAAGGGCCATTTATAATGAACGTAAGCCCCGATAAATGTTTGAAATTTATGAGCATAGACTCGTTTTTTCATGCTTCTTGGTCGTTTTGATGAGTTATTGCCCATGGTTTTTGGCGGTTTCAAGGCAATTAACAACGAGCTAAGACCCAATACATGTTTGAGGGCATGCCCAATAATCGTCGTTTTCCTGTTTTATGGCCGTTTTCATTAGCTATTGCCCATAATTATGGGGTTCCAAGGGCCATTTATAACGAACGTAAGCCCTGATAAATTTTTGAAATTTATAACCACAGACTCGTATTTCGTGCTTTTTGGCTATTTTCATGAGTTATTGATCATAGTTTTGGGGGATTCAGGGAAATTTACAACGACCCTAAGACCTGATACAAGTTTGAGGGTATGACCAAAAACTCGTCATTTTTGTATTTTATGGCCGCTTTCTTGAGCTATTGCCCATAGTTTTTGTTGGAATTATGCCCTAGAGGCAATAATAAAGATATTATAGTTATAATTCTTGTTCATGATAAATTTTAAATTCCATGTTAGAATTGTATTAAGCTGAAACTTTGATACTTGTGTGGTTTATGAACAACACCGTATCCCTAGTACGCCTCTATGGACTAGCTCATTGATTAATGATGGTTAAGGTTTCCTAACCATAGACATGAGTTGTCGATTAATAATGAGATCATGTCATTGGGAGAATGATATGATGGACAGACCCAAATCAAGCAGAGCAATTAGATCGTGTCTTCGTGTTCATCTTTGCGAAGCTTTTTCTTATGTCAAATATTGTATTCCTTAGACCATGAGATAATGCAAATCTCTGGTATCGGAAGAAAGCTTTGAGGTCATCAAACGTCATCCTATGTGAGGGTGATCATAAAGGTGTCTCTCAGGTGATCGAAAAGTACTTGTTGGGTTCTATGTATCGAGATGGGATTTGTCCCTCCCAAGTCGGAGAGATATACTTCGGGCCCACTCGGTAATCGATATCAACACCGCTTGCAAGAACGTGGTTAAGGAGTTGATCACAAAGTGATATCGGATTACGGAACGAGTAAAGTACTTGCCGTGAACGAGATTGAACTAGGTATGCCGATACCAACGATCGAATCTCGGGCAAGTAAAATATCGCGTGACGAAGGGAATATATATATGGGATTAATTGAATCCTGGCATCGTGGTTCATCCGATATGATCATCGATGAATATGTGGGAGTCAATATGGGTTTCCAGATCCCGCTGTTGATTATTGATAAAAGATCATGTCTGCATATTCTTGAACTCGTAGGGTCACACACTTAACGTGTCTCGACGCTAGGATAGAATGGATAAATGGTTTATGTGTTTTTGTTCGGAGTCTCGGATGAGATCCAGGACATCACGAGAGGTTCCGGAATGGTCCAGAGAATAAAATTCATATAAAGGAAAGCAGTTTTTGGATTCCGGAATCGTTTCAGAATGTTCGGTATTGTACCGGAAGGTTCTAGAAGCTTCCGAAGTGGGACCAACGTGGCCCCACTTGTCGGAGGGGTGCGTGGGCCTACGAGGGAGTGTCCTGGCTGCATTGGGCCAGGGGCACAAGGCCCCATAAGCCCAGCCGGCCAAAACCCTAGGGGAAACCCTAGGAAACCTTCTAGAAGGGGGGGAAGACTTGCCCCCCACTCCACCCTTGGGGCCGCCGTCCTAGGGCTTGGAGGAGGGGGCAAGGGGGCCGGCCAGCCCCTATATAAGGTGGGCAGGGGGCGCACCCTCCCCTCACCTCAAACCCTAGCCGCCAGCTGCTGCCCTACCTCTCTCTCTCTCCCGACTGAGTGTAGGCGAAGACCTACTGCAGAAACTCTCCACCATAGCACCACGCCATCGTGCTGCAGATCCAATCTATCTCTCCACCCCACTTGCCGGACCGAGGAAGGAGGAGACTTCGCGTCACCGTACGTGTGCATCTCTCGGAGGCACCGCCACTTGCACCATAGGATCGGATCAGATCGCGAGGAGGAGATGGCGAGTACGACTACACCAACCACGTTCTATTGAACGTTTCCGCTGTGCGATTTCTTCAAGGGTATGAAGATCTCATATATCCCTCTCGTTGATTGCATCTCCTAGATTAGAAATTGGCTTTCCCGTTCGCATCCATAGATTTTTTTCATTTACTATCCTGCGAAACCCTTCAGTTTTGAGGTGCCGAGAGCTATTTATAATGACCGTAAGACCCGATACATGTTTGAAATTTATGACCACAAACTCGTATTTTTCGTGCTTTATAGACGTTTTCAAGAGCTATTGCCCACATTTTTGGGTTGCAAGGGCCGTTTATAATGACCATAAGACACGATATATGTTTGAAACTTATGACCACAAACTCGTTTTTTGTGCTTAATGGCTGTTTTCATGAGTTATTGCCCACACTTTTGGGGGTTTCGGGGCGATTTACAACGACCCTAAGACCCGATACATGTTTGAGGGCATGACCAAAAACTCGCCGTTTTCGTGTTTTATGGTCGTTTTCGTGAGTTATTGCCCATAGTTTTGGGGTCCCAAGGTCCATTTATAACGAACGTAAGCCCCGATAAATGTTTGAAATTTATGACCACAAACTCGTTTTTTCGTGCTTTTTGGCCATTTTCATGAGCTATTTCTGAAAGTTTTAGGGGTTTCAGGGTGATTTACAGTGACCTTAAGACCCGATACATGTTTGAGGGAATGCCCAAACACTTGCCGTTTTCATGAGCTATTGCCCATAGTTTTGGGGTTTCAGGGTGACTTACAACAAGCGTAATACCCTATACATGTTTGAGGGAATGACCAAAAACTTGCCATATTCGTTTTTTATGGCTGTTTTCATGAGCTACTGCCCACAGTTTTGGGATTTAATGGCGATTTTCAACAACTGTGAATACCCGATACATGTTTGAAGGCATGACCAAAAACTTGTCGTTTTTGTTTTTTTGGCAGTTTTCATGAGCCATTGCCAATAGTTTTGGGGATTAAAAGGCCATTTATAATAACCGTATGAACCGATACATGTTTGAACTTTATGACCGCAAATTCATTTTTTCGTGCTTTATGGCCGTTTTCATGAGTTATTGCCCACCGTTTTGGGGGTTCAGTGCGTTTTACAATGACCCTAAAACCCGATACATGTTTAAGGGCATGACCAAAAACTCGTTGTTTTCGTGTTTTATGGTCGTTTTCATAAGCTATTGCCCACAGTTTTGGGGTTCCAATGGACATTTATAACGAACATAACCCCCGATAAATGTTTGAAATTTATGACCACAAACTTGTTTTTTTGTGCGTCATGAGCTATTGCCCATAGTTTTGGGGGTTTTAGGGTGATTTACAATGACCCTAAGACCCGATACAAGTTTGAGGGCATGACTAAAACCTCGCCATTTGTTGCATTTTATGGACGTTTTCATGAGCTATTGTCCACAGTTTTGGCGTTCCAACAACCATTTATAACAAACGTAAGCCCCGATAAATGTTTGAACTTTAAGACCACAAACTCGTTTTTTCGTGCTTTATGCCCGATTTCATGACCTATTCCCCATAGTTTTAGGTGTTTCAGCGTGACTTACAAAGACCCTAAGACCCGCCACATGTTTAAGGTTATAACCAAAAACTCGTCGTTTTGGCGTTTTATGGCCGTTTTCATGACCTATTGCGCATAGTTTTGGGGTTCCAAGGGCCATTTATAACGAACATAAGCCTCGATAAATGTTTAAAATTTATGACCATAGGCTCGTTTTTTTGTGCTTCTTGGTCGTTTTCATGAGTAATTTCCCATGGTTTTGGGGGGTTTCAAGGAGATTAACAACGAGCCTAAGACCTAATACATGTTTGAGGAAATGATCCAAAATCGGCGTTTTCGTGTTTTATGGCCATTTTCATTACCTATTGCCCATAATTTTGGGGTTTCAATGGTCATTTATAACGAACGAAAGCCCCGATAAATGTTTGAAATTTATGACCATAGGCTCGTTTTTTCGTGCTTTTTGGTTATTTTCATAAGTTATTGCCCACGGTTTTTGGGGGTTTCAAGACGATTTACAACGGGACTACACTACAAGAATAACACTCATGTAGCAACAAATATTTGGCAACACCATACGTATGGGTTGCAAAAAATTATAGTAGATACAGATACATGCGTTGTAGTCAAACTCGTTGCAGAAATTTCGCATTCTGAGAAAATACCGCCCCAATAGCCTCACGGCTCCAACTTCCCTTGTAAAACGCTCCCGCATGCATAATTTTCGCTGTGCACCAGAAACCGCCTGCCTCTTCTTTAATTTCCCCAAATATAACTCTGCAATTTAGATCCGAGAGAAAAGAGTCAGCCGCCGCCGCGCTCAGGACTCCAGCGCCGGCCAGTTACACGCCACCGACGAGAGCGTACAGTCCTCCTTGCTCACCTCTCCAACATGTCCCACCAGCTAGATGCCGATGCCTGGGATTCCATAGACAAGGTGCCTCTATTGATCACCCACCGTTGGACACAAATGCGCCATGTCGACCTCGCCGGAGATCTAGCCACCCTCGCCATATATGCAGGTAGTCGAACTCCTCTCTTATTCCTTCAATCTTCTGTGCAATTCTTTCTGAAAAATGTTAATCGATGTTCTGTGATTTGTGTCTTCAAAGGGAACTTGGATCTGTAATCATTGCGACGTCCCAGTCTGCCATAGTCTTTTTTATCTGCATGGTGTTGGTTGCTCATCTAGTGCGGCCACTATCCCGTTATGGTTTGCATTGCTGCTGGGTGCCTAACTAGCTCCGCCTATCAGAACTCGTCTCTACCGGGTAGGTGAGAAGATGTGTCTTTCGGTGTCTCTGATACTATTTATTTTTACGGGTGAACAAAAAATAGACTGTGAGATGAATACTATTATATTTTGGTTGTGGTCTTCATGTCCAGATCGTATATATATATATATGTTCTTGCGCTAGACAATCAATAAAAAGAAATCCCAAATCTTGGTAGTAATTATCCAATAGATATTTTTTATCTCTTGTTGAATATAAATGTGCAAATAGGTGAATCGATATCATATTCTTGTTACTGACAGATCAACTATAGTTCTATTTTTGCCAAGAATCTGATTTCTTCTTTCTCTGCAGCACCGTTACATTCAAGAGTGACTATATGTCGATGCAAGTTAACAAAAGGATGATTCTGTCAGATGAAGAGATGAATCAGGCAATTATCTATTTGACTCTCTTTGAAGACATGCAAGTAAATAATTTTATTTTTCTTATAGGTCAAACCCACAAGAGCGATTATATTTGGATATTCAACTTGCTATTTTGGACAAGATCTCCTTGACCGAAAGAAAATTCAAGATTGTATTTGAAGGCAAAGTAGAGAAACTAGGCAAAGACTGTAGTACAAATCAAAATAGAAAGAAGATTCAAGATTGTATAGACATAAAACTTCCTGCGTGGAAATCCTCTCATGTACCTTCATTGTATATATCGATATGAAAAAACAAAGTCAGTTGTCATGAATAAAATTTAAATATGCGGCTTTTCTCCGATTGTCAGAAGTGTAAAGTAAGTTGATATTGCCATGGTGTAAGCATAGAAAACAATGCCATCCATCCTATCCTACAGTGACCAACGAATAAAAACTGTTGCAGCCGACCGTTGCAACTCTACAACGCTTAATCCTCTTGTTACCAACGGGTCTATATCCGTTGCATTATACTCTAGCAAATCCCAAAAACGCAACGCATTTTTATCTGTTGGTAAAGTATCTAGCAACGCCTATTTGAACATTTAGATACACATAAGTGCGTTGCAGTAGAGGGGGTCCTCTTGTAGTGTAAGACCTAATACATGTTTGAGGGCATGACCCAAAATTGTCGTTTTCGTGTTTTATGGACGTTTTCATTAGCTATTGCCCATAATTTTGGGGTTCCGAGAGCTATTTATAATGACCGTAAGACCCGATACATGTTTGAAATTTATGACCACAAACTCGTATTTTTCGTGCTTTTTGGACATTTTCAAGAGCTATTGCCCACCTTTTTGGGTTGCAAGGGCCGTTTATAACGACCATAAGACACGATACATGTTTGAAACTTATGACCACAAACTCGTTTTTTCGTGCTTTATGGCTGTTTTCATGAGCGATTTACTTATGACCACAAACTTATGGCGATTTACAACGACCCTAAAACCCGATACATGTTTGAGGGCATGACTAAAAGCTCGTCGTTTCCATGTTTTATGGTCGTTTTTGTTAGGTATTGCCCATACTTTTGGGGTTCCAAGGGTCATTTGTGACGAACGCAAGCCCCGATAAATGTTTGAAATTTATGACCACAAACTCGTTTTTTCGTGCTTTTTGGCTATTTTCATACGCTATTGCCCACAGTTTTAGGGGTTTTAGGGTGATTTACAACGACCCTAAGACCCGATATATGTTTGAGGTAATGACCAAAAACTCGCCATTTTCGTGTTTTATGGTCGTTTTCATGAGCTATTGCCCATAGTTTTGGGGTTTCACGGTGATTTACAACAAACATAATACCTGATACATGTTTGAGGGAATGACCAAAAACTCGCCATTTTCGTGTTTTATGGCTGTTTTCAGGAGCTATTGCCTACAATTTTGAGGTTTAAGGGGGGATTTACAACAAGTGTAATGCCCGATACATGCTTAATGGCATGACCTAAAATTGTTGTTTCCGTGTTTTATGGGGGCTTTCATTAGCTATTGCCCATAGTTTTGGGGTTCCAAGGGTCATTTATAACGAACGTAAGCCCCGATAAATGTTTGAAATTTATGACCATAGACTCGTTTTTTCATGCTTCTTGGTCGTTTTCATGAGTTATTGCCCATGGTTTTTGGCGGTTTCAAGGCGATTAACAACGAGCTAAGACCAAATACATGTTTGAGGGCATGCCCAATAATCCTCGTTTTCCTGTTTTATGGCCGTTTTCATTAGCTATTGCCCATAATAATGGGGTTCCAAGGGCCATTTATAACGAACGTAAGCCCTGATAAATTTTTGAAATTTATAACCACAAACTCGTATTTCGTGCTTTTTGGCTATTTTCATGAGTTATTGATCATAGTTTTGGGGGTTTCAGGGCAATTTACAATGACCCTAAGACCCGATACAAGTTTGAAGGCATGACCAAAAACTCGTCGTTTTCGTATTTTATGGCCGCTTTCTTGAGCTATTGCCCATAGTTTTGAGGTGCCGAGAGCTATTTATAACGACCGTAAGACCTGATACATGTTTGAAATTTATGACCACAAACTCATATTTTTCGTGCTTTCTAGACGTTTTCAAGAGCTATTATCCACCTTTTTGGATTGCAAGGGCCATTTATAACGACCATAAGACACGATATATGTTTGAAACTTATGACCACAATCTCGTTTTTTCGTGCTTAATGGCTGTTTACATGAGCGATTGCCCACATTTTTGGGGGTTTCGGTTCGATTTACAACGACCCTTAGACCCGATACATGTCTGAGGGCATGACCAAAAACTAGCCGTTTCCGTGTTTTATGGTCATTTTCGTGAGCTATTGCCCATAGTTTTGGGGTCCCAAGGTCCATTTATAACAAACGTAAGCCCCGATAAATGTTTGAAATTTATGACCACAAACTCGTTTTTTCGTGCTTTTTTGCCATTTTCATGAGCTATTGCCCCAAGGGGTGTTAGGGTGATTTACAACGACCCTAAGACTCGATACATGTTTGAGGGAATGACCAAAAACTCGCCATTTTCATGAGCTATTGCCCACAGTTTTGCGGTTTCAGGGCGATTTACAACAAGTGTAATACCTGATATATGTTTGAGGGAATGACCAAAAACTTGCCATTTTCAGGGCGAGACAAAGACTGGGTCAAACTGACTGACTAGGATGAGGGTGACATTGCCATCACGTCATTCTAGCTTGATCCTCTCAGATCGATGATGGATCGGTGATTTGGTGCATGCGCGGGGCTGCGGTTAGGGGTTAGGGGTTAGGTTCGTTGGAAAGAGGATATCCCGAGGGACCTATTGGTGGTGGCGCCGCCCTATTTTGGTCACGGGAGGACAACGGGCGACGATCTCATACGGCGGTGCTTGCGGGTGATCATGGTGGCGTGGATTTAGGAAGCAAACAAGCATCTACGTATGCGAGGAGACTCGGTGACTCACCAGGAACGCGATGGTGTGGTTGATAAGGCAAGGCGAGGTCGGAGACGACGGTGAGGTCGACGAACAGCGCCGGGAACCGAGGGTGCGATTGGGTTGATTCACGCCTCCTCCGCTAGTGCAAGTTGGGGAAAACGAATGAGAGGAGCACGGCGGTCTCCACCATGGTCTTATCTGGCCGAGGTAAGCACGGAATCGCCGGCACTGGCTCAACCCGAGCTAGGGTTCCGGTGAAGAAGAAGAACTCGAGAGAGAGAAGATTTCAGAGGGGGTAAATGGGGATGAAGATGAATGGGTACGTCGCCGTGGCCTCCTTATCCTCTCCTGGCGACAGCGGCGTGAATCTTGACGCACTGACGGCGGCGGACGGCCTCGGCATCACCATCAAGCTGCTTCCAGCTGGAGGAAGACGACGACGACGATTTAGCAGAAAACCCCCTGGCATTTCTTTCCTCTCAACCCGCGATCCTTCTTTGGTCCCACATGTCAGCCACATAAGAGAACGAGCTGGGATAGCTGCTGGGCTTTTGTGGATTGCACATGGGCGACAGGTAAGAAGAGAAAGAAATGGGCCACGATGAGGAAATGTTTTTTTATTTGCTTTACCTTATTCTATTTTCTGTTTTGCTTTTCAGATTTGTATTTAATCTATAATTTGAACTTTTCTTATCAAATTTTATTTGCTGATTATTTGTAGCAACAATTAATATTGATTGAGATTTATTTTGTATATATTAATGATAAATGATTTTCTTTTTATATCATTCTTTATTTTCTTGATGTAAATTCCTTGTTTACTATTTTTGTAAAAACACTTTTTTATTACTTATCTTCCTAAGAATCAACCAAGGTTTTTATTAATTGATATTTACTTATTTGTTTATAAAACTTAATTATAGTTAGTTATTGGTTTGGAGGAAATTTATATATATACTGATCCTATACCATTTTTTTATGCATGAAATACAAAGGAAATTAATATGGTTAAGATTACTTCCATTGATTTAGAAAATGGCAATGTATATATTCTATTAAGATTAACATAGATGTTTGGGTTTGAATTGTAAGTGCTTAGCCAAGGGATTAGGGTTCTTATTTTACTTCTATTCTTTTGTTAATGTGAGTAAAGATTTAATAACTAAGCATATTGTTTTATGTTTGTGATCTTTGATGACATCACCTTTTAAAATAGAAAGTTATATCTAAAATGTTTTATAGAAAAGAATTGATAACTCCTAAGCACATATAATTATGATAATTGGAATTGACAGAGATGTGCTTATGTGATTTGCTATAGGAAAATATTCCTATAAAGTGATATAGATATAAGATGAGGAATTCATAACATGGAATGGATATTATACTTGGTTTGAGATTTAAAGTTGGGTGTTTACCAAGAATTCCCACCTTCCATAATTCATAATTCTGGAATTCTAATTAAGGAATTCCTTTCCTAGATATACTACTTTTTCCTATCTATCATCATGGTTAACATGACAAGCTTTACTTCACAAGAATATTCTTATTCACCTTTTATTCTTCTGAACTCATTGATGAATCCAATGAGTTTGACACTAAAGCATTTCATGATCTTCATCTATCCAGATTTAGTTAAATCAACTACTCTTCTGCTGATAACCTTAAATCCAACAAGTAGCTATTTCTAGCTCCATTCCTATATTAACTTTAATTTAATCATACTATCTTACATTTACTTTACTCTAATGATTCATACTCCAACGTCACATTATAATAATGTGGCTTGTAATGACTACTCTAGGATAACTTATCTATACTAGGGTTTCAATCATTTTCTACCCACCAATATCACTTATACTTGATATAAGTATTAAATCTTGGTGAGCAAGGCATGATCATTATAATCCTTTAATCATTTATAGCTTAGGTTTCTAATTGGCTAATCAATACTTTATCAATACAACCTTACAATTGTATTGAAATTATCTTCTCAATATCTCTAATTGGATTAAGGCTGTTATTCATGGACTATGCCCACTTGGTCTAATAGAATTACTACTGGTAACTATCTTCAGGGTTCATCCTAGTAATCTTCTTTACTACCACCTATCTTATTTCAAATAACTCTTCTATTCATCCAGGAGTGGGTTTAACTCCATCAATTATCACATTGATTTTATTCTTCTTCAATCACTCCCATCCTATAGATGATATCTAAAACTAGCATTACTATTACCTCTTCTTAGTTGTTTCTTTATAGGCACTTAAGTGAATGCTATAATATGGTCAAGAGTTGATAGATTAAGAATTTGTGAATCAATAGTTGATTACTCAACATTGATGAATAACAAATATTAAGATAGGGTTCCATAAGGATTGATATGGAAAGAAGGATATATGGTGAATAATCTTGACTTGGTTTCTTTCCTACTCAAACTCACTAAAGATTTAAGGTTAGGTATTACCCTGATACTCATAGTAAGAATAGATAAGAATTAAATAGGTCAGGATTAGTCATTACATTCTTATTACTTAAGTTGTAATCTTAACTTGGCATTTATGAGTTGTTGTGATGAATATTATGATATGATCCCTTAAGGATCAGATATTAATCATTTAAGCAATGAATTATGAGTAATATTTTATTATATTTGATCTACCCTTGGATCAAATCATGTTTACCCAAAATAAGGTTTTAGCAAAGGTCATATTGAAACTTATCACAGTCAACTTGATGATCTACTTCAATTCCATCAAGTTGAGAGAAGCTTCAATCACTTTGACAAGTACTTATTTAAAAGCGCGAAAATTATTCGGATTTTCTATGCATGAATGTAATGCACACACCTGGGTTCTGCTTATTTCTAAGCTCTAATGATGGGATGTTACAGTCTCTCCCCATTAAAATAAACTTCATCCTCGAAGTTTGTAAACTCTCACATTTCGGAGTAAGGAACTAGCTTGTAGTGGTTGCTACATTTCTCCACTCCATGATGACCTTAAATGGAATTAATTTTAGTATTCTGTATCCAGATTAGGTATCCTAATCCAACTCTTTTTATTTAATTATTGAGCTTTCTTACAGTATTATATATGGTCTATGAAGTCTCACTAAAACAGGGTTCCAAATTTTATTAAACAATACTTGTGATCAACAGACTAATCTTTGATGTGTCATTATATGAGTTGTACTGGCACTCCTTCCAGGATTGGATTTGAACTCATTTAGTCCATACCCCTTGGATTTTCTTATTCTCTACACATGCCCAATTGGATGTGCTTTACTACCTCTTAGGGATCACTTAAGAGTGGTTTCTTCTAGAATTAGTCGGTTAGGTTTATCCTTTTTATCACCTTCAAGCTTATACCTTTTTAGGCTTTAGATAATCTTTCATTATCACCTATAGTACCTTTTCAACTTTCATTCATAATGTCTACTCCCCCCCCCCTTAGGGTTTACTAATAGTCTACATTGTATAAATAGCATTTATTGGCTTTATAACTAGAATGTTGGTCTTTGTTCAGTTTATACTTTACCTAATTAGGGTGTGATGAAAGATTGTACGGGGTATCCACACAGTTGTGGATCTCCGAAGCAAATATTTCAGCATTATATGTTGTACTAACTATTGGACATTTTTTTTGGGATAAGTCTGACTTTGTGAAGCATTTTGAAAGATGATCGCTTTAAGTTTTTACACTTACTTAGGTCTCCTTAACTTAGGCCAAATTTTATGCTCTTTACGCAGCCATTAAGATGATCTGGTTAACTATGTTAACCACACCGGCTGCGAACAAGATACCAACTGTGGATCAAAATGCTGACTATGGATTAAATACCAACGACGGATCATTCTAGGTGGTAGGTATTACCTTACAGTTTCCGACCTACTACTGGCATTCTCTCTGAATTGTTAGAGCTTGAATACCATTTTGGTTCCAAAACTTCTTCTTTACACTTATTCATGATACTTCCATGAACTTGGTACAACTATTTTATTAACTTCTTAGCAACTTACCTACTTTGAATGAGCTTTAAGTTTATTACTTCTTGTTGCTCCATACATCTTCTACACTAAACTTTCTTCTAAAGCTGGCTAGAAATGATATATGCTTGATCTATCCTCCAAATTATGTTAATACTCCTTATATTTTGCTTCATCCTTTATGTAAGTCTTCGTCTTGATCTTTGAAACTTGTCACTCCCTTACACTAATTCCCGTTCATATCTAGGTCTATGACATCAAGTAATAACTGGGTGTTACATCATGCATTTGCACACCCAATTAAACTTCATGTACATATCTAGGCAATCAAGAAGATTCAAGAAAATCCAAGAGTCGATAAACAACAAAACATATACCATGTATTATACATAGGTTTTAAATAATTTACAAATGTACTAGATGTTTCAACGGTTTGCTCCACACCTATTTACACAACTATCTTACAAGAACTTCTTGTTCTTGTGAGTATATCCTCACTTATTTCGGCAAATCTTTCAAACTACAATACGCATTACCCTCTATGTACATTATTCAAGTACTCATCCCTTGGGATGTCGTTCCTTTCTTACTTTCATCTTCCTCTAGTGCTTCCTGGTCCATGATGACGTGAAGTCCAACGACTGCCTTCTGGAGCGTAAGAGCATCCAGGAGGTGCGTATTCTTGATTAGAAGTACCGAGACTGAGATTAGTCATTTAAAAATGACTAGAGTTGGCATAATCTTCTACCGAATATTCCTGGTGTTTTGGCAACGCTTCCTCAAAGTAAGTTGGATCCTTAGCCTTTTCTTGGATCCAGTCGTACATATTGGTATAGTAGCTATCGGAATACTCTTCTAAGTTGATTGGGTTATTATCACCCCCATATGGTCCATAAGGCTCCCTATGGTTATAGTTGGTCTCTTCTCCGATACCTGCATCACAAGGTATAGGATTTCCTATGGTTCCACCTTGAGATTCTACTCCCCATCCATACTTGTTTGGCTCGGGGTTAGTTGGAATAACTCCATTCCATTCCTGCTGTTCGGAGTTGTACTTGGTCCATAGATCTTCAGGTGACTGGGTTTTAGTTTGGTAGTAGGCATAATTTTTCGAGTTTGGATCATCAAACTCAGCTTCCTGATACACTTCTCCTGAAGGTATGTATTTGGGATGCCTAGCTTCTTTATCTAACTTCTTCCTACGAGCCATTGCTTTATCAGGATCAGTAAATCCTGAATGGCCGTATCCAGCTCCTGAACTAAAACTTGGTGAGTGTTATGATAAGTGTTTAGCAAGGACCGATAACGATCCATATACTCTACAACTAGAGTAGGTTTAGTTTGGACTAAAGTAGAGAGATTTAACTCATGCTCTGGGCTTGCGGTTTCATGGAGTATAATGGTGTGAGTACTACCTTTTAGAGCTTGGGATTTTTGTTCTCGGATCATGGTTATGGCTGCTGCTACGGCAATCTGATATGCAGATGCCATGCACCTTGCTTCTCCTGATGGCATTTCTCCCTTAAGTCCTAACTTCTTGGGTAACATGATCATGACACGGTATTTGGCTAATACCTGCCCATCATAGTAACTGTAAATCTTGACCAAAAGTCTCGATTCACATTCCAAACTCCATAGAAGTTGTCGGGGATTATCTGTACAATCCCCTCTGTAGTCATTCAACGTCCTGTTCATCACTTGAACATTCCGGGGTGGATATCGAGGTGCCATGTGGAACTGTAGATAAGAAATTATTATCAGTCACATAGGGTTAAAACTCTTGGGTAATGATTAGAATTGCAATCATAGTAAAGAATTATTGCACTAGCAACATGACAGGATTATTCTCAAGTGAATATCCCTCATATCCCTAGAGAACTCTTTATTCTTACAGTATAAGTCCTACAGGTTCTACCCATTTACTAGGTTTCCAACCTAGCTAAGGTCAAAGCATATGCTCTGATACCAATTGTGGTGACCCATCATACCACAACATGATGTAGTATACTATAGTCGTTGACATAACACCAATGAAACACCGTTCACTAGTATTACATCCCTCAGAATGGCACAACAGAAACACAGCGGGTCCAATACATGGCTAAAGGTTACAACTCACTCTTTACATAAGATCTAGAGAACACTCTAGGGTAAGAGAGAGAAAGAACTTCTTACAAAGAAGAATCAAAGATAAACAATGCAAAGACCATTATACTATTAAGAGTAGAATTTTAACTAAGGGGTTGGCATTGCTGCTATTGCAATGCACTACAAAAATAGGTTCTTTGGCTAGGGATTACATTCCTATCTAATCGGTAACTTCGTCTTCACTTGAGTTGAGGTATTTGTTGACTTCCTTGTCTCTGAAGAACTTTAGCTTTGAATGATGATACCTGGAGCATAACTTGGTGTAGACGTCGTCTTTATGGCTTCAGAATCTAGCAAGGGTTAAGAAGATACTTTGAGTACGAGCGTACTCAACAAGTTCACTAGAAAAGGAGTGTTAGATGCACTATAACTACATCCACGAACCGTAGGTCGTAGGCAATGCAAGTTTTCGTAAACATTTCTTCAAAGGTTTCTTTTATTCTGAAAAACTATGTCCGTCAGCCTTTATGGGTTTACCAGAACTTGCATGGAGTTCCTTTCCCACAGCGTTCGCAGCTCCTTCCCGGAACAGGGAGTAACAAGTTATAGTTCTTACACTCTGCAGAGGTGCGTTACTTTACCCATGAGAGATCAACTCTTTGTTGCACAACCGGGCAGCTTATTCCCGTTCAATATTCCATGATGTGGGGCCCAGAAGATGATCCAAGCTAATCACTGCCTCCTTCGCGAGCTCGCATGCCTCCTTGGTATACACCATGCCCACATATTGGATTACGGCAATGGTTTGTACAAATCGTTAGATGCCAAAACTATCGTGGGACGTTGAGGGTTCCCACCCATATGTTGCATATCCTTTACAAATTACCAATTAATATGCACGCTGCAAGGATAACAGCCACGACCTGCACATCTGGCTTCATTCGAGAGGAAGAAGATACAGCTGACTTCTCCGTCCCATTCCAAATCTCATGGTTAACGCGTAATATACGGCGCAAGAATCACTGGCGACATTGGTTGTTAAGTCCTAGATAATATGTTCCTTTACCACCGGAACTTTTATAGTAAGTTATTACCTCATGGTAATAACCTATAATCACATTATTATGAAAATAGTGTTTTTGGACCTTTTTCAAATACAAGTGATGTCCACATTGGATTTGTAAAATACTTTACAGAAAATAACCAACGGACATGAGCAAGTGTGGACTTGCCTTTTGTGATTGCAAGATTATGCACTCACGGTCTTCAAGATAATATAAGATCCAATATCTGAAATCAGCGTCATTGGTCCGGTAAGGACTAATGTTTAAAGAAGCAATATGCTCTTATGCATAAGTAATGTGATGCACTTTATAAACACGAATCCCGGGGATAACGTTGTTCTAGGGTTTTGGATACTAGAAATGATGTCTTGGAAATGTGTTGGACTTTTATGAGTTTTATACTTGTGCTTCTTATTAAGGCTTGTGAGTGTGTGTGAAACACTCATATAATTATAATATCATAAAACTTAATTATAGTTAGTTATTGGTTTGGAGGTAATTTTTATATATATTGATCATATACCATTTTTTTATGCATGAAATACAAAGGAAATTAATATGGTTAAGATTACTTCCATTGATTTAGAAAATGGAAATGTATATATTCTATTAAGATTAACATAGAGGTTAGGGTTTGAATTGTAAGTGCTTACCCAAGGGTTTAGGGTTCTTATTTTACTTCTATTCTTTTGTTTATGTGAGTAAAGATTTAATAACTAAGCATATTGTTTTCCGTTTGTGATCTTTAATGACATCACCTTTTAAAATAGAAAGTTATATCTAAAATGTTTTATAAAAAAGAATTGATAACTCCTAAGCACATATAATTATGATAATTGGAATTGTCAGAGATGTGCTTATGTGATTTGCTATAGGAAAATATTCCTATAAAGTGGTATAGATATAAGATGAGGAATTCATAACATGGAATGGATATTATACTTGGTTTGAGATTTAAAGTTGGGTGTTTACCAAGAATTCCCACCTTCCATAATTCATAATTCTCGACTTCTAATTGAGGAATTCCTTTCCTAGATATACTACTTTTTCCTATCTATCATCATGGTTAACATGATGAGCTTTACTTCACAAGAATATTCTTATTCACCTTTTATTCTTCTGAACTCATTGATGAATCCAATGAGTTTGACATTAAAGCATTTCATGATCTTCATCTATCCATATTTGGTTATATCAACTACTCTTCTGTTGATAACCTTCAATCCAACAAGTAGCTATTTCTAGCTCCATTCCTATATTAACTTTAATTTAATCATACTATCCTACATTTACTTTACTCTAATGATTCATACTCCAACCTCACATTATATTAATGTGGCTTGTAATGACTACTATAGGATAACTTATCTATACAAGGGTTTCAATCATTTTCTACCCACCAATATCATTTATACTTGATATAAGTATTAAATCTTGGTGAGTAAGGCATGATCATTATAATCTTTTAATCATTTATAGCTTAGGTTTCCAATTGGCTAATCAAGACTTTATCAATACAACCTTACAATTGTATTGAAATTATCTTCTCAATATCTCTAATTGGATTAAGGCTGTTATTCATGGACTATGCCCACTTGGTCTAATAGAATTACTACTTGTAACTATTTTCAGGGTTCATCCTAGTAATCTTCTTTACTACGACCTATATCTTTTTTTCAAATAACTCTTCTATTCATCTAGAAGTGGGTTTAACTCCATCAATTATCACATTGATTTTATTCTTCTTCACTCACTCCCATCCTATAGATGATATCTAAAACTAGCATTACTATTACCTCTTCTTAGTTGTTTATTTATAGGCACTTAAGTGAATGCTATAATATGGTCAAGAGTTGATAGATTAAGAATTTGTGAATCAATAGTTGATTACTCAACATCGATGAACAACAAATATTAAGATAGGGTTCCATAAGGATTGATATGGAAAGAAGGATATATGGTGAATGATCTTGACTTGGTTTCTTTCCTACTCAAACTCACTAAATATTTAAGGTTAGGTATTACCCTGATACTCATAGTAAGAATATATAAGAATTAAATAGGTCAGGATTAGTCATTACATTCTTATTACTTAAGTTGTAATCTTAACTTGGCATTTATGAGTTGTTGTGATGAATATTATGATATGATCCCTTAAGGATCAGATATTAATCATTTAAGCAATGAATTATGAGTATTTTATTATATTTGATCTACCCTTGGATCAAATCATGTTTACCCAAAATAAGGTTTTACCAAAGGTCATATTGAAACTTATCACAGTCAATTTGATGATCTACTTCAATTCCATCAAGTTGAGAGAAGCTTCAATCACTTTGACAAGTACTTTATTTAAAAGAGCGAAAATTATTCGGATTTTCTATGCATGAATGCAATGCACACACCTGGGTTCTGCTTATTTCTAAGCTCTAATGCTGGGATGTTACACATCGGCTCTTGATAAGTCCAAATTGCATCAGCATTCTATATCATAATTTACCTCTATTCATTGATGGTTGTCTTATTATGAGGTATTACTTATGTCTTTTCTTCTGTTTATGCATGTTGGATGATTCTTGGAGGATGAACTGTCGGAGTCTGGATTCTGATGGAAAAAGAGGTGTTTTGATGCAATTTCGCGAATATCCGAAAAATACCATAAAAATATGGGAAAAATATATTTTCCCAGAAGACAGAGGAAGCCAGAAGGGGAGGCGAAGAAGGGCCATAGGGGGGCCACACCCACCTAGGCACGGGTCCCCCCTGGGCCGCGCCTAGGGAAGGTGTGGCCCACCTGCCCGGCCTCCGACTCCGCCCTCTCACCTATATCTTCCTTACGAAACCCTAACATCGGGGAGCGACCACAGATAGATTTCTGCCGCCTCTGCGGGGCGGAAAACACCAAGAGAGAAAGATCTCTCCGGTAGACAGATTTCTGCCAGGAAATACCTTCCCGGAAAGGGGAGATCGTCACCATCAACACCGTCATCAAGCTAGGCTTCATTGGGATCATCATCATCATCCACACCAACATCTCCACCAGCACCATCATCACCACTCCATCCCGTTGTAACAATCGTGTTGGATATTGATTTAGTTCTTAGGGGAAACTTTCTCAGTGTTGATTACTATTGTAGTTGATGCTTGTGTGTGGAACCATTGGATTATTGTTTATGTTCAGATTTGTAGAGGTTCCAATCTTTAATAAGATAGAGCCCCATGTGTTTACAATGCTAGTCCCTGGATCAATAGCTAGCATCCACAGTTAAGATGTAATATCAAGATACAAAGGTCATAACATAACTTTATAACTAGGAATAACATAACTTTATTACATCATACATAGCTCATTTGGCTATTACATTACATTGCAGCGGAATATCTATAGTCATGGGGTCCTTCATCTTCAAAGTGCCACAGGCAGATGTTGGTTGTAGACTTTGTAATCCTAATCAAACAATCTTCACTAAAATCAATCAACCTGCAACATTACAAGTTACAGCCACAAGGGTCAATACGTTTGAATTGTATTGGCAAGCTTCACTACTATGTATAATATGAGTGGATCCTATCAATACATGCATATTTGGCTAAGTAGAGTTTTAGGCTCATTTGCTTAAAGCAATAATTTATCCTATCTTTTCAAAATGGTTTTGGTCCGTTGTCAAATCTCTTTTTCCAAGTTCCTTGAACTCCTTGATAGAAACACAAGTGTTCAAGTCCTTGTCAAAAATCTCTTGAGCTACTTGGTAACCCCAAGTGCAACAAGTTTTATCAAAATCTCATGAATTCCTTGGTAACCCCAAGTGTTCATGTTTTTAACAAAATCCCTTGAGTTCCTTGGTAACCCCAAGTACATCAAGTTTTGTCAAAGTCTCTTGAGCTCCTTGGTAACCCCAAGAGCAACAAGTCCTTAAAAGTTTTCTTTTAGAAATTAGAATGTCGAGATATCCCGTGGTTCAAACTTTAGTTGCTCAGTATTGTCCATAACCGGGGACACGGCTAAGTACTTAGATTTTATTAACTTCTGCAGAAGGAGTACACTTTACCCACATGTCATAATCCCATCCTTTTGCCACCAGTGGCCTACTGGATTAGTGCTCACCAAGATGGAGTACTGGCAGATTGAGAATGTGACGAAGTCTTTCCAAAGGGTCCTCCCATACACCATTGCTAGCTTGCCTTCAGCACCCATGAAGCATTCTAGATCCCCATGTCCAGTTAACTGAAGACAGTGCATGGGTCTTCCCAATGTAGTTGACCAAGCCAGAGCCATAATAGCATGTGGTTGCACACGAAAGCCACAATTGGAGAAACATGTTCAATCTCTAAGTTTCCTGGGTGGTTCCTTTGGAGCACAACACAAAGTGATTGCCATAGTCATGGTTCCTTTTGTTGCCACCTTCTCCAATACTCAAAAGTATCCTTGGCCACCCAGGTGGTTCATTGAGTCCTTGTTTTATTATATAAAATCACAAGTCCTTTTCTCAACCTTTGTAAAATCTCAACATGTATCTCTTTTCAAAATATAGCATGGCTAAGCATGTAACAACTACATTGTTTTCTCTAAGGAATGGATAGTGAATCCTATTAGTATTTTAGCATAGCATAAGTACAAAAAGTATTTTCATGCATGTTTCAAAATCCACTAAGTATAATGAAAATAGTAGGAATTGTGATGATAGTGTCACTTGCCTTTTGGGTAGGGAATGATGGTTCACTCCTTGATCTTGCCAGTCTCACACTTCTCTAACTTCACTACAAGTCAATCAAGCAAACACAAAATCAACTAGCATTCCAAATAATCAATCAAACAACATTTCACACACACATAAAACTATGGAATCTAAGATCTAAGTCATGCATGTAAGCATGCAAAAGATGGTTCTATTTGTAAAGATGGTCTCCACTAGGATTCTAAACTTTGTAAGTTCCAAATTGGTCATTCACCAAAATGGCAAAGTCAATTGCAAAAGGATTTTATCCCAAAAATCATTTTAAAATCCATTCAACATTTTATGTGGTGGAAAAACATTTTTATCAAGGCAAAACTTTATGTTTTTCACCAAATGAGTTGCTATTGTAAAACTTGGTGTTTTGGGTCAGTAGGTTTGGTCCAAAACATTTTCTCCAAAGTTTTTACTCAAAATCATTTTCATAAACAAAACAATAGTTTTATTTAGCTAGAAATGGAATAAACCAATTAATCCATTCTTAACTTTTCCAAATCCATTTTCCAAATCATGGGTTGGTTCCTAGGGTCAGTAAGGTCACAACAAACCATTTTGCAAAAGTTTTAATCCAAAAATCATTTTTAAACAATTTTTCTAATCTAATCAAGCACACAAAAGTTTCTGCAAAAACAAACAATTTAACAGATACTATTTACTAAACCAAGGGTATGGTTGGCTAGGTCTTGCTCTCCTGAATCCAACGACATAAAATTTGTAATTTTTGGACGTGTGGATCCAAAGTTACAAGGGTTTGAATTTCACAACTAAATCAGATTTCAAACTTCTATTTTTAAACAGACTGGCCACGCGTCACGTTTTAACTGGACGGTACCGGTTCGGCCGGATCGGTGCTGTGGTGCATTGGATCTAATGCGAATCGTGCGGTTCAGATGCGTCCATACCGGTTTGCTTAAGTCACTCTGTCTACGCCATAGGATTAAGATCTGACGGCTCTAGCGTGCTTGACCAGAAGCTGGCGGCGCTGCGTGGAGACAGACGGCGGCGACGGTCAGGCGAGGTGCTAGCGGTGGTTCTAGGAAGCAAAATACAAGGTGAGGATGCTCACCGTGATCGCGAGGACGAGGTGATGCTCGGGGCGTGGTCGGTTGGTCGAGGGGCGCTCTGGGTCTGCAGTAATTCCTCGCCGGAGTAAAGAACGGCGTCGGGTGGTTCTGTCCACGGTCGAAGGCGACGTTGTAGATCGTCCTAGGACAAGACAGGGGCATGGTTAAGTGCGGGAGGTCACGGAGAAGACACGTGCATGAACGAGAAGGCGCGGGGCGGTCGGAATCTACCTGGGTGCTTGCCGGAGTTCAAGACAGACGCGGCGGCGTTCGGAAGCTTGACGTAGCCGACGCTCTGGGGCACCCACGGTCGAACGAAAGATACTGGGAGATGCGTCTGGGAGCGGTGAAGGTGTGAGCTTGGTCGGGGAGGCAGGAGGTGGTGAGTGTTGGCCGGAATTTGGGAAGGAAGCTCGTCGGAGCAGTGATGGTGCAGGGAAAAATAATCACAGCCTGGGGGCAGAGAGAGAGGAGCTTGAGGGGAAATGGAGAGGGAGAGTGGGTGTTTAAGAGGGCGAGGTCGCTGCGCGGAATCACTGCGGCATTACTGCGAATTAACGCGTGGCAGAAACGGCCGGCGTGGTCGTCGCGAGGAAGGAGACGGGCTGGAGAAGTGGGGTCCGCTGGTCAGTGGAAAAAAGAGTGGGGGAGAGGTCCACCAGTCAGTCTCTCTGTGGGTTTGTTACTGCGTGCGAATCGTTTTTCTTCGGGGAGGAAAACAGGGCTGGTTTGCTGGGCCTTAGTGGGCTGCTGGGTTGGGTCTGGTTCAAATCCATTTTTTTTTATTCTGTAACCTTTTCTTTTTCTAATTCTGATTTCTGTTTTTAAAATTCAAACAACACTCAAGCATTCAAAATGATTCAATCCATCACCAAATTTTGTAACTTTGAATTTGGTTCTGTTTATCAACATAAACCAAATCCCAAAAATAAATAATAATTTTTATTCTTTTTAGGATCCATTCTTTAATTAAATAAAATGGGTCTTTTTGTTGTTTAATAAAATAGGGTTTGATTTAATTAACAAAATCTCCATTTGAAATCCAAACATTTTCAAAACCAAATCAGTAGGTTTTATTTGAAATAAAAGAATACTTGGAAACTTGTTTAAAACAAAATAACTTTTTATTTTAGGGTCCATTAATAATTAAATACAATAGACCTTCATTATTAAATTAACTAGGATTTGTTTTGTTAAAACATTTATTTTGAAATCTAAAAATAAAGCTAAAACACCTCAGTAGGTTTTATTTGGGAATATAAAATATTTGGAAAACTTATTTAAAATAATTTAATAAGTTTTGATGTTTCATTTAAAATGGTAAAACCTTTTATTTAGATAAAATTGGATATTAAATCCTTATTAATTTATTTGAATAAACCTTTGCTATTTTTTTAAATCAAATAAAACATTTTATTTCAAAACTTGGCCAAGGTTTAATTTGGCTCTATAAAATAATCTTTATTCATAAACTTCTATTTCTATTGAAAACCAAATCCTTTTATTTAAAAGATCTAAAATAGTATTTCCAAAATATTTTATTTTCCTTTATTTAAAATGTTTATCTTTTTAAATCCCTTTAGGATTTTATTTAATTCAAATGGGTTTGAAGTTTCCAATTGAATTTCAAAAAGTTTCTTCTGGCCCTGAAAATCAAACAAAGTTTTATTTTATTCATTTATTTTCACATTACAAGATTTGAAAAATCTTGGGATGTGACAAGATTGTTATCCATTATCATATCACCTTTGATATTGATCCATATGATGTATCGTGAGTAGTTTGTTTAGTCCTTGAGGACATGGGAGAAGTCATGTTGTTATTAGTGGATTTGTGTTGAGTTATTATTCAACGTTTTAGTATTTAAGTTGTGGTGCTATTCTTCTAGTGGTGTCATGTGAACGTCTACTACATGATACTTCACCATTTATGGGCCTAGGGGAAAGCATTGTGTATTTGGCTACTAATTGTGTGTATATGGCTACATGATACTTCTAGTGTTGCTTTGTTTCCAATATGGATAACCCACTTGGTTTTCTATTTGGGAAAACTACTACCATTGTTATGGTAGTAGATGAACCACCACCTGTTGAGATAGATCCTTTTAAGATACCTACAAGTATTGTTGATCGTGTTATGGATAACTATTATTTAGGGGATGGAACTGTCCATCCTAGTGATCACTTGCTTTTTATCCATGAATTATGTGGGTTTTTTAAGTGTGCAGGTATCACAAAATGAATAGGTGAAGAAGAAGTTACTCTCCATATCCTTGAAAGGGAGAGGTGAAGAATGGTATAAGTTGCTGAAGAATGGACAATCCATGGAATGGGAGGAGATGGCATCTCTCTTTTATTCTAAATTTTATCCTCCTAGTGAGATTCATAAGGACATAAATCTGATATATAACTTTTGGCCTCGTGATGGAGAGAGTACAGCTCAAGCTTGGGGGAGATTGAAGTTACTAACGCTTAAATGTACTATTCATGAACTCCCTAACAATATTATCATCAATAACTTTTATGCTAGACTTTCTCTTCATGGTAAATATTTACTAGATGCTTCTTGTGTGGGATCATTCACATGTATGAAGGAAAAAAGCTAAATGGGATCTACTAGACCATATTCAAGAGAACACTGAAGCTTGGGAGAATGAAAAAGGAAGAAAGTCAGGTATAAACTATGATTATGAATGCACTAAATCTTTTATGGGAACTGATGACTTTCTTGATATTAGTAATGAGTTTTGTCTTGACTCCCAAAGTGTTGCCAACTGTTTTAAGGCCTTTTCCTCTTACATATAAATTCCCAAGAAGTGGAATAAGTACCATGCGCCTTATAAATATGTTGTTAGTCATGTTCCTGTTAGAAGCACTGAAGTTTGTACTATTGATCATACTGTGCTGAACCTTATGTTGAGAAAATACCTTTCCCAGCTAAGGTGAAGGAGTATTCTATGATGATTAGTGCGAATAACAAAAGAACTAATAAAACTGTGGAGCCTGATGAGCAAATGAATAATGAACCTGTGGTAGCTATTGTGAAAGACACGGTCACTAGAAATAGAGAGGATGAGCACATTGTCTTCTGTGAAGACGCTTCTAATATTATCTCTCATCCTAGTAAAGCTAGAAAAGCTAGTGTTCATGTGCTTTCTGTTAAAATTGGTGATCATTGCGATTATGGTTTATGTGATATTGGTGCTAGTTCTAGTGCTATTCCTTATGAGCTTTACAGGTAAATTATGCATGAGATTGGTCCTTGTGAGCTTGAGGACATTGATGTGGTTATTCACCTTGCTAATAGAGAGGAAGTTTGTCCCATTGGCATTGTAAGAGATGTGGAGGTTCTTTATAGTTAGATAAAATATCCTGCTAATTTTCTAGTGCTTAACTCAGCAGCTAGCAAAACTTGTCCTATAATTTTTGGTAGACCTTTCTTGAACACTTGTGGAGATATTATAGATTGTAAGAAGGAGAAAGTTTTAACTAAGTTTTATGGAGATTCTTATGAGTTTAACTTTTCCAAATTTGCTAAAGCTCCTTGTGAAAATAGCTTGCCTAATAAAGATTACAGGATGGAACAACTTGCTCCTATTGATCCAGTTTATGACCTTGGACCTCTTTTTGGTGACTGTAAGTATGCTCATTCTAATGATAAAGTTATTGCCAATGATAGTTATATTGTAAAATTTATTCAAATTGCTACTGAAAGTTATTATGAGAGAGGTAAACATGGTTTTATGCATCTCAATAATGTTAAGTTTCTCTGTTTTATGTTGAAAGCTTTGAAGTTGCATTTGTTTTTGTCTTCCTATGTTAGTGGCTTTTTGTTTCAACAATTCGTTTTCTCATGCTACCCCCATGCATAGTAAGTAGGTTAGACTCAAATGTGTTGGTTATTTGCTTCTTGATGCTCTCTTTCACTTCAAATATTTATCTCCTTTGTGAGAATCTTTGAAAGTTTCAAACCTAACTTAAAGGCATTAAAGAAAAGTACTTGTTGGGAGATAACCCAAGAGTTTTCTCGAGTCTTGGAAGTTATTACTTCAGTAATAACCGCTCCCTATCATTTTTTTTGTTTTGGTTTTTGTGTCGAGTTCAACTAATTTTGTGAAGTAGAGGAGTTGTGAAAAGTGGCTCTCCTGGGACAGATTTTTGTGCTGCATTGTAAAAAATCGTGAGGAAGCTCAGTACGTTCGATGGAGATGCATTTTTCTGAGCTTGTTCTCCAAGTTGTTACCCAACTTCCATTAGTTCTGCACTTTTTGATTTGAGCAACAGAAGGGTTTCGAAAAAATCAATCTTTACCTGCTGGTCTATGTTGACAGATTTCTGCCATCATTTGCATTTGCCTCTTATAGAAGCCTTTGTTTTGATGGTTTTTAGTTAAAGTGTGTACCTAAAGGTTTATTGTTTTTGCTTACACTAATGTTGCCATTGAAGTTTGTGTATTGCCTTGTGAAGAAAGGAATTTTCAGGAGAAGGAGGAAATGAATCTGCAGAGTTCGTATTTGAATAGGTAAAAGTGGTGAAAACAGAAGGTTCGTGAAATCCTTATCTTTTTATACTTTTGATGTTTTTAATACATATGGAAGATTACGAGATGGAACAGAGGAGGAAACGTAGGCCGGTGTGGCCACACCCACCCCAGGCGCGGGCCCCATCTAGTCGTGCCTGAGGGGGGTGTGAGCCCCCCCGAGCTCCGTCTCTGCCTCGTTTTTATGTCAGCACCTTCCTTATGCTTTGAAACTTCGTAATATATAACCCCCGGGAACCCCCAAGGTTCGTGCATCGTGTTATAATCGTGTTTTCGTTTTGATCTGTTTCTGTCAGGAAATCTTCTCAAATTTAGAGCGCCATGGTCTCCGCCAACGACAAAGGCAAGAAGCCCGAGGAAGATGATCTTCAAAACCCCAAGGAGGAGGAGATTTTGGTAGGAGATGAAGAAGACATGGAGGAGGACAAGCATCCGGACACCCGTGCTACCGTCGCAAGCATTGAAGTGGTGGCAAAACCTACCAAGCTTAGAAGGATAGCACGGATGTCTATAGGAGGGAAACCTCCGTGTCTTATCTATAACCCACGGTCATCACCTCCACGTACCAAGAGACCCTTCCATACTCTTATACATGAGCATCAATATCAACATGTGCCCAAAGGGAACTTGCCCTTGGTTTGGGATATGCCTTATTCTAACAATGCAGGGAAGGAACACTCTAAGGAGGAAGAGTGGGGAAAGAATAACAAGGACTGGAATTCTAGTCCCGACAAGATCATGAACCGCATTGAGCAGAATTCGGAGTTGATTCGTACTCTGACCTTTGAGGATTTGAAGAAACTTATTGAAGACCTTATCAATATAACACCACCACCACCGAAGGAGTAATTCATCATCAGGTTTGGCATCCCCTTGGCTTATTCCAAGCTTGGGGGAGTGCCGCGGTATCACCATCATCATATTTTATCTTTTATCTTTTACCTTTTTAGTGGATTCATATCTTTGGTAGAGAGGTTATCTTATAGTTTGGTTTGCATGTGGAAGTATCTCTCCTTTAGTTTATTATCTATATATCCCTTGGTGTGAGTGCCTTTATTGAATATTAATGAGAAGTCTCATCTTTTACTTTGTGCACTTCTTATTTTAGTTTGCAATCTCTATTATATGATGGATCTTGTTGATCAGTATTGGCATCACTTTGGGAGCATCAAGTAAATCTAAATTGGTTTTGGCAAGCCGAGCTCTGGTCAGTAGCCACACTTTTTGAGGTTTGAAAGGAAAATAAAACGCTTACAGGTATTTTGTATCATTTATTTTCTTTCTTGTTGGCTCATAAGCTTAGTATTCTTTATTTAAGATCTTTTGTGTCTTCAAGTAAGATTGCATGTTTGGCTTTATTACTTGTATGTTTGCTTGTTTCTTTCAACTCTTGTGCTTGCTACCCAGCCTTGCTAGCCATAAACCTGTTTTGAGAAGGCATTACTTCTCATGTTTCCAAATCCCTTTGAACCAAACTTGTGCCATTTGTGTCCACCATATATACATATTAGCATTATTGCTACTCCAAGCAAATTCTCAAGCTTCATCTATCTTTTGAATAAAAAAGTATTTTGTTATGTGAAAACTAGTTAGTAAATCTCTCACAAACTTGATGGCACACCTTATTTTCTTGCCCATAATAGACTTGAACCATTGTGTCATCAAAGTTGTATATGCTTGAACCTATACGTTGGAATTAGCAGAACCGTGCTGTCACGGGGAACGTTTTCAACATTGCACTTGTACTCTATACACAGTTGATATCATGCTCTTTTATCTGTGGATGTCACCGGTGTGAAATAAAGAGGGAACTTGTAAGACCATGGAGTTTGTATTTTGTGTTAGAGAAATGTCTGGCTCGCTAGCCTAAGCCATGCCTAATCATGGTGAAAACTTGCAGAATCACCATACTGAGCTATCTATGAAGCATCCTCAATAAAAAGCTATGAAATAAAAGATCGATGAGGTGCTCATTGTCTGCTTTCCTTGTCATTTTGGTTATGGGATAGCTCATGTACCATGTGCAAGGGGTACCCCGTTGGCGGTTCTCTATGATACGCATGTACGTACAATGACAAAAACTTACCGGTAACTGAATTTGAGTAGAATGAGGAGTGGCCCTCATATTCAAGGGACATGAGATTGCCAACTTATATTTCGTCAAGCATATACTCCATCCTTGTTCACTTTAACCTTAATCATCTCAAGATGCCTATGATAGGGGAATGAGGGCTCAAAGCTAGTAAGTACCATAATCTTTTGAAAGCTCTTTATGACTTGAAATCCCTGCTTCCCTCTATGAAGGGACCTTTCTCCTATTTCCAAGTTGAGTCAGTAAACCTACTTCCTCTCTATCTCCAAGCATTTGAGTTGTTGTGTTTCAAGCATTCATATGGTGATTTAGTCAATCATGTTCTTTATCTTCCTTGTTTGCACAAAAATCTTATCTATTGAGTATTACTTTGAAAAGCCTTCATTGTGAAAAACCTTTTTGAGCAAAGAATGCTCCTGTTTTGAAAACTTCTACAAAAAGCTTTTTGTGAAATTGTTTGCCAGTTGTTCTCTGACCAAGAACAAGAGTTTGCCAATTCCAATTATGATTTATCTTTATGCATCTCTATTGTGACTCATGTACTTGTTGCAAGATAAGTTATATAATGGTGAGTTGCTTTATTCTATGAGTTGTGTAATGGTAAGTGTGATGCTTCTTGTCCGTATTCTTTTATCGACACTTCACTCCATAAACCTGTGGACATGTTTACTGAGCTCAATTTTCGCTTGGGGACAAGCGAAGGTCTAATCTTGGGAGGAGTTGATACGTCCAATTTGCATCACCATTCTATATCATAATTTACCTCTATTCATTGATATATGTCTTATTATGAGGTACTACTTATGTCTTTTCATCTCTTTATGCATGTTGGATGATTCTTGGAGGATGAACTGTCAGAGTCTAGATTCTGATGGAAAAAGAGGTATTTTGATGCAATTTCGCGAAGATCAGAAAATACCAGAAAAATATGGGAAAATTATATTTTCCCAGAAGACAGAGGAAGCCAGAAGGAGAGGCAAAGAAGGGCCGCAGGGGGCCCACACCCCTCCTAGGCGTGGGTCCCCCCTAGACCGCGCCTAGGGCAGGTGTGGCCCACCTGCCCGTCCTCCGACTCCTCCCTCTCGCCTATATCTTACTTACGGAACCCTAACACCGGGGAACGACCACAGATAGATTTCTGCCGCCTCTGCAGGGCGGAAAACACCGAGAGAGAAAGATCTCTCCGGCAGACAGATTTCTGTCGGGGAAATTCCTTCCCGGAGAGGGGAGATCCTCACCATCAACACCGTCATCAAGCTAGGCTTCATCGGGATCATCATCATCATCCACACCATCATCTCCACCAGCACCATCATCACCACTCCATCCCGCTGTAACAATCGTGTTGGATATTGCTTTAGTTTTTAGGGGAAACTTTCCCAGTGTTGATTACTATTGTAGTTGATGCTTGTGATTGGAACCATTGGATTATTGTTTATGTTCAGATTGTTATCAATTATCATATCATCATTGATCTTGATCCATATGATGTCTCTTGAGTAGTTCGTTTAGTTCTTGAGTACATGGGAGAAGTCATGTTGTTAGTAGTGGATTTGTGTTGAGTTATTATTCAATGGTTTAGTATTTAAGTTGTGGTGCTATTCTTATAGTGGTGTCATGTGAACGTCGACTACATGATACTTCACCATTTATGGGCCTTGGGGAATGCATTGTGTATTTGGCTACTAATTGTGGGGTTGCCGGAGTGACAGAAACCTGAACCCACGTTAGGACACCTTTGCACAAGAGAGCATAGGACCTCAGAGTTTAAGGTTGTGGTTAGATTTATATCTTAATTACTTTCCTATAGTTCCGGATGCTCGTAGGGGATTTAATCACAAGTATGTATTAGTCCAAGTAAGGTCGATAAGTTAGCACAAGTTCACCCACACAACACTTACAACACCAAAGAAGAGTACTTAGCTATTTGAAGCAAAAGCACTTGACATAATTCTCATGTGTCCTCGAGAACGTTTGGTCCTTATAAGTATTTCCACCGCCTTGTCCTTTGCTAAGAAAGGATTGGGCCACTTGCTCGTTGTCTTTGTTACTTGCACTTTGTTTTGTTGCTTTATCAGAAAACCCCTAAAAATCCGTTTGTTGTATTTACAGAGAGTTCCTGCTCCATACCACTAGTCAACACCTTTTGCTCCTCGTTGGGATCGACACTCCTATTTATCGAAAGTACTGCGATACACCCCCTATATTTGTGGGTCATCAGCTCCCATCGGAGGAGCGTTGAAAAGGGGGATGCGCTACAACCTCCTGGCTCTGCTCCAGCGCGCCGAGGAGTAGCCGAGCAATAACAGGTAGGCCTGCCACTCGCTGCCATCATCTTCATGCACCCTGCCACCATAGTCGGCCAGCAGGAGAAAGGAATCAGGAAGTAGCAACCAAACCCCGCCATCAGAAGTAGATTTGTTTGCAGAAGTTGTGGCCTCCTCCACCTGCCACCAAGCATAATAAGGAAGAGAACGAGGACCCCTACATCGCCCAAATCTGGCTACTCAGATCCCAGGCACAGCTTCTTTCTACGGACATCGAGCCTAGACTCGATAACCTGCCACACAAACTATCGACAAGAAAGGCTCGCTCCCACCCACCCCCCCCACACCAGCCCAGATGGCGAGGCCGCCGAGAAGGGGGAGGAAGGAGCCGGAAGGCGCTGGAGAGCTTCGGATCTCGTTTCAGAGAACATTTACTCAAAGCAGCGACACTAACACCACCAGAGAAATACCAGTAGTCCAACCACTCTAATAGTGACGCCTTCAAGAAGGAACCAGTGCATAAGCGCCGCCGTCGCCCGATCAAAGATCATAGTCCACCCTGGAGAAAGTTGTCACTCGCAAAACAATGATTTAAACAAGGCCATTATCAGGCATAACCTATTAAGGTCAGACCTTGGATTTTCAACCTGCAAGTTAAGACTAGAAACTCCTACTGTGTTTTTGCCCCCACAAATAGTCGCTGTTGCGAGTCACAGATCACGCAGTTCGTTCCTCGTCAGCACAAAGACTCAAATCACCATCGCTTTCCTGATGTTTCAGTTTTCCTGACATTCTCAGTATCTGATTTTACCATGGATCATGGAAAACATGACACATGATGGTAACATATATCAGAGCTTCGCAATGCTCCCGTTGAAACCAAGCGGCCACAAAAAAACATGGGTACGTCCGACCGAATTCAATCTGATCCAGCAATCTCCAGGCATATTCGCCCATGTGAGTTCAGCGGCGGGGTCTCGTGCGGTGACCCAGCATACCACTGCATGATGTAGTACACTATAGTCGTTGACATAACACCAATGAAACACCGTTCACTAGTATTACATCCCGCAGAGTAGTACAACAGAAACACAGCAGGTCCAAGACATGACTATAGGTTACAACTCAACTCTTTACACAAGATCCAGAGAACACTCTAGGTTAAAGACAAAGAAAGAAACTTCTTACAAAGAAGAATCAGAAATAAACAACTCATAACTATTATGCTAATAAAATTAGCATCTAACTATTTAGCTTGTATTACTGCTATTGCAGTACTCTACAGAAGTAGGTTCTATGGCTAGAGATTCTATTCTTATCTAATTCGCAACTTTGTCTTCACTTGTGTGGATGTATATGTTGACTTCCTTGACTTCATTGAAGATCTTTAGCCTTTAATGATGATTCCTGGAGCATAGCTTGATGTAGACATCGTCTATACTGGCTTTATAACCTAGCAAGGCTTAAGAAGATACGTTGAATACGAGCGTACTCAGCAGGTTCACTAGAAAAGGAGTGTTTGATCCACTATATCTACAGCCACAGACCATAGGTCATAGGCAATGCAAGTTTTCATAAACATTTCTTCAAAGGTTGCTTTTATTCTGAAAAGCTATGTCCGTCAGCCTTCACGGGTTTACCAGAACTTTCATGGAGTTCCATTCCTGCCGCGTTCACAGCTCCTTCCTGGAACAGGGAGTAACAAGTTACAGTTCTTACACTCTGCAGATGTGCGTCACTTTACCCATGAGAGACCTTAGGTTTTGTTGCACGGCCGGGAGTATGTCCCCGTTCAAACTTCCTTGGTTTGAGGCCCAACCTAAGATCCAAGCCAATCACTGCCTTCTCCGCGACCCCGCATGTCTCCTTGGTGTACACCATGCCCACCTATTGAATTACGGCAATGGTTTGTACAGACCATTCAGATGTCGGAACTATCGTGGGACGTTGAGGGCTCCCACCCATATGTTGCATATCCTCTACGAATTACCATAAATAATATGCATGCTACGAGTGATAACAGCCACGACCCGCACATCCAGCTCCATGCGAGAGGGAAAAGATACAGCTGACTTCTCCGTCCCATTCCAAATCTCATGGTCAACGCGTAATATACGGCGCAAGAATCACTGGCGACATTGGTTGTTAAGTCCTAGGTAATATGTTCCTTTACCACCGGAACTCTTATAGTAGGTTATTACCTCATGGTAAATAACCTATAATCACATTATTATAAAAATAGTGTTTTCTGACCTTTTTTCAAATGCAGGTGATGACAACACTGGATTTGTAAAATACTTTACAGAAAATAATCAAAGGACATGAGCAAGTGTGAACTTGCCTTTTGTGATTGCAAGATTATGCACTCACGGTCTTCAAGACAATATAAAAGATCCAATATCTGAAATCAACATCATTGGTCCGGTAAGGACTAATGTTTAGAGAAGCAAGATGCTTTGATGCATAAGTAATGTAATGCAAGTTGATCAACGTGAATCCCGAGAAAAACATTGTTCTAGGGTTTTGATACTGGAAAGGGTTTCCTTTGGAAATGTGTTGCACTTTTAGATTAAGTTTCATACATGTGCTTCTTATTAAGGCTTGTGAGTGTGTGGAAAACAACATGTATTTATACAACAACAAAATACACAGTATGGAATGCTACTCAAGGTTGCTTACATCTTAATTGTTTATCTTCGAGTTTTACTTTACAAGTAATGTCATTTATAAATAATTTAAGTATTAACAATCTTATTATACAAGTATAGTATAAAGTAATGTGATTGTGATTAGTTGTCATCTGTTTTCTGAAGTGGCAAAAGAATAACATTTGAAGAAAAGATTTCCTTACTAAGGTTTAACCAATATTTGTGGTTAATCAGATGTGGTTGATGTTGTTTGTGCTTGCTTGAATAGTTTGGACTTGAGATGCTTTACAATTTAATTATAACAGACCAAAGTTAACTATAAAGTATATAATAAAGTTTTTAGCATTATACTTAAGGTCTGGTAGACTAAAGTTAACTTTAAAACATAGATGTACTTAGGGTGTATTACTTATGCTAATTGTATCTTGTTCACTTTAGATTGTTTCCATAGAGTTATTTAAGAATGGTATTACTTTTATTTGGTAGTGGTTTCTTTACATTATAATTGTATAAATGGATTTACCTTCCTATAAGGGGGTGGTTAATGTTGGTGAATAAGTAAACAATATTATTTGTTACTTATGAACTCACTTGTAGTGTTTTGATTTGTTTATAAACTTGTCATTAAAGTAAAGGAATAGGTTTTATTTCATTACAATTATTTTTGGAGATTTCATATTAAATAAGAATCCTTTTATAAAATAATCTATACTTATGGTTGAAGGATAATTCAATAAAATTGCATTTATATTGTGTTGAACCATTTTGACTTCATATTATCAATATTGAAGACAAATACTATTTATTAGATCTAACTTGGCAATTTTAGGAATATTAACAAATTTTATTTACCTTTATATGTATGATCAATTAAGGAAATGGGTTTAAATTCAAGTTATTAAAGTGTTTAACTTTTTATTTAACTCAAAAGTGGAATATCACATTTTTAACATGTAGTTATTATTTTTGTGATCATTTTGGTATATTACATTTATTTTTATGATATATAAATAATAAGATATGATTTTAATAAGGTTTATTACTTTATAAATACTTAATAATTAATAAATATTTAATTAAGTGGAATAATAATGTATAATTATAATTGTAAAGTATAATTCTTATTTTTCTAAGATTTTTAGTATTATATTTATTTTTTTAACATTTATTAATATTAAGATATGATTTATCAAAGTTTTATTACTTATAAAACTTTTATTAAATTATATTTATTTAAATAATCATCACAATAAAATTTTATAATAGTTTTAAGTTGTGGATTTTATTTTCTGAAAATTTTCATATATTAAACATATTTTTCTGAATTATAAAACAAAAGTTATTAATTAAACAAGTTTTAATTCCTTTATTACATTTTAGGAAATACTTATATTTGAATTAACATTTTTTATCTATTTCATACACATAAATACTTTTTATACCGAAGCTATCCTAGACTAGGTCACTGACTAGTGGGGCCTTTGCCATGTCACCTTTATTGTTTTTATTTATTTTCAAAACAGGTACTAGCTTTTTACACCGCATACACACTCAACCACAGTCTCTGACTATTGGGCCCTAGGCCACATCATGCGTCTACGTGGATTGTTTGACTCGGGTTGACCCCGCGTTGGCTGCCTGCTGACATCAGCGTGAGGTCACGCTGACATGAGCAATGGAGCTCTCTCCAGGTGGTGCAGAGGGCCAGAGTTAGGGTGCGCGCTTTCTTGCGGTTCTATGGTAGTTAGACGCAGAAGGCAACGGCGTTTCGAACTACGGTCGCGCCGCCCGCAAATGGTCACCGGAGCACAGTGTGCGACGGTGGCCAGCAGCGGTGTTTGCCGGCGAGTGCGGGGATGGCGATACAAAGTAGAGGAAACCACGTGGGGGGGTACTGGAATAATCAGTGACTCACCATGAAGCTCGCAGAGGTGTCGGTGAGTGGAGGCGAGCTCAGAATTGACGGTGAACGACAGTGATTGGCGGCAGTAGTGATGTATCAATTTATCCGATAGAGGGGTCTTCGGCTTCCATGGCTTGTCTGGGGAGAACGAGGAACACGAGGTGAGTCCCACGGCACCCTTAGCGAGGCCAGGGGGCTCGGGATCGACGATGATATGCAGCTCCAGCGAACTCAGTTTTTGGTCAGAGGGGAATTTAGGGAGAAAGGATGAGGATAAGGATCTCCGGCGCGTCTGGGGTCTACTTATAGGCAACGAACAACGGCGGCGCGGATCTTGGCGGTAGCAGGCATCGCGACGACGGCTAACGGCAGAGCTGGAGCCAGCGAGCTGCTTCCCGGCGTGGTCCTTCTGGAGAGAGGAGGAAGAAAGGGGAAAAAGAAATTAAGGGGTACTGGGTCGGTCTTGGGCTGTGTGGGTTGTGGCAAAGTGAGTGGAAGAAAGAAGAGTTGCTGCTGGGCAGTAGATAAGTAGTCGAGAAAATGGGCGGAGGCCTGGTTTCGTTTTTCTTCTTAATTACACATTTCTATTTCTGTTTTCTTTTGCTAGCTTTGTATTTATTCATTTGTTTTAACTTTCTAGGAATTTCTTATTTAGAAAATTGTAAGTTTATGGGAATATACTTAAGATTCTAATATTAATACTATTTTTATAATAATATATTTTATTGATTTACCTTTTTATATACTTTTATATTCATAATCATATGAAGGTTATTGTATCAAATAGAATAAGTATAAATTAGGGTCTTAGGTTTTAGTATTTGTTTAAGATCTTATAATTTTGATGTCTTGATTCTTATTGATTTATAATATTAAAGAAACTTTTATATATCTTGATCCTTTATTGTTATTTAATATATAAAGTTTTGAGAACTTTAATATGGTTAATATTATTCTCATAGATTTAGGGAATAGTAATTCTATATTTTATTACAACTAACATATGAGTTAAAGTTTGAATTGAAAATGCTTTACCATCAATTCTTAGAAGATTTAATATTCTCATATTTCCTTTATTGATGTGAATAAAGATTAATGGCAAAGACAGATTGTTTTTATGTTTGTGATCATGAATGATATCACCATTTAACTTAAAATAGTGGAATTGTTTTCTAAGCTAACTTATGAGAAAGAATTGATAAAGACAGTTCCTAAGCACCAATAATAATGATGATTGAAAATGACAAAGATGTGCTTAAGTGATTTGTTGTAGGAAATTATTCCTATCAACCATTGTGGAAACAAAATGATTGATCCAACAGATGGGATGGATGTTAAGCTTGATTATAGATTTAGGGTTTAGTGTTTACCAAGAATTCCTATCTTCCATACTTCATAATCCTGGACTTCTAATTAAGGAATTCCTTTCCTAGATGTACTACTTCTTTATATACATCATCATGTGTTAACATGATGAGCTTTACTTAACCAGAATATCCTTATCCATATTTTATTCTTCTAAATCCACTTGTAAATCCATAAGCTTGACACTAAAGATTTTCCTAATCTTCTCATATCCATACTTGGTTAAATCAACTACTCTTCTAATAATAATCTCCAACCCAACAAGTGGTTACTTCTAACTCCACTCATACCTTTCCTTAGTCATCCACCTTAATAATACTCCATTATCTTTTACTAGGGTTCAATCATGTTTTATCCACCAATGTCACTTATACTAGATATAAGCATTCAATATTTATGAATAAGGCATGATCATTATAATATTTTGATCCTTTATGGTTCAGGTTTCCAGTTGTCTAAACAAGGCTTCATCAATACAACATTACAGTTGTATTATAATTATCTTCTGTTTATCTCTATTGGATTAAGAGATATAATTCATTGACTATACCTACTTGATCCAATAGGACTACTCCTGATAACTATCTTCAGACTGCATCCTTGTAATCTTCTTTTCTACCATATGATTGGGTAATATAAATCATTCTTCTATTTATTTAGGAGGGTTTTAACTCCATCAATTATCATAATGATTTCATTCTCTCCAAACTCTTCCATCCTATAGATTATATTCATAACTAGCATCACTATTTAACTCTTCTGACTTCTTTCTTTATAAGCCTTAAGTAAATTCTATAATAAGGACAAGAGTTAATAGGTCAAGGATTGATAAATGAAGAATTGGTGAATCAATAGTTGATTACTCAGCATTGATTAACAACAGATATTCAGATAAGATTCATTAGGTATGATAAATATTGATATGGAAATAAAGATATATGGTGAATGATCTTGACTTGGTTTCTTTCCTACTCAATCTCACCAAAGAGTTAAGGATAGGTATTACCATGAGATTCATGGTATAAGTAAATGAGATTAAGATTTAGTTGTTACATTCCTATTACTTAATTTATATTTATAACTTGGTAGTCATGGGTTGTGTAATGAATACTGGGATATGATTACTCAAGGATCAAATATAATCCATTAAGTAATATATTAGGGTTTAACTTTTATTACATTTGATCTACCCTTAGATCAAATCTCCCTTGCCCAAAATAAGGTTTTAGCAAAGGTCATATTGAAACTTATCGCAGTCAACTTGATGATCTACTTCAATTCCATCAATTTAAGAGAAGCTTCAATCACTTTGACAAGTTTTTATTTAAAAGCACGAAAATTATTCGGATTTTCTATGCATGAATGCAATGCACACATCTGTGTTCAGATTATTTCTAAGCTCTAATGCTGGGATGTTACAGACTCTCCCCCTTAAAATAAACTCCGTCCTCGAAGTTTGCATACTCTCACGTTTGGGAGTAAGGAATTATCTTGCAATGATTACGATATGTCTCAACTCCATGGTGACCTCCATGGGAATAATTGTAATACCCCATATCCAGATCTTTTCCTTGAATTCTGACCGTACTTGGCAATCTCCAACTGGTTGTCTCCAATACTCCAAAGTTTCTTTTATTATCCTTCTTTAGGGATATGTCCTTATTAAAAACTCCTTAATTGGGGGTCTCTTCTTAGTTCCTTATCCTGATTAGGTATCCTAATCCAACTTCTTTTATTTAACCATCGAACTTTCTTACTATACTATGCAAAACCTGGGAAGTCTCACTAAAACAGGTTTTAAATTTTATTATTAAATAGTGTGGTCAAAATACTAATCTTTGATTTATCATTGTAAGAGTTGTACTGGCAATTCTTCCAAATGTTGGTTTTGAACACATTTAGTCCAAACCCATTGGAATTTCTTATTCCTCTACACATGTCAAATTGGATATGTTTTATTCCCCTATTAAAGGGGCACTTTAAAGTTGTTTCTTTTAGAATTAGTCTGTTAGGATTAATCTTTTATCACCTTCAAGCTTTTACCTTAATAAGCTTTGGATAATCATTTGTTATTCCTTAAGTATTTATTTAATTTTTATTTAATGTTTACTCTCCCCCTTAGGGTTTACTAATAGCCTTCAAACTATCTATTTAGTATTTATTGGCTTTATAATTAGAATATTCGTCTCTATCCATCTTATACTCTACCGAGTGAAAGTTTGATGAAAGATTGTACGGTGTATCCACACAATTGTGGATCTCCGAAGTGAATCTTTCAGCATTATTTGTCTTACTTACTATTGGGACACTTTCGCTTTGATAGGTCAATTTTCGTGAAGAATCTCGAAAGATGATCGCTTAAAATTTTATACTCCTTTAGGTCTTGCTTGGCTTGGACCAAATTTTATGCTCTTTATGCAACCATTAAGATGATCTGGTTAACTATGTCAACCATCATCGGCTGCGGACAAGATACCAACTGTGGATCAAATACCAGCTGCGGATCATCCTATGTTGTAGGTATTACCCTACGACTTCCGACATACTTCTAGCATTCTCTCTGAATTGTCAGAGCTTGAATACCACTTTAGTTCCAAAACTTCTTCTTTGTACTTATTCATGATACTACCATGAACTAGAATAATTACTCCATTAACTTCTTAGCAACTTACCTACTTTAAATGAACTTTAAGTTCATTACTTCTTGTTGCTCCATACATCTTCTACACTAATCTTCCTTCTTATTGCTGATTAGTAATGATCTGAGCTTGATCCATCCTTCAAATTACGTTGATACTCCTTATATTTGGCTTTACCCTTCAAGTAAGTCTTCATATTGGTCTTCGGAACTCGTCACTCCCTTACACTTATTCCCATTCCTATCTAGGTCTATAACATCAAGTAGTAACTGGATGTTGCAACATGAATTTTCACATCAAGTCAAACTTCATATTCAGATCTAGTCAATCAAGAAGATCCAAGAAAAACTAATAAATCCAAATGTGGTACATATAACACACAATATTCTAAGCCCGGAATATAATAGTTGAGTATAGTATCTCTAAAATTCAGGCTTAGTTGTGTAGTATATGACACCTTCTTGTATCGGTTTTCATTGTGATACTTAGCACATAGGGTCAAACTATTCTTTGTTTCTTAATTTACCCAAATTGCTCAATTGCAATAGGATAATCTTAAGCAAAGTAGTCTCAATTTGGTTTTGACTAAACTTTTGTCTCGCCTTTGGGATGACTAGCTATAACCCTCCTTTCTTTGTTAGTAAATTAACCTCTCATGATCACTCCAAATGACTAATCACCACGCTGCTTCCAAGTTTGCACCATAGCCCCCATCTTCTCCACCGCGCCTCCCATCCAAGCCACTGCAAACGCCGCTCGGGCGAACGCCACCGCTGGCCTCTTGGATCCACTGGCACCGCACCTTGGTGTCCACCCCCTGGTGCAAAGAGGATCGACGGGGCCGCGTAGATCGTCTGCCGCCTTTGGCAGCTTAGGGTGGTCACCACCACTGGCGTGGGCGGCGGCAGAAACCGTCGAGGGAGAAACGACGTCGGCTTGCTAGGGTTTGGAGGGGGCGCCCCAGGGTCGCCTCGCATGAGCGACCCAGGAGACTTTCTAGAGCGTCCGATCTGGGTGCACGGACTTATTAGACAATATCTATCTATGGTAGTACCACTAGAAAACCTCTTATCATTAAATATAGTGAGACATCAGCTTTTTTGCATGTATGAAATGCATAATACCACATATAATACCAACACTATTGATTAGCCTAAAGCTGAACGAATACGAATTCAAAGTTGTATTTTTTATAGCATGTAAACCACGCTTTGTTGACCAAAATCATGGTCAAAGTTGTATGTCGAAAATCATGTGCACAATGTATTTGTGAAGGGGCGAAAAACACGTGGCTGAAGACTGAGAAGGTTACGATCAAGATGGCAGTTTTACCTATGGAGGCGGGTACCCGCTAAGAACCAAGGATGGGGAACAAATAGCCTCCATGGGGCTAGCGGGGTGGGTACTCGATAGGGTGGCGGGGCGGGGATGGGGGGCAGATTCCCTCCATTGGGGACTCTATGGATACCTGGGACCGGACAAACATTCAATATTAGGTGAAAAAACTATAAGGTTGCAACCCCCACTCCACCCATCATTCCCCTCGACCTACCGTTCCAGCCGCCGCGAGCACGCGACTCTCTCTTTCCCAAATCCGCTAGCCCACCTCCATCCGGCCGCTAGCAGACCAGCACACCTCCGTCGAGGAGTCCCTCCTCACCGACGCCGCTGCAGATCAGGTCATCGCCGTCGCGTCTCCATCCGGCCGCCAGCACACCTCCATCCGACAGTCCCTCCTCACCGGCGCTGCCACGAGGCCATCGTTGGCGCCGCCCCGCATTAGGTCATCACCGGCGCCGCCCCGTCTCCAAATCTGCTAGCTTGGGCGTTGGTGGGAGGTCCCCGTGGAGACCCCGACGGGGGCCGGGTACCCGATGTTGGCGGGGACGGGGGGTGTTTCTCCCCCGATAAGCTAGCGGGGCCTAGCGGGGATGGGTACTCGCGGGGATCGGGGCGGGTACGGTGGAGTCATCCCCGGCAATCCCCGGCCCCGTTGCCATCTTGAGGTTACGACCAACATGAGAAGGGCAATGTTATCACTCGTTCCAAATTACGAAGGGTTTGACATCTTTCACAATTTAATTTTGACCACTACTTTGACCAAGAACACAAGAGTTAGCGTGCATCTTGTATACTCCCTCGTTTCTAAAATGACCATGGGTTTTAGCTTTGGTCAAAGTCAAGTTGTAAAGTTTGACTAAGTTAATTTCAAATTGCAAAGTTGTACTTAAAATGATTAATATGTCCAAGTTCCAGAACTCAAATGTATATCCAACATCACATGAACTTTGACAGTCACATATGGCCTTAATCATCTGTTAAGGAGAAAGACTTGAGTGAAGAAGTCAAAGATCACTTCATGTACTCGAGGACCGCAAGGAAAGGGTCCAGGTAGAAGGCCTTGAAGCCAGTGAAGCCGGCGGTGAGGCCGAGCTGCCGGAACTCCTCCTCGGATCGTGCCCTCCCCTGGGTTCGATAGTTGGCCATGATGAAGATGTCGTGCCCCAGCAGCGCCCTCGTCCTCGTGCTCATGTCGATCGTCTCCGGCACCACCGGCTCGCATGCGATGAGCTTCCCGCCTTCCGGTAGTGCCTTGTAGCAGTTCTTGAGGATCGTCGTGCACTCATCGTTGGTCCATATTATGAGAATCCACTAGAGGACGAAAACAAAATTGTGATCAAGTTTTGCTTGACTTTCGACAATATGTTACGAAATTTTAATTCCAGATAATTCATAGCATACATACTTTCATGAAGATTGCGTCACCGGAGGGGATGGACTTAATCATGTCTCCACCAACATGCCTTACTCCTGCATTTTTTAAAATTTGCAAGCGTCGTCCACTCATTGTTAGGAGTAAGAAATACTCCATCTCTATATTTATATGGCGTGCTCTATATGGGATTTTAACCTTGACTATCAGTTTGATCGCTAACATGCGAGACATAAGTCATATAAACTGTCCTTGTACGACCACCCTGATAAAACTTACTTTGATGGAAATAACAAATACGACAACTTAATATAGACCATTACACTAGTTTTTTTTTCATGATTTCTATGCAAACAAATAACACTTTCTTTGCTAGATGGGGCAAATTATAAAGCTTTCGTTTTGACAACGTTTATCTTTAATTTGGTTTTCTCCTTCTGCATTTCTTTCAAGTTATTGTTATTATTTACATATGTTTATATTTTATTATTCTTTTCATTTCTATACTTGCACATTATTACAAATGTACAACTATCTCATCGGATAAAGTGCACTCAAAGTTTTGATTTTTTTTTTCATTTTTGTGTCTGGTCATTTAGTTGCATCTTTTGGAAATGTGCAACTATCTCATTCAGAACAATGCAACCAGGGTTCTATACATAGTTTTTCATTTATTATTCTTGCCATATTTATGTTGTACCTTTTTCATTACAACATAGTTGCACTTTTTAGAAATGGGTAGCGACCTTATGGGGAAAAGTGCAATCGGGCTTCTATACATGTTTCTTCTAACTATATTGACTCGTTATTTATAGATTGCAATTATCACCATATCATAGTTACATTTTACAATAAATGTAAAACTAACTCATCGAGAAAAATGTAACCTGGTGTGCTTTATGTTCTTTTCCACAAATTAAATTATTAATGATCCCCCACAAGTTTTGTAATATGTGCATTGTTTGTCTTTTGCTGACCTAGGATTAGCTGAATACTAGTGGATGTCCCACCTAGAGATTTTTCACCCATGGGTACGGGTACCCGCGGACGCACTGTATCCTTATGGGCAAGCCCGTTAAGTCATGGGTAGGGTATGGACAAGCCTATCCATGAATATATCCTTATCCTAATCCTTTAAACTGACATGTGGACCTTAGCTGTGAAGGTCCAACCTAGGCAACTGAGCAGCCCACCAGCGCAAGTTCCGAGGAGTATGCGATTTCTAAATTTCGATAATCTTCATATGCCTGTTATTGAGTAAATATAATTGTATTTTTATTATATGCGTGCTATCATGAATATAAAATTGTGAATAACTTGTATATTATTTGATCTACCTGTCATGTATCCAATAGGTACGGGTACCTAATGGGTATGGGTATTAGTGAAGTTCCATAGACGTGGACTATGGGTGCCGGTAAGTTTCTACCAATTAACTATGCGGATACGAGGATGGTATATATTGCTCACTGCCTATAACTTACCCATTGTCATCCTCAAGCGGCCTTTGCTTCCCTCGTACAACCTAGCTAGGTGCCCAACAACGAATCATACTGTCCAACAGAGGTAGTACAACAACGGCACCTTGCGCTCGCGCTTAGGATTGAGAGCAATAAACAAATCACTACAGAGAAAACGTCGACTGAGATTCACGCAAAAAAATGAGTCGGAAGAGGAATAATCTCACCATAAAATTTGTGTCATGCTATATGTACTTCGTGCTCTTAAGAATTTAAATTACAAGTTTGCAAAAAATGTCCCTAACGTTTCATTTACCAACACGTAGGGACAATATGGTCCCGAAATGCCTAGGGCTGGAGTTGCTTTGTCTGACTAGCCAGAACAATCACAGTAAAGTCCGAACAGGTAATTTTTCTGAAGCCAAGATAGCAGGGAAACCATGGTTTGACCACAAAACACTGCTCTGATCTCATTCCCAAACTCACCTATTTCTGATATTGATGCAGAAAATTAAAAGCTATATATGTTCCTTTTGTGTGATAGTGATGAATCTATTGGACTTTCATCTCATGACTCACGTGTGATTTGGTTGTTTATAGCGAGGTTTTGTTCTCACAATTGCACCTGCGTGGCATTGTCATCACCAGTTGTTGTACTACATGTCAATGTTTTTGACAAGTTCAAACCTCTTTTTCGTTGATAATAGTGGTTTCTTCCAATTAGTCTAACTAATCGATGCGCTACAAAATTTGCTTCCCTAGGAGCATGTTCAAACCCAATTCTTACAAACTAAATAGTTAAATGATACTACTAACAATCACCAATTGTCGTTTGTTTAACCCCGGGATCGGAAATATCCTATGGTGCAGGGTAGGACATCGATTTGCTCGGTTAGAATTTTATAGCTCGTACCCCGTTTATTTCGTGGACTACGACATATTACAAAGTTTTGGAAAATCGAAAGGCTCATTATTTGATTCGTATAGCTAGTGAAGGAAAAACAAAGGTGCAAGCCTATCAATAATCATGCGCATTATTAACACGTTCTTTGTGTCGAGAGACTTTTGGAGAGAAGCGCACCGTACCCCATATATATCCCCGAGGACCGAACAAGTTAGTACGACGTCGTCGGCTGCGCCACTATGAAGACAATGATATATAAACGACACTATTGCAATACCGTGTGACCCATGTTTGTAATCTTCTGTAAGGATACTTTCTAAATAAAGTAAAGAGCCCATGTGTACGGTTGTGGCCTTTCCCCTAGAGATATGTATTACTCTCATCTTCTTATTTACAATACTCTCTTTCATCTTAAAATACATATTTCAGGTTTTCCAAAATTTGGATAAATATATATAGTAAATAGTGTCTAGAATTATCTAAATTTTGATAAATCTTTGACATATATTTTACGGTTTTGCTATTTTTCAGGCACCTGAGAATTATTCACCGTTGGATTTTGGTTTCAAAATTCGATTGAGCCATCTGGTTGCAGTTTTTTGTTTGTAAATCATGCATGTTTTCATTCGATTGAGTCAGCCACGTCAGACGACTGAAAAATAGTTATTTCTCAGTCGCCTGAGACGTAGGCATTCCCTATATTTTAGGACTGAGGAAGTAGTATAATTGATCCTGATATCCATACGCATATTAACTTGTTATGTTCTTCGTTAGGAGTGGCTTGCTAATGTATTTGTGGCGTTGATTTCTTTAGTATTTAAACTCATCCTAATTATTAAGATTGCTTACTAATATTCCAATGGTCTCACCGTCTATGGGCGGCGCGGCGGCAACGACGCTGGGCAGATCGAAGTTGACGCCCTCCCTGATGGTGGTGACCCGGCGCATGATCATCTCGAGGCAGAGGCCGGAGCTGCCCCCGACGTCCACCAGCGTCTCCACCCCCTCGAACCCGCCGACGTAGCCGTCCAGCAGCGTCTCCATGAACGGCTTGGACACACCCGTCATCGCCCCCATCATCAGCTCTGTCGCCTCCCTGCATGCATGCGCCGCCATTAATCCATCCATCGAGCGAGATCGTCGCTCGCTGCCACGGGACGTCTGAGGAAGAAGAAGAGATAATGGTGATGGTGTTATACGTACTGGCCGTAGTATGCGTATGCGGAGACGCCGTTGTGGACGCGGGCGAAGGCCTCGGGGCCGGTGGGGTCGAGCACGGCGTCGCGCAGCCGCGGCCACGCGTGCACCAGCTCGTCCTGGTGATGCTGCAGCACGTAGTCGGCGTACGACGCGCCGGCGGAGGGCACCAGGGTACGGCCCACGGCGGTGAGCGCGTACCGCCGCGTCCCGCCGCCGTCTGTGCCGCCGGCATGCTCGGAGAAGACGCCGTGGGAGGTGAGGAGGCGGAGGATCCGCTCGAGGACGGAGGGGTCCGGGTGGCCTGCGGGGAGAAGGGCGGCGGCCGGGAGGGGCGCGTTGGCGCCGCCAGCCCAGATGGCGGGCGGCACGCCGAGGCGGATGACGGCCGTGAGAGCCATGGGCACGGAGATCATGTTGGCCAGCTCCATCATCGCGAGACGGGCTTCCGCCGGGGAGAGCTCCGCCACGGCGGCGGTGGGCTCGGCTGCCGGCGACGACATTTTTGTGGGATGGTGGAGTGAGGAAGACGCGACGTGCTCGGCCGTGCAGTGTGTGGTATACTGGTACGGTATATATCGGCTTAGGGCATGCCATGTCGGCCCTGTGACGCTTGGACCACGTACGTGACAGCACGGAACACGTGCATGCATGGGGTATGGATAACATTGCGTGTAGATCCAATCAGACATAGACGACGAAAGTGGTGAGGATATGCTAACAGTAACAGCCTCACACGCTGTCGATCGGTGTCCTCTCTAGAGTCTAGAGAGATCCGCATGGTACATGCCAAGACGGGCCACGCGCGCGATACGGTGATGGAGATGATATATATTAGGCCCTCGACGACGATGGCGCAGTCAGCTGGGGGCCCTCTCATGGCGCTGGTCCGGTGGCCAAAGAGTGGCGCCTTATAGCAACTCTAACAGCATCCTTAGAATGGTAACTCTTAGATCGCAAGTACAGATCAATGTACTCACGATTTAGGGTTTTAAACACGTCAGCCGAAAACAGTGTCTATAAATTCAACTCTTAAATCGCAATTTGAACTGAAATCACCGGTGGAAATGAGGCCTTTAGTTAAGTTCCAAATTGGCCTTTAACACCGGTTCGCCTACGAACCCGTGTTAAAGGGGGCGTCCGTACCAACGTGGTCCAGAAAGCAAAAAAGGCCCTGAACCGGTGTTAAAGGGCCTGTCCCACCGAGCCGCGCAGCATCCCCTCCCCCCCCCCCCCCCCCTTTAACACCGATTCGTGGCTTGAACCGGTGTTAAAGGGGTGCGCCTATATATAATACACCACAGCCCACCCCTCTCTCTCATTTTTTTCACTCTCTCATTTTGGAGCTTAGCAAAGAGGGTGAGAGGTGTGCTAGTTTGTGTTTTCTTTCTATGCACAAGAGGTGTTCGCTGAAATGCCCGAGACCTCGAATTAAGTTTTCAAGTTGCTCTTTCCTCCTTGGTCGAGGTCGGCAACTTTATTCTTTCATGTGTCATTGATGTACTGTAAAAGTGGTCATCTCCCTATTAATTTCATGATGTAATGTAATGATATTTAATATACGTAATTAATTATATAATGCAGATGAACCGGCAATGGATGTACGGTGACTGGCGCACTTCCGAGTACATTATGGGCCTCCAAAATTTCATCGTTGTGTCTAAGGCAAACCATGGTCACAATGGTTTTATGTGCTGCCCATATGTTGACTATCAGAACAAGAAAGACTACTCAAATACCAAAACCATTCACGCCCACCTGCTTCGGTCCGGTTTCATGCCCAGCTATAACTGTTGGACCAAGCACGGAGAAAGAGGGGTTATGATGGAAGACAACGAAGAAGAATAGGATGATGACAACTATCATAATATGTATCGTGAATACGATGATATTGCAACGGGGGCAGATGAAGATCAAGAGGCAGCAGATGGGCCCACTGATGATGATCTTGGTCGGGCCATTACTGATGCAAAGAAAGAATGTGAAACTGAAAGGAGAAGGAGAAGCTGGAGCAAATGTTAAAGGATCATAAAATATTGTTGTACCCAATTTGTGAAGATGGCCACAAAAATCTAGGTACCACACTGGATTTGCTGCAATGGAAGGCAGAGAACGGTGTGACTGACAGGGCATTTTCAAAGTTGTTGGTAAAAGTGAAGAATCTGCTTCCAAGAAATAATGAATTGCCCGACAGTACATACCAAGAAAAGAAGGTTGTCTGCCCTCTAGGATTAGACGTGCAGAAGATACATGCCTGCATTAATGACTACATCCTCTACCGCGGTGAGAAGTACGAGAATTTGGATGCATGCCCGGTATGCACTGTACTGCACTGCGGTATAAGATCAGACGAGACGACTCTGGCGATGTTGAGGGCGAGACCCCTAGGAAGAAGGTTCCTGCTAAGGTTATGTGGTATGCTCCTATAATACCACGGTTAAAACGTCTCTTTAGAAACAAAGAGCATGCCAAGTTGTTGTGATGACACATGGAAGACCGTAAGAAAGACGTGAAGGGAATATGCCCGAGAGGCAATAATAAAGTGGTTATTATCGTATTCCTTGTTTATGATAAATGTTTATTTTGCATGCTATAATTGTATTAATACGGAAACGTTAATACATGTGTGTTTAATAAACAAACAGAAAGTTCCTAGTTATGCCTCTCTCATAAACTAGCTCGTTGATTAACAAGATGATCAAGGTTTCCTGATCATGGACATTGGATGTTGTTAATAACGGGGTCACAACATTAGTGTAATGGTGTGATGAACATTCATCCGAAGTATAGCATTACGATCAAAGTCATTGAGTTTATATTGCTATAACAACTTACGAAGTGATCCTAATCCTTAGACCATAAGATCATGTCAATCACTAACACCGGAAGAGTTTCTTGATAACATCAAACGTCACACTGTAACAGGGTGATTATAAAGATGGATTCAGAACTAATAAAGTGTTATGTTGAGGCTCATGGATCGAGAGTGGAATTTGTTCATCCCGATGACGGATATATATACTCTGGGCCCTCTCGATGATATCACATTGATTAGCTTGCAAGCAAGTGATTTGATCATTAGAATGTTATATCACGGGAACGAGAAAAGAGTGCATGTCAGTAACGAGATCAAACTAGGTATGGAGATACCGATGATTGAATCTCGGACATGTAATATATCGCAAAACAAAGGGATTAAGATACTAGCGTAAAAGGTTCCGACGATCACAAGAAAGTCATCGTTGAATGTGTGGGAGTCAGTATGGGTCTCTAGATCCCGCTTCTGATTATTGATCCGAGAGGCGTCTCGATCATGTCCGCATTATTCGTGAACCGTAGGGTGACACACTTAGGAGACACCGACATCCATTTGGAGCAAAAGTTTTATGCCGAAAAGAATAACAAGCGCAGGAATTTATTTCACTAGATACCGAAACGGGTTTTGGGGTGAAATTGCAGAAAGTGTTTCTGCATGTGAAATGAAATACTAGCAAGGGGTTATATGTGAATGTTTGTCATTAAAGTAATTGACAAAATTCTGAATAAATAAAAGGAGTTTTATTTAATGAGAGTTTGCATTAAATTTGGTGGAAATTTAATGGGAATTTGAGTGGGTTTTTGAGTGGAGGGAATTGAAAGGCTTTTGTGTGAGTGGAGTGTCCACCCACATGAATGAAAGGAGGGGAGGGGGCAGCCCCATGGCTGGGCGCATGGCCCCTTGGGTGCCCCCCTCTCCCTATAAAAGGAGCCCCCCTCCCTCTCTCTCACTCACACCTCCTCGTGAAGGATCTCTCTCCCCCTCTAGAATTTATCCCCCATGGTCTCGGACTAGCGAGATACATGTTCCCGGTGGCTATTCGGCAAGAAAGAGTTGTGCTTCCGCTGCATCGCTGGAGCGAGGAGGCGGAGGTTGCTCGGTGCCTCGAACGTGTGTGCGAGCACAGATGCGCTGTTGTTTTGCGGCGCTAGGACTTCCTCTCGATCTTGAGATCGGCAAGAGATCGTCTACATCAACCACGAGTTTGGACTCGTTAAGCTTTGTCGGTCTTCAAGAGTATGTTCTCTACGGATATACATCCGCCCGTTGTTTGTATCTAGTAGATAGATCTTGGTACATAGTTGTTCCCATCGTAGGAAAATTTTGTTTTCTATGCTGCGAACCCTACAAGACGCGATGTTGAGACACCACTATGATGGGTCACAGTGGAGAAAAGTCGAGCGAGAGTACCCGGACTTCGCACGTGACGCAAGGAACTTAAGGTTTGGTCTAAGTACCGATGGCATGAATACTTTTGGGGAGCAGAGGTGCAGTCACAACACCTAGCATGTGACTCTATATATCTATAACCTTCCTCCTTGGTTTTGCATGAAGCGGAAGTTTATTATGATGCCAGTGCTCATCCAAGGTCCGAGGCAACCCGGCAACGACATTGATGTGTACCTAAGACCATTAGTTGAAGAACTTCTACAGCTATGGGTCAAACCAGGTATACGTATGTGGGATGAGCACAAAAGGGAGCCATTTGACCTACGAGCGTTGCTTTTCGTGACCATCAATGACTGACCCGCTCTTAGTAACATTTCAGGGCAGACAAACAAGGGATTCAAAGCATGCACGTATTGTTTAGATGAGACTGAAAGTGTATATTTGGATAAATGTAAGAAGGTTGTGTACCTAGGGCATCGTCGATTTCTTCCGAACATGCATCCCGTAAGAAAGAAAGGCAAGCATTTCAAACGTCTGGCAGAACCCCGGAGGAAGCCTTTCCTCCATACTGGTGAGGAGGTATTTGATATGGTTAAGGACCTAGAAGTAATCTTTGGAAAAGGTCCTGGCAGTCAATCTGTTCCGAATGACGATGTCGGACACGCGTGTAACATCCCAAAAATATTAAACTTGGATCATCAAATTCTAATCATCAAAATTAGGGTTAACAAAAACTTTTCCAACTAAAAATATGAAAGCATTCATATGTGTGTGTATTAAAATTTGGATTCTTTTGAATTGCCATGGTTCTGTGTTTCTTTGCTTGTAAAATGATTCTTAGGTGAAATAAACATCATCTAAACAATCCCCAAACTTTTCCCAAAGACAAACAAGTCAAAACAAACAAATTAAGTGAATGGTCACTTTGGCCAATTTAACTCTCATGCCTACTTTGGCTATCTCTAATTGTCAAAACTTAACAGAAACATGCATGGATCTTTGGACCCCTTGATAGTAATCATAACAAGGTACCAGGTCCCACTTTGTGATCATCCAAAAACATTTAAATGCTTAGTTTAAATGACAGTTTAAAATTGAATCTATTTCATATGGGAAGATCCCACTATTTCAAAAACCACTCAAACAAGCTCAATTTTCAAAACCCAAGCATCCACAGAACCCTCAACACATGCCTAGCACACTCACCAAAAATCTTTTCAAAATTCAAAACTCAAGTTCATGCAGCCATTTCATCAAACAGGTTGCAGATTCAAATCAACAAAATCAAAAACACTATGTTGAGCAGTGTTTGGGGCCAACCTTGTTCCCTCTCTGGTTACAACTAGCCTTAGTAGATCATCTAGCAACCTTAACTAACCACTAGCACCACTGTAAGCTGGCCATTGTCATCAATGGTGAGCAGGCCGAGAGCACCCATGTCACCCCAGTGTGGGCAGCAAGCTAGGAGAAGAACTAGCCGTGCCAACCTTGTCTAGCATGCAGCCCATGCCTCACCGCCCCCTCTCGACCAACCCTAGCTCGAAGACAGCGACCAGAACCGCCAGGAACGCCGCGTCTGCGCCGCTGTCGACCATGCCGACGCGCACCGCAGAGCACGCGCCGTTCCCACGCAACCTGACCACCTCGAGCCCTCGCAGCCCGCCAGCATGCACCCCACCGTCCCAGGAGACCACCAGACATGCTCGTTTCACTGCCCGTACCCCGTAGCCACCGCTCGCCGCGGAGTTCGCCGCCTCTGTCTCGCAAAGAATCGCACGTTCCCGACCAATTGCCACCGCCCCTACACGCGCATTTAAGCTCTAGAGAATCGCCAGGAGACCACACGTCGATCTCCAACCTCGGACATGCCTCTAGCCACCCGTAGCCGTGTCGCCACCGTCGCCTGCCCATCCCTCTCGGTCTCGCCGTCGAGCCTATAAAAGGAGACGGCCCCCGCTCGATTTCTTCACACCATCTCACTCCCCTCACCTCACTGATCCTTCCACACCTTAGCCGGAGCACGAGGAGCAGCAGCTCGCCGGAATTGCGCCGGAGCAGGCCGCCTCTAGAGAAGAAGAGGGCCGTTGATTTCGACCACCCTCGAAGCTGCCGCGACCACCCCTGAGTTCGTCGTCGTCGACTTTGTCGTTTGCCTGCCTCGCCGTCGTCACTAGAGCCCCGGTATGCCCCCTATGCACCCCCACTGAGTCGCTAGGGTTCGAGCTCGCCGGTGACATGTTCATCCTCGACGACGACCCTCAGCAATTGATCTTTATTCTAATTCAACGCACCACATCGCCCTGTACCGCTTCGCGTTTAATGAGCCACTGACCAGTAGACCCCCTGTCAGCTGAGCCCCGCGCTGCGGATTGACCCTGGGCCGGCCCATTAACATTTCCCGCGCAGCCCAACTATTTGAATTTAGCTTTTTTCTATTTTAATTCAAACATAGTTCTGTACCTAGTTTCAAAAATCAACCCAGCTCGACTCAGTGAACCAAATTGCATGAAACCAATTTTGTTAGAAAGGTATTAAAATGCTTAATCCAAGCCCGTTGGATTCAAATCATTTGGATCTGTAGATCAACCTTGGTAAAAATAACAAGTCAGAAGCTTTTCTGCATTCAAATATTTTTCCAATTTCAACCATAATGGCTTTTGAGTTGATTCCAACTCTCAAAAATCACATTTGATCATACCTTTCAGAATATATAAAAACATATGGGTTTACTTAAATAAACAATGTTCAAGTAATAAAAGAATGCCGCATAGGCATTTATAGTCACTTTAATTATTTAAAATAAAAAGGTTAAACCTTATTAAATTGTGACACCACTTTAAATCACATTCTCATGTACTGAAATATGTTGTGATGACATGTGTCAACATGATCCCATGTTTGGTTTGGAGAATATTAAATCTTAAGTAGTTTTTCAATGAGTAGAAATTACTTTTCTAAAAATAAAATAAATAAGACAAAGGCTTTAATCTTGAATGTTAGTGATGATGCTAGATCATCTATAGAACCCTTTTGTGTGATGATTGAAAGTAGTTAAGTATTGTTTGGTGACTGTGTACCTCGTATTTATTTATAGACGCTAGTACCGACCAAGGATACGAGGAGGAAGGAGGATACTACGAAGAAGAAGCCGAGGAGAACTTCAACCATTGATCTGCTCAAGGCAAGCTAACACTTGCAATTATGAAAGTTAGATAACCTATGCAATGCACTAAGCATGCTTGGTTAGACATATTTGATGATACCCCCTCCTAGTTTTACTTACAAGCTTTCTACTTTATTTCTTTATCAAAGCTATTGAAGGTTGTAGATTCTAGAAAGATAATTGAAGGTTGCATAAAGAGCATTAAAATTGGCCTAAACTAGATAATCTTGATGTCATCCTAAGGCATGAGATTGAACTTAGTTAAAGCTCCACTTGTTTACCACCTCTCATTAGTACTCACCCCCACTTGTAGATGCTAGTGCTAAGCATAAAACTTGATCAACTTTAGATGGGAATACTTGGTGAAAATGGTTATGAAAACCTTAGAATGATGAGTCATTCTACTGAGATGTTTTGACATGTGTTTCCGAACACCAGATGATTTTGATGATGAAAATGTTCAGGCATGAGCCTTAGCCCTTTATAAAACTGATGGTTGTCTGGATGCGATACCATTCCAATTTTACCGTACAACCACAATACCCGAAAATTGGGTAGGGCTTGACTGGAAACTTATATACCTTAGTATGGGTTCCCTCACGGACAAGGTTTGAGCTGAGGCTACCTTGTGAAGATTATCCACCTGTGCAGTACACAAGATACAGCTGGTCATGGTTGGGAGGCCAAACTCACAGGAGAGGTGCTTATACTAGGGCGTGTAATGGAAAGGTTAGGATTGATTATCCGCATACTGAGTATGGTGAATTCAGGATTTGTTCCTGACGGATGTATCGAATATTGTGGTGAAAGTGTACAATCTCTGCAGAGTGTCAAACTATTCGAATAGCCGCGTCCGTGGTTATGGACAGTTGGAGTGGCCATACTGTTCCCCCGTCAGATGATTTCAAAATGACATATGAAATGAATTGATATTTTGACTTCACCACAACAGAGTTGTGATATGAAATACAAGTTCCCACTTTGGTGTTATAAAATTTTGTGGCATCCCGCAAAACCACTACTAGAAAATCGCGTTGTTTTTGTGCATTGCATCATCGCGACCGCATGCTCATGTCATCATGCCACATTGCATTTGAGCATCGTCATCATCTTGCATTTGCTCGCATAAAACTATTTCGGAAAAACCCAGTTTTGTTTTCTAAACGCCCCGACTTTGTTCAAACACAAAACCCCGGGTGCTGCCGGATACTTTGTTTGTCTAAAAACTATTTGCAAAAGTTCATTGCAAATTAAATAAAAGTTTGAATTATTTTTAGTGGGGCAGTCGAACGGGCCGAATGACCCGAACGACCACCCCAGGAAAATAAAACGGCCCACCCTATTAATCCTACAGCTACCAACTAACCTACCCAGCCCTCACCCTCCACATCACCCCACCCAATCCCGGGCCGCCACCTCACCCTCTCCCTCCCCTCCAACCAACCCCACTCTGCCACCTAGCCACCCCCACCCCCCTCTCTCTCTAAACCCACCCCCACACGCACACGCATGCACCTGCAGGCCGCAGCCCCACTTCCCCCACACCGGCCAGCCTCCCAGCCCCTCTCAACTCCCCCCTCTGACCCCCGGGCCCCATCCCCTGGGCCCCACCTACCGCACCGAACCACCCAGCCTCAACCACTCACCCCCTGGGTCCCACCTTCCCCACCGCCCCGCCTGGCGTCCCACCATCCCGCACGCGACGCCCCACCCCGCCTCCTCCTCCCGCTCGTCTTCCTCCCTCCTCTCCTCTCTGGCTGCTTGCTCCGTCGACCCCGCCCCTCCGCCGGCCTCCACCGCTCCCCGCGTCGGCCTCCGCGCCCCCTCCTCTCCAAGCCGCCTCCACCCCGCAGCATCTGCTCGTCGCCTCTCCCCACCTCGCCCCCGATGCGGCCGTAGCCCTTCCGACCCCGCGCGGCCGTCCCCAACCTCCCCGGCGCTCCTCCCGCACCTCCGCCGCCGCCGCCGCCGCCTCCAGGCCCCCCCCGCGTCGCGTCCCCGTCCAAGCCCGTCGGCCTCCTCCCTCGGCCTCCCCTTCGCCGGCCGCTTCCTCGCCGTCTCCAGCTCCGGCCGCCTCCGGCTCCTCCGCCCTGCAAGCCGAGCGCCGCCGGCGAGCCCGCCCCAGCCCAGGTCTCCCCGAGCACCCCTCTCCCCGTGCCCGCTGGAGGCGTCGTCGACCGTCCTGCCAAGCTCTGCCCGGGGCTCGCCGCGCCTCCGTCTCTCCGCGCGCCTGGCCTGTGTCGCCGCTGAGGCCGCCCTAAGCCGCCGTCGGCCTGCAGCCGCTCTCCCAACAGCGCCTCCTCGCCCACGTGAAGGAGCTCCTCTGCGAGCGCCTCCACCTGCGGGACATGGCCCTGCTGGCCTGGGTAGAGCATGCGTGCACCAGGAGGGTGAGCCGCGCTGCTCGACTTGTGTCGGTATCGTGTTGTGTCAATTCATGTGTGGGGTCTGACGTCCGAAGAATAGGTTCCTCAACATGAATTTGACACTTCGAGATCGACCCCACGAACCCTTGAGCTCGCTCCCGGAACTCGAAGACCGAACACGATGTTCTTCTTCCCGGACCGAAGACCGATCCCATACCCGACGCAACGCCAAGCAGTTCCCCCGGACGCGAAGACCCGAACCCTGTCGAATTCCTCGCAGTGAACGCCAAGATCGCCTCACGGACGCCATGACCTCCTTCAAGGATCCGATGGCCGAGACCCTGAAGACCGATCTAGAGCGCCAAGGCCTTCGCATGGAGTCGGCAAGATCATCCGGTAACACCAAGTTCAACTGCGCGGGCCGACAAGAACGACACCGACCCGGAAGAGCCCGATGCGCCCCGGCACCGACCCAAGTCCTGCTTCCCAGATGCAACAAGATCTACCCCAGTAATCCGAGAATGATCCGTCGAACCCTGAACCCTGAGACCGACCCCGAACCCCGGAACCCCAAGTTCGTCGAGACCCTCTAATGTGTGAACCCCTTCCCGCAAACCCTATTTTATAATATAATAACCTTGTCGCATATTAAAATTGTCATTCATCTCGCATGCATATCATTGGTTTGGGGGCCTTATGCCGATTCACCTCATAATTAAATATGGGGCCATATGCGGGCAAATCTAGTCCCATATTGGCCTCATTCAAATTAATGTAGCGAACCGGTACTATATTTTGGCCATGTTAATACAGCATTTAAATTGCGGGGGTTCTAAATAACTTGAACCATTTAATTAATTGTCGGGACCCCGGTTCCGCTTAATACTGACCTACTTGCATCGCATCCTTGCCATGCCATGCATCATACATGCATCATGCCGATCTTCTGCCGTTGTATTAAATATTGCATCCGGTGTTTATTCTAGTGTTTTGCTTCTTCGCGGATAAGGCCGTTGAGTTGATGCGAGTGTCGACCCGATCTTCGGTTGAACCCTTCGACAATGTTTTCAGGCGAGCATCTCCCCCTTTCTACCTATCTTAATTTTATAGTATTTATTCCCTCCTGTTGATCTATTGCTATCTGTGTTGCGATGCTTTAGTTTCCGTACCCGTGATATTCCGTGCAGCCCTATATTGCCTTGGACACATCCTATTACCTGTTGTTTGGTAGATAGTTGGACCTGCGCGTCGTAGTCTCTTGCTCAAGTGCTGTTGCGTGTTGTCAAGTGCCACAGTTGTTGGAGTAATGCCGCATGTTTGATGTTGGAGATGATTCTAGCTTTACTTATTGTTCACTTTAATTCCTGTTTAACAACTAAAATTGAAATAAGCAGAGGCATCAGTGGGTGATAGATAATATTTGGTTTCCGAACGCCCACTTGTGTCCCGTAGGACCCCGAGTACTTGATACCTGTTCCTTGATTTATCGCGCTATCCACATCCGGGAGGTATATGGGACCCCCCTGAGCCAGAGCTTGATTCAGTCTTATTTCTTGGGGCCACAAACTAGTTTGAGGTTTTATTTACGATCCTGTACTTATGCCATGCTACTGCTTTATTTACGATTGTGCGATGGATAGCACACTGTACTGTTTAGGTAAGCGGAGTGTTTTCGCGGTATCGACACCCCGAGTTTTCGGGTTCCCAGTCGTTTACAGCCATTGACGCAAACCTTGAGTCCATCTCGGAGCTAGCTTACTTCGTTGCGGTTCTACTCAATGGGGTGGCCCCCTGAAACAATTCTGAATCCTGTGATTGCTTTGTCGTGAAAGCCTCGTTGGGTTTTGATTTGGTTTTTCCGAGATTGATCGAGTGTGTGTTGCTATTGGTGCACCCCGGCCGGGTAAAACTTTCTGAAAGCCGTGTCCGCGGTTATGGACGACTTGGAGCACAGTATCTCGACCATAGACAAGCATAACTAAAGTTTATTGCTATAAACTTGACTTTATAATGACTAGTAATCAGCTTCACTATAATGGAATGGCTAAATAATACTGCCCACAATTGCTTGTTTGAAGTGTCGCTTGCGACCTTTGTACCTGACTAGTAAGTATGGCAACTACAACGGAATGGTAAATAAAAGTACCAACAACTGCTGGGTTTTGGGTTATCTCATGCTAATTGTATCTGACTAGTAAGTGTTGCAACTATCACGGAATGGTTAACTAAAAGTGCCCACTGCTTATTTTATCAGGACGACTATCTTTACCTGACTAGTAAATTGCCGCCACTATAACTGAATAAGTAAAAAAAATTGCCAACTGTGTGAGTTCCTCGGTTGACTTCCTCGTTTGGTCTCGAGGGGGAAACACCAGGATGGGTTTGTTTGGTGGTAGTATCAGGATGGTACCGAATAGGTCATTCTTATCCCTCTCTGATAACCGCCGGTTGTATCGAGTCTCTATAGGTTGTTTAGTGCATGCTGCCGCTGCCGCTCAGTCCACCATACCTATGTAGGCGAGGACCGCCGAATTCTAGCCTCGCCGTGTACTGGCCTCAGTACTGACGCTCCTCTTTTTCCTTTGCCCTTTGTCGGCACCCCTTTTGTTTAAGCAGGTTTTGAGATCGACGTCGTTAGCAGGGTTACCCTTCCGGCTTGGCCTGGGCAGGGTTATGGACGCCATTGGTTATTCTACAGGGCTCTTAGCCCCATTTGCATCTTGTCCGTAGTCGGACGCTCTATCATTTTCAAGGTGATTTGGATCTTTGTATATTATGTCTGCATTCTTGACTCAGTGAGTCGTTGTTATATATATATATCTGTTCTGTGGGTCCCATCGAGGACTGTTGTGTAATGTTATTACTTCGTTTTCCACCCGCACGAAAGTGCCTGGTGGGCACCTTTGAATCGTTTCTATGCGGGTTTGGCGGGTTTCGCTAAAACTTGCATAGGTCCGATTCTGAGGGTGTTACAAATTTCAACTAGCGTTTCTTGCTTCTGAACTTAGTAGAGGTAAATCTGGCTTTTTGCAAAACAACCCTAGAGCTTAGTGTCCTACTACAAAAACCCCCTTCACTTGTTAGTATTAGTTTGCGAGTACTTAAAGAGTACTCATGGCTTTGTCCCTGGCTATTCCCGTGGCTAGACTATGAAGAGGAGTACCAGGATGATGGACCCCAGGAAGGTTACGACAACTAGGATCATCTCCCATCATCAGCATTGCCTATGACCCCGAAGATGGAGTTTCGCCTACGCTACCTTTATTATTACGTTATTCCGCTGCTTGAGTTGTATTAAGAACTGGATCATGAGATCCTTATTTGTGTAAGACCTTATGTATGGTTTGTAATGGATGATGTACTGTGGTATCCAATTCTATTATGTCTCGCAAAAATGGTAATCATGGGATTGCGATGTATGGCATAACAGGCATCTGGGATTAAAAACCCGGGTGTTGACAACGCGCCCATGTGGAAGAAGCAATCTATATTTTGGGACCTACCCTATTGGAAAGTCCTAGAGGATCACTCTTCAATCGACATGATGCACATGACGAAGAATCTTTGCGTGAACCTGCTAGGCTTCCTGGGAGTGTATGGGAAGACAAAAGATACACCGGAAGCACGGCAGGACCAGCAACGTATGAAAGAACCTGAAAAGCCTATGCATCTTGAGAACGAGAAGGGTAAAGGACGCCACTTAACTCCTGCCAGCTACGCTCTTACCAAAGCAGAGAAGGAAAACTTATTTGAATGTCTGAGCAGTATCAAGGTCCCGTCTGGCATCTCGTCGAATATAAAGAGAATAATAAATATGGCAGAGAAAAAATTCCAAAACATGAAGTCTCATGACTGCCACGTGATTATGACACAATTTCTTCCGATTGCATTGAGGGGGCCTCTACCTGAAAATGTTCAAGTACCCATTGTGAAGCTTTGTACATTCCTAAATGTAATATCTCAGAAGGTAATCGATCCAGAAATCCTACCGGGGTTATAGACAGATGTGGCCCAATGTCTTGTCAGCTTCGAGTTGGTGTTCCCACCATCCTTGTTCAATATTATGACGCATCTCTTGGTTCACCTAGTAGAAGAGATTGCCATTCTCGGTCCTGTATTTCTACACAATATGTTCCCCTTTGAGATGTACATGGAAGTCTTAAAGAAATATGTTCATAACCGTGCTAAGCCAGAAGGAAGCATCTCCAAGGGCTATGTAACAGAGGAGGTCATTGAGTTATGTGTTGCCTTTATTCCTAACCTTAAGGTGATTGGTGTTACACAATCACGACATGAGGGGAGACTGCGTGGAAAAGGCACCCTAGGATGTAAAGCAATGATATCTAGGGACGGGCATTCTCTCAAATAAGCACACTACACGATTTTACAAAGATCTATCTTGGTTGCCTCATATATCAATGAACACAAGAATTTTATACGCCTCAAACACCCAGGGCAGATGAATGGATTAGAAGTGAACACATGGCGAGTTTTGGCGGCTGGCTGCAAAGACTTCTCACGAATAACACCACTGTTGGAGATCAGCTGTACTTGTTGGCCAGGACACCATCTTTGACTGTATATACTTTCCAAGGGTACGAGATAAATGGGAATACATTTTACACGATAGGCCAAGATAAAAAGAGCACCAAGAATTTTATAGGCCTCGTATATCAATGAACACAAGAATTTTATACGCCTCAAACACCCGGGGCAGATGAATGGATTAGAAGTGAACACATGGCGAGTTTTGGCGGCTGGCTGCAAAGACTTCTCACGAATAACACCACTGTTGGAGATCAGTTGTACTTGTTGGCCAGGACACCATCTTCGACTGTATATACTTTCCAAGGGTACGAGATAAATGGGAATACATTTTACACGATAGGCCAAGATAAAAAGAGCACCAACCAAAACAGTGGTGTCCGCTTCGATGCAGCAGAAGACAATGGACAAAAGACCATGTATTATGGGTTCATATAGGAGATATGGGAACTTGACTATGGACCTAATTTTAAGGTCCCCTTGTTTTGGTGCAAATAGGTCAAGATGACAGGAGGAGGGGTCGAGGTATACAAGTACGGAATGATAACAGTGGATCTCAACAATCTTGGGTACTTAGACGAACCATTCGTCTTAGCCAATGATGTGGCTCAGGTTTTCTATGTGAAGGACATGTCTACCAAACCGAAAAAAAAAGAAAAAAAAGCAAACAGATACATCACACGATGAGTCAAAGCGTCACATAGTTCTTTCAGGGAAAAGAAACATCGTGGGAGTGGAGGACAAGACAGACATGTCAGAAGATTATAATAAGTTTGATAAAATTCCGCCCTTCAAAGTGAAGATTGGCCCAACCATCCTGTTAAACGGTGCTGATACTCCATGGTTACGGCCGACGCGATCATAAGATTGACTATATGTATTAAATGAGCCATTTTTGGCACACATATGTATCTTAACATGGAAATCAATGTCATATTTCTTCCGTTAACACTATATATATTAAATGAGCCAATTTTCTTCCTGCCATTTCTTCCCGCCAGTTTTTCCCCGCCATTTCTCACTATATATATGTAGGATTGGCCTCCATTGTCATTGCACATCTCTAGACTCATATCTGCAACCTCATCACTCTTTCCCATGGCTTCCACCGTACCACTAACCCCCAGGGAGGCGGAGGCGCTTTACGCCTTGAACTACCCCTGCCCGCCGGGCTACTGTGTCCCCGTCGGCTGGATGCTGAGCATCGGAGGCGTGCTGGTTCCTCCTGTCCCTCTAGGTGTGGCACGCCGGATGGCCATCACGAACCACTACTACTTCGAGCTCACGTCGGAGCAGTGGAGGAATCCCAACTGGCATCCCGACTATTTCCCGACTTGGGAAGCCTTCTTCGGGGATCGGCGTGAGAGGGCGCTCGCCAGGCATGAGGAGGACAGCCCACCTCCTCCGAACTTCAACGAGGCCGGACATCAGCTATGGTGGTGCGGCCGGACTCTCTAGAGTGTCATGGCCTACGACACGGCCGCCGACTCTAACCCCCGCTTGCGCTACCCTCAAGTCCAGCCCACGCGTACTCAACCTTCAAGGTTTAACTACGGCGACCCCAACGACGACAGCGATGACAGTCGCGGCGAGTATGACGACTACAGTGGCGAGTATTACAGGTGTAGGCAGGAGCATGACTGAATCACTCCAACATTCCAAAACAAGTTCGGCCGATTGTGACTTAATCTGGCCATGTATCTTAATTTTCAGTTATTCTATGTATCTTAAAAACAAAAAATGTTTTAGGATTAATTATTCAAATGCAAACAATTTTCATGTTGAAAGTTTTGTCAGATTCCAAAGTATACAAAAGATGCTAAATTTAAATCTCCAAACAATTCAAAAATGTTAATAGAAAATAAAATATGATTTGCTCTAGTTATTTTTCATTTTCTAAAAATAGGGTTAGATTCCTTTTTAGATGCTTAATATTTCTTAAGTTCAAAGTTTTAGGGTTTGACTATTTTATTTTTGTCTTAATTGAATAATCAAAATTTATATGCAAGTGTCTTAATCATTTTGAAAATTTTCATCTACAGTAACTATAAAATGTTTTTATATGAATGGATAGATCTTATTTTTATGAAAATTATGATATATTATTCATATTTTTCTGAGTTAAAATGAAAAAGATATGAATTTTCTAAATTCTATCCTATTTTTGGGAATTAAAAATGCCCCCTTTAATGTACGAGATAAATGCCCCCCCCCCTTTAACACCGGTTCCAGCCATGAACCGGTGTTAAAGGTGGGTGGGTGCACGCGAAACGAAGTCCCCACGCCCCCCCCCCTTAACACCGGTTCATGGCTGGAATCGGTGTTAAAGGGGGGCTGCGCGCGCGAAATGAATCCCCCCCTTAACACCGGTTCCAGCCACGAACCGATGTTAAAGGGGGGGTTATTAATTGCGCGTCTTCCTCTTCCTCTTCCCCCAGCGCCAGATCGATCGAGCAGAGGAGAAGCAGAGAAGTGTCGCCATCCACGCCCGTCCACTCGCCGTCGCCACCGTGTTGTCCGCCGTCGTCGCCGCCGTGCCCGTCCAGGCCGGCCCTTCCACTCGCGGGATCCTTCGCCGTCGCGTCGTTCCACGCCGGACCGTCCACTCGCGGGATCCGTCGCCGCCGCGCCGTTCCACGCCCGTCGCCACCATCGCCGTGCTCGTCCCGTCCACGTACGCTCATCGCCGCCGGCGGTGAGCTATCCAATGCATGCATATATGTATATGCATGTGTATATTTAATTTATTTGTGTGTATATGTTTTATATTTGGTGCATATTGTATCTATATGTTTTATGTGTATATCAGATCGACTTATTTGTATGTATATGTGTATATTTGGTGCATATATGCATATATTGTATTGTATGTATATATGTATATATTAATTGTATGTATTGTATTGTATGTATTGCATATATTGGATTTATTTGTATGTATGTATTGTATATATTGTATGTATTGTATGCATATATGCATATATGTATATATTGTATATTTGGTGCATATATGCATATATTGTATGTATATGTGTATATTTGGTGTATATGTGTATATTTGGTGCATATTTGTATGTATATGTGTATATTTGGTGTATATGTGTATATTTGGTGCATATTTGTATGTATATGTGTATATTTGGTGCCACCGCCACCATTGTCGTCGACCCTGACCTCCTCTGCCCATTTTAGGTAGCCCACACACGCGTCGAGGGTGAGTCGCCCATTTTAGGTAGCCCACGTCGTGTTGGTTCGAACGCACACCCCCACGCATCCCGGCCCCGCTCTCTCCCTACCACCGCCAGCCGCCGCGCCCTAGCACACCTCTCATTGTCAATATAGCATTATAATAACCATCCATTATTAATCAACTTTCATGACAAGTTAATTAGAAGAACTAAATGTACCCTCTGATATGAATCCGGGGTTTCTCCGAATTAGGGTTTGGAATGACCAAGCATGTATTAGGGTTACATTTCAATACTTTTGACCTGTCAAATCATCATCCTTGCTTGAGCATTTCAATAGATGTATTACTGATATTTGTGTGATAATATTATTGTTTTAGAAACTATGGATCCACTCAGTAGAAACCTTGAAGAGGAAGAAATAATGGAGAACATGATCCACGAGGACACCTCACAATATCTGAACTTGGAGGGACATGATGACAGTTCAAGTAGTCATGGAGAAGATGACGACTCCGGTGAACGCACTTTAGTGATTACAAAGTCCATCGAGGTATATGCATGGATTAAGCCTCTGCTGACTTGCACCGATTGATTTGTATATATGTACATGTATTAATTAATGCTTCTTTCTTCTTTTAGCCCTCCGGATCGACCAGTCAGCAACAATCTTCTTCTATGAAAAAGAGCAAGCAAGGCGCGAGCCATCGGTTGAAAGATCGTGCAAAGTTCACGATCGAAACAGTCCATGTTGATGGCAGGCCGATGGAGCCCAAGAAGGTCGCAGACAAATTTATACGTCAGGCTGGAGTACTTGTTAGGGACCAAATCCCAATCACAACTGAATATTAGAATAAGCCAAAGAAGGTCGATGCCACCTTTGTCGATGAAAGATCCAAAGAAACGCTTTGGACTTAATTGTTGGTAAATTTCAACCTACTGCCAGAGGAGGATGAAAATAAACCAGTTATGAAGGAAAAGGTCAAAGAGTGGATTCTAAAGAAGATGGCTGAATCTTTCCGTAATTGGAAGACAAAATTGAACAAATTTGTCAAAGCTGTCGAGACTCCAGATTTCGAAGACACATATTATGCGAAGATAAGACCTCACTGGTCCGAATTTCTGACGTACAAGGAAGGTGCTATAGCTACAAAGAGGTCAGAAACCAATACGCAAAATGCCAAGAAGGAATATCACCGGAGGACGGGGTCAGGTGGCTACATATCTCAGAGGCCTAAGTGGGAGGAAGCTGAGAAGGCCCTGCGCGATAGAAGGATCACACCCCAAACAGATGGGTGGGAGCTACGTACAAATACTTGGTTCTACGGAATCGGGACAAAGTTGGACCCAGAAACGGGATTGTGTATCTTCCGAAAAGTTCTTGCCAAACCCATCAATGAATTCATCACGGCATTCAAGGAAACAGCCGCCAGGACCTTCTATCCCGACAGAGAGAATAACCAGCTGACACGCGTCATCGGTAAAAAGGAACACCCTGGACTAGCACGAGGCACAGGGGGTATGACGTGGAAGGATGGGTTTGCCGTGTGGGGCGGCTCTTACAGATGGCGCGGCAGAAAAGAAAAAGAGCGTGTAGACCGGATGATACATAGAACATGCACTTATGGCACTGCAGGCGCAAGTGAATGCACAAAATATCCAGCAAGCTACCGGCCCATCTCTGCGGCATGAAGAGCCTGCATTGGAAGCTGCCGACGGCCCAGACTCTGCGCAGAAAAGCAGTGTGGCTTCCACGAATAACGTGCAGCCCACACTTGAAATGGCGGGTCCTCGATACCCCGTGGATGAGATCACGCAGAGCGAACACGCTGAGCTACATGTGAGATTAATGGGCTTATCCATTAAGGTGGCGGTCGGCTATGCCTTACCTCTTGTACCTGCTGGTGGAACGTACCACTACCGACCGATTCCAGATGGCTATGCTATTGTTGGGGTGGATGAGGTTGTGAAGGAATATGAGGAAGCATAACTTGACCATACTACAGGTGAAGGGGAAACTCAACTCAAATTTGCAGTGAAAACAACCATTCTTTGGAAGAAGGAACACACTGTGCTTCCAAATTGGAGGCCACTGGCACCCCCGTCGTCTCCGCAGCGTCAGCAATCTGAGCCGCCTCAGCCGTCTCCGGGTCATACTCCCCTGCCGTCTCCGCCGCGTCAGTCGTATCCGGCGCTTCAGCCATCTCCGGCGCGCCAGCCATATCCTCCACGTCAGCGTAAGCGGAAGAGCACTGCCACGAAGAGCACTAGCACTGCCACGAAGAAATCCGCAGGAAACCGTACGCCGAAGAGTTCAAGAAACTATGTCCTGTAGCCTTCCGCCAAGCCATTGCCGGTATTACCGTGGAATCGCAGCGACGAGGAGAACAAGAGGATCTCGGAAGAAGAGGTCAAGAAATTCTTTGCACCTAGACGGGCTGAGCCAAAGGAGGAAATAGATCCGGCGGTGGTGGAGAAGTTTTACAATAATCGTTTGAAACCTAAAACCCCACTTGTGCCGGACTACGAACGCCAGATTATAAAGGGGGTGCAAGGTGGAGGGAGTATGAAAGTAGTAGTCATGCACCCCAGAAAACAGTTCCCATGCTCGGAGAGCAGGAAAACCAATCGTGTGCCCCGCTCCAAGTGTTCGATACACGGATAGCTCCTCCTGTAAAGATGGGGATGACTTACATTGCATACTTGAACATCATGGGAGACCACTTTCCCAAAGGCGATGTTGACCCCATACAACCATGGAAGTACGGAAAGAATCTCGTCAAGAAAGAGGAGCTCAAGAATCTACCAACAAAGATGTGAAGATTGCATAAGTGGTACCTTGATTTCTGCAAGACGAGAAAGGAAGAATGGATCATGGCGCATATAAGAGATCAGATTTTCTTGTGCGGAGACGATGAGATCACCTTCAACATTCAAGACTTGCATTTTTTATTCAATCAGAAGGAACTCGACAAAGCTGTCATCAGCCTTTATTGTGTGTAAGTACTATTTCTGTAATTTCTATCTCAGCTCATTCAATTCATTAATTGCATGTATATATATATATGCTCACCATATATGTATATACTATTACGTAGGAAAAAGATTATGGAATGCATGAAAGGAAGCTCTTTTGACATTGGGTTCGTTGACCCAAATAGAGTTCATGAACAAGTGGTAAAACACAAACCCGGACAAACAGAAGATTTCTTGCTAAGGTCTTTACTGAGACAACAAACCAAAAGGGAAATACTATTGCCTTACAACTTCTCGTGAGTGTTACCCTCTCTTGTACACATTCTGTTTCAGCTTACTCGATGTTAAGTGTAACTGATGATGAGTTATGCGTGCGCAGGATCCACTTTATTCTGCTAATCATTCAAGTTGATGCAGGAAAATTCCTTGACATGGACTCGGCACGAAAAAAAAAGAGCTATGGGCAGACTTTAAAGAGATGCTCCAGAGGTAATTTCAATCATATTTTCGCACTAGATCGGCAACTTTCATGACAACAAGTAATTAAATACTCTTTTATCCATTTTCTTTGTCGGACAGGGTTTGGAAAAGGTTCACGGATAGGGCGTGGGTGAATGGTCAGAAGAACTAAAATTTGTAGATCAAAATATAAGTAATACTAGCCAGCTAGGTCTGCGTATCTCGTTGATTCTGCTTCCAATTTCATTATATCATGTTTTATTGATTATTATTTTGATTGAACTCTTTATTCTTATAAAGTGCGCACAACAGGGAGCCGGCAATAACTTATGTGGATACTACGTTTGCGAGTTCATTCGCAACACGATATGTGTGACGGGCCAACCCGCACTAGAACAACTTAGAGTAAGTAAACGAAGTACACAACATTATTTTATTACCATCAGTTGTGTTGAGTTTCATTCTTATAAATATATTTACCCTATTCTTCATATATTTAGATCGAATGGATGCGGGACAAACTCCTACCATTTGACCGCGTACGAGCCATTAAAGAGGTATTGACGGGTTCATACTTGATGAGGTCGTCACGTCTGGCGGAGAACTCTTTAGATATCCAAAATGAACGTGTACAGAGATGTTATATTGTATATATGCTCGAACGTGTTTGTCTTGTATTTGATGCGTCACCGTGTATGGAGAATACCACAATGATGATGTTTGTGTATAATAATAGTTCTTAATTATTCATGTACGTATGTACCGACGATGTATGTATATACCTCTCCCGATCGATCCCCCCTCCCCCCCCCCCCCCGTCCCCGCCGCGCCGCAGAAATCCACCCAAAACGGTGCGGCGGCAGAGATTTAGACTGTTTTCCTGCCGCGGCAGAGAAAGCGGTTCGTGTTACAAACCGGTGTTAAAGGAGGAGGCCCTGAGCTCTGCGGCAGCCCCACGTACGCCACCCTTTAACATCGGTCCGTATAAGAACCGCTGTTAAAGGGGGGCTCTAACACCGAACCCTGAACAGCGGTTCTATAATCGCTGTTAGAGGGTGTTATGAACCGGTGTTAGAGGCCAACGTGTGCACTGGTGAATTTAAATTAACGAGGGAAGATTGTGCGCCTGATCATCATCCAGTACATACATATTGCAAAATTACATTAAAAAATAGTAGTAGGAGAGCTCGCGGAGGACGCCGTCGCATCTTGGTATGTCCAAAATGCGAGCTCCTTGTCGGCGGCGAGCTCTAAGTCGCCGCCTGCCGTCGTTGGCGAGCTCCTAGTCGTCGAGGACGATCATGTCGACGTCCATGGCGTCGATGGATGCCAGTACGACCTCCTCCTCCTCGCCGTGGATGGCAGCGATCGCCTCCTTGATCCCCTCCTGCTTCTTGGAGAACTCGATGGCGGCGGCGAGCTCCTCCTCCCCGCGCCCCTTCTTGGCATCGAGCTCGACAAGGGACACAGCGAGCGCTGTGTGGACATCCACCTCCTCCTCCTCATCTCCGCGGCGCGGGCGCGGGCGTGGGCGGGAAGACGTGGCGGACGAGCTCGTGGAGGAAGATGCCTCCACGAGATCTAACCGTGGAGCCAGCACGGTGCGCACGCCGGTGGCGTAGGGGCCAGAGAAGCTAGGGGGGTCATCCCCCAATTCGTCCAGCACCTGCAGGCACGCTTCTTGGCCCCGACGGAGTGGATGCGGCGCCGCTCCTCGTCGCCACCGCCGCCGGGTGCACGACGGCCACTCCCTCCTCCTCCTCCCCCTCCCTCCTCCCAGCACGGCCACCGCCGAGTCCACAACTCCCTCCTCTTGCTCGCCATCTCTCTCGCGCGCGGAAATGGGGGGAATTTCTCGCCGGGGTACGCGCGGAAACGCGGCGTCTAGGATTTGCGGCGGAGGGACACGGGTTCTGACCCGTCTCCGCTCGCCCGGCCGATTGAAATAGGGGCTGTAACGGGCCTTTCATATGCCCCTGTGAATTTTGTTTATGGGCCGGGCCGTTTACATGCGCACGGCCCGGCCACCAGCCCGTGTATCCGCCAGAAATTAATTTAAGGGCACCGGTGTTTTAAGAGTGTTGTTATACTTGCTCTTAGCCCGGATCGTGGGGGTTGATCCGACACAGGCGGGGAACGGCGTGCAGCACTTCGTGACCGGGACCCGTCTGCAGGGGTTGGGGTTGCCTCCTGGAATCTGGGTTGGACTCCTTTCGTAAGTTAGTTAAACTTTTTTTTTGCGAAATTTTTTTGTAGGTTAGTTAAACTTTACTTAGGTAGCCTTCGTTCCTTGCCATGTGCGGGATACATGGAGGCGCACGCATAAGTCAATATGAAAACATCGATGACCTATATATCATTGACAAGCCTCCGGCCAGTATCCTTAATTAAGTGTTGGTCGATTTCCGAGATGCGTAGGTTGATCTTTCCGTGCTAACTTTGAGTCTTGAAATTTGTAAGTGTTTCCTTTTATAGTCCCTTCAAGTTTAACTCCACCTGGGAGACGCCATTTTTAGTCTTTCGAGTTGATTTTTTTTTTTTGCGAAACTTTCTGAGTTGAATTTAACTCTAGAGATCTATTTTCTTCAAGCTCCTTTCTGCCGGTCCTTCGAGTCGTTTACCCGAGTACATAATAATATTGTGCAAGTTCTATCTTGACCTAGACTAGGTTACTTGTTGTATGTGTCGTTCATCGATGGCATGGGTCTACAAATTGTCTTGAGATCTCACTTGCCTCGCCATCGATCCCCCTTATATAGGCTTCGTCTTGGTGTCCTCCTCTGATATGGGATAGGTCCCCATTGTCTTGATCGGTTTGGCTTCGCCATCCTTTCCCGGTTGATCTAGTACGCCTCCTGGTATCTAGGTTGGACTCCTCTAGTAGGTCAGTGAAACTTTACTTAGGTAGTCTTCGTTCCTTGTCATGGACAAGCCTCCGATCATGAAACATCGCCGTCCCATATATCATGGACAAGCCTCCGATCAGCATCCTTAATAAAGTGTTGGTCGATTTCCGAGATGTGTAGGTTGATCTTCCGTGCTAACTTTAAGTCTTGAAATTTGTATGGGTTTCCTTCTTTAGTCCCTTCAAGTTGAATTCCACCCGGGAGACGTCATTTTAAGTCTTTCGAGTTGAATTTAACTCTAGAGATCTATTTTCTTCAAGCTCCTTTTGGCCAGTCCTTCGAGTTGTTTACCCGGGAAAGCATGGCCTCCTCCCATAAATTTTTCACTAGGTCGGGCCTTGGAGCAATTCGGGGTTGGGCAGGGAGGGCCCGGATGTGTAGGTTGATCTTCCGTGCAGCCAGATATGGACAGGGAGGGCCCGGATCTAGGCCCGTAGGACCTGGAACCAAGTCCACCCATTCTTGATTTATTTTCAATCGTTGTGTTAAATCTTGTTGATTCTACATGCAAATTCTTACTTTAGCTCCTGAATCTTGTACGGATATTTGTGTTGGCATCCAGTAATTGTATGGATATTTGTGTTGGAATCCACTACTCGGAAGTACTCTCTCTGTTTTAAAATATAAGACATTTTAGTTTTGTAAAAAAGTGTATCTAAGACCACTTTTAGTGTATAGGTTTGTGTAGATTCTGAGTGAACATACACACTAAAAGTGGTATAGAAACACTCTCTTCATAAAACTAAAACATCTTATATTTTAGAGTGAATTCCACTTTTCACCCTCTACTTGTGTATTTGTGACATTAATTACCCTATGTAGTGAAAATTCAACTAAATTACCATGTTTGGAAACTTTCAACCCTAATTTTCTGATGCATATCTATTGGGCAAGGTGTGAGGTGACGACTGAACTTCGAAATTATCGAGATGACAATAAATAATAGAACATTTGGTGCAGAAAAGGGTAGATATGATCGACGACGACGTCCTCCGATCTTGACATATTTTGTGGCGGCACATCGTCCTAACATGTCAGCCTTATTCAAGAACAAGTGTTGAATGCTAAAACGGGACAAAATCATGTTTAGAATTTTCTTAAATAGAACATGTGAGTACAACTTTTATTAAATGGGATAATTAGTGTCTCAAATGCACAAATAAAAAGTGGAATTCACTCTATATTTTAAAACGGAGGGAGTACTTGTATGGATTGTTGTGTGAATTGGATCCGGTTCTTCTATGGATCTTTACTAAAGCTTGCATGTAGTACCTTTCAAGTTACTTCCAAATTTCTTGTATTAATCTTTGTACACTGTGTTAAACAACTCGACACGGCAACAACATATTTTGTGTAACAAGTTGTACCTGTCTAGGAGAGCTAGAGATAGGATAGAGATAGAGTTTGTTTCAAACTCTATCCCAGGATAGTGCTCACCGTCGGACCCAGATGAGGATCACGATCGGTGCCTCCTTTCTCTCCCTCTTGTTGTAAGCATCTCTGTAAATCTTTGAGACTTGATCTCTATTTAACATGAAGCCGATGGGAGCTCCAACCATCGTTAAACCCAACGTGAGCTTTCACATGGTATCAGAGCCACTTATTCCCAAACACATCTAGCCCTCTTTTCTCATGTGCCTTGCACCTCCTCCTGCCGCCATGGGAAACCCTCTCGCCGGCATCAGCGTCAGCGAAAAGCTGACAAGGACAAACTATCTTCTGTGGCAGTCCTTTGTGCTGCCCCCCATCCGTGGCGCCCGACGCACAAGCTTCCTTGATGAGGAGGTGAAGCCGCCGCCGGAGGAGATCTCCGTCGAGAAGGATGGGAAGACCGTCAAAGAAGAAAACCCTGAGTACATCGCTTGGGTGGAGGCAGATCAGCAGGTACTCTCGTTTATATTAAGCACTCTGTCGCCTGACATTGCGGTGGCTACCATTGGCATGGAAACGGCGGCCGAAGTATGGACAGCGATCAAGTCCATGTTCGCTGCATCCTCAAGAACGCGGGTGTCCAACCTGCGCGTTGCCCTCGCCAAGACGAGGAAGGAGAATATGACGACGGCTCAGTTCTTCACCAAGATGAAAAGCCTCGCCGACGAACTTGCTGCTGCTGGCCGGACGATCGAAGAGGAGGAACTTGTCGAGTACCTCCTAGCCGGCCTCGATGACACGTACAACCCCCTCGTGCCGCCATCGGGGTAAACGGGGGAGAAACCCTCACCCTGGGTGAACTCTACGCCCACGTCTGCGCCTACAACAACCGCATGACCCTCCTCAGCGACGACCTTGGTGGAGGCTCCTCTGCCAACCTGGCATCTCGTGGATGCGGCAACGGCAGCGGTGGGCGCGGTCATCGTGGTGGACGACGCGGTGGCGGTTGCGGCAACAGCTGTGGCTATGGCCGCGGCAGACGCGGCAACGGCGGTGGACGCCGTGGAGGTGGACGCGGCAACAAGAACCGCGATGACTCTACCTGCCAGATATGTGGCAAAGCCGGCCATGAGGCATGGCGCTGCTGGCATCGCTACTCCGACGACGAAGAAGAAGAGAAGGAAGAGGAGAAAGGCGCTCATGCAGCGTCCTATGGCGTGGACACCAATTGGTGCTATGGCACCGGTGCCACTGATCACATCACCGGAGAGCTAAACAAGCTCACCATGAAGGAGAAGTATCAAGGCCGCGAGCAAGTCCACACGGCCAATGGCCAAGGTATGAGCATTAGTCATGTTGGTCATGTAATTGTTAATTCTCCCTCAAAAGATTTGCATCTTAGAAATATCCTCCATATTCCTCAAGCCACCAAAAATCTGATTTTTGTTCATAAATTCACCAAAGATAACAATGCCTTTATTGAATTTCACCCTTGGTATTTTTATGTCAAGGATCGAGCCACGACGAAGGTACTTCTCAAAGGTAGATGCATCAAGGGCCTCTACCCCAATATTTCTTCATCATCATCCAAGAATAAGCGAGCATATAGTGCCATCAAGCCTTCAGCTTCGAAATGGCACAGCCGCCTAGGACATCCTTCGTCCCGCATTGTTCAACAAGTTATTAGTAAACATCAGCTTCCTTGCTCAAATAAATCTAGTAGCCAGTCGATTTGTGATTCTTGTCAAAAATCTAAAAGTCATCAATTACCTTATGCAAGATCTACTAGTGTCTCCACTGCCCCCTTACAACTTGTATTCAGTGATGTTTGGGGCCCTGCACCATCATCTGTAGGAAGAAAATCCTACTATGTAAGTTTCATTGATGATTTTAGCAAGTTTGTGTGGCTTTATCTTCTCAAGAAGAAATCTGATGTTTTTCAAGTCTTTCATGATTTCCAAAAACTCGTTGAACGTCAATTTGACAAAAAGATCCTTGCCATCCAATCTGATTGGGGTGGAGAATATGAGAAATTAAATTCCTTTTTTACAAAAATCGGCATAGAACGTCATGTATCTTTCCCTCATGCTCACCAACAGAACGGGTCTACTGAACGTAAACATCGACACATTGTCGAAGTTGGTCTTGCTCTCCTTTCCAATGCATCCATGCCTTTAAAATTCTGGGATGAAGCATTCTTAACTGCCACCTATCTCATCAATATTTTACCGTCAAAAGTCATTGGCAATGATACTCCTATGGAACGCCTCTTTCACAAAACACCAGATTATGCCTCTCTCCGCGTTTTTGGTTGTGCCTGCTGGCCCAATCTTCGTCCATATAACAAACGCAAACTCGCTTTTCGATCCAAGCAATGCGTTTTTCTTGGCTATAGTCACATGCATAAAGGAGTAAAATGTCTTGATGTAAAATCTGGTAGAGTCTACATCTCCCGTGATGTTGTTTTTCATGAAACGGTGTTCCCCTTTGCTGAACTTCATCCCAATGCAGGATCATTACTACGGCAAGAAATTCTTCTCCTGCCTGAATTTCTTCAAAATCCATCGGTGTCATCTCATGAGGGGGAAAATAATTGTATTGATCTAACACCTAATGCTTCTGTAAAACCTGGTATTTCTAGTGCCTCTCAGGTACAGCAGCATGGAGGAGAAAATTTCAAGCAAAACGGTGTTGAAACGAACCAAAACGGAGCAAGTCCACAATCATCATCGCATGTGCACACACACGGCGCGAACGGCGTGGAACACAACGCAGATCAACCTCGGATCGGGCGCGGTGCAGGCGTCAGCAGATCTCCGTCGGGATCCTCGCCGAATCCTTCTCAAGGTCACGCGCGCCAATCAGGAGACGACACGTCGCCCGTGTCCTCTGACGCGAATCCTCCTGGGACAGATGCGAGGCAGCGGACTGGCTCCGCGTCGTGATCGTCATCACCCGCGTGGGACAGCAGCGAATCTCCGTCGGCCACGTGGAGCGGGTCGCTTTCCCCGGCCCCGCAGCGGGACCCGAAAAACGCGTCGCACGCTGAAGAAAACGCGTCGCAGCGTCAGGAATCCTCCGCGGGATCTGCATCGACACAGGGCACATGCTCGGGAGGATGTTCTGCGGCATCATCTCCTGTAGCGCAGCCTGCAGCGATGTAGGGTTCGCAGCATAGAAAACAAAAAAATTCCTACGATGTGAACTATATACCAAGATCTATCTACTAGATACAAACAACGGGCGGATGTATATCCGTAGAGAACATACCCTTGAAGACCGACAAAGCTTAACGAGTTCAACTCGTGGTTGATGTAGACGATCTCTTGCCGATCTCAAGATCGAGAGGAAGTCCTAGCGCCGCAAATCAGCAGCGCATCCGTGCTCGCACACACGTTCGAGGCACCGAGCAACCTCCGCCTCCTCGCTCCAGCGATGCAGCGGAAGCACAACTCTTTCTTGCCGAATAGCCACCGAGAACATGTATCTCGCTAGTCCGAGACCATGGGGGATAAATTCTAGAGGGGGAGAGAGATCCTTCACGAGGAGGTGTGAGAGACAAGTGAGGAGGGGGGCTCCTTTTATAGGAGGAGGGGGGGCACCCAAGGGGTGGCCGCCGGCCATGGGGGCTGCCCCCTCCCCTCCTTCATTCATGTGGGTGGACACTCCACTCACAAAATGACCTTTAAAATCCCTCCACTCAAAAGTCCACTCAAATTTCCATTAAATTTCCACCAAATTTAATGCAAACTCTCATTAAATAAAACTCTTTTATTTTATTCAGAATTTTGTCAATTACTTTAATGACAAACATTCACAAATAACCCCTTGCTAGAATTCTATTTCACATGCATAACCACTTTATGCAATTTCACCCGAAAACCTGTTTCGGTATCTAGTGAAATAAATTCCTACGCTTGTTCATTCTTTTGGCATGAAACATTTGCTCCAATTGGATGTCGGTGTCTCTTAAGTGTGTCACCCTACGGTTCGTGAATAATGCGGACATGATCGAGACCCCTCTCGGATCAATAATCAGAAGCGGGATCTGGAGACCCATACTGACTCCCACACATTCAACGATGACTTTCTTGTGATCGTCGGAACCTTTTACGCTAGTATCTTAATCCCTTTGTTTCACGATATATTACATGTCCGAGATTCGATCATCGGTATCTCCATACCTAGTTTGATCTTGTTATCGACATGCACTCTTTTCTCGTTCCTGTGATATAACATTCTAGTGATCAAATCACTTGCTTGCAAGCTAATCAATGTGATATCACCGAGAGGGCCCAGAGTATATCTATCCGTCATCGGGATGAACAAATTCCACTCTCGATCCATGAGCCTCAACATAACACTTTATTAGTTCTGAATCCATCTTTATAATCACCATGTTACGGTGTGACGTTTGATGTTATCAAGAAACTCTTCCGGTGTTAGTGATTGACATGATCTCATGGTCTAAGGATTAGGATCACTTCGTAAGTTGTTATAGCAATATAAACTCAATGACTTTGATCGTGATGCTATACTTCGGATGAATGTTCATCACACCATTACACTAATGTTGTGATCCCGTTATTAACAACATCCAATGTCCATGATCAGGAAACCTTGATCATCTTGTTAATCAACGAGCTAGTTTATGAGAGAGGCATAACTAGGAACTTTCTGTTTGTTTATTAAACACACATGTATTAACGTTTCCGTATTAATACAATTATAGCATGCAAAATAAACATCTATCATATACTTGGAATACACATAATAAACACTTTATTATTGCCTCTCAGGGCATATTCCCTTCAGTCTCCCACTTGCACTAGAGACAATAATCTAGTTACATAGTGATAAATCTAACACCCATTGAGTTCTGGTGTTGATCATGTTTTGCTCTAGGGAGAGTTTTAGTCAACGGATCTGCTACATTGAGATCCGTATGTACTTTACAAATCTTTATATCTCCATCCTTGACATGCTCGCAGATGGAGTGAAACCGGCGCTTAATATGCTTGGAATGCTTGTGAGACCTTGGCTCATTGGCATTGGCAATGGCACCATTGTTGTCACAATAGATCACCATTGGGTCCAACGCGTTTGCCACCACTCCTAGTTCGGATATGAACTCCTTCATCCAAACTGCTTCCTGAGCCGCTTCTGAAGCAGCAACATATTCGGCCTCCGTTGTTGATCCCGCTACCACAGGTTATTTGGAGCTCCTCCAACTAACCGCTCCGCCATTCATGAGAAATACGTATCCGGATTGAGACTTAGAGTCATCCGGATCAGTGTCAAAGCTAGCGTCGACATAACACTTAGTGACGAGCTCTTCTTCACCTCCGTATACAAGAAACATATCCTTAGTTATTCGTAAGTACTTAAGGATATTCTTGACCGCTATCCAGTGTTCCGAACCTGGATCCGATTGGTACCTACTATTCAAACTAATAGCATGTGCCACATCCGGTCTTGTACATAGCATGGCGTACATTATAGAGCCTATGGCTGAAGCATAGGGGACTTTGTCCATTATCTCTCTTTCTTCCGCCGAAGCCGGACTTTGAGTCTTACTCAATGTCTTGCCTTGCAACATAGGTAAGAACCCTTTCTTACTTCTGTCCATTTTAAACTTCTTTAAAATCTTATCAAGGTATGTACTTTGCGATAGCCCTATTAGGCGCCTAGATCTATCTCTATAGATCTTTATGCCTAATATGTATGACGCTTCACCTAGGTCCTTCATTAAAAAAATTCTGTTTAGATAACTTTTAACACTGTTTAAAAGATCTATATCATTTCCAATCAATAATATGCCATCCACATATAATATCAGAAATGCCACATTGCTCCCACTCACTTTCTTGTAAATACAAGCTTCTCCATAAGTTTGGACAAATCCAAACTCTTTGATCACCTCATCAAAGCGGAGATTCCAACTTCGTGATGCTTGCTTCAATCCATAGATGGATCGCTGAAGCTTGCACACCTTGTTAGCATCCTTAGGATCGACAAAACCCTTTGGTTGTATCATATACAACTCTTCTTCAATATTACCATTGAGAAACGCGGTTTTGACATCCATCTGCCATATCTCATAATCGAAATATGCAGCAATTGCTAACATAATCCTAACTGACTTTAGCATCGCTACAGGAGAGAAAGTCTCATCGTAGTCAACTCCTTGAATTTGTCGAAACCCCTTTGCGACAAGTCGAGCTTTATAGACGGTCACATTACCATCAGCATCAGTTTTCCTTTTGAAAATCCATTTGTTCTCCACGGCCTTTCGGTCGTGAGGTAATTCCACCAAGTTCCAAACTTGATTTTCATACATGGATTCCATCTCGGATTTCATGGCTTCTAACCATTTGTTGCAATCCGGGCTCATCATCGCTTCTTCATACGTCGCAGGGTCATCATTTTCATCAACCATGAAATTCATGACAGGATTTCCGTACAGCTCGGGAGCTGCACGCGTCCTGTTTGACCTGCGAGGTTCGGTAGTACTCTCTTTCGGAGTTTCATGATCATTATCATTAGTTCCCTCTTCAACAGGTGGAGCCAATTCCGGAACAACTTCCGGCGCTGCGCTACTCTCCATACTTTGAAGAGAAGGTTCCACAACCTCTTCGAGTTCTACCTTCCGACTACTCACACCTTTCGCGAGAAACTCTTTCTCTAGAAAGGATCCATTCTTGGCAACAAAAACCTTGCCCTCGGATCTGTGATAGAAGGAATACCCAATAGTTTCTTTAGGGTATCCTATGAAGACGCATTTTTCCGCTTTGGGTTCGAGTTTATCCGGTTGAAGTTTCTTCACATAAACATCGCATCCCCAAACTTTAAGAAATGACAGCTTAGGTTTGTTTCCAAACCACAATTCATACGGTGTCTTTTCAACGGATTTAGATGGTGCCCGATTTAAAGTGAATGCAGCAGTTTCTAGTGCATAACCCCAAAATGACAACGGCAAGTCCGTCAGAGACATCATAGATCGAACCATATCTAATAAAGTACGATTACGACGTTCCGACACACCATTTCGTTGTGGTGTTCCGGCAGGTGTGAGTTGTGAAACAATTCCACACTCTTTCATGTGAGTGCTAAACTCGTAACTTAGATACTCACCTCCACGGTCGAACCGTAGAAATTTGATCTTTCTATTACGATGATTTTCCACTTCATTCTGAAATTCCTTGAACTTTTCAAAGGTTTCAGACTTGTGTTTCATCAAGTAGATATAACCGTATCTACTCAAATCATCCGTGAAAGTAACAAAATAACGATATCCACCTCGCGCCGACACACTCATTGGACCACATATATCAGAATGTATGATTTCCAATAAATCTGTCGCCCGTTCCATTGAACCGGAAAACGGCGTTCTAGTCATCTTGCCCATATGGCATGGCTCACATGTATCAAATGATTCATAATCAAGTGATTCCAAAAGTCCATCCGAATGGATCTTCTTCATGCGTTTAACGCCAATATGACCTAGACGGCAGTGCCACATATATGCGGATATATCATCATTAAGTTTAATCCTTTTAGCATCAACATTATGAATATGTGTAACATTATCATCGAGATCTAATAGAAATAAACCATTCATCATCGGTGCATGACCATAAAAGATTTCATTCATATAAATGGAACAACCATTGTTCTCGGATTTAAATGAATAACCACTTCGCATCAAACACGATCCAGATACAATGTTCATGCTCAGTGCAGGCACCAGATAACATTTATTCAAGTTTATAACTAATCCCGACGGCAAGTGGAGAGGCAGCGTTCCGACGGCGATCACATCAACGCTTGATCCATTGCCGACACGCATCCTGACCTCACCCCTTGCTAGCGGTCGCTTGTTCCGCAGCCCCTGATTCGAGTTACAAATATTAGCAACTGAACCGGTATCAAATACCCAGGTGCTACTGCGAGCACTAGTCAAGTACACATTAATAACATGTATATCATATATACCTTTGTTTGCCTTGCCGGCCTTCTTGTCTGCCAGATACTTGGGGCAGTTGCGCTTCCAGTGGCCAGTCCCCTTACAATAGTAGCACTCAGAATCAGACTTAGGTCCAACTCGGGGTTTCTTTTCAGGCGCGGCAACAGGCTTGCCGCCCTTACTTCCCTTCCGTTTTCCCTTCTTGTCTTTCTTGAAACCAGTGTTCCTATTGATCATCAACACTTGATGTTCCTTTTTTATCTCCACTTCTGCAGTTTTAAGCATTGACAGAAGCTCGGGGAGAGACTTCTTCATGCCTTGCATATTATAGTTCATCACGAAGCTCTTATAGCTAGGTGGCAGAGACTGCAGAACACGATGGATGCCTAAGTCAATGGGAATCGATATTCCCAAGGACACAAGCTTATCGGCGTAACCCGACATCTTGAGTACATGCTCACTAACGGAGTTCTGCTCTTCCATCATGCAGCTAAAGAACTTTTCTGAAGCGTTGTAGCTCTCTACAGCAGCATGTGTGTCGAAAATCATTTTCAACTCACCCATTGTATCAAATGCATTGCCGTTTTCAAAACGCTTTCGAAGTTCCGGCTCTAGCCCATACAATATGCCGCAATGAACTAAGTTGTGGTCCTCCTGACGAGTCTGATAGACATTCTTCTCCTCGTCAGGGGCATCATCAAAAGGTGGGGGGCCTAACGGCGCTTCTAGCACATATTGCTTTTGTGCAGCAGAGAGGAGAATCCTCAAATTCATGGCCCATTCGGTAAAGTTGCTACCGTTCGTTGCTAGTTTCTCTTTCTCCATGAACACATTGAAATTAAAAGCAGGTGGTGCCATCTACAACAGAATTTGTAAAGTTTAGACTAAGTGTATGATAGATTGAGTTCAACTAATCTATATTACGAATGAACTCCCACTCAAAAACGACATCCCTCGTGCCTTTTTGGTGATTACATGAACCAAATCCACTACACCAAGTTCGATCATCACGTGAGTCGGTATAGCTTCAAAGGCGAGCATCAAATGGGCATCATATCAACTATATGACTCATGCTTAACCTTTCGGTCCGTGTTCCGAGGCCATGTCTGTACATGCTAGGCTCGCCAAGTTAGAACCTTAGTATTCGCGTGTGTAACTGTTTTACACCCGAAATATGGTCGTGGATCCAAGAACACCCGATCATCACGTGATGTCTTGGAGCGACGAAAACATAATCGGTGCATACTAAAGGAAGAACACATTCTTATCTTGATATTTAAATGAGGGATCATCTTATTATGCTAACAAAGCGCTAAACAAGCAATATAAGATGCTATCAAACATCATATGTTTATTAGTGAAATTATATGGTTCCCGCAGATGATCTCTATCATGTGCATCGTGGTATGATCACTATCATACCTATATGTGTAAATCCAAGGTCTATGGATTTTACACGCTATGTGTGTTGTAAGAGTATCATCTCATACTTCTACTTACAACACTACCATATCATAACACTAGCCCAGCAACAATCTAAACTAGACGCCTCTAATTTATCCATTGCAAGTTTTACGTGGCTTAGGGCTTTCGAGATAGAACCGTTCTTACCTACGAACATGAACCACAACGAGGATAATCAAATTGTTGACAACTCGCTTGCAAAATAGATATTGACTATAGTAGGAGAGACAAACACCCGCTAGCCACTTATGCAAACTAGTTGCATGTCAAGCGTGGAACAGGTCTCATGTGCGAGGACATGTAAAGTTTGTCCGGGCCGCTTCATCCCACTATGCCACCAATATCCAAAATTACAACAAAGGAGCAACAACATGATCATCATCGCCCACATACTCATATGTGTACTACCCGTGTAAAGTATCTACGCATGCATCCGGCTCTGATACCACTGTAGGGTTCGCAGCATAGAAAACAAAAATTTTCCTACGATGTGAACTATATACCAAGATCTATCTACTAGATACAAACAACGGGCGGATGTATATCCGTAGAGAACATACCCTTGAAGACCGACAAAGCTTAACGAGTTCAACTCGTGGTTGATGTAGACAATCTCTTGCCGATCTCAAGATCGAGAGGAAGTCCTAGCGCCGCAAATCAGCAGCGCATCCGTGCTCGCACACACGTTCGAGGCACCGAGCAACCTCCGCCTCCTCGCTCCAGCGATGCAGCAGAAGCACAACTCTTTCTTGCCGAATAGCCACCGGGAACATGTATCTCGCTAGTCCGAGACCATGGGGGATAAATTCTAGAGGGGGAGAGATCCTTCACGAGGAGGTGTGAGAGACAAGTGAGGAGGGGGGCTCCTTTCATAGGAGGAGGGGGGCACCCAAGGGGGTGGCCGCCGGCCATGGGGGCTGCCCCCTCCCCTCCTTCATTCATGTGGGTGGACACTCCACTCACAAAATGCCCTTTAAAATCCCTCCACTCAAAAGTCCACTCAAATTCCCATTAAATTTCCACCAAATTTAATGCAAACTCTCATTAAATAAAACTCTTTTATTTTATCAGAATTTTGTCAATTACTTTAATGAAAAACATTCACAAATAACCCCTTGCTAGAATTCTATTTCACATGCATAACCACTTTATGCAATTTCACCCGAAAACCTGTTTCGGTATCTAGTGAAATAAATTCATGCGCTTGTTCATTCTTTCGGCATGAAACTTTTGCTCCAATTGGATGTCGGTGTCTCTTAAGTGTGTCACCCTACGGTTCGTGAATAATGCGGACATGATCGAGACCCCTCTCGGATCAATAATCAGAAGCGGGATTTGGAGACCCATACTGACTCCCACACATTCAACGATGACTTTCTTGTGATCGTCGGAACCTTTTACGCTAGTATCTTAATCCCTTTGTTTCATGATATATTACATGTCCGAGATTCGATCATCGGTATCTCCATACATAGTTTGATCTCGTTACCGACATGCACTCTTTTCTCGTTCCTGTGATATAACATTCTAGTGATCAAATCACTTGCTTGCAAGCTAATCAATGTGATATCACCGAGAGGGCCCAGAGTATATCTATCCGTCATCGGGATGAACAAATTCCACTCTCGATCCATGAGCCTCAACATAACACTTTATTAGTTCTGAATCCATCTTTATAATCACCCTGTTACGGTGTGACGTTTGATGTTATCAAGAAACTCTTCCGGTGTTAGTGATTGACATGATCTCATGGTCTAAGGATTAGGATCACTTCGTAAGTTGTTATAGCAATATAAACTCAATGACTTTGATCGTAATGCTATACTTCGGATGAATGTTCATCACACCATTACACTAATGTTGTGATCCCGTTATTAACAACATCCAATGTCCATGATCAGGAAACCTTGATCATCTTGTTAATCAACGAGCTAGTTTATGAGAGAGGCATAACTAGGAACTTTCTGTTTGTTTATTAAACACACATGTATTAACGTTTCCGTATTAATACAATTATAGCATGCAAAATAAACATCTATCATATACTTGGAATACACATAATAAACACTTTATTATTGCCTCTCAGGGCATATTCCCTTCAAGCGATTCTTCACAGGACAAGGTCAAAAACTGGTAAATTAAAACCAAAAACTTATACCGATGGTACAATTCGGTATGGTCTATCTTGCACTTTAGATGAACCTAAAAATTTGCACAAAGCATTAGCAAATAAGAATTGGAAAAATGCTATGGATGATGAGTATAGGGCTCTAATGGAAAATAAAACTTGGCATTTAGTACCACACAAACAAGGTAGTAATCTTATAGATTGTAAATGGGTCTATAGAATCAAAAGAAAGGCTGATGGAACATTTGATAGATATAAGGCTAGATTAGTAGTAAAAGGTTTTAAACAAAGATATGGAATAGATTATGAGGACACATTTAGCCCTGTTGTAAAAGCTGCTACTATCAGACTTGTTCTAGCCATTTCAGTTTCAAAAGGATGGAGCCTAAGGCAACTAGATGTGAAGAATGCGTTTCTTCATGGCATTCTGGAAGAAGAGGTCTATATGAAACAACCACCCGGGTATGAAGATCCACGCGCACCCTCATTTGTGTGCAAGCTGGACAAATCACTGTATGGGCTAAAACAAGATCCAAGAGCATGGTTCTCCAAGCTAAGCTCAAAGTTACAAGAACTTGGTTTTCTGGCATCTAAGGCAGACACATCACTGTTCATATACAACAAGTCAGGTATCACAATCTATGTGTTAGTATATGTTGATGATATCATTGTCACTAGCTCCTGCAACAAAGCCATTACAGCACTTCTTCATGATCTAAATTCATCATTTGCATTAAAAGATCTTGGTAACTTGCATTACTTCTTGGGTATTGAAGTTAAACAGTCTAATCATGGTATTGTGTTGACTCAAGAGAAGTATGCTTCGGACGTGCTTAGCAGAGTTGGAATGAAGAAGTGTAAAACCTTTGACACGCCATTGTCAGCTTCAGAAAATCTCTCTATCACAGAAGGAGAACCTCTTGGACCTGAAGATAGTACAAGGTATAGAAGTATTGTTGGAGCATTACAGTACCTGACCCTTACACGGCCAGATATTGCTTATTCTGTCAATAAGGTATGCCAGTTTCTTCATGCTCCAACCACTATACACTGGACAGCTGTAAAAAGAATTTTGAGGTATGTCAGTGGTACAGCCAGCACAAGATTAACTTTCAGAAAATCAACCTCTACTTTGATAAGTGCCTTCTCAGATGCTGATTGGGCAGGCTGTGTAGATGACAGGAGGTCTACAGGAGGTTTTGCAGTATTCTTTGGCCCTAATTTAATTTCATGGAGTGCCAGGAAACAAGCAACAGTGTCTAGATCAAGCACAGAGGCTGAATACAAGTCTCTAGCCAATGCCACAGCTGAGGTCATTTGGATAGAGTCTCTTTTAGGAGAACTTGGTGTTCACATGAAACAAGTTTCGTGTCTATGGTGTGATAACATGGGAGCCACTTATCTTTCAGCTAATCCTATTTTTCATGCCAGGACAAAACACATAGAAATTGATTATCATTTTGTCAGAGAAAGAGTAGCCAAGAAGCAATTGGAAATTAGATTCATTTCCTCTAAAGACCAAGTGGCAGATGGTTTCACAAAGGCTTTACCAACTCGACAGTTTGAAGACTTCAAGAGCAATCTCAACCTTAAGAAGGCTGAAATTAAGGAGGGGTGTTAAACAACTCGACACGGCAACAACATATTTTGTGTAACAACTTGTACCTGTCTAGGAGAGCTAGAGATAGGATAGAGATAGAGTTTGTTTCAAACTCTATCCCAGGATAGTGCTCACCGTCGGACCCAGATGAGGATCACGATCGGTGCCTCCTTTCTCTCCCTCTTGTTGTAACCATCTCTGTAAATCTTTGAGACTTGATCTCTATTTAACATGAAGCCGATGGGAGCTCCAACCATCGTTAAACCCAACGTGAGCTTTCACATGGTATCAGAGCCACTTATTCCCAAACACATCTAGCCATCTTTTCTCATGTGCCTTGCACCTCCTCCTGCCGCCATGGGAAACCCTCTCGCCGGCATCAGCGTCAGCAAAAAGCTGACAAGGACAAACTATCTTCTGTGGCAGTCCTTTGTGCTGCCCCCCATCTGTGGCGCCCGACGCACAAGCTTCCTTGATGAAGAGGTGAAGCCGCCGCCGGAGGAGATCTCCGTCGAGAAGGATGGGAAGACCGTCAAAGAAGAAAACCCTGAGCACATCGCTTGGGTGGAGGCAGATCAGCAGGTACTCTCGTTTATATTAAGCACTCTGTCGCCTGACATTGCGGTGGCTACCATTGGCATGGAAACGGCGGCCGAAGTATGGACAGCGATCAAGTCCATGTTTGCTGCATCCTCAAGAACGCGGGTGTCCAACCTGCGTGTTGCCCTCGCCAAGACGAGGAAGGAGAATATGACGACAGCTCAGTTCTTCACCAAGATGAAAAGCCTCGCCGACGAACTTGCTGCTGCTGGTCGGACGATCAAAGAGGAGGAACTTGTCGAGTACCTCCTGGACGGCCTCGACGACACCTACAACCCCCTCGTCGCCGCCATCGGGGTAAACGGGGAAGAAACCCTCACCGTGGGTGAACTCTACGCCCACGTCTGCGCCTACGACAACCGCATGACCCTCCTCAGCGACGACCTTGGTGGAGGCTCCTCTGCCAACCTGGCATCTCGTGGATGCGGCAACGGCCGCGGTGGGCGCGGTCATCGTGGTGGACGACGCGGTGGCGGTCGCGGCAACAGCCGTGGCTATGGCCGCGGCAGACGCGGCAACGGCGGTGGACGCGGCAACAAGAACCGCGATGACTCTACCTGCCAGATATGTGGCAAAGCCGGCCATGAGGCATGGCGCTGCTGGCATCGCTACTCCGACGACGAAGAAGAAGAGGAGGAAGAGGAGAAAGACGCTCATGCAGCGTCCTATGGCGTGGACACCAATTGGTGCTATGACACCGGTGCCACTGATCACATCACCGGAGAGCTAAACAAGCTCTCCTGTGAGGATTTTATATGAATCTGTGCATTACATAATAAAAGAATGCAGAGCTCGACTTGCATATATGTATACTTCGTGCGGTGATGGCCAGGCCAAGCCACGAGACATCTCTATTCGGGGATCTTGTCGCCGTTGGCATACGTATAGAACGTCTAACACAGATACGTCGATGTAGTGTCACTCGATCATGCGCGTGGCATGAGCTTAATCGGTGGAAGGAAGCACTCGGCTACATACATGCCTGCACGTACGTACGTCTACGCTCTCGTCTGCTCACTCTACCCACCCACGCAAGCACAGGATCAGCCAGCTACCATGCTCCCGTTCACCACCGCCCCGCTGGACCACGCCCCGGACGCCGACGCAGCAGCGGGCGGCAGGGGCCACCGCGCGCGCGACACGGCCTCCTCGCCGCAGTTCCTCGCGTTCGTCCTCCTCCTCGCCGCGCTCTTCCTCGTCTGCCTCTGCTCCGCCGCCGCGCGCCGCCTCTGCTCCCGCTTCTCCGGCACCCGCCCTTCCCCGCCGCATCCTCGCCGGTGCCGAGGCGCCGGGACGACGGCCGTGGACCCGGCGGAGGTGGCGGGGTCCCTCCCGGTGCGCGCCCACGCCGGCGCGGAGGGAGACGTGTGCGCGGTGTGCCTGGGCGAGCTGCGGGCGGAGGAGCAGGTCAAGGCCATCCCGGCGTGCGGCCACGTCTTCCACCCGCCCTGCATCGACCGCTGGCTCCTCGCCCCCACCGCCCGCGCCTCATGCCCGCTCTGCCGCCGGCCCGCCGCCGCTCTCAAGCCAGCTGCGCCCGCGGCTTGACACGTGCGGGACGCGCGGCAGCAGCCCAGCTCGCCCAGCTGAACAACTCAACCAACGGCACCTGCACGTGCAGAGCCACATTTTAGTAGTACTAGTCCAAAAAAAAAAGTGCACTGCTTCCCACAGTGCATCTAGAAGGTCTTTCTTCTGTATTTCTTTTTCCTGCAGCAGCTGTTTGCTGATTGTGTCACCTTTGCTCCTTTTTTGTAACCATATACCCCATGATCAAAGTCACGGTGCAACCAACTATGCTAGATTTTCACTACACTGACTGCAGTGCATTTGGCCAGAGATAAGCCACAGATAAACAGATCTATGTGACAAACAGATCATACATGAACAAAACGATCCTATTCAGCAGATGATCCTTGAACACTGAACTGGCTGAGGTGAATTTGCATAAGAGTAATAAATCACTGAAAACAAACAGATCAAACACGAGCAAGTCAAGGAGTTGGATCATGTTAAGGATCTATATCATTGAGAGTATCTCTTGTGTTCTGTCTGTCGGGGACACATAAATACAGCGAAAGAACTTTTACATTGGGCTGGGTAATCTCTCCTTTTTTCACCCCCATCCTACTACCCACGCTGTAAAACTCTTTCAGCAATCAATAACACAACGCACCCACGCACGCACACACGCGCCGCCCTTTGCTGCCCAACAGCAAGGCAACAAGATATATATCTGTAGACCTACCGATACACAAGAAGAAGAGTAACAAAGGGGAAAGTAAAAAAAACGGCATCAGTAATAAGAAGCGGAGCTATGTTCTTCCTTTCTTTCTTTTTTCCCCATTTTTCTCAATCACCTTCCTGCACCAAAACTTCGGTTGCCATCGCTTATTCTCCCTGTTGGAGTATAACTTACAACACCGCGTACGCCCGGACCACCTCCACGATCGGCGCACGGCACAGCGGGCATTTGCCGCCGCTGCGCACCAGCTCGTTCGCGCACTTTGAGCAGGTGCACATGTGCCCACATCTGCCAGCATCACACCAGAGTGGTTTGAATGTCAGACCAGAGTAGTTCGGTTTGCATATCAGATATGTCTAGCTACTTATAGCAATGCGAGAGTGCTTACCTGTAAAGCAGAGAATCGATTTGTGTATCGCAGCATACGCAGCAGGTTCCTTTCTTCACTTGATCCCATCTTGTTCCATCCTCTACTGGATAAATGGCGTGCCCTGAAAAACGAAGGGAAACCAAATTAGTTGAGTGCAATGACAATTGCCGCAAGCAGAATCATGTGTTGGAACAGGAAACACGACCAGAACCTGAAAATCTGCAACTAGGCAAACATAGCACAAAAAAGAATATATACTTCTATAAGAGGAAACAGCATTATTATGATGACATGAATTTTCTAATGTTTGGAATGTGGATGCAACCTTCAGGTCCCGCACATCGATTCAAGGCTGCTGACACTTCTTGTCTCACAGAACGCTGCAATTCCAGTTGCATGTCCATGCACGCCTCCAGCATCCTCTGCATGCTGGTCATCCCTTGTTGAAGTTTACCCATGTCAGCTTTCAAACCATTAATAGCATCCCATTCCTGCAAGAATACAGAGCCAAAATGAGTTGCCCAAGATAGAACTTCTAATCAACAGAACAGACAACTATTCAAGCAAAACAAGAAAGCATCCCATTACTCACAAGTCATGGGATCAAAAGGAAATATTATTCAAGCAAATGGACCAAAATATACTTTTCAGGAGACATGGCATCGCAATACTCATGAGACATGGCATGATATAAACATACTTTTCACGAAGAACACTTGTGGAAAAACTATATGCATAGCTGGAGAAACATTTTCATAACACATGGTCAAACCAAAACAATATATTTCCATTTATACTAGAGACCATTAGGTGAGAAAGTAACGTACGTGATGTAGTATCCTGTGTCTACCGCTCCAGTTGTTAAGGCGAGATTCTCTGGTCCACATTGGCGGACGCGGTGGCAAAGGTGGTCGAGGGATAACAAGGGTTGGTCTGTTGACAGGACCTTGGAATTGCCGATTTTCAGCATTCCTTACTTGTCCCTGGTTTTCATTTGGTGCATTTGCAGAGGGCACAGCTGTGTCGAGGTTCCAGTTGAGGGGTGCATGACCACGACGTTGAACATATGACCTTATTAATTGCTCCAAACTGTCACCAAAACCATTACTAAGAAGATTGGATACGCTTCGCCTGGCATTCAAATTTGAAATAGGTTAAGAAGTAAAAGGAGATAAAGAATCAACAAAGGAAACTTCAAGGAAATTGTGGAAATGAAGTAAAACATACCTGTTAAGTAATTCCCTCAGTTCCATGCTGTAAACATTGTCATCATCAGGTGGAATGAATCTGTTTTCAGTTCTAGGAATGGGACCTGTGTCAAGTGCAGAATCATGGAAGTCATCTTGCCAGTTCTCCTCGGTACCATGAGATTCGTCATCGTGCCACTGATCATGCTCATCTTGGAGATTTTCATTCTCCCTATCATCATCCTCCACAATTTCACTGTGTTCCTCTGCATTATCTTCCCAATTTCTGTCAGTATTTTCTGCAGCTTCATCAGGCCACCTATCAAGCCTGACGTCCAAAGATGGCTGCCAAAATACTGTGTCACGTTCTGCCTCATCTTGCATCCCATTATCAATTTGAGATACTTGCATATCAACTATGCCATCTGATGTTGTAGTCGGTAACTCCACCTCAGCAACATCTACAGTATCCTCCTGTAAACCCCCATCTTGGGGCGCAGTTTCAGCCACATCCTCACTACCAGTAAAGTTCCTGATGTCAGCCCCCTGTTCAGTTTCATCATTACCGAGTAACGCAACATTTTCCACAACAGGAGCTTCAGACTGGCTAACATCTTGGCTACTTACAGCAGTCTCTGATCTGAAAGAAGCATGTTCAACCACATACATTAGCTCAAAATATTTTGAACTCAAAATGTAGCTATTACATAAGACCCAAAGAAAACAAGGACAAAAGGCAAGTGATAGGGGATGCCAATTGCATGAGCAGTTCTGATTGATGATGTTGCCACTACTCTGAATAACAGGAACATTTTAGCAACACAAGGTCACTAGAACAGCACTGTAGATAAAACATAAAGAGCAGGCACGGTACCAGCAAATAGTTGGTGTCACAAGCATAACTACTAGAAGGAAACATGTAGCAGGTGGATTCAGTTCGGGATCCTATCTTCCATAGTTCCACTGTGTATGATATAGTCAATATCATCAATACATTTCACGGTACCATCTAGGACCAATTTGGTTGGTGGACAGTCTTTAACGTGTAGAGCAAGAATGACTTGTGGCAGGGACCAGCATAATTAGCACTTAGCAGCACTGGCACCTGGAAACCTTACCTGTAAATTTCCCATGAGGGAAAATGCTAATTGGTTCATCTAGTTTCAGTTTAGTCCTTGATATTACAGTAATTTTTAATGCTCTAGATGATAAAAAATATTTTTGTTCAACAATACTACGAGACTATGCATGAATCACATGATTTAACAATGCTGGCCTGCTAAAGTTCATAGCAGCACCCATCCTATAAGCTTCTAGAGAATCTCTATTGTGATGAAATGGTTTGATAATTTTACAAAAATGATGTTCAGTAAATCAGATAAGAGCTAAATTTGTATCATTGTAATTATTTTACAACTTCTATGGTTAGCAAGTACTTGCTAGTAACAACCTAGAGCAGGATATCCATATTTACTGCTAACAGATGTGATGGTGAATTGTTTCGTCCTCCCACCTGATTGGCATTACTAGCAGCCGATACTCAAAACCTAAAAGAGGCACTAAACTCTAAAGCCTCCAAGGCAACTGAACACTTGCTTGTAGGGCTCTAAGGATTAACCCAATCCATTAAAAATGAGGTAAAGCTCTAGCCCAATACTCCGTGCATACAATGTGAATCATGGAACAAGCACTTAACCTCAAGAGCATAAAATTTATGTGTAATTTGTGATGTATTTAATACATCCCAAGCTACTTCATATATCCAAATTGTTTGGCCCAGATAAAATTTAACATGAGTAGCCAACAGTTGGTTTGCCAAGGAAAACTACCATAGAAAAATGTTTTGAGTGTTTATTCACATTTGTTATCCAGTAAAGTATGTTAAATGCAGGGATAATGTTCCTATCGGAGGTTGCAGATGTGATGTTTTTAAAATATGATACAATGTGTGATAGGAAGAACAACAGGTCATCTTCCAGACCTAGACACATGCACAGAATATTTCTACACTTTTTTGCAGTAGAAAACTCTAAATTAGGGTGAATAAGATATATTTATCAATGGCGCATTCAATAATGTAGGCCGTATGCCCATATGGTCATACGGATACCGATTGCTGACATCTACGTATCACTGCAGCTCAGGACAACGAGTAGTGATGACTGATGTGTCAAATAAGCAATGTGCCAGTAGCTGAACAACTATACCATACTATAATACTGAGACAACCAAGAATACTAAGGGACCACAGACACACATTAGGTTGCGCGTGTGGGGCATATGCTACATACTAGAAGAGAGTGGCAAGTAGCAACCTGTATCTCTTCGAAACCTTATACTGAAGTGTTTTCTCAGAACTTTTTTGTCAGTTGTAACACGATAGTGGAAAAGAGTTCTGTTGCACTAAAAGGTTACACTGGGTAACACCGAACATGTTTGCATTCATGTGCGAGATGGCAATCAAAATATAGCTACTATTACAGCTGTAAGTTGCGATTGCAATGCCTGGTTACCTCAAATTAGACACACGATGGCTCTGCCTCAACTGCCCAAGCTCCCTGGCTGCCACAGATGGTTGCCGTTCCTCCTCGACCGGGAGCACAGCGTTCCTCAAGAACCTTCCCCTAAGCAATCCCTGCAAAATCAACACGCGTTTCTCAGACTGGCATGCTCGACATTGCAGATAACTGATTTCTGTCGAGCAATACAATCGGTCTCTCACCTGAATGCGGCTACGGCTGCGCTGGGGGAACTGTGATACAATGTGGTACCCTGATAGCCCCTGCAGCTCGCGCTGGCGCTCCCGGGACATCCGGGTGATGACATCCGTGCGCGCCTGCCGGCCACGGAGCCGTGGAGGCTCTGGTCGCCTCTCCCTGTCAGGAGCAGCAGCAGCAGCACCGGCTGTCTCGTCCCTGCGCGAGGCCACACGGCTATCGCGTGGCTGGCTGGCCATCTGCACCCACTCCCTGACGAGCCTGACCCTCTGGCGCTCCGTCTCGCCGAGCCACTCCCCCGTGGCCGTGGCCGCGGCGGCGGTGGGGCTATCGGTGGACGTGGTGAGGCGGCGGGCGATCTGGCGCACCCGCTCGCGGTGCCTGTCGGGGGTGTCCGGGGAGCGCTCGCGGTTGTCGGCGTCGGCGCGACGGTGCTCGAGCTCGCGCCACATCTGGAGGAGCGAGGACGGCGCGGCAGGAGAGGGCGCCTGCGGCCGCGGCGGGGGCGGCGCGGTGGGCGAGGAAAGGAGGAACGCCGAGGGGTCGAGGGTGGAGACCGGGTGGAGCCGCGTGAGCGCGAGGAGCTCGGCCTCGCGGTTCCGGCGCTCCACCTCCCGCTCCATGGAGGAGAGCACCTCCTCGGCCTGGCGGGCGACCCAGCGGCTGAGCAGCCGCGACTCCCGCCGCCGCCGCCGCGACGACTCCGCCTCCTCGTCGTGCGCCCCGTGCCCGGCCACGCCTCCTCCCCCTCCTCCTCCCCCGCCGGTCTCCGCGACGGAGCAGGACGAGGAGGACGACGGCGGCGGAGAGTAGCATCCCCCGAGGTGGTCGCAGACGAGGTCCTCCAGGTCCCGGCGGAAGTCCGCCGCCGCGGCGCCCATCCGGTGGTGGTAGTCCTCCATGCCTCCTGCTCCTCCTCCTAAATGCTAACCCTAACCCTACAACAAAAGCAAAACTAGCTCGGATTGATTGGAGAAAAAAATAAAAATCGGGGCGCGCGCGCTAATGCGGCGGCATGGGAGGCGGATTGGGGATTGGGACGTGACTGCTGCGCGCGCGATCGCGACGCATTCGCGGGCGATTGGCGAGGTTGATTTTGGGGGTGGGGCGGGGCGGGGGGGAGGAAGGTGAGGGGGAAATGGATTGGATGGTGAGGAAGAGACGCAAGTCGCGGGGAGAAAGGAGGGGGAGAAGAACAAGGAAGAAGAAGAAGCGGCGATTTATTTTTGGATCTTTTTTATTTCTTACCTCTATCTTCCTTTTTTTTCTCCTTTTGTTTTTTTTTTGGTGGAGAAGATGGAGACGAAGGCGAGAGAACGGAGGGCGAAAGGTGTCGCTATTTTTGATACAGCCACACACGCTGCCCGCACCAGCCACCCTCGTGCTATTTGCACCACTTTGTGTGTGTGGCCTTTGCTTTGGCTTCCGAATTCGGAGGGGTGGGGTTGTGTGTAGCCTAGGGTTTATATTTATACCGGCGGCGGCGGGATTCATATGCCAATGTATCGGGATCTATAACCCTAAATACGCTGACTGATACGGTACGATCTTGGTCTTAGTGAGACGATATGACAGTTGTATACGTATCAATGTACCATTACGAGTACACAGATAATGACAGCTACTGGCGTATATTGAGTGACCTAGCGCTTGGATTTCGCCAGGGTGCCGAGGGCCTAATGATTTGCCACTGAATTGATTATGCAGCGTCAATGCGGTAAAGATTGTGCCAGCTCATTCGTATATTCGGAGATTCGCTAGGCCACGAATTCCATGTTGGTATTGCCATTCTTAATTTCCATTCAATTTTTCGAATATTGACTCTGCATAGTATGAGCTGCCATACAGGTCACGATAGCTTTGTCTCGTATTTTCTCCTCGTGTATCACATGCTACCCCAGCTCATTCCATATATTCGGCAATTAACCCGCGCACAAATTCCACATGGGTATTCCTCTCCTTCGTAAATTTCCGTTGACTTTTGAATATCTACTCCATGTGGTATTAGCTGCTCTACGGGTCAGGGCGGCTCGACGGTATGTTTTCCGTGTAGCATCGGCCACGACACAAATCGTGACAGTTCCCTTTTGTACCTCTTTGGAGTCATGCACGGAGCATTCTATTTGTCCATAGACGGTAAGAACTTATAGGTTAGTCCCGTATAAACTTTTTCGCTAAGGTGCATCGCAAAACCCTGGGATGTTGTTCTATCCTACGGCAAGCAAGTATGCAAAAAAAAAGTTCTTTGAGTATGAGGCCAAATGGTCAGCATCGATATCATTGGTAAGGAGGGTTCGGTAGACATGGCATTGGATCGTGCTAGCATCATACTATGAAGACTAGCGGCTGATTTACCCTAAAATACACTCCCTTTGTTTTATAACATTGTTTTTTAGCTTTTATGAAAACGAATGTGTATGCGCGATACACATTAAAAAAACATTTGTTTTATAAAAACTAAAACATCTTATATTTTATAAAACAGAGTGGATAATCTGAATTTTAACTTGGTACGTATGTAGATGTTGGGGGGCCAAAATGTGCTACGGATCACCACGAAATGCCGAGATGATGTACCCGCAAAACCAAAATGCTGAGATATACTATACGTTACTAAAACCTGCCGCGGCTGTGGAAGCGGAAGAATTTCAAAAAAATTGCACAGGCAAATTAAGGTTCGTGTGAAGAGACTCCTGGGCCCGCTCCTCAGCGGCTGGGCAGGCGCAGGCTAATCTCCAACAGTTTTGGCTGGCTGCCTTTGGGTTGATCCTCCGTCCCTCCTAAAAAAAACCGGATAGCGGGTGCGGTGCGGTGCGGCCACCTAACGGAACGGTGTGGGGTGAGGAGGTGTGGGGTACGTCAAAGCTTTCTTCCTGACGTCACATCAGCCGGTGGGCCCGCGGCGACACGTGGGATTTGTCTCTAGCTACCCCCAGATATCTCCCTGGTCCGTGCTGCCGCAGATTCATCGCGAAAATCTATCTAGCACCGGACAGAAAAAAAAAACTATTGACGTCCTGGCTGAAGAAGACGAACTAAATAAAATCTGATTATTATTATTATTGAAAAGAAAAGGAAAATTCGTTTCCTTCACTTTTAACGAAAAAATTCGCTGCTCATGTTAGAGCGCGAGTTCTTTTTTTTTTTCCTTTCTTTGCACAATCGTTTTTGGAGTGGGTTGAAATGGCCATTTTCGATCAGCTGAGGTGCAGCCATACCATACCATACCATTCCAAAGTTGATTGTACAAGGAACTCTCTTTTGTACTACGTAGACAGTGTAAAGCATGTCCCCTGCGTACCACGTAGACAGGACGTAGTTGTCGACATGAACAGCTAACGATCGACGAGTCCTGCAAACCACGGCAACGCCAACTTGTTGTTGTATACAGGTTGAGTACCGTACGTACTTATGAAACCATCATCATCACGTGACACGAGACGTCCAACCGTGTCGAGATTCGAGACCAGAGCGGAGTGTGTAGCCATCCAAACTAATCATGCCTACACCCAAATGCATCCAAATTGTCGATTACGAGTTTTCTGGTATATATAAGGCACCCTTAAGATCATCAACCCACGCCGCTTGCTAATCCCATCGTATCCGCACCCTTGCGATTCTCCGTGATGGATAAAGACACTTTTGTTAATCCTATAACTTTCGCATCGATGGTGTATCCCAGCATCTGCATACTCAAGCTAAAAACGAGCATGTAGTAAAAAAAAGTCAAAATGCCAAGTCACGCATGATCATGATTAAGCCTAAGATAGATGGTGGGTGGCTAATCCAAAAGGTACGCCGCTATATATCGATGATGTGGGGGTAAAGACATCGTTGGCCACCCACGACATCACTAAACCTGCAAAGGAGATAATTTTTTACAACTAATAAAATCATACCGAGTTTCATTTCTATTTAACCATAGCAATGGTATCAAAGCTACCGCTTTAACTCGAACATGGAATCCACCAGAACGTAGATTTCATCGAAGTTCGTCGTTCCCTTGCGACAATTTTGACTAAATTTTTTTTTTGTGAACTGACAATTTTGACTAAATTAATGCCAAGCGCTCTTGAAGGGCATACCATAGCGTGGGGAGACTCAAGTAATACTTGCACATTACGTGAGAGTGTTGTTAGGATCCCTCTGTTGACTAGTGGAGCCTGCTTGGTTTGGTCTCACCTCGCCTATGGGAGGAGGTCACACCCAGCTTATAAGGGAGAGATGCATTCCTTCTTTCAGTCCGGACTTTTGGGATGGAGTGGACTCTCTTCTTATTGTTGGGGTGTGAGCGCATGAACGTCCAAACCATAGGCCGAGTACTGGGCTGACCAAGTGGACGCTAACATCTTGTATCAGAGTCAGCATCGCCATGCCTTTCTGAGGGGCTTCTCAGGGGGATGGGATGTTAGGACCCATCTATTGACTAGTGGAGGCTGCTTGGTTTAGTCTCACCTCACCTTCAGGAGGAGGCCACACCCAGCTTATAAGGGAGAGACTCCTTCCTCCTTTCAGTCTGGACTTTTGGGATGGAGTGGCTCTCTTCTTATTGTTGGGTTGTGAACGCATGAACGTCCAGAACATAGGCCGAGTACTGGGATGACCAAGTGGATGCTAACATCTGGTATCAGAGCCAGCATCGCCATGCCTTTCCTGGGGGGCTTCTCAAGGGGATGGGATGTTAGGACCCCTCTGTTGACTAGTGGAAGCTGCTTGGTTTAGTCTCACCTCGCCTATGGGAGGAGGCCACACCCAACTTATAAGGGAGAGAATGCTTCCTCCTTTCAGTCTGGGCTTTTGGGATGGAATGGGATCTCTTCTTATTGTGTTAGAACCCCTCTGTTGACTAGTGGAGGCTGCTTGGTTTGGTCTCACCTCGCCTATGGGAGGAGGTCACACCCAGCTTATAAGGGAGAGATGCATTCCTTCTTTCAGTCCGGACTTTTGGGATGGAGTGGACTCTCTTCTTATTGTTGGGGTGTGAGCGCATGAACGTCCAAACCTTAGGCCGAGTACTGGGCTGACCAAGTGGACGCTAACATCTTGTATCAGAGTCAGCATCGCCATGCCTTTTTGAGGGGCTTCTCAGGGGGATGGGATGTTAGGACCCATCTATTGACTAGTGGAGGCTGCTTGGTTTAGTCTCACCTCATCTTCAGGAGGAGGCCACACCCAGCTTATAAGGGAGAGACTCCTTGTGGCATCCCGCAAAAACCACTACTAGAAAATCGCGTTGTTTTTGTGCATTGCATCGTCATGACCGCATGCTCATGTCATCATGCCACATTGCATTTGGGCATCGTCATCATCTTGCATGTGCTTGTATAAAACTATTTTGGGAAAAACCGGTTCTTGTTTTCCAAACGCCCCGTCCTTATTCAAATGCAAACCCGGGTCGCCGGAATATTTTGTTTTGACTAAATATGTTTTGCAAACGGCCCGTTTAAAGAAATAAAAATATTTATTATTTTAGTGGGGGCAGTCGAACGGGCCGACCCGACCCGAACGACCACCCCCATGTTCAAATCGGTCCACCAGACAAATCCTAAGGCTACCAGATATTCTACCCACACCCCTTTGGCCACCTCACCCCGGCCAACCCCGTCGCGCCACCTCACCTCTCCTCTCCCCCCACCCAATCAGATGCCACTTGGCCCAGCCACTCCCCCCTCTCTCTCCTCTCTCTCCCCACTCCCAGCAGCCCCCCTGGACACACACAGCACACGACGCACACACGCACACCACGCGCCTGCAGGCCCCACCCCTGACCCGACCGACAGCCCCCTGGCCCGCGGACCCCACCACCGCCCGTGCCTTGTTCCTCTTCCCCAGCCTCCCACGCCCGCTCTCCTCCCTTCCCGCGCTCACCTGCCGCTCTCCTCCCTCCTCGCGCTGCGCAGCCCCGGCCGCCTCCCGCGCGCGCCCGCCGGCCTCCTCGGCCTCGTCCCCGCCCCCTCCGGTTCCTCCTCCGGCCACCCCGCCTCGCCACCATCCGCGCTCGCCCCGTCGCACCGCCTCCACCCTCCCGCGCCGCCGGCGATGTCCGCCTCGACCGCCGCCTCCGCCCGCACCAGAGCCGCCCAGGCGAGCTCGCCCGAGCCCCGCGCCCCGCCAAGCTCCGCCCCGGCCGCCGTTCCCGCCGCCGCACCTGGCCGGCCTCGCCCTCTTCGCGCGGCGTCCGGCGTCCCCGCGTCCGCCCCCGTTGGCCGCCGTCTGCGCGGTAGCGCCGCCCAGGCGCCATGCCGCCGCCGCTCGTCGGTCCTCCGCCACCGCCTCAGAGCTCCGCCGAGCCTCCCCGACCTGCGCGTCAGCGACCCCGCGCGCCGGCTCCGGCCACCCCCTTCCGCCTCCGGTCGCCGCGCTCCGAGCTCGTCGCCGCCACGCCTCCGGCCTCCCTCCCCACGACCTCGACCCTCTGCCTCTCCCTCCTCCCGGCCAGCCTCGCAGAGCCACCGCCGCTTCCCCCTGGCGCCGTCGTCACCGGCGGGCCCGCCTCGCCGAGCGCCGCCGCGCCTCCTCTCGCCCTTCTCCGGCGGGCCCCTCTGCTAGCGCGCCCGTTCCGTCCCCGAGCAGCCCCGAGCTCCGTCGGCCCCGCGGTCCAGCGCCCTCCCTCCGCCGTCCGCCGGGCCCGCCGCTGGACTCAACCACCGTCGGCCGTGCCCCCGCCTCCGCGCTCGCCGGTGACCACCTCCGCGCCAAGGCCCCTCCCACAGCACCCGAGGCGCCTACCTCCTGTCGAAACAAGGCCCAACGCGGCAACGCTAGAAGCCTTCTTCTACAGCAGCAGCAGCACCATCGTCGCCCTAAGCGCCCCTGTGACCCCAGACCCCCTCGACAAGATCCTCCTCGACCATTGAACGGGCACCAAGTTCTCCCCCGGAACCGTCAAGACCACCGTCACGGCCGACATGATCTTCCTCGGTGGCAACGACAAATCGGACAAGGATCACCAAAAATAACGGCCGACAAGATCTCCAGCATGGATAAGATGCCCAGACCCCGAAGACCGATCCCGGCGACCCCACATGCGACAAGACCTTCGCCCCGAATGCGGAATCGAGAACCCGAACGCCAAGAACGCCGATGCGGATACGACAAGCACTCACCCCGGATGCGTCAAGTACTCCTCGAGGACGCCGAGTACTTCCCCCGGATCCGAAGACCACGGATGCGATAAGACCTACCTCCGCTATCCGAGAACGTTCCCGTCGTACCCTGGACCCTGAGACCGACCCCGAACCCCGGATCCCCAAGACCGTCGAGACCCCTCAATGTGTGAACCCTTTTCCGAGAACCCTATTTTATAAATGGTCAACTATATGAATTGTTGCATATTTAATTGTCATTCTCGCATGCATATCATTGGTTTGGGGGCCTTATGCCGATTCACCTCTAATTAAATATGGGGCCCATATGCGGGCAAATACAGTCACATATTGGCCTCATTTAAATTTGATATAGCGAACCGGTGTTATATTTTGGCCATGTTAATACAACATTTAATTGCGGGGGTTCTAAATAACTTGAACCATTTAATTAAATGTCGGGACCCCGGTTCCTCTTAATTTTGCCTAATTGCATTGCACCTTTGCCATGTCATACATCATACATGCATCATGCCGATCTTCTGCCGTTGTATTAAATATTGCATCCGGTGTTTATTCTAGTGTTTTGCTTCTTCGCGGACTAGGCCGATGAGTTGATGCGAGTGTCGACCCGATCTTCGGTTGAACCTTCGACAATGTTTTCAGGCGAGCATCTCCCCCTTTCTACCTATCTTGCTTTTATAGTATTTATTTCCCTCCTGTTGATCTATTGCTATCTGTGTTGCGATGCTTTAGTTTCCGTACCTGTGATATACCGTGCAGCCCTATATTGCCTTGGACACATCCTATTACCTGTTGTTTGGTAGATAGTTGGACTTGCGCGTCGTAGTCGCTTGCTCAAGTGTTGTTGCGTGTCGTCAAATGCCACAGTTGTCGGAGCCTTGCCGCATGTTTGATGTTGGAGAGGATCCTGGCTTTACTTATCGTTCACTTTAATTACTGCTTAACAACTAAAATTGAAGTAAGCAGAGGCATCGGTGGGTGATAGATAACATTTGGTTTCCGAACGCCCACTTGTGTCCTGTAGGACCCCGAGTACTTGATACCTGTTCCTTGATTTATCGCGCTATCCACATCCGGGAGGTATATGGGACCCCCCTGAGCCAGAGCTTGATTCCGTCTTATTTCTTGGGGCCACAAACTAGTTTGAGGTTTTATTTACTATCCTGTACTTATGCCATGCTACTTCTGTATTTAAATTGTGCGACAGATAGCACACTGTACTGTTTAGGTAAGCGGAGTGATTACGCGGTATCGACACCCCGAGTTTTCGGGTTCCCAGTCGCTTACAGCCATTGACGCAAACCTTGAGTCCGTCTCGAAGCTTGCTTACTTCGTTGCGGGTCTACTCAATGGGGTGGTCCCCTGAAATAATTCTGAATCCTGTGATTGCTTTGTCGTGAAATCCTTGTTGGGTTTTGATTTGGTTTTTCCGAGGTTTATTGGTGCACCCCGGCCGGGTAAAACTTTCTGAAAGCCGTGTCCGCGGTTATGGACGACTTGGAGCACAGTATCTCGACCATAGACAAGCATAACTAAAGTTTATTGCTATAAATTTGACTTTATAATGACTAGTAATCAGCTTCACTATAATGGAATGGCTAAATAATACTGCCCACAATTGTTTGTTTGGGTGTCGCTTGCGACCATTGTACCTGATTAGTAAGTATTGCAACCACAACGGAATGGCTAAATAAAAGTACCCACAACTGCTGGGTTTTGGGTTATCTCATGCTTATTGTATCTGATTAGTAAGTGTTGCAACTATAACGGAATGGTTAACTAAAAGTGCCCACTGCTTATTTTATCAGGATGATTATCTATACCTGACTAGTAATTACTGCAACGATAACTGAATAAATAAAACTGCCAACTGTTTGAGTTCCTCGGTTGACTTCCTCGTTTGGTGTCGAGGGGGAAACGCCAGGATGGGTTTGTTTGATGGTAGCATCAGGTTGGTTCCGAATAGGTCTTTCTTACCCCTCTCTGATTGCCGCCAGTTGTATCGAGTCTCTATAGGTTGTTTAGTGCATGCTGCCGCTGTCGCTTCAGTCCACCATACCTATGTAGGCGAGGACCGCCGAATTCTAGTCTCGCCGTGTACTGGCCTTAGTACTGACGCTCCTCTTTTTCCTTGGCCCTTTGTCGGCACCCCTTTGTTTAAGCAGGTTTTGAGATCGACGTCGTTAGCAGGGTTACCCTTCCGGCTTGGCCTGGGCAGGGTTATGGACGCCATTGGTTATTCTTCAGGGCTCTTAGCCCCATTTGCATCTTGTCCGTAGTCGGACGATGTATCGTTTCACAGGTGATTTGGATCTTTGTATTGTATATCTGTATTCTTGACTCTTTGAGTCGCTGTTATATATATATGTTCTGTGGGTCCCATCGAGGACTGTTGTGTAATGTTATTACTTCGTTTTCCACCCGCACGAAAGTGCCTGGTGGGCACCTTTGAATCGTTTCTATGCGGGTTTGGCGGGTTTCGCTAAAACTTGCATAGGTCCGATTCTGAGGGTGTTACAGAGTGGTATCAGAGCTCAGCAGTTACGATACCCCACAAGTCCAGCCTGTAGGATAACCTAGCTAACGGCCAAAGTAGAGTGTCAAAACTATTTTTGCGAAAACGGTTGGATAGTTCTGATTAGGTCTGATTTTACTCCTTACCCCTCTGCTATTCTCTTCTTACCTCTGCGTGTTTTGCATCTACTCTCTTATCTTTCTTCGAGTCCAGGAATTCTCGTGGTTGGGTTTCGTCGTACCTTTAGGGTTTCGCTTCCTCCTTTGATAACGGTGTTGCTACATCTGGTCTTCATGCTATCTGAGGAATCCTCCGTCTGTGGTACCATCATTTGTTCCTTGTTTGTGCCTTCTGGTGTTTTTCCGACGCGACGACATCATCTACGCCAGATCCGATGCAGAGTCTGCATCACCCTTTGTTCCTGAACCTCGCTTGTCGAGATCTTCAGTCTAATTCCGGGAATGGTTGCACGCTTTTCTACTGATTGTGCAGAGTAATAGTTTGGGTGCGTGATGGATTGGCCCCCATGCCGACTACCCCTTCTATTCGCTTTTGTACATTGAAGTGGATGAGAATGCATCGGTTCCCCCTTTTTTCCATCGAAGCTAGAGATGGCTTTATTTGTTGATATCTCTACCTTCGACCTTTTGTCCCCGGAGTGTTCCCTCGACGATCACGGACAACGACCTCTTGTTAGTGGTGTCGCGAGGATCTACACGAAGCGAGAAGACGCAGATCGCCGACCTTCCTTCCGGTACCATGAGGCGGATCTCGAGGGCGAGATCCTTTGTTAGTGGTGTCGAATTGTGGCATCCCGCAAAAACCACTACTAGAAAATCGCGTTGTTTTTGTGCATTGCATCGTCATGACCGCATGCTCATGTCATCATGCCACATTGCATTTGGGCATCGTCATCATCTTGCATGTGCTTGTATAAAACTATTTTGGGAAAAACCGGTTCTTGTTTTCCAAACGCCCCATCCTTATTCAAATGCAAACCCGGGTCGCCGGAATATTTTGTTTTGACTAAATATGTTTTGCAAACGGCCCGTTTAAAGAAATAAAAATATTTATTATTTTAGTGGGGGCAGTCGAACGGGCCGACCCGACCCGAACGACCACCCCCATGTTCAAATCGGTCCACCAGACAAATCCTAAGGCTACCAGATATTCTACCCACACCCCTTTGGCCACCTCACCCCGGCCAACCCCGTCGCGCCACCTCACCTCTCCTCTCCCCCCACCCAATCAGATGCTGCCACTTGGCCCAGCCACTCCCCCCTCTCTCTCCACTCCCAGCAGCCCCCCTGAAAACACACAGCACACGACGCACACACGCACACCACGCGCCTGCAGGCCCCACCCCTGATCCGACCGACAGCCCCTGGCCCGCGGACCCCACCACCGCCCGTGCCCTGTTCCTCTTCCCCGGCCTCCCACGCCCGCTCTCCTTCCTCCCCGCGCTCACCTGCCGCTCTCCTCCCTCCTCGCGCTGCGCAGCCCCGGCCGCCTCCCGCGCGCGCCCACCGACCTCCTCGGCCTCGTCCCCGCCCCCTCCAGTTCCTCCTCCGGCCACCCCGCCTCGCCACCATCCGCGCTCGCCCCGTCGCACCGCCTCCACCCTCCCGCGCCGCCGGCGATGTCCGCCTCGACCGCCGCCTCCGCCCGCACCAGAGCCGCCCAGGCGAGCTCGCCCGAGCCCCGCGCCCCGCCAAGCTCCGCCCCGGCCGCCGTTCCCGCCGCCGCACCTGGCCGGCCTCGCCCTCTTCGCGCGGCGTCCGGTGTCCCCGCGTCCGCCCCCGTTGGCCGCCGTCTGCGTGGTAGCGCCGCCCAGGCGCCATGCCGCCGCCGCTCGTCGGTCCTCCGCCACCGCCTCAGAGCTCCGCCGAGCCTCCCCGACCTGCACGTCAGCGACCCCGCGCGCCGGTTCCGGCCACCCCCTTCCGCCTCCGGTCGCCGCGCTCCGAGCTCGTCGCCGCCACGCCTCCGGCCTCCCTCCCCGCGACCTCGACCCTCTGCCTCTCCCTCCTCCCGGCCAGCCTCGCAGAGCCACCGCCGCTTCCCCCTGGCGCCGCCGTCGCCGGCGGGCCCGCCTCGCCGAGCGCCGCCGCGCCTCCTCTCGCCCTTCTCCGGCGGGCCCCTCTGCTAGCACGCCCGTTCCGTCCCCGAGCAGCCTCGAGCTCCGTCGGCCCCGCGGTCCAGCGCCCTCCCTCCGCCGTCCGCCGGGCCCGCCGCCGGCCTCAACCACCGTCGGCCGCGCCCCCGCCTCCGCGCTCGCCGGTGACCACCTCCGCGCCAAGGCCCCTCCCGCAGCACCCGAGGCGCCTACCTCCTATCGAAACAAGGCCCAACGCGGCAACGCTAGAAGCCTTCTTCTACAGCAGCAGCAGCACCATCGTCGCCCTAAGCGCCCCTGTGACCCCAGACCCCCTCGACAAGATCCTCCTCGACCATTGAACGGGCACCAAGTTCTCCCCCCGGAACCGTCAAGACCACCGTCACGGCCGACATGATCTTCCTCGGTGGCAACGACAAATCGGACAAGGATCACCAAAAATAACGGCCGACAAGATCTCCAGCATGGATAAGATGCCCAGACCCCGAAGACCGATCCCGGCGACCCCACATGCGACAAGACCTTCGCCCCGAATGCGGAATCGAGAACCCGAACGCCAAGAACGCCGATGCAGATACGACAAGCACTCACCCCGGATGCGTCAAGTACTCCTCGAGGACGCCGAGTACTTCCCCCGGATCCGAAGACCACGGATGCGATAAGACCTACCTCCGCTATCCGAGAACGTTCCCGTCGTACCCTGGACCCTGAGACCGACCCCGAACCCCGGATCCCCAAGACCGTCGAGACCCCTCAATGTGTGAACCCTTTTCCGAGAACCCTATTTTATAAATGGTCAACTATATGAATTGTTGCATATTTAATTGTCATTCTCGTATGCATATCATTGGTTTGGGGGCCTTATGCCGATTCACCTCTAATTAAATATGGGGCCCATATGCGGGCAAATCCAGACACATATTGGCCTCATTTAAATTTGATATAGCGAACCGGTGTTATATTTTGGCCATGTTAATACAACATTTAATTGCAGGGGTTCTAAATAACTTGAACCATTTAATTAAATGTCGGGACCCCGGTTCCTCTTAATTTTGCCTAATTGCATCGCACCTTTGCCATGTCATACATCATACATGCATCATGCCGATCTTCTGCCGTTGTATTAAATATTGCATCCGGTGTTTATTCTTGTGTTTTGCTTCTTCGCGGACTAGGCCGATGAGTTGATGCGAGTGTCGACCCGATCTTCGGTTGAACCTTCGACAATGTTTTCAGGCGAGCATCTCCCCCTTTCTACCTATCTTGCTTTTATAGTATTTATTTCCCTCCTGTTGATCTATTGCTATCTGTGTTGCGATGCTTTAGTTTCCGTACCTGTGATATACCGTGCAGCCCTATATTGCCTTGGACACATCCTATTACCTGTTGTTTGGAAGATAGTTGGACTTGCGCGTCGTAGTCGCTTGCTCAAGTGCTGTTGCGTGTCGTCAAATTCCACAGTTGTCGGAGCCTTGCCGCATGTTTGATGTTGGAGAGGATCCTGGCTTTACTTATCGTTCACTTTAATTACTGCTTAACAACTAAAATTGACAGAGGCATCGGTGGGTGATAGATAACATTTGGTTTCCGAACACCCACTTGTGTCCCGTAGGACCCCGAGTACTTGATACCTGTTCCTTGATTTATCGGGCTATCCACATCCGGGAGGTATATGGGACCCCCCTGAGCCAGAGCTTGATTCCGTCTTATTTCTTGGGGCCATAAACTAGTTTGAGGTTTTATTTACTATCCTGTACTTATGCCATGCTACTTCTGTATTTAAATTGTGCGACAGATAGCACACTGTACTGTTTAGGTAAGCGGAGTGATTACGCGGTATCGACACCCCGAGTTTTTGGGTTCCCAGTCGCTTACAGCCATTGACGCAAACCTTGAGTCCGTCTCGACGCTTGCTTACTTCGTTGCGGGTCTACTCAATGGGGTGGCCCCCTGAAATAATTCTGAATCCTGTGATTGCTTTGTCGTGAAAGCCTCGTTGGGTTTTGATTTGGTTTTTCCGAGGTTGATCGAGTGTGTGTTGCTATTGGTGCACCCCGGCCGGGTAAAACTTTCTGAAAGCCGTGTCCGCGGTTATGGACGACTTGGAGCACAGTATCTCGACCATAGACAAGCATAACTAAAGTTTATTGCTATAAATTTGACTTTATAATGACTAGTAATCAGCTTCACTATAATGGAATGGCTAAATAATACTGCCCACAATTGTTTGTTTGGGTGTCGCTTGCGACCATTGTACCTGATTAGTAAGTATTGCAACCACAACGGAATGGCTAAATAAAAGTACCCACAACTGCTGGGTTTTGGGTTATCTCATGCTTATTGTATCTGATTAGTAAGCGTTGCAACTATAACGGAATGGTTAACTAAAAGTTCCCACTGCTTATTTTATTAGGATGATTATCTATACCTGACTAGTAATTACTGCAACGATAACTGAATAAATAAAACTGCCAACTGTTTGAGTTCCTCGGTTGACTTCCTCGTTTGGTGTCGAGGGGGAAACGCCAGGATGGGTTTGTTTGATGGTAGCATCAGGTTGGTTCCGAATAGGTCTTTCTTACCCCTCTCTGATTGCCGCCAGTTGTATCGAGTCTCTATAGGTTGTTTAGTGCATGCTGCCGCTGCCGCTTCAGTCCACCATACCTATGTAGGCGAGGACCGCCGAATTCTAGTCTCGCCGTGTACTGGCCTCAGTACTGACGCTCCTCTTTTTCCTTGGCCCTTTGTCGGCACCCCTTTGTTTAAGCAGGTTTTGAGATCGACGTCGTTAGCAGGGTTACCCTTCCGGCTTGGCCTGGGCAGGGTTATGGACGCCATTGGTTATTCTTCAGGGCTCTTAGCCCCATTTGCATCTTGTCCGTAGTCGGACGATGTATCGTTTCACAGGTGATTTGGATCTTTGTATTGTATATCTGTATTCTTGACTCTTTGAGTCACTGTTATATATATATCTGTTCTGTGGGTCCCATCGAGGACTGTTGTGTAATGTTATTACTTCGTTTTCCACCCGCACGAAAGTGCCTGGTGGGCACCTTTGAATCGTTTCTATGCGGGTTTAGCGGGTTTCGCTAAAACTTGCATAGGTCCGTTTCTGAGGGTGTTACACTCCTTCCTCCTTTCAGTCTGGACTTTTGGGATGGAGTGGCTCTCTTCTTATTGTTGAGTTGTGAACGCATGAACGTCCAGAACATAGGCCGAGTACTGGGATGACCAAGTGGATGCTAACATCTGGTATCAGAGCCAGCATCGCCATGCCTTTCCTGGGGGGCTTCTCAAGGGGATGGGATGTTAGGACCCCTCTATTGACTAGTGGAAGCTGCTTGGTTTAGTCTCACCTCGCCTATGGGAGGAGGCCACACCCAGCTTATAAGGGAGAGATTGCTTCCTCCTTTCAGTCCGGGCTTTTGGGATGGAATGGGATCTCTTCTTATTGTGTTAGAACCCCTCTGTTGACTAGTGGAGGCTGCTTGGTTTGGTCTCACCTCGCCTATGGGAGGAGGTCACACCCAGCTTATAAGGGAGAGATGCATTCCTTCTTTCAGTCCGGACTTTTGGGATGGAGTGGACTCTCTTCTTATTGTTGGGGTGTGAGCGCATGAACGTCCAAACCATAGGCCGAGTACTGGGCTGACCAAGTGGACGCTAACATCTTGTATCAGAGTCAGCATCGCCATGCCTTTCTGAGGGGCTTCTCAGGGGATGGGATGTTAGGACCCCTCAATTGACTAGTGGAGGATGCTTGGTTTAGTCTCACCTCACCTTCAGGAGGAGGCCACACCCAGCTTATAAGGGAGAGACTCCTTCCTCCTTTCAGTCTGGACTTTTGGGATGGAGTGGCTCTCTTCTTATTGTTGGGTTGTGAACGCATGAACGTCCAGAACGTAGGCCGAGTACTGGGATGACCAAGTGGATGCTAACATCTGGTATCAGAGCCAGCATCGCCATGCCTTTCCTGGGGGGCTTCTCAAGGGGATGGGATGTTAGGACCCCTCTGTTGACTAGTGGAAGCTGCTTGGTTTAGTCTCACCTCGCCTATGGGAGGAGGCCACACCCAGCTTATAAGGGAGAGATTGCTTCCTCCTTTCAGTCCGGGCTTTTGGGATGGAATGGGATCTCTTCTTATTGTGTTAGAACCCCTCTGTTGACTAGTGGAGACTACTTGGTTTAGTCTCACCTCGTCTACGGGAGGAGGCCACACCCCCTTATAAGGGAGAGATTCCTTCCTCCTTTCATTCCGGGCTTTTGGGATGGAGTGGGCTCTCTTCTTATTGTTGGGCTGTAGCGCATGAACGTCCAGAACGTAGGTCGAGTATTGGGCTGACCAAGTGGACGCTAACATCTGGTATCAGATCTATTATTACCATGCCTTCCTGATGGGCTTCTCAGGGGGATGGGATGTGAGGACCCCTCTGTTGACCGGTGGAGGATGCTTGGTCTAGTCCCACCTCGCCTACGGGAGGAGGCCACACACAGCTTATAAGGGAGAGATTCCTTCCTCCTTTCAGTCCGGGCTTTTGGGATGGAGTGGTCTCTCTTGTTATTGTTGGGCTGTGAGCGCATGAACGTCCAGAATGTAGGTCGGGTATTGGGCTGACCAAGTGGACGCTAACATATGGTATCAGAGTCAGCATCGCCATGCCTTCCTGAGGGGATTCTCAGGGGGATGGGATGTTAGGACCCCTCTATTGACTAGTGGAGTATGCTTGGTTTAGTCTCACCTCGCCAACGGGAGGAGGCCACACCCAGCTTATAAGGGAGAGATTCCTTCCTCCTTTCAGTCTGGGCTTTTGGGATGGAGTGGGCTCTCTTCTTATTGTTGGGTTGTGAGCACATGAACGTCTAGAACATAGGCCGAGTACTGGGCTGACTAAGTGGAAGCTAACATTTGGTATCAGAGTCAGCATCGCCATGCCTTCCTGAGGGGCTTCTCAGGGGGATGGGATGTTAGGACCCCTCTGTTGACTAGTGGAGGCTGCTTGGTTTAGTCTCACCTCGCCTACGGGAGGAGGCCACACACATCTTATAAGGGAGAGATTCCTTCCTCCTTTCAGTCCGGGCTTTTGGGATGGAGTGGGCTCTCTTCTTATTATTGGGATGTGAGCGCATGAACGTCTAGAACGTAGGCCGAGTACTGGGCTGACCAAGTGGACGCTAACATCTGCTATCAGATCTAGCATCGCCATGCCTTCCTGAGGGGCTTCTTAGGGAGATGGGATGTGAGGACCCCTCTGTTGACCGGTGGAGGATGCTTGGTTTAGTCCTACCTCGCCTACGGGAGGAGGCCACACATAGCTTATAAGGGAGAGATTCCTTCCTCCTTTCAGTCCTGTGGTGACCCAGCATACCACTGCATGATGTAGTACACTATAGTCGTTGACATAACACCAATGAATCATCGTTCACTAGTATTACATCCCTCAGAGTGGTACAACAGAAACACAACAGGTCCAAGACATGACTATAGTTTACAACTCAACTCTTTACACAAGATCCAGAGAACACTCTAGGTTAAAGAGAGAGAAAGAAACTTCTTACAAAGAATAATCAGGAATAAACAACTAAAAAACTATCATACTATTAAGACTAGTATCTTAACTAATGGTCTGGCATTGCCGCTATTGCAATACACTATAGAAATAGGTTCTATGGCTAGATATTATATTCCTATCTAATCAGAAATTTCGTCTTCACTTGAATTGATGAATATGTTGACTTTCTTGACTTCATTGAAGAGCTTTTAGCTTTTGATGATAATTCCTCGAGCATAACTTAATGTAGACGTTGGCTTTCTGGCTTCAGAATCTAGCAAGGATTAAGAAGATACATTGAGTACGAGCGTACTCAGTAAGTTCACTAGAAAAGGAGTGTTTAATGCACTATATCTACAGCCATAGACCATAGGTCATAGGCAATGCAAGTTTTTGTAAACATTTCTTTAAAGGTTGCTTTTATTCTGAAAAGCTATGTCCGTCAGCCTTCACGGGTTTACCAGAACTTTCATGGATTTCCTTTCCTGCCGCGTTCGCAGCTCCTTCCCGGAACAGGGAGTAACAAGTTACAATTCTTACACTCTGCAGAGGTGCGTTACTTTACCCATGAGAGATCTTAGCTTTGTTGCACATCTGGGCCGCGAACCCGTTCACACTTCCTTGGTGTGAGGCCCAGACTAAGACCCAAGCCAATCACTGCCTTATTCGCGACCCCGCATGTCTCCTTGGTGTACGCCAGCCCACATATTGAATTACGGCAATTGGCAGTACAGACCGTTCAGATATCGGAACTATCGTGGGGCGTTGAGGGATCCCACCCATATGCTTCATATCCTCTACGAATTACGATATAATATGCACGCTACGAGTGATAACAGCCACGACCCGCACATCCGGCTCCATGCGAGAGGGAAAAGATACAGCTGACTTCTCCGTCCCATTCCAAATCTCATGGTCAACGCGTAATATACGGCGCAAGAATCACCGGCGACATTGGTTGTTAAGTCCTAGATAATATGTTCCTTTACCACCGGAACTCTTATAGTAGGTTATTACCTCATGGTAAATAACCTATAATCATATTATTATGAAAATAGTGTTTTTTGACCTTTTTCAAATGCAGGTGATGACAACACTGGATTTGTAAAATACTTTACAAAAAATAATCAAAGGTCATGAGCAAGCGTGAACTTGCCTTTTGTGATTGCAAGATTATGCACTCATGGTCTTCAAGACAATATAAGGTCCAATATCTGAAATCAGCATCATTGGTCCGGTAAGGACTAATGTTTTAAAGAAGCAAGATGCTATTATGCATAAGTAATGTAATGCAATTTCGTAAACTCGAATCCCGGGGATAACGTTGATCTAGGGTTTGGAAACTAGAAATGGTTTCTTTAGAATGTGTTGTTCTTTTAGATAAGTTTCATACTTGTGCTTCTTATTAAGGCTTGTGAGTGTGTGATTGATTAGTTTGAACTTGAGATGCTTTATGTCTTAATTGGAATAGACCAAAGTTAATTATAAAAACATAAGTAGTTTATTAGACATAATGCTTATAAGCCTTGATACTAAAGTTAACTTTAAAAGGGTAAATAAACTTAAGGTGTAATTTGTTTTATTTATTCTTAAGTTTTGGATTTATGATAAGTATGATTAAAGTGTGGGATTATTCACTTTACTTTCAAGTGAATGAATAGATTAAATTTGTTTTCCTATTATGAAAATAACATGCAACTTTCAAAGAAAGTATAATTTGGAGGGTGTTGTTAAGGTGTTAGTTTTCAAGTCATGCTAATTATGATTTCGATGTTAAGATGATTCCCTCTTCATATAAGTGAATGATATATAAAATCATCTTAAAGATTGTGGTTTTGAATTTTGGTTTAGGGTTTAAAAGAGTATTATAAAGTTAATGATTTATGCTTAAGTTTTATTATAAATCTTAGTTATGGTTTAGAACTTTAGTAATTAGATTTTAAGGTTTTGATATTTCTAAAGAAATATAATTATTTATTATTTAAGAAATGTTTTTAAAGAATTTTCAAAATAGATAATAGACAAGGATTTATTACATTAAAATATTAAAAACCTTTCTAATATTAGATTTAATAATTTTCTAGTGTAATATATATTATATTTTTTAAGACTTTAAAAATGATTTTTATTTATTTTTAAGTATTATTCTTAAGTTTATAAAATTCCATCAAGTATTAAATGTCTTTGAATATTTACTTCATATTTTATTTATAAAAATTAGGCTAGTTTTTTTATAAAATAGTATATTTATTTTTATACACAAAAATGATTTTTATTCATTTTTAGGATTTTTCCTTATTTTATGAAAATTTACTTAGGATTTAATGGTGTTAATACTTATTTTAAACAAATAAAGTTATATTTCTTTGGTAGATCTTATTTTTATGATGATTTAAATATTTTAGATGTATTTCTATGATTTTTATATAATTATTTAGAGCTTTAATTGTCAAAAGGCATTTTGGTAATTTTTATTTTATTCTTTAATTTTCTATTTTACTGAAATCTGGCTTATTTGTGTTGTGCACATGGGCCGATTCGGCCCAACTAAAGTGGGCTTGGGGTCATCTTGACCCCCGATCCACTCTCTCTCTCACCCAACACACGCAAGCACGCATGCACCGCCCCCCCTTCCTGGCTGCTTGCGATGTTGCCGCTGCCGCCAGCGTTGCCGCCTGCCTCACCGGCCATCGTCGGCACCTCCCAGTGCCGCTAGGCCTCTCCCCTCCTTCGATTTCTCCTTCGCTGTGGTGCCTAGCACCCTCGCGCGCTCACCCCGGGAGAAACCCTAGCTCGCCGCCTTGTAGACCTTTCCGGCCATTGTCGATGACTCTCAACTTTGCCGCTGGCCAGCGCTGTCCCACTGGACAATCCTCCAAGGTTCCCCTCACCACGACGCCCATGACCCCGACCACCATCTGCTATTGCTGTTATGGCTGACCGTAGCCTCCCTCACCTTGGTGAGGTGGTCGGCAGCAACTTCCCCCTCCTCCTACATCGACTACAGTGAGGTATGTCTCGAATTTCCCCTTTAGTTTAGGCTCATGTTCATGGATACACCTCAATTAATTGATTTACTTAGTCCTATTGGTCTTGTAGCTGATGTATTGTTGGTTATTGAGGTTTTAATTAGACCTAGATTTGATTAAGTGGTTGATATGTGTTTTGGTATGGATGCTATGCATTAATAATTTGCAATAGATCATTTTGGAATGGTGTAATTACTATAGTTTATTCTGGTTAGTATATTCGTGATGTTGTATGATTTAGCCATTATAATTTAACTAGTCTAGGAATTAAAACCGTGGCCTAGTTCCTTATAAATGAACTCTAGTGCTAAGTATAGAGCTAGGTTTATCCCAAGCACATTCTTGTTGAAAATGTTTGATGATCTACTGATATGTGATGTGATATGCTTCAGTTGGGAAAGTTGTATTTTCCATGGCCTGTGATGAGTTTACGGATGTTTAATTGAATTTAATTTAAACAAAATTCCTCTCTGAACCATTGGTTCACTTCTAGGCTTATGGAATTCAGTGATAGGATCCTGAACACCTTGTACTGCTACACTTTTGTGTACATACATGCTTAACTGAACTCTTTCTTCAATGACTTGGATTGTGTTTCTTTTCTGAATATGTCCTATATTAGTTGTGAACATCTAATAGTAATGTAAAGGTTCTAGTTAGTCTCTAATTGTTGTGCTAATGGAGGTAGATGCTCCTATTTGTTATAACTGAATGATGTAATGCTTCAGGTGATTTGCTTAGCATCTATGCTACTTGTTTTGGATGATCATTGACTATCTCATCATATGCTTAAAATATCTTGGACAGATTGTGTTTTAAAATGTAAAGTGTGCTTGTTGTTCATTTTTAAAAAATCTGTAGGTGGCATGCTTAAAGAATATAAACTCTTTTTTGATTCGGAACATATGGTATTCGTGTTGTACATCAGTGTTGTTCTTCGCATTTCATATGACTGTCCTCCTTTTTGTGTGATTAGGGTGTGAGCTCCTGGTTACACCAGGGATCACTAGCTCAACTGGTCGATCAAGCTCCCCTCTCTGCTTGTCTTACTATTTTTCTCTATAAACTGACAATAACGTGTATCATGCTTGATGGCTTGGCCTATGATGCAAGAGCCCGAGGCTTTCTTTTTAATAAGAATAGATTTTGTGCTTGATCTCAAGGCCTGGCCTATGATGCAAGAGTCTGAGGCTTTCTTTTAAATAAGAACAGATTTGGTACTTGATGTTTAGTGTTAAACAGCTTAGTGTCTTCTACTGTTATTGAATCTGCTGTTGTGGTGCCTCCCATGTGGAGTGTGCACAACAGTATATTCAAACAGTCTGATATGCTGCTATTTGTCCCTGCCAAGGATGCAAAGGCTGAGGCACAACTCTAGATAAGGACAGTTATTTGTAGGGTTCGCAGCATAGAAAACAAAAAATTTCCTACGATGTGAACTATGTACCAAGATCTATCTATTAGATACAAACAACGGGCGGATGTATATCCGTAGAGAACATACCCTTGAAGACCGACAAAGCTTAACGAGTTCAACTTGTGGTTGATGTAGACGATCTCTTGCCGATCTCAAGATCGAGAGGAAGTCCTAGCGTCGCAAATCAGCAGCGCATCCGTGCTCGCACACACGTTGGAGGCACCAAGCAACCTCCGCCTCCTCGCTCCAGCGATACAGCGGAAGCACAACTCTTTCTTGTCGAATAGCCACCGGGAACATGTATCTCGCTAGTCCGAGACCATGGGGGATAAATTCTAGAGGGGGAAAGAGATCCTTCACGAGAAGGTGTGAGTGAGAAGTGAGGAGAGGGGTGCCTTTTATAGGAGGAGGGGGCACCCAAGGGGGTGGCCGTCGGCCATGGGGGCTGTCCCCTCCCCTCCTTCATTCATGTGGGTGGACACTCCACTCACAAAAATCCATTCATATCCATCCACTCAAAATCCCACTCAAACTTGCCATTAAATTTCCACCAAATTTAATGCAAACTCTCATTAAATAAAACTCTTTTATTTTATTCAGAATTTTGTCAATTACTTTAATGACAAACATTCACAAATAACTCCTTGCTAGAATTCTATTTCACATGCATAACCACTTTATGCGATTTCACCCGAAAACCTGTTTCGGTATCTAGTAAAATAAATTCCTGCGCTTGTTCATTCTTTCGGCATGAAACTTTTGCTCCAATTGGATGCCGGTGTCTCTTAAGTGTGTCATCCTACGGTTCGTAAATAATTCGGACATGATCGAGACCCCTCTCAGATCAATAATCAGAAGCGGGATCTGGAGACCCATACTGACTCCCACACATTCAACGATGACTTTCTTGTGATCGTCGGAACCTTTTATGCTAGTATCTTAATCCCTTTGTTTCACGATATATTACATGTCCGAGATTCGATCATCGGTATCTCCATACCTAGTTTGATCTCGTTACTGACATGCACTATTTTCTCGTTCCCGTGATATAACATTCTAGTGATCAAATCACTTGCTTGCAAGCTAATCAATGTGATATCACCGAGAGGGCCCAGAGTATATCTATCCGTCATTGGTATGAACAAATTTCACTCTCGATCCATGAGCCTCAACATAACACTTTATTAGTTCTGAATCCATCTTTATAATCACCCTGTTACGGTGTGACGTTTGACGTTATCAAGAAACTCTTTCGGTGTTAGTGATTGACATGATCTCATGGTCTAAGGATTAGGATCACTTCGTAAGTTGTTATAGAAATATAAATTCAATGACTTTGATCGTAATGCTATACTTCGGATGAATGTTCATCACACCATTACACTAATGTTGTGATCCCGTTATTAACAACATCCAATGTCCATGATCAGGAAACCTTGATCATCTTGCTAATCAACGAGCTAGTTTATGAGAGAGGCATAACTAGGAACTTTCTGTTTGTTTATTAAATACACATGTATTAATGTTTCCGTATTAATACAATTATAGCATGCAAAATAAACATCTATCATATACTTGGAATACACATAATAAACACTTTATTATTGCCTCTCAGGGCATATTCCCTTCAGTCTCCCACTTGCACTAGAGACAATAATCTAGTTACATAGTGATAAATCTAACACCCATCGAGTTCTGGTGTTGATCATGTTTTGCTCTAGGGAGAGTTTTAGTCAACGGATCTGCTACATTGAGATCTGTATGTACTTTACAAATCTTTATATCTCCATCCTTGACATGCTCGCGGATGGAGTGAAACCGGCGCTTAATATGCTTGGAATGCTTGTGAGACCTTGGCTCTTTGGCATTGGCAATGGCACCATTGTTGTCACAATAGATCACCATTGGGTCCAACGCGTTTGCCACCACTCCTAGTTCGGATATGAACTCCTTCATCCAAACTGCTTCCTGAGCCGCTTCTGAAGCAGCAACATATTCGGCCTCCGTTGTTGATCCCGCTACCACAGGTTATTTGGAGCTCCTCCAACTAACCGCTCCGCCATTCATGAGAAATACGTATCCGGATTGAGACTTAGAGTCATCCGGATCGGTGTCAAAGCTAGCGTCGACATAACACTTAGTGACGAGCTCTTCTTCACCTCCGTATACAAGAAACATATCCTTAGTTATTCGTAAGTACTTAAGGATATTCTTGACCGCTATCCAGTGTTCCGAACCTGGATCCGATTGGTACCTACTATTCAAACTAATAGCATGTGCGACATCCGGTCTTGTACATAGCATGGCGTACATTATAGAGCCTATGGCTGAAGCATAGGGGACCTTGTCCATTATCTCTCTTTCTTCCGCTGAAGCCGGACTTTGAGTCTTACTCAATGTCTTGCCTTGCAACATAGGTAAGAACCCCTTCTTACTTCCGTCCATTTTAAACTTCTTTAAAATATTATCAAGGTATGTACTTTGCGATAGCCCTATTAGGCGTCTAGATCTTTCTCTATAGATCTTTATGCCTAATATGTATGACGCTTCACCTAGGTCCTTCATTGAAAATTTGCTGTTTAGATAACTTTTAACACTGTTTAAAAGATCTATATCATTTCCGATCAATAATATGTCATCCACATATAATATCAGAAATACCACATTGCTCCCACTCACTTTCTTGTAAATACAAGCTTCTCCATAAGTTTGGACAAATCCAAACTCTTTGATCACCTCATCAAAACGGAGATTCCAACTTCGTGATGCTTGCTTCAATCCATAGATGGATCGCTGAAGCTTGCACACCTTGTTAGCATCCTTAGTATCGACAAAACCCTTTGGTTGTATCATATACAACTCTTCTTCAATATTACCATTGAGAAACGCGGTTTTGACATCCATATGCCATATCTCATAATCGAAATATGCAGCAATTGCTAACATAATCCTAACCGACTTTAGCATCGCTACGGGAGAGAAAGTCTCATCGTAGTCAACTCCTTGAATTTGTCGAAACCCCTTTGCGACAAGTCGAGCTTTATAGACGGTCACATTACCATCAACATCAGTTTTCCTTTTGAAAATCCATTTGTTCTCCACGGCCTTTCGGTCATGAGGTAATTCCACCAAGTTCCAAACTTGATTTTCATACATGAATTCCATCTCGTATTTCATGGCTTCTAACCATTTGTTGGAATCCGGGCTCATCATCGCTTCTTCATACGTCGCAAGGTCATCATTTTCATCAACCATGAAATTCATGACAGGATTTCCGTACAACTCGGGAGCTGCACGCGTCCTGCTAGACCTGCGAGGTTCGGTAGTACTCTCTTTCGGAGTTTCATGATCATTATCATTAGTTCCTTCTTCAACAGGTGAAGCCAACTCTGGAACAACTTCCGGCGCTGCGCTACTCGCCATACTTTGAAGAGAAGGTTCAATAACCTCTTCGAGTTCTACCTTCCGACTACTCACTCCTTTCGCGAGAAACTCTTTCTCTAGAGAGGATCCATTCTTAACAAATACCTTGCCCTCGGATCTGTGATAGAAGGAATACCCAATAGTTTCCTTAGGGTATCCTATGAAGACGCATTTTTCCGCTTTGGGTTCGAGTTTATCCGGTTGAAGTTTCTTCACATAAACATCGCATCCCCAAACTTTAAGAAATGACAGCTTAGGTTTGTTTCCAAACCACAATTCATTCGGTGTCTTTTCAAGGATTTAGATGGTGCCCGATTTAAAGTGAATGCAGCAGTTTCTAGTGCATAAACCCAAAATGACAACGGCAAGTCCGTCAGAGACATCATAGATCGAACCATATCTAATAAAGTACGATTACGACGTTCCGACACACCATTTCTCTGTGGTGTTCCGGCAGGCGTGAGTTGTGAAACAATTCCACACTCTTTCATGTGAGTGCTAAACTCGTAACTTAGATACTCACCTCCACGGTCGGACCATAGAAATTTGATCTTTCTATTACGATGATTTTCCACTTCATTCTGAAATTCCTTGAACTTTTCAAAGGTTTCAGACTTGTGTTTTATCAAGTAGATATAACCGTATCTACTCAAATCATCAGTGAAAGTAACAAAATAACGATATCCACCTCGCGCCGACACACTCATTGGACCACATACATCAGAATGTATGATTTCCAATAAATTTGTCACCCGTTCCATTGAACCGGAAAAGGGCGTTCTAGTCATCTTACCCACAAGGCATGGCTCACATGTATCAAACGATTCAAAATCAAGTGATTCCAAAAGTCCATCTGAATGGAGCTTCTTCATGCGTTTAACGCCAATATGACCTAGACAGCAGTGCCACATATATGCGGATATATCATCATTAAGTTTAATCCTTTTAGCATCAACATTATGAATATGTGTAACATTATCATCGAGATCTAATAGAAATAAACCATTCATCATCGGTGCATGACCATAAAAGATTTCATTCATATAAATGGAACAACCATTGTTCTCGGATTTAAAATGAATAACCACTTCGCATCAAACACGATCCAGATACAATGTTCATGCTCAGTGCAGGCACCAGATAACAATTATTCAAGTTTATAACTAATCCCGACGACAAATGGAGAGGCAGCGTTCCGACGGCGATCACATCAATGCTTGATCCATTGCTGACACGCATCTTGACCTCACCCCTTGCTAGTGGTCGCTTATTCCGCAGCCCCTGATTCGAGTTACAAATATTAGCAACTGAACCGGTGTCAAATACCCAGGTGCTACTGCGGGCACTAGTCAAGTACACATCAATAACATGTATATCATATATACCTTTGTTTGCCTTGCCGGCCTTCTTGTCTGCCAAATACTTGGGGCAGTTGCGCTTCCAGTGGCCAGTCCCCTTACAATAGTAGCACTCGGTATCAGACTTAGGTCCAACTCGGGGTTTCTTTTCAGGCACGGCAACAGGCTTGCCGCCCTTACTACCCTTCCGTTTTCCCTTCTTGTCTTTCTTGAAACCAGTGTTCCTATTGATCATCAACACTTGATGTTCCTTTTTGATCTCCACTTCTGCAGTTTTAAGCATTGACAGAAGCTCGGGGAGAGACTTCTTCATGCCTTGCATATTATAGTTCATCACAAAGCTCTTATAGCTAGGTGGCAGAGACTGCAGAACACGATGGATGCCTAAGTCAATGGGAATCGTTATTCCCAAGGACACAAGCTTATCGGCGTAACCCGACATCTTGAGTACATGCTCACTAACGTAGTTGTGCTCTTCCATCATACAGCTAAAGAACTTTTCTGAAGCGTTGTAGCTCTCTACATCAGCATGTGTGTCAAAAATCATTTTCAACTCACCCATTGTATCAAATGCATTGCCGTTTTCGAAATGCTTTCGAAGTTCCGGCTCTAGCCCATACAATATGCCGCAATGAACTAAGTTGTGGTCCTCCTGACGAGTCTGATAGACATTCTTCTCCTCGTCACGGGCATCCTCAAAAGGTGGGGGGACTAGTGGCGCTTCTAGCACGTATTGCTTTTGTGCAGCAAAGAGGAGAATCCTCAAATTCATGGCCCATTCGGTAAAGTTGCTACCGTTCGTTGAAAGTTTCTCTTTCTCCATGAACACATTGAAATTAAAAGCAGGTGGTGCCATCTACAACAGAATTTGTAAAGTTTAGACTAAGTGTATGATAGATTGAGTTCAACTAATCCATATTACGAATGAACTCCCACTCAAAAACGACATCCCTCGTGCCTTTTTGGTGATTACATGAACCAAATCCACTATACCAAGTCCTATCATCACGTGAGTCGGTATAGCTTCAAAGGCGAGCATCAAATGGGCATCATATCTACTATATGACTCATGCTTAACCTTTCGGTCCGTGTTCGGAGGCCATGTCTGTACATGCTAGGCTCGCCAAGTTAGAACCTTAGTATTCGTGTGTGTAACTGTTTTACACCCGAAATATGGTCGTGGATCCAAGAACATCCGATCATCATGTGATGTCTTGGAGCGACGAAAACATAATCGGTGCATACTAAAGGAAGAATACATTCTTATCTTGATATTTAAATGAGGGATCATCTTATTATGCTAACAAAGCGCTAAATAAGCAATATAAGATGCTATCAAACATCACATGTTTATTAGTGAAATGATATGGTTCCTGCATATGATATCTATCATGTGCATAGTGGTATGATCACTATCATACCTATATGTGTAAGTCCAAGGTCTATGGAGATTACACGTTATGTATGTTGTAAGAGTATCATCTCATACTTCTACTTACAACATCACCATATCATAACACTAGCCCAGCAACAATCTAAACTAGACGCCTCTAATTTATCCATTGCAAGTTTTACGTGGCTTAGGGCTTTCGAGATAGAACCGTTCTTACCTACGAACATGAACCACAACGAGGATAACCAAATTGTTGACAACTCGTTGCAAAATAGATATTGACTATAGTAGGAGAGACAGACACCCGCTAGCCACTTATGCAAACTAGTTGCATGTCAAGCGTGGAACAGGTCTCATGTGCGAGGACATGTAAAGTTTGTCTGGGCCGCTTCATCCCACTATGCCACCAATATCCAAAATTACAACTAAGGACCAACAACATGATCATCATCGCCCACATACTCATATGTATACTACCCGTGTAAAGCATCTACGCATAGATCCGGCTCTGATACCACTGTAGGGTTCGCAGCATAGAAAACAAAAAAATTCCTACGATGTGAACTATGTACCAAGATCTATCTATTAGATACAAACAACGGACGGATGTATATCCGTAGAGAACATACCCTTAAAGACCAACAAAGCTTAACGAGTTCAACTCGTGGTTGATGTAGACGATCGCTTGCCGATCTCAAGATCGAGAGGAAGTCCTAGCGCCGCAAATCAGCAGCGCATCCGTGCTCGCACACACGTTCGAGGCACCGAGCAACCTCCGCCTCCTCGCTCCAGCGATGCAGCGGAAGCACAACTCTTTCTTGCCGAATAGCCACCGGGAACATGTATCTCGCTAGTCCGAGACCATGGGGGATAAATTCTAGAGGGGGAGAGATATCCTTCACGAGGAGGTGTGAGTGAGAAGTAAGGAGAGGGGTGCCTTTTATAGGAGGAGGGGGCACCCAAGGGGGTGGCCGCCGGCCATGGGGGCTGCCCCCTACCCTCCTTCATTCATGTGGGTGGACACTCCACTCACAAAAATCCATTCATATCCCTCCACTCAAAATCCCACTCAAACTTGCCATTAAATTTCCACCAAATTTAATGCAAACTCTCATTAAATAAAAATATTTTATTTTATTCAGAATTTTGTCAATTACTTTAATGAAAAACATTCACAAATAACCCCTTGCTAGAATTCTATTTCACATGCATAACCACTTTATGCGATTTCACCCGAAAACCTGTTTCGGTATCTAGTGAAATAAATTCCTGCGCTTGTTCATTCTTTCGGCATGAAACTTTTGCTCCAATTGGATGTCGGTGTCTATTAAGTGTGTCACCCTACGGTTCGTGAATAATGCGGACATGATCGAGACCCCTCTCGGATCAATAATCAGAAGCGGGATCTGGAGACCCATACTGACTCCCACACATTCAACGATGACTTTCTTGTGATCGTCGGAACCTTTTACGCTAGTATCTTAATCCCTTTGTTTCACGATATATTACATGTCCGAGATTCGATCATCGGTATCTCCATACCTAGTTTGATCTCGTTACCGACATGCACTCTTTTCTCGTTCCCGTGATATAACATTCTAGTGATCAAATCACTTGCTTGCAAGCTAATCAATGTGATATCACCGAGAGGGCCCAGAGTATATCTATCCGTCATCGGGATGAACAAATTCCACTATCTATCCATGAGCCTCAACATAACACTTTATTAGTTCTGAATCCATCTTTATAATCACCCTGTTACGGTGTGACGTTTGATGTTATCAAGAAACTCTTCCGGTGTTAGTGATTGACATGATCTCATGGTCTAAGGATTAGGATCACTTCGTAAGTTGTTATAGCAATATAAACTCAATGACTTTGATCGTAATGCTATACTTCGGATGAATGTTCATCACAGCATTACACTAATGTTGTGATCCCGTTATTAACAACATCCAATGTCTATGATCAGGAAACCTTGATCATCTTGTTAATCAACGAGCTAGTTTATGAGAGAGGCATAACTAGGAACTTTCTGTTTGTTTATTAAACACACATGTATTAATGTTTCCGTATTAATACAATTATAGCATGCAAAATAAACATCTATCATATACTTGGAATACACATAATAAACACTTTATTATTGCCTCTCAGAGCATATTCCCTTCATTATTGTGCTATGGTTTTCATTTCTTGATGATGATGTTGCATAGCACCTCTATGCAGGACTGAGAGATATCCTCTCCTTTCTATACTTTATTAGTTCCTCTTCTTGCCCTTTTATCTAAAACAGACAAGAAAAAATATAACATGCACTATATTTTCTAAAGCTCTTATTTTCTTCCTACCTTGAGCTGCCTGAAGCTTGTTCTAATAATGGATCTTGATTAGTCGCTGCTGAATCTTCTGGTAAACCTTCTCCTCCCTGCTCATGTCCTCCTTCTGGTGCTCCTGGATGGCTTCCCCAAGCAACCAGGGTACTGGTGATGTGGTTGTGGTGCATTGGAAAGGTTTTAGTGCTAAAACTTGTGCTCTGGAATTGTGGACATGGACTGGTTGGATGTGGAATGGTATAGTATTGCTAGCTATGGCTGTGCTTTTTCTCTATGTGGTGCTCTCTTGTGGTGTTGACAGCATAGAGCTATGCATGTGTTGTGTAAGCTGCTAGCTTGTTGGACCTTGTCCTGGTGTAGGTTTCAGTGCTGAGATCTTTTCCATGTTGATCAGCTCGACTGACTTGACCTTATCCTAAGATAAGCTTTATTTTTGGTGTTGCCAAGTGGAATATTAATTCTATGCTAATGATGCTCAAGGCTGAAGCCTAAATTTGATAAGAACAGATCCTATGTGGCCCCTTTACCCCATACTCAATGATGAGATTAGCATAGCAACACTATGCCAGACTGAGAGTAGCATTCACCCAACCAATTCTCTTTATTTTATTCTTTTTCTTTTGTTTTGTTATATTTTGTGCTATTTTGTAGGGACAAAGGAATAGGAAGAAAAGAAGATACCATAGATGAATAGGAAATTGAGTTTAGAAATAGTTTTAGGTTTTCACTTTATTCTTTTGTAATTTACCCTTTTATTTATTTATTTTGGTGAGGTGGAAAGCATTGTAATTTTAATATAACTCTAATAAAGAAATTCTTTTTATTCTTAGTACTTGTAATTTTCTTTATCCATTTTGTAAACTTTGGATTATTCTAATTGTAACAAAGTAAATGCTTTATTTTATTTCATTTATAAATTGTACTAGTTACTAATTGTTGTACCTCTTATACACTTGTATTATTAAATATTATGTAATATTTATTGTTTTTGAAATAATAATTCCAAATTATTGTATAATTCAAATGTATTGTGAATATGATGATATCTATTTGTTTATTCAAGAATTTACCATTTCAATTCTATTGTTAATTCTTTTCATTTTACTTTTGAATTCAAATAAAGTATTTGAATATTCAACTCAAATTGTTTTCCCTCAAACATGAACATTCAGTAGAGGTCATGTCGAAATCCGTCGCACTTGCTCTATTGTTTCCTTTAGAACAAGCGAGACCTCGATCCCTCTATAGGTCTTTTTGTTTTGCGCGAAAATTCTCCGGATATTTTGATGCATGAATGCAATGCACGCACGTGTTCTGTCTATTTTTAGCTGCTAAATCCTGGGATATTACAAGTCCAGACTTTTGGGATGGAGTGGGCTCTCTTCTTATTGTTGGGCTGTGAGTGCATGATCGTCCAGAACATAGGCCGAGTACTGGGCTGACCAAGTGGACGCTAACATCTGGTATCAGAGTCAGCATCGTCATGCCTTCCTGAGGTGCTTCTCAGGGGGGATGGGATGCTAGGATCCCTCTGTTGACTAGTGGAGGCTGCTTGGTTTAGTCTCACCTCGCCTACGGGAGGAGGCCACACCCAGCTTATAAGGGAGAGATTCCTTCCTCCTTTCAGTCCAGGCTTTTGGGATGAACTGGGCTCTTGATGACCCACAAGTATAGAGGATCACAACAGTCTTCGAGGGTAGTATTACCCAATTTATTGATTCGACACAAGGGGAGCCAAAGAATACTTGCAAGCCTTAACAACTGAGTTTCCAATTCAGCTGCACCTGGAAATAGTTCTTGCTCACAGAAGTCTATCAATAGCAACAGTTTGGTAGTAGCAACAGTAGCAGTAGAATAAGAGCAATAGTAATAGTAATAGTAACAGTAAATAGTAGGATTCGAGTGCCGTAGGCATAGGGATGGATGGACGGGCGTTGCATGGACGAGTCTAAAGATGTAACTTCAATATCTAAGGCATTGCAGATAAATAAGAATAAGCATCCAAGTACTAAACAATCCTAGGCATGTGCTCCATATATAGTCATATGTGCTCGCAATGAGAACTTGCACAACATCTTCTGTCCAGCTAGCCCGTTGCAGCGGGGCCTCAAGGAAATTACTAGCAATTAAGGTGCTCCTTTTAATAGAGCACCGGAGCAAAGAATTAACACTCCATGAACACATGTAATCCTCACATCATAGCCATCCTCTCTGGTTGTTCCAATTTCTGTCACTTCGGGGCCTTTGGATCCGTACAATGATGTGTGTACACAACTTGCAGATAAGATCACAAACAATACTATCATAATGATTCAATAATAAGTTCAGATCTGAGATCATGGCACTTGGGCCCTAGTGACAAGCATTAAGCACAACAAGCTGCAACAAAGTCAAATAGCACTAATAGAGATACTAGGCACTATGCCCTAACAATCTTATTCGATTACATAATATAACTCCTCCAATCCCTATCATCCCCATAGCCTACTACGGGGGATTACTCATTCATGGATGAGGGAAACATTGATTGTTGATGGAGAGGCGTTGGTGATGACGATGGCGATGATCCTCTCCAAATTCCCCGTCCCGACAGGGTGCCAGAACGGAGTTTCTGGATCCGAATCACGACTTCTGGTGGTGGCGACGCAGCGGAACTCTTTCTGGAAAAACGTCAAACCCCCCTGAGTTTTTAGGTCAGAAGGCATCTTATAGGAGAAGAGGGAGGCCGAGGGGGTGCCTGAGGTGGCCACACCCCCCTAGGCGTGGCCAGGCCTGGCCCGCGCTTGGAAGGGGTGTGGGACCACCAGGCCTCCACTCCGTCTCGTACTCTGGCTCGGTGCATCTTCTGGTGAAATAAGATTTTTGGCATATTTTTTGGGATTTTTCCTGGTAGTTGATTTTCTGCACAAAAACTAGACACCAAGGCAATTCTGCTAAATATAGCGTCAGTCCATATTAGTTGTATCCAAATCACACAAGTTTAGAGGAGAAACAATAGAAAAAAGTGTTTGGGAAAGTAGATATGTTTTGGACGTATCAACTCTCTTCTTATTTTTGGGCTGTGAGCGCATGAATGTCCAGAACGTAGGCCGAGTACTGGGCTGACCAAGTGGACGCTAACATCTGGTATCAGAGTCAGCATCGCCATGCCTTCCCGAGGGGCTTCTCAGGGGGATGGGATGTTAGGATCCCTCTGTTGACTAGTGGAGGATGTTTGGTTTAGTCTCACCTCGCCTATGAAAGGAGGCCACACCCATCTTATAAGGGAGAGATTCCTTCCTCCTTTCAGCCCGAGCTTTTGGGATGGAGTGGGCTCTCTTCTTATTGTTGGAATGTGAGCGCATGAACGTCCAGAATGTAGGCCGAGTACTGGGCTGACCAAGTGGACACTAACATCTGGTATCAGAGCCAGCATCGCCATGCCTTTGTGAGGGGCTTCTTAAGGGGATGGGATTTAGGACCCCTCTGTTGACTAGTGGAAGCTCCTTGGTTTAGTCTCACCCCGCCTACGCGAGGAGGCCACACCCAGCTTATAAGGGAGAGATTCCTTCCTCCTTTCAGTTTGGGCGTTTGGGATGGAGTGGGATCTCTTCTTATTGTTGGGCTGTGAGTGCATGAACATCCAGAACGTAGGCCGAGTACTGGGCTGACCAAGTGGACGCTAACATTTGGTATCAGAGTCAGCATCGTCATGCCTTCCTGAGGGGCTTCTCAAGGGGATGGGATGTTAGGAAGCCCCTCTATAATGTTAGGAAGCCCCTAAGGTCCTCACATCCCATCACTCGGAGAAGACCCTCAGGAAGGCATGGAGATGCTGGCTCTGATACCAGATGTTAGCATCCACTTGGTCAGCATAGTACTTGGCCTATGTTTTGGACGTTCATGCGCTCACAGCCCAACAATAAGAAGAGATCCCATTCCATCCCAAAAGCCCGGACTGAAAGAAGGAAGGAATCTCTCCCTTATAAGCTGGGTGTGGCCTCCTCCCATTGGTGAGATGAGACTAAACCAAGCAGCCTCCACTAGTCAACAGAGGGGTCCTAATAAATGTCCGTAGCACCTCGGTGATAGTATTTGTGACAAGGAAATGTGATAAACAGATGGTTGTTGGTCTCGAAGAGTGGTGTTACATAGCCACCATTTGTCCTCTGAGAACAATCTCTGTGCCATGCTTAGTAACAAATTATCCAAAGCACAGTAAATATATATTCGTAGAGAATCGATCTACCGGCAAATCTGAATCTACCCATTTCTAAGAAATTAACCTATGAGTGACCGTCAGAATCAACATACTTCTCTTTAGCAGGTTTTGACGGACCTCATCCTCCTTAAGATGATATAAGTGTTGGAGATATGCCCTAGAGGCAATAATAAATCTAGTTATTATTATATCTTTGTGTTTATGATAAATGTTTACATTCATGCTGACATGGTTATACCCTACGGGTACGTGACTTCAGCATACCTGGTCCAGCCCAAGGAAGGCCCACAGTAGACATACGCTGGCCCATGAAGATTTTCGGGTGGCCAAGGCCCATGACGCCTTCGGATCCTTGGAGAGCAAGACTAGCGTAGATAGGAAATTCAAAGGGGTAAAACCCTAGAACTTGTAACCGACTAGGACTATGCCCGGGACCTGCCTAAGTCTATATAAAGGCCAGGAGGGCATGTCCTAGATATCTCGACTCATACTCTCGCATACGCACCTCACGCCAGATCGAATCTGCGCACCCTGTAACCTTCGGTTCCGCCGTAATCAAGAGCAGACAAGCAGGAGTAGGGTTTTCCCTCCGGGGGCCTGAACCTGGGTAAATCTCGTGTCCCCTGGTTGCTTGTCTGTTAACCGTTCCACGATCTCCAGCATCCCCATCTTCTCCAAAACCCAAGTCCATAACAATGGGCATTGACGAGATTAAACCTCGTCAATTGGCGCCGTCTGTGGGAATCAGGGCTGCTGATTATGCGATCGTGACGGTCCCGACCCGATCGATCTACAACTCTGCGGCGACGGAGAATCACCTCCTCTTCGGCGCTTTCGACTTCACCGCCCACTTGCCGGCCACCATGAAGGATTTCGAGCCCGTAGGCGACGGACTCAAAATTTTGTTCGGGAGCTTCTGCTTCCAGGTGGGACAAACTGGCACCCTCCGCCTCCCTGAGCGGGTGCCCGTACCATCAATCAGGCCCGCCTCGTGGGCTCCACACCCCGTGCTGCGCACATCACCATCGACAGATGAGTCCTACGACAGCAACAGCTGCAACTCCGATCTGTGCGATCCACCTTCGGATGAGGGGACCTACGGTTCTGGATCCGAAAGCTGCGGCAGCAGCGGACCAATCTACGAGCTCTACTAATGCGCCGCAGTCATCCAGGAGCAGCAAACGCCTAACCCGCCTCCCAACACGAACCCCAACCCGCAGGACAGAAACGGCGGAAACAGCGGGAACGGCGGAAACATGATCGCGTACCGCGCGCTCTACAACGCACTCGAAGGAGAATTCGACGGCTGCGAGCTTCGACACGTTGGAAGAGAAAGCAACGAGGAAGCCGACAGACACGCCAACATCGGCTCCACCTGCGCAAAGGTGCCACCAGGTGTGTTCCTCGAACAGATCTGCGTGCCATCCATCAAGCGGAAATTCCCCAAGGGATCACCCGAAGAAGCGGAACACTCAGGAGCTACGCTACCCGAAGGACATGAAGGACCCGAAAAACTGGACACAGAGATAGCCATGGTCAACCTAATGCAGGTCATGGCAGTCGAAGAAACTTGGATGCGACCATACCTCCAGTTCTTGTTAAATGGAGAACTGCCTGACAGCCCGACAGATGCCCGGCGCATATCTAGTCGGTCAAAAGCCTTCACCATCATAAACGGCGAGCTGTACAAGCGCAGTATTACCGGTGTACTACAAAGGTGCGTCACCATCGGCGACGGGAAAGCAATCCTCCAAGACATCCACGAGGGCATCTGCGGCCATCACGCAGGCAGCCGCTCCCTTGTCGCCAAAGATCTACGAGCAGGATTCTACTGGCCAACGGCCATGAGCGACGCAAAGGACATCGTCCGAAGATGCAACGGATGCCAACGGTTCACCGACAAACCGCACGCACCTGGGTCCGAGCTCAGACCCATACCCATAGCCTAGCCTTTTGCTCAATGGGGCCTCTACATGATCGGCAAACTACCAAAATCCTCGAAAGGGGGACACGTCTTCCTCCTGGTTGCAGTCGACAAATTCACCAAGTGGATCGAGGCCATGCCGGTCACCAACCAGAAAGGCAAAACTGCCGTCAAGTTCTTCGAGTCCATTGTCTACAGGTTCGGCGTACCGCACAGCATCATCACCGACAACGGATTGAACTTCATCTCCGAAGAATTCTAGGACTTCTGTGAAGGCCTTGGGATCAACATCACGTACGCCTCAGTGGCACACCCGCAAACGAACGGGCAAGTGGAAAAGGCCAACGGCCTAATCGGCGCCGGCATCAAGAAGCGCCTCATGAGTTCACTCGAACAAAAAGCTGGAAACTGGACGAAAGAGCTACCATCCGTCCTGTGGAGCTTACGGACTACGCCAAACAGCTCCACCGGCTACACACCGTTCTTCATGGTACACGGAGCCGAGGCCGTGCTACCAGCCGAAGTACGCCACCAGGCCCCACGGGTCGTCGCTTACAGTGAAGCCGAATCCACGGCTGCACTCGAAGATGCCGTCGACACACTCGATGAAGCACGGGACATAGCAGCAGCTCGATCAGCGGTGTACCAGCAGAGTCTTCGCAACTACCACAGCCGCCGGCTGCACCCAAGGTCCTTCGTCGAAGGAGACCTCGTCTTGCGACTCAAGCAAAAGCGACCGAATAAATTTGAGTCACCATGGGAAGGACCCTACGTCATCACCGAAGTCATCCCAGGTGGCGCCTATCGCCTCAAGCACGTGGAATCTGGAGTCGCATACTCCAACCCATGGAACATCGCGCACCTGCGACGATTCTATCCGTAGCAAACTACCCCCTTTACTTTCAATAAGGCTTTCAGCCAAGGCTATTCAGCCGAACAATGTACCTCCTCCATTACGATATAAATAAAGCTAAGTGTCTCGCCCCAAATCTTCAGTTCACTATTTTTACAACTTTATTACATGCTACAAACGCACTCGGGGGCTCCCCCCACCTCACGATTTCGTCGACCGAGGATCAAACGTGTACACCTGAGTAGCTGACAACGTCAGGCAAACGAAAAGGACACGTACTCAATCAAAAGCACTTTGTGCTCACAACAAACAAACCTTTACAACAAAGGGCACAACACGCCCAGCCGAAATATACAAATTTTACATCTATCTCTTTTTATGGGTACTACCTATGTTGAAGAATAACCTGGGCACGCTGCTCAAACAAATCTACGACCTGTTTGGCATACTGCTTTACAGCTGCGTAATGCGGACGCATGTCCCACTCACCACCATCAGGGCGAAGAGGTGGCTCAGCGGCCACAGCAGCCAAATCCACGTAAGCCGGTGCAGCCTCACAAGAGATAAAGCAGCCTTCACTCCTGCGATGAGCTGTTGCCGCACCAACTCCTTGACATTGCTCACGTTCCGAAACTTCGACAGAAGACCTGCAAGGTTCGTCGGCGTGGCATCCAAGGGAAACATGACGTGCAGCACCGAGGAAAGCGATGTCTGCACTTGGCGGAGCACCCACGAAACTTGATGAACACGATCCTGCACCGTCGCCAGAGCCATGGCGCGTTCACGATCCATCCAGAAGAAGCCGCCAGCCTCCATGTCCTGTTGAGTCAAGCAATTGACCCGAACAGCGACACGCTCCTTTTCTTCCCTCGGAGCAAGGTTGGCACCTGCGATAATCGCACAAAATAAGAGTAAGGCCAGCAGGCCCATCCGAAGAACTGAGCTACAGCTCGAACCAAAGAACAACTTACATTGCAGCTGCTCGGACAGCCGAACTAGATCCGCCATCAAGTACTCCTCTCTGGCTGCACCACGATCCGCCTTGGACTTCCAAACTTCGGCATGACCGCGTAACCCGAGCAACTCCTTGGCCACCCGAAGCACCTCCATGGTGACAAATGTTCGGATGCTGCGTCTGCGACGCAAAGATAAGACCTGCATATATCATCTGATGGCCTGGCAACGTACACGACCGCGCTCTGCTAGTATAAATCCATGCCAACAGGCATGATGAAAAATCCCGACGGACGCATTGGGTACATCAATTAAAAACACTGGAATTCCGCTCCTGTAAGTCCTTCACGGCCTGAGTCGAATTACGCCAGCATATGTTCCGAGTTCAAGTTAAGGGACTCGAACATGATGAAGATCATGTTGTTTCGTCCTAAGACAGTTAACTGACCCTGATCCGTCAGGCGAGTCAGGCACATGTATCAACAATCCCTACACACATATATTGTTAACACCTAGTTGCACCCGATGACATGGTTATACCCTACGGGTACATAACTTCAGCATACCTAGTCCAGCCCAAGGAAGGCCCGCGGCAGACATACGCTGGCCCATGAAGATTTTCGGGTGGCCAAGGACCATGACGTCTTCGGATCCTTGGAGAGCAAGACTAGAGGAGATAGGAAATTCAAAGGGGTAAAACCCTAGAACTTTTAACCGACTAGGACTACGCCCGGGACCTGCCTAAGTCTATATAAAGGCCAGGAGGGCACGTCCTAGGGCACCTCGACTCATACTTTCGCACACGCATCCACGCCAGATCGAATCTGCGCACCCTGTAACCTTCGGTTCCGCCGTAATCAAAGAGCAGACAAGCAGGAGTAGGGTTTTCCCTCCGGGGGCCTGAACCTGGGTAAATCTCGTGTCCCCTGGTTGCTTGTCTGTTAACCATGCCACGATCTCCAGCATCCCCATCTTCTCCAAAACCCAAGTCCATAACAATGGGCATTGACGAGATTAAACCTCGTCAATTGGCGCCGTCTGTGGGAACTGGGGCTGCTGATTGTGCGGTCGTGACGGTTCCGACCCGATCGATCTATAACTCCGCGGCGACGGAGAACCACCTCCTCTTCGGCACTTTCGACTTCACCGCCCACTCGCCGGCCACCATGAAGGATTTCGAGCCCGTAGGCGACGGACTCGAAATTTTGTTCGGGAGCTTCTGCTTCCAGGTGGGACAAACTGGCACCCTCCGCCTCCCTGAGCGGGTGCCCGTGCCGTCGATCAGGCCCGCTTCATGGGCTCCACACCCCGTGCTACGCACGTCACCATCAACAAGATGAGTTCTACAGCAGCAGCAGCTGCAACTCCGATCTATGTGATCCGCCTTCGGATGAAGGGACCTACGGTTCCGGATCCGAAAGCTGCGGCAGCAGCCAACCAATCTGCAGGCGCTATCTGTGCACCGCAGTCATCCAGACCGACGAGGAAACGCCTAACCCGCCGCCCAACCCCAACCCGCAGGACAGAAACGGCGAAAACAGTGGAAACGGCGATAACGGGGAAAACGGCGGCCACCTCATCCAACTTAGCAAAGAAGGATGGATCGAAGCACGCCGTGCCGTCGCAGGCGAAATAGTCCTACCTCTGGACTCCCCACGTGATCTGCTGAGGGCATACCACTACCTCCTCATCGAGGAGCACAAGAAGCAAGTCGAGATGCAGAAGACGCTCGACAAAGGCAAGCAAGCAGCCTCTGAGTCTAGTGCGCGACGAGCTGCGCTCTCCGCCATGGAACCCGGCTCTAGCACAAACAGAAACCAGGGAAACAAGCACCGCTCTCGGGTGGAAAACATGTACCTGAAGGAACGGCGTGACGTGACCCGAACTCTCCATACATCGTTCATGGACATGGACGCTGACGGCAACATCATCCCAAAGACGCCACAAGCTGCGATCATGGCAGCCACTGCGTATCTCGCGGCTCACCCACCTCCGAAGGGGGACCCGAAAAGGGCCATGCATAAGTCCGCACTCACCGGACTAGGACTAATCGGAGCTGCGCTCCATGAAGACGCTCTTGCGGAGCCGAAGAAGAAAGCTCCGGCCAGGCGCGACCGGAGCCCCACACCCTCATCCGAAGAGGAAGAGGAGCACGATCTTCCTCGAAGGAAGAAAAGCTCCAATCGCCACAAACACGACTATGACGCCAGAGACAAGCTTACACAGCGCAAGATCGACAAGGCACGCGCCAAACGCGCATGCTCGTCTGAATCTGAGATGGATGAAGACGAAGGAGAACTCTGCGGGGCTCGATGCTTCAGCAGATCCGTTCGGCGAACACAGATGCCACGCAACTTCAAGCTTCCTTCGGATACTCCGAAGTTCAACGGCACGCAAGACCCAAAGTCCTGGCTCAGTGACCATCTGTCATCCGTCAAGCTCCATGGAGGCAACAAAGAAACCGCCATGCAATGCCTTCAGCTGCAGCTAACAGGCGCAGCACGGGTTTGGCTTAGCAGCCTATCATCAGGATCCATCCGAAGCTGGGAAGAGCTCGCTTACAGCTTCATCCGAAATTTCAAAGGCACCAGTAAGCGGCCCGCCTCAATCGAAGAATTGCGAGCCTGCACTCAAAGAACGGGTGAATCTATTCGCTCGTACATACTACGCTGGTCTACGACCAAAAACTCAGCAGCACACATCTCCGAAGAGAGGGCCATCGACGCCTTCAGGGACGGCGTCAAGCGCCCAGACTTCAAGGAGGAACTTGGGCGTGGAAAGCCCAAGACACTCGACCACCTCATGGAAATCGCCAACAGTTGGGCAGACGGCGAAGATTGCATCCAGCGACCGCAATCAGATGAAGAGGACGACTACGGCCGAAGACGCGATCGCCGCAGCAAAAGGAGATCGCGCGTCTACGAGGACCGCGATGGACCCGACATGGTCGCGGCCGGCTACGCCGACCGCCGCAACGACAACAGCCGCAACAGCGGAGGATACCGCAGCGGAAACTTCCGCGACAACGGACGACCAACACAGTCGTGGCAATGCCGCGACCGCGACAACGGACCCTCAGCATTCGACAAACTTTCGGGTCCGTGCACCATCCACTTCTACATCGACAAACAGGATGGCAAAAAGAAAGCCAGCCACATTCTCAAGGACTGCCGCGAGTTCCAGAAACTCAGCGAAGGCATGATGCAGATGAGGCAACAAGCTCCAATTCCTGCGTTCGGAAACGCACTTGCGCCAGGCGAAATAGCACACGGAGCTCCTCCACCGCCACCTATTGGAGGCCAAAACCAACCAGTCGCACCAGCGCAAAACAACACCGGGGTCCCATATCCCCCACCAAAGGGAGCACTAAACATGATCCAGAAGGGACGCCCAACAAACAGGGTGCGGAAGAAAATCACTCGACAAATCAACTTGGTCGTGGCAACTCCGCCTGCAATCCCTGAGTACCTCAGTGGATCGGAGTCCTGCATCACATTCACTCGCGCGGATCACCCTTGACAAATCCCTTGCCCAGGTCATGCTGCCCTGGTGCTGGAGGCGCAGATCGGAGGCTTCGAGATGAGTCGCGTCTTCATGGACGGCGGCAGCGGCATCAACCTAATGTTCGCAAGCACTCTAGCAGCTATGCGGATCCCGCAATGCAGCCTGGAACAATCAGACACAACGTTCCACGGCATTGTCCCAGGGAAAGGCATCTTCTCCCTGGGCAAAATAGGACTCGACGTCATCTTCGGGAAGCCGGACAACTTTCGGCAGGAGCGCCTAGAATTCGAAGTGGTGGACTGGCCGTCGCAATACCATGCCATCCTGGGACGTGTAGCATTCGCAAGGTTCCTGGTCGTCCCACACTACGCATACCTACTACTCAAGATGCCAGGACCAAGGGGCGTCATCACAGTCCACGGGAGCTTCACCCGATCGGACCAATGCGACAGGGATTTCAACAAAATCTCCCAGTCCTTCGGCATGCAAGACGAGCTCGTAAGGCTCCGCGAGGTAACGGACAACGGGCTACCCCATAGTCACAAGGCAGAACGCACCCGACATGTCCTTCGACTCCACCGTCAACACCAAGAAAGTACAGGTCCATCCGACAGATGCCTCCAAGACGGCGCTGATCGCCAACGACCTCAGCACCGCATAGGAAGGCGCGCTCGTCGAATTCCTCCGTGAGCGCTGGGAAATCTTTGCCTGGTGTCCTGGGGACATGCCAGGAGTTCCCAGGGAATTCGCTGAGCACGCACTCAATGTCTTCCCAGACACCAAGCCAGTCAAGCAGTCTATCCGAAGACTATCGGAGCCACGAGCCGAAGCTATCGGCAAGGAGATCAACAGATTACTCGCAGCAGACTTCATCCGGGAAATCAAGGAAAGCGAGTGGCTGGCAAATACGGTGATGGTTCCGAAGAAGGACACGGACATCCTGCGGATGTGCGTGGACTTCACGTCACTAAATAAACACTGCCCAAAGGACCACTTCCCTCTTCCTCGGATCGACCAGATCATCGATTCGACTGCAAGTTGTGAGAAGCTCTCCTTCCTCGACGCCTACTCAGGCTATAACCAGATTCGACTCAAGGTCGAAGATCAAGAGAAGACGGTGTTCATCACACCGTTCGGAGTATTCTGCTACAACACAATGCCCTTTGGGCTAAAGAACACGGGTGCCACGTACCAGCGATGCATGCAGGCCTGCCTCAAGGACCAGATCGGTCGCAACGTCCAAGTCTATGTCGACGACATAGTCATAAAAACGAAGGAGGCAATACCACTTATCGACGATCTCCGCGAGACGTTCGACAACCTTGATCGCTACAGGATCAAGCTCAATCCAGAAAAGTGCGCCTTCGGCGTCCCCTCGGGTCAGCTGCTCGGGTACTTCATCTCTCAACGAGGGATCAAAGCGAACCCGAAGAAAATCAAAGCTATCATGACAATGGAGAAGCCAAAAAACCTCAAGGGCGTTCAACAGCTCGCAGGACGCGTAGCGGCGCTAAGCAGGTTCATCAGCCGCATGGGCGAGAAGGCCCTACCATTTTACCAGCTGCTGCGCAAGGCAGACAAGTTCGAATGGACACCAGAAGCCAACGACGCATTCGAAAGCCTCAAGCGGCTCCTCTCCACCTCGCCCGTTTTGGTCACGCCAAAAGAGCGCGAGCCCCTGTTGTTGTACATAGCAGCCACACACGAGGTGGTCAGCACAGTACTCGTGGTCGAACGACCCGAAGAAGGCAAGACCCACGGGGTACAACGCCCAATTTACTACCTCAGCGAGGTTCTCACTCCAACAAAACAGTGGTACCCGCACTACCAGAAGCTGGCCTACGGCGTGTTCATGACGGCTCGACGACTGAGCCACTACTTCCAGGAGCATCAGGTGATGGTCGTCAACGAGGCACCCCTGAACAGCATCCTGAATAACCCAAAGGCCACAGGACGCGTGGCCCTGTGGGGCATTGAACCATCACCCCTGGACATCATCTACGAGAAGCGACACGCAATCAAATCTCAAGTCCTTCCAGACTTCCTGGTGCACTGGATGGAGCTGCAGCTACCTGACACCCCAGACATGTCGCAGTCCTGGACAATGCATTTTGACGGCTCCAAACGCGAAGCCGGAGTAGGGGCAGGAGTCATACTGACCTCCCCGCAAGGTGACAAGATGAAGTACGTCCTTCGGATGAAATTCAGAGCCTCCAACAACGAGGCCGAATACGAAGCCCTCATCCATGGCATGAAGATGGCAAAAATATGTGGTGCAACGCGCCTGGTCATCTATGGTGACTCCAACCTTGTCGTACAGCAGACGATGAATGAGTGCGACGCACACGCCGAAAACATGATCGCGTACCGCGCGCTATACAACGCACTCGAAGGAGAATTCGACGGATGCGAACTTCGGCACGTCGGAAGAGAGAGCAACGAGGAGGCCGATAGACTCGCCAACATCGGCTCCACTTGGGCAAAGGTACCACCAGGTGTGTTCCTCGAACAGATCTGCGTGCCATCCATCAAGCGGAAATTCCCCAAGGGATCACCCGAAGAAGCAGAACACTCGGGGGCTACGCTACCCGAAGGTCATGAAGGACCCGAAAAGTTGGATACCGAAGTTTCTATGGTCAACCTGATGCAGGTCATGGCAGTCGAAGAAACTTGGACACGGCCATACCTCCAGTTCCTGATAAACGGAGAATTGCCTGACAGCCCGACAGATGCCCGGCGCATATCCCGTCTGTCAAAAGCCTTCACCATCATCATTGGCGAGCTGTACAAACGCAGCATTACGGGTGTACTGCAACGGTGCGTCACCATCAACGACGGCAATGCCATACTCCAAGATATCCATGAAGGCATCTGCGGCCACCACGCAGGCAGCCGCTCCCTTGTCGCCAAGGCTCTACGAGCAGGATTCTATTGGCCAACGGCCATGAGCGACGCGAAGGACATCGTCCGAAGATGCAACGGGTGCCAACGGTTCGCTGACAAACCGCACGCACCTGGGTCCGAACTTCGACCCATACCCATAGCCTGTCCTTTTGCCCAATGGGGCCTTGACATGATCGGCAAACTGCCAAAATCCTCGAAGGGAGGACACGTCTTCCTCCTGGTCGCAGTCGACAAATTCACCAAGTGGATCGAGGCCATGCCAGTCACCAACCAGAAGGGCACAACCGCCGTCAAGTTCTTCGAATCCATTGTCTACAGGTTTGGCGTACCGCACAGCATCATCACCGACAACGGATCAAACTTCATCTCCGAAGAATTCCAGGACTTCTGCGAAGGCCTCGGGATCAATATCACGTATGCCTCAGTGGCACACCCGCAAACAAACAAGCAAGTGGAAAAGGCCAACGGCCTAATCGGCGCTGGCATCAAGAAGCGCCTCATGAGCTCACTCGAGCACAAAGCTAGAAACTGGACGACAGAGCTACCGTCTGTCCTGTGGAGCTTACGTACTACACCAAACAGCTCCACCGGCTACACATCATTCTTCATGGTGCATGGAGCTGAGGCCGTGCTACCAGCCGAAGTATGCCACCAGGCTCCACGAGTCGTCGCTTACAGCGAAGCCAAGTCCACGACTGCACTCGAAGATGCCGTCGACACACTTGATGAAGCACGGGATATAGCAGCAGCTAGATCAGCGGTGTACCAGCAGAGTCTCCGCAACTATCACAGCTGCCGGCTGCGCCCAAGGTCCTTCGTTGAAGGATACCTCGTCTTGCGACTCAAGCAAAAGCGACCGAACAAACTCGATTCACCATGGGAAGGACCCTACGCCATCACCGAGGTCATCCCAGGTGGCGCCTATCGCCTCAAGCACGTGGAGTCTGGAGTCGCATACTCCAACCCATGGAACGTCTCGCACCTGCGACGATTCTACCCGTAGCAACCTACCCCCTTTTACTTTCAATAAGGCTTTCATCCAAGGCTACTCAGCCAAACCATGTACCTCCTCCATTACGATATAAATAAAGCTAAGTGTCTCGCCCCAACCTTCGGCTGACCATTTTCTGCAACTTTACTACATGCTACATACGCACTTGGGGGCTCCCCCCACCTCACGATTTCATCGACTGAGGACCAAACGTGTACACCTGAGTAGCTGACTACGTCAGGCAAACGAAAAGGGCACGTACTCAATCAAAGCACTGCGTGCTCACAAACCTTTACAACAAAGGGCACATAAAACGCCCAGCCGCAATATAGAAATTTTACATTTATCTGTTTATTTTCAGGTCCTACCTATTCTGAAGAATATCCTGAGCACGCTGCTCAAACAAATCTACAATCTGTTCGGCATACTGCCTTACAGCCGCGTAATACGGACGCATATCCCACTCGCCACCATCTGGTCGAGGAGGTGGCTCAGTTGCCACAGCAGCCAAATCTACGTCAGGGCGGTGCACCCTCACAAGAGACAAGGCAACCTTCACCCCTGCGACGAGCTGCTGCCGCACCAGCTCCTTGACATTGCTGGCTCTCCTAAATTTCTTCAGAAGACCCGCAAGGGTCGTCGGCACGGCGTCCAACGGAAACATGACGTGCAGCACCGAGGAAAGTGATGTCTGCATCTGGCGAAGTACCCGCGAAACCTGGTAGACGCGATCCTGCACCGTCGCCAGAACTATGGCGCGATCACGATCCATCCAGAAGAAGCCGCCGGCCTCCATGTCCTGTTGAGTCAAGCAATTGACTCGAACAGCAATACACTCCTTTTCTTCCCTCGGAGCAAGATTGGCACCTGCGACAACCGCACAAAACAAGAGTAAGGCCAACAGGCTCACCCGAATAACTGAGCTACAACCCGAAAGAAATATCAACTTACACTACAGCTGCTCGGACAGCCGACCCAGCTCCGCCATCAAATACTCCTCTCTGGCTGCACCACGGTCCGCTTTGGATTTCCAAACATCAGCGCAACCGCGTAACCCAAGCAAATCTCTCTCCAAGCTGCGCACGCGATCTCGAAGAAAAGCGAGCTGCGAAGAATCATCCAATGATGCTCGCACGGGCCTTTCGGATGAAGTATCAACTGGGTCAGCACCCGAAGGAACCTATAGCAGCAGAAAAAAGAAGGCACGCAGACATTCAGCCAAGGATGGAACACAACTCGGAGGAATTCATTAAAATATATAAAGCCACTACGTGGCACAAGGATGGTACTACAAAAGATATTTACAACAAAAAGAAGAATACAAACTATGCTACGTCTACTATGCCTCAGGTGCAGGACACTGAGTCGCCTCAGAACCAGACTGCCTAGCTTTGGCCTCGCCCTGCTGCCGCAGTGCGTACTCAGACAGCAAGTCAATGAGCTTGGGCCCATATCGTCTGCAGCGAGCAGAGTAGGCGGCGAAAGCTACCTCGGATCCATCCGCAGCCGTAGGCATCCGAGAAGTAATCTGGGGCAGGTCCAGCTCCGCCCCAGACGCCATGGCCATCGCCAGCCCGACGGCCGCGCTGATGCCCTTCTGCTTGCGCTTGTACGCTGCAGGCGCTTTGGCTGACAGAGCCTCTGCCAGGGCATCCACATCTTCAAGGGGTGCGCCCTTCGGGAAGAGCTCCTAGTAGAAGCGACCAAGGACCTCTTTCGCCTTGGCAAGGGAGTTGACGACGGTGCTGCAGCGGTCTTAGACCGCCATAGTGGCATCATCTAGAGCACTCCCGTGCTCCAGAGCACCGCGGTCGAACTCGATGCCTGCGGCATCTGAGACAAAATAGAAGAAAACATGAAGAAAGGCAACATAGAAGAAGATCAGTAGAAAAAGAAGCAAGTCAAAAAGCTCGTACTCACCCGAAATAGCCTTGGCAGCAGCCATGAGCTTATCTGCCACCCCTCTTTCACGAGCAGCCGCAACGGTGGCCAGCTTCTCCTCATGATCTGCAGCCTCCTGCTGCAGACGCTCCTTCGCTTCGGCTGCCTTCGTCAGCTCCAGCTCAAGGCGCTCTTTTGCACCAGCGGCAGCTTCGGCTTTCTGCTCCGATTGGCCAAGGCTCTTCTTCAGAGTGTCGACCTCACGGAGAGAGTCGTTATGCTCGTCTGCATTTACAACAAGCAAGTGTCAAAAAACAGGACAAGGATAAGCAAGAGAAATACTACAAGGCAGACGAATACCTTGAAGCTGCCGCAGTTTCGCCTCCAGCGTCAGGCGTTCCTCCACCAGCCGCTTGGCCTCTTGGACAAAAGGCTGCAGCAACAGGCAATAGCAGTAAGAACGGGACTTGGGGGCTACGCCCAACAAAAAGAAGCAAAACAACACCAGCACTCGAAGACACTCGGGGGCTCCCCCCGTAACATCAAGCAGAAAAACTTACGTGCTCCGAAGGCGAACCCGCAGGCCCGCCTGCGAAATTCTGGGGCGCAACCTCCAGCCTCTCCTGCACAGGAGGAACTGGCGCAACGTCGCCAGAAGTCGCCACAGTTTGAGGAGGAGGCGACGCAATGTTCGACTCCCCCATCATCTCCTGCCCACCATCACTAGAGCCGTCGGAGGATTGCCTGCATACAAAGCCAATCAACACAGATGCAAAAATAACAAAGGAACAAAAGACAATAGTGGCAACAAGAAAACTTACGAGTCCAACGCGCTCGGGTCGAAGATAGGAGAAGCCCTTCGGGCCCTCTTCTCTTCCTTCTTTTCTTCCTTCTTCTCCTCCTTATTTTCTTCCTTCTTCCGCTTTGCTGGCGGGTGCGGAGCAACAGCTCGCACAGGAATGGCAGGAAGGGGAGAGGAAGAACCCCCATGAACATCATCATGACGCTCAAGGCCCAGAGGATTCCTGGGAGTCGGAGGAGTCGAGGCATCCGAAGATTCGCTGGAGCTCCGTGATCGCTTGCGCGAATGGTCCTCACTCGACTCGTCGGCATCCTCCGCTGGGGATCGCGCTGACAGTAGCTCGGACACGGAGTCCACTACTTCATTATCCGGGGCATTCGGATACCTTTCGGGCAACGGTGGTGCCATGCTCGGCACTTTGAAGCCCTGCAAAAGGAAATGGAACTTTGTTAGCAAACAAAGGAAAAAGTACACAGCTGACAAAAACAAAAGGGGAGCACTACGTGTGCAAATCTACACCTTCGGTACGACCAACGCCGAAGAAAAGGGAGGAGTCTGCGACTTCCCCGGGATTTCTTCGTCGGCCTTGAACTTCAACAGCGCGCGAAGAGCCTTGTCAAGTTCCACCTCGGAGATTTTCTCACTCGAAACCCTCGTCGGTTCACGGCGCCCAGAGTAAAGAAACATCGGATGCACCCTCGCTTGGAGAGGCTGCACCCGACGCTCAAGAAACGTCCGGATGACGTCGACGCCGTTCACCTCCTTCTCAGGAATCAGTTGGAGATCCTCCACCCGACGGTACAGGGCCTCTATCTCCGCCACCTCACCGTCTAAGATTTGGTTTTTCCAGGATCTTTTCTTCTCAATCAACTGGGAGGGGTCAAAAGGAACGAGACCAAAATCTTGCCCAGGCAGTACGGAGTCACGGATGTAAAACCATTTCCTCCGCCAGTACTGGACAGATTCAGACATGGAAAAGGAAAAGAATTGCACATTGGGACTGAGGGAGATGATGAAACCCCCAATGAGATACACACCATCCGAACCAGACTGCCTCTTCACGGAATAAAACTTCCGGAAGAGGCCAAAGTGCGGCTCAATGCCAAGCCAACGCTCGCAAAGCGTGATAAAACACGCAATGTGGAGAAGGGAGTTGGGAGACAGATGATGCAACTGAACCCCATAGAAAAAGAGCAGTCCACGAAGGAAGTCATGGACTGGATACGAAAACCCACGCAAGACGAAGGCAACAAACATAACCCGATACCCAGATGGGGGACGGGGGATTACCTCATTGCCGGGGAGCCTCACGGCCGTCGTGTCTTGCGGAATCAGGCTCCGCTCGCGCAGTTTGCGGAGATCGCTCTCCCGCGTCTCTGATCGCCGCCATCCACCATCGGTGACGCGAGCAGCGGCGGTGCTCTTCTTGCCTCCGGCGGCGCTGGTCCCAACCGCAGATGAGGACTTCTTTGTTTTCCCCATGGCGATGCAGCGGTGGTGGCGATGACAACGCAGAAAGAAGGAAGGAAATGTGGAAGGAAAGCTCCGCGCGCAGCAATAATCGCTCAAGAACAAGGAGGCAGTGAACAGATGAACTGGGGCGGTGAAAAACAAACCACGATTTCACCCAGGATTATAACAGCGAAGACGACGCACGCTGGCCGTCCATCAAAAAGACCTAACGCCAACGGTAGATCTGGCCGTACACGTGTCAACACCACCACAAATCGTCGTTATCATGCCGTCCACTACGCGCGGAAACCGAGGAGACGCCGTAATCATCTCCACGCCCCGCGTGACCGGTCAATTCAAAGTCAGCAAGTGGGACCCACGCTTCGTCCAGTCAAGTCATCTCTGGCGCAGCAGACGCTTGAGGTCATCGATCATAAGCACTGACGTCATCAAAAGCTATACTAGCACCACTTTGGCTCCACAGCTAAGAGTACTCACTCGAATCTACGATTCGACTAAATACTCGGGGGCTACTCCTATCAGGAGCGCTGGCCGCGCACCCGACAGACAAATGAGGACAAAATTACTTCTCTGAGTCATACGTCGATTCTACAACTCCACTACGGACTCGGGGGCTACTCCCATAGGGAGGATGGATTTAAGCATCCGAAAATTTTCGAGTCCTGCGGACCTAATGATTGAAACAATGCTTGAACTAAAAGTCTCCGTTCGAGTCTACGACTCGAACAGACACTTGGGGGCTACACCCATAGGGAGCGCTGGTCGCGCACCCTATGAAATCTTCGACTGAGATCTTTCGGATCAGCATGCAAAAACTTTTTGGAAACTCTGCCCCAACAAAACGCTAAGTGAGCAACAATCTCCTTGGTCACCCGAAACACCTCCGAGGTGATAAATGTTCGGATGCTGCGTCTGCGACGCAAAGATAAGACCTACAGATATCATCTAATGGCATGGCAACGCACCTGACTGCGCTCTGCTAGTATGAATCCGTACCAGCAGGTACGATGAAAAATCCTGACGGACACGTTGGGTACACCAATTAAAATCACTGGAATTCCACTCCTGTAAGTCCTCCGCGGCCTGAGTCGAATTACGCCAGCATATGTTCCAGGTCCGGGTTGAGGGACCCGAACCTAAAGAAGATCGTGTCGTTTCGTCCTAAGACAGTTAACTGACCCTGATCCGTCGGGTGAGTCAGGCACACGCATCAACAATCCCTGCACACATATACTATTAATGTATAGCTGCTCCCGAAGAATGGAAGAGTCCTCAACCGAATCTACGATTCGACTGAACACTCGGGGGCTATTGATATGGTTATACCCTACGGGTACATAACTTCAGCATACCTAGTCCAGCCCAAGGAAGGCCCACGGCAGACATACGCTGGCCCATGAAGATTTTCGGGTGGCCAAGGCCCATGACGTCTTCGGATCCTTGGAGAGCAAGACTAGAGGAGATAGGAAATTCAAAGGGGTAAAACCCTAGAACTTGTAACCGACTAGGACTACGCCCGGGACCTGCCTAAGTCTATATAAAGGCCAGGAGGGCACGTCCTAGGGCACCTTGACTCATACTTTCGCACACGCATCCACGCCAGATCGAATCTGTGCACCCTGTAACCTTCGGTTCCGCCGTAATCAAAGAGCATACAAGCAGGAGTAGGGTTTTCCCTCCGGGGGCCTGAACCTGGGTAAATCTCATGTCCCCTGGTTGCTTGTCTGTTAACCGTGCCACGATCTCCAGCATCCCCATCTTCTCCAAAACCCAAGTCCATAACAATGGGCATTGACGAGATTAAACCTCGTCACCCGAAGGATCGAAGAGTCCTCAGCCGAATCTACGACTCGACTGATCACTCGGGGGCTACTAACATGGTTATACCCTACGGGTACGTGACTTCAGCATACCTGGTCCAGCCCAAGGAAGGCCCACAGTAGACATACGCTGGTCCATGAAGATTTTTGGGTGGCCAAGGCCCATGACGCCTTCGGATCCTTGGAGAGCAAGACTAGCGTAGATAGGAAATTCAAAGGGGTAAAACCCTAGAACTTGTAGCCGACTAGGACTATGCCCGGGACCTGCCTAAGTCTATATAAAGGCCAGGAGGGCACGTCCTGGATCTCTCGACTCATACTCTCGCATACGCACCTCACGCCAGATCGAATCCGCGCACCCTATAACCTTCGGTTCCGCCGTAATCAAGAGCAGACAAGCAGGAGTAGGGTTTTCCCTCCGGGGGCCTGAACCTGGGTAAATCTCGTGTCCCCTGGTTGCTTGTCTGTTAACCGTTCCACGATCTCCAGCATCCCCATCTTCTCCAAAACCCAAGTCCATAACAATGGGCATTGACGAGATTAAACCTCGTCACATGCTATACTAGTATTGACCAGAAACATTAATACTTGTGTGATTTGTAAACTAAATTAGAGTCCCTAGTAAATCCTCTTCATAATACTAGCTTGTTGATTAATAGATGATCATGGTTTCTTGATCATGAACATTTGAGATGTTGTTAATAACAAGGTCATATCATTAGGAGAATGGTATGATGGACATACTCCTATAGATAAGTGTAGCATAAAGATCAAGTCATTTTATTAGTTCAATTGCTATAAGCTTTCTGATACATATTAACCTAATTCCTTCGACCATGAGATCATGCTTATCACCATCACCAGAAGAATGCTTCGATGACATCAAACACTACGCCGTAACTGGATGGCTATAAAGGTGGCATTGAGTGTTTGGAAAGTATGGGTTGAGGAACATGGATCAAGAGTGGGATTTGTCCATCCATATGACAGATAGATATACTCTGGGCCCTCTCGGTGGAATGTCATCCAATTGGCTTGCAAGCATGTGATTGGCTCACAAGGGATCACATACCACGGGAACGAGAAAATAGTACTTATCAGTAACGAGGTTGAACTAGGTATGCAGAGATACCGACGATCAAAACCTCGGATAAGTAAACTATCGTGAGACAAAGGGAAATTGGTATCGTATGTAAGTGGTTCATTCGATCGCAAAGTAATCATAGAAATATGTGGGAGCCATATGAATTTCCAGATTCCTCTATTGGTTATTGATCGGAGAAGTGTCTCGATCATGTCCGCGTAATTCACGAACCGTAGGGAGACACACTTAAGGATTCGATGTTGTTGAGTAGTTATGGAATGATGAGTAAGAGACCGAATGTTGTTCGGAGTCTCGGATGGGATTCAGGATATCACGAGGAGATCCGGAATGGTCCGGAGAATAAGATTTATATAAGTAAAGTCCTGTTTCAGAGTTGGGGAATGATTCCGGTGTTTTCACCAGGAATGTTCTAGAAGGGTCTGGAAGGTCCGGCACTCCGAAGGGGAAGGGCACATGAATGTGTCATAACAATATGGAATGGTTGCATCATGTGCTAGATCACTTGGCTGGGCAAAATAAAGGAAGAAATCAAATCCTAGTTTGAAAGTCAAACGCCAATTTGAAAAAGTCAAACGACAAGTTTGCTTGGTGGAAGGAGAGTAGGAAACCTACTTGGGGAGGAGTTCCTCTCCCTCCACCCGCCGGCCAAGGAGGCCGACTTGGGGGAGGACTCCCTCCTCCCAAGCCGCGCCCTCCCACCTATATAAGGAGGGGCAGGGCTGCCCCTCTTCGACACACCTCAAACCCTAGCTCCTGCGCGCCTCCACCTCCAAGTGCAGCCGCCGCCTAGGGTTTCCCCTCCAACTCGGCGACTTGGGGCTTCCCCAAGCCCCAGCCGCTGGCCACACCCTCTCCTTGTTGCACTCTAAACCCTAGATCACCAAGGGCCTCTCTCATAGTCCACCATGCTCGCTCCGGCTTAAGGTGATGCCCTGCGAGATCTCCCCTCTACTTCCGGTACCACGCCGTCGTGCTGCCGGAATCGCGAGGAGAGTGCTACAACCTCCGCTGCATGCTGGAACAAGGGAGAGGAAGGTCTTCATCGAGTACCGAACGTGTGACCGACTGCGGAAGCGTTGCCGGAACGCAGCGTCGGAAGGATCGTCTACGCGATCTTGAGATCGGCAAGAGTACGACTACATCACCCACGAGAATCTGCTCTCGTTAACCGCTTTGGAATCTTCGAGGGTGAGTTTCTCTATCGACTCATTGCTACAATCTAGTAGATAGATCTTGGCTTGTTTGTTTGCATGCGGTAGAATTTTTTGTTTTCCATGCTATGAACCCCTACAATAAGGAGTAATGTGTTTTGAAGAATGTGTCAAAACTTGTCCTCTCGGAACCTAATCTTCGAGTCATGCTATAAGGAGGAATGTGTTTTGAAGAATGTGTCAAAATCTTGAATGAGGTCCGTCAAAACATTCCTCGTAAACCTTGAATGTGTTTTTAACTTGAAAAAAATCTTAAGGAGCTAAATTGGAATGTGTTTTTAACTTGAAAAAACCTTGAATGCCAAGACCACTCTGATCTTTGAGGCAACCAATCACGTTCTACAATATTTTTTTTGCATCGTTGCATTGCCAAAGTAACTTGGATCGGAAGTAATCTAGAAGAATGAAATAATATACAATACCATATTATTTATTTATGAATTTATAAGAACCAGCCTTCCACTGATACATAGGAGTTTTACTTTCCACCTTCTCGGCCAATTTTCAAGGCGTTCCTCAACTTAATTCCACTAAGCATATGAGAGTTTTCAAAAATGAATTGGAATTTCGAAATACCTAATTAAAAACTAATCTTGTGTGCAACCCAATAATTCAACGTACTAATATTGGTTGCATCTTGACGTTTGCCAAAAGCAATTCACTATATGAAAATTATTTTTAAGATCTAAAAGTTGATCAAACCCTGAAATAATTAGCTCGAGACTTTTAGGGCATGTTTGATTCAAAGGATTTCCAAAAGAATTCTATAGGATTCCTATCCATAGGATTTTTTCTAATAGGGTGTGTTTGTTTCAAAGGAATAAATCCTTCAAAATTCCTATGCATGACTTTCCTACACTACAATCCTATAGGATTTCTAACAAGAGGTGAGACCTCTTGAAAAAATTCATTTGTGTCTATGACATCTATGACATGTACCTAAACCCAATAAAATTTCCTGCATTTTTTCTGCGATGCAATCAAACAACTTATCTTACCCATTCCTGCATTTTTTATTCCTATAGAATTCTAAGTATCATGCCATTCTATTCCTACACTTTTCCTCTTCCTATGTCTTACAGATCCTTTGAATCAAACAAGCCCTTAGCCTCTTTGAGATCGTGTTCCCTAAAGAGAACTGCTACATCCATCAAGCATGTGTACCCACTGCTGCCTATAGTTCGACCGTTATTTTCCGCACACTCAATCATTATGACCAACATATCTCCTTAGCACCACCATCGTCCCTCCCACCCCCAACTCTATTAGTGAAAGAACATTTCATAAACCCTAATGTTTTGTGTGTTAGATAACAATATCAAGGATTATTTAATGTGTGTTGAAGTGTTGCAGTTCTCTCTAAGGATAAAAGGAAAAGGAATCTGCCTTTGGGGGCGGATAATCCGCCCCACCCTTTTACCTGATAGGCGCAAGCCCCAGAGGGGGGCGGATTTTCGGCCGTATTTTCCGGCCACGCCGGATAATCCGCCCCTTATGCTCGTTGCCAAGGCGCAAGCCCCAGAGAGGGGGCGGAGTTTTGGCCGGACTTTCCGGCCACGCCGGATAATCCGCCCCCCAAGGTCTTCATCAAGTTCTTCAGGCGCCATCCCAGAGAGGGGGCGGATCTTCTCCCCGGAGTATCGCCCTGGGGACGGAGTTTCCCCCGAGGCGGATAGTCCATCCCTAGTGGGGGCGGATAATCCGCCACCAAACTTGTTCAACGGCCAGATCTGAGCAGGGGGTATTTAAGCCAACCTTCCCCCTCCTACCAGATCTCTTGGTTCATTCAAAAAGTCAAGATCTGATCTGCAACCTTCATCCAAGAGAGCTCCACCTAGATCCACCCAAAGGCCCCGTCCCTTGGGGAATTGAAGGAGGAGAACCCGATCTTCATCAACTGCAATCAAGCGCTTCATCTCCTCTCCATTCATTCGGAGAATCACCGATCTAGTATTTCTTGCAAATACCTAGATCCTTCTTTTGTTTATATTGATAAACCTTGTTCTTGTGACAGCTTGTTGTCATCTCGGGATCCCCCAATTCAGTTGTGGGTGTGTGCCCCGGTAGCGTTGTAAAGGCACCGGTTCCTGCCTCGAAGGGTACCAATAGTGGAGAAGGTGGATCAGGCCTCTCGTAGCGAGATCCATCGAAGAATAGGGTTAGGACTATTGTGGCGTGGTGGTCTTAGAACCGCCCACCCCTCCAACGCAGATGTACTTCCCTTAACAAGGAAGGAACTGCGGTAAAATAAATCCTTGTGTCTCCGCGTGCTCCACTACGGTTTCCTCGCTCCTCTCTTTACGTGCTTAGTAGCTAGGTTTGCATATAGGGAAATTCTCGTAGTTATATATCTAGAGAATTTACTTTGTGTCAAGCCTAAAATTTGAAAAAGAACTAAAAATTGGGTAGCACCTATTCACCCCCCCCCCCTCCCTCTAGCTGACCATACGATCCATTTCAGTTAGGAAGTGGAACCTCGACCCTATCGAAGAGGACTCACCGGGGATGACCACCGCGGCGCAAGGCGGGTTGCCTCCCTAGCTCCCCTACCGTCGCCATCGAGAAACTCACCCTCGTAGAGTCAACATTATAGCTTAATTAACATAATGGATTGTAGCTCCGTTAGAGTGATTGCAACATGTTCGTTTGGCTCGTAGCTCAAAGTATTTCATGACTAATATGTGGTGTCCTCTACAAAAGAGAATGGATTTGCAGCACTCGGAGTGCTACCTCTCCCGTTTTTTGAAGAAAAAATCGTACTTTCGAGTTTCAAAAAAGCATAAAAAAAGGTGAATATGTACACATGCCCTAGATAGTATTGCGAAGTTTTGGTAGAAATTAATGTGTATTTTGAGCTACATGGGAAAATCTAGCTATATATAGGACTAAAAAGCTCATTTTCTTGTGAGAAATTTGTCATTATAGCCCAAAATATAATGCATTTCCCCAAAATATCTACCGGTGTCTTAGAAATGTGTATATGGGTGTTCCTTCTTATTTTGCAGACTTTTTTAGTATCCCAAGAATGTGTTTTTAATTAGATGATTAGACTAGTTATAATGAGAGTATCATAATTAGTATCATGCATGTCATGTTGGCAAAATTCTGATGTGACATAATAATTAATGAAAAAAGATAGAGTTTGGGTAGCATAGGTAAATACCATGTCATAGCACGTAAAACTAGAAATTCTAATGGCAAGTAAATCTTGTACACATATTTACATAAAAATTCTATAAATCGATAAATATACTACTATTATGATACAACCACATGATACAGTGCACTATAAAAATAGTAATATATATGTATAATATTAGTAATATGATACTCTTACTATAACCAGCCTTATGAATGACAGTTTATGGTGTTAGAGTACCTAGAGAAATGCGAATAATGGTTGTTCCTGCTGTAACAGTGTCCTTCTCCGATCCGTGATAACATCAATAAGTAATATTCGAATAATAACCATTTTTTCCACGTTGCAAATCGTGAGAGGTCGATGATAAATCCTGATCGTCTGTCGCGGCACAAGTTATTGCGGTCGCGCCGTGTGTTGTCCTGTTGTGATCAAACAGGCCGTACAAGTCGTCCCGTGCCATCATAATCCCCTACATGTAGGCGTCACCGTCGCCCAGATCCTCGCACTGCAGATACAGCCCTAGTTTTAAAACTTAATCTTGATTAGTAGTAGCATCAAATCCTTTTAGTAGCTTGTATGGAGCAGAACCCACCGACAGCGTAGAGAGTATAATTTTGGGGATAATGTATTCGTCTCTCGTTTTCATAGAATCGGTTTGCGTTTTCCCTATTGGAGAATGCGCGTGAAGGAAGGATGTGCACCTATCCACTCTAATGATAAGCATCTTCAGCTAGTACTTATTTTAACATAATAATACGGAATCATGTCACTAGATATTCTACTTCCTAAATAGATATCTTAAGTTTTTAAAATTTGAATAGATCTATATACTAAATAGTGTTTGATTCATCCAAATTTTAATAACTTTGAGACATCTTCACGCCGCTGTTTCCGTTTGGTGTTGTCAGGTTAGGTCTCCTTTTCTTCTCTTTTAACATGTTTACTCCTCTATCGGATAGCTAACATGGATACTAGTATGTAGCTAAGACAGTAATAATAGCTAAAACATAGAAACTAGGACAAGATTCATCGTCACTGCAGGAATTCGTACTTGTCTTCGTCTCCGGATTTTCTACGGTAAAATTCCCCCTCTCTTCTCCAAATATGGATCTAAAATCTCCACTTTTCTTCCCCATTGCCCCTCCATCTTTCCATCATTGGTGTTCTTATTATTTTTCGCTTCACATAGCCGTCCAATTCGTGTTCTTGGCCGATCGCGGCAGTCCAATTTCCCCTCCCATCTTCCCATCTCCCTGATGCCTCTTTTCTTTCTTTATATGCAACTAGCCGACCAAATCTTCCAAGCCTTGGTTGCCGTTCGCCAGCTCCCAGTCGCCACCCTAAGCTTAGCTCCAACGCATGTGGAAGCTCAAAGTCTCGTGTCTCACGACCGTGTAGCTCCTAGTCGTGTACCTGTCCACGGGGTCGTCTTCGTCTCCGATGGTGGTGGAGGTCGAGGCAGCGGGCAGGGGCGGGGATGGGGACCGGCGGGAGCTCATAATCGTCTACGGAGAATAGCAAACGAGGGCATCGGCAACCAGGGAAGATGTTGCAGAAACGGTCGACAATTAGGATCGTCAAAGGAAACGGTTGTAACAGAGCTAACGTTTTGACCTAACGTTAACGGCCAGGACTAGTATTTGCATAATTTTGATAAAATTTAGTGACACATCCCTAATTTCGGCAAGATTTAGGGACACGGTTATAAAAGACCCTAATGATAATAATACTAATTGTTAGCAGAAAATAGATTTTGTGCTAGCAGCAATCAGCAGTATGAGGAAACACTGGTTTATGTGCCTAGAAAGAAAGTCCAACAATAAAGCTCTTCCTCCTCTTCCCATGGAAGATCCGGTTAAAAAAGGTGGCACCAAAAGACACTTGCTCATCTCTCCTTGCTCCCCAAACAAAACAATCATGGGCACCAATGGAAAGCGGCCTAACCAGTCATGGATCAAAAATCTCCACTTCTCTTTGCATCGTTGTTGGTCGATCGCAGAAGTCCAATTTCCCCTCTCATATTTCCATCTCTCCGATGCCTCTTTTCTTTCTTTGTGCAGCTAGCCAACCGAATCTTCCAAGCCTTGGTCGTCGTTTGCCAGCTCCCAGCCGCCACCCTAAGCTTAGCTCCAACGCATGTGGAAGCTCAAAGTCTCGTGTCTTACGAGCGTGTAGCTCCTAGTCGTGTACCCGTATGTGGGGTCGTCTTCATCTTCGGTGGCGGTGGAGGCCGAGGCGGCAGGCGGGGGCGGGGATGGGGGCCGGCGGGAGCTCATACTCGTCTGCGGAGAATAGCAAACGATGACATCGACAATTAGGGAAGATGTTGCCGAGAGACGGGCGGCAATTAGGGTCAAAGAAAACAGTAGTAGTAACAGAGCTAACGTTTTGACCTAACGCTAACGACCAGCACTGGTATCTGCGTAATTTTGACAAAATTCAGTGACACAACCCTAATTTCGGCAAGATTTAGGGACACGGTCATAAAAAAACCTAATGACAATTATAGTAATTGTTAGGAGAAAATAGAGTCTGTGGTAGCAGCAAGCAGCAGTATGAGAAAGCACCGGTTTATGTGCCTAGAAAGAAAGTCCAACAAGAAAGCTCCTCTTCCCATGGAAGATCCAATCAAAAAGGGGGTGACACCAAGAAAGCTCCTCTTCCCATCCTTTGCTCCCCAAACAAAGCAAATCATGGGCACCAATGGAAAGGGGCCTAACCAGTCATGGAGTATCTCTTTTGTCTTCCTAGAAGGAAAGGAAAATAAATGTATAAAAGGGACGTCTAATACGTGTTCTCGGACCATAATGCCCTCTCCGGCGTTTCTTCAACAAAGTGGAATGATGGTCTGGATCTTTATTGCGATAGATGTCTATCTATGAAAAGCGCCGCTGGATATGCACCTCGCGCTTGGCAAGTGGCAGGATGATGACAAGGGGGCTATACCCTTCCAGCCAGTTAATCACCATCCGTACTGTGTACTATACTAGCTAGCTAGAATAAATTTGACTTGGGATATTATTATTACTCCCTCCGGCCCATATTAATTGACATTGATATGTCAAATTTTGGATGCACCTATATACTAAATAGTGTCTAGATTCATCCAAATTTTGACAATTAATATGGGTCGGAGGGAGTAGTTGTAAGTAGAAATGTGTTGGAAACTTCTCTGTGTTCTTCCGTGCATACAGAGTATACCTGAAATAAAAAAATGGAGATATAATTTGGTGGCCAAAAGAAAGAGCGCTAACTATATTACTGAACTAAATTAATAAATAAAGTAATACTCCTCGGTTTCAAAATCTACATACTACTAAGTATAAATACATAAAAATCTAACAAATCCAATCTGGAGTGGGGAGGTACGTATAAAGTCAATGGAGTGTAGAGGAATAAAGTGGCGGGGAGTTTCCCTTCACAGCCAAGTGATAACGCCCGTAAACCAGGCATGCATTGCGTGTTTATTCGTGAACAGTGGTGAACAGTGACGCTGCATCCGATCCGATCAAGGTTACACCAGCTGCAAGTAAGCGCGCGCACCTTTAATACGATTACTCAATATTTTTAAATAAATGATGCTCGATCGATCGGTAGATACTTTCCCGCAAGAGCTGCGTAAATCTCGAAGTGGATACCTCAACGACTTTTTTTTGGCGGGACGAAACTCATTTTCTGTCTGGGAACGCCGAGTTTTCTACTCGTGTTCCCAGACGAGTTCCTGCGTTTGGCTAAAATTTAACAATTTTGGCAAACTTTGGACGAATATGGACGAATATAGCGGTCTTGGCCGAATATGGACAAACTTTGGGTGAATATGGTCGATATGGACGAACTTTGGGCGAATATGGGCGATATAGATGAACTATGAGCGAACTTTGGACGAATATGGGCGATACTGACGAACTTTGGACGAATATGGGCGTATTTTGGGCGAATATGGTGATATGGACGAACTTTGGGCGAATATGGGCGAACTTTGGATGAATATGGGCGAATATATGCTGACTGGGCGGGTCCACTAGTCGAATTCGCTTCGTTCGGCGTTCCCAGGGTGTTCCGGGATCCTGGGTACGGCCTGAAAAGCCCGGACCAAAGTTTGCCCAAATCCGAACGAAAACAAGTTCCTAGGTACGCGACTTAGCGAAATTTCGGCATCCGGACCTATTTTCGACGTCCGGATCGGCGTCCTGGGTAGCCGGGTGAAGATGCTCTAATTAATCAATCTAGTAGTACTCCCTCCGGTTTAACGAATAAGGCGCATTTGTATTGCGTGTTTTTTCTTTAACTAAAAATATATAAAAAATGTTGTTGTAAAATTAGCATCATTAGAAAGTGTTAACTATATTAATTATATGCAATATATCAAAATTTTGTTGTTTAATTTTTGTTGTCAAAGTTTGCCCTAGAATACGTGTGGGACTTATTCGTTACAACGGAGGTAGTAGTATAGGTGTGCATATTCTCTTCGGCTTCTACTACCTCCGTCCCAAGGAATAAGGCGTCCTTGTTTTACGTGTTTTTTCTTTGACCAAGGTTTACTCTAAATATATAAAGAATGTTGATACAAAATTAGCATAATTGGAAAGTATGTTTTAATACGAATCTAACAATACTAATTTTACATAATATAATCAAATTTTAGTTGCTCTATTGTTTGGTCAAACTTTGCTTTGGAATACGTGTGCGTTTTATTCCTTGAAACGGAGGGAGTACTTGTCTAGATCGAAGCGATCATACTACTAGTAGTATAGGTATGCCATGATCGAGTCCATGACAGCATAATGGCTGATTTGATTTTGATTTGATGGAGGAAAGTGATTAAGGGGTGTGTGAAATGATGGGAGGTGTGCATGCATGCATACGCAGCGATCATACTACTACTAAGCTTTTCTTGGAGATTATTTAGAATGATGGGAGCAGGAGGACAAAGCATGTGCCCTGTGCAACCACAAGAGACAATTTGCGAGCTAGAGGACGGACCATTCCGAGACACAGAGATTTGCCCGTGGAGAAAATGTCGTCTTCTTTTGCTGAGTGTGCGGTTGATCCATAATGTCGAAAATATGGCTCATGCTGGACACAAATTATGACTCTTAGTACTAGTACCAGTTGAGTCCGATGGCCTGTTTATAAAGTGAGTCCAGGGTTCAGTCAGACGGTCTACTCAAGCATTTTGGTTCACATTGCAAAATAATGCTACGTTACAAAGTCGACTAAAACATTTGTTGGAATTATTATTTATAATTTGAATTTAGAAAGATCAAGTAGGCACGTCACACTCCGCCACAAATTACGACGGTCACTCTCCTGCGTGGCGGAGCTAGGAAATATTCCGAGGGTGTGTCACTCTCTCAAAAAAAATTGACATCGCATATAATACAAAATCTTACCGAAAAGAACCACAATATTAAGGACGCCAATATGTTTGAAAGTTAGCAAAAGTAGCAATACAAATAGTTGGGAAGATTAAATGGTCTTACGCGAACACAATGTTACATGGCTACGGAATTTCCACTCTACTTTTACGCCTTAATATCGCCATTAAAAGAACCAACTATATCATCCTCCGGTACTTCCAAGAATAGCTCTCGCTCAATAAATATCACCAGGCAATAGTTCAAGAGGTCATCACCCATGTCGTTTCTTAATTTATTTTTCACTAGGTTCATTGCGGAAAATACTCTTTCAACACTCGTCGTAGCAACCGGTAAGATCAATACCAACTCGATAAGTAAGTACACAAAATCATAAAGCACATGTTTTTTTTTTGTGTTTCAACGAGCTTAACAGAGAGCTCACAAAGAGTTTGTAGGCCTTTGAACCTACCATCTTTCCTCATATCATCAATAAAGGTGTGGAGTTGGAATTCAAGCCTTACCAAATCCGTGTTTGATATGTCCTTGGGATAAAATTGGGCAAGCCTCATTACCCTGCGTGCATCATAAGAAGCAAATGAATTGACGGGATTCAGTGATGATATGCAAGCAAGCAACTCCATATTAATCTATCAAACCTTGGAGAACTTGGAGAGGGTGGTAGACTAATGCACTCGCAAGATATTTCATCTAGGACAGGGTTCTTCATCACCCACAAGCCTAAGGTGTCAGGTAGGGTCTTATCAAAATTTCGCCTCTTGTTAGTTTTGTGATTTCTAGTTTAACAATTGATGAAATTTTGAACTAGTAAATACAAAGTGAACTAGAAGTGGATTTTGGTGGGATCCAACTTGTATCTCTACACAAACCCAATCTAAGTAAGTAGATTTCGACGATGCCCAACCATCGACTTCCTTTGCAGGGGCCTTGGGCGTGGTTAGCAAGATGCATACGCATATGCGAGGCTAAACTCTTCTTTTTTTAGTTGTGTTGGACTAAACTCATTTGGTCAATGTGTAGTTCATCTTTTACCACATATACTCCCTCCCGATTACCAAGATGCATACTTTTTTATTTTTACTTTGATCATCACTAATTAAACCAATAATACAAGTGTCACTTGATAAAAGAATACCATTAAAAAATATTCAAATGCGAATATAAGGGTATAAATTTTGTGGCATATAATAATCCATGTACTGGTCAAAACTAGATCTTGGAAGGAAACGCAGATCGTATTATGGATGTCTTGTTGGGCACCCGTAGTGGCTAGTCCAAGCTTGTGGGCTGATTGTGAGATTATACGGGCCTCCGTCACACAGTCAGAGAAGATGCTGGTTCGCTCCTCTAAAAAAAGATGCTAGTGGGCCTTTTCTCAACAGAGAGCCGAACCTCCTTATATATGCTAATTACCTCCTTCTATTCATTCTTACCATTTTTTTCTCTGAAAATGTTATATTCTATTTCTCAAAAAGTATTATGTACTACAATTTCGTTTCCAACTAAAGAAAAGGAGAAACTATTATTCACTTATGTAGTGGTACATACATTTGGAGACCCGACTAAGAAAAGGTTACCAAGAGCATATATATACCCAGGATAAAGAAGCAAATCCGCTAAAAAAAAAGATACTATCTAAAAGCGTCAAAAGAAAGACAGTGATTTTTTACAGGTCCCGTCATGCCCTTTTTGCATGCAATTCTTATGAATTTTTTATAAAGGAATACGCTCTTTCCACGACAAAGATAAATTCAGTACTCTGAAAGGGCAACCTTTCTTCACAACTACAGAAGCAAAACATGTACTCTTCGCTTGAAAATCTACACCATGTAACGATGCAATCCAATCCGAATATGTCGGTACGCCTGAAATGTTTCCCTTTTCACAACATGACAGATACATACATGTAACATGCTCCTGAATAGCGTGCTGGTCGTTCAAGAAAACGGCACTCCAGTTCCCATCCTTTGAGAGCACGCTATAGCTCCATTGCCTCCGTATCTGCAATGCACCCACCAGCTCCATCTCGGGGCCGCCACAACTCTTTCCCGGCTACCTCCGCCTCACTCCAGCAGAACCTTCTTCATCACTTCATTACAATCTAACGTCTTGGAGCAAGATTTTCTGTGATGGTAAGCATGGTCGTCAAAATTTTCTTCACGAATCATGTAGCAAAGAAAAGGAATATACATGTATCATTTGTTCTAACTAACAGGTTTCAAGGTGTTAACGGATGATTAAAAGGCACAGGGTAAGCTCAGATTACAACATACCATTTCGAATCCAGATATGAATCACCACAGGAGAAGATAGCATATTCCCTGAATTTCTGCGAAATAGAGGACTTGCATTAACATCCAGATATGTATCTGAATACCGGAAGAAAAACAAATAAGCATACATGCACGACAACTCGTGGAAAGAGCTACTACATCATTTCAGAGTGTGGATTTCCATATTCAAAACTAAAGAGTAGACTCCATATTCAGAATCAAAAGGTGGACTTCACATTCACAGTCAAAGGGAATGTACCTTGTATATTTGCCAGAGCAGATAGCAAATAAGCCAGCAAGGTGTAGCCATCTCTACAAAGTCAGGAAGATCCTGCAGAGGTATTGCCAGAGTAGGAGTAAAGTTATGCAAGAAACAATTATCCATAATTAAGCATTAGATGGACAAAAGCATGAATAAGTTATGCAAGAAACAATGGTCCATAATAAGCATTAGACAGACAAAGCATGTGGGTAAGTTATGCAAGAAACAGTGATCTATTATAAAGCATTAGACGAACAAAGCGTGTGAAGAAGTTACACAAGAAAGAATAAGATCGACAACAAAACATTACATAGACAAAAACATCAAGAGATCAGGCATGACATGAAAATAACTGAAGCATGCCGACAGCCAAAGGAAACACCAAAAACGGAGACGAAAGTAATGGAGTGCCATGAAAGGAAAAAATTAATGATGGCTAAAAACATAACTGAACATGATGTCACTTTGTCATGACGTAAAAATACAGACAAAGCTCAATAAGAACCAGCTGGTAAGTGAAACAACACAGAGCAGAAAGAAACAAAAGCCTTTTTGAGGAAAAGCATTGATTTTCTTTTGGCACCATCTGCCACTTAGCAGTCATAAATGATGCCCAGTATATGCAGCTGAGGATATACATAAGGCTGCAGCCCGCAGATGTTCAACCATCTCCGCCAAACTGCGACGATTTTAGCATAACCGACTATAAGTTAGATGACTGTTAGAAACAGAATATGAAGCTATAGACCTATAGTCTATACAACAAAGGGAGAAAGATGGGGTCTACTCTGGTGTCAGTTATCTCTGAACAAACAACAACATCAATCCGCTAAGCTGACTTAACTACTCTCCGGTAATACATACAAGCCGTCGTTGCATATGAGACCATGTGGAATGCTTGAATCCCAGATCTTCATATGTCGCTTCAGTACAAGGCATAGATATCAACTCGGCGTACAAGCTCGCTGCACGCGCACCATGTTTGTCAAGTGCGCAGAGATCTAACATTCACTGGTCTCAAAAGGCCCATTGCTACGATGGTGATGGCGGTGATATCAAGTTCAATACAAGGATGAATGTGCCAATCTGGTTCATGGTCTTCCACAAAGTCAACTTGATAATCTGAGTTACAGGCAGCATGGTGGTTTTTCCCCCAAGGCTTATGAAACATTGTCTGGTTCTTTTAGGTCACACGGAGCCAATGCCTGCTGAGCAACAGCATAGTCTGGAAAGAGAATTTAGCTTCCCCACATGTAACAGCTTCCTGGATATGCACATGTTATGATTTGGGAGCTGGAGCCAGATGCCAATGCCTCTCGACCAACTTGTCCACAAAGGATTGAATCTGCATTATTTGCGATATACTCAGGGTTAAAGAACAAGATTCGGCAGTTAAAATAAACAAAAATTATACAGAAAATACTATAATGAAAGAACAGAATCGTAATCTGTCACTGAATTTGATAGAAAGCCGGAAATCAGAGTCTGAAAAAACTTTGCTATGAAGTAATCTTGTACCTTAGTTTTCCTTCTAAAATCAAGAAATTCATGAGAGGTCATCAGCTTCTCTCCTTCGGTGCATGCATCCATAATCTGTTGAGACCAGAACAAGCATATGCGAGTCAGTACTATCACTCACATTACAAGATCTAATGCACCATGCAGCATGTCTGAACAAATAGCAAAAGGCTAATGGAAATAAGCCTAACAAAAGAGAGCAACACAAATGGTATTACAAGGAAAAAAATAGTTCAATATATATCAACACCCCTAACATTACAACCGGAGTATGATGAGGTAATAATTATTCAAGTTGATATTTCAAATACTACTAGTTCAAGATGGGTGCGCATGATACCTTCGTGACAGCTTTCCGCATCATTGTCTTGTACGCCTCCCTGTCGATCTTTTTACTCTTGTACAGTGGCATCAGCAGTGTGCCTATGAAATTTATAAGCCCCTGTTTTATATGTTCAACACCTCGCAATTGTCCTTCGGATGCAGGTTTGCTTTCTGCAACCTGCGAGGCAGAACTTTTACATGTCTGCTTTTGGCTACTTGAATCTTCTTCTTCAGGTATGCGTATCCGACTGTAGAATTCTTTATCTGCTTCCATTGCTTGTGCTTGCCACCTCTCAATGGCTAAAGGATCTTTGACACCATCAATGCAGATTGTATCTGTATCAACCCATGCCCTAGTAAACCGACTATCTACAGCTCCACTATCTACAGAATTATCCCTTATATTGATTAGGCAGGTTTTCTCGTTTGAATAGCTCCTCTGTGTGCAGTCATCAACTGTCATTTTCGAGCTGTCAACATCAGGACAATTGGCCTGCTCCGCTGATGAGTTCTTAGTTTTTCCATTCCTGGAATCAATCTCTGATATGCATTCAAGTCTCCCAAGGTTGTCACTTATCACTTTCTTTCTTGTATCAGATTCATCCAAATGATGATCACGCCTTGCAAAAGTACGAAATGATGGTATCTTAGGGAGTTCCCTAGGCACACTTATCACTGCATCAACAGATGCATATGCCTGCACAATATGAGAAGTATAAACAATATGTACAGCAACCAATAAAATATCAGATGGCATTCCATGTATACTGGTATTCTTGTGGTTTTTAATATATTTGAGAGAAGAGTTTGCTTATTTGGATCCACAATCACAAAGTAGGAAGTTTCATATACGCACCCTGAATGCTATTTTGCAACCTCATATTTTTATAGATCAACATGCATAAATTTGTCAATTGATATTCTTGGCTGATTTTACTTAGAAGTTAAAATTTATAAACCGACTAAAGAAACTGTTACAAACAAACCTGTGCAGCTGCTATGGCAGCAGCTCGAGCAGCCTCAGCAGCAGCAAATGCAGCAGCTTCTTCCTCGGACAAGACGATGTCATGATCTGCCTTGGGTTCGAGATCATGATGCTGCTTCTCAGAAAGAATCGAGTTGCCATCAGACCTTGTGGCCATTATGCTTCCTAATTTCAAGGCCTTGTTATCTGGCTTCTTGCTAGTTCTGTGTGGTGAATGGCTCTCAGCAGATCTTACACGCTGTGCACTTGCTTCATTTGTCACATGCAAAGTAGGCATTCCTGATTGTAGACCCTTACTTTTAGTCTTGTTTGATTCAACTGATGGCATTCGGCGCAGCAATTTGAGTCCACCGTTGCTAGCCTTTTCTTTACGGAAAACTTCTATCCACATACTGACCAACTGGCGAGCTATAGCACGTATATCTCGACTTGTATGCACACAAACCTTTTCTTTTACGGTCCTCCCAATACCTGTACAAAGTTCAGATTGAAGAGAATCAGGTAGGCTGTAAAAACAGAGTTTGGGCAAATCATCCTTGCATTATTACTATAATATAACAGTACATAAATAAGCTCTATTCTCATTGGTGTGAACATTTGTTCCCTATGCTTTAACTATTAGCTAAGGTGGTGTATAAACAGAAACTATTGGGTAACAAATCCCCCTCATTAAACAAGCGCAGCTTGAGCTTCTCACTCTTGCAAAGGAGCAACAAGAAAGAAAACACAAACACACACAAAGGAATTTTCTAACAAATAGTAAAGGGATACAGGACACATACCAGACAAGCGAACAGCTAGAAGATCAGTCGAAACAAGCATAAGCAAGCGCACACAATGCCGCAACAGTTGAGTCGCATTTTTTCCCAGCGAATCCTGCCAGAATTAGAATGCAGAAGCCAAAGGCTTGAATGTAAGAGAAGCTACCTTATCCTATTATGGATACAAAGTTTACCAGAGAACAAACTTACAAGTATCCAAGAGTTTAGTTTAGTTAGTCCTTCTTTAGACCCAGCAAATGATTTAAGAGCATTTGGAGGAAGCTTCAGTAGCTCCTTAGCCAAATGTAGGCGCCCTGATGTAGTTTGTGCACTGAAGAACATTTCTTGCAGTAAAGATTCCTTGCTAACTACTGCATATGATGCATCAGACGAATTTTTGCATAGAGCAGTTGAAAGTTCATGTGCTTCAAGTTTGTTCGACATATCTCTCATTTCATTTCTTTCACTATCTGACTGCATTTGGCATGTTTTTAGAGCTTCCACCTCAGCAACATAATCCTTGCCACTGTGTACCAAATCAATAATACGAATTGCTTCTCGAAGACCACTTAAAATTGCACCACCAACAGTATCTGGGTGCTCTTTGCATGTTGCTTCCCCAGCAAAAAATAAGCAGTTTGCAACTGGCCGTCCCAGAATGTCATAATCTTGTCCTGATGCTCCTACTGCAACATAAGAGTAAGCACCTCTGCTATAAGGATCAAGGCCCCAGTTTGTGACAACTGATGCGACTGGATCTGGTATAGCAGCATCTGTAAAGAGCTTACGGAGAACGACCATGGCACTACTAACATGAGCATCAGAACTGATACTTTGTCCATCTATAGCAGCTTTCCCAACAAGTAGAGATATTAGAACTGGTGCCCCAACTGTCTTTTTGAGATTCCAAAACATAAAGCATTGTCCCCTTAAATCAGTTTCTTCTGCAGTTGCACCAAAATAATCCATATCGTCATCCCAAAAGACCTCAGGAAACTCCATTACTATTTTATTTAGAACACCAAATCCAAGCCTGTCAATGGAAGACATTTTCCAGTCTGGCAAGGAAGGAGAAAATTTGATTGCATTTGCTTTCAAACAACCAAGAGGAACAGTAATCAACACAGCATCTCCCACAAATTCACCTCCGTTTGAAGTGGAAACTTTCACAGTTTTGCCATCAATACCCCTAGCATCTGACTCCTCAGACCTGTAAATTACTTCAGTTACCACATGGTTTAACTGGACATCAAGTCCTTCTGCAAGGCTCTCAAGGACAGTGCCATAACCACCTTTAATCATACAATGAGGTCCTCCGAACCCTCCATACACATCATCCTGGTTCCAATATGGAAGAGAGACAGAGTTAAGCATTGCAGCACAACCATACTCCAAATGTGCAAAGTGCCAGTTCATAACTCTTCTTTCAATAGGGCTGAGAACATCTATCTTATCGTCCTTCCCACAACGAGCTATCTCCTTTTCTGTTGAAGCACTTCCAGATATGTCTAAGCCTCCTGCATTGGATATACTTAATAACTGATTATCATGTCCCATGGAAGAAATAGCATGAGCTCCACGTTTCTTCCTAAGAGCATATTCCAGCCCATCCTCAAGGGATAAACCCATTGCACTTTCACCATTTTGTGCAAAAAGTTGTTCCATTTCATCAACAAGACCATTGTATTCAGATTGCATATCATTGTCCAAATCATCAGGAACCTTGTTGCCAGTTACAACATCATAGAGAGGGCAAGCACTATTCAGTAAGGTCAGTTCAAGACCAAGCTGAGAACAAATCAAAGAGGATGGATCGGCCCTTCTTTCAGTTGCTATATCAGCCTCCACACCTGTAATAATGCTAGCACCCAAATCGACAGGAACTGAAAGCGATGTACGATCTGTATAAACACGACCACCAATCCTATCGCGCGCTTCAAGAACAGTAACAGCAAATCCCTGACGCCGCAAATGGCGTGCCGCAGTTAAACCTGCTGGGCCAGCTCCCACAATGATTATCCTTTTGCAATACCCACCAGATTCAACTCTTTGATTTACTTCACAGTTGTTTTGAGAATGTTCTATGATAGCTGCTTCTGGTTGATGGAGACTGGGGCCTTCAGTGTTTCCAACTGAACTAATATGGATGGATGGTAGTGATGCATCTCTACCTTCAGTTGATACATCAAGATTCTTTTCTTCAAATGCATGTTCTTTGGACTGTAAGTGAGGTATCAGCTCTTGGGCACCACAGTGAGTGTCAGGGACATTATTTTCCTTTGATTCTTCTGTCAGTGGTCCAAAAGTACCATAATCATGATCTTTATTCTGAAAAGATACAGAATCAATGCCACCTTGAACGCTGACTGGCCTCATTTCACATAATTCATTTAGCTTGGCTACTTCAACAACTTCAGAACAAGGAGTCCCATGACCCTTCGACACCTTGGCTGATGCAATTCCAGTATTTATGTAACCCTATGAATTAACGAAATATCGAGTGTTAGCATTTAGCCAGTTTTGGCATCTAACATAGCACATAACAGCTAAAAACAACAGTCTGTAATGAGGAAAAAAGGTTATACAAGCTGCATGAAGGTAAATGGAAAGAATAAAATGTTGAATATATTCAATAGCTTATCCAGCAAGTCTTCAAGGCGGTACGGCATCCCTACTGAATCGGAATTACGCATCACTTGGTAAGTAATAAAGCGGATGTCACAGAGTATGCAATGCAACTTACATTCTGATCTAAGAAAAGATACACATCCCGCATAAGTGTTTGACGTGGCAAATCATCTTTCAAGGGAACATTAGAAAGACCACAATCTGCAAGATCCAATAGATGTTTGACGTCCTTGTTCCAGCAACTTAAGATCATGTTCCTGGAGCGAATACAGAAATTGCCAATGAAACTCATGGTACAAGGTAAATCACACAAAGCATGGTGCAAATAAGCTACCATCATAGAAAGAAACTAGGGAATGTAGTAAACATTAGAGGACAAGAAAAGGAATTAAACATACCTGCACTCCAGGTAGTCCTGAAGGCCACCCTTGCGCTTTAGCACGTCCTTGAACTTTATCTTTTCAATTGGAGAAACCGCCTCCGCCATCAGGCCAGCACTTACTGCAGCAACACCTCCATTCTCGACAACTTCCAATGCTTTGATTTTATCTTTTGATTTGACGGATTTATCTGCAAATCCAGCTGAGGGATTCGAGAATAGCCCCTGCTCTTGCATTAGAGTTTCCCAATCAACATCCCCCTCATACGCCATGTCACCATGTTTACGTTTTTTAGCACATCGTGTTGCACGTTTCACCTTTGATGCATTCTGCATGCCCTCAAAATCGGATGGTGCTGCCACATCAACAATATCTATTTCTTTTGCAGATGCTGCCATGTTACGAGAGGGAAGTGAATTCTTGGCGACACGGGACCCACGAACTGCAAAAGCAGCTGGCTGATCTAGGTTTTCTTCTGTTAGCACAGCTGCATTTGGTTTGATATTACCATATTTAAGGTCGCCTGTACAACCTGCCTTTTTGGCCAGAGTGGAATTAGACTGTGCAGTGGTAGATCTTGCCAAAAGAATTTTATTTTTGCGTCGCTGCTTCGACGACACGTCACTTTCTACTATCTCAACTGGTTCATCACTAGTAACAGCCGAAGGCAACGCCTTTCGTCTAACAGGTTTTTTGGGGCCTTCTTTTGGTTTTGGACCAGTTTTCCTTTTGATGGTTGGTACCAGTGACTTATCTTGAGAACAATCAGCATCAGCATTTCTATCCTCTGCTAATGTTTCGGAACATGTCTGTGCATCAGAAATACCATCAGCAGATGCATTTGCTGCACTGTGAGGTGCTATTTCGGCATGTGCTCCTGCTGAGCAAGGATTTAAGCCCAGGAAATTACTAGCCTTAGCTGAAACTTCAACGTGATGACTTGCTCCATCAGAAGAGTTCCTAGATCCGTCCTCCACTACTCTACTTGTTTCCACATCTTGTAAAAGTGTTTCTCCCAATGATACGCAACACAAGCCATCATCCGCAGCCGGCTCTTCTTTCTGGACAGACTTCCTTTCCAGATCAGGTGATGACTCAGAAGCTAACTCTCCGAAAGCTTGATTAGCGCCAACCCTAGAGCGCCTATCAGAATGACTAGCCTTTGGCTTCGCCTTTGACCTCCTGAGCAGTCGATCACTGACCATTGCGCTTGCAGAATTTTCCGCAGCGATCCTCATTTCTTCCTTGGTGCGACGCCTTCGCCTTTTCTTTCCCACGGCAGGCGTATCCGAAGCCAGACCAGATCTGCTGTCGAGAGCTTCCTCAAGATGTGAATCAGCAACTTCAACACCTCCTTCTTCCTTCTTATGTGAATCAGCAACTTCAACACCTTCTTCTTCTTCTTCCTTATTAGAGGCTTGCTGCCGGGATTTCCGACCAGGTTTCCTAAAGAGCACAGACAGGGAGTCCTCTAACCCTAAATCACCTGAACCTTTCAAGCCATCCTCCCCTGGAACCACATTCACACCCTCCAGATTGCTGTCCTCGTCGGCGACACCCTCGCCCATATCATCATCACCGCCGTGCAGATCTTCCTGGCGGGCGGCCAGCACCTCGCCGCCCTCAGCCCCTTCTCCTGCCACCGCCGCGACGCCATCGCCCTCCTCCTTGCCCTTCTTCTGCCTCTTCAACTTCTTCCTTATATTAGCCAAGGTGTCTTCCATCTGACCTGACGCCCACCCGCCACGCCCCCGCCCGCCTGCGCGCCAGCTAGGGTTTGGGCTTCCAGGACAGGGTGGGGCAGGGGAGGATCCCAGGGAGAAAGGATGTCGACGGGCTGGAGCTCACCTGCGCCGGCGTCCGGAGAAGAGGGAGGCGGGGGGCGGGCGGATCTCGCGGACGGGGTAGGCGAGCTCGCCGCGCCGGGGAGGGCCGCCGGCGAAACGAGGTGGTGGTGGTGGCGTTTTGGGTTTTATGGCACGACGGTGTATAGTGAATTGTTTATCTGAAAAAAATAGGCTTTGCTGAAATAGCAGCGCTATATAGCGACGGCACGGCTATGATCTATTTGCAACCCCCTTCCTGTTTTGCAAGGAGTGATCACGGCCGTCCAAACCCCCACACTAATGGCTAGATTAGACCTATCATCCTTCTTCGTCTTCTTCGTGACGACAAAGGGGTGAAGCCATGAAGTCCTCCAGCTAGGAGATGGAGGAGGGGTGAAGGTTGGATGGTGCCTAGCCCTAGAGTCGTGTGCTTGTTAGAGTTGTCGGCGAGGGAGATGATTTTGGTCCTACCTCTCCTGTGTCAGATTCGAAATGTTCCGATGTTGTGGGGCCTCCATGCATCCCTCGCTTTAAAGGCGGGAAAGACGGTTTACATGTATAACCGTCAAACTACAAGACTCCTCATATCCTTTACCGCCAAATTACAAACATATTGATTTATAGTATTCTAATCAATAAGCTTAATTAATAATTATAAGCTATATTTAACTATCTCGTAATGGAAAATTAAGCCAAACTTTAAGTGGACATCCTCGATAAAAAAAAGGATATCTGACATACCTATAGAACACGCAAGTCCCCCATTTGGTCCAACCTGGCATGTTTCCTCCATTTGTAGGGTTGAATGTCGAGGCTCACTCTCTTCGTAGACATGTACGAGCAAATAAAAAAACTGCCATGGAGAAATCCACGAGTATTTTATGACATAATCATGTACAATTTATTCTACTTTCATATAGAACTTTGATATTCTTACCCCCGGTCAGGGATTAAGTGACCTTATGTGAGAGTGTAAAAGAATGTCACCTTATGTGATGGCATACACACATATTAAGCATGTATGTGTTCGTTTTCTAGTTGTCCTTCAGAATTTTGTGTTGGTTTTTTGTAGTTAGGATACATAATGTATGAATGTGTTTTATAACTCGCGTGTGAAGTTTTTGATTCATACTGTATGTATGAGTTCTCTTCACGAGATAACCACACATTACATTCTTTGTGATGGAGTAAAGCCTACAAAAGCTAACTCCTCATTCAAACGTGCTAGAGCAAAAATTGGCCATGTCGTGTGGCTCATTGAAGTTTAGAGACACCCCCCCTCTTATGTCTCCCTCATCAAACATAACATTATGGTCACAATGCAGAAGTGTGCACATCTTATCAAAGTTTAGTGACCTCCGATAGGTCTTCATCATCAAACATAGTATTGTGGTCCAAATAGCGGGAGGATCACAAATATGCAACTTTTTAAAGTTATAGGTAGAACAAGCCATAGAGATGGACAATGCAAGTTAGGAAGACATAGTCAATCTATTACTTTGTTGATTATATAGCACACAAATGCATGTAGATATTTGAAAAAGAATATATGGCAGAGGTTTATTATGTACCAACTATAAGATACATGAAAAATTAGTAGGGAGGGGAGGGGTAGTCAGGGGTGGATATCTTGTAAATTTACAAAGAAGAACTAAAACTAACAACCAAAAATTGAGCCATAGTTGAACAAATGGATACAAAATTGTGTTTTCTTTACAAACTTTCCAACCACAACATGAATCCAAACAGTTGTCTCTACTACTCTTTTCGAGGCCCTCCGTTGTAAATGATATATCAGAAAGAAAGACAGACATCTTCTAGCCATTTATACGGAACAAGCCGTACGTCCAGCGTGGAACCAGCCTCACGTACGGACATGCGTAAGGTTGGTCTGAGCCGCTTCCTCAAACAATTCTGCGATGTAAACAAGTACACGTTAAAGGGTAACAACTAGAGGATTAATGCCCGCACAAACCATGTGCGTACTGGTTGTACAATATTATTACACATAGATCGGTTTTGATACCACTGTTGGGATTCCGGTGCAGAAAACAAAAAATCTGCGTTGGAACGTCCTAATTGTCCAAGATCTATCTAGGAGTAATGTTGTAACGACCAAGGTTTCGGATACATACCCTTGTAGTCCGAAAGCGATTAACGTTCCGAGGGGGACGTGGTTGATGTAGTCGTCCTCGTAGCCGACCTCAAGGTCGTGAAGCTCCTCGCAAGTCACCCTTGCTCCATCATCGTGCAGCAGTCCGGCTCATGACATCCAAGGTGCCCCAAGTGTGCCCCCTCATGGTTTCATACACATACGGTGTACGATGACAACCTCCGGCTCCTTGATCCCTGCCAAAAGTGCAGAAATAGATCTTCGTCTTGGAATCTCCGCAGCAACGACGTGCTGCTAATGCGTCATCTCTTGCGTGAGTAGTCCTGTCATGGGACCATACTAGCACAAGGAGACAACTAGAGAGAGAGATAGGGGAGAGGGAGGGAGGAGGAAGGAGAGATCCCAACTCGTGGCCTTGGTGTATCATCCTCCAAAGGAGAGGGCTCTTTATATAGGGGATGGGGGCAGGCTTGCCCCTCCCCCAAGGCACCTAGCGGCAACCAAGGGAGGGAGGGAGCAGCCCTAGGCGCCCCAAACCCTAACCCTAGGGTTTCCCCAGGCACATGGGCCCTTAGGGCCCATCTAGGAGGCCTTCCCCCTTGAGGTTTCCCTCATGGGCCCTTTTTCCCTAGAAAGTTTGGCCCATCAGTGGAATACACTTTCAAATTAGATTTTAATATTATATTTAATATTAATTACATTAATTAATATATAAATACATGTTACAAAATCCGATATGACCGAAACATCTTTCGGTTCCCTTTCAATTTCCTCCAAACGACTATGAAACTTCCCGGAACGATTTCAGTTCTCTCACGGAACTTTTCCAGACTCCTTTTCTTTCTCCGAACAATTTCGAATCTCTCTCCAAGGAACAATTATGACTTTCTCTTTCTCTACTATGATTCCAACTTACAGAGGATCTCTAGCTCATCGTACCCTTAAGTGTATTTCCCCACGGCTCAGTAATAACACATACATGATCTCCATCAATGATCAATAGCGGGATCGGGATGCCCATATTGATCCCTATACATTCCACGATGACAATGTTGTTTAAAACCTAAACGTTTAATCTTATTCCTTTTGTCTCTATGATACTTGTATTATCCGAGACTTGATCAACGACATATCCATGTTGGGTTCAACCTCATTACCGACAATAGCTTCTTTATTTGATCTGATAAGTGATATCCCCGTGACCTAGTCACACGCTGTGCAACTTATGAATATAACTCATTCGAGTGGGCCTAGAGTATCTTCCATCACGCGGATGGACAAATCTCACTCTTGACGCATATGCCTCTACCTCTTCCTCTGAATGCCTAAACACATCGTTATGATCACCGTTCCACCGAGTGACGTTAGATGCTATTAAAGTATTCTCGGGTGACATTGATTAAATATGGTCTCACGGTCTAAGTAACAAGTCACTACGTTTCCTAATCATCGTACCTGAACTTCGTGACATGATCACGTTATGATGCTTAGATAGGGTATGTTCGCCATCTCATTCTCCAATGAGATGACTCCATTATCAATTGGGGCCAAGGCATCAACATGATCAGAAAACCTTGATCATCCGTTGACCAATGAACCAGTGACTAGAGTTTCACTGAAAACTCCTGGGTGTTTATATATCACATATGCATTGACGTTTCCAATCAATACCGTTATAGCATGATAAAAAAAATTAATCATAAACTTTATAAAATATGATAATAATCCATATTATTATTTGTCTCTAGGGTATATTTCCTTCACCTTTCCTCCTCAAGAACAACTTTAGGGGTTAGCTTAGGAAGAGTCTCTAAAGCAGTAAATTTAAATTTTGAAAATTTTACATGCACTAATTTTTGAATTGGACAAAACAATTAACATGAAAAATGTGCAGTTTTTAATTATTGATCTAGCAGTGAAAACCTCATTCCATTCTAATCTATGAAACTCTAAAATTACACATTTCAATTTTCAGTAACTTTTTGCCTAATCAAAATCTGCCTAAAATTAAGATTCCCTCTGTTTCTAGAGCATGAAATCCCTCTCTATTTCTAGAGCATTAAGCTAAACTAACAATGAGAGATGAAAGGATGAAATGCTAACCTTTTAAAACCTTAGATTTAGGGGTTGTCACCAAATCTTGAAAAATCTTGGAGAAAAAATGGGTATGAACTCGACTTGCTTGGAGGAAAAATGGCCATAGACTCGAGCACGGGCTAAGCCGAATTATATAGAGAAACCAATAGTACCAGTTGGTATTATGAACCAGGACTAATGATTTACCTCTAGTCCCGGGCCGTGATACCAACCGAGACTACAGGGTCTCGTACGTGGGGTTGGCTGGCACGAGCCCTCTAGTTCCGGGCCATAACACGAATCGGAACTAGAGGTCCTGCACGACCCAGAACTAGGGATTTTCCGGGCTCCTAGCTGTTGGAGTCGGTACGAACCGGGACTAGTGCCCGGCTCATAACAAACCGGGACTATAGCTAGAGTCTGCTCCGAAATAAAGCCTTGTTTTCTACTAGTGATTGTATGTCGGAAAAAATGTAAGTGTTGTACTCCTAATTGAAACGTGCTTTTCAGAGTTGCCGAAAAAAATATAACGTGTTGGTCTACCGCGTTGTAATCAGTTGTCACATAAATCTCATGGTTATGATTTAAATTCATATATATATATGTTTTAGATCTAATAGTTAAAAAAGTTCTAGTAATAGGAATTAATCGTGGTATCTCCAAACAACCTCTTATATTGCTTTATATACTTTCTCCGATCCATATTAGTTGACTTGGATTTGTTAAAATTTGGATAAACCTATATACTAAATAGTGTCTAGATTCACCCAAATCTAAACAAATTTGAGTCAACTAATATGAATCAGAGGGGATAGTATATATAATACTTTCTACATCTCAAAATATATGTCTCAAATTTTTAAGATGTGGGGAAGTAGATAGATGGATTTGATGCAAATGGCAAACCTTAAACTCGCTTTACGGATCGATTTGGTTTTATCTTGCTTATATATAAAGTGGACGGAAGCCCAGCTTCTATCGGTAGCAGATTATGGCGTCGTCATGAGATAAGTCTGGCCTGCTCTTGCCCTTGGGCTAAAATCAACCTGCCGTAGGTGGTTGGCATCTCCTATCACAAGCCCACCGGGCTGTTATCACCAGCTCGCAGTATAGTTTTTTTCCTACACTATACAAGTCCTCCTCATTAATCTTCTTTTATCTACGATCCATGTCGACCTAAACACGTGATTAAATTTTGTGTGTGTGTGGAAAAGGCATAAGTCCATATAATATCTGAAACCAGCCCTTGCAAGAACATCATTAGTACAAAAAAAAATGACACACAAGTCCTTAAAAATTTAGTATCATCTTACTTCTGCATCCCTCGACGGCGCGCCGTAAGAAAAGCTTGATGCCGCCTCTTGGTCTCCGGCATAACAAATCTCGCATTTGAGAAAACTTAAAAAAAAAAGTAACTTGTAGAAGAAGCAATAGCCGAGGAGTCATCGACGTAGACTGGAAAATGCCTTTTTTTTTGCCAAATCTAACCTTTTGGCGAAACTAATTTCACGTCTAACTCCTTCTTGAAACTAATTCGAAATCTGACCTCTGGGGTCGGCGCCATTTAAAATGGCGCCAAAGTTGTGCATGTCGGCGCCAAGACGTAGCAGCTGGGAGGCAGGCCAGAGAGGTCGGCGCCATTTGATATGGCACCGAAAGTTAAATGGCGCCGATCCCAGAGGTCAATTTTGAATTAGTTTCAAGAAGGAGTCAAATTCGGTTAAAGTTACGAGATTTAGACAGATTTAGCAAAAAATACGAAAATGCCAGCAACCATGATCTCAAAAGATCGACATAAGAAGCAACCGTTTTTGTTTCTCTCCCTTAGGGTTTGGGCGACTCCCATGGCGATCGTCCGACACTAGGGTTTGAATCTTCCCGTGAGGTGTGCCCGCGGGTGCGATCTTCCTCTCGTGCCCCCCATCGTTGTGATCGTGCCCTAGACGTTCCATCGACCTCTCTCCGTGCGGATTCGGGGTGATCTCGGGGCTCTCACAGATTGCTACCCACCCTTGGTCTCGCGGAGGGAACGGAGGCGGCTGTCGATGACGGGATCCTCGGAGGTGTTGGAGATATGCCCAAGAGGCAATAATAAAGTGGGTTATTATCATATCTTCATACTTATGATAAATGTTTACATACCATGCTATAATTGTATTAACCGGAAACATTAATACTTGTGTGATTTGTAAACTAAAATAAGAGTCCCTAGTGAAGCCTCTTGTTAAACTAGCTTGTTGGTTAATATATGATCATGGTTTCCTGATCATGGACATGGAGATGTTATTAACAACAGGATCATATCATTAGGAGAATGATGTGATGGACATACTCCTATAGATAAGCATAGCATAAAGATCAAGTCATTTCAATAGTTCAATTGCTATATGCTTTCTGATACATAGTAACCTAATTCCTTAGACCATGAGATCATGCATATCACCTTTACCGGATGGATGCTTTGATGACATCAAACACCACACCGTAACTGGGTGGCTATAAAGATGGCATTGAGTGTTCGGAAAGTATTGGTTGAGACACATGGATCAAGAGTGGGATTTGTCCATCCACATGACGGATAGATATACTCTGGGCCCTCTCGGTGGAATGTCATCCAATTAGCTTGCAAGCATGTGACTTGGTCACAAGGGATCACATATCACGGGAACGAGAAAAGAGTACTTGTCAGTAACGAGGTTGAACTAGGTATGCAGAGATACCGACGATCATAACCTCGGATAAGTAACATATCGTGAGACAAAGGGAAATTGGTATCGTATGTAAGTGGTTCATTCGATCGCAAAGTAATCGTAGAAATATGTGGGAGCCATATGAATTTCCAGATTCCTCTATTGGTTATTGTTCGGAGAAGTGTCTCGATCATGTCCGCATAATTCACGAACCGTAGGGAGACACACTTAAGGATTCGACGTTGTTTGAGTAGTTATGGTATTATGAGAAAGAGACCGAATGTTGTTCGGAGTCTCGGATGGGATCCGGGATATCACGAGGTGATCCGGAATGGTCCGGAGAATAAGATTCATATAAGGAAAGTCCCGTTTCGGAGTTCGGGAATGATTCCGGTGTTTTCATCGGGAATGTTCTAGAAGGTTCCGGATTGTCCGGCACTCCGGGGGGGAAGGGGTATATGAATGTGTCATTGCATATTGGAATGATTGCATCATGTACTAAGTGTTCTTGTTGTCCCAAATAAAGGATTAAATTGAATCCTAAAACAGAAAAGTCAAATGTCCAGTTTGAAAGTCAAACTGCCAAAACAAGAAACTGTGGGAAACAAGCAAGAGGAGTTGGAACCAACCTGGAGGAGGAGTTGGACTCCTCCAGGCCGGCGCCCAGCCCAAGGCCGAGTTGGGGAGGGACTCCCTCCCTCCCCTGGCGCGCCAAGACCCCCCTCCCATAAAAGGAGGGGCAGGGCTCCTCCTAGAGACACACAACTTTCTACCTCTAATCTCCGGTTTAGAGCCGTTTTGGTTTAGAGCTTCTAATTGCTTTAGCCAGCGGTTTAGAGCCTTCTAATTGATTTAGAGCCTTCTAATTGGTGTGTCTAATTACTAGACCACTAATAGCCTCTCTCATAAGCTCCACCATACTCGCACCGGCTTAAGGCGAAGCCCTGCGGGATTTCCCCTCTACCTCCGGTACCACGCCGTTGTGCTGCCGGAATCGCGAGGAGAGTTCTACAACCTCCGCTGCCTGCTGGAACAAGGGAGAGGAAGGTCTTCGTCGAGTACCGAACGTGTGACCGACTGCGGAAGCGCTGCCGGAACGTGGCGCCGGAAGGATCGTCTACACGATCTTGAGATCGGAGAGAGTACGACTACATCACCCACGAGAATCTGCTCTCGTTAACCGCTTTGGAATCTTCGAGGGTAAGTTATTCCATCGACTCGTTGCTACAATCTAGTAGATAGATCTTGGCTTGTTTGTTTGTATGCGATAGAAAATTTTTGTTTTCCATGCTACGAACCCCTACAGTGGTATCAGAGCCGTGTCTATATGTAGATCTGTTGCACGAGTAGAACACAATGGTCGTTGTGGGCGTTGATGCTTTTATTGTCGATTGCTTCTTGTGTACTTTGCATCTTGCGGTATGTTGGGATGAAGCGGCCCGGGCTAACCTTACATGACATCGTTCATGAGACTTGCTCCACGCTTGACATGCAACTTGTATTGCATAAGTGGCTTTGCGGGTGCCTGTTTCTCCTAGCATAGTATAGATCCAATTCACAACGGGTGATTAACAATACTTGTGTCAACGTTGTGGTTCATGTTCGTAAGTTAGAACGACACTTATAGAAAGCCCCAAACCACGTAAAACATGCAAAGAAAGTAGAGGCGTCTAACTTTGTTTTGCAGGGGTGTGCAGTGATGTGATATGGCCATGGTTGTGATTATATATGATGTATGCAATGTTCCTTATTGTAAGTCGGCAACCGGCAGGAGCCATATGGTTGTCTTTAATTTATGTTAAGACCCGCGTGTCTATTCAAAGTAGTTGTAATAGATGAAGCCGGTGGACGACAACCATGGAGAGGCGTCATTGACCTTGATGCAATGCCGGTGATGATGGAGATCATGTTCGTGCTTGAAGATGGAGATCGGAAGCACAAAGAAGAAAGGCCATATCATATCACATATTATGAATTGCATGTGATGTTAATCCTTTATGCATCTTGTATTGCTTAGTAGACGACGGTAGCATTATAAGATGATCCCTCATGCACATGAATTTCAAGTCATAAAGTGTTCACCCTTAGTTGGCACCGTTGCTAAAGCTTGTTGTTTCGAAGCACCACGTGATGATCGGGTGTGTTAGATTCTACAAGTGTATACAACGTGGGCAAGCCAGATTTGCTCATGCGGAAGCTAAGGTTTGATCTTGACGAGCCTAGCATGTATAGACATGGCCTCAGGAACACGGATTACCGAAAGGTAGAGCATGAGTCATATAGTAGATATGATGAACATGTTGATTGTTCGCCATTGAAGCTATATCAACTCTCGTGATGATCGGTTTTGATATGGTGGATTTGGTTCGTGTGATCACTAAAACAATGTGAGGGATATTGTTTTGAGTGGGAGTTCACCTAGATTAATTTAATTATTAATTAGAACTCAATTTATCATAAACTAAATCAAAGTGAATTTGCATAGTTGTTGTAGTCATTGGCATCCGTTTACCACCTTGCGCTTAGTTATAATTGAGATGATAGAACTATAGAATTCTGGTTAGTTACTTTACGAACTGGTATCGTATTGTTTTTGAAGTGTTAATCTAAAGTTTAAAAGTCCTATTGCAAACTTTCAGTAAGTTCCGGTTACTCCATGAAGTTTAATAATTGGTATTAAAATGAAGAGTAACTATTCCAATGTTAGTATATAAGTATCATGTTTGTCTCCATGATTCTTGATATTCAAAGGATTCTCCTAATATCAAGGTTATCTAAGGATCTGAAAGAGATGTTTCAGAAACCATGATGTGTGGAAGATATTGTGATATCCGAAACGAAGTTTTGGTTGCAACATGATAGAGTATAATATGGCAAAGTTCATGTTCTCATATTTTGATGAGAATTTGCAAAGGGTTGTAGACACTTGTTGTCCTAATCCTCCAAAAGGTTTTGGATAGCAAAATTATACTCGTGATTCACCGTTACAAGCTAAAAGTAACTTGATCATGGATAAATCCATGATAAGGGTGAATATTTGATGTAGGTAAAATGTTTACTACACCAAGAGATTACTAAAAAAAAGGAATTTGAAAGAACACCAAACATTTGGTGATCTACTTCAAAGTGCAAGTCCAAAGACATTGGTATTTAACTATACACGCTTTGGACTATATGTCATATGTATGACTCCACTGTTGATGTTGATAGATTCTTTCAAACAGAATAGGAAATACTGAAAGAGAATCTCATAAATATATGGCAGAAAGGAAAAGACTAGAATTGTTCAGTTTAAGTATATAGATGATATACATGTTATGGCTATATTCTTTGCTTATTAAACAATGTGGTTCTTAAGTATTTGATACTGAATTTGTTGGTATGAATCGTCATACAAAACAACAGAATTCATGAACTACAGTGGCCTAAGTAATTAGCAAAAGAATATGTGATGATGTTCATCAAGAACAAATAAAGGGTTATTGTGTTGCTCGTTAAACATCAAAGCTTGCCTTCAAGATTTGTTTTATCAGGTGTTATGAGAACAAAAGGGTTGTTCAAATAATTGCCGTAATCCATAAAAGATGGATGATTCACAAATCTCGTTGGAAAAATCACATCCATAAAACTAATGCTAAAGATGTCGAAAGACAAATTGATTGAAAGATCACTTAGGAAGTAACATCGCCGTTTAAATTATATTGGAAAGAGAACATGAAGAAACTCCATATGTATGGAATTTTGGAGTCTTTTGATTTTGATCAAATGACGCTTGTGAAACTTTCCTAGAGATAATTAAAACTTTGTTCATAGGCCAAAAGGGAACGAAAGACTAGCTTATTGGAATTTGTACATATTGTTGTACGAAGTCCATTATGTGTAGTCAAGAGCGATGGATTTCAACTTCATATGTTTTCTCCGAAAATTTGAGTGAATATATGAATATTTACTTAACAAGGATGAAGTATGAGACATTTGAAAAGTTCAAAGACTTTCAAGATGAAGTGCAAAATCATTGTAACAAGAATATAAACAGTTTATGATAAAGATCATAAAGTAAGATATTTGAGTTACAGAGTTTAGCATAATACCTAAGATTTAAGGAATCGTTCCGTGGATTTGCATTTTTCCCGAAACACCATAAGAGTATGGAGCGTTCGAGATATGTAATTGAACCTTGTTTGACATGGTAAGATCGAAGGTGTAATTCATAAAACTGCCATTGTATTTTAAAGATTAAAAGCTTTAGAGATTACCGTTTTTCCACCGAAAAGAGCTTCATCATAATCCGTTGAAACGACACCATATGTTATGGTTTGGGATAAAACCCAAGTTGTCCTTTCTTAAACATTGGTATGCTTTGCATAAGAAAGATGTTTTGCAACCAAAGTCGGATAAACCTGTCTTTGTATGTTATTTTGAATAACTGTTAAGTATTCCTCCATAAAACCAGAGACAAAAGTGTTTGTCACTTAAAACGTCAAGTTTCTTTGAGAAGGAATTTTTCGTGAAAAGTTAAGTGGGAGGACAATAGAACTTTGATAAGGTTAAAAGAACCTTAGCTATATGTGCAGAGTTGCGCAGCGCCGAAAAGTGTTCTGAAGGCAGCAACAAAGCTCATGGCTCACGTACCTCAAAGGTTGTGGTCACGAAGATCTAAGTTCCTATTGAAACAAGTAGATCGGGTAAACAGTCAAATACCAAGATTTGAGGGTTGAATCATTATTTGAGAATAATGAACCGACTACATGCAAAGAAGCGATGATGGGCCCTGACTCCGTCAAATGGCTTGAAGCCATAAAATCCGTGATAGTTCCATACACGAGAAATCAAGTTTTGAACTTGAAGGACCCTCGAGAAAGGTGTAAGACCTTACAGTTGTGTTTGGATCTATAAAGAAATAGACATGGATGTTTCACATCTATGAAATAGTCGACATGTTGGGAAAGAGTTCACAACAATGTTCAAAGGTTGACTATGACAAGATTTGATCTTTTATAGCGATATTTAGTCTAGACGGATAAATGTAGCAACCACTACATATAATTTTGTTATATGGTAGTTGAATAAACAAAACAAGTTCTTCTAATAGAATTGTTACCTAGGACGTGTGCATGACACGGTCCATAGGGTTTTGTTAAATCAAAGGATGCTAAAAGCATATGCAAACTTCAATGGTTGAAGTGAGCATCGCGGAGTTGGAATCTTCACAATGATGAAATTGTTAAAAAGAGTTTAAATTCATCAGAGACAATGAAGATGCTTGCATTTGCAAGAAATTAAGTGGGAGCGCTAAGACATATTTATAATACATTATGTAGGAGACATATTGTTGATTGGAAGTGATGTATCTTTTTATTAACACAAGATAAGAATTTCATCTCGATGAAAGACTTAGGCAAAACTCAAATATTTGGCATCAATAGATGCTAATATGGTTGTGCCAGAAGTACATAGACGAGATATTGAATGAGTTCAATATAGAAACTACAAGAAAGTTTCTTGTCGCACAGAAAGGATTGAATGAGTTCAATGTTCAAGTGTATTGACATTTGGTAAAGTGAAACAAATAATCAAGTATAGATTGATACTTGATGTATGAAATCACAAAGAGTATTTATATCAATCATACTGTGATATGTACAAATCCAGATATGTCCTATGCTCTAAATGTTGTGAGCATATACCAGAATGATTCGTAAGATGATCATTGGACAATAGTAAGGATATTCTTATGATCTTTTGGAAGAACTAAGAGTATATTATTTGTAGAAGTGACAAATAGATGGTTAGTTCATTGTATAAGTACTACATTGATACTAGCTTTGTCACAAAGTACAAATTAAGTGTATCTCAATTTAAACTAAGGGTGACACAATATAATGGAAAGTGAGTTCCATGATGGATTTGGATGAGTTCCAAAGTTAAGACATTGTGACAGATACTACACCAAAAGGCTAAGTATATGACTGCTACTATAGCAGCTAAAGAGGGCATTTGTGTCAATTAGTTTGTTATCAAACTAGGTGTAGTTCACAGTGGGATAATACTATGAAGATATATTGTGCGACAATATTATCAACATGTTTTAACCCCAAAGAGCTAAAGGTCACACCGAAAGACCAAATTTATACAAAGCCATCTCGTTAGAGAATGAGTGATGCGTAGAGACGCAAAGACATGCAATTACACACGGACCTGGAAGTGTCAGATCCGGAGATCAGTTGACCACTAGCAATCGTGTACATACAACACCGGAAAGCCATAGGTGTTGAATACACAAAGGTTTGAAACTAGATTATTGACTCTGGTGCAAGTGGGAGACTGTTGGAGATATGCCCAAGAGGCAATAATAAAGTGGGTTATTATCATATCTTCATACTTATGATAAATGTTTACATACCATGCTATAATTGTATTAACCGGAAACATTAATACTTGTGTGATTTGTAAACTAAAATAAGAGTCCCTAGTGAAGCCTCTTGTTAAACTAGCTTGTTGGTTAATATATGATCATGGTTTCCTGATCATGAACATGGAGATGTTATTAACAACAGGATCATATCATTAGGAGAATGATGTGATGGACATACTCCTATAGATAAGCATAGCATAAAGATCAAGTCATTTCAATAGTTCAATTGCTATATGCTTTCTGATACATAGTAACCTAATTCCTTAGACCATGAGATCATGCATATCACCTTTACCGGATGGATGCTTTGATGACATCAAACACCACACCGTAACTGGGTGGCTATAAAGATGGCATTGAGTGTTCGGAAAGTATTGGTTGAGACACATGGATCAAGAGTGGGATTTGTCCATCCACATGACGGATAGATATACTCTGGGCCCTCTCGGTGGAATGTCATCCAATTAGCTTGCAAGCATGTGACTTGGTCACAAGGGATCACATATCACGGGAACGAGAAAAGAGTACTTGTCAGTAACGAGGTTGAACTAGGTATGCAGAGATACCGACGATCATAACCTCGGATAAGTAACATATCGTGAGACAAAGGGAAATTGGTATCGTATGTAAGTGGTTCATTCGATCGCAAAGTAATCGTAGAAATATGTGGGAGCCATATGAATTTCCAGATTCCTCTATTGGTTATTGTTCGGAGAAGTGTCTCGATCATGTCCGCATAATTCACGAACCGTAGGGAGACACACTTAAGGATTCGACGTTGTTTGAGTAGTTATGGTATTATGAGAAAGAGACCGAATGTTGTTCGGAGTCTCGGATGGGATCCGGGATATCACGAGGTGATCCGGAATGGTCCGGAGAATAAGATTCATATAAGGAAAGTCCCGTTTCGGAGTTCGGGAATGATTCCGGTGTTTTCATCGGGAATGTTCTAGAAGGTTCCGAATTGTCCGGCACTCCGGGGGGGAAGGGGTATATGAATGTGTCATTGCATATTGGAATGATTGCATCATGTACTAAGTGTTCTTGTTGTCCCAAATAAAGGATTAAATTGAATCCTAAAACAGAAAAGTCAAATGTCCAGTTTGAAAGTCAAACTGCCAAAACAAGAAACTGTGGGAAACAAGCAAGAGGAGTTGGAACCAACCTGGAGGAGGAGTTGGACTCCTCCAGGCCGGCGCCCAGCCCAAGGACGAGTTGGGGAGGGACTCCCTCCCTCCCCTGGCGCGCCAAGACCCCCCTCCCATAAAAGGAGGGGCAGGGCTCCTCCTAGAGACACACAACTTTCTACCTCTAATCTCCGGTTTAGAGCCGTTTTGGTTTAGAGCTTCTAATTGCTTTAGCCAGCGGTTTAGAGCCTTCTAATTGATTTAGAGCCTTCTAATTGGTGTGTCTAATTACTAGACCACTAATAGCCTCTCTCATAAGCTCCACCATACTTGCACCGGCTTAAGGCGAAGCCCTGCGGGATTTCCCCTCTACCTCCGGTACCACGCCGTTGTGCTGCCGGAATCGCGAGGAGAGTGCTACAACCTCCGCTGCCTGCTGGAACAAGGGAGAGGAAGGTCTTCGTCGAGTACCGAACGTGTGACCGACTACGGAAGCGCTGCCGGAACGTGGCGCCGGAAGGATCGTCTACACGATCTTGAGATCGGAAAGAGTACGACTACATCACCCACGAGAATCTGCTCTCGTTAACCGCTTTGGAATCTTCGAGGGTAAGTTATTCCATCGACTCGTTGCTACAATCTAGTAGATAGATCTTGGCTTGTTTGTTTGTATGCGATAGGAAATTTTTGTTTTCCATGCTACGAACCCCTACAGGAGGCTGATGGGAGGGGCAAGGTAGTGGTTCCGGGCTCTGGTGCAGAGTCCGGCGGGATGGCAGGGAGTGCAGGTTTGGCTCCACCAGTGGGGGAGGCGGCATCTGGATTTGAGGACCCTGTCTCGGAGATGATGGGCCGTCTCGGGTTAAGTGAGGCAGAAACAGTGGCGGTGATTCTGGAGGATGGAGATGATGACTGCTTGGTCCATTCACCGTGGGTGCTTGTCGGTAAGGTGCTGGCTCCGAATACTCTACACATCAGCACGATCGCGGCGGCGTTGAGGCCGACTTGGGGTACCCTCGTGGTCTCCTGTTTAATTCTGCCGGTGACAATCGTTTCGTCGCTGAATTTGCTACGAAAGCGGACAAGGATCGTGTTGTGGATGGACCTCCTTGGGTGGTCGGAAAACATGCGGTTCTTTTGAAAGATTTCAACATTGATTTGAAGCCGAAGGACATGGTTTTCAACGGGCTGAAGATCTGGGCTAGAATAATCAACTTGCCCTTTGGGTATATGCATAGGTGTTGGATATATGCCCTAGAGGCAATAATAAATGTAGTTATTATTATATCTTTGTGTTTATGATAAATGTTTACATTCATGCTATAATAGTATTAACAAGGAAACATTGATACTTGTGTGATTTGTAAACTTAATTTGAAATCCCTAGTATAGCCTCTATACTTCACTAGCTTGTTGGTTGATAGATGATTGTGGTTTCCCTATCATGAACATTGAGATGTTATCAACAACAAGATCATATCGTTAGGAGAATGATATGGTGGACATACTCCTATAGATAAGCGTAGCATAAAGTTCAAGTCATTTCAATAGTTCAATTGCTATATGCTTTCTGATACATAGTAACCTAATTCCTTCGACCATGAGATCATGCATATCACCTTTACCGGATGGATGCTTTGATGACATCAAACACCACACCGTAACTGGGTGGCTATAAAGGTGGCATTAAGTGTTCGGAAAGTGTTGATTGAGACACATGGATCAAGAGTGGGATTTGTCCATCCATATGACGGATAGATATACTCTGGGCCCTCTCGGTGGAATGTCATCCAATTAGCTTGCAAGCATGTGACTGGCTCACAAGGGATCACATATCACGGGAACGAGAAAAGAGTACTTATCGGTAACGAGGTTGAACTAGGTATGCAGAGATACCGACGATCATAACCTCGGATAAGTAAACTATCGTGAGACAAAGGGAAATTGGTATCGTATGTAAGTGGTTCATTCGATCGCAAAGTAATCGTAGAAATATGTGGGAGCCATATGAATTTCCAGATTCCTCTATTGGTTATTGTTCGGAGAAGTGTCTCGATCATGTCTGCATAATTCATGAACCGTAGGGAGACACACTTAAGGATTCGACGTTGTTTGAGTAGTTATGGTATTATGAGAAAGAGACCGAATGTTGTTCGGAGTCTCGGATGGGATCCGGGATATCACGAGGTGATCCGGAATGGTCCGGAGAATAAGATTCATATAAGGAAAGTCCCGTTTCGGAGTTCGGAAATGATTCCGGTGATTTCATCGGGAATTTTCTAGAAGGTTCCGGAATGTCCGGCACTCCGGGGGGAAGGGGTACATGAATGTGTCATTGCATATTGGAATGATTGCATCATGTACTAAGTGTTCTTGCTGTTCCAAATAAAGGATTAAATTGAATCCTAAAACAGAAAAGTCAAATGTCCAGTTTGAAAGTCAAACGGCTAAAACAAGAAACTGTGGGAAACAAGCAAGAGGTGGTTGGGACCGACTTGGGGGAGGAGTCCCTCCAAGCCGGCGCGCCAATCAAGGCCGACTTGGGGAGGGACTCCCCTCCCCTTGGCCGCACCCTCCACCCATAAAAGGAGGGGCAGGGCCTCCTCCTCTAGACACACAAGTTCCTATCCTCTAATCTCCGGTTTAGAGCCGTTTTGGTTTAGAGCTTCTAATTGCCCTAGCCTTCGGTTTAGAGCCTTCTAATTGGTGTGTATAATCCCTAGACCACTAATAGTACTCTCTCATACTCCACCATACTCGCTCCGGCTTAAGGCGAAGCCCTGCGGGATCTCCCCTCTACTTCCGGTACCACGCCGTTGTGCTGCCGGAATCACGAGGAGAGTGCTACAACCTCCGCTGCCTGCTGGAACAAGGGAGAGGAAGGTCTTCGTCGAGTATCGAACGTGTGACCGACTGCGGGAGCGCTGCCGGAACGCAGCGCCGGAAGGATCGTCTACACGATCTTGGGATCGGAAAGAGTACGACTACATCACCCACGAGAATCTGCTCTCGTTAAACACTTTGGAATCTTCGAGGGTAAGTTATTCCATCGACTCGTTGCTACAATCTAGTAGATAGATCTTGGCTTGTTTGTTTGTATGCGATAGAAATTTTTTGTTTTCCATGCTACGAATCCCTACAATAGGAAGTATGGTGTGATCATTGCTGGCTCATTGGGCATAGCTAGAAGTGTTACTGTGGTGGATTGTGATGCTACTGGCAGGTGTTGGGGCAGCTTTATGCGTGTCCGAGTGGAGATTGATGTTGACAAACCGCTTCTGCGGGGAGTTATGGTTTTCTCTCAAAGAAGGAATGTGTCGGAATGGTTTGAGGTGCAATATGAGAACCTCCCTCATTATTGTTTCTCATGTGGTATGGTCGGCCACTCTTCAATTGAGTGTAAGAATCCCGGAGCTCGGGATGATAGTGGAAGGTTGCCATACTCGGCTGACTGGTTATGTACCCCGGATGATCGTAAGAAGAAACATCAGGGGGCAGCGTCGTCGAGTGGGTCTGCATCGGATAGACAACACTACTCTTCAAGTTTTGCTCACCAAAAGCCCAGCCAACCGAATGATACTGGAGGAGGGCCGAGGACGCAGTCAAAAAATGGTGAGGCTGAGGTCTCATCGTCGGTGAAGAATAAATAGCCTCGGAGTCGCAAGGTGAATAAATCTGGGACATCGGCTGCCGAGGGGAGAGGGCCGGGTCAGAAAAGGAAGCAGCCTGTTTCTAAGCGGCAAGTTTACCGGGTGAAGGAACAGACTCTTCCGGATACTAGTGATGGTAACAGGCTTGCACCGGTGGTGAGTGGTAAAGGCGCTAATGTGTGCTAGGTGGTTGATGTTATTGGGGACGAACAAAGTTCAGACTCAAATAAGAAAATGAGGAAGTGCTCTGATGGATCGGCGGATCAGGCGGAGGCTGTCGAGCAGCCCCGCCAGACGCAATGAGTATCCTGTGCTGGAACTGTCGCGGGCTCGGGACAGACGCGACGGTAGGGGAGCTCCGCTGGTTAGTGCGAGTTCATCGTCCCACCCTCCTCTTTCTTTCTGAAACTAAGATGAGGGATGCTAGAGTACGGAGTTTCATGTGGTCTCTGGGGTACTCTGGCTGCTTTGCAGTGAGTTATGATGGTCTAAGCGGTGGCTTAGGTCTCTTTTGGTCGTCGTCTACTACTGTCTCTATCCAAGGGTTTAACAACCGGTGCATTGATGCTTTTATTACATCGGAGGAGGGGAAGATGTGGCGTGGTACCTTTGTCTATGGGGAACCCAGGCGAGAGCGACGTCATGAGTTCTGGGATGTTATCCGGTCTCTACGCTCGACCTGGAGTGGTCCTTGGATCTGCTGCTGGGATTTCAATGAGGTGCTCAGCCAGGATGAACATGTGGGTCCTCGATATCGGACGGAGAGCCAAATTAGGGCTTTTCAGGAGTGCTTGCAGGACTGTGGTATGGTGGACGTGGGCTTTGATGGTCCTAAATTTACTTGGTGTAACAAGCAGGATGTTGATACTCTTGTCAAAGTACGACTGGATCGAGCGTGGCAAATGATGCCTTTTCTCGTATTTTCAAGCAGTGTACTGTGGACAATGTTGTCACTACCTCTTCGGATCATTATGCAATCTTGGTGACTTTGGCGAAGGATCCAAGGGGTGAGGGACGGACCCCGGTCTCCTTTAACTTCCGGTATGAAGCGATGTGGCGGATGGCTCCGAACTACAAAGAAATCCTGGAGGCTGCTTGGGCGGCATGTCGAGGCGAGTCGAGGTAGCTGTCTTCGACCTGGGCCTCGATCAACAAGATGGCTCCTGTGCTTAGGGACTGGAGCCAGGCTACGTTCGGTTCGGTTCAGAAAAAGATTCGGAAGTTGGAACATCAGCTGCTTTTCCTGCGTGGGCAGCCTGTGAACGAGGAGAATATTAAGGAAGAGCGGGATGTTGAGCGCCATCTTTGTGAGCTCTTCGAGTGCGAAGAGATTATGGCGAGACAACGATCACGTGTGGACTGGTTACGTGAGGGCGATCGTAACACCGCTTTCTTCCATGCGAAGGCCTCTGCTCGTAAACGCACTAATAATATTTCTAGTCTTATACGAGAGGATGGCTCAAAGTGTGAGTCGCAAGGGGAGATTAAAGGTATGGTTCACACCTTTTATGAACACCTTTTATCTTCTGAGCAGTGTGATTCTGTGGATGCAGTCCTAGATGCAATTCCTACAAAAGTTACGGAGGCTATGAACGCTGATCTTTGCAAACCGTACACTGATGAGGAGATTGAGGCTGCTTTATTCTAGATGGGACCTACAAAAACGTCCGGCCCTGATGGGTTTCCGGCATTATTCTACCAGACCCATTGGGAGTTCTTCAAGCAAGATATTTTCTTGCCTATTAGGAGCTTTTTATGTGGAGGTGTTATACCAGAGGGGTTATGTGATTCGAATATTATGCTTATACCCAAGGTTGCCAGGCCGAAACATCTCAAAAACTTCCGCCCCATTAGCCTGTGCAACGTTTTATACAAGATTGTCTCCAAGGTTTTGGCTAACAGGCTGAAGGTTATTTTACCAGAGATCATTTCGGAACAACAGAGTGCCTTTGTGCCTGGAAGGCTAATTGCAGATAATGCATTGATTGCATATGAGTGCTTGCATACCATTCGTAACCAAAGGGCGAAACGTCCCTTCTTCGCGTTGAAAATTGATATGATGAAGGCGTACGACCGGGTGGAGTGGAACTATCTACATGGTTGCCTTTGCAAGCTTGGCTTTGACCCAACTTGGATTCAATCGGTGATGAGATGCGTAACTTGTGTCCGCTACGCTGTGCGAGTGAATGGTGAATTGACTGAACCGGTTGTTCCATCCAGAGGGATCCGACAGGGAGATCCAATCAGTCCGTACTTATATGCACTGAAGGGTTGTCGAGTTTACTACAACAAAGGAAGGACCGAGGTAAGCTCTATGGTATTCGTAATGGTAGGCTCGGCCCCCCTATATCCCATTTACTGTTTGCAGATGACAACATCTTCTTTGCGAGAAGTGATAGTAGGAGTGTGGAGGCTCTTAAAAGTACTCTCAAGGTTTATTGTGAAGGCTCCGGCCAGAAGATCAACCTTGATAAATCTTCTGTTTTCTTTGGCCATCACTGTCCTGACCAAGTGAAACAAGGAGTGAAGATGAGTTTGGAGGTGCAAAGTGAGGTGCTCAATGACTTCTATCTGGGTATGCCCACATTTGTGGGAAGGTCACCTTTCGCAACCTTCAATTACATATATGAAAAGTTTTGGAAGTATCTTAATGGATTATCAGGCTGGCCACTGTCACAGGCGGGCAATGAAACACTGCTGAAAGCTGTAATCCAAGCAATTCCAAATTTTGTTACGAGCTGTTTTTGTTTACCTCTCATCACCTGTGATAAGATTAAATCTGTGATCGCCAACCAATGGTGGGGTGTTGAGGATGGTAAGAGGAAAATCCACTGGAGGTCTTGGGCTTGGCTGTCAACGCCTAAAGGGCTGGGGGCATGGGGTTTCGCGACCTCGAACTTTTCAATCAGGCTATGTTGGCGAAGCAGGGGTGGCGGCTTCTTACTGTGCCAGACTCGCTCTGTGCACGGGTTCTGAAAGGCCGATATTATCCTGACTCTGACTTTTGGAATGCCACTAAACCGAGATCGGCCTCTTTCACTTGGAGAAGTTTATTACATGGGAGAGACTTGCTCTATGAAGGTGTTCGCTGGGGCATTGGGGATGGTAAATCGGTGAAGATCATGGCTGATAACTGGTGTAGGGGTTCGTAGCATGGAAAACAAAATATTTCTACTGCATACAAACAAACAAGCCAAGATCTATCTACTAGATTGTAGCAATGAGTCAATGGAATAACTCACCCTCGAAGATTCCAAAGTGTTTAACGAGAGCGGATTCTCGTGGGTGATGTAGTCGTACTCTTGCCGATCTCAAGATCATGTAGACGATCCTTCTGGCGCTGCGTTCCGGCAGTGCTTCCGCAGTCGGTCACACGTTCGGTACTCGATGAAGACCTTCCTCTCCCTTGTTCCAGCAGGCAGCGGAGGTTGTAGCACTCTCCTCGCGATTCCGGCAGCACAACGGCGTGGTACCGGAAGTAGAGGGGAGATCTCGCAGGGCTTCGCCTTAAGCCGGAGCGAGTATGGTGGACTATGAGAGAGGCCTTGGCGATCTAGGGTTTAGAGGCACCAAGGAGAGAGGGCTAGGCCGGCGGCTAGGGCAAGGGGAGGGCCCCAACTCGGCGGCTAGGCAAACCCTAGGGGCGGCGGCGACTTGGTGGAGGCCGGCGGCTAGGGCTAGGGTTTAGAGGAGAGAGGTGTAGGTCTAGGGGGGCACCCCTGTCCCTCCTTATATAGGTGGGAGGGCGCCGACCAGGGGAGGAGAGTCCTCCCCCAACTCGGCCTCCAAGGCCGGCGGGTGGAGGGAGAGGAACTCCTCCCCAAGTAGGTTTCCTACTCTCCCTCCACCAAGCAAACTTGCCATTTGACTTTTCAAATTGGCGTTTGACTTTTCAAACTAGGATTTGATTTATCCCTTTATTTTGCTCAGAGATGACACCTAGTACATGATGCAACCATTCCAACTTGTTATGACACATTCATGTACCCTTCCCCTATGGAGTGTCGGACCTTCCGGACCCTTCTAGAACATTCCCGATGAAAACACCAGAATCATTCTCCAACCCCGAAACAGGACTTTCCTTATATGAATCTTATTCTCCGGACCATTCCGGATCTCCTCGTGATATCCCGGATCCTATCCGAGACTCCGAACAACATTCGATCTCTTACTCCTCATTCCATAACTACTCAACAACATCGAATCCTTAAGTGTGTCTCCCTACGGTTCGTGAATTATGCGGACATGATCGAGACACTTCTCCGAACAATAACCAATAGAGGAATCTGGAAATTCATATGGCTCCCACATATTTCAACGATTACTTTGCGATCGAATGAACCACTTACATACGATACCAATTTCCCTTTGTCTCACGATAGTTTACTTATCCGAGGTTTTGATCGTCGGTATCTCTGCATACCTAGTTCAACCTCGTTACTGATAAGTACTCTTTTTCGTTCCCGTGATATGTGATCCCTTGTGAGCCAGTCACATGCTTGCAAGCCAATTGGATGACATTCCACCGAGAGGGCCCAGAGTATATCTATCCGTCATATGGATGGACAAATCCCACTCTTGATCCATGTGTCTTAACCCATACTTTTCAAACACTCAATGCCACCTTTATAGCCACCCAGTTACGGTGTGGTGTTTGATGTCATCAAAGCATCCTTACGGTGATGGTGATAAGCATGATCTCATGGTCGAAGGAATTAGGTTACTATGTATCAGAAAGCATATATCAATTGAACTATTAAAATGACTTGATCTTTATGCTACGCTTATCTATAGGAGTATGTCCATCATACCATTCTCCTAACGATATGATCTTGTTGTTAATAACATCTCAATGTTCATGATAGCGAAACCACAATCATTTATTAACCAACAAGCTAGTATTATGAAGAGGCTTTACTAGGGACTCTAATTTAGTTTACAAATCACACAAGTATTAATGTTTCCTTGTTAATACTGTTATAGCATGAATGTAAACATTTATCATAAACACAAAGATATAATAATAACTACATTTATTATTGCCTCTAGGGCATATCTCCAACAACTGGGTGCCTGGTTGCCCTCTGGAGCAGATGCATTCGACATCACCAATCCCCAGGCTCCCAACAGTACATTGTCTGATTGATGAGGATACTCACACGTGGAATCTGGAAAATGTGCAAGCTTTCTTCAACCCGATGATTGCAGAGAAGATTGTGCTGACTCGTATCTCTCGTCATGACGGTCTAGATTTCGTCTCTTGGCCGTTTACACGTCATGGTCTATATACTATCAAGTCTGGATATAACCTGGTTAGGAATGCAAAATTCCTGAAATGGCGGAGTTCCTCTGGTCATGGATTAAGCTCAGTATGGATGGAGCAAGAAAAACAGTGGCGCTCTATCTGGAAGGTTAAAGCCCCGGGCAAGATGTGAAGGGTTTCGCGGCATAGTAAATCAAAATTTTCTACGGAGCGAACAGAGGGAAAGCCAAGATCTAATCTAGGAGATGCAAACAACGAGAGAGATTGGATTAGATCTTCATACCCTTGAAGATTCGCACAGCGGAATGTTCGTCGGAACGTGGGTGATGTAGTCGTACTCGCTTCTCCTCCTCGCGATCCGATCCGATCTAGCACCACAAGTGGCGGTGCCTCCGTGAGATGCACACGTGCAGCACCTCGACGTCTCCTCCTTCCTCGGACCAGCAAGTATGGTGGAGAGATAGATTGGATCTACAACACGACGGCGTGGTGTATATGGTGGAGAATTTCTACAGCAGGGCTTCGCCTACAAACAGTCGGGAGGGAGAGAGGAAAGCTAGCAAGGCGGCTAGGGTTTGGAGGAGAGGTGTAGGGGGTTGGTGCGCCCCCACCCCTCTTTATATAGAGGGGGGCGCAGCCCTAGCCCCTCCCCCAAGCCCAAAGGTTAAAGGAGTGGGAGGCATGGACTCTCCCCTCTTCTAGAAACCCTATCTCTAGTTTAAACGATTTAAACTCTCTAGGATCGGCTGGGCTCTATGGGGCCCTGTGCCCCTGGCCCAATGCGGCCAGGACACTCCCTCATAGGACCATGCCCCCTCCCGGAAGGTGGGGCCACGTTGGTCCCCTTCCGGAAGGTTCTAGAAGCTTCCGGTACAATACCGATTAACCCGGAACAATTCCGAACTCCAAAAACTGCACTGCCTTATATGAATCTTATTCTCCGGACCATTCCGGAACCTCTCGTGATGTCCCGGATCCCATCCGAGACTCCAAACAAAAATTCATAAACCAATTATCCAATCTATCCTAGCGTCAAGACACGTTAAGTGTGTGACCCTGCGGGTTCGAGAATATGCAGACATGATCTTCTATCAATAATCAACAGCGGGGTCTGGGCACCCATATTGACTCCCACACATTCATCGATGATCATATCGGATGAACCACGATGCCAGGATTCAATCAATCCCATATATATATTCCCTTCGTCTCGCGATATTTTACTTGCCCGAGATTCGATCGTCGGTACCGTCATACCTAGTTCAATCTCGTTCACAACAAGTACTTTACTCGTTCCGTAATCCGATATCACTTTGTGATTAACTCCTTAACCACATGCTTGCAAGCGGTGTTGATATCGATTACCGAGTGGGCCCGAAGTATATCTCTCCGACTTGGGAGGGACAAATTCCATCTCGATACATACAACCCAACAGATACTTTCCGATCACCTGAGAGACACCTTTATGATCACCCTCTCATAGGATGACGTTTGATGACCTCAAAGCTTTCTTCCGATACCAGGGAGTTGTATTATCTCATGGTCTAAGGAATACAATATTTGACATAAGAAAAGCTTCGCAAAGACGAACACGATGACACGATCTAATTGCTTTGCTTAGTTTGGGTATGTCCATCATATCATTCTCCAATGAAATGATCTCATTATCAATTGACAACTCATGTCTATGGTTAGGAAACCTTAACCATCATTGATCAATGAGCTAGTCCTTAGAGGCGTACCAGGGACACGGTGTGGTTCACAAACCACACAAGTATTAATGTTTCCGCTTAATACAATTCTAGCATGGAATATAAACTTTATCATGAACAAGAATTATAATAATAACATCTTTATTATTGCCTCTAGGGCATAATTCCAACAAGATGATTATCCATGTGTGGCATTTTGCTCAGAACTGTCTTCCCAGTGGTGATCAGCTAATCAAGCGTCGTGTCCTAGAGACAGGGCCGTGTGTTTTTTGTGGGAGACTGAAAAATATTGAACATGCTCTTCTCTTCTGTCAGTTTGCCAGAGTGGTTTGGAGGGAGGTAAAGCAACACTTTAATATCCGGTTAGAAAGGAAAAGTTTTGCTTCCTGTAGCCAATGGCTCTTCGACTACCTGGATAGAACGTGTGAAATGCAGGCGTCAGTGCTTGCTGTCACATTCTGGTTTGTGTGGGAAGCAAGGAATGAGGCAAGGAATTCTGTTATCAGGCCTGATCCGAAGCGGACCTGTGCGAAGATCTTGGCCTATGCTGAGTTGATCAACTTGCATCTTCTTAAGGAGCCTTCGGCTAGTAGACGTGAGTCCACAGCTCCAACCAAATGGACTCCGCCGCCGCCGGGTGTGTTCCTGGTTAATGTGGATGTAGCAATCTTTGAAGATGCCGGCAAGATGGGCGCGGGTGTGGTGGTTCGGAACGACGCTGGCCTCTGTGTTGCGGCATACCGTCATCATATGTCGGGGCTCGCACCGCCAGAACAGGCTGAGGCCTTGGCGCTTCAGCAGGCGGTACGGTTTGCGCAGCAAAAGAGTTTGGCCGAGGTCATTTTTGCCTCTGATTGTCTATCCCTGGTACAACGGCTCCTGTCGTCTGCACCAGACAGATCGTTGGTGGGCATGGTGGTCGAGGATATCAAGGAAAGGGCGAAGTCGTTCACATCGGCGTCTTTTATCCATGTGAAGCGTAGTCTAAATGTAGCAGCGCATGTTTTAGCAAAGTCTTGTATTTCTTTTGAGTTAAGTGAGATTTTCTATTCTGTTCCGGATTGTATCCGGGGAACTCTGTGTATTGATCTGATCAATAAAGCGCTGTTTCGTTTAAAAAAAAAAGATCGACATCCTGAAGAAGGCAGTACCGAGAGGGCCAAGAGGTAATCCCAACTTCGGCCAGACAGGGATGGAGGATAAATCGTTAGCTGCTTCCAGAACCATCTTCAAGTATTTTGTATTGAGAAAAGCTGTTTTAGATGTGATGTGCAGCAGTGGCATGTACTTGAATAGCTGCCTTTTGTACACAAGCTGGAGACGGCCGCTAAATTAAGAAAAAACAGAGGAGGATATACAGTGGCACTACGTGCTGCTAGCACACTCCATGTAGCTTGGCTCGAGTGGAGCAGGCGCATGCGGCTCGATCGTCCGACGGCGACTTCCCACCAACTATTACTGATCATCAACAGTTGTAGTAAACAATCATCAAATGATCCTCCACCAAGGCGCGCGTACTATTTCATGTCGACAAAAAGTTCAGCTCAATGAACTTTGGCTTTAAGACTTGGAAGCAGCTAGGTCGCGTTCCACCGAGGACTCCTTACAGTCTTGGCCGACTGACGTCACCCATGTTATTTTCTTTCTAAAAATGAAGATTTAGTTGCACCCAGTATGCAATTGAACTTATCCGTGCCATAGTGCAACTGATAATTTTTTGTTACGACCATGGGTGCAACTATTTTTTAAAAGTAAGCGTCACAAGGGATGAAGCTCGGCAAAAGAAATGCAAATTGTGTTTCCGGGCACTCCCACTAAATGGGAAAGACGCCTACGACCATTCTCTACGCTGACGGCAAAAAGTCAGGCCCATCGGCGTAGGTGGATGGTCTCGGCAGCCGAACGACGCAGCCGTCGACCTAGCTTTACCATCGGCGTAGGACAGGAAGCGCCGAGACGGCCACCGTCGGCGTAGGCCAAGATAGGCCCGACGGTTGCCGTCGGCATAGACCGCCACAAGCCCAGGTTACCGGCCCATCTAATGGGCGTGCGAAAACGTTAGGGCACGTGGCTACGCCAATGGCATTATCGTCGGCTTAGCTAGGGCTACGCCGACGGCAATGCCATCAGCCCCGTGTATTCCGAGTCAAAAACAAGGAAATTTCACATGACACAACTCAACAAACGCCTACAATAAATAACCGAAAACGAATTCCAAAAGGACACAATCATCACACAAAAAATTGATGTGTAAAAAACTCGAGGTCGGTATAGCATCACATGGCCCCTATAAACGGCAAAACACATGGATCATAATTGGCGTTGCATATTATCCCCCTTGTCCCATATATATCTGCTCCCACCGAACCCTATCACTGTCCGTTACTATCAGCCTCCTAACCCTAGCCAGCTAACCCTATCTTCATAGTAGTAGAACTACACATGCAGCCATGACACGCTTGCACATTGCATTCCGCGCCGTTAGGTACGTGTGCGACAGAAGTCTGACTAGCTAGCTAGCTAGGTGGTATGGACTAATAGAATATACAGTACGCAATAGAATATGTTAGCTGGATAACGTATTCATCGATCATCTGTTAGACTCATGTCATGATATATATTATTATCATGTTATTATATGGAGTATATGGTATGGTATTCGGCAACCAGTTAATTAGTCTGAGCAGTGATCGGCTCACTAGTCAAGATGTACACGTCGCACTAGTTAGCTAGCTAGCTTCCACAAAACAAAATTATACATGTAATTTGATTGTACCAAAGTTAAAGATGAGTGAACACCGCCTAGCCAAGGATAACAATGAGATATACTTTCAAGAACGATCCACGATCATATATATTATTCTCATGTGTGTAGGAGCGCCTTCCTCCACGCGAATATCCTTAACTCGATCGTAGCTTCTTATTAATGTACATTTTACATGCACGCACCCATATATATGTTTGGTTCCGTACGGTACAATACAAAAGGGAAGAAGGGAAATACACTAGGAAGTACAAGTAGTGAAACTCGCAGATGATTCTGGACAGCCGCAATGGAAGACACGCACACGGCGATGAACAGGACGGCAGATAGATAATTTACAGCGCCAGAAATGATCCACGTACGCACGCACGCACGCACAAGCATCTTGATGAATGGGTACTTTGTCTTACTGATGAACAGCAAAGATTCCCATGGTCGACTGACTAGTCGCGGCTCTTGAAGGGGATCGCCCTGATCACCACCACGTGGTAGATCGCCGCCAGCGCCGCGCCGATGAACGGGCCTACCCAGAAGATCCACTGCATGCACGCCAAAGAGATCGATCATCAAGCTTATTACTTAATTAGTCCCTCGATCGTACTTATCAACCTTAATTCTCACTAATCACCAAGTGATTCAGGCCGTAGCACACGATGGAGTAAGTGATTGATGGTTCTTACGTGGTCGTCCCAGGACTGCTTCTTGTTGTAGATGATGGCGGCGCCGAGCGACCTCGCCGGGTTGATGCCGGTGCCGGTGATGGGGATCGTCGCCAGGTGCACCAGGAACACGGCGAACCCGATCGGAAGCGGGGCAAGGATCTGCACCCATACATAACCAGTTCATCAGTCAACCACATCTCCAAGACTCAGCCGCGCACGGTGGCCGGCCGGCGAGCTAGACAGGGACACAAGACTTACCGGGACGTGCGAGTCTCTGGCGCTGCGCTTGGCGTCGGTGGCGGAGAACACGGTGTAGACCAGCACGAACGTGCCCACGATCTCCGCCCCCAAGCCGTCCCCCTTGGTGTACCCCGGCGCGACGGAGTTGGCGCCGCCGCCGTTGCCCATGTACAAGGTCGTCTGGAACCCCTTCACCACGCCGGCGCCGCAGATGGCCCCGAGACACTGCATCACCATGTAGAACACGGCCCTGGTGAGCGACAGCTTGCGGGCCAGGAACAGCCCAAACGTCACGGCCGGGTTGATGTGGCCGCCGGAGATGCCGGCGGTGCAGTAGACGAGCACGAAGATCATGCCCCCGAAGCTCCATGCGATGCCCTGGATGCCCACCGTGGCGCACTTGGACCCGGACGGGTTGCCCACCACGCCCATCACGGTGAGGACCGAGATGTAGAGGAAGAGGAAGGTGGCCAGGAACTCGGCGATGCCGGCGCGGTAGAAGGACCAGGAGGTGAGCTCCGAGGCCTCGAAGAGCGGAGCCGGGGGAGGCTCCTTGTAGTCCTTGTCGTCGCTGCCCTGCGCTGCCGTGCCGATCGGCTGGCGCTCCGAGTAGCGGTTGGCGCCCAGGCGCACGTCCTCCTCCTTGCCCTCCATTGATGTTGCTTGAGCTTGAGCTTGGGTTGGGTTAGCTGAGAGGAGGTGGGTGAGTGGGAGAGATGGGGAAAGAGAGTGGCCTTGGGGTGCTTCTTATAGAGGTGGGCAATCATGGCCGCTTTCTGCTCTGCTCTATATGGTGTGTGTATGATACAGTTTTTTTTTTTTTTGAACAGAGTGTGTATGATACAGTGTGTGTAAACTTTATACTTTTGTCCCTCCTCCCCCTATCTAAACTATGAGCGCCCCTGCTACCCTCTCCTCCCGTCCTCCCCGCCTCCCTTCCTCCTACGTCGTCGCCGGCGACAATACCATGGCAAAGCCCGGATGGCACGGCGGCGGCACAATCCATCATTCGGCTGGTGTTTCTAAGGTGGCGGTGGATCCGATCTTGGTGATACATGCGGTGGTGGCGGGCAACCGTGGCTGGAGTGTGTCGGGGGGCTGCAGCCGTAGGCGACGGTTACCGGCATGAGGCGGTGGCACTGGAATGGGTGGGCTTCGATCTGGGCCTAGGCCCGATAGGGTGCGTCCGTTCCACAAAACTTCACCTACCAATCTCGCCTGATTCGATGGGGACTCGTGCAGATGCTCCTATTCTTCCCCCGCATCATTCGGCCCGCCGGGCCGAGAAACTAGGATTTGGCTGTGGTGGTCACCTTCTCCGCCAGAGGTGGTCCGCCGGTTGTGAGGCTGGTTTGGCGGATCTCAAGATCTGTCATCTAGTCGTGACTGCGAGTCGGGGAGACATAGTCGCCGGCGAAAACCGACCCAACTCCAATCATGGAACGCGATGGCAACATTTTGCGTTGTTACCATGATGAAGGCATCATCGCATAGCTATTATCGACTCACTTGTGCTGCTCCGGGGGAAACCCTAGGATCTGGTCTTCTGGATCGGATGATGGTGGCGCTATGGTGTTGTGTTCTCTCTTGAGGGCATCGTTTGGTGGAGTAACACTAGATTGAAGAGGCAGAGGTGGAGTGGTGTCGCATCTACCACATCGGCGATAGCAAGAATTGGTTGCCTGGTGCAACGAGGACTTGATGAAGGACATGTCCCTCAATGGACTCATGCAGAGCAGAGGCGCTTTCTGGCTATGTGCGTCCCATCGATAGTAGGCCTAGCAAGGTCAATTCCGAGATCCCTTTTTCGAAGATAGGTTGGCGGAAGATGATGCACCAACGCGCTGAGGATCTACCAGACCGTTTTTTGCCCCCCGGGCTAGCAGTTGGGTGAGGCCTCTGGTTTTATGACGTTGTGCGTAGGTGTGAGAACAGGGCGCTGGCTCCGACATGGTCATTCCCTTCATCAAGGTTATAGGTGTTGCGACTGTTGCCGTTGTTGGAATTATGCCCTAGAGGCAATAATAAAGATGTTATTATTATAATTCATGTTCATGATAAAGTTTATATTCCATGCTAGAATTGTATTAAGCGGAAACTTTAATACTTGTGTGGTTTGTGAACAACACCGTGTCCCTAGTACGCCTCTATGGACTAGCTCATTGATCAATGATGGTTAAGGTTTCCTAACCATAGACATGAGTTGTCAATTGATAATGAGATCATATCATTGGAGAATGATATGATGGACAGACCCAAACTAAGCGAAGCAATTAGATCGTATCATCGTGTTCATCTTTGCGAAGCTTTTCCTATGTCAAATATTGTATTCCTTAGACCATGAGATAATACAACTCCCTGGTATCGGAAGAAAGCTTTGAGGTCATCAAACGTCATCCTATGAGAGGGTGATCATAAAGGTGTCTCTCAGGTGATCGGAAAGTATCTGTTGGGTTGTATGTATCGAGATGGAATTTGTCCCTCCCAAGTCGGAGAGATATACTTCGGGCCCACTCGGTAATCGATATCAACACCGCTTGCAAGCATGTGGTTAAGGAGTTAATCACAAAGTGATATCGGATTACGGAACGAGTAAAGTACTTGCTGTGAACGAGATTGAACTAGGTATGACGGTACCGACGATCGAATCTCGGGCAAGTAAAATATCGCGAGACGAAGGGAATATATATATGGGATTGTTTGAATCCTGACATCGTGGTTCATCCGATATGATCATCGATGAATGTGTGGGAGTCAATATGGGTGCCCAGACCCCGATGTTGATTATTGATAGAAGATCATGTCTGCATATTCTCGAACCCGCAGGGTCACACACTTAACGTATCTCGACGCTAGGATAGATTGGATAATTGGTTTATGAATTTTTGTTCGGAGTCTCGGATGGGATCCGGGATGTCAGGTTCCGGAATGGTCCGGAGAGTAAGATTCATATAAGGCAATGCAGTTTTTGGAGTTCGGAATTGTTCCGGGTTAATCAGTATTGTATCGGAAGCTTCTAGAACCTTTCGGAAGGGGACCAACATGGCCCCACCTTCCGGGAGGGGGCATGGGCCTATGAGGGAGTGTCCTGGACGCATTGGGCCAGGGGCACAAGGCCCCATAGGTCCCAGCCTATCCTAGAGAGTTTAAACTCGTTTAAACTAGAGATAGGGTTTCTAGAAGGGGAGAGTCCTTGCCCCCCACTCCTCCCTCCCTTGGCCGCCGGCCCAAGTCTTGGAGGAGGGGAAAGGGCTGGCCGCCCCCCCTCTATAAATAGAGGGCTGGTGCGCCCCCTCCTCCCTACACCTTGCCTCCAACCCTAGTTGCCTTGCTGCCTTCCTCTCTCCCTCCCGACTGTTTGTAGGCGAAGCCCTGCGGCAGAAATTCTCCACCATATACACCACGCCGTCGTGTTGTAGATCCAATCCATCTCTCCACCATACTTGCTGGTCCAAGGAAGGAGGAGACGTCGAGGTGATGCACGTGTGCATCTCACGGAGGCACCGCCACTTGTGGTGCTAGATCGGATCAGATCGCGAGGAGGAGAAGTGAGTACGACTACATCACCCACGTTCCGACGAACGTTCCGCTGTGCGAATCTTCAAGGGTATGAAGATCTAATCCAATCTCTCTCGTTGATTGCATCTCCTAGATTAGATCTTGGCTTTCCCTCTGTTCGCATCCGTAGAAAATTTTGATTTACTATGCCGCGAAACCCCTTCAGTGGTATCAGAGCTAGATCTATGCGTAGATGTGTTTCACGAGTAGAACGCAACATGGTTGTTGCGGGCGTTGATGTTTTCTGTTGCAAGCCTCTTGTTTGTGTTCTTCTTATGACGCGGGATAGTGAGATTGAAGCGGTCCAGGCCAACCTTACGCGACGTCGTTCACGAGACCGGCTCCGCACTTGACGTGTGGCTTGTTCCACACATGCGGCTGGTGGATGTCAGTTTCTCTCACTATAGTTGTCATGGGATTAACACCGGAGTTTGGCAACCATAATATCACCGTTGTGGCTTTCCGTAGGTAAGAATCGTTCTTAGCATCTACTCCCATAAGCCACGTAAAACATGCAACAACAAAGTAGAGGCGTCTAACTTGTTTTTGTAGGGAGTGTTTTCTGTGATATGGTATGGCCCAAGATGTGATGTGTATATTGTATGCGATGATCATGTTTTGTAATGTTTCACGACTTGCATGTCGATGAGTACACAACTGGCAGGAGCCATATGGTTGTCTTTATAATTGTGTATGACCTGCGAGTCAACTTCTTATACGCCATGTAATAGCTTTACTTTAGCGCTAAGTAGTTAGCAATAGTTTTAGTTGCTATTCGTGGTGGAGGCAATCATGGTGGAGTGATGGAGATCATGCCGGAACGCATAAGATGGAGATCATTGCGCGAAGATTGGCTATACCATGTCACATAAAGTTATATGCATGTGATGTTTATCCTTTTATGTATCTTATTATGCTTAGATCGCGACGGTAGCATTATAAGATGATTCCTCAGTTAAAGATCAAGATAAAAACTGTGTTCTCCCCAAGTATGCACCATTGCGAAAGTTCGTCGTGTCCAAGCATCACGTGATGATCGGGTGCTATAGACTCTACGCTCACATACAACGGGTGCAAGCCAGTTTTGCACACGCGGAAATACTTGGGTCTAACTTGACGAGCCTAGCATGTACATATGGCCTCGGAACACAAGAACCGAAAGGTTAAGCATGAGTCATATGAATGATATGATCGACATTTTGTTGTCCACCATTGAAACCACATCTCTTCTCGTGATGATCGGATTAGGTGTGGTGAATTTGGATCGTGTTCACTAAACAACTTGAGGGATGTTGAATTTAGTGGGAGTTCATCTAGTAATTTGATTAAGTTGAACTATTTATCATGAACATAGTCTAAATTGTACTTGCAAATACTATAGATCACATGGCCAAATCCAACTTCAACTTCAACGTTTTTGCTGAGAAGGAAAAGCTTAGAAACAATGGGTCTAACTTCACCAATTGGTTCCGCAATCTAAGAATCATTCTGTCTGGCGGACAAAAGGACTATGTCCTTGGGAAAGCGTTAGGTGACCCCCCTGCTACAACTGCGCCGACTGATGAGAAAGCTGTCTATCAGTCGCGCAAAGATGATTATGGTGTGATTAAGAGCACCATGTTGTTTGCTATGGAACCGGAACTTCAAAATCGTTTTAAAACCTATCCCGGGCCCTTTGAGATTCTCGAGGAGCTGAAAACCATGTTTCAGACTCAAGCCCGTTCTGAGAGATATGAGATCTCTGAGAAGTTCTTTAACTGCAAGATGGAGAAAGGGAGTTCCGTTAGTGAGCACGCCATAAAGATGTCGGGCTACACTCAACGCCTTGAGCAAATGGAATGCACAATTCCAGAGGAGCTCAAGATTGATAGGGTTCTGCAATCACTCCCTCCCAGCTACAAAAGTTTTGTAGTGACTCATAATCAGATTGGCTCCACTGATACGATCACCGAGCTCTTCGCAAAGCTGAAGGCTGCGGAGGTGGACATCAAGAAAGATAATCATGTGTTGATGGTCAACAAGCCCTCCTTTAATAAAGGTAAGGGAGCAAAGAAGCCCTTCAAGAAGGGCGGCGGCAAGCGCAATGCTCCTGCTGAGAAGAAGCTCAAGTCTGGTCCTAAACCGGACACCGAGTGCTTCTATTGCAAGGACAAGGGTCACAGGAAGCGCAACTGTCCGAAGTACTTAGCGGACAAGAAGGCTGGCACCATCAAAGGTATATTTGATATACATGTTATTGATGTTTTCCTTACTAGCCCTCGTTGTAGTGCCTGGGTATTTGATACCGGTTCAGTTGCTAATATTTGTAACTCGAAACAGGAGCTACGGAATAGATGGCGGCTTGCGAGGGATGAGGTGACGATGCGCGTTGGCAATGTATCAAGAGTTGATGTGATGGCCGTCGGCACGCTCTCCTTAGTTTTACCTTCGGGATTAGTTTTAAACCTTAATAAATGTTATTATGTGCCTGCGTTGAGCATGACATTATTTCTGGATCGTGTTTATTGCAAGACGGTTATTCATTTAAATCGGAGAATAATGGTTGTTCTATTTATATGAGTAACATCTCTTATGGTCATGCACCTCTTGTGAATGGTTTATTTCTTCTAAATCTCGAAAGGGATGAAACACACATCCATAACATTGAGGCTAAGAGATGCAAAGTAGATAGTGATAATACTACTTATTTGTGGCACTGTCGTCTAGGTCATATTGGTGTAAAGCGCATGAAGAAACTCCATTCTGATGGACTTTTGGAGTCTCTTGATTTTGAATCATTTGATACATGCGAACCATGCCTCATGGGGAAGATGATCAAAACCCCGTTCTCCGGAATGATGGAGCGAGCAACGGACTTGTTGGAAATCATACATACCGATGTATGCGGACCGATGAGTATTTCGACGCGTGGTGGATATCGCTATTTCCTCACTTTTACCGATGACTTAAGTAGATATGGGTATATCTATTTAATGAAACATAAATCTGAAACATTTGAAAAGTTCAAGGAATTTCAGAATGAAGTGGAGAACCATCGTAACAGAAAGATTAAGTTTCTACGATCCGATCGTGGAGGTGAATATTTGAGTTATGATTTTCTCACACATCTTAAAGCAAGTGGAATCGTTTCACAACTCACGCCACCCGGAACACCACAGCGCAATGGTGTGTCTGAACGCCGGAATCGAACCCTATTAGATATGGTCCGATCAATGATATCTCTTACTGATTTGCCGTTATCATTTTGGGGTTATGCATTAGAAACCGCTGCATTCACTTTAAATAGGGATCCATCTAAATCCGTTGAGACGACACCGTATGAACTGTGGTTTGGTGCTAAACCTAAGTTGTCGTTTCTTAAAGTTTGGGGATGTGAAGCTTACGTCAAGAAGTTGATGCCGGACAAGCTCGAACCCAAAGCGGAGAAATGCGTCTTCATAGGATACCCTAAGGAAACAATTGGGTATACCTTCTATCACAGAACCGAAGGCAAAGTGTTTGTCGCAAAGAACGGTTCCTTTCTTGAGAAGGAGTTTCTCTCGAAAGAAGTGAGTGGGAGGAAAGTAGAGCTAGACGAGGTTATTGAACCTTCTCTTGAATTGGAGAGTAGCGTAGCACCTGAAATTGTTCCAGTGCCGCCTGCACCAACAATAGAGGAAGCTAATGACAAGGATCATGAAGCTTCGGACGATGCTGCTACTGAACGTCGCAGGTCGACAAGGTCGCGTGCCCCTCCTGAGTGGTACGGCAACCCTGTCTTGACTGTCTTGTTAGTAGAAGACAGTGAACCTACGAACTATGAGGAAGCGATGATAAGCCCATACTCTGAGAAATGGCTAGAAGCCATGAAATCCGAATTGGGATCCATGAGCGAAAACCAAGTATGGACTTTGGTGGACCCTCCTAGCGACCGAAAGGCCGTTGAGTGCAAATGGATCTTCAAGAAGAAAACGGACGCGGATGGTAATGTTACCGTCTATAAAGCACGGCTTGTCGGGAAAGGTTTTCGACAAGTTCAAGGTGTTGACTACGATGAGACTTTCTCTCCCGTAGCGATGTTTAAGTCCATTCGGATTTTATTAGCAATTGCTGCGTTTCATGATTATGAAATATGGCAGATGGATGTCAAGACTGCATTCCTCAATGACAACATTGATGAAGAGTTGTATATGATGCAACCCGAAGGTTTTGTCGATCCTAAGGATGCTAGTAAAGTATGCAAACTTCAGCGTTCCATTTATGGACTGAAGCAAGCATCTCGGAGTTGGAACCTTCGTTTTGATCAAGTGATCAAGAGCTTTGGATTTGTTCCAAATTGCTACGAAGCTTGTATCTACAAGAAAGTGAGTGGGAGCTCGGTGACGTTTCTGGTACTATATGTGGATGACATATTGATTATCGGAAATGACATCAACATGCTTAACGATGTGAAGAGTTATTTGAACAAGTGTTTTTCAATGAAAGACCTAGGTGAAGCTGCTTATATATTGGGCATCAAGATCTATAGAGATAGACAAAGACGCCTGATAGCTTTAAGCCAAAGTACATACCTAGACAAAGTTCTGAAAAGGTTCAGAATGGATAAGGCAAAGAAAGGTTCAGTGCCTATGTTGTCAGGTAAGATATTGAGCAAGGCTCAGTGTCCAGCTACGGTAAATGATAGGGAAGCTATGAGCAAAGTGCCTTATGCCTCGGCCATAGGTTCTATCATGTATGCCATGCCGTGTACTAGACCGGATGTGTCCAATGCTCTTAGTTTGACGAGCAGATATCAAAGTGATCCAGGAGTGGAACACTGGACAGCTGTGAAGAACATCCTAAAGTACCTAAATAGGACTAAAGAAATATTCTTAGTCTATGGGGGTGATGAACAGCTTGTCGTAAAAGGTTACGTCGACGCTAGTTTTGACACCGACAAGGATGATTCCAAATCTCACACAGGATACGTTTATATTTTGAATGGAGGAGCTGTGAGCTGGAGAAGCTGCAAGCAAAGCGTGATCGCGGGATCTACAGTGGAAGCGGAATACATGGCTGCTGCAGAAGCGTCAAGTGAAGGAGTTTGGATCAGAAACTTCATCACTGAGCTTGGCGTGGTTCCAAGTGCATTGGACCCACTGGAGATATTGTGTGGCAACACTGGCGCCATAGCACTCGTTAAGGAACCAAGATATCATCCAAAGACCAAGCATATCAACCGCGAGTTTCACATAATCCGAGATTATATTGCAGATGGAGATCTGAAGATTAGCAAAGTACATACAGATCTGAATGTCGCAGATCCATTGACTAAACCTCTTCCACGTGTAAAACATGATCAACACCTCAGTGCCATGGGTGTGAGATTGTTACCAGATGTAAACTAGATTATTGACTCTAGTGCAAGTGGGAGACTGTTGGAATTATGCCCTAGAGGCAATAATAAAGATGTTATTATTATAATTCATGTTCATGATAAAGTTTATATTCCATGCTAGAATTGTATTAAGCGGAAACTTTAATACTTGTGTGGTTTGTGAACAACACCGTGTCCCTAGTACGCCTCTATGGACTAGATCATTGATCAATGATGGTTAAGGTTTCCTAACCATAGACATGAGTTGTCAATTGATAATGAGATCATATCATTGGAGAATGATATGATGGACAGACCCAAACTAAGCGAAGCAATTTAGATCGTATCATCGTGTTCATCTTTGCGAAGCTTTTCCTATGTCAAATATTGTATTCCTTAGACCATGAGATAATACAACTCCCTGGTATCGGAAGAAAGCTTTGAGGTCATCAAACGTCATCCTATGAGAGGGTGATCATAAAGGTGTCTCTCAGGTGATCGGAAAATATCTGTTGGGTTGTATGTATCGAGATGGAATTTGTCCCTCCCAAGTCGGAGAGATATACTTCGGGCCCACTCGGTAATCGATATCAACACCGCTTGCAAGCATGTGGTTAAGGAGTTAATCACAAAGTGATATCGGATTACGGAACGAGTAAAGTACTTGCTGTGAACGAGATTGAACTAGGTATGACGGTACCGACGATTGAATCTCGGGCAAGTAAAATATCGCGAGACGAAGGGAATATATATATGGGATTGTTTGAATCCTGACATCGTGGTTCATCCGATATGATCATTGATTAATGTGTGGGAGTCAATATGGGTGCCCAGACCCCGCTGTTGATTATTGATAGAAGATCATGTATGCATATTCTCGAACCCGCAGGGTCACACACTTAACGTATCTCGACGCTAGGATAGATTGGATAATTGGTTTATGAATTTTTGTTCGGAGTCTCGGATGGGATCCGGGATGTCACGAGAGGTTCCGGAATGGTCCGGAGAATAAGATTCATATAAGACAATACAGTTTTTGGAGTTCGGAATTGTTCCGGGTTAATCAGTATTGTACCGGAAGCTTCTAGAACCTTCCGGAAGGGGACCAACGTGGCCCCACCTTCCGGGAGGGGGCATGGGCCTATGAGGGAGTGTCCTGGCCGCATTGGGCCAGGGGCACAAGGCCCCATAGGGCCCAGCCGATCCTAGAGAGTTTAAACTCGTTTAAACTAGAGATAGGGTTTCTAGAAGGGGAGAGTCCTTGCCCCCCACTCCTCCCTCCCTTGGCCGCCGGCCCAAGTCTTGGAGGAGGGGAAAGGGCTGGCCGCCCCCCCTCTATAAATAGAGGGCTGGTGCGCCCCCTCCTCCCTACACCTTGCCTCCAACCCTAGTTGCCTTGCTGCCTTCCTCTCTCCCTCCCGACTGTTTGTAGGCGAAGCCCTGCGGCAGAAATTCTCCACCATATACACCACGCCTTCGTGTTGTAGATCCAATCCATCTCTCCACCATACTTGCTGGTCCAAGGAAGGAGGAGACGTCGAGGTGCTGCACGTGTGCATCTCACGGAGGCACCACCACTTGTGGTGCTAGATCGGATCGGATCGCGAGGAGGAGAAGCGAGTACGACTACATCACCCACGTTCCGACGAACGTTCCGCTGTGCGAATCTTGAAGGGTATGACCCCTTCAGCCGTTAGTGAGGTGACTTAGGCTGATCTACGTATTCTCTTTGTAAGTCTTTGTTAAATAATAAATAAAACATGGTGTGTGCATCATTCACTGGCCGGATTATCACCTCCATTTCAAAAAAAAAAGTTTACTTTTTGCCGCCACTTCTTGATTAGTGGATGGTGATGATATGGTGTTTGTTTTGTTGATTGGTGGCTTATGATAGCACTATCAGCTAACTCTCTTGATTAATTAGTTTTGTTGTTTATGGAATTGTTTGTGGTGGTTTCTTTCCTCTTGGTGTGTCACCCTCACCTGTCATGGGGTGGCGGACCTTGTGGTATTGCATGGCTTGGTCGGCACTTGTTAATATGCAAATAGTACTACAAGTTTTGGACTGATGATAGGATATGCTTAATTAGGGCTGCCCTTAGTTTATTTGCAGAGAATGGTTTGTTAAGACAGGATTAGTATATGGTTTTGTATTATGAGGTTAGAAAGTGGTGCCCTTTTTGTTCAACTAGATAGTACTCCCTCCGTTTTAAAATATAAGATGTTTTAGGATTGTGAAGAAGATGAATCTAGACTTGTTTTAGTATGTAGGTTCACTCAACTTTGGAATGATTCTATACATTAAAAGAAGTCTAGATTCATTTTTTTTACAAATCTAAAACATCTTATATTTTGAAACGTTGGGAGTAGTTGCTAGACACGGACAGGGTGGCCAGTCGTGGAGCTCGTCTCTCTAGCTGTCTGTCTGGAGCATCTTCTATCCTTCCATGGATCAATCATGGCCACAAATCAGCCACCTATTATCCAAGACAAAATCGAAACAGATAGAACGTGAATGGATCTGTTCCGGAATTTTCTTTAGCAAAGTATGGAATGGGACGTACTAATCGGGTGAGTAACAAGTAACGAACCATCATGTTATTAGTACGTGATGTGACTGGAAGATGACGATGGAATCCAGGCGCATTAGGTGGGTGACAAAGACGACCGAACAGGCACATCCTTCGTGAGACTCGGAGAGAGTGCTACGCGATGTGTGGGATCAAACTGAAGAAACACGAGGTACAAAGGCGAGAAGGAAAAAGAGGCTGGAGAGCGACAGGGGGAGGGGGACGGCTGCCGCAGCTTCATCGCTGGCCACACTACCGCACCGCCACCCCCTCCCCTCCAACTCCAACCTCATCTCACCTGCACACACAAACAAATCCGACCTTACCTACACAGAAAGAATACTCTTTTCATTTCAAAATATAAGATGTTTTAGCTTTGTGAAACGAATAAATCTAGACATTTTTAGTGTTTAGATTCACTACGAACTATACACTAAAAGACATCTAGATATATTTACTTCACAAAGCTAAAACGTCTTATACTTTGAAACGGAGGGAGTACAAAGGTACACCACTTCATACGTACATGTCATGGCTTCACCTCCAATAGCGGAAAACAAAAAACATTGCATGCATATATGAGTAAGATAGATTGTGGGAATTCTCTCCATATTTGTATTTGTATTGATAGATACAGGTCTATATATACACATATAGGAAAATTACACAATTACAACAGAAACATATATAGATCATGTCGTGCGAGTGGAGCACGTGAGTGTGATCATCCCACACGGGATCGCGTGCCGTAGGGACTGGTCATGTACGGTTGTGGACTAGCCGTTGGGCTAGCCGAAGCGTGGTGCTCACGAATGTTGAGGCTGGACCTGAAGTCGATGAAGACGCTCGCCGGGAGCCCCTTGGTGAAGACGTCAGCAAAGTGGGAGGTAGTCGGAATGTGAAGGATACGGACTACACCGAGGGAGACTCGTTGGAGGATAAAGTGTAGATCAATTTGTACATGTTTCGTGCGTTGATGCTACATCGGGTTGCTGGAGAGGTACATGGCGCTGATGTTGTTGCAGTAGACGATGGTGGCGCGCGAAGGAGAATAGCGAAGTTCGACGAGGAATTGGCGCGTCCAACAGGCTTCGGCGATAGCGCTGGCCACAACTCGGTACTAAGCCTCAACGCTAGAACACTAGACGGTATGTTGGCGCTTCGATGACCAGGAGACGAGGTTGTCACCAAGGAAGATGCAGAAGCCGGAAGTGAACTTCCTCGTGTCCGAGCAGCCCGCCAGCTGGAGTGGAGTACGCCGCCTGTTCATGCGACGAGGAGCAGTGGAACTAAAGACAAGGAGTGTCGTACCTTGCAGGTACCAAATAATCCTCATCACAACTAAAAGTTGACTCCCTGGGATCATGCATAAAGAGTCAACATTGTTAAACAACATATGAGAGATAGCATAAGATATTGCAAGGCGACTACCAAACTGCGGTAGAGAGGGGTCACCGAACGGAAGCCTGTTGGTGGCAGATAGATTAGACTTTGTGTCGACATGGTGGATTTTGGTTTGTAGTTTAGCATAGCCACACTACTCTATCCTTAGTTAGCAGTGAAGGGGTTTTGTAGCAAAAAAACAAAAAAATACTAACGACGAGAACACCCTAGCCAAGAACTATCTATGCAGATGTAAGGCAACGATAGGAATTTGGTGTTCCTACCTTTGAAGACCGAAAGCGGTTAACGTTTCAAGGTAAACGTCGCTGATGTAGTCGTGCCGCCCGACCTCAAGGTCGCGAAGCTCCTTGCAAGTCACCCATGGTCCTTTTACGACATAGCCGACCTCAAGCTTCAAGCTTCAAGCTTCAAGCTCCAAGCGAATAGCACCACAAGTGGCGGTGCCTCGTGGCTTTACACACATCTGGTGTAGAGGCGTCTCCCGAGCTCTGGTCCAGCAAAGCTGTGGAAGAAGATTGATCTGGAACGAGTCCAGCAGCATGACGACGTGCGTATGATGGAGAAATCCCTATACCCATATGAAATTCCAAACTTGGGAACCACATGTGATGGAGAGACCCCTCAATTCATCAACCTCCTCCCCCCGCTTGCTTTGAGAGTCGTGCACAGAGCTCTGTGCCTCTCCTGAGCCCTTCTTGCCAGAATAGCTAGTGAGAGGCGGAGGAGCAGTGCCACCATAGTTATAGGTAATAGGGTTTCCAGTAGGTCTAGGTTTCGGCCTCGTGCCGCGTCATGGCGTTATGCCGGGAGGAACTCGCCGTATCTCTTGAGCCAGATCTGGCGATGGGCGGTGTCGGTGTTGTTCGTCGTGGTGCTCCAGCGGATGGAGCCAGCGGCATGCGTCGTCTCTGTCTAGTCCACCAATAAGGCTCATGGCCGTGCCTCTTGCCGCGGTGGCAGTTGTTGCTTCCCCTTTCGCTGGCCGGCCGAGGCGGCGGGAGGAGAAGTGTGGGGTGCAGATCTGCCGGTGTCGTCATGGTGGATGTGGAGGGGTGGGTCGAAGCTGTGTTTGAGGAGATCTTCTGGAGTCCATCATCAGCGGCGCTTCTGCGATGGCTTTAGGCTGTCGTCCTGCTGCTGACCGACATGGTCGTAGGGCGACCACTCCGAGCTCTGGTGCTGCAGATCTGCTAGTGCCAACTCTTCTTCCTCCAGGCAAGGATGCCGCTATGGAGGTCTTCGCGAGATTGCTTGTGGCTTTCATCGCTTTGTCGTCACCAAGTGGTGCTGTCCTCGGTGATGGCGCTGGCGGCCGCAAGGAGATTCTCAACGTCGGCGGTGGAGAAGGACCTGGTCGCGTTTTCAATTTTCTTTGCAGGGTCCTTTTTGTAAAACAGTAGGGTCTTGTTGCAGTTTGTGCTTCTGCTAGGGTCCTTGTTGTAATCTGTATTCACACTGCATCTCCTTAATACAACTTCTCGACCCTTCGGGGTCTTTTTCGTTCAAAAATACATGTGATGGAGAGAGAGAGGGAGAGATAATAGGCAAAGCCAATTGATGGGATGGATTTGGGAGAGGGGTGCCCCTCTTTATATAGGTGGAAGGGAGGCACCAACTCCCTCAAAGTCCCGGAGTAGGACTAATCAAGGCGAGGAGGTGGAGCAGGCGCCCGACTAGCCCCCCCCACATGGACCCCACGTGGTGGGAGGCCCACTAGGGCCAGCGTCCCTCCTTTGGCCTTCCCTAGGCCGTGACCCCATCTTGGGCCTCCTCCGGTGAGGCCCAATTAGGTGGGCTGCCCCATAAATCAATTGTAAATATTTTTTTAATATTAGTTCATTTAATTAATAATAAATACATATTATTTAATACTTATCACTCTAAAACACCTTTCGGACCCCTCTGATCATCATCGGATATCCCCGGAAACATTCCAGTATCACCTTGGAACAATTCTAGAGTTCTCTCTCTTTTCTCCTACGATCTCGAATCAATCCCTAAGTGTCATATACCCTTAAGGGGACACCCTACGGCTCAGGAGTACACATACATGATCGACACACTCTCGGATCAATGACCAACAACGGTGTCTGGAAACTCATGATGGCCCCATGCATTCCACGAAATAACTTGATCGCTTGAATCTTGAATGTTGATTCTCATTCCCTTTGATCTACGGTACCTGGTTTGTCCAAAACATGTCTCCGGTATCGATATACTTAGTTCAATCTTGTTACCGACAAACACACATTTGCGCGTTCCCGTGATATTACATCCCCACGACCTAGTCACATGTTTGGAAACTTGTAGATGTAATCTCAGCGAGTAGGCCCTGGGTATCTACGCGTCACTAGGATGGGAAAATCCTATCTTTATACATAGACCTCAACCTATTCCTTTGGAATACACATATTTATGGCCACCTAGTTACAGACATGACGGTTGATGTGATCAAAGCATCCATGAGAGATAGTGATTAATATGATATCACTGTCGAAGGGATAAATCACTACGTTCATCTAGATATTGCGGTGTTGAACTATGTGACTGGATCACATTGCAATACTACGGTCTGGTGTTTCCATAACATCATTCATTTAATGATGTGACCTCGTTGTCAGTTGACGTTAAAGCAAGTCCATGATTGGGAAACCTCGATCATCAGTTGCCCAGCAAACTAGTCTTCTAGAGGATACTAGGAACTTGGTTTGTTTATATACCACATGTGTACCAATGTTTCTGATTGATAAATTTATAGCATGGTATAAAAATATTACAAACTAATAAGATATGCCAATAAAATCATATTTATTATTCGCCTCTAGGGAATATCTCCTTCAAACAAAAAGAAGCCCGATGGGAGGAATACATAAAATGAGAAGAGGGCAAAGAGAGGAGATAATGTCGGCTACAAAGATTCATTGGACATCATGATGACTATTAGTAAGGACATAAATTTATTCTCAAAGGAATGACTTGAGTGCCAAATAAATGGAGAAGAGGAGAATCATAACCAATGAGAGGAGGGTAATGGGCCGAGGAGAAAATGGTCGAGATGGAGGAGGGGAAGGTGGCAAACGAGTAATTGCTCCGGATGGAGAATGAGCAAACGATCATATTCACGGACCCAAATGATCTAGATGATAAGGCTTGAGTGTATTTTGAGCTTTGCCATGATCAAATTTGGGCGTCCAGAGGGTTCGTAGTGGGCCATGGAGGCATTGGTGGCATATGAGGCAATGTTGGTGATGGCAATGGATACGTTGGTAGCATTTGAGAGCTATATGCATTTATCATATTCATGTTCTATGCAGTTTTATGAACTTTTGTTTTATGTTAATGATGCACTTTGCTTGTGGCTCTAGTTTTCATGTTAAACTTGAATTTGAAATGTTGTGAATAGTTAATGTTCATATTTATGTGCGTCCTAATGGATTTTTTTTAGTTATCATGTGTAGAATTTTTTGCTTAATTCGATGAGAAATGCAATGCGTATGAGAGAAACAACAGAGGAAAATGCTCAAAATATGTATCCAATTTTGGGTAAGCTGCGAATTCAGATTCTTTTTGTCTACCCATACCTTCGCTCTACCTAATTAAAACTGGATTTGCATAGCTAAATTGTGCCAACTCTCCCGAAGACGCTCTAATTTTTTTTCACCGTATAGGCCTATTGTGGCATCCCGCAAAACCACTACTAGAAAATCGCGTTGTTTTTGTGCATTGCATCGTCATCATCATGCATTGTTTGCATAAAACTATGTTCGCAAAGCCCGTTTTGGTTTCTAAAACGCCCCGACTTTTATTCAAACGCCAAACCCCCGGATGTTCCGGATATTTTATTTGTCTAAAACTAGTTATAAAAGCTATTTGAAAATAAATAAAATATTAAATTATTTTTAATAGGGGCAGTCGAACGGGCCGATTGACCCGATCGACCATCCCAGAAAAATATAAACGGTCCGCCCCTTTTTCTAAACCTACCAATTAAACTACCCACACACCCCTTCCACATCACCCTGGCCAACCCCGTCGCGCCACCTCACCCCTCCCCAAATCCCCACCAACCATCAACTGCCACCTAGACTAAACCACCTCCCCCTCTCTCTCCTCTCAACCCAGCTCACCCCACCACGCACACGCTACACACGCACGCAGCCGGCCAGCACCCGCATGCACCCAGTCAACCCCCTCTTTGCCGCCTGGGTCCCACCCGCGAGCCCCACCCCTGCCAGTGCCCCTGTTTCCTGTTCCTCTTCTCCCTCCCTCTCTCCAACCTCCCACCGACCCCCACCTCCTCTCTCTCGGACGCTCCCAACCCCGCACTCCGCCGCCCCGGGCCGAGCCTCCCCCAACCTCTGCCAGCGTCCTCCGCCGCACGGTGCTGCGCCGGCCGGCCGCGCCCCCGGCCGCCTCCGTCGACCGCGCCCCGCCCGCCACCGTCAGAGCCGCAGCTCCACCGCCGCCTCCCCCAGAACCGCACCTGGCCGCGCGCGCGGCCCGCCTCGAGCTCGTCCCCGGCCCCCTCGCGCCTGCGGCCGCCTCCTCCGTCAACCGCCGCCGCCTCGCCGGACCGCCCCGACCCCTCCGCGGCTCGCCCCCGTCCCTCTGCTCGCTCCGCGGCCGCCGCGCCGCCGGACCGCCCCGGCACTGCGCCGCCCCGCCGCGCCAGGCTCCCCTCCTCCCCCAAGCTCTCCACCCCCGTCGCCCCGCCGACCAAGCCACCTCCGCCGCTCCCGCCAACCTCCCGCGTCGCCTGCCCCGCCCGCCACCGCAGCACCTCGCCAGCGCGCGCCTCGCCGCCGACCCGCGGACCCCCTCGCCGCCAGTACCCCGGCTTCCCGCGCCGCCCTGGAGCCTCCACCGCCGACGGGCCTTCACCGCTCGGCGCTGCCACCTCCCGCCGCCGGTGCCCGCGTTCCCTGTTCGTCGCTGCCCTCTGCGCTGGCTCGCACGCCTCCAAGCACGCATGGGCCCGCTGGTCCTCTTCAAGTTTTACGGGAGTTACATGTGTGGTGAAGTGTAGTATTTTCCTTTTGTTGTTGTTGCCTGGATGTGCTGTTGGAGGTGAGATTTTGGTACCTCGGCAGGCTCCTCGTCATGACACAACTGCAGATACAATACCAATCCCGCAGCAAGTGCTTCGACCCCATCACTCAGATCTACCGATGCCGAGACCCCTAACCCAAAGAGGCCCGGAGCACCAAGGACTCCCTCCCGGACATCGAGCGCCAAGATCGACTCACGGATTCCGAAGCTGTTCCCGGACCGCAAGAACGTCTCCAGAGTTGAACCCCGAAGCCCGATCCCGGCGCCGAAGCCGAGGACCCCGACAAGAACTACGACACGGATACACCGAGATCTCCCTCGAGGACGCCGAGTGCTTCACCCTGGAAGCGACAAGACCTACCTCTGTATCCGAGAACGAGCCGCCGAGACCGGATCCCGGAACCGTCGAACCCTGGGCCCTGAGACCGGGCCCCGAACCCCGGAAACCCCAAGATCTGCCGAACCCTAAATGTGTGACCCCTTTCCGAGACCTATTTTATAATATAATAACAACTGGTTGCATATTGAATTGTCATCCTTGCATGCATCCATATCATGTGGTTTGGGGGCCTTATGCCGATTCACCTAATAATTAAATATGGGGCCCATATGCGGGCAAATCTAGTCTCATATTGGCCTCATTTAAATTTGTGTAGCGAACCGGTACCATTTTTGCCATGTCCAAACAACATTTAATTTGCGGGGTAGATAAACAACTTGAACCATATGATCAATTGTCGGGACCCCGGTTTCGCTTAATATGACCTAATTGCATTGCACCTTTGCCATGTCATGCATCATACATGCATCATGCCGTTCTTCTGCCGTGTATTAAATATTGCATCCGGTGTTTATTCTAGTGTTTTGCTTCTTCGCGGATAAGGCCGTTGAGTTGATGTGAGCTTCGCCCCGATCTTCGGATGAACCTTCGACAATGTTTTCAGGCGAGCATCTCCCCCTTTCTACCTATCTTACTTTTATAGCATTTACTTCCCTCCTGTTGATCTATTGCTATCTGTGTTGCGATGCTCTAGTTTTCCATACCCGTGATATCCCTTGCAGCCCTATATTGCCTCGGACACATCCTATTACCTATTGTTTGGTAGATAGTTGGACTTGCGCGTCGTAGTCGCTTGCTCAAGTGCTGTTGCGTGTCGTCAAGTGCCACAGTTGTTGATGTATTGCCGCATGTTGATGTTGGAGGTGATCATAGTTTTACTTATTGTTCACTTTAATTCTCGTTTAACAACTAAAATTGAAGTAAGCAGAGGCATCGGTGGGTGATAGATAACATTTGGTTTCCGAACGCTCACTTGTGTCCCGTAGGACCCCGAGTACTTGATACCTGTTCCTTGATTTATCGCGCTATCCACATATGGGGAGTATGGGCCCCCGTTAGCCAGAGCTTGATTCTGTCTTATTTCTTGGGGCCACAACTAGTTTGAGGTTTTATTTACTATCCTGTACCTATGCCATGCTTTACTGCTTTATTTACGATTGTGCGAGGAGCACACTGTACTGTTTAGGTAAGCAGAGTGATTACGCGGTATCGACAAGCCCATCCACACTTTCGGGTTCCCAGTCGCTTACAGCCATTGGCGCTAACCTTGAGTCCGTCTCGAAGCTTGCTTACTTTGTTGCGGGTCTACTCAATGGGGTGGCCCCCTGAAATATTTCTGAATCTTGTGATTGCTCTGTCGTGAAGACCTCGTTGGGTTTTGATTTGGTTTTTCCGAGGTTGATCGTGTGTGTGTTGCTATTTGTGCACCCCGGCCGGGTTAAAACTTTCTGAAAGCCGTGTCCGCGGTTATGGACGACTTGGAGCACAGTATCTCGACCATAGACAAGCATAACTAAAGTTTACTGTTATAAATTTGACTTTATAATGACTAGTAATTAGCTTCACTATAATGGAATGGCTAATTAATACTGCCCACAATTGCTTGTTTGGAGTGTCGCTTGCGACAGTTGTATCTGACTAGTAAGTATTGCAACTACAACGGAATGGCTGAATAAAAGTACCAACAACTGCTGGGTTTTGGGTTATCTCATGCTAATTGTATCTGATTAGTAAGTGTTACTACTATAACGGAATGGTTAACTAAAAGTGCCCACTGCTTATTTTATCAGGACGATTATCTAACCTGACTAGTAATTGCTGCAACGATAACTGAATACATAAAACTGCCAACTGTGTGAGTTCCTCGGTTGACTTCCTCGTTTGGTCTCGAGGGGGAAACGCCAGGATGGGTTTGTTTGATGATAGTATCAGGTTGGTTCCGGATAGGTCCTTCTTACCCCTCTCTGATTACCGACAGTTATATCGAGTCTCTATAGGTTGTTTAGTGCATGCTGCCGCTGCCGCTTCAGTCCACCATACCTATGTAGGCGAGGACCGCCGAATTCTAGACTCGCCGTGTACTGGCCTCAGTACTGACGCTCCTCTTTTTCCTTCGCCCTTTGTCGGCACCCCTTTTGTTTAAGCAGGTTTTGAGATCGACGTCGTTAGCAGGGTTACCCTTCCGGCTTGGCCTGGGCAGGGTTATGGTCGCCATTGGTTATTCTTCAGGGCTCTTAGCCCCATTTGCATCTTGTCCGTAGTCGGACGCCCCCCTCTTTTCAAGGTGATTTGGATCTTTGTACCGTATATTTGTATTCTTGACTCTTTGAGTTGCTGTTGTATATATCTGTTCTGTGGGTCCCATCGAGGACTGTTGTGTAATGTTATTACTTCGCTTTCCACCCGCACGAAAGTGCCTGGTGGGCACCTTTGAATCGTTTCTATGCTGGTTTGGCGGGTTTCGCTAAAACTTGCATAGGTCCGATTCTGAGGGTGTTACACCTATACTCACAGAGGTTCAAGCCGGCTACCAACACAAGATGCACACATAAAGTACCCGTAGGTCATGGCAGGAGCACAACTCAACCTACAACAAGCAGGAACACAATAGCAATCCAGACGGAGGTGCAACCCTAGTAACTTACTCAGGTGCACCATCGCCATTTGGCTGGTTTAGATTAACTCCACACACACATACACCATAGCGATCCTTGGCATGGAGGATTTCTCTGTTAGCTTCTTCTCACACATTGCTCTAGAAACTTTTTTTAGCACCCAAACACATGTATATTTGGTCTTGTCGGATACGATGGCATATCCGAAAACCGTGGTGTTAGGATGATTGTTCAAACCTACAAATGGGATGAATGACATACCATATCGATTCATTGTATACCTACTGTCGAACACCTCCACGTCTCCATAGTCCCGATAGTCCTGGCGTGGTTGTAAATTGCACCAGAACATGCTTTTCAACCGTCCTTTCTTATCTAGATGGTAGTCGGAAAAGAAATCAAGGAAAACTGCCTTCCTGCTCTTCATAATGCCAATGTTAATGTTAGCATCACCTTTCTCAACCAGCTACCTTTTATCCATGCAACACAGATTGTAGAGATCCCGCCGAACGAAGCCTATGTACCCGTACTTGCCACTTATGTTGATGAAGTTTTTCATAATTTGGCACTCTCTCATCCCAGCTTCTCCCAATGGCATAATCTCACTACACTGATAAGGCTTGACCTTTCTTTGAGAGCGTAGAAAAGCGACTTCGTCGGGTCCAGCTTGAAGATGGTTTGTGATGGTCGTCAAAACTCGCAACATACCAAAGACTAGTGGGTTGGTTTAACTTGATGATGAGATGCGCCTTACAACTGCAGCGAGACAGGGCATGCCCTACGGCTGCGACCTTCCATGTAAAAACCACTTGCTTTCACGTTACCTGCTCTATAATATAAATACCGCATGTAGGGTATTACTCCCAAACCACTTTTTCCTTGCTTCACTTTGTCCTTCCTAATGCTGAAACCATGCTCTTTCGTGTACTTGTACAAATTGAATATCACATCTTTACAAACAAATATCATCTTCTTTACCATCCAATACTTATCCTGGTTATCTTCCCATGCTCATAGACCTTTTCGGATTCCCCTGATTACTTTTTCTCATGCTCATCACCTATTGTGACCTACAAAATATATAAGTCATGTAAGTTGGCATCTACTTGATTGTATTTATGGCTAGCAATACGGACACTATTAAGATACCTCACTCATGGCATCCGATGTCGACTCCTCGAGATCTTGTGATTCTTTCGTATCCTCATCATCCCAGTAATCCATGTCTGAATCCCCGTAATAATCCAACTCATCGTAAAAGCCTGGTAATGAATACAACATAATTGTAAAACAAAAGTCATTTAACATGTGGCTGTCTCATAAGATGTACGCGCTTTCAATTCTTGTCATATACAAAATCATACATCACTCATACTTTTCGAGAACGATTCTTTTGGATCGTCCTCCTCATTTTCACTTCTGATGTCGACCTACACATATTTAAACAAAGAAATATAAGTTTCCATGCTCATTGTTACCATAAAAATGTTCAAAATTCACGTGACTCAGTAAAAATTCATCGGCTATGTTTCAATCAAAGGGTTCGTCCTCCAGATGTTAATTTTCATGGGATGAACTAGCTCCATCATCCGTGCCATCAACTCTAGCATTTCCATTATCACGGTCAATACAACTAGGCACAGAGTCCTCCATATGTTCAAACACTACAGATCAACAGAAGTAACATAACCGATGCATCATAATTAACCAATGAAATTCCTCAATTATGACATCAAAACACCAATGTTGCATGTGATACTATGGATGCCTCAGTTAGTGTAGAAGTTGCCTCAATTAGCTAATTGTAACCTCTCTCTCGCTGTTACCTCTCATAAGTACTTTCGTAGACCTCATGACCTAATGCGAAATGAAAATCAAAATAATGTGCACATAGAGATTGATTTTAAACCTAAAACAGGAAACCGAAGCCGCCTCTAATCCTAAAACATAAATCATATTCCGCCTTGGGAACAAAGATGCGAAGAGAGGGTGTTTCAGGGGAAACAACTCACAATTTCTAGGCGTTCGTGGAGAGACTACACACGTGTGAAAGATCTTCAGCGACGATCTAGAAGGACGCCCTAGGATCGATCAAGATCTAGACGAGAAGGCCGGCACATGCAAGGACGATCTGAATGCCTCGATCAAGAGACGGAGGGATTCACACGGTGGTCGCCCTTGGTATTATGGAGAAGGCACCGATATGGCAAGGAGTGGAGGTGGCTGCCTTATCGGGTGGCTGGTACGTGTTGATGGCGATCGCCGATGGTGTGCATGGAAATGGCAGGGACGAGTGGGACCATGCGAATAGGTGCCCCATACCTAGAGGTGGGATCCACATTGTAGGCTATATGTTCAGATACCGTATACGAATACCTACATACAGTGGCGAACCTTGGAGGAAAATCAAGGAGATGCCAAGATGCTGCTTAAAGCACTTAATAGCAATAATTATTACTATTTATTAATAGATTAGTCTTAACAACACTACTAGTTAGAAACATTGCACCAAGCTTGGGTTAGGGAGTGGGTAGGGGGTGGGGGGAGGGGGCATGGCCTAGTCTGGTCTCCATGAAGGTCCGCCGTAGCCTTTAGCATATTCGGGGAATGGATATGGGCTTTGGTGGGTCTAACCAGTACAAAGACCCACAAACCCTTGGCGTTTATAATCTTTCGGGCCAGGGGAGCATTGAAGCACGCCTTATTTTTGCCAACTCTCTTAAAAAGGCTCTAAGAAAATTTCACCGGACAAGCCTATATACTCAGAGAGGTTCAAGCCTTGGCTATCAAGACAAGATATGCACACACATAAAGTACCCGTAGGTCATGGCAGGAGCACAACTCAACCTACAACAAGCAGGAACACAGTAGCAATCCAGACGGAGGTGCAACCCTATTAACTTACACAAGGTGCACCATTGCCATCTTGCTGGTTTAGATTAACTCCACACACACACACCATAGCGATCCCCTGCTTGAGATAATATACACACAGCACGCATGATGCTAGCTTGATGAACAGCAAAGGTTCCCATGGTCGACTGGTCGGTTGACTAGTCGCGGCTCTTGAAGGGGATCGCCCTGATGACCACCACGTGGTAGATGGCCGCCAGCGCCGCGCCGGTGAACGGGCCAACCCAGAAGATCCACTGCACGCCAACGAAATCAAAAGAGAGATTATTAGTCGCTCGTTCGCTCCTAATCATCAAGCTTAATTCTTACCAAGCACAAAGTAATTCAGGTGGTTAAATTGGTAATTGTTCTTGTTGACTTGTGCTTACGTGGTCATCCCATGACTGCTTCTTGTTGTAGATGATGGCGGCGCCGAGGGACCTCGCCGGGTTGATGCCGGTGCCGGTGATGGGGATGGTCGCCAGGTGCACCAGGAACACGGCGAACCCGATCGGAAGCGGCGCCAGGATCTGCACCCCATACATCATCGGTTTATCAATCAAAACATCCATGGGAGAACTAACAAAGAGATACCCTGTTTGCACGGTACGGTGGCCGGCGCCGGTGAAGAACGGAGGACAGTACTTACGGGGACGTGGGAGTCTCTGGCGCTGCGCTTGGCGTCGGTGGCGGAGAACACGGTGTACACGAGCACGAACGTGCCCACGATCTCCGCCCCCAAACCGTCCCCCTTGGTGTACCCGGGCGCGACGGAGTTGGCGCCGCCGCCGTTGCCCATGTACAAAGTCGTCTGGAACCCCTTCACCACGCCGGCGCCGCAGATGGCCCCGAGACACTGCATCACCATGTAGAACACGGCCCTGGTGAGCGACAGCTTGCGGGCCAGGAACAGCCCAAACGTCACGGCCGGGTTGATGTGGCCGCCGGAGATGCCGGCGGTGCAGTAGACGAGCACGAAGATCATGCCCCCGAAGCTCCAGGCGATGCCCTGGATGCCCACCGTGGCGCACTTGGACCCCGACGGGTTGCCGACGACTCCCATCACGGTGAGCACGCTGATGTAGAGGAAGAGGAAGGTGGCCAGGAACTCGGCGATGCCGGCGCGGTAGAAGGACCAGGAGGTGAGCTCGGATGCCTCGAAGAGGGGCGCCGGCGGAGGCTCCTTGTAGTCCTTGTCGTCGCCGCCCTGCGCCGCCGTGCCGATCGGCTGGCGCTCCGAGTAGCGGTTGGCGCCCAGGCGCACGTCCTCCTCCTTGCCCTCCATTGCTTATGCGCTCGAGCTTGAGCTTAGCCTGGTCGATCAGTGGAGAGGAGGAGGTGGGTTAGTCTGAGAGAGAGATGAGGAAAGGGAGTGGGGCTGGAGTGGTTCTTATAGAGAGGTGGGCAATCATGGCCGCTCTCTGCTCCGCTCTGCTTGGTTTATGTTTTGCTGCCACTTCTCGATTAGTGGACGATGATGATCATGGAGGTTTCGGTTTGTTGATTAGTGACCTAGCTAGTGATACCACTGTTTTTAGCTAGCTCTCTAAACTAATAACAATATGGAAATGTTGTGTGGTTAGTTTACTCTTGGCATGTCACCTCACCTGTCACGGCCGGGTGGCAGAGCCTTGTGGTACTGAATGGCTTAGTCGGCTGTTCTTAATTCGCAGGGCGATAGGATATGCTTAATTATAGGGCTGCCCTTAATCTATTTGTAGAGATGTTCTTAATCTGTTCTTAATCTATGCTTAATTCACGGCCGGGTGGCAGAGCCTTGTGGTACGTTTGTTGACATAGGATTAGTAGGGTTTTGTATGATTGATTCTGTAGTAGATGATTTTGTATTGTGAGGGCAGAAAGTGGTGGTGGCCTTTTTGTTCTACTAGCTAGCACTAGTTGGTTAGACTCGGACAGAGCGGTCAGTTCGGGAGGCCGTGTAGGTATCTAGCTGTCTGGAGCATCTTCATCTGTGTCCCTTGGACGATCCACCAGCCACTCAATCAATCATCGGCACAAACCAGCAACCGCCTCAAAGACAAATTCGGTAGAATGAAAGGCAGATAATTATTCGGAAAACGATTAACTTAACAGCATAGCCATGAACTGAACCCTGCTTGCTGAAGCTCGACTGGTTTCGGTAGTAGCTCTAGCTCCTACACTACAATCTAGTACTCCCTCTGTAAATATAAGATGTTTTAGGTTTGAGAATAAGATGTATCTAGACATCTTTTAGTGTCTAGATTCATTTGAACCTATACACTAAAAGGTGTTTAGATACATCTCCTTCATAAATCTAAAACATCTTATATTTCTAACCGGAGGGAGTACATCGATGGAGTTTCTCCGGATATGTTTGGTCCACAGAATTAGTTTGGAAGCAAAGGTTAAAGAGAAAGGATTTATGTTGGATCTGTCTCCGGATTTCTCTTTAGCAAAGCAGAGAATGCTGAAGGCGACATACTGCTTGGGTAAGTGGCAAACAAGAGCACGCACAGGTGCACATGATGATGATGGAATCCAGGCACACTAGCTAGCTGACAAGGACGACCAAACACCCTTCGCATTCAGAGACAGACAACTAGCTAGCGAGGAGGAGCCACAACCACTCGCCACTCACTCACCATGTCAATGCGTGAGATCAATCAAACACAAAAAAAGACACGAGGTACGTACAACAACGCGAGAAGAGCATGGAAGAAAAAGAGGGGCCGCCGGAGAGCGATGGGGGGAGAGGGACGGCGGCCGCAGCTCCATCGCTGGCCACACACCCCACCGCCACGGCGGCGCCACCCCCTCCAACTCCTACTCCAACTAGTACGACCTCACCTGCACAAAAGGAATATTTTTCTCATCCAGAAAAACTTGCGCCGCCCCAAACTCCCACCATCGTCCTATCTATCGACACGAAGAAAACAAGAAAATATATAGACTGTATATAAAAAAATATCGGATTTGTTAGTTCTCAAGTGTATGAGATTTTTTTTTAAAAGGAGCATATATTAATATTGGAAAAATCTAATGAGAGGCGTCGCACCTTGCATCCTTTCGTGCGGCGCGCAGCGAACCCGACAGCTCGGAATAATTAATCTGACAATTATTTTTTTTGGAAAAATTAATCTGGCAACTTTTTTTTGCGGAAAAATTAATTTAACTAATTTGGCAATGGAGAAACACGCTAGTGTTCTGCAGGTTAATTAGTTTAGGCCTAATTAATATGTAATTAGGCGGCGTCTCGCGTTAGCAGAGTCCACTAATATTAGAGGATACCAATTACACTCTATAACAACGCATTACCCTAGCGGGCATATAGATGCACACAACCAAAAAAGAAAAATAAATACAAAAAAATAGTCTCGCTACAGTTTCTCTTTCATTGAAACATCAGTACTACTACAACCAAGACATCACTAGAAGTTCATCTTCTCCAAAAACGACACTTCTAAAAAAAGAACAGTACAGGAACACCATCACCGTTCGATCAAAGATTGAAGAAAGTCCATCCAAAGTAATTAGGTTACAACTAAAAATTAACACAAATAGTGACTGACACGGAATAAATTCTCATGCGCCTGGGTTCTAGGCGCTCATAAAAAAATATAATAATATTCCTCCTTAAAATCAGGTTTCATGGGGCAAAACATTTTATTTCTCCATCACACGTCTTACCTGCCGTTCGTGGTAGTAGTCTGTCAACTATGACGATCCACAGCCCATGTGCATCAGCCATGGCGAGCCTGGATGAGTGCTCGGGCAAACACTTGTGGATAACGGAAACCACGCTTTTTTCCCCCTCCCATGCGTTGGAAACGTCGGTGACCAGTTGCGCGATGACCGCGTGCCCATCACCCGTGCGTCACCTGCACCGGCAAAACCGGTAGCCTCGTGCCACGTGTCCACCGCCTGGTCACCATGCATGATGTAGATTTTTTTTTTTCTATTTCTAGTAGCCTAAGGTGACAAAAATAATTCTACGAGACCTGAGCTACCAGTGGACCAACCTTGAGTTGATCGCCGGCTCAACATAAATTGTCTGATGGTTCTATGCATGTGCCCAGAACAATGTAAGTGATACTTATGTCATCGATTTATGCAGGTGCTAGATTTCCGTTAATCTCTTTGGGAGTTGGATAAATATGCAATGCAATGGTAGTGTGATATGCGATACTAGTTGTTAAAACAATGTTCTTCATAATTTATATTTGTACTAGTAGCAACGGGTATATATATTCTAATGGTTTAATATTACTTGTCTCTGAGCATGCACATCATATAGCAATGTCTCTTAGGATCCTCATGCAGGGATGTCTTCTTATCGTCCTCATTCCTTGCCGTGCACATCAAGCAGATGTGCATTTTTTCCTCCTTTCATTTGTCATAATCAACAATAAATAGTACTCCACCCGTTCCTGAGTATTAACAGATTTTAGCAAGCATAGGAAGAATCACAAAATGATAGAAAGATATCCAAAATATAGCTCATTACATTTGGACGTTCCAAGTTTCTAAGAAAACAGAGACGGGAGGAAATAACTTCCGAAAAACATATTCTTCAACAGCTTGGTCATCCCAGCATTATCATGTCATCCAATTTTCCTTAAGAATTGTGCAATAATTCTAAACAATGCAAAGAATACCCTTTATTACATTCATATTTTGTAGAAAGGACTGCATCCACTCATCTAACTAACAGAGATTCATACATGCTTCAAATCTAGAAGATTCATGCATGATTCATACACAAGCTAAACCACCTAATTAGAACAGGATTCATACAAAGTTCGTACAGGAATCACCCGAAAAAATAGAGGATTCATACATGTTCATACAAGATTCAAGTCTGGAAGATTTGCACAGGATTCACAAACGAGTAAATCTGCCTAATTATCAAATGATTCATACTTATGATTTTCAGTCAAAGTCTCGTATAGATTTATAAATTTTATGTATGTTTCTTCCTAGTTATCTAAATTCATACATAATTTCAAATTATGATACATCATTCATACATAATTCATTTTGGCATAAACTTCTAAATTATGATATCATCCATACATAATTCACCCAAAAGTTTGAACCGCTAGAAACGGGCTATACAATATATTTATACTTCAACAACTCCGATCAACGACCTTATCCTATATAATATAACTAAATAGTTCATCCATGCTAACCTATTTCTCTAAGCATGCAGGCTATCTACCTCATCAGCCTTCCACATCAGCCATCATGTTCCTTCGCCAGGTCATTAGACTTAATCAGAATGACAGTTCAATATCTGGACATCTTATGATATACCTGTGATGAAGTTAAACAGTCATGCCACGGTAACTTTTCCTGTTCATTCAAGCATGCACGTTCTCTTTCGTAACTCCTTCCATTTATCGACTCCTCCACTCTCTTCTTCATCTACCAATTAATTACATCTCGCGGTTGCCTTCTGTAACTCCTTCTGCCTCAGGCGCTCAGGTAGGTGGACCCATTCCTCTATTCCACTGCTTGCTGGAGTCATGACAGAACACCATGTACCTCATGGATAGCAGATACATCGGCCTCAACATTGTTGACAAGCAACTCAAACCCATCACTGAGAACTTATTTCTACATATCTAATGTTTCTACCAGTGCTCATGATGTCATCCACATAACAAAATGTATGTTTGTTACCTACTGTGTGCTACCTCCATTCCAAAACGCATTGGTTCCGCCCCGCCTATCTTCAGATGCCAGATTAGTTGGTTTTTGTCATTTTAATGCAAGGATGAAGACATAAGAATATGTGATTAAATTGGTGCTTTTGATCATGTCGTCTGCCTCCTTTCAGATATTTGACTCTCCTTTAAATTACTCATTTAATTTGCCTCAGTCTGGATGTTTTCTAAACTAGATTGGACCAGTACAACTGATGTGGAGTATATAGATTTACTATTTGCTACCTCTTACCATGCCTGCCCCTGGAAGTAGGTGCCTAATTCGTATTTTTTTACTGCAGTTGTAGAATTGTATAATTCGTGGTTCATTGATGAATCAATCAGTTTATTGCACCATGCCATTTTGATGGAAATCCCAAGGGACCAAATTTGGAATTGATCCAAGGTAACACTGAGAACACAAAGCATTGTTCATTTGTTTCAGTGACCTAAATAATTCCAGAAGTGATATTATCATGTCACATGCATTTACAATTTTGCCCGATGGGATCAGCAAGGTAATGAACACTTGCCGTCTTATTACCATGTTTATGTTTTACACAAGTTACATATGGCTTTTTTGAACTCATAGTTCAGTTATAAATAAGTTCTACCACAAGATTCGTTGTTCCCTTTTCCGTGGTGCCACAGTTATATAAATAATAGTAATTCTAATGTATATATAGTTTTGGTGTTTCGCACAAAGTGGCTAACACATTCTCTTCATTTTTTCTTAGGCTGTGGGTCCAAAACAGGCACAAATTCATTCCTTCGAAATTTTGTAAAGCAGTTTGTCCTTGCTTTTTATAGAAGATTGATGTGTATGACATGCTTAAAAGGGCATTCTCCTGCAAATAGGACTGCTGGAGATCAGTGTGTCCAAGATGCAACATCAAGAAAATATGAAATAGGAAGGCATATGTCAGGTGTGTACTGTCAAGTGTATATGAAAATAATGAGGAAAGTATGATTTCTTCTAAATGTAGTTTCACGTTCCTTCTAAATATATAAGTTTATCTGTAGATTTGAATTCTGATCACGAGTCATGTTCCAGAAATGTGTCAGTCACTATGATGTAAAACTATGAATTTATTTTCATGAGTTAATGTATCCATCCATCTCCTATATATATATTGATGTTGTTTTCACCATATAATGATATAATTTTTCTGAGTTGAGCTCACCAATGGTCAAAATCTCATTCAAAATTAGCATCAAATTTGACACATTAAATGAAAACCATAGGGAACACTAAAAGTTTTTCATGTATTCCAGTACAGGTGATTGAAAAAAGAAACTCAAAGATTGTCCCCATTGCATCAACTAACTGAACATGGAGAGTTTCTTATAATAGTAACCTACATGGTATCGTGTTGATAAGAAACCAAGCTGTTAGTAGTTCGAACCATTCAGAGAAATTAGCACCAAAAACTAAATTAGTAACTTAAATGGTACCGTGTTTATCCGGAGGCTAAGTAACATGCCTCTCTGCTGCTTGTGAGCCTAAATCGCTTTCTGTAGAAACACGAAGCATAGAAAGTTTGTTAGAGATTGACCAACATCTGTTTGAGACACATATCACATAAGAACATGAAGTAAATACCTCACGAGTAACATCAATGCTAAGTTCTGTTTTCTCGAAAATAAATGATTCTTTGATAGAGTACAACATAACGCAATCAGTGGTCGCTGCAGCAGAAAATCTTCCAGTTGGAGAATATTTCACACATTTATTCCAAACTACAGGTCTTACACGACTTGCCATGGATCCAGGTAAACAATGCCCCAAGTTATCTCTTGTTTGTTGTGAAGGGTTTCGCGGCATAGTAAATCAAAATTTTCTACGGAGCGAACAGAGGGAAAGCCAAGATCTAATCTAGGAGATGCAAACAACGAGAGAGATTGGATTAGATCTTCATACCCTTGAAGATTCGCACAGCGGAACGTTCGTCGGAACGTGGGTGATGTAGTCGTACTCGCTTCTCCTCCTCGCGATCCGATCCGATCTAGCACCACAAGTGGCGGTGCCTCCGTGAGATGCACACGTGCAGCACCTCGACGTCTCCTCCTTCCTCGGACCAGCAAGTATGGTGGAGAGATAGATTGGATCTACAACACGACGGCGTGGTGTATATGGTGGAGAATTTCTGCAGCAGGGCTTCGCCTACAAACAGTCGGGAGGGAGAGAGGAAAGCTAGCAAGGCGGCTAGGGTTTGGAGGAGAGGTGTAGAGGTTTGGTGCGCCCCCACCCCTCTTTATATAGAGGGGGGCGCAGCCCTAGCCCCTCCCCCAAGCCTAAAGGATAAGGAGTGGGGGGCATGGACTCTCCCCTCTTCTAGAAACCCTATCTCTAGTTTAAACGATTTAAACTCTCTAGGATCGGCTGGGCCCTATGGGGCCTTGTTCCCCTGGCCCTATGCGGCCAGGACACTCCCTCATAGGCCCATGCCCCCTCCCGGAAGGTGGGGCCACGTTGGTCCCCTTCCGGAAGGTTCTATAAGCTTCCGGTACAATACCGATTAACCCGGAACAATTCCGAACTCCAAAAACTGCACTGCCTTATATGAATCTTATTATCCGGACCATTCCGGAACCTCTCGTGATGTCCCGGATCCCATCCGAGACTCCAAACAAAAATTCATAAACCAATTATCCAATCTATCCTAGCGTCAAGACACGTTAAGTGTGTGACCCTGCGGGTTCGAGAATATGCAGACATGATCTTCTATCAATAATCAACAGCGGGGCCTGGGCACCCATATTGACTCCCACACATTCATCGATGATCATATCGGATGAACCACGATGCCAGGATTCAATCAATCCCATATATATATTCCCTTCGTCTCGCGATATTTTACTTGCCCGAGATTCGATCGTCGGTACCATCATACCTAGTTCAATCTCGTTCACAGCAAGTACTTTACTCGTTCCGTAATCCGATATCACTTTATGATTAACTCCTTAACCACATGCTTGCAAGCGGTGTTGATATCGATTATCGAGTGGGCCCGAAGTATATCTCTCCTACTTGGGAGGGACAAATTCCATCTCGATACATACAACCCAACAGATACTTTCCGATCACCTGAGAGACACCTTTATGATCACCCTCTCATAGGATGACGTTTGATGACCTCAAAGCTTTCTTCCAATACCAGGGAGTTGTATTATCTCATGGTCTAAGGAATACAATATTTGACATAAGAAAAGCTTCGCAAAGACGAACACGATGACACGATCTAATTGCTTTGCTTAGTTTGGGTCTGTCCATCATATCATTCTCCAATGAAATGATCTCATTATCAATTGACAACTCATGTCTATGGTTAGGAAACCTTAACCATCATTGATCAATGAGCTAGTCCTTAGAGGCGTACCAGGGACACGGTGTTGTTCACAAACCACACAAGTATTAATGTTTCCGCTTAATACAATTCTAGCATGGAATATAAACTTTATCATGAACATGAATTATAATAATAACATCTTTATTATTGCCTCTAGGGCATAATTCCAACAGTCTCCCACTTGCAATAGAGTCAATAATCTAGTTTACATCTGGTAACAATCTCACACCCATGGCACTGAGGTGTTGATCATGTTTTACACGTGGAAGAGGTTTAGTCAATGGATCTGCGACATTCAGATCTGTATGTACTTTGCTAATCTTCAGATCTCCATCTGCAATATAATCTCGGATTATATGAAACTTGCGGTTGATATGCTTGGTCTTTGGATGATATCTTGGTTCCTTAGCGAGTGCTATGGCGCCAGTGTTGTCACACAATATCTCCAGTGGGTCCAATGCACTTGGAACCACGCCAAGCTCAGTGATGAAGTTTCTGATCCAAACTCCTTCACTTGACTCTTCTGCAGCAGCCATGTATTCCGCTTCTACTGTAGATCCCGCGATCACGCTTTGCTTGCAGCTTCTCCAGCTCACAGCTCCTCCATTCAAAATATAAATGTATCCTGTCTGAGATTTGGAATCATCCTTGTCGGTGTCAAAACTAGCGTCGACGTAACCTTTTACGACAAGCTGTTCATCACCCCCATAGACTAAGAACATTTCTTTAGTCCTATTTAGGTACTTTAGGATGTTCTTCACGGCTATCCAGTGTTCCACTCCTGGATCACTTTGATACCTGCTCGTCAAACTAAGAGCATTAGACACATCCGGTCTAGTACACAACATGGCATACATGATAGAACCTATGGCCGAGGCATAAGGCACTTTGCTCATAGCTTCCCTATCATTTACCGTAGCTGGACACTGAGCCTTGCTCAATATCTTACCTGACAACATAGGCACTGAACCTTTCTTTGCCTTATCCATTCTGAACCTTTTCAGAACTTTGTCTAGGTATGTACTCTAGCTTAAAGCTATCAGGCGTCTTTGTCTATCTCTATAGATCTTGATGCCCAATATATAAGCAGCTTCACCTAGGTCTTTCATTGAAAAGCACTTGTTCAAATAACTCTTCACATCGTTAAGCATGTTGATGTCATTTCCGATAATCAATATGTCATCCACATATAGTACCAGAAACGTCACCGAGCTCCCACTCACTTTCTTGTAGATACAAGCTTCGTAGCAATTTGGAACAAATCCAAAACTCTTGATCACTTGATCAAAACGAAGGTTCCAACTCCGAGATGCTTGCTTCAGTCCATAAATGGAACGCTGAAGTTTGCATACTTTACTAGCATCCTTAGGATCGACAAAACCTTCGGGTTGCATCATATACAACTCTTCATCAATGTTGCCATTGAGGAAAGTAGTCTTGACATCCATCTGCCATATTTCATAATCATGAAACGCAACAATTGCTAATAAAATCTGAATGGACTTAAACATTTCTACGGGAGAGAAAGTCTCATCGTAGTCAACACCTTGAACTTGTCGAAAACCTTTCGCAACAAGCCGTGCTTTATAGACGGTAACATTACCATCCGCGTCCGTTTTCTTCTTGAAGATCCATTTGCACTCAACGGACTTTCGGTCGCTAGGAGGGTCCACCAAAGTCCATACTTGGTTTTCGCTCATGGATCCCAATTCGGATTTCATGGCTTCTAGCCATTTCTCAGAGTCTGGGCTCATCATCGCTTTCTCATAGTTCGTAGGTTCACTGTCTTCTACTAACAAGACAGTCAAGACAGGGTTGCCGAACCACTCAGGAGGGGCACGCGACCTTGTCGACCTGCGATGTTCAGTAGCAGCATCGTCCGAAGCTTCATGATCCTTGTCATTAGCTTCCTCTATTGTTGGTGCAGGCGGCACTGGAACAATTTCAGGTGCTGCGCTACTCTCCAATTCAAGAGAAGGTTCAATAACCTCGTCAAGCTCTACTTTCCTCCCACTCACTTCTTTCGAGAGAAACTCCTTCTCAAGAAAGGAACCGTTCTTTGCGACAAACACTTTGCCTTCGTTTATGTGATAGAAGGTATACCCAATAGTTTCCTTAGGGTATCCTATGAAGACGCATTTCTCCGCTTTGGGTTCGAGCTTGTCCGGCATCAACTTCTTGACGTAAGCTTCGCAACCCCAAACTTTAAGAAACGACAACTTAGGTTTAGCACCAAACCACAGTTCATACGGTGTCGTCTCAACGGATTTAGATGGTGCCCTATTTAAAGTGAATGCAGCGGTTTCTAATGCATAACCCGAAAATGATAACGGCAAATCAGTAAGAGACATCATTGATCGGACCATATCTAATAGGGTTCGATTCCGGCGTTCAGACACACCATTGCGCTGTGGTGTTCCGGGTGGCGTGAGTTGTGAAACGATTCCACTTGCTTTAAGATGCGTGAGAAAATCATAACTCAAATATTCACCTCCACGATCGGATCGTAGAAACTTAATCTTTCTGTTACGATGGTTCTCCACTTCATTCTGAAATTCCTTGAACTTTTCAAATGTTTCAGATTTATGTTTCATTAAATAGATATACCCATATCTACTTAAGTCATCGGTAAAAGTAAGGAAATAGCGATATCCACCGCGCGTCGAAATACTCATCGGTCCGCATACATCGGTATGTATGATTTCCAACAAGTCCGTTGCTCGCTCCATCATTCCGGAGAACGGGGTTTTGATCATCTTGCCCATGAGGCATGGTTCGCATGTGTCAAATGATTCAAAATCAAGAGACTCCAAAAGTCCATCAGAATGGAGATTCTTCATGCGCTTTACACCAATATGACCTAGACGACAGTGCCACAAATAAGTAGTATTATCACTATCTACTTTGCATCTCTTAGCCTCAATGTTATGGATGTGTGTTTCATCCCTTTCGAGATTTAGAAGAAATAAACCATTCATAAGAGGTGCATGACCATAAAATATGTTACTCATATAAATAGAACAACCATTATTCTCCGATTTAAATGAATAACCGTCTTGCAATAAACACGATCCAGAAATAATGTTCATGCTCAACGCAGTCACATAATAACACTTATTAAGGTTTAAAACTAATCCCGAAGGTAAAACTAAGGAGAGCGTGCCGACGGCCATCACATCAACTCTTGATCCGTTGCCAACGCGCATCGTCACCTCATCCCTCGCAAGCCGCCGTCTATTCCGTAGCTCCTGTTTCGAGTTACAAATATTAGCAACTGAACCGGTATCAAATACCCAGGCACTACAACGAGGGCTAGTAAGGAAAACATCAATAACATGTATATCAAATATACCTTTGATGGTGCCAGCCTTCTTGTCCGCTAAGTACTTCAGACAGTTGCGCTTCCAGTGACCCTTGTCCTTGCAATAGAAGCACTCTGTGTGCGGCTTAGGACCAGACTTGAGCTTCTTCTCAGCAGGAGCATTGCGCTTGCCGCCGCCCTTCTTGAAGGGATTCTTTGCTCCCTTACCTTTCTTAAAGGAGGGCTTGTTGACCATCAACACATGATTATCCTTTTTGATGTCCACCTCCGCAGCCTTCAGCTTTGCGAAGAGCTCGGTGATCGTATCAGTGGAGCCAATCTGATTATGAGTCACTACAAAACTTTTGTAGCTGGGAGGGAGTGATTGCAGAACCCTGTCAATCTTGAGCTCCTCTGGAATCGTGCATTCCAGTTGCTCAAGGCGTTGAGTGTAGCCCGACATCTTTATGGCGTGCTCACTAACGGAACTCCCTTCCTCCATCTTGCAGTTAAAGAACTTCTCAGAGATCTCATATCTCTCAGAACGGGCTTGAGTCTGAAACATGGTTTTCAGCTCCTCGAGAATCTCAAAGGGCCCAGGATAGTTTTCAAAACGATTTTGAAGTTCCGGTTCCATAGCAAACAACATGGTGCTCTTAATCACACCATAATCATCTTTGCGCGACTGATAGACAGCTTTCTCATCAGCCGGCGCAGTTGCAGCAGGGGGGTCACCTAACGCTTTCCCAAGGACATAGTCCTTTTGTCCGCAAGACAGAATGATTCTTAGATTGCGGAACCAATTGGTGAAGTTAGACCCATTGTTTCTAAGCTTTTCCTTCTCAGCAAAAACGTTGAAGTTGAAGTTGGATTTGGCCATGTGATCTACAGTATTTGCAAGTACAATTTAGACTATGTTCATGATAAATAGTTCAACTTAATCAAATTACTAAATGAACTCCCACTAAATTCAACATCCCTCAAGTTGTTTAGTGAACACGATCCAAATTCACCACACCTAATCCGATCATCACGAGAAGAGATGTGGTTTCAATGGTGGACAACAAAGTGTCGATCATATCATTCATATGACTCATGCTTAACCTTTCGGTTCTTGTGTTCCGAGGCCATGTCTGTACATGCTAGGCTCGTCAAGCTAGACCCAAGTATTTCCGCGTGTGCAAAACTGGCTTGCACCCGTTGTATGTGAGCGTAGAGTTTATAGCACCCGATCATCACGTGATGCTTGGACACGACGAACTTTCGCAATGGTGCATACTTGGGGAGAACATAGTTTTTATCTTGATCTTTAAGTGAGGAATCATCTTATAATGCTATCGTCGCGATCTAAGCATAATAAGATACATAAAGGATAAACATCACATGCATATAACTTTATGTGACATGGTATAGCCAATCTTCGCGCAATGATCTCCATATTGTGCGTTCCGGCATGATCTCCATCACTCCACCATGATTGTCTTCACCACGAATAGCAACTACAACTATTGCTAACTACTTAGCGATAAAGTAAAGCTATTACATGGCGTATAAGAAGTTGACTCGCAGGTCATACACAATTATAAAGACAACCATATGGCTCCTGCCGGTTGTGTACTCATCGACATGCAAGTCGTAAAACATTACAAAACATGATCATCGCATACATTATACACATCACATCTTGGGCCATACCATATCACAGAAAACACTCCCTGCAAAAACAAGTTAGACGCCTCTACTTTGTTGTTGCATGTTTTACGTGGCTTATGGGAGTAGATGCTAAGAACGATTCTTACCTATGGAAAGCCACAACGGTGATATTATGGTTGCCAAACTCCGGTGTTAATCCCATGACAGCTATAGTGAGAGAAACTGACATCCACCAGCCGCATGTGTGGAACAAGCCACACGTCAAGTGCGGAGCCGGTCTCGCGAACGACGTCGCGTAAGGTTAGCCTGGACCGCTTCAATCTCACTATCCCGCGTCATAAGAAGAACACAAACAAGAGGCTTGCAACAGAAAACATCAACGCCCGCAACAACCATGTTGCGTTCTACTCGTGAAACACATCTACGCATAGATCTAGCTCTGATACCACTGAAGGGTTTCGCGGCATAGTAAATCAAAATTTTCTACGGAGCGAACAGAGGGAAAGCCAAGATCTAATCTAGGAGATGCAAACAACGAGAGAGATTGGATTAGATCTTCATACCCTTGAAGATTCGCATAGCGGAACGTTCGTCGGAACGTGGGTGATGTAGTCGTACTCGCTTCTCCTCCTCGCGATCCGATCCGATCTAGCACCACAAGTGGCGGTGCCTCCATGAGATGCACACGTGCAGCACCTCGATGTCTCCTCCTTCCTCGGACCAGCAAGTATGGTGGAGAGATAGATTGGATCTACAACACGACGGCGTGGTGTATATGGTGGAGAATTTCTGCAGCAGGGCTTCGCCTACAAACAGTCGGGAGGGAGAGAGGAAAGCTAGAAAGGCGGCTAGGGTTTGGAGGAGAGGTGTAGAGGTTTGGTGCGCCCCCACCCCTCTTTATATAGAGGGGGGCGCAGCCCTAGCCCCTCCCCCAAGCCCAAAGGATAAGGAGTGGGGGGCATGGACTCTCCCCTCTTCTAGAAACCCTATCTCTAGTTTAAACGATTTAAACTCTATAGGATCGGCTGGGCCCTATGGGGCCTTGTGCCCCTGGACCAATGCGGCCAGGACACTCCCTCATAGGCCCATGCCCCCTCCCGGAAGGTGGGGCCACGTTGGTCCCCTTCCGGAAGGTTCTAGAAGCTTCCGGTACAATACCGATTAACCCGGAACAATTCCGAACTCCAAAAACTGCACTGCCTTATATGAATCTTATTCTCCGGACCATTCCGGAACCTCTCGTGATGTCCCGTATCCCATCCGAGACTCCAAACAAAAATTCATAAACCAATTATCCAATCTATCCTAGCGTCAAGACACGTTAAGTGTGTGACCCTGCGGGTTCGAGAATATGCAGACATGATCTTCTATCAATAATCAACAGCGGGGTCTGGGCACCCATATTGACTCCCACACATTCATCGATGATCATATCGGATGAACCACGATGCCAGGATTCAATCAATCCCATATATATATTCCCTTCGTCTCGCGATATTTTACTTGCCCGAGATTCGATCGTCGGTACCGTCATACCTAGTTTAATCTCGTTCACAGCAAGTACTTTACTCGTTCCGTAATCCGATATCATTTTATGATTAACTCCTTAACCACATGCTTGCAAGCGGTGTTGATATCGATTACCGAGTGGGCCCGAAGTATATCTCTCCGACTTGGGAGGGACAAATTCCATCTCGATACATACAACCCAACAGATACTTTCCGATCACCTGAGAGACACCTTTATGATCACCCTCTCATAGGATGACGTTTGATGACCTCAAAGCTTTCTTCCGATACCAGGGAGTTGTATTATCTCATGGTCTAAGGAATACAATATTTGACATAAGAAAAGCTTCGCAAAGACGAACACGATGACACGATCTAATTGCTTTGCTTAGTTTGGGTATGTCCATCATATCATTCTCCAATGAAATGATCTCATTAGCAATTGACAACTCATGTCTATGGTTAGGAAACCTTAACCATCATTTATCAATGAGCTAGTCCTTAGAGGCGTACCGGGGACACGGTGTTGTTCACAAACCACACAAGTATTAATGTTTCCGCTTAATACAATTCTAGCATGGAATATAAACTTTATCATGAACATGAATTATAATAATAACATCTTTATTATTGCCTCTAGGGCATAATTCCAACATGTTGATCAATTCTGTCTTTGATAACACTCCCTTTGTCATCAACTGGATCTAGTGGACCAGTAAAAAAATGAGTGGTCGTAACGGGAAGAAACCATCAGCACTGTTTTTGATAGAGGTAATTGTGCATACGCACCGAGATGCGAGTATGGAGATTCAAACTCGGGCGGGCAAGGCCATATCAGCATGTCCTTGCCACCAGGCTAAGCCTTGGTCCACGATCTAGTGGACCAGTAGCAGTCATATTTTTTAGATCAAAAAATCAAGAACACCATCCAATGTTTGATTGAGAGTGATCTGGAATCTACGCAACAGTACCTGCAAATATGGCATTGGAAAATACAGTGAATAACTTTGACCCTTAATATGGGGAAAATGTGTTCTTACAAAGTTACTACTCCCTTCGATCCATATTACATGTCACTAAAATGGATGTATCTAGACATGTTTTAGTGCTAGATACATCTATTTCAATGACAAGTAATATGGATCAGAGGGAGTATCATTTTAGTCACCTGAGATAATGTCAAAGGACCCCTAAGCATACACAACTTACGCTTACCATGACGCAAATAGCAACATTCAGACATGGCTAGCTGGTAGAGTCTTTTAACTTAAGTTTGTGATGCTGGTAGGAAATTATTTCTGGTAAAGTTTTTAAATTTGAGTTTGTGAGGCGCTTCATCTCAATTTTTTACTGAATCATAGTAATTGATATGACATAAAAGCGAGATTGTGGAAAATGCACATACAGTATTGAACAGAATCCCGATAGTTAAAAGAAAGAAAACAAGGAACGTGTATATGCTAAAGAGCTATGTCATCACAAGGAAAACTTGCTGACCTATTCTCCAATACCGTACATGCATATATAATTGTTTTTCCTCGAGCAAGAATACACCTATAAGAAAATTGTCTTGGCTTGGACCATGTGCTCGCTCGGGATTACTGGCTTGGACTGTGGGTTGACTTCTGGAATTCCTACAATGAAGGAAACGATGTAATGCGTTAGAGGCAAAAAACAGAACCACGAGATTATTTTTAGATAGTAGAGATTTCTAATCCGTATTACAATCAGTGAGCAACTGAGCTTAATGATTAATTCTCAGAGGGACATTACCTGGTGTAAGCTGGCACTTCTTTCAATCGAGCAATAGGAGCATAGGACACCGGGAAAAAGAAAAAGATAAAAAAATAGCTTCAGACGTGGAACAATACATGTTTTGTTAGCTACAGGGTATTATGTTGTAAAAGAACTATGAAAACAGATGCAATGAGGAGAACCACTACATTCTCTTCACATATTTGAAAAAGGAAATAGTACAGCTACTACATCAAGGAAAATGTAAATGCAGAAATACGTATAGTTTTAGTTTGGAGGTACTATAATATTCTTCTAGAGAAAAGGGATTTCCTCCCCTGATTTCATTGACATGCAACCAAAACAAGTCTGTTACAGCATCCAATTGTTTTCAATTTTTGTAGCTTAACCATTGAGTGCATGCTAACAAGAGAAATAAAGGAACTATGTATATAATATAGAAGTGTATATAAGAACAAAAGAATTGAACTACCATCAAAACATTCCGAAAATGTACACGTCCTTATTTTTGGAAAATGCAACCCACATAAAAATGCTCATCGGTTGGAACAAGATTCAAGCGAGTGTAAACCACATAATCCCATAATTACCGGTACCACTCTTCTATACATTTTACCATTCTCTTGTAGTTAATACCAAAGATCACAAAACCATATGTTCTATGTAAATAAACTACAGTGCAAAACAGAGTGCAATTCCGAAATTTTAAATCATCAATATTTACAAAACACAACTTCTAGGTACGGTACGAAGCTAAAATTAAAGGAATCACAGCCAAGCAGCTACGAACTTTGCACAGCGCCATACATATTAAATAAGTATAAGGATGCAAGACGCGACAGGGAAATTTTAATTTATATATAAGAAATATGATCACTTGTGCTCATGCAGAATGAAGATTTAAAATTTCTTGCAGAAAACCAAATGAGAGATAAATAGTTACAGTCTACAATAGTAAACATGTTTGGAATCAGCAGATTAACAAATGGTGACAGAGCCAGAAAACTTAATTAAGATGCTGAAATAAATAAGAATCAGGATGTAGGACACATATGGCAAAGGTCTGCATTAAGTATATGTGAAGTAGGACACAAGATGGTGTCCAAGATGTAGGTCTGCAAAGGTCACGCAGGATGTAGGACACAAGATGGTGCTCAAGAGACACTAACTCTCTAAATGGTTGAGCAACAATATAAACTGAAATGGTATGCAGTCAAATGGAATTAGCATGAGATGACCAGCCTATAAATGGTTACCCAAGTGCCTGAAATTGTAAGAAATGAGAAAATAGAAATATTATATAGTAGGAAGACTTGAATTTAAATTTCAGAATTTATCACCGGCTATACATTACATACCACGTAAACCAACATTAGCAGCTTCAGAAATCAGTATATAGGTCGTCGGCACACTTCAAAAAACGTAGGAGATGAATCGTCTATTTTTAACAAGTACTTAAGAAAGATTTAACATGTCCATTCTTAAACTCGGTATATCTTATATTATCCTCCCAAAGAATCCTAATTAGCATGTCCATTGGGCAAGCCGAAGACCATCTTGAAGCGAGACCATTGTGACATATTAGCATGTGCATTGTGCAAAACATAAAAACGACCAAACTAAGTTTGGAATGTAGAATAGACCACAGACTCTTATGACATTTAGCATAGGTTGTCCCAAGGTTAACACCCACATAAGTTCATTTAAGTTTAAGGACCAAAATATTCCAATGCTATGCGTGAAAGTGATTCATTTTCCCAATCTTTAATCAACATAGTATACGTCTTGAGATTAGGCTTTAGCCTGACAGCTGCCATTTCTTCTAGCACCTTTTGTGTTCTATATAAAATCAATTAATTGAGATACATTGTGGACAATGTGCAAATAGGGACTAAAAGAATTACTTGTCCATTAATATATTTCAAATTATAATAAAATCAAGCCTTATCAGACTATCTCTAGCAAATAAAGTTCATCGTGCTAGAAAAAATATACTCATGTCAGACGGAATTGTATATCCTTGTGAATCTATCTCTAGCATTTAGTCACAAGAAGCTGAAAAGTAAATAAGTAATGCCATACCTGCATCTATCCTGCTTTGCAGCATGCGATAATGTAGGAATGTTAGGAGACTCCATCTTCTTTCATCTGCTGCCTGCCAAACGTATCCCTCTGAGCCCACATAGACAAAAGACAAGTGATTAGAGAAACAATGGAAATTTCCAGTACACTTTATGAAAATAAACCATATAATATTTTGCAGTACGCATTGTCAAAAATGGCGTAGAAATAAAGAACTATGATGACAGTTTCTCCATACCCTCAGCTACAGTTGGCTAACTACTTATATACAGGGCATACTTCGGATCTCCATGCTGTAGGGCCTATCGAGCTTCCTCATGTAGCGTGGATGGGGAGATCTTCCTTGGCACATGCTCATGTTCGCATTAGCCAGATGGACAAAGGGGTGAGGAGAAGGGGCTAGCCGCCGCCTACAACAGCACAAGAAGAGGTTAGGAAGATGGACAGAGAGGTGCAGCATCTCCTACAGTCATCTCCATCGAGGCCGAGCAGACCTCGCGAGGTGATAGGCGACACCAGGAGGACCTGGAGTATGGCGGCGCAACGACCATAGAGAGGACAGCGGAGAAAGGGATCTGGGTTCAGGAAACGTACGAAATTTGTCAAGAAACACTCCCAGGCTCCTTCCGCGGCAATCGGTTGCTGCCAGAGCTGTCGGCTACGCCATCAATCGCCGGTCGCCGCCACGAGCCTCTTTTCGTCGAAGATCACAACGCTGGCGCCGATGGCCTTCTCCTGGAGATATTGGTAGATCCGTTTGATGACTTGCCTTCCCTTGGGCGTGGAGGTGTGCAGGAGGATGGTGTGGATGCGATGGTGTGGAGGCATGGAGGTAGGGCAGCGCAACAACCATAGAGAGGGAGATCGGGACAAGCCAGACAATGGCGTGATTTGGGTAGGAGGCCGCGGGTTGATTTCCCTGTATTGACTTGCGGTGGGAAGGGAACGAAACGATGGACAAAAGACGAAGGGAGGATGGAGCGAGCGGAGGGGGTGCGACGAAACGGGCCGATGTAGTGGCAGAAAACGGAACGCCTTCCTCTTTTTTAGATAGTAGAGATAGAGAAGAGATAGGATGCTATAAACTATGTCTTTGTATATCTTGGGCTGATCATGAATGGCATGTAACACTGCAAAATGTATGATCTAGTTCTGGCAGGCATGTACGAGAACATCAATAGTAGTCCCATAATTGAAGAGAAAATTCAGAATGATGAGATGGTCAAGATTTTTTTTTTGGTATATATTAATATCAAGAGATACCAATTACACTCAGTCTCTGCAACAACACAATACCCTATTGGCATTACGGATGCACACAGCCAACAAAAGATAAAGAAAACTAAAAAAATAAAATACCCGCTACAGTGTTCCGGTCCTAGCAGCAGCAGTACAACCACCACCAATACAACACCTGAACTCCAGGAACTTCAAAAGCAACGCCTCCAAGAAGGGAACAGTGCACAAGCGCCGTCGTTACCCGATCAAAGATCTGGATTTTCACCCTGAAATAATCCTCACTCTCAAAACAATGCCTTCAACATGGCCATTGCCAGGCACAACCAGCTAAGGCCAGACCTTGGATTTTCACCCTAAAAGGTAAGATTCTGAAATCCACCTATGTGCCGCCCCCACTTACATATGGCTGCTGTTTAGCCCAGAACACCAAGCAAGTCCCTCAACAATATGGTGACTCGAACCTCCATAGATAGATCTCCAAACCTGGCCTTCATGAATTCTCCACCTCTGACTTCGCCATGGATCGAAAGTCGCCTGGTGGCAACAAAGGACAGAGCTTCGCGCTGCTCCCTCCTAAACCAAACGGTCGGAATAAAACATGGGTGCACACGACCGAAGATGGTCAAGAATTTGTTTGAAGAGAATTATAAATTGGATAATAAATACACCAATTTATTAAGTATTGTGAAGAAGTAGATGGATGTGTAGGGGTTCGTAGCATGGAAAACAAAAAAATTCTACCGCATGCACACAAACAAGCCAAGATCTATCTACTAGATTGTAGCAACGAGTCGATAGAGGAACTCACCCTCGAAGATTCCAAAGCGGTTAACGAGAGAAGATTCTCGTGGGTGATGTAGTCGTGCTCTTGCTGATCTCAAGATCGCGTAGACGATCCTTCCGGCGCTGTGTTCCGGCAGCGCTTCCGCAGTCGGTCACACGTTCGGTACTCGATGAAGACCTTCCTCTCCCTTGTTCCAGCAAGCAGCGGAGGTTGTAGCACTCTCCTCGTGATTCCGACAGCACGACGACGTGGAGTCGGAAGTAGAGGGGAGATCCCGCAGGGCTTTGCCTAAGCCGGAGCGAGTATGGTGGAGTAAGAGAGGGTCCTTGGCGATCTAGGGTTTAGAGGCACCAAGGGGAGGTGGCTTGGCCGGCGGCTATGGTTTGGGGAAACCCTAGTCGGCGACTTGGTGATCCCTAGGCGGCGACAGCACTTGTGCTGGAGGCGCCAGGAGCTAGGGTTTGGGTGTGAGCCCTTATATAGGTGGGAGGGAGGCGGTTGGGAGGAGGGAGTCCTCCTCCAACTCCTCCTCCTTGGCCGGCGGGTGGAGGTAGTGGGACTCCTACCCTAGGTAGGTTTCCTACTCTCCCTCCACCAAGCAAACTTCGGATTTGACTTTTCAAATTAGCGTTTGACTTCCCAACTTAGATTTGATTTATCTCTTCATATTGCCCAGCCAAGTGACCTAGTACATGATGCAACCATTCCACATTGTCATGACACATCCATGTACCCTTCCCCTCCGGAGTGCCGGACCTTCCAGACCCTTCTAGAACATTCCTGGTGAAAACACCGGAATCATTCCCGAACTCCGAAACAGGACTTTCCTTATATGAATCTTATTCTCTGGACCATTCCGGATCTCCTCGTGATATCCTGGATCCCATCCGAGACTCCAAACAACATTCGGTCTCTTAGTCATCATTCCATAACTACACAACAACATCGAATCCTTAAGTGTGTCTCCCTACGGTTCGTGAATTATGCAGACATGACCAAGACACTTCTCCGATCAATAACCAATAGAGGAATCTGGAAATTCATATGGCTCCCACATATTTCAACGATTACTTTGCGATCGAATGAACCACTTACATATGATACCAATTTCCCTTTGTCTCACGATAATTTACTTATCCAAGGTTTTGATCGTCGGTATCTCTGCATACCTAGTTCAACCTCATTACCGATAAGTACTCTTTTCTCATTCCCGTGATATGTGATCCCTTGTGAGCCAGTCACATGCTTGCAAGCTAATTGGATGACATTCCACCGAGAGGTCCCAGAGTATATCTATCCGTCATATGGATGGAAAAATCTCACTCTTGATCCATGTGCCTCAACCCATACTTTTCGAACACTCAATGCCACCTTTATATCCACCCAGTTACGGTGTGGTGTTTGATGTCATCAAAGCATCCTTCCGGTGATGGTGATTATCATGATTTCATGGTCGAAGGAATTAGGTTACTATGTATCAAAACGCTTATAGCAATTGAACTATTAAAATGACTTGATCTTTATGCTACGCTTATCTATAGGAGTATGTCCATCATACCATTATCCTAATGATATGATCTCGTTGTTAACAACATATCAATGTTCATGATCGAGAAACCATGATCATCTATTAACCAACAAGCTAGTATTATTAAAGAGGCTTTACTAGGGACTCTAATTTAGTTTACAAATCACACAAGTATTAATGTTTCCGGTTAATACTGTTATAGCATGAATGTAAAAATTTATCATAAACATAAAGATATAATAATACTACATTTATTATTGCCTCTAGGGCATATCTCCAACAGTCTCCCACTTGCACTAGAGTCAACTAATCTAGATTACATGGTAATATACCGAACACCCATGGCGGTTTGGTGCTGGTCATGTTTTTCCCTCGGGAGAGGTTTAGTCAATGGATCCACCACATTCAGATCTGTGTGTACTTTGCAAATCTTTATGTCACCATCTTGGACATGTTCTCGAATAGCGTGAAAACGTAGCTTGATATGCTTCAGCTTCTTGTGTGACCTTGGTTCTTGCGCATTGGCTATGGCGCCCATGTTATCACAGTAGATAGACATTGGGTCCAGCGCACTTGGAACCACACCGAGCTCTGTAATGAACTCTTTCATCCATATTGCCTCTTGTGAAGCCTCCGAAGCAGCTATGTATTCCGATTCAGTTGAAGATCTCGCCACAACGCTTTGCTTTGCACTCCTCCAGCTAACTACTGCACCATTCAAAGTAAATATGTATCCAAATTGAGATTTCGGATCGGTGTTCCAACTATCATTGGTGTAACCATTAACAGCGAGCTGTTCATCACCTCCATAATAAAGAACCATATCCTTAGTTCTTATCAAGTACTTGAGGATGTTTTTGACCGTTGTCCAATGATCCACTCCTGGATCACTTGGATATCTGCTAGTCAAACTAACAACATATGCAATGTCAGGTCTAGTACATAGCATGGCATACATAAGAGATCATATGGCTGAGGCATAGGGAGTCTTACTCATCCTTTCTCTATCTCCTGCCGTTGCTGGACTTTGAGTGTTACTCAAGGTCGTATTAGGCAACATGGGCAAGAACCCTTTCTTGCTATCTTCCATTCCAAACCTCTTTAGAACTTTGTCCAAATATGTACTTTGTGACAATGATATTAGGCGTCTCGATCTATCTCTATAAATCTTTATGCCTAATACGTAAGCTGCTTCGCCAAGATCTTTCATTAAAAACTATTATTCAAATAATCCTTGACACTATTAAGAAGGTCTACATCATTCTCAATCAACAATATGTCATCTACATACAGTATTAAGAATGCTACAGAGCTCCCACTCACTTTCTTGTAAATACAAGCTTCTCCATAAGTTTGTATAAAACCAAAACTTTTGATTACCTTATCAAAACGTTGATTCCAATTTCGTGATGCTTGCTTCAATCCATATATGGACCGTTGAAGTTTACATACCTTGTTAGCATCTTCAGGATCGACAAAACCTTTGGGTTGCATCATATACAACTCTTCATTAATGTCTCCATTGAGGAATGTCGTTTTGACATCCATCTGCCATATCTCATAATCATAATATGCAGCGATTGCTAACATAATCCTCACAGACTTTAGCTTCGCTACTGGTGAGAAAGTCTCGTCGTAGTCAACTCCTTGAATTTGTCGAAACCCTTTTGCGACAAGTCGAGCTTTATAGATAGTAACATTACCATCAGCATCTGTTTTCTTCTTGAAAATCCATTTGTTCTCGACAGCCTTCCGGCCATCCGGTAAGTCCACCAAAGTCCATACTTGGTTTTCGTACATGGATCCAATCTCGGATTTCATGGCTTCTTACCATTTATTGGAATCTGGGCTCATCATCGCTTCCTCATATGTCGCAGGGTCATCGGTGTTATCCACCAACATGACACTCATAACGGGATCATACCAATCAAGAGTGGTACGAGTTCTCGTTGACCTGCGAGGTTCCATAGTAACTTCAACCAAAGTTTCATGATCTACATCATTAGCTTCCTCTCTTATTGGTGTAGGCGCCACAGGAACTACTTCCGGTGCTGCGCTACTCGCAAGTTCGAGAGAAGGTTCAACAACCTTGTCGAGTTCTACTTTCCTTCCAGTCACTTCTTTCGAGAGAAACTCCTTCTCTAGAAAGGACCCATTCTTGGCAACGAAGATTTTTCCCTCGGATCTGTGATAGAAGGTATACCCAATAGTTTCCTTCGGGTATCCTATGAAGACGCATTTTTCCGCTTTGGGTTCAAGCTTGTCCGGCTGTAACTTCTTTACATAAGCTTCGCAACCCCAAACTTTAAGGAACGACAACTTAGGTTTCTTCCCAAACCATAATTCAAACGGTGTTGTTTCAACGGATTTAGATGGTGCCCTATTTAAAGTGAATGCGGCTGTTTCTAATGCATAACCCCAAAACGATAGCGGTAAATCTATAAGTGACATCATAGAACGAACCATATCTAAGAGAGTTCTATTACGACGTCCGGACACACCATTACGCTGTGGTGTTCCCGGCGGTGTCAATTGTGAAAGTATTTCGCATTTCTTCAAATGCTCGCCAAACTTGTAACTCACATATTCACCTCCACAATCAGATCGTAGAAATTTAATCTTCTTGTTACGTTGATTCTCTACCTCACTTTGAAATTCCTTAAACTTCTCGAAAGTTTCGGACTTATGTTTCATGAAATAGATATACCCATATCTACTCAAGTCATCCGTGAAGGTGAGAACATAACGATAACCACCGCGTGATGCTACACTCATTGGGACACACACATTGGTATGTATGATTTCCAATAAGTCCGTAGCTCGCTCCATCATACCAGAAAATGGAGTCTTAGTCATTTTACCCATCAGACATGCTTCGCATCTTTCAAGTGATTCAAGAAGTCCATCGGAATGGAGTTTCTTCACACGCTTCACTCCAATGTGACCAAGACGACAGTGCCACATATAGGTTGTGTTATCGCTCAATTTCAAACGTTTAGCTTCAATGTTATTAATGTGTGTATTTCTACAATCGAGATTCAATAAGAATAGACCATCTATCAAAGGTGCATGTGCATAAAACATATTACTCATATAAATCGAACAACCATTATTCTCGGACTTAAACAAGTAACCGTCTCGCAATAAACATGATCCAGATATAATGTTCATGCTCAACACAGGCACCAAATAACAATTATTTAAGTATAAAACTAATCCCGATGGTAGATGAAGATGTAGTGTGCCGACCGCGGTCACATCAACTTTTGATCCATTTCCAACGCGCATCGTCACCTCGTTCTTTGCTAGCTTCCGTTTATTCTGCAGTACCTGTTTCGAGTTACAAATATGAGCAACCGGACCAGTATCAAATACCTAGGCACTACTACGAGTACTAGTGAGATACACATCAATAACATGTATATCGGATATACCTTTCTTCTTGATGTTGCCGTTCTTCAAATCCGCCAAGTACTTTGGGAAATTCCGCTTCCAGTGACCTTCTCCCTTACAGTAAAAGCACTCAGTATCAGGCTTAGGCCCAGCCTTGGTCTTCTTCGCCAGCGCGGCAACTTTCTTACCGCCCTTCTTGAAGTTTCCCTTTTGCTTAGACTTGCCTTGCTTCTTGAATTTGGTTGTCTTATTGACCAACAACACTTGGTGCTCTTTCTTGATCTCTACTTCTATAGATTTGAACATGGAGAAGAGTTCTAGCAACGTCTTTTCCATGTTTTGCATATTGTAGTTCATCACAAAGTTCTTGTAACTTGGTGGTAGTGATTGGAGGACACAGTGAATCCCCAAAGAATTAGGAATCACTATACCTAAGCTTTGGAGTTTGTTTGCGTGCCCAGACATCTTAAGCACATGCTCACTGACGGAGCTGCCCTCTTCCATCTTGCAGTTAAAGAACTTTTCAGAAGCCTCATAACTCTCAACTGCCGCGTGAGCCTCAAATATCACTTTGAGTTCACGGACAATATCATGTGGGTCATGGTTCTAAAACCTTTTCTAAAGCTCCGATTCCAAACCATACAAGATAGCACACTGAACTGTGGAGTACCGATTCTTTCGAGTGAGGTAAACATTCTTTACTTCATCGGTAGCAGTAGCTGCAGGCAGGTCACCCAGTGGTGCATCCAGCACATAGGTCAAATTACCAGCATTTAGGACAATCCTCAAATTGCGGAACCAATCCGCGAAGTTGCTTCCATTGTTTTTTTCAACTTTTCTTTCTCTAGGAACGCATTAAAATTGATGGTAGGGGCCGCCATTAATCTACAACATATTTGCAATAGTTTAGACTAAGTTTATGACAAATTGAGTTCTAATTAATAGTTAAATTAATCTAGGTGAACTCCTACTCAAAACAATATCCCTCACATTGTTTTAGTGATCACACGAACCAAATCCACCATATCAAAACCGATCATCACGAGAGTTGATGTAGCTTCAATGGCGAACAATCAACATGTTCATCATATCTACTATATGACTCATGCTTTATCTTCCGGTGATCCGTGTTCCGAGACCATGTCTGTACATGCTTGGCTCGTCAAGATAAAACCTTAGCTTCCGCATGAGCAAATATGGCTTGCTCACGTTGTATACACTCGCAGAATCTAGCACACCCGATCATCACGTGGTGCTTCGAAACAACGAGCTTTAGCAACGATGCTTACTAAGGATGAACACTTTAAAACTTGAAATTGTGTGCATGAGGGATCATCTTATAATGCTACCATCATGAACTAAGAAATACAAGATGCATAAAAGGATTACCATCACATGCAATTCATAATATGTGATATGTTATGGCCTTTCTTCTTGTGCTTCCGATCTCCATCTTTAAGCACGAACATGATCTCCATCATCACCGGTATGGCGTCAAGGTCAATGGCGTTGTTTCATGGTTGTCGTCCACCAGCTTCAACTATTACAACTACTTTGAATAGACACGCATGTCTTAACGGAATTTAAAGACAACCATATGGCTCCTGCCAGTTGCCAACTTACAAGAAGGAACATTGCATACATCAAATATAATCACAATCATGGCCATATCACATCACAGCACACCCCTGCAAAACAAAGTTAGACGCCTCTAATTTTCTTTGCATATTTTACGTGGTTTGGGGCTTTCAATAAGTGTCGTTCTAACTTACGAACAAGAACAACAACATTGATGCTTGAACTATCAAGTGCCCGTTGTAAATTGAATCTATACTATGATGGGAGAGACAGACACCCGCAAAGCCACTTATGCAATACAAGTTGCATGTTTAGCATGGAGCAAGTCTCATGAACGATGACATGTAAGGTTAGCCCGGGCCGCTTCATCCCATCATACCACAAGATGCAAAGTACACAAAAAGCAATTGATAATAAAAGCACCACCGCCCACAATGACCATTGTGTTCTACTCGTGCAACAGATCTACATATAGACACGACTCTGATACCACTGTAGGGGTTCGTAGCATGGAAAACAAAAAATTTCTACCGCATGCACACAAACAAGCCAAGATCTATCTACTAGATTGTAGCAACGAGTCGATAGAGGAACTCACCCTCGAAGATTCCAAAGCGGTTAACGAGAGAAGATTCTCGTGGGTGATGTAGTCGTACTCTTGCCGATCTCAAGATTGCATAGACGATCCTTCCGGCGCTGCGTTCCGGTGGCTCTTCCGCAGTCGGTCACATGTTCGGTACTCGACGAAGACCTTCCTCTCCCTTGTTCCAGCAGGCAGCGGAGGTTATAGCACTCTCCTCGTGATTCCGGCAGCACGACGGCGTGGTGTCGGAAGTAGAGGGGAGATCCCGCAGGGCTTCGCCTAAGCCGGAGCGAGTATGGTGGAGTAAGAGAGGGTCCTTGGAGATCTAGGGTTTAGAGGCACCAAGGGGAGGTGGCTTGGCCGGCGGCTAGGGTTTGGGGAAACCCTAGTCGACGACTTGGAGATCCCTAGGCGGCGGTGACAACACTTGTGGTGGAGGCGCCAGGAGCTAGGGTTTGGGTGTGAGGGGTAGGGGGCGCCCTACCCCTCCTTATATAGGTGGGAGGGAGGCGGTTGGGAGGAGGGAGTCCTCCTCCAACTCCTCCTCCTTGGCCGGCGGGTGGAGGGAGTGGGACTCCTACCCTAGGTAGGTTTCCTACTCTCCCTCCACCAAGCAAACTTCGGATTTGACTTTTCAAATTGGCGTTTGACTTTCAAACTTGGATTTGATTTCTCTCTTCATATTGCCCAGCCAAGTGACCTAGTACATGATGCAACCATTCCACATTGTCATGACACATCCATGTACCCTTCCCCTCCGGAGTGCCGGACCTTCCAGACCCTTCTAGAACATTCCTGGTGAAAACACCGGAATCATTCCCGAACTCCGAAACAGGACTTTCCTTATATGTATCTTATTCTCGGACCATTCCGGATCTCCTTGTGATATCCCGGATCCCATCCGAGACTCCGAACAACATTGCGTCTCTTACTCATCATTCCATAACTACACAACAACATCGAATCCTTAAGTGTGTCTCCCTACGGTTCGTGAATTATGCGGACATGACCTTGATCTATTAACTATTAAAATGAACTATTAAAATCGAATCCTTATAGCAATTGAACTATTAAAATGACTTGATCTTTATGCTACACTTATCTATAGGAGTATGTCCATCATACCATTCTCCTAATGATATATCTCGTTGTTAACAACATCTCAATGTTCATGATCGAGAAACCATGATCATCTATTAACCAACAAGCTAGTATTATTAAAGAGGCTTTACTAGGGACTCTAATTTAGTTTACAAATCACACAAGTATTAATGTTTCCGGTTAATACTGTTATAGCATGAATGTAAACATTTATCATAAACATAAAGATACAATAATAACTACATTTATTATTGCCTCTAGGGCATATCTTCAACAGGATGCCACTCACAAAAAGGTGCTGGAACCCGTGGCGTACTATGACAGCCATAGAAGGACGGGCCAACTAGAGTAGAATTAATCTAATGGGACAACTAGTGCTGAGAATTAGGGCCAAGATACCTCACTAATCTAGATTTTTAGTTCTGGAAGACCGGGCCATGGCCCGGTAATGATCCCCAAGAGGGTCCGCCAGTGGTTGGACCCTAACATTGATGATATGTGAAGAGTGAAATGTTTTCAGTTGACATTGATGATCTTGTAAAACCAAACATTTGTCTAGATCTACATGTAATATTATTTGAATTGTTCTTTGCATAATTTTATTTCTATGTTTAGGAACAAAATATGGTTGTATTTTTGAAGATCCAAAAAAATCTATTGGGAGGGCCTATTAAGTCGTTGTTGTAGGGGGGCAGTCACCCCCTAATATGACGACACATGGTTCTGGAGCTCCCAATAGCACTTTCCCGACGATGTTGTCGGATGCCCAATTGGGAACGCCGGTGGAGATGCTAAAAAGGCTTTTCGCGGGACATTTTTTTCTTTCTTACACATGACACAAAATAATGGCAGTTTCCTGCGAAACTTGGTGTGCGTATGTAGAATGCCTAGATGTACACGCCAAATATTTTGTCAGACTTTTTTGAAAATATTTTTCCAATGGCAGGAGGATATGTCCCCACATGCCAAAGTAAATTTCTCTAAAGGGTAAAGGCAAAAGGTAGAAAAAAAAAGGTGCAATACAGTAACTACATTTATTTCACACATCCTCGCTCCTAATAAGTCTATCAATGGTCAGATCATAAGAATCTTACACACTCCATACCAGTGGATTGTAACTAATTTCCGTTGGTTTTTGCTGTGTAGGTTGACTTTGACCAAAAAAGTTTAAACCAAAAATCAAAAACCGTTTTTTTCACACAAAAAATCCGTGTTCTACTTGGAAAACAAGCTTGGGTCGTCGCTTCATAGTGGGAGTAGTCCTAATCAATAATGGTAACAATCAAAAGCTATGAAATGCCACACGCTTGAGTCCGACAGTCCAGTTGGAATTTTCTAAAGTCAAAATAGCAAATGCATGTCATATATATACGCTCTCAAAGCCAAACGCATGGCTTAGCACAATGTTCTGAGTGAGTAGCCGGTGGATATTGCAAGAACAGCAGAGGCAACGTTGTATTTTTCATGTACATAAGAGAGCATGTACAGGTGATCGACAAGCTCTCTTCTGTTTCAGTTTCTTCCTCAGTGGCACTGGATCTCCTGATCATCGTTTTCATTACGCTGTAAACTTCCATGTATCGGATGGCTCTAGCTGCTGCAACATTTTCTGCTTCTTCCGTGGACAACAGGTGGCCAGAGTTTGGCTCGTGGAGCTCAATGGTTGATCTGTGCAACACGGTTGCCTAAGGGTTGCCATGCAACTCATGAGAAATTTAAGACGGCACACCCAGCTGGCAGAGCTTAAAAAAGGTAAAGATCTTGGAAAAATTATGCTGTTTAAGTTAAGATGCTCGTATCATCCCGGAATACATAACTGAAACCCTACACCCCGGCCTCATTCTATGCAACAAGGATATATATATACAACTACAAGTTTACAACCAGGAACTAAAGTTACATAGCAGACCATTTTGTTACAATACCGTGATCAATAGAAAGTTTATATCAGCAAAACTTTCAAGGTCAGCTTGTTTCTTATGACAAGTTCACGGCAGAAGCCGCGTCTTTTGGGGGATGTTGCGTGTGCGTGCAGACTCTCGGAGGTTGCCCTTTTGTCCAGAGGTTTCTGAGCTCACCTCGTTTCTTGCCAAGTGATATGAAGGTGCCTGCAGTAGATATGGTGTGGTTCGTTTAACAGTTCAGAATTATTTCAGTCCACGGAACTTATCGACAGCCACAGAAGCATGTGTTCCTTACCGAGCGTGAAAGGAACGATGTAGAGAAGAGCTGGTTGCCCATGACCATCCATAAGATTCAAGGCGACATATGTTATCAGAAGACCTAAAGAGGGCAAAAAAATACATAAAGTCAAAATTTCAGATAGAAAAAACACCAAAATATTGCCAGAACTTCCACAGAACTGTTCGTATCAACATATAGAATATCAACAGAATCCCTTCTGAAGCACCACAGTAAGGGAGCCATCGCTTGATTTCAATTCATTGGAAACAGATATCAGAGCACAGAAGAATTGTCACAACTCACAAGTATCTATGACTTGTGAAACTTTTGCTTCAGGATTGTCTGAGTCAGGTTATTCCATATCAAATAGGACGTGATAATTAAGGATGGATTGGCAAATAATTCTAAATTCTAGAAGCGGCAATGTCTTACCAGAACCGTACGCAACCATTGACCACAAAAAGTAACCAGATTGCAAGGTCTTCTTGGCTGCCCAATCATACCTAAGAGAGGGAAGACAAATACTAAGTGGAGAGATCAACTTCAAGCATACTGTAAATTCAAAGCAAATGGTACACCGGTATCCAGCATATGCTATGGGAAAATATGCATGCTGATGGTTGTTCCCCAGCCTCTAACTATGTACTCCCTCCGTTTAGAAATATAAGATGTTTTAGGTTTGTGAAGCAAATGTATCTAGACATATTTTAGTGTGTAGGTTCAAATGTATCTATACATCTTTTAGTGTATAGGTTCATTTGCTTCACAAACCTAAAACATCTTATATTTCTAAACGGAGGGAGTACTTCTTAAAATTCATATACAGCATGCCTAACCTTAGCGCAAAAGCAACCAATAGTCCAGGAAGAAGGATATCACCAAAGCCTATGATGCTGTATCCACCCCATGGGTCAAACATCCGTGGGATCTTTAATAGCATGGGAACACCATCTTCATCAGTCTTATCACCACGTGCAACCTGCAGGCATGACACATCCTTAACAAGCATGTCTATGGAGCAGAAAAAACACAATACCACAATCGTCATTTGTACATACCACAATCATAACACTCTCATGAAACAACATCTTGGATATAAAAACCCAGAAGATGTCATACAAGAAGGAACAGCCAAGAAGAACAGACCCCACCTGAGAATTATGAGCAAATGAAGAATTAGCATCAAAGAACTTCACTGCATGGAAAGCACGAAACAAGAGGCAGAAAGAATTACCTTAAGATTAGGTATCCTCACAATTTGTATTACAGTAACAATCAGTGCAATACCCTGAAGGAACAAACATGATATTAGTCAACAGAGAATAATTCAAATGAAGGGTATACAAGAAAAAAATATGCACTTACAAGAACATCTTGCCCAATCCATGCATAGGGCATCCGGCGATAAACAGCCCATAAAACAGCAAAGACAATGCAAAATGGACAAACTGCCAATGTAAGGTATGAAACAGCTCCAAAAAATGGCACTTTTACAAATGATCCTGCAGCAGGTTTAAACCATCTGAAAGATGGCACGATTGCAGGTCAGTACTGTCTGTTTCCTTTCTTCTTTCTTTAAGCCATGACTGTAAAACCACATATGAAAGGAACAACCAAGACATCTACATTGTGCATCTTAACCCAGAGAAAATGTAAATGTATCTTGTAGAGCCACACATGTACCTTGACAATAAAGCCACCAAGCATGTTTGCAAACCCTGAATAAACAGAAAAAACAAAATATCACATCAGCTTACGAAATGGACAAAGAAATATACCAAAACGGCTGGTACTATGAATATACCCAACAAAGTCAAGATTTATTCACTCCGCAGTTGTACTAGGTATAGTGTGCAGCTTGGTCATTAAACAGCAGCCATAAGTTCATTGTTCATTTTGGATAACTTCTTATATTTGTGAAATAACCAGGTCAAATTAGAAAGGAAGTGCTTCAATGCTCTCCAGGAAAGAACAAAAATACATATTTTAACCAGATTTAAGGGCCTAATTAAACGTTTTTGCATTACTTCATGATTTGTGCAATTTGGTTTTGTGCGAGGGTAAACACAATTTTATTTTACTTACTAAGCAAAAAATATCAAAATTTAAGGCAAATACACATATAAAAGAAAGTATAATTAAAAGAAAGATGGCATCATACGCACCTCTACACCACCAATGCAAAATATAACCACCAGAAGCTCCACAAACCAGTGAGACATCAGTTTGTAAAGCATTACCAGAAAGAGTGAGGCAACCACAATGAACAGCATTGCGGACGTCATGGTGATATCTACCATACCACTAGAACCTCCAGTCTGAATGTTTAATGAACTTTCATGCCCATCCTATAGGAATAATGTGCCTGTTAGTTTTTTCTGTTTGAAAATCCAAAACAATGAATCATGTAAGCTTGGTTCAGAACCTTTAGAAGCTTCTCTTCTTCAATAACTGCCTCTCGAGCACTCCATGCTGACCAGTATGATGCGCCTAGAATTGTACCAACAGCCATGAGCCATAGAAACACCTCTGCCGTATCAACTAGGGGTCGGTCTGGAGAGTATAACTGTACTGAAACTGAGAAAGTTGAAAGAGAGAAAAATACATATAAGCAATGTTGTTGTTAAAGGAAATCCCAAATACAGAAATAACAAAGAAGTTGGGCAACCCTTATTTCTTTTTAACTGAAATACACCCTTTGTATTCACAGGACACTGCACGAAATTTGAGAGAATGGAAGACCTAAAGAGATTTACCTTTTCCAAGCGCGAGAAGACCCTGTAAAATGGTGCCTGCATCTTTTGGCAGAAGAACTGCAGGTATATTTATATGTAATTCCGTTTCATTTTGATCACAAACCATCTTGTATAGCTCTGCAAGCATATATATGCTTTTTGTTAACGCCAAGTACATAGGCCGAATGAGATGCCATGAGTGAAAAGTGTGCTCTAGAGCTCTTCTATAGACACAAACATGTACACAGCTGAATGTGTCCGTGCAACTCTAAAAAACAAATGTCCAATAAAATAATCAAAGGCTTGAGTAAGTATAATGGTAGACAAACATTCTAGTGGTAGATTAAGGTATATAGCAGACAACTTATTTTCCTGATACCGTTCCTCATATCCCAACATCTCCATCTTCTAATCAAATACGTACTACTTAAGAAAGGTCACAAATGGAAAACATTGAGTCTTATGAGAAAACTCATGTAGGCATACCGTGGAGATTATTCATGATTATAATAGCAGAAGCACCAGCCGCTTCGGCATTCTTAGCTTTTGTGGTGAACTTACAGTCTCCTCTTTGCACTAACAAAACTTCTCCAGCAACCTAGATAAAGAAATAACCAATCACTATATAAGGATGTGGGATACAATCGAAAAATCGCAAACAGCTAGATCATGGTTTCCAGAAAGGTAACCTTTTCTTTGAGAGGGGCACAACAATCAAAAGGGTCTGCTAATAATAGACCTGTACGGTTCGCATGCTTTTCCTTTGACTCTATTATGGGGCCAAACCGAGCACCAACACCAACAAACTCATCTGTCTCTCTGCTGCTGACCCAGGTTTGCACTTTTACCTAGTAATGACAAGGTGAGGAAACAAAATGTAACTAAATAATTAAGTAAGAGATGACAAAGTAGCTGCAAGAGACGAAGGCATTTCTATGCACAAAGTATCAAATAATAGCACTATGCCACAAAACCTAAACTAGCAAAGTGATGATAAAAGTTTCAATTGTAATGTCCTTAAGCTGTGGTCTTACATCCCCCTAGTTGCTTGCTTAACACTAACAGACCAATAGTCACCTCCATCATGGTAAGTGACAATCAAACAGGCAGTGTGAGCCATATCTATTAGCTAAAAATAATGGGGCTCAGAGTTGGTAACAAAAGACATGGTGGCACTCATGATATGATAACAAGTTTATGACCACTGATTAGTTAACAAGGGAAGTGTGAGTAGACAGATCGATAAACAATCTGTTCGAGTGGATTATGTGCACAGCAGTGTATCAACAACTAATTGGGCGAAGTGAACAAATTTCCTATGGACCAAAATCATGAGGTCTTAGCATTCTACCCTCGCTATGACAAGTCGGATCATCTTCATACCATCAGCCAGCATATCCAGAAAATATCCTCGATAGGGGAATTCCGGCAGCTAATAGACTAGTTCGATCAACTCAAGAGAAAGCTAGATTGCAATCATCGAGCAACTAGCACATTGTGCAATACAAGAGTCACAATCCCCTGCATTAAAATACTCTAAGCTTCCAATTACTAAACCCGCCATTTCTCAGAGTTACATTCGCGTTTAAACCTCTGAAAGAACATATATTGTACTCCAGATCGTCACAAGGCATAAGTAACCAACGATAGCCCCTAATCAGATGGCACAGCCAACAGGCTAGTCGAAGCATCTCCTCAGCCTGTAGCATGTAGTGCCGAGACCGAAGGCTCCACAGCAAGCAGATCACACTCTCTGCAGCCGGCTGGCCATACCCAGTACCGCGATCAACCTAACTCCACGAAGCACGTTTCATCGCCCAACCCCCTAAACCACGGATCAAGCAACCACACTAACCCAGAGGCTCCCACCTCTGAACCGGCAGCTTGAAGCCCAAGATTAATCGGAAGCATCTGCCAGAACCGGAACTCTCGCACGCCGGCTTGGAACCGAGAAATCCAGACAGCTTAACCCTTGGTCGTAGTGATCGACACGAGTGAGATGGTAGTGCACTCGCTGCGGCCCCTAATCCAAGAGCACCAATAAAACGATACTCCAAGCAGCTCCTCTGCTTATAGTACCGAAACCGAAGCCTCTACTCCAAGCAGAGCTGGACAGACTCTAAGCAGTACCGCGATCGATGAAATTCAAGGCAGCAAGCTTCGTCGGCCAACTCCCCAAATCCACCGGATCAAGCAACCGCACTAACCCGGAGGCTCCCAATTGAGGAACCGCCGGCTCGAATCCCTAGCTTAATCGGAAGCTTCCACCCTAATTGGAATGGAACTCTCGCGCCCCAGCTCGGAACCGGAACTCGCACTCACAGCGATCCGTGCGAAATGAAGGAGCAGAGAGGAGGGGGAAACGGCACGGCACATACGAGCATGAAGTCGTTGGAGCAGCCGGGGATCTTGGGGGCGTCGTCGTCCTGGTGGACGATGTCGCCGCCGAAGGCCACCCCCACGAGCGCAGCCCACACCAGCAGCAGAGCCGCCGCCACCGCCGGCGACCCGGAGCCCATCACAGCCGGCGCGCGCTTCCGCTCTGGATCGAAAGGAAGCGGCCACGCGGCCACGCGGGGGACAGCACCACGCGATGGTACGATTAGTTCGGCGTGATCGCCGAACGCCGACGGATGACGAGTCAGTCGCGGGAGAGGTTGGAGAAATGGAAGTGGGGATAGATCTGCCGGTGACGTCACGCGGGCGGAGGCTTCAACGGCAACGGCAACTGAGCAGAGAGGTTGGCAGTGGGGCCCGCCTGTCGATGCTACTCATGGTTGCTGGTTTTAGAAAGTGGTGTTAGCTATTTTTTTTTTCATTTTGGAACATTCGATGCTTTAGTAGTATTAGCAAGATGATCACAAGGCTCGAGCATTACAGTATGAGTTACAAATCGAAGAACAAAGAAAAAGGTTACAATTACATACAAGCACCTGGTCAACTATGTGAGGTATTGACCTCCACGTGTCACATAGTACACCATGGACCGACACAACGACACCCGCCAAGGGTGTCGCCTAGCGATCTTCCTCATGGTCCTCATCGCCGACAACCGAGTAAATCTTGCTCCAAGCATGTTGCCATTGGCTTGTCGAAGATGAAAGCAGAAAAAAAGATTTTTTTACAAATATGCCCTCCCTGCAACAATGCATCGCCAGAACTGCCCCCCTCTCACTGCAAATGGCAAAAGTGCCCTGGCGGGAGGCTAGAAATGTGACGTGTCACATCCCGCCAGGGCCGGTGGCGGGACAGGCTTCCAGCCGTAGGCGGTGGCGGGAGGAGCCTTCCGCCGTAGGGACAGGCGGGACGCGGCGGGCCCCACCACGCGGGCCAGCAGGATGTCCACTTCACGCTAGCGGGAAACATGCCGCCTCGGGACGCGGCGGGGTGTCCTTTCCGCCTCGGGACTCGGCGGGATGCCCCTTTTCGCCTCGGGACACAACGGGATGTCCCTTTCCGCCTCGGGACACGTCTGCCTGTTTCAAGATTCCCAACACACCAACACACCGAATGACGTTTCCTATTGCTAAGCAGTCCGATAACCACCGAAAGCCGCATTCGTTGAAACTTGTGACCGTTCCTCGAAACTTGTTTGTTGGCAGATAGTGCAACTCCGTTTCTTTAAATACAGCGACAGGTATCCTCAGAACCACTGCGACTTCTATCGATCCATTTGCTGCCTCTTCTCTCTATCTCTTTGCTTATACATTCACACACTCTGTAATCGCCTGAGGCTGCTGAAAGAAGCCTGCACCAATATTCGGAGGCTGAGAACGGGTAGCCATTGATCAAGGTGAGTTGTTTCGGTTGAAAGCTTTGCATGTTGTATATATTAGTCAGCTAATTAGGATATAATTTGCCATGCAATGCTTGAACTATTAATTAGCTTTGCAACTTAGTTAGCTCGTGTAGAAATATTTGAGCTCTTGTCGTAATATTTCAGCAAAGTAACCTAATTAGATCGTGTAGTAATATTTTAGCTATGCAACTTAATTAGGTCATGTAGAAATATTTTAGCTCATGTAGTAATATTTTAGCTAAGCAACATAATTACATCGTGTAGAAATATTTGTGCTCGTGTAGTAATATTTTAGGTATGTAACTTAACTAGAACGTGTAGAAATATTTTAGCTCATGTAGTAATATTTTAGCTATGCAACGTAATTAGGTAATGCAGAAATATTTGTGCTCTGTAGCAATATTTAGGTATGCAACTTAACTAGAACATATAGAAATATTTTAGCTTATGTAATAATATTTTAGATATGTAACGTAATTAGGTCATGTAGAAATATTTGTCCTCTTATAGTAATATTTTAGCTAAGCAACGTAATTAGGTAATATAGAAATATTTGTGCTCTTGTAGCAATATTTAGGTATGCAACTTAAGTAGAACGTGTAGAAATATTTTAGCTCATTTAGTAATATTTTAGCTATGCAACGTAATTAGGTAATACAGAAATATTTTAAAAAGTGTAGTAATATTTTAGCTATGCAAAGTAATTAGATCGTGTAGAAATATTTTAGACTCTTGTAGCAATATATTAGGTATACCGCTTAAATATGTCGTTTCCAAATATTTGAACTCGTGTAATAATATTTCTTACACGTTCGGTTAGACAATTAATGTATTTTGTCAATATAAATAATTATAAATGAACTATCATTAAGATTATATATAATTAATATGGTTATATTAATTTAATGCGCGTAGGTGCGATAAACACTTTGTATATTTTTTATGGTGAGGAGATCACACGCGATGGGCCGTCGGGGCTTGATCTGTCGCGTTGTGAGACAAAAAATGTCATAGTGGAAGAATTGGTGAATGCTAGTTTCACGGACATTAGAAGGCGCATCCGCGCAGAATTTGGGCCAGAGATGACCCGAAAAAAGATGACCGTTGAAGCGGTCCTTTGCAAGAGAGTGGGAGAAGATTACCGGTGGGCACTTCGCCAGGTTAAAGGCGAAAATTCGTGGGGTTCATACATGAAATTTGCAAGCACACCTGGTGCGGCCATGTATGGGCAACCAATGGTGTATGTGCAGTTTGTTGATGCCAGCGACATACCTGGTAGTAGCACTGCAGCCGGTGAGATCCAACTATCCATCTCCGCAATGGCTATAGATTCGGAGACGGTGGAGAGGAGACATGTGGAAGATGCATTTGTTTCCAGCCAGCATAATGGACCTTATTCCATGGCGATTGTCGACCTCAATGAAAGGATTGAGGGACAGTCAGACGAGCTTGATTCTGGTGACGACGATCGTGAATCGTCAAATGATGATGAAGATGAAGGAGGCGGTCCGAGTCTAGTGAGAGCAGTGGCGCCAGCAATGGCACCTGGGGATATAGAGGCTCTTGTCATCGGTCACGATGATACCTCTGTCCGTGGAGTCGGGGCTACCATCCTAGAAGAAAACCAGCAGTTCCCGAGCAAGGAGGCTGTGGACATGGCGATCAGAAGATATGCGTTCTCCATTTCCCGAGAATATAAAGTGAAGAAATCTAACAAACATTTGTTGAAGGTTCTCTGCATAGAGTCTGGTTGTCCTGGAAGAGTCGTCTCTCGTCAACCAGTGGGAATATGCAAGCCTTGGACGATAACTCGCATGGTTCCCCACAGTTGTGAGCTAACTGGCACTCTTCCTGGACACTGCAATGTCAGTGCCGCATATGTGGCACAGGTCATTGCACCCATGGTAAAAGATAAGATCAGTGTATCGGTGAAGGCATTACGAGACGGTGCGGCAGATGCGATAGGCTTCCCGGTGAGCTATGGCAAGGCCAGGCGTGCCAAGGAATCTGTTTTAGAGGGGATGTATGGCACATATACGAAGGCTTACAACATGGTTCCGAGAATGCTACATCAGATTACTGAAGCCAACCCTGGAACGGTCACCTATAGGATGGAAAGGAACCACCCGAGTGGCACTCCTGATCATTTCATCCTGGACCGTATCTTCTGGGCGTTCAGCCAAACTATCCAAGCATTCCACCACTGCCGGCCGGTGATATGAATTGATGGTACCTTCCTCACCGGATAATATAAGGGTACTCTCTTGGTAGTTGTGGCATCAGATGCAAATAACCAGCTTCTTCCTATTGCATACGCACTCGTTGAGTCCGAGAGCACGTTAATTTGGTTGTGGTTTCTGCAATGCTTGAAGGATGGTGTTGTGAAAGATAGACCTAATGTATGCATCATTTCTGATCGCAACCAAGGGCTTCTCAGTGCACTAGAAAAAATGAAGCACGATGTACCGATGGAGTTCCTTTGGCCTGATCTTGAAACTAGGTGGTGCATGAGACATCTAGCAGCAAACTTTTACTCTCGCTTCCGGAACAAGGAATGTTTTAAGGCCTTCAAAGTGATGTGTATGCAGAACCAACCGCGGAAATTTGATGCCCACTGGATGGCATTGAATGCTGCAACGACCGCAACTTCTGGCGATGCACCAGCTGAGCCAGCGGGTGCAGGAAATCATAGGAGGGCCAGGAATATGGCTGAGTGGGTGAATGTTAATTGTCCGGATGTTCGGAAGTGGGCACTGGCTCATGACAATGGTGCTCGCTATGGCATAATGACCACCAACATGTCAGAGGTATACAATGCAGTGCTTAAAGGTGTCCGAGCCCTCCCTATTACTACACTGGTTGCTGAAACATGGTCCCGCACAGTGGCGTACTTTGCAGATAGAGTTCAACTAGCGCATGCACGAGTGCAGATGAACAAGCAATGGTCTGAAGCTATGCAAGATCACTTGGCCATAAAAATAGAAAAAGCAAAGACTCATGGTAGCAGAGTGGTGGACTCACTTAGGAAGAGGTGGGAGATCAGAACAAGGCAAAAATACGTGCGTGGCTACTTGAGAGGGGATACAAAGCAAGAGGTCACACTCAATCCAACGACATGCGAATGCACCTACAAAAAGCCTTTGCTTTATCATTACCCATGTAGCCATGTCCTTACAGCGGCAGCAGGCCAGAGGATTGCCGTTGACGGATATATCTCCCCATACTTCAGCATGCATAATCTTATGAAGACCTGGGATGGCGAGTTCTGGGCATGGGGTGTTAAGGAGCATCACAGCACTATTTGGTATGGTGGACCAACATGGTGGCCCAACCCTGCGCTCAAGCGAACCGTTAAGGGACGTCGTCAAACTAGGCGATTTAGAAATGACATGGACCATAGCCAGGCCGGAGAAGGACGGAGGTGTAAGACTTGTAAAATTCCTGGGCACACGGCGAGAAATTGCCCACACAAGCTATAATGTTGTATTTGTATTTCAGTGTTGTAACATACTATATTTTGAATTTTTATTTCAATGTTGTAATGTACTATGTATTTCAATGTTGTAATGTACTATGTATTTCAATGTTGTAATGTACTATGTTTTAAATTTGTATTTTGATGTTGTAATATACTATGTTTTAACTTTGTATTTATCTCATTTGTACAGACTATGGCGGATTTACCTCCTCTCTTGGATGGGCAGTACGATTCTACCCACCGGTGCCAACAATGGATTAACCCCGAAGGTCCACTAGGAGGGTCAAGTACTTTCAGGTGTCGAGGTCCATCGAACCGATGGATTCTTGATGAGCGGTTTGTGCCTTATCTTTCTCGTAGCGGACTACTTCCGTTCGCCTGGATGACATCCTCGCCGCAGTTATTTAAACTGGACCCTTGTCTTCTAACATCACTTGTTGACCGGTGGAGACCGGAGACACACACCTTCCACTTTCGGTGGGGAGAGATGACACCGACACTTCAGGATGTATCCATGATCACTGGGTTGCCACTTTGTGGTATTCCTCTCGTGTTGCCACCAGCACGGGCATCCTGGAAGGAAGGTTTTGAACAACTGATGGGTCAACTTATCCCGAGAACTCGTACTGATAAGTTAGCTCGAGGTGTCCCCATCAGTTGGCTAGTCAATTTTATTGACTTCCCAACCGGAGTTTCTGAGGAAGTAGTACGTCGACACCTGATTGCATACTTACTCTACCTATTTGGCATGTTGTTCCCATCGGGAAATGGTGAAGTAGTCAACCCAATTTTTATTAGACTAGCAGAACACATAGCCCTTCCTCTGGACAATGTAGAGATCACCCAGTACAGCATCGGTTCGGCGGTGCTATGTCAGACTTACAGGGGGTTATGTGACGCCTCATATAGGAGAAAGAAGGTCAGTAGTGTAGCCCCAATTCTATGTGTATGCTATACTTTGCTCCAGTTGTGGTCTTGGGAGCACATACCCGTCGGACGGCCAATGATAGAAGATCCAGTGCATCCATATAGTGGTCACGACGTCCAGTTTAATTGCGCGACCATGGGTACCCGGTGGACATATGGCGTATTACGTTGGTCCCGTGATTTGGCTTCGAAGTGTTATCCTCTTTACCATGAAGATTTCGAGACCATATATCATTCTTCTATCACATGGAATGCGTGGCATGACGATTATGTAAAGCACGTGACCGGGGATAGGGGTTTAGCAACTGATTGCTACCGAGACCAGGAGCTTTGGTGGACACGTTGTCATCTCGTGTGCTTGTATATGGTGGAGCCACAGAACCCCGAGCGTGTGATGCGGCAACTTGATCTCTACCAGGAGGTCCCTCCTCCGCCTCCCAACTGTGTCGAATCTATATTTCACGAGTATGTTCTTAATTTTAAATCAGTGTAATTTTATACAATATTTTTTATCAAATATTATAACAATGGTTATGCGCATTTTAGGCAAAGCAATCAAGGGAAAAAGAATCATAATTGGCTACACACCCAGAAGCTATGGATAGATCAACGGAATTCGAACAAGCTTACGAACATAGTTTCAGAAAATAGGTAATTTTTTAGATTATTTAAATTCTTATTGGTATGCTTATGACACTGAATATGCAGGGTGTTTTCCGATAGTACGTGAGATGCTTATATGCCATGGTACAACACGAGCACACGTTCCAAGCTCACCCGCACTCCAACGGATAGACCAGCACACCGCACACGTCAAGAGCAGCTAGAGGGAGGGATAGAACGTACTGCAGCGAACCGTCATGATGACACGGTATATATATTTTTAGCACTGTATTTATAATTCTATATTTACGAGAATAACATTGGTTGTTATTTTCAGCTAAGTAGGCAGCACAGCATAATGGCGTATGTGCGTGAAATAGTTAGAGAGAACCCTCGATCCATGTCGAATACCATCAAGAGTAGATTGAGGAGCATTTTTCAGAATGCTTTACATACCGCTACTAACTGGAGTTGTGGCCGAGCGGATGATGTTATGCTATGACAGTACAACATGCCTGAGTCTTTCTCGTCGCGGCCAAGTGAAGCGAGAGCAAGTCTAGAAAATCCAGCACGCAGCGCGTCTATGCGTGAGAATGTACGTATTTTATATATTTAAAATCTGTTTTAGAAAAACAATTATTTATAATGTTCTTGTGCTGACAGACTAGAACACGACAAGACGCTACTCTTATGCGTACATCATCGAGGAATACCGTAGAACCCTCTAGGCCTGAATCTTCAAGACAACCACCACGGGTCAGTTCGATACTTTTTAATCCATATCTGTTGTAATAATTGAATTCTAACATGGAGACCATTTTTTAGATTGATTTCGGTTCAACGCATCAACCAGCATCTAGAGGAATATTCCCGGAAATTACAAGAGAACTATTTCAGGAAACACCGGTACGCATGTTTATAATCACACTAACTTATTATTATATTTTACTCACTCTAATACTTATTGTTCCTATATAGACCACTCCTGATGATGCATGGGACGATGATGATGCTGGATTTAATTCCAACATGCCACCTCCTCACCCATCAATAGGCCATGGCAGTTACTACACATATGATCAACCATACGATCAACCTCAATCTTCATACAACCCTGGACCATCACAGCCAACATATGATCCAATGATGAATTTCTTATATACTGATATTGGTACGAGCCAAATTCCTGATAGTCAACAAGATACAGAAACCAGGGACCATTTTATACCATCACCGCCAAATCTCCGCACAAATTCCAGGCCAACGGATCTATGGAGTTATCCTTCAGATCACATATACGGAGGACATGCGAGGAAACAACCGAGACAATGGGACGATTATTGTAACTCCCACGGTGTAGCCGGTTTCTATTTGAACATTAATGTATCGTTCTATATTTGTGAGATACATATTATTATCTTGTCTTGCTGTTTAAAAAACAATTTCAAATAAAAATTCACAGATATTTAAGATATAACTAAAATAAAAATACTTAGGTACTTATTTTCATTACCACGCGGTACAGCAGAAATTAGGATACTTGGTACAATGCATAGTTTAAAATACGAGTACTTTAATTAAGATACAATGCGAGGCGTGGATTTAGACACTAGGATAAAAGTCTAGTCGTCTTGCGTCCAGCGTGGCCATTTCCCTGTCTTATCACCGCGTTCTTCAGCTGCCCTTGCCTCAGCAGCCCTTTCTCTCAGAGTCTGCCTGTATGCCTCCCTAGCCTGTCGTTCCTCCTCCTTCCTAAGCCGTCGTTGTTCCTCTGTCTGCCTCCGTAGCTCCTCTAATCGACGTCGTTGCTCCTGTTGCGCCGCTCTACGCTCTTCCGCCTCTTTCTCACGACGCTCGTCCTCGTGAAAGTTTTGCCACGCACGACGACTCCTCTCTTCTATCTCACGAAGCGCCCATTCAGGCTGCTCCGTGTCAATCCAACGATACCATATGCACAAGGGTGGAGGAGACTGCATCACAAATAAAAACATAGTAAATATTTTATAAAACAAAAATTATATCATTTTGTTATAGATGAAACATACCGGAGGCCTGTTGTAACTCCAGGGAGCTGGATCATACTGATAGTTGGGACACATGAAAAACTTCATGCCCATTTTATCAGAAAAATCTGTGGACTCCTTCACCTTGCAAAGTGTCCCGCACCAACACCGAAGATGCTCCACACCAGGAGGCAGACTCACATCCTTCATATTTCTAGGCCTGTAGTCTTGGTCAGAGCAAGGCAAACTCATAGCCACCAAAGAAAATAGCAAACAAAGGAAGAAACGAAGAAGGATGCATCTGTGAAGAGCGTGATACTACTCCTTTTATAAGCCAGCCTTCTCTACTAGCTGGACAAATCGGCATGCGAGTACGCTGCAAAGTTCGGTAATCAATTTGCTGTATCGGTGCTCTTTCGGCGGTCTATTTTCATAATCAATTTGCTGTATCGATGCACTTTCGGCAGTCTATATTCTGTAGCCGTTGTCTAATTACTGTGCAGTCACGTCGAGCAGTGTCACCTCAGCGGACAGGTGCTGTCGGAGCAGCACATACCGCCACCGCCTAGGGCGGAGAAAGCATCCCGCCACCGCGCCCGTCCCGAAGTTTGCCGCCAGCGAAACGTCTGCCTCCCGCCACGGGCCCACATCGTTCCGCCGTACGCGCTGGCGGTAGGCTCCTCCCGCCACCGCCTACGGCTGGAAGCGTGTCCCGCCATCGGCCCTGGCAGGATGTGACACGCGTCACATTTCTAGCCTCCCGCCAGGACACTTTTGCTATTTACAGTGAGAGGGGGGCAGTTCTGACGATGCATTGTTGAGGGGGGGCATATTTGTAAAAAAATCAGAAAAAAACCCTCCAAACTAGGAGGAATAAGGGAGCATTGAGACCAGCATAAGGGTCACACCACAAGGTACGATTGTTCGGCGTGATCAGTCGATGGATGATGAATCAGTCAGAGAGAGAGGTTGGATTGAAGATGGGATAGATCTTGGCGCAGCCGACACCAGCAGCAGAGCCGCCGCCACCGCCGGTGACCCGACGCCCATCACCGTTGGCCCTCGCTTTTGCTTTGGATCGAAAGGAAGTAGGCACACGGGGAACAACACCACGCGGTGGTACGATTAGTTCGGCATGATCACCGAACGCCGATGGATGACGAATCAGTCGCGGGAGATGTTGGAGAAATGGAAGTGGGGGGATATATCTGCCTGTGACGTCAGGCGAGCAAAGGCTTCAACGACATCGAAAACTGAGTTGTGAGGTAGCTAGTGGGGACCTCATGTCGGTTCTAGTCCTAGTCGCTGGTTCTAGCTAGTGGGATTATCGATCTTGTCACGTCAGATCCATTCCATGACTACCTAGCACGAGGAATGATTATCTACCGTGCATCGCGCATGGCTTCGCTATGTTCCATTGCATGTGGATCTGATGTTGATTTTAAAAAGCTGATGAAATTATACAGCATAGACCGTAAAGTAAAAAATAGGATGAAATCAACAGAGAAAACATGCACATTGCATACCGTGCATACTTTATTTTTGGGTTAACCGTGAGATTTATTACTTAGACAACATAGTTATTACAATCATTCGCAACCAACAGCGACACACATGCTAGTGCTCCATCACGCGACACTCGACATGAATTATTCTTTCCTACCTGCGCTAACACATCAAGTTTTTTTAGGATAAAAATGAAACAACTCCTGGATTTCCCTGCACACACCATAGCAGTGATCTATCAACTTCATTGCCCGTGATCATAGTAGTCACACAAGACAATTGGTTTTAATGGTAGCTGGCCAGCACCTCAGATGAATTATGGGGCTGTTTGGTTCCTAGCCGCACTTTGCCAAACCTAAGTTTGGCAAGTGTGGTAGCCACAAAAGTATGGCTAGAAAATTGGAGCCCGCAAAATGTGGCAAAAAATTTACTCTATGGCAAGTGGGACACATGGACAATAAAGTGTGGCAACTTTAAAGTATGGCAAGAACCAAACACCTACCAAATTGCCAAACTTTGGCTTGGCAAAGTGTGGCTGGGAACCAAACACCCCCTATGTGTTTGAGGCCTCGCCAAGACACCCAAGTGTTTCAAAATCCTTCGCACTAGCGCAACCTGAAAAATGTTGCCATGCCGATCGGATCCTCAACTCACAGAATTGTGCACTGCCTAGGCAGAGAAATCTATATTACAGGTGTTCTTTGGTAGGGAGAGGGAGAGAGAGACCAACAATGATCGCTGGCAAGAAAATGGCGAGTATGGAGGTTAAATGGCAGTAAGGTGGCACCACCCTGGTAGCTTGCACCCTTGCAGCTTAGATGGACGTTTAATTAGAGCATGGTCCTAATTTAACATCGGTAGGAGTTGTGGGCATATGAGAAGGAAGAGGTGGAGGGCAGGTTGTTGAAGTGGCAAATCCATAGGGTCATCGGATCCAGGGCAAAGCCTATCTGTTGTTTGGTCAATGCAAATTTGCATGCCCAGAGAAATGTCATTAACCAACTACAATACACATTATTATTCAATAGAGATACACCCGTCGAGCCCGGGCAGGCGCCTGGTGTCGCCGGGAGGTAGCTCCCCTATTTGGCGGTTGTAATATTGGATGCACATTAGGATGGAGAAAAGCAAAAGACCAACCACATAAGTAAGTGCAGAAGGCTGAGGCGCATGTGGGTGTGGTGCATATTTTGTTTATGTATTTGACATCGTTTGCAGCGAGCATCTAAATGTGCGAAAGTATGCATAATGTAAAGAAAGTCATTTTTTAACAATGAGAGAGTTCTTGCAGAATCAATTAACTCTGGACAGAGTGAGATAGGACCCCTACCAGGCGATCTAGGGTTCCTTCGCCACCCCCTCTTGTCGTCAGGCAAATCTCGGGGGAGAGGAGGATGGAAGTGGCGGGGCATCCCTTCATCGTGATTTGGAGACGTGGCTCCGACGGCGGATCTCAAGCTGGTGCCTCGGTTTGACCCGTGCGTGGCCATGTCATCGATGCACAACGAGGTGGCCTCCTCCGCTATAGACTGTCTACTTCAGTGCTGCGACATGATATAGACGCTAGTGTCAATGTTCTCGCAACAGCTTCTTGGCGGCAGGTGTATTCCTAAAGTGCGTCTCCCAGCAACAAGGTATTGATATCCTTCATGAGATCCATCTCGGAGATTGCGGGCATCACGCCGCTCGCCGGTTATTGGCCGCAAAAGCCTTCCGGCAAGGATTCTACTGGTTGACCGCGAAGGAGGACACCGACAAGCTGGTTGAGACATGTATTGGGTGTCAATACTATGCACGGCAACCACATGTACCAACTGAAGAATTGTGAACTATACCAATAACTTGGCCATTCGCAGTCTTGGAGATTGACATGGTTGGGCCGTTGCAGACGACACCTTGTGGGTTTATGTATCTGCTAGTAACAATTGATAAATTCACAAAATGGATAAAAGCTAAACCCATTAGAAAGCTTGATAGGGTAACAGCCCTTAGGTTTGTCTGGAATCTAGTGGTGAGATTTGGTCTCCCACATAACATCATCACCGACAATGGCAGCAATTTATCACTCGGAGAAGTAGGGACTTACTGTCACGAGAAAGGCATCCACCTTGATTTAGCATCTGTGGCACATCCATAATCTAACGGTTAAGTTGAACGAGCAAATGGACTGATTTTGCAGGTAATAAAGCCACGTCTAGAGGCACCTCTACATAGAGCAGCTGGAGCCTGGGCGGAGGAATTACCATCTGTTCTGCGGAGTTTACGAACTATCCCCAACAGATCCACCGGCTACATCCCTTTCTTCATGGTATATGGAGCAGAAGCAGTTCTACCCTCCGACATCCTTCACGATTCACCAAGGGTTGTCGCCTACAACAAAGATGACGCTGAAGAATCCAGGCGCCTAGATGTGGACCTGCTCGAGGAAGAACACGTTCTGGAATGCCAAAAGTCTACCATCTACCAGCAGAAGCTACGAAGCTACCATAGGCGCCGCATCCGGCATCGCTCATTTAAAGAGGGGGATCTAGTGCTCCGACTTAAGCAGAAAAAGTCACACAAGTTATCCCCGTCATGGGAAGGATCGTTCATCATGAGCAAAGCGCTACTCAATGGTTCCTATTATCTCATTGACAATCATGAATTGGACGATAGACCAAGTGAGGATCATAAGCGTAAGCGACATGACGTGGATGATGACTACTGAGAGTTTGATCGGCCATGGAACATAGCACAACTACGTTCTTTTTACACTTAGCGTATTTTACTATCTATTGTGTACATTCCATATGATCAATGAAATAAAGCTTTTGGTTCACTCATATGCCTGAGTTTTTTTACCTCCTTTAGTGTTTATTTTCGGATCATATAAAACCCTTTATGCACAAGCTTTGCGTTCTAGATGGTGTCATTGGGTATCATCACCTGAGCGCATTGTTCTGGCTAAGGGTTTTCCGACTCACGAAAAGTCAAGCATGAAAGCTGAAATAATGGATAAACCAGCACTTGCTTAAAAATATATACAATGCATGCTAGAACTAGTTTTTAAGTAGCTGGAGGCTTGAAGACAAGTTTTACGCCTTAAACAAACATCATTGTTTTCCGCTATTACATTACCAAAAGAGATAAAAATTAAAAGTGTTTTTCATTCTTCTGGAACATGGGACTTCGAGGTTGCGTCGTCAGCAACAGGTGAGCCATCTTGACCATCAACGAAGTTGGTGGTCTTCAGGGACTCAGAGGCGGCTTGGTCAGCATCAATCACCTCTAGGAGCGCAAAGACGTCTGCTTTGACCAACTGGGTGACCCTAGTATCGTAGCCAGCGAGCGAAGACCAGATTGCATCATTGTCGATTTTCTGGCCATCTTCGTCAACGTCAGGGATACCTGTGGTTACCCTGTCTATGTCGGTATCGTCATAATGAGCTTTGACCAAGGCCAAGGCCATCCTCGTGCCAGCCCGGGTACATGAAGCTTTCCAGCTTACGATACGCTCGGGAGCTCGGCGGAGAATATCCGAGTACTTCATTGTAGAATCAACCGCTTTGATGTTCATGTCAAGGGGCTTGTCAATTTCTTTGGCCTGGGCGATGGCATTATTGATAAACTTCCCTACGAGGGTCATGCACTCTTTCGGAGGCGGAGCATTCTCATCCAAATCGGCTAGGCCTATGGGGGCTGCATTTCCGACAAAGAAACCGAGGACATGAGTCTAATGAATCAATTCACAAAGTACCTGACTTACAGAAGATGAAGACGGAAGAAGCTTACCAAAGATGCTGCTCTCGACTTCCTAGAGAACCTCTGCCATAGAGTCATGTTCCTTTCAGAGAGTCTTGTATGCCTTAAGGTTACGAGCATTTTTCTCTTCAGCAGCTTTGTTCTGTTCCTTGAGTGTGGCATCCCGCAAAAACCACTACTAGAAAATCGCGTTGTTTTTGTGCATTGCATCGACATGACCGCATGCTCATGTCATCAGGCCACATTGCATTTGAGCATCGTCATCATCTTGCATTTGCTTGCATAAAACTATTTGCAGAAAAACCTAATTTGTTTTCTAAACGCCCCGTCTTCAATCAAACGCAAAACACGGGTCTCCGAATTATTTTAGTTTGTCTGCTATCGGATTGCAAAAGCCATGTTTAAAACAAATAAAATTTACAATTATTTTTAGTGGGGCGGTCGAACGGGCCGAATCGACCCGGACGACCACCCCCAGATCAAAATCGGTCCACCAAAATCCTAAGGCTACCCAACCTAATCTACCCACCCAACCAGCCACATCACCCCCACCAATCCCTGGCTGCCACCTCACCCTCTCCCTCCCCTCTAACCAATCCTCAACCGCCACATCACCCCAACCCGCTGCCACCAGTCCCTCCCCTCTTCCTCTCTCACCCACAGCCTCTCTACCCTCCCTCTTCCAGCCGGGCCCCACCTGCTACACCTGGTCCACCCGCAGCCCCTCTCTCCCCTTTTTTTCCCTGGTCAACCGTACCCCCCTCTTCCACTGGGCCACACGCCAGCCCACCCCCACTCATCCCCCCCTGGACCCCACCTGGCCCACCCCCTGGCCACCTGCCCGCGTGCCCCCTCTCTCCCCTGCCGCACCCCGCTCCCCTCCCCTGTTTCTCTTCCTCCCCCCTCCCTAGTTCTCTGTCGCTCGCCGCCCTCCTGCGAGCGCCGCCCGCCTCGCCGGCATCGCCCCCGCGTCGGCCGCCCAACTCGCTGGCTCCCCCGTCCTCCCCGAGCCCCTGCCGACCTCCGCCGCCTCGCCCTCGCCCATTCCGCCGCCGGCCCCGAGCGCCACCGGCTGCGCCTCCCCGCCTCCGGCCCCGCCATGACCGCGCCCCTCCCCGCGCGCGTCGGCCTCTCCTCGCCTCCCTCCCTCGCAGAGCCCCAGCGCCGCCGCCATGGTTCCTCCTCGCCACCGCCCTCACCGCGTCATCGCCGGCCCGCGACTCGCGTCGCCGGAGCCATCTCCTCCGCCTGGCCTCCGTCCAGCCGCCCGCCGCCACCGCGCCAGGCGCCGCCCCCTCCGTCCTCGTCGCCGGCATCGCCTCCACCGCCCTGCCGCACCCCCCGAGCCCGCGGCCGCCTCGCCTCCGTTGACCCTCCTCGGCATCAGCGCCCAACCTCCGCCGTCGGCCTGCTCCGCCCGACCCGCGCGAGCACCGCCCAGTACCGCCTTGCCGGCCGCCGGCGACGTACGACCTTCCTCGACCCGGCGCCCCTGCGTGCATGACAACCCCGCGTACCCCTCGTCTCCGGCCGTGTCGTTCCGTGCCTGTTTCCCCGCCGGCCTTTGCCCATGTACCTGCAGCCCGACTCATGCCAAGTTCGTCCAATACAAGATCGACATCGCCCGCAGACCCGATGAACCTTCGGCATCCATCCGAGTTCGCCATCCAGTACAAGTCCGAGTCCGAAGCTCCCCTTCATGTAAGCCAAGAGCACCGCACACAAAGATCTTCGTCCCGTACGCCAAGGTCTATTTTGTGAATTAGATGGCTCAAGGATCTCCTTCACGGATTCGATGCCTCGGTGCCGGACCCCGAAGACCGAACCCGACACGCCAAGTTCGCCGAGAACTCCCCCTGAACGCCAAGGTCGTCGACACGGATACGACATGAACTTCCCTCGGACGCCAAGGTCTAACCCTCGGACCCGAAGACCGCCAAGAACGCCACAAGTACGACAAGTTCTACTTCCGGGCGACAAGACCGGCCGATCCGTGGGCCCGACAAGAACGACCGCGTGGAACCAAGATCTCCGGCATGTCACGACAAGTTCTCCGTCTTGTATCCGCTCCCGCCGATTCCGTCGAACCCTGAACCCCTGAGACCGAACCCGAACCCCTCGGACCCCCAAGTTCGTCGAGACCCCCTAATGTGTGAACCCCTTCCCGAAAACCCTATTTTATAATATAATCCAACTTGTTGCATATTAAATTGTCATACTCGCATGCATATTGGTGTGGTTTGGGGGCCTTATGCCGATTCACCTCATAATTAAATATGGGGCCCATATGCGGGCAAATCTAGTCTCATATTGGCCTCATTTAAATTTGTGTAGCGAACCGGTGATATATTTTGCCTTGTTAAAACAACATTTAATTTGCGGGGTAGATAAATAACCTGAACCGTTTAATTAAATGTCGGGACCCCGGTTCCGTTTAATCTTGCCTAATTGCATCGCATCTTTGCCATGCCATACATCATGCATGCATCATGCCGATCTTTTGCCATAGTATTAAATAGTGCATCCGGTGTTTGTGCTAGTGTTTTGATTCTTCGCGGATAAGGCCGTTGAGTTGATGCGAGTGTCGACCCGATCTTCGGTGGAACCTTCGACAATGTTTTCAGGCGAACATCTCCCCCTTTCTACCTATCTTACTTTTATAGTATTTATTCCCTCCTGTTGATCTATTGCTATCTGTGTTGCGATGATCTAGTTTCCGTACCCGTGATATCCCTTGCAGCCTTATATTGCCTTGGACACCTCCTATTACCTGTTGTTTGGTAGATAGTTGGACCTGCGCGTCGTAGTCGCCTGCTCAAGTGCTGTTGCGTGTTGACAAGTGCCACAGTTGTTGGTATATTGTCGCATGTTGATGTTGGAGATGATCTTGGCTTTACTTATCGTTCACTTTAATTCCTGTTTAACAACTAAAATTGAAGTAAGTAAGCAGAGGCATCGGTGGGTGATAGATAATATTTGGTTTCCGACCGCCCACTTGTGTCCCGTAGGACCCCGAGTACTTGATACCTGTTCCTTGAATATTCGCGCTATCCACATACGGGGAATTATGGGACCCCCCTTAGCCAGAGCTTGATTCCGTCTTATTTCTTGGGGCCACAAACTAGTTTGAGGTTTTATTTATTATCCTGTACTTATGCCATGCTTTACTGCTTTATTTACGTTTGTGCGAGGAGCACACTGTACTGTTTAGGAATTGTGACCCGTTTACGCGGTATCGACAAGCCCAGTTTTGGGTTCCCAGTCGTTTACAGCCGGCCCCACAAACCTCGGGTCCGTCTCGAAGTCAGCTAACTTCGTTGCGGGTGTACTCCAAGGGGTGGCCCCCTGAAATATTTCTGAATCTTGTGATTGCTCTGTCGTGAAAGCCTCGTTGGGTTTTGATTTGGTTTTTCCAAGGTCGATCGTGTGTGTGTTGCTATTTGTGCACCCCGGCCGGGTTAAAACTTTCTGAAAGCCGTGTCCGCGGTTATGGACGACTTGGAGCACAGTATCTCGATCATAGACAACTATAACTAAAGTTTACTGTTATAAATTGACTTGTATCCGATATGACTAGTAATCAGCTTCACTGCAACGGAATGGCTAAATAAAAGTACCAACAACTGCTGGGTTTTTGGGGTTTATCTCATGCTAATTGTATCTGACTAGTAAGTGATGCAACTACCACGGAATGGTTAACTAAAATTGCCAACTGCTTATTATCTCAGGATGATTATCTATACTTGACTAGTAATTGCTGCAACGAAAACCGAATTAATAAAAATGCCAACTGTGTGAGTTCCTCGGTTGACTTCCTCGATCGGTGTCGAGGGGGATACGCCAGGATGAGTTCTATTGGTGGTAGTATCAGGTTGGTTCCGAATAGGTCTTTCTCACCCCTCTCTGATTGTCGCCAGTTGTATCGAGTCTCTATAGGGTGTTCAGTGCATGCTGCCGCTGCCGCTTCAGTCCACCATACCTATGTAGGCGAGGACCGCCGAATTCTAGCCTCGTCGTGTACTGGCCTCAGTACTGACGCTCCTCTTTTTCCTTTGCCCTTTGTCGGCACCCCTTTTGTTTAAGCAGGTTTTGAGATCGACGTCGTTAGCAGGGTTACCCTTCCGGCTTGGCCTGGGCAGGGTTATGGACGCCATTGGTTATTCTTCAGGGCTGTTAGCCCCATTTGCATCTTGTCCGTAGTCGGACGCTGTATCGTTTTACAGGTGATTTGGATCTTTGTATTGTATATCGGTATTCTTGACTCTTTGAGTCGCTGTTGTATATATCTGTTCTGTGGGTCCCATCGAGGACTGTTGTGTAATGTTATTACTTCGTTTTCCACCCGCACGAAAGTGCCTGGTGGGCACCTTTGAATCGTTTCTATGCGGGTTTGGCGGGTTTCGCTAAAACTTGCATAGGGTCGATTCTGAGGGTGTTACAGAGTGGTATCAGAGCCCAGCAGTTGCGATACCCCACAAGTCCAGCCTGTAGGATAACCTAGCTAACGGCCGAAGTAGAGTGTCAAAACTATTTTTTGAAAAATCGGTTGGATAGTTCTGATTAGGTCTGATTTTATTCCTTACCCCTCTGCTATTCTCCTCTTACCTCTACGTGTTTTGAATCCGCTCTCTTCTCTTTCTTCGAGTCCAGGATTTCTCGTGGTTGGGATTCCGTCGTACCTTCAGGGTTTCGCTTCCTTCTTTGATAACGGTGCTCTACCATCCGGTGTTCATGCTGCCTGAGGAATCCGTCTACTGTGGTACCATTCTTTGTTCTTTGTTTGTGCCTTCCGGTGTTTTCCGACGCGACGACATCATCTACGCTAGACCCGATGCAGAGTCTGCATCACCCCTTTGCTTCCGAACCTCGTTTGTCGAGATCTTCAGTCTAATTCCGAGAGTTGGTTGCATAATTCGCCTATTCGTGTGCAGAGTAATGGTTTGGGTGCGCGATGGACTGATCACCATCCGACTACTCTTATCATTCGCTCTAGTACACCGAATCAGTGGATCCAGCAATTTTACTCCGTCCACGGAAGTTAGAGGTGGCTTTATTTGTTGATACCTCTACCTTCGACCTTTTGTTTCCGGAGTGTTCTCTCGACGATCAGGAACAACGACCCATTGTTGGTGGTGTCGCTGTTTTCAAGATGAAGAAGGAACCCTTGTTAGTGGTGTCGCGAGGATCTACACGAAGCGAGAAGACGCAGATCGCCGACCTTCCTCCCGGTACCATGAGGCAGATCTCGAGGGCGAGATCCCTTGTTAGTGGTGTCGAATTGTGGCATCCCGCAAAAACCACTACTAGAAAATCGCGTTGTTTTTGTGCATTGCATCGACATGACCGCATGCTCATGTCATCAGGCCACATTGCATTTGAGCATCGTCATCATCTTGCATTTGCTTGCATAAAACTATTTGCAGAAAAACCTAATTTGTTTTCTAAACGCCCCGTCTTCAATCAAACGCAAAACCCGGGTCTCCGGATTATTTTAGTTTGTCTGCTATCGGATTGCAAAAGACATGTTTAAAACAAATAAAATTTACAATTATTTTTAGTGGGGCAGTCGAACGGGCCGAATCGACCCGGACGACCACCCCCAGATCAAAATCGGTCCACCAAAATCCTAAGGCTACCCAACCTAATCTACCCACCCAACCAGCCACATCACCCCCACCAATCCCTGGCTGCCACCTCACCCTCTCCCTCCCCTCTAACCAATCCTCAACCGCCACATCACCCTAACCCGCTGCCACCAGTCCCTCCCCTCTTCCTCTCTCACCCACAGCCTCTCTACCCTCCCTCTTCCAGCCGGGCCCCACCTGCTACACCTGTCCACCCGCAGCCCCTCTCTCCCCTTTTTCCCCCTGGTCAACCGTACCCCTCTCTTCCCCTGGGCCACACGCCAGCCCACCCCCACTCACCCCCCCTGGACCCCACCTGGCCCACCCCCTGGCCACCTGCCCGCGTGCCCCCTCTCTCCCCTGCCGCACCCCGCTCCCCTCCCCTGTTTCTCTTCCTCCTCCCTCCCCAGTTCTCTGCCGCTCGCCGCCCTCCTGAGAGCACCGCCCGCCTCGCCGGCATCGCCCCCGCGTCGGCCGCCCAGCTCGCTGGCTCCCCCGTCCTCCCCGAGCCCCTGCCGACCTCCGCCGCCTCGCCCTCGCCCCTTCCGCCGCTGGCCCCGAGCGCCACCGGCTGCGCCTCCCCGCCTCCGGCCCCGCCACGACCGCGCCCCTCCCCGCGCGCGTCGGCCTCTCCTCGCCTCCCTCCCTCGCAGAGCCCCAGCGCCGCCGCCGTGGTTCCTCCTCGCCACCGCCCTCACCGCGTCATCGCCGGCCCGCGACTCGCGTCGCCGGAGCCATCTCCTCCGCCTGGCCTCCGTCCGGCCGCCCGCCGCCACCGCGCCAGGTGCCGCCCCCTCCGTCCTCGTCGCCTCCACCGCCCTGCCGCACCCCCCCGAGCCTGCGGCCGCCTCGCCTCCGTTGACCCTCCTCGGCATCAGCGCCCAACCTCCGCCGTTGGCCTGCTCCGCCCGACCCGCGCGAGCACCGCCCTGTACCGCCTCGCCGGCCGCCGGCGACGTACGACCTTCCTCGACCCGGCGCCCCTGCGTGCATGACAACCCCGCGTACCCCTCGTCTCCGGCCGTGTCGTTACGTGCCTGTTTCCCCGCCGGCCTTTGCCCATGTACCTGCAGCCCGACTCATGCCAAGTTCGTCCAATACAAGATCGACATCGACCGCAGACCCGATGAACCTTAGGCATCCATCCGAGTTCGCCATCCAGTACAGGTCCGAGTCCGAAGCTCCCCTTCATGTAAGCCAAGAGCACCGCACACAAAGATCTTCGTCCCGTACGCCAAGGTCTATTTTGTGAATTAGATGGCTCAAGGATCTCCTTCACGGATTCGATGACTCGGTGCCGGATCCCGAAGACCGAACCCGACACGCCAAGTTTGCCGAGAACTCCCCCTGAACGCCAAGGTCGTCGACACGGATACGACATGAACTTCCCTCGGACGCCAAGGTCTAACCCTCGGACCCGAAGACCGCCAAGAACGCCACAAGTACGACAAGTTCTACTTCCGGGCGACAAGACCGGCCGATCCGTGGGCCCGACAAGAACGACCGCGTAGAACCAAGATCTCCGGCATGTCACGACAAGTTCTCCGTCTTGTATCCGCTCCCGCTGATTCCGTCGAACCCTGAACCCCTGAGACCGAACCCGAACCCCTCGGACCCCCAAGTTCGTCGAGACCCCCTAATGTGTGAACCCCTTCCCGAAAACCCTATTTTATAATATAATCCAACTTGTTGCATATTAAATTGTCATACTCGCATGCATATTGGTGTGGTTTGGGGGCCTTATGCCGATTCACCTCATAATTAAATATGGGGCCCATATGCGGGCAAATCTAGTCTCATATTGGCCTCATTTAAATTTGTGTAGCGAACCGGTGATATATTTTGCCTTGTTAAAACAACATTTAATTTGCGGGGTAGATAAATAACCCGAACCGTTTAATTAAATGTCGGGACCCCGGTTCCGTTTAATCTTGCCTAATTGCATCGCATCTTTGCCATGCCATACATCATGCATGCATCGTGCCGATCTTTTGCCGTAGTATTAAATAGTGCATCCGGTGTTTCTGCTAGTGTTTTGCTTCTTCGCGGATAAGGCCGTTGAGTTGATCCGAGTGTCGACCCGATCTTCGGTGGAACCTTCGATAATGTTTTCAGGCGAGCATCTCCCCCTTTCTACCTATCTTACTTTTATAGTATTTATTCCCTCCTGTTGATCTATTGCTATCTGTGTTGCGATGCTCTAGTTTCCGTACCCGTGATATCCCTTGCAGCCTTATATTGCCTTGGACACCTCCTATTACCTGTTGTTTGGTAGATAGTTGGACCTGCGCGTCGTAGTCGCCTGCTCAAGTGCTGTTGCGTGTTGACAAGTGCCACAGTTGTTGGTATATTGCCGCATGTTGATGTTGGAGATGATCTTGGCTTTACTTATCGTTCACTTTAATTCCTGTTTAACAACTAAAATTGAAGTAAGTAAGCAAAGGCATCGGTGGGTGATAGATAATATTTGGTTTCCGACCGCCCACTTGTGTCCCGTAGGACCCCAAGTACTTGATACCTGTTCCTTGAATATTCGCGCTATCCACATACGGGGAATTATGGGACCCCCCTTAGCCAGAGCTTGATTCCGTCTTATTTCTTGGGGCCACAAACTAGTTTGAGGTTTTATTTACTATCCTGTACTTATGCCATGCTTTACTGCTTTATTTACGTTTGTGCGAGGAGCACACTGTACTGTTTAGGAATTGTGACCCGTTTACGCGGTATCGACAAGCCCAGTTTTGGGTTCCCAGTCGTTTACAGCCGGCCCCACAAACCTCGGGTCCGTCTCGAAGTCAGCTAACTTCGTTGCGGGTGTACTCCAAGGGGTGGCCCCCTGAAATATTTTTGAATCTTGTGATTGCTCTGTCGTGAAAGCCTCGTTGGGTTTTGATTTGGTTTTTCCGAGGTCGATCGTGTGTGTGTTGCTATTTGTGCACTCCGGCCGGGTTAAAACTTTCTGAAAGCCGTGTCCGCGGTTATGGACGACTTGGAGCACAGTATCTCGATCATAGACAACTATAACTAAAGTTTACTGTTATAAATTGACTTGTATCCGATATGACTAGTAATCAGCTTCACTGCAACGGAATGGCTAAATAAAAGTACCAACAACTGCTGGGTTTTTGGGGTTTATCTCATGCTAATTGTATCTGACTAGTAAGTGATGCAACTACCACGGAATGGTTAACTAAAATTGCCAACTGCTTATTATCTCAGGATGATTATCTATACTTGACTAGTAATTGCTGCAACGAAAACCGAATTAATAAAAATGCCAACTGTGTGAGTTCCTCGGTTGACTTCCTCGATCGGTGTCGAGGGGGAAACGCCAGGATGGGTTTGATTGGTGGTAGTATCAGGTTGGTTCCGAATAGGTCTTTCTCACCCCTCTCTGATTGTCGCCAGTTGTATCGAGTCTCTATAGGGTGTTCAGTGCATGCTGCCGCTGCCGCTTCAGTCCACCATACCTATGTAGGCGAGGACCGCCGAATTCTAGCCTCGCCGTGTACTGGCCTCAGTACTGACGCTCCTCTTTTTCCTTTGCCCTTTGTCGGCACCCCTTTTGTTTAAGCAGGTTTTGAGATCGACGTCGTTAGCAGGGTTACCCTTCCGGCTTGGCCTGGGCAGGGTTATGGACGCCATTGGTTATTCTTCAGGGCTCTTAGCCCCATTTGCATCTTGTCTGTAGTCGGACGCTGTATCGTTTTACATGTGATTTGGATCTTTGTATTGTATATCGGTATTCTTGACTCTTTGAGTCGCTGTTGTATATATCTGTTCTGTGGGTCCCATCGAGGACTGTTGTGTAATGTTATTACTTCGTTTTCCACCCGCACGAAAGTGCCTGGTGGGCACCTTTGAATCGTTTCTATGCGGGTTTGGCGGGTTTCGCTAAAACTTGCATAGGGTCGATTCTGAGGGTGTTACATTGAGCATGGCAATCTATTCCTTAAGGCGGTTGATCTCCGTGTTGGCAGATTCCTCCATGGACGCCAGTGCTTTCTCGTGCATGTTTAGGGCCTCAGCTTTTTCCTCCTTCGAAATTTTGTTCTCGCTATCGAGCTCATGAATATGCTTGGATTGCTCGAAAATGTCTTTGGCCTTGGTAATAGCTTATGCAAGTCGGATAAATAACAAGCCAGAGTGAGTAGTCGGATGATGAAGACACAAGATCAAGCTAAAAGGAATTTGAAAAATAAAACATACTCTTGCTTTTGATGATCTGTTCCTTCAAGTAGGCGGTTTTACCCTTTTATTCATCAAGATCCTTGCGCATCTTGTGAAACTTCTCATTGGCAGTGATCCTTCGGGCATTCTCATTTTGCAAAGATGAGAGATACTTAGTCTATTTGGAGCATCTAGCCAGAAGTTTTGGTTTCCGCCTAGATGCTCGGGGGCTACAGTACGAGTTTTTTAACTCAAAACTATGCTTAGTCTATCTTTAATGTTCTAGTTGAAACTATTTTTGTTTCAACTAGAGGCTTGGGGGCTACAGTATTGAAATCTACAAACACTACGTATGCTACTCTAAAATTATCTAGTCAAAATTATTCATTCAAACTACATACTTAGGGGCTACAGCACAAAGTTTCTTACTTAGTCACTCTTAGAGCACTCAGACCAAAAAGACCTATTGTTTTCCATCTAAATCCTCGGAGGCTATAGTGGATATTATGTGATAAATGCAAAGGCATAGAAAACTTACATGGGAAATAATATTGAGGTTATTGGCGGCCTCGAGTATAGTTTGCCAAAGGCAACTGTGTTTAGCTGGAGGATCTCCGCCTGCTTCAGCAGCTCCTCAAGGCCGCATGTTGGAGAAGTCGGCGCTGCACCAGGATTCGAGACAGATGGCCTTGTAACAATTGTTGGGATTATAAGCCTAGGGGCCTCCGCCTTGTAACAATTGTTGGGCTTATAAGCCTAGGATTCGAGACAGATGGCCTTGTAACAGTTGCTTTGTAGTTGCCACGAATTCGCTTCCCATCGCCAGTTCCTTACCTTTCTCGGTGGCATACTTAGCCGGAGCTTCAGCCACTTTGGAGGAGGTGCTTTCCTGCGTCGCCTGCTTGCTAGGAACAACGATCATCGCGGCAACATCTGGGACCTCCTGCGAAGGAGTTTTTTCCACTTACATGACGGAAGGTTGAGACGCTGCCATAGTTGGAGATCTGATGGGTGCGGTAGATGGTTGGATGACAGGGGTAGGAGGAGCGATGGAGGGGGAAGCTTGGGTCAACATATCACTAATGTTTTTTGAAGCTCTAGCACTTTTGGAAGTCTTCTTCAAACTCAAATTGTCCTTTTCCCTGAGACATACAAAGCAAAGTATAAGTACAGGGATGAGCAAAGGAAACGACAAAGTCTGAGGAAAAGAAACTTACACGACTGTTGGCTCCTTGGTTAAAGGCATGCCAACTGCCATTCTTTTCTCCGCCTCCAGGGAGGCGGTGGATCTCTTGGAGACTCCACTCTCCATATTCTTCTTCTTGCCTCTGCCGGCAGCATCAGAGATGGATCTATTCGCTTTCGCGCTAGTGGGACCTCGTCGTCGGACACGACCGTGACTTCCTTCATCTTGGGGTCATAGACTTGGGGAGCCATGTCGGTGTCCTCCAAATCCCCTAGCTATTAAGAGAATCCAAAGTGTTAGATGGATGAATATGTGCAAGTCAGAAGAACTGGGGTATATGTCGAAGACAATGTAAAGAAGTGAAATTACCTTTGGGCACTTGTCGTCCTCGAACATGTCGTAGGTGATGGCGAAGCCATGCTTTTGGTCCTTCACCTTGATGGTGTCTTTGAGATGGAGCTTGATGGAGTCACTGGAAAAGTTATCCTCGGAAATCCGGAGGGTATCTTTTCTTTCCTTTGTGTATTGGCACATCAGCTTTGTGTGGTGCTGCAGAGGTTGGATCCTCCTTGCGAACGAGCACATGGCTAGGTCCAAGATGGTCAGAACCGTGTCTACGAGCCACTCAATCTGTCTTATGGCGTGGGAGGCTTTGTTGTCAAAGGTAAGGAAGGCTTGTGACCTCCATGTGGTGGCTTCGGCGGCGGCCCCGTCAACAAAGTCTAGATACGACGCTTCTCGGCCAGCCAGAGGAATATCTGGGCCATAGAAGTACGACCTTTGCTAGTTTTTGTAGGACTCGTGTCTGGTACGTCCAAAATGTATCGACTTTCCCGAACACTTTTGCTATTGTTTCTCCTCTAAACTTGTGTGATTTGGATACAACTAACACGAACTGACGCTGTTTTTAGTAGAATTGCTTTGGTTAGTTTTTGTGTAGAAAATCAACTTTCAGAAAAAATCCCGGAAAATATGCCAAAACTCCTATTTACCAGAAGACTCACAGAGCCAGAAGACGAGACAGAGGAGGGCCACGAGGGGCCCACACCCCCTGGCCGTGCGGGGGTGTGCCACCTCGGGCACCCCCTCGGCCTTCCTCTTCACCTACATATAGCCTTCTAACCTAAAAACTCTGGGGTGGTCGACGTTTTTCCAAATAGAGTTCTGATGCGCTGCCACCACCAGAAACCGTGATTCGAAACGAGAAACTCCGTTCTGGCACCCTGCCGGGACGGGGAATTGGAGGAGATCATCGCCATCATCATCACCGATGCCTCTCCATTAACCATCCATGTTTCCTCCATCCATGAGTGAGTAATACCCCGCTGTAGGCTATGGGGATGGTAGGGATTGGATGATATCTATCATGTAATCGAATAAGATTGTTAGGGCATGGTGCCTAGTATCTTTATTAGTGCTATTTGACTTTGTTGCAACTTGTTGTGCTTAATGCTTGTCACTAGGGCCCGAGTGTCATGATCTTAGATCTGAACATGTTATTGATTCATGATGATAGTATTGTTTGTGATCTTATCTACAAGTTGTTTACACATATTACTGTCCGGAACCAAAGGCCCCGAAGTGACAGAAATTGGGACAACCAGAGGGAATGACTATGATATGAGGATCACATGTGTTCATGGAGTGTTAATGCTTTGCTCCGGTTCTCTATTAAAAGGAGTACCTTAATTTCCAGTAGATTTCCTTGAGGCCCCGCTGCAACCGGCTGACAGGACAAAAGATGTTGTGCAAGTTCTCATTGCGAGCACGTATGACTATATATGGAACACATGTCTATGATTGTTTAGTACTTGGATGATTTATCTTATTTATCTGTAAATGCCCTAGATCTTGAAGTTATATGAATAGGCTCGTCCATGCAACACCCGTCCATACATCCTTATGCCTACCGCACTCATATCCTACTATTTGCTACTATTGTTACTATTGCTTTTGTTTCACTGTTGCTGTTACTTTGCTATTTCTACTACAAAACTGTTGCTACCGATAAACTTCTATGAGCAAGACTATTTCCAGGTGCAGCTGAATTGACAACTCAGTTGTTAAGGATTATAAGTATTCTTTGGATCCCTTTGTGTCGAATCAATAAATTGGGTTATACTACCCTCGAAGACTGTTGCGATCCCCTATAATTCCGGGTCATTAGTGTCCCACGATGTCGGTAAGTCGCCGACTAGGCTGGATCTTGAAGCTGATGGTCCCACAGTTCCTGAGCTTCTCCTTGCTCACTCCGGCTTCCCTCTTGACGGTGAAAAAGTATACAAACAAATCTAACCTAGGTCTAATCTCTAGGTATCCCTCACAGAGCCGCGTAGTTGCTAAGTGAAAGGATGCTATTGTGGGAAAGGTTCTGAGGTTGAACCCGGAAGTGGCTAAGGACTTGGATGAAGAAGTCGGACAAAGGCAAGGAAATACCGTGCACCAGTTGGGCATTGAGGTATACCTTTTCCCCGGCTTGGGGAGAAGGGATGTCCTCACCGACCGGCGCCGCCCGCCAAGCCAAACCCTCCGTCGCCGAAAGGTACCCCTCGTTGATCATCTCCTTGATATCATTATCGGAGATGTCCGAGCCGCGCCACTCCCCTTTGTGCGAGTATGCCTCCTCCTCCAGTGGCTCGAGCGTTGCTGAAACTTGGTCGCCGCCGATGGATTCGACCACCGCGGAATGCGGAACCACCACTCCCTCCGACGGGACATGAACTATGCTAGAGGGATTCACCGTAGCCTCGCCAGACGCCACCATGGAAGGGATCTTGCTGATGCTCATCATTGAAGATAAGGAGAGGTGGACTGAGAGCTAGGGAGGAGGCTAGGGTTTTCTGCGCGCGATGTGCTCGAGGATATTTTGAGCTGGAGGAAGAAGACGAAGTGGGAAGCGAATGAGGTTAAAACAAATTTGACCGCCGCAGTTAAAATATATAACCCCAACGTCAATATTCGGGCTAGAATATCCAACGGTCGACGCATGGACAACGCGGATATGGGCACGCGTGGAGATTTCGCCACGTTCCCACCGTTGACACTTGAAATTTCGAATTTCTCGCGCGGGAAAATCGCCATCATTATGTATGCTGCATATGTGAGTTACGAGGCGATGTTAGATATAGTCTGTGTCATCTTGCTGACATTTGCAGACGAACAATCCCATCTGAAGATTCCGACATGGACGGATCCTATCCGGCTACGAGAAGATAAGATGGAAGACTCAGTGATTCTCTGACTTGTGTATTAAAGACGGAGAATATTGCAGGGTTCTTTGGAGGACTACAAGATGTTGCTTGATGACTTGCCGGCATCACCTAGATGGAGTATTCAGACCGAAGAGGCAAGATGCCGCAAGATCTCGGATTTCTCCGGGGGCTACTGTTGGGGATATGCTATATGGGTATCACCATATAGCACGTCTTTGATCCGGATAACCCGAATGGCCCATAGTCGGTAGCAGTTCCCATGGCCTGATGGGCGTCCCAGTTAGATGGATCCAGAAGGGAGGCCCATGTCAGATGAAGGAAGACTATGATGGAGTCACCGACATACTCGGAGCCTTGGAGTGCAATACACATAGACTGATACCCGTGTAAGACTCTGTAACCTGTCCGGCTAGGACTTTTCCTTGTAACCCTAGGATAAGCCGGACCTCTAGAAGCCTTTAGGGGCACGATAACATACATACCTCGCATAGCGAACCTATCTCTGTAACTTGGCGTATTTATATTATAGTGATTTATAGCAGGAGTAGGATTCCACCACCGTTGTGGGATCTGAACCAGGGTAAGCTATGTTACCTCGTGCCCGCCAACTTGCCGCCTTCCCCCACCTCTCTAAACACGCACTATGAGGACCCATCCATGGCATACTCGTCGACAATACCACGACAATAAGTGCATGATACCTGCTTGGTCAGGTTTAGGGTTGTAGGGTTTAAGTTTTAGGTTTTAGGGAATTTTCAATAATGTTCAAGCTTTATGCTTAGATTCGTCGAATGGAATGACGTTAGCATAATTTAATAAAAGTATATCTAAATGTTGATCTATAAGTCGATGATATATCTGCTTAGTCAGGGTCGTTTAGGGGTTTAGGGTTCAGAGATTTTTCAATAATGTTCAAGCTTTTTGCTTATATTCGTCGAATAGAATGGCGTTGCCCAATTTAATGTAAGTATCTCAAATTTGATCTACAAGTGCATGATACTTGCTTGTTCAGGGTTTAGGGGTTTAGTGTTTAGGGTTTTATGGTTTTGAGAATTTTCAATAATGTTCAAGCCGCTTTTTATGCTTTTAATCGTGGAATAGAATTGTGTTACTGTAATTTAATGAAAGTATCTCAAATTTGAATCTATAAGTGCATGGTACCTACTTGGTTAGAATTTAATTCTGGGTTGAGGGGTTTAAGGTTTAGGGTTTTAGTATTTATAGATTTAGGGTTTAGGGTTTAGGGGTTGTTTATTAGGGTTTAGTGTTTAAGGAATTTTCAATAATGTTTAAGATTTATGCTTATATTCATCGAATAGAATGGCGTTTCCCAATTTAATGTAAGTATCTCATATTTGATCTATAAGTGCATGATACTTGCTTGGTCAGGGTTTAGGGGTTTAGGGTTTTATGGTTTCGAGAATTTTCAATAATGTTCAAGCCGCTTTTTCTTTTAATCGTGGAATATAATGGTGTTGCCATAATTTAATGAAAGTATCTAAAATTTGAATATATAAGTGCATGGTACCTACTTGGTTAGGGTTTAACTGTGGGCTGAGGGGTTTAAGGTTTAGGGTTTTAGTATTTATAGATGTAGGGTTTAGAGGTTGTTTATTAGGGTTTAGGGTTTTGGGAATTTTTAATAATGTTCAAGCTTTATGCTTATATTCGTCGAATAGAATGGCGTTGCCCAATTTAATATAAGTATCTTATATTTGATCTACAAGTGCATGATACTTGCTTGGTCAGGGTTTAGGGTTTAGTGTTTAGGATAGCAGGAAAAAACGAGAACTCAGTTTATACTTGAAATAGTATTACATTTTCCCCCAAGGTATTGTAAAGCATTGATAGTTGGGATCAAAGTACTCTAACATAAGCATGGAAGATATATTTCTAACAATAAGATATAGCAACTATGTTGCAACATGAAAGGCAACACAAACAAAAGATCATGAATAATGCCTTGAAAGACATTTGTTTGTTTCGTATATAGAAAACATAGAAAGAGTGGTTTTCAGTTTGTCCTTCATGGAATAGCAAAACATAAATGCATAGGATACCTTCAAAGTTCATAAGGGTAACTAGATACAAATAATTTAAGAACAAGCAATACCATAATTATGAATCAATCAATAAGTTTTGGGACAATGCACATTGAACTCAGAATGACAACTATGATCTCTTAATTGGTGCATAAAAATAGAATATGGAGACTCAACAAAAAGTAAAAAAGAAAGGCCCTTCGTAGAAGGAAGTAGGGATTTCAAGTTTCATAAAGAGCTTCCAAAAATTATGGTACTTACTATCTTTGATCTCTCATTGCCCCTATCATAAGAATCTTGAAGTGACTAAGGTTAATGTGAGGGAAAATATGAGTTATATGCTTGACAAATTATAAGTTGAAAATATCATGCCCCTTGAGTACGAGTATCGTTCCTCATGCTACTCAACATTAGTCACAGGTAAGTTCTTGTCATTGTAAGTATATGTGTATACCCCTTGCCCCATGACACAGGAGCTATCCCATATCAAAATGACAAGGCAACAAACAATGAGCATCTCAGCGATCTTTTTATTTACCATGAGCATGGTTTTTTTTCTTTTCTTTTTTCGAAGATGCTTCATATGGTTATGCTGCAAGTTTCCACCATGATTAGGCATGGCTTAGGCTAGCTGCCCAGGCGTTTCTCCTAACACATATACAAACTCCATGGACTTACAAGATCCCCTTTTATTTCACACCGCCGGTATCCATAAACAAAAGAACATGATATTAACTGAATATATAAGTGCAATGTCGAAAGCGTGCCCCATGAAAGCATGGTTCTGCTAACTCCCAACTCATAATTTACAAGCATATAAGCATCATAGATGGGCACAATAGTTCAAGTTTATTAAGTGCAAGAAAATAAAGTGTGCCATCAAGTTCGTGAGATCTTTAAACACTAATTTTCACATAACAAAAATTTAATTTGGAAGATAGATAAAAACATGAATATACTTGGAATGGTGTAACAGACCATGCATAGGAGTTTATAGTGGACTCTTTGGAATAACTTGGTTTCTTGGGAGTTGGATGCACGAGTAGAGCTCATACTCAGTACAAGTGGAGGCTAGCAAAAGACCGGGAGCAATCAACTAAGAGAGCAATAATGGCCATAATCATGCAGAGCGACAAAACATTATTAATCAAAGCATAAAGTGATATCACAAGTCAAAAAATAAATGATCATAGAGGATTAGGTCACTGGTTCATAGTCATAACATGGTGTAAGCATGTGCCAAGTCAACCTAAATAAAGCATTAAAGGAGAATACCACAATATTATGCTTTTGTATGCTAAAACAACGCATGATTCTTTCATGGCACATTAAGCAATCTCAATTTTTTGGAACAAGTCTTGCTACAACAATAATCACTAAGCATAAGGTCAAAGCAACATCTATCTTGACATGATAAAGTCTAAGTCACAGTCAAAACAAGCTTCGTTTTGTACCACTATAAGCATGAAACATTCTACTCTTTTCCAACACCAATCAACTTAGTTGAAACAACTCACAAAGATAATAATCAATAAAGACCAGTGAGTTTGTATCATAAATCTACAAAGAAGAACTAAAAAGTTCTAAGCAAAAAGCAGAAGAAAACTAAAGCTAAACGCAGTGCTAGCAAAAGTGAACATTCAAAGAATAATAAGAGTGAAAACTAGAGTGTTGTAGGCAATGAAGAACTAGGTGTGACTTATCCAGAAATAGGTGTGTTGGGGTCCAATCAACTTATTGTAGAAAACAAAGAATAATAAAACAAAAAAAAACAAAGATGCTCCAAGAACAACACATAACGCATGAAGCAATAAAAATATAGTATCTTCAAAGAAGACCTGAGGTTCTTTGTCGATGAAGAAGGGGATGCCTTGGGAATACCCATGCTTTAACGCTTGTACCTCTTGAATATTTCTTGGGGTGAAACAGGTGGCATTCCTAAGCTTGAGCTTTTGTCCATACTTCATCTCATCACATCTTCTCCCCCTACACTTGAAAACTTCCTTCATACAAAACTTCACGCAATCTTTATTAGCAACATTAGTGTATGCAAGATAATAAACCTTTGGGTTTAGTTTCAACTGAAATAAATCATCCATTAAAACATAAGCTACTGTAGCAACTCCTTTTAAAAGCTCAAGTGATCAAAGAAAACTTAAAAATAAACCGATTAAGAGGCAAATGCAAATAATGGTAGAAATCTGTCAAAATAGACCAGCAGGTAAAGACCGATTTTTTTTTAAAATCTTATGTTGCTCAAATTGAAAAGTGCAAAACTAACGAAAGTTGGGTAAATAGCATGCGCATGCACACAAAACATTACAGATCAGTACGACATTCTGGGATTTTTCACGATTTTTATAGCGAAGCACAGAAATTTGTTTCGGGACAGCAACTTCCCCAAATCTTACTTCCCTCTCGTTAGAGGCTATTCTTGGCACAAAAACTAAACAAAAAGGATAAGGGGAGGTTATTACAAAGTAAATAACTTCCAAGACTCAACAAAATAAAAAAAATTACTGAAATATAAATTGTGTTATCTCCCAAGAGTGCTTTTGTTTAACGTCTTTCAGCTAGGCATAGAAAGCAGGAATCAAGTATTTTCGAATGAAGAAGCATCAACATCAAATTTCTTACATCTACCTTTCTTACCTTTATTCTTACCTTTAGGGAATACATGATTGCTTGGTGGAGAAGTGAAATTCATAGTGCCTTTCCCCACATCTATTATTGCTCCAAGTAGTTTTAGCAAGGATCTTCCAAGTGTAATTTGTCCTTTTCCTACACATTCAATAACGAGATAATTAGTAGATACCATTTTCCCTAGGATTTTTGTAAACACTCCTTCAGCTATTCCAATGGGTAATATAGTGGCATTATTGGTAAGAGATATTTCTTCTCCACCCTTAGAAAGTCCACAAAGATTCAGTGATTCATAAATATCTTTAGGTAGAATACATAACTCAGACATAATATCACAACGAGCATGAAAAGTTTCATCATTTATAGCAACTTTTACTGTAGGTAACCATTTTGATGGTTCAGAATTTATTGAAACATAATCATGATGCTCTCAAAGCATACTATAGCATTCTTTTAAACAAGCTGTATTTGTCTCAAGAGTGTTTAATCTAGCATAAATGCTTGTAAAGGATGAATCAAATTTGTTAGGCAAGTTATATGTTGCAATCTATTTTTTATAGCATTAAAAGCTTCATCCCCATAACAATGGAGGAAATCTCCTCCTACTATGGCATCCAAAGCATATCTATAACAAAGAGCAAGACCAAAGTAGAAACTACTAAGAAGCAAGTCTAGAGTCATTTTAGGTTCAGTTTTTTCATAAGAATCGGAAATTCTAGACCAAGCTTCTTTGAAACTCTCTTCACTTCCTTGTTTGAAAGTGAAGATCATTTCCTCAGGTGACATAGTGATTGGAGCAACACTAGACATAAAATCAACTTGAAGTAGGAACTATTTTTGTTGTGTTTTTGATAAAAAGAAGCAAACCAAACAAAGCTAAAGAAACAAAGCAAAACAAAAACAAAGTAAAGAGATTGGTAGTGAGAGACTCCCCTTGTAGACATCTTCTTTCTCCCTGGAATCGGTGACAGAAAAGTCTTTTGACGAGCAAGAAGAGATTGAAGTTGTCCTGTATCTCCCTAGAAACGGCACCAGAAAAGCTTGATGACGGATTGATGTAGAACCTATTGGGAACCCCAAGAGCAAGGTATGATGAGCACAACAACAAGTTTTCCCTCAGTTGTGAAACCAAGGTTATCGAACCAGTAGGAGAAAGGAACAACTTCCAAAGGTGTTGCTAGCAACGTGTAACATGCACAACACAACCAAAATACTTTGCCCCAACTTATAGTGAGGTTGTCAAGCTCACTGGTTTTGCTGAAAATAAAGGATTAAATGTATAGTGTGGAAGATAGTAATTGCTTGAAAGTAAATAGTAAATAGTAGATGGTATATCAATGGGAAGGAATGGACTAGGGTCCACAGTTCACTAGAGGTGTTCTCCATAACAAATTACAGTTGGGCAATTGACAGATAGAGAATGCATAACAATGCATGTACATGACATGATGATCACTATGAGATTTCCTTGGGCATTACAACATAATATACAGACCGTAATCCAATTGCATCTATGACTAATAATCCACCTCCAGGATATCATCCAAACAACCCTCGGGTATTAAGTTGCACGCAACACATAATTGCATTAAGCAAAGTGTGTAAAGTAAACAATATAATTGCCCTTGGACAAAGGATTGTTGTTTTCTCCCTAGTAGCACATCACATCTAGAACCTTAGAGGTTTCTGTCACTCCCCCAGATTACTAGAGGCATGAACCTACTATCGAGCATAAATACTCCCTCTTGGAGTCATAAGCAAATACTTGGCCAAAGTAACTACTAGCAACGACGAGCATGCAAGATCACAAATAACATAGACATGATAGAATCAATAATCAATCTTGACATAGTACTCAATATCCATCGGATCCCAATAAACCCAACATGTAGGATCACAAATAGATAATCTTGATCATGATAGGCAGCTCACAAGATCTAAACATGATAGCACAAAGAGGAGAAACAACCATCTAGCTACTGCTATGTACCCATAGTGCAAGGATGAATTACTCACACATCACTCAGAGGCTGGCATGGTGATGAAGAAGGCCTCCGGGATGATATCCCCTCTCCGGCAGGGTGCCGGGAAGAGCTTTAGATCCCTCCCGATCTAGGGACGATGGTGGCGCCGGCTACGGACCTTTTCATGGAATTCTGATCAGGTACTTAGGGTTTTCATCTCGGGGGGAATATATAGGCGAAGGGGCAAGGTCGGTGGATGTCCAGGGGGCCACACCCTAGGGAGACACACCCCTTGACCATGCCTGGGCCAGGTGTGGCCGCCCTGGGGTGCGACTCCCTCTGGCCTCTGGACTCCGTGTTCGTCTCTGAAAAATAGGAACTTCGGCTTTCGTTTCGTTCAATTCCGAGAACATTTCTTTACTAGCTTTTCTAAAACCAAAAACAGTAGAAAACATGAACTGGCACTGTTGCATCTTGTTAATAGGTTAGTTCTAGAAAATGCATAAAAAATGCCACAAAATGTAGACAAACATAAAGCAATTTCTGTAAAACAAGCATGTAGCGTAAAAAATTATAGATACGTTTGCAACGTATCAGCTGTATCCGGTTGGCTACCGCCATCCGGTGGTGGAGGTAGTTCCCTTCCGTGCACTGTTGTTTCGGCAACCCTTACCGTTTCTTCCTCTTTGATAGTGCATCGACACTACTTCGTGTGTCACGGTGAGACGACGGTGGCGAATGCAAGTCCGGTGTGGCGTATGCTGGCGGGAGGCAAGCATGGTGGAGCTCTGTGAAAGTGTCTAGGAGTGTGGTTTTTTTGAGGGGTCAGGATAAATCCTTGTCTTCTTGACACTGACATGGTGACGCTTGCGAGTGTCACCGTCCTTCTTGAAGGGCGTTGGGTGTACCACTTTCCCACCTCCCGGAGCATACTGGGGGAACCCCTAGGACCTGTCCGGGCAACAACATCGTCATCTTCATCGTCCTTTCTGGAGGTGTTGCTTGGTGCGTGATGCTTCAGAGTGCTAGACTTGTGGTGAAACTTAGCTGGAGGATGCAATTGTCGCGGGTCCTCCCCGTTTTCGTCGAGCCGCTGTTATCGACTTTGCTTTCTTTCCTTTTTCCTTTTTGGTTCTCTATTTTTCTCTTTTGGGTGTTGTGCTGTCTGTCCCAGCAACGATATCAAATGGTGACTATATTAATATAGCTGGGAGAATGCCTATTTCAAGCGAGATGTTTCTAGTTAACTATTTAGATTAGATGAATTTATATCTAGACAAAGTTGAGAATATTAATATGGACCGGATGAAGTCTTATTCAATGTTAATAAAATACTGAACTGAAACTAATAAGAAAAACATGTGCTTAAAAGAAGGCATCTCATAGTCTTATCTTATCTTCCACATCATCGTCACACAAATTACTGATCTTCGTATGGCCGGCAAATCACTGTGCAATTTGGGGGGACACGACGGTAGCTCCGGGTCTCTTCCTCGCGCGTCGCCACCGTCGAAGGAGGAGCTCCACCATCGCCGCTCCGAGCAGGAACTCCCACGCGGCACCTGCGCCACCTCACCTGCGTGGACGGGGATGCCGTTCCGCCATGGCGTCAACGATGGAGAGGTTAGAAGCTCGAGCGCAGCAACACGCGCTGGCCTGGTGCTCTGCGCGCCCGCTCTGTCTCCTATCACACCCGCTATTACAGTGTCCTCCGATAGCAACGACAATGACGACAACGACGTCCGCTTAGCCAAGTTCAACTCGCTCGGGACCCTCGTATCTGACGTGTGGGTTCGCACAAAGCACCATGATGCGGCTTGATGACTGTAGAACCTCGTCGGGAAACCCTAAGAGCAAGGTGTGATGAACACATCAACAAGTTTTCCCTCAGTTATGAAACCAAGGTTATCGAACCAGTAGGAGCAAGGAAACAACTCTAAGGTGTTGTTAACAACTTGGAACCTGCACAACACAAACTCAATATTTTGCCCCAACTTAAAGTGAGCTTATCAATCTCACTGGTTTGCTGAAAACAAAGGATTAAACATATAGTGTGGAAGGTAATGATTGCTTGTAAAAAGTAAACAGCAACAATAGATGATGTATTAATGATAAAGGTTGGACCGGGGTCCACAGTTCGCTAGAGGTGTTCTCCTTAAGATAGATAACATGCTGGGTGAACAAATTACAGCGGGGCAATTGACATGATTGAGAAAGCACAACAATGCAAATACTAGACATCATGATTCCTATGAGATTTGATTGGGCATTACAACAATATACATAGACAGTAATCCAACTGCATCTATGACTAATAATCCACCTTCAGGTTATCATCCGAATCCCATCCGGTATTAAGTTGCAAGCAACGGATAATTGCATTAAGCAATGTGTGTAAAGTAAATAATACAATTGTTCCATGAACAAAATATTATTCTTTTCTCCCTAGTAGAAACAACACATCTACAACCTTAGAGATTTCTGTCACTTCCCCAGATTACTAGAGGCATGAACCCACTATCAAGCATAAATACTCCCAACCCATTGTCCATTATTTTGGGGTTCTAGGGCGATTTATGGTGACTTTAATACCTGGTACATGTATGAGAGTTATCAACAAGCAGTCATTGTTTTCATGTTTTATGGCCGTTGTCATGAGCTATTGACCATAGTTTTGGGGGTTCTAGGGCGATTTCCATGGCCCGTAAGACCCGATAAATATTTAAGAGATACCACAAAAAAACTTGTGATTTTCGCGTTTTATGGCTGTTTTCATGAGCTATGCCCACTGGTTTGGGGTTCTAGGGCGATTTACACCCACCAAAGACCCGATACATGTTTTAGAATTATGTCCAAAAACACATTGTTTTCACGTTTGATGGCGGTTTTTATGAGTTATTGCCCACAGTTTGGGGTCTAGAGCGATTTGCATGGCTTGTAAGACCCGATACATGTTTGTGATATATGACCAAAAACTTGTCTTTTTCGCGTTTGGTGGGCGTTTTCATGAGCTATTCCCCACAATTTTGGGGTTCAATGGAGATTTGCATGGCACGTAAGACCCGATACATGTTTGAGAGTTATCACCAAAAACTGATCGTTTTCACGTTTTATGGCTGTTTTGATGACCTATTGTCCAACGACTGTAAGACCTGGTACATGTATGAGAGTTACCACAAAGCACTCATCATTGTCACGTTTTATGACCGTTTCATGAGCTATTACCCACTGTTTTGGGGTTCTGGCGGGATTTACATGGCACAAAAGACCCGACACATGTTTAAGAGATATCACAAATAACTCGTCATTTTCTCGATTTTTGGCCATTTTTATGAGCTATTTCCCACTGTTTTAGGGTTCTATGGCGAGTTACACTGACCTAAGAGCTGATACATGGTTGAGAGTTATGACCAAAAACCCGTCGTTTTCGCGTTTTATGGACGTTTTCATGAGTTATTGCCCACAATTTTGGGGTTCTAAGACGATTTACAATGACCATAAGACCTGATACATGTTTGAGACTTATGACCAAAAACTCGTTGTTTTCGTGTTTTATGGCCGATTTCCTGACTTATGGCCGATTTCTAGGGCAACTTACTGGCCCGTCAGACCCAATTCCTGTTTGCGAGATACGACCAAAAGCTCGTCGTTTTCGCATTTTATAGCCGTTTTCATGAACTATTTCCCACAATTTTAGGGTTCTATGGAGATTTGCATGGCCCATAAGACCCGATACATGTTTGAGAGTTATCACAAAAAACTTATTATTTTCACATTTTATGGCCATTTTCATGACCTATTGTCCATAGTTTTGGGGTTCTAGTTCAATTTACAACGACTGTAAGTCCCAGTGCATGTATGAGATTTACCACCAAGCACTCGTCGTTTTCTCATTGAATTGTCGTTTTCATGAGCAATTACCCACAATTTTTGGGTTCTAGGGCGATTTTCATGGCCCGTAAGACCTAATACATGTTTAAAAGATATCACGAATAATTCATCAGTTTTGCAATTTATGGACGTTTTCATGAGATTTAGCCCACAATTCTGGGGTTTCAGGGCGATATACACCTACCTAAGAACCGATACATGTTTCAGAGTTATGACCAAAAACTCATTGTTTTCATGTTTTATGGCTGTTTTCATGAGTTATTGCCCACAGTTTTCGGGTTCTAGGGCGATTTAAAATGAATGTAAGACCTGGTAAATGTTTGAGACTTATGACCAAAAACTGATCGTTTTCATGTTTTATGGCCGTTTTCATGAGTTATTGGCCATAGTTTTGGAGTTCTAGGGCGATTTGCATGGCCCGTAAGACCCGATTCATGTTTGTGAGATATGACCAAAATCTCGTCGTTTGCGCATTGCATGGACGTTTTCATGAGCTATTCCCCACAGTTTTGGGGTTCCATGGAGATTTGCATGGCCCGTAAGACCCGATACAAGTTTGAGAGTTATCACCGAAAACTATTCATTTTCACGTTTTATGGACGTTTTCAGGACCTATTGTCCATGGTTGTGGGGTTCTAGGGCGATTTACTGTGATTTTAAGACCCGGTACATGTATGAGAGTTATCACCAAGCAGTCGTCGTTTTCACGTTTTATGGCCGTTTTCATGAGCTATTATCGACATATTTGGGATTCCAGGGCGATTTCCATGGCCCGTAAGAGCCGATACATATTTAAGAGATATCACAAAAAAACTCGTCATTTTCGTGTTTTATGGCCCATTTCATAAGCAATTATCCACTTTTTTGGGGTTCTAGAACGATTTACACTAACCTAGGACCCAATACATGTTTTAGAGTTATGACCAAAAACTCGTCCTTTTCACGTTTAATGGCCGTTTTCATGAGTTATTGCCCACAATTTTGGGATTCCAGGGTGATTTCTAACGACCGAAAGACCTCATGCATGTTTGAGAGTTATGACCAAAAACTTATCGTTTTCGTGTTTTATAGTCGTTTTCATGAGCTATTCCCCACATTTTTAGGGTTCCATGGACATTTGCATGGCCCGTAAGACCCAATACATGTTTGAGAGTTATCACCAAAAACATATCGTTTTCATGTTTTATGGCCGTTTTCATGACCCGATGTCCATAATTTTGGGGTTCTAGGGCGATTAATGGTGACTTTAAGACCTGGTACATGTATGAGAGTTATCACCAAGCAGTCATCGTTTTCATGTTTTATGGCCGTTGTCATGAGCTATTAACCATAGTTTTGGGGGTTCTAGGGCGATTTCCATGGCCCGTAAGACCCGATACATATTTAAGAGATACCACAAAAAAATTGTGATTTTCGCGTTTTATGGCCGTTTTCATGAGCTATGCCCACTGGATTGCAATTCTAGGGCTCTTTACACCCACCAAAGACCCGATACATGTTTTATAATTATGTCCAAAAACACATTGTTTTCATGTTTGATGGATGTTTTATGAGTAATTGCCCATAGTTTGGGGTAAAGAGCGATTTGCATGGGCTGTAAGACCCGATATATGTTTGTGATTTATGACCAAAAACTCATCATTTTCGTGTTTGGTGGGCGTTTTAATGAGCTATTACCCACAGTTTTGGGGTTCCATGGCAATTTCCATGGCCCGTAAGACCTAATATATGTTTAAAACATATCATGAATAATTCATTAGTTTTGCATTTGATGGATGTTTTCATGAGATATAGACCACAATTTTGGGGTTTCAGGGCGATAGACACCTACCTAAGAACCGATACATGTTTCAGAGTTATGACCAAAAACTCATTGTTTTCACGTTTTATGGCTGTTTTCATGAGTTATTGCCCACAGTTTTGGGGTTCTAGGGAGATTTAAAATGAATGTAAGACCTGGTAAATGTTTGAGACTTATGACCAAAAACTCATCGTTTTCATGTTTTATGGCCGTTTTCATGAGTTATTGGCCATAGTTTTGGAGTTCTAGGGCGATTTGCATGGCCCGTAAGACCCGATTCATGTTTGTGAGATATAACAAAAAACTCGTCGTTTTCGCATTTCATGGACATTTTCTTGAGCTATTCCCCACAATTTTGGAGTTCCATGGAGATTTGCATGGCCCGTAAGATCTGATACAAGTTTGAGAGTTATCAACAAAAACTATTCGTTTTCACGTTTTATGGCCGTTTTTAAGACCTACTGTCCATGGTTTTGGGGTTCTAGGGCGATTTACAGAGATTTTTAGACCCGCTACATGTATGAGAGTTATCACCAAGCAGTCATTGTTTTCACGTTTTATGGCCGTTTTCATGAGCTATTATCCACAGTTTTGGGGTTCCAGTGCGATTTCCATGGCCCGTAAGAGCCGATACATATTTAAGAGATATTGCAAAAAAAACTCGTCATTTTCGTGTTTCATGGCCATTTTCATGAGCTATTGTCCACTTTTTTGCGGTTCTAGGGCGATTTACACCAACCTAGGACCCAATACATGTTTTAGAGTTATGACCAAAAACTCGTTCTTTTCACGTTGTATGGCAGTTTTCATGAGTTATTGCCCACAATTTTGGGATTCCAGGGAGATTTCATGACCCGATACATGTTTGAGAGTTATGCCCAAAAACTCGTCGTTTCGTGTTTATGGCCATTTTGATGAGTTATTGCCCACAGTTTTTGGGTTCCTGTTGGATTTGCAAGGCCTGTAAGACCCGTTACATGTTTGAGATATATGACTAGAAACTCATAGTTTTCGCTTTTTATATCCGATTTCATGAGCTATTGCCCACTACTTTGGGGTTCCAAGTTGATTTACAACGACCTTAAGACCTAATACATGTTGGAGAGATATGACCTAAAACTCACAGTTTTCGCGTTTTATGGCTATTTTTATGAGCTATTGCCCATTGTTTTTGGGTTCTAGGCGGATTTGCATGCCTCGTAAGAACCCTTACATGTTTGAGAGATATGACCACAAACTCGTCGTTTTCTCTTTTTATGGCCGTTTTCATGATCTATTGCCCACAGTTTTGGGGTTCTAGTGAGATTTACAACGACCAGAAGACCCGATACTTGTTTGAGAGTTATGACCAAAAACTCCTTGTTTTCATGTTTTATGTTCATTTTCACGAACTATTTCCCACATTTTTTGGGGTCCAGGAGGATTTACATGCCTCATAAGAACCCTTACATGTTTGAGAGATATGACCAGAAACTCGTCGTTTTCGCGTTTTATGGCAGTTTTCATGAGCTATTTCCCACAGTTTTGGGGTCCTAGGGCGATTTACAACGACCTTAAGATCCGATACATGTTTGAGAGTTATGCCCAAAAACTCGTCGTTTTCGTGTTTATGGCCATTTTGATGAGTTATTGCCCACAGTTTTTGTGTTCCTGTTGGATTTTCAAGGCCTATAAGACCCGTTACATGTTTGAGATATGTGACTAGAAACTCGTAGTTTTCGATTTTTATGGCCGTTTTTATGAGCTATTGCCCACTATTTTGGGGTTCCAAGGCGATTTACAACGACCTTAAGACCTAATACATGTTGGAGAGATATGAACTAAAACTCGCAGTTTTCGCGTTTTATGGATATTTTTATGAGCTATTGCCCATAGTTTTTGGGTTCTAGGCGGATTTGCATGCCTCGTAAGAACCCTTACATGTTTGAGAGATATGACCACAAACTCGTCGTTTTCTCTTTTTATGGCCGTTTTCATGATCTATTGCCCACTGTCTTGGGGTTCTAGTGAGATTTACGACGACCTTAAGACCCAATACATGTTTGAGAGTTATGACCAAAAAATCGTCGTTTTCATGTTTTATGTTCATTTTCACGAACTATTTCCCACATTTTTTGGGTTCCAGGAGGATTTACATGCCTAATAAGAACCCTTACATGTTTTAGAGATATGACCAGAAACTCGTCGTTTTCGCGTTTTATGGCGGTTTTCATGAGCTATTGCCCATAGTTTTGGGGTCCTAGGGCGATTTAAAACGACCTTAAGACCCAATAGATGTTTGAGAGTTATGCCCAAAAACTCGTCGTTTTCATGTTTATGGCCATTTTGATGAGTTATTGCCCATAGTTTTTGGGTTCCTGTATTTGCAAGGCATGTAAGACCCGTTACATGTTTGAGATATGTGACTAGAAAATCATAGTTTTTGCTTTTTATGGCCGTTTTCATGAGCTATTTCCCACTTTTTTGGGGTTCCAAGGTGATTTACAACGACCTTAAGACCTAATTCATGTTGGAGAGATATCACCTGAACTCGCAGTTTTCGCGTTTTATGGCTATTTTTATGAGCTATTGCCCATAGTTTTTGGGTTCTAGGCGGATTTACATGCCTCGTAAGAACCCTTACATGTTTGAGAGATATGATCGCAAACTTGTCATTTTCTCTTTTTCTGGCCGTTTTCATGATCTATTGCCCACGGTTTTTTGGTTCTAGTGACATTTACAACGACCTTAAGATCCGATACATGTTTGAGAGTTATGACCAAAAACTCGTCGTTTTCATGTTTTATGTTCATTTTCACGAACTATTTCCCACATTATTTGGGTTCCAGGAAAATTTACATTCCTAATAAGAACCCTTACATGTTTCAGAGATATGACCAGAAACACGTCGTTTTCGCGTTTTATGACAGTTTTCATGAGATATTGCCCATAGTTTTGGGGTTCTAGGTCGATTTACAACGACCATAAGACCCGATACATGTTTGAGAGTTATGCCCAAAAACTCGTCGTTTTCGTGTTTATGGCCATTTTGATGAGTTATGCCCAAAAACTCGTCGTTGGATTTGCAAGGTCTGTAAGACCCGTTACATGTTTGAGATATATGACTAGAAACTAATAGTTTTCGCTTTTTATTGCCGTTTTCATGAGCTATTGCCCACTATTTTGGGGTTCCAAGGCGATTTACAACGACCTTAAGACCTAATACATGTTGGAGAGATATGACCCAAAACTCGCAGTTTTCGTGTTTTATGGCTGTTTTCATGAGCTATTTTGGGGTTCCAAGGCGATTTACAACGACCTTAAGACCCGATACATGTTTGAGAGTTATTACCAAAAACTCGTCGTTTTCATGTTTTATGTTCATTTTCACGAACTATTGCCCACGTTTATTGGGTTCTAGGAGGATTTACATGTCGGATAAGAACCCTTACATGTTTCAGAGATATGACCAGAAACTCGTCTTTTTCGCATTTTATGGAAGTTTTCATGAGCTATTTCCCAGAGTTTTGGGGTTCTAGGGCGATTTACAACAACCTTAAGACCCGATACATGTTTGAGAGTTATGCCCAAAAACTCGTCGTTTTCGTGTTTATGGCCATATTGATGAGTTATTGCCCATAGTTTTTGGGTTCTTGTTGGATTTGCAAGGCCTATAAGACCCATTACATGTTTGAGATATATGACTAAAAATTCGTAGTTTTCGTGTTTTATGGCCATTTTCATGAGCTATTGCCCACTATTTTGGGGATCCAAGGGGATTTACAACGACCTTAAGACCTAATACATGTTGGAGAGATATCATCTAAAATTCACAGTTTTCGCGTTTTATGGCTATTTTTATGAGCTATTGCCCATAGTTTTTGGGTTCTAGGCAGATTTGCATGCCTCGTAAGAACCCTTACATGTTTGAGAGATATGATCACAAACTCGTCGTTTTCTCTTTTTATAGCCGTTTTCATGATCTATTGCCCCACAGTTTTGGGTTCTAGTCAGATTTACAATGACCTTAAGACACGATACATGTTTGAGAGTTATGACCAAAAACTCGTCTTTTTCATGTTTTAAGTTCATTTTCACGAACTATTGCCCACATTTTTTGGGTTCCAGGAGGATTTACATGCCTGATAAGAACCCTTACATGTTTTAGAGATATGACTATAAACTCGTCGTTTTTGTGTTTTATGGCAGTTTTCATGAGCTATTGCCGACAGTTTTGGGGTTCTAGGACGATTTACAATGACCTTAAAACCCGATACATGTTTGAGAGTTATGCCCAAAAAATCGTTGTTTTCGTGTTTATGCCCATTTTGATACGTAAGACCCGATACATGTTTGAGAGTTCTCACCAAAAACTGATCGTTTTCACGTTTTATGGCCGTTTTCATGACCTATTGTCCAACGACTATAAGACCTGGTACATGTATGAGAGTTACCACAAAGCACTGGTCATTTTCACGTTTTATGACCGTTTTCATGAGCTATTACCCACGGTTTTGGGGTTCTGGCGGGATTAACGTGGCACAAAAGACCCGATACATGTTTAAGAGATATCACAAATAACTCGTTATTTTCTCGATTTATGGCCATTTTCATGAGCTATTGCCCATTGTTTTAGGGTTCCAGGGCGAGTTACACTGACCTAAGAGCTGATACATGGTTGAGATTTATGACCAAAAACACGCCGTTTTCGCGTTTTATGGACGTTTTCATGAGTTACTGCCCACAATTTTGGGGTTCTAAGGCGATTTATAATGACCATAAGACCTGATACATGCTTGAGACTTATGACCAAAAACTCGTTGTTTTCGTGTTTTATGGCCGATTTCCTGACTTATTGGACAAAGTTTTTGGGTTCCAGGGTAACTTGCATGGTCCGTAAGACCCAATTCATGTTTGAGAGATATGACCAAAAGCTCATAGTTTTCGCATTTTATGGCCGTTTTCATGAACTATTCCCCACAATTTTAGGGTTCCATGGAGATTTCCATGGCCCATAAGACCCTATACATATTTGAGAGTTATCACCAAAAACTTTTCGTTTTCACATTTTATGGGCATTTTCATGACCTATTATCCATAGTTTTGGGGTTCTAGTTCAATTTACAACGACTTTAAGACCCAGTGCATGTATGAGAGTTACCACCAATCTCTTGTCGTTTTCTCATTGTATTGTCGTTTTCATGAGCAGTTACCCACAGTTTTGGGGTTCTATGGCGATTCCCATGGCCCGTAAGACCAAATACATGTTTAAAAAATATCATAAATAATTTGTCAGTTTTGAATTTCATGGACGTTTTCATGAGATATGGCCGACAATTTTAGGGTTTCAGGGCGATATACACCTACCTAAGAACAGATACATGTTTCAGAGTTATGATAAAAAACTCATCATTTTTCACGTCTTATGGTTGTTTTCCTGAGTTATTGCCCAGTGTTTTGGCGTTCCAGGGTGATTTAAAATGATCGTAAGACCTGGTAAATATTTGAGACTTATGACCAAAAACTCGTCGTTTTCATGTTTTATGGCCGTTTTAATGAGTTATTGGCCATAGTTTTGGAGTTCTATGGCGATTTGCATGGCCCGTAAGACCTGATTCTATTTGTGAGATATGACCAAAAACTCGTCGTTTTCGCATTTCATGGACGTTTTCATGAGATATTCCCCATAGTTTTGGGGTTCCATGGAGATTTGCATGCCCGTAAGACCTGATACAAGTTTGAGAGTTATCGCCAAAAACTATTCGTTTTCATGTTTTATGGCCGTTTTCAAGACCTATTGTCTATGGTTTTGGGGGTTCTAGGGCGATTTACAGCGGTTTTAATACCCGCTACATGTATGAGAGTTATCACCAAGCAGTCATCGTTTTCACGTTTTATGGTCGTTTTCATGAGCTATTATCCATAGTTTTGGGGTTCCAAGGCGATTTCCATGGCCCGTAAGAGCCGATACATATTTAAGGGATGTCGAAAAAAAACTCGTCATTTTCGTGTTTTATGGCCGTTTTGATGAGCTATTGTCCACTGTTTTGGGGTTCTAGGGCGATTTACACCAACCTAGGACCCGATACAAGTTTTAGAGTTATGACCAAAAACTCGTTGTTTTCACGTTTTATGGATGTTTTCATGAGTTATTGCCCACTGTTTTTGGGTTCAAGGGCGATTTAAAATGAATGTAAGACCTGGTAAATGTTTGAGAATTATGACAAAAACTCATCGTTTTCATGTTTTATGGCCGTTTTCATGATTTATTGGCCATAGATTTGGAGTTCTAGGGCGATTTGCATGGCCCATAAGACCTGATTCATGTTTGTGAGATATGACCAAAAACTCGTTGTTTTCGCATTGCATGGACGTTTTCATGAGCTATTCCCCACAGTTTTGGGGTTTCATGGAGATTTGCATGGCCCGTAAGACCCGATACAAGTTTGAGAGTTATCACCAAAAACTATTCGTTTTCACGTTTTATGGACGTTTTCAAGACCTATTGTCCATGGTTTTGGGGTTCTAGGGCGATTTACTGCGATTTTAAGACCCGGTACATGTATGAGAGTTATCACCAAGCAGTCGTCGTTTTCATGTTTTATGGCTGTTTTCATGAGCTATTATCCACAGTTTTGGGGTTCCAGGGCGATTTCCATGGACCGTAAGAGCCGATACATATTTAAGAGATATCACAAAAAAATCGTCATTTTCGTGTTTTATGGCCGATTTCATGAGCTATTGTCCACTTTTTTGGGGTTCTAGGGCGATTTACATTAACCTAGGACCCGATACATGTTTTAGAGTTATGACTAAAAACTCGTCCTTTTCACGTTTAATGGCCGTTTTCATGAGTTATTGCGCACAATTTTGGGATTCCAGGGTGATTTCTAATGACCAAAAGACCTCATGCATGTTTGAGAGTTATGACCAAAAACTCATCGTTTTCGTGTTTTATGGCCGTTTCCATGAGTTATTGGCCATGGTTTTGGGGTTTCAAGGCAATTTGCATGGCCCATAAGAACCGATACATGTTTGAGAGATATGACCAAAAACTCGTCATTTTCGCGTTTTTAGCCATTTTCATGAGCTATTCCCCATAGTTTTAGGGTTCCATGGACATTTTCATGGCCAGTAAGACCCAATACATGTTTGAGAGTTATCACCAAAAACATATCGTTTTCATGTTTTATGGCCGTTTTCATGACCTGTTGTCCATAATTTTGGGGTTCTAAGGCGATTAATGGTGACTTTAAGACCTGGTACATGTATGAGAGTTATCACCAAGAAGTCATCGTTTTCATGTTTTATGGCCGTTGTCATGAGCTATTAACCATAGTTTTGGGGGTTCTAGGGCGATTTCCATGTCCCGTAAGACCCGATACATATTTAAGAGATACCACAAACAAACTTGTGATTTTCGCGTTTTATGGCCGTTTTCATGAGCTATGCCCACTAGTTTGGGATTCTAGGGCGATTTACACCCACCAAAGACCCTATACATGTTTTTGAATTATGTCCAAAAACACATTGTATTAATGTTTGATGGATGTTTTTATGAGTTATTGCCCACAATTTCGGGTCTAGAGCGATTTGCATGGCCTGTAAGACCCAATATGTGTTTGTGATTTATGACCAAAAGCTCGTCATTTTCGTGTTTGGTGGGCGTTTTAATGAGCTATTACCCATAGTTTTGGGGTTCCATTGCGATTTCCATGGCCCGTAAGACCTAATACATGTTTACAAGATATCACGAATAATTCATTAGTTTTGCATTTGATGGACGTTTTCATGAGATATAGCCCACAATTTTGGGGTTTCAAGGCGATAGATACCTTCCTAAGAACGGATACATGTTTCAGAGTTATGACCAAAAACTCATTGTTTTCATGTTTTATGGCTATTTTCATGAGTTATTGCCCACTGTTTTGGGGTTCTAGGGCGATTTAAAATGAATGTAAGACCTGGTAAATGTTTGAGACTTATGACCAAAAACTCATCATTTCATGTTTTATACCCGTTTTCATGAGTTATTGGCCATAGTTTTGGAGTTCTAGGGTGATATTCATGGCCCGTAAGACCTTATTCATGTTTGTGAGATATAACCAAAAACGTTTTTGCATGTCATGGACATTTTCATGAGCTATTCCCCACAGTTTTGGGGTTCCATGGAGATTTGCATGGCCCGTAAGACCTGATACAAGTTTGAGAGTTATCAACAAAAACTATTCGTTTTCATGTTTTATGGCCGTTTTTAAGACCTACTGTCCATGGTTTTGGGGTTCTAAGGCGATTTACGGAGATTTTAAGACCCGCTACATGTATGAGAGTTATCACCAAGCAGTCTTCGTTTTCACGTTTTATGGCCGTTTTCATGAGATATTATCCACAGTTTTGGGGTTCCAGGGCGATTTCCATGGCCCATAAGAGCCGATTCATATTTAAGAGATATCGCAAAAAAAAACTCGTCATTTTCGTGTTTTATGGCCGTTTTCATGAGCTATTGTCCACTTTTTTGGGGTTCTAGGGCGATTTACACCAACCTAGGACCCAATACATGTTTTAGAGTTATGACCAAAAACTCGTCCTTTTCACGTTTTATGGCAGTTTTCATGAGTTATTTCCCACAATTTTGGGATTCCAGGGAGATTTCTAACGATCGAAAGACCTCATGCTTGTTTTAGAGATATGACCAGAACATCGTCGTTTTCGTGTTTTATGGCCGTTTTCATGAGTTATTGGCCACGGTTTTGGGGTTCCAAGGCAATTTGCATGGCCCATAAGACCCGATACATGTTTGAGAGTTATGCCCAAAAACTCGTCGTTTTCGTGTTTATGGCCATTTTGATGAGTTATTGCACACAGTTTTTAGGTTCCTGTTGGATTTGCAAGGCCTGAAAGACCCGTTACATGTTTGAGATATGTGACTAGAAACTCATAGTTTTCGCTTTTTATGGCCGTTTTCATGAGCTTTGCCCACTATTTTGGGGTTCCAAGGCGATTTACAACGACCTTAAGACCTAATATATGTTGGAGAGATATGACCTAAAACTCGCAGTTTTCGCGTTTTATGGCTATTTTTATGAGCTATTGCCCATAGTTTTTGGGTTCTAGGCGGATTTGCATGCCTCGTAAGAACCCTTACATGTTTGAGAGATATGACCACAAACTCGTCGTTTTCTCTTTTTATGGCCGTTTTCATGATCTATTGCCCACAGTCTTGGGGTTCTAGTGAGATTTACGACGACCTTAAGACCCGATACATGTTTGAGAGTTATGACCAAAAACTCGTCGTTTTCATGTTTTATGTTCATTTTCACGAACTATTTCCCACATTTTTTGGGTTCCAGGAGGATTTACATGCCTAATAAGAACCCTTACATGTTTTAGAGATATGACCAGAAACTCGTCGTTTTCGCGTTTTATGGCGGTTTTCATGAGCTATTGCCCATAGTTTTGGGGTCCTAGGGCGATTTACAACGACCTTAAGACCCGATATATGTTTGAGAGTTATGCCCAAAAACTCGTCCTTTTCATGTTTATGGCCATTTTGATGAGTTATTGCCCATAGTTTTTGGGTTCCTGTATTTGCAAGGCCTGTAAGACTCGTTACATGTTTGAGATATGTGACTAGAAACTCATAGTTTTTGCCTTTTATTGCCGTTTTCATGAGCTATTGGCCACTATTTTGGGGTTCCAAGGCGATTTACAACGACCTTAAGACCTAATACATGTTGGAGAGATATGACCTAAAACTCGTAGTTTTCACGTTTTATGGCTATTTTTATGAACTATTGCCCATAGTTTTTGGGTTCTAGGCGGATTTGCATGCCTCGTAAGAACCCTTACATGTTTGAGAGATATGAGCACAAACTTGTCGTTTTCTCTTTTTATGGCCGTTTTCATGATCTATTGCCCATAGTCTTGGGGTTCTAGTGAGATTTACAACGACCTTAAGAACCGATACATGTTTGAGAGTAATGACCAAAAACTCGTCGTTTTCATGTTTTATGTTCATTTTCACGAACTATTTCCCACATTTTTTGGCTTCCAGGAGGATTTACATGCCTGATAAGAACCCTTACATGTTTCAGAGATATGACCAGAAACTCGTCGTTTTCGCGTTTTATGGCAGTTTTCATGAGCTATTGCCCACAGTTTTGGGGTCCTAGGGCGATTTACAACGACCTTAAGACCCGATACATGTGTGAGAGTTATGACCAAAAACTCGTCGTTTTCGTGTTTATGGCCATTTTGATGAGCTATTGCCCATAGTTTTTGGGTTCCTATTGGATTTGCAAGGCTTGTAAGACCCGTTACATGTTTGAGATATGTGACTAGAAATTCGTATTTTTCGCTTTTTATGGCCGTTTTCATGAGCTATTGCCCACTATTTTGGGGATCCAAGGCGATTTACAACGACCTTAAGACATAATACATGATGGAGAGATATCACCTAAAATTCACATTTTTCGCGTTTTTGACTATTTTTATGAGCTATTGCCCATAGTTTTTGGGTTCTAGGCGGATTTGCATGCCTCGTAAGAACCCTTACATGTTTGAGATATATGACCACAAACTCGTCGTTTTCTCTTTTTATGGCCGTTTTCATGATCTAGTGCCCACAGTTTTGGGGTTCTAGTGACATTTACAACGACCTTAAGACCCGATACATGTTTGAGAGTTATGACCAAAAACTGGTCGTTTTCATGTTTTATGTTCATTTTCATGAACTATTTCCCACATTATTTGGGTTCCAGGAAGATTTACATGCCTAATAAGAACCCTTACATCTTTCAGAGATATGACCAGAAACTCGTCGTTTTCGCGTTTTATGGCAGTTTTCATGAGCTATTGCCCATAGTTTTGGGGTTCTAGGTCGATTTACAACGACCATAAGACCCGATACATGTTTGAGAGTTATGCCCAAAAACTCGTCGTTTTCGTGTTTATGGCCATTTTGATGAGGTATTGCCCACAGTTTTTGGGTTCCTGTTGGATTTGCAAGGCCTGTAAGACCCGTTACATGTTTGAGATATATGACTAGAAACTAATAGTTTTCGCTTTTTATTGCCGTTTTCATGAGCTATTGCCCACTATTTTCGGGTTCCAAGGCGATTTACAACGACCTTAAGACCTAATACATGTTGGAGAGATATGACCCAAAACTCACAGTTTTCGCGTTTTACGGCTGTTTTCATGAGCTATTTTGGGGTCCCAAGGCGATTTACAACGACCTTAAGACCCGATACATGTTTGAGAGTTATTACCAAAAACTCGTCGTTTTCATGTTTTATGTTCATTTTCATGAACTATTTCCCACATTATTTGGGTTCCAGGAAGATTTACATGCCTAATAAGAACCCTTACATCTTTTAGAGATATGACCAGAAACTCGTCGTTTTCGCGTTTTATGGCAGTTTTCATGAGCTATTGCCCATAGTTTTGGGGTTCTAGGTCGATTTACAACGACCATAAGACCCGATACATGTTTGAGAGTTATGCCCAAAAACTCGTCGTTTTCGTGTTTATGGCCATTTTGATGAGGTATTGCCCACAGTTTTTGGGTTCCTGTTGGATTTGCAAGGCCTGTAAGACCCGTTACATGTTTGAGATATATGACTAGAAACTAATAGTTTTCGCTTTTTATTGCCGTTTTCATGAGCTATTGCCCACTATTTTCGGGTTCCAAGGCGATTTACAACGACCTTAAGACCTAATACATGTTGGAGAGATATGACCCAAAACTCACAGTTTTCGCGTTTTACGGCTGTTTTCATGAGCTATTTTGGGGTCCCAAGGCGATTTACAACGACCTTAAGACCCGATACATGTTTGAGAGTTATTACCAAAAACTCGTCGTTTTCATGTTTTATGTTCATTTTCACGAACTATTGCCCACATGTCGGATAAGAACTCTTACATGTTTCAGAGATATGAGCAGAAACTCGTCTTTTTCGCATTTTATGGAAGTTTTCATGAGCTATTGCCCATAGTTTTGGGGTTCTAGGGTGATGTACAACGACCTTAAGACCTGATACATGTTTGAGAGTTATGCCCAAAAACTCGTCGTTTTCGTGTTTATGGCCATTTTGATGAGTTATTTCCCATAGTTTTTGGGTTCTTGTTGGATTTGCAAGGCCTATAAGACCCGTTACATGTTTGAGATATATGACTAAAAATTCGTAGTTTTCTTGTTTTATGGCCCTTTTCTTGAGCCATTGCCCACTATTTTGGGGATCCAAGGCGATTTACAACGACCTTAAGACCTAATACATGTTGGAGAGATATCATCTAAAATTCACAGTTTTCGCGTTTTATGGCTATTTTTATGAGCTATTGCCCAAGGTTTTTGGGTTCTAGGCGGATTTTCATGCCTCGTAAGAACCCTTACATGTTTGAGAGATATGACCACAAACTCGTCGTTTTCTGTTTTTATGGCCGTTTTCATGATCTATTGCCCACAGTTTTGGGTTCTAGTGAGATTTACAACGACCTTAAGACACGATACGTGTTTGAGAGTTATGACAAAAAACTCGTCGTTTTCATGTTTTATGTTCATTTTCACGAACTATTGCCCACATATTTTGGGTTCCAGGAGGATTTACATGCCTGATAAGAACCCTTACATGTTTTAGAGGTATGACTAGAAACTCGTCGTTTTTGCGTTTTATGGCAGTTTTCATGAGCTATTGCCGACAGTTTTGGGGTTCTAGGACGATTTACAACGACCTTAAAACCCGATACATGTTTGAGAGTTACGCCCAAAAATCGTTGTTTTCGTGTTTATGGCCATTTTGATAAGTTATTGCCCACAGTTTTTGGGTTCCTATTGGATTTGCAAGGCCTGTAAGACCCGATACAACGAATTTAAGACCTAATACATGGGGTTCAAAGGCGATTTTGGTGTTTTATGGCCGTTATTGCCCATAGTTTGGGGTCTAGAGCGATTTGCATGGCCTGTAAGACCCGATAAATGTTTGAGATTTATGACCAAAAACTCGTCATTTTCACATTTGGTGGGTGTTTTCATGAGCTATTCCCACAGTTTTGGGGTTCAATGGAGATTTGCATGGCACGTAAGACCCGATACATGTTTGAGAGTTCTCACCAAAAACTGATCGTTTTCACGTTTTATGGTCGTTTTCATGACCTATTGTCCAACGACTATAAGACCTGGTACATGTATGAGAGTTACCACAAAGCACTCGTCATTTTCACGTTTTATGTCCGTTTTTATGAGCTATTACCCACGATTTTAGGGTTCTGGCAGGATTAACGTGGCACAAAAGACCTGATATATGTTTAAGAGATATCACAAATAACTCGTCATTTTCTCGATTTATGGCCGTTTTCATGAGCTATTGCCCACTGTTTTAGGGTTCCAGGGCGAGTTACAATGACCTAAGAGCTGATACATGGTTGAGAGTTATGACCAAAAACCCGCCGTTTTCGCGTTTTATGGACGTTTTCATGAGTTACTGCCCACAATTTTGGGGTTCTAAGGCGATTTCTAATGACCATAAGACCTGATACATGCTTGAGACTTATGACCAAAAACTCGTTGTTTTCGTGTTTTATGGCCGATTTCCTGACTTATTGGCCAAAGTTTTTGGGTTCCACGGCAACTTGCATGGTCCGTGAGACCCGATTCATGTTTGAGAGATATGACCAAAAGCTCGTCGTTTTTGCATTTTATGGCCGTTTTCATGAACTATTCCCCACAATTTTAGGGTTCCATGGAGATACATGTTTGAGAGTTATCACCAAAAACTTGTCGTTTTCACATTTTATGGCCATTTTCATGACCTATTGTCCATAGTTTTGGGGTTCTAGTTCAATTTACAACGACTTTAAGACCCAGTGCATGTACGAGAGTTACCACCAAGCACTCGTCGTTTTCTCATTGTATTGTCGTTTTCATGAGCAGTTACCCATAGTTTTGGGGTTCTAGGGCGATTTCCATGGCCCGTAAGACCAATTACACGTTTAAAAAATATCACAAATAATTCCTCAGTTTTGAATTTTATGGACGTTTTCATGAGATATAGCCCACAATTTTGGGATTTCAGGCCGATATACACCTACCTAAGAACCGATACATGTTTTAGAGTTATGACCAAAAACTCATCGTTTTCACGTCTTATGGCTGTTTTTCATGAGTTATTGCCCACTGTTTTGGGGTTCCAGGGCGATTTAAAATGAACGGAAGACCTGGTAAATGTTTGAGACTTATGACCAAAAACTCGTCATTTTCATGTTTTATGGCCGTTTTCATGAGTTATTGGCCATAGTTTTGGAGTTCTAGAGCGATTTGCATGGCCCGTAAGACCTGATTCATGTTTGTGAGATATGACCGAAAACTTGTCGTTTTCGCATTTCATGGATGTTTTCATGAGCTATTCCCCACAGTTTTGGGGTTCCATGGAGATTTGCATGGTCCGTAAGACCCGATACAAGTTTGAGAGTTATCACCAAAAACTATTCGTTTTCACGTTTTATGCCCGTTTTCAAGACCTATTGTCCATGGTTTTGGGGTTCTAGGGCGATTTACGGCGATTTTAAGACCCAGTACATGTATGAGAGATATCACCAAGCAGTCATCGTTTTCACGTTTTATGGCCGTTTTCATGAGCTATTATCGGTAGATTTGGGATTCCAGGGCGATTTCCATGGCCCGTAAGAGCCGATACATATTTAAGGGATATCACAAAAAACCTTGTCGTTTTCGTGTTTTATGGCCGTTTTCATGAGCTATTGTCTAGTTTTTTGGGGTTCCAAGGCGATTTACACCAACCTAGGACCCGATACATGTTTTAGACTTATGACCAAAAACTCGTCCTTTTCACGTTTTATGGCCGTTTTCATGAGTTATTGCCCACAATTTTGGGATTCCAGCGCAATTTCTAACGACCGAAAGACCTCATGCATGCTTGAGAGTTATGACCAAAAACTCATTGTTTTCGTGTTTTATGGCCGTTTTCATGAGTTATTGGCCACGGTTTTGGGGTTCCAATACAATTTGCATGGCCCGTAAGAACCGATACATGTTTGAGAGATATGACCAAAAACTCGTCTTTTTGGCGTTTTTAGCCGTTTTCATGAGCTATTCCCCACAGTTGTAGGGTTCCATGGACATTGGATTGCTCATAAGCCCCAATACATGTTTTATGGCCGTTTTCATGACCTATTGTCCATTATTTTTTGGTTCTCGGGCGATTTATGGTGACTTTAAGACCTGGTACATGTATGAGAGTTACCACCAAGAAGTCGTCGTTTTCATGTTTGATGGTTGTTGTCATGATCTATTAACCACAGTTTTGGGGGTTCCTAGGCGATTTCCATGGCCAGTAAGACCCGATACATATTTAAGAGATACACCAAAAAAATTGTGATTTTCATGTTTTATGGCCGTTTTCATGAGCTATGCCCACTGTTTTGGGGTTCTAGGGCAATTTACACCCACCAAAGACGCGATATATGTTTTAGAGTTATGTCCAAAAACACATTGTTTTCACGTTTGATGGCTGTTCTTATGAGTTATTGCCCACAGTTTGGGGTCCAAAGCGATTTGCATGGCCCGTAAGACCCGAAACATGTTTGAGATTTATGACCAAAAATTCGTCATTTTCGCGTTTGGTGGGCGTTTTCATGGGCTACTCCCCACAGTTTTTGGGTTCAATTGAGATTTGCATGGCACGTAAGACCCGATACATGTTTGAGAGTTATGACCAAAAACTGATCGTTTTCACGTTTTATGGCCGTTTTCATGACCTATTGTCCAACGACTGTAAGACCTGGTACATGTATGAGAGTTACCACAAAGCACTCGCCATTTTCACGTTTTATGACCGTTTTCATGAGCTATTACCCACGGTTTTGCGGTTCTGGCGGTATTTACATGGCACAAAAGACCCGATACATGTTTAAGAGATATCACAAATGACTCGTCATTTTCTCGATTTATGGCCATTTTCATGAGCTATTGCCCACTGTTTTAGGGTTCCAGGGTGAGTTACACTGACCTAAGAGCTGATACATGGTTGAGAGTTATGACCAAAAACCCGTCGTTTTCACGTTTTATGGACGTTTTCATGAGTTATTGCCCACAATTTTGGGATTCTAATGCGATTTATAATGACCATAAGACCTGATACATGTTTGAGACTTATGACCAAAAACTCATTGTTTTCGTGTTTTATGGCCGATTTCCTGACTTATTGGCCAAAGTTTTTGGGTTCCAGGGCAACTTGCATGGCCCGTAAGATCCGATTCATTTTGGAGAGATATGACCAAAAGCTCATCGTTTTCGCATTTTATTGCCGTTTTCATGAACTATTCCCCACAATTTTAGGGTTCCATGGATATTTGCATGGCCCATAAGACCCTATACATGTTTGAGAGTTATCACCAAAAACTTGTCGTTTTCACATTTTATGGTCATTTTCATGACCTATTGTCCATAGTTTGGGGGTTCTAGTTCAATTTACAACGACGGTAAGACCCAGTGCATGTATGAGAGTTACCACCAAGCATTCGTCGTTTTCTCATTGTATTGTCATTTTCATGAGCAGTTACCCATAGTTTTGGGGTTCTAGGGTCATTTCCATGGCCCGTAAGACCTAATACATGTTTAAAAAATATCACGAATAATTTGTCAGTTTTGAATTTTATGGACGTTTTCATAAGATATAGCCCACAATTTTGGGGTTTCAGGGTGATATACAGCTACCTAAGAACTGATACATGTTTCGGAGTTATGACCAAAAACTCATTGTTTTCACGTCTTATGGTTGTTTTCATGAGTTATTGCCCACTATTTTGGGGTTTTAGGGAGATTTAAAATGAACGTAAGACCTGGTAAATGTTTGAGACTTATGACCAAAAACTCGTTGTTTTCATGTTTTATGGCCGTTTTCATGAGTTATTGGCCATAGTTTTGGAGTTCTAGGGCGATCTGCATGTCCCGTAAGACCTGATTCATGTTTGTGAGATATGAAGGAAAACTCGTCGTTTTCGCATTTCATGGACGTTTTCATGAGCCATTCCCCATAGTTTTGGGGTTCCATGGAGATTTGCATGGCCCGTAAGACCTAATACAAGTTTGAGAGTTATTTTTTAGATCAACAGGGACCCCTTCCCCGGTTCCATTCATAGCATCAATGAAACCTGGAGTGAAACTCAGGTTCGGTACAACAAACACCTTACAGATAAGAGGTCCAAAACACCAAACTAGTTTGCTAAAGGTAGAAATAAAGCAGGGGGAGTCACACAGAGACATCCCAATAACAAAGAGAAAGCAAACCAAGAAAGAAGCTATAGAGGGGAGAGGGAAACACTGCTGTCGCCAGTGTAGAGGTCGGTGTAGCCCAGGTCCCAAGCCTCGCAACCCTTTTGCTTGCCGGCGACGAAGGTTCGGAAGGATCCTCCTCTTCAGCTTCAGCATCCCTGCTCAGCCACTCATCAGAGCGAACGGCGAGGCCAGAATCTTGGAGAGGTGGGTACAGAACTCCTCCACCTTTTCCAACATCTCCTCCTTGAAAATCAACCTCTAGTGTCTTACTGAGGTCAATATCTTTCCCAGGACCTGATGTAAGTTAATCCAAGGAAGACCATTAAAGATTAGATCATTCCTGAATTTCCAGAGACACCAAAGAACAGCTGAACACACTGAATTAAGAACAACATGTTTTTTGTTCAAAATTCAGTTCTTAGCTACAGATAGGTAATCATTTCCAATAGCCAAGCCAAAGAATTGGGAGATGATGTTCCAAACCTGCTTTGCAACCAAGCACTGGAAGAAGAGATGATCAATAGATTCATTTTCAGAACAGAAAACACAATCCTCAGGTTTATTCAGATGTCTTTTTTTAAGGTTGTCTCTAGTCATTAACTTGTTATGAGCTAACAGCCAAAGGAAGATGTGGACCCTAGGTGGGACATGGAGCTTCCAAACAGCAGGTATATAAATGGGAATAACACCCCAAAACTGATGATAGCATATAGGGATGTAGTGGAGTAAACTCCTTTGTTTTCATACTGCCAAATCAAAGCATCAGTATTGGAATTAAGGGAAATACCAGAAGCAATTGCCTCCAGTTTAAGCCACTGACTTAGCAGATTACCATTAAAATTTCTCCTAAATGTAAGCCTAAGGGAAGAGCCATCCCAAATCCGCTGAACAGTTTTGTTGTGCTCATCACAAATAACATAAATTTCAAAAAATTGCACAGCCAAAGGGGAAGTTCCAAACTAGGTGTCTTCCCAGAACCTGACTTGAGAACCATCCCCAATTTTCCATCTGTAACCAAATTTAACACTATTAATGGCCCAAAGGACTCCTTTCCAGAATTGAGACACCCCAACCTGCCTACTACAAAAAATGTTGGGGTTGCAAGTATCATATTTGGAGTCAACTATGGATCTCCAGATCTTACCCTCATCCTTGGTATATCTTTTTATCCAAGACCGAAGAAGTGCCAAATTGACATTAGCAAGGTCAGGGATCCCCAGGCCTCCGAACTCCTTTTTTCTACAAACTAGTTTCCAACTAGCTAAATGCAGTTTCCTATGTCCCTCAAAGTCATTCCAAAGGCAGTTAGCCATCTGGGAGTTAATGAGGTCTAAGGCCCATTTAGGGAACTTAAAAAAGGAGAGCAAATAAACATGGATACTAGCTAAGCAGGTTTTAATGAGTATCACTCTAGCTGCATAGGAGAGTAACTTCCCTCTCCAACCAGCTATCCTTTTAAGGATTTTGTCAATAAGAGGTTGGATATCCTCCCTCCTAAGCTTTTCATAATGTAAAGGGATACCTAAATATTTAATGGGGAAATGGCCAACAGCACACCCCAAAATATTAGAATATAGAGCAACATCAGAGTCCTCCAGTCCTATTGGAATGAACTCACTTTTGGAGTAATTAATCTTCATCCCAGATACTTGCTCAAAACATGTTAGTACCCATTTTAAGTTGGTAGCAAAGTAAGGGTTGTTGTCAGAGAAAAGGATGGTGTCATCAGCATACTACAAACAAATGACCCCCCAGGGTATAAGTCAGAGCAGAGGCCTTTGATCAAATTAGCACTATATGCTTTAATAAGCATCCTGGTTAGGACATCCACCCCCAAATTAAACAAAAGGGGGGAAATCGGGTCTCCTTGTCTAAGACCCTTGCCAGTGACAAAGAAATCACCAATGGAATCATTAAGTTTGACCCCCACAGACCCTCCATGAGTAATGGCTCTAATCCAAGAAATAATAGTGGGACTAAAGCCTCTTTTAGCGAGAAGGTCAAGGAGGAAGTCCAAATCAACTTTATCAAAGGCTTTTTCACAGTCTAATTTAACTACAAGCCCTTGGTTCTTATCATGTGAGATAGAATGAATGACTTCATGTGCAGTAACAACACTTTCTAAGATAAACCTACCTTTGATAAAAGCAGATTGATTGCAGGAAGTTATAGAGTTCATGAGTAAAGCTAAACGGTTGGTTAAAACTTTAGTAAAAATCTTAAAGACACAATTAAGTAAGCTAATAGGACTGAATTTTTTCATACTGCTAGCTTCAGGCTCTTTGGGAATAAGAGTCGGAATAGCAAAATTCAGTCTGTAAATGTCCAACTTGTTTTGATGAAAATCAGTAAAGATGGCCATAAGGTCAGTTTTAACAGTCTCCCAAAAGTGCTGATAGAAAATAAAAGGAAGGCCATCAGGACCTGGAGCCCCATCAGAGTAAGATCCAAACACAGCTTGTTTCACCTCCTCCTCAGTGAAAGGGACTTCCAGAGCCTGGTTTTGTGAATCAGAAATCTTTTCATTGGGGGAGAAGAAATCATCAGAAAGAGTGCAACCAGAGGGCTCCTCCTTTCTGAAGAGATCCTTATAAAAGGAGGTAGCAATTTGCATCATAGCATTCTCATCTTGAACAGGCCCATCAGGTACATCTAGAGAATGTACAAGCATTTTTCTCCTCCTCTGATTAGAAACAACATCAAAATAGGCAGTATTTCTATCCCCCTCTTTAATATCCCTATCTCTAGATCTTTGTTTTGCTTTGATTTCCTCTTTTAACCAAAGCAAATTCATTTCAGAATATATTTGCTTAAGTCTTGTCTGTTCTTCAGTAGAGAGCTCTGAAGACTCAGCCTTAATGTCAAGCAAATCATATTCCTCCATGAGGTCTTTCTTAAAGTTCCTAAGTACAGATTCAATATTCTTGCTCCAACCTTTAGACCAAGACCTAAATCTCCTAACTTTCATTTGCCAGATATCAACTGCATTTTTGCCCCTAATGGGCAAGGACCAGTTGGCAATGGCAAGAGTTTTAAAGTCACTTCTCATGAGCCACCACTTTTCAAATTTATAAGTGGCAGTTTTGGGCTTGACATCACACCCAGATTCCCACAGAATAGGGGTGTGGTCACTAACCAGCCTAGGTAAGGCCCTAGTGGCAGCAAGGGGAAACATTTGATCAATCTCAACACTGCAGAAAACTCTGTCAATGTTAGACATAATCAGGTTTTCTCTATTGTTTCCCCAAGTAAATTTCCTATCACTGAGCTTAACTTCAAGCAGGCTCCAAATATCAACCCAGGCATTGAACTTATCACTCCACTTATGATCAATATTGCCATTACTCTTGTCACACTGAAATCTAACCAAATTAAAGCCCCCCCCCAATGATTGTGTGACCAGAGTAATCAACAAAAAGACTATGTAATTCAGAGATAAAATCTTCTTTCTTGTCCTCATAGGAAGAACTATAGACAGTAACAATCCTAATTATAGTGTCTTTGGACTTCAGCCTGACAACTACAGAGACAGAAAAATTAAGAACTTGCCAACTAATTACTTCAAAGAAATCCAAATCTACTCCTACCACAATTCCTCAAGCAGAACCAACAGCAAGAAGATCTTTCCAATCAAACATCCTATTTCCTACTAGAGAATTCAAATAATTGTAGGAAATGGTTTCTTTCTTAGTTTCTTGGAAACCAACATAATGAGCATGTTTCTTTGAAAAAAGGTCTATGAGTGCAGCTTTTCTACTAGGGGCTTGAATCCCCCTAGGATTCCAAAAAACACAATTCATTTTGAACTGTTTTTCTTGGGGTGCTTGCCCCGCCTATGTTTACCAACTATAGACCAACCCATAGAATCAGGGAAATCATCCTCATAACTTTCCACTCCTAGTGGACTACTAGGAGAAAGTGAAACAGAGGAAGAAGGTAGAGCATTGTTACTATGTACATAAATAACTGAGGAGCATTCCTCAAGACTAGGAATGGCAACACCAACAGTGTTAGCCATCAGAACAAGATTACTAGTAGCAATAGTGTTGAAGGGATTTTGTTGAGCAATACCTTTCAGTTTGGAAGAAGCAGCAGTAGTTTTTTCTAGATTCCTCCTCATGGTAATCTCTTGAGCTTTCTGTAACATAGTCTTCCCTTCCTTATCAGCAAACCTAGCACTCTGTCTTGCACCAATAACATGCCCCCACTTGCTTTTCTTCTCTTGCTTTTTGTCTTTCTCTCCTTCAGGTTCATGAGTCACCAACTCCTCCTGGATAAGCTCCATATCTGGATCCTCATAGTAAAGGGAGTTTTCATTGGCTAACTCCATTTCCTGGATGAGGTTGACACATGCATCCTCAGTATGCATGCCTTGCATCCAATCCAGTACCTTGGATTTTTCCATGGAATCCTCATCAACAATAGGAAGAAGCTTGCTAGAGCAAATAGGCACAGGGCTATTGAGACCATAACAACTAGTAACCTCCTGAATTTTATCAGCCAATGACCTTTATTTTGAACTCCATGGGTCTTTGTTTTTCTGCTGGTTAGGAGTAGTGGAGGACTTATCCCCACCCAAGCTGGCATCAGTGTCCATCTTATCAGAGCTTTTCTTGGCTTCTGGAGGTTGATCCTCAAGCTGATCTTCATGTTCATCAGGGTTAGGAGGATGAATGTTGTCACGGTCATCATCCTCAACATTAACCACACTTTCAGGCCCTTCCACAGCAAAGTGAATTTGGAAGAGGACTTCATTAACCTCAAAGATTCTGGAGGCAGGAATCCTAGTGTGGTCCCTACACTTAATCTTAACTCTAACTGTCTCATAGAAGGATCTGAACATGCCATACCAGTCAACATCTTGCATGATGCCAAAATCAGTGACAAACTGCATGAGAGTTGGACATTTGCACCAAGCTTGATTCAGACCCTTAATTTGAAGCCAAACATCCTGCAAATCAGCATAGTAGTCCAATGCCCCATTCCAGACATGCACCTTAACAATTACACCATCCTTAGGCAGCCCAAAGCTAGGATAACCAGCAATCTCCTCTACCTTGATATGTGGTGGAAATTTCACCAGGAAGGACCATTCATCAAGGTATCTGATCTGCCAAGGCCAATTGGTTCTATAAACAGCAGCAAGGTTCTGATAGAGTTCCTCCTTAGAGATACTCCCCTGATCAACATACACAAGGCCAATGTTTTTTGGAGGGACAACTTCAGATGTCATGTAGGGTATCTCAATATGATAAAACCCCAGACCTGAAGCTGCACTTCCAACAAACTTAGCAATCTGTTGAGGCTGTTTTTTAACTGGACAAGCTCCAACCTCATGGTCTAAAGAGCTACAGATGAAACAAATTCTGGGGAAGGAGTAAGTAGCTTTGTGATGTCCTGGCTCCCCACAGTTGTAGCAAATAACTTTAGCATAGATATCCAATTTATCCTGAACTCCAGTCCCAGAATCAGAGAGAACAGACTGTTGGGCACCCTCCACAGACTTAGCATCATCACCCTTACTGACTTCTTTAACCTTCTCCTTTTGGTTCTTCCCAGATTGAGAAGATCAACTCCCTTGAGGCTTTTGAGTGGGAGGTTGCACAGCCTGCTGGGGAGGCATCCACTGGCCAGCAAAACCAGGGGGAGGTTGTTGCCAAGGCACAGTGAATTGCCCCTTGTCACATCCCAAGAATTTCCAAATCTTGTAATGTGAAAAATAAATGAATAAAATAAAACTTGTTGATTTTCAGGGTGAGAAGAAACTTTTTGAATCCAATTGGAAACCTTCAAACCAATTTGGATCCAATAAATCCTAAAGGTATTTAAAAAGAAAAACATTTAATAAAGGAAAATAGAAATATTTAAAATTACTATTTTGGATCTTTTAAATAAAAGGTTTTGGCTTTCAAAAGAAAAAGTGGATTTATAAATAAAGATTATTTTATAAAGCCAAATTAAAACTTGGCCAAGCTTTTGAAATAAAATGTTTTGTTTTGATAAAAATAATAAAGGATTGTTTAAATAAAATAATAAGGTTTAATATCCAAATTTTATTAAAGCAAATGCTTTTCCCATTTTAAATAAACAATAAAACTTATTTATTTAATTTAAATAAGTTTTCCAAGTATTTTATATTCTCAAATAAAACCTACTGAAGTGTTTTGGTTTTATTTTAGATTTCAAAATAAATATTTTAATAAAACAAATCCTATTTGATTTAATAATGAGGGTCTATTGTATTTAATTAATAATGGACCCTAAAATAAAAGGCTATTTTGTTTTAAGCAAGTTTCCAAGTATTCTTTATTTTCAAATAAAACCTACTGATTTGGTTTTGAAAATATTTGGATTTAAAATGAAGATTTTATTAAATAAATCAAACCCTATTTGATTAAAATAACTAAAGGTCCATTTTATTTAATTAATAAATGGATCCTAAAAAGAATAAAAATATATTATTTTATTTTGGGAATTGGTTTATGTTGTTAAATAGAACCAAATTCAAGTGCAAAGTGTGTTGAATGTTTGAATTGTTTGAATTTTTGTTTTGTTGTTTGAATTGTGAATTGATTTTCAAATCAGTAAATGGGAATAGAAAAGGTTAAATCTTTTAGACAGAAAAAAAATATTGCAAAGGACCCAGCCCAACAAACTGGCCCAACAGCCCAGTCCAGCCCACCTGTTCCCTCGCCCCCGAAACGTTTTCCTTACCGCAAAACAAACCCGCGCAGTGAATGACAACTGGAGCCCACCTGAAACTTTCCTCTCTCGCTGACAAGTATGCCCCACCCTCCTGTTCATCGTCCTCACCGCAGCGACCAGTTCATCCCCGTTTTCTGCTTTGATTTCGCGGCTTGAATTCGTCATAATGCGGCCACCATTACTCGCAGTAACCATGCCCCTTTAAACACCAACGACTCTCCTCTGTTTCCCCTCTGTCTCCTCCCCCAAGCACGCCCACAGGCCGCCCCAATTCCTCCTGCACCGCCGCCGTCTCCGACGAAGTTCTCGGCCAATTCCGGCAGCACCACCTCGCCCCTTGCCTCCCCGACCAAGCTCACATCCTCCCCAAGCCCTGGCGCATATTTTTGCAACCCCAGCTCACTCGCGCGTGCCTCACAGCGCCGGCAATGACCTCAACTGACAGCATCGCCGCCTGTAGATAACTCTGGTAAGCCACATCGCCTGAACCCATGCGCACCTTGACCAGAGCCTCACACCATTCTGTTCGTCTGTGCCTTGTGATCATCCAGGTACTCGCCAACTAGTCGCGCAGGACCCCTAGCTTCGTTCCCCGTCGACGTCTGACCGCACCGAGGCCCAGATCAACTCTGGTGAGCAATTAAAGACGAACCCGCGCGCCCCTCGACGAGCTTCCACAACATTGAGCATTAGCAGGCTTTGGCGATTCTGATGAGCTACCCCTCTGCTTCCCTCTCCTCCTAAATCACCGGCGACCACACCGTCTGAGCGCGCCGCCGCCAACCACCGCCGCCAGCGCCGCCACTTTATGGTCAACTAGATCAGAGCCATTCGTTTTAGATCGGACGCGTAGGAACCAGTGACTTAAACGAAAGGGTATGCATTGATCAGAGCCGCACAGTTCCCTTTTAATCCAACGGTCTGCAGCGTGATCCACACTGAACCGGTATCGACCAGTGAAATAGCGACGCGTGGCCAGATTGGTTTAAAACAGAAATTTGAAATCAGATTAGATTGTGATTTTCAAACCTTTGTAACTTTTGATCCACATGTCCAAAAATTGCAAATTTGGTATCATTGGAATCAGTGGAACAAACCCTAGCCAACCATGCCCTTGGTTTAGCAAATAGTATCTGTTAGAGTGTTTGTTTTTGCAGAAACATTTGTATGCTTGTTAAGGATGTAAAAATTGTTTAAAAATGAATTTGGGATAAAATCTTTGGCAAATGGTGTGATTTGAACCTACTGACCATAAGAATCACTTTGTGAATCCAAAAATGTATTTGGTGAAACAAAAGAATGATTCTTTGATTTAAAACCATTTCTAGTCAAATAGAAATGTGGTTTATTTATTAAAATTGGTTTTGGAAGAAAACCTTTGGAAAATGATTTGTTTTAAACTCACTAACCCCAAACACCAAGTTTTGTGGCTTGAAAACATATTTGGTGAACCCTATAGATTAATGCCTTAGTAAAAAATATTTCTACACCACATAAAATGATACTTTGTTTTGAAAATGGTTTTTGTGGTGAAACGTTTTGCAAATGACTTTGCCACTTTTCAAAATGACCAATAGGTGTTATCAAATGTTTATGACCCATTAGGAACCACTTTTTCAAACAAAACAAAGCTTGGCATGCTTGCATGCATTACATTGACTTTGTCATTTTATGTGTTGTTTTGCTTGATTGGTAGATTGAGTTTGTGCCTTGCTTGATTGAATTGTAGTGACTTGAAGAGTGTGATTGTTGCAAGGACAAGGAGTGAACCCATACTCTACCGAAAAGGCAAGTGATGCTTCATACTTTTTGTCCCATTACTTTCACTATGCATTAGTGATTTTCTCTAAGTAAAACTTGCATGGATTTTGCTAAGTATAAACCTTGCTATAGGAAAACCTAGTAGATGAATCCTTAGTAGGATTTTTCCTAAGTTAAGATTCCTAATACTATCAAGCTTAGCCTAGATAATAGAAAACATGGGTGGAATATATATTCACACTATGGAAAAATATACTAAGTCTGAGGACTTGTGTTTTTGTTTAATAAAACAACTAAGTTAATGAATCACCTGGGTGGAATGGTAATTGCTTGGTGGTTTTTGGTTGAGTGGTTACACAAGGCCAGGGGACTGGTGAACCTTGTGTATCTCACTTGTGGATGGCCACCCAGGAACAAAGGGATTTGAGATGTCAAATGTTGAGAAGCTTCAAGTGCAGCTACTTGGCAATATGGGCTCTGCCATGATCATATAGGTTGCAAGAACTTAGCCATATGGACAGTGGGTGGTAGTGTTTCATAGGTTGGAGCGCGTCCATTTTGGTCTAAGGGAAGGCTTCTGAAAGATCTTGTCTTGGGAAACCAAGTCTTGTGGGGAAAGTGCACCACCTCTGCAGAGTGTAAAAATCTAAGTACTTAGCCATGTCCCTGGTAAAGGACAATTTGAGCATCAAGACATGGAAGCAATCAGGAATCTCATCATTCAAATTTCTAAGTTAAAACTTGTGGTTTGAACAAGGGTTATTGAAATCTTCAAACTTTGATTGAGAGAAACCTTGGAAAAGATTTTGTCAAAACAAAAACTTAGTATTTTCAAATGTTAAGGAAAAATCTATTTTGAGCAATGCAAGCCTCAACTCCACTTAGCCAAATGCATATAGATGATAGACTCCACTATACTACCATAGTATCACTTGCCAATACAATTCAAATATATTGACCCTTGTGGCTGTAACTTGTATGTTGCCGGTTTGATTGATTTTAGTGAAGATTGATTGATTAGGATTACAAAGTCTACAACCAACATCTGCCTGTGGCACTTTGAAGATGAAGGACCCCATGACTATAGATATTCCGCTGCAATGTAATGTAATAGCATATGAGCTATGTAAGATGTAATAAAACTAAGTTATTCCTGGTTATTAGTTATATTATGACCTTTGTTTCTTGATATTACATCTTAACTGTGGATGCTAGCTATTGATCCAGGGACTAGCATTGTAAACACAAGGATCCTTTTCCTTTACAAGGGAGGGATCTTACAGATGGTATCAGAGCATTGTGTTGCCTGTAGGAATTGTAAACCTAGGATTGGACAAAAACCCTTAGAAAAATAGGAGTTGTACTTGTTCCAAAAACTTATTTACAAAGACACTTGTAAACTCTTTCCTCAACCATTTTGGTTTCAACTCTACATCTCATCTATTTCAAACTTGATGGAAAAACCTACCCATGGCCAAAGACCACACTATGTACAAAGGACTTCTTTAACACTTTCAACTCTAATGACTTCAACTTCTTCAACTCTAATGACTTCAACATCTTCAGCATGTTCACCAAGGACTTCCAACCTGGATATCACTAAGGACTACAAGTGAGACAAGGAAATCTTGCTCAAGATTTAGAGACTGAGAGAATGCAAAAGTTAGAAGGAGCCTACATCATTTGAAGTATTGCAACCAAGAGTTTTTCTCAAGGAAACCATGATCCCAAGTAAGAAGAAGAACCAAGAAGGAAGGAAAGATCACAAGTGAACCCTATAGATGGACCACCAAATTTTAGTTAAGTCAAACCCACCAACTTATGTGGTGTGACAAAAATATTTTGTTGCCTAAGTATGTGCTTGAACTTTGTATTTGAGTGAAATGTTTGGTTTGTGATTGCATGCACAATTGCTTGTGTGAATTGTGATGTGTGTGATTAGAATTATTTCCTTAGAAATATTTTGCCTATTCTAATCTCCCTTCAACCCAAACAGATGACTACTCCAAGAGACTCCAACATCAAGGTTGATGACACCAACACCAACCAAGAGGACAGCATGATAGAACTCATAGGAACTCAAAACCAGTTGAGCCAAGAGACAACTCAGCTTTTAGCCAACAACAATGGACTAGACCCAGCCATAGAAAGGATTTTGAAACTTCAATCCCAATTGTTGCAAGGATTGATTACTCAAATGATCAACATGGGAGAAAACTTTTTCCAAAGAGCTAATAACAAACAAGGATGACAAAGATGCTATTCTAGAAGGAACCCAAGCATACAATACTTGTGGAGACAAAGATCATGCATCCAAGGAGCATGAAGATCAATGCCCCAAGAAGAGAGAAAGATCTCCCACCTATGAAGAACATGAACTAGAAGAACTCCTAGCTTTGGAGAGACACAAAAAGAAGAAGAAGAACCAAGGAAACAAACAAGAAGAATTGTTACCCAAGGAAAAGAAAGATATCAGCCAAGTGATGTGTTTCAAATGCAAGGAACTAGGCCACTATGTAAAAAATTGTCCAAGAAAGAGGAAGCCCAAGATAAACCAACCTATAAAAGATCTCAGCCTTGTCACATGTTTCAAGTGTGAAAACAAAGGACACTATGCAGATGTTTGCCCAGAGAAGTTTCCCCAGGATCCCAAGAAGGACAATATGTAATTTCTGTTTGAAAATTTTTAAGGGTGGTAGTACCCTAGTTGTTTTGAGCCTACTTGTAACCCTAGCCTTCCCAAATCTCGGGACGAGATTTATTTTAAGGGCGGTAGCCTGTCACATCCCAAGAATTTCCAAATCTTGTAATGTGAAAAATAAATGAATAAAATAAAACTTTGTTGATTTTCATGGTGAGAAGAAACTTTTTGAATCCAATTGGAAACCTTCAAACCAATTAGGATCAAATAAATCCTAAAGGGATTTAAAAAGATAAACATTTAATAAAGGAAAATAGAAATATTTAAAATTACTATTTTGGATCTTTTAAATAAAAGGTTTTGGCTTTCAAAAGAAAAAGTGGATTTATAAATAAAGATTATTTTATAAAGCCAAATTAAAACTTGGCCAAGCTTTTGAAATAAAATATTTTGTTTTGATAAAAATAATAAAGGATTGTTTAAATAAAATAATAAGGTTTAATATCCAAATTTTATTAAAGCAAAGGCTTTTCCCATTTTAAATAAACACTAAAACTTATTTATTTATTTTAAATAAGTTTTCCAAGTATTTTATATTCTCAAATAAAACCTACTGAAGTGTTTTGGTTTTATTTTAGATTTCAAAATAAATATTTTAATAAAAAAAATCCTATTTGATTTAATAATGAGGGTCTATTGTATTTAATTAATAATGGACCCTAAAATAAAAGGCTATTTTGTTTTAAGCAAGTTTCCAAGTATTCTTTATTTTCAAATAAAACCTACTGATTTGGTTTTCAAAATATTTGGATTTCAAATGAAGATTTTATTAAATAAATCAAACCCTATTTCATTAAAATAACTAAAGGTCCATTTTATTTAAGTTGTTAAATAGAACCAAATTCAAGTGCAAAGTGTGTTGAATGTTTGAATTGTTTGAATTTTTGTTTTGTTGTTTGAATTGTGAATTGATTTTCAAATCAGTAAATGGGAATAGAAAAGGTTAAATCTTTTAGACAGAAAAAAAATATTGCAAAGGACCCAGCCCAACAAACTGGCCCAACAGCCCAGTCCAGCCCACCTGTTCCCTCGCCCCCGAAACGTTTTCCTTACCGCAAAACAAACCCGCGCAGTGAATGACAACTGGAGCCCACCTGAAACTTTCCTCTCTCGCTGACAAGTATGCCCCACCCTCCTGTTCATCGTCCTCACCGCAGCGACCAGTTTATCCCCGTTTTCTGCTTTGATTTCGCGGCTTGAATTCGTCATAACGCGGCCACCATTACTCGCAGTAACCATGCCCCTTTAAACGCCAACGACTCTCATCCTTTTCCCCTCTGTCTCCTCCCCCAAGCACGCCCCCAGGCCGCCCCAATTCCTCCTGCACCGCCGCCGTCTCCGACGAAGTTCTCGGCCAATTCCGGCAGCACCACCTCGCCCCTTGCCTCCCCGACCAAGCTCACATCCTCCCCAAGCCCTGGCGCATCTTTTTGCAACCCCAGCTCACTCGCGCGTGCCTCACAGCGCCGGTAATGACCTCAACTGACAGCACCGTCGCCTGTAGACAACTCCGGTAAGCCACATCGCCTGAACCCGTGCGCGCCTTGACCAGAGCCTCACACCATTCTGTTCGCCTGTGCCTTGTGATCATCCAGGTACTCGCCAACTAGTCGCGCAGGACCCCTAGCTTCGTTCCCCGTCGACGTCTGACCGCACCGAGGCCCAGATCAACTCCGGTGAGCAATTAAAGACGAACCCGCGTGCCCCTCGACGAGCTTCCACAACGTTGAGCATCAGCAGGCTTTGGCGATTCTGATGAGCTACCCCTCTGCTTCCCTCTCCTCCTAAATCACCGGCGACCACACCGTCTGAGCGCGCCGCCGCCAACCACCGCCGCCAGCGCCGCCACTTTATGGTCAACTAGATCAGAGCCATTCGTTTTAGATCGGACGCGTAGGAACCAACGACTTAAACGAAAGGGTATGCGTTGATCAGAGCCGCACAGATCCCTTTTAATCCAACGGTCTGCAGCGTGATCCACACTGAATCGGTATCGACCAGTGAAATAGCGACGCGTGGCCAGATTGGTTTAAAACTGAAATTTGAAATCAGATTAGATTGTGATTTTCAAACCTTTGTAACTTTTGATCCACATGTCCAAAAATTGCAAATTTGGTATCATTGGAATCAGTGGAACAAACCCTAGCCAACCATGCCCTTGGTTTAGCAAATAGTATCTGTTAGAGTGTTTGTTTTTGTAGAAACATTTGTATGCTTGTTAAGGTTGTAAAAATTGTTTAAAAATGAATTTGGGATAAAATCTTTGGAAAATGGTGTGATTTGAACCTACTGACCATAAGAATCACTTTGTGAATCCAAAAATGTATTTGGTGAAACAAAAGAATGATTCTTTGATTTAAAACCATTTCTAGTCAAATAGAAATGTGGTTTATTTATTAAAATTGGTTTTGGAAGAAAACCTTTGGAAAATGATTTGTTTTAAACTCACTGACGCCAAACACCAAGTTTTGTGGTTTGAAAACATATTTGGTGAACCCTATAGATTAATGCCTTAGTAAAAAATATTTCTACACCACATAAAATGATACTTTGTTTTGAAAATGGTTTTTGTGGTGAAACGTTTTGCAAATGACTTTGCCACTTTACAAAATGACCAATAGGTGTTATCAAATGTTTATGACCCATTAGGAACCACTTTTTCAAACAAAACAAAGCTTGGCATGCTTGCATGCATTACATTGACTTTGTCATTTTATGTGTTGTTTTGCTTGATTGGTAGATTGAGTTTGTGCCTTCCTTGATTGAATTGTACTGACTTTAAGAGTGTGATTGTTGCAAGGACAAGGAGTGAACCCATACTCTACCAAAAAGGCAAGTGATGCTTCATACTTTTTGTCCCATTAGTTTCACTATGCATTAGTGATTTTCTCTAAGTAAAACTTGCATGGATTTTGCTATGTATAAATCTTGCTATAGGAAAACCTAGTAGATGAATCCTTAGTAGGATTTTTCCTAAGTTAAGATTCCTACTACTATCAAGCTTAGCCTAGCTAATAGAAAACATGGGTGTAATATATATTCACACTATGGAAAAATATACTAAGTCTGAGGACTTGTGTTTTTGTTTAATAAAATAACTAAGTTAATGAATCACCTGGGTGGAATGGTAATTGCTTGGTGGTTTTTGGTTGAGTGGTTACACAAGGCCAGGGGACTGCTGAACCTTGTGTATCTCACTTGTGGATGGCCACCCAGGAACAAAGGGATTTGAGATGTCAAATGTTGAGAAGCTTCAAGTGCAGCCACTTGGCAATATGGGCTCTGCCATGATCATATAGGTTGCAAGAACTTAGCCATATGGACAGTGGGTGGTAGTGTTTCATAGGTTGGAGCGCATCCATTTTGGTCTAAGGGAAGGCTTCTGAAAGATCTTATCTTGGGAAACCAAGTCTTGTGGGGAAAGTGCACCACCTCTGCAGAGTGTAAAAATCTAAGTACTTAGCCATGTCCCTGGTAAAGGACAATTTGAGCATCAAGACATGGAAGCAATCAAGAATCTCATCATTCAAATTTCTAAGTTAAAACTTGTGGTTTGAACAAGGGTTATTGAAATCTTCAAACTTTGATTGAGAGAAACCTTGGAAAAGATTTTGTCAAAACAAAAACTTAGTATTTTCAAATGTTAAGGAAAAATCTATTTTGAGCAATGCAAGCCTCAACTCCACTTAGCCAAATGCATATAGATGATAGACTCCACTATACTACCATAGTATCACTTTCCAATACAATTCAAATGTATTGACCCTTGTGGCTGTAACTTGTATGTTGCAGGTTTGATTGATTTTAGTGAAGATTGATTGATTAGGATTACAAAGTCTACAACCAACATCTGCCTATGGAACTTTGAAGATGAAGGACCCCATGACTATAGATATTCCGCTGCAATGTAATGTAATAGCCATATGAGCTATGTAAGATGTAATAAAACTAAGTTATTCCTGGTTATAAAGTTATATTATGACCTTTGTTTCTTGATATTACATATTAACTGTGGATGCTAGCTATTGATCCAGGGACTAGCATTGTAAACACAGGGACCCTTTTCCTTTACAAGGGAGGGATCTTACACCCCTGAAATGCAGGATTGGGGTGCTGACCAAATTGCCATGGAGGGAAGCTAAAAAGAGGTTAAGATCCATACTGGGGGCATCATCTGAGCTTGCTGTGGCATGGGAGGATGCTGGTAGCCAAAACCAAAAGGAGGAGGTTGTTGAGGTGGTTGCTGCTGCAGCCATTGCTCCCCCTTGTTGTTGCCACCACGACCTCTTCCCCTGCCTCTACCCTTCTCAGCCATACCGCAAACCTCAAGAATCTGCTTGAATGATGGCTTCGGGTGAATATTCCAAGTCTCAGCACTAAGAGAGAGAGTGGAGCTTAGATCTGGCTCATCATCTGGAGAGAGGGGGAAACAGTCTGCCGCCACAAAGGAACGGGACTGAACGAGCTCTTTCAGGATCCAGACATGAAGGGAGGGTGGTGTAGAAGTAGCCAACCATACCCTAGGAGGGGTATCTTCGTCTTCCCACAATTGTCCGAAGAAAAAACTCTAGGCCTTGTCAGCTTCGTCCTCCATGCCAGCACACGTGAGTGCCAAAGCGAGACCAGGTGGCTCTGGGTCAAGCGTCGAGGTGTTCATCACCTGTCTTGTCCCTCTTCCAGGTGGGCGCACATCACAGCCACCAAGGTTGCTGCTGCCAGTGCATCCCGAAACGAGAACCTCCGCTGCTCTGGGTGCAGGGGAATGGAGAAGATGGCCCTGTCTCCCGGCGTCGATGACGATGGACCCAACAGTGAAGCCAAACTCCTGCTCGTAGATCCGCGAGGGCAACCACGCTGCCTCCTCCCCGCCACCGCAGGGGCACTTGCTTTCCCTCGACGGGCTTGAACGGGACTGTAGACGTCGACGTCGAACTTGCGGGGGCGCCCCACCGCATGTTTGCCAGCACGTCGACTCCTCCCCAGTCCCCTTGTCGAGGCCGGCGAAGTCGAAGAAGGAGTCGATGAACCAGAGACCGACATCAGGGGGGCTAGATTCACTCTTGCATGACGAGCTGGCCGAAGTCCCTTCCCCCCAATCGACGGCCTAATGGAGGACGGCTCCTGTAATCAGGGGGAGCATCATGGCGCTTCAATCTCTCCGAGAAGCCCTCCAATCTCCGCTCCACAAGGAGCCGAGCCGCTACGCGGCTCATTCTCCCCTCCATTGACTAGAATCGCCAGGGTCAGACGCCGCGCCGCGAGATTCCTCACCAGGGGAAGGCAGGGAAGCCGCAGCAGGGACGAGGGCGATGACGGAGTCGAGCATGGAGAAGGCGATGTCGAAGGCGAGGTTGGAGTCGAGAGCAGCGAATGCGAGGTCAGAGTCAAGAGCGGCGAAATCGAGGTGGTCGTCAGGGTGGTGGAGTGAGTCGGAGGAGGAACGGCAGAATTGAATGCTGGTAACTCCCGTACGCCGCCCTCCCTGAGGGGAAGTGGGCCCTGTCCGAACCCCCCGACACGTGCCCGATGAACAGGGGACGGGGTCGGAATAGTAGCCGGTCGAGACGACTCGGATTCCGCACGGCAAGGATGGCACGGGCCGAGGAACGCCGGGGAACCGCCATGATCGCCCCTCGAGCGCGTTTCCGAGCGTGACATCCTCCTTGGAATGTTCGAGGGATCCTGAGAAGAAACAGAGAGATGATTTGAGTGTTATCACCAAAAACTATTCGTTTTCACGTTTTATGGCCGTTTTCAAGACCTATTGTCCATGGTTTTGGGGTTCTAGGAAGATTTACGGCAATTTTAAGACCCGGTACATGTATGAGAGTTATCACCAAGCAGTCATCGTTTTCACGTTTTGTGGCCGTTTTCATGAAATATTATCGACAGTTTTGGGGTTCCAGGGTGATTTCCATGGCCCATAAGAGCCGATACATATTTAAGGGATATCGCAAAAAACTCGTCATTTTCGTGTTTTATGGCCGTTTTCATGAGCTATTGTCTACTTTTTTGGGGTTCTAGGGCGATTTACCCCATCCTAGGACCCCATACATGTTTTAGAGTTATGACCAAAAACTCGTCCTTTTCACGTTTTATGGCCGTTTTCATGAGTTATTGCCCACAATTTTGGGATTCCAGGGCGATTTCTAACGACCGAAAGACCTCATGCATGGTTGAGAGTTATGACCAAAAACTCATCGTTTTCGTGTTTTATGGCCGTTTTCATGAGTTATTGGCCACGGTTTTGGGGTTCCAATGCAATTTGCATGGCCCGTAAGAAGCGATACATGTTCGAGAGATATGACCAAAAACTCGTCTTTTTCGCGTTTTTTAGCCGTTTTCATGAGCAATTCCCCACAGTTTTAGGGTTCCATGGACATTGCATGGCCCGTAAGACCCAATACATGTTTGAGAGTTATCACCAAAAACATATCGTTTTCATGTTTTATGGCCGTTTTCATGACCTATTGTCCATAATTTTGGAGTTCTAGGGCGATTTATCGTGACTTTAAGACCTGGTACATGTATGAGAGTTATCCCCAAGCAGTCATCGTTTTCATGTTTTATGACCGTTGTCATGAGCTATTAACCACAGTTTTGGGGATTCCAGGACGATTTTGATGGCCCGTAAGACCCAATACATATTTAAGAGAGACCACAAAAAAACTTGTGATTTTCGTGTTTTAAGGCCGTTTTCATGAGCTATTCCCACTTTTTTGGGGTTCTAGGGCGATTTACACCTACCAAAGACCCGATACATGTTTTAGAGTTATGTCCAAAAACACATTTTTTTCACGTTTGATGGCTGTTTTTATGAGTTATTGTCCACAGTTTAGGGTCCAGAGCGATTTGCATGGCCCATAAGACCCGATACATGTTTGCGATTTATGACCAAAAACCTATCATTTTCGCGTTTGGTGGATGTTTTCATGAGTTATTGCCCACAATATTGGGGTTCTAAGGAGATTTATAACGACCATAAGACCCGATACATGTTTGAGACTTATGACCAAAAACTCGTTGTTTTCGTGTTTTATGGCCGATTTCATGACTTATTGGCCAAAGTTTTTGGGTTCCAGGGAAACTTGCATAGCCCGTAAGAGCCGATTCATGTTTGAGAGATATGACCAAAAGCTCGCGTTTTTGCATTTTATGGCCATTTTCATGACCTATTGTCCATAGTTTTGGGGTTCTAGTTCAACTTACAACGACTGTAAGACCCAGTGCATGTATGAGAGTTAGCACCAAGCACTCGTCGTTTTCTCATTGTATTGTCGTTTTCATGAGAAATTACCCACAATTTTGGGGTTCCATGGCGATTTCCATGACCCATAAGACCAAATACATGTTTAAAAAATATCACGAATAATTCGTCAGTTTTGAATTTTATGCACGTTTTCATGAGATATAGCCCACAATTTTGGGGTTTCAGGGCGATATACACCTACCTAAGAACCGATACATGTTTTAGAGTTATGACAAAAAACTCATCGTTTTCACGTCTTATGGTCGTTTTCATGAGTTATTACCCACTGTTTGGGGTTCCAGGGCGATTTAAAATGAACGTAAGACCTGGTAAATGTTTGAGACTCATGACCAAAAACTCGTCGTTTTCATGTTTTATGGCCGTTTTCATGAGTTATTGGCCATAGTTTTGGAGTTCTAGGGCGATTTGCATGGCCCGTAAGACCTGATTCATGTTTGTGAGATATGACCAAAAACTCGTCGTTTTCGCATTTCATGGACATTTTCATGAGCTATTCCCCACATTTTTGGGGTTCCATGGATATTTGCATGGCCCGTAAGACCCGATACAAGTTTGAGAGTTATCACCAAAAAGTTTTCGTTTTAACGTTTTATGGCCGTTTTCAAGACCTATTGTCCATGGTTTTGGGGTTCTAGGGCGATTTACGGCGATTTTAAGACCCGGTACTTGTATAAGAGTTATCACCAAGCATTCGTTGTTTTCACGTTTTATGGCTGTTTTCATAAGCTATTATCCACATTTTTGGGGTTCTAGGACGATTCCCATGGCCCGTAAGAGCCGATACATATTTAAGAGATATCGCAAAAAACTCGTCATTTTCATGTTTTATGGCCGTTTTCATGAGCTATTGTCCACTTTTTGGGGGTTCTAGGGCGATTTACACCAACCTAGGACCCGATACATGTTTTAGAGTTATGACCAAAAACTCGTCCTTTTCACGTTTTGTGGCCGTTTTCATGAGTTATTGCCCACAATTTTGGGATTCCAGGGCGATTATCTAACGACCGAAACACCTCATGCATGTTTGAGAGTTATCACCAAAAACTCATCATTTTCGTGTTTTATGGCCGTTTTCTTGAGTTATTGGCCACGATTTTGGGTTCCAATGCAATTTGCATGGCCTGTAAGAACCGATACATGTTCGAGAGATATGACCAAAAACTCGTCTTTTTCGCGTTTTTAGCCGTTTTCATGAGCTATTCCCCACAGTTTTAGTGTTCCATGGACATTTGCATGGCCCGTATGACCCAATACATGATTGAGAGTTGTCACCAAAAACATATCGTTTTCATGTTTTATGGCCGTTTTTATGACCTATTGTCCATAATTTTGGAGTTCTAGGGCGATTTATGGCTACTTTAAGACCTGGTACATGTATGAGAGTTATCCCCAAGCAGTCGTCGTTTTCATGTTTTATGGCCGTTGTCATGAGCTATTAACCACAGTTTTGGGGGTTCTAGGGCGATTTCCATGGCTCGTAAGACTCGATACATATTTAAGAGATACCACAAAAAATCTTGTGATTTTCGTGTTTTATGGCCATTTTCATGAGCTATGCCCACTCTTTTGGGGTTCTAGGGGCGCTTTACACCCACCAAAGACCCGATATATATTTTAGAGTTATGTCCAAAAACACATTGTTTTCACGTTTTATGGCTGTTTTTATGAGCTATGCCCACTGTTTTGGGGTTCTAGGGCGCTTTACACCCACCAAAGACCCGATACATGTTTTAGAGTTATGTCCAAAAACACATTGTTTTCACATTTGATGGCTGTTTTTATGAGTTATTGCCCACAGTTTAGGGTCCAGAGTGATTTGCATGGCCCGTAAGACCCGATACATGATTGAGAGTTATGACCAAAAACCCGTCGTTTTCGCGTTTGGTGGACGTTTTCATGAGTTATTGCCCACAATTTTGGGGTTCTAAGGAGATTTATAATGACCATAAGACGCGATACATGTTTGAGACTTATGACCAAAAACTCGCTGTTTTCGTGCTTTATGGCAGTTTTCCTGACTTATTGGCCAAAGTTTTTGGGTTCCATGACAACTTGCATGGCCCGTAAGACCTGATTCATGTTTGAGAGATATGACCAAAAGCTCATCGTTTTTGCATTTTATGGCCGTTTTCATCAACTATTCCCCACAATTTTAGGGTTCCATGGAGATTTGCATGGCCCATAAGACCTGATACATGTTTGAGAGTTATCACCAAAAACTTGTCGTTTTCACATTTTATGGCCATTTTCCTATTGTCCATAGTTGTGGGGTTCTAGTTCAATTTACAACGACTGTAAGACCTAGTGCATGTATGAGAGTTACCACCAAGCACTCATCGTTTTCTCATTGTATTGTCGTTTTCATGAGCAATTACCCACAGTTTTGGTGTTCTAGGGTGATTTCCATGGCCCGTAATACCTAATACATGTTTAAAAGATATCACGAATAATTCGTCAGTTTTGCATTTTATGGCCGTTTTCATGAGATATAGCCCATAATTTTGTGGTTTCAGGGCGATATACACCTACCTAAGAACCGATACATGTTTCAGAGTTATGACCAAAAACTCATCGTTTTCACGTCTTATGGCTGTTTTCATGAGTTATTGCCCACTGTTTTGGGGTTCCAGGGCGAGTTAAAATGAATGTAAGACCTGGTAAATGTTTGAGACTCATGACCAAAAACTCGTCGTTTTCATGTTTTATGGCCGTTTTCATGAGTTATTGGCCATAGTTTTGGAGTTCTAGGGCGATTTGCATGGCACGTAAGACCTGATTCATGTTTGTGCGATATGACCAAAAACTCGTCGTTTTCGCATTTCATGGACATTTTCATGAGCTATTCCCCATAGTTTTGGGGTTCCATGGAGATTTGCTTGGCCCGTAAGACCCGATAGAAGTTTTAGAGTTGTCACCAATTTTTTTTGTTTTCATGTTTTATGGCCGTTTTCAAGACCTATTGTCCATGGTTTTGGGGTTCTAGGGCGATTTACGGCGATTTTAAGACCCGGTACTTGTATGAGAGTTATCACCAAGCAGTCGTCGTTTTCACGTTTTATGGCTGTTTTCACAAGCTATTATCCACAGTTTTGGGGTTCAAGGGCGATTCCCATGGCCCGTAAGAGCCGATACATATTTAAGAGATATCGCAAAAAAAAAACTCGATATTTTCGCGTTTTATGGCCGTTTTCATGAGCTATTGTCCACTTTTTTGTTATTCTAGGGCGATTTACACCAAACTAGGACCCGATACATGATTTAGAGTTATGACCAAAAACTCGTCCTTTTCACGTTTTGTGGCCGTTTTCATGAGTTATTGCCCACAATTTTGGGATTCCAGGGAGATTTCTAACGACCGAAAGACATCATGCATGTTTGAGAGTTATGACCAAAAACTCACCGTTTTCGTGTTTTATGGCCGTTTTCATGAGTTATTGGCCACGATTTTGGGGTTCCAATGCAATTTGCATGGCCCGTAAGAACCGATACATGTTCGAGAGATATGACCAAGAACTCGTCTTTTTCGCGTTTTTAGCCGTTTTCACCAACAGTTTTAGTGTTCCATGGACATTTGCATGGCCCGTAAGACCCAATACATGTTTGAGAGTTGTCACCAAAAACATATCGTTTTCATGTTTTATGGCCGTTTTTATGACCTATTGTCCATAATTTTGGAGTTCTAGGGCGATTTATGGCTACTTTAAGACCTGGTACATGTATGAGAGTTATGACCAAGCAGTCGTCGTTTTCATGTTTTATGGCCGTTGTCATGAGCTATTAACCACAGTTTTGGGGGTTCTAGGGCGATTTCCATGGCTCGTAAGACCCGATACATATTTAAGAGGTACCACAAAAAATCTTGTGATTTTCGTGTTTCATGGCCATTTTCATGAGCTATGCCCACTCTTTTGGGGTTCTAGGGTGCTTTACACCCACCAAAGACCCGATACATGTTTTAGAGTTATGTCCAAAAACACATTGTTTTCACGTTTGATGGCTGTTTTTATGAGTTATTGCCCACAGTTTAGGGTCCAGAGTGATTTGCATGGCCCGTAAGACCTGATACATGGTTGAGTGTTATGACCAAAAACCCGTCGTTTTCGCGTTTGGTGGACGTTTTCATGAGTTATTACCCACTGTTTGGGGTTCCAGGGTGATTTAAAATGAACGTAAGACCTGGTAAATGTTTGAGACTCATGACCAAAAACTCGTCGTTTTCATGTTTTATGGCCGTTTTCATGAGTTATTGGCCATACTTTTGGAGTTTTAGGGCGATTTGCATGGCCCGTAAGACCTGATTCATGTTTGTGAGATATGACCAAAAACTCGTCGTTTTCGCATTTCATGGACATTTTCATGAGCTATTCCCCACATTTTTAGGGTTCCACGGAGATTTGCATGGCCCGTAAGACCCGATACAAGTTTGAGAGTTATCACCAAAAAGTTTTCGTTTTCACGTTTTATGGCCGTTTTCAAGACCTATTGTCCATGGTTTTGGGGTTCTAGGGCGATTTACGGCGATTTTAAGACCCGGTACTTGTATAAGAGTTATCACCAAGCAGTCGTTGTTTTCACGTTTTATGGCTGTTTTCATAAGCTATTATCCACATTTTTGGGGTTCTAGGGCGATTCCCATGGCCCGTAAGAGCCGATACATATTTAAGAGATATCGCAAAAAACTCGTCATTTTCGCGTTTTATAGCCGTTTTCATGAGCTATTGTCCACTTTTTGGGGGTTCTAGGGCGATTTACACCAACCTAGGACCCGATACATGTTTTAGAGTTATGACCAAAAACTCGTCCTTTTCACGTTTTGTGGCCGTTTTCATGAGTTATTGCCCACAAGTTTGGGATTCCAGGGCGATTATCTAACGACCGAAACACCTCATGCATGTTTGAGAGTTATCACCAAAAACTCATCGTTTTCGTGTGTTATGGCCGTTTTCTTGAGTTATTGGCCACGATTTTGGGGTTCCAATGCAATTTGCATGGCCCGTAAGAACCGATACATGTTCGAGAGATATGACCAAAAACTCGTCTTTTTCGCGTTTTTAGCCGTTTTCATGAGCTATTCCCCACAGTTTTAGTGTTCCATGGACATTTGCATGGCCCGTACGACCCAATACATGTTTGAGAGTTGTCACCAAAAACATATCGTTTTCATGTTTTATGGCCGTTTTTATGACCTATTGTCCATAATTTTGGAGTTCTAGGGCGATTTATGGCTACTTTAAGTCCTGGTACATGTATGAGAGTTATCCCCAAGCAGTCGTCGTTTTCATGTTTTATGACCGTTGTCATGAGCTATTAACCACAGTTTTGGGGGTTCTAGGGCGATTTCCATGGCTCGTAAGACCCGATACATATTTAAGAGATACCACAAAAAATCTTGTGATTTTCGTGTTTTATGGCCATTTTCATGAGCTATGCCCACTCTTTTGGGGTTCTAGGGCGCTTTACACCCACCAAAGACCCGATACATATTTTAGAGTTATGTCCAAAAACACATTGTTTTCACGTTTGATGGCTGTTTTTATGAGCTATGCCCGCTGTTTTGGGGTTCTAGGGCGCTTTACACCCACCAAAGACCCGATACATGTTTTAGAGTTATGTCCAAAAACACATTGTTTTCACATTTGATGGTTGTTTTTATGAGTTATTGCCCACAGTTTAGGGTCCAAAGCGATTTGCATGGCCCGTAAGACCCGATACATGGTTGAGAGTTATGACCAAAAACCCGTCGTTTTCGCGTTTGGTGGACGTTTTCATGAGTTATTGCCCACAATTTTGGGGTTCTAAGGAGATTTATAATGACCATAAGACGCGATACATGTTTGAGACTTATGACCAAAAACTCGCTGTTTTCGTGCTTTATGGCAGATTTCCTGACTTATTGGCCAAAGTTTTTGCATTTTATGGCCGTTTTCATGAACTATTCCCCACAATTTAAGGGTTCCATGGATATTTGCATGGCCCATAAGACCTGATACATGTTTAAGAGTTATCACCAAAAACTTGTCGTTTTCACATTTTATGGCCATTTTCATGACCTATTGTCCATAGTTTTGGGGTTCTAGGGCGATTTACAACGACTGTAAGACCCAGTGCATGTATGAGAGTTACCACCAAGCACTCGTCGTTTTCTCATTGTATTGTCGTTTTGATGCGCAATTACCCGCAGTTTTGGGGTTCCAGGGTGATTTCCACGGCCTGTAATACCTAATACATGTTTAAAAGATATCACGAATAATTCGTCAGTTTTGTATTTTATGGCCGTTTTCATGAGATATAGCCCACATTTTTGGGGTTTCAGGGCGATATACACCTACATAAGAACCGATACATGTTTGAGAGTTATGACCAAAAACTCATCATTTTCACGTCTTACGGCTGTTTTCATGAGTTATTGCCCACTGTTTTGGGGTTCCAAGGCGATTTAAAATGAACGTAAGACCTGGTAAATGTTTGAGACTTATGACCAAAAACTCGTCGTTTTCATGTTTTATGGCCGTTTTCATGAGTTATTGGCCATAGTTTTGGAGTTCTAGGGCAATTTGCATGGCCCGTAAGACCTGATTCATGTTTGTGAGATATGACCAAAAACTCGTCGTTTTCGCATTTCATGGACATTTTCATGAGCTATTCCCCACATTTTTAGGGTTCCACGGAGATTTGCATGGCCCGTAAGACCCGATACAAGTTTGAGAGTTATCACCAAAAAGTTTTCGTTTTCACGTTTTATGGCCGTTTTCAAGGCCTATTGTCCGTAGTTTTGGGGTTCTAGGGCGATTTACGGCGATTTTAAGACCCGGTACTTGTATAAGAGTTATCACCAAGCAGTCGTTGTTTTCACGTTTTATGGTTGTTTTCATAAGCTATTATCCACAGTTTTGGGGTTCCAGGGCGATTCCCTTGGCCCGTAAGAGCCGATACATATTTAAGAGATATCGCAATAAAACTCGTCATTTTCGAGTTTTATGGCCGTTTTCATGAGCTATTTTCCACTTTTTTGGGGTTCTACGACGATTTACACCAACCTAGGACCCGATACATGTTTTAGAGTTATGACCAAAAACTCGTCCTTTTCACGTTTTGTGACCGTTTTCATGAGTTATTGCCCACAATTTTGGGATTCCAGGGCGATTTCTAACGACCGAAAGACCTCATGCATGTTTGAGAGTTATGACCAAAAACTCATCGTTTTCGTGTTTTATGGCCGGTTTCATGAGTTATTGGTCACGATATTGGGGTTCCAATGCAATTTGCATGGCCCGTAAGAACCGATACATGTTCGAGAGATATGACCAAAAACTCGTCCTTTTCGCGTTTTTAGCCGTTTTCATGAGCTATTCCCCACAGTTTTAGTGTTCCATGGACATTTGCTTGGCCCGTAAGACCCAATACATGTTTAAGTGTTGTCACCAAAAACATATAGTTTTCCTGTTTTATGGCCGTTTTTATGACCTATTGTCCATAATTTTGGAGTTCTAGGGCGATTTATGGTTACTTTAAGACCTGGTACATGTATGAGAGTTATGACCAAGCAGTCGTCGTTTTCATGTTTTATGGCTGTTGTCATGAGCTATTAACCACGGTTTTGGGGGTTCTAGGGAGATTTCCATGGCTCGTAAGACTCGATACATATTTAAGAGATACCACAAAAAATCTTGTGATTTTCGTTTTTTATGGCCATTTTCATGAGCTATGCCCACTCTTTTGGGGTTCTAGGGCGCTTTACACCCACCAAAGACCCGATACATGTTTTAGAGTTATGTGCAAAAACACATTGTTTTCACGTTTGATGGCTGTTTTTATGAGTTATTGCCCACAGTTTAGGGTCAAGAGTGATTTGCATGGCCCGTAAGACCTGATACATGGTTGAGAGTTATGACCAAAAACCCGTCGTTTTCGCGTTTGGTGGACGTTTTCGTGAGTTATTGCCCACAATTTTGGGGTTCTAAGGAGATTTATAATGACCATAAGACCCGATACATGTTTGAGACTTATGACTAAAAACTCGTTGTTTTCGTGATTTATGGCAGATTTCATGACTTATTGGCCAAAGTTTTTGGGTTCCATGGCAACTTGCATGGCCCGTAAGACCCGATTCATGTTTGAGAGATATGACCAAAAGCTCGTCGTTTTTGCATTTTATGGCCGTTTTCATGAACTATTCCCCATAATTTTAGGGTTCCATGGAGATTTGCGTGGCCCATAAGACCAGATACATGTTTGAGAGTTATCACCAAAAACTTGTCGTTTTCACATTTTATGGCCATTTTCATGACCTATTGTCCATAGTTGTGGGGTTCTAGTTCAATTTACAACGACTGTAAGACCTAGTGCATGTATGAGAGTTACCACCAAGCACTCGTCGTTTTCTCATTGTATTGTCGTTTTCATGAGCAATTACCAGCAGTTTTGGTGTTCTAGGGTGATTTCCACGGCCTGTAATACCTAATACATGTTTAAAAGATATCACGAATAATTCGTCAGTTTTGCATTTTATGGCCGTTTTCATGAGATATAGCCCACAATTTTGGGGTTTCAGGGCGATATACACCTACCTAAGAACCGATACATGTTTCAGAGTTCTGACCAAAAACTCATCGTTTTCACGTCTTATGGCTGTTTTCATGAGTTATTGCCCACTGTTTTGGGGTTCGAGGGCGATTTAAAATGAACGTAAGACCTGGTAAATGTTTGAGACTCATGACCAAAAACTCGTCGTTTTCATGTTTTATGGCCATTTTCATGAGTTATTGGCCATAGTTTTGGAGTTCTATGGCGATTTGCATGGCCAGTAAGACATGATTCATGTTTGTGAGGTAAGACCAAAAACTCGTCGTTTTCGCATGTCATGGACATTTTCATGAGCTATTACCCATAGTTTTGGGGTTCCATGGAGATTTGCATGGCCCGTAAGACCCGATACTAGTTTGAGAGTTATCACCAAAAACTTTTCGTCTTCACATTTTATGGCAGTTTTCAAGACCTATTGTCCATGGTTTTGGGGTTCTAGTGCGATTTACGGCGATTTTAAGACTTGGTACTTGTATGAGAGTTATCACCAAGAAGTTGTCGTTTTCACGTTTTATGGCTGTTTTCATAAGCTATTATCCACAGTTTTGGGGTTCCAGGGCGATTCCCATGGCCCGTAAGAGCCGATACATATTTAAGAGATATCGCAAAAAAACTCGTCATTTTCGCGTTTTATGGCCGTTTTCATGAGCTATTGTCCACTTTTTTGGGATTCTAGGGCGATTTACACCAACCTAGGACCCGATACAAGTTTTAGAGTTATGACCAAAAACTCGTCCCTTTCACGTTTTGTAGCCGTTTTCATGAGTTATTGCCCACAATTTTGGGATTCCAGGGAGATTTCTAACGACCGAAAGACATCATGCATGTTTGAGAGTTATGACCAAAAACTCATCGTTTTCGTGTTTTATGGCCGTTTTCATGAGTTATTGGCCATGATTTTGGGATTCCAATGCAATTTGCATGGCCCGTAAGAACCGATACATGTTCAAGAGATATGACCAAAAACTCGTCTTTTTCGCGTTTTTAGCCGTTTTCACCCACAGTTTTAGTGTTCCATGGACATTTGCATGGCCCGTAAGACCCAATACATGTTTGAGAGTTGCCACCAAAAACATATCGTTTTCTTGTTTTATGGCCGTTTTTATGACCTATTGTCCATAATTTTGGAGTTCTAGGGCGATTTATGGCTACTTTAAGACCTGGTACATGTATGAGAGTTATCACCAAGCAGTCGTCGTTTTCATGTTTTATGGCCGTTGTCATGAGCTATTAACCACAGTTTTGGGGGTTCTAGGGCTATTTCCATGGCTCGTAAGACCCGATACATATTTAAGAGATACCACAAAAAATCTTGTGATTTTCGTGTTTTATGGCCATTTTCATGAGCTATGCCCACTCTTTTGGGGTTCTAGAGCGCTTTACACCCACCAAAGACCCGATACATGTTTTAGAGTTATGTCCAAAAACACATTGTTTTCATGTTGGATGGCTGTTTTTATGAGTTATTGCCCACTGTTTAGGGTCCAGAGTGATTTGCATGGCCCGTAAGACCTGATACATGGTTGAGTGTTATGACCAAAAACCCGTCGTTTTCGCGTTTGGTGGACGTTTTCATGAGTTATTCCCCATAATTTTGGGGTTCTAAGAAGATTTATAATGACCATAAGACCCGATACATGTTTGAGACTTATGACTAAAAACTCGTTGTTTTCGTGTTTTATGTCGGATTTCCTGACTTATTGGCCAAAGTTTTTGGGTTCCATGGCAACTTGCATGGCCCGTAAGACCCGATTCATGTTTGAGAGATATGACCAAAAGCTCGTCGTTTTTTCCATTTTATGGCCGTTTTTATGATCTATTCCCCACAATTTTAGGGTTCCATGGAGATTTGCATGGCCCATAAGACCCGATAAATGTTTGAGAGTTATCACTAAAAACATATCGTTTTCATGTTTTATGCCCCTTTTTATGACCTATTGTCCATAATTTTGGAGTTCTAGGGCGATTTATGGTTACTTTAAGACCTGGTACATGTATGAGAGTTATCACCAAGCAGTCGTCGTTTTCATGTTTTATGGCCGTTGTCATGAGCTATTAACCATAGTTTGGGGGTTCTAGGGTGATTTCCATAGCTCGTAAGACCCGATACATATTTAAGAGATACCACAAAAAATCTTGTGGTTTTCGTGTTTTATGGCCATTTTCATGAGCTATGCCCACTCTTTTGGGGTTCTAGGGCGCTTTACACCCACCAAAGACCCGATACATGTTTTAGAGTTGTGTCCAAAAACACATTGTTTTCACGTTTGATGGCTGTTTTTATGAGTTATTGCCCACAGTTTAGGGTCTAGAGCGATTTGCATGGCCCATAAGACCCGATACATGGTTGAGAGTTATGACCAAAAACCCGTCGTTTTCGCGTTTGGTGGACGTTTTCATGAGTTATTGTCCACAATTTTGGGGTTCTAAGGAGATTTATAATGACCATAAGACCCGATATATGTTTGAGACCTATAACCAAAAACTCGTTGTTTTCGTGTTTTATGGCAGATTTCCTGACTTATTGGCCAAAGTTTTTGGGTTCCATGGCAACTTGCATGGCCTGTAAGACCCGATTCATGTTTGAGAGATATGACCAAAAGCTTGTCGTTTTTGCATTTTATGGCCGTTTTCATGAACTATTCCCCACAATTTTAGGGTTCCATGGAGATTTGCATGGCACATAAGACCGGATACATGTTTGAGAGTTATCACCAAGAACTTCTCGTTTTCACATTTTATGGCCATTTTCATGACCTATTGTCCATAGTTTTGGGGTTCTAGTTCAATTTACAATGACTGTAAGACCTAGTGCATGTATGAGAGTTACCACCAAGCACTCGTCGTTTTCTCATTGTATTGTCGTTTTCATGAGCAATTACCCGCAGTTTTGGGGTTCTAGGGTGATTTCCATGGCCCGTAATACCTAATACATGTTTAAAATATATCATGAATAATTCGTCTGTTTTGCATTTTATGGCCGTTTTCATGAGATATAGCCCACAATTTTGGGGTTTCAGGGCGATATACACCTACCTAAGAAACGATACATGTTTCTGAGTTATGACCAAAAACTCATCGTTTTCACGTCTGATGGATATTTTCATGAGTTATTGCCCACTGTTTTGGGGTTCCAGGGCGATTTAAAATGAACGTAAGACCTGGTAAATGTTTGAGACTCATGACCAAAAACTCGTCGTTTTCATGTTTTATGGCCGTTTTCATGAGTTATTGGCCATAGTTTTGGAGTTCTAGGGCGATTTGCATGGCCCGTAAGACCTGATTCATGTTTGCGAGATATGACCAAAAACTCGTCGTTTTCGCATTTCATGGACATTTTCATGAGCTATTCCCCATAGTTTTGGGGTTCCATGGAGATTTGCATGGCCCGTAAGACCAGATACAAGTTTGAGAGTTATCACCAAAAACTTTTCGTTTTCATGTTTTATGGCCGTTTTCAAGACCTATTGTCCGTGGTTTTGGGGTTCTAGGGCGATTTACGGCGATTTTAAGACTCGATGCTTGTATGAGAGTTATCACCAAGCAGTCATCGTTTTCACGTTTTATGGCTGTTTTCATAAGCTATTATCCACAGTTTTGGGGTTCCAGGGTGATTCCCATGGCCCGTAAGAGCCGATACATATTTAAGAGATGTCGCAAAAAAAACTCGTCATTTTCGCGTTTTATGGCCGTTTTCATGAGCTATTGTCCACTTTTTTGGGGTTCTAGGGCGATTTACACCAACCTAGGACCTGATACATGTTTTAGAGTTATGACCAAAAACTCGTCCTTTTCACGTTTTGTAGCCGTTTTCATGAGTTATTGCCCACAATTTTGGGATTCCAGGGAGATTTCTAACGACCGAAAGACATCACGCATGTTTGAGAGTTATGACCAAAAACTCATCGTTTTCGTGTTTTATGGCCGTTTTCATGAGTTATTGGCCACGATTTTGGGGTTCCAATGCAATTTGCATGGCCCGTAAGAACCGATACATGTTCGAGAGATATGACCAAAAACTCGTCTTTTTCGCGTTTTTACCGTTTTCACCCACAGTTTTAGTGTTCCATGGACATTTGCATGGCCCGTAAGACCCAATACATGTTTGAGAGTTGTCACCAAAAACATATCGTTTTCATGTTTTATGGCCGTTTTTATGACCTATTGTCCATAATTTTGGAGTTCTAGGGCGATTTATGGCTACTTTAAGACCTTGGTACATGTATGAGAGTTATGACCAACCAGTCGTCGTTTTCATGTTTTATGGCCGTTGCCATGAGCTATTAACCACAGTTTTGGGGGTTCTAGGGCGATTTCCATGGCTCGTAAGACCCGATACATATTTAAGAGATACCACAAAAAATCTTGTGATTTTCGTGTTTTATGGCCATTTTCATGAGCTATGCCCACTCTTTTGGGGTTCTAGGGCGCTTTACATCCACCAAAGACCCGATACATGTTTTAGAGTTATGTCCAAAAACACATTGTTTTCATGTTTGATGGCTGTTTTTATGAGTTATTGCCCACAGTTTAGGGTCCAGAGCGATTTGCATGGCCCATAAGACCCGATACATGGTTGAGAGTTATGACCAAAAACCCGTCGTTTTCGCGTTTGGTGGACGTTTTCATGAGTTATTGTCCACAATTTTGGGGTTCTAAGGAGATTTATAATGACCATAAGACCCGATATATGTTTGAGACCTATAACCAAAAACTCGTTGTTTTCGTGTTTTATGGCAGATTTCCTGACTTATTGGCCAAAGTTTTTGGGTTCCATTGCAACTTGCATGGCCCGTAAGACCCGATTCATGTTTGAGAGATATGACCAAAAGCTTGTCATTTTTGCATTTTATGGCCGTTTTCATGAACTATTCCCCACAATTTTAGGGTTCCATGGAGATTTGCATGGCACATAAGACCGGATACATTTTGAGAGTTATCACCAAGAACTTCTCGTTTTCACATTTTATGGCCATTTTCATGACCTATTGTCCATAGTTTTGGGGTTCTAGTTCAATTTACAATGACTGTAAGACCTAGTGCATGTATGAGAGTTACCACCAAGCACTCGTCGTTTTCTCGTTGTATTGTCGTTTTCATGAGCAATTACCCGCAGTTTTGGGGTTCTAGGGTGATTTCCATGGCCCGTAATACCTAATACATGTTTAAAATATATCATGAATAATTCGTCTGTTTTGCATTTTATGGCCGTTTTCATGAGATATAGCCCACAATTTTGGGGTTTCAGGGCGATATACACCTACCTAAGAAACGATACATGTTTCTGAGTTATGACCAAAAACTCATCGTTTTCACGTCTTATGGATATTTTCATGAGTTATTGCCCACTGTTTTGGGGTTCCAGGGCGATTTAAAATGAACGTAAGACCTGGTAAATGTTTGAGACTCATGACCAAAAACTCGTCGTTTTCATGTTTTATGGCCGTTTTCATGAGTTATTGGCCATAGTTTTGGAGTTCTAGGGCGATTTGCATGGCCCGTAAGACCTGATTCATGTTTGCGAGATATGACCAAAAACTCGTCGTTTTCGCATTTCATGGACATTTTCATGAGCTATTCCCCATAGTTTTGGGGTTCCATGGAGATTTGCATGGCCCGTAAGACCAGATACAAGTTTGAGAGTTATCACCAAAAACTTTTCGTTTTCATGTTTTATGGCCGTTTTCAAGACCTATTGTCCGTGGTTTTGGGGTTCTAGGGCGATTTACGGCGATTTTAAGACCCGATGCTTGTATGAGAGTTATCACCAAGCAGTCGTCGTTTTCACGTTTTATGGCTGTTTTCATAAGCTATTATCCACAGTTTTGGGGTTCCAGGGCCGATACATATTTTTTTGCGTTTTATGGCCGCTTTCATGAGCTATTGTCCACTTTTTTGGGATTCTAGGGCGATTTACACCAACCTAGGACCCGATACATGTTTTAGAGTTATGACCAAAAACTCGTCCCTTTCACGTTTTGTAGCCGTTTTCATGAGTTATTGCCCACAATTTTGGGATTCCAGGGAGATTTCTAACGACCGAAAGACATCACGCATGTTTGAGAGTTATGACCAAAAACTCATCGTTTTCGTGTTTTATGGGCGTTTTCATGAGTTATTGGCCACGATTTTGGGGTTCCAATGCAATTTGCATGGCCCGTAAGAACCGATACATGTTCGAGAGATATGACCAAAAACTCGTCTTTTTCGCGTTTTTAGCCGTTTTCACCCACAGTTTTAGTGTTCCATGGACATTTGCATGGCCCGTAAGACCCAATACATGTTTGAGAGTTGTCACCAAAAACATATCGTTTTCATGTTTTATGGCCGTTTTTATGACCTATTGTCCATAATTTTGGAGTTCTAGGGCGATTTATGGCTACTTTAAGACCTTGGTACATGTATGAGAGTTATCACCAAGCAGTCGTCGTTTTCATGTTTTATGGCCGTTGCCATGAGCTATTAACCACAGTTTTGGGGGTTCTAGGGCGATTTCCATGGCTCGTAAGACCCGATACATATTTAAGAGATACCACAAAAAATCTTGTGATTTTCGTGTTTTATGGCCATTTTCATGAGCTATGCCCACTCTTTTGGGGTTCTAGGGCGCTTTACATCCACCAAAGACCCGATACATGTTTTAGAGTTATGTCCAAAAACACATTGTTTTCATGTTTGATGGCTGTTTTTATGAGTTATTGCCCACAGTTTAGGGTCCAGAGCGATTTGCATGGCCCATAAGACCCGATACATGGTTGAGAGTTATGACCAAAAACCCGTCGTTTTCGCGTTTGGTGGACGTTTTCATGAGTTATTGTCCACAATTTTGGGGTTCTAAGGAGATTTATAATGACCATAAGACCCGATATATGTTTGAGACCTATAACCAAAAACTCGTTGTTTTCGTGTTTTATGGCAGATTTCCTGACTTATTGGCCAAAGTTTTTGGGTTCCATTGCAACTTGCATGGCCCGTAAGACCCGATTCATGTTTGAGAGATATGACCAAAAGCTTGTCATTTTTGCATTTTATGGCCGTTTTCATGAACTATTCCCCACAATTTTAGGGTTCCATGGAGATTTGCATGGCACATAAGACCGGATACATGTTTGAGAGTTATCACCAAGAACTTCTCGTTTTCACATTTTATGGCCATTTTCATGACCTATTGTCCATAGTTTTGGGGTTCTAGTTCAATTTACAATGACTGTAAGACCTAGTGCATGTATGAGAGTTACCACCAAGCACTCGTCGTTTTCTCGTTGTATTGTCGTTTTCATGAGCAATTACCCGCAGTTTTGGGGTTCTAGGGTGATTTCCATGGCCCGTAATACCTAATACATGTTTAAAATATATCATGAATAATTCGTCTGTTTTGCATTTTATGGCCGTTTTCATGAGATATAGCCCACAATTTTGGGGTTTCAGGGCGATATACACCTACCTAAGAAACGATACATGTTTCTGAGTTATGACCAAAAACTCATCGTTTTCACGTCTTATGGATATTTTCATGAGTTATTGCCCACTGTTTTGGGGTTCCAGGGCGATTTAAAATGAACGTAAGACCTGGTAAATGTTTGAGACTCATGACCAAAAACTCGTCGTTTTCATGTTTTATGGCCGTTTTCATGAGTTATTGGCCATAGTTTTGGAGTTCTAGGGCGATTTGCATGGCCCGTAAGACCTGATTCATGTTTGCGAGATATGACCAAAAACTCGTCGTTTTCGCATTTCATGGACATTTTCATGAGCTATTCCCCATAGTTTTGGGGTTCCATGGAGATTTGCATGGCCCGTAAGACCAGATACAAGTTTGAGAGTTATCACCAAAAACTTTTCGTTTTCATGTTTTATGGCCGTTTTCAAGACCTATTGTCCGTGGTTTTGGGGTTCTAGGGCGATTTACGGCGATTTTAAGACCCGATGCTTGTATGAGAGTTATCACCAAGCAGTCGTCGTTTTCACGTTTTATGGCTGTTTTCATAAGCTATTATCCACAGTTTTGGGGTTCCAGGGCCGATACATATTTTTTGCGTTTTATGGCCGCTTTCATGAGCTATTGTCCACTTTTTTGGGATTCTAGGGCGATTTACACCAACCTAGGACCCGATACATGTTTTAGAGTTATGACCAAAAACTCGTCCCTTTCACGTTTTGTAGCCGTTTTCATGAGTTATTGCCCACAATTTTGGGATTCCAGGGAGATTTCTAACGACCGAAAGACATCACGCATGTTTGAGAGTTATGACCAAAAACTCATCGTTTTCGTGTTTTATGGGCGTTTTCATGAGTTATTGGCCACGATTTTGGGATTCCAATGCAATTTGCATGGCCCGTAAGAACCGATACATGTTCGAGAGATATGACCAAAAACTCGTCTTTTTCGCGTTTTTAGCCGTTTTCACCCACAGTTTTAGTGTTCCATGGACATTTGCATGGCCCGTAAGACCCAATACATGTTTGAGAGTTGTCACCAAAAACATATCGTTTTCATGTTTTATGGCCGTTTTTATGACCTATTGTCCATAATTTTGGAGTTCTAGGGCGATTTATGGCTACTTTAAGACCTTGGTACATGTATGAGAGTTATCACCAAGCAGTCGTTGTTTTCATGTTTTATGGCCGTTGCCATGAGCTATTAACCACAGTTTTGGGGGTTCTAGGGCGATTTCCATGGCTCGTAAGACCCGATACATATTTAAGAGATACCACAAAAAATCTTGTGATTTTCGTGTTTTATGGCCATTTTCATGAGCTATGCCCACTCTTTTGGGGTTCTAGGGCGCTTTACATCCACCAAAGACCCGATACATGTTTTAGAGTTATGTCCAAAAACACATTGTTTTCATGTTTGATGGCTGTTTTTATGAGTTATTGCCCACAGTTTAGGGTCCAGAGCGATTTGCATGGCCCATAAGACCCGATACATGGTTGAGAGTTATGACCAAAAACCCGTCGTTTTCGCGTTTGGTGGACGTTTTCATGAGTTATTCCCCATAATTTTGGGGTTCTAAGGAGATTTATAATGACCATAAGACCCGATACATGTTTGAGACTTATGACTAAAAACTCGTTGTTTTCGTGTTTTATGTCGGATTTCCTGACTTATTGGCCAAAGTTTTTGGGTTCCATGGCAACTTGCATGGCCCGTAAGACCCGATTCATGTTTGAGAGATATGACCAAAAGCTCGTCGTTTTTTCCATTTTATGGCCGTTTTTATGATCTATTCCCCACAATTTTAGGGTTCCATCGAGATTTGCATGGCCCATAAGACCCGATAAATGTTTGAGAGTTATCACTAAAAACATATCGTTTTCATGTTTTATGCCCGTTTTTATGACCTATTGTCCATAATTTTGGAGTTCTAGGGCGATTTATGGTTACTTTAAGACCTGGTACATGTATGAGAGTTATCACCAAGCAGTCGTCGTTTTCATGTTTTATGGCCGTTGTCATGAGCTATTAACCATAGTTTGGGGGTTCTAGGGTGATTTCCATAGCTCGTAAGACCCGATACATATTTAAGAGATACCACAAAAAATCTTGTGGTTTTCGTGTTTTATGGCCATTTTCATGAGCTATGCCCACTCTTTTGGGGTTCTAGGGCGCTTTACACCCACCAAAGACCCGATACATGTTTTAGAGTTGTGTCCAAAAACACATTGTTTTCACGTTTGATGGCTGTTTTTATGAGTTATTGCCCACAGTTTAGGGTCTAGAGCGATTTGCATGGCCCATAAGACCCGATACATGGTTGAGAGTTATGACCAAAAACCCGTCGTTTTCGCGTTTGGTGGACGTTTTCATGAGTTATTGTCCACAATTTTGGGGTTCTAAGGAGATTTATAATGACCATAAGACCCGATATATGTTTGAGACCTATAACCAAAAACTCGTTGTTTTCGTGTTTTATGGCAGATTTCCTGACTTATTGGCCAAAGTTTTTGGGTTCCATGGCAACTTGCATGGCCTGTAAGACCCGATTCATGTTTGAGAGATATGACCAAAAGCTTGTCGTTTTTGCATTTTATGGCCGTTTTCATGAACTATTCCCCACAATTTTAGGGTTCCATGGAGATTTGCATGGCACATAAGACCGGATACATGTTTGAGAGTTATCACCAAGAACTTCTCGTTTTCACATTTTATGGCCATTTTCATGACCTATTGTCCATAGTTTTGGGGTTCTAGTTCAATTTACAATGACTGTAAGACCTAGTGCATGTATGAGAGTTACCACCAAGCACTCGTCGTTTTCTCATTGTATTGTCGTTTTCATGAGCAATTACCCGCGGTTTTGGGGTTCTAGGGTGATTTCCATGGCCCGTAATACCTAATACATGTTTAAAATATATCATGAATAATTCGTCAGTTTTGCATTTTATGGCCGTTTTCATGAGATATAGCCCACAATTTTGGGGTTTCAGGGCGATATACACCTACCTAAGAAACGATACATGTTTCTGAGTTATGACCAAAAACTCATCGTTTTCACGTCTGATGGATATTTTCATGAGTTATTGCCCACTGTTTTGGGGTTCCAGGGCGATTTAAAATGAACGTAAGACCTGGTAAATGTTTGAGACTCATGACCAAAAACTCGTCGTTTTCATGTTTTATGGCCGTTTTCATGAGTTATTGGCCATAGTTTTGGAGTTCTAGGGCGATTTGCATGGCCCGTAAGACCTGATTCATGTTTGCGAGATATGACCAAAAACTCGTCGTTTTCGCATTTCATGGACATTTTCATGAGCTATTCCCCATAGTTTTGGGGTTCCATGGAGATTTGCATGGCCCGTAAGACCAGATACAAGTTTGAGAGTTATCACCAAAAACTTTTCGTTTTCATGTTTTATGGCCGTTTTCAAGACCTATTATCCGTGGTTTTGGGGTTCTAGGGCGATTTACGGCGATTTTAAGACTCGATGCTTGTATGAGAGTTATCACCAAGCAGTCGTCGTTTTCACGTTTTATGGCTGTTTTCATAAGCTATTATCCACAGTTTTGGGGTTCCAGGGTGATTCCCATGGCCCGTAAGAGCCGATACATATTTAAGAGATGTCGCAAAAAAAACTCGTCATTTTCGCGTTTTATGGCCGTTTTCATGAGCTATTGTCCACTTTTTTGGGGTTCTAGGGCGATTTACACCAACCTAGGACCTGATACATGTTTTAGAGTTATGACCAAAAACTCGTCCTTTTCACGTTTTGTAGCCGTTTTCATGAGTTATTGCCCACAATTTTGGGATTCCAGGGAGATTTCTAACGACCGAAAGACATCACGCATGTTTGAGAGTTATGACCAAAAACTCATCGTTTTCGTGTTTTATGGCCGTTTTCATGAGTTATTGGCCACGATTTTGGGGTTCCAATGCAATTTGCATGGCCCGTAAGAACCGATACATGTTCGAGAGATATGACCAAAAACTCGTCTTTTTCGCGTTTTTACCGTTTTCACCCACAGTTTTAGTGTTCCATGGACATTTGCATGGCCCGTAAGACCCAATACATGTTTGAGAGTTGTCACCAAAAACATATCGTTTTCATGTTTTATGGCCGTTTTTATGACCTATTGTCCATAATTTTGGAGTTCTAGGGCGATTTATGGCTACTTTAAGACCTTGGTACATGTATGAGAGTTATGACCAACCAGTCGTCGTTTTCATGTTTTATGGCCGTTGCCATGAGCTATTAACCACAGTTTTGGGGGTTCTAGGGCGATTTCCATGGCTCGTAAGACCCGATACATATTTAAGAGATACCACAAAAAATCTTGTGATTTTCGTGTTTTATGGCCATTTTCATGAGCTATGCCCACTCTTTTGGGGTTCTAGGGCGCTTTACATCCACCAAAGACCCGATACATGTTTTAGAGTTATGTCCAAAAACACATTGTTTTCATGTTTGATGGCTGTTTTTATGAGTTATTGCCCACAGTTTAGGGTCCAGAGCGATTTGCATGGCCCATAAGACCCGATACATGGTTGAGAGTTATGACCAAAAACCCGTCGTTTTCGCGTTTGGTGGACGTTTTCATGAGTTATTGTCCACAATTTTGGGGTTCTAAGGAGATTTATAATGACCATAAGACCCGATATATGTTTGAGACCTATAACCAAAAACTCGTTGTTTTCGTGTTTTATGGCAGATTTCCTGACTTATTGGCCAAAGTTTTTGGGTTCCATTGCAACTTGCATGGCCCGTAAGACCCGATTCATGTTTGAGAGATATGACCAAAAGCTTGTCATTTTTGCATTTTATGGCCGTTTTCATGAACTATTCCCCACAATTTTAGGGTTCCATGGAGATTTGCATGGCACATAAGACCGGATACATGTTTGAGAGTTATCACCAAGAACTTCTCGTTTTCACATTTTATGGCCATTTTCATGACCTATTGTCCATAGTTTTGGGGTTCTAGTTCAATTTACAATGACTGTAAGACCTAGTGCATGTATGAGAGTTACCACCAAGCACTCGTCGTTTTCTCGTTGTATTGTCGTTTTCATGAGCAATTACCCGCAGTTTTGGGGTTCTAGGGTGATTTCCATGGCCCGTAATACCTAATACATGTTTAAAATATATCATGAATAATTCGTCTGTTTTGCATTTTATGGCCGTTTTCATGAGATATAGCCCACAATTTTGGGGTTTCAGGGCGATATACACCTACCTAAGAAACGATACATGTTTCTGAGTTATGACCAAAAACTCATCGTTTTCACGTCTTATGGATATTTTCATGAGTTATTGCCCACTGTTTTGGGGTTCCAGGGCGATTTAAAATGAACGTAAGACCTGGTAAATGTTTGAGACTCATGACCAAAAACTCGTCGTTTTCATGTTTTATGGCCGTTTTCATGAGTTATTGGCCATAGTTTTGGAGTTCTAGGGCGATTTGCATGGCCCGTAAGACCTGATTCATGTTTGCGAGATATGACCAAAAACTCGTCGTTTTCGCATTTCATGGACATTTTCATGAGCTATTCCCCATAGTTTTGGGGTTCCATGGAGATTTGCATGGCCCGTAAGACCAGATACAAGTTTGAGAGTTATCACCAAAAACTTTTCGTTTTCATGTTTTATGGCCGTTTTCAAGACCTATTGTCCGTGGTTTTGGGGTTCTAGGGCGATTTACGGCGATTTTAAGACCCGATGCTTGTATGAGAGTTATCACCAAGCAGTCGTCGTTTTCACGTTTTATGGCTGTTTTCATAAGCTATTATCCACAGTTTTGGGGTTCCAGGGCCGATACATATTTTTTTGCGTTTTATGGCCGCTTTCATGAGCTATTGTCCACTTTTTTGGGATTCTAGGGCGATTTACACCAACCTAGGACCCGATACATGTTTTAGAGTTATGACCAAAAACTCGTCCCTTTCACGTTTTGTAGCCGTTTTCATGAGTTATTGCCCACAATTTTGGGATTCCAGGGAGATTTCTAACGACCGAAAGACATCACGCATGTTTGAGAGTTATGACCAAAAACTCATCGTTTTCGTGTTTTATGGGCGTTTTCATGAGTTATTGGCCACGATTTTGGGATTCCAATGCAATTTGCATGGCCCGTAAGAACCGATACATGTTCGAGAGATATGACCAAAAACTCGTCTTTTTCGCGTTTTTAGCCGTTTTCACCCACAGTTTTAGTGTTCCATGGACATTTGCATGGCCCGTAAGACCCAATACATGTTTGAGAGTTGTCACCAAAAACATATCGTTTTCATGTTTTATGGCCGTTTTTATGACCTATTGTCCATAATTTTGGAGTTCTAGGGCGATTTATGGCTACTTTAAGACCTTGGTACATGTATGAGAGTTATCACCAAGCAGTCGTCGTTTTCATGTTTTATGGCCGTTGCCATGAGCTATTAACCACAGTTTTGGGGGTTCTAGGGCGATTTCCATGGCTCGTAAGACCCGATACATATTTAAGAGATACCACAAAAAATCTTGTGATTTTCGTGTTTTATGGCCATTTTCATGAGCTATGCCCACTCTTTTGGGGTTCTAGGGCGCTTTACATCCACCAAAGACCCGATACATGTTTTAGAGTTATGTCCAAAAACACATTGTTTTCATGTTTGATGGCTGTTTTTATGAGTTATTGCCCACAGTTTAGGGTCCAGAGCGATTTGCATGGCCCATAAGACCCGATACATGGTTGAGAGTTATGACCAAAAACCCGTCGTTTTCGCGTTTGGTGGACGTTTTCATGAGTTATTCCCCATAATTTTGGGGTTCTAAGGAGATTTATAATGACCATAAGACCCGATACATGTTTGAGACTTATGACTAAAAACTCGTTGTTTTCGTGTTTTATGTCGGATTTCCTGACTTATTGGCCAAAGTTTTTGGGTTCCATGGCAACTTGCATGGCCCGTAAGACCCGATTCATGTTTGAGAGATATGACCAAAAGCTCGTCGTTTTTTCCATTTTATGGCCGTTTTTATGATCTATTCCCCACAATTTTAGGGTTCCATCGAGATTTGCATGGCCCATAAGACCCGATAAATGTTTGAGAGTTATCACTAAAAACATATCGTTTTCATGTTTTATGCCCGTTTTTATGACCTATTGTCCATAATTTTGGAGTTCTAGGGCGATTTATGGTTACTTTAAGACCTGGTACATGTATGAGAGTTATCACCAAGCAGTCGTCGTTTTCATGTTTTATGGCCGTTGTCATGAGCTATTAACCATAGTTTGGGGGTTCTAGGGTGATTTCCATAGCTCGTAAGACCCGATACATATTTAAGAGATACCACAAAAAATCTTGTGGTTTTCGTGTTTTATGGCCATTTTCATGAGCTATGCCCACTCTTTTGGGGTTCTAGGGCGCTTTACACCCACCAAAGACCCGATACATGTTTTAGAGTTGTGTCCAAAAACACATTGTTTTCACGTTTGATGGCTGTTTTTATGAGTTATTGCCCACAGTTTAGGGTCTAGAGCGATTTGCATGGCCCATAAGACCCGATACATGGTTGAGAGTTATGACCAAAAACCCGTCGTTTTCGCGTTTGGTGGACGTTTTCATGAGTTATTGTCCACAATTTTGGGGTTCTAAGGAGATTTATAATGACCATAAGACCCGATATATGTTTGAGACCTATAACCAAAAACTCGTTGTTTTCGTGTTTTATGGCAGATTTCCTGACTTATTGGCCAAAGTTTTTGGGTTCCATGGCAACTTGCATGGCCTGTAAGACCCGATTCATGTTTGAGAGATATGACCAAAAGCTTGTCGTTTTTGCATTTTATGGCCGTTTTCATGAACTATTCCCCACAATTTTAGGGTTCCATGGAGATTTGCATGGCACATAAGACCGGATACATGTTTGAGAGTTATCACCAAGAACTTCTCGTTTTCACATTTTATGGCCATTTTCATGACCTATTGTCCATAGTTTTGGGGTTCTAGTTCAATTTACAATGACTGTAAGACCTAGTGCATGTATGAGAGTTACCACCAAGCACTCGTCGTTTTCTCATTGTATTGTCGTTTTCATGAGCAATTACCCGCGGTTTTGGGGTTCTAGGGTGATTTCCATGGCCCGTAATACCTAATACATGTTTAAAATATATCATGAATAATTCGTCAGTTTTGCATTTTATGGCCGTTTTCATGAGATATAGCCCACAATTTTGGGGTTTCAGGGCGATATACACCTACCTAAGAAACGATACATGTTTCTGAGTTATGACCAAAAACTCATCGTTTTCACGTCTGATGGATATTTTCATGAGTTATTGCCCACTGTTTTGGGGTTCCAGGGCGATTTAAAATGAACGTAAGACCTGGTAAATGTTTGAGACTCATGACCAAAAACTCGTCGTTTTCATGTTTTATGGCCGTTTTCATGAGTTATTGGCCATAGTTTTGGAGTTCTAGGGCGATTTGCATGGCCCGTAAGACCTGATTCATGTTTGCGAGATATGACCAAAAACTCGTCGTTTTCGCGTTTCATGGACATTTTCATGAGCTATTCCCCATAGTTTTGGGGTTCCATGGAGATTTGCATGGCCCGTAAGACCAGATACAAGTTTGAGAGTTATCACCAAAAACTTTTCGTTTTCATGTTTTATGGCCGTTTTCAAGACCTATTGTCCGTGGTTTTGGGGTTCTAGGGCGATTTACGGCGATTTTAAGACCCGATGCTTGTATGAGAGTTATCACCAAGCAGTCGTCGTTTTCACGTTTTATGGCTGTTTTCATAAGCTATTATCCACAGTTTTGGGGTTCCAGGGTGATTCCCATGGCCCGTAAGAGCCGATACATATTTAAGAGATGTCGCAAAAAAAACTCGTCATTTTCGCGTTTTATGGCCGTTTTCATGAGCTATTGTCCACTTTTTTGGGGTTCTAGGGCGATTTACACCAACCTAGGACCCGATACATGTTTTAGAGTTATGACCAAAAACTCGTCCTTTTCACGTTTTGTAGCCGTTTTCATGAGTTATTGCCCACAATTTTGGGAGTCCAGGGAGATTTCTAACGACCGAAAGACATCACGCATGTTTGAGAGTTATGACCAAAAACTCATCGTTTTCGTGTTTTATGGCCGTTTTCATGAGTTATTGGCCACGATTTTGGGGTTCCAATGCAATTTGCATGGCCCGTAAGAACCGATACATGTTCGAGAGATATGACCAAAAACTCGTCTTTTTCGCGTTTTTACCGTTTTCACCCACAGTTTTAGTGTTCCATGGACATTTGCATGGCCCGTAAGACCCAATACATGTTTGAGAGTTGTCACCAAAAACATATCGTTTTCATGTTTTATGGCCGTTTTTATGACCTATTGTCCATAATTTTGGAGTTCTAGGGCGATTTATGGCTACTTTAAGACCTTGGTACATGTATGAGAGTTATGACCAACCAGTCGTCGTTTTCATGTTTTATGGCCGTTGCCATGAGCTATTAACCACAGTTTTGGGGGTTCTAGGGCGATTTCCATGGCTCGTAAGACCCGATACATATTTAAGAGATACCACAAAAAATCTTGTGATTTTCGTGTTTTATGGCCATTTTCATGAGCTATGCCCACTCTTTTGGGGTTCTAGGGCGCTTTACATCCACCAAAGACCCGATACATGTTTTAGAGTTATGTCCAAAAACACATTGTTTTCATGTTTGATGGCTGTTTTTATGAGTTATTGCCCACAGTTTAGGGTCCAGAGCGATTTGCATGGCCCATAAGACCCGATACATGGTTGAGAGTTATGACCAAAAACCCGTCGTTTTCGCGTTTGGTGGACGTTTTCATGAGTTATTGCCCACAATTTTGGGGTTCTAAGGAGATTTATAATGACCATAAGACCCGATATATGTTTGAGACCTATAACCAAAAACTCGTTGTTTTCGTGTTTTATGGCAGATTTCCTGACTTATTGGCCAAAGTTTTTGGGTTCCATTGCAACTTGCATGGCCCGTAAGACCCGATTCATGTTTGAGAGATATGACCAAAAGCTTGTCATTTTTGCATTTTATGGCCGTTTTCATGAACTATTCCCCACAATTTTAGGGTTCCATGGAGATTTGCATGGCACATAAGACCGGATACATGTTTGAGAGTTATCACCAAGAACTTCTCGTTTTCACATTTTATGGCCATTTTCATGACCTATTGTCCATAGTTTTGGGGTTCTAGTTCAATTTACAATGACTGTAAGACCTAGTGCATGTATGAGAGTTACCACCAAGCACTCGTCGTTTTCTCATTGTATTGTCGTTTTCATGAGCAATTACCCGCAGTTTTGGGGTTCTAGGGTGATTTCCATGGCCCGTAATACCTAATACATGTTTAAAATATATCATGAATAATTCGTCTGTTTTGCATTTTATGGCCGTTTTCATGAGATATAGCCCACAATTTTGGGGTTTCAGGGCGATATACACCTACCTAAGAAACGATACATGTTTCTGAGTTATGACCAAAAACTCATCGTTTTCACGTCTTATGGATATTTTCATGAGTTATTGCCCACTGTTTTGGGGTTCCAGGGCGATTTAAAATGAACGTAAGACCTGGTAAATGTTTGAGACTCATGACCAAAAACTCGTCGTTTTCATGTTTTATGGCCGTTTTCATGAGTTATTTACCATAGTTTTGGAGTTCTAGGGCGATTTGCATGGCCCGTAAGACCCGATTCATGTTTGCGAGATATGACCAAAAACTCGTCGTTTTCGCATTTCATGGACATTTTCATGAGCTATTCCCCATAGTTTTGGGGTTCCATGGAGATTTGCATGGCCCGTAAGACCAGATACAAGTTTGAGAGTTATCACCAAAAACTTTTCGTTTTCATGTTTTATGGCCGTTTTCAAGACCTATTGTCCGTGGTTTTGGGGTTCTAGGGCGATTTACGGCGATTTTAAGACCCGATGCTTGTATGAGAGTTATCACCAAGCAGTCGTCGTTTTCACGTTTTATGGCTGTTTTCATAAGCTATTATCCACAGTTTTGGGGTTCCAGGGTGATTCCCATGGCCCGTAAGAGCCGATACATATTTAAGAGATGTCGCAAAAAAAACTCGTCATTTTCGCGTTTTATGGCCGTTTTCATGAGCTATTGTCCACTTTTTTGGGGTTCTAGGGCGATTTACACCAACCTAGGACCCGATACATGTTTTAGAGTTATGACCAAAAACTCGTCCTTTTCACGTTTTGTAGCCGTTTTCATGAGTTATTGCCCACAATTTTGGGATTCCAGGGAGATTTCTAACGACCGAAAGACATCACGCATGTTTGAGAGTTATGACCAAAAACTCATCGTTTTCGTGTTTTATGGCCGTTTTCATGAGTTATTGGCCACGATTTTGGGGTTCCAATGCAATTTGCATGGCCCGTAAGAACCGATACATGTTCGAGAGATATGACCAAAAACTCGTCTTTTTCGCGTTTTTAGCCGTTTTCACCCACAGTTTTAGTGTTCCATGGACATTTGCATGGCCCGTAAGACCCAATACATGTTTGAGAGTTGTCACCAAAAACATATCGTTTTCATGTTTTATGGCCGTTTTTATGACCTATTGTCCATAATTTTGGAGTTCTAGGGCGATTTATGGCTACTTTAAGACCCTTGGTACATGTATGAGAGTTATGACCAACCAGTCGTCGTTTTCATGTTTTATGGCCGTTGCCATGAGCTATTAACCACAGTTTTGGCGGTTCTAGGGCGATTTCCATGGCTCGTAAGACCCGATACATATTTAAGAGATACCACAAAAAATCTTGTGATTTTCGTGTTTTATGGCCATTTTCATGAGCTATGCCCACTCTTTTGGGGTTCTAGGGCGCTTTACATCCACCAAAGACCCGATACATGTTTTAGAGTTATGTCCAAAAACACATTGTTTTCATGTTTGATGGCTGTTTTTATGAGTTATTGCCCACAGTTTAGGGTCCAGAGCGATTTGCATGGCCCATAAGACCCGATACATGGTTGAGAGTTATGACCAAAAACCCGTCGTTTTCGCGTTTGGTGGACGTTTTCATGAGTTATTGTCCACAATTTTGGGGTTCTAAGGAGATTTATAATGACCATAAGACCCGATATATGTTTGAGACCTATAACCAAAAACTCGTTGTTTTCGTGTTTTATGGCAGATTTCCTGACTTATTGGCCAAAGTTTTTGGGTTCCATGGCAACTTGCATGGCCCGTAAGACCCGATTCATGTTTGAGAGATATGACCAAAAGCTTGTCATTTTTGCATTTTATGGCCGTTTTCATGAACTATTCCCCACAATTTTAGGGTTCCATGGAGATTTGCATGGCACATAAGACCGGATACATGTTTGAGAGTTATCACCAAGAACTTCTCGTTTTCACATTTTATGGCCATTTTCATGACCTATTGTCCATAGTTTTGGGGTTCTAGTTCAATTTACAATGACTGTAAGACCTAGTGCATGTATGAGAGTTACCACCAAGCACTCGTCGTTTTCTCATTGTATTGTCGTTTTCATGAGCAATTACCCGCAGTTTTGGGGTTCTAGGGTGATTTCCATGGCCCGTAATACCTAATACATGTTTAAAATATATCATGAATAATTCGTCTGTTTTGCATTTTATGGCCGTTTTCATGAGATATAGCCCACAATTTTGGGGTTTCAGGGCGATATACACCTACCTAAGAAACGATACATGTTTCTGAGTTATGACCAAAAACTCATCGTTTTCACGTCTTATGGATATTTTCATGAGTTATTGCCCACTGTTTTGGGGTTCCAGGGCGATTTAAAATGAACGTAAGACCTGGTAAATGTTTGAGACTCATGACCAAAAACTCGTCGTTTTCATGTTTTATGGCCGTTTTCATGAGTTATTGGCCATAGTTTTGGAGTTCTAGGGAGATTTGCATGGCCCATAAGACCTGATTCATGTTTGCGAGATATGACCAAAAACTCGTCGTTTTCGCATTTCATGGACATTTTCATGAGCTATTCCCCATAGTTTTGGGGTTCCATGGAGATTTGCATGGCCCGTAAGACCAGATACAAGTTTGAGAGTTATCACCAAAAACTTTTCGTTTTCATGTTTTATAGCCGTTTTCAAGACCTATTGTCCGTGGTTTTGGGGTTCTAGGGCGATTTACGGCGATTTTAAGACCCGATGCTTGTATGAGAGTTATCACCAAGCAGTCGTCGTTTTCACGTTTTATGGCTGTTTTCATAAGCTATTATCCACAGTTTTGGGGTTCCAGGGTGATTCCCATGGCCCGTAAGAGCTGATACATATTTAAGAGATGTCGCAAAAAAAACTCGTCATTTTCGCGTTTTATGGCCGTTTTCATGAGCTATTGTCCACTTTTTTGGGGTTCTAGGGCGATTTACACCAACCTAGGACCCGATACATGTTTTAGAGTTATGACCAAAAACTCGTCCTTTTCACGTTTTGTAGCCGTTTTCATGAGTTATTGCCCACAATTTTGGGATTCCAGGGAGATTTCTAACGACCGAAAGACATCACGCATGTTTGAGAGTTATGACCAAAAACTCATCGTTTTCGTGTTTTATGGCCGTTTTCATGAGTTATTGGCCACGATTTTGGGGTTCCAATGCAATTTGCATGGCCCGTAAGAACCGATACATGTTCGAGAGATATGACCAAAAACTCGTCTTTTTCGCGTTTTTAGCCGTTTTCACCCACAGTTTTAGTGTTCCATGTACATTTGCATGGCCCGTAAGACCCAATACATGTTTGAGATTTGTCACCAAAAACATATCGTTTTCATGTTTTATGGCCGTTTTTATGACCTATTGTCCATAATTTTGGAGTTCTAGGGCGATTTATGGCTACTTTAAGACCTTGGTACATGTATGAGAGTTATGACCAACCAGTCGTCGTTTTCATGTTTTATGGCCGTTGCCATGAGCTATTAACCACAGTTTTGGGGGTTCTAGGGCGATTTCCATGGCTCGTAAGACCCGATACATATTTAAGAGATACCACAAAAAATCTTGTGATTTTCGTATTTTATGGCCATTTTCATGAGCTATGCCCACTCTTTTGGGGTTCTAGGGCGCTTTACATCCACCAAAGACCCGATACATGTTTTAGAGTTATGTCCAAAAACACATTGTTTTCATGTTTGATGGCTGTTTTTATGAGTTATTGCCCACAGTTTAGGGTCCAGAGCAATTTGCATGGCCCATAAGACCCGATACATGGTTGAGAGTATGACCAAAAACCCGTCGTTTTCGCGTTTGGTGGACGTTTTCATGAGTTATTGTCCACAATTTTGGGGTTCTAAGGAGATTTATAATGACCATAAGACCCGATATATGTTTGAGACTTATAACCAAAAACTCGTTGTTTTCGTGTTTTATGGCAGATTTCCTGACTTATTGGCCAAAGTTTTTGGGTTCCATGGCAACTTGCATGGCCCGTAAGACCCGATTCATGTTTGAGAGATATGACCAAAAGCTCGTCGTTTTTGCATTTTATGGCCGTTTTCATGAATTATTCCCCACAATTTTAGGGTTCCATGGAGATTTGCATGGCACATAAGACCCGATACATGTTTGAGAGTTATCACCAAGAACTTCTCGTTTTCACATTTTATGGCCATTTTCATGACCTATTGTCCATAGTTTTGGGGTTCTAGTTCAATTTACAATGACTGTAAGACCTAGTGCATGTATGAGAGTTACCATCAAGCACTCGTCGTTTTCTCATTGTATTGTCGTTTTCATGAGCAATTACCCGCAGTTTTGGGGTTCTAGGGTGATTTCCATGGCCCGTAATACCTAATACATGTTTAAATATATCACGAATAATTCGTCAGTTTTGCATTTTATGGCCGTTTTCATGAGATATAGCCCACAATTTTGGGGTTTCAGGGCGATATACACCTACCTAAGAACCGATACATGTTTCAGAGTTATGACCAAAAACTCATTGTTTTCACGTCTTATGGCTGTTTTCATGAGTTATTGCCCACTGTTTTGGGGTTCCAAGGCGATTTAAAATGAACGTAAGACCTGGTAAATGTTTGAGACTCATGACCAAAAACTCGTCGTTTTCATGTTTTATGGCCGTTTTCATGAGTTATTGGCCATAGTTTTGGAGTTCTAGGGCGATTTGCATGGCCCGTAAGACATGATTCATGTTTGCGAGATATGACCAGGAACTCGTCGTTTTCGCATTTCATGGACATTTTCATGAGCTATTCCCCATAGTTTTGGGGTTCCATGGAGATTTGCATGGCCCGTAAGACCCGATACAAGTTTGAGAGTTATCACCAAAAACATTTCGTTTTCATGTTTTATGGCCGTTTTCAAGACTTATTGTCCATGGTTTTGGGGTTCTAGGGCGATTTACGGCGATTTTAAGACCCGATACTTGTATGAGAGTTATCACCAAGCAGTCGTCGTTTTCACGTTTTATGGCTGTTTTCATCAGCTATTATCCATAGTTTTGGGGTTCCAGGGTGATTCCCATGGCCCATAAGAGCCGATACATATTTAAGAGATGTCGCAAAAAAACACGTCATTTTCGCGTTTTATGGCCGTTTTCATGAGCTATTGTCCACTTTCTTGGGGTTCTAGGGCGATTTACACCAACCTAGGACCCGATACATGTTTTAGAGTTATGACCAAAAACTTGTCCTTTTCACGTTTTGTGGCCGTTTTCATGAGTTATTGCCCACAATTTTGGGATTCCAGGGAGATTTCTAACGACCGAAAGACATCATGCATGTTTGAGAGTTATGACCAAAAACTCATCATTTTCGTATTTTATGGCCGTTTTCATGAGTTATTGGCCACAATTTTGGGGTTCCAATGCAATTTGCATGGCCCGTAAGAACCGATACATGTTCGAGAGATATGACCAAAAACTCGTCTTTTTCCCGTTTTTAGCCATTTTCACCCACAGTTTTAGTGTTCCATGTACATTTGCATGGCCCATAAGACCCAATACATGTTTGAGAGTTGTCACCAAAAACATATCGTTTTCATGTTTTATGGCCGTTTTTATGACCTATTGTCCATAATTTTGGAGTTCTAGGGCGATTTATGGCTACTTTAAGACCTTGGTACATGTATGAGAGTTATGACCAACCAGTCGTCGTTTTCATGTTTTATGGCCGTTGTCATGAGCTATTAACCACAGTTTTGGGGGTTCTAGGGCGATTTCCATGGCTCGTAAGACCCGATACATATTTAAGAGATACCACAAAAAATCTTGTGATTTTCGTGTTTTATGGCCATTTTCATGAGCTATGCCCACTCTTTTGGGGTTCTAGGACGCTTTACACCCACCAAAGACCCGATACATGTTTTAGAGTTATGTCCAAAAACACATTGTTTTCACGTTTGATGGCTGTTTTTATGAGTTATTGCCCACAGTTTAGGGTCCAGAGTGATTTGCATGGCCCGTAAGACCTCATACATGGTTAAGAGTTATGACCAAAAACCCGTCGTTTTCGCGTTTGGTGGACGTTTTCATGAGTTATTGCCCACAATTTTGGGGTTCTAAGGAGATTTATAATGACCATAAGACCCGATACATGTTTGATACTTATGACTAAAAATTCGTTGTTTACGTGTTTTATGGCAGATTTCCTGACTTATTGGCCAAAGTTTTTGGGTTCCACGGCCTGTAATACCTAGTACATGTTTAAAAGATATCACGAATAATTCGTCAGTTTTGCATTTTATGGCTGTTTTCATGAGATATAGCCCACAATTTTGGGGTTTCAGAGCGATATACACCTACCTAAGAACTGATACATGTTTCAGATTTATGACCAAAAACTCATCGTTTTCACGTCTTATGGCTGTTTTCATGAGTTATTGCCCACTGTTTTGGGGTTCCAGGGCGATTTAAAATGAACGTAAGACCTGGTAAATGTTTAAGACTCATGACCAAAAACTCGTCGTTCTCATGTTGATGGCCGTTTTCATGAGTTATTGGCCATAGTTTTGGAGTTCTAGGGCGATTTGCATGGCCTGTAAGACCTGATTCATGTTTGTGAGATATGACCAAAAACTCATCGTTTTCGCATTTCATGGACATTTTCATGAGCTATTCCCCATAGTTTTGGGGTTCCATGCAGATTTGCATGGCCCGTAAGACCCGATACAGGATTGAGAGTTATCACCAAAAAAATTCATTTTCCCGTTTTATGGCCGTTTTCAAGACCTATTGTCCGTGGTTTTGGGGTTCTAGGGCGATTTACGGCGATTTTAAGACCCGGTACTTGTATGAGAGTTATCACCAAGCAGTCGTCGTTTTCACGTTTTATGGCTGTTTTCATAAGCTATTATCCATAGTTTTGGGGTTCCAGGGCGATTCCCATGGCCCGTAAGAGCCGATACATATTTAAGAGATATCGCAAAAAAACTCGTCATTTTCGCATTTTATGGCCGTTTTCATGAGCTATTCCACTTTTTGGGGGTTCTAGGGCGATTTACACCAACCTAGGTCCCGATACATGTTTTAGAGTTATGACCAAAAACTCGTCCTTTTCACATTTTGTGGCCATTTTCATGAGTTATTGCCCACAATTTTGGGATTCCAGGGAGATTTCTAACGACCGTAAGACATCATGCATGTTTGAGAGTTATGACCAAAAACTCATCGTTTTCGTGTTTTATGGCCGTTTTCATGAGTTATTGGCCACGATTTTGGGGTTCCAATGCAATTTGCATGGCCCGTAATAACCGATACATGTTCGAGAGATATGACCAAAAACTCGTTTTTTCGCGTTTTTAGCCGTTTTCACCCACAGTTTTAGTGTTCCATGGACATTTGCATGGCCCGTAAAACCCAATACATGTTTGAGAGTTGTCACCAAAAACATATCGTTTTCATGTTTTATGGCCGTTTTTATGACCTATTGTCCATAATTTTGGAGTTCTAGGGCGATTTATGGCTACTTTAAGACCTTGGTACATGTATGAGAGTTATGACCAACCAGTCGTCGTTTTCATGTTTTATGGCCGTTGTCATGAGCTATTAACCACGGTTTTGGGGGTTCTAGGGCGATTTCCATGGCTCGTAAGACCCGATACATATTTAAGAGATACCACAAAAAATCTTGTGATTTTCGTGTTTTATGGCCATTTTCATGAACTATGCCCACTCTTTTGGGGTTCTAGGGCTCTTTACACCCACCAAAGACCCTATACATGTTTTAGAGTTATGTCCAAAAACACATTGTTTTCACGTTTGATGGCTGTTTTTATGACTTATTGCCCATAGTTTAGGGTCCAGAGCGATTTGCATGGCCCGTAAGACCTGATACATGGTTGAGAGTTATGACCAAAAACCCGTCGTTTTCGTGTTTGGTGGACATTTTCATGAGTTATTGCCCACAATTTTGGGGTTCTAAGGAGATTTATAATGACCATAAGACCCGATACATGTTTGAGACTTATGACTAAAAATTCGTGGTTTACGTGTTTTATGGCAGATTTCCTGACTTATTGGCCAAAGTTTTTGGGTTCCATGGCAACTTGCAAGGCCCGTAAGACCCGATTCATGTTTGAGAGATATGACCAAAAGCTCGTCGTTTTTGCATTTTATGGCCGTTTTCATGAACTATTCCCCACAATTTTAGGGTTCCATGGAGATTTGCATGGCCCATAAGACCCGATACATGTTTGAGAGTTATCACCAAAAACTTGTCGTTTTCACATTTTATGGCCATTTTCATGACCTATTGTCCATAGTTTTGGGGTTTTAGTTCAATTTACAATGACTGTAAGACCCAGTGCATGTGTGAGAGTTACCACCAAGCACTCGTTGTTTTCTCATTGTATTGTCGTTTTCATGAGCAATTACCCGCAGTTTTGGGGTTCCAGGGTGATTTCCACGGCCTGTAATACCTAATACATGTTTAAAAGATATCTCGAATAATTCGTCAGTTTTGCATTTATGGCTGTTTTCATGAGATATAGCCCACAACTTTGGGGTTTCAGGGCGATATACACCTACCTAAGAACCGATACATGTTTCAGAGTTATGACCAAAAACTCATCGTTTTCACGTCTTATGGCTGTTTTCATGAGTTATTGCCCACTATTTTGGGGTTCCAGGGCGATTTAAAATGAACGTAAGACCTGGTAAATGTTTGAGACTCATGACCAAAAACTCGTCGTTTTCATGTTTTATGGCCGTTTTCATGAGTTATTGGCCATAGTTTTGGAGTTCTAGGGCGATTTGCATGGCCCGTAAGACCTGATTCATGTTTGTGAGATATGACCAAAAACTCGTCGTTTTCACATTTCATGGACATTTTCATGAGCTATTCCCCATAGTTTTGGGGTTTCATGGAGATTTGCATGGCCCGTAAGACCCGATACAAGATTGAGAGTTATCACCAAAAATTTTCATTTTCACGTTTTATGGCCGTTTTCAAGACCTACTGTCCATGGTTTTGGGGTTCTAGGGCGATTTACGGCGATTTTAAGACCCGGTACTTGTATGAGAGTTATCACCAAGCAGTCGTCGTTTTCACGTTTTATGGCTGTTTTCATAAGCTATTATCCACAGTTTTGGGGTTCCAGGGCGATTCCCATGGCCCGTAAGAGCCGATACATATTTAAGAGATATTGCAAAAAACTCGTCATTTTCGCGTTTTATGGCCGTTTTCATGAGCTATTGTCCACTTTTTTGGGGTTCTAGGGGGTTTTACACCAACCTAGGACCCGATACATGTTTTAGAGTTATGACCAAAAACTCGTCCTTTTCATGTTTTGTGGCCGTTTTCATGAGTTATTGCCCACAATTTTGGGATTCCAGGGAGATTTCTAACGACCGAAAGACATCATGCATGTTTGAGAGTTATGACCAAAAACTCATCGTTTTCGTGTTTTATGGCTGTTTTCATGAGTTATTGGCCATGATTTTGGGGTTCCAATGCAATTTGCATGGCCCGTAAGAATCGATACATGTTCGAGAGATATGACCAAAACCTCGTCTTTTTTGCGTTTTTAGCCGTTTTCACCCACAGTTTTAGTGTTCCATGCACATTTGCATGGCCCGTAAGACCCAATACATGTTTGAGAGTTGTCACCAAAAACATATCGTTTTCATGTTTTATGGCCGTTCTTATGACCTATTGTCCATAATTTTGGAGTTCTAGGGCGATTTATGTCTACTTTAAGACCTTGTACATGTATGAGTGTTATGACCAACCAGTCGTCGTTTTCATGTTTTATGGCCGTTGTCATGAGCTATTAACCACAGTTTTGGGGGTTCTAGGGCGATTTCCATGGCTCGTAAGACCCGATGCATATTTAAGAGATACCACAAAAAATCTTGTGATTTTCGTGTTTTATGGCCATTTTCATGAGCTATGCCCACTCTTTTGGGGTTCTAGGGCGCTTTACACCCACCAAAGACCCGATACATGTTTTAGAGTTATGTCCAAAAACACATTGTTTTCACGTTTGATGGCTGTTTTTATGAGTTATTGCCCACAGTTCAGGGTCCAGAGTGATTTGCATGGCCCGTAAGACCTGATACATGGTTGAGAGTTATGACCAAAAACCCGTCGTTCTCGCGTTTGGTGGACATTTTCATGAGTTATTGCCCAGAATTTTGGGGTTCTAAGGAGATTTATAATGACCATAAGACCCGATACATGTTTGAGACTTATGACTAAAAATTCGTTGTTTACGTGTTTTATGGCAGATTTCCTGACTTATTGGCCAAAGTTTTTGGGTTCCATGGCAACTTGCATGGCCCGTAAGACCCGATTCATTTTTGAGAGATATGACCAAAAGCTCGTCGTTTTTGCATTTTATGGCTGTTTTCATGAACTATTCCCCACAATTTTAGGGTTCCATGGAGATTTGCATGGCCCATAAGACCGATACATGTTTGAGAGTTATCACCAAAAACTTGTCGTTTTCACATTTTATGGCCATTTTCATGACCTATTGTCCATAGTTTTGGGGTTCTAGTTCAATTTACAACGACTATAAGACCCAGTGCATGTATGAGAGTTACCACCAAGCACTCGCTGTTTTCTCATTGTATTGTCGTTTTCATGAGCAATTACCCGCAGTTTTGGGGTTTCAGGGTGATTTCCACGGCCTGTAATACCTAATACATGTTTAAAAGATATCACGAATAATTCGTCAGTTTTGCATTTTATGGCCGTTTTCATGAGATATAGCCCACAATTTTGGGGTTTCAGGGCGATATACACCTACCTAAGAACCGATACATGTTTTAGAGTTATGACCAAAAACTCATCGTTTTCACGTCTTATGGCTGTTTTCATGAGTTATTGCCCACTGTTTTGGGATTCCGGGGCGATTTAAAATGGACGTAAGACCTGGTAAATGTTTGAGACTCACGACCAAAAACTCGTCGTTTTCATGTTTTTTGGCCGTTTTCATGAGTTATTGGCCATAGTTTTGGAGTTCTAGGGCGATTTGCATGGCCCGTAAGACCTGATTCATGTTTGTGAGATATAACCAAAAACTCGTCGTTTTCGCATTTCATGGACATTTTCATGAGCTATTCCCCATAGTTCTAGGGTTCCATGGAGATTTGCATGGCCCATAAAACCCGATACAAGTTTGAGAGTTATCACCAAAAACTTTTCGTTTTCACGTTTTATGGCCGTTTTCAAGACCTACTGTCCATGGTTTTGGGGTTCTAGGGCGATTTACGGCGATTTTAAGACCCGGTACTTGTATGAGAGTTATCACCAAGCAGTCGTCGTTTTCACGTTTTATGGCTGTTTTCATAAGCTATTATACACAGTTTTGGGGTTCCAGGGCGATTCCCATAGCTCGTAAGAGCCGATACATATTTAAGAGCTATCGCAAAAACTCGTCATTTTCACGTTTTATGGCCGTTTTCATGAGCTATTGTCCACTTTTGGGGGGTTCTAGGGCGATTTACACCAACCTAGGACCCGATACATGTTTTAGAGTTATGACCAAAAATTCGTCCTTTTCACGTTTTGTGGTCGTTTTCATGAGTTATTGCCCACAATTTTGGGATTCCAGGGCGATTTCTAACGACCGAAAGACCTCATGCAAGTTTGAAACTTATGACCAAAAACTCATCGTTTTCGTGTTTTATGGCTGTTTTCATGAGTTATTGGCCACAATTTTGGGGTTCCAATGCAATTTGCATGGCCCGTAAGAATCGATACATGTTCGAGAGATATGACCAAAAACTCGTCTTTTTCGCGTTTTTAGCCGTTTTCACCCACAGTTTTAGTGTTCCATGCACATTTGCATGGCCCGTAAGACCCAATACATGTTTGAGAGTTGTCACCAAAAACATATCGTTTTCATGTTTTATGGCCGTTGTTATGACCTATTGTCCATAATTTTGGAGTTCTAGGGCGATTTATGTCTACTTTAAGACCTTGGTACATGTATGAGAGTTATGACCAACCAGTCGTCGTTTTCATGTTTTATGGCCGTTGTCATGAGCTATTAACCACAGTTTTGGGGGTTCTAGGGCGATTTCCATGGCTCGTAAGACCCGATGCATATTTAAGAGATACCACAAAAAATCTTGTGATTTTCGTGTTTTATGGCCATTTTCATGAGCTATGCCCACTCTTTTGGGGTTCTAGGGCGCTTTACACCCACCAAAGACCCGATACATGTTTTAGAGTTATGTCCAAAAACACATTGTTTTCACGTTTGATGGCTGTTTTTATGAGTTATTGCCCACAGTTCAGGGTCCAGAGTGATTTGCATGGCCCGTAAGACCTGATACATGGTTGAGAGTTATGACCAAAAACCCGTCGTTCTCGCGTTTGGTGGACATTTTCATGAGTTATTGCCCAGAATTTTGGGGTTCTAAGGAGATTTATAATGACCATAAGACCCGATACATGTTTGAGACTTATGACTAAAAATTCGTTGTTTACGTGTTTTATGGCAGATTTCCTGACTTATTGGCCAAAGTTTTTGGGTTCCATGGCAACTTGCATGGCCCGTAAGACCCGATTCATTTTTGAGAGATATGACCAAAAGCTCGTCGTTTTTGCATTTTATGGCTGTTTTCATGAACTATTCCCCACAATTTTAGGGTTCCATGGAGATTTGCATGGCCCATAAGACCGATACATGTTTGAGAGTTATCACCAAAAACTTGTCGTTTTCACATTTTATGGCCATTTTCATGACCTATTGTCCATAGTTTTGGGGTTCTAGTTCAATTTACAACGACTATAAGACCCAGTGCATGTATGAGAGTTACCACCAAGCACTCGTCGTTTTCTCATTGTATTGTCGTTTTCATGAGCAATTACCCGCAGTTTTGGGGTTTCAGGGTGATTTCCACGGCCTGTAATACCTAATACATGTTTAAAAGATATCACGAATAATTCGTCAGTTTTGCATTTTATGGCCGTTTTCATGAGATATAGCCCACAATTTTGGGGTTTCAGGGCGATATACACCTACCTAAGAACCGATACATGTTTTAGAGTTATGACCAAAAACTCATCGTTTTCACGTCTTATGGCTGTTTTCATGAGTTATTGCCCACTGTTTTGGGATTCCGGGGCGATTTAAAATGAACGTAAGACCTGGTAAATGTTTGAGACTCATGACCAAAAACTCGTCGTTTTCATGTTTTTTGGCCGTTTTCATGAGTTATTGGCCATAGTTTTGGAGTTCTAGGGCGATTTGCATGGCCCGTAAGACCTGATTCATGTTTGTGAGATATAACCAAAAACTCGTCGTTTTCGCATTTCATGGACATTTTCATGAGCTATTCCCCATAGTTCTAGGGTTCCATGGAGATTTGCATGGCCCATAAAACCCGATACAAGTTTGAGAGTTATCACCAAAAACTTTTCGTTTTCACGTTTTATGGCCGTTTTCAAGACCTACTGTCCATGGTTTTGGGGTTCTAGGGCGATTTACGGCGATTTTAAGACCCGGTACTTATATGAGAGTTATCACCAAGCAGTCGTCGTTTTCACGTTTTATGGCTGTTTTCATAAGCTATTATCCACAGTTTTGGGGTTCCAGGGCGATTCCCATAGCTCGTAAGAGCCGATACATATTTAAGAGCTATCGCAAAAAAACTCGTCATTTTCGCGTTTTATGGCTGTTTTCATGAGCTATTGTCCACTTTTGGGGGGTTCTAGGGCGATTTACACCAACCTAGGACCCGATACATGTTTTAGAGTTATGACCAAAAACTCGTCCTTTTCACGTTTTGTGGTCGTTTTCATGAGTTATTGCCCACAATTTTAGGATTCCAGGGCGATTTCTAACGACCGAAAGACCTCATGCACGTTTGAAAGTTATGACAAAAAACTCATCGTTTTCGTGTTTTATGGCTGTTTTCATGAGTTATTGGCCACGATTTTGGGGTTCCAATGCAATTTGCATGGCCCGTAAGAACCGATACATGTTCGAGAGATATGACCAAAAACTCGTCTTTTTCGCGTTTTTAGCCGTTTTCATGAGCTATTCCCCACAGTTTTAGTGTTCCATGGACATTTGCATGGCTCGTAAGACCCAATACATGTTTGAGAGTTGTCACCAAAATCATATCGTTTCATGTTTTATGGCCGTTTTTATGACCTATTGTCCATAATTTTGGAGTTCTAGGGCGATTTATGGCTACTTTAAGACCTGGTACATGTATGAGAGTTATCACCAAGCAGTCGTCGTTTTCATGTTTTATGGCCGTTGTCATGAGCTATTAACCACAGTTTTGGGGGTTCTAGGGTGATTTCCATGGCTCGTAAGACCCGATACATATTTAAGAGATACCACAAAAAAAATTTGTGATTTTCGTGTTCTATGTCCATTTTCATGACCCACTGTTTTGGAGTTCTAGGGCGATTTACACCCACCAAAGACCCGATACATGTTTTAGCACATTGTTTTCACGTTTGATGGATGTTTTTATAAGTTAATTCCCGCAGTTTGGGGTCCAGAGCGATTTGCATGGCCCGTAAGACCCGATACATGTTTAAGATTTATGACCAAAAACTCATCATTTTCATGTTTGGTGGGCGTTTTCATGAGCTATTCCCCCCAATTTTGGGGTCCAATGGAGATTTGCATGGCACGTAAGACCCGATACATGTTTGACAGTTATCACCAAAAACTAATCCTTTTCACGTTTTATGGTCGTTTTAATGACCTATTGTCCAACGAATGTAAGACCTGGTACATGTATGACAGTTAACACAAAGCACTCGTCATTTTCACGTTTTATGACCGTTTTCATGAGCTATTACCCACGGTTTTAGGGTTCTGGCGGGATTTACATGTCACAAAAGACCCGATACATGTTTAAGAGATATCACAAAGAACTCGTCGTTTTCTCGATTTATGGCCGTTTTCATGAGCTATTGCCCACTGTTTTAGGGAACAGGCGAAGTTACACTGACCTAAGAGCTGATATATGGTTGAGAGTTATGACCAAAAACCCGTCATTTTCGCGTTTTATGGACGTTTTCATGAGTTATTGCCCATAATTTTGGGGTTCTAAGGCGATTTATAATGACCATAAGACCTGATACATGTTTGAGACTTATGGCCAAAACCTCGTTGTTTTCGTGTTTTATGGCTGATTTCCTGACTTATTGGCCAAAGTTTTTGGGTTCGAGGGCAACTTGCATTGCCCGTAAGACCCGATTCATATTTGAGAGATATGACCAAAAGCTCGTCGTTTTCGCATTTTATGGCTGTTTTCATGAACTATTCCCCACAATTTTAGGGTTCCATGGAGATTCTCATGGCTCATAAGACCCGATACATGTTTGAAAGTTATCACCAAAAACTTGCTGTTTTCACATTTTATGGCCATTTGCATGACCTATTGTCCATAGTTTTGGGGTTCTAGTTCAATTTACAACGACTGTAAGACCTAGTGCATGTATGAGAGTTACCACCAAGCACTCATCGTTTTCTCATTGTATTATCGTTTTCATGAGCAATTACCCACAGTTTTGGGGTTCCAGGTCGATTTCCATGGCCTGTAAGACCTAATACATCTTTAAAAAGTATCACGAATAATTTGTCAGTTTTGGATTTTATGGACGTTTTCATGAGATATAGCCCACAATTTTGGGGTTTCAGGGCGATATACACCTACCTAAGAACCGATACATGTTTCAGAGTTATGACCAAAAACTCATCGTTTTCACGTCTTATGGCTGTTTTCATGAGTTATTGCCCACTGTTTTGGGGTTCCAGGGCGATTTAAAATGAACGTAAGACCTGGTAAATGTTTGAGACTTATGACAAAAAACTCGTCGTTTTCATGTTTTACGGCCGTTTTCATGAGTTATTGGCAATACTTTTGGAGTTCTAGGGCGATTTGGATGGCCCGTAAGACCTGATTCATGTTTGTGAGATATGACCAAAAACTCGTCGTTACTGCATTTCATGGACGTTTTCATGAGCTATTCCCCACAGTTTTGGGTTTCCATGGAGATTTGCATGGACCGTAAGACCCGATACAAGTTTGAGTGTTATCACCAAAAACTATTCGTTTTCACGTTTTATGGACGTTTTCAAGACCTATTGTCCATGGTTTAGGGTTCTAGAGCGATTTACGGCGATTTTAAGACCCGGTACATGTATGAGAGTTATCACCAAGCAGTCGTCGTTTTCACGTTTTATGGCTGTTTTCATAAGCTATTATCCACAGTTTTGGGGTTCTAGTTTGAGGAGTTCTTATCCATATCATATAGAAGCTCATTAATGTCTCCAATGTACATTATAGGCATATTGGCATTATCATATACAAAAGAAGCTACTTGGTTCCAGATCTGATTAGTACTACGGTGGTAGGGATCGTCATATATACAAACAAGACCAAGACAAAGATCCGTACTCCTAATAGTAACCATAGCTAAGATAATATGGTGATTGTAGCTGTGCACCATTACTTGTACTTCATCAGTCCACTTCAGCCAAAGCCCCCCCCCCCCCCCCCCCCCCCGAGCGTCTTCGAGAAGGCACTACAATACTATCACACATATTAAATCTAGCAACAACATCGTATGAGTTAGTTTTAGAGGATTTGATTTCTGAGATAAATATTACCTAAGACTTAGTAGAGTGGATCATCCTGGCAAGATGGCACATCTTAGAGCTTCCAAGCCTCTTGCCCATTCCTTGGCAGTTCCAGCTTAGGGCCCTCATGGCGCCTGTGGCGCCTTAGAGGCTGGCGCCAATGCCTCTTGATCCAAGTCCATGTTTTTGTCAACTTCTCCTTGGTGATTGTCATGCATGCTATCTGATCTAGCTTCGCTAGTATTGGCTCTAGATTGTACTTCACCTCCACCTTCTTCCTGGCCTCCTCCACTAGTACGACAAAAACCAACATCCAGAGCCACATAGTTGTCGTCAACCATCTGAGGAGGCGAGAAAGCCCCAATGCGAGAATCTTCCTAGCCCATTGACCAAGCTGGTGACACCGGATGGAGAGGCCATGGGTCGTACTCTGCTGGTCCTTCTGAGCCGCTTCTTGCAGGCGATCTGCGAGGCGATGGTGTGTAGGGGCAAACCATGTGTCCCATGAGCGGGCTTCTGCCTCTGCGATGAGGCCCGCCACTCCCCATCTCCCTTTGCTTCTGGAAATTTCTTGCAGAGCAATAGCCATGTTGATTGAGATTAATCCCCATAGGAGATGTGATGTGAGCTCTACCTTGGAGGCTAGCTTGAACGTCCAATCCAGTAGGCCTACGGCGAGAAGATGGGATGATTCAATATTAATGTAGTCCTATAGAACTAAAGCCATAGCTAGATTTCATTTTTTTTCCTTTAGTTTAGCAAACTACCATTTTTCCGTTCAACTATTTTTCATAGCGTTAGAGCATCTCTAGCAGTGTCCGTAAATAGTTTAAAACCGTAAAAAAACCGTCGTTTATCGGTGTCCCAAAAAAATCGCGCGCCGATTACTGCCCATAAACATCCCCGGCCCAAAAAAAGTTTTACGGGCCGCGCCAAATATCGTCCGCGGAACCGAGCATATCTGGTTTTCGTGGCCGAGCAGAGCGCCAACCCGCACCCCTCTTCTTTTTTGGCGCGAGGGAAGTTTCCTCCACCTACCACCCCCTTTCGCTTCGTCGTCGCCGTTGATATACCTCCCCCGTCACACGGAATCGACGCCATGGAATCCGCACAGCTCCTGGTGGTAGCTGCTGAGGCTCTACGCCCGCAGCAGTCATCCTCTGTCGCTCCGGCGGTCCACGCGGGATCACCGGCCGCCTCCACGTCGGCCCTCCAGAAGAGGAAGCGCGTGTTCGGACAGGCCGTCGCGCCGACCACCGCTCCCGTGACCGGCGGTGCTCACGCCACGCCTTTCTCTGTCCCGGCACCCGTCGCTCAGCGCAAGAAGGTGGTCGCGCCGCGGAAGAAGCCCGGCGTTCCAAAGAAGGAGCGGCGGACGGTACCAAGAAGCAGCCCTGCCATGTTCCTCCGCAGCATACCCCGTCGTTGGCCGGAATCGCCTCACCGGAAACCCCCAGGGTTGGCAAAGCTGTCTTTTGTTGTCGAAACAATGTTTACAGTTTTGTTTGCAGTTCACCCCGCCGAGCAGTCTCCGTAAAACCTGGAACCGCGAATATTCTGTTTTGCGGTTCCGGATTTTACGGGGACTGCTCGGCGCCGTCTCCCGCGAAGCGATGAATCGCGGATTCAGCGTCTCGTACTTTGACGTTTCTAATTTCTATTTACGGGAACTGCTAGAGATGCTCTTACAACAATTTTGTTATGAAAAATGGAGCGTTTTATCTGAAAATTGTTATTTGCTTTGTGTCAGGTTCCCACTCTGTTATGGTAAATGTACTTGTTCCCGGTTCTTGCCGAGTCACATGTACACCCACCCAACAATTTATGTACACTTGTTCCTGATTCTCGGTGTATTGGCCACCATTACTCAGGTGGAAAGACGGGTGAGGTGTGACCTCGATAAGTGTGATCGCAGCCATCCCTCTTGCTAGGATCACTAGAAGAGTTTCAACTATTTGGAGGAGGTTAGAAAATGTTCTATTTTATCTTATCGTATGTGAATAGGACTTTTACTACAGAATCAATTATTATGGATTATTTTAGAAACATGCAATGTTTGGTGTGACTTGGTTGATTAACATCGATTTTTTTCATCCCTTTCCGTAGCAACGCGCAGACATTTAGCTAGTATAATGTAAAAGGACATGTTCTTACAGGTTCCGCCAGCCCACTAATAATAGGAAAATCTCCCGAACCATCTTCTGCACCTAAAATATCTAACTTAACAAACTTTTTTTTCAAAATTCCACAAACCTATTAAGAATAATCAACGGCAGTACAAAATGATCTAAAAGTAATAAAAATTATAAATAAGTCATTTGACCACCTAGCGACGACTACAAACACAAGAAGGCCCGCTGTCGTCCTCGCCCCTCCATCACCGGAGGGGGACAAAGCTTGTTGTAGTAGATCTTGTTATGAGGTAAACAAACGGGAGTCATCATGCTAAAGTCACAATGAACCAACGCATCAAAGCAGCAATCATCGTCAATGATGACAATCGTAGATCAGAAGAGACTGACTTAAAATCACACCAATAAACACCAAAATGAATTGGATCCCAAGAGATTCGCCGGACAAACGACTCTACGCGAGCGGGTAGGACCTTATTCTGAGTCCAGGATGTAGTCGTCATATCAACATCCCAAAGAAGACACGAAAAAACGGGCTAAACAAAGATCAAAAAGTCGTCCCGCCAACGAGAGACCGTGGTCCGCTATACCTCCAAAACTCTAGGGCCACCAAAGACGGAACATACCGGCGACGGCGAACCCTAGATGGGTTTTAGCTACCTTCTCTCCATGGCGGCAGCTACGTAACAGTTGATCTTTGATCAGGCTTTGAACCCATTCAGATCCTATAGCAAGACCATCGCAGCTTTACTTTGCGCAGCTTTACTTTGCCTTGATTTTGCTAGCAAGACCATCGCAATAAGCCGGCACTCCCTCCTGAAGCTATCTCACTTTGTAAACTTGTCCGTGCATTGGGACTAGTTTTTGATAAAAATATTTTATATCAATAAAAGAAAAGGAACAGGTATAGATCTTATAGATATGGGCACCAATGGCCCCGTTTCTTTAAAAAAAATAGGATTCGAAACATCAAAAAATATATGAACGTAGCCAAAGGATGTATTCCACAAACTGCAAAAATATTATTTTAAAATACTTTGTATTATGAGGTTCACAAAAATGACAAATTTTTGAATGTGAGTATGCATATTTAGAAAGAAAGAAGTCCAAATAACCCCCTATGTATGGAGTTTGGGTCGCTAACCCCTTAACTATGAACTGGGTCATTTAACCCACGAAGTATTTAAAACCGGGCAAATAACCCCCTTAGACGTTGATGGCTGTTTTGGTGGCGGTATTGGCTGACGTGGACAGTGGTTTAAGCTATGGTGGATAGTTAGCTGCATGAAGTATGTCATGATCTCCTGCCGGTCCTGAACCGTCTCGCCCTGCAGGTTCATACGTTCGTGAGTTTTTTAATACAAAAATCCTCATGTCCGATCTTTTACTCCTCTACGTGACAGAACATGCATGTACATAGGTGTGTGCGTACCTGAAGGTGGTTGGAGATGATGAATCCGCCCTTGTCGCCGACATGTCATATAGGAGCTTCTCCTTGGCGGGCAGTGCGAAGAACTCGCGGGACATACGCTCCATCTCGGTGACGAGGTCGACCACCTGGAAGATACCCCACTCCTCGCACACCGCGGACACGTGGTCCCCGATCTTGGACGTGTGCGCGCCGACGTCGATGTCGCAGAGCGAGATCACCGACACCTCGTCGCTAATGCGGTTGTGCGCCACCTTGGGCCGCTCGTCCTTGTCCCGCACGAAGGATGGCCGCGACGTGACCTCTCCCACGCCGCCGTCGATGGCAGGAATGGCGCTTTGCTCACCGGCGCCATCGATCTGATCGAGATCCTTGCTATACGGTGTGTGTGGGCATCTCGTATATACGTTGGACATTTTGGTCTGGTTCATGAGGAACTGGATCGTCTGGTGTGGTTTCGGGCGTTCAGATTCTGGAGTCCCAATCGACGATTCGTTCATGCTCCTGGATGACTGAACATAAGCTAGCTCTAGCTGGACGTGGCCACATGTCGTAGCGTTGTGCACCTGATTCATTGCTTTCTAGTATTGAAACAAGCAGCTATGCACCTGAGATCCTAAATCGATTGATGCAGGCATGCTCCTAGGATTGAATCAAGCAGTTGTACACCTGTTTCGTTGTTTCCTCTTTTTCTTCTGCTGATTGGGAGACAATTGAACTCCAGGATCGAGCCGAGCAATCTCCAGACTCGCTACTGCTTTTTTTCTTTCTGAAATCGATCTCTGAATCATGCAGCTCAATACTACGAACGGTTGGGCTGCCGAGTATGCCACCATCCACCATGGCTTAAAACATTGTCCACCTTAGCCAATACCACCACCAAAACAGCTATAAGCAACTAAGGGGGTTATTTGCCCGGTTTTGAATACTTAGGGGGGCTAAATGACCCGTTTCATAGTTAAGGGGGGTTAGTGACCCAGTCTCGATACATAGGAGGGTTATGTTGACTTTTTTCTATTTAGAAATCTATAAACTTTAGCTGACTTTTGTCATATTTTTGTACCCATAATACAAAGAATTTCGGGTTGTGATTTTGCATGTTTCTAGGATACAATATTGGCTATGACCATAATTAATTATCATGTTTTCTAAAACTTTTAAATATGTTTTTGTTTTTTTTACAAATGAAGAGAGCACTATACTTTCCAGAGCCAAAGCCACTTCCTAGAAAAAATAAGAGGAGAGGAGAACCCAGCCTAACCCAGCCCAAGCCACCCCCAACTCTTCACCCAGCCGACCCAACCATCCAGTCATGGGGATCAGAGGCAGCCACGAGGCTTGGCCGCTCGGCGCTTATGACGGCGAGCTTGCGGCAACGGCCAAGGTACTCACGAAAATACCAAGGACGTCGGATGCCTGGACGATCATGACGGGAACGCGAATGATATGGACCTTAGGGGCAACCGCCATGGAAACGAACGCTAGATACGTGTTCGATGCCGAGATCTCGGCAGACCAGATCTCGGCATCGAACACGTATCTTAAATTCCTAAGTAAAGAATAATCACAATTCTTTATAAAACACTAAATCCTTTAAGTTTAGTTACTAAGTTTAAAATCCATAATCGTAATTCTACTTGTCAAAATCCTAAAACTTGATAATGTTCTAAACACATTACACTTTAAGTTTCACTTCTAGTTTTATAGTTAACTTAGGTCCCAACAATCGTAAAACATCTTATTTGAAGTTTATCCGTGTTTTCATAGTTAATTTTGGTCCGAAATATTTTTTTAAAACTCATTTTTATAGTTAACTTTGGTATAATTCAATTAAAACATAAAGCATTTCAAGTGCAAACCATTCGAGCAAACGCAAATGATATCGATCACATCTCTTTAACCATAAAGATTGTTTAAACCTTATCAAAAAACCTTTTCTTCGAAGGTTTTTCTTTTTGCCACTTCAAAATAATTCAATCGAAGGACTTTCATCATAGACACCAAATGGCAATTAATCTCAAACTTAGATTATTTTATTGCACCCTACTTTTATATCTTATATGTTAAGACTTAAATTTGTTATAAATATATAAGTGTTGCGAAATAAATCGAAGATAAACCAAATCTTAAAAGAAATTATCCCGGTCCAATTCACTTTCAATATTGGGGAATTCACTTGGATAGTTTTATAAAATGCATAGCATTACTTATGCATAATGGTATATCGTTTTTTTAAACATTAGTCCTTATCAGACCAATGATGTTGTTTTCAGATATTAGATCTTCTCTTGTCTTGAAGACCGTAAGTACATAATCTTGCAATCACAAAAGGCAATTTCACACTTGCTTATGTCCTTTGATTATTTTCTATCAAGTATTTGCAAATCAAATGTTGTCATCACCTGCATTTTAAAAGGGGTCAGAAAACACTACTTTTAATAATAATATGAACTATTGGTTACTGATCCAGGATGATCAGCTAATCTATTAAGTCTGGCAGTTGGAATACCACTGCATAGAAATATATTATCTAGGACTTAATAACCAATATCGCCAGTGATTCTTGCGACGTATATTACGCATTAACCATGAGATTTGGAATGGAGCGGAGAAGTCAATTGTATCTTTTTCCTTTCGCATGTAGCCGGATGCACAGACCGTGGCTATTATCCTTGTAGCGTGATTTGTAATTCGTAGAGGATATGCAGCATATGGGGGAACCCTCAACGTCACACGATAGTTCTAGCATCTGAACTATGTGTACCATTTATTGCCGTAATTCGATATGTGGGCATGACGTACACCAAGAAGACATGCGGGGTCGCGGAGAGGCAATGATTAGTTTGCATCATCTACTAGGCCCCACATCACGGAATTGTGGACGGAAATAAGCTTCTCAGTTGTGCAACAAGGATTTGATCTCTCGTGGATAAAGCAACATACCTTTGCAGAGTGTAAAAATTGTGACATGTTACTCCGTGTTTCGGGAAGGAGCTACGAACGCGGCAGGAAAGGAACTTCATAAAAGTTCTGATAAACCTATAAAGGCCGGCGGACATAGTTTTTCAGAATAAAAGCAATCTTTAAAGAAATGTTTACGAAAATTTGCATAGCCTACGACCTATGGTCTATGATTGTAGCTAGTGCATCAAACAATTCTTTCTAATAAACTTTTTGAGTATGCTCGAACTTTGCCTTGATTTTGCTAGCAAGACCATCGCAAGAAGCCGGCACTCCCTCCTGAAGCTATCTCACTTTGTAAACTTGTCCGTGCGTTGGGACTAGTTTTCAATAAAAATATTTTATATCAATAAAAGAAAAGGAACAAGTATAGATATGATAGATATGGGCACCAATGGCCCCGTTTCTTTTAAAAAAAGGATTCGAAACATCAAAAAATATAATAGTCTATTAGTAGCAATGCAATAGTAGCATATGCAAATCAAATAGTTTAGATAATAGTCTATTAGTATGAAAGTCATAAGTTGTTATTTCTCGGTCGTATTTGTGAGAAGTTTTTTTCTTTCTCCATAAACTAAAGTGTTTTCTGGATCTCTTGTAAAGAGTTGAGTTGTAACCTAGAGTTATGTCTTTGTCCTGCTATATTTTTGTTGTATTTACTCTGAGAGATGTAATACTAGTGAAATAGTGTTTCATTAATGTTAACACCAAATCATCCAGTGGTATGCTGGGTCACCGTAGTCGGCGACAGGCCTGGCAATCTCAATGTGTTGATCCCTCTCAGAGATGGGTTTGCGGCATACAGCGGGCAACGACTTCTAGAGCATGTGCGTTTGGTGCATGTTGAGTGTCTGCTGAACCGCTTGTGCCCCTTGCTCATCGATGGGTTTGCGGCATACAACGGGCAACGACTTCTAGAGCATGTGCGTTGGTACATGTTGAGTGTCTGTTGAACGGGTTGTGTCCCTGCTCATCGATGGGCGGTTTGGTGAGGCATTCAGTTTTTAGTTAATGTGTGTAGGTGTAACGTCACGGCACATTGTTCAGTTTATGGTCACCCCCTTCATTAGTCTAACGGTGCAGCGAGTTGTCGCTAGCATGGTGATTTCGAGTTGATCTTTGTATTCTTCTTGTAAGTTGAATAATCAAATAAAAAGAGTTATGAGCATCTTTTTGATATAGAGGCCAGCGTTTAAACATTCATTTGAAGAAAATAAGCGAACCAAACTGGGTGTCACCATGACTTGCCTGTTTCATGAAAGCGGACTACATATCTAGGTACATTTCTCTGCACACACCAGCGTCATGGATCCGTAGCTAATCAAACTCAAATTTGAAAATGAATGAATAAATTAAATCTGCTCTTCAACGATCTTTTTTTTGGGGTCCGCTACTCTCTCTACAATTTTGTCTTTGAGCATGAACTCTCAACGTGGATACATACGAAACGAACATGCCTAGCCGAAGTCACGTCTGAGTGGAAGTGGAACCGACCGAGTGAGGAGCTAGGCCGCGCTGGGTGTGACGCCACTACTAGATGGCGGCGCGGAGGGTGTGGACGTGTGGTCGGGGACGAGCTCGTCGTGGGGAGCTTCAGGCTGGCCATCGGCGACGTGTCGTGGCCGCGTCCGCCCCGGCGCGCCGCTCGTCACGGCCTCCAGCACGCTCCGCGCCTCCTCCAGCAGCTCGGCGGCCGGGCGAGGCGGTACTCGGCCGTCGCTCACCGCGCAGCATTTCAGCCCGAGGATCGCCACCTCCTTGGCGCGCTCCGTCGGCCACCCACCCGCGCTCGCATCCGCCACCTTGCTCCACGCCCTGCCTCGGCCGGCTGCGACCTCCCGCGCCGCTCTTTTCGCTCCGAACGCCGGCTTGCCGGTGACTAGCCGGAGCAGGAGCACGCCTAGCGCGTGCACGTCGCACTGCGGGGTAAGCTCCCCGTTCGCCAGGTACCGCGGGTCCACGTACGCCAGCGCTACCCTTCCGGCCTTCTTCGGTGCCGCGAGCCTGCTCGCGCCGAGGCCGGCCAGCTTGCTGGATGCGCAACGCTCGTCCTCGAACAGGATGTTCGCCGCCCGGACGTCGCCGTGCACCGTGGCCGTCGAGTGGAGGTAGGCCAGCGTGGAGCAGGTGCTGTACGCGACGCCGCACCGCGCGTGCCACGGCAGCGGCGAAGCCTCGCCGTCTAGGCGGTCTTCCAGACTGCCGCCCGGCACGAGCTCTTCGACCAACGCGCGCGCCTCCGGGCACGCGCCGACGGGCGTGACGAGGCCGGGGTGCCTCGCCCTGGCCATGGCAGCCGCCGCGCGCGCGAATCGGGCCTTGTTGACGGCGACGTCCGGTGAGACGGTCTTCACGGCGACGCTCATGCCGCGCAGGGTCCCTCTGTACACACCGCCGCGCCCCCCGCCGATCCTAGCAGACTCGTCGAAACTGCTTGTGGCCTCCTCCAGCTCCGAGAACCGGAACCGCAAGAAACCCGCGCCTTGATCACCCCCGCCCACCGCGATCGCGGCCATGGATCCTTCCTCTGGCGCGGGTTCTTCACGCCCGGAGCAAGACTCCGACATCCTGACATCGAGTTCGCCCATCGCGCGCTCGGAGCCGGCGACCTGCTGGAGCTCCAGCTCGGCGCTGCGGCCGTCCTCCTCCTCTGTCTTCTCCGATATGGCGTCGAGCTCCCACCGGTCCTGCTGACTCCGGCGAGTCTCCTCGTGCGGCGCGTCAACCATCTCGTTGTTGGCATCCTCCTGACACAGCGGAACGCAGGAGTTCATCATCCAACAAAATGCAGCATGCATTCAGATTCAGACTGACACGACGGATGATGATTTACGGAACGTTGCACGCACCGAGCCGTGGCGCGAAGGCGACGATGGCGGCTCTGGCTGAAAGGCGACTTCGGCCACTACTGCGGTTTCGGCAGCCGCTTCGTGCCCAGAAGAATCCTCGGTACTGTCGTCAGTGCCATTGTTGCTGCTTGGAGCCCAGCGGAGGGACGTCGGGTCGTGCGTAGCTAGCGGCTGGCCGCCGTCGTCATCGCCTTGCAGCGGCGAGGATTTGGATGTCGAGTGGTTGGAAGAGCTGAGCCTGGGGCTCGTGCTCCCCGTGGACGGCTCCCCCCTGCTCTGCCCCTCGCTCACCTCCCTCTCCCTATGGCAATAATGTCCATCAGAAAAAGTGAATAAAATGTGGCACCAAATCTACCGAAAAAATTACTCTCTCTAACCCATATTAGTTGACCTAGATTCATCTGGATACAATAAGAGCTCGTTTGAAGCCATCAATCCGTGGCAAGAATCGTGGAATGCAATCAAAATACTACTCCCTCCAATCCATATTAATTGACTTTGATTTGTCAAAAATTGAATGAACCTATATACTAAATAGTGTCTAGATTCATTCAAATCTAGACAAATTTGAGTCAATTAATATGGGTCGGAGGGAGTACTATATAGAACGTGTCTGGCTGTCATAAAATTGAGACCATCACTTTGATTGGAGATTCTAGGGAGTGGATATGTGAAATTCAATTGAGATCCCATATACAACTGTGTTTGGCTATCACAAAATTGGAATCGTCATTTCAATTAGAAATTCCGGAAAATCGATGCAATATGTAAGTCAATTTGTTCCAAACCCGGTCATTTCTCTTAAAATCATTTCATTTCATACTTCCTTGCGGCAGCCAAGCATGTTATCATATTGGAATTTCATCTAGATAAATAAAGTGATGACAACAATGTTATTTTATTTTATTTATGCCAAATCAAATAAAATGATGTCTTCCAAACGAGCCCTAGCCATTTGCTAAAACCCTTCCGATGATTTCTGCTACTCTGTGCGTGGCATTGTGCAGTTGACATGCTAACCGTGTACATTTTTACAAGATCAACCACGTACGTATCGCATACCTAGTGCAGACGAGGTTCCCTTTGCAAACGAACCAGATCCGGCAGCTGGGGCTGGCCTCCCGCTGCACTGTCACCGCCTTCTTAGACCTCGGCGTCCGCATCTTCCTGACATCCACGAAATGACGCAAATTCATTAGTCACACATCGCCCATGGACAACACCCAATTACCTTCGTTTTACTCTAGCTACTAAAAAATTATTGGTTTGGGAGAGGTGTGGATGCTTTCTCCCCCAAGCTTCTTCACAAGGTGGCTAAAAGGGGTTTTTCTCATAACCCGCACATCGTTATAGTTGTCAATGTACTTGAGAGGTTGCATAAGTAACAACGTTATCGACCCTAACGAGCTAACTGTGGGGGTGGAGTGGGAGGGGGTTTGTAGGTGCTTACAGCCATGAGAGACTTCGACGACCTGCTAGAGTCGACGACGGGGACGAGAAGGTGACAGAGATGAAAAGAAGACAAGCCGGTGCTGATAGGAGGAGGAGGTGCCAGTGTTGTTGCCAAAGATCGGCGACGACGTTGCTGGAGATATGCGAACGGCGTCATTGCCAGTGCCACGGATTTTTTTTTACCGATGCCGCCACGCCCAAAGAATGAGGTTGGGTGGAGGTGACCGACCAAGAGGGGGGGGGGGGCAATGGCCAGATTTCGCGCCATATCGTGTTGACAATATTTCGTCTCGCGCCATATGGTCGCCTTTTGGAATGAAACCCAACCTAGATGATCAACCGGTCATGCCCCTCTCTGGATTCAGTTGAAGTTGTACGTGTGAACACGATACGAGTCACATTGCATAGGCGATCCATCGGTCACGAACCTCTGAATTGACAACACTCACATTCCACCAAAGAAAAAAACGATCCAGCTAGCTGAATCTGTACACGTGAGCTCGATCGATCGATCAACGACCATGAGTAGATAGGTTGGCGTACCGTACCTGGTGTAGGCCCGGTCGGCGGCGGCACCCATGACGAGCTCCGCGACGCCATGGTCCTCGACGAGCTGGAGCAGACCCCCCGCCACGTCGTCCCCGACGACGACGACGACCTCGCACACGTGGACCTGGGCCGGCAAGGCATGCACGACGGCTCAGCGATGATGAAGATTTTGAAGAAATTATTAAGGGATTTTGGTGGCGCATACGTGAACGTATACGAACCCCTTGTCTCTTGCAGATGGCGACGAGGCCGTGGAGGGCCTTCTTGGCCTTGTCCTCCTCCATCCACCTGAACGCCACCACCTCGCGCTCGTCCAGCTGGCTCGCCGGCACCCATGCCCCCACTGCACACTCAATGCATGCCGCCCGCAAGTCATGTACACTCTCGTGCCGTCCGTGCGCCCAATTCTGGGTAGATAGATAGATAAAGGTGGAGTATATATTAATCCAAGCGTACGTACTCATGTTGATGAGGCGCGGCGGGCGGTGGACGTGGGCGAGGACGAGCACCAGGCGGCGGCCGTGGCTCCGGCTCCGGCTCCGGGGGAAGTTGGCCAGCACCCACCGCAGGTTCGCCTTCCACTCCCGCCCCGCGTCCTTCCCCACCGCGCAGTACACTTTCACCTCCTCCTCCTCCGCCGCCGGCCCAGTTCCGCCGTCTTCGTCGCCGTGGCCGGCAACCGCGCCCGCTGCCTCCTCCATGCCGATCCCTCCTTCCTTCGTCCTACCACCTCTATGCCACTAATTCGACCTTTCTTCTCTTAATCTCAGGAGTGCCAATGTTTCCATTCTTTCATATCAGGAGTGCGACCGGCAGGTTAGGAAGACGGGGAGACAGGGACAGGGAAGGGGTTGGCCGACGTGACGCGGGGCCAACCCACTCTCTCTGCACGGCGGGCCCGCGCGGAGGAATGGATATTCCTGGCACCTTCTTCGCGTTCAAGTTAGACAATTCGTCGTCAGTTATCTATCATCACGGCCGGTGTGGCTTCTCGGTCTGTCCGACTGCTAACCCTCCTCCTCGCATCTGATTTAGATTTGACCTCATGTCGCACCACACCAAAACCGTACGGAACATAACGCCACTATCACGCTGCGTCATATGCTGCACCTCATTGACTATTCCCGCCATTTCCAGATGCTTCAGGCGGCCGTACGGGAGGGATATGCTACGAACCTATGTGAATATGCTCTCAACTTGCGTAGTATACTATATGCCGGTCAATCATCATACGATTTTCTTAATAACATGTACTCGTCATGCATATGATCGGTACTACACACATGCATGACAAAACCGGTCTAGCTTTTCAAATCATGTTGCTCAATATAATGATCGTCACACGGTATAGCATAAAGTATATCTATCTCTAAGTTGTCTAAGCCACAAGCAATAATAGGAAAAAATGATATTGAATGTAGGGGTAATACATAGAACGAGTTTGGTTCGGATTTTTTTCTTTTGCCTGTTATCCGATTACAGCGCTACCTAATTCCTTTAAACACGTTTGGTTAGCTTAGCCCGGTAACACGATTTCCAGCCCAACACAAATTTGATTCCGCCCACCCCAACCGGAACCAGATCGCGTTACCGGAAAGTTTGGCTCGACAGAGACCTCCGTCCCGATCCCCTGCATCCATCTTCTTCGTTGAGTCATACCGTCGCCGGTGAAGTCCTCGATCCCCCTAGCTGATCGTCTCTCTGTCGCTGGTCGCTGCCAATCTCCTCCACCAATAATCTGGCCAAAAGTGATGCTTCATTCTAGCAGCAGCACCCTCATTGAAAGGCGAGGTGGAGCATATCTGCACCGACGCCAGCGGGGCATGTCTGCACCCAGCGCCCACAAATCTTGCTTGCTCTGTCACTGTAAATTTGTTTCTGAATATTCCATCCAATCTGGTTTGTTACGTTACCCTCCTGAACCAAACAAGATCAGCTTTTGTCCATTCCATTTACAGTGACAGTGTAATCTCATACCATTACCCTTATCGTTACCCTTTCTACAACCAAACACTTCCATAGGAGTAAGGATGGCAATGAGCAGGGCAGAGCAATACCATACCCATACCCGTGTAGTCAATGGGTAGAAAACTTTACCCATACCCGTACCCCGGGTAAAATATTTACCCATGCCCATACCCGAAGGGTACCCATACTCATTGGGTACCCTATGGATAGATTCAATAGTAAACAAGTTATTCAAAATTTTACATTAATCAATATCATATTTGATAAGAAAATAAGTATCTAATAGTAAGCTACTCTATATTAGGTAGACGAGTACATGATAATTATCAACGTTTAGAAATCGCAATATCATATTTTTTCCCTAAGCTACTTGGCCGCATAGGTTGAAACTCTATAGGCAAGTTTTATAAGTCAGTCTAAATGGGCATGGTAACCCTAAACCCGTGCCCGTAACCGTGAATTAACGGAAAGAGTATGGGCATTATCCATGGGTATCAAAATATGCACATACTCTACCCATACGGCGACGGTACCCGCGGGTATACCCGTAGGTAAAATTGTCATCCTTACATAGGAGTACCAGATAGCTCTAACGTGTCTGGGTTGAGTTTTTTCCTCCTGGGTTGTCCCATCAAGTTATAGTAGTAGTCTAAATCCTGGCCACGTTCATTCTCGTTGATCATGTTATGCATGATGACACAAGTGGTTACGATAATACCAAAGGTTGTCTTGATCCAAAAATCTAACTAGTCATCTCACAATAGCAAATTAGTCTTGCGAAATCATAAATGCTCTCTCCACATCTTTTCTAGCCGCCACTTGAGTATTATGAAAGCCAAGTATTTTCTTACCTTTTGATTTTTTATCGGCTTCACAAAGGTTTGCCACCTTGGGTACATGCCATCGGCAAGGTAGTACCCGTAGTTGTATGTGCGACCATCTACAAACTCCACCGATGGACCTTCATGTAGAGCAATCTGTTTCATGAGTGGTGACCATTGAAGTCATTGCAAGAACCGAGCATTCCAAAAAACGCATGCCAAAACCAAGTCTCGTGATCGTCCATGGTTTCAAGGGTTATAGTGGAATCCTTTTGGTGTCCTTTGAATTGTCCATGCCATGCAGCAGGATAATTCTTCCAACTCCAATGCATGCAATCGGTTGAGAGAAGTATTACTTGGAAATCCCCGAGCTTTGTTGTTCTCCAAAATCCTAACCGTGAAGGCTCTCAAATATGTCTCGCCGAACACTTGCACAATTGTTATTGCAAAGCGTTTCACACACTTGATGGCTTGACTCTCGTCCATTGCCAAGTGGTCATCCACTAGATTGAAGGGTTTCACGGCATAGTAAATCAAAATTTTCTACGGATGCGAAGAGAGGGAAAGCCAAGATCTAATCTAGGAGATGCAAACAACGAGAGAGATTGGATTAGATCTTCATACCCTTGAAGATTCTCACAGCGGAACGTTCGTCGGAACGTGGGTGATGTAGTCGTACTCGCTTCTCCTCCTCGCGATCCGATCCGATCTAGCACCACAAGTGGCGGTGCCTCCGTGAGATGCACACGTGCAGCACCTCGACGTCTCCTCCTTCCTTGGTCCAGCAAGTATGGTGGAGAGATGGGTTGGATCTACAACGCGACAACGCGATGCAATTGGTGGAGAATTTCTGCAGCAGGGCTTCGCCTACAAGCAGTCGGGAGGGAGAGAGGAGGGCAGCAGGGCGGCTAGGGTTGGAGGGGAAGGTGTGGGGGGTTGGTGCGCCCCCACCCCTCTTTATATAGAGGGGGGCGCAGCCCTAGCCCCTCCCCCAAGCCCAAACCGGCGGCCCCAAAGGATAAGGAGTGGGGGGCAAGGAAACCCCCCTTCTAGAAGGTCTATCTCGAATTTAAACCTCTCTAGGCCGGCTGGGCCCTATGGGGCCTTGTGCCCCTGGACCAATGCGGCCAGGGCACTCCCTCATAGGCCCATGCCCCCTCCCGGAAGGTGGGGCCACGTTGGTCCCCTTCCAGAAGGTTCTAGAAGCTTCCGGTATAATACCGATTAACCCGGAACAATTCCGAACTCCAAAAACTGCACTGCCTTATATGAATCTTATTCTCCGGACCATTCCGGAACCTCTCGTGATATCCCGGATCCCATCCGAGACTCCGAACAAAAACTCATAAACCAATTATCCAATCTATCCTAGCGTCAAGACACGTTAAGTGTGTGACCCTGCGGGTTCGAGAATATGCAGACATGATCTTCTATCAATAATCAACAGCGGGGTCTGGAAACCCATATTGACTCCCACACATTCATCGATGATCATATCGTATGAACCACGATGTCAGGATTCAATCAATCCCACATATATATATATATATATATATATATATATATATATATATATATTCCCTTCATCTCGCGATATTTTACATGCCCGAGATTCGATCGTCGTGAAGGGAATATGCCCTGAGAGGCAATAATAAAGTGTTTATTATGTGTATTCCAAGTATATGATAGATGTTTATTTTGCATTCTATAATTGTATTGATACGGAAACGTTAATACATGTGTGTTTAATAAACAAACAGAAAGTTCCTAGTTATGCCTCTCTCATAAACTAGCTCGTTGATTAACAAGATGATCAAGGTTTCCTGATCATGGACATTGGATGTTGTTAATAACGGGATCACAACATTAGTGTAATGGTGTGATGAACATTCATCTGAAGTATAGCATTACGATCAAAGTCATTGAGTTTATATTGCTATAACAACTTACGAAGTGATCCTAATCCTTAGACCATGAGATCATGTCAATCACTTACACCGGAAGAGTTTCTTGATAACATCAAACGTCACACCGTAACAGGGTGATTATAAAGATGGATTCAGAACTAATAAAGTGTTATGTTGAGGCTCATGGATCGAGAGTGGAATTTGTTCATCCCGATGACGGATAGATATACTCTGGGCCCTCTCGGTGATATCACATTGATTAGCTTGCAAGCAAGTGATTTGATCACTAGAATGTTATATCACAGGAACGAGAAAAGAGTGCATGTCGGTAACGAGATCAAACTAGGTATGGAGATACCGATGATCGAATCTCGGACATGTAATATATCGTGAAACAAAGGGATTAAGATACTAGCGTAAAAGGTTCCGACGATCACAAGAAAGTCATCGTTGAATGTGTGGGAGTCAGTATGGGTCTCCAGATCCCGCTTCTGATTATTGATCCGAGAGGGGTCTCGATCATGTCCGCATTATTCACGAACCGTAGGGTGACACACTTAAGAGACACCGACATCCAATTGGAGCAAATGTTTCATGCCGAAAGAATGAACAAGCGCAGGAATTTATTTCACTAGATACCGAAACAGGTTTTCGGGTGAAATTGCATAAAGTGGTTATGCATGTGAAATAGAATTCTAGCAAGGGGTTATTTGTGAATGTTTGTCATTAAAGTAATTGACAAAATTCTGAATAAAATAAAAGAGTTTTATTTAATGAGAGTTTGCATTAAATTTGGTGGAAATTTAATGGGAATTTGAGTGGACTTTTGAGTGGAGGTAATTTAAAGGAGATTTGTGAGTGGAGTGTCCACCCACATGAAGAGGGGAGGACAAGGGGGCAGCCCCCATGCGCCGGCCACCCCCTTGGGGTTCCCCCCTCCTCCTATAAAAGGAGCCCCCCTCCTCACTTGTCTCTCACACCTCCTCGTGAAGGATCTCTCTCCCCCTCTAGAATTTATCCCCCATGGTCTCGGACTAGCGAGATACATGTTCCCGGTGGCTATTCGGCAAGAAAGAGTTGTGCTTCCGCTGCATCGCTGGAGCGAGGAGGCGGAGGTTGATCGGTGCCTCGAACGTGTGTGCGAGCACGGATGCGCTGCTGATTTGCGGCGCTAGGACTTCCTCTCGATCTTGAGATCGGCAAGAGATCGTCTACATCAACCACGAGTTGAACTCGTTAAGCTTTGTCGGTCTTCAAGGGTATGTTCTCTACGGATATATATCCGCCCATTATTTGTATCTAGTAGATAGATCTTGGTATATAGTTCACATCGTAGGAAAAATTTTGTTTTCTATGCTGCGAACCCTACAGTGGTATCAGAGCCGGATCTATGCGTAGATACTTTACACGGGTAGTACACATATGAGTATGTGTGCGATGATGATCATGTTGTTGCTCCTTTGTTGTAATTTTGGATATTGGTGGCATAGTGGGATGAAGCGGCCCGGACAAACTTTACATGTCCTCGCACATGAGACCTGTTCCACGCTTGACATGCAACTAGTTTGCATAAGTGGCTAGCGGGTGTCTGTCTCTCCTACTATAGTCAATATCTATTTTGCAAGCGAGTTGTCAACAATTTGATTATCCTCGTTGTGGTTCATGTTCGTAGGTAAGAACGGTTCTATCTCGAAAGCCCTAAGCCACGTAAAACTTGCAATGGATAAATTAGAGGCGTCTAGTTTAGATTGTTGCTGGGCTAGTGTTATGATATGGTAGTGTTGTAAGTAGAAGTATGAGATGATACTCTTACAACACACATAGCGTGTAAAATCCATAGACCTTGGATTTACACATATAGGTATGATAGTGATCATACCACGATGCACATGATAGAGATCATCTGCGGGAACCATATCATTTCACTAATAAACATATGATGTTTTGATAGCATCTTATATTGCTTGTTTAGCGCTTTGTTAGCATAATAAGATGATCCCTCATTTAAATATTAAGATAAGAATGTGTTCTTCCTTTAGTATGCACCGATTATGTTTTCGTCGCTCCAAGACATCACGTGATGATCGGGTGTTCTTCGATCCACGACCATATTTCGGGTGTAAAACAGTTACACACGCGAATACTAAGGTTCTAACTTGGCGAGCCTAGCATGTACAGACATGGCCTCGGAACACGGACCGAAAGGTTAAGCATGAGTCATATAGTTGATATGATGCCCATTTGATGCTCGCCTTTGAAGCTATACCGACTCACGTGATGATCGGACTTGGTGTAGTGGATTTGGTTCATGTAAGCACCAAAAAGGCACGAGGGATGTCGTTTTTGAGTGGGAGTTCATTCATAATATGGATTATTTGAACTCAATCTATCATACACTTAGTCTAAACTTTACAAATTCTGTTGTAGATGGCACCACCTGCTTTTAATTTCAATGTGTTCATGGAGAAAGAGAAACTAGCAACGAACGGTAGCAACTTTACCGAATGGGCCATGAATTTGAGGATTCTCCTCTCTGCTGCACAAAAGCAATATGTGCTAGAAGCGCCGTTAGGCCCCCCACCTTTAGATGATGCCCCTGACGAGGAGAAGAATGTCTATCAGACTCGTCAGGAGGACCACAACTTAGTTCATTGCGGCATATTGTATGGGCTAGAGCCGGAACTTCGAAAGCGTTTCGAAAACGGCAATGCATTTGATACAATGGGTGAGTTGAAAATGATTTTCGACACACATGCTGCTGTAGAGAGCTACAACGCTTCAGAAAAGTTCTTTAGCTACATGATGGAAGAGCACAACTCCGTTAGTGAGCATGTACTCAAGATGTCGGGTTACGCCGATAAGCTTGTGTCCTTGGGAATATCGATTCCCATTGACTTAGGCATCCATCGTGTTCTGCAGTCTCTGCCACCTAGCTATAAGAGCTTCGTGATGAACTATAATATGCAAGGAATGAAGAAGTCTCTCCCCGAGCTTCTGTCAATGCTTAAAACTGCAGAAGTGGAGATCAAAAAGGAACATCAAGTGTTGATGATCAATAGGAACACTGGTTTCAAGAAAGACAAGAAGGGAAAACGGAAGGGAAGTAAGGGCGACAAGCCTGTTGCCGCGCCTGAAAAGAAACCCCGAGTTGTACCTAAGTCTGATTCCGAGTGCTACTATTGTAAGGGGACTGGCCACTGGAAGCGCAACTGCCCCAAGTATCTGGCGGACAAGAAGGCCGGCAAGGCAAACAAAGGTATATATGATATACATGTTATTGATGTGTACTTGACTAGTGCTCGCAGTAGCACCTGGGTATTTGATACCGGTTCAGTTGCTAATATTTGTAACTCGAATCAGGGGCTGCGGAACAAGCGACCGCTAGCAAGGGGTGAGGTCAAGATGCGTGTCGGCAATGGATCAAGCGTTGATGTGATCGCCGTCGGAACGCTGCCTCTCCACTTGCCGTCGGGATTAGTTATAAACTTGAATAAATGTTATCTGGTGCCTGCACTAAGCATGAACATTGTATCTGGATCGTGTTTGATGCGAAGTGGTTATTCATTTAAATCCGAGAACAATGGTTGTTCCATTTATATGAATGAAATCTTTTATGGTCATGCACCGATGATGAATGGTTTATTTCTATTAGATCTCGATGATAATATTACACATATTCATAATGTTGATGCTAAAAGGATTAAACTTAATGATGACATATCCGCATATATGTGGCACTGCCGTCTAGGTCATATTGGTGTTAAACGCATGAAGAAGATCCATTCGGATGGACTTTTGGAATCACTTGATTATGAATCATTTGATACATGTGAGCCATGCCTTATGGGCAAGATGACTAGAACGCCGTTTTCCGGTTCAATGGAACAGGCGACAGATTTATTGGAAATCATACATTCTGATGTATGTGGTCCAATGAGTGTGTCGGCGCGAGGTGGATATCGTTATTTTGTTACTTTCACGGATGATTTGAGTAGATACGGTTATATCTACTTGATGAAACACAAGTCTGAAACCTTTGAAAAGTTCAAGGAATTTCAGAATGAAGTGGAAAATCATCTTAATAGAAAGATCAAATTTCTACGGTCCGACCGTGGAGGTGAGTATCTAAGTTACGAGTTTAGCACTCACATGAAAGAGTGTGGAATTGTTTCACAACTCACACCTGCCGACACACCATTTCGCTCTATGAAAGATATGGTTCGATCTATGATGTCTCTGACGGACTTGCCGTTGTCATTTTGGGGTTATGCACTAGAAACTGCTGCATTCACTTTAAATCGGGCACCATCTAAATCCGTTGAAAGACACCGTATGAATTGTGGTTTGGAAACAAACCTAAGCTGTCATTTCTTAAAGTTTGGGGATGTGATGTTTATGTGAAGAAACTTCAAACGGATAAACTCGAACCCAAAGCGGAAAAATGCGTCTTCATAGGATACCCTAAAGAAACTATTGGGTATTCCTTCTATCACAGATCCGAGGGCAAGGATTTTGTTGCCAAGAATGGATCCTTTCTAGAGAAAGAGTTTCTCGCGAAAGGTGTGAGTAGTCGGAAGGTAGAACTTGAAGAGGTTGTGGAACCTTCTCTTCAAAGTATGGCAAGTAGCGCAGCGCCGGAAGTTGTTCCAGAGTTGGCTCCACCTGTTGAAGAGGGAACTAATTATAATGATCATGAAACTCCGAAAGAGAGTACTACCGAACCTCGCAGGTCAAACAGGACGCGTGCAGCTCCCGAGCTGTACGGAAATCTTGTCATGAATTTCATGGTTGATGAAAATGATGACCCTGCGACGTATGAAGAAGCGATGATGAGCCCGAATTCCAACAAATGGTTAGAAGCCATGAAATCCGAGATGGAATCCATGTATGAAAATCAAGTTTGGAACTTGGTGGAATTACCTCACGACCGAAAGGCCGTGGAGAACAAATGGATTTTCAAAAGGAAAACTGATGCTGATGGTAATGTGACCGTCTATAAAGCTCGACTTGTCGCAAAGGGGTTTCGACAAATTCAAGGAGTTGACTGCGATGAGACTTTCTCTCCCGTAGCGATGCTAAAGTCAGTTAGGATTATGTTAGCAATTGCTGCATATTTCGATTATGAGATATGGCAGATGGATGTCAAAACCGCGTTTCTCAATGGTAATATTGAAGAAGAGTTGTATATGATACAACCAAAGGGTTTTGTCGATCCTAAGGATGCTAACAAGGTGTGCAAGCTTCAGCGATCCATCTATGGATTGAAGCAAGCATCACGAAGTTGGAATCTCCGCTTTGATGAGGTGATCAAAGAGTTTGGATTTGTCCAAACTTATGGAGAAGCTTGTATTTACAAGAAAATGAGTGGGAGCAATGTGGCATTTCTGATATTATATGTGGATGACATATTATTGATCGGAAATGATATAGATCTTTTAAACAGTGTTAAAAGTTATCTAAACAGCAAATTTTCAATGAAGGACCTAGGTGAAGCGTCATACATATTAGGCATAAAGATCTATAGAGATAGATCTAGGCGCCTAATAGGGCTATCGCAAAGTACATACCTTGATAAGATTTTAAAGAAGTTTAAAATGGACGGAAGTAAGAAGGGGTTCTTACCTATGTTGCAAGGCAAGACATTGAGTAAGACTCAAAGTCCGGCTTCGGCGGAAGAAAGAGAGATAATGGACAAAGTCCCCTATGCTTCAGCCATAGGCTCTATAATGTACGCCATGCTATGTACAAGACCGGATGTGGCACATGCTATTAGTTTGACTAGTAGGTACCAATCGGATCCAGGTTCGGAACACTGGATAGCGGTCAAGAATATCCTTAAGTACTTACGAAGAACTAAGGATATGTTTCTTGTATACGGAGGTGAAGAAGAGATCGTCGCTAAGTGTTATGTCGACGCTAGCTTTAACACCGATCCGGATGACTCTAAGTCTCAATCCGGATACATATTTCTCATGAATGGCGGAGCGGTTAGTTGGAGGATCTCCAAACAACCTGTGGTAGCGGGATCAACAACGGAGGCCGAATATATTGTTGCTTCAGAAGCGGCTCAGGAAGCAGTTTGGATGAAGGAGTTCATATCCGAACTAGGAGTGGTGGCAAACGCGTTGGACCCAATGGTGATCTATTGTGACAACAATGGTGCCATTGCCAATGCCAAAGAGCCAAGGTCTCACAAGCATTCCAAGCATATTAAGCGTCGGTTTCACTCCATCCGCGAGCATGTCAAGGATGGAGATATAAAGATTTGTAAAGTACATACGGATCTCAATGTAGCAGATCCGTTGGCTAAAACTCTCCCTAGAGCAAAACATGATCAACACCAGAACTCAATGGGTGTTAGATTTATCACTATGTAACTAGATTATTGTCTCTAGTGCAAGTGGGAGACTGAAGGGAATATGCCCTGAGAGGCAATAATAAAGTGTTTATTATGTGTATTCCAAGTATATGATAGATGTTTATTTTGCATGCTATAATTGTATTGATACGGAAACATTAATACATGTGTGTTTAATAAACAAACAGAAAGTTCCTAGTTATGCCTCTCTCATAAACTAGCTCGTTGATTAACAAGATGATCAAGGTTTCCTGATCATGGACATTGGATGTTGTTAATAACGGGATCACAACATTAGTGTAATGGTGTGATGAACATTCATTCGAAGTATAGCATTACGATCAAAGTCATTGAGTTTATATTGCTATAACAACTTACGAAGTGATCCTAATCCTTAGACCATGAGATCATGTCAATCACTAACACCGGAAGAGTTTCTTGATAACATCAAACGTCACATCGTAACAGGGTGATTATAAAGATGGATTCAGAACTAATAAAGTGTTATGTTGAGGCTCATGGATCGAGAGTGGAATTTGTTCATCCCGATGACGGATAGATATACTCTGGGCCCTCTCGGTGATATCACATTGATTAGCTTGCAAGCAAGTGATTTGATCACTAGAATGTTATATCACAGGAACGAGAAAAGAGTGCATGTCGGTAACGAGATCAAACTAGGTATGGAGATACCGATGATCGAATCTCGGACATGTAATATATCGTGAAACAAAGGGATTAAGATACTAGCGTAAAAGGTTCCGACGATCACAAGAAAGTCATCGTTGAATGTGTGGGAGTTAGTATGGGTCTCCAGATCCCGCTTCTGATTATTGATCCGAGAGGGGTCTCGATCATGTCCGCATTATTCACGAACCGTAGGGTGACATACTTAAGAGACACCGACATCCAATTGGAGCAAATGTTTCATGCCAAAAGAATGAACAAGCGCAGGAATTTATTTCACTAGATACCGAAACAGGTTTTCGGGTGAAATTGCATAAAGTGGTTATGCATGTGAAATAGAATTCTAGCAAGGGGTTATTTGTGAATGTTTGTCATTAAAGTAATTGACAAAATTCTGAATAAAATAAAAGAGTTTTATTTAATGAGAGTTTGCATTAAATTTGGTGGAAATTTAATGGGAATTTGAGTGGACTTTTGAGTGGAGGGAATTTAAAGGAGATTTGTGAGTGGACTGTCCACCCACATGAAGAGGGGAGGGCAAGGGGGCAGCCCCCATGCGCCGGCCACCCCTTGGGGTTCCCCCCTCCTCCTATAAAAGGATCCCCCCTCCTCACTTGTCTCTCACACCTCCTCGTGAAGGATCTCTCTCCCCCTCTAGAATTTATCCCCCATGGTCTCGGACTAGCGAGATACATGTTCCCGATGGCTATTCGGCAAGAAAGAGCTGTGCTTCCACTGCATCGCTGGAGCGAGGAGGCGGAGGTTGCTCGGTGCCTCAAACGTGTGTGCGAGCACGGATGCGCTGCTGATTTGCGGCGCTAGGACTTCCTCTCGATCTTGAGATCGGCAAGAGATCGTCTACATCAACCACGAGTTGAACTCGTTAAGCTTTGTCGGTCTTCAAGGGTATGTTCTCTACGGATATACATCCGCCCGTTGTTTGTATCTAGTAGATAGATCTTGGTATATAGTTCACATCGTAGGAAAATTTTTGTTTTCTATGCTGCGAACCCTACACGTCGGTATTGTCATACCTAGTTCAATCTCGTTCACAGCAAGTACTTTACTCGTTCTGTAATCCGATATCACTTTGTGATTAACTCCTTAACCACATGCTTGCAAGCGGTGTTGATATCGATTACCAAGTGGGCCCGAAGTATATCTCTCCGACTTGGGAGGGACAGATCCCATCTCGATACATACAACCCAACAAATACTTTCCGATCACCTGAGAGACACCTTTATGATCACCCTCTCATAGGATGACGTTTGATGACCTCAAAGCTTTCTTCCGATACCAGGGAGTTGTATTATCTCATGGTCTAAGGAATACAATATTTGACATAAGAAAAGCTTCGCAAAGACGAACACGATGACACGATCTAATTGCTTCGCTTAGTTTGGGTCTGTCCATCACATCATTCTCCCAATGATATGATCTCATTATCAATTGACAACTCATGTCTATGGTTAGGAAACCTTAACCATCATTGATCAAAGAGCCAGTCCATAGAGGCGTACTAGGGACACGGTATTGTTCACAAACCACACAAGTATTAAAGTTTCCGCTTAATACAATTCTAGCATGGAATATAAACATTATCATGAACAAGAATTATAATAATAACAGCTTTATTATTGCCTCTAGGGCATAATTCCAACAGTCTCCCACTTGCACTAGAGTCAATAATCTAGTTTACATTTGGCAACAATCTCACACCCATGGCACTGAGGTGCTGATCATGTTTTACACGTGGAAGAGGTTTAGTTAATGGATCAGCGACATTCAGATCTGTATGTACTTTGCTAATCTTCATATCTCCATCTGCTATATAATCTCGGATTATATGAAACTTGCGGTTGATAAGCTTGGTCTTTGGATGATATCTTGGTTCCTTAGCGAGTGCTATGGCGCCAGTGTTGTCACACAATATCTCCAGTGGGTCCAATACACTTGGAACCACGACAAGCTCAGTGATGAAGTTCCTGATCCAAACTCCTTCACTTGACGCTTCTGCAGCAGTCATGTATTCCGCTTCTACTGTAGATCCCGTGATCATGCTTTGCTTGCAGCTTCTCCAGCTCACAGCTCCTCCATTCAAAATATACACGTATCCTGTCTGAGATTTAGAATCATCCTTGTCGGTGTCAAAACTAGCGTCGACGTAACCTTTTACAACGAGTTGTTCATCACCCCCATAGACTAAGAACATTTCTTTAGTTCTATTTAGGTACTTTAGGATGTTCTTCACGGCTGTCCAGTGTTCCACTCCTGGATCACTTTGATACCTGCTCGTCAAACTAAGAGCATTGGACACATCCGGTCTAGTGCACAGCATGGCATACATGATCGAACCTATGGCCGAGGCATAAGGCACTTTGCTCATAGCTTCCCTATCATTTACCGTAGCTGGACAATGAGCCTTGCTCAATATCTTACCTAAAAACATAGGCACCGAACCTTTCTTTGCCTTATCCATTCTGAACCTTTTCAGAACTTTGTCTAGGTATGTACTCTGGCTTAAAGCTATCAGGCGTCTTTGTCTATCTCTATAGATTTTGATGCCCAATATATAAGCAGCTTCACCTAGGTCTTTCATTGAAAAACACTTGTTCAAATAACTCTTCACATCGTTAAGCATGTTGATGTCATTTCCAATAATCAATATGTCATCCACATATAGTACCAGAAACGTCACCGAGCTCCCACTCAGTTTCTTGTAGATACAAGCTTCGTAGCAATTTGGAACAAATCCAAAGCTCTTGATCACTTGATCAAAACGAAGGTTCCAACTCCGAGATGCTTGCTTCAGTCCATAAATTGAACGCTGAAGTTTGCACACTTTCTCAGCATCCTTAGGATCGACAAAACCTTCGGGTTGCATCATATACAACTCTTCATCAATGTTTCCATTGAGGAATGCAGTTTTGACATCCATCTGCCATATTTCATAATCATGAAATGCAGCAATTACTAATAAAATCCGAATGGACTTAAACATCGCTACGAGAGAGAAAGTCTCATCGTAGTCAACACCTTGAACTTGTCGAAAACCTTTCGCGACAAGCCATGCTTTATAGACGGTAACATTACCATCCGCGTCCATTTTCTTCTTGAAGATCCATTTGCACTCAACGGCCTTTCGGTCGCTAGGAGGGTCCACCAAAGTCCATACTTGGTTTTCGCTCATGGATCCCAATTCGGATTTCATGGCTTCTAGCCATTTCTCAGAGTCTGGGCTCATCATCGCTTCCTCATAGTTCGTAGGTTCACTGTCTTCTACTAACAAGACAGTCAAGACAGGGTTGCCGTACCACTCAGGAGGGGCACGCGACCTTGTCGACCTGCGACGTTCAGTAGCAGCATCGTCGGAAGCTTCATGATCCTTGTCATTAGCTTCCCCTATTGTTGGTGCAGGCGGCACTGGAACAATTTCAGGTGCTGCGCTACTCTCCAATTCAAGAGAAGGTTCAATAACCTCGTCTAGCTCTACTTTCCTCCCACTCACTTCTTTCGAGAGAAACTCCTTCTCAAGAAAGGAACCGTTCTTTGCGACAAACACTTTGCCTTCGGTTCTGTGATAGAAGGTATACCCAATAGTTTCCTTAGGGTATCCTATGAAGACGCATTTCTCCGCTTTGGGTTCGAGCTTGTCCGGCATCAACTTCTTGACGTAAGCTTCACATCCCCAAACTTTAAGAAACGACAACTTAGGTTTAGCACCAAACCACAGTTCATACGGTGTCGTCTCAACGGATTTAGATGGTGCCCTATTTAAAGTGAATGAAGCGGTTTCTAATGCATAACCCCAAAATGATAACGGAAAATCAGTAAGAGACATCATCGAACGGACCATATCTAATAGGGTTCGGTTCCGGCGTTCAGACACACCATTGCGCTGTGGTGTTCCGGGTGGCGTTAGTTGCGAAACGATTCAGCTTGCTTTAAGATGCGTGAGAAAATCATAACTCAAATATTCACCTCCACGGTCGGATCGTAGAAATTTAATCTTTCTGTTACGATGGTTCTCCACTTCATTCTGAAATTCCTTGAACTTTTCAAACGTTTCAGATTTATGTTTCATTAAATAGATATACCCATACCTACTTAAGTCATCGGTAAAAGTTAGAAAATAGCGATATCCACCGCGCGTCGAAACACTCATCGGTCCGCATACATCGGTATGTATGATTTCCAACAAGTCCGTTGCTCGCTCCATCATACCGGAGAACGGGGTTTTGATCATCTTGCCCATGAGGCATGGTTCGCATGTGTCAAATGATTCAAAATCAAGAGACTCCAAAAGTCCATCAGAATGGAGTTTCTTCATGCGCTTTACTCCAATATGACCTAGACGACAGTGCCACAAATAAGTAGTATTATCACTATCTACTTTGCATCTCTTAGCCTCAGTGTTATGGATGTGTGTTTCATCCCTTTCGAGATTTAGAAGAAATAAACCATTCACTAAAGGTGCATGACCATAAAAGATATTACTCATATAAATAGAACAACCATTATTCTCCGATTTAAATGAATAACCGTCTTGCAATAAACACGATCCAGAAATGATGTTCATGCTCAACGCAGGCACGTAATAACACTTATTAAGGTTTAAAACTAATCCCGACGGTAAAACTAAGGAGAGCGTGCCGACGGCCATCACATCAACTCTTGATCCGTTGCCAACGCGCATCGTCACCTCATCCCTCGCAAGCCGCCGTCTATTCCGTAGCTCCTGTTTCGAGTTACAAATATTAGCAACTGAACCGGTATCAAATACCCAGGCACTACAACGAGGGCTAGTAAGGAAAACATCAATAACATGTATATCAAATATACCTTTGATGGTGCCAGCCTTCTTGTCCGCTAAGTACTTCGGACAGTTGCGCTTCCAGTGACCCTTGTCCTTGCAATAGAAGCACTCAGTGTCCGGCTTAGGACCAGACTTGAGATTCTTCTCAGCAGGGGCAACACGCTTGCCGCCGCCTTTCTTGAAGGGCTTCTTTGCACCCTTACCTTTCTTGAAGGTGGGCTTGTTGACCATCAACACATGATTATCCTTTTTGATGTCCACTTCCGCGGCCTTCAGCTTTGCGAAGAGCTCGGTGATCGTATCAGTAGAACCAATCTGATTATGAGTCACTACAAAACTTTTATAGCTGGGAGGGAGTGATTGCAGAACCCTGTCAATCTTGAGATCCTCTGGAATCGTGCATTCCAGTTGCTCAAGGCGTTGAGTGTAGACCGACATATTTATGGCGTGCTCACTAACGGAACTCCCTTCCTCCATCTTGCAGTTAAAGAACTTCTCAGAGATCTCATATCTCTCAGAACGGGCATGAGTCTGCAACATGGTTTTCATCTCTTCGAGAATATCAAAGGGCCCGGGATAGTCTTCAAAACAATTTTGAAGTTCCAGTTCCATAGCAAACAACATGGTGCTCTTAATCACACCATAATCATCTTTGCGCGACTGATAGACAGCTTTCTCATCAGCCGGCGCAGTTGCAGCAGGGGGGTCACCTAACGCTTTCCCAAGAACATAGTCCTTTTGACTGCCAGAGAGAATGATTCTTAGATTGCGGAACCAATTGGTGAAGTTAGACCCATTGTTTTTAAGCTTTTCCTTCTCAGCAAAAACGTTGAAGTTGAAGTTGGATTTGGCCATGTGATCTACAGTTTTTTCAAGTACAAATTAGACTATGTTCATGATAACTAGTTCAACTTAATCAAATTACTAGATGAACTCCCACTAAATTCAACATCCCTCAAGTTGTTTAGTGAACATGATCCAAATTCACCACACCTAATCCGATCATCACGAGAAGAGATGTGGTTTCAATGGTGGACAACGAAGTGTCGGTCATATCATTCATATGACTCATTCTTAACCTTTCGGTTCTTGTGTTCCGAGGCCATGTCTGTACATGCTAGGCTCGTCAAGTTAGACCCAAGTATTTCCGCGTGTGCAAAACTGGCTTGCACCCGTTGTATGTGAGCGTAGAGTCTATAGCACCCGATCATCACGTGATGCTTGGGCACGACGAACTTTCGCAACGGTGCATACTTGGGGAAAACACAGTTTTTATCTTGATCTTTAAGTGAGGAATCATCTTATAATGCTACCGTCGCGATCTAAGCATAATAACATACATAAAAGGATAAACATCACATGCATATAACTTTATGTGACATGGTATAGCCAATCTTCGCGCAATGATCTCCATCTTGTGCGTTCCGGCATGATCTCCATCACTCCAACATGATTGCCTCCACCACGAATAGCAACTACAACTATTGCTAACTACTTAGCGATAAAGTAAAGCTATTACATGGCGTATAAGAAGTTGACTCGCGGGTCATACACAATTATAAAGACAACCATATGGCTCCTGCCGGTTGTGTACTCATCGACATGCAAGTCGTGAATGTAGGGTTTCGTAGCATGGAAAACAAAATTTTTCTATCGCATACAAACAAACAAGCCAAGATCTATCTACTAGATTGTAGCAACGAGTCGATGGAATAACTTACCCTCGAAGATTCCAAAGTGATTAACGAGAGCGGATTCTCGTGGGTGATGTAGTCGTACTCTTCCCGATCTCAAGATCGCGTAGACGATCCTTCCGGCGCTGCGTTCCGGCAGCGCTCCCGCAGTCGGTCACACGTTCGGTACTCGACGAAGACCTTCCTCTCCCTTGTTCCAGCAGGCAGCGGAGGTTGTAGCACTCTCCTCGCGATTCCGGCAGCACAACGGCGTGGTACCAGAAGTAGAGGGGAAATCCCGCAGGGCTTCGCCTTAAGCCGGAGCGAGTATGGTGGAGTATGAGAGAGCTCCTCGGAGATCTAGGGTTTAGACACACCAAGGAGGAGGGGCTAGAGCCGGCGGCTAGGGTTCCGGGGAACCCCAAGTCGGCGGCTAGGGCAAAACCCTAGGTAGTGGCGGCGGCTATGGAGGGCTGCAGCTTTCTAGGGTTTGAGGTGAGGGACTTGTGTGTCTAGAGGAGGGAGCCCTGCCCCTCCTTATATAGGTGGAGGGGCCGGACGCGCCAAGGGGAGGGAGAGGAGTCCCTCCCCAACTCGGCATGAAGGTGGGCCGCCGGTTGGAGGAGGGAACTCCTCCCCAACTCGGTTTCCCACACCTTCCTCTTTTCCTCTTTCCAATTTTAGACGTTTGACTTTTCAAACTAGCTATTTGACTTTTCATATTAGGATTCAATTTAATCCTTTATTTGGAACAGCGAGGACACTTAGTACATGATGCAATCATTCCAATATGCAATGACACATTCATGTACCCCTTCCCCTCCGGAGTGCCGGACATTCTGGAACCTTCTAGAACATTCCCGATGAAAACACCGGAATCATTCCCGAACTCCGAAACGGGACTTTCCTTATATGAATCTTATTCTCCGGACCATTCCGGATCACCTCGTAATATCCCGGATCCCATCCGAGACTCCGAACAACATTCGATCTCTTTCTCATAATACCATAACTACTCAAACAACGTCGAATCCTTAAGTGTGTCTCCCTACGGTTCGTGAATTATGCGGACATGATCGAGACACTTCTCCGAACAATAACCAATAGAGGAATCTGGAAATTCATATGGCTCCCACATATTTCTACGATTACTTTGTGATCGAATGAACCACTTACATATGATACCAATTTCCCTTTGTCTCACGATAGTTTACTTATCCGAGGTTATGATCGTCGGTATCTCTGCATACCTAGTTCAACCTCGTTAGCGATAAGTACTCTTTTCTCGTTCCCGTGATATGTGATCCCTTGTGAGCCAGTCACATGCTTGCAAGCCAATTGGATGACATTCCACCGAGAGGGCCCAGAGTATATCTATCCGTCATATGGATGGACAAATCCCACTCTTGATCCATGTGTCTCAACCAATACTTTCCGAACACTCAATGCCACCTTTATAGCCACCCAGTTACGGTGTGGTGTTTAATGTCATCAAAACATCCATCCGGTAAAGGTGATATGCATGATCTCATGGTTGAAGGAATTAGGTTACTATGTATCAGAACGCATATAGCAATTGAACTATTGAAATGACTTGATCTTTATGCTACGCTTATCTATAGGAGTATGTCCACCATATCATTCTCCTAACGATATGATCTTGTTGTTGATAACATCTCAATGTTCATGATAGGGAAACCACAATCATTTATCAACCAACAAGCTAGTGATGTATAGAGGCTATACTAGGGACTTAAAATTAAGTTTACAAATCACACAAGTATCAATGTTTCCTTGTTAATACTATTATAGCATGAATGTAAACATTTATCATAAACACAAAGATATAATAATAACTACATTTATTATTGCCTCTAGGGCATATCTCCAATAGTCTCCCACTTGCACTAGAGTCATCTAATCTAGATTACATGGTAATATACCGAACACCCATGGCAGTTTGGTGTTGGTCATGTTTTGCCCTCGGGAGAGGTTTAGTCAACGAATCCGCCACATTCAGATCTGTGTGTACTTTGCAAATCTTTATATCCCCATCCTGGATATGTTCTCGAATAGCGTGAAAACGCAGTTTGATGTGCTTCAGCTTCTTGTGTGACCTTGGTTCTTGCGCATTGGCTATGGCGCCCATGTTATCACAGTAGATAGACATTGGGTCCAGTGCACTTGGAACCACACCCAGCTCTGTAATGAACTCTTTCATCCATATTGCTTCTTGTGAAGCCTCCGAAGCAACCATGTATTCCGATTCAGTTGAAGATCTCGCCACAACGCTTTGCTTTGCACTCCTCCAGCTAACTGCTGCACCATTCAAAATAAATACGTATCCAGATTGTGACTTAGAATCATCCGGATCGGTGTTCCAACTAGCATCGGTGTAACCATTAACAACGAGTTGTTCATCACCTCCATAAGAAAGAACCATATCCTTAGTTCTTCTCAAGTACTTAAGGATGTTTTTGACCGCTGTCCAATGATCCACTCCTGGTTCACTTCGATATCTGCTAGTTAAACTAACAGCATATGCAATGTCGGGTCTAGTACATAGCATGGCATACATTAGATATCCTATGGCTGAGGCATAGGGAGTCTTACTCATCCTTTCTCTATCTTCTGCCGATGTCGGACTTTGAGTTTTACTCAAGGTCGTATTGGGCAACATGGGCAAAAACCCTTTCTTGCTTTCTTCCATTCCAAACCTCTTTAGAACTTTGTCCAAATATGTACTGTGTGACAATGATATTTGGCGTTTCGATCTATGTCTGTAAATCTTTATGCCTAATATGTAAGCTGCTTCGCCAAGATCCTTCATTGAAAAACTATTATTCAAATATTCCTTGACACTATTAAGAAGGTCTACATCATTCCCAATCAACAATATGTCATCCACATATAATATTAAGAATGCTACAGAGCTCCCACTCACTTTCTTGTAAATACAAGCTTCTCCATAAGTTTGTATAAAACCAAAACTTTTGATCACCTTATCAAAACGTTGATTCCAACTTCGGGATGCTTGCTTCAATCCATAGATGGACCGTTGAAGTTTGCATACCTTGTTAGCATCTTTAGGATCGACAAAACCTTTGGGTTGCATCATATACAACTCTTCATCAATATCTCCATTGAGGAATGCTGTTTTGACATCCATCTGCCATATCTCATAATCATAATATGCAGCGATTGCTAACATAATCCTCACAGACTTTAGCTTCGCTACCGGTGAGAAAGTCTCATCGTAGTCAACTCCTGGAATTTGTCGAAACCCTTTTGCGACAAGTCGAGCTTTATAGACAGTAACATTACCATCAGCATATGTTTTCTTCTTGAAAATCCATTTGTTCTCGACAGCCTTTCGGCCATCCGGTAAGTCCACCAAAGTCCATACTTGGTTTTCGTACATGGATCCAATCTCGGATTTCATGGCTTCTTGCCATTTATTGGAATCTGGGCTCATCATTGCTTCCTCATATGTCTCGGGGTCATCGGTGTTGTCCACCAACATGACACTCATAACGGGATCATACCAATCTGGAGTGGTACGAGTTCTCGTTGACCTCCGAGGCTCTGTAGCAACTTCAACCGAAGTTTCATGATCATCATCATTAGCTTCCTCTCTAATTGGTGCAGGCACCACAGGAACTTCTTCCGGTGCTGCGCTACTCGCAATTTCGAGAGAAGGTTCGACAACCTCGTCGAGTTCTACTTTCCTTCCAGTCACTTCTTTCGAGAGAAATTCCTTCTCTAGAAAGGATACATTCTTGGCAACGAAGATTTGCCTTCGGATCTATGATAGAAGGTATACCCAATAGTTTCCTTCGGGTATCCTATGAAGACGCATTTTTCCGCTTTGGGTTCAAGCTTGTCCGGCTGTAACTTCTTTACATAGGCTTCGCAACCCCAAACTTTAAGGAACGACAATTTAGGTTTCGTCCCAAACCATAATTCATACGGTGTCGTTTCAACGGATTTAGACGGTGCCCTATTTAAAGTGAATGCGGCTGTTTCTAATGCATAACCCCAAAATGATAGCGGTAAATCTGTAAGTGACATCATAGAACGAACCATATCTAAGAGAGTTCGATTACGACGTTCGGACACACCATTACGCTGTCGTGTTCCCGGCGGTGTCAACTGTGAAAGTATTCCGCATTTCTTCAAATGCTCGCCAAACTCGTAACTTAGATATTCACCTCCACGATCAGAACGTAGAAACTTAATCTTCTTGTTACGTTGATTCTCTACCTCACTTTGAAACTCCTTAAACTTCTCGAAAGTTTTGGACTTATGTTTCATGAAATAGATATACCCATATCTACTCAAGTCATCCGTGAAGGTAAGAACATAACGATAACTACCGCGCGATGCTACACTCATTGGGCCACACACATCGGTATGTATGATTTCCAATAAGTCCGTAGCTCGCTCCATCATACCAGAAAATGGAGTCTTAGTCATTTTACCCATCAGACATGCTTCGCATCTTTCAAGTGATTCAAAATCAAGTGATTCAAGAAGTCCATCGGAATGGAGTTTCTTCATACGTTTCACTCCAATGTGACCAAGACGACAGTGCCACATATAGGTCGAATTATCGCTTGATTTCAAACGTTTAGCCTCAATGTTGTTGATATATGTATTTCCACTATCGAGATTCAGTAAGAATAGACCATCTATCAAAGGTGCATGTGCATAAAACATATTACTCATATAAATCGAACAACCATTATTCTCGAACTTAAACAAGTGACCGTCTCGCAATAAACAAGATCCCGATATAATGTTCATGCTCAACGCAGGCACCAAATAACAATTATTTAAGTATAAAACTAATCCCGATGGTAGATGAAGCGGTAGCGTGCCGACCGCGATCACATCAACCTTTGATCCGTTTCCCACGCGCATTGTCACCTCGTTCTTCGCTAGCTTCCGTTTATTCTGCAGCACCTGTTTCGAGTTACAAATATGAGCTACCAAACCAGTATCAAATACCCAGGCACTACTACGAGTACTAGTGAGATACACATCAATAACATGTATATCAGATATACCTTTCTTCTTGATGTTGTCGTTCTTCAGATCCGCCAAGTACTTTGGGCAATTCCGCTTCCAGTGACCTTCTCCCTTGCAGTAAAAGCACTCAGTATCAGGCTTGGGTCCAGCCTTGGTCTTCTTCGCCGGCGCGGTAACTTTCTTACCACCCTTCTTGAAGTGTCCCTTCTGCTTAGACTTGCCTTTCTTGAATTTGGTGGTTTTATTGACCAACAACACTTGGTGCTCTTTCTTGATCTCCACTTCTGCAGACTTTAACATAGCAAACAGTTCTGGCAACTGCTTGTTCATGTTCTGCATGTTGTAGTTCATCACAAAGTTCTTGTAACTTGGTGGTAGTGATTGGAGGACACGGTAAATCCCCAAAGCATTAGGAATCACTATACCCAAGCTTTGAAGTTTGTTTGCGTGCCCAGACATCTTAAGCACATGCTCACTGACGGAGCTGCCCTCTTCCATCTTGCAGTTAAAGAACTTTTCAGAAGCCTCATAACTTTCAATTGCCGCATGAGTCTCAAAGATCAATTTGAGATCCTCGACAATATCATATGGGTCTGAATTCTCAAACCTTTTCTGAAGCTCCGATTCCAAACCATACAAGATAGCACACTGAACTATGGAGTACTGATTCTTCCGAGCGAGGTAAACATTCTTTACTTCATCGGAAGCATCAGCTGCAGGTGGGTCACCCAGCGGTGCATCCAGCACATAGGTCAAATTACCAGCTGTGAGGACAATACTCAAATTGCGGAACCAATCCGCGAAGTTGCTTCCATTGTTTTTCAACTTTTCTTTCTCTAGGAACGCATTAAAATTGATGGTAGGGGCTGCCATTGATCTACAACATATTTGCAATAGTTTAGACTAAGTTTATGACAAATTGAGTTCAAATTAATAATGAAATTAAACTAGGTGAACTCCCACTCAAAACAACATCCCTCACATTGTTTTAGTGATCACACGAACCAAATCCACTACATCAACACCGATCATCACGAGAGTTGATATAGTTTCAATGGCGAACAATCGTCATGTTCATCATATCTACTATATGATGCATGCTTTACCTTTCGGTGATCCGTGTTCCGAGACCATGTCTGTACATGCTAGGCTCGTCAAGATCAAACCTTAGTTTCCGCATGAGCAAATCTGGCTTGCTCACGTTGTATACACTTGCGGAATCTAACACACCCGATCATCACGTGGTGCTTCGAAACAACAAGCTTTAGCAACGGTGCTAACTAAGGCTGAACACTTTATGATTTGAAATTCATGTGCATGAGGGATCATCTTATAATGCTACCGTCGTCTACTAAGCAATACAAGATGCATAAAGGATTAACATCACATGCAATTCAATAATATGTGATATGATATGGCCTTTCTTCTTTGTGCTTCCGATCTCCATCTTCAAGCACGAACATGATCTCCATCATCACCGGCATTGCATCAAGGTCAATGACACTTCTCCATGGTTGTCGTCCACCGGTCTTCAACTATTAAAACTACTTTGAATAGACACACGGGTCTTAACATAAATTAAAGACAACCATCTGGCTCCTGCCGGTTGCCAACTTACAATAAGGAACATTGCATACATTAAATATAATCACAATCATGGCCATATCACATCACTGCACACCCCTGCAAAACAAAGTTAGACGCCTCTACTTTCTTTGCATATTTTACGTGGTTTGGGGCTTTCAATAAGTGTCGTTCTAACTTACGAACAAGAACCACAACATTGATACTAGCATTGTTGATCACCCGTTGTAAATTGGATCTTAACTATGCTAGGAGAAACAGGCACCCGCAAAGCCACTTATGCAATACAAGTTGCATGTCAAGCGTGGAGCAAGTCTCATGAACGATGTCATGTAAGGTTAGCCCGGGCCGCTTCATCCCAACATACCGCAAGATGCAAAGTACACAAGAAGCAATCAACAATAAAAGCATCAACGCCCACAATGACCATTGTGTTCTACTCGTGCGACAGATCTACATATAGACACGGCTCTGATACCACTGTAGGGTTTCTTAGCATGGAAAACAAAAAATTTCTATCGCATACAAACAAACAAGCCAAGATCTATCTACTAGATTGTAGCAACGAGTCGATGGAATAACTTACCCTCGAAGATTCCAAAGTGATTAACGAGAGCGGATTCTCGTGGGTGATGTAGTCGTACTCTTCCCGATCTCAAGATCGCGTAGACGATCCTTCCGGCGTTGCGTTCCGGCAGCGCTCCCGCAGTCGGTCACACGTTCGGTACTCGACGAAGACCTTCCTCTCCCTTGTTCCAGAAGGCAGCGGAGGTTGTAGCACTCTCCTCGCGATTCCGACAGCACAACGGCGTGGTACCGGAAGTAGAGGGGAAATCCCGCAGGGCTTCGCCTTAAGCCGGAGCGAGTATGGTGGAGTATGAGAGAGCTCCTCGGCGATGTAGGGTTTAGACACACCAAGGAGGAGGGGCTAGAGCCGGCGTCTAGGGTTTCGAGGACCCCCAAGTCGGCGGCTAGGGCAAAACCCTAGGTGGCGGCGGCTATGGAGGGCTGCAGCTTTCTAGGGTTTGAGGTGAGGGACTTGTGTGTCTAGAGGAGGGAGCCCTGCCCCTCCTTATATAGGTGGAGGGGCCGGCCGCGCCAAGGGGAGGGAGAGGAGTCCCTCCCCAACTCGGCTTGGAGGTGGGCCGCCGGTTGGAGGAGGGAACTCCTCCCCAACTCGGTCTCCCACACCTTCCTCTTTTCCTCTTTCCAATTTTAGACGTTTGACTTTTCAAACTAGCTATTTGACTTTTCAAATTAGGATTCAATTTAATCCTTTATTTGGAACAGCGAGGACACTTAGTACATGATGCAATCATTCCAATATGCAATGACACATTCATGTACCCCTTCCCCTCCGGAGTGCCGGACATTCTGGAACCTTCTAGAACATTCCTGATGAAAACACCGGAATCATTCCCGAACTCCGAAACAGGACTTTCCTTATATGAATCTTATTCTCCGGACCATTCCGGATCACCTCGTGATATCCCGGATCCCATCCGAGACTCCGAACAACATTCGATCTCTTTCTCATAATACCATAATTACTCAAACAACGTCGAATCCTTAAGTGTGTCTCCCTACGGTTCGTGAATTATGCGGATATGATCGAGACACTTCTCTGAACAATAACCAATAGAGGAATCTGGAAATTCATATGGCTCCCACATATTTCTACGATTACTTTGCGATCGAATGAACCACTTACATACGATACCAATTTCCCTTTGTCTCACGATAGTTTACTTATCCGAGGTTATGATCGTCGGTATCTCTGCATACCTAGTTCAACCTCGTTACCGATAAGTACTCTTTTCTCGTTCCCATGATATGTGATCCCTTGTGAGCCAGTCACATGCTTGCAAGCCAATTGGATGACATTCCACCGAGAGGGCCCAGAGTATATCTATTTGTCATATGGATGGACAAATCTCACTCTTGATCCATGTGTCTCAACCAATACTTTCCGAACACTCAATGCCACCTTTATAGCCACCCAGTTACGGTGTGGTGTTTAATGTCATCAAAGCATCCATCCGGTAAAGGTGATATGCATGATCTCATGGTCGAAGGAATTAGGTTACTATGTATCAGAAAGCATATAGCAATTGAACTATTGAAATGACTTGATCTTTATGCTACGCTTATCTATAGGAGTATGTCCACCATATCATTCTCCTAACGATATGATCTTGTTGTTGATAACATCTCAATGTTCATGATAGGGAAACAATAATCATTTATCAACCAACAAGCTAGTGATGTATAGAGGCTATACTAGGGACTTCAAATTAAGTTTACAAATCACACAAGTATCAATGTTTCCTTGTTAATACTATTATAGCATGAATGTAAACATTTATCATAAACACAAAGATATAATAATAACTACATTTATTATTGCCTCTAGGGCATATCTCCAACAGTGAAACATTACAAAACATGATCATCGCATACAATATACACATCACATCTTGGGCCATACCATATCACAGAAAACACTCCCTGCAAAAACAAGTTAGACGCCTCTGCTTTGTTGTTGCATGTTTTACGTGGCTTATGGGAGTAGATGCTAAGAACGATTCTTACCAACGGAAAGCCACAACAGTGATATTATGGTTGCCAAACTCCGGTGTTAATCCCATGACAACTATAGTGAGAGAAACTGACATCCACCAGCCGCATGTGTGGAACAAGCCACACGTCAAGTGCGGAGCCGGTCTCGCGAACGACGTCGCGTAAGGTTGGCCTGGACCGCTTCAATCTCACTATCCCGCATCATAAGAAGAACACAAACAAGAGGCTTGCAACAGAAAACATCAACGCCCGCAACAACCATGTTGCGTTCTACTCGTGAAACACATCTACGCATAGATCTAGCTCTGATACCACTGAAGGGTTTCGCGACATAGTAAATCAAAATTTTCTACGGATGCGAACAGAGGGAAATCCAAGATCTAATCTAGGAGATGCAAACAACGAGAGAGATTGGATTAGATCTTCATATCCTTGAATATTCGCACAGCGGAACGTTCGTCAGAACGTGGGTGATGTAGTCGTACTCGCTTCTCCTCCTCGCGATCCGATCCGATCTAGCACCACAAGTGGCGGTGCCTCCGTGAGATGCACACGTGCAGAACCTCGACGTATCCTCCTTCCTTGGTCCAGCAAGTATGGTGGAGAGATGGGTTGGATCTACAACGCGACGGCGTGGTGCAATTGGTGGAGAATTTCTGCAGCAGGGCTTCGCCTATAAGCAGTCAGGAGGAAGAGAGGAGGGCAGCAGGGCGGCTAGGGTTGGAGGGGAAGGTGTGGGGGTCGGTGTGCCCCCACCCCTCTTTATATAGAGGGGGGGCACAGCCCTAGCCCCTCCCCCAAGCCCAAACCAGCGGCCCCAAAGGATAAGGAGTGGGGGGCAAGGAAACCCCCCCTTCTAGAAGGTCTATCTCGAATTTAAACCTCTCAAGGCCGGCTGGGCCCTATGGGGCCTTGTGCCCCTGTCCCAATGCGGCCAGGGCACTCCCTCATAGGCCCATGCCCCCTCCCGGAAGGTGGGGCCACGTTGGTCCCCTTCCGGAAGGTTCTAGAAGCTTCCGGTACAATACCGATTAACCCGGAACTTCCGAACTCCAAAAACTGCACTGCCTTATATGAATCTTATTCTCCGGACCATTCCGGAACCTCTCGTGATATCCCGGATCCCATCCGAGACTCCGAACAAAAACTCATAAACCAATTATCCAATCTATCCTAGCGTCGAGACACGTTAAGTGTGTGACCCTGCGGGTTCGAGAATATGCAGACATGATCTTCTATCAATAATCAACAGCGGGGTCTGGAAACCCATATTTACTCCCACACATTCATCGATGATCATATCGGATGAACCACGATGCCAGGATTCAATCAATCCCATATATATATTCCCTTCGTCTCGCGATATTTTACTTGCCCGAGATTCGATCGTCGGTACCATCATACCTAGTTCAATCTCGTTCACAGCAAGTACTTTACTCGTTCCGTAATCCGATATCACTTTGTGATTAACTCCTTAACCACATGCTTGCAAGCGGTGTTGATATCGATTATCGAGTGGGCCCAAAGTATATCTCTCCGACTTGGGAGGGACAAATCCCATCTCGATACATACAACCCAACAGATACTTTCCGATCACCTGAGAGACACCTTTATGATCACCCTCTCATAGGATGATGTTTGATGACCTCAAAGCTTTCTTCCGATACCAGGGAGTTGTATTATCTCATGGTCTAAGGAATACAATATTTGACATAAGAAAAGCTTCGCAAAGACGAACACGATGACACGATCTAATTGCTTCGCTTAGTTTGGGTCTGTCCATCACATCATTCTCCCAATGATATGATCTCATTATCAATTGATAACTCATGTCTATGGTTAGGAAACCTTAACCATCATTGATCAATGATCCAGTCCTTAGAGGCGTACTAGGGACACGGTGTTGTTCACAAACCACACAAGTATTAAAGTTTCCGCTTAATACAATTCTAGCATGGATTATAAACATTATCATGAACAAGAATTATAATAATAACAGCTTTATTATTGCCTCTAGGGCATAATTCCAACATAGATCTACCGGAATACCATATGACATCATACACAAGGCGGCGGTCACCTTTTGAAAAGTTCTATGCACAAGTTCTCCGCAAGCATTCCTTGTTTGCTCAAAAAACGGTTCCTTCTTCTTCACCTGCTCCGAAATATTCTTCAACAACTTGATTCTTATCCTAAAAGGGCGACGAAAGTAGCGCTCAGGGAAGGTTATTCACAAAATAGCTTCGCGTCAACTTGTTGTGACCTTCAATCCATTTCCTCCATAACATATGTTGCCCGAAAACTGAACCACCGTGCTTTGACCTCTTATTCCGGCACATAGACAAGATCATGTCTAAATTCTTCTCTTCTTTGAGGTCAAATTCTTCATCGGACGAATCGTATGAGGAACTCATCTACAAGCATAAATCAAACGTAGGCCTATGAAGAATCGCTATGTAGGTAGAGAAAAGTGATTCAGTGGCGACATACCTTGCACGCGAAATATCGAAGAACCCTCATGTGCGCCTAGCCGACGAGCACTGGTCGTCGGGCACGCAGAGTGGTGGCGGCAGTGTTCATGGGACCTCGAATCACTTCATCACTATGGTGGCAGCGGCGGGAACTAGGGGAGCGGCGATGGCGGATGAGGAGCTTATTTAAGGCGCTGGCGGCGCCTAGAAACATGGAGGACGAGCGGCGATGGCGGATCTACCGCGATTAGGGTCGGTAGCACGGCAGCGACACAACAGCGTCATCAGAGTGGGTGGTTGATACATTGTGCGCCTAGCCGACGAGCACCTGGTCTATAATTTTTTATGTTTCGTGCTTGTTTAGTATCCATTTTGCTTTGCTTTGTCTTCACTTTGAGGTATTTTTATTCGTTCTCTGGGACTAACCTATTAACAAGATGCCACAGTGCCAGTTGCCTGTTTCTGTTGTTTTTGGTTTCAGAAAATTTAGAAAATGAATATTCTTGGAATTGGACGGGACAGAATCCCAAGTCAATATTTCACCGAGGAGAACACGAAGCCAAAAGACAAGACGGAGGAGGGACTCGAGGGGGCCACACCCCCTGGCCACGCGACTTGGCCTGGCCCGCGCCTGGGGCGGGATGCAGCCGCCTCGGGCACCCCCTCGGCCTTCCCCTTCGCCTATAATAAGCCCCCGATACCAAAACCCTAAGTAACCGATCAATTCTCCATGAAACAGTCTTTAGACGCCGCCACCATCGTCCCTAGATTGGGGGGATCTGAATCTCTTCCCGGCACCTTGTCGGAGGGGAGAGATCATCCCGAAGGCCTTCTTCATCACCATGCCAGCCTCCGGTGTGATGCGTGAGTAGTTCCACCTTGAACTATGGGTCTATACAGTAGCTAGATGGTTGTTTCTCCTCCTTTGTGCTACCATGTTTAGATCTTGTGAGCTCCGTTTCTGATCAAGATCATCTATTTGTAGTCATGCATGTTGTGTTTGCGGTGATTCGATGGATATTGAGATTACTATGTCAGATTGATTAATGGTTTTATCTTATTGATTCTATCATATATGTGTTGTTTGAGATCTTTTATGCTCTTCGTTTCTAGTAGCTATCTTGGCCAAGTAGATGCTAGTGACTCCAAGAGGGGGTAATTATGCTCGATAGTGGGTTCATGCCTCTATTGAATCTAAGAAAGTGACAGAAATCTCTAAGGTTGTAGATGTGTTGTTGCTAATAGGAAGAAAACAACGATCTCTTGTTCATGGAACAAATGTATTGTTTATTTTACACACTTTGCTTAAAGCAGTTATCCATTGCTTGCAACATAATACTAGAGGGGGTTCGGATGTAACCTGAAGGTGGATTACTAGTCATAGATGCAGTTGGATGGCGGTCTATGTATATTGTTGTAATGCCTAATCAAATCTCATAGGATCATGAATGCTTAGTATTACATTGTTATGCTTTGCTTTGTCCTATCAATTGCCCCGCTGTAATTTGTTACCCAGCATGTTGTGTTGTTTATCTTAAGGAGAACACCTCTAGTGAACTGTGGAACCCGGTCAAATCTTTACCATTGATACATCTTCCACTATTACTGTTTACTTTCTGTAAACTACCATTACCTTTCACACCATACAGTTAATTCTTTGTTTTCAGCAAACCGGTGAGATTAATAACCTCACTGTTCGTTGGGGCAAATTTTTGAGTTTGTGTTATGCAGGTTTCCAAGTTGCTAGCAACATCTTTGAGTCGTTTCCTTCCTCCTACTGGTTCGATAATTTGGTTTCTTACTGAGGTAAGAACTTATTGATGTACTTATCACACATTTCTCTTGGGGTCTCTCAACGAAGCTCTACAGTGATCTAAACTGCAATCAGTGGTGGAAATGGAGCAGTTTTTAGGGCGATAGTTGGGTTTCGCGTGCGTCATCTACTTTTCCTGCGCACTTCAGCCCGCGCCAAATATGCCGATAGCGCAAATTATCTAGCGCCTGCTATAGCGCGCAAATCTGCCTCCCTCGCGCTAAATTGGCGGTTTACGGCACGGGCACGTTTTAGTACATTTGTTGAATATGCTCTTAGTCCTTCACTCCTCAAAAAGTGTACTTTTAGGTTTTGCTCTAAGACAAAAAAAATCAATCAACTTATTTAAAAATATTCGCTACATACGGTATATTATAAAACTACATATCGAAATAAACCCAATAATACTAATTTATTATCACAAGTGTTATATGCTTTCAATAAAGTTAGACAAAGTTTAACTTTTTTAGGTCAGGACAAAATACAGGGAGAGGAGAGAGAGAGGCGCTCGTGTGGCAGCGGCTTCTAGGGTTCCTTCCCTCCGTCGGTGACGCCACCGGTCTATCCCGCATCTAGTGGCTTTAGGGCCTTGGAGGCGTGGCGGACAGTGGCCCCTCGAAGGTCTTGTGTTTTGTTTAGACTGTATCTTCTTCGGGGTGTTGAGGCGGTGACTACGTCATGATATAAGAATAACGTCATTATCGTCCTATCCTCGCTATGGTGATGGGTCTAGCATCGGCGGAGGACGAGTGGAGTCGTGTGTACATCGAATCTCTTGGAATCGGTCATTTTTCATATTTGTTGGTGCTGTTTGAAGTCAGTCTCTTTCGGTCTACTTTTTTTTATCTTCGGCGATGGTTGCTGCTCTGGTGCGCTGGACCTTTGGAGACTTAGCATGACGACTTTTTGTCCGTCTACTAAACAAGATATACATACTACGACAAGCATTGCCTGGCTTTGGTTATGGAGGTGCGAGTATGGCGGCACGCCTTCGGCTCGTTATAATGCATGTAGTCGTAGCTAAGTGGTCCAATGACCTATTTGTAATTTTTATTACATTTAGGACTCTTTGTACTTTTGTTGGTGATTATTATTAGATCGGTGAAATTTCGTGAAAAAAGTTTAACTTTTTTAGATAAAGGATAGAAGTATTCTCCAATTTTGTCATGTAGGGCGCCATGTATGCTAGCTTGTTTTTTTGTCGACCCACAATAGAGTCTTACGTTTTCGAGCAGACTCTCTTTTCATGAACCAAGACAAAGATTCAACAAAAACTTTATTTATGCTTTAGATTTTTTTTGGATAACACCATTTTTTCAATCCAAATAAATTGACACTAATATATTGTAAAATACAAATGAATATGTCTATCTAAGTTAGCAATCGGAGCCGGTTTGCAGGACTCGGACATTTCACTACTCCTACTTCAATTCTGTTTTATCTCAGAACTCATTTCTTCCCTTGATTTGGTTTTGCGGGATGGTATGTGGGCGTCGTATGCAACACTATGATTGACAGTAAGTACAAAAATATTTTTCGAGTTCTAATGCTATTACGATTAAAATTGAATGACCATATTTTGATAAGTACAAAAATATTGAAGACACAATGTTTGACACGTACAACTAAGTGTTCTTACCGGGGTCGACCAATCCAAATTATGGACTTTCAGCGAGTCAAAATAAATATAAATATTTATACTAAGCCTCTACAGTTTTTATAATTTGTTTTTGTCGCTTACAATCATAGGTAATATGTTGTACCAAATTTAAAAGGCATCATGAAATGACTATTAAATTGGTCATTTAATGCATTGAGCCTTACAAAGGCATTTAATCCAAATTTTCTTAAATTTGAGAAAATGATAAAATACAAAATTGCATGTTTTCTCATAATAATTTGTGTCAATTGCATGATTAAAGTGCATGTATCTCGATGTGTATTATTTCTTATCTTGGTACATAGCATCATATGGTGAAGACTATCTTGATAGAGATTTATAGTTTTTTATTAGGTCTATTTGGATAGAAAAATCTAGAGTGTATATGTTACTTAAGAGGATATGTCACCCAATGTCAGTGTCATTAACATATAATAGTGGTTTCGGTAATATGTTATTGACGCTTTGTTGGTACTTTGTAATAAAATAGAACTTCTATAATGCAGATATCCTTTTACTGAAACACCTAAGGCATTCATCGTGGGAGATTAACGCCCTAAGGGAATCAACAATGCAAGGTGCTTAAGGGGCGGTGCTTAGAAAATAAACCGGTTTTTAAGTATTGGTGCTTACTTATACTAGCCAGATACTTAACTAGTCATCTTTCCCACACAAATAGGCACCGGTGCTTAATAAATTAGTTGGTTTATTTTCTTAAGCACCTATTTAGGCACCTTGCATTGTACATGGGCGCACTATATGAGCTGATGCTTATTGATTCGTTTCTACATGTTTGTAGGAGTGGTTTTTTGTGCGGACTAAATTTGGATCATTTTTCTACATACTCGATTAGACTCTTGACCGCAATAAATATTTTATAAATGAAATTATTTTCAATATACATTGTTAGAACGTGGCGGGCATGCGCCTGTGCCCCTTGAAGCCCGAGGCGGTGGCTCATTTTGTCTAGCATATGGGTCCACCCCGCCTCTTCCATTAACATGATTGCAGAAAGTCCCAAGGCAGTGGTTTCTTTCCAACATAAAACAGGGGAACCGCGTTTCATTTTTAGCTAAGAAATATATAATTGAAATGGGATTGAAAGGACATGGGGTGCCGTTTTTGTATTTTTCTCACAACTACAATGATAAACGCTCGAAAGTTTAAAAAAAGTTAGTGTGTCTAACTCTCAGACGAACCAAAAGTTAGTTTAATTCTTAAGCAATTAATGTAGTAATGCAATCTCAGATGTCAACCCAATTGTAACTAGAACTACACTTGCAATGCAATGCAATCTCAGTTGTAAACCCACTTGCAACTAGAACTACACTTGCAACTCACGGATGCACAAATCGCAATGCAAAAGCCGGTGAACTATGATCTAAACAAACAAGCTCTAACTTAATTCTCGGTAGATAGATTGAGAATTAGCGAAACCTTGCCTCCTGCAAAATGTGTGTGGCAAAAAGAAGTGACGTCTCAATAATGGAACCGATCGAGTGAGGGCCTGGTGTGGCGCCACTCCTGGATGGCGGCGCGGAGGGCGTGGTTGGGCAGGAGCTCGTCGGTGGGGAGCTTCAGGTTGGTCATCGGCGACGTGTCGTGCCCGCTCCCCAGCCACTCCCTCATCGCCTCCGCCTCGTACGTGAACCCGTCGCCGGCGATCTGCGGGTCCCTCATCACCTCCTGCATGCAGAAACACGCCTCATCAGCTCGCTATGATTTCAGAAATCCGTGTACCTGATAATGACCGGTAAAACATGTAGCGTGGCAGTGCCAACCTTGAGGATCGGGCAGAGGAAGTAGGACGGAGCGCCGCCGCCGCCGTCGGATGCGGCCGACGAGGACGATAGCGACGACCACGTCCTCCCCGGCGCCGCGCTCGTCGCGGCCTCCAGCACGCTCCGCGCCTCCTCCAGCAGCTCCCCCGGGCTACGACGCGGTGGTCCTCCGGTTCCGGCCACGTCATCGCAGCATCTCAGCCCGAGGAGGGCCACCTCCGTGGCGCGCTCCATCGGCCAACCACCGCCGCCCGCATCCACGACGTCGTGCCACGCCCTGCTCCCGGCGGCAGCCTCCTGCACCGCCTTCTTCGCAGCGAACGCGGGCATGCCCGTGACCAGCCGGAGCAGCACCACACCCAGCGCGTGCACGTCGCACTGCAGCGTCGGCTCCACCCCCGTCGCGAGCCACCGCGGGTCCACGTACTCCAGCGCCATGTCCCCGGCGCGCTTCGGCGCCGCGACGAGCCTACTCATGCCGAGCCCCGCGAGCTTGCTTGAGGAGCACCGCTCGTCCTCGAGCAGGATGTTTGCCGGCCGGACGTCGCCGTGCACCGTGTCCGTCGAGTGGAGGAACGCCAGCGCGGCGCACGTCCGGTACGCGACCCCACACCGCGCGTGCCACGGAAGCGGTGACGCCTCGTCTCCGAGACGGTCCTCTAGGCTCCCGCCCGGCATGAGCTCGTGCACCACGGCGCGCGACTCCGGGCACGCGCCGACGAGCGTGACGAGGCCAGGGTGCCTCGCCCTGGCGATGGCTTCCACCTCGCTCGCGAATCGCGCCTCGTCGACCGCGACGTCGGGGTTTATGACCTTCACGGCCACGCTCATGCCGCGCAGGGTCCCTCTGTACACGCCGCCGCGGCCAGCGTCGGCGCCGTCGATCCTGGCAGACTCGTCGAAACTGTCTGTCGCCTCCTCCAACTCCGCCAAACCGAGCCGCAAGAATCCCACGCCTTGATCACCACAACCCACTTCCTCCCCAGCCGTTGGTTCGTCTCGCCGGCGTTCCAGCCGGAGCGTGTCAAGCACGGAGCAGGACTCGGACATCGTGACGCCGAGCTCGCCCATGGCGCGCTCCGAGCCAGCGACCTGAAGCTCAAGCTCGGCGCTGCGGGCGTCCACCTCCCGTATCTTCTCAAGTATAGCGTCGAGCTCGCGCCTGTCCTGCTCCACCGCGGCGCGCTCCCTCGCCAGCCGCTCCTCCATCTCCCTCCGGCGCCTCGCCTCGGCCTGCCACGAGCTCTCCGCGTCCCTCGCCTGCAGGCCCATGAAAATCAGACCCAATCTTGCCATCAAAAAATCAATGGAGCATTTGACTGTAACCACTAACTGATTACCATATTCGACGCCTCGGCCAGGTCCCGGTCGGCCTTCTGCCGCCGGCGCGTCTCCTCGTAGGCCTCCTGCCTCAGGCTCCTGGCCTCCATGACCGCGTCCCTGAGCCTCTCGCGCAACTCGCCGTCCATCTCGTCCGCGTCGTCCTGGCAAACGCGCACCCGTCACGCTCACACAATAATGCACGACCGTGCAGTAGTTTCTAACCGAAAAATCTGTGCGCTGCACGTACCACCGAGCCATCGTGCGAGGTCGTGGGCGGGTCTTGGTCGACACCCTGCAGTGACCGCGCGACTGCCGACGGCCCCCCTTCTGCTGCCTCGTGGCCGGAATCCTCGGCGCTGTCGCTGCCGTCCCTGCTTGGGGTCCGGCGGAGGAGCGACGCCATCGCCGGGATCGTGTCGTGCGCGATACCGGTCGGCTCGCCGTCGCCGCCGTGCAGCCAGGACTTGGACCTCGAGTGGTCGGAGGCGCTCGACCTCGGGCTCGTGCTCGCCGTGGACGGCTCCGCCCTGCTCGGCCCCTCGCTGGCCTCCCTGTGTCAGCAACGGCATAGCATCATCAGATTACTTAACAGGGAAACTCATTTGATTATATCTGCTACTACTACTTTCTACAGTTAATCGATCGGCCTGATGTGAAAGCCCGAAGGAGATACTGCCGTCACTGACAGAGAAATGTCACACTTTCAGAATGTCCAAGCGTGTGTGCATGCATATACCTGGCGCAGACGAGGTTCCCTTTGCAGACGAACCAGACCCGGCAGCCGGGGCTGGCGTCCCGGTGCACCGTCACCGCCTTCTTAGACCTCGGCGCCCGCAGCTTCCTGACACCAAGAAACAGCCGAGCGGATCCATGACCAGTCACATCACAATGTACGTATCGATGTAGCTAGGAACTATCTTGCCAACTCTGAATCCACACATGCACTGGCACTGCTGGTGTGGATTCACAAGTGTGAACTCCATGACTACTAGGTACCTGGTGTATGCCCGGTCGGCGGCGGCGCCCATGACGAGGTCGGCGACGCCATGGTCCTCGACGAGCTGGAGCAGGCCCCTCGCCGCGTCGTGCCCCGAGACGACCACCTTGCGCGCCTGGACCTGATGAGAGTTGGTGGGGATCAAAATGAAGATCTCGTCGGATCGGATGAGCAGGGAATGAGTTGTTGTTGGTTGGTGCCAAGGAAGGAAGGCAGGAAGGAAGGAAGGAACTCACTCACCCGTTGACTATTGCAGATGTGGAGGAGATCGTCGAGGGCCCGGCTGGCCTTGTCCTCCTCCAGCTTCCTGTACGCGGCCACCTCGTGCTCCGCCAGATGGCTCACCGGGACCCACGCACCCACTGCAACGACTCATCCATCGTCAGTCCGTACGTGCACCCGCCCAGGAAATGTCACACACACGCGTACACACCACAACTGCTAGTAGTAGTAGTAATGGAGATTCCTCAAAAAACACAAAAAAGTACTAGTACAGCAGTATACATGAAAAAGGTACTAGCAGTAGTAACAAAAGTGATTTTCAGCAAGACATGGACCTTTTCATGAGGAAATAATGCTAGGCGACAACGGCCATGGCCAGCTTCTCAACAACAGAGTAAATCAACCGAAGAAGCAAGAACTGAACCATAGTTCTCCGATCTGAGTTTTCATTTTTTTTTTACTAGTACTAGTACTACTACTACTTATTATCATTGTCGCAACACGATCAGTTCTTATGATCAGTTCTTATGAGATTAAACTCTGGTTTAATCTGACATTGTACTTCGCCTGATCGTGTCAGATTAAACCAGAGTTCTCATGTTGCGGCTTATTAGCATTGCGCTCCGCTAAGATAATAAGATGCAGTTATTTTTGAGGGGGTAGAAGGACGATAGAGGTGGAGGAATTAGACGGACATACTCATGTTGATGAGGCGCGGCGGGCGGTGGACGTGGGCGAGCACCAGCCGGTGCCTTCTCCGGGGGAAGTTGGCTAGCACCCACCGCAGGTTCGCCTTCCACTCCCGCCCCGCGTCCTTCCCCACCGCGCAGTACACCTCCGCCGCCGCAGCAGCAGCAGCTCTCTCTTCCTCCTCACCCCCGCCGCCGCCGCCGCCGCGGTCGTGGTCGTCGTCCTCGTCGCGGCCAACGCCGCCGCCTCCTGCCTCCTCCATGTATAGCTTGCCTGATCACGAGACCTTCCTAATCTCCTTGATTGGGAGCGACAAGTTAGCGGACGAATTAAGCCAGCAGCTAGCGCGGAGGCTTGCGATCGAGTGCGACTGGCCGGAGTATTGCTCGTGGTTAGATGCAGCCCAAGGAAGTAGGCAAGACACGGAGAGAACAGGGCCTTGTGCGGGGCCCACGCGGCCACGGTTTGGGAGGCTGGGATGTGGGCCCACGGGCAGGGATATTCCTGTCCGGTACCTTTTGCTCGGGGGGCAGCTGGATCATGTCCGGTTTCGTTGACCCTGCTCCGTCCACGTCAGCTGCCCAAGCAGGTTCGTTTGACCTCATCTTGCGTTCAAAAGCTGTACCCCTCCCGTGATCAATGCACCCGTGATTATATGAAATTTCTGTAAGCATAGTATAAATATATAAAATGTTTAATTTTTTTCCGAACCACATGTATATACACAATATCTAGTTTTTTTTTTTGAACGGCACAACATCTAGTGTGTGTAGGTAACGAGTGAACCCCACGATTTTTCTAGGGCGCCGGTTAATCTACATCACATTGTTTATTTCATCATCTTCATAAATATCCTACTACAAAACGAAAGAAATTGATTGATCTTGTCTTCTTTTTAGGTAAATATAAGAATGCCTTAGTACCCGCATCAAGTACATTACTTAAGCTCGATCAAGATAGACACAATACTCCGTTAAAAAAAAAGATAGACACAATACACAACTATCACTGCAATGCAACTCGTCGTCGAAGTGGGGGGCATCGTGCAATATATGATAGTTGTAGAGCAGCTGAACGAGAGAGAGGTTGAGAATGGATGCACTCCGTGAGTGCTCCTCATCGTATTGCTCATCAATATATAGTACAAGATCGGGATCGTGCACCATGTGCAGATCGTGTCCAGTGGAAGTGGACGGACAGGCCTATCTCTAAGCTAACTGAATCCTGAAGACTAGGACTAGCAGATTACAACACAGCGGTCAGAGAAGGTTGACACGCTAACACCCCCCCGCAGTTTGAGGGTCGGGAGGCCTGACACACAAACTGGATCGGAACTCCTGGAACGTAGAGGTGGGGAGGCCCTTGGTCATCACATCGGCATATTGTTGGGATGTTGGCACATGAAGGACGCGGAGGTGGCCGAGGGCGACTTTCTCTCGAACGAAGTGTATGTCGAGCTCGATGTGCTTCGTCCGACGGTGATGCACTGGGTTCGCAGCCAGATAGACCGCGGAGATATTATCGCAGTAGACGACCGTCGCCTTCGGAATGATGACGTGAAGCTCGCCGAGGAGTTGCTGGAGCCAGCAGCACTCAGCAACAACATTCGCCACGCCGCGGTATTCAGCTTCCGCGCTCGACCGCGACACGGTGGGCTGGCGCTTGGAGGACCAGGAGATGAGGGAGTTGCCGAGGAAGACCGTGTAGCCGGACGTCGAGCGACGCGTGTCCGGGCAGCCCGCCCAGTCCGCGTCAGAGTACGCTACAAGGTCGAGCGAGGAGGAGCGGTGGAGGTGAAGGCCATAGCCAGCGGTGCCACGGACGTAGCGCAGTATTCGCTTGACGATGGCGAGATGGCAGTCCATCGGGGCGTGCATGTGCAGGCACGCCTGCTGCACAGCATAGCAGATGTCCGGCCGCGTCATCGTGAGGTACTGCAGGGCGCCGACGATGCTGCGGTAGTCGGATGCATCGGCGACGGGTGAGCCGGCGTCGGCGGAGAGCTTGGGACTGGTGTCAATGGGCGTCGTTGCAGATTTGCAATCCACCATGTTGGCGCGCTCCAGGAGCTCCTCGGCGTACTTGTGTTGAGACAGGAAGAAGCCTTGGCGCGTGCGCGACACGCGGATGCCGAGGAAGTAGTGCAGCTCACCCATGTCCTTGATGGAGAACTCGTGCTGGAGGCGGTCGATGACGCGTCGCAGGAGCGCCGTGGAGGAGGCGGTCAGCACGACGTCGTCCACGTACAGGAGCAGGTACGCGGTGCCAATGGGTTGGTGTAGCACGAACAGGGACGAGTCGGACTTGGCGCAGACGAAGCCGAGGGTTTTGATGAAGCTGGCAAAGCGATCATACCAGGCGCGCGGGGCCTGCTTGAGGCCATAGAGCGACTTGGTGAGGAGGCAGACGTCATCCGAGCGAGCTGGATCGACAAAGCCGGCTGGCTGCTGGCAGTAGACCTTCTCCTGCAGGAATCCATGCAAGAACGCGTTGTTCACGTCCAGTTGGTGCACCGGCCAGTCCTTGTGCGAGGCGATGGAGAGAACAGCTCGGATCGTCGCGGATTTAACGACGGGACTGAACGTCTCGTCGAAATCCACTCCGGGTTTTTGGGAGAACCCCCGCACCACCCACCGGGCCTTGTAACGCTCCAGTGAGCCATCCGCCCGGAATTTGTGCCGGAACAGCCACTTGCCAGTGATCACATTAGCGCCGTGCGGACGGGGAACCAAGGTCCACGTCTGATTCGCCTGCAAAGCTCGGAACTCATCTTGCATCGCAGTTAGCCAATGGGGATCACGTAATGCCGAGCGCACGGATTTGGGCACGGGGGAGATGGTGGTGGTGGATGCGAGGTGGGCGTAGCGTGGGTTCGGGAGGAATATGCCGGACTGAGCACGTGTGCGCATTGGATGTGTAGCGACGGGGGGTGGCTGTCGAGGCGGTGGAGGTGGAACAGGGGGTGACGGGGGAGGGGTGGGAGCTCGTGGGGTGGGCGGTGGAGAAGCAGAGGTGGGGGGCGAGTCCTCTGCCGCGGCAGGATTCTCGCCTGCCGTGGGGTGGGCGGCAGGGGTTTGGTCTGTGTCGGTAGACGGCGACAGCGGGCTAGGGTTTTGCGGTGGGGGGTGTGGTGGCGGCATAGCTGGGCTAGGTAGAGGGGGTTCGGTGGGTGGATCGAGGTCGATCGTGTGGGTGGGGGTCGGGGGCAACGAGAGGAGGAAGTCGTGGGCGTCGGGACGTGGTTGTTTGGGAAGTGTGGCGTAGGGAAACTGGCGTTCGTCGAAGAAGACGTGACGAGATACATAGACACGGTTTGTGGATGGATCGATGCACCGAAAGCCTTTGTGATCGGCAGAATAGCCGAGGAAAGCGCAAGGGACGGACCGTGGTGAGAGTTTGTGGGGGGCGAGGGGCGTAGTGTTGGGGTAACAGAGGCAGCCGAAAACACGGAGCGAGCTGTAGTCAGGAGGGGCACCGTAGAGGAGCTGGAACGGTGTGACGAGTTGGCGAGGCCGACAGGGGCGGCGATTGATAAGGAACGTAGCAGTAGAGAGGGCTTCGACCCAGAGGTGGGGTGGCATGTGGGCATGTAGAAGGAGGGTACGGGTTGTTTCGTTGAGTGTGCGGAGGATACGTTCGGCACGGCCGTTTTGCGGCGACGTATAGGGACAGAACATGCGGAACGCAATGCCATTGTCGCCGAAGAAGGTGCGGGCGGATATGTTATCAAATTCCTTGCCATTATCAGACTGAATGGTGACAATGCGGAGGTTGAATTGGGTTGTGGTGAAGGCAGAGAAGCGGCGTATGGTGTTAAGAGTGTCAGATTTGTATCGCAATGGGAAGGTCCAGGAAAAGTGACTGAAATCGTCAAGTAAGATTAGGTAATATTTAAAACCAGATGCACTGGGCACCGGCGACGTCCACAAATCACAGTGTACAAGCTGAAATGGAAAGAAGGAGACGGTGCTAGAAGTCTGAAAGGGAAATCTAATGTTTTTGCCTAGCTGACACGAATTACAAGTATGAGAGGGGGGGTGTATGGAGGGGTCGATCGTCTTCATCATGCGCGAGCAATTGGCACGGCCCGGATGCCCGAGGCGCTGGTGCCAAAGGTCTGGGCTGGGGACGGCGACGAGGCTGGTGGCGGCGGATGAGGGGGCGACGTGGTAGAGGTCGCCCGAGGAATCACATCGGAGGAGCTCCTGACGGGTACGTCGGTCCTTAACAGAAAAACCATAATTGTCAAATTCGACATTCACAGGGTTAGTGCGAGTGAGGGTGCGGACAGAGAGGAGATTGTGGATGAGAGAGGGGGAGACAAGCACGTTAGAGAGGTGGAGTGGGCGGGATGGTGTGTGCAGAGAGGATCGCCCGACGTGTGTGATCGGCATCAGGTGGCCATTGCCGACTACAATGTTAGAGAGAGTGGAGCAGGGTTGCAGGGAAGAGAGCATACCAGGGTTCGCCGTCATGTGAGAGGTGGCTCCCGTGTCCATGACCCAGGAGCCGCCGGCGGGGTGCTGCGGCTGCACGGACAACTGCTGCAGGGCGTGGATGAGGCCGGACTGGTCCCAGCTTGGCGTGGAGGGTGCGGGCGGGGCGCAGTACACCGGCGCGGGGGCGGTGTATGTGGCAGCTGCGCCGGCGAACGGCATCGGCGGGGCGCCGGCCGGGCGAGGGCCGAGGACACCGGCTCCAGGGTAGTGAGGCCGCCACTGGTACGGCCAGGCTTGCACCATGCCGGTCCAGGGGTACTGGGCCATGGTGGGCGCTGGGGCTGCAGTAGTGGTGGTCGTGGCCTTGGTCTTGCCCTTCCAGCCGCCGCCGGTGCGGTTCTTGTTCTGCGGCTGCGGCGTGGGCGCCGGCGGGGGCGGAGGTGGAGGAGTGGGTGCAGCGGGCGCCGGTGGAGCGGGGGCCGGTGTGCCGAACGCAGGGGCGGCGGCATGTAGGGCGGTGCCGGTCGGGGGATCACCGTCGCCATCGTGGTTCCTGGACTCTTGAAGCACCAAGAAGGAACGGACGTCCTGGAACGAAGGGAGAGGTACCTCACGAGAGAGAGTGGTGACAGCGTGGCGGAAGTCGGAGCGGAGGCCAGCGAGGACGCGGTGCACGAGGTCCGTGTCGGTGACGGTGCGCCCCAGGTCACGGAGGCGATCGGCGAGGGACTTGAGGCGCGAGCAGTACGCGGAGACAGTCATGTTGCCCTGGCGCTGGCCGTGGAACTCGTCGTCGAGGTAGACGGCGCGGGTGACGGCGTTGTCGAGGAAGAGGTTCTCGATGCGACGCCACACCGCGAACGCCGTGTCATCCGGCGTGATGATGAGGGAGAGGATCTCCTCCGAGACGGTGGAGTAGAGCCAGGAGACGATGGTATAGTCGTCCTGCACCCACTCCGGATCCTCGTGGCGGGGGTCGGTGTCACCGTCGACGTGGTCGAGGACGCCGAACTGGCCGAGCGTGACGGTGAAGAGCCTGCGCCACATGGTGAAGGAGGGCCTCTGCAGATCAAGGGTAACCTGTACCTGCTGCTTGATGATGACGTGCCGGAGGTTCTGACGGGCAGCAGCGCGAGCCGGTGCCGGGCGAGCGGCCGGGGGAGCAGAGGACGGACCGGAGAGGACGCCGGCGGGGGCAGGTGCCGCAGGAGGTGGGGGTACGGCGGAGAGGGGGATGGGGCCGTGCGTCGCTTGGTGGGCGGCGAGCATGCTGGCGAGCGCCGCCAGGGTGTCGGGCTGGATGGAAGAGGAAGAGGAGGAGGGGTCGGCGTTGGAGAAGAGCACGCCGGCGGAGCGCGTGTGGTTGGTCATGGCGGTGGTTGGCAGCGGAAGGCAACGAGGATGGGCTCACAGAAGGATCGTGTGAGCCTCTGATACCATGTAGAGCAGCTGAACGAGAGAGAGGTTGAGAATGGATGCACTCCGTGAGTGCTCCTCATCGTATTGCTCATCAATATATAGTACAAGATCGGGATCGTGCACCATGTACAGATCGTGTCCAGTGGAAGTGGACGGACAGGCCTATCTCTAAGCTAACTGAATCCTGAAGACTAGGACTAGCAGATTACAACACAGCGGTCAGAGAAGGTTGACACGCTAACAATAGTACGTAGTACCAGTCATCATACTACCTTTATAACGTGAAATATCGTAAGGTTGCTTTTATTAGTAACATTTTTGAACATGACAACTCCTTTCTCATTGTGTGTTTCTCACTAAAATTTATCACAATTGACCGCTATAATACAATAACATAATATGGTACTATACCCTCTCTCACTCTCATCGTTAATTGCAATGCCGCATCATACTTTTACTTACCCTGGAATGGTGGCTATATATACCAGGCCTAATTTACATGTCTAAACACCTGTTGCAATGACGACAAGCCTATGAGAGTGACCAATAATTAATTAAGTGGCTTACATTCCACTGTTCAACGAGTCTCGCGCAAAACCCACGTTGACTATTTTGATGCTTCATGCCGTACTAGGAATATCCTACGGAACCTTGTGAATATGCTTTGACTCACATGATACAATACTATAGCAATTAAAGTTTGCTGCCAGTAGGACGTTTCTTAATGACACGTCTCCCTGCATGATCGGTACTACATAAGTATATACTACAAACAAGCTTTGAGGCAATGTACATGGGTATAAACTAAAAGAGATACACTTATTGACCATCGATCATCTAGCTCGATGATTGCAACGTCAATTTTACCTACCTAAGTGCATCCTCCTGGAGAAATAGAATTGTGTTGATATATTTATAAAACGGGGCGCACACATGCCTGTTTCGATCAGAAATAGAATCGTCGAAGTTAGCATTTCAAGCTTTGGTAGAGGGAAGTGAAAGCAGTAGCATGCATCATATTTGTCGTGGAACATCATTTGCATGTCTATTCCGTATGAAAATCAGTTGTCAACTTAATCAAAGGCAACAATTGTGCAGCTGGCAGCATAGATTGCTCGTCATCACTTGTTCAGGCCACATACATCGGACGGAGAATAAAATAAAAGGCAGTAGCATGTCAGCAATGACGTATCATCTCTTAGCGCCACGAACTGTACTGAGTTATTATTTTCCCCATGAACTAGCATGACCGACCTACATTTATATACATTCCATGGCCTTCTAGTTTTAACAACTCACACAGCTTTGCATCGATTTCTTTAGCAGAATAACCTACCGAATCTAGCATATTCTACTAGTACTCCGTAAGTAAGGTGCTATGATATGGTGTTTGCTATCAAGCTTCATACACTAGCCAACGCAATCAAAAGTCCGAACTGATGGAAAGGGCTAGTGCAATCTACTTATACACTTCAACATCCCCTCTCACGTGTGACGGGGATTAGTCAGCACGTGCAACCGGAAAAGAGCGACGGTGCGCGAAACTCACGTATGACTCAAGAAACCTATACGTGGACACAAAGGGGTCAACAGCAATTTTAGGATAAATTGTGAAAGCCAGGACTCAAACTCGAGACCTTAGACTCTGATACCATGTCAAGCTTCATGCACTAGCGAACGCAACCAAAAGTCCGAACTGATGGAAAGGGCTAGTGCAATCCACTTATACACTTTAACATTTGCTACTCGTGTCACAAGGCTACGAAACTATATTTTAGAATTCACTCGCTCTCCATTGCGGAAGGGGAGACATGACTTGAACAACTTCATTGTTTTCACCCTTCTTACTCTTTTGGAGAATCCATAATTTACTACTCCCTTCCATCCATATTACTCCTAATTGACTTTAATTTGTTAAAAATTGAAAGAACCTATATACTAAATAGTGTCTAGATTCATTCAAATCTAGACAAATTTGAGTCAATTAATATGGGCCGGAGGGAGTAATAAAATATTAAACATTGTGTGTAATAAGCCTTTTTGCATTTTTGTAAGATGGATGCATTTTAATCTGAGAAGAAATAACAAGCACACTACGGACATACACATACAACCACATGAAAACATTCACAAAACTTTTGCCCTCGTTTCAAGATGTTAGGGCCAACCAAATTTTAAATTGACGGCTTTTGTCCCTGTTTTGAAAAAAAATCAAAATGACGTCGAGCAAAAAAATAGCGTTTTACTGGTGTCATAGAAATCATAACCTAGGTAGAGAAGTTTCATGATAACGATCATAAGATTCTAGCTAAATCATTTGTATCGAAGAGACACAGTGATCCAACTATATAGCTGGATGTAAGTACAATGGACATAACTAATTTGATACCGAACGAGTACGTTTTTATTTAAACTATTTTTAGTGTCTTCTTTACGATGTTGAAATGTTGGCTCCTTCCTGAAGTAAGAATAAGATCATCTCCGGCTCTATCCTCGCTCTGGTGGTGCGTCTAGCATCGATGAAGGCGTGTGGAGCCATGTGTCTAGCGGATCTTTTGGAATCCGGTCGTTTTTCATATTTGTTGGTGTGGTTTAAGTTTGGTCTTTTTCGATCACGTTGTCGTCTTTGATGATAGTTGCCGCTCTGGTGCGTTATTTTTTTGGGTCTTAGCAAGACGACCTCCCATCCATCTACTATAATAAGCTCTACTACGACAAATTTTGTTCGGCTTGGTGATAGAGGGACGAAGACGGCGACACGCCTTCGACTCGTGGTAATGTATGTAGTTAGTGACCTATTTATATTTTTATTACTTTTATAAAACTATTTTATACTACTTTTGATTATTAATAGATCTGCGGATTTTTTCATAAAACAATTATAATAGAGAAGGTGCATGAATGTTTTTTTGTCGAGAAGATGCTTTAAGGCTGGTTCTAGTGGGAGTATCATACTCCCTCCTTCACGGTTTGCAGGGCGCTCTACAAAAATCTCATGGACCAAGGCGTGAACATATTGGCTGAAAATTAGGTCTATTAATGAGTGGTTAAGGCGCATGCAGTGGTGGGAGACTGTTACATGCATAGGAAGTTGGGAGGAAAGCTGCCACATTAATCACAATTAATTCTTATGCGTCTAGGAATGTTGCAGTTTTGAAAAAACCCAAATTTGATTAGGCGCCCTGCAAACCATGAAGGAGGAAGTAGCTAGTATCATGCATGCTATGTTGGCAAAAATCTGATGTGGCACAACAATTAATGAAGAAAGAGATGGTTAGAGTATCATAGATAGATACCGTGTCATAGCACGTAAAACTAAAAAATTCTCATATAAATAAATCTCGTATACAATTTTATATGAAGATTTTACAAATCATTGAAGGACCGTGCTATAGCGCGGAACCGCAAAAGTTGCCTCCCGTGTGGCGGCCGGTAAAATCGATAATCACGGCTTAGCGATGTCTGCATCAACCGAAAAGACTAATGAGTATGCACATCCATAGGTCCTGCACTCGAGCTGTGTGGCGCGCGCTAAGCCAACTCATCACTGTTGGCGTGATCCCATGCATGTGTGGCAGGCCTAGAGTATAATGTTGTGGTAGGCTGACACGCTAGTAATGCATAGGATCGATTCAAATGAAAAAAGTCATAGTAGGCAATAATGCTAGTATCATGTTGTGGTAGGCTGACATGCTAGTAATACTATAGTAGGCAATAATGCATGCACGAGAAACACTAGAAACTAATTATGTCCTGATCCTAGTTACCCGATTAATTAGATCATAGTAGTCATATTACTAATTGCCAAATTAATTCAGTCATAGCTGCCTGATTAATTACGAGTAATTGCCATACTCATTAATAGCATGCATGAGAGAAGATAGATTATAAGGCTAGATTATATCATACTCATTACTATAATGATTATAAGGCTTATGGACCATTTTATAGGATTAAGTAAATCAGTAACTTACCCTCTTGATTACTACATGCACCAATAATTACACATGCATGAGAGAAGATAGAGAAAAAGAAGAACATGCATTGGAGGAGAGAGACTAATAAATGAGAGAGGACTTATAATTCCTAACATTTTTAAAAAGATCTTGGGCCTTATAAGGCTGGTCCTAGTGGGAGTATCATAATACTCGTATCATGCATATGATACTAGTGTATGATACTATGTCTCTAGTGCATTGTATCATGTAGTAGTATCATAGTAGTAATATATTTATTGATTGTAGAATCTCTATGTAAAATGTATGTACAAGATTTACTTGTCATTATGATTTCTAGTTTTACGTGCTATGATACGGTATCTACCTATGATACACTAACCACCTCTCTCTTCATTAATTATGACGCCACATCAGATTTTTGCCAAGTTGGCATGCATGATACACCTTATGATACTAGCACTAGGACCAGCCTAATCCCTAACGGAGGGAGTACACTAGTATGATATACTCCCTCCGTCCAAGAATAGATGTCTTAGAGTTTTCAAATTCTGGATAAATCTATATACTAAATAGTGTCTAGATTCATTTAAATTTTGACAAAGTTAAGACATCTATTTTTAGACGGAGGGAATACATAATACTAGTAGTATAATATTCCCTCCGTTTCAGAGCTTAAGGCGTCCTCGTTTTGCGTGTTTTCTTTGACCAAGAATTATTCTAAATACGTAAAGAGTTTTGGTATAAAACTAGTATCACTGAAAAGTATTTTTCAATATGAATCTAACGGTACTAATTATATATAATATAATTAAGATTTTGTTGTTTAATTTTTTTGATCAAACTTTGTTTTAGAAAACGTGTACGCCCTAAGCCTTAAAACGGAGGCAGTATTACCACTAGGACCAGACCAGCCTAAGACGATCCAGTGACCATGTCTGAATCGTGGTGGACCAATCAGTTGGGAGAAACGAGACGTCGTGGGTGTGTAAGCATACGATTGGCCTTCTCACGTGTTCACGTATCCTGTGATTACGCCTTCGGCTAGTCGTTAACGTATATCGCCGCGAACGGAGTCTTTACGCAAAGGTAACCAAGGAACGACGACGAGTCCACCACTGCACTCGCCGCTCTGGCTGGCACTCGCTAATCACTTTCCGGTTTAAATCCCGCGAAGCCTCGTCGATCAGATCCAGCCAAGGAAGTCAGCCAATTCGTCCGAGGAATCCCCACCCGCCGACGCGGCGAAGCTTCCTTCCCCGTTCCCCCACCGCCCAGCCCGCGCGGCGATCTCGATTCGGCCGGCGCGGCCGCGGATCAGAGGCGCGGGGGAATGGGGCAGCAGGGGGAGGGGGATGGCGCCGTCAGCGGCGTCGAGGAGCGGGCCGGCCTCGCGGCGGCGCCGTACGACCGCTGGGTCCTGCTCCGCCCCGCCGAGGGCTCCTCCCGCCCGCCCGCGCGCTACAAGGTGCGTACGCCGTTCCGCTCCGCGCTCGCATTGGATGTCGCGGTCCTCGCTCGCGTCCGAACTCTGGTCTCTCCTGTTCCGATCCGCCCGCCAGTGACGAGATGTACTAGCTGTTAGTGCGTAGAGATGTTGCGTTGTGCTCTTAAACTTAGCGCCCTGGAACATGTTCAGCAAAAAAATGTTCTGACAGAAGATACGCCAAGGAACATGATCATACGAATGATATGCTGTTCCGTCGTGCCGTGCGATTGCCTCTTACACCATGTCCTGTGTATTCGATGCTGACTGTTGGAAGTGCTAATACATGGCAGCATGCCGCGGAAGTGGTTCAAGACAAGCTGTACGTGGTCGGGGGAAGCCGAAATGGCCGTTCTCTGTCAGCCGTTCAGGTTTGGCACCCGTGCACGATGACTGATCATGCCATTGCGCCTTCTTTATCCATGTGCTAACATTGGTAATTTCGGCAGGTTTTTGATTTTAAGACATCCAAGTGGTCAGTGCTAAATCCTAGCCGAGATCCGAACCAGCTGAATCCTGAAAATAATGCCGGAAACCAGCCATTTCCACCGATAGTTGGCCACAGTTTGGTAATGCTATCATCTTAAGCTCTTGTTAAACCTTTTCGAGCGGAAGGGTGTTGTTTTCTATGCTGACTAGTGTTCTCACTCAGGTCAAGTGGAAGAATAATCTTCTGGTTGTAGCTGGAAACTCCAGAGCAGCAGCGTCGAATAAGGTTTCAGGTGCTTCTTTGGAATTCCCTTTTTTCTTCAGTTCCATACTAAAACATGTAGCAGCAAAATGTTGGCTCACGGTTTGCTTAAACATACGTTGTAGGTTTTCATTATGTTCTGCCTAAAAACATGACCACCTGTTTGTAAATACCTTTCCGCGCTCTTAATTAAATAAGTTCTACTGCCGGTTGCTAAAAAACATGAAAATAATAATAGCTGAACTATCGGTTTATGGTTTTGCACCGCCACCAAAGACAGTGACATGTCTGTTTATGCCCCTAAATATTATAACTTCCATTATCATAGAGTCGTCGTAGATGAACTGATATGTGCACATACCTCAGTATTAAGATGGACTTCTACGTCGGTCCATATGTTTCTGGCAAAATTTCAGATTGAAAAATGAGTAGTACAGGGATGGGTCTCAATTACTGTCTGTGCATTTAGTGACTATTGAGATTGACCTTGGTATCAACATGCCCCATTTCAACTTCACAAGTTACATCTTCCATGTTCACAAAATGTTACCTATTTCAAGCACATGCATAATTAACATAATGATACGTGCTTTAACATATTTTCCTCATTTTTTGGTGTGGTCTCCCAAACTTTACAAGTACGACTGAAACTGATTGTAAATAATTTTGCTGAATTCTGTGTGCAGTCTGGCTTATCGATGTGGAAACAAATAGCTGGTCTGCTGTTAATACATATGGAAAAGTTCCAGTAAGATATTTTTTGTCCTCTGTTTATACATTAATTTATTGGAGAGCATGCTGAATCCTCCCTCCATCAGATAGCTCGAAGTGGGCAATCTGTATCTCTAGTCGGTTCTAGGTTAATAATGTTTGGTGGAGAGGATAACAAGAGGAGGCTTCTGAGCGATCTACATGTACTTGACTTGGAAACAATGATCTGGGAAGAGGTTACAACAGAGTAAGAGTTTACTTATTAGTTATGCTAAACATTGCTATATGCATTTCTACTGGATGTCGAATTTATTGTGCTCCTTGCTATTGTGAAACAGGAAAGGTGGCCCAGCTCCTAGGTATGACCATTCGGCTGCTGTTTATGCTGACCATTATCTTCTAATCTTTGGCGGTTCTTCTCACTCCACATGCTTCAGTGATCTGTACTTACTTGACTTGCAAAGTGTAAGAACTGAGTACTCTTATGTATTATGCTGTACAAGTACACTTGTGCATTCAGTCACAGTGCCACATTCAATAAATACTCTAAGCCAAAGTGCTCGCATGTCTTGTGCTGTACTAATACACTTGTGCACTAAGTCGTTCTATGAAAGCTTATTAAAGATTTTCAAGTCTCCACATGCATTCATAGTTCTAGGTTGTAATAGGACTTGGAACTTCAGAATTATATCAAGTTAATAGCAACTGCAGCTTGCAGGGGTGAACTGTTCCTATCAAATGACTAGGTTCTTAACTCCATTCCACTATCTCTAACAGTAACTAGTAGTCTAGTACACATCATAAGTGCATGAAGATATGCTTATCAAATTATGTTGTGCTCTACACAAAAGGGATACCTTGGCGGGCTTTTCCTCTTGAGCCAAGTTTAAAGCATGACTTTAGGACTCATCTGAAAAGCTTATCGAGTTAGTGTTTAACTTCAACAGCTGGAGTGGTCTCAACCTGACACTCAAGGGGCACACATAACTCCTAGGAGTGGCCATGCTGGTACAATGATTGATGAAAATTGGTACATAGTTGGTGGTGGAGATAATGCAAGTGGTAATGCCTGAACATACTATGATGTATTTACCGGTTTCTTAAATTCTATTTGCATGCTTATTAGTTATTTCAGCTTCAGTAACTAAGGAAATACACATGTTGTAGGTTCCCCTGATACAATTGTAATGAATGCTTACAAGTTTGTCTGGTCCGTGGTCACCAGTGTATCAGTCCGAGATCCACTTGCTTGTGAGGTAAGAACTAAGCAGTATTTGTACAATTGTGCTGGTTTGTTCAATCTTAAAGGATTCTCATATGAATTCATGTTCCAGAATCTTAATCATATCACATTCAATATTTGCATGTTTTTGAGAAAAAAATCATGTTCCAGAAGTAGATAACTAGGAATATGAAATGTGTTTGTATTACTTCTCCTTTTTTGCTGCCGGACCAGTTTACTTCATTTGTTTACATTGATTTCTAATAAATGTTAGGGTACTTAAATTCTAGGTGAAAAGATGTTCCATCTGAACTTAGAGAGAAGCAAATATAAATGCAACTTGTGTTACTTTCTGCTGCAATAATTTTAACAGTGACTTAAAATTCCACCATCCAATGCCTTTTAGAGGGCGACACAGAAAGTTGTTATCAGTACACTCAATCAGTTTCCTGCCAAACAAGATGCATAGAGCTCGAGCTTTTTATAATACGGTGAATCCCTGACTTTCTGTCCAACATCATGTTACTCTTTTCCAGGGTCTCACGCTTTGCTCGACAACAGTTGATGGTGAAAAGGTTCTAATTGCCTTTGGCGGCTACAATGGGAAATACAACAATGAGGTATTCACTTTGAACAATAGTATCATGTTCACAATGATCTTTTGTAGAATTGTTTCTTTAGATGTCAGGTGTCATGCTTATCTGAGCTTGTCCTTTATGTGTGGCGCCTCTAGTGCTTGACTTATATAATTGTAACCGTTACTACTTACATTGATGGGGTGAAGTTGCATTCCCTCTAGTTTCCCTTTTTAGTGCTCTGTTTCCATTAGCAATATTATTCAATGTCTGAGGAAAATGATGACACTATGCAGGTCTTTGTGATGAAACCCAAGCCAAGAAATTTTATGCAACCTCGGCTTCTCCAATCTCCAGCCGCCGCCGCTGCTGCTGCTTCTGTGACAGCTGCCTATGCTGTAATAACTGCAACTGATGACAAAACTAAAGATATTGTTGCTACTGATGATCTAGATGTGAAGAGAGTTGAACCTGGAAGTTCTTCCAAACAAATTGTTGCTGAAATTGATGCACTTAATGGGGAGAAAGGAGAACTAGAGTCTCGACTGGCAGAAGTTCGTGCTGAAAACTCAAAGCTAAAGGATAAACTAGATATGGTAAAGTTGTCCTATGGTGAACTAACAGAGGTAAAACTTGTCTTCCCATTTGTTTCTTCGAGAGTGCAAACTTTCTCTCCATACCCAAATGAAATTATTGATTCGCTACAATAAATTCCCACTGTTTTCTCTTTTTATTGTGAAGGAACTTAGATCAGTTGAAAATCAGCTAGCTTCTGAAGGTTCAAGATGCCAAAAACTGGAGGTTATGAACGTGCACACTGCAATTACTTATGAGCATGCATATTTTGAACTCTCCTTTTATGTTTTTGACAGTTTACCTCTTTCTTCTGTCTGATGAATTCAGTCCCAAATTGCTGCCGCACATAAAAGGTTGGAATCTGCTGATTCTTTGGAAAATGAACTGGAAGCATTGCAGCAACAAATATCTCAGGCAGAACAAACCATGACAACTTCTCAGAGGCGGAAATCTGGGGGCGTGTGGAAGTGGGTGGCAGGAAGTGCAGAGGTCTCCGACAATGAATAGTAAGTCTTATGTGCAACATGCTTGATGGTACAATGTCTGATGTGCTTGTGTTAGGATATATTATCGGAGATCTCTGGTTATCATTTTGCACAACATTTAGTTGGAGGTTGATGCGATCCCTGGGTTTCAAGGATACAATGCATGGTGATTGTGCTAGACCTTATTATGATATCATAGCAAATGTGCTTCTATGTAATTTAGAATGATATGTGAAATGAACACTAAAGCGCGAATATCTTACAAAAAATTGCATCTACTCCCTCTGCCCCAAAAACGGAGCGAGTACGTTTTTTATGAAAAGATAATCTGAAAAGTATCATTTCTGAACAAAATGTTACTTCACATATATCATATATGGAACCCATATTGGATTTGGACATTTATCTCAATCAATTGTTTCTGAAACAATTTCTTGTATGCTTACTGAACGAAAAAACACAGAAGATGCTAATTGAAATCCCCTGGACGTAAAAGAAATGTAAATGCATGATAAAGCTGCATTCTTTCTGATATACCAGTATCATATTATGCTGATATCTACGGAGTAGAGGCCACACCTGCTCAATATTCCATATACTCCCTCCATCCAGAAATAAGTGACTTGGGTTTGTCTAGATTTGCATGTATCTTTACACTAAAATGCGTCTAGTTATACGAATTAGGCAAAACCAAGTCACTTATTTCAGCACGGAGGGAGTATAACTCAATATTCTGTAGTTCAACATTGGAGGGTGTAACTCTTTAGGCATTGTATTGTATATGTCAGGTCCACCAAGACAAGCTTGATTTCCCTGAGCCTAGAGTGCATACAAGCTCTCGGTTCCTTTCACAATTTACCATGTAGCTCAACATCTTACAGTACAACTTCTGAGAGCACTCATAACTCTTTAAGCACTCTATGCCAGGTTCATCAAGACAAGCCGCCACCCAACAGCGAGACCCAAGTGGAGCTGCTACAGTTTTGAGACGGCCTGTTTGTCACTGACTACTGGGTGCCTCCTCAAGAACTTGCCCGCGATCGATTTTGTCAAAATGTCTCCGATAACAGTCCTCTGGATCTTCTGAAGTGGCGCCACCTGGTAGAAATTTTCCATAGGCCAGTTTAGACAATTGCATAGTGAAAGCATGGCATCATACATACAAATATACCGAAGATTGTACCGCATTGGGAATATAATTGGTTGGGATTATTAGCTTTCTTTTTCATCATATAGCAATATACAAGTATGTTCATTGGTTGTGGTGACTGGAGGAAATACATTTGTTTATAGCGTAAATTTTACAGGAGATATATTATCAAGCCGTCTTCATTTCAGATGTCATCATGCTATGTGGATGTGTTTCGATTTGTTCCAGTGCATGAGTGTAGTCTTACCACTTCGTTTGTCGCTGAAATTTGATCTGCCATTTTGCCCTTGTGCCTGAAAAGATTTAAGCACGTGAAAATGGTGAAGCATGTACATAATTCTCTGTGATTGTCCAATTGTGTGGCAATGTTAAGATGGAAAGATTTTAACTTGAAATATTTGAACATGTGAAGTGGACTCTTACTGTATGGCTAGAGGGCTTGCAGCTTCAGGCTGCACGAGCAGCAGAGCTCCCAGCTCTGCCGGAGCCACATGTGCCTGCTCTGAAGCCGTCTCCGTTTCTGTCTCTGGTGTGTCGGACATCTCCGTCAGGTCGACCCATGGCAGCCTCTGGCGGAGCGCCTGCCTGGCATCCTCTGCAAGTGGCGCCTGTGCCACCACAGTAACTCTCCTCAGAGTGACGAGCTTCCCCTGTGGCGCCATGGGAGCAGCGAGTGCCGCGGCCATGTCGGGCGTTGCAACGACGTCAGTGGCGCTGTGTGAGGCCACCGCGTCTCGCAGATCGGCGGATGGCGGCAGGAGCACCGTGGTCACACCGGCAGCAGGAAGCCCAAGGGCGAGCAGTGGCAGCGCACCGTGGACGCCGACGCCCCACGTCGGGAGAGAGGCCAGGCAGACCTGGCCCTCGTCCAGCAAGCCTGCACCGGCTGCGGCCACGGCAGCAACGAGGTCGGCGTGCGTCATGGCCGCCGGCTTCTTGCCTCCCGACGAGTAGACTACGATCGCTGCGTCCCACGCGCCAGGCCAGTCCGCCGCAAGGGCGTCCAGCGCCGTTGGGTCGCCGCCGTCCATGAGCTCCTCCGCCGATACCGCCCGCGGGTCCGGCGACCGGGACATGTGCAGAAGCGGCGCGGTCACGACGCCGTCCACCTTCTTCCCCATCTCCGGCCCCGCCACCACGATCGCCACGCCGGACGCGTGCGCCGCGGCGGCAATCTCGGTGGCCGTGGCGTCCGGGCGGGCGGTGACCACGACGCAGCCAGCCGCGAGGACGCCGAGAATCACCGGCGGAAGAAGGAGCGGGTCGTCGCTGGGCGAGAGGAGCACGAGGACGGCGTCGCCGCGGCGGAGGCCGAGCCCGAGGCGCAGCGCGGAGGCGAGCGAGAGCGCGGCGCGGCGGAGGGCCGCAAAGGAGAGCGCGCGGCCCGTGGCGGCGTCGAGGAACGCGGCGCGGTCGGAGTCCGCCGTGTCCCGGTGCGGCAGGCGGGACAGAACGAACGCCGCCGCGTCGCCGGCGGACTCGAGGGTCTCGGCCTCCATGTCTCCCTCGCTCTGCTTGGGACTTGGGAGCATGTAACGCGCGACTGATCTCGTGAGTTTTAAAAGGCTGGTCGGGTTGGTTCGACTTTTGGCGCGCGCGGACAAAGGGGGAGCTTCGTGGAGTCCGGCGGGAGGTTTGTCCGGTGGCGTCGGCGACAAACGCCATGGACCGGACGGCAGCCACGATGCCGTCCGTGCTCTCGCGCATGGCGCATGGCATCGCCAGGAGATATACCCTTGTAGATTCACCACCCTTCTGTCTCTTGTATACGTCTTTTACCTATGCATCCAAATTAGCATTGCATTTCATGTTCCTTTCGTATTTTAATTTCTTTCATTCATAATACTATCTTTTTACAAGAGAAACTTGATGTTGACCATCCTCTAACGGAGGACCTGTCCTGGGCACACGGCATTCTTGTGCAACCGGTGCACCTGACACTAAATATTCATGATAAATGATTTAAAAACTCTGAAAATAATTGTATGCGTTTGACACATTGTACATCCATTTACAGATCTTTAGTTATGGAATCAACTCACAACTCACACAAAGAAAAGACAAATCATATTTCGAATAGTAATTAATTCAAACTGGGCTATGAATTGATCCACTTAACACAGTCACAAGTAAAAAAAATTAATTTCCGGTTATCGACTTGTGAGTTGAATTTGTGTCTAAAATTTGGTGACATGTTAGATGCATCACATGTCTATGTACTAGATGTTACATATACTTTTTAAAACTTGTAGCATGTGTTGTGAACTTTGGATGCATCGGTTACACAAGAACTTCGCATGTATGAGTTCTCTCCCCCTTGTGATTACAAGAATGTCCTAAGTAGTGTACAAAGTGGCATTACGAGATTTTTTTAAAATTAAATAAGTATGATTTATATTAGATAAAGTGACCACTATTTTGTTTTGACCACTATTTACAACAAGATAATGGGATAACTAAACACATGGTACGCAAAAAGAACTCTAACAAGGGGGGAGTCCAACAAAATTAGAAACCTCAAGATTCTCACCAAAGCCATAGACATTGACGATACAAATGGAGAACCAAGCGCCGGCTTGGTGGCATGGCTAGCGAGTGCGCAGCCAACCCACCCGGGTTCAAGTCCCCATGGGGACTGATCCGAGCGCGTATAAGTCGTTGCTGGAGAGGTCTCATCTAACTAACAACGTATAGCCCGCGAGGGATCATTTCCGGGGGTCAACGTTTTTTGACGATACAAATGGAGTTCAGACTAATGCTTAAAAGTCTTATCGTATTCTCATATCCATTTCACATTTTCTTTCATACGTTTACACTGTAAACTTGATGTTGTCTCCCATGCGACAACGAGAGAGATGAAATTTTGTCCTAAATAGCGTAGAGTGGTGGTCTGAGTCGTTGATGACACAGAGGAGTTCGATTTTGTATAACTAATGCTTAAAAGTCTTGCTCCTCGATGATAAGAGTATGGTCAAGACGAATGCGACTCAGTGTTTTATATAACTTTCCTAAGAGAAGCATTTTGAGCACCGATTTATTTATTTTGAGAGACTGATGGCATGGCACCAACCGAAGAGAGGCATATGGTTTGGTTTTTCTTCTTTTTTTTTTAGCACAATTTGGTTTTTGTTCTTGAGGGCATTGACTTGGGTTTTGTTGTTTTAGTTGATGGTCGGTCCATAATAATCTCCCAGTCCATATAAAGAACTAAAGCCCATACAAAGCCCGCCCCGTACGGCCCAAACCGAACCGAATCCGTTGGGTTGGAGAGTAGATTGGATAAGAGAGTGTGCGTGCGAGCAAGACACCAGAGCAGGAAAAACCACAACGCCACCGCCTCCGCCCTGCGCAATGGCGTCGCCGTCGTGTGCCTCCACGCTGCCCTGGACCGCCGCCTTCTCACCTTCCTCCTCCTCCGCGTCCGCCTCCTCGCCGAGAGGCCTTCAGACGCGCCGCGCCCCGTCGCTGGTCATCGTCGCCCAGGGCAGGGTCAAGAAGTATCGCCAGGTCAGTCGGTCAGTCGGCTCCCGCATGTTTTTTCCTGCAGACATTCACCTCGTTAGACTGGAAGAACTGCCAATTGATTTCACGACTAGTGGTGAAGCTTCACACACGCTTGAATTAGTCGTTCCTTGCTGGTGACATTGTCAAAGTCTGTTAGGAAAAAGCTCCTAGTGATATCTGAAACCATGAAAAAACAGTAGCAATGCGGTGCACTGTCCATGTTCTGACTCACCAGGAGGCAGTGCAGATGGTCATGTGAAAATTGAAATTCTAGCCAATTTCAGACCTATGAAACAAAATGGGAAGTAAATTCGCACATCTAGGCTTGCCTCTCGCCGTCGCGGGTTGCGGCTTAGAGGCGTATGCTGTTTTCTCCGTCAGTGAATTCTTTGATGTTCTAGCAGTTGGCTGATTGCGCAATGGTGTTGGGAGAGTATGCCTTTGCATGTGGCTGTTACGGCTGAGCATCACGTGCGTGGTTCTATATGCCATTTTCCTTCAGCTGGTTGCTTGTATGCAGGTCATACTGATGGATGACATTGAGGAGGTGGGCGGGAAAAAGGGGGACACGATGAAGGTGCGGGCTGGATTCTACCGCAACTTCCTCCTCCCCAAGGGCAAGGCTACGCTGCTCACCCCGGACGTCCTCAAGTATATTCCTGCCCTGCAATCGTTTGCCTGCCATATCTACTACTATCTTCCACTCTTCATGAACCGTATAGATTATGCTTGTTCTGAATAATGTGCATGCCCAAGAAAATTTGATCTATGTCTGATGTTTGTAAGTTTGTTCATGGCTGCTTCCGACATATGTTCCCTTGCCCGCAAATTACCATCTACATTTGCTTATGTGGTGGTGGCCCATTGCATTGCTTGCCATTTAGGATCCTGGTCAATTTCTTTGTGCAGTGCTTGCTTTAAGGGATAAAAGCCTCTTCTTTGAATATGGGATGTGTCGTAGTTTTGGGGTTAGCCAGTTTCTTTGTGCAATGCTTGTTTTAAGGTCCGGTTAATAGCCTCTTTTTTGGATACGAGATGTCGTGTAGTCTTTCTTCTGGAATAATTTCTAAAGGCTAAGTTGGACTGTTTGTGGTTTTGATTGAGTACATGCACGTTGAAATAATAAATATAGACAGTCTTCAGTTTCAGTGAGCTAAGATCACTAAGTTTCTTTCCTCTGCTCCTCTTTGCAGGGAAATGCAACTGGAGCAGGAGAGAATAGATGCTGAAAAGCAGCGGGTAAGAAAAGAACTTTTTAACGCTCTTTAAGAAATTAAGTTCCACTCCAGTCCCAGTTTACGCTTGGTACTATTTTCATGTCTGAAAATGCAAGCTCCACATACTATTAACCTCAACTACATCCTTATTTTCGGGGAGAGAAAACATAGATTGCAGACTTGCAGCTTGACCTCAGTCAGTATCCCTAACATACAGTACTTAAAACGCCAAGTCTTGAGTGCGCTGCATTCCTCTGAATCCTGTATTAAGTGCTGGCATAAGCTCTCGAATGTTTATGCTTGGCCAGGTAAAAGAAGAGGCACAACAACTCGCACGAGTCTTCGAAACCATCGGGGCATTCAAGGTGCCACGTAAAGGTGGAAAAGGAAACCAGATCTTCGGGAGGCAAGTCGTCCTACCCGTACACAATTCTCAATCTATCTTCCTTTCCCCCTCTGCTCACATCCTCTGACAAAAATTCTCTGTACCATCTGTCCGCAGCGTCACGTCGCAAGATCTCGTGGACATCATAAAGTCGCAGCTTAACAGGTAGTAACTCATTTCGTGCTGGTACAACCAACAGCACCTCTGTTGTTATTATCATGGCTTTGCTTACGGGTAAACGAACTGTTTCCATTCAGGGACGTCGACAAGCGGCTGGTGGAGGTCCCGGACATCCGCGAGGTCGGGGAGTACGTCGCGGAGATCAAGCTCCACCCCGATGTCACCGCGAAGGTGCGGCTGACTGTGTATGCCAAGTGAGCCCTGCGGCTGCTGCGGGTGCAGGCCGGTCTCATCACACATGATGTATGTTCTGAAAATGCTGCAATGCTCTGATGCCGAGGAAGGGTTTCGGGATGATGTTTACGTTGTTGTATACTTTAGGATAACACTCTGGAAAGAGATCTTGGTCGTGAATATGTGAAAATCCTTTTTTGCTACTACTTCTGTTCCAGAGATTTCGCCGAGTTTTATTACAGTTGTTGTTGTGGTGCTGTATACTTTGTACACATTCTGAGCTGAGTTTTACAGTTGTATACTTCTGTTCCAGAGATTCCAAGTACCTTTCGTACTCCCTCCGACCCATATTAATTGACTTGGATTTGTCAAAATTTGGATGAATCTAGACACTATTTAGTATATAGGTTCATCCAAAATTTGACAAATCAAAGTCAATTAATATGGGCCGGAGGGAGTACCTTTTTGCTGGTGAGATTGCTGGATTTGCCAGATTTTCATCCACTGGTCGACACTGTCCACGTCATCATCCTACCTGTAAACCCAGCTCAGAATGTGTACTATCTTTGACAAGATTCTTCGTGTCAATATGTCATTGTGTGGATGCTGTAAACTGCAGCTGGCCTGGATCAAGATGACTTATTTACTCTATTTATTTAATTGTTTTGCGTGGTGGTTATCTCTGTGGTTAATTTATATACTATATACTCAGCTAGCAGCACTGGTTACAGCCTGGGCAGGGTGGCCGTCGTTCTCGCCGGCGGTGCGGTGGTTGCTTGGCCTATTCTGTGTTTCCCTTTTCTGCTACCGGCGGTGCCGTCCGACGGACCGAGTCCACAGCGTTCTATTTCATTCACACGCGTGGTGTGGATCCCCTCTGTCTTTCTGACAGTTGTTCTAAAAATGCTGATCTGGTTTGAAATGACAAGCTGATGGTACTCCATTTGGGTAGGCAGAGATCAGCTGCCGGCCAGCCAAGTCGATTGGCATGCATGCGTAGGCAGCGGCAGGGGCATGACTAGGCTAGTATTTTAATTTAATTACTGGAGGAGGTAAGCTAGGTTACTACTAGTTTTTTTTTTGAGATAAGCTAGGTTACTACTAGTTAATTGTTTTGCTTAGTAGAAGTAGTTGGTAACCCACCGACAGCACATAGAATAATGAGTAGTTTTTTTTCACAAGGAAGGGGCCTCGAGGAAGAGCGGTGGGTACAAATTAACATACAGGACCCTGACAGAAATTCTAAAAACGAAATAGCCCTGTAAGATTATATAAAGGACCCCATGAGAAAAAGGAAAAAGCAATCCAGCCCCTGTTCCTCTCCACCGACGGATGACGAGAGCCCAACTCCGGCCATCCTTCCACCACCGGGGACGAACCACTTGGTGGCAGGAGGATGTGTGTCTCCGAAAAGGATCTCCAGAAGAGGCATCCGACTTGGAGGAAGAAAAGACGCATCCTTGGCGTCTAAGAAGGCCGCCGAGTCGGCCACAAAGCACGCCGGCAAACTCGGCTGTCGTGTAGTTATCTCCATGTTGCTGCACCATCTTTCCTCGCCGTCGCCTAGAACCACCAGCAGCCGCTCCAGCACACTTCCCTCCCTCGCCACCAAGGCCGGCCAAGGGAAACCCTCTGGCGCCACTGCTCCAATTCACGCAACGGCCCAAAGACCGAGCTTATTGCACGAGCTGCTCGAAGCTAAACTCCCATCCTTGGCTCCCACCGAAGGAGCACCATTAGGGACAGCGGAGAGCAACCTCCTGGCGCCGCTCGTCAGCGCCCAAGAGTAGCTCGTCGGTGCAAGGACGAAATGCAGAACACCCGCGCCGGTTCTCCTCCCCCCGCCTCCACGGCAGGCCAACGGAGAACACAGACCGGACAGCTGCAGTCCGAACCCAGCACAATCAAGCTTATTTGAGGAGACTCCACCAGATCTCGTCCTCACAAACGCCGGCCACCATGGACGACCACCAGGAGGAGGATCTGGACAACACCATGCTCCGCTTGCAGGCAACATGGCTAAGCTCTAGACTGGCACAAGGCCAAACGCCACAAGGGCGCACCTACCACTACTACTATGCACATGAGAGGGTCGGCATCCTCTCCCCTGTCCTCTCCGGCCGGCGAGGCCACCGGAGAAGAGGGGGAAAGGAGCCGGGGCGGGGCGACTCTCAAGGAGGATAGGATAAGGACGGGGAGGAGAGGATATAATAATGAGTAGTTATCCATTCTTTTCGCTTCACTCATTTATATCCTCTCCATTTGAAAATATAAGAAAAGGCTCTCGTCCCGCTTTATAAATAAATCCACACGGCCGAACTGATACAAAGTAACGAGGAAACCTTCTTACAAAACAGATAAAAAATAAACAAAAAATACATGAGTCATCACACTTGAAGAAGCACACAAGACTACTAGCTAGAGGTGTCATCACACCTCCTTGTGCAACCACCAGACATTGTCGCACCGCACCTACCAAGTTGTCGCTAGAGAGGGACGACTGTTGTGTTGCTCCGGACCATGGAGCACTGATCCTACTTGCCTACCAAGAGGTTTATGATACCTGAAAGCATCGCCGCCATTGGCTCTGAAGCGTTGAGCTTCCACACGTGGAATAACATTCATAACATAACCCGATACCTCGGACTGCTCGATGTCACCAAGCCAGGCCTCCAGAGTGCAATCTGGGAGCCGCATTTGCCGAAGCGCCACCAACACAAGGATCCCCTGATGCTCCCTCCTCACCACCCTCATGGACAAAGAGAAAGAGTATCACCACCACCACGTCCCTCGCTAGATAGTCACTCGCACAGTCCACCTACCAGGGCCGTCGTCTCGGCATCTCCTGCCCGTATAGCGTTAGACACTACCACAACAGTCTAATGGTTCGTACATGGAGGGTCGGCGTCAGAAAGTCAGCCTCGGAGGCAGCGGTGCAACGAGCATTGCGGACATGACGCCATTGTGTCGCTCACAAGACGCATCCCGCAAAACCCTAACCACGGTATGCTAGGCAGCCACCAGGTCTAGGCCCGCCCGGCCTAGATTTGGTGCTCGAGCCACGCCTAGTCCAGGTGGGTATGCTTTTAGCCTCACGGGCCTAGATCTGGGCCACGACAATGTTGTTGTCCTTTGCAATATGTGCCAACTGTATCCATTGTCACCACCGTCGGGCCACATCACACCACCATCGCCAGGTCGAGATCTCAGTGCCACCACTATGCACCGCTGCCTGCTAGAGCTGCCCTGCACAGAGCCCCCAAGTGCTCGGGTAAGGGATCCCCCCTCCCCTGCCAGCACCGCGCGGGCTTTGACCGGCGACGCTCGCTGGCAACGGCAGGGGAGGAGGGGAGGGGCTGGGCTGGAGGAAAGGCATCGCCGCCTCGGTCGCCCGCGCGGGATGACACATTTTTTCTCTCTCTACCAAATGTGACAGTAGGGCAGCCGCCGGCTCTACCTTGATTTTTTGGGTAAACATTTCATATGCACACATGTTCTTTCTGGATAGCATGAGTGAGTGGTCTTATATATGTCGAAAACAGACTCTATAAAAAAGTATGCTTGTTTTAGCAGCACCTACGAATCCACGATATCTTCCTCTGGTTACCATCTTCCGATTCTTTGGTTATGAAACCGATACCGTACCACAAGGGATGGAAAGCCTACTCTTCTTCATGGCAACCACTCTCTTTTTTCTTTTTGAAAATTCCATACATATATCAAGCACTCAATTACATTTGTGTAGCAAGCATTCTCCCGTGGCTAGCTAGCTAGATGCCAAGTTACGACCTAGCTTAGCTCTTGTTACATCGCGATGATTGATCGATCTACTCCGTCCTCCGTTTTATAATAAAAACATAAACTGTTTAAGCTTTGTGAAAGAAGTGTATATATAGACCTCTTTTAGCGTAGGTTTACTCCTAATCACTCTGAACCTATACAATGAAAGAGATACTTCTTTCATAAAGCTAAAACATCTTATATTATAAAACAAAAGGGAGTAGGTCCTAACTGTTAGCTTAGCTTTGCAATAGACTAGACTGGATCTATTCGGTAGCACTCTATCTTTCGTATCTAGACACTGATCTGAGAGAGGGAGAGAGGGATCTGAGAGAAGAGAGAACCACTTTCGCCCTGGCTCGACAAGCACGAGCCAGAGGGGATGCCGGAACTGGTCCTGGAGCTGGACCCGCCGTCATTGGCCATGGGGAGAAAGGGGGGCGACGGCGTGGGTGTGCGGTGGTGGCGGTGCTTCCCGTCGGCTCGCGCTAACCCTAGATCGGTAGGGATGTAGGTGGGGTGGTTGGCACAGCGGTGAACCTCGTACCGTGCGCTGCCAGCTCCCCACCACTTTATATAGCGCGGCGACAGGGGCCCACCAACCAAATAGGGTTGGGCGCCCCCGATCAGGGCGCAGTTAGGGGCGTGACGGGCCGTTGGGCTTCGTCACGTTGAGATATATCTAACATTCTCCCCCTAGATCTCAACTTTACTTTTAACTTTGTTCTTTACTTATTCCATCACAGAACGATACATAGAGCATATGTTTCATCGTCTCAGCTCAATTGCCGATAGAATCAGATAGCCACTATATACCTTCATGTTTTGAAACAAATCATGTTACTTTTGGGCCTATGTAGTCCAGGAATCATAGGCTTCCCATTAAACCCATGCCGGCTATGTGTTCCTTGAACACATTGGGTGGTAAGCCTTTCGTTAGCGGATCCGCAAGCATATCCTTTGTCCTTATATGCTCGAGTCTTATAGTTTGATCCTGGACTTTGTCCTTCACAACATAATACTTTATATCTATATACTTTGTAGCATTACTCGACTTGTTGTTGTGAGCATAGAATACTGCGGGCTTGTTGTCACAGTACATCTTTAGTGGCCTGCTGATGCAGTCAACCACTTTCAAGTCGGGCAAAAATTTCTTTAACCATAACACATGTCCCATGGCCTCATAACATGCTATGAATTCTGCATACATCGTAGATGATGCAACTATCGACTGTTTGGCGCTTCTCCATGAAATAGCACCTCCTGCGAGAGTAAAGACATACCCTGGCGTGGACTTTCTGTCGTCTTTATCTCCCGCAAAATCCGCATCTGAATACCCTTTTATCTCTAGGGAATCAGATCTTTTATATGTTAGCATGAGGCCTTTTGTGCCTTGCACATAACGCAAAGCTTTCTTTACCATTTTCTAGTGCTCTATGCCTAGATTCTCTTGATATCTACCGAGTACCCCGGTGATAAAAGCTAAGTCGGGGCGAGTGCACACTTGTGCATATTGTAAGCTTCCAACAACCGAAGCATATGGTACTGACTTCATTTGATCGATCTCATATTGATTCTTTGGACATTGGGATTTCCCAAAACTGTCGCCCTTGACTATGGGAGCAGGTGTTGCATTACTCGCATGCATATTGTATTTCTTTAAAATCTTTTCACAATATGCTTTCTGCGACAGTCCTAACACTCCATTCTTTCTATCTCGGTGAATTTCTATGCCCAAAACATAAGAAGCTTCACCAAGGTCTTTCATGTCAAAATTTGATGACAAGAACTTCATTGTCTCTAGTAGTAGACTAACATCACTGCTGGCAAGCAGGATGTCATCCACATACAGAATTAGGTAAATATATTTCCCACTTTGTAACTTTGCATAAATGAAGTTGTCCTCAACATTTTCCTTGAAACCAAATCTTTTAATTGTATCATTGAACTTTAAATACCACTTCCTAGAGGCTTGATTTAACCCATAAATGGATTTCTTTAGGCGGAATCCCATATGTTCCTTCCCCTCCATGAAAAAACCCTTAGGTTGTTTCATGTAAACATTTTCTTCTAAATCTCCATTTAGAAATGTCGTCTTAATATCCATTTGATGCATCTCTAAATCAAAATGTGCAACAAGTGCCATGATGATTCTGAAGGAGTCCTTACATGAGACCGGAGAAAAAGTCTCATTGTAATCTACGCCTTCTCTTTGCGTAAAGCATTTTGCCACAAGTATAGCTTTGTACTTTTCTATATTCCCATTGGAGTCATACTTTGTTTTGTAGAACCATTTGCATCCTACTGTTTTGGCTCCTTTAGGAATTTCCTCTAAGTCCCAAACATTGTTGGAACTCATTGATTTCATTTCATCTTCCATTGCCTCCACCCACTTGGCTGAGTGAGGCTATTCATGGCTTCTTCATATGAGGTAGGATCGCCCTCCATATGAACTATGTTGTAGACTTTGTAAATTTCTTTGGAAATGGATGGTCTTCGTTCTCTTTTAGACCTTCTGAGTTCATCAGACTCTTGCTCATTTCTTGCCTCGGGTTCAGGCACATTACAGTATGAGGCTGTTCTGGCTCCCTTTCGTGCTCAACAGTGGGTTCAGGTGGCTCCTGATGGACAGGTTCCGAACTTTCGCCCATTATTGTCACGTGTGGAGTCACAACAGGTGCCGGCACCACAACCTCAGGGGTTGTAGATGGTGGCACAACAGGTAGCGAGAAAAATGGCTCCTGAGTCATCGGATTGGGTGCATGCACCCTCTTCTCCTCAAGATCAATTTTCCGAGCTACCGTGCTCCCCCTCATCAATTCGTCCTCCAAGAAGACTGCATGTCTCGTTTCTACAAACTTTGTGTATCTGTCAGGACAGTAGAAACGATAGCCTTTTGACTTATCTGGATAGCCAATGAAGTGGCAAGATATTGTTTTTGGGTCTAACTTTGCAATGTTTGGATTGAAAACTTTTGCCTCAGCTGGGCTCCCCCAGAACCTCAAGTGATGCAGAGAGGGGACTCTGCCTGTCCACAATTCATACGGTGTTTTGGGCACCGACTTACTTGGTACTCTGTTGAGAATGTGAATGGCGGTTTTAAGTGCCTCCATCCACAATCCCAATGGGAGGGTGGAATAGCTCATCATGCTGCGCACCATATCCATAAGGGTACGATTACGCCTTTCAGCTACTCCGTTTTGCCGAGGTTCGCCCGGCATAGAATACTGGGCGACTATTCCATTTTCCTGCAGGAACCTTGCAAAGGGTCCTGGTACTTGACCATATGGAGTATGCCGACCGTAGTACTCCCCCCACGATCGGACCGAACTATCTTAATTCTTTTATCATGCTGATTTTCTACTTCAGCTTTGAAAAATTTAAATTTATCCAATGCTTAAGATCTTTCTTTAATTGGATAAATATAACCATACCGGGAGTGATCATCCGTGAATGTTATGAATGAATCATAGCCATCCACATTTTTCACCGGAAATGGTCCACAAATATCCGTGTGGATTATTTCTAGTGTAGTGTAACACCCCCGGTCACTCCGGACCGACGGCTGTCACTTCTGGCAGCTCAATAGGATCTCTAGGCTAACCCCACAGACCAACACTAGTCTTTTCTGCGCACTTTGTCCTCACTCGTGCGCACCCGGTTACCCACTTCCCGGTCGGTCACCCATCCTAGAATTGCTCTAGGCCAAGCACGCTTAACCTTAGAGTTCTTTTCGAATGAGCTTCCAGAAAAGAAGTTGCAACTTGTTGGTATGGGTTTCCTATCAATCCTATTGAGCCATGCGCCGGGGTCTCACATACACCCACCCTTAGAAGATCGACGTCCTCGTCGATCAACCACAAGCCAGGAACGTCCCCTCTTGGCACACGTCTGTGCGTCCAGTGCCGGCACATGTGCCATGCCGTGTCCACTCCGGGCCACACGCGCCATGCGCCACATGTCCGCCACTGACCCGCACACGCCCGTTTAACCGCGAGGGTCGGCTCTGATACCAATTTGTAACACCCCCGGTCCACTCCGGACCGATGGCTGTCACTTCTGCATCTCAATAGGATCTCTAGGCTAACCCCACAGACCAACACTAGTCTTTTCTGCGCACTTTGTCCTCACTCGTGCGCTATTACATGGCGTATAAGAAGTTAAGAAGTAAAGCTATTACATGGCGTATAAGAAGTTGACTCGCAGGTCATACACAATTATAAAGACAATCATATGGCTCCTGCCGGTTGTGTACTCATCGACATGCAAGTCGTGAAACATTACAAAACATGATCATCGCATACATTATATACATCACATCTTGGGCCATACCATATCACAGAAAACACTCCCTACAAAAACAAGTTAGACGCCTCTACTTTGTTGTTGCATGTTTTACGTGGCTTATGGGAGTAGATGCTAAGAACGATTCTTACCTACGGAAAGCCACAACGGTGATATTATGGTTGCCAAACTCCGGTGTTAATCCCATGACAACTATAGTGAGATAAACTGGCATCCACCAGCCGCATGTGTGGAACAAGCCACACGTCAAGTGCGGAGCCGGTCTCGCGAACGACGTCGCGTAAGGTTGGCCTGGACCGCTTCAATCTCACTATCCCGCGTCATAAGAAGAACACAAAAAAGAGGCTTGCAACAGAAAAAATCAACGCCCACAACAACCATGTTGCGTTCTACTCGTGAAACACATCTACGCATAGATCTAGCTCTGATACCACTGAAGGGTTTCGCGGCATAGTAAATCAAAATTTTCTACGGATGCAAATAGAGGGAAAGCCAAGATCTAATCTAGGAGATGCAAACAACGAGAGAGATTGGATTAGATCTTCATACCCTTGAAGATTCGCACAACGGAACGTTCGTCGGAACGTGGGTGATGTAGTTGTACTCGCTTCTCCTCCTCGCGATCCGATCCGATCTAGCACCACAAGTGGCGGTGCCTTCGTGAGATGCACACGTGCAGCACCTCGACGTCTACTCCTTCCTTGGTCCAGCAAGTATGGTGGAGAGATGGGTTGGATCTACAACGCGACGGCGCGGTGCAATTGGTGGAGAATTTCTGCAGCAGGGCTTCGCCTACAAGCAGTCGGGAGGGAGAGAGGAGGGCAGCAGGGCGGCTAGGGTTGGAGGGGAAGGTGTAGGGGGTTGGTACGCCCCCAGACCTCTATATATAGAGGGGTGGGCGCAGCCCTAGCCCCTCCCCCAAGCCAAGGCCGGCGGCCCCAAGGAGGAAGAGTGGGGGGCAAGGAAACCCCCCCTTCTAGAAGCTCTATCTAGAGTTTAAACCTCTCTTGGCCGGCTGGGCCCTATGGGGTCGTGTGCCCCTGGCCCAATGCGGCCAGGGCACTCCCTCATAGGCCCATGCCCCCTCCCGGAAGGTGGGGCCACGTTGGTCCCCTTCCGGAAGGTTCTAGAAGCTTCCTATACAATACCGATTAACCCGGAACAATTCCGAACTCCAAAAACTGCACTGCCTTATATGAATCTTATTCTTCGGACCACTCCGGAACCTCTCGTGATGTCCCGGATCCCATCCGAGACTCCGAACAAAAACTCATAAACCAATTATCCAATCTATCCTAGCGTCGAGACACGTTAAGTGTGTGACCCTGCGGGTTCGAGAATATGCAGACATGATCTTCTATCAATAATCAACAGCGGGGTCTGGAAACCCATGTTGACTCCCACACATTCATCGATGATCATATCGGATGAACTACAATGCCAGGATTCAATCAATCCCATATATATATTCCCTTCGTCTCGCGATATTTTACTTGCCCGAGATTTGATCGTCGGTACCGTCATACTTAGTTCAATCTCGTTCACAGCAAGTACTTTACTTGTTCCGTAATCCGATATCACTTTGTGATTAACTCCTTAACCACATGCTTGCAAGCGGTGTTGATATCGATTACCGAGTGGGACCGAAGTATATCTCTCCGACTTGGGAGGGACAAATCCCATCTCGATACATACAACCCAACAGATACTTTCCGATCACCTGAGAGACACCTTTATGATCACCCTCTCATAGGATGACGTTTGATGACCTCAAAGCTTTCTTCTGATACCAGGGAGTTGTATTATCTCATGGTCTAAGGAATACAATATTTGACATAAGAAAAGCTTCGCAAAGACGAACATGATGACACGATCTAATTGCTTCGCTTAGTTTGGGAATGTCCATCATATCATTCTCCCAATGATATTATCTCATTATCAATTGACAACTCATGTCTATGGTTAGGAAACCTTAACCATCATTGATCAATGAGCTAGTCCATAGAGGCGTACTAGGGACACGGTGTTGTTCACAAACCACACAAGTATTAAAGTTTCCGCTTAATACAATTCTAGCATGGAATATAAACATTATCATGAACAAGAGTTATAATAATAACATCTTTATTATTGCCTCTAGGGCATAATTCCAACAGAGAGGCCATCACCAGGTGCACCAGAAGTGCAGGCTTTAGCTCGAGGTCCTCATCCATGGGCTTCATCTTGGCTGCCATGTTTGACATCCTCAAGATGTGCTCTCTTATGCCGTGTGGCCCTCCCGTGTACTTCTCTGTCACCAGCTGTTTTAACAGCTGGGTTGCATACATCTTTGAAGAGCCAGCAAACTGGCTCTTTATCTTTGCAAGGTATTCGCCCACGGAGGCACACTCTCCAATTGAGCCCACTATAGCGTTCTCAATTGTGTTCTTTACAAAAGTCAAACATTTCTTGTTGGAGTTCACCCACTTTTGATTGTCTATCGAGTAGGCCAGCTCCAAAGGAGTGTGGTCCCTCTTTCTCTTTTCAAACGCAGCACTTTCCTCAGCATCGCCCCTCACAGGGTCATCGGGCTTGACTGGTTGCTTGGTGTCAACCACCCAGTCCACTTCGGCGCATACAAACGCCAGATCAACCTTTCTCCTCCATTCGGAGTAGTTGTCCCCCCTTAGCAGCGGGATGTCCTTCAAACAGCTCATGAGGTTGAGACCTCCTGAAAACCACAAAAGATGTGAGATCACCAAAGAAAACAACTATATGCATTAATCCAACGTTGGTATAAATTAAGCATGCAATTGTTTGTGCCATTTAAAATTACATCACCGTTGGGTAGAAATAAAGTTAAATGCACCTTTAATACTCAATGAAAACGATCATAATCATGCTTATTAATAACGTTGGTCAATTAATAACATGGGACACAATCATCTTTAATTACTTTGTCACATATTTTATAACAAAAATTTAAACAAACTTTTATTGCATTATTGCAATTTAAATCAACTATTTACAGCGGAAACATTTATAATGACTTTCATAAACTTTAAACTTTACAGAAAAAATGCTGCCTCTTTCATATTCTCTAGTCAAATATTCACCGGAAATATTGAATAGAGAAAACTATGTTGAAAATATGCTTAAATCTAAGCAAAAACAATTAAAAAACAGCTCTGACAAGAAAAACAGAAAAAAAAACTGTTCAGAACGCCCTACTGGGCCTATTCCCTGGGCGGCCTGCAGTGGCCCAGCGGCCTGCTCGCCAGTTGCGGCTATCTGCCGCCCGCCCTGACGGCCCGCTCGGCCAGCTCGCCCGTGCCCTGCTAGTTGCCGCTCGCGCGCGCGCCTAAGCTAGCCAGCGCCCGCTCGCTTGCGGTCCGCGGTGGCCCACCAGCGCCCTGCGGCCTTGGCCCAGCAGCCCGCCACCGCCCAGCCGCCCGCGCCGCCAGATTGCAGCCGTCCGATGCGGCCGCCCTAGATCCAACGGACGCGCGCGTATCGCGGCAATAAAACCGCCCCCGCCCGCAGCCCCCGCAAAACCCTAGCTCACACTTCCCCCGTCCGCCCCGCGCCCTCTCTCTTGCTCTGGCGGCGCACGCGCGCGAGGCCGAGGCGAGGTGGCCGCCCCTCGGCGAGCCCCTCCCTCTCCCTTTGCTCTGGCGGCGCACGCGCCAGCTGCCGAGGCGAGGTGGCCGCCCCTCGGCGATCCCCTCCCTCTCTCGAGTCCGCGACAGTGGTGGCAGTTGCCCCACGCGCGGCGAGCAGCGGGGCCGCCGGTGAGCTCCTCTCTGGCGGCGTTGGGGAGGTGAGGCGGCCGTCCGTCCGGCGACTGTGCCGGCGACGGTCCCCTCCCTTCTACAGCGCCACCACCCCCTCCTCCTTCCTCTTAGTCCATCCCCCTTCCCCACGCCGCGAGCGACGAGGTAGAGAGGAGAGACGGCGATGAGCGGCGGAGCCGCTGCCCCCCTTCTGCCCCCCTTGGCGGCGGTGCGTCCACCCGAGGGTGGGCGCACGCCCGTCAAGCGGCGCAGTGGTGGGGCCTTTTGGCCGGCGCACGGCGGCAGCCGGTGTTCTTTTGGGTGGGGATTTTCCTTTTGGGTGGGGTTTTGTTGCTGGCTTTGATTCGGGGTCTGGGGATTTCTTTGCCTTTTCCTTTGCCCCGTTAGGGGTTTGTTCTTCTTCCCGACCTCTGCTTGCCGATGCGTCGGGATCGAGAGGAATGGCGCGACCACGAGGCAGGCGCACTTTAGATCTAGGTTTTTCTCTTTGGATTTCTTTTGCACCGAACAAATCTAGCCACTAGTGGCTCTGATACCATTGTTAGCTTAGCTTTCTAATAGACTAGACTGGATCTATTCGGTAGCACTCTATCTTTCATATCTAGACACTGATCTGAGAGAGGGAGAGAGGGATCTGAGAGAAGAGAAAACCACCTGCGCCCTGGCTCGACAAGCACGAGCCAGAGGGGATGCCGGAACTGGTCCCAGAGCTGGACCCGCCGTCATTGGCCATGGGGAGAAAGGGGGGCGACGGCGTGGGTGTGCGGTGGTGGCGGTGCTTCCCGTTGGCTCGCGCTAACCCTAGATCGGTAGGGATGTAGGTGGGGTGGTTGCAACAGCGGTGAACCTCGTACCGTGCGCTGCCAGCTCCCCACCACTTTATATAGCGCGGCGACAGGGGCCCAACAACCAGATAGGGTTGGACGCCCCCGATCAGGGCGCAGTTAGGGGCGTGACGGGCCGTTGGACTTCGTCACGTTGAGATCTATCTAACACTAACTAATTTGCATACCAAGTGGAAAAGGCAGTTAGCGGTTGCATCAGATCAGTATTTAGCTCTATCTTGGTTGGTAGGAGTACATCGATGGGTGATCTCGGCCGGAGTTGTAGGTGTGCGATAGGGAGGGAGATACGACTAGCTAGGACCAGCGCGTCAGCCGCAACACGTACGTACGTGTGGTGCCCTCTCCCACTACTAGAAAAACTGTCGACGGTCCCGCTACTGGCCAATCGGCGGCCGTGTGGTGTGGCACCAGGTGGAACTCCATGCTGCATACTCCACCCGTTCATCAGGGAGTTTACCATGCATGAGTATATCAGGGCCCATGCATGGTAGACCGGCCGCCGGTGGATTGATGACACGTGCTCAGCTACGATCGATCAAGACCATAACTTATTTCCGACCCAAGAAAGAAAGCAGCAGGGACGAAAGGAACGGATGATCGTACTTACTACTACTAGATAATATCATTGCGAAATTGTGATGTTACTCCACCCGTTCATCAGTGAGTTTACTTCTAGCTCTGTGTCATGAGTCGGTATTTTTAATGTTTAACTAATTTAATGGAAAAATATAGCAACATTAATGAAACTAGAATAGTACCATTATATCACTTTATAAAATGAAGTATGATAATATAACGACTTGATTTTATTATATATGTTTCTAATTTTTTAAACAAAGTCTGGTCAAATTTAAAAACATTTGACTCAGCATAAACCCAGATCGACGCATCATCCTGAGGCCAGGCGTCGAGCTGAACTATGAGACGCACGCTGGTCGGCCGGTGACGTGCTCGCTCATGTATATATGATCGACAAATTAAGAACTTTCCGACCGGAAAAAGGAGAAGGAACAGATGATCCATAAAAATAAAGCGATAAAAGGCAGTACTACTAGCCGCATTGGGTTTATTATTGCTTGGCACGTACTACAGCAACAACCAAAGTGCTAGCTCCACTTTTGCCGTTCTCGGTGGCAGATAGGACGACGCATGCATGTGTAGGGCTCCACTTTATCGCTTGGCAAGTGCAACGCCAAACCTGGCAGTCCAGTCAGCCGCGGTCCTACTAGTATCTTGATTTTTTGGGAAACATTTCTGGTGCGTATGTTTTTATCGACGACTTGAGTAGCATTGCGTTAAAATCAGATTCTATATAGTAACAAAGTTATGCTTGTTTTAGTGAACAATATGTAAAACCAGCTAACTCTAATTAATCCTGACCATGCATATGGCGTGCGCACCATCACCTGCCTATGCACGCGCACGACCATGACATGCGCGTGATCGACAAACAAAAGGAACCTTCTACGCGAAAAAGGAGGAATGAAGAACAAAGGAGTGCCTGATCATATCCATCGAGTGAGAAGCTTAGCTTGCCGAACTCGTGTTACTATCTTCACACATACTCCCTCCGTTTAAAAATATAAGATATTTTAATTTGAACTTATATACTAAAATATGTCTAGATATATTTTCCTCATAAATCTTAAACATCTTATATTTCCAAACGGAGAGAGTATACTGTACTACGTATCGTAAGCAAAAGTGCTCCACCTTTTGCTGTTTTCCGTGGCAGATATGACTTACATGCACGCACGTCAAGGGGTGCGGGTGACAGCACTGGAACGCGCACTAGCCGGCTGGAGTACCGACCGAGTGGCCGTCATCATCCTTCTTTCCACACAAAGACAACCACATATCTCGTCCCGCCGCTGTCAGGTAGCGTAATCTTTGTGAAAAACCAACAGACATCAAAAGACAGTGTGTGAATTATTAGCTAACACGTTCTCTCTCTGTCAAGTACCCCCTTCGAGTTTATTTCGCAGAAACAAAAACTACCAGTCAAAAACATCCCGAAAGGATGCTTTAAGAGGTCTAAAACATCTTATATTTTGGAACGCGGGGAATAGTGATTTGAAAAATTACCCTTGCCAGATTCCCTTAAAATGCGACTTTAATGGACCGGTGGTGCGCCGTAAAAAACCACCGGGGTCTTGACCTCTCTGCTTTTATTTGACGAGACCTCGTGAGAGGGCGGGGGAGTTCCTATTGAATCTACATACACCAACCAACGCAACCAATGGTCTGAATTGATGAAAAGGACGGCAATATATTTCAACAGTTCCCATGTTGCATTAAAGAAGAAGAAGAAGAGTTGATTCAGTTAATAAAGGGGAACCGGGCAAAACAAACCATACAAGAGATGGTTAATTAGGAAAAATCAGCAGAGAAAACCTCACACATTTTATTTTTTCACAAGGCTTTGCTAACATTAAGAAGGCATCAACTTGATGATCCGCTGGGAAAAGCTTTTGGGAAATATAATGCCGAAAGAGCAGTTCCTTGGTCTTTTTAGACCTTCCTTTAGGCGTTGGGAAAACTTACTGTATTAGGGTCAAGACAAATGCTCTTCTCGACTCTAGGGTTTTCGTTGGGGGTGAGAGAGAGAGAGAGAGAGATAAACTGCTGTAGCATCAACCGAATTGTCTTTTTTTCCTTGCACGGAGAAGGGTGCTGAGCACCCTAATTTTCATTCAACTCGGCATCAACTGAATTGTCACTTGGATGATTAATAGTAGAGCAAAGATTATGTACGTGTATATTCTCTCCACTCTTCATCACCCACGATGTCCGGCTACCATCATCGACATTTCAATTTTCAAGTCTTGTGATTTCCTGGTTGAGGGACCAAAAGATTTCTTCATGGAAAAAACACTTTTTTTTGGAAAAATTTATATATCAGCCATTTAATTACATTTGTGGGGCAAGCATATTCTCTCGTGGCTAGGTTTTATATTGGTGCGAATATTTAGCTACAAGCCGAGCTACCTAGCTTAGCTCTAGCTAGTTACATCGATGATTGATCGATCTAGCTCCTAACTAGTAATTTTATGCAAGGTCAAAAGCTAATTAGAGGTTGCATCAATAATTAGCTCGGTTGATCTTGTTACACCGATGATTAATCTCCGGAGTTGTGTGGGAGGGGGAGACTGTTCAACAGGAACACGTGTGGCACGCGATGGAATTATTTGTGACGTGAGACCGGGGGCGGGCCCAGCTTGTATTAAGGGTATTCAACTGAATACCTAAAAGTTGTCAAAAATTTTAAATTATATGGTAGAACCCTATATTTTAGTCTGCTTGTATAGGAAACTGATTAAAATTCTATCACAAGTGTGCATAGGAGTAGTTGGTTAGGTCAAATGCTTATAAGCCTCTTGATCACAAGATCAAGTGTTGCTCCTTGCACTAAATTCCTGAGCCCACCACAGCGTGAGACACGACCTTCTCCCAGTAGCAAACTCTTGACGGTCTTAAGATGGCAATTTTCCCCGTGGAGCCAGATACCCGTGGGCATATACCCGCCAAGAACCAGGGATGGGGAATAGATTGCCCCATGAGGATAGCGGGGCGGGTACCATATAAGCTAGCGGGGTGGGCATGTGGCGGAAATTCCCTCCGTGGAGGCTCCATGGATACCAAGCTCCACTTGTCAGTCTTTAATAAAACCTTAGCCCGAATAACCCACCATCAGCGCACCATCAGCCCACCATCGACGGTTCCATCTTTTACCCTCCTCTCTCCACTCACATCCCGCATGAGCCGCCGCCAGTTCTCCATCACCAAACCTCCTCTTCACAACTCAAGATTCACACATCGACACCAGCACCTAACCCCTCCTTCCTCCACTCGAGATTCACACTGCCGGCAGCCGCCAGCGCACTTCCATCCAATGCAAGGAGGAGCTAGTCGCCCGCGTCCCCTGCATCTCCTCGTCGCCCGCGTCCCCCACATTAGCTCGTTGTGGGATTCCCCTGTATCTGCCCGCCCGCACCAGCTCGTGAACTACGGTAATTCATTCAGCATGTGAACTTTTTTGCAAAAAGATTCGTTGATCTATTCATAATAATCCCTAGTATCACAGACAACCAAATAGTAACTGAAATTAGTGACGAAGCCAAATAGTGGCGCGAGCCAAAGACGCGTCGCCGTACTCGCCCCTCCATCACTAGAGAACTAGGCAAAACTTACCGTAGTAGAGCTTCTTCGTGCAAAATATTTTCTTTTGTGAACCAGAAGCGCATTTCTATATGCTATATCATAACAAGGGCCTTGTGGACGAGTATATCACATAAATAATTTTTTTGTATGCGAAAAGTAGTAAATTCCACGCCATTTTATGTTCACGGTTATTACAATAAATGTTGCTTTTGTTTTTCTAGCAATTGTAGAGCAAGCACGCAATGTCAACTCATTAATGGTTCCATTTTAATATGTAAGGCACATTTGACCATGACAAAACCACTAAAATGTGTTACAATAGTTCAATTTTGATTGTACTCTAAAAGATCTACTCCCTCCGTCCCAAAATATATGTCATTGGTTTATCAAAATTTGGATGAATCTATATATTAAATAGTATCTAGATTTATCAAATTTTGATAAATCTGTGACGTCTATTTCGAGACATAGGGAGTAATAAAAATCTTTCCTAATCATACACTAGAAGTTGTTATCGATATATTTGTTAGGTATTACAATTTAAGTATGTTTACCAAAAACATGTATGCACTATACATTTTATGCAATTGTAAAAAATAATAATTTATGATGTTACAATATATAGTTAAAGTAAGCACGATGCATGTTTATTTAAAAAATAATTAAAATTATTTAGCAAATGATGTTTAGCAACACTGTAATTGGCATTGTGAACCACATAGAAGTGTAATACAGAGTATATTTTTCTATCCAGTTACACTACAATAGTTCTTCCACCTGTTAAACTTGGATAAATATATTATGATTATGTAAAATTGTTTTAAAAAATAGAATTATGACTAACTTTCACAATAGTATTAAAAACATAAAATCAGATGTGAAAAAATGAGGTAAAAATTTCTAATATACTGAATACATGTACTTCTAGTTACAGGAGTTTTTTAGAAAAAAGTTTGATTTTATATCAAATCTTCGCCGAAAATTTAAAAAAATGCCAAAACTTCAAAACCCCTTGGAGAAATGAGTGAAAACATTTCTATGTTACGCATTACAAGTACTTTGCATTACTGTAATTGTTTCATATTTAAAAATAATAGAATTCTAGCTAGTTTTGGCCAAAACTTAGAAAATGTGAATACTTACAAATGGTTCGGTTCTTGTATGGTCAAGTCTGCACTAATACAAACCGCTTCCTATGTCATGTTGAACATTAATGGTGTACATACGTTGTCACTAATAGGGCCAAACCGATCAAATCACGAGATTTGAGCTCTTTCAAACAGGTTACCCTAGAAGTCATGGTTTTCTGGAAAACATATACTACTTTGGTCATGTTTTTAGGAATCCTAGCCCCAATATTTGCGGTTTTGTGAAATTTTACTCATATAAAAACTACGGGGAGTGAAAAAAAATAGCAAGAGGTCATGAAGATATCTAGGAAGGGGGTGTGAGGCACAAAGAAATAACCTAGACCTATTAGATCTAGACATCAGAGATATATTAAGGTCAGAAGCTAGGATGGAAAGGTTTTTGATTCGGATGGATATAAGAAGTCGAGTGAGGAAGAACTATTTTTGAGTTGAGTGATCTAGAGTGTTATTATGTACTCTATCTTGTGGTTTTTTCGCAAAAGGTATTATTTTGTATGTTGTCACAATCTTCGACCATCACTTTTTATTATAGTACATAAGAAATACAATATTTGTGAAATCATTTTCCAAGATGAATTAACATGCATCATTCATGTGCACTGGTTCAAAAAAATTATAAATGTACTGGTGGTCAAAGGTTTAAGGTTTTAGCTTTGTTATTTAGATGATAATTAATATAGACAGAGGAGGCACGTGAAATAAAACATGGACAAGTATCGATCAATTCCGAAAGGTACAGTGACAAAAGAGAAAGGCTATGCAGCATACCTAATGCACTTATAGTGTAATATGTTCACCAGATAGTATTGGCCTCATGGGTGCTAAAAAGTGCCCATAAAACATATAAGGATCGGTTGATCGAGAAAAACCCAAGCATACATCTATCTTCCAACTTTCTCCGAAAGTGCAGCGGATACCGTCTTTTCTATATAGAAACAATGGAAATATATTCTCCTTTCGTTTCTAAATACTATCCTACATGTGACTTTGGAAAGATATTATTTCCTCGTGAAGCAATTTGAACCGGAAAGTATATGGGATCGATGCCTCCTGCATCTCCATTTTGAAAAAGCCATTCGATTTGATTTGATCAATATAATCATGGTGCTACCACAACCCCAAGTAAACTACACATGAAAATGTTAAAGTAGTGACCTATATGTAGCTAGAAGTAACGGGACAAAAACAGAATAATTTAGTTGTTTATACGCGCCTTATTTCATGCACGCACTTGTTTATGAATACGTGTTTCCATTTTGTTGATTGCGTGCGTGCATCACATATATTATATATATTTCTCCTTTTTTGATTACCCTTGGCAAGATGTAGTTTAACTAATTAGCTAACCCCACTAACTAATTGATCAAATCATCGAGTAACTACCAGGTGTCATATGTGGTTGTTAGCTAGTGCGGTGATTGTATATGCCAATCTCGCAAAAGATATCATTTGCACTAACTAGCTAATTGTTCAATAAGAGCTAGTGGCAATTGGCCAAGTGAGACTTTAAAGAGTCGATTGGAATTGATGGTGTTGTCGTGATAGCCGGTTTGCTAGAGTTAACTAAGCAATAACTATGTCGGAAAACTTAAATCATATCTTTTTTATTTTTATGTTGTGTTCAGGTAACATCCATGTTACCATGTACATAATGTACTGTGGCATGCAATTTTGCTAATTACCATCAAGCATGTTTGGGTTAGCAGCTACTCCTAAGTAGTGTTAAACTAATGAAATAGCTAGTCAGATATTAAGAAGCTTTGGATGCTCCCAATTTTTTACCATGTTGGAACCTGGCTTTAGAATGAAGTCTTAAACAAGTTAACATTTTCTCTAATAGAATTTTGTGTTTGGCATATTCTATGATCTGGAAAAGATTACAAAGTTTTTCGAAGATAAATAAACCTATGCAATTTTTATGAGGCCACTACAAGTATTCTTAAGATTCTAAACAACCAAAGTTCACAAACTTCTCAAACTAAACTCAACACTATTTTTGTGCACCAACTAAATCTAAATATTTACAAACACAATGATGATGACTGGTAATATAACTAGTGTACCAACATGTCAGTCTAATTCGTTAAAAAATTAATCCCACACAAGAAACTACGGTGAGAAGCATATGCTCGTACTAGCAAAATATCTCCATCCAATGTGTCCACTTGTCCACAATATATTCAAATTTTAAGGTAGTCCTTAAGATTCCGGCGTTATTTTTAATTTACACCATCTTTGTTTTGCCCTAGGTACATAGCATAACTAATTTAGTGCATGGTGGTAGGAAGACCGCAAGAACCAATACAAAGCTATATCGAGACGGATGAACAACCGATCCAAATTATCCAATTCCAAATTCCAATGGGATTGGTAGTGACAATGATGTGATGCGTAGGTACCACAGAATTTGTGCGAGCGCTAATTCTTTTATTGTTTGTCTTTTTTTCCTTTTTGCGCTTCCCATTGCTTGAAAGCGATCTTTTATTTCTTTACTCTTGCTTGTTGATTTAAGATAAGCTTCCAAAATTAGGCATGTGTGTCGTACGATAATTTTCACTACCATGCCCAACTAAAACTACTCCTATGATTTCTACAGGCTTAGTTTGTGAATTTTCTTCGCATGCATTGAGATAAAGGAGAAAACATACCCTTCCATGAGTGTGATATTCATCGGATGTTGGACCATGTCTTCTTAATCATGCATCTGTAGCATAGTTAAATTGATCATAAACCTGATCTCGCCTTAATCTAACCCTTATCGGGATGGAGATTAGTGCCATGATGTCGACCCCTAGTTGCATGATTAGCGCTTTGCATATATATCCACATTAGCATGGCATGTGGTCCCATGATTCTTTGTTTTCTGTCCGCTGAAAGGAGAGTTTGACTCATATATTGGGCGAGGCAAGCCGACCCACCAATAGGATGTATCGAACGGCACAAATTAACAAAGCTTGGATAGTGGAAAAATCAAAAAATCTTATCTAGTCTCGGAGATGAAAATTACTCACTCCGATCTATAATAAGTGTTATCGATTAGAGAGAGTAGTTGTTAAGAAAAGTCACAGCTCCTGTCCGTTTCACAATCATAAAAAGATAAAGATACTACTCACGGTCAAAATCAGGGACACCTATCAATTCCAAAAGGTACATGAAAAAAGAGAAAGGTTACACATGTATATGGTGCGTGCTCCTCGGAATATGTACGCCTGCTACATGCCATGTAGGTGCTGCAAAGCGTCCACAAAACATAAAAGGTACGATCGATCGAGACAAACCCAAGCACATAGTATCTATCTTCTATCTTTCTCCGAAAGTGCAGTGGATAGCGTCTTTTCTCTACAGTTAATAAAAGAAATGATATGTCTATTCTCCTTTGGTTTCTAAATACTATCTAGATCTAGATATTATTCCTGGATGGAGCAACTTGAGCCGTAAACTAGATGGGATCGATACCTTGTGCATCTCCCTTTCCCACACACGAATATTTCAATAGGTTAGGTGTACCTTAATAATTCCAAGCACTTGTTTATATATATATGCACACTTGTTTCCGTCTTGTGGAGTTTGCATGCAGCCACCTGTATATATATTAATCTTCAGTTCTCTCTAGCTGGCTTGCTCAATTCCTTTTGGCAAGATGTACTCACTTCGTCCAAGAATAGATGTCTTAGATTTTTTAAATTTTGGATGAATATATATACTAAATAGTGTCTAGATTCGTCCAAATTTTAATAAATTTGAGACATCTATTTTGGGACGGAGGGAGTAGTTTAATTTATTTAAACCCATCCCTTGATCCAATCGATCGATTAACCACCAGGTGTGTCATCTGTTGTGATTAATTTTCTTTTTTGGCGGGAAAGCTAGCTCTGATGTGATTGCATAGTCCAATCTCGCAAAAGATACTCGTCTGAACAAATAGCCAGCAAGTGGCAGCTGGCCAGGGGCAACTGAGAAATTAAGGATTGATTGGGGATGTTGTTGTCACGATGTAGTACTAATCCTCCCATGTTTAATTGGTACAGCGCCCCTACAACTTAAAACGATACACGTACGTCCTATGTTATTTTCTACGTATGTAACATCCATATTGCATAGCTTTAGGTAGCTAGTCGTGCCATCCGGTTCCTTTAATTATAATAACGACTTGTGATATCAATTCCTTTGCTATTTGGGAATCTCCGGATCTATGCGGATTTGCAACTCTCCAAAGCATTTCTGCTAAGCTAAATGAATCAGGCACGAAACATTTGTTGCCTAGTTTTGAATTTTTGTTTGTGGTTTAACGTGAAGCATATTTATACCCCTCGCAAGGAAAATATCTTGGCTTATAGTAATGTTGATGTACTCATGTGCATGCACTAATAGCACTATCTCCTCAAGATGGATGCTAGTGCTATTTTACAACTCCGGTAATCTACTACTACCTCCATTCCAGTTTATAAGGCAAATACATACTTTAAGAAAATAGTTTAACTATAAATTTGGTCAACAAAATGCAAACCATATTTAACAAAAGTTATATCATTAGATTTATATTTAAAATACGGTTCCGATGGTATAATTTTTATGACAAATGATTTATATATTATTGACTAAATTTATGGTCAAATTATTTTTTTTAAATACGTATTTGCCCTATAATCCGGAATGGAGGGAGTATATTTCTTGCATTAGCAAATTGCGCTCATAATCTAATCGGACGGTATAGGCCAAAACAAGGCAAGGACACGGATCAGAGCGCGTGATAGCGTCATTGAGACGGACGAGCAACCGATCAAAATCGTCGAAGTCAATTTCCAAACCTCGATGAGCACGTAATTGGTACCGGCGTGGATGAATGATTGATGCACGGTAACGCGCGCCAGATCTTTCTTCTTCTTCTTCTTCTATTTTTATGGTCGGCATTACCCAAAAGCGACCTTGTTTTCTTTATAATTTACCTGTGCTGGACCTGTCTTAGGCCCAGTTCTTTTGCTGGCTTAAAAAATAAGCTGCCCTCTCCCCAACTTCTCCCATAAGCCACCCAGCTTATTACTTAAGGCTTCTAAATTAATCATGGGGTAACTAATTTGGAAGCCCCAACTAATAAGCCGGACAGCTTCTGAGAGAAGCTGAGGAGGGGGCAGCTTATTTTTTAAGCCAGCAAAAGAACTGGGCCTTAATCATCGTGTATATTATTATTAGCAGTAGTAGTTAACTTGCTGATCCTAAGCTCGGTCTAACCTCCAATGTAACCACTCCGGCTGGCCAGTGATATACACAGTACGATGTCGACACATGCTTGCAGCTGTGGCTTGGGAGATCAGCCCTTATGAGGGCGTTCGTTCAACCAGCCACTGGCATGTGGGCCCGTCGGGTTATCTCTTGGCCCTTGAGGCTGAAGGTGGGGTTTGACTCTTGAGGCTTGATGTGAGGGGCGAGACAAGTTGACCGGCCTACTGCCAATAGGATGCATCGAACGGGATAAACAAAATGGAAAACTCAAACTAGCTAGAATGATATAATACCAGGAGCGATAGATGGAACTACTATGCATGATCCCATCATATATAGTTTTGATCGCACATTGGAAGAAGTACAAACGGTTGCATATTCTTACGAGAGAGAAAAAATCATCAGAAGCACCGCCAGTCAACAAGATAATAGCATGTAGTAATAAAATAAAATAAACATACTCCATATTATTTATGCAATTCTTCAAACCAAAAAAGACTCGTGTGGATTACTCACACCGGAGAGTTCTTTTTTTTAGAGAGAGAGAAACTCACACTGAAGGGCTAGATTATTGTCTAGAGTGTGATGCTCATCATCATCCTCATCCTCGTAAACATACTACTCCTGTGAAGCAGGAAACGCATCTATAAACCTAAAACTTAGCGACCCTGCATAGCTAAACATCGTCATTCCGTAACTCTAAAACGCAGGGAGTCTCTAGGTAGTTAAGCATATTTTTGTTGAAAGACTCGTAGCTAGATGTGGCCGTGTATCTCGATGAAATATAAGCAAGACATAGCAAAAGCCAAATCATATGACCGCCGCTCACTCACGCGTGAAGTTACGATGGTTGTCCCCATCTATGACGATAGTTGGGTTCTACCTCGCTCCCGCCTTTTGGGTGATGGAGGATTTGGAAAAAGCACGACAAAATTGTCCGTGGTCATGCGCCATTGATCCGTACGAGTACCTTAAGATGGGTGTTCAAAAGCACCTAAAAAGCCGACACATGGATCCAATCCTCGTAGAGAACGGGTAGCGCCACTCCCGCCGCTACCAGAGATGATGATGTACATGAACAACAAAATAATAACATGAATCCTATAATGAATAATGATACGAAATCACAATGACTTTGAATTTCGGGAGGAGGTGGGGGAGGGGGCGGAGAATCACTCCCTCCGTTCCATGGAAGCTGTCGCCGGTTTGAACTAGATGTAGTTCGAACTTACGACGACTTTTGTGGAACGGAGGCAGTGAGTTGTTTTGCATATTTTTACCGGTTTGTCAAATTCAGTCGTCTGGATTTTTTTCTTTACGGCCGAGTAAATATTGTGACGTCTCTGCATTGAGATTCGTGCGCTGGTGGGAGCGAGTCAGCGAGCGTTCCCATGGCTCGGGCGGTGCCTGCAGACCGCCCCAGATGAGATCCTGACAGACAGAGGCTAGCGGACGGATCTCGCTCTGGAAAGATCCCCTCCCACCACCCCAACCCCAACCCAACTAGTAGCATAAACCCACCGCTGATTTATCGTTGTCCCGATCCCGTCACGAACTAATTAATTAATTAATCAGGAGGAGGCGAGTGTCAGTTTGATTAATTAATTAATTAATTACCGACGGGCGGCCTAAAACGATCCAGCAGCAGCAGCAGCAGGAGTACTACTACTAGTTTGACATTTCACACTCACGTCGTCCGTCATTCCGCTTCCAAGTTTTTCTTCTTCCAACCCCACTCGCCTCGATCGATCAGCTCCTCTCCCTCCCCCTACCCCTACCCCTACGCGTCGTCGTCGTCGTCGTCTTCCTCCTCCGCCGCCCCCGGATTCCCCACCCCGCCTCTCCGTCGCGCGCGCGCGCCCGGCCGCGGCCGCCGCTCTGCAACGAACGGCTCCTCGCCGCTACGTTACGGTACGGCACACACACCTCCCCGTTTACTTGCCCCGCGCCGTACGCCTCGATCCGCTTCTTCCTCCTCCTCCTCCTCCGCTCCGCGCCCTGGATTTGGACCTTGTCGCGCGCTCGGCTCGCGGTAGTTAATCCCCCCCCACCTATCTTCTACCCGCCTACGCCCATACTGTCCCGGCCTTCCCAGTTTAGCCGCCAGTCACTCTAGCGCGGGTCAGTCCGGCTACCCTGTGATTACTTCCTGCCGATGTCCGTTCGGCCTCCCTCCGCGGGACGAATCGCGGCGCCGGGATTTTATTTCCCCCCGGCACGATTATACCCTATTTAATTCGGATAGCGTTTTGGTACGGATGTAGTAGTAATACTATGATCCAATGATGGATTACTGGTGGTGGGCCTTACGGTCCTATCATCACTTCCCTCTGTTGTTGCTACCTCTCTTTGGGTTGTGTTTTTTGCCCATGATGATCTGAGTCGTCTGCGGTCCGATGATTCCACCCCGGCTCGGCTCGATCAGCGTCCCGTCGGATCGCGTTTACTTCAGGATTCAGTTGATCTTCTCACTTGTTCAGTTGCTCTTCTCCGGTCAATGTTTTTCGACAGATAGTGAGCGGACGGCCTCTCCGTCATCTTCCATGTCTCCGGTTTGCTGCGCAGTTTTCTCCCCCTCTGTGTCTACACATATTTTCTAACAATGCCTTGCCTTCTGCATCGCGGCCCGTCTTTAGTTTTTGTTTCTGCCGATGCGTTTGATCCGATTGTATTTATCCCCGGGACATGTGTGCCAAGCTTTCCATTTGATGAGCATCTGCTGTATTAAAATTTGGGACATGTGTGCTGTGCTGCACAGCTTTTTTTGCTCAACTTCCTAATAATGGTTTAGTTTCACCCCCGGAGCCACGAAATGACGCGCCTTAGTTTAGTTTCACCCCCACACGTTGCGTCTTACTGTTCCTTTCGCTGCGCATATGTTGAAACCGGTTGCTCCCGTATGTACTACTGACTTATCTTGTCTCAACTTCTATGCAGATATTGCCTTGGATTTACCTTCCCCCCCGCGGGGTATGCATGCATGACACCCCCAGTGGCTCTCCGGAACGAGCCAGCACTGATCTCCCGTTCCGAAAGAGTCGATCTCTTCCGAGGCGCCAGCTGCAACATCGAGAGGGAGGTGCTGGCAACTCTGGCAAATGCCCAGGATCCGCATGCTTCAGACACCAACACCGGTTTCAGGGTTACAAACATCAGGCTCCCTAGCGGGGATAGCTATTCCGGCACATTGCTGGGGAGCACGCCGGAGGGTTCGGGGCGGTACACCTGGTCAGATGGCTGTATATACGATGGCGAGTGGCGGATGGGGATGAGGCACGGGCAAGGGAAGACGCTGTGGCCGTCCGGAGCCACCTATGAGGGCGAGTATGCAGGCGGATACATATATGGGGAAGGCACGTATACTGGGCAGGACAACATTGTCTACAAGGGACGGTGGAAGTTGAACCGCAAGCATGGTCTCGGGTGCCAGACGTATCCTAATGGAGACATGTTCCAAGGTTCTTGGATCCAGGGAGAGATACAAGGGCACGGAAAGTATACGTGGCAAAATGGGAACAGTTACACTGGCAATATGAAGAACGGCAAGATGTCTGGAAAGGGGACTTTTACTTGGAAGAACGGGGATTCATATGAAGGCAACTGGTTGGATGGCATGATGCATGGGTATGGTATCTATACCTGGGAGGATTGCGGGTACTACGTTGGAACCTGGACCAGGGGATTGAAGGATGGGAAAGGCACATTGTATCCAAGAGGATGCAGAGTTCCTGTCAATGATGAGATGTACATCAACAGTCTAAGGAACAGAGGTGTGCTTCCTGACCTGAGAAGGCAGAATCATGGTTCACGCATACTTCACTCTTCGTCGGTTGACATGGGGAACATGAAGATTGGCATGAACCGGGAATCTTCAGGCGCTTCATCCAGAAGGAACTCGGGTGAGCAGTCCCGCTCAAAGAATGTGTCCTTGGAAAGAAGGTGGAGTCTTGAGGTGGCTATAGAAAAATTCATCGGAAATGAAAATAGTGAAACCTCTGGTCTAGAAGGCTCTGAAAACATTGACGATTCCGAAATGCCTATGCTTGAAAGGGAATACATGCAAGGTGTTCTAATCAGCGAGGTAGTAATTGACAGGAGTTTTTCGGGCTCATCCAAGAAGACAAAGCGCCGCCAGAAGAAGATGGTGAGAGAAACAAAAAAACCTGGAGAGGCCATAATTAAGGGGCACAGAAGCTACGATCTAATGCTAAGTTTGCAGCTCGGGATCAGGTATGCACCCAATGTTGCTCCTGTCATTTGATGCACCCTTGATAAATAGCTCACTTTTCGTGGCAGTGTTTGATGTGGCGCTGTCTGCTAAAAGACAACGGCACAATTACAAGCCCCTCTGGTGGTCTACATCAATACATTTTAATGCAATTTAGTTCAGTCTAGCAAAAGTTTTACCACAGGTCGTAAGCTTCTTACAAATAACTGTGCAAGATTTAGCTGATGTGATAGCTGTTAGTGGTTACTTAGATCTCTAGGTTAGGCCAGGGACATTTGCACTTTGCAACAGTAGCCTTTGGTGCTTGCTTAGAACTGATGAGGCATGTGGATGTTATGAGAAATTGATAACAGAGCATGATGTTAAAACATCTGGTATCCATAAGTATATACTCTATAATGTTCATTGTGCTATTATGCCTAGGTATACAGTTGGAAAGATAACACCCATTCAAAAACGTGAAGTTCGTGCTTCAGATTTTGGTCCAAGAGCAAGTTTCTGGATGAACTTTCCAAAAGAAGGATCACGACTTACTCCTTCACATCCCGCAGAAGATTTTAAATGGAAGGACTATTGTCCAATGGTTTTCAGGTTTGTTATATTGATTACTTGAATGCGTGTATATATGTCTGGGGTGGTCTTTTGGGTTTGTGCACTTACCTAACATAATTTTATTCATTTGGATTTCTAAACACACTCATAATGTTATTCTGATCATTATTTTTTGAATTCATAATCCTCTTTCTGCTGCATTTGTCAAACTATAAAACAGTCCTTTCATTTATGTAGAAATTTGAGAGAGATGTTCAAGATTGATGCTGCAGATTATATGATCTCAATATGTGGAAATGCTGCACTTAGGGAACTATCTTCTCCTGGAAAGAGTGGAAGTGTATTCTTCCTATCACAAGATGATCGCTTCATGATTAAGACTCTCCGGAAATCTGAAGTGCAGGTTCCTTTTTCTATCTAGATTCAGATATCATATATAAGTTGTTCCAGGAAATTATGCATTTTACCTTGTTCAGTGATTTAATTATTTATATATCGTGCAGTGCTAGTGCAATTTGAATGTTTCATGACTGTATATGATCATGTAGGTTCTCTTACGAATGCTTCCAAAATATTATAATCATGTCCATACTTATGAGAACACCCTCATAACCAAGTTTTTTGGCCTGCACAGGGTAAAACCTTCTAGTGGTCAAAAGGTGATGATCATCAACTTGTCTGCACATCTCATTTTAGAATTGCCTTGTTCAGAGCTTACTTTGTGGAGTAACCATCCTTGTTTAATATGTGTGTATTTGCAGTTCCGTTTTGTTGTAATGGGAAATATGTTCTGCACAGAATTGAGGATCCACCGGAGATTTGATTTGAAAGGTTCATCCTTAGGCCGTTCCACTGACAAAATTGAAATTGATGAGAACACAACTCTGAAGGACTTGGATCTGAACTATTCTTTTTATCTTGAACCTTCCTGGCGAGAGGCTTTACTTAAGTGAGCATAGTTTCTCTTAAAATCGTCTTTACTTACTAAGATATGGTTTTGTGGCATAGCCGCAATATATTTGGTGATGCATTTCCATTCAATCATTTTTCAGCTAGTATAGTGCTTGAATATAAAATATATTTTGCAATTAAGTGCATTATTACTTGTCGAAATATGTCATTCACTTGGTTACCAAAGATAGATATGATAAATATGGAAAATTATGAAGAAATCCTTGGTGCAGTTAATGTCCAGTTCAGCCTATCTTGCGATCATTTTGAGGTTTCACTGCAATGTTTTATTATGTTTGCTTCTCTCCATGAGGGCACTTTTGCAGTATGATCAAGTTTCACCTCATAATAGCGTTTCATGTTCATTGTTCTTCTCAGGCAGATAAAAATTGATAGCGAATTTCTGAAGTCACAGCGGATAATGGATTATAGTCTACTGCTTGGTGTCCATTACAGAGCTCCGCAGCACCTACGAACACGTGCATCGTATCGTCGAACCATGGCAGCAGAGAGATTAACTGTTCTTTCAGAAGAAGGTAAAGCACACCTTTACCGGGCGGTAAATGGATTTTTATCAGTATGTACTATTTTTATGGGATTTATGTTTTGTTTTTCAAGTTCAGTGATCTTTGATTAAAGCTATAAGGAACATTGCAACCGCTCATAGTACTAACTCATGTTCCCTAGAGTATCCGTACTAGTCGCAAGTAGTATTTCCGTTGGTGGGTATCATGGCGTCACTATCGGATGATAGCCTGTGTTATGTCTATTAATCGTATCAGTGGGTTCTGAATGAGAGTACTTTCAATTGGGCTATACATCTGGTTCATTATCCCTGTCAACTCAGCCAAAATAGTCTAAAGTTCCTGTGAACTTGGTCTAATTTTCTGAAGATAGATATTGTTGAGTCGTTTTTAAAGTCTATCTCCAAGGGATACATGCTAAGCTGCACAAATTAGTCTGATAGTTGTTCCATGATGTGATACGCGACGTTCCTTTTCTTTTCCCGTCATATATTTACTCTTGGCAGTTCCATGTTCAATTCTTGTTATGATTGGGGAAACAAAATTGTTCATTGTTGACAATCTGTCTTGTATAGATGCCCAGGAGGATGATGCTTTTAACTACCCAGAAGGACTAGTTTTGGTTCAAAGAGGCAACGATGAGAACAGTGTGGTCGTTGGCCCTCACATAAGGGGAAGCCGATTGCGGTCATCAGCTGCTGGATTTGGGGAAGTAGATCTCCTGCTTCCAGGCACAGCGAGGTGAGGGTTCTTTTCTCGTTTTTGATCATTCCTTTAACACCCACTGCTCTGCAATTTCTCTGTCTCATAATGCCTGCTGCACACATTTAACATTATATCAACTGGGTGGTTTCCTTTGGCAGGGTACAGATTCAGCTCGGCGTGAACATGCCCGCGAGGGCGGAGCAGATCCCTAAAGAGGACGAGAGCAAGTCGTTCTACGAGGTGTACGACGTGGTGCTCTACCTGGGCATCATCGACATCCTGCAGGAGTACAACATCACCAAGAAGATCGAGCACGCCGTGAAGTCGATGCAGTATGACTCCGTCTCCATCTCCGCCGTTGACCCTGAGTTCTATTCGGAGCGCTTCCTCAAGTTCATCCAGACCGTCTTCCCCGAGAACTCGTAGCTCCTTCAGCGAACTGAGTATTCATTTACTCCGTCGACCTCCATCCCCAGCGGCTCCAACAGCATGCAATCTTCTGGGGGATTGTCCAGGTAGAAAGCTCTTGCAACTTTTCATGTAGCTTCCAGCATAGGCAGTTCATCCTGGGGAATCAATCGTTGAGGAGAAAGGCGTTATGGAGCATGGAGGATGTATCACGGTGGAAGAAAAGCAGTTGTATCTTGGCACCGACGTTTTCGTCGTGGCAAAGGGGAATCAGTCGTGGAAGGCTGGAAGGTGCCGGGATAAATTCTTGATCTGCTTTAGTCCGTTTTCCTTTTTGAAAGCAGTATGCTGCTAGTTCTTGTTTAGGTACACGTATATATAAGAACTGTTCTCTTTATTTAAAGAAAAATGGGATCTCCAATTACTGCTACACTTCTCCCTTCTAGGAAATACTAAAGAGAGCTCACCTACAGCTATCACAACAAAGCCTCTTCCATGGATTCCATGTTTTTTCTTTCTTAACAAACTGCTGGGACTTCATTTATTATTTATATAGGTTCAACACTAGGAGAAAACACCGAAGACGGTGGAACGTACATTCACACTTCCACGAGAGCACGACAAAATGAGCAAACTATAGCATCTAAATTTGATCTTATTTTGATCTGTGCATTCACACTGCAGAGTAGTCTTCATGTGTTATTTTTACATTTTTATAAAAATAAAATACTTCGCCCCTATGTATTTTTATAAAAAAAAGTTCTGATACCAGATCAAGGTCATCCAGTTAATGCATTATCCTGGCCAGGTTCTGCTCCAGCACCCACATGCCGCTGAAAAGGAATCCTTCGCATTACTGTAACAAGAGCATTGTGCTTGCACGAAACTCCGTCATCTCCACTTAAAATAATGACAGCTGAAACACCCAGGCAATCATCCACTCTTGCCTTAACCCAACCAGGTTCAATGACAATTGAACAGGCAGCAGAACAACATGATTCACCAATAACATGATTCCCCAATATCATCTAGTCTAGTCTAGATCTATAAAGACATGTGAGACATTTCACCAATACCGCTCTCCAGAATAACATGATTCCCCAGTATCATCAAGTCCCAGAGAATACCGACGACTGCCATCTTCATTTGGCAGAAACATAGCACTAGAAAACCGTTACAAGCGCACCGCACTGACTAAACAATCTTCAACTGTTACAAAAGCACTCAACGCCAGTGCTTAGAAACGGACACACAAAACAACAGAGATAAAATCACGGTCTATATTCAATGTTACATCGTTAGGGGCCCCAGGCCTCTACGCAACAACCAAATAAGAAGAATAGATTACAGGTCCTAAATGAAGCACAAGGTCTCAGGCACCAAATGGGTGCTTTCTCCACTTCCAAGAGTTTATTGCTACTATACCTTTTCACCAAGTCAGAATCGTATGCAAACTAAACACGTAAAAGAGAACCTTCTTGCGCTGTTCTTCCCTCGTCGTCATCAAGGGGGCACCATGTATTGTTCCACTATAAAACCAGAATAAAACAGCGCCTTAACTTACCTGCTGTAGATACAGGACCCTACTTTGAAACTCAATACGAGGATCATGGCCGAGACAAAGAAAAGGTACAGGCCGCCACGCAGCACCGAGGGCACGGTGTTCATCCGTGTGGCTGGCTCCTCGTCGAAGCCAATGGATTTTGTAGACACGCTGCTCTCCACCGTGAGAGAAAGGTGTAGACTGAAGTTTCCATTCTTCTGTAGGGGCCAGCGGTCAGAGCTACCAGTAATACTGAGACCACCAACTTGGACGAACCCTGCAGTGACACGAATCAAGCTAGGCTCGCTCATTGCGGCAACCGATTTTCCGGTGGTTGGCGGGAATTCTGAAGCCATTGCTGGCGGGGCTGGGTACGAGTGCAGCATGTTGGCAAGGCGCTTTCCAATACTATTGTCAACCTTATCATCCATTGGCACACCTGGAGCAAACCAAAATCACAGAATGTTATAAGCGAGTTCATCCAGTGTGTATTCACTGACTGCCTAATAGAATTTTGAAGTATGAAACTGCACATCTTAAAACTGTACCTGAAAGAGCAGTGTCTGGATATAGATTCCCTTGGGAGCCAGATGAAGATGCGCCATTTTGAGCATTTGCATTTGAAGTCTTGGAGATCCCATCGAACATAAAATGGTCGAATTTTTCATCCTGAAAGAGTAGCACCACAGTGATCACCAGAAAAAGGTTCCTTAGCCTACACACATTTGTTTACAAAGTTTAAGTAACAGAAAAATGTACTTGTTATGAGGGCGTACCTTTTGAGCAAAGTTCGACATGTCTGGAAGTTGAGAATCAGAGCCTCCAACTGGGCCCAAAAGATCCAAGTTGAAATCACCCTCTGGTGCATCGAAGAAAGCCATCAGATCATCTCCCACATCAAAGAGAGACTCGTCGTCAATTGGCTGGTAGATGAGGCCATTCACATTTAGATAATCGTCCTTTCTATCCTCCCATTTGTGATTGCTTGATGCATCATAGAACGCCATGTTGTCATCCACTTGCTGAGGACCTGGCAGACCATTGGTTTGCAAATACAAGTTCTGGTCATCTGGAGGACAAGCTTGCTGCCCTCCTGAATATGCATTGGTATCATTCCCTGGGTCAAAGAACTCATCAGCACTAAGAGTCCCGTTGGCCTGGTTTTGACTACCATAAGTTCTCAGAGGCCAATGTGCCTGATCACCATTTACAGGGTCACTCCAATGGATAGGCCCATCCTGACCTCCATATCCATCATCTTGACTTGGGTATCCAGACAAATCTGCAAGACTGAAGTGATCATCGATGGCATTATGCTCCTCAGGCACACCTATATTTTCTAGACTGACATTTGGCAAAGGTTCCTGCAAGATCTCCTCGAGAGAAATAGCACTGTCACCATAGCTTCCCTCACCAGTCTCATTCAAACCATGATCTTGTAGATGAGCCAATTCTGGTGGGTTGAGCACTTCCTGGGTCTGAATGATGGAAAATAGTAACAAAGTAAGTATCTGTCAATTTAAACAGACAGTAGAAAATGCTTCACTGAGCAATGGATAGCTGATAAGAACAATTTTCACCTACCGCTAGAAAAATGTCAATAAAAAATAGAAGAATTTGTAGTATGCATAGAATTTAAATAGTTGTCACTGCTGGCTTGAGTGAAGGTTGGGTTCAGCACCCAAGTGAAGAGGCATAAATGTTAAGTAGCTAATTAGCTCAACTATTATATTGTTAGTGTAGACAGATACAGCAACGTGTAAATTGTGATCTAGTTCTCAATTCTAGCTGCCTACCATCTCAAAATAGTTTGGATAATGTACGGGAACTTACTTGCACAAGCTCGTTAATTTTAGAAAATTCGTTGTCATGTACAGCATTTGATTCCGCACTAGCAGTGTCGGTGATCGCAGCCATTTCAGTGGATGTACCACTGGTAGGTGTGTTCTCAATGGCATCATCCTCATCTTCCCATTCCTCCTCCATGTATGGTGCACCATACTGTGCTCCATTCTGCGGTCCAGATCCTAGTTTCTGAAAGATTCTACACACCACATGCAGATCCTGCGCACCCAGAAGGAAATAAACATCAGAATGTCAAAGGAATTCTGCATCTCTTTCTTTAACTAATTAACTGGGATAACTCACGGAAAAATGAGGATAATAAGTACTCCCTCCGTCCCAAAATAGATGTCCTAGATTTATCAAAATTTGGATGAATCTCTATTTATCAAAATAGAGATCATCTGCTTAATCACCATATAAGACCACCTGTGCTATAGAAGTGGAACGAAAAAGGGTGCAAAAAGGCATCCTTATAATTCCATGCGGCCAGGAAATAATGTCCTTGATAGGTAGTGTCTCTCTTTCCTGATTACATAATTTGATATGTGCTGCTGAATGGTTTCCTATTTTGTTCTAGGTTGAACTTCTAAGCGTATAAGTTGGTGCACTGCATCGCCAGCTTTCTCAAGGGATATAGGGAAGGGTCTTCGCCTAGGATAAGATTCAGATTTCAGGAAATACACTTTGATTGGAGTGCTAGTTGCTGAATTTTTTTCCCATGCTCCTTATTTCATTGTACAATTGCATCCCCTGCTTTTCTCAAGGGATATAGGGAAGGGTCTTCGCCTAGGATAAGATTCAGATTTCAGGAAATACACTTTGATTGGAGTGCTAGTTGCTGAAATTTTTTCCCATGCTCCTTATTTCATTGTACAATTGCATCCCCTGCTTTTCTCAAGGGATGGCGATTTAGGCCCCTAAGATTGAGATTTCAGGAAATACCGCTTCAGTTTTGAGCGATATTTGCTCCCATGGTAAGGCCTCGACCCTCACACACCACCTTGCAGAAGACAGCTAAAAAACACAACTACCTGGTCTAGAACTACTACAACTGTGGAGCTAGATAGTTTGCAAGTAGTATCAAACTACAACGACCCACTCCTGCAAGTACTCTATCAGGTCCATCCTCAGCACTAATAACCCTGAGACCATCCACACGGCACAAATTCACATTTCCAGGCTCTAGAGAAACCAAACGGCAACACAAAGGTTATATCCATCAAATCGCCCTTCCTGGCCTACAGTACTGACTGGTGAGGCTCTAGCATAAGCAAGCAAGCACAACAAGCTCGGTAAGAAAAATAGATGGGAGACCTGGGGCCCGTCGTTGTCGAGGAGTCGGTACTCGTGCATGACCCAGTTGGTGCGGTCCCCCTTGGGCGCTCTCCCGGCGTGGAAGACGAGCGTCTTCTTCATCCCGACGGCCTTGCCGCGGTGGTAGACCTCGCGGTCCTTGCCCGTGGTCTTCCAGTATCCGCGCGGCGTGGCTCGGTTGGTCCTGTTCCCTGGCCCGCCGCGGCCACCGGCGCCGGCCCCCGCCACCTTGCGGTCGAGGCGCGCGAAGAAGTACCACTGGGAGTCGCGGCTCCGGATGCGGGAGAGGGAGGGCAGGTCCCAGGGCTCGAGGCGGTACAGGTCCACCTCGGCGATCGCGTCGATCCGGAGGCGCCGGCCGAGCACGCGGCGGCGGAGGTAGTAGGAGACGAGCTCCTCGTCGGTGGGGTGGAAGCGGAATCCCGGGGCCAGCGGCACCTCCGCCGCCGACGCCGTGGCGGCGTGCGGCGCGGGTGAGTAGTCCGGCTGCGACGGGCTCATCGGGTGGGTGGGTGGGTCGATCTAGGGGTTCGGGGGCCTACGATCTGGGGGGATTGAGCATAATTTGGTGGGGAATTTCGGGGTTGGGTGGGTGGATTCGGCGGATTTGATGGACGGATCGATTGGGGTTGGTCGCTAGGGTTTTGATGAGAGGAGGAGGGGAAGGGGAGGAAGAAGGGGAAAAGTCGTGTTGGCTGGCGCGTGGTGGGAGGGAGGGTGGGCGGCGTGGAAGAAAAGAGGACCATTAAATCGTCCTCTCTCCCGATGGATCGATGGATCTACGTGTTCTCGAAGACTCCGCGACGGGTTTATCTCGGTGGAGCTGGAGCCCGTGCCCACCCATCGCACGCACAGGTACTGTACTATGTACTACGTATTGAACCGATTCTCTGCGCTGAAACAATGTTTGGTGTTCTGCTATGTATTGAACCGATTCCTTCAACGCATTGAACCGCTTTAAGCATACATAGTACATGGTCTTAGGATCGGGCAGCACTACGCGTGCTCCGGGGGATTTGTGTTTTTTATCCCCGGTTTCCAGCTAACCACGTGTCCTCTTTTTGATCAAAATCCCGCTTCTGCTACAGAAAGTCTCGTTTTTGCTACAACTAGTCCCGTTTTTGCTACATATAGCAGAAAACGGTTTGGCCTAAAAAATAAAAAATTAGACTGGACCTCGCGGAGATTTCGCCGGAGATCTCGTCGGCGACCGTATAGCAAAAAAAGTTGTGTTAATGTAGCAAACCCGATCTCACCGGAGACTCGCCGGTAGACCCCTCCGGAGGTTTTCGCCGGAGACTATGTAGCAAAAGAATTGTGCTAATGTAGTAAAACCGGAAAACAAGTGTAGCAAAACCTTTGTGCTATTGTAGTAAAACCGCAAGTTTATAGAAAAAATGACTAGCAAATCCAACTTTGTCGGAGACCTCGCGAAGATCTCATAGCAAAACATTTATAATATTGTAGCACCACTGTCGGACGCATGCAGCAAAACATGACGCCACATGTAGCACCATCGCTGGCCGCACGTAGCACTGCCGCCCACCCCCATGTAGCAAACCTCGACGACGTACGTAGCAACGTTGGTGACCTTCTGTAGCAATGTCGGTGTCCTTGCGTAGCAACGTCGGCATGGCTGAGCAACTTTGCCGGAGCGAGGCCATGGCGGAAAGGCGCTCACGTCGTCCTCGATGCCGGTACACGCAGCACGAGCGGCAGTACTGCAGCAGCTTGGGGCAGGGCCAGCCATGGAAGACAGGAGCTTCACGCGTTGATTGAGAAAACAACCAGAATGAAGCAAGGTGGCCCAGTGTGAACAACCATACGCACGCACACTACCAATGAGCAATTAGCGTCGCGTTGTGTGAAACAAATTGTCGACTGTCAGTATTTATTAATCAAAAAATTGTCGATTGTCTTACAGCTCCATCAGATAATGTGAAACAAATTCAAATTCAGTAAATTTATTTGAGCATCTCAAGTTGTGTCCCAAAACCGTCCCCAAAGACCTTGGGGCATATGGCCGACACAACCACACTCTCTGTTACACGTGCCCCTAAACCGTGTTTGTCATGTGCGGTACAATACACTATCCGGCGCGTCGAGGCCATCCCGACTACATGGAGAACGCTTCAGGCGCGGTGGACGGGCGCTTTGGCGCCTAGGCGAGTGGCGGGCTAGCCCTGTCATCCACACAACAACTGGTATGGCTCCGACCCTCCCAAACTCATTTCATTTCTCCCTCTCGTCGTTTCTTTTCCAACCGCAAGCTCTTCACCGTCGCACACACGCCTCCGTTTCCACCTCCTCGCATCCATAGTGCCGAAGCCAGCTAGGACGACGGAAAAGCCGTTGAACTTGCCCACTCGGGGGCGAGAAGGGCGATGAAAGGTGGAAGTCCTTATTGTCCAGGCAAGACGAGAATATCGTGCTCGAGAAGGAGAGGGTCGTCATGAAGAAAAAGGAAGGGGGACTTCATCATGTTGACCGCTAACACGTCGAGGATGGACCTCCAGGTGCTAGTGGCGCACATGTACTACCGCGACATGATCCCACAAGAAATTGCCACGACGAAGGTGGCGTTAGGGACACCGGTGGTGGCGACAGAAGCGGTGACAACATTAGGATCGGGATCGGCATCAGCATCGGCGACGGGCGATCACGACGTGCACGAGCATGATACTGTCGATCTGGAGGCGGATCCGCAGGCGATGGCAATCGACAATATATTATTTTAGTTTATTGGTATGACGGTACTGTTATTTGGGACGGCGATCAGTCGCGGCGAAGATGTGGTCGTCAGTTTGAACTTATGGCATTTGAACATTGTGGTTATTTCTATTAAAAATCATCAAGAATTTGATGTTTGTTGGTTGGCTTGAGACATGCAACTGGAACAGACATCCTCCAGATGGCCGGTCCGGTGCTTTCGCCGCACGTCGTTTCAGGGTACGGGTTGCCGCTGCGTAGCTCCACATCTCTCTCATCTACGTAGCTCCACATCTCTCTCATCTACCTCCACTTGGTGGTGTCAATCACCTCATGACATGGATAAACAGGGCATTTTGTATAGATCAAACCATTATATGCATCACGGAATATTTACAAAGTACAGACAAACCATAAAAAGATCTAACACAACGATAAATGCATAACAAGTATTATCTCATACAATAATATTTACCGTAGGAATCATATAGATAGATCCATACTCATGCAAGGCACATCATACGGACTTTAACAATGATAATACATAGAGAGATTAGATAAAGTTACCACCACAAACTATCATAGTCCAGTGGGTGAACTACTCCCCTCTCATCATGGAAAGTGATGAGGAGACGTTGGTGAAGGAGAAGAGACGGCCGAAGGCGATTTACTTGATGTAATATCACCTAATGGTCCCGACATATCTTCCCTTCATTTGAGAGAATAAATCCCGACCTTGATACATACGTCTCAACCTATTTTTCCGGAATACGTGAGATACACCTTTAGGATTAACCTGTCACAGTGTGATGGTTGATTCAGTCAAGGCAACCTCGGGTGATAGTGATTAGATATGATCTCACGGTCTAAAGAATAAGATAATTTGTTTTCTAATTATTGCAACGATAAACTTTATGACTTAAACGTGTTGCAATATGATGACGTTGGAAGACCCCAAGAGCAAGGTATGATGAGCACAGCAGCAAGTTTTTCCTCAGTAAGAAACCGAGGTTATCGAACCAGTAGAAGGAAGGAAATGACTCAAAGGTGTTGCTAGCAACTTGGAGACCTGCACAACACAAACTCAAGACTTTGCCCCAACGAACAGTGAGGTTGTCAATCTCACCGGTTTGCTGTAACAAAGGATTAATTGTATGGTGTGGAAGAAAATAGTAGCTTGGCAGAAAGTAAATAGTAACATTGTAAGATGTATCAATGGTAAAGATTGGACCAGGGTCCATAGTTCACTAGAGGTGTTCTCCTTAGATAAACAAACATGGCATGTCGGGTAAACAAATTAGAGCAGGGAAATTGACAGGACTGAGCAAGGCATAACAATGCAATACTAGACATCAACATCTTATAAGATTCGATTGGGCAATACAACAAGATACATAGACCGTCATCCAACTACATATATGACTAGAAGTCCACCTTTGGGTTATCATCCGAACCCCCTGCAGTATTAAGTTGCAAGCAATAGACAACTGCTTTAAACAAAGTGTGTAAGGTAAACAATCCACTTGTTCCATGAACAAGAGATCGTTGTTTTCTCCCTAGTAGCAACAACACATCTACAACCTTAGAGATTTTTGTCACTTCCCTTAAATTAAATAGAGGCATGAACCCACTATCGAGCATAAATACCCCCTCTTTGGAGTCAATAGCAACTACTTGTCCAAGATAGCTACTAACAACAGAGAGCATGCAAGATCACAAACAACACAAACATGATAGAATCAATAAGACAAAACCATTAATTAATCTGACATAGTAATCTCAATATCCATCGGATCCCCGCAAACATAACATGCATGATTACAAATAGATGAGATCTTGATCATGAATGGAGCTCACAAGATCTAGACATGAAAGCACAAAGAAGGATATACAACCATCTAGCTACTACATGGACCCATAGTCCAAGGTGGAACTACTCACGCTTCATACCGGAGGCTGGCATGATGAAGAAGAAGGCCTCCGAGATGATCTTCCCTACGTCAGGGTGCTGGGAATAGCTTCAGATCCCCCCGATATTGTTGGAATTATGCCCTAGAGGCAATAATAAAGATGTTATTATTATAATTCTTGTTCATGATAAAGTTTATATTCCATGCTAGAATTGTATTAAGCGGAAACATTAATACTTGTGTGGTTTGTGAACAACACCGTGTCCCTGGTACGCCTCTAAGGACTAGCTCATTGATCAATGATGGTTAAGGTTTCCTAACCATAGACATGAGTTGTCAATTGATAATGAGATCATATCATTGGGAGAATGATATGATGGACAGACCCAAACTAAGCGAAGCAATTAGATCGTTTCATCGTGTTCATCTTTGCGAAGCTTTTCCTATGTCAAATATTGTATTCCTTAGACCATGAGATAATGCAACTCCCTGGTACCGGAAGAAAGCTTTGAGGTCATCAAACGTCATCCTATGAGAGGGTGATCATAAAGGTGTCTCTCAGGTGATCGGAAAGTATCTGTTGGGTTGTATGTATCGAGATGGAATTTGTCCCTCCCAAGTCGGAGAGATATACTTCGGGCCCACTCGGTAATCGATATCAACACCGCTTGCAAGCATGTGGTTAAGGAGTTAATCACAAAGTGATATCGGATTACGGAACGAGTGAAGTACTTGCTGTGAATGAGATTGAACTAGGTATGACGGTACCGACGATCGAATCTCGGGCAAGTAAAATATCGCGAGACGAAGGGAATATATATATGGTATTAATTGAATACTGGCATCGTGGTTCATCCGATATGATCATCGATGAATGTGTGGGAGTCAATATGGGTGCCCAGACCCCGCTGTTGATTATTGATAGAAGATCATGTCTGCATATTCTCGAACCCGCAGGGTCACACACTTAACGTATCTCGACGCTAGGATAGATTGGATAATTGGTCTATGAATTTTTGTTCAGAGTCTCGGATGGGATCCGGGACATCACGAGAGGTTCCGGAATGGTCCGGAGAATAAGATTCATATAAGGCAGTGCAGTTTTTGGAGTTCGGAATTGTTCCGGGTTAATCGGTATTGTACCGAAAGCTTCTAGAACCTTCCGGAAGGGGGCCAACGTGGCCCCACCTTCCGGGAGGGGGCATGGGCCTATGAGGGAGTGTCCTGGCCGCATTGGGCCAGGGGCACAAGGCCCCATAGGGCCCAGCCGATCCTAGAGAGTTTAAATCGTTTAAACTAGAGATAGGGTTTCTAGAAGAGGGGAGAGTCCATGCCCCCCCACTCCTTATCCTTTGGGCTTGGGGGAGGGGCTAGGGCTGCGCCCCCCTCTATATAAAGAGGGGTGGGGGTGCACCAACCCCCCACACCTCTCCTCCAAACCCTATCCGCCTTGCTAGCTTTCCTCTCTCCCTCCCGACTGTTTGTAGGCGAAGCCCTGCTGCAGAAATTCTCCACCATATACACCACGCCGTCGTGTTGTAGATCCAATCTATCTCTCCACCATACTTGCTGGTCCGAGGAAGGAGGAGACGTCGAGGTGCTGCACGTGTGCATCTCACGGAGGCACCGCCACTTGTGGTGCTAGATCGGATCGGATCGCGAGGAGGAGAAGCGAGTACGACTACATCACCCACGTTCCGACGAACGTTCCGCTGTGCGAATCTTCAAGGGTATGAGGATCTAATCCAATCTCTCTTGTTGATTGCATCTCCTAGATTAGATCTTGGCTTTCCCTCTGTTCGCATCCGTAGAAAATTTTGATTTACTATGCCGCGAAACCCTTCAGTGGTATCAGAGCTAGATCTATGCGTAGATGTGTTTCACGAGTAGAACGCAACATGGTTGTTGCGGGCATTGATGTTTTCTGTTGCAAGCCTCTTGTTTGTGTTCTTCTTATGACGCGGGATAGTGAGATTGAAGCGGTCCAGGCCAACCTTACGCGGCATCGTTCGCGAGACCGGCTCCGCACTTGACGTGTGGCTTGTTCCACACATGCGGCTGGTGGATGTCAGTTTCTCTCACTATAGTTGTCATGGGATTAACACCGGAGTTTGGCAACCATAATATCACCGTTGTGGCTCTCCGTAGGTAAGAATCGTTCTTAGCATCTACTCCCATAAGCCACGTAAAACATGCAACAACAAAGTAGAGGCGTCTAACTTGTTTTTGCAGGGAGTGTTTTCTGTGATATGGTATGGCCCAAGATGTGATGTGTATATTGTATGCGATGATCATGTTTTGTAATGTTTCACGACTTGCATGTCGATGAGTACACAACCGGCAGGAGCCATATGGTTGTCTTTATAATTGTGTATGACCTGCGAGTCAACTTATTATACGCCATGCAATAGCTTTACTTTATCGCTAAGTAGTTAGCAATAGTTGTAGTTGCTATTCGTGGTGGAGGCAATCATGGTGGAGTGATGGAGATCATGCCGGAACGCACAAGATGGAGATCATTGCGCGAAGATTGGCTATACCATGTCACATAAAGTTATATGCATGTGATGTTTATCCCTTTATGTATCTTATTATGCTTAGATCGCGACGGTAGCATTATAAGATGATTCCTCACTTAAAGATCAAGATAAAAACTGTGTTCTCCCCAAGTATGCACCGTTGCGAAAGTTCGTCGTGTCCAAGCATCACGTGATGATCGGGTGCTATAGACTCTACGCTCACATACAACGGGTGCAAGCCAGTTTTGCACACGCAGAAATACTTGGGTCTAGCTTGATGAGCCTAGCATGTACAGACATGGCCTCGGAACACAAGAACCGAAAGGTTAAGCATGAGTCATATGAGTGATATGATCGACACTTTGTTGTCCACCATTGAAACCACATCTCTTCTCGTGATGATCGGATTAGGTGTGGTGAATTTGGATCGTGTTCACTAAACAACTTGAGGGATGTTGAATTTAGTGGGAGTTCATCTAGTAATTTGATTAAGTTGAACTATTTATCATGAACATAGTCTAAATTGTACTTGCCAATACTGTAGATCACATGGCCAAGTCCAACTTCAACTTCAACGTTTTTGCTGAGAAGGAAAAGCTTAGAAACAATGGGTCTAACTTCACCAATTGGTTCCGCAATCTAAGAATCATTCTGTCTGGCGGACAAAAGGACTATGTCCCTGGGAAAGCGTTAGGTGACCCCCCTGCTGCAACTGCGCCGGCTGATGAGAAAGCTGTCTATCAGTCGCGCAAAGATGATTATGGTGTGATTAAGAGCACCATGTTGTTTGCTATGGAACCGGAGCTTCAAAATCGTTTTGAAGAGTATCCCGGGCCCTTCGAGATTCTCGAGGAGCTGAAAACCATGTTTCAGACTCAGGCCCGTTCTGAGAGATATGAGATCTCCGAGAAGTTCTTTAACTGCAAGATGGAGGAAGGGAGTTCCGTTAGTGAGCACGCCATAAAGATGTCGGGCTACACTCAACGCCTTGAGCAACTGGAATGCACGATTCCAGAGGAGCTCAAGATTGACAGGGTTCTGCAATCACTCCCTCCCAGCTACAAAAGTTTTGTAGTGACTCATAATCAGATTGGTTCCACTGATACGATCACCGAGCTCTTCGCAAAGCTGAAGGCTGCAGAGGTGGACATCAAGAAGGATAATCATGTGTTGATGGTCAACAAGCCCTCCTTTAAGAAAGGTAAGGGAGCAAAGAAACCCTTCAAGAAGGGCGGCGGCAAGCGCAATGCCCCTGCTGAGAAGAAGCTCAAGTCTGGTCCTAAGCCCGACACTGAGTGCTTCTATTGCAAGGACAAGGGTCACTGAAAGCGCAACTGTCCGAAGTACTTAGCGGACAAGAAGGCTAGCATCATCAAAGGTATATTTGATATACATGTTATTGATGTTTTCCTTACTAGCCCTCGTTGTAGTGCCTGGGTATTTGATACCGGTTCAGTTGCTAATATTTGTAACTCGAAACAGGAGCTACGGAATAGACGACGGCTTGTGAGGGATGAGGTGACGATGCGCGTTGGCAACGGATCAAGAGTTGATGTGATGGCTGTCGGCACGCTCTCCTTAGTTTTTCCTTCGGGATTAGTTTTAAACCTTAATAAGTGTTATTATGTGCCTGCGTTGAGCATGAACATTATTTCTAGATCGTGTTTATTGCAAGACGGTTATTCATTTAAATCGGAGAATAATGGTTGTTCTATTTATATGAGTAACATCTTTTATGGTCATGCACCTCTTGTGAATGGTTTATTTCTTCTAAATCTCGAAAGGGATGAAACACACATCCATAACATTGAGGCTAAGAGATGCAAAGTAGATAGTGATAATACTACTTATTTGTGGCACTGTCGTCTAGGTCATATTGGTGTAAAGCGCATGAAGAAACTCCATTCTGATGGACTTTTGGAGTCTCTTGATTTTGAATCATTTGACACATGCGAACCATGCCTCATGGGCAAGATGATCAAGACCCCGTTCTCCGGTATGATGGAGCAAGCAACGGACTTGTTGGAAATCATACATACCGATGTATGCGGACCGATGAGTGTTTCGACGCGCGGTGGATATCGCTATTTCCTCACTTTTACCGATGACTTAAGTAGATATGGGTATATCTATTTAATGAAACATAAATCTGAAACATTTGAAAAGTTCAAGGAATTTCAGAATGAAGTGGAGAACCATCGTAACAGAAAGATTAAGTTTCTACGATCCGATCGTGGAGGTGAATATTTGAGTTATGATTTTCTCACGCATCTTAAAGCAAGTGGAATCGTTTCACAACTCACGCCACCCGGAACACCACAGCGCAATGGTGTGTCTAAACGCCGGAATCGAACCCTATTAGATATGGTCCGATCAATGATGTCTCTTACTGATTTGTCGTTATCATTTTGGGGTTATGCATTAGAAACCGCTGCATTCACTTTAAATAGGGCTCCATCTAAATCCGTTGAGACGACACCGTATGAACTGTGGTTTGGTGCTAAACCTAAGTTGTCGTTTCTTAAAGTTTGGGGATGCGAAGCTTACGTCAAGAAGTTGATGCCGGACAAGCTCGAACCCAAAGCGGAGAAATGCGTCTTCATAGGATACCCTAAGGAAACTATTGGGTATACCTTCTATCACAGAACCGAAGGCAAAGTGTTTGTCGCAAAGAACGATTCCTTTCTTGAGAAGGAGTTTCTCTCGAAAGAAGTGAGTGGGAGGAAAGTAGAGCTAGACGAGGTTATTGAACCTTCTCTTGAATTGGAGAGTAGCGCAGCACCTGAAATTGTTCCAGTGCCGCCTGCACCAACAATAGAGGAAGCTAATGACAAGGATCATGAAGCTTCGGACGATGTTGCTACTGAACGTCGCAGGTCGACAAGGTCGCGTGCCCCTCCTGAGTGGTACGGCAACCCTGTCTTGACTGTCTTGTTGGTAGAAGACAATGAACCTACGAACTATGAGGAAGCGATGATGAGCCCAGACTCTAAGAAATGGCTGGAAGCCATGAAATCCGAATTGGGATCCATGAGCGAAAACCAAGTATGGACTTTGGTGGACCCTCCTAGCGACCGAAAGGCCGTTGAGTGCAAATGGATCTTCAAGAAGAAAATGGACGCGGATGGTAATGTTACCGTCTATAAAGCACGGCTTGTCGCGAAAGGTTTTCGACAAGTTCAAGGTGTTGACTACGATGAGACTTTCTCTCCCGTAGCGATGTTTAAGTCCATTCGGATTTTATTAGCAATTGCTGCGTTTCATGATTATGAAATATGGCAGATGGATGTCAAGACTGCTTTCCTCAATGGGAACATTGATGAAGAGTTGTATATGATGCAACCCGAAGGTTTTGTCGATCCTAAGGATGCTAGTAAAGTATGCAAACTTCAGCGTTCCATTTATGGACTGAAGCAAGCATCTCGGAGTTGGAACCTTCGTTTTGATCAAGTGATCAAGAGTTTTGGATTTGTTCCAAATTGCTACGAAGCTTGTATCTACAAGAAAGTGAGTGGGAGCTCGGTGATGTTTCTGGTACTGTATGTGGATGACATATTGATTATCGGAAATGACATCAACATGCTTAACGATGTGAAGAGTTATTTGAACAAGTGTTTTTCAATGAAAGACCTAGGTGAAGCTGCTTATATATTGGGCATCAAAATCTATAGAGATAGACAAAGACGCCTGATAGCTTTAAGCCAGAGTACATACCTAGACAAAGTTCTGGAAAGGTTCAGAATGGATAAGGCAAAGAAAGGTTCAGTGCCTATGTTGTCAGGTAAGGTATTGAGCAAGGCTCAGTGTCCAGCTACGGTAAATGATAGGGAAGCTATGAGCAAAGTGCCTTATGTCTCGGCCATAGGTTCCATCATGTATGCCATGCTGTGTACTAGACCGGATGTGTCCAATGCTCTTAGTTTGACGAGCAGATATCAAAGTGATCCAGGAGTGGAACACTCGACAGCCGTGAAGAACATCCTAAAGTACCTAAATAGGACTAAAGAAATGTTCTTAGTCTATGGGGGTGATGAACAACTTGTCGTAAAAGGTTACGTCGACGCTAGTTTTGACACCGACAAGGATGATTCTAAATCTCAGACAGGATACGTTTATATTTTGAATGGAGGAGCTGTGATCTGGAGAAGCTGCAAGCAAAGCGTGATCGCGGGATCTACAGTAGAAGCGGAATACATGGCTTCTGCAGAAGCGTCAAGTGAAGGAGTTTGGATCAGAAACTTCATCACTGAGCTTGGTGTGGTTCCAAGTGCATTGGACCCACTGGAGATATTGTGTGACAACACTGGCGCCATAGCACTCGCTAAGGAACCAAGATATCATCCAAAGACCAAGCATATCAACCGCAAGTTTCATATAATCCGAGATTATATAGCAGATGGAGATCTGAAGATTAGCAAAGTACATACGGATCTGAATGTCGCAGATCCATTGACTAAACCTCTTCCACGTGTAAAACATGATCAACACCTCAGTGCCATGGGTGTGAGATTGTTGCCAGATGTAAACTAGATTATTGACTCTAGTGCAAGTGGGAGACTGTTGGAATTATGCCCTAGAGGCAATAATAAAGATGTTATTATTATAATTCTTGTTCATGATAAAGTTTATATTCCATGCTAGAATTGTATTAAGTGGAAACATTAATACTTGTGTGGTTTGTGAACAACACCGTGTCCCTGGTACGCCTCTAAGGACTAGCTCATTGATCAATGATGGTTAAGGTTGCCTAACCATAGACATGAGTTGTCAATTGATAATGAGATCATATCATTGGGAGAATGATATGATGGACAGACCCAAACTAAGCGAAGCAATTAGATCGTTTCATCGTGTTCATCTTTGCGAAGCTTTTCCTATGTCAAATATTGTATTCCTTAGACCATGAGATAATGCAACTCCCTGGTACCGGAAAAAAGCTTTGAGGTCATCAAACGTCATCCTATGAGAGGGTGATCATAAAGGTGTCTCTCAGGTGATCGGAAAGTATCTGTTGGGTTGTATGTATCGAGATGGAATTTGTCCCTCCCAAGTCGGAGAGATATACTTCGGGCCCACTCGGTAATCGATATCAACACCGCTTGCAAGCATGTGGTTAAGGAGTTAATCACAAAGTGATATCGGATTACGGAACAAGTGAAGTACTTGCTGTGAACGAGATTGAACTAGGTATGACGGTATCGACGATCGAATCTCGGGCAAGTAAAATATCGCGAGACGAAGGGAATATATATATGGGATTGATTTAATCCTGGCATCATGGTTCATCCGATATGATCATCGATGAATGTGTGGGAGTCAATATGGGTGCCCAGACCCCACTGTTGATTATTGATAGAAGATCATGTCTGCATATTCTCGAACCCGCAGGGTCACACACTTAACGTATCTCGACGCTAGGATAGATTGGATAATTGGTTTATGAATTTTTGTTCAGAGTCTCGGATGGGATCCGGGACATCACGAGAGGTTCCGGAATGGTCCGGAGAATAAGATTCATATAAGGCAGTGCAGTTTTTGGAGTTCGGAATTGTTCCGGGTTAATCGGTATTGTACCGGAAGCTTCTAGAACCTTCCAGAAGGGGGCCAACGTGGCCCCACCTTCCGGGAGGGGGCATGGGCCTATGAGGGAGTGTCCTGGCCGCATTGGGCCAGGGGCACAAGGCCCCATAGGGCCCAGCCGATCCTAGAGAGTTTAAATCGTTTAAACTAGAGATAGGGTTTCTAGAAGAGGGGAGAGTCCATGCCCCCCACTCCTTATCCTTTGGGCTTGGGGGAGGGGCTAGGGCTGCGCCCCCCTCTATATAAAGAGGGGTGGGGGCGCACCAACCCCCCACACCTCTCCTCCAAACCCTAGCCGCCTTGCTAGCTTTCCTCTCTCCCTCCCGACTGTTTGTAGGCGAAGCCCTGCTGCAGAAATTCTCCACCATATACACCACGCCGTCGTGTTGTAGATCCAATCTATCTCCCCACCATACTTGCTGGTCCTAGGAAGGAGGAGACGTCGAGGTGCTGCACGTGTGCATCTCACGGAGGCACCGCCACTTGTGGTGCTAGATCGGATCAGATCGCGAGGAGGAGAAGCGAGTACGACTACATCACCCACGTTCCGACGAACGTTTCGCTGTGCGAATCTTTAAGGGTATGAAGATCTAATCCAATCTCTCTCGTTGATTGCATCTCCTAGATTAGATCTTGGCTTTCCCTCTATTCGCATTCGTAGAAAATTTTGATTTACTATGCCGCGAAACCCTTCAAATATAGGGACGATGGTGGCGGCGGCTACAGACGGTTTCATGGAATATTGATCGGGTACTTAGGGTTTAGGCATCGGGGACTTCTTATAGGCGAAGAGGCGAGGCAGGAGGGCGGCTAGGGGGCCCACACCCTGCCCAGGCGCGGCCCAGGGTAGGCCCGCGCCTGGGGGGTGCGGCCGCCCTGTGGATCCCCTCTGTCTCTCCTCTGGACTCCGTGTTTTCCTCGCTGAAATATTGACTTTGGCTTTTGTCCCATCTAATTCCGAGAATATTTCCTTACTAGCTTTTCTGGAACCAAAAAAAGAAGAAAACATGCAACTGGCACTGTGGCATCTTGTTAATAGGTTAGTACCAGAAAACATATAAAACACCTCAAAGTGTAGACAAAGCAAAGAAAAGTGGATACTAAACAAGCATGGAACATCAAAAATTATAGATACGTTTACGACGTATCAAGCATCCTCAAGCTTAACTCCTGCTCGTCCTCGAGTAGGTAAGTGATAAAAATAATAATTTTTGAGGTTACATGCACCATCAAAACCAAGATAAAACCAGTTGCAAGCATTGAAAGTTGGGATCAAAGAACTCTAAACATGTTCATGAAAGATGGAGTTCTAACAATAAGACAAAGTAACTATGCATGCAACATGAAAGGCTACAAACAAAGATCATGAATAACATGCATTGAAAAACGTTTGTTTGTTTCACATACAGAAAATATAAGATAGTGGCAATCAGCTTGTCCCTCATAGAGTAGCAATTAGATGCATAGGACGCCTTCAAAGTTCATAAGAGTGAGTAGATACAAATAGCACAAGAACAAGTAATATCAACAATATGCATCAACCAATAAGTTTTGGGACAATGCACATAGAACTAAGAATGGCAACTATGCTCTCTTAACTGGTGCCTAAAGGTAGAAGGTGGAGACTCAATATAATAGTGGAAGAAAGACCCTTCATAAAAGGAAGCAGGGATTTCAAGTTTCAAAAAGTGATTCCAAAAATTATGGTACTTGTTAGCTTTTAGCCCCATTGCCCCTATCATAAGCATCTTGAAGTGATTAAGGTTAAAGTGAACAAACTATAGAGTATATGCTTGACAAAGTATAAGTTGGCAATCTCATGTCCCTTGAATATGAGGGTCGATCCTCATGCTACTCAAGTTTAGTTACTTGCAAGTTCTTGTCATAGTAAGTATATGCGTATCATAGAGAACCGCCAACGGGGTACCCCTTGCACATGGTACAGGAGTTATCCCATAACCAAAACGACAAGGCAAGCAGACAATAAGCATCTCAGCAATCTCTTATTTACCATGGGAATATGGTGCCTTTTCTCTCTTTCCTCTTTTTAATATGTCTCTTTTTTTATATAAGAAGAAAGCTTCATAGATTGCTCATTATGGTGATGCTGCAAGTTTCCATCATGATTAGGCATGACTTAGGCTAGCGTCCCAGGCATTTTTCTAACACAAAATACATAACTTAATGGACTTACAAGCTCCCCTTTTATTTCACACCGACGACATCCATAGACAAAAAAACATGATATCAACTATGTACAAAGTATATGTGCAATATTGAAAGCGTTCCCCGTGACAACATAGTTCTGCTAATTCTAACGTATAAGTGCAAGCATATACAACATAGATGACACAATGGTTCAAGTTTATTAGGTGCAAGAAAAATAAAGTGTGTCATCAAGTTCGTGAGAGCTTTAATCACTAAGTTTTCACATAACAAAATACTTTTTAATTGGAAGATAGCTAAAAACAAAAATATACCTGGAATGGTGTAACACACCATGCATTGGAATTTATAGTGTACACTTTGGAATAACTTGGTTTCGTGGGAGTTGGAAGCATGAGTAGAGCTTACTCATACAAGTGGAGGCTAGCAAAAGACTGGGAGCGACCAACTAAGAGAGCAATAATGGCCATAATCATGCAGAGCGACAAAATATTACTAATCAAAGCATAGAGTGGTACTACAAGTAAAGGACTAAATGATCATAGAGGCTATGGTGACTTGTTCATAGTCATAACATGGTGTGGACATGTGTCAAGTCAACCCAAACAAAACATCAAAGGAGAATATCACAATACTATGCTTTTGCATGCTAAAACAACGCATGATTTTTTCAAGGAACACTAAGCAATCCCAGTTGTTTGGAACAAGTCATACTACAACAATAATCACTAAGCATGAGGTCAAAACAACACCTAGCATGACATGCTAAAGTCTAAGTCACAGTCAAAGCAAGCTCCTCTTGCACTGTTCAAGCAAGAACTTTCTACTCCTTTCCAACACCAATCAACTTATTTGAAATAACACAGCGAGATCGAGAGTCCAGACAACTTTATTCAATCAAACTAAACAAACTAAGCAAAGCAAACGAAAACTAAGACGCTCCAAGAACAACACAACAGTGCATGAAACAATAAAAACAAAGTGTCTAGAAAAACATGAGCTTTTTATTGATGAAGAAGGGGATGCCTTGGGCATCCCCAAGCTTTGACGTTTGTACCTCTTGAATATTTCTTGGGGTGACACCGGGGTAGCATCCCCAAGCTTGAGCTTTTGTCCATTCTTCATATCATTACATCATTCTCTCTCTACACCTGAAATTTTCATTCATACCAACATTAGTGTATTCAAAAGATAATAGACCCTTAGGTTTAGCTTTAGAACAATAAAGCTTTTCACTAAAAACACAAGCTAATGTATCAACTTTCTTTAAAAAGCTCAATTGCCTAAAATAGAACTCAAAAAGAAATCAATAAGAAGCAAATGCAAATAATTGCAGAAATCTGTCAAAACAGACCAGCAGGTAGAAACCGATTTTTTCGAAGACCTTATGTTCCTCAAATCAAAAAGTGTTGAACTAACGAAAGTTAGCTAACATACTGGGTGATTTATTCGTAAATTTTCAGCTCAATCCAACTTACATAGATTCCTCACAAATTTTTATGGTGGAGAACAAAAAATCTGTTTCGGGACAGCAACTCCCAAATCTTACTTCCCTCTCATTAGAGGTCATTCTTGGCACAAAAAGCAAATAAAAAGGATAAGGAGAGGTCATTACTGAAGTAACAACTTCCAATACTCAAGAAAACTCTTGGGTTATTGAAAGGGCATGTATGCCCCCATGTGTGGTTTTGGTAATTAATGACAATCTCTATGGACTAATGTGTAAATTGAGTTTCACCTGTAGGTTTGTCCATTGGCATCGCTTGGGCCATGTGTTGGTCTCAAGGTTGAAAGATGGAGAAATTTCCAAAGGCTTTGTGCCATTGGAATCATGAAGAATGGAGGAGCTTGAAGATTGATCAAGACAAGTGCAAAGAGTTGCATCAAGATGGATCAACCTCAAGAAGGGATGAAGAAGGGAAAGCTCAAGATGCGCCATCTCTAGAAGACCTCATGCTTGAAGCTTGCCATCCTCGTGATCATGGAGTGATGAAGACAAGTTAAAAAAGAAGTTTCCCCATGGAGTATGGGGGGGCAATTTGCAAGTCGTCATCTTCATCAAGCAATAGCAGTAAAGAAAGGTGTCTACGGTGCTAGCAACTTGGAGACCTTCACAACACAAACTCAAGACTTTGCCCCAACAAACAGTGAGGTTGTCAATCTCATCGGTTTGTTGTAACAAAGGATTAACTGTATGGTGTGGAAGGAAATAGTACCTTGGCAGAAAGTAAACAGTAACAATGGAAGATGTATCAAATGGTAAAGATTGGACAAGGGTCCATAGTTCACTAGAGGTGTTCTCCTTAGATAAAAAAACATGGCATGCTGGGTAAACAAATTATAGCAGGGCAATTGACAGGATTGAGCAAGGCATAACAATGCAATACTAGACATCAAGATCCTATGAGATTCGATTGGGCAATACAACAAGATACATAGACCGCCATCCAACTGCATCTATGACTAGAAGTCCACATTTGGGTTATCATCTGAACCTCCTCCAGTATTAATTTGCAAGCAACAAACAACTACTTTAAGCAAAGTGTGTAAGGTAAACAATTCACTTGTTCCATGAATAAGAGACCGTTGTTTTCTCCTTAGTAGCAACAACACATCTACAACCTTAGAGATTTTTGTCACTTCCCTTAGATTAAATAGAGGCATGGACCCACTATCGAGCATAAACACCTCCTCTTGGAGTCACTAGCAACTACTTGCCCAAGATAGCTACTAACAACGGAGAGCATGCAAGATCACAAACAACACAGACATGATAGAATCAATAAGACAAAACCATTAATCAATCCGAAATAGTAATCTTAATATCTATCGGATCCTCGCAAACACAACATGCATGATTACAAATAGATGAGATCTTGATCATGAACGGAGCTTACAAGATCTAGACATGAAAGCACAAAGGAGGAGATGTAGGGTTCGCAACATAGAAAACAAAAAAATCCTACGATGGGAACTATGTACCAAGATCTATCTACTAGATACAAACAACGGGCGGATGTATATCCGTAGAGAACATACCCTTGAAGACCGACAAAGCTTAACGAGTTTGACTCGTGGTTGATGTAGACGATCTCTTGCCGATCTCAAGATCGAAAAGAAGTCCTAGCGCCGCAAATCAGCAGCGCATCCGTGCTCGCACACACGTTCAAGGCACCGAGCAACCTCCGCCTCCTCGCTCCAGCGATGCAGCGAAAGCACAACTCTTTCTTGCCGAATAGCCACCGGGAACATGTATCTCGCTAGTCCGATACCATGGGGGATAAATTCTAGAGGGAGAGAGAGATCCTTCACGAGGAGGTGTGAGTGAGAAGTGAGGAGAGGGGTGCCTTTTATAGGAGGAGGGGGGCACCCAACGGGGTAGCCGCCGGCCATGGGGCTTCCCCCTCTCCTCCTTCATTCATGTGGGTGGACACTCCACTCACAAAAATCCATTCAAATCCCTCCACTCAAAATCCCACTCAAACTTGCCATTAAATTTCCACCAAATTTAATGCAAACTCTCATTAAATAAAACTCTTTTATTTTATTCAGAATTTTGTCAATTACTTTAATGACAAACATTCACAAATAACCCCTTGCTAGAATTCTATTTCACATGCATAACCTCTTTATGCAATTTCACCCAAAAACCTCTTTCGGTATCTAGTGAAATAAATTCCTGCGCTTGTTATTCTTTTCGGCATGAAACTTTTGCTCCAATTGGACGTCGATGTATTTTAAGTGTGTCACTCTACGGTTCATGAATAATGCGGACATGATCGAGACCCCTATCGGATCAATAATCAGAAGCGGGATCCGGAGACCCATACTGACTCCCACACATTCAACGATGACTTTCTTGTGATCGTCGAAACCTTTTATGCTAGTATCTTAATCCCTTTGTTTCGCGATATATTACATGTCCGAGATTCGATCATTGGTATCTCCATAGCTAGTTTGATCTCGTTACTGACATGCACTCTTTTCTCGTTCCCGTGATATAACATTCTAGTGATCAAATCACTTGCTTGCAAGCTAACCAATGTGATATCACCGAGAGGGCCCAGAGTATATCTATCCGTCATCGGGATGAACAAATTCCACTCTCGATCCATGGACCTCAACATAACACTTTATTAGTTCTGAACCCATCTTTATAATCACCCTGTTATGGTGTGACGTTTAATGTTATCAAGAAACTCTTCCGGTGTTAGTGATTGACATGATCTCATGGTCTAAGGATTAGGATCACTTCGTAAGTTGTTATAGCAATATAAACTCAATGAATTTGATCGTAATGTTATACTTCAGATGAATGTTCATCACACCATTACACTAATGTTGTGATCCCGTTATTAACAACATCCAATGTCTATGATCAGGAAACCTTGATCATCTTGTTAATCAACGCGCTAGTTTATGAGAGAGGCATAACTAGGAACTTTCTGTTTGTTTATTAAACACACATGTATTAACGTTTCGGTATTAATACAATTATAGCATGCAAAATAAACATCTATCATATACTTGGAATACACATAATAAACACTTTATTATTGCCTTTCAGGGCATATTCCCTTCAGTATCCCACTTTCACTAGAGACAATAATCTAATTACATAGTGATAAATCTAACACCCATTGATTTCTGGTGTTGATCATGTTTTGCTCTAGGGAGAGTTTTAGTCAACGGATCTCCTACATTGAGATCTGTGTGTACTTTACAAATCTTTATATCTCCATCCTTGACATGCTCACGGATGGAGTGAAACTGGCTCTTAATATGCTTGGAATGCTTGTGAGACCTTGGTTCTTTGGCATTGGCAATGGCACCATTGTTGTCACAATAGATCACCATTGGGTCCAATGCGTTTGCAACCACACCTAGTTCAGATATGAACTCCTTCATCCAAACCGCTTCCTAAGCCGCTTCCGAAGCAGCAACATATTCGGTCTCCGTTGTTGATCCCGCCACCACAGGTTGTTTGGAGCTCCTCCAATTAACCGCTCCGCCATTCATGAGAAATACGTATCCGGATTGAGACTTAGAGTCATCCGGATTGGTGTCAAAGCTAGCATCAACATAACACTTAGCGACGAGCTCTTCTTCACCTCTGTATACAAGAAACATATCCTTAGTTCTTCGTAAGTACTTAAGGATATTCTTGACCGCTATCCAGCGTTCCGAACCTGGATCCGATTGGTACCTACTAGTCAAACTAATAGCATGTGCCACATCCGGTCTTGTACATAGCATGGCGTACATTATAGAGCCTATGGCTGAAGCATAGGGGACTTTGTCCATTACCTCTCTTTCTTCCGCCGTAGCCGGACTTTGAGTATTACTCAATGTATTGCCTTGCAACATAGGTAAGAACCCCTTCTTACTTCTGTCCATTTTAAACTTCTTTAAAATCTTATCAAGGTATGTACTTTGTGATAGCCCTATTAGGCGCCTAGATCTATAACTATAGATCTTTATGCCTAATATGTATGACGCTTCACCTAGGTCCTTCATTGAAAATTTGATGTTTAGATAACTTTTAACACTGTTTAAAAGATCTATATCATTTCCGATCAATAATATGTCATCCACATATAATACCAGAAATGCCACATTGCTCCCACTCACTTTCTTGTAAACACAAGCTTCTCCATAAGTTTGGACAAATCCAAACTCTTTGATCGCCTCATCAAAGCGGAGATTCCAACTTTGTGATGCTTGCTTCAATCCATAGATGGATCGCTGAAGCTTGCACACCTTGTTAGCATCCTTAGGATTGACAAAACCCTTTGGTTGTATCATATACAACTCTTCTTCAATATTACCATTGAGAAACGCGGTTTTGACATCCATATGCCATATCTCATAATCGAAATATGCAGCAATTGCTAACATAATCCTAACTGACTTTAGCGTTGCTACGGGAGAGAATGTCTCATCGTAGTCAACTTGAATTTTCAAAACCCCTTTGCGACAATTCGAGCTTTATAGACGGTCACATTACCATCAGCATCAGTTTTCCTTTTGAAAATCCATTTGTTCTCCACGGCCTTTCGGTCGTGAGGTAAGTCCACCAAGTTCCAAACTTGATTTTCATACATGGATTCCATCTCGGATTTCATGACTTCTAACCATTTGTTGCAATCGGGATCGTTATCGCTTCTTCATACGTCGCAGGGTCATCATTTTCATCAACCATAAAATTCATGACAGGATTTTCGTACAGCTCGAGAGATGCACGCGTCCTGCTAGACCTGCGAGGTTCGATAGTATTCTCTTTCGGAGTTTCATGATCATTATCATTAGTTCCCTCTTCAACTGGTGGAGCCAACTCCGGAATGACTTCCGGCGCTGCGCTACTCGCCATACTTTGAAGAGAAGGTTCAATAACCTCTTCGAGTTCTACCTTCCGACTACTCACACCTTTCGCGAGAAAATCTTTCTCTAGAAAGGATCCATTCTTGGCAACAAAAACCTTGCCCTCGGATCTGTGATAGAAGGAATACCCAATTGTTTCATTAGGGTATCCTATGAAGATGCATTTTTCTGCTTTGGGTTCGAGTTTATCCGGTTGAAGTTTCTTCACATAAACATCGCATCCCCAAACTTTAAGAAATGACAGCTTAGGTTTGTTTCCAAACCACAATTCATATGGTGTCTTTTCAACGGATTTAGATGGTGCCCGATTTAAAGTGAATGCAACAGTTTCTAGTGCATAACCCCAAAATGACAACGGCAAGTCCGTCAGAGACATCATAGATCGAACCATATCCAATAAAGTACGATTACGATGTTCCGACACACCATTTCTCTGTGGTGTTCCGACAAGTGTAAGTTGTGAAACAATTCCACACTCTTTCTTGTGAGTGCTAAACTCGTAACTTAGATACTCACCTCCATGGTCGGACCGTAGAAATTTGATCTTTCTATTACGATGATTTTCAACTTCATTCTGAAATTTCTTGAACTTTTCAAAGGTTTCATACTTGTGTTTTATTAAGTAGATATAACCATATCTACTCAAATCATCCGTGAAAGTAACAAAATAATGATATCCACCTCGCGCCGACACACTCATTGGACCACATACATCAGAATGTATGATTTCCAATAAATCTGTCGCCCGTTCCATTGAACCGGAAAACGGCGTTCTAGTCATCTTGCCCATAAGGCATGGCTCACATGTATCAAATGATTCATAATCAAGTGATTCCAAAAGTCCATCCGAATGGAGCTTCTTCATGCGTTTAACGCCAATATGACCTAGACGGCAGTGCCACATATATGCGGATATATCATCATTAAGTTTAATCCTTTTAGCATCAACATTATGAATATGTGTAACATTATCATCGAGATCTAATAGAAATAAACCATTCATCATCGGTGCATGACCATAAAAGATTTCATTCATATAAATGGAACAACCATTGTTCTCGGATTTAAATGAATAACCACTTCGCATCAAACACGATCCAGATACAATGTTCATGCTCAGTGCAGGCACCAGATAACATTTATTCAAGTTTATAACTAATCCCGACGGCAAGTGGAGAGGCAGCGTTCCGACGGCGATCACATCAACGCTTGATCCATTGCTGACACGCATCTTGACCTCACCCCTTGCTAGCGGTCGCTTGTTCCGCAGCCCCTGATTCGAGTTACAAATATTAGCAACTGAACCGGTATCAAATACCCAGGTGCTACTGCGAGCACTAGTCAAGTACACATCAATAACATGTATATCATATATACCTTTGTTTGCCTTGCCGGACTTCTTGTCTGCCAGATACTTGGGGCAGTTGCGCTTCCAGTGGCCAGTCCCCTTACAATAGTAGCACTCGGAATCAGACTTAGGTCCAACTCGGGGTTTCTTTTCAGGCGCGGCAACAGGCTTGCCGCCCTTACTTCCCTTCCGTTTTTTCCTTCTTGTCTTTCTTGAAACCAGTGTTCCTATTGATCATCAACACTTTATGTTCCTTTTTGATCTCCACTTCTGCAGTTTTAAGCATTGACAGAAGCTCGGGGAGAGACTTCTTCATGCCTTGCATATTATAGTTCATCACGAAGCTCTTATAGCTAGGTGGCAGAGACTGCAGAACACGATGGATGCCTAAGTCAATGGGAATCGATATTCCCAAGGACACAAGCTTATCGGCGTAACCCGACATCTTGAGTACATGCTCACTAACGGAGTTGTGCTCTTCCATCATGCAGCTAAAGAACTTTTCTGAAGCGTTGTAGCTCTCTACATCAGCATGTGTGTCGAAAATCATTTTCAACTCACCCATTGTATCAAATGCATTGCCGTTTTCGAAACGCTTTCGAAGTTCCGACTCTAGCCCATACAATATGCCGCAATGAACTAAGTTGTGGTCCTCCTGACGAGTCTGATAGACATTCTTCTCCTCGTCAGGGGCATCATCAAAAGGTGGGGGGCCTAACGACGCTTCTAGCACATATTGCTTCTGTGCAGCAGAGAGGAGAATCCTCAAATTCATGGCCCATTCGGTAAAGTTGCTACCGTTCGTTGCTAGTTTCTCTTTCTCCATGAACACATTGAAATTAAAAGCAGGTGGTGCCATCCTTAACAGAATTTGTAAAGTTTAGACTAAGTGTATGATAGATTGAGTTCAACTAATCTATATTACGAATGAACTCCCACTCAAAAACGACATCCCTCGTGCCTTTTTGGTGATTACATGAACCAAATCCACTATACCAAGTCCGATCATCACGTGAGTCGGTATAGCTTCAAAGGCGAGCATCAAATGGGCATCATATCAACTATATGACTCATGCTTAACCTTTCGGTCCGTGTTCCGAGGCCATGTCGGTACATGCTAGGATCGCCAAGTTAGAACCTTAGTATTCACGTGTGTAACTGTTTTACACCCGAAATATGGTCGTGGATCCAAGAACACCCGATCATCACGTGATGTCTTGGAGCGACGAAAACATAATTGGTGCATAATAAAGGAAGAACACATTCTTATCTTGATATTTAAATGAGGTATCATCTTATTATGCTAACAAAGCGCTAAACAAGCAATATAAGATGCTATCAAACATCATATGTTTATTAGTGAAATGATATGGTTCCCGCAGATGATCTCTATCATGTGCATCGTGGTATGATCACTATCATACCTATATGTGTAAATCCAAGGTCTATGGATTTTACACGCTATGTGTGTTGTAAGAGTATCATCTCATACTTCTACTTACAACACTACCATATCATAACACTAGCCCAACAACAATCTAAACTAGACGCCTCTAATTTATCCATTGCAAGTTTTACGTGGCTTAGGGCTTTCGAGATAGAACCGTTCTTACCTACGAACATGAACCACAACGAGGATAATCAAATTGTTGACAACTCGCTTGCAAAATAGATATTGACTATAGTAGGAGAGACAGACACCCACTAGCCACTTATGCAAACTAGTTGCATGTCAAGCGTGGAACAGGTCTCATGTGCGAGGACATGTAAAGTTTGTCCGGGCCGCTTCATCCCACTATGCCACCAATATCCAAAATTACAACAAAGGAGCAACAACATGATCATCATCGCCCACATACTCATATGTGTATTACCCGTGTAAAGTATCTACGCATAGATCCGGCTCTGATACCACTGTAGGGTTCGCAGCATAGAAAACAAAAATTTTCCTACGATGTGAACTATATACCAAGATCTATCTACTAGATACAAACAACGGGCGGATGTATATCCGTAGAGAACATACCCTTGAAGACAGACAAAGCTTAACGAGTTCAACTCGTGGTTGATGTAGACGATCTCTTGCCGATCTCAAGATCGAGAGGAAGTCCTAGCGCCGCAAATCAGCAGCGCATTCGTGCTCGCACACACGTTTGAGGCACCGAGCAACCTCCGCCTCCTCGCTCTAGCGATGCAGCGGAAGCACAACTCTTTCTTGCCAAATAGCCACCGGGAACATGTATCTCGCTAGTCCGAGACCATGGGGGATAAATTCTAGAGGGGGAGAGAGATCCTTCACGAGGAGGTGTGAGAGACAAGTGAGGAGGGGGGATCCTTTTATAGGAGGAGGGGGGAACCCCAAGGGGGTGGCCAGCGCATGGGGGCTGCCCCCTTTCCCTCCCCTCTTCATGTGGGTGGACACTCCACTCACAAATCTCCTTTAAATTCCCTCCACTCAAAAGTCCACTCAAATTCCCATTAAATTTCCACCAAATTTAATGCAAACTCTCATTAAATAAAACTCTTTTATTTTATTCAGAATTTTGTCAATTACTTTAATGACAAACATTCACAAATAACCCCTTGCTAGAATTCTATTTCACATGCATAACCACTTTATGCAATTTCACCCGAAAACCTGTTTCGGTATCTAGTGAAATAAATTCTTGCGCTTGTTCATTCTTTCGGCATGAAACATTTGCTCCAATTGGATGTCAGTGTCTCTTAAGTGTGTCACTCTACGGTTCGTGAATAATGCGGACATGATCGAGACCCCTCTCGGATCAATAATCAGAAGCGGGATCTGGAGATCCATACCGACTCCCACACATTCAACGATGACTTTTTTGTGATCGTCGGAACCTTTTACGCTAGTATCTTAATCCCTTTGTTTCACGATATATTACATGTCCGAGATTGGATCATCGGTATCTCCATACCTAGTTTGATCTCGTTACCGACATGCACTCTTTTCTCGTTCCTGTGATATAACATTCTAGTGATCAAATCACTTGCTTGCAAGCTAATCAATGTGATATCACCGAGAGGGCCCAGAGTATATCTATCCGTCATCGGGATGAACAAATTCCACTCTCGATCCATGAGCCTCAACATAACACTTTATTAGTTCTGAATCCATCTTTATAATCACCCTGTTACGGTGTGACGTTTGATGTTATCAAGAAACTCTTCCGGTGTTAGTGATTGACATGATCTCATGGTCTAAGGATTAGGATCACTTCGTAAGTTGTTATAGCAATATAAACTCAATGACTTTGATCGTAATGCTATACTTCGGATGAATGTTCATCACACCATTACACTAATGTTGTGATCTCGTTTTATTAACAACATCCAATGTCCATGATCAGGAAACCTTGATCATCTTGTTAATCAACGAGCTAGTTTATGAGAGAGGCATAACTAGGAACTTTCTGTTTGTTTATTAAACACACATGTATTAACGTTTCCGTATTAATACAATTATAGCATGCAAAATAAACATCTATCATATACTTGGAATACACATAATAAACACTTTATTATTGCCTCTCAGGGCATATTCCCTTCACGACCACAGATAGATTTCCGCCGCCTCTACGGGGCGGAAAACACCGAGAGAGAAAGATCTCTCCGATAAACAGATTTCTGCCGGGGAAATTCCTTCCCGGAGAAGGGAGATCGTCGCCATCAACACCGTCATCAAGCTAGGCTTCATAGGGATCATCATCATCATCCACACCATCATTTCCACTAGCACCATCATCATTACTCTGTCCTGCTATAACAATCGTATTGAATACTTGCTTAGTTCATTAGGGGAAACTTTCCCGGTGTTGATTACTATTGTAGTTGATGCTTGTGAGTGGAACCATTGGATTATTGTTTATGTTCAGATTGTTATCCATTACCATATCATCTTTGATCTTGATCCATATGATGTCTCGTGATTAGTTCGTTTAGTTCTTGAGGACATGGGAGAAGTCATGTTGTTAGTAGTGGATTTGTGTTGAGTTATTATTCAATGGTTTAGTATTTAAGTTGTGGTGCTATTCTTCTAGAGGTGTCATGTGAACGTCGACTACATGATACTTCACCATTTATGGGACTAGGGGAATGCATTGTGTATTTGGATACTAATTGTGGGGTTGCCAGAGTGACAGAAACCTGAACCCCCGTTAGGACACCTTTGCACAAGGGAGGATAGGATCTTAGAGTTTAAGGTTGTGGTTAGATTTATATCTTAATTAATTTCCTGTAGTTGCGGATGCTTGCAGGGGGTTTAATCACAATTATGTATTAGTCCAAGTAAGGTCGGTATGTTAGCACAGGTTCACCCACATAACACTTACAACACCAAAGAAGAGTACTCAGCTATTTGAAGCGAAAGCACTTGACAGAATTCCCATGTGTCCTCTAGAACTTTTGGTCCTTATAAGTATTTCCACCGGCTTGTACTTTGCTAAGAAAGGATTGGGCTACTTGCTCTTGTATTTGTTACTTGCACATTGTTTTGTTGCTTTATCAGTAAACCACTAAAAACCCGTTTGCTAAGTATTTACAGAGATTTCATGCTCCATACCGCTAGTCAACACCTTCTGCTCCTCGTTGGGATCGACATTCCTATTTATCGAAAGTACCGCGATACACCCCCTTGAAGGGAATATGCCCTAAGAGGCAATAATAAAATGTTTATTATGTGTATTCCAAGTATATGATAGATGTTTATTTTGCATGCTATAATTGTATTAATACGAAAACGTTAATACATGTGTGTTTAATAAACAAACATAAAGTTCCTAGTTATGCCTCTCTCATAAACTAGTTCGTTGATTAACAAGATGATCACGGTTTCCCGATCATAGACATTGGATGTTGTTAATAACGAGATCAATCACAACATTAGTGTAATGGTGTGATGAACATTCATCCGAATTATAGCATTACAATCAAAGTCATTGAGTTTATATTGCTATAAACAAACTACGAAGTAATCCTAATCCTTAGACCATGAGATCATGCCAATCACTAACACCGGAAGAGTTTCTTGTTGACATCAAACGTCACTCCGTAACTGGGTGATTATAAAGATGGCTTCAAAGATACTAAAGTGTTATGTTGAGAATCATGGATCAAGAGTGGAATTTGTTCATCCCGATGACGGATAGATATGCTCTGGGCCCTCTCGGTGATATCACATTGGTTAGCTTGCAAGCAAGTGATTTGATCACTAGAATGTTATATCACGGGAACGAGAAAAGAGTGCATGTCAGTAACGAGATCAAACTAGGTATGGAGATACCGATGATCGAATCTCGGACATGTAATATATCGTGAAACAAAGGGATTAAGATACAAGCGTAAAAGGTACCGACGATCACAGGAAAAGTCATCGTTGAATGTGTGGGAGTCAGTATGGATCTCCAGCTCCCTCTACTGATTATTGATCGGAGAAGGGTCTCGATCATGTCCGCATTATTCGCGAACCGTAGGGTGACACACTTAAGGGACACTGACATCCAGTTGGAGCAAATGTTTCATGCCGAAAGAATAAACAAGCGCAGGAATTTATTTCACTATATACCAAAACAGGTTTTCGGGTGAAATTGCATAAAGTGGTTATGCATGTGAAATGGAATTCTAGCAAGGGGTTATTTGTGAATGTTTGTCATTAAAGTAATTGACAAAATTCTGAATAAAATAAAAGAGTTTTATTTAATGAGAGTTTGCATTAAATTTGGTGGAAATTTGAGTGGACTTTTGAGTGGAGGGAATTTAAAGGAAATTTGTGAGTGGAGTGTCCACCCACATGAAGAGGGGAGGGCAAGGGGGCAGCCCCCATGCGCCGGCCACCCCCTTGGGGTTCCCCCTCCTCCTATAAATGGAGCCCCCCTCCTCACTTGTCTCTCACATCTCCTCGTGAAGGATCTCTCTCCCCCTCTAGAATTTATCCCCCATGGTCTCGGACTAGCGAGATACATGTTCCCGGTGGCTATTCGGCAAGAAAGGGTTGTGCTTCCGCTTCATCGCTGGAGCGAGGAGGCGGAGGTTGCCCGGTGTCTTGTACGTGTGTGCGAGCACGGATGCACTGCTGCTTTGCGGCGCTAGGACTTCCCCTCGATCTTGAGATCGGCAAGAGATCGTCTACATCAACCACGAGTTGAACTCGTTAAGCTTTGTCGGTCTTCAAGGGTATGTTCTCTACGGATATACATCCGCCCGTTGTTTGTATCTAGTAGATAGATCTTGGTACATAGTTCCCATCGTAGGAATTTTTTGTTTTCTATGCTGCGAACCCTACACCCCTATACTTGTGGGTCATCACTCCCCTACGGCAGGGTGCCGGGAAGATCTTCAGATCCTCCTGATCTAAGGACGATGGTGGCGGCCGCTACAGACAGTTTCGTGGAATATTGATCGGGTACTTAGGATTTAGGCATCGGGGGCTTCTTATAGGCGAAGAGGCGAGGCAGGAGGGCGGCCAGGGGGCCCACACCCTGCCCAGACGTGGCCCAGGGTGGGCCCGCGCCTGGGGGAGTGCGGCCGCCCTGTGGCTCCCCTCCGTCTCTCCTCTGGACTCCGTGTTCTCCTCGGTGAAATATTGACTTTGGCTTTTGTCCCATCCAATTCCGAGAATATTTCCTTACTAGCTTTTCTGGAACCAAAAACAGAAAAAATAGGCAACTGACACTATGGCATCTTGTTATTAGGTTAGTACCAGAAACACATATAAAAACACCTCAAAATGTAGATAAAGCAAAGCAAAGTGGATACTAAACAATCATGGAACATCAAAAATTATAAACATATCATAATACATATAGTATGTGCCTAGCACATCATTCATATAATGATATGATTTTATTATCAATTAACATAAATATCCATGACCAGAAAACCTTGATCATCAGTTGACCAATGAACTAGTTGAATAGAGGCTATTAGAGACTTGGTTTGTTTACATACGTCACGTGTACCAATATTTTCGATTATAAACTAATGAGATATAATAATAGACATCATTTATTATATGCCTTTATGGAATATCTCCAAGAGAAACAAATACTTCACAACATATATTTGCATGGTAAAACTTTGTCTCAAATAGAAGCTAAACAAATTCTCCTTTTTGGAAGGGCCTAAGAGCATATCCAAGAGCCTTCCTATAATGGATTGCTAAAAATGAGTATAGCAATATGAGGGAGGGGTATAACAATCCGATATAACAATCCTCAACTGATTTTGCTTTGATAGCATTCCTAAACTGGATTGCTATATTTGCACAACACACACAATGACATGTGGGGACGAGGCACATGGCTAGCCACAAAACAAATTTCCCACACACCGGACCCACATGTCAATGTGACTAAAAATTGAAGGGGACCACAACAAACCAATTTGCTATAATTTTAGGATTGGTCCCTTTTACTTTGCATATATACCAAGTGGAGAGACCAATATACTAAGCTTCCTAAAACTTTTTCTAGGGGGACCACTTATAGAAAGACTGTTGGATCCGTCTTTTAGGCAAGAATTGCTATAATAGAAATTGGAAGCAATATAGGAAGACTCAGATATGTTTTTCACTAATGGCTTTTTCAAAAGAGATAACTGCACCAGTGGTCCTAATATTTTCGGTACCTTCAGTTTGGTCCTAGATCTTTGAAATTGCACATATAGATCCTAAATATTTCGTAAGTGACTTATCTGAGATCCTATTTTGCTCTAACCGTTTGACCTGTCTACGTGGTGTTTTGACCACTGCCACGTCGACAGTATGGGCTTCATAGAGACATTAGCTGGACATTCAAATTTCTAAAAAGCCCCCTGTTCCTATTTGTGATTGCTAATGGAGCCGCATCTCCTTGCTGAGAACACCAGCTGCTCGCGTCCTTCTCCCGCGTTGCGCGGGCCCTTGAGCCCAGTGCGCGCTATGGCTGCGGAGAGCCCGGATCTCTTTCGCTAGGTGACAAGCGGTCGGTTTCGATTTTCAGGAGACAGGGCGGTTGGGCAGCTAGGATGCACAGCGGCCGGCATCGATCAGTATCTGAGGAAAAGTTCACATGAATGAGTCGCCGAAAGTATCGATCCTTCCGATCAAGCAGGAGCTAGCTAGCTGGTTCACGTGCCAATTCAGACTCTAGAATCGATCAAAGCTGCTTTTGTAGCTAGCTATTGCACGCTAGTAGTGATGCGTTGGGTCCAAAACTCTAGGTATACGTGCTACCGATAGCATGCGCGCGGCTTGTCTTCGCGGTGGTGGTGGGCGCCGCCATGTTTTTGTTCATATGGAGGTGGCGCATGTTCGCGGAGCTCAAGGAGGACAAGACACATAGATGAACAATCCCGACGGCATGGACACTGTGGCCCCAATTCCCCGACGCCCAGCAACACCTACCACAAACACCCATCGGACGCACCCCGACAATGGCCAACGGGAACGACAACGGTTTCACGCGAGCACCGCTGCTGGGGCCTCAATATTTTTGTTTTTGGAAGAAATACAAATTAGGGGGCCTTTTCGCAAAATATACATGTCTGTCATGACCCTTTCTGCTGTCGATGTGGCAATGGTCAAAGCGCCACGTAGACAATTCAAAACGATTAGAGGAAAATAGGACGTCACATGAATCGCTTATAAAACATTTAGTACTTAGGCGTGCAATTTTAAAGATTTTAGACCAAAATGAAAGTATATAAAAAGAATTAGGACCGTTGGTGCAGTTATCTCTTTTCAAAATGTGATAGCGGAACTGTTCGCTTTTAGGAAGATTAGCACAAAACCCGTGGTTGCTACGGGAAAGAAAAATCAACTGATCGTAGTCAGGAGCGAAGTCATTTGCTTGTTTGATTCTGGAGTCAGCTGGTATATGAATCAGTGATACTCGACGTAAGGGAGTAGTGTGGGACTAAACACATATGCGCACAATTGATTCAGGTGACGATCAAAACAATCATATACTACTCGTTTTGAGGAGGTGGCGGGGCTCGTATAGCAAGAAGAAGGGCGTAGAGTGGGAATCACAAGCATCAAATTTCAAGCACCACCATCTTACCAAGCTCATCATTTCCTGCTTAATTTATTTGAGTCTTGCGAGGATAATGTACTAGTACTAGTGTTTCCGTTAAAAAAACTCTTAAAACGGTCCAGCCTGCATAATGTTGGTACTCTATGATGACTTGTGGCTGGTTTTCTTGTATACTATGATTTTACATTTATAGCCGCAGCGCCTTGTATAATCAAAACCAGTTGTGGCAAATCGATTCATGAATGTGAGTATTGCTTATCCTGTTGGTACTGTTTTGGACCAAGTTTGTATAGTCATATTATGCAAGCTGTGGTACCGCATTCATGTTTTGCAAGTTATATGATTAATTTACACGTAGCAAGCAAGTTATGATACTGCTAGTATACAACTCTTTATTTATTTTTTGTTTCGGATGCACATGTCATAATTAGTGATTCTTAATTAAAAGACATCAAATCCTCGTTAACATGATAAAGAGTGTGTTTTTATAAAAGTGGACCGAATTAGACATATACAATGGTCTTTATCTTAGATCAACTCCAACAGCTTACCCATATATAGGTAAAAAGGCAAAAACTTTTTGGATAAGAGGGGCAAAAAACTTGCTTTAAGAGCTTACCGGGTGATCACCCATTTTTTGCCGCCTTCTACCCATATATGGGTAGATGGATACAAAATTTGGGTAAGAGACAATCTTTATCCATATGTTGCCATGTCAGCACAAAATGCACGCGAGAGGGTCCAACTGCCCCAGCGGAAGTTTCCGCTCGCTCCAGCCACGCTGCCCTGTTCGCCGCTCGCCACCGTCGTGCCATGGCAGATTTTCCCTACCTTCCTCAAGCCCCTGCTGCCCTTCTCCCAGCCGTTCCCGACCGATTTCAGGCTACAACCGCCGCTCAACGATCCCCACTGCGGTGCCTCAATCTTTGCTGCCGGGCCTCTCTGCCGTGGCTCCTCCATCTCTGACACCCCTGCCAGGCCCCACCGAGGCGGGTAATTTGGTCGCGGGTACGACCTAGCTGGCGCGCACGACCTGTCAGACAACAACGGGAAGCTCGCTGTCGCCCTCCCCTAACCTCGCCCGCCCTCCACCGACCTCGACAAACCTCCCCCGCATCCACGAGTATCTCACCGTCGCCTTGACCTCACCGCCCTCCCTCCCTCTTCCACGACAAGCTTGTCAGCGCCCCGTCAGCCCATGACGGGGTCAAGTTTGAGGACCGGATTGCTTTTCATATTTTTTAGGGTCCTAGGCATAAAAAAGAATTTCTTTTATTTTGTGGTCGCAGTTGTCATTTGAGTAGCCAATTTTTGGATAAGCCGTTGGAGCTCAAAGTTTTGCCTACCAAACCTTCTTTCTCATCTTACCCAAAGACTTTTTGCTTATTCATATTTAGGTAAGCTGTTGGAGTTGCTCTTAGCGTTACTACGTAGGATGATTTTTGAGTTAGAGGAGAGAAATAAAAAAACGTTTGTCTTTTCTTAGCTCTTAGCAACGATATGTCTCACCACATATTAACTGATATAAGAAACGTATTGAGAGATGAGACTAAAAAAATAACTCATTATACATCATGTTTTATTGTTCTAACAAAAGTAAATGACATGTGTAAGACCTTGTCAACCGTTATACATGCCCTTGGTCATTAGCGAGTAGCGAGAACCCAACACTATAACGTTACGTGGTTGGGTTCTGGACATGATGTTACTCATCCAGCACTATGATGGTCTTGCAATTCTTGTTGTTAAAGTTTCTACTCTTTCCAACCTAAATTAGTTGATTAGATTATCTAGATAAAGTTAAGTTAACTAATATGGATCAGAAAGAGTATTAGATACATTTATATCTTAATAAATTTGAGTGAACTAATTTAGGTCGGATGGAGTAATTTAATTCAAAAGAAAATTTATGTAGGTCGGAATGCAGACGTATTTCAGGAAATGGTACTGTAATAGATATGTTGGGAAAGAAGAAAAAACGAAATATGTCACTGGTAGGTGGTCCCGGTCTCATAAACCGAAAAGAAAAAACAAATGCTGGGCACAATACGGATCCCATCGCCGTCGCCGCCGCCGCCGCCGCCGCCGTAGGTGTGTCGTAGACGCCGCCGTCGCAACCTCTGACCGAGAACAGGTCGGCAGCAGACCATAGGCCCTCCGGTTGAGCTAGTTCCCTTGCAGTTCGTTTCCGAGCCGCAGATCGAATTGGACCCCCTTTCGGTGTCCTGGAGATCGAATCCTTCTCGATTTCACTCTCCGGCTTGCCATGGGAGGCGGAACCCAAGCCGCTATACATCAAGATTTCGCAACTCACGATTCATCAACTGCCAGACTGCAAGTTCTTCTGTCGCGGGAGCCATGCGGGTGAGTTGCTTGTCCTTCCTCTAGATCTTTTGTTTTCAGAGAGAGAGAGAGAGAAACCTTCCTCTAATCAAAGTTGCTTCTTCCAAACCTGAACGTATTTACAGGAAATATAGCAACTCCCGAGACATCAGAAACCCTCTCCGGCCATGGCGAACGGGCGAACGGCTGCCAGATTGACGGCAAAACCACCCGTCTCGAGCATAATACGGGTGAGTTCGTAGCTAGTCATTTCTTTTCCTCTAAATCTTTTGTTTGTTTTCAGAGAGAACATCCTATTTCTACTCGGAAATATATCCGAGTTGCATATCCTGGACGACTTAAAAAATTGCATCTCTATGGAAATTGTATCTCTACACCGAAATTACATCTTTATGATTGTATAGAAACTGCATCTCAAAAATTGCTTCTTTGTGACTATTGTGAAGCCAACTCTTATTTTAATTTGTGTCCATGCCAAATGCAGAAACTCAAGCGAGAGGATAGGCTCAGCATATTGCCTGATGACATTCTAGTCAACATTCTAGACCGCCTGGACGTCCCTGAAGCTGCAAGAACCAGCATCCTCTCTAGACGATGGAGTCGGCTCTCCGCCGAGCTCTCTCGGCTTATAATAGATGCTCGGGACTTTGTGCTTGAGGGTGTCGTCTCGAGCCCTAAAATCTATGGTCACACATTGGTACAGATGAAATCAGCTGCTGTTCAAGTGCCAAAGAGCATACTGACACGCAGAAACTCAGCTGCTGTTGAAGCGACAAAGAACATACTGACACGCAGAAATCCAGGTGAACACACCATCCGCCTCCTGTCGACGGGGTTCTACTTGAGAGATGATGTCCCCATATCCATCGGACATGCTGTTGGCAATGCCATGGCGACACACAAGATTGAGCAAGCCGAGTTCACAGTTTTGACCGAGAAGGAACGCATGCAGTGCACTCTTCATGATATGTTGAAATATGGGGCACAGTTTGTATCATTTTTTAACGGTTGTCTGGATGCATTTTCTGGTCTGACGCGACTCTGCCTAGAGAATTTGGCATTTGCTGAATCTGACTTCGTCTCCAACATCCTTGTCACTTGTAAGCAGTTAAAATATTTAGGGTTCCTCAATTGCGAGACAGAGATGTGGATGACGCTCCAAGTTGAGCACGCACAACTCAGTGAGCTAAGTTTCGAGGACTGCCATTTTGGCGAAGTGGAACTCAAGTGGCTCCCGAGACTCACTCGAGCAAAGTTCGTGTTTTGGATGTCCTACAAAGACCTACCCCTGTCATTTGGCCATGTCCCATTGCTCGAGGTTGTGACCCTTGTAAATGTTGCTCTTAGTTGGCACAAAATGGTCAAGTTAAGCACGTTACTCTTTGAGACATCTATACAAGAGCTGCACTTGGGGTTTCAATGCGAAAAGGTAATTTGGGATGATGGGTTTCTTGTGGCTTCACTTGGTTCTCTACTCATCCAATCATCATGTGTTTATTGTTGGTGCAGATTTGGGTTCAACCAGAGTGTCTGACCAAAAGGCTGGCATCTGCGTTCCAGCGACTTAGGATTGTCAATCTAGATTGCATTCCTGAAGGGTATGATCTCACATGGACAATGTTCATTCTGGAAGCTGCGCCATCGCTGGAGGAGTTGTACATGACGGTATGTTCACACCAAAAGCAAAGCTTGTTGTATGGATTTTCTGTTTGAGTGGTTGCTCTATTATTTCCGCGTGCACCTGTGCTTTCACTTGGAGTAGAGATGTCTCGGTGAGAAAATCAACCTATGTTCTATATATACTATGCAGGTAATGGATCACCAATGTGAAATGCTAATGAATAAGAAGAAGAGGAGGCAACGCTTGTATTGCAAGAAGAAGGGCGTAGAGTGGGAATCAGCTAGTACATCAGATTTCAAGCACCACAATCTTACCAAGCTCACCATCTTCTGCTTTGAGTGTTGCATGGCGAGTCATGTGAGGCGTGTCATGGAAGCAGCGGTAAATCTGAAGGATGTGTACCTGTATGATAGACTGACATGTGATGATTGCGTACAGCTAAATCCGACTACATTCCCGCTGTCAAAGAAGCATAGGTGCTCGATGAGGATGCTGATGACCCAGGGCATCGAGTCACGTGCCAGGATTCGCTTCCTTGACCATTTTAAAATGTGCGATGATCATGCTGCAATGATACTGTACTAGCAGTGTTTTCGTTGTTAAAGGGATATATATATATATATATATATATATATATATATATATATATATATATATATATATATATATATATATATATATGTAGCTGCCTGAAGGGTTTTCAGGAAGCAGTTTGTTTAACAAATAAAGCGGTCCAGCTCGCATAATGTTTCTGTACTCTATTGAGTTGTGGCGGGTTCTCTTATTTGATTTTGCTTTTATAGCTGCAGCCAGTTCCTCGTTTCCATGAATTCGAGAATGACTTATACTATATATTCCTGTTGCACTGTAAGTAAATTTTAGACCAAGTTTGCAGTGTCATACTGAATCTAGCTTGATCCAACAACATAGGAGATGTATCTATTACTGCAACGTTTTGAATCGTTCTGTAGGCAGGCAGGCAGGCAGGCAGGAACTGGCTTAAGAAGAGAGGAATCTCATCTAACTCCTAATGTTGTCTGTCTTTTGAAATTAAAAAAGATCTTGTGTGTATATAAATATCATCAGCTCCTAAAGAAGAAGCCGCTGTCATCTGCAGATTCTCAGGCCTCCCTCGGCAGATCTACGCGGGAGCCGCCATTAGAGAACCCTTCCCCTAATCAAAGTTGCTCCTTCAAAGCTCTCCGGCCATGTCGACCTCTCGTCTCCGGCGCGACCGGCCGGCTGCCAGATCGACGGCCAAACCACCCACCCGTCTCCACCATACGGCGGCCGGGTGAGTTCCTTGTCCTTTCTTTTCCTCTTCATATTTTGTTTGTTTGTTTGTTTGTTTTATTACTACTACTCTATATAATCAAAGTTGCTTCTTTTAAAATAGCGTCTGTACGAGGATATGTATGGAAATTGCATCTCCACCAATACTTAATCAAATTTGGTTTGTTTGGACAAAACATAGTACGTATCATCAAGTCTGAGTGTCTGAGTGATACATTACTTTGTGTGTCAATTTTTAATGAGTGTCTGAGTGATACATTACTTTGTGATACTGATACCTCTATACCCGATCGAGAGTTGCGGTTGGGGTTTAAACCCGAAAAGGTGATTGCCTTGTTCTGGCTTCACTCTCATCCTACCACGTGTTTGTTGTTGTTGTTGTTGTTGTTGTTGTTGTTGTTGTTGTTGTTGTTGTTGTTTCAGATTTGGGTTCAACCAGTGTATCATCTGACCAAAAGCTTGGCATCTGTGTTGTGCCAACTAAGTATTGTCAATCTACTCAGCATTATATTAATTCCTCAAGGGTATGATCTGACATGGACAATGCATCCCGCCTGGAGGTGTTCTACATGACTGGTACTATGTTTTTACCTATAAAAACATTGTATGCTTTAGTGGTTACTTGCACCTAAAGCTTGTTCTGTTCTTTTTTTGTTTGTTTGTTTGTTTGAGCAGTTTCTCTAGTATTATTATTTCCCTCCCCATTGTATGGTTGTCCTGTTCTTTCACTTGGGTACAGGAGGTGTCTGCGGCAGAATTCAACTTACCAAATGTCCTATGGTTGGAAATGCAGGTGTGTGATCATCTGTGTGACATGCAGATGGATAAGGAGAAAGAGGAGGGAAGGCTTGTATTTGTATAGCGAGGAGAAAGGCGTAGAGTGGGAGTCTTATCTTATTACCAATTAAGCCCATCATCTTCTGCTTTGATCGAGGAGTACATGGTGAGTCATGTAGTCAGGCGTGTCATGGAACCTAAAGGATGTGTACGTACCTTTATACTACTCCGTAGAATCGGATGTAGGAAGTGCCGATTCATGAAGCCTGCAAAGCCGAGTACGTTTCCGCAGTCAAACGAGGGGAGGCCTTCAATGGAGGATGAGACAGGCATTGTTAGACTTGTAATTATGTTTGTATTCGTATTGTAGCCCCTTGTACAATTGTAACTGTACCCGACAAAGTACCTCTCATATATATGTTGTCGTGGCCGACCTAAGAGGTGTTGACGTCCACAACACCCAAAATCTTTTGTTTCTCATGGTATCAGAGCCGACTCGATCTTGACCTAGACCTAGCCGCCGCCATGTCCTCCTCGACTTCCGCTGCCACCGTGGAGGCCGCCGCCGATCTCTCTGGCGCGGCCACCGCCGCTGCCCTCTCCGGCGTGGCCACCGCGTCCGCTGCCGCCAGTGAGCCTTCGGCCTTCGTCGCCCCGGCTCCACCTGCTTCGCTCTCCGATCCCATTGGATCGGGTGCATCCTTTGTCGCTCCGATGGTCCACATGGCGCCGGTGCCGCTGTTCCTCTCCAACCTCCTTCAAGGAGGATCTGCACCTAACCCCTTGATGAGCAAATCAACGGGGGCCTTGTTCTCCGAGGCGAGCTCTTTGGGTTCCGGACCCTCGGCATTACGGCCCAACTACGGCGCGATGGCGCCCTACGCGCCACAGCCGCCGTTTGTGTATGACCCTGTCGCTTATGGGGCTTTCCATGGCGCCCCCTACGGCGTGTCCTACGGCGCCCCTTACGGCGCCGGTCACGGCGTCCCCTATGGTGCTCCTCATGGTGCGTCCTACGGTGTTCCATGGCTCCGGCTACGCGGCGTTCCTGGGCCATGCCCTCTACGATGCGCCCCCGCCTCCTCCACCACCGGCTGCGCCACAGGCTTCGCCCGTGGCGGACGTGGCCCCTGCCGGTGTTGCTACTGCGCCGCCTTACGACTTCGCCCTCAACGTCATCACGACTCCGCCGTTCTACTTCAGCAACCTTCTCCCAGTGAAACTGAAGATGTACAATTATCTGTTCTGGTGCACGCAGATTCACTATTTGGAGGGTTTTGTCAATGGTACTCTGCCCTGCCCCTCGCCGACCCATCACATGTACCGGCCATGGATTGCTCAAGATCAAGCGATCCTCTCGGCGACTCAGTCCTCTCTCACCGAGGGCGTCGCAGGCATGGTGCTCTTTGCTTCTACATCTCATGAGGTGTGGGATGTGCTGGAGTCTAGTTTCTCTGCGCAATCATCGTCTCAGTCTATGGCTCTTCGTACTCAGCTCAACGAGACCCACAAGGAGCACCACCCCATCACCGTTTTCTTCAATAAGATCAAGCGCCTTGCTGATACGCTCGCCTCTATTGGTGATCCTCTTCGTGACACGGAGTTTACTGCGTACATACTCAAAGGTCTCGATGCCGAGTATGACTCTCTTGTGGAGGTGATCAAGGAACGCAAAGTTCCCATCAAGCCACAGGAGCTCTTTTAGCGCCTCCTCTCGACGGAGCAGTGCCTAGCCGGTTGCCATCCGGATGGGCCCCCCTCGGCCAACGCCGCCTACCATGGAGGTAAGGGGGGCGCCTGCCCTACTGCTCCACCATCGACGCCTCCTGCAGGTGGCAAGGGTGTCGCGCCGCCTCCTGGTGCTCCCGCCCAGCCATGTCCCACCATCGTCGTCGAGAATGGGCTCCCACGTGCCTATTGTGCCGCTTGCGGCGCTGCTGCACTCTGCCAGCTGTGCGGTCTTGCTGGCCACATCGCGTCTCGCTGCCATCGCCGCTTCAAGACTGATTTCCTTGGTCTTGGCAACGACGACAAGGGAAATGAGCGTCAAGCCAACATGAAGCGGCAGCAGGGCATACTCTGTCATATATTGTTGATCCCACCTGGTACATGGACACTGGTGCTACTGATCACGTGACAAGTGAGATGGACAAGCTCGCTATGCGTGAGGCCTACCATGGGCACGACAAGGTTCAGATGGCCAACGGAGCAGGTATGTACATCTCTCATATTGGTCAGGCATCTCTTCTTACACATACATCTCGGAAGTTGCATCTCAAGAACGTTCTTAGAGTCCCCACAGTTGCACGTAATTTGCTCTCTGTTCCTAAGCTTATGACAATAACGTGTTTTGTGAGTTTCACCCGTTTGTTCTTTTTATTAAGGACCGGACTACGAGGAACGTACTTCTTATAGTTCGACTTCGCCGTGGACTATATGCGTTTGATGTACCGCGATCTGTCTCCCTAGTTGTCTTCTAAGTCTTCAGTGGTGTTCGAGTGTCCCCATCACAGTGGCACTCTCGTCTTGGCCATTCTGCCACACCCATTGTCCGTCATGTTCTTCATCGTCATGAGTTATCGTCTGTGTCTAGTAATAAAAATGTTTCAGTCTGTGATGCTTGTCAGCAGGGAAAGAGTCATCAGTTACCTTTTTTTGTTTCTAGTCATGTTGCCAAAACTCCTCTTGAGCTTGTGTTTTCTGATGTTTGGGGTCCTGCCCAAATGTCTGTTAGTGGTCATGAGTACTGTTTTAGTTTCATTGATGCTTATAGTCGCTTTACTTGGATTTATCTTCTTAAGCGCAAGTCTGATGTGTTCGATGTCTTTCTTAAATTTCAAGCACATGTTGAGAGTCTCCTTCAACACAAAATTATCCATGTACAGTCGGATTGGGAGGGGGGGGGGTGAGTACCGCAACTTGAGTACTTTTGATAGGGGTTAACCTCTTGGGTGGCCCAATCTTCACGGATCTCATGGTCAAATCAATGGGAAAGCGAGGGGAAATGGAGAAGGTAGCAGAAGCGAACACACAGCTCACAAAGAACACGATAAACACACGCAAAACTCACACGATACAAGGACGATTGCTCCTGAACGGCGGCCACCGATCCGATAGAATCCTTGTAAGAAAAGATCGGTCAACATGCTCCGTCAAATCCACATCGGAGAGGGAAGAACACCTTGGAGAGGGTCTTGATAGCTTGGAGAAGAAACACCGACTCCAAGGCCTTGTACAACGATGGATGCGTGATGCAAAGTCCAATCGAGGTTGGTGACGATAGTCGGTCCCCTTGGTAAAGGGGATGAGGCAAAACTAGAGATTTCACAATGGGGGTTGTCTTTAGTCTATCATCTATGCCTAAGGGATACATGAGGGGTGGGGGCTCTATTTATAGGCCAGCCACTAAACAAGGGGTAGTTTGGGGATAAACTAGGCAAAAAGGTAAGTAAAGGGAATACATGGGCTATGGCCCAACTGGTGCGCGCAGGCATTGTCATGACCGGTAGTACCGGTCCTCGGGTCCGATAGTATCGGGCACAAGTGGTAGTATCGCTTTGGGTTCCTGGTAGTACCGCTTGCGGACCTGGCTTGGACGATGTTTGTTCTGCAAGGTGCACCTTATCTTGAGGGGCTATGCATCAGGGTAAAGTCTTTCGACCTTTTCTCCAAATGTTTTTCCTTCTGCATGTTAAAGTTAAGTTTGGTGTTGTCTCAAAACTTCAGCGCCACATTAAAATGCTTGGTAGTCACTTAAATTGTTTCCTTCTTTTACGTCGTTGAATGTGAATGTTTGCCTGATGAGAAGCATTACAAGTTTGCGATTGTTTGGGGATATGGGATAAGGATAAAAGGAAGAAGCTTCGTTATAGCGAGGAGAGGAAGGAGGCGGATGCAAAATGGGAAGCATTTGATTTCAAGCACCGTAATCTCTATGTTCTCAGGATATTTGGGTTTCAATGAGAAGACAAGTTTGTGGATTATGCAAGAGCTGTCATGGAAGCAGCAGTCAATATGAAGGACATATACCTACATGAGAAGCCAGCGTGCAAGGTGGAGTGTGGATACATTCGCCTGCAAAGCGACAGATACCCGCGCTCAAAAATGGCGAAGATCTTAGTTAGGAGCAGTTCGGGCATGCATATCCGCCCGCGTTTAAGGATTCACTTCGTTCTTTAAGAAAATAAAGTTATGGTTCTGCTAAATAACAAGCAAACATGTGTTATGGTCCTGACGAAGGCTTTTGTGTCTAGCTCTATTATCGTGGCTTTACATTTTGGCGACAAATAGTGTCGGTTGTTCAGGAAATGACTACATATTGTATTATAGTACTAGTAAAATATTGCTAAGAAGCTTATTTCTTCTTGCCCAAATGTTGATGCATTCTATTCTGGGATTTTTTTCTCATACCTGCTTATTTATTTACAAGTTAAACCGTTTCGATTCAGAAATAACAGAGGCACGTTTCAACCTAGTTGTTGGGTACTATTTTATAATAAAAAAAGATATGTCATGTAATGTTGGCAAAATTTTATGAGGCAGTCTGTCGTATAATTTGACCTAGTGGGCACCAGTAACCCACTAAAACCAGATTCTGAAATGTAACAATTTATGTTGTCCTTCTTGAAATGAGACAACATTGTCATGTGTGTTGTGGGAATAGATAATTTGCTATCTCCAACTCTGCACCATTTATCAGATTGTAGTCAAAACATAATGAGCACTGAAAGTAAGCATTGCAAATTGGGAGCAGAATCTGCACTGGAACACAAACAGGATAAGTAGAAGCACGCACTGTGATATAAAAACTTGGTTTCCATATTGCATACAAGTACCAGAAAAGTGCAAAAAACATGGTCATTACAGCCAAGTTTGAAAACCATGAAACACACAGTTCTCACAGTTAGACTACCACTTCTTTTTTGCTTCAAGCAGCGAACACTCCACTCTGGGGACACAATCTTTGCTAAATGGTCAACCCTTAATTTTGCGCGAGAGGAAACTCCTGGTATGCCGAGGGCTTATTGCCGTCGGCGTAGCCAGGAAAACCCTCGGCGTAAGCTACGCCGACGGCTGCCGTCGGCGGATCTCTCCCTCGGCAGAGCAGGCGCGGCCGTCGGCGTAGGACAAGACCGTCGGCGTAGGTCAACGCCGACGGCCTGACGGCGCCCGTCGGCGTAGAGGCCGTCGGCAGCGCCGTCACACGGCCAGTTAACGGCGCGTCGGCTACGCCGACGGCCTCTCCCTCGGCGTACTCTCGCCACGTGGAGGCAGGCGGGCGGCCTGGCGCAGCCGCTACGCCGACGACCTTCCCCTCGGCGTACGCTCGCCACGTGGAGGCAGCGGAGCGGCCTGGCGCATCGCCTACGTCGACGGCCTCCCCCTCGGCGTACATATGCCACGTGGAGGCAGCGGGCCATCGGCGTAGCCGTGACCATTTGGTCACGCGTACCTTATACGCCGAGGGCAAGGCCGTGGGCGTAGGACCAACCCCAGTTTTTTTTCTGCAATGCAATGCTCACCTTTATTTCAGCACATGCTCATATCAAACCCTCACAACTCACAGCAATGCTCACCTTTATTTCACACATGCTCATATCAAACATTGCTCATATCAAACATTGCTCATATGAAACATTGCTCATATCACACATTGTTCATATCACACATGCTCATATTAAACATTGTTCATATCACACATGGTCATATCACACATCGTTCATACATCATCCATACATCGTTCATACATCATCACACATGCCTACAACTCTGGAGGAGAGGGGGTGTACCCGAGATCTCCCCTGGTGAAAAGTGGCGACCTCTGCCGAGGGTTGTGTCCAGTAGAAGCAGCAGAAGAGCCACCTGGCGAGGGAGTAGAAGTGTGAAGCTCGGGAGAACCACCTGCAGAATGGCCAAGAGATGGACCATCGTCATGAAGCGGTGTGATCTGACGCCCATCCGGCGAGGCGTGGCCAAAGTGCCGGTTCCCAGAAGCTCCCGTTCCCTACATGTTGCCTACATGTTAGCAACTTGCGAGGCAAAGTAAAGCGATAACCAGTGGGTTAGCAAAGAACTTACCGGTGTCGATGCGTAGTAGGTCCTAGCGAAGCTTTCCTTCGATTGAAAAAATGGCGCCGGACCTGGCATGGGAGGCACGGGCCCCAAATCTCTATTCTGGCCAGTTTGAATATTCACCATCATGTCCTGCAAGATAGTTTAGAAGTCAGGCCGTAGTACAACAAACGGGGGGGGGGGGGAAGTGGGACTTGTATCTTTTGCAAAAATAAAGGTTCGGACTTACATTTACGTATTGCATGTAGATCGCAAGCGCCTCCTGATGCTGCCGAAAGGCCACCTGATATTCCTCATAAACGGTATCGTAGGTCGCGTCTAACTCAGACTACAATTTCAAATACAAGGAATCTCGTCAGTGGTTAGCCATGCAGGAACAAAAGTCATAAAGATGATGAGAACGAGAAAAACTTACATCCTCGGCGGAGCGACGAGGCTGGCCACGAGGCGGGATAGGGGGGCCGTCGGCGGGGTAGGTAGCCTTGAGATGGCTGAAGCTTGTGCTGAGGGTAGGCTTAACCTTCTTATTCAGAATCTTGAGGCGTCCATGCTGCAATCCGTGCCCCGACAGGACCAACGACTCCTCGTCGATCTCCGCGTGAATGGGGTCATCCACATGGGGGTGACGAGCCTTCACCATCGTGCTGTAGTTCCCCAAGTCGTTCTGGGCAGTGCCGAAGTACACGGGCAACGAGGGTTGAGGCTCCGAGTAATTGGACTTCTTTTGCCGCATCATCTCATAGACGGCGACGTCATGAATCACCTCCCCGGGTTGTGCCTCGGCCACCTGAAACGCGAAAATAAATATTATGCATATGAAGTACAAACATGACGAGAAATACACGCAGGTCGTTCCATGTATATACGTACCACCTTCCCCTTGAAGCGGTCAAAGTTGCGGTTTCCCGCGCAGTGCGTTCCACCATCGCCTCGGTTACCCACGTTCCGCCTCGACAAGGCTGCAAACTCCTCGTCTTCTCTGAGCCACCTCGTCCTAACCAGCTCCTCCCATGCGAGTCGATGCGGCTCGGCCCAATCGGGGATAACCTAAAAATGCAATACTCAACTCCAGACAATGCAATGGCAACTTACTCACTGACATGTACTCTTCTGGCGTCATCGAGTACTCAGGATTAGGGTTCCTACCGACAATGTCTTCCTTCCTGACCCTCACGCCCCTGTCATAGGGTGATGTAAAACCATGTTGGTTCACAAGTTGGGGCACTATCCTACCCGGTTTCACCTAAACGGGAAGATTCCCCCCTTATACGGGTACGGAACCTTCGCCTCTAGGTTAGAGCGCATGCATGCGAGGGGGGACACATGCAAGCACCTATACCAACCTCTCAACACACTCACACACATATGCTAGGGACACATGCAAGTACTCGTCTGATTCCGATGTTCTCGTGGTCTTCCTCCGGCGAAACCCTGATCTCCGTGCACACTCGGATCGTCTACCCCCCTAGACGTTCCTCTGACAGGGGTAGACCGGCGTAGCTCTCTCTTGTTTTGTGTTTGTTTAGGTCATATGGTGATGTAAAACCATGTTGGTTCACAAGTTGGGGCACTATCCTACCCGGTTTCACCTAAACGGGGAGATTCCTCCTTTATACGGGTACGGAACCTTCGCCTCTAGGTTAGAGCGCATGCATGCGAGGGGGGACACATGCAAGCACCTATACCAACCTCTCACCACACTCACACACATATGCTAGGTACACATGCAAGTTCTCGTCTGATTCCGATGTTCTCGTGGTCTTCCTCCGGCGAAACCCTGATCTCTGTGCACACTCGGATCGTCTACCCCCCTAGACGTTCCTCTGACAGGGGTAGCCCGGCGTAGCTCTCTCTTGTTTTGTGTTTGTTTAGGTCATAGGGTGATTTAAAACCATGTTGGTTCACAAGTTGGAGCACTATCCTACCCGGTTTCACCTAAACAGGGAGATTCCCCCCTTATACAGGTACAGAACCTTCGCCTCTAGGTTAGAGCGCATGCATGCGAGAGGGGACACATGCAAGCACCTATACCAACCTCTCACCACACTCACACATATATGCTAGGGACACATGCAAGTTCTCGTCTGATTCCGATGTTCTCGTGGTCTTCCTCCGGCGAAACCCTGATCTCTGTGCACACTCGGATCGTCTACCCCCCTAGACGTTCCTCTGATAGGGGTAGCCCGGCGTAGCTCTCTCTTTTTTTTGTGTTTGTTTAGGTCATAGGGTGATGTAAAACCATGTTGGTTCACAAATTGGGGCACTATCCTACACGGTTTCACCTAAACGGGGAGATTCCCCCCTTATACGGGTACAGAACCTTCGCCTCTAGGTTAGAGCGCATGCATGCGAGGGGGGACACATGCAAGCACTTCATGTGGTCGTGGTGAGTGCTATTGAGAACCACATGCGATAATAACACTTACAAACATATAGAAATTTCTCGGGGTGTGAGAAGATTCGCAACGACATTTCATGTGGACGTGTAGACTACTATTCAGAGGGTATGAAATTATCCAATTAATAAAAATATATATAAATAATTGATACAAATACAAAATAAATGAAAAATACATAAGGCTACGCCGAGGGTGACCGTCGGCGTACTTTGCTGGTACGCCGAGGGTGGCCGTCGGCGTATGCTATGCCGAGGGTCGCTGTCGGCCTAACCGACGGCACCGTTAGCGCGCCGTCCGTGCTGGCCGGCATGTGCATACTACGCCAAGGGCCTCCGCTACGCCGAGAGTGACCGTCGGTGTAGTGCATACTACGCCGACGGCTGGGCTACGCCGAGGGCTGGCCTGTTGGGCTGGCCTGGTGCGGTGCTACGCCGACGGCCCCGACGTTTGGCCGTCGGCGTAGCGGACGGCCGTCGGCGCATCTGGCCATTCCTGTAATGAGAGTGGATTATGGCAACAAAGGACTCGATCCCTGCGGTGATTATCTTCTTCAGTGATATTCTCTATCTTTTTTTAGTCCATGAACCTGACCGGCTTTGTGTCCGAGCAGTTGTCACACTCCAACCTATTGTACAGGAACATATCCTCAAGGTTCACCGCCGCTGCCATGACGCGTCTAACATAATTCACCAGGTAATCTGCAGATTCAAAGCCAAAGATGACGAGTGTGACCAAACTGTGATGTTGGAAACCAGCTGCAACCGACTCCCACTCTACAGCCTTGTTCTCGCTGTACAGTCCTTCTTTCCTCATCCATTACCATTACACATGCATGATCCCATACCTGCATGCCAGCAGTAGGACAAAGGTAAAAATAAATTGTCAAATACTAGTAGTAGATATATGTATCAGGCCAGAAAAGCTTGCAAAACCTAATATTTAAACCAAAATGTGGCAAAAAGGGCTCTTTTGGTAAAGCACATACTGTCATGTATAACTCCTCCAGTAAGGGCGCCGCTTCAAGAATAAACATTGTAGAGATATCTTGGATTTTGACTGAACTATATGTATTGGATTTAATTGTGTATCGTGTTTATATGTTTATGTGAGAGCATGCCATTGATCTGGAAGGTCATCTGTCCCCTTTCCTTTGAGAGCTTATCATGGATCTGGAAGCTGAACTATACATATGGTCAGCTAATGGCTAAGTTTTTTCTGAATATTTACTGTAGGAGAACCCCCCACATCCCTTTATTAAAATAAACCAGAAAGTCTTATGTACAAGCTACCAAACTAAAACAGAAAGTATATACAAAAAAGAGAAAGAAAAATATACATAATTTATAATAAGGTAGCAATCCATGAATTAAGATCTGTGATGGTCTTCTTTCTGACTCTGTATTTTAGTAGTGAAACATCACAGATAAATCCCGATTTCCATGAACTGAAAGATGGTCTGATTCCTTTGAAAATCTTGTCATTTCTCTGCTTCCATATATTCCAACAGGCCAGAATAGCAATCTCAATAAAACATGGACCTTTGAATTTCTGTTTTGCATGTTTCAAAATCTCTGGTCCGGATCCTATACCCCAGTCAATCTGAAGGTAAGTCCAGATTCTCATACTAAAGTTGCATTCAAAAAATAAATGTGACCAGTCTTCCAGGATGTGACAAGGACAAAGAACACAATTATGATTGTTAGAAACATTCCAATGTCTTCTAAGCAGCATATCTTTAGTATTGATGCGGTCATGGATTATCAGCCATGCAAAAAACTTATGTTTGGAAGTGCATTTACTACTCCAGATCCACTGTGATGGAAAATGATTTGGTATATGATTGAAATATCTCTTGTACATATCACTGACAGAGAAATCCTTTTTTTTGAATTCAAACTGTTCCATTCATCATGTTTTGTTTGCTGAAGAGTGACTTGAGACAGTTGCAACTGTAAATGTTGTAATTCAGTACTAGCTTCAGCAGATAATGGTAGGTAAAAATCTTCAGACATTTGAGTAATTGATATTGCTTGCTTAACAGAGCAATCTTTATCAAGTACATGTGAGAATAAATGTGGATAAGTTGAGTTGAAAGAATTGCTGTTCCAGCTATCCACCCAGAATAAGGCAGTGTCTCCAGAACCCACTGAACATTTAGAATTTAAGAGATACTCCTCATGCAAGCTCATGATACTACGCCACCAGAAAGATCCACAGACAGTAACAGTGTGAGGCACCCTGTCATGATAATATGTGTTTCAGACCAGTTTCACCCAAGGCAGATCAGCTTTATTGTAGAAATTATGTAGATGTTTCATAAGCAGGCATTTATTTTGGATTTTAAGATTTATGATTCCTAAACCACCCTTGTCCTTTGGTTTACTGATCATTTCCCAAGATGCCATAGAGTGAACACTAGCATCATCCTTACTCTTTCTCCATAGACAATGTCTTCTTGCTCTGTTTAGGACTTCAATTATTCCTTTTGGGACACTTATAGAAGTAATGTAGTGCAAAGGCAGTGAGGACAACACAGAATTCACCAAAACAAGCCTGTCTCCATAAGACAAAAAGGATGCTGAAGCTGTCAGCCTTCTTTCAACTCTGTTAGTCAGAGGTGAGAGATCTTTGATTGTTGGTTTTGTAATCCCCATGGTTAACCCAAGATAAGTGAAAGGCATTTTTGCTGTAACACAACCAATTTCCAGAGCAAGAGAGGTAGCCTCCTCCTGAGATAGATTTATGGTTATCAAAGATGATTTATGATAATTAACCTTAAGGCTAGTGAAAGCAGTGTATTCTTCAAGAATGTGTCTGAGAGTGTGTAATTGTTGTGAATCAGCTTGCATTATAATGATAGTGTCATCAGCATATTGCACAACAGGAAAAACATTAGTGCCTCTATTGGGGATTGGTGCAATTAACCTCCCTTCATTGAAAGCTTTGTTAATAAAACTCTGCAGCAAATCTCCCCCAAGAACATATATAAGTGGGAAGAGAGGATCACCTTGCCTAACACCACGCTTACAGATGAAATTTATGCCAGGTACACCGTTCAGTAAAATAGATGAAGATCCAGATGCTAAAATTTCTTTAACCGAGCCAATATATATATATATATATCATCAAAACCCTTGCACTTCAAGATTCTAATTATTGCATCATGTTCAATTGTGTTAAAGGCCTTTTCAAAATCCAATTTTATAACCACAGTCTGTTTTTTGAAGCATGGCATTGATTTAGGTATTCAAAAGTCCATCCCAAACAATCTTGTATTGTTCTGCATTTAATAAAACCATATTGGTTCTCATGAATGCACCTTTTAATTTGCTTCCGTAACCTGTTTGCAACCAACTTTGTTAAAAACTTGAGATAGGTATTTGTAAGGGAAATGGGCCTGAAATCATTGACAGACTCAGGAGAGTTCTTCTTAGGGACCAGGGTAATGAAAGAACCATTAATGCTTGCAAAAGGAGTTTGGCCTTTGTGAAAATCATGACATAACTTAATGAAGTCATCTTTAATTATGTGCCAGCACTTCTTCACAAACATCCCATTAAAACCATCAGGCCTTGGAGATTTATTAGTTTTCATATACTTAACAACATCTTCAATTTCCTCTGTACTAAACTCCTCAGAAAGACAATCTGGACCATCCACCTTTGAGACAAAAACAGATATATCAGCCCTGCATTCAGTAGGGAAAGAAACCCCCATTCTGTTTTTATAGCAACTCCAAAAAGCCTCTGCCTTCTCCTTATGTTGGACCAAAATATTTCCATCTTCATCCTTAATTTGGTTGATAACATTGTTCCTATATCTTTCAATTGCTTTAGAATGTAAGTATTTAGTATTTTCCCCTCCAAACTTGACCCATCTAATTGTGCATCTGTTTTTCCAGTAAATAGACTGAGTGTTGAGCAGATTTTTGAGATGTAATTTAACAATATTTCTGAAATTGAACTTAGGTTTGCTTAGGGGCCTCTTATCCTCAATAGCATCCAAATCAAGTATACATTTGTTGCATTTATCAATCAGGACCTTAATGTGTGACAATCTTTTCCCCCATCTATTCAAAGCATATCTGAGATTTTTGAACTTTGCAGTAATGATATTAGCAATAGGTCCCTGCCTAACAGGTAGCTTCCAGGCTTGTTCCACTACTTGAAAGAAACCAGGCTGTTCAATCCATATATTCTCAAACCTGAATTTTTTTGCTCTTGGGATTGTGGTGGAAATACTGACCACACAAGGTACATGATCAGAAGTTGATTTTGATAAAGCATTGACCAAAGTGTTTGGGAATTTCAAGGTCCAGCCAGGAGTTGTAAAAAAACAATCCAATTGTTCGAGCAAAGTATTCTCTTGCTTATTTGACCAAGTGAAATTTCTTCCCTTTAAAGGCAGTTCTAACAAACCAAGATGACTAATGATGCTGTTGAAAAGGAAGATATCATTTAGATCAGCCCCATCCTTATTTCTATTATCCAGTGATCTGATAAAGTTAAAATCCCCCAATAATAACCAGTCTTCATCGTGTGGGATATTGAGGTCATATAGCCATTGCAGAAACAAATCCCTCTTCAAACCTCTACAAGGCCCATAAACATTTACAAGTGTCCAGTTATCTGAATTATGGGTTGAAGAAAACTTGATTTTTATTGCAGAGTCTGTGGTTTCTATTAAAGTACCCACAAATAAAGAGCTATTCCATAACACAATTAGTCCACCAGAGGCACCAACAGATGGAACAAAAGCAAACTGATCAAACCGCCTTGGACAGAATGTTTTGATAAAGGAATGATCAAAATCTTCACATTTTGTCTCTTGAAGACAAACAACTGAGCAATGACTTTTATTAATTTTTGTTATACATAGCCAATATTTTATCTTTATCATTTAAACCTCTGAAATTCCAACATAGCACCAACCAATCAAGATTTATAGTAGAGAAATTATCCATTGGAAAAACTGTGTAAAAAACATCCATCTGGTATGCCCAACAAACCAGAAACAAAGACAAGGCACCAACTTTAGGCAATAGTTGCAGACTGTCATAGATAAAGATACATCATGAAAACCAGATAGCTGATGTTGCCAAAACACACCAAAAGACCACATGACCACCAGAAGTTCATTACAAGGAGACATAATAGTATGAAACATTAGAGACTTAGACCCTGGACCACGCTGGCAAGTGAAAGTATCACTCTTCATTAGGAACATTCTTGGTCTTGTTGGAGGAAGGATCAGCCATAAGCTTTTCCTGTGAGAGCTCTTCAAGTGGGATTTCTAACTCCTTGCCTGTCCTTTGGAGAACATGAATTGGTATGAACAATTCTGTTGACTCCAGGATTGGTTTGGCAGACCTTGCCTTCTTTTCGGCCTTGGAGTTTCAGCTGTAATGCATACTTTAAAACCAGCATCTCTATTGACAGCTCTTGCACTCCTCCTTACTAGGTAACTCTGAATTTGAGCATCATCCCTTCCCACAAAAAGAGGCTTAAGATGCACAGATTTTTTAGACTTTGCAGCACTTCTTGTTACTCTAGTTGAGGGTTCAGTGTAGGCCTTTCTACTCCTCTTGGGAACACTGAGAGGGGAAGCTTTAAAGGCCACAGGGACAACTTGTTGTTCATTGGTGTTTGTTGAGGTACAACTTCTATTGACCGATCTAACCTTTATATTCATCCTGTGAGTAGCTTTCTCATGATCCCAGAAGACAGAGAACTCACATTGGCTATTGAAGGCAGTTGTCCAATTTCTTTTTTTCCAAAACTGATTAACTGACAAGCAAGAAGGAGCAACCTGCTTACAGTAGTGAGGGATCATAAATTGCAGTAACTTATTGATCTACATGCTGGGTGTGATCACAGGGCCATATGAAGCAGGCAGAAGCATGCTTTCCACACGGGCAATCCTAACATGATTGATTATGAGTTGATTGTGTGCCATCACATTGTCATTGTTAAAAGAACCCCCTGAATCATCAGATCCATCAATGATAATGGAATCATCAACTTCCTCCACCTCTTGTTCCTGCTGTGTTTCATTATCCTGATTCTGATGTTACACCTCATCCTGCATGTTGTCTGGCAAATCTTGATTTTCAGGCTGAATATTTCCACCTTGGTCATGTGGCCCTTGTTCATGATTATGATCCCACCCAATTTCAGGGTACTGAGGTCCAACAAAGTTGTGAAAATTCATATGCATGTGACCAGGCGTGGGATGTAGGTTACCATCAGGCATTGGGTCTTCATCATTGGGCAGGGCATCAGCAAATTGAGTTGACAGGATATAACAGACTGCAGTCCATCCTTCCCTCACTCCACCAACTGAAGCATAATTACCAAACAAAACATCTCTAGGAACCTTTGTAATAGCTGGGTAAGAGGCATACACCAGAGTTCTTTCAAGTACATTGGGGTCTTGGTGCCAATGCAGAAATTTACCAAAAGTGCCAATTGCATTAGCAATGTCATAATCGTTCCTGTAATCTAAAGGCAAGCCAAGAAACATTAACCACCCAGTACTGAACCCTGCTTCAGCTCTGTGATTTTGCCTATCATCATGCGCTAAAAAACGAACAAAAGTGCTATTCTGAAGCTGAAATGGAGGATGATCAATCAAAGCTGATCTTGCAGACTGACTACGAAGCACAAACAGACCAACTCCAAACAGACACGGCTGAACTTCCTCAATAGCCCTATGCAACTGATGAACAATGAAATCCCTGACCTGCTGCCTCCAGAAGGCTTCATGTTGCGGCGGCAGTGCTGGCATCAACCCAGCAATGCAAATATGATCGTGACGGCAGGGCGGCACCACCGAGGGAGTGTAGTATGTCCTCGGCAGCCTTATCGGACCACCATCGATAATCTGATGCCCTTTAGGAATCCACCTAGTTGGATCCAACGGAAAGTTCGCCATTGTCGCCGGGAGGATCTTTGGCAGAAGATTTGAGGTAGGGTTTGTTTGCAAAGGCAAAGAGTCAGAGGCAATGCTCGAGGAGGACAAAGAGGATATCGAAGCCGAAGAGTCCAGGCACTGTTCAACCTTGTCTATACTAGACTCCTTGTCCAAACCGGTAGATGCATTTTTTCTTTGGAACCCAACGTTTACCAAAGTGACTCTTGAAATTTAGACAATCCTTCTTTACGTGACCATAGCGAAAGCAAGTCCGACACCGAATATCCGTGACACATTGAGATGTGTTATGGTGTAACATCCCAGCATTAGAGCCTAGAAATAAGTTGAACCCAGATGTGTGCATTGCATTCATGCATAGAAAATCCGAATAATTTTCGCGCTTTTAAACAAAACTTGTCAAAGTGATTGAAGATTCTCTTAGCTTGATGGAATTGAAGTAGATCATCAAGTTGAATGCGATAAGTTTCAATAAGACCTTTGTTAAAATCTCATTTTTGGGTAAGAGAGATTTGATCTAAGGGTATATCAAAATGTACCTGTTGCCTGTCAAAACCCACCGGCGAGCAGCGACGAGCAACACGAAGAGCCGGGAGGCTCCCAGAACTGCTGGTGGGCCCTGGTCCCTCGGGCAACGGCCCGCAAAACTCCGGCACACGTCCTGGCTTGGTTCGAGGGCGTGCCACCTGACCTATACCTGGTCAGGAAGGTGAAGGATTGCTTCGATTGGTTTCCTGCATGGTAAACAAGTATACGTAAAATTCAAGCCGTGACCGGCTCCCAGGTTTCCCTGTGAATCGGCTCCTGGAGCCGATTAACCCATGGTTCTGCATTAAATCTATGATAACATGGGGTTTTGCTTCATCAATACAAGTTAAATCGATCTACGACAGTTTAACGTTCTCACCACGTAACTGGAACATCCTACACGTAATTGAGCCTGGTACATACGAAAGATGATAGAAAACTAACCCCAGAGAAGGCCTAACAACCGACGTAAAGTCAATTCCCGGAACAACTCCTCTCGAACTAGCCAACCATATCCTTACGTACTACTGGATCGTTCAACCCGTTTGCAAGGCCTGACTACGTGGATATCAAACTAAACCTTGGAAAACAAGGCAAAACTATAACGGATCAAATCGACTGAATAAAGATCAAGCAAGGTGCTACCCTTACACCCGGGAAAAGGTGCAAAGGTAGCGAGATAACTAGAGGTAGCATGACTAAACAATCGTAGCGAAAAGTACTGATGCTAACCCAAACAAATCTATGATAATAGTATTACTCGCCATCAACAAGGCTTCAGTACGAGTAATACCAGGTAACGCATAAGCAGATACTGCCTAGGTCGCAAGATGCGATCTAGGCAGCATGACACTTACCCGAAAGAAACCCTAGAAACAAGGGGTGGCGATGCGCCGAGATTGTGTTTGTTGTGAACGTGATTGTCCTCCTTTTCTCAATAACCTTAGGTACATATTTATAGTCCGGAGACTTTCTATCTTTGGAATAACTCTACAACTCTATCTCTTACCTAAACCGAAACGGAACCTACTACAATATACAGATACACGGGCAATTTAGCCCAAATCCACGCACAAGGCCGATTAACAACACACTGCATATATGTATTTTCCAAGCCCATCTTGATTACGGCCCATCTCCTCCTTTGGCCAAAATATGGCGATAACACATGCCCCCCTGGTTTTGGCAATAATAATTCCAAAACCATTCTATTTTTTTATCGGGTTACGCGTTGCAGAGCAGAATCGTCACGCCACCCCCTCATCATGATGCCCTGTCTTCTCAACTCCTTCGCAGTGCATGATTTGACGATTTTTGCAGCACATTCTGGGAAACCGCTATGGCATTGAACCGCATCCCACTATTCCCCTTATTTAAATTCATCTGAGCAGTTTGCAGTCCCCATCTTCCTCCAGCAGCCAAAAAACCCTCTTCCTCCGCCGAAAAAACCCTCTTCCTCCGCCATGGCTTCCTCTTCTTCCGTCCTTTCCTCCCAGTCTTCCAACACCATTAGCGACCGGGAGCCGACGCCGGAGCACCCGCCCACGGCGGCGTACGAGACCCTCGCCCCACAATGGTGGGACGAGAGGGATTGGAATTTCGCCGCTTGGTCGGAGGACGACGCGTCCCTGACTGACGGCGAGGAGGGCCTGCAGTTCCTCATCGACGGGGAACTGGAGGCGAAGAGCAGCGACGACGCCTGGTCCTGGGACGGCGTCGAATCCTCCGACGAGGAGGAGGAGTCGGAGGAGGACACCTCCTCCGATGAGTATCCACCGGTGAAGCGCTTCCGCGCCGGGTCCAGCGAGGACACCGAAGACGACGACGAGGACGAGGAGGCCCATGCTGGCATCTTCAGCAGCAGCGAAGTCGACGCCGGCAGCAGCGCTGAGGACAGCGAACAAGACGATGGCGAAGACAGCGGCGACGACCTCGGCCTCTAGATTAGGAACTACTAGATTAGGAACTAGTAGTAGTAGATTTCCTTTTGTAAGCAATCAGCTCCACTGTAAATAATCGTCTTTCGAATGAACGAAGATTGCTTTTTCAATTCGAAGATTGCTTTTTTTTTCGACCCAATTTCGCCTATAGTCAAAATAGGTCGATGCTCCAGAAGCCGATAGTACTGTATCGGCTTTCACCACACTGTACTCATACAGTCAAACAAGTCAAAGCTCAAAGAGCCGATGGCAACACATCGGCTTTCCCAAAAACGTTGACAAGGTCAACACTTGGTCGCATACTTAGACAAATCTGAGCGGCCACTTTCCAGTTTCAATTTCCAGTTTCAAACGGTAACCTGCGACCCTCTTCAAAAAAGGGGCGACCCAGATCTCTAATTGTCCATCGACCAGATCGAGCTCACAGCGACAAGAACCCTCGATCCCCAACTGCATAGATCCATCTCCGCCGGCAAACTAGATGGCGGAATCGTCCAACACCAACCCAGAGGTCTCCGGTCTGAAGGTACACCTACTCCTCGCAGTCTGAACGCGATGCTAGAATTAATGGCGAACATCTGAATTAATGCCTTATTCCACCATTAAATTTTCTAGGTTTCAGACATCCTGCTGCCGCATCCTTCTCTCCCAAATTCTCTCTGTCTTGGCCCTCGTACAGAATCTAGTCCTGCCCATCTGATCTCTTGCGAAGCAAACAGAATCCCCTTCGTAAGCCAAGACTTAGATTTAAACTCTTGGGCCGACTGCTTGCGAGCCTGGCCTAATCCCCCTGAACATTGGGTCTCTTGGTTCAGCAGGGTAGCTAGAGCTTACCAATCCCAATGGGAAACCACGGGAATAGCCGATGCCTTGCATTTGTCATTGTCTCCCCTTGAAAAACATGAGAATCTTCTAAAAACCATCGGCTACTTCTGGTCTGACGCTCTGAACTGCTTCATGTTCGGTCATGGCCCTATGTCACCAACTCTGTTAGACGTGGTGATGATTACTGGTCTGGATGTTACATCACCCAGCCCCTCTGCTTTTAAACTGACCAAAGTCCCCTACAAACTGTCTTCTAAAACAGACTGCATGAACTGGGGTGCCTACCTCCAACGCCATATGAAAACAAAAGGCCCTGTCACAGAGAAAGAACACACAGCCTTTCTCAACTTCTGGCTGGAACATTTCATATTCTGTGGCCCTTCTCTTGCTCCAACCAAAAATTATCTCTCTTTGGCCTACGAGCTTGCCAAAGGCACTCAACTTGGCATCGGCAAACTGTTTCTTGGAGAGGTCTATCGATATCTCCAGTTGATGTCTGTCAAACTGTTCTCTGGCATAGCAGTCAAAACAGGAGGTCCTTGGTGGTTCATTCAGCTATGGGCTCAGCTGTATTTCCAAAACCACGTCCCAAACTTCCCCCTTTTGGCGAGTTGCACCTTTCCAGATGTCAAAGGGAAGCAGATCAGATGTACCAGCTACGGCCAGGCTTTGTATAGACTGCCAGGTAGTAAACTGATCCCTCAGGAAGCATCTAAGTGGTTCAGCACTTTCTTTCAAGGCCTGGATAATCCTATCTTCTTTCCTTACATGGAGGAATCGGAGCATTTTGAAAATCCACTCTCCTTCAGGCTAGACAATTTTGCCGATGACACCAGCACTCGGTAGCTCTTTTCCACTGTGATCCGTCCCTGTTTCCTTCCAGTTGGCATGAGCACATCCAACAGAATAATCAAGCCTGGGTATGAATTCTACCAGCCGGTCGTAGTGGCTCGGCAATTTGGCCTTGGACAAGTACCTCCCCATTTCTTTCTCCACCATCTCACAGAGAGCAGAGCCGACCTGCCTGATCCTCTCACCAGTCAAAGGTGCTATTCCTTCTTCGATGCTCTGACCATCCCAATTCCTAACGACCTCACCTTCGCCTCATCAACCGATGGCTTTGAAGACTGGTGGTCGATATGGAAGACTCACGCCTTCAGGAGAGCTCTGGGACCGTTGCTGAAACAACTCGATGCTGACTATGACATCCCCGTGGAACAGGTACCACTACTTGTAAATTTTCTTGATGCAGCTCACAAATGATTCTTCTACTAACCCACTCTTTCTCTTTGCAGCGACAAGATGGCCCTGAACCTACGCACAGTGATGGCTCCCCCTTCGAGTTCTTTCCGCCAGCTCCTGTAGTTCTTTTCTGCAAAAACTCGCCACCTTTGAAAAAGGTCATGATGCAGAACCAGCCGATAACACCACAATCGGCTTCTAAGAACCAAGCAACTCCTAAGTCAGCTGCCCCTCGAGTTCCAACTAAAACAAGAACGATGGCGAGGAAGGTAGCTGCCAGGAAGACCTTGAGGCGCCGGAGCCCTTCTCCAGAAAGCTCGCATGTAGGCTGATCCATGCCTTGGTCGATCCTTCTCATTCTTCCATTCTTGCAGACATGCCCGTGCTTACTGGTTCTCCTTTTTTACAGGCTTCCGTCGAAGACACCTCCAGCGAGAACACTCAGACCAATCGAGGAGGACTGGGCCCAACGGATTCTGAGAGGACCATCACACCGAGCCAGCCAGATTCACCACCATCGGCTTCCAGGAAAAGGTCGGTTCCTGAACCTACTGCCCCCCGAGCACCAGTCGAGGCGGGGCCAGCTATGGGTCCCAAAAGGGCTCGCAAAGGACTGCAAGCTTCTTCGTCGAGCCAGGAGGTTTCGAAAACCATCACCCTTTATGCTCTTACCACTTGCTTCTTTTTATCTGCCGATTCATCATTATTTACATCGGCTAAACACCTTCATGCAGACGACTGATGCTTCTAGTGGGAAAGCCGGGGCAGTGCCGATGCCTTTAGCCAAGCCGGGTCTAACAATCCCCGAAGGTGCAGATGAAACGGCTACCACTTTGGCCAAGCCCCCAGCAACCACACATAAGCCGATTGTCTCGTCATCTGCTATCCCCTCGACCTTAGGAGAGGTACGTTAGCTTTTTTCGGCTCATCCTTGCATGTTGGACGCATACTGACGCCTTTCCGGGCTGCCAGGGTTGTGATATTTCAGGCTTGCTGACGTTCGACCCTGAATCCATCGAACCAACTCCCTCTGTTGCCACCGATGAACCACAAGCCAGGGCTGTTCCACCTCAATTCCAGCGTCTTAAAGCCCTGCTGTCCTCCCCGATCGAAGAGTTGATCGAGGGTTCTGAGGAGGTGAAGAGCGTTCTCGCTGAAATAAAAGACCAACTCCCAGTAGCATTGCAGGTGAAGCTTTGGCCAGTTGTAACTCTGTCTTTCTACGGGTCAAGGGTGAAGTTAGCTCGTGAGAGGATCAGTCTGCGCCGCGCCCAACTTCCACTGAAGGCCAATATCGCAGACAGATGTCAGCAGCTCAACGAGAAAAAGGCGTCTTTGGATGCTAAAACTGACACCTCTGTCAGTACCGCCGAGCTCGCATCCTTGAAAAGGGAGTTGGAAGATCTTGAAGAGAAGGTCCGGGCGACTAAACAGCTCATTCGCGACAAGGAAGAATCCATCGCCCGCTCCCAAGACGAAGCAGAAAGCCTCAAAGCTCAACTGAAGACCGATCTGGCAGAAATACGTGCCTTGAACAAGCAGCTGGTGACGGGCAAGGACGAAGACGACGAAGCCGAGATCGCCGAGGTGGATCGTGTCCGTGCTGACGCCCTCCACGCCTTCGAGGCATTTCTTCAGTAGTTTGTTTATGTAAACTGGCATCTGCTTGTAACAGTTTGAACCTCTAGAGTCGATGACTGTGCATCGGCTATATATTTTATTTTTTATCTGGCCGATTTCATGTATCGGCCCCCACATTTCACTGTCTATTTTATTTTTTATCTGGCCGATTTCATGTATCGGCCCCCACATTTCACTGTCTATTTTATTTTTTATCTGGCCGATTTCATGTATCGGCCCCCACATTTCACTGTCCATCATCCCACATGCTTGGGCAATATTTCTTGAGATGTTGACCGTTGACAGCCACTGGGAATTTTACGCCGTCCAGCTCCTCAAGCATGTACGCGTTTCCTCTTAAAACCTGATCGACCCTGTATGGCCCGTGCCAATTTGGAGACCATTTACCATATGTTGCATCCTTAGTCCCTAATGGCAACACAGCTTCCCATACCAGATCGCCAACGTGGAACTCCTTTGGTCTCACTTTCTTGTTATATGCACGAGCTACCTTGGCCTTGTTCTCTTTGATTTTCTCAAGCGACCACAGCCTGAGCTCAGTTAAATCCTCAACACTGTCACTCATCAGGGTTGCATATTCTTCAGTTGTTAGATTGTTCTGAAAAGTGACACGTCTCGATCCAGCCGTAATTTCCCAGGGCAATACGGCTTCCTGTCCATAGACTAGATGGTATGGCGAGGTTTTTATCGCTCCATGGCCTGACATGCGATAAGCCCATAAGGCCTCTGACAAAACCTCGTGCCAACGCCTGGGGTGCTCATCGACTTTCCTCTTGATCAGCTTGATAAGGCTCTGGTTGGACGCTTCAGCTTGCCCATTTGCTTGAGCATAGTATGGAGATGATCTAATCAGCTCAATCCCCGTGTCCTCACAGAACTTTCTAAACTCATGAGAAATGAAGACCGAACCTCCATCGGTCGTGATAGTTTGGGGAATCCCGAATCTATGGATGACATGTTCTTTCACAAAATTGATAACATCCTTTGAGTTCACTGACTTCATCGGGACAGCTTCCACCCATTTAGTGAAATAATCAGTAATGGCCAAAATCCACATGTGGCCTTTGCTTGATGGAGGATTGATCTTGCCGATCATATCCATGCCCCAACCTCGGAAAGGACAAGGCTTGATGATGGGGTTCATTGCTGACGCGGGTACCATCTGAATTTTCCCAAATTTCTGACATGCTTGACACCCTTTGTAGTACTTGAAACAGTCCTCAAGCATGGTGGGCCAATAAAACCCTGATCGCCTGATCAACCATTTCATCTTGTGAGCCGATTGGTGAGTTCCACAGGCGCCTTCGTGTACCTCGTGTAGGAGCCGATTGGCCTCGGCTGTCCCCAGACATTTGAGCAATAACCCCTCCAGAGTCCTGTAAAACATGTCATCTCCAATGAGCACATACTTCATGGCCTTGTACCTTATCCGTTTAGGTGCCCCCCGAGCCGAATCCTTCAAGTAATTGAAGATATCGGCTCTCCAGTCGTCTGCGTCCAGGAATTGTACCTGAACATCGGCTCCCTCTGCTACGTCCTTGTAGCCTGAAGCCATTTGTGCAAGATCATTCGCCTCGGTATTCTGCAATCGCGGGATCCAGATGAAGTTTATGTACCGAAACTGTGCCATCAGCTCACGGCATTGCAGCCATATTGGGAAGAGCGACTCGCTCTCACACTTGTATTCCTCCGTGAGTTGAGAAATCACCAACTTGGAGTCTCCAAAAATTTCCACTGCTTCTGCTCCAGCTTCGATGAGCAACTCCATTCCCTTGCAAATCGCCTCATACTCAGCGACGTTGTTGGTGCGAGGGGTAGATAACCTGATGGAGAAGGAAAATGTTGCCCCCCGGGGCGACACGAGTAGAATGCCGATGCCGCAACCATCGTCACAAACCGATCCATCGAAAAACATCGCCCACGCTCGTATGGACAGCGCTGCTATATTGGTGTTGATCCTTTCAGCAATAAGGTCGGCCAATGCCTGACCCTTAACTGCTTTCGCGGGTTGATACCGGATGTCAAATTCCGATAACGCAAACATCCATTTGCCGAGTCGGCCTTTCAACATAGGGGCCGACAGCATGTGCTTTATGACATCTGATTTGCATCTGATGATAATCTCCGCTGAGAGCAAGATGTGGCGCAGCTTGGTGCAGGTGAAAAACAGGCAGAGGCACAACTTGTCGATCTCAGGATACCTTGCCTCTGCATCCAACATCCTTCTGCTGATGTAAAATACAACTCGCTCCAGACCATCATAAGCTTGCACCACCACTGAGGCGATGGACGTATCAGCTACTGACAAGTAAATGTAGAACGGCCTATCCGGCTGGGGCGGAACCAACACTGGCGGCTTCGTCAGATATTCTTTGATCTCGTCGAAGGCTCGTTGTTGTTCTGCCCCCCAGCGGAATTCCTCGTCAGATTTAATTTTCACTAGTCCCATGAACGACTCTATTCTTCCTGACAGATTGGAGATGAATCTTCTGACGAAGTTGATCTTGCCGATGAGAGACTGTAGTTCTTTCTTCGTGGTAGGTGGATTCATTGTTCGCACTGCCTCCTGACTTTTCAGGCCGATCTCAATTCCGCGTTCATGGACCAAGAAACCCAAGAACTGACCGGCCGTCACCCCGAAGGCACACTTCTTTGGATTCATCCGTAGCCCGAATTTTCTTGTTCGGTCCAGGACGCGTTGCAGATCGTCCAAGTGTCCTTGTACTGAAGCAGACTTGACCACCACGTCATCGATGTAAATTTCCACCAGCTTGCCAATCAGATCATGGAAAATGTAATTCATGGCTCTTTGGTACGTGGCGCCGGCATTCTTCAGTCCAAATGTCATCACTACATATTCAAACAACCCCACCGAACCTGGGACTCTGAATGCAGTCTTGTGTATATCTTCCGGAGCCATGAAAATTTGGTTGTAGCCGGCATTGCCATCCATGAAGCTCAAGACTTTATGACCAGCCGCTGCGTTGATTAACGTTTCTGCTACCGGCATCGGATACTCATCCTTCAGGGTAGCTCTATTGAGATCCCGAAAATCTATGGCAACACGCCAGCGGCCATCCTTTTTCTCTACAGGTACGATACTAGAAATCCACTCAGCATACCTGCATGGCTGATTAACTTGGCCGTCAACATTTTCTCGACCTCTTTCTTGACTTCTGCCAAAATTTCGGCCTTCATCTGTCGTGCTCGCTGCTGGAATGGCCGAAATCCTTTTTTAAGCGGGAGTCGATGCTCAATGATGCTCCTGTCTAACCCAGGCATCTCTGTATAGTCCCAGGCGAAGCAGTCTGGATATTTTTTTAACAGAGCTATCATCGGACCCCGCAGACTCGGATCTAACTTCTTGCTGATAAATGTTGGTCGTGGCTTATCCCCAGGACCGATGTCGATCTCCTCTAGCTCATCAGCGGATGTAAACCCATACCCTAGCTTTCCGTCACCTGTTAAATCGATGCTAAACACAGGGCAAACAGTAGGTGAGGATAACAAAAATAATTTGGGCCGATTGCCTGAATCGGCCCCCTTTTTGATTGCATTAGTCAAGGACGGTTTACACCTTATTTGTGTTTTACAATGGCAGGGAATCTCCCTGCTACGACTACATGATCTGCCTGTCGTAAGATTGCTGCTTTTTATTTTTTGTGGCCGATCGCAGGGATTGGCCGTACCACGTACGGTCGTGGTCTTTGCTAATCTGTCAGGCCAGTGGATAAGACCAGCCTCACCCCGTTTTTTGTAGCTTCAATGCGCTCACAGCCGTCTAGACTGATTCCAGAGATCGGCTCTTGGTCTTCTGCTTCCCAGATGTTCATGCCAGCTATGGAGATCTCTATAGAATCATCTGCATGAATGACCTCCACCTCATCTCCATCCCACTGTATTAGGCACTGGTGCATCGTGGATGGAATGCAGCAGTTAGCATGAATCCAATCTCTCCCTAGCAAGACAGCGTAGGTGCTTTTGCTGTCCACGACGAAGAATGACGTAGGGATGGTTTTTCTGCCTACGGTCAGATCCACGTTCAGTACACCCTGCGTGTCTGAAGTTTGGCCGTTGAAGTCGCTTAACGTGACGTTGGTTTTGATCAGATCTGCAGTGGAGCGTCCCAGGCGCCGTAACATAGAGTATGGCATTATATTGACTGCTGCTCCGGTATCAACCAACATCTTGCTGACAGGCTGCCCATTGATGTAACCTCGCAGGTATAGGGCTTTCAGATGTTTGTAGCCCTTTTCACGCGGCTTTTCAAAGATGACCGGCCGTGGGCCGCAGTCAAACTGTGCCACTGGCAGCTCGTTGGTTCTTGGCGCGCAGAACTCGGACGGAAGTATGAACACCATGTTTGTGCCAGCCGATGTCCTTGCATCGGCTTTTACCGGTTTGGGGCGCCACTCTCTCCTTTTTGGACGATCTTCCGTGTCCAATGTCTGCCGAATTTTCGCGGCTAGATCGGGCCGTGCTTTCCTTAAAGCGTGGAGGTACTGCGCTTGGGCTTCCTCCAAGTTACGCAGTCGCTGGACCCTCCGCTTTTGGGTGTGTCTGAGTCCATCGGGACACCACCTTGGGTGGTGATATCTGTCTTCTTCTTTGTCATCCATTGGCTCCTCGAGTTCTTTCGCTCGAGCGGACTCCCTGTGTCGGCTCTGAGGTGGGAGAGGCCCTAGACGCTTGAACACTGACACTGGCCCCGTGTCCCCCCTCTGCTGTCCACATTCCGGGCAGTTATCGATTGTAGGCAATCGGCTCATTCCCGCATCCCAGCAATACTTGAAGAAAGGACAATCCCAATGTTTGTCTGCGCCTTCCTTTTCTTTTGACGGTCCCCTAGCGAGGTGCTCATATCCTTCATCGTCTCCATCGCGCCGGCGACGTCGGTCATACTGACGCTCATACTTGTTAAGGAGATGCGTGGAATGTGGCTTCTGATATCGCACGCTCCTCACCTGTTCCTCAGTTAAATACCGCCTGTCATCGTGGCTGGGCCGGTCGCGTGGACCAGCCTCCTCTCTTTCTTTGCCCCGAGAGTGACCGCCTTCCTCCTTGTACGTGCCATGGTGGTACACAGGCCTTGCCATGTTGACATCGAACGAGAAATCCAACTGGCGCCTCGTGGAGTGACTGTGTTCTACCATGTTGACGCCGGGAAACGGGTTGGTGTCTACTTTCATGGCGAATTGCCCCAGGATCAGACGGCCCTGCTCTATCGTCGTTTGGATCTGGCGACGTAGCTCTTTGCAGTCATTGGTGGTGTGGGTGAACGAGTGATGCCACTTGCAGTATGGTCTTCCGTTCATCTCTTGAGCCGTAGGGATTTTGTGGCCTTCGGGCAACTTCAGCTGCTTCTCCTTCAGCAGTAAATCGAATATCTGCTCAGCTTTGCTCACGTCGAAGTCGAACCCTTTGGCAGGCCCCTGCTGCTTTACCCATTTGCAGGACACAGGATCTGCCCCCGAGCCCATTCAGCCACGGCCACCTCCTGATCTTGTGTAGGATCTTCTTCTTCTGTATCGACCAGGCCTATCGGACGTTTGAACTTGTCTTGGTACAACTCAGGGTGGCGCTGTTCATACATCGTCAGCTTCTGGGCCATGTGCGCCAATGAGTTGTACTCTACTTGGAAAGCCAGATCCTTGATAGGTGCTGAGAGACCCAACACTGCCAGTTCGACTGCTTCCTTTTCAGTTAAACGAGCTGAGTAACATCGGTTCTTGACAGTCCTGAAGCGCTGGATGTACTCGGCTACAGTTTCTCCCCGCTTTTGCCGCACCTGTGCCAGGTCTGCAATGCCAGCCTCGGTAGCCTCTGAATGATACTGAATGTGGAACTGCTCTTCCAGTTGCTTCCAGGTCTGGATCGAATCAGGTGGCAGCGAGGTGTACCACCCAAAAGTTGGTCCTGTCAGAGATTGCGCAAAGAACCTTACGCGCAACTGATCCGATGCTGAAATCATACCTAACTGTGCCAGGTATCGGCTCACGTGCTCGATCGAGCTCGACCCTTCTGATCCGCTAAACCTTGAGAACTCAGGGAGCCGATACTTGGGTGGCAGCGGAATCAGATCAAACTCGTTGGGGTACGGCTTTGAATAGCCGATTGTCCTTCTCTTCGGCACGAAGCCGAACTGGTCTCTCAAGATGGTACGGATTTGCTCCACTGTTTGAGCTGCAGGGGCAAGATTCTCATGACTCGTTCCAGTGGCATACTTGGCTAGCCATGCCTGTTTGTCGGCGTCCATCCCAGACATCGCTGCTCCAGAAACTCTTGCTCCTGAAACCCCTGCTCCAGGAACTCCTGCCGCAGAAATCCCTGCGGTCGCAATCTGGTTGGTGCGTGTCAGGTTATTGCAGTCCAGTACGTAAGTGCACACATATCCATGTGGGATCTCTTTAGGTGGCTCAAACAGGAACTGGCAATCGCCTGGGTCGCCTACGACCTTGTAGACGACGTACGCCGATGCCCCTGGTGGCTCGGAGCTGCAAGTGTGAATGGCAGCGGTGGCCTGGCCTGGAGCGGTCTTTCTCCCTGGTGAGTCCCCAGAGTAGGCCCCGACGGAGAGTACTGATGTTTCATGATCTCCTGAACTACGCGAACTGCGACCCGCTCGAAAACGTTCACCAGGCTCTCAGAATGGCGGTGAAGAGAATGAGCCACCATGTAGTTGACTTCCTGTCGCAGAGCTCTGGTGCGCTCTTTTGAAGGAACAGACAGATCCACCTCATCAAGAGCACCTTCAGGTGAGAAACCTTTCCACCTGATGCCATGCTTACGGGTCCTCTCAAAAGAGCCGATGAGATCGGCTTCGAAGAGAGCTTTGATGTCATCATACTTCGCCTTGTGCTCCTCAGGCAGCTCGTCGTACGTGACTGGTCTGTCCCCCATCTCAGCGTCGGATGTTGATGCAGATGCTGTTGAATGTCCCACCGGGCGTGCCAGAATGTGTTGCCTGTCAAAACCCACCGGCGAGCAGCGACGAGCAACACGAAGAGCCGGGAGGCTCCCAGAACTGCTGGTGGGCCCTGGTCCCTCGGGCAACGGCCCGCAAAACTCCGGCACACGTCCTGGCTTGGTTCGAGGGCGTGCCACCTGACCTATACCTGGTCAGGAAGGTGAAGGATTGCTTCGATTGGTTTCCTGCATGGTAAACAAGTATACGTAAAATTCGAGCCGTGACCGGCTCCCAGGTTTCCCTGTGAATCGGCTCCTGGAGCCGATTAACCCATGGTTCTGCATTAAATCTATGATAACATGGGGTTTTGCTTCATCAATACAAGTTAAATCGATCTACGACAGTTTAACGTTCTCACCACGTAATTGGAACATCCTACACGTAATTGAGCCTGGTACATACGAAAGATGATAGAAAACTAACCCCAGAGAAGGCCTAACAACCGACGTAAAGTCAATTCCCGGAACAACTCCTCTCGAACTAGCCAACCATATCCTTACGTACTACTGGATCGTTCAACCCGTTTGCAAGGCCTGACTACGTGGATATCAAACTAAACCTTGGAAAACAAGGCAAAACTATAACGGACCAAATCGACTGAATAAAGATCAAGCAAGGTGCTACCCTTACACCCGGGAAAAGGTGCAAAGGTAGCGAGATAACTAGAGGTAGCATGACTAAACAATCGTAGCGAAAAGTACTGATGCTAACCCAAACAAATCTATGATAATAGTATTACTCGCCATCAACAAGGCTTCAGTACGAGTAATACCAGGTAACGCATAAGCAGATACTGCCTAGGTCGCAAGATGCGATCTAGGCAGCATGACACTTACCCGAAAGAAACCCTAGAAACAAGGGGTGGCGATGCGCCGAGATTGTGTTTGTTGTGAACGTGATTGTCCTCCTTTTCTCAATAACCTTAGGTACATATTTATAGTCCGGAGACTTTCTATCTTTGGAATAACTCTACAACTCTATCTCTTACCTAAACCGAAACGGAACCTACTACAATATACAGATACACGGGCAATTTAGCCCAAATCCACGCACAAGGCCGATTAACAACACATTGCATATATGTATTTTCCAAGCCCATCTTGATTACGGCCCATCTCCTCCTTTGGCCAAAATATGGCGATAACAGTACCATAAGTTAAACCTTAATATAATGTGAATTATATTTGATCATTAGGTGACCATATTATAGTATTCATTATAATCATTCATAAGTACCAAGTTAAGGTTATAAAACAAATAATAAGAATGTAACCACTATATCTTAAATCCCATCTGCATACATTCTGAGAATCATAGTAACACCTAACCTTAAAACTCTTTTGATGAGTTGGAGTTGGAAAGAGATTAAGTCAAGATCATCCACTATATATATATATATATCTTTCTTTCAATACAATCTTTATGGAACTTACCTCAATATCTGTTGTTCATCAATGTTGGATAACTCCCCATTGATTCACAACTTCTTTAACTATTAATCTTTGATCTATTATTTGATCTTATCAAAACATCTACTCAAGTCTTCTAATGAGGGCATAGTCCATTAATAACCCTAATCCAATACAAGATACTAAGAAGATAATTTCCAGACAATAAAAGGTAGGATTGATAAAGCCCTTCTTAGCCAACTAAGAACTTCAGTAATAAATGATTAAAGTATTATAATGGTAATGTTTTGGCCACCAACAGGGAATGCTTATATCTAGTATAGGTAATACTGGTGGGTAGAACATGATTGGAATCTTAGTAAAGATAAGTGATCCTAGCGAAGTCTTTGCAAACCACATAAATATAATTCAGGGATTGAAGTCTAAGTCATGAGGGTTAAGTAATTATAAGATGGTGTTATTCAAATAAAGCTAGTGTAGCATAGAGTCATAAAAGTGGTGTTATTCATCTTTAAGGATAGTTTACTTTAGAGAAATATTAGTGATGGAGGATTAAGGAAGACTGGGAGTAGAGTTTGAAGGAACTACTTGTTGGATGGAAGATTATCAACAGTAGAATAGTAAATACAACCAAGCAAGGATATGAGAAAGCTATGAAGTGCCTCTATATTAAACTCATTGGATTTATCCATGAGTTTAGAAGAATGATATGTGAATAAGAAGATTTTAATAAGTAAGCTCATCATACTAACCATGATGATGGATAGGAAGAAGTATTATATTATCTAGGAAAGGAATTCCTTAACTAGAGATCCAAGATTGTGAAATATAATTATATGTTATAAATCATTTTCATATTTAATCTTGGTAAGCAATCAACTCTAAATCTCAAATCAAACATAGTATCCATCTCATACTGTTGATCCATCACCTGATGCTTATAACACTTTATAGAAATATTTTCCTATAACAAATTACATAAGCACATCTTTGTTAATTCCAAACATCCTAACTATATGTGCTTAAGTATACTTACTTCTATAAAATACTCTAATTACAACTTCCTATTAAAAAGGAAGATTTCATCAAAGACTATATACATAAGGCAATATGCTCAGCCACTAAATCTTAACTCTTAAAAGGAATTTAAGCTTATACAAAACCCTAAAGCCAAGGGTAGTACTCATAATTCAAAACCCTAAACTTCTTTGTTTATCATATACATTGCTATTTTCCAACTTAATGGGAGTAATAATCATCATATCAATGTCTTTATATTTCATGCATCAAAGAATGGTATAGAATCATTATACATATATCTCAAGTTTCCATTCAAACTATAAGTTCATAAAAAGTTGAGTTATAAACAGATAAGAATATATCATTAGAAGAGAAAAAAATAAGGAGAAGTTTCTTCCAATTATTAAAAAGGAGTTCTTATTAAGTAAATGAAAAAAGGCATAATAAAAGTTCACAAAAGTTACCAAATATATCTAAATATTATTGTAAATGTCCAGCAAACAAATTATATAAAGAAAGGTTCAAAATACAAATCAAATTCAAATCTGAATAAGAAAATAGAAAATAGGAAAAGTATAAAACAAATAAAAACCAACCCTGGTCGCAGCCCAACACTCTACACCTATCTGACGCCTATGTGCAGCCCATAACGGCCCAGTAACCAGCCCTCTCCTTTTCCATCTGAGACTGACAAGTGGGGTCAGTAGAGGACCGCGGGTTGAGCTAAATAAATCGCCAGGGGGTTATCCGCAAAACGGTCATCGTCGCCACCGTCACGCACACAGGCAGCTCGCTGGCGGAGCTCGTCACTGCCCGATGCTGTCATCGTCGTCATTGTGCCAAGATACTCGCTGCCGCTGCCAGGAGGGGATAAGAAGGCCACCACGACGCATCGCCTCAATCCCTATCTCCAATCCCTCCTTATCCTCTCAGATACGAACGAGACCAAAACCCTAGCCCACCGGAGCCATCTCTCGCCGTCGAACCACGTCACCCCACACCATTCTTAGCCGTCATGGAGAAGCGCCATCCTTCGTAGATCCTCTAGGTAGAAGCTTGCATCAAGGGGAGCACTGGAGCGGGTGAATTTGGTCGTTTTCCTTCGTGGCAGTTCGTCAGAATCCTCGCCGGGAAGCTCGATTCCGGCCGTGCCTGTCCTCGCCAACCACTCAATCATCATCAGAGTGAGTTCCTGAATCTTATAGCATCCTTGAATCGTTTGATCTCGTTGTAAATCGCCGTTTCACCATAAGACACCGCCGGAGCTCGTCGGAGCTGAGGCTCCGAGGACCATTTCCGAGCGGCGTTGCCACTATTAGGTTCCGTAGGTCGCGCTGATTCTAAATAGGTCCATCTCATTTGCTAGGATGCCGTAGATCGTCGCCGGTGACCACTCACCGACGGCGGTGGTGGTGCTGACATCATGCTTACCTCATGATCGAGCCACGTCAGTCGTTTGACTAGTCTTTGCCTCGCGTGGTGGATGACATGGCCCAGGGCCCACATGTCATCGACAGTGAGTAGAGAGGAGGTCAGTAGCAAAAGCTTTTCTAAAGACCTGAGAGCTGAGGTGGACAATGACCCACTAGTCAGTGACTGGGGCTAGCTCTGGACGTGGTATAAAAAGTATTTTTTGTTAAGAGTTAAATAAAATGTTATAATCCAATTAATATTATTCCAGAAATTTAATACATGATTAAATCTTGTTTAATTAATAACTTTTGATTGATAATTCAGAAAAAATATGTATAATATATGAAATTTTTCAGAAAAATAAAATTTACAACTTAAAACTATTAGCAAATATTATTATGATGATTATTTAAATAAATATTATTTAATAAAAGTTTATAAGTAATAAAACTTTCATAATTCATATTTTTATAATAATAAATATAAATAATGGTAATAAAATACCAAAAATCTTAGAAAAATAAGAATTCTAATTTAAAACTATAATCATGTATTATTATTACACTTAATTAAATTTTTATTATTTATTAAATAATTATAAAAGTAATAAGAATTATAAAAATCATATCTTATTATTTATAAATCACAAAAATAAATATGATATACCAAAATGATCACAAAAATATTATTTACATGTTCAAAATCTAATAATCTCCTTTTGAGGTAAATAAGAAAATTAAATATTTTAATAACTCAAATTTAAACTTATTTACTTCATTAATAATTCATATAAAAATAAATAAAATTTATTAATATTCCTAAAATGATTTAAATAAGTTTAATAAATATCATTAGTATTAAATATTAATAATCTAATGCCATAAGGTTTAAAACATTATAAATGTTTTTATTTTAGAAGAATCCACAACCTTAAATGAAGATTATCTCTAAAAATAATTCCACTAATAATAAAATCCTTAAAGAACAACTTGTGAATAATCAAATATTTTCTAAACCATATTAATCACCAAATTACAAAAACTACTACAACACAATATAAATCCATAAGTAGTTAAGTAACACTATGTTGGGTTCATAAACTATACTCACTTGTGTATAAAAGATAAATGATATTACTCCATACTTACATCAAGAAACCATTACTCAAGTAACAGAACAAACATTCTTAAGTAACTTAAAGAACACATTTCAGATATACAAGATACCAATGTATAAGTATGATACTTTCAAAACTATTTATACTTTAAAGTTAACTTTAGTTTACAAAATTTTAATATAATACTATAGGCATTATTATATGTTTTATAGTTAACTTTGGTCTGAAGTAGTTAAACTATAAAGCAACTCAAGTGAAACCATTTGAGCGAACAAATGACATCAACCACCACTAACTAATCACAAAGTTTGTTTAGAACTTAGAAAAGAAACCTTTTCTTCGAAGGATATCCTTTTTGCCACTTTAAATAAGAAACCTTGTATAAGTAATTCTAACTAGTATATCATAAGTATGTATACTTTACTCATACATATATGTTGTTTACAACCACTCATAAACTCTGATAAAAGTACAACGATGAAACTTATCTGAAAGGACCACACATTCCAAAGTAACCATTTTCGGAATCGAAACCCTAGAACAATGTTATTCCCGGGATTTGCACTTAGAACGTGAATCACACTACTTATGCATAAAAGCATATTGCTTCTTTAAACATTAGTCGTAATTGATTATGTGGGCATGGTGTACACCAAGGAGGCATGCGGGGTCGCGAAGGGGGCAGTGATTGGCTTGGATCATCTTCTGGGCCCCACATCATGGAATTGTGGATGGGAATAAGCTGCCCGGTTGTGCAACAAAGAGTTGATCTCTTATGGGTAAAGTAACACACCTCTTCAGAGAGTAAGAACTGTAACTTGTTACTCCCTGTTTCGGGAAGGAGCTGCGAACGCGGCGGGAAAGGAACCCCATGAAGGTTCTGGTAAACCCGTGAAGGCTGATGGACATAGATTTTCAGAATAAAAGCAACCTTTGAAGAAATGTTTATGAAAACTTGCATTGCCTACGACCTAGGTGAAGGGTTTCGCAACATAGTAAATCAAAAAAATTCTACGGATGCAAACGGGAAAGCCAAGATCTAATCTAGGAGATGCAATCAACGAGAGGGATAGATGAGATCTTCATACCCTTGAAGAAATCGCACATCGGAAACGTTCAACAGAACGTGGTTGGTGTAGTCATACTCGCCTTCTCCTCCTCGCGATCCAATCTGATCCAACGCCGCAAGTGGCGGCGCCTCCGAGATATGCACATGTACGGTTCCGCGACATCTCCTCCTTCCTCGGTCCAGCAAGTGGGGTGGAGAGATAGATTGGATCTACAACACGACGGCGTGGTGCTATGGTGGAGAGTTTCTGCAGCAGGGCTTCGCCTACGTGCAGTCGGGAGAGAGAGAGAGAGACTTGGAGGGGCAGCAGGATGGCGGCTAGGGTTGGAGGAGTGGGGAAGGAGGTCTGCGCCCCTGCCCTCTATATATAGGGGGCTGGCCGGCCCCCTTGTCCCCTCCTCCAAGCCCTAGGGCGGCGGCCCCAAGGGTTGGAGTGGGGGGCAAGTTTCCCCTTCCTTCTAGAAGGTTTCCCTACAGTTTTCCCTAGGGTTTGGCAGGCTGGGCCTATGGGGCCTTGTGCCCCTGGCCCAATGCGGACAGGGCACTCCCTCGTAGGCCCACAAACCCCTCCGAAAAGTGGGGCCACGGTAGTCCCACTCCGGAAGCTTCTAGAACCTTCCGGTATAATACCGAACATTCCGAAACAATTCCGAAATCCAAAAACTGCTTTCCTTTATATGAATCTTATTCTCCGGACCATTTCGGAACCTCTCATGATGTCCTGGATCTCATCCGAGACTTCGAACAAAAACTCATAAACCAATTATCCATTCTATCCTAGCGTCGAGGCACGTTAAGTGTGTGACCCTACGTGTTCGAGAATATGCAGACATGATCTTCTATCAATAATCAACAGTGGGAACTGGAAACCCATATTGACTCCCACATATTCATCGATGATCATATCGGATGAACCACGATGTTAGGATTCAATTAATCCCATATTTATATTCCTTTCGTCACACGATATTTTACTTGCCCGAGATTCGATCGTTGGTATCTACATACCTAGTTCAATCTCGTTCACAACAAGTACTTTACTCGTTCCGTAATCCGATATCACTTTGTGATTAACTCCTTAACCACGTGCTTGCAAGCGGTGTTGATATCGATTACCGAGTGGGCCCGAAGTATATCTCTCCGACTTGGGAGGGACAAATCCCATCTCGATACATACAACCCAACAAGTACTTTCCGATCACCTGAGAGACACCTTTATGATCACCCTCTCATAGGATGACGTTTGATGACCTCAAAGCTTTCTTCCGATACTAGGGAGTTGCATTATCTCATGGTCTAAGGAATACAATATTTGACATAGAAAAAGCTTCGCAAAGATGAACACGATGACACGATCTAATTGCTCTACTTGATTTGGGTATGTCCATCATATCATTCTCCCAATGACATGATCTCATTATTAATCGAAAACTCATGTCTATGGTTAGGAAACCTTAACCATCATTAATCAATGAGCTAGTCCATAGAGGCATACTAGGGACACGGTGTTGTTCATAAACCACACAAGTATCAAAGTTTCCGTTTAATACAATTCTAGCATGGAATATAAACTTTATCATGAACAAGAATTATAACAATAACATCTTTATTATTCCCTCTAGGGCATAATTCCAACAGTCTCCCACTTGCACTAGAGTCAATAATATAGTTTACATATGGCAACAATCTAACACCCATGCATTAAGGTGCTGATCATGTTTTGCTCGTGGAAGAGGTTTAGTCAATGGATCTGCGACATTCCGTATGTACTTTGCTAATCTTCAGATCTCCATATATTATATAATATTGAATTATATGAAACCGGCGGTTGGTGTGCTTGGTCTTTGGATGATATCTTCGTTCCTTAGCCAATGCTATGGCGCTAGTGTTGTCACATAATATTTCCAGTGGGGCCAATGCACTTGGAACCACACCAAGCTCAGTAATGAAGTTCTGGATCCAAACTCCTTCACTTGGCGCTTCTGCAGCAGCCATGTATTCCGATTCTACTGTAGATCCCGCGATCACGCTTTGCTTGTAGCTTCTCTAGCTCACAGGTCCTCCATTCAAAATATAAACGTATCCTGTCTGAGATTTAGAATCATCCGGGTCGGTGTCGAAACTAGCATCGACGTAACCTTTTACGACGAGCTGCTCATCACCTCCATAGACCAAGAACATTTCTTTAGTCCTATTTAAATACTTTAGGATGTTCTTTACGGCTGTCCAGTGTTCCACTCCTGGATCACTTTGGTATCTGCTCGTCAAAATAAGAGCATTGGACACATCCGGTCTAGTACACAAGATGACATACATGATAGAACCTATGGCCGAGGCATATGGCACTTTGCTCATGGTTTCTCTATCGTTTCCGTAGCTGGACACTGAGCCTTGCTCAATATCTTACCTGACAACATGGGCACTAAACCTTTCTTTGCCTTATCCATTCTGAACCTTTTCAGAACTTTGTCTAGGTATGTACTTTGGCTTAAAGCTATTAGGCGTCTTTGTCTATCTCTATAGATTTTGATGCCTAATATATAAGCAGCTTCTCCTAGGTCTTTCATTGAAAAACATTTATTCAAATAACTCTTCACATCGTTAAGCATACCAATGTCATTTACAATAATCAATATGTCATCCACATATAGTACTAGAAATGTCACTGAGCTCCCACTCACTTTCTTGTAGATACAAGCTTCGTAGCAATTTGGAACAAATCCAAAGCTCTTGATCACTTGATCAAAATGAAGGTTCCAACTCCGAGATGCTTGCTTCAGTCCATAAATGGAACGCTGAAGTTTGCACACCTTATTAGCATCCTTAGGATCGACAAAACCTTCGGGCTGCATCATATACAACTCTTCATCAATTTTGCCATTGAGGAACGCAGTTTTGACATCCATCTCCCATATTTTATAATCATGAAATGCAGCAATTGCTAATAAAATCCGAATGGACTTGAACATCGCTACGGGAGAGAAAGTCTCATCGTAGTCAACACCTTGAACTTGTCGAAAACCTTTCGCGACAAGTCGAGCTTTATAGACAGTAACATTACCATCTGCGTCCGTTTTCTTCTTGAAAATCCATTTGCACTCAACGGCCTTTCGGTCGCTAGGAGGGTCCACCAAAGTCCATACTTGGTTTTCGCTCATGGATCCCAATTCGGATTTCATGGCCTCTAGCCATTTCTCAGAGTCTGGGCTCATCATTGCTTCCTCATAGTTCGCAGGTTCACTGTTGTCTACTAACAAGACAGTTAAGACAGGGTTGCCGTACCACTCAGGAGGGGCACGTGACCTTGTCGACCTGCGATGTTCAGCAGTAGCATCGTCCAAAGTTTCATGATCCTCGTCATTAGCTTGCTCTCTTGTTGGTGCAGACGGCACTGGAACAATTTCAGGTGCTGCGCTACTCTCCAACTCGAGAGAAGGTTCAATAACCTCGTCTAGCTCTACCTTCCTCCCACTCACTTCTTTCGAGAGAAACTCCTTCTCAAGAAAGGATCCGTTCTTTGCAACAAACACTTTGCCTTCGGATCTGTGGTAGAAGGTATACCCAATCGTTTCCTTAGGGTATCCTATGAAGACGCATTTCTCCGCTTTGGGTTCGAGCTTGTCCGGCATCAACTTCTTGACGTAATCTTCGCATCCCCAAACTTTAAGAAACGACAACTTAGGTTTAGCACCAAACCATAGTTCATACGGTGTCGTCTCAACGGATTTAGATGGTGCCCTCTTTAAAGTGAATGCAGCGGTTTCTAATGCATAACCCCAAAATGATAACGGCAAATCTGTAAGAGACATCATTGATCGCACCATATCTAATAGAGTCCGACTCCGGTGTTCAGACACACCATTGCGCTGTGGTGTCCCGGGTGGCGTGAGTTGCGAGACAATTCCGCTTGCTTTATGACGCGTGAGAAAATCATAACTCAAATATTCACCTCCACGATCGGATCGTAGAAATTTAATATTCCTGTTACGATGGTTTTCCACTTTGTTCTGAAATTCTTTGAACTTTTCAAACGTTTCAGATTTATGTTTCATTAAATAGATATACCCATATCTATTTAATGAAACATAAATCTGAAAGTAGCGATATCTACTTAAGTCATCAGTAAAAGTGAGAAAATAGCGATATCCACCGCGCGTCGAAACACTCATTGGTCCGCACACATCGGTATGTATGATTTCCAACAAGTCCGTTGCTCGCTCCATTATACCGGAGGACGGGGTTTTGATCATCTTGCCCATGAGGAACGGCTCGCACGTGTCAAATGATTCAAAATCAAGAGACTCCAAAAGTCCATCAGAATGGAGTTTCTTCATGCGTGTAGTTCAGACAGTTGCGCTTCCAGTGACCCTTGTCCTTGCAATAGAATCACTAAGTGTCCGGCTTAGGTCCAGATTTGAGCTTCTTCTCAGCGGTGGCAACGCGCTTGCCGCTGCCTTTCTTAAAGGAATTCTTTGCACCCTTACCTTTCTTAAAGCTAGGGGGATTGTTGACCATCAAAACATGATTATATTTCTTGATATCCACCTCCGCAGCTTTCACCTTAGCGAAGAGCTTAGTGATCGTAATAGTGGAACCAATCTGATTGTGAGTAACTACAAAACCTTTGTAGCTAGGAGGGAGTGATTGCGGAACTCTGTCAATCTTGAGATCTTCTGGAATCTTGCAGTCCAGTTGCTCAAGACATTGAGTGTAGCCCGACATCTTAATGGCGTGCTCACTAACGGAACTCCCTTCCTCCATCTTGCAGTTAAAGAATTTCTCAGAGATCTCATATGTCTCAGAACGGTCCTAAGTCTGAAACATGGTTTTCAGTTCCTCAAGAATCTCAAAGGGCCCGGCGAACTCCTCAAAATGATTTTGAAGGTCCAATTCCATATCAAACAACATGGTGCTCTTAATCACACCATAATCATCTTTGCGCGACTGATAAACAACTTTTTCATCAGCCGACGCATCTATAGCAGGGGCGTCACCTAGCGCTTTCTCAAGGACATAGTCCTTTTGTCTGCCAGCGAGAATGATTCTCAGATTGCGGAACCAGTTGGTGAAGTTAGACCCATTGTTCTTAAGCTTTTCTTTCTCAGCAAAAACGTTGAAGTTGAAGTTGGACTTAGCCATTTGATCTACAAAATTTGCAATTACAATTTAGACTATGTTCATGATAACTAGTTCAACTTAATCAAATTACTAGATGAACTCCCACTAAATTCAACATCCCTCAAGTTGTTTAGTGAACATGATCCAAATTCACCACACCTAATCCGATCTTCATGAGAAGAGATGTGGTTTCAATGGTGGACAACAAAGTGTCGATCATATCATTCATATGACTCATGCTTAACCTTTCGGTTCGTGTGTTCCGAGGCCATGTCTGTACATGCTAGGCTCGTCAAGTCAAACCCAAGTATTTCCGCGTGTGCAAAACTGGCTTGCACCTGTTGTATGTGAAAGTAGAGTTTATAGCACCCGATCATCATGAGGTGCTTGAACACGACGAACTTTCGCAACGGTGCATACATGGGGAGAACACAATTTTATCTTGATCTTTAAGTGAGGAATCATCTTATAATGCTACCGTCGCGATCTAAGCATAATAAGATACATAAAAGGATAAACATAACATGCATATAATTTTATGTGACATGGTATAGCCAATCTCCACGCAATGATCTCCATCTTGTGCGTGCCAGCATGATCTCCATCACTCCACCATGATTGCCTCCACCACGAATAGCAACTATAACTATTGCTAACTCCTTAGCGATAAAGTAAAGCTATTACATGGCGTATAAGAAGTTGACACACAGGTCATACACAATTATAAAGACAACCATATGGCTCCTGCCGGTTGTGTACTCGTCGACATGCAAGTCGTGAAATATTACAAAACATGATCATTGCATACAACATACACATCATATCTTGGGCCATACCATATCACAGAAACACTCCCTGCAAAAACAAGTTAGACGCCTCTACTTTGTTTTTGCATGTTTTACGTGGCTTATGGGAGTAACAAGCTAAGAACGATTCTTACCTACGGAAAGCTACAACGGTGATATTATGGTTGCCAACATCCGGTGTAAATCCCATGACAACTATAGTGAGAGAAACTGGCATCCACCAGCCGCATGTGTGGAACAAGCCACACATCAAGTGCGGAGCCGGTCTCGCGAACGAGGGTCGCGTAAAGTTGGCCTGGACCGCTTCGATCTTACTATCCCATGTCATAAGAAGTACACAACAAGAGGCTTGCAACAGAAAACATCAACTCCCGCAATAAGCATGTTGCGTTCTACTCGTGAAACACATCTACGCATAGATCTAGCTCTGATACCACTAAAGGGTTTCTATCACATCCCAAGATTTTCCAAATCTTGTAATGTGAAAAATAAATAAACAGAATAAATAATTGCTGAAATTTAGGGTGAAAAGAAACTTTTTGTTTCTAAATGGAAACTTAAAATCCCATCTTGAACAAACTTTGGTTAATGTTTGAATCCAACTAAACTCAAATCAAGTGAAATGCATTCTTCATAAATGCATCTGGAAATTTTAACACTTGAGAAATAAACCAAAACCCTAATGGAAGAAAATCATTTTCAAGTTACCTCTAAGACTATGGATTTGATACATATAAAAATTGGTCAAAAAAACATTTCAAATTGATCAAGAATGATTATTAGAAATATTATAAAACCATATAATTGGTTTCACTTACTTTGGAGCCATGAATAAAATCCTATGAATTTAATAAGGTAAGGAAAAGTAATTTCTAAAGCTAATGAAGCAACCATCTAGAAATCCATACCAAATGGTGAGCAAATAATCCCAAAGGAATTAAAAAGGTAAACAAATAATAAATAAAATTATAATAGTTGGAAACACTATTTTTGGATCTTTAAATAAAAAGATATGGTTTTTATAAAGCAAAGGTAGAAATATAAATAAGGATTATTTTATAGAGCCAAATTAAATCTTGGCCTAGCTTTTGAAATAAAATATTACTATTTGATAAAAAGAGTAAAGGTTTATTTAAATAAAATAATGAGGATTTATTAATATCCATTTTTATTAAAGTAAAGGCTTTTCCATTTTAAATAAACACTAAAACTTGTTAAATTATTTTAAATAAGATTTCCAAGTGTTTTAGTTTTTCAAATGAAACCTACTGAAAAGATTTTGATATTATTTAGATTTCAAAAAGAGTTTTAAAATAAATTAAAACCTATTTGAATTAAAGACTATGGACTATCTATTTAATTATTAATAGACCCTAAAAAGAATAAATAAATTATTCTAAATTTGACTTTGAAATGTGTTATTATCAGTATATGAATCCACACAAAATTTGAGAGAGGTTTGAATTCAAATAGATGTTTGAATAGACAAAACAAAATCAAAACAGAAAAATAACAGGAGAAGGAAAAAAAATGATCTAGCCAGCCCAGCCCACTAAGCCCATCAGCAGTCCACCTGCTCACCCCCGCAGTGAAACGTTTTCACTCAGAATAGAACCCGCAAGGTCACTGAGCAGTGGACCCCACTTCCTTTTTCTCTCTCTCGCTGCCACGCGACCCCACTGCCACCTCACAGTCATCCTCACCCGCTGCTGACCGCGCCCCCCTCTCTGGCCATTACTGCCGTTTGAATGCCGGCGTGAATTCGCATTACTGGCCGAGTAACCCCCGTCGGTGACCTCTCCCTCTTAACCGCCTATCCCTCCTCTCTGTTTCCCCCTCAGTACCCCACCCTAGTGCGCCCCCAGGCTACTCAATTTCACACTACACCGCCACTGTCTCCGGCGAGCTCACCGAGCAATTCCGGCAGCTCCTCGCCTCCCCTCGTTTCCTCGATCACTCGAGCATGCTCACAGGAACCAGACGCACATCCCAGCAGCTCCAGTTCGCCTGCGCATGCCCTGGACACTCGCTTTCGTATTGAACAGAGCACCACCGTCGTCTACCACCTCTCCGGCGAAGCCTCTTGTAAAAAATCTGACCGCCCTAACCCCTCTCCTTCACACGCACATGCTCGCCGTGACCCCGCGCATCTAACGACACCTCCTTTTCTCTCTGGCGTGCACCGTACCTTCGACATCGTCTTCAACAGGACGAGCCCGACGTGGACACGAACTCTGGCGAGCGATTCGAACTAACTCCGTGCGCCCCTGTCCATCCTGCGGCCACCTCGAGCAACTCCACGACCCCGCGATTCTGGTGAGCATCTCCCTTCGCTCTCTCGCTTCCTGTAATGTCGACACCGCCACCGTCTGACCGCGTGCTGCCACACGCCGCCGCCAGCGCCGCCTGTTTCTAGTCAAAGCGCTGAGAACCGTCGGATCTAGATCGTAGCGTCTCGATAGAATTTAACCGAAGGGGTACGAGAGCCTCTCAGCCATACGATGTCACTTAGATCCAACGGCTGACATATGTCGATCCGCACGAAGCGGTACCGACCAATAGCAACACGTCGCATGGCCTGAGATTGTTTTAAAAACCAGAAACTTATCCATTTGATGTTCCAATTTGAATAATTCATAACTTTCAAACCACACGTCCAAATTTTGTAAATTTTATATCAATGGATTTAGCAATAGAAGTACTTTCTGACCATGCACTTTGTTTAGTAAATTGTTTCTGTTAAATTGTTTGTTTTTGCAGAAACTTGTGTAGGCATATTTAGAATATAAAATTTGTTCTAAAATGAATTTTGAGATGAAATCTTTGGAAAATGGTTTGTTCTGAACCTACTAACCATAGAAATCAATTGTTGGTTTCAAAAATATATTTGGTGAAGCAAAAGAATAAATCTTTGATTTAAACCATTTCTAGTCAAATAAAAATAATGTTTGTTTATTAAAAATGCTTTTGGAGGAAAACCTTTGGGAAATGTTTTGATTTAAACTCTCTGACACCAAGCACCAAATTTTATGATTTAAAAATGTATTTGGTAAACCCTATAAAGATTTCTACTTTGATAAAGGCATTTTCAACCACATAAAATAATGATTTGGTTTGAAAATGGTTTATAGGTAAAATCTTTTGCAAATAGTTTTGCCACTTTATAAAATGACCACTACGTGTTTTAGAATGTTTATAACCTATTATAAACCACTTTTGTAAATAAAACAAAGTTTGGCATGCTTGCATGCATTGTTTTGTTTCTATTATTTTAGGTGATGTTGCTGGAATGGTAGATTGAAATATTGCTTGCTTGATTCAATTGTAGTGATTTGAAGAGTGTGAATATTGAAATATCAAGGAGTGAACTTATATTCTCTACCAAAAAGGCAAGTGATGCTTCATACTTTTGTCCCATTATTTTCACTATGCATTAGTGATATTTCTAAGTAGGAATTTTGCTAAGTATAAACTATGCCATGGGAAATCCTAGTAGATGAAACCTTAGTAGAAATTTCCTAAGTTAAGATTCCTACTACTATCATGCTTAGCTTAGCTAGTAGAAAACAAGGGTGGAATATATATTCATACTATGGAATATTTCTAAGTCAAGGACTTGTGTTTTGTTTAATAAAACAACTAAGTGAATGAATCACCTGGGTGGAATGGAAGGAATGGTTTGTGTTGAGTGGTTCACAAGGCCCATTTCTATGGTTTACCTTGTGTATCTCACTTGTGGATGTCCACCCAGGAACAAAGAGATTTGAGATGTCAAATGTTGAGAAGCTTCAAGTGCAGCCACTTGGCATTATGGGCTCTGTCTGGATCATATAAGTTGCAATAACTTAGCCAAATGGACAGTTGGTGGTAGGGGATTGATAGGTTGGAGCGCGTCCATTCTGGTCTAAGGGAAGGCTTCTGAAAGATCTTGTCTTGGTGAAACCAAGTCTTGTGGGGAAAGTGCACCACCTCTGTAGAGTGTAAAATCTAAGTACTTAGCCATGTCCCTGGTAAAGGACAATTTGAGCATCAATACATGTAAGCTATCAAGAATCTCCTCATCCCAATTTCTAAGTTAAAATCTTGTGGTTGAACAAGGGTTGAAGGATCACCAATTTCTATTGGGAGATGCCTTGGGTGATTTTGTCAAGCAAAAACTTAGTGTTTTCAAATGATAAGGAAAATCTATTTTGAGCAAAGCAAGCCTAAGCTCAACTTAGCCAAATGCATATAGATGATAGACTCCACTATACTACCATAGTATCACTTGCCAATACAATCCAAATGTATTGACCCTTGTGGCTGTAACTTGTTATGTTGCAGGTTTGTTTGAAATTAGTGAAGTGTGTTGAAATAGGATTACAAGTCTACAACCAACATGTTTGCCTGTGGCACTTTGAAGATGAAGGACCCCATGCTATTGTTATATTCTGCTGCATTGTAATGTGATAGCCAAATGAGCTATGTAAGATGTAATAAATTATTTTATTCCTGGTTATAAAGTTGTATTATGACCTTTGTTTCTTGATATTACATCTTAACCGTGGATGCTAGCTATTGATCCAGGGACTAGCATTGTAAACACAGGGATCTCTACCTTATTAAAGGTTGGGAACCTTATAGTTTCGCAGCATAGTAAATCAAAAAAATTCTACGGATGCGAACGGGAAAGCCAAGATCTAATCTAGGAGATGCATCAACGAGAGGGATAGATGAGATCTTCATACCCTTGAAAAAATCGCACAGCGGAAACGTTCAACAGAACGTGGTTGGTGTAGTCGTACTCGCCTTCTCCTCCTCACGATCCGATCCGATCCAACGCCGCAAGTGGCGGCGCCTCCGAGATATGCACACGTACGGTGCCGCGACATCTCCTCCTTCCTCGGTCCAACAAGTGGGGTGGAGAGATAGATTGGATCTACAACACGACGGCGTGGTGCTATGGTGGAGAGTTTCTGCAGCAGGGCTTCGCCTACGTGCAGTCGGGAGAGAGAGAGTTGGAGGGTCAGAAGGATGGCGGCTAGGGTTGGAGGAGTGGGGAAGGAGGGCTGCGCCCCTGCCCTCTATATATAGGGGCTGGCCGCCCCCCTTGGCCCCTCCTCCAAGCCCTAGGGCGGCGCCCCCAAGGGTTGGAGTGGGGGGCAAGTTTCCCCTTCCTTCTAGAAGGTTTCCCTAGGATTTGGCAGGCTGGGCCTATGGGGCCTTGTGCCCCTAGGCCAATGCGGACAGGGCACTCCATCGTAGGCCCACGCACCCCTCCGACTAGTGGGGCCACGTTGGTGAAGGGTTTCGAGGCATAGTAAATGAAAATTTTCTATGCATGCGAACAGAGGGAAAGCCAAGATCTAATCTAGGAGATGCAATCAACGAGAGAGATTGGATTAGATCTTCATACCCTTGAAGATTCGCATAGCGGAACGTTCGTCGGAACGTGGGTGATGTAGTGGTACTCGCTTCTCCTACTCGCGATCCGATCCGATCTAGCACCACAAGTGGCGGTGCCTCCGTGAGATGCACACGTGCAGCACCTCGACGTCTCCTCCTTCCTCGGACCAGAAAGTATGGTGGAGAGATAGATGGGATCTACAACACGACGGCGTGGTGTATATGGTGGAGAGTTTCTGCAGCAGGGCTTCGCCTACTAACAGTCGGGAGGGAGAGAGGAGGGTAGCAAGGCAACTAGGATTGGAGGCAAGGTGTAGGGGGGAGGGGGCGCACCAGCCCTCTATTTATAGAGGGGGGGGAGGCGGCCAGCCCTTGCCCCTCCTCCAAGACTTGGGCCGGCGGCCAAGGGAGGGAGGAGTGGGGGGCAAGGACTCTCCCTCCTTCTAGAAATTCTATCCCTAGTTTAAACGATTTAAACCCTATAGAATCGGCTGGGCCCTATGGGGCCTTGTGCCCCTAGCCCAATGCGGCCAGGACACTCCCTCATAGCCCATGCCCCCTCCCGGAAGGTGGGGCCACGTTGGTCCCCTTCCGGAAGGTTCTAGAAGCTTCCGGTACAATACCGATTAACCCGGAACAATTCCGAACTCCAAAAAATGCACTGCCTTATATGAATCTTATTCTCCGGACCATTCCAGAACCTCTCGTGATGTCCCGGATCCCATCCGAGACTCCGAACAAAAATTCATAAACCAATTATCCAATCTATCCTAGCGTCGAGACACGTTAAGTGTGTGACCCTGCGGGTTCGAGAATATGAAGACATGATCTTCTATCAATAATCAACAGCGGGGTCTGGGCACCCATATTGACTCCCACACATTCATCGATGATCATATCGGATGAACCATGATGCCAGGATTCAATCAATCTCATATATATATTCCCTTCGTCTCGCGATATTTTACTTGCCCGAGATTCGATCGTCGGTACCGTCATACCTAGTTCAATCTCGTTCACAGCAAGTACTTTACTCGTTCCGTAATCCGATATCACTTTGTGATTAACTCCTTAACCACATGCTTGCAAGCGGTGTTGATATCGATTACCGAGTGGGCCCGAAGTATATCTCTCCGACTTGGGAGGGACAAATTCCATCTCGATACATACAACCCAACAGACACTTTCTGATCACCTGAGAGACACCTTTATAATCACCCTCTCATAGGATGACGTTTGATGACCTCAAAGCTTTCTTCCGATACCAGGGAGTTGTATTATCTCATGGTCTAAGGAATACAATATTTGACATAGGAAAAGCTTCGCAAAGATGAACACGATGATATGATCTAATTGCTTCGCTTAGTTTGGGTCTGTCCATCATATCATTCTCCAATGAGGCTCATGATAAAGTTTGGGTCTGTCCATCACGATGATATGATCTCATTATCAATTGACAACTCATGTCTATGGTTAGGAAACCTTAACCATCATTGATCAACGAGCTAGTCCATAGAGGCATACTAGGGACACGGTGTTGTTCAAAAACCACACAAGTATTAAAGTTTCCGCTTAATACAATTCTAGCATGGAATATAAACTTTATCATGAACAAGAATTATAATAATAACATCTTTATTATTGCCTCTAGGGCATAATTCCAATAGTCTCCCACTTGCACTAGAGTCAATAATCTAGTTTACATTTGGCAACAATCTCACACCCATGGCACTGAGGTGCTGATCATGTTTTACACGTGGAAGAGGTTTAGTCAATGGATCTGCGACATTCAGATCTGTATGTACTTTGCTGATCTTCAGATCTCCATCTGCTATATAATCTCGGATTATATGAAACTTGCGGTTGATGTGCTTGGTCTTTGGATGATATCTTGGTTCCTTAGCAAGTGCTATGGCGCAAGTGTTGTCACACAATATATCCAGTGGGTCCAATGCACTTGGAACCACGCCAAGCTCAGTGATGAAGTTTCTGATCCAAACTACTTCACTTGACGCTTCTGCAGCAGCCATGTATTCCGCTTCCACTGTAGATCCCGCGATCACGCTTTGCTTGCAGCTTCTCCAGCTCACAGCTCCTCCATTCAAAATATAAACGTATCCTGTCTGAGATTTGGAATCATCCTTGTCGGTGTCAAAACTAGCGTCAACGTAACCTTTTACGACAAGCTGTTCATCACCCCCATAGACTAAGAACATTTCTTTAGTCCTATTCAGGTACTTTAGGATGTTCTTCACGGATGTCCAGTGTTCCACTCCTGGATCACTTTGATATCTGCTCGTCAAACTAAGAGCATTGGACACATCCGGTCTAGTACACAACATGGCATACATGATGGAACCTATGGCCGAGGCATAAGGCACTTTGCTCATAGTTTCCCTATCATTTACCGTAGCTGGACACTGAGCCTTGCTCAATATCTTACTTGACAACATAGGCACTGAACCTTTCTTTGCCTTATCCATTCTGAACCTTTTCAGAACTTTGTCTAGGTATGTACTCTAGCTTAAAGCTATCAGGCGTCTTTGTCTATCTCTATAGATTTTGATGCCCAATATATAAGCAACTTCACCTAGGTCTTTCATTGAAAAACACTTGTTCAAATAACTCTTCACATCGTTAAGCATGTTGATGTCATTTCCAATAATCAATATGTCATCCACATATAGTACCAAAAACGTCACCGAGCTCCCACTCACTTTCTTGTAGATGCAAGCTTCGTAGCAATTTAGAACAAATCCAAAGCTCTTGATCACTTGATCAAAACGAAGGTTCCAACTCCGAGATGCTTGCTTCAGTCCATAAATGGAACGCTGAAGTTTCCATGCTTTATCAGCATCCTTAGGATCGACAAAACCTTCGGGTTGCATCATATACAACTCTTCATCAATGTTTCCATTGAGGAACGCAGTCTTGACATCCATCTGCCATATTTCATAATCATGAAATGCAGCAATTGCTAATAAAATCCGAATGGACTTAAACATCGCTATGGGAGAGAAAGTCTCATCGTAGTCAACACCTTGAATAGTCGAAAACCTTTTGCGACAAGCCGTGCTTTATAGACGATAACATTACCATCCGCGTCCGTTTTCTTCTTGAAAATCCATTTGCACTCAACGGCCTTTCGGTCGCTAGGAGGGTCCACCAAAGTCCATACTTGGTTTTCGCTCATGGATCCCAATTCGGATTTCATGGCTTCTAGCCATTTCTCAGAGTCTCGGCTCATCATTGCTTCCTCATAGTTCGTAGGTTCACTGTCTTCTACTAGCAAGACAGTCAAGACAGGGTTGCCGTACCACTCAGGAGGGGCACGCGACCTTGTCGACCTGCGACGTTCAGTAGTAGCATCGTCCGAAGCTTCATGATCCTTGTCATTAGCTTCCTCTATCGTTGGTGCAGGCGGCACTGGAACAATTTCAGGTGCTGCGCTACTCTCCAATTCAAGAGAAGGTTCAATAACCTCGTCAAGCTCTACTTTCCTCCCACTCACTTCTTTCGAGAGAAACTCCTTCTAAAGAAAGGAACCGTTCTTTGCGACAAACACTTTGCCTTCGGTTCTATGATAGAAGGTATACCCAATAGTTTCCTTAGGGTATCCTATGAAGACGCATTTCTCCGCTTTGGGTTCGAGCTTGTCCGGCATTAACTTCTTGACGTAAGCTTCGCATCCCCAAACTTTAAGAAACGACAACTTAGGTTTAGTACCAAACCACAGTTCATACGGTGTCGTCTCAACGGATTTAGATGGAGCCCTATTTAAAGTGAATGCAGCAGTTTCTAATGCATAACCCCAAAATGATAACGGCAAATCAGTAAGAGACATCATTGATCGGACCATATCTAATAGGGTTCGATTCCGGCGTTCAGACACACCATTGCGCTGTGGTGTTCCGGGTGGCGTGAGTTGTGAAACGATTCCACTTGCTTTAAGATGCGTGAGAAAATCATAACTCAAATATTCACCTCCACGATCGGATCGTAGAAATTTAATCTTTCTGTTACGATGGTTCTCCACTTCACTCTGAAATTCCTTGAACTTTTCAAATGTTTCAGATTTATGTTTCATTAAATAGATATACCCATATCTACTTAAGTCATCGGTAAAAGTGAGGAAATAGCGATATCCACCGCGCGTCGAAACACTCATCGGTCCGCATACATCGGTATGTATGATTTCCAACAAGTCCGTTGCTCGCTCCATCATACCGGAGAACGGGGTTTTGATCATCTTGCCCATGAGGCATGGTTCGCATGTGTCAAATGATTCAAAATCAAGAGACTCCAAAAGTCCATCAGAATGGAGTTTCTTCATGCGCTTTACACCAATATGACCTAGACGACAGTGCCACAAATAAGTAGTATTATCACTATCTACTTTGCATCTCTTAGCCTCAATGTTATGGATGTGTGTTTCATCTCCTTCGAGATTTAGAAGAAATAAACCATTCACAAGAGGTGCATGACCATAAAAGATGTTACTCATATAAATAGAACAACCTGAAATGGATCGTATGGGCACCTAGAGGGGGGGGTGAATAGGTGCTAACCAATTTTTAATACTTTTTCCAATTTTAGGCTTTACACAAAGTAAATTCTCTAGATATGCAACTACGAGAATTTCCCTATATGAAACCCTAACTACTAAGCACGTAAAGGAGGAGCGAGGAAACCGTAGTGGAGCACGCGGAGACACAGGGATTTGTTTTACCGCAGTTCCTTCCTTGTTAAGGGAAGTACATCTGCGTTGGAGGGGTGGGCGGTTCTAAGACCACCACGCCACAATAGGCCTCACCCTATTCTCCGATGGATCTCGCCACGAGAGGCCTGATCCACCTTCTCCACTATTGGATCCCTTCGAGGCGGGAACCGGTGCCTTTTACAATACTATCGGGGCACACACCCACAACCGAATTGGGGGCTCCCGGGATGACAACAAGCTGTCACAAAAACAAGGTTTATCAATATAAACGAAAACAAGGATCTAGATCTTTGCAAGAAATACTAGATCGAAGGTTCTCCAAATGAATGGAGAGGAGATGTAGCGCTTGATTGCTGATGATGAAGGTCGAGTACTCCTCCTTCGATTCCCAAAGGGATGTGGCCTTTGGATGGATCTAGGTGGAGCACTCTTGTATGAACTTTTGAGATCTGATCTGTTCTTTTTCGAGATGAATCAATCGTTCTGGCAGGAGGGGGATGGCTGGCTTAAATACCCCCTCCCCAGATCTGGCCGTTGCCCAACTTTGGGGGCGGATTATCCGCCCCCCACTTGGGGCGGATTATCCGCCCCCTGGGAAAATTCCGCCCCAAGGGCGGACTCTCCGGGGGAAACTCCGCCCCCCTCTCTGGGGCTTGCGCCTTGGTGAAGCTTGGAGAAAAACTTGGGGGCGGATTATCCGGCGTAGCCGGAAAGTCCGGCCAAAACTCCGCCCCCCTCTCTGGGGCTTGCACCTTGGCGAAGAGCAGGAGGGGCGGATTATCCGCCCCCCTGGGGGGCGGATTATCCGGCCTGGCCGGAAAGTCCGGCCAATGTTCCGCCCCCCCTTCTGGGGCTTGCGCAGGCTTGAGCAGAAGGAGGGGCGGATTATCCGCCCCTGGTGGGGCCGGATTATCCGCCCCAAAGGTAGATTTCTGAGCTGCAACACTTCAACACACATTAAATGATCCTTGGTATTGTTATCTAACACACAAAACACTAGGGATTAAGAAATGTTCTTTCAATCTCCCCCTTTTTGGTGTTAGATGACAATACTAGGATTTGCAGTGAAAACGGCAAGTGCCACCTTAGATAATGAAAGACGCTCCCCCTAGATGTGTGCATATTTAAGATTTGCATTTGAATACAAATACACACACTAGGTAGAGCACTACTTTAAGGTTCGGTGAAAGAAAGTCATACCACCGGAATATATAGCCATGACATACATAGATGAACCCCTGAATCCAAATGTCATCAAATAAGCTCCATAATTCCAGAATTCCATGGGGTCCATGATAGATAAATCCAGAAATCCATGAATACCAAACATAGTACCAAACTGTGGAGTACGACATAGTCTTACACAAACAACCACACATAGCAAACAAGTTCACGCTAGAAAAGGCACAAGCAAGCAAATAAAAACGACTAAAAACGAAGAGCTTGTGCCCGACCCTTGCAAATCCACGTGGCCTACTAGAACTACTTCTCCCCCTTTGGCATCGAAACGCCAAAAAGGAAGAAGAGCGATGCTAACGCCCCTGGAGAATCAAATCAATCAAAGGCCAAATTTGAGTGTGTTTTCCATAAGAACAAGAGGTATGCAAGAAAATCCAACGAGACCCATGAAAAACCAACTCTTCTGGAGGAAGAGGGCGGTGGCCGAAGCCACCATGTTGGAGCGCATGGCATGACACCGCGAAGATGTATCTTGAGTTCAAAACCAATGCTCATCGATGACCCACATATCACAAAATGATATTAAGGGAAATGATTTTACTTGCTTTCGGCATTATGGGGGGAGGGTTGGCCCAATCAATTAGGACCACACTCCCCCTATGTCTATGCCCACATCTAAACCAAATACATGAATAAGAGCAAGTGAGTGTGCAAGAATAGTCAAGCCAAGATCCTTGAATCTACGATATTTAGCTCATTCCTCAAATAACAAAATCTTGCTTCATCGAGGGGCTTCGTGAAAATATCAGCAAGTTGGTTCTTCGTGCTTACAAATGACAGAGCAATATCTCCACGAGCAACATGATCCCGAATAAAGTGGTTGCGAATCTCTATATGTTTTGTTCTTGTATGCTGCACAGGATTGTAAGCAATTTTGATAGCACTTTCATTGTCGCATAAGAGAGGCACTTTGTCACAATTGACACCATATTCCTTTAAAGTTTGCCTCATCCATAACAATTGAGTACAAGCACTTGCAGCAGCAACATATTCAGCTTCGGCGGTTGAGAGTGAAATACAATTCTGTTTCTTTGATGACCAACACACTAGAGACCTGCCCAAGAATTGGCATGCACCAGAGGTTGATTTCCTATCATCTTTGTCACCAGCCCAATCTGAATCGGTGTAACCACATAGAGAGAAACTTGAACCCTTGGGATACCATAACCCAAAATTTGGGGAATGAACCAAATATCGGAAGATTCGCTTGACCGCCACTAAGTGGCTATCTTTAGGAGCGGCTTGGTACCTTGCACACACTCCTACACTTAACACGATATCGGGCCTAGATGCGCAGAGGTAAAGGAGAGAGCCGATCATGGATCGGTATACCTTTTGATCCACGTCTTTACCCTTGGGATCGAGCTCAAGATGACACTTTGTTTGCATTGGGGTAGCAACGCCATTGAGATCCGTCATCTTGAACCTTTTGAGCATGTCTTGGATGTATTTAGCTTGATTAATAAAGGTTCCCTCTCTAAGTTGTTTGATTTCAAAGCCAAGAAAGAACCTGAGCTCACCCATCATGGACATCTCAAACCTGTCAGTCATAAGGGATGGACTCAAGGCGAGCCACTGGGGCATATGTCTCGCCAAAATCAATTCCTTCTACTTGAGAGAATCCTTGAGCCACGAGTCGTGCTTTATTCCTCACAACAATGCCATTTTCATCCTGTTTGTTCTTGAAGATCCACTTGGTGCCGATAACATTGCGGCAATCCTTTGGCTTTTCTACGAGCTTCCACACTTTGTTGCGTTCGAAGTTGTTTAATTCTTCATGCATTGCAACAACCCAATCGGGGTCTTCAAGAGCATCAAAAACCTTCTTTGGTTCAACCATGGAAATGTGAGCTTGATGATCACAGAAGCTAGCAAGCTCTCTTCGAGTGGATACCCTTCGTCGTAGATCACCAACTACCTTGTCAAGAGTGTGACCTCTTAGTTCAAGGTTGCGATCCGCCCGAGCCTTGCGACGAGCCTCAATATCTTTATTATTTCTTGAAGGAGTGGATTCAGTTGTTGTATCCTTGTCTTGATTACTGCAGTGCCCTTGATCTTGGTCACCAGTACTGCCAGAGGATTGTTGCTGAGCATTTTCTTCAGGGCCGGATAATCCGCCCCTTGGATGGGCCGGACAATCCGGCCTGGGAGGTGAAGTACCAGAACCATCTTCCTGAGAAAGCCTGACTGGAGTTGGAGAGCCATGGCCGGATAATCCGCCCCCGGGGGCCGGAAAATCCGGCCTGGGAGCATCAGAGGTGTTGATTTCTCCTTCGGATCCCCTGGTGCAAGTTGGAGTGCCAGGGGCGGATTGTCCGCCCCTTGGAGGGGCGGATAATCCGGCCTGGGACTACCATCTTGTCCAGGAGACTGATGATCTTCAGCAGGTGGCGGTGTTGGTGCAGAGTTTTCTCCAACAGTAGGAGCTTGTTGATCTTGTGAAGATGAGGGCTCCACTTGAGTGGAGCATTGTCCTTCCCGATCCGCCACAAGGGGTTCCTCAATGGGGCGGAAAAATCCCACGCCCATTCTTCTTATGGCATCTTGGGGTATTTCAACATCTGCATCACAAACATCAACTTGCCCTACAAAGGAGCCGTTATTTTCATCGAACTCCACACTACAAGATTCTACAACAATCCCAGTGAGCTTGTTGTAGACTCTATAAGTGTGGGATTCGGCACCGTAACCAACAAAAATGCCTTCTAAAGCCTTGGATTCAAATTTGGACAAACGGACACCTTTAATAAGAAAGAAACACTTACACCCGAATACCCTGAAGTATGAGATGTTGGGTTTATTGCCGGTAAGTATTTCATATGGGGTCTTGTCCAAGATCTTCCGAAGGTAAAGCCGGTTTGATGAGTGACAAGCGGTGGATATGGCTTCAGCCCAAAAATTATAAGGAGACTTAAATTCAGCTAGCATAGATCTTGCCATATCCATCAAAGTCCGGTTCTTCCTCTCGGCTACACCATTTTGTTGAGGGGTGTACGCAGCGGAATATTGGTGTCTAATCCCCTCTTCGCTAAGAAACTCGTTTAAAGTGTAGTTCTTGAATTCTGTGCCATTGTCACTTCTAATTGCCAATATGGGAACATTGTGTTGTCGTTGAACCTCATTGGCAAAGTCGATGACAGTTTGTTGAGTCTCACTTTTCAGCTTGAAGAAATATACCCATGTATATCTTGAGTAATCATCGACGATGACCAAGCAATATTTCTTCCCACCAAGACTTGCATGAGAAGGAGGTCCAAATAAGTCCACATGGAGTAATTCCAAGATCCTCTTTGATGACACAATAGTCTTCCTCTTGTGGGGAGAATCATGCATTTTTCCTTCAACACAAGCCCTGCAAACACGATCTTTGGCAAAGGAGACATTGTCTTTTAGTCCAAGAATGTGGCCACCCTTTTGGAGACTTTGCAAAGTTCTCATGTTGACATGGGCTAAACGGCGATGCCATAGCCAGCCCACGTCGGCCTTTCCGAATAGACACATCGGACCCGAAGTGGTTTTCCCCGAGAAGTCCACCACATACAGGTCATTTTCGACGTATCCAACGAAAGCGACCTTTAGAGACTTGCTCCATAAGAGTACCACCAAATCATCATCGATAAAAACAGCAAAACCCATCTTGCCAAGGGCACGAACAGAAAGAAGATTATAGCCAAGGGTCTCAACAAGCATGACGTCCACGAGAGAGATATCGTGAACAACCACAACCTTGCCAAGACCCAATACCTGAGATTTAGACTTATCACCATAGGAGACTGTGATATTATCAAGATTTGGACGCATCTCCGTGATGATCTCCTTGCTTCCGGTCATATGACTAGTGCAGCCACTATCCAGCACCCATTTCGACCCACCGGAAGCATAGCCCTGCAAGAAAATTACTTCTTGGTTTTAGGTACCCATTTTTCAATGGGTCCTTTCATGTTAGTAACAAGGGTCTTTGGGACCCAAATAGACCAAGCAATAAATTCATCAAAGGGACCAACATAATAAGCATAAACATCGCCATAATCATCACAAAAGAGTTCATAATTCGGATTGTGAGACCCTGCAAAACCAATATTATTAGTCTTGTCTTTTGTGACAACCTTCTCAGCCGTGCTTGTCTTTAATTGTACATTCTTGGTCTTGTTCTTCTTGGTTTTCTTCTTCTTGGACTTGGTGACATACCCAAGTCCCTCTCTACCATGATTTGACCTTTGCTTGTCAAGGACTTCATCAAGCACACCTTTGTCCTTTGTAGTGGTGTCCTTGATCACTCCTTTCTCCACATTAGCATTTTCCTTGTTACTATATGTTGAGTTGGACGAGCTAGGAGTATCATATATGGCCAATCGACTTTGAAGCTGATCATGTGACTCATTGAGGATAGAGAACTCGTTTTTCAATGCCTTGTGGGCATTGTCAAGTTTCTCCAATTCCTCGGAGAGTCTATCATGAGCAGCCCCAAAGTCAATTCTTTCCTTCTTTAACTTCTTTGCCTTGGTGACCGCATTGTCACGTTCCTTAACGAGTTTAGTCACAATTTCTTCATGTGACTCTTCCATAGACTCAAGCCTCTCTTCAAGAGAGACCCGAGCTTCTTCTTCTTCTTCTTCAAGAGCATTTTTTAGGGATGCAATTTCCATTGCATCCTCCCTTTCAATTCTGCCCTTTTCTTCGAGAAGTGCTTCGTTTTGGGCCAACTGATCCATAAGAGCCTCAAAACGAACTTTGTGCTCACCTTGCAAGTTAGTATAGAAATAATCCAAGGCAATAATCTCTTCTTTAACCTTAAGACTAGTAGGATCATCCATGTCTATCATAGCCTTGGGAAAAGAAGAGTTAGAAGTTACCTCGGAGCTTCTTGCCATGAGACAAGTAGGATTCTTGTTGATGATGTTTTCGTTTGGAGAGTCGAAGAGTGATGTTGATGTAGATGTGGTGGCTATAGCAGCCACCTCTTGAGAGCTATCGTCCTCGTCCTCATCTTCACTCCCCGATGAATATTCTTCTTGAGCTACTAGAACAATCTTTGGTTGCTTCTTGAAAGGAGCATTCTTCTTTACAAACTGTTTCTTACGTGGAGCTTTTGATTTGTCCTTGAAAATGAGTCTTCCTCCATTATCCTCTCTACTTTGATATGGACACTCAGCTACGAAGTGCAACCGGTCACCACAATTAAAGCAAGTTCTCAGCTTGGGACCATTTTCTTTTCTTCCATAGGCTCCACTTTTGCGATCTAGTTCAGCTTTAGCCTTGGCTGGATCTTTCCAAAAGTTTCTTGCATAAAGAGCCAAGTATTGTCCGTGAATCCTTTTTATATCTTCGGGACAGTCCAGGCCTTCTACCGCATATTCATCATGATCAACCACACTAGTCTTCAAAGCCATGTTTACCCCCTTTTGCATCCCCATAGCTCGAGCACGAGCATCTTCGGCATTCTTGGCAGCCACTTTGAATGCGGCCATTTCTTGCATTACCTCGTTGGATGACATGAGGTGATAATTATGCCTACCTTGGAGACTTTTCAAATCCGTGGGCTCAAATGGCATAAGAGCACTGACATACTTGCGCTTGATCCAAGCATCATCAACATAAGCCGCGCCGTGGTTTCTGAAGGTAGTAGCTATTGCCTTTAGCCTCCTATACATGTCCTCGTGGTCTTCTCCATCCAGCATATAGAATCCTTCAGCTTCATTGCTCAAGGCATCATATCTATTCCTTCTCATACTTTCATTTCCGATGAAAAGCTCGGTGAGAGCATCCCACGCTTCTTTAGCTGTGCTAAGATGCTGAATGTGTGGCATGTTTTTATCTCCCACACCAAGCTGTATCATGTGTAGGGCCGTAGCATTGAGTTGACTATCGACCACTTCTCTCCTTGTGAGATTGTTAGGATTTCCCACGTGAAGACCATTTTCGATGATCTTCCACAACTCTATGGAGGAACTGCACACATGAGATTTCATCAAAAATTGCCATTGAGAGAAAGTAGAAGCTGACAATTTGGGTGGATCACCCCTATTATGTATATGAGGGTGAGGAATAGGCGGGTCAGGAGAATACACATGAGAAACCTCATTGTATCCATCCTTACCGCTATCCTTTTTCGAGGAGGAGCTCTTACTTGTATCATCACCTACCACTTCGTTCTCTTTGGAAACGGTTTTACCCGTTTCCTTGGATTGCGGAGTGGTATCCTCAGAGTGAGATGGAGGTGATGCTGCGGATGTGGAGAGACGCATTATCAATTGACGCATCTCTTCCATCTTAGCCTCCATAGAACTCACCAAGGTTGTTTCCAACGTCTTGAGATCGTTCATGGTGACTACCTCCGGAGCATCACTCCCATCTCCCTTGGAACCCATACTTCTCTTAGGCTGTTAAGCCCGAAATAAGAGCCGAGGCTCTGATACCAATTGAAATGGATCGTATGGGCACCTAGAGGGGGGGGGGGTGAATAGGTGCTAACCAATTTTTAATACTTTTTCCAATTTTAGGCTTTACACAAAGTAAATTCTCTAGATATGCAACTACGAGAATTTCCCTATATGAAACCCTAACTACTAAGCACGTAAAGGAGGAGCGAGGAAACCGTAGTGGGGCACGCGGAGACACAGGGATTTGTTTTACCGCAGTTCCTTCCTTGTTAAGGGAAGTACATCTGCGTTGGAGGGGTGGGCGGTTCTAAGACCACCACGCCACAATAGGCCTCACCCTATTCTCCGATGGATCTCGCCACGAGAGGCCTGATCCACCTTCTCCACTATTGGATCCCTTCGAGGCGGGAACCGGTGCCTTTTACAATACTGTCGGGGCACACACCCACAACCGAATTGGGGGCTCCCGGGATGACAACAAGCTGTCACAAAAACAAGGTTTATCAATATAAACGAAAACAAGGATCTAGATCTTTGCAAGAAATACTAGATCGAAGGTTCTCCAAATGAATGGAGAGGAGATGTAGCGCTTGATTGCTGATGATGAAGGTCGAGTACTCCTCCTTTGATTCCCAAAGGGATGTGGCCTTTGGATGGATCTAGGTGGAGCACTCTTGTATGAACTTTTGAGATCTGATCTGTTCTTTTTCGAGATGAATCAATCGTTCTGGCAGGAGGGGGATGGCTGGCTTAAATACCCCCTCCCCAGATCTGGCCGTTGCCCAACTTTGGGGGCGGATTATCCGCCCCCCACTTGGGGTGGATTATCCGCCCCCTGGGAAAATTCCGCCCCAAGGGCGGACTCTCCGGGGGAAACTCCGCCCCCCTCTCTGGGGCTTGCGCCTTGGTGAAGCTTGGAGAAAAACTTGGGGGCGGATTATCCGGCCCCCTCCTGGGGCGGATTATCCGGCGTAGCCGGAAAGTCCGGCCAAAACTCCGCCCCCCTCTCTGGGGCTTGCGCCTTGGCGAAGAGCAGGAGGGGCGGATTATCCGCCCCCCTGGGGGGCGGATTATCCGGCCTGGCCGGAAAGTCCGGCCAATGTTCCGCCCCCCCTTCTGGGGCTTGCGCAGGCTTGAGCAGAAGGAGGGGCGGATTATCCGCCCCTGGTGGGGCCGGATTATCCGCCCCCAAAGGTAGATTTCTGAGCTGCAACACTTCAACACACATTAAATGATCCTTGGTATTGTTATCTAACACACAAAACACTAGGGATTAAGAAATGTTCTTTCACAACCGTTATTCTCCGATTTAAATGAATAACCGTCTTGCAATAAACACGATCCGGAAATAATGTTCATGCTCAACGCAGGCACATAATAACATTTATTAAGGTTTAAAACTAATCCCGAAGGTAAAACTAAGGAGAGCGTGCCGACGGCTATCACATCAACTCTTCATCCGTTGCCAACGCGCATCGTCACCTCATCCCTCGCAAGTCGCCGTCTATTCCGTAGCTCCTGTTTCGAGTTACAAATATTAGCAACTGAACCGGTATCAAATACCCAGGCACTACAACGAGGGCTAGTAAGGAAAACATCAATAACATGTATATCAAATATACCTTTGATGGTGCCAGCCTTCTTGTCCGCTAAGTACTTCGGACAGTTGCGCTTCCAGTGACCCTTGTCCTTGCAATAGAAGCACTCAGTGTCCGGCTTAGGACCAGACTTGAGCTTCTTCTCAGCAGGAGCATTGCGCTTGCCGCCGCCCTTCTTGAAGGGCTTCTTTGCTCCCTTACCTTTCTTAAAGGAGGGCTTGTTGACCATCAACACATGATTATCCTTTTTGATGTCCACTTCCGCGGCCTTCAGCTTTGCGAAGAGCTCGGTGATCGTATCAATGGAACCAATCTGATTGTGAGTCACTACAAAACTTTTGTAGCTGGGAGGGAGTGATTGCAGAACCCTGTCATTCTTGAGCTCCTCTGGAATCGTGCATTCCAGTTGCTCAAGGCGTTGAGTGTATCCCGACATATTTATGGCGTGCTCACTAACGGAACTCCCTTCCTCCATCTTGCAGTTAAAGAACTTCTCAGAGATCTCATATCTCTCAGAACGGGCTTGAGTCTGAAACATGGTTTTCAGCTCCTCGAGAATCTCAATGGGCCCGGTATAGGTTTCAAAACGATTTTGAAGTTCCGGTTCCATAGCAAACAACATGGTGCTCTTAATCACACCATAATCATCTTTGCGCGACTGATAGACAGCTTTCTCATCAGCCGGCGCAGTTGCAGCAGGGGGGTCACCTAATGCTTTCCCAAGGACATAGACCTTTTGTCCGCCAGACAGAATGATTCTTAGATTGCGGAACCAATTGGTGAAGTTAGACCCATTGTTTCTAAGCTTTTCTTTCTCAGCAAAAACGTTGAAGTTGAAGTTGGACTTGGCCATGTGATCTACAGTTTTGCAAGTACAGTTTAGACTATGTTCATGATAAATAGTTCAACTTAATCAAATTACTAGATGAACTCCCACTAAATTCAACATCCCTCAAGTTGTTTAGTGAACACGATCCAAATTCACCACACCTAATCCGATCATCACGAGAAGAGATGTGGTTTCAATGGTGGACAACAAAGTGTCGATCATATCATTCATATGACTCATGTTTAACCTTTCGGTTCTTGTGTTCCGAGGCCATGTCTGTACATGCTAGGCTCGTCAAGCTAGACCCAAGTATTTCCGCGTGTGCAAAACTGGCTTGCACCCGTTGTATGTGAGCGTAGAGTCTATAGCACCCGATCATCACGTGATGCTTGGACACGACGAACTTTCGCAACGGTGCATACTTGGGGAGAACACAGTTTTTATCTTGATCTTTAAGTGAGGAATCATCTTATAATGCTACCGTCGCGATCTAACCATAATAAGATACATAAAAGGGATAAACATCACATGCATATAACTTTATGTGACATGGTATAGCCAATCTTCGCGCAATGATCTCCATCTTGTGCGTTCCGGCATGATCTCCATCACTCCACCATGATTGCCTCCACCACGAATAGCAACTACAACTATTGCTAACTACTTAGCGACAAAGTAAAGCTATTACATGGCGTATAAGAAGTTGACACACAGGTCATACACAATTATAAAGACAACCATATGGCTCCTGCCGGTTGTGTACTCATCGACATGCAAGTCGTGAAACATTACAAAACATGATCATCGCATACAATATACACATCACATCTTGGGCCATACCATATCACAGAAAACACTCCCCGCAAAAACAAGTTAGACGCCTCTACTTTGTTGTTGCATGTTTTACGTGGCTTATGGGAGTAGATGCTAAGAACGATTCTTACCTACGGAAAGCCACAACGGTGATATTATGGTTGCCAAACTCCGGTGTTAATCCCATGACAACTATAGTGAGAGAAACTGACATCCACCAGCCGCATGTGTGGAACAAGCCACACGTCAAGTGCGGAGCCGGTCTCGCGAACGACGTCGCGTAAGGTTGGCCTAGACCGCTTCAATCTCACTATCCCGCGTCATAAGAAGAACACAAACAAGAGGTTTGCAACAGAAACCATCAACGCCCGCAACAACCATGTTGCGTTCTACTCGTGAAACACATCTACGCATAGATCTAGCTCTGATACCACTGAAGGGTTTCGCGGCATAGTAAATCAAAGTTTTCTACGGATGCGAACAGAGGGAAAGCCAAGATCTAATCTAGGAGATGCAATCAACGAGAGCGATTGGATTAGATCTTCATACCCTTGAAGATTCGCACAGCGGAACGTTCGTCGGAACGTGGGTGATGTAGTCGTACTCGCTTCTCCTCCTCGCGATCCGATCCGATCTAGCACCACAAGTGGCGGTGCCTCCGTGAGATGCACACGTGCAGCACCTCGACGTTTCCTCCTTCCTCGGACCAGCAAGTATGGTGGAGAGATAGATGGGATCTACAACACGACAGCGTGGTGTATATGGTGGAGAGTTTCTGCAGCAGGGCTTCGCCTACTAACAGTCGGGAGGGAGAGAGGAGGGTAGAAAGGCAACTAGGATTGGAGGCAAGGTGTAGGGGGGAGGGGCGCACCAGCCCTCTATTTATAGAGGAGGGGGGCGGCCAGCCCTTGCCCCTCCTCCAAGCCTTGGGCCGGCGGCCAAGGGAGGGAGGAGTGGGGGGCAAGGACTCTCCCTCCTTCTAGAAATTCTATCCCTAGTTTAAACGATTTAAACCCTATAGAATTGGCTGGGCCCTATGGGGCCTTGTGCCCCTGGCCCAATGCGGACAGGACACTCCCTCATAGGCCCATGCCCCCTCCCGGAAGGTGGGGCCACGTTGGTCCCCTTCCGAAAGGTTCTAGAGGCTTCCGATACAATACCGATTAACCCGGAACAATTCCGAACTCCAAAAACTGCACTGCCTTATATGAATCTTATTCTCCGGACCATTCCGGAACCTCTCGTGATGTCCCGGATCCCATCCGAGACTCCGAACAAAAATTCATAAACCAATTATCCAATCTATCCTAGCATCGAGACACGTTAAGTGTGTGACCCTGCGGGTTCGAGAATATGCAGACATGGTCTTCTATCAATAATCAACAGCGGGGTCTGGGCACCCATATTGACTCCCACACATTCATCGATGATCATATCGGATGAACCACGATGCCATGATTCAATCAATCCCATATATATATTCCCTTCGTCTCGCGATATTTTACTTGCCCGAGATTCGATCGTCGGTACCGTCATACCTAGTTCAATCTCGTTCACAGCAAGTACTTTACTCGTTCTGTAATCCGATATCACTTTGTGATTAACTCCTTAACCACATGCTTGCAAGCGGTGTTGATATCGATTACCGAGTGGGCCCGAAGTATATCTCTCCGACTTGGGAGGGACAAATTCCATCTCGATACATACAACCCAACAGACACTTTCCGATCACCTAAGAGACACCTTTATAATCACCCTCTCATAGGATGACGTTTGATGACCTCAAAGCTTTCTTCCGATACCAGGGAGTTGTATTATCTCATGGTCTAAGGAATACAATATTTGACATAGGAAAAGCTTCGCAAAGATGAACACGATGATACGATCTAATTGCTTCGCTTAGTTTGGGTCTGTCCATCATATCATTATCCAATGATATGATCTCATTATCAATTGACAACTCATGTCTATGGTTAGGAAACCTTAACCATCATTGATCAACGAGCTAGTCCATAGAGGCGTACTAGGGACACGGTGTTGTTCACAAACCACACAAGTATTAAAGTTTCCGCTTAATACAATTCTAGCATGGAATATAAACTTTATCATGAACAAGAATTATAATAATAACATCTTTATTATTGCCTCTAGGGCATAATTCCAACAGTTGGTCCCTCTCCGGAAGCTTCTAGAACCTTCCGGTATAATACCGAACATTCCGAAATCCAAAAACTGCTTTCCTTTATATGAATCTTATTCTTCGGACCATTCCGGAACCTCTCGTGATGTCCTGGATCTCATTCGAGACTCCGAACAAAAACTCATAAACCAATTATCCATTCTATCCTAGCGTCAAGGCACGTTAAGTGTGTGACCCTACGGGTTTGAGAATATGCAGACATGATCTTCTATCAATAATCAACAGCGAGATCTAGAAACCCATATTGACTCCCACATATTCATCGATGATCATATCGGGTGAACCACGATGTCAGGATTCAATTAATCCCATATTTATATTCCCTTTGTCACACGATATTTTACTTGCCCGAGATTCGATCGTTGGTATCTACATACCTAGTTCAATCTCATTCACAGCAAGTACTTTACTCGTTCCGTAATCCGATATCACTTTGTGATTAACTCCTTAACCACGTGCTTGCAAGCGGTGTTGATATCGATTACCGAGTGGGCCCGAAGTATATCTCTCCGACTTGGGAGGGACAAATCCCATCTCGATACATACAACCCAACAAGTACTTTCCGATCACCTGAGAGACACCTTTATGATCACCCTCTCATAGGATGACGTTTGATGACCTCAAATCTTTCTTCCGATACTAGGGAGTTGCATTATCTCATGGTCTAAGGAATACAATATTTGACATAGAAAAAGCTTCGCAAAGATGAACACGATGACACGATCTAATTGCTCTGCTTGATTTGGGTATGTCCATCATATCATTCTCCCAATGACATGATATCATTATTAATCGACAACTCATGTCTATGGTTAGGAAACCTTAACCATCATTAATCAATGAGCTAGTCCATAGAGGCGTACTAGGGACACGGTGTTGTTCATAAACCACACAAGTATCAAAGTTTCCGTTTAATACAATTCTAGCATGGAATATAAACTTTATCATGAACAAGAATTATAACAATAACATCTTTATTATTGCCTCTAGGGCATAATTCCAACACTAGGGTCTATGGATATAGTTATAGTGCATCAAACACTCCTTTTCTAGTGAATCTGCTAAGTACGCTCGTACTCAAAGTATCTTCTTAACCCTTGCTAGATTCTGAAGCCAGTAAGAAGATGTCTACATCAAGTTATGCTCCAGGAATCGTCAAGAGCTAAAGCTTTTCAATAAAGACAAATAAGACAACATATACTCAACTCAAGTGAAGACGAAGTTACTGATTAGATAGAAATAAAATCTCTAGCCAAAGAACCTATCTCTGTAGTGCGTTGCAATAGCAGTAATGCCAATTCCTTAATTAAATACTAGTTTTAATAGTATAATAGTTTTGCATTATTTATCTTTGATTCTTCTTCGTAAAGAAGTTCTTTCTCTCTCTTAAACTTAGAATGTTTTCTGGATCTTATGTAAAGAGTGAGTTGTAACCTTTAAGCCATGTATTGGACCCGCTGTGTTTCTGTTGTTCCATTCTGAGGGATGTAATACTAGTGAACGGTGTTTCATTAGTGTTATATCAACGACTATAGTATACTACATCATGAAGTGGTATGCTGGGTCACCGCATATGGCCCATGGAAAGACATCTGCCACAATTGAGCACTTTATAAACCATGCCATCAATCATTTTTTCAAAATCAACATCCCTATCGGAGCTATTATTATTGGTAACATATGGATGATCATAGCTGCTTTTTGAAGATTCCCCTAGCTCCACAGAAGAAATGGTACCGAAATTTATGTTTGACAAAGATCCCTGCAAGGCAGTAGGCAGAATAACACCAGATTTTTTTCGAATTTGGGGACAATCATATCCAACTTCCATATAACAAATAGCCTCTTCTTTACTAGACGGATGTTCATAGCCTTCACAAGCATCATAACGTTCGACTGTTGCAAAGGAGATTCTTTTCCTCACCTGATGATTAAGATGTCCAATAGATGACTTACATATACTTGATGAAGCCGACTTTTTCTTTAGTGCATTTAAAGCCCGATTAGTTCGTTTCTTATTAGGACTAATCAATGTCCAACCTTTATTGCATTCATTTTGCCAATCAATGAATTCCCTCCTCCATAAAGGACCTCCATTGCTCCATAAATGAAAGAAACATTTGAACTGTTTGCAAAAAAACAAACGTAGCGCATAAATCATGAAACCAACAAACTTAGAAGCAACAGAGAACCTGAAAACCCTATCAGATAACTGAGAGACTGCAAGATCCTGGCTGATTCCACCAATACAAGATTCCAAGGCCTGACTAACAGAATAATCTTCCAATTTAAACGTTGATCGGCCAAACGACACCACCATCAGAAAATGGTTAGACTTTCCTAAGGGATGAACTGTTGAACCGAACTTGATCTTCACATCATTTTTGAAATCATATCCTAGAGAGCAGTCCAGATTCATAGAAATATGTTCCATATGTTTCTGCGGAGAGGGTTCAGTGCTTCCAGAAGTAGGATCAGAAAGACCATAATGAACCGAAATAATGTGATCCGATATCTTAACAGTAGATCCAATCCGAATTATTTCTCCATCAACCAAGAATTTCCCCCTAAAGGAGATCCCTTGGCATTCATGAGAACAAGCCAATCACGAGGTTTCCAGAGATGCAACTCACCATCATACGCCTTCAAACGCCCACGATCAAGATCCTTCATCGTGGTGTAGGAGACTTTCCATCACCAAGTTGGAGGGGCCATCAGGGAAAGGGGGGCCAAAAAAACCTATAGGGATGTAGAGGGGGTGTGGTGAAGCTGGTGATCGGAGTGGGTGGGGGAGATCACCGGTGAAAAGGGTTTTAGGGTTTAGGCCGTGGGGTGAGAGCATGCCATTGATCATTTAATTTAGAAGGTCATCTGTCCCCTTTTTGAACTGTATAATTGCTGCAGTGTCGGTTTATCTAAGTTTTTCCAGTATAGATGCTTGTTTTCTGCATAGCTTCCCCCATGAATTTAAATTTAAGTAAATCATGCCATGGCATTTACTTAATAGGGATACCAAACAAGCAGCATGCAAACATCTGAACCAATTGCTGACCAAACCAAGAGGAGATTCTAGTGTACTAGAAAATGGAAAAAAAGATGATTGACATCACTTTCATACAAACAGTAATAATAAGTAAGGTTTGTACACATTGTTGGCACTAACCTTGAAACACTTATACCACTTTACTCATGTGAAATCCGCTATCTCATAGAAAAAATGGATTCACCATACAACTATAGTTATTATAAAAGTAATTTTCCTAGCATCTATAACTCAGAACAAATAAGCTTTATAAAGCTCAATCCAGATATTTGGTGAGGACATGCTTGCCATATGAAGCACATTATCTTGGTCAAACATTAGAAAATAAATAATCTTAAAACATCAAGCACATTCTCCGGGCCAAATAATACTGAAAGATAATGCTTCGTGGTTATCCAGCAGAACCATAGCATTGTTCTCTTAAACTTGGGAAGTGAAGAGTTAAAAGCGGGCGCGTATCCATGCTGAAACTGTTACTGACCAAGGTCCTCTGCCTCTTTGTCCGCGGGGACTTATCCTTTCGCTTGTGATTATACATATACTTCTCGCACACTGGCGTCTCATGCAGGTATATGTATTTCAGATTGACTGCACATTCCACGACAGCCATGACGTAATTCACAAACTTGTCTTCTTCTGATTGAAACCCAATGATCCTGAGCACAGAAAACGAGGCTCGTCGATCGTTTTGTTCGACATACACATACGAAACATTTCGCGCGCGGGGTGAAGCAAGAAAACAGTAGCAGCTAGCATGGTTACATTCTCCGGCGGGGATGTTAAGTTCCGCCGCTGCTTTCCCACTCCGCCCATCCGCGGCACGAGCTTATGCTGCGCTGGTGACCACCGGCGGCGCGGTGTTCAAGTGCGACGGATATGATGCAGGCAGATGGGAGGAGGCGACGACCGCAGATACCGGCCGGTGCGAGCAGTGCGACTTCGACCTCCACATCTGCTGCGCCCGGCCGCCGGCGGTCGTCGCGAGCCCTAGCTACATGTTCAAGGGACGCACGCTCGCTAACCTTCTTCTACCGCCCTCCGGCGACCTCGCCTGCAGGGTGCGTGGTGTACTGCGACCTGTGCGGCGACCAGGTGCTGGGCTTCAGGTACCACAGCGAGGAGCACGCGACCTGGACCTCCACCCTTTCTGCGCGCGCCGTCCTGCCGGAGCGCATCGTGGAGGACGAGGGCCGCGTTCTGGACCTCCACGAGCCCACCGGCCACGGCTGCGGGCTGTGCGGCCAGCTACTTGTGCTACCGCCACGACGGCCGGCTTGTCTACTTCCACGTGGCGTGCGTGATGGACGCCAACTACGGTCAGGCCGTGCAGGCGAACTCCGCCTCCATGGCGACAGGGACAGGGCAGGTTGTCCATGGCAGGCCGGTGAGCGCGCCGCCGCCGGCAGGACAGCGGCAGAACGCGCCAAGGAGGAGGACCAGCAGCAGCTTCAGTAATTTCTTGAAAGTCGCCGTCCTTGCGGCGAGGGTCACCTCAGTTGGAGCAGAGTCCTTCAATCACGGCCGGGAGAGGAAAAAATCAGAAACAACTAACTACGCGCACGTCATCCTGTAAGTCTTTTTCCGTAGCAATTGCCCGGAGGTCTAGCATTTTTGCCCATGATGAACACTTTTACGGTACCCTGAGGAAATTAGAGACCGTTCATTTATCTTAATCTAGTGGTTAGTATTAACTGGTACTCCAAAACCGCTTGAAGGAGTACCACCTCAAAAATCGATGGAGTACCTTAGTGTTAAGGGTAAAACAGTAATCAACAACGCTGATTCTTTTCTCTTGGTTGTTTGACACCGTTTTGAGCTCGCGGCGGCGCGGTGCCGGCATAGCTGACGCCGACCATGTCTCGCCGAACCTGATCGCTAAAGATATGGAGCGGCGCACGTCGCTACCCGTGATGCCTTCATTCTTCTTTCTAAGCTTCCGCGCGCATCAACTCTGGGTGTTGCCGCTGATTGTGGTCGTCTCCCTTGTACTACTCCATGAATGGATCGCTGATGATCGTTTGTTTACTTGCCTTGATCGTTCTCCATGCGTACATCAATTATTACGATTGAATTCATTGTTGTGTCGTTGAGGAAATTACACGGCTAATCAATCGGGTAGACGAGACGGTTTGCGACGGAGAGGCCGCGTGCGATGGAAGGCGGCGCTCGATCCAAAGGAGACGCCGCTGCGCTCGATGAGAGATAAGCGATCTGCAGGCTTCGTCCGGAGACGGCGGCTGGGCAGTTCTATCTAGGAAGATTATCTATCATAACTACCCTCATTAGCAGGGATAAAAAAGTCTATATTATCCCTATAAATGAATGGTTGGATTTCCCTGGTACTCCCGACCATCTCAGGGAGTACCAGGGTACTGTAAAAACTCACTACGATGGATGGACGCGGATGGGATTGCCACAGCGCGCGGTTACAGACTCGTCGATTAGTTATCAGCTTGTCGGATTGTTACTATTAGTAATGTGCCATGAAACCACGTGTTCTCTCCGTCTGCTTTCTACTCTACTCCCCTCCTCCCCTCGCCGTGGATAAAGTACAAAGTCACAATAACATGCGCATACACATCTGCATGAACCGAATTGGATTTCGGGTACCATTATGCGAGTTTTTTTTTTGAACGAGGAGAGCCCCGAAGGACCTGGAAGCTTTATATTAGTCACAAACGGAGGAGGCGTATAATAATATGGAAGACCCCAAAAGAAATAGAAAATAACACATAGGTCCCCATTTTATGTGGGGAAGACCCTGCTGAAAGATATGCGATGTGAACAGCCGGGCTAGAGGTCAGCTAGACCGCCGCCGAGCACCGCCACTGGGACGGAACCACTTGCTTCAGTGTCGACGTTGGACGTGGCCGCTGACCAAAAAGAGGGCCTCCGATGGAGGTTAAAAAGATGCGGAGCTCACCGGCTTGGACGAACGACACTCAGCCGTCAAGATAATGCCCGCTGATGTCGCTTCCAAGCTCCAAAAATCCCCGACGCAAGAATCCTCGCTAGCTCCGTCGATGTCGAGCGACCCGCACTCCAGCATATCACTCCTGCCACGAGTGGGTGAAGGCGGGCAGAGGTGGTCAGAGTAGCGAGGAAAAATCCGCCGAAAGGGAAAAGACCAAAACTCCCCTAAGCGCACAGGCCTTGCCTTTCGCTCAATGCCACCCACGTCCTCTCCCTCGCCGCCACTACCTGCCAAGAGGAACATGGGAAAGCAGCGGGCATCCAAGCTGGCCCGAACAACAAACTCACGCTTATGAAGAAGATTCGCTTGGAGTAGCACCACCGGCGTCTTCATCCTGTGAAGCTTGCCGGGAACCACCCCCACGGCCTCCTGCCGCCACGTAGATGCGCCGGAAGACGGAATCCTTCACCTCCTCCACCCATGGTCGCAGTCCCGCTCGATCCCCTCCTCCCCTCGCCGCCACGGCCGACCGGAAGAGGGAGAGCGAGCAAGTCACCACCAACGGGAAGGAGAGGCACACCGGCCTTATCACTACAGGAGAAACTGGAGATGCCGACGGCCGGCCGGCTACGCCGAAGGCCAAATGTCGCCTCCCCCGGCTAGCCGTCCAGCCCGGCCGTCGGCGTAGATGAAGGTGCCGAGGGTAGCCCTCGGTGTAGCGCGACCATCGGCATAGCAGAGGGCTATGCCGACGGTGGCCCTCGGCGTACATCCCGCGCTTGGTGTAGCCCCAGTTCAGACACGCGATGGAAAACGATGTTAGATTGCCGGGCTAGGCCGACGGCCTGGCCGTCGGCGTAGGCCTCCAGATTATTTTTTCCATCTAATTTTAGCCATATATTTTGTACTAATTTATTTATTACTCCTAATAATTTAATGTTAATATATTTTGTACTTCGATTATAGGCATTTGTACCGTCTGAGTTGCAGTCTCTATTGTCGTCACGATTCTCATCGCTCGAAAATGACCACGTGATTGCGGGAAGCCCACATTTCTACGAGAGCATGTCATTGATCTAGATATATGAAACGATCAAGAGTCATCGTTTGCAAAATGTAAACGCAAGATGACATAGCTAAACACAATTAAGTGTTCGTCAGGATCATAACATATGCTTCATGGTTATCCATCAGAACCATTACACTGTTCTCTTAAACTCGGGAAGTGAATAGTTAAAAGCGGGCGCGTATCCATACCGAGACCGTTACTTACCAAGGTCTTCTGCCTCTTTGTCCGCTGGTACTTATCCTTTTGCCTGTGATTATACATACACTTCTCGCACACTGGCTTCTCATACAGGTATATGTCTTTCAGACTGACTGCTGATTCCACGACAGCCATGACGTAATTCACAAACTTGTATTCTTTTGATTAAAACCCAATGATCCTGAGCACAGAAAGACTGTGATGCTTCCCATTTGGCACTCGTGTCCTTCCTCTCCTTTCTATACGGGAGCGGCTTCTTCTCCCATGTCCCCAAACAACCATAGACCTACAATATTTCTCATCAGGCAAACATTAGCATTCAAACGAATGTAAAAGAAAGAAACAACTTTAACTATCCACTCAAGCATTTTAATGCCGCATTGGAAGCTTTGAGATGTGACAGTACTAAATCTAACTTTAACATGCAGACAAAAGGAAAAACGATTTGGAGAAAAGGTAGAAATACTTTACCCTGATGCATAATTCCTCAAGGGAAGGTGCACCTTGCAGACCGAACATCGTCCAAGTCAGATCACATTCTACTGAAATCCCAGCCAAATTCATAAGCCTTAGCTTGTTAAAGACCCGCGGCAATTCTATCGGACCTTCAGGTTTAACCCAAATCTGCAAAAGATAGACATAATGCGAAATTTGTTAGCTAAATTGAAGACTACATCATCATAAAGGAACGACTAGGAAAAACTATGTGCATTATTAACAAGACCATAACATTCACTAATCTTTTCGCTTTGGAAGTTCAAATGCATGTTGCTTATGGTGGATTTGCCAAGGAATTCTCTCAAATTAAGCATCTTGTGCAACGAATGGGCCATATTACTGATGCTTGTGGTGTGGAGCAGTTGGACATAATCAAAATACAAAGGATCATGCTGAGGCACCCAACAAGAAAAGGTCAGCATTGTGAGCTTTGGCAGCCACTTCAAATCAACCCTCTCAAAATTTACTATCGAGAATCTCAAGTTCATGGAGTCGCGGGTGTTCCACTTCTAGCAAGGGCAGAACCAGCATGTCATAGTTGTCCAAGCGGAGGAACTCCGGTGCTCCCGACAACGAAGCTAGAAAATAGCTTGATGGCTGCAAGTGTACAGATCATTTGTAGCTAGTTTTGAAGTTAAGATGTCGATCCCACAGGGAGCCCAAAGGTAAGTGTTTATGGGTGAAGTCTCTGTCGCACTCAAAGTTGTCACAGGTCTTCGAGTGAATTGACTGCAAGTGTTGAAATAAGAATAAAACTTGGATTGAATGAATGTATTTAAATAAAACTAAAATGTAAACCTTAAAATAAAAAACATAAAAGTAAAGAACGATGTTTCTTGTTTTCTGCGGATGACAAAATAGGTGCGAGGAGATACAGTTCATGGTGATAGTGAATGTGCCAGGTGGACGAGTGATAAATGTAACAATTATAATCTTATAAGTATATGTGTAGGAGAACAACCCATAATAATCCGGAACTCCTCTTGGTAGATTGCATCCCAACTTCAATAATTCTACTAGTCTGTTACCAAAACCATGGTCAGTCACTAGACGATTAAGATCCTTCAGGCTGCTTACCAATTAAGCTCCTTGGAATGGACTAATGCAATAAGCATAGTGGTTCCTCGTGATCCTCAAGTCAAACTAGTTTCCTATTGATATCCCCGTGTCACTCGGGGGGTCGCCGGTCTGCTAGCGAATAAGATCTTATCTGTGTAGAACAAAGCATCATGTTGCCTGGGCTCTTAATTGGACAACAAGCATTAGGTGTCCCACATATAGTCAAGCACACATAATATGGTAATTAAAATCAATCACAAACTAATGGAAAATATATAGGCACATCACATCTCACCAGTCCCTTACATCTCCTACGCCCAAAGGAACTTACTCACACATGAGATAAGAAAGCATCATCGATATAATTAAATAAAGGAAGTTCTTCTCGATAATACCGTGGAGATCCATAATAAGAATAGAAAGTAAATCCAACACAATTCAAGGTAGGAAGAAACAATCTCAAACCCTAATCTTGCAAGGTGAAGACATCTCTCTCTCAAGTACAAATAATGGCTATGGGGGTGTGGTGGCTAGGAGGTCGAAAATAGTGGATAAAGATGAAGAACGTCTCCTTCTTCTCCGGATCTCTTCTTTCTCCCTTCCAGATGGAATGGAGGCTGTTGTGTTCTGTTTTTGACCCCGGCCCCTTCATGAAAATTGTTCCTTTTGACAAGACGAAGGCAACGCCAACTATACGGCCGGAGAAAATGCTCCCGCCGTATAGTTGGTCGTTAAAGCTTCTAGATGCCTTCCTCGTTTGCTTCCAAAAAGATACTTGCTTGTTTTTGCCTGAATATCGTGTTTTTGTTGTTAAACCCTTATGATGATGTTCAGAACCTGAAACACACATTAAAAACCAAGTTTTCTTCACTGTCGAAGTATTAACGTTAGATAAAGGTAGAAAACCATCGAATCCAGGCAAAAAACCATCGATAAAGACCATAAAAAATGTATTGAATCTCACAGCTACCAGGCACCTGAAGCTCGAGTCACCGTGGGAGGGCCCCTACATGGTCACTGAAGTCATCCTAGGTGGAGCTTATCGCCTCAAGGACGTCGCGTCCGGAGTACTATACTCCAAAGCTTGGAACGTTGCGCAATTGCGACGCTTCTACCCCTAGATGTTTTTACTTACAATAAGACTATTCAGCTGAACCCTATATCACCTATTGTGCGATGAATAAAAGCTAAGTTCCTTAGACAATACAACTCTCCTTATTCATATTTTTACACTCATACAATACGCTCGGGGGCTGCGCCTCACCCAACGACTCTATCAACCTCCAAATATCAATGCATTAACCTGAGTAGCTGACCACGCCAGGCTAACAAAAAGGACATGCAAACTTTACAACAGCAAAGCATTACATGCAAAACAAATCTTATAAATTTCACGAGGGCAGCAACAGCCCAACAGCAATATACAAATTTTACATTGTCATAAACAATTTTTGCAGGAAAAAAATGGTCATCCATGTCGGAGAAGAACGTTGGTACGGTCGTCAAAGAGTCGCACGATGCCCCCGACATGGCGAGACACTGCCTCATAATGAGGACGCATGTTCCATGCCATTCCATCCGGTGGAGCGGGCGGCCCCGCCGCTATCTTCGCCAAATCTACATCTCGACGATGCAGTCAAACAAGCGCAAGTGACGCCTTCACACCTACAACTAGCTGCTAGTGTACAAGCCCTCTGATGTCATCGACACTTAGAAACTTCCCCAGCAGCCCAAGGAAACTAGACGGAGCCGCATCCAAAGGGAACATCGCAGCCCATATATACGCGAATGACGACCTCACATGCTTCAGCACCTGCAGCACATGATGGACACGATCTTGTACTATTGCAACTATAGTCGCTCGACCACCGTCCATACATGTAAGACCCCTAGTTTCATTACATCGTAATTAGGATTTGATTGTGCATTCATGAGCATTATCTTAAAATGCATGCAATAAATAATCACAAAACCCTAAATCCCTACATCCCTCTCTCCATGTAAAAGCATTCAAAATGGTTTTGAATTTTGAAAAGTACAAAAGGTATTGAGCCCACATTGTTATAAGGCCCCCTTAGTGTTTTCAGGTATTAAACCCTCCAGTATTTCGAAAATAACTCAAAACAGTTTGGAATTGAAGATACAAATAGAAAACAGAAAACAGGAAATAGAAAAGATTTTTAGAATAAAAAACAATTCTCAAACCCTATCTGGGCCGCAGCCCATCTCCCTCTCTCCTGCGGCACGCGGCAGATAGTAGCCAGCAGCAGCCCATCTCTCAACCTTTTTCTTGGCCCACTCTAGGCCCAAGGGCAGCCCACAGTTGGCCCGTACCGCTTCAGACCATCCCGTCATCGTCTTCCTCCCCGGCCAAGCAGCTCGCTGGCGCATCAGGGGCCGTCTCCGTGCGCCATGATGCGCGTTGCCGTCATGACACTCGCCACCGCCCCCTAGAGTCTACAAGTACCCGGTGCCACCTCTTGACGAACCCTACCTTATCTCCTCCCCGTATTCCCCTCTGGTCGAAACCCTAGCTGCCGCAGGTGCCGTTCGTCTCCACCGTTCCTGGCCACCGCGAGCCCCGCCGAGTAGCCCAGGATAAGATCCTTTCCTTCCTCGACGTTCTCATCAAACCATGCAAGCCTGGGAGCCCTCTTCTCGCCAGAATCGAGCTCAACACCCCGCCGGCCGCCGATAGTCATGCCGTCGATTTGCCTCCGTCCGGCCTCCCCGAGCTTCACCGACCCCTCCATTATGCTCGTGGTGAGCTCGCCGTCCTCCTAGACTTCCCTTCCTTCTCCCTCTCGCTCTGGTCTGCCTTCTCGACGATCACCTGTGAGCCCCGCCGTTGGCTGTCATCGTGGATGTCGCTCTGACGACCATTTCATGGCAGCGCCACCCCTAAACTGCTCGCCTCACTCCCCTCTTTCCAACGCCCCCGCTCCCGTATCCCCGCGCGTCCTCATTTGGCTGCCCCGTGCAGCATTTGTGACCAATGGCGTCGATGACATCATCATGATGTCAGGCTGCCGTCATTTTTCCTTTTGTTTTTCTTTTATTGTTTTGTAAGTATTTTCTATAATTAATAAATATATGATAGGTGGGCCCCTCTGTAATTCAAATAAACATTTTCAAAAATATTTTATGATTAAATAAAATGTTAAAGTAATTCCAATATGTAATTATTTTATAATATTCCAAAATGATTTAAAATGAATTAAAAATGGAGAAATTCATAACTAGTTCGTTTTAAATCAGAAAAATATAAATAATATATCAAAATGTTCAAAAAAATGAGATCTACACAATAGACCCATAATCATGCATTGTTGAGAAACTTCAATTAACAAGCTTAATAGAAGAACAAAATGAACCCCATAGGTGATTCCGAGGATCCCCTGTTCTAGGGTTTGCACCCCTCAGACCCTGTTTAAAATGGTCGAGCATGCCCTAGGGTTTCCTTTAAGTGTTATTTAACTTGTCAAATCATCATCCTTGCTTGAGCATTGCATTGATGCCATGTGTTGATTGTTTCTCTCTCTTTCTGGTGTTTTGGTTCTTCCCGGTAGAATATGATATCGATATCGAGATCGAAGACCGATATCAACACCATCGAAGATTGAAGATCAATACTTGACCAACTGTAATAAAGTCAAGTACTAAGTGTCTGAAGGTCTGCTTATTGGGTGTCAACAAGCAAGTGCAAGCATAACACCACACATGATATAATCCTATGATTTCAAAGTATTTCAATTCTTTCAATGTGCATACGATTCCAAAGTCTTTTATCGATAGATAAAGTAATCCTATCTGATGCATGTTCCATTTGTAGCCTATATTCCATGATCCACTACTCCTAGCATAACTACGGTTTGGCTTATGAGCTTCGCCGGAGCTATCTATATATGTTGTGATTAGCCATGCTTAGATGTTACAACTGGTCCATCTGGTTGATAAATCAGAGCTACGGATGAACCTAGTATGACAGGATGACGTGGTTTTTCAGAGATGAAGGTTAAAACATGCTAAGGCTTGTATGGGAGGCCACTGTGGGTTGTAGTTTTTGCAATCACATAATTGCAACTACTAGGACCTAAGTTCTTGCCTCTTGAACCAAGACGAGCGTACAGCCACACGGGGGCCTGGAAACCCCCTCAACCAACTAACTTGCCTAGTAGATTCCATGAGTCACATAGTTCGGGCGTTCCATTTGGCATATGCATCTTGGTTGTTCTCAAAGGAGGTGAAGGAGGTGTATTCATAACAGGTAGGTAAGCGTGGCCGAGAATAAGAGAGGCACGACCTCCGTAATCTTGAACCCCGGACACATCTCTAGGGACCGGCTTCGGGACTCGACCCATTACGGTGGCATTTCCTTAGTGCGTGGCTCATGGTCTTGGAGAGGTAAAGGTCATGTCTAACCATCCTCTACCGGCCTTCTAAGGAAGAGGGCTAATGTACTGACATTAAGAGTTGGTTAGTACGTGTGGGTAAAGTTGTACACCCCTATAGGGTATTAACCTTTCTGAAAAGTCGTGTCTACGGTTATGGGCGACTTGGGAACGGACGTGATGATCATAGAGAACTTGAACCTAATCGTAAAACTTGGTAGATCAATGTGTGTCTAAGGATGCTTCCTCATGGGTACGAGGGGGTGATCCTAGTTGGTAGGTTCAGCTGATGATGATTCGGTGGATGTCAAAAAATGATCAAAGCTAGAGATACCGCTCTCTTATCCCCTTTGAAAGTATTCTGATTAGTTGAGATTCTTCTCCCTCTTGTTTTACAAGCAAAGCCAGCTTTATGCAAAATAACTCCACCAGCCATAAGTCTTGTGGAGTACCCCCTATACTCACCCTTGCTTCGGTGATACTTTTGCAGCAGAGTAAGTGTTACCATTGAAGACGAGTTCAATATGGCATCGACATCGACGAGTATCTTGGGGTTCCCGATCGACAACCTGGAATCTATGGAATGGGACATCATCGTTATGCTTCAGGCCTCTTAGGACATTTGTTAAGTTTGCTATACTTAATAGCATAATTTGCCTTCCATTGTTTGAAGTTTGTGGTTAGTGACCTTTCTTTGTAATATTTGGCTCTTTGCTCAGTTATGAGCTTGTTGTAATAATTGTATGTCGTAGGGTCACTATTTTGTTACCGATTCTCTCTATGTACGCTTTCGAGATTAGGTTAGGCTTATGTTCAGACGAAGGTCTGGGATTTGTCTAGCCTTAATCCCGGGGGTGTCACAGGTTTTGATATCAGAGCAGTACCGATTGTAGGAAAACCTTGCTATTAGTCGATGTTGAGTCTCGTTCTTGTGAACACTATTTTCAAATATGAAAATTATGTGCGAAAACTCTGGTATGCTTCTTTTCCTTCTTATCCAGTATCGCTCTAACTCTTGGTCAACTTATCTTGTGTTGATTTGGAAAAGGTTTGCTATCTCGTCTCTTTCTTCAAAGCTTAGGTGCCTCCTCATTCATGCCATTTCTCAACCAGTTGACCTAGTGTTAAGTTCTCTAGAGTTTTGTGTATAGTGTGTTCTTTGTTTCCCTTTTCTCTGTTTCATTCAAGAGAGTCCTTTTCATCATGATCTCTCTATTCTATGAGCCCACAATATTATATTGTAGGTTCCATATTGTTCTGTTCTAGGCCTCGGGGTTTTCTTACGCCTCGTGTGTCTCCTTTTTGTTTGGGTACTTTAGAAGTCATTTATTTTCTTGGAAGCCACCTTGTGATTACTATCTTATAGTGTACGATTTGTCCCTAAAGTAGTAGTTACTCCTTTCTTTGGGTTAAACCCTAGACTTGAACCAAAGATCCCTAATTGTGCTGGATTCTGGTGTTGTGAATCTTGTACATGAAGCTGACCTTTAACCTAAGATCCATTTTGTTCACCCCTATGGTTAATGTTCAAACATTACCTCGGGATAGCTAGTACCTTCTATTCTAGACTTCAATCTTGTGGTTATTGTCGCGATTGAGTTGTGACAAGGACTTCCCCTACCACCTGCTATGGCATATGTTCTTCAATGGAACCAAATAGATCACGACAAGAGTGCTCCTAGTGAGTCTCACTTCTATATCTGTGACTCTGCCACACCTTCCTTCACCTTGCATTGGTTTTCGGAAGATTGTTGACTTATGCATCCACGTCTCGGGATTCTATCCTAACCATGTTCTTTCTCCCTTGTTGTTTTCCAACCTTTGTTTACCAGTTGATAGCCAAGTAGTAAATGTGCATTGGTGTTTTTCCGATGCAAGAAACTCTTGCGGTCCGTCAAGGCAAACCATTTCGGGATCTCAGGAGAAACAAACTCTAGTACCTTGTCACATCTAGGACCAGGTCAAAGTATTGTACTCCGCAGATCAAGAGGCATTGATTAGCTTCTGTCTGTTCTACCTTAAAGTATCACACCCTTTATAGTAAGAGGTAGTGCTGAGTCTCATGACCCTCTTAATGAAGTGATACTCTTACACATATTTACCCACCCTTCCTCTGAGCTGTTCGCACTTAGGAATGTTGCGTGTGTGTGATCCGTCATAAACGTATCTATAATTTTTGATGTTCCATGCTTGTTTAGTATCAACTTGGTTATGTTTTGTCTACACTTTGAGATATTTTTATACATTTTCTGGGACTAACCTATTAAAAATATGCCATAGTGCCAGTTTCCTGTTTTTTTGCTGTTTTTGGTTTTAGAAAATCTAGTAAGGAAATATTTTCGGAATTGGATGGGTCAAAAGCCAAAGTCAATATTTTACCAGAAGGAATACGGAGTCTGAAGGGTAGCCAAAGGGGGGCCACGAGGTGGCCACACCCTATGGCCGCGTGGCCTAGGGGGGCACGCCGCCACCACGTGTGGGCCCCTCGGGGGCTCATCGACGTTGCCCTTTCGCCTATAAAAGCACCCCGATGCAGAAACCCTAAGTACCCGATCAAATCTCTACGAAACAGTCTGTAGCCGCCGCCACCATCGTCCCTCGATCGGGAGGATCTGAAGCTCTCCTCGGCACCCTGCTGGAGGGGAGAGATCATCCTGAAGGCCTTCTTTATCACCATGCCTACCTCCGGAGTGATGCATGAGTAGTCCACCCTTGGACTATGGGTCTATACAATAGCTAGATGGTTGTTTCTCCTCCTTTGTGCTATCATGTTTAGGTCTTGTGAGCTCCGCTCATGATCAAAATCATCTATTTGTAATCATACATGTTGTGTTTGAGGGGATTCGATGGATATTGAGATACTATGTCAGATTGATTATTGAATCTATCATGTTTGTGTTATTTGTGATCTTGCATGCTCTTTGTTGTTAGTATCTATCTTGGCCAAGTAGATGCTTGCAACTCTAAGAGGGAGTATTTATGCTCGATAGTAGGTTTGTGCCTCTAGAAATCTAGGGAAGTGACAGAAATCTCTAAGGTTTTAGATGGGCTGTTTCTACTAGAGAAAACAACAATCCTTCGTTTATGGAGCAATTGTATTGTTTACTTTACACACATTGCTTAATACAATTATCTGTTGCTTGCAACTTAATACTGAAAGGGGTTCGGATGATAACCTAAAGGTGGATTATTAGTCATAGATGTAGTTGGATTACGGTCTATGTATTATGTTGTAATGCCCAATCAAATCTCATAGGAGTCAAGATGTCTAGTATATGCATTATTATGCTTCCTCAATCTGTCAATTGCCCCACTGTAATTTGTTCACCCAACATACTATCTATCTTAAGGATAACATCTCTAGTGAATTGTGGACCTCGGTCCATTCCTTTATCATTGATACATCATCTATTGTTACCGTTTACTTTCTACAAGCAACTACTATCTTCCACACTATATGTTTAATCCTTTGTTTTTAGCAAACTGGTGAGATTGACATCTTGGAGTTGCTTCCTTACTCCTACTGGTTCAATAACCTTGGTTTTATAAATGAGGGAAAACTTGCTGCTGTGCTCATCACATCTTCCTCTTGGGGTTTCCCAACGAGGCTCTACAGTCAACTGAGCTACACCAAGATATTTTCTGGCGCCGTTGCCGGGGAGTTAAGGATAGATCCAATCTCTTCCTCCTTGTCAGTCACCTTTCAGGGAGAAAGAAGATTCCCGCAAGGGCAGTCTTTCACAACCATTCTCTTTACTTTGTTTTTGTTTTGCTTAGTTTCTTTGCTCTATTTTTCTTGTTTCTTTCTTTCAAAAATACAAAATTTTTAGTTTCATTTGGTTTGCTGTTTCTTATAAAAAATACAAAAAAAATTAGTTCCTACTTTAGTTGCTACTTCTGTTGGCTTACTTCACTTTTGCAAAAATGAATACTCTTGAAAACACCAAGTTGTGTGACTTCACTAGCACAAACAACAATGATTTCCTTTGCACACCTATTGCTCCACCTGCTCCTGATGCTATTTTTTATGAAATTAAACCTGCTTTGTTGAATCTTGTTATGAAAAAGCATTTTTCTGGTGTAGTTCTAATGATGCTGCTGCTCACCTTAATAATTTTGTTAAACTTTGTGAGATGAAAAAATATAAGGATGTAGATCGAGATATTATTAAGCTTAATAATTATAGGCCTTATCCTCCCAATAATGGTAATGCTTATTCCTACAACAACAATAGAAGTGCACCCTCTGAACTTGAAGATATGCTTAAAGACTTTATTAGTAAACAAACTACTTTCAACAAAACTGTGGAGGAAAATCTTTTAAATGTTAAGAAAAATATTTCATCTTTGTCTGAAGCACAATCCTCTTTGATTAATAAAATGGCCCCTAAACCTGAAATCATGGAAAAAAACCTTTGCTGCTACTCATGCCATACAAGTTAGAATCGATGAAAATGTTAGACTGTTAGCTAAATTGCATGCTAAGTGGAAAAGAGAAGATGAAATTGCTAGAAATAATAGTATTTGTACTATTACCACCACCAATGTTGATGCTAGCAAACCAGAAGCACTACCAGAAACACGACTTAGCCTGTGTGCCGGATAGTTTTTCCGTAGGTCCCGCAGCTGGAACACAGAAAAATATACTTTCCCGTCGTGCACGCGACCACGCACAAGAATACCGATCCTATTCCCTATTCCCATGGACTAGGATGGAACTCTCAGGTTAATTATATTTCCATGCGCTTCAGCCCACAGGAAAAGATTGTTTAGGCCCTAAGGATTTCACGTCTCTCTATAAAGTCCTTTAGGCGGTAAACTTTTCGGCCGGCGCGTGCTCTACAATTTGGTCTCCCGCCAGTTTCTACCTTACCTGTGCGTAATGGGCTCACAAGAAAAAGGCCCAGTAGAGAAAAGAAATAAGCAGAAGCCCTCGATCCCCAAATCAAGACCCCTAGTGCTTCTCTCCTCCCGAGTTCCGCCGCCACACAGCCTGACCCTCGCCGTAGATCCAACAGCATCGGTCGTTGCCTCCGTCGTCCCAGCTCGCTGATCCATCATCTGGCCGCCGGTTCGAACCTTGTGTCTGCCGTCCCACCTAGCTGCCGAGCGCTCCACCGTGTGCCCGCATCTTGAGCGCATCCTCCCCCCTCTCCCTCCACGAGTCGTCACCACCAGAGGCAAGCAGCGGTGAGCATCCTCCCCTCCCTCTCCCTCCTCCTTTCTGCGTCCCCTAGCAGATCCAACAACCACCTCCTTTCACAGATCCGTCGTCTCACCAAGGCGCCGCAGGCGGCGGCGGCGGCTTCAAGCCAGAAGACTCGGCCCTGGTGATGGAGAGACAAGGGGAGATGATGGCGCCTTGGGCACGGAGTACTATCATGTACAGGACCTCTCCAACGAGCTCACCGGATTAAAAGAAGGTTACCTTCTCTCCTGCTACCCTCCTTCTTTATTCTTCCTGGTCTAGGAATAAGAATATTTTGTTGAAAGGCTTCGTGCAAGTCGGTCTGTTGTTTTTTTTGCCAAAAAATGACTTGTGTTGTTCTCAACTCTGTACATGAATGCTAGGCACTTAGATCTGCTCATTTCCATTTACGCAGAGGAGGTAGAAAATGTAATTGGTGGAAGATATGCATGTATATACTTTTTTAATGTTTTTGTCTGTAATACGGAGGATAGTTGATGAATTACTCAAGGCAACTGAAACACATTCAGTTTTTATTTATGCATGACGATTGAGTTGGACAAATTCTAGCTGACAAGACATGTTACAACTAAATACGAAGTTGCTGTTGTTGGCCTTTTATCTAAATGTAATATTCAGTTGTGTACCTCTTCCATTCTTTACTTTTCTTTCTTGTAGGATAATAATTCCTTGAGATATAAGATGGCAGCATGGCGCTACTGTGAGATGATCCTCCGCATTAGATCTATATAGAAAACAGCTTGCAGGTAGCCATTCTAAATTCTGGCAAGCTTTAAGCTTTCTAGTTAGAAACTGTAGCTCCTTCAAAGCATGCACTTTAGTATGAAATCTGTACAGGTACCAATAGCTACTATGTTGGTTCAGCTAGAATGCTAGTTTCCTTGCGTTCTGTTTATGGGCTAGATGTTCTTCCTGCTTGCTATCTTTTGGCATCCCTTCCAGCTTTTAAATGTTCACACATTCACGTTTACAAGTTCAATTATGTCCAGTGCAGGATGATGTTGAAGAGAAGCTTGCAACCCGATCTGCTACAGAAGCAATGTAGAACATAAGGTCTTTGGTAAGAAATGTTTAGTTGATGGACCTATATGTGTTTTGGGATGGTTTCACTTGTGTGTTGACCTTTGATTTATGTATGAAATTCTGTAGAATTGTATGAGAAGATATGTGAATTCGTAACTCTGTTCATGATGTAAGAGGATTGATTTTCATATGTATGTTCTGAATATGCCGAGCACTGAGATAATTGTGTGTATAACGATTACTCTTAACTTTTTTTTGTTTTTTCATTTATTCATTCTCCTGACGGTTATGTCGTGACAGGGATATATTTGTTTTGGGGCTGTCAAATCTGACATGAAAATATCCCTGTGAGCCAGAAAATATCGTCAGGAAACTGAGAAAACCGACAGGGGAACTTTTTCTGTCGGCTAGGTGGCAGGCATATTTTATCTTCCCTATCAAGCTATTGCTGTCGGCTAACCCTGACGGTTGACCGACATGAGAACCTATTCCTGTCGGCTTGCCCTTTTTTCCTGTCAGTTCTGGGCAGACAGGGTTATTGCAGTTTCTGGTAGTGAATAAGTCCCCATTCCTTTTACAACAATGCCTAAACCTAATAAGAATGCTGAATTTTTTTTTGAAATATGGGAAACAATAGTTATACTACCTGTGATGCAAAGTTTGATTTTGATCTTGATGGCTGCAATATTTCTGAAGTAATTATGTTCCTACAAAAGCTTTCTAGAAGTCTTAATGCTAGTGCTATGAGCATGACTTTTACAAAACACATTACAGATGCTCTCATTAAATTTAAGGAAGAAAAATTGAAACATAAAGCTTCTATTCCTAGGAAATTAGAAGATGGTTCGGAACCCATCGTTAATATGAAATTGAATGATTTTGATCTCAAAGGTTTATGTGACCTTGGTTCTAGTGTCTCTATTATGCCTAGAAAGATTTATGAAATGCCTGATTTGCCATCTTTGGAAGATTGCTATTTAGATGTCTAACTTGATGATAATGCTAAAAAGAAACTTATGGGGAGTATTAATGATGTTCTTATAATGGTTAACAATTCCTTTGTCCCTGTTGATTTCTATATTTTTGGATGTTGAATGCAATGCTTCTTGTCCTATTACTTTGGGAAGACCTTTTTCTTAGAACTGTTGGTGCCATTATTGATATGAAGGAAGGCACCATTAAATATCAATTTTCATTCAAGAAAGTTATAGAACACTTCCCTATAAGGAGAGAGAAGATACCTTTTTATCCTCCTATTAAAGCAAAATTTTATGTTAATGCTTCTTCATTTGAAAATACTTGATTCTTGCTTCATGTGCCTAACTTAAAGGCGTTAAAAAAAGTACTAATTGGGAGATAACCAAATTTTGTTAGTTTTTTTTTCTTTTATTGAGTCTTGGAAGTTACTACTTATGTAATAATCTTTCCTTATCCTTTTTGTATGGTTTTTAAGCCAAGAATAACCTCTAATGAGAGATAAGTAAAATTTGAGGAAGTTGCTGTTCCGAAACAGATTTTTGGGCTTCACTATAAAAATTCATGAAAAATCCTTGTGTGTCGGATTGAGCTGTAATTTTCTGAGCTTATGCCTAAGGTTGTTATATAACTTTCGTTAGTTCAACACTTTTCGATTGGAGCAACAGAAGGTCTTCGAAAACATCGGTTTTTACCTGCCGGTCTGTTTTGACAGATTTCTGGCATTATTTTCATTTGTCTCTTAATCAGTTTCTTTTTGAGTTCTTCTTGATTACTTGAGCTTTTAAAAGGAATTGATACAGTATCTTGTGTTCTAATTAAAGTTTCAATTTTGTTGAAACTAAACCCGAAGGCGTATTATCTTGAATATACTAATGTTGCTAATGAAGATTATGTGAAGTTTTGTATGAAGGAAATTTTCAAGTGTAGGGGAAGAATGATGTGATGAGATGAAGAATGTACAAAAGCGCAAGCTTGGGGATGCCACCCCTCATCACCCCATGAAATATTCAAGAGGTACAAGCATCAAAGCTTGAGGATGCCCAAGGTATCCCCTTCCTCATCAATAAAAATCTCAGGTCTCTTTCTAGACACTTCATTTTTATTGTTTCATGCACTATTGTGTTGTTCTTGGAGTGTCTTAGTTTTCATTTTTGATTTTATTTTGTTTGGTTTTCTGAATAAATTTGTTAGACCTCCGCTTTCGCACTTTTGTTTCAAATAAGTTGATTGGTGTTCGAAAAGAGTAGAGAGTTTCATGCTTAAGTGGTACAAAAGGGAGCTTGTTTTGACTGTGGCTTAGACTTTATCATGTCATGCTAGATGTTGCTTTGACCTTATGCTTAGTGATTATTGTTGTAGCATGACTTGTTCCAAACAATTGATATTGCTTAATGTGCCTTGAAAGAATCATGCGTTGTTTTAGCATACAAAATCATATTATTGTGGTATTCTCCTTCGATGCTTTGTTTGGATTGACTTGGCACATGCTTAAACCATGATATGAATATGAACCAGTCACCTTAGCCTCTATGATCATTTAGTTTTTGACTTGTGATCTCACTTTATGTTTTATTTGATAATGTATCGTCGCTCTGCATGATTATGTCCATTATTGCTCTCTTAGTTGGTCGCTCTCAGTCTTTTGCTAGCCTCCACTTGTACTGAGTATGAGCTCTACTTGTGCATCCAACTCCCAAGAAACCAAGTAATTCCAAAGAGTTCGCTATAAATTCCTATGCATGGTGTGTTACACCATTCCAAGTATATTCATGTTTTTATCTATCTTCCAAATTAAACTTTTATTATGTGAAAATTAGTGATTAAAGCTCTCACAAACTTGATGGCACACTTTAATTTATTGCACTTAATAAACTTTAACCATTGTGTCATCTATGTTGCTTATATGCTTGCAAATTATAAGTTGGGAGTTAGCAGAACCATGCTGTCATCGGGAACGCTTTCAACACCTGTACATATTATCCAGTTGATATCATGATCTTTTGTTTATGGATGTCGGCGATGTGAAATAAAAGGGGATCTTGTAAGTCCATGAAGTATTATATATGTGTTATAGAAACGCCAGGGAGGCTAGCCTAAGCCATGCCTAATCATGGTGGAAACTTGCAACACAACCATAGTGAGCAATCTGTGAAGCATCCTCAATAAAAACCTATGCAAATAGCAAATAAAAAGATCGCTGAGATGCTCATTATCTGTTGCCTTGTCATTTTGATATGGGATAGCTCCTATGTCATGGGGCAAGGGGTATCCCATTGGCGGTTCTCTATGATACACATATACTTACAACGATAAGAACTTTCTTGTGACTAAAGTTGAGTAGCATGAGGGCCTTTCTTTTTTTACTTTTATGTTGAGTCTCCATATTCTATCTTTATGCACCAATTAAGAGAGCATAGTTGTCATTCTTGGTTTAATATGCATTGTCCCAAAACTTATTGATTGATTCATAATGTTGATATTGCTTGTTCTTAAAGTATTTGTATCTAGTCACCCTTATGAACATTGAAGGTGTCCTATGCATTTATGTTTTGCTATACCATGAAGGACAAGCTGAATACCACTCTTGCTATGTTTTCTATATGTGAAACAAACAAACATCTTTCAATGCATTGGTATTCATGATATTTTGTTTGTACCTTTTCATGTTACAGCATAGTTGCTATGTTTTATTGTTAGAACAACATCTTTCATGCTCATATTTAGAGTACTTTGATCCTAGCTATCAATGCTTTACAAATGCCTTGATCAATTGTGATAGCATGTTATCAAAAATTATTATTTTATCACTGACCTACTCGAGGACGAGCAGGAGTTAAGCTTGGGGATGCTTGATACGTCGTAAACGTATCTATAATTTTTTATGCTTCATTCTTGTTTTATATCAACTTTCTTATGTTTTGTCTACACTTTGAGGTATTTTTATAGATTTTCTAGAACTAACCTATTGACAAGATGCCGCAGTGCCAGTTGCCTGTTTTCTCTTGTTTTTGGTTTCAGAAAAGCTAGTAAGGAAATATTCTCGGAATTGGACGGGACAAAAGCCAAAGTAAATATTTTACCAGAAGGAACACAGAGTCTGAAGGGCAGGCGAAGTGGGGCCACGAGGTGTCCACACCATGTGGCGGCGCAGCCAGGGGCACGCCAGCCCTAGGAGTGGGCCCCTCGGGCGCCCACCGACCTTGCCCCTTCGCCTATTAAAGAACCGCGATGCAGAAACCCTAATTACTCGCTCAAATCCCCACAAAATAGTTTGTAGCCGCCGCCATATCCATCCCTAGATCGGGGGGATCTGAAGCTCTTCCTAGCACCCTGCCGAAGGGGAGAGATCATCTAGGAGGCCTTCTTCATCACCATGCCATCCTCCAGAGTGATGCATGAGTAGTTCACCATTGGACTATGGGTCCATATAGTTGCTAGATGGTTGGTTCTCCTACTTTGTGCTCTCATGTTTAGATCTTGTGAGATCCGCTCATGATCAAGATCATCTATTTTGTAATCCTACATGTTGTGTTTGTTGGGATCCGATGGTATTGAGTACTATGTTCAAGATTTAATATTGATTCTATCATGTCTGTGTTATTTGTTATCATGCATGCTCTCCGTTGTTCGTATATTCTTTGGCCAAGTAGATGCTTGTAACTCCAAGAGAGAGTATTTATGCTCGATAGTAGGTTCATGCCTCTAGTAATCTGCGTAAGTGACAGAAATCTCTAAGGTTGTAGATGTGTTGTTGCTACTTGGGAGAAAACAACAATCCTTTGTCTAAGGGCAATTGTATTGTTTACTTTACACACTTTGCTTAATGCAATTATCCATTGCTTGCAACTTAATACTGGAAGGGGTTCGAATGATAACTTGAAGGTGGATTATTAGTCATAGATGTAGTTGGATCACGGTATATGTATTATGTTGTAATGCCCAAACGAATCTCATAGGAATCATCAGGAATTGTACATGCATATTTATGCATTTTCAATCTGTCAATTGCCAACTGTATTTTGTTCACCCAACATGCTATTTATCTTAAGGAGAAACACCTCTAGTGAACTGTGGACCCCGGTCCATTCCTTTATCATTGATATTCCATCTAATGTTTACTGTTTACTTTCTACAAGCAAATACTATTTTCCATACTATACGTTTAATCCTTTGTTTTCAGCAAACCGGTAAGATTGACAACCTCACTGTAAGTTGGGGCAAAGTTCTGTAGTTGTGTTGTGCAGGTTCCAAGTTGTTAAGCAACACCTTGGAGTTGTTTCCTTAATCCTACTGGTTCGATAACCTTGGTTTCATAACTGAGGGAAAACTTTCTGATGTGCTCATCATACCTTCCTCTTGGGGTTCCCATATCAAAATGACAAGGCAACAGACAATGAGCATCTCAGCGATCTTTTTATTTGCTATTTGTATAGGTTAATATTGAGGATGCTTCACATATTGCTCACTATGGTTATGCTGCATGCTTCCACCATGATTAGGCATGGATTAGGCTAGCGGCCTAGGCGTTTCTCTAACACACATATATAACTCCATGGCCTTACAAGCTCCCCTTTTATTTCACACCGCTGACATCCGCAAACAAAAGATCATAATATCAACTGGGTAGATATGTACATGTGTTGAAAGCGTTCCCCGTGACAGCACGGTTCTGCTAATTCCCAACTTATAAGTGCAAGCATATACAACATAGATGACACAATGGTTCAAGCTTATTAGGTGCAAAAATTAAAGTGTGCCATCAAGTTTGTGAGAGCTTTAATCACTAATTTTCTCATAACAAGTTTAATTTGGAAGATAGATAAAATAAGAATATACATGGAATGGTGTAACACACCATGCATACAAATTTATAGTGGACACTTTGGAATAACTTGGTTTCTTGGGAGTTGGATGCATGAGTAGAGCTTACTCAATACAAGTGGAGGCTAGCAAAAGACTGGGAGCGACCAACTAAGAGAGAAATAATGGCCATAATCCTGCAGAGCGACAAAACATTATCAACTAAAGCATAAAGTGGTAGCACAAGTCAAAAAATAAATGATCATAGAGGCTAAGGTGAGTAGTTTATAGTCATAACATGGTGTAATAAGCATGTGCCAAGTCAACCCAAACAAAGCATCAAAGGAGAATACCATAATACTATGCTTTTGTATGCTAAAACAATGCATGATTCTTGCAAGGCACATTAAGAAATATCAATTGTTTGGAACAAGTCATGCTACAACAATAATAACTAAGCATAAGGTCAAAAACAAATCTAGCATGACATGATAAAGTCTAAGCCACAGTCAAACAAGCTCCCTTTTGTACCACTATAAGCATGAAACTTTCTACTCCTTTCCAACACCAATCAACTTAACTGAAACATCACATCGAAAGCGGGGGTCTAACTACTTTATTCAAGCAAACTAAGCAAATGAAAACCACAAAAAAAATTAAGACGCTCCAATAACAACACAACAGTGCATCAAACAATAAAAACAAAGTGTCTGGAAAGAGACCTGAGATTTTTATTGATGAAGAAGGGGATGCCTTGGGCATCCCCAAGCTTTGACGCTTGTACCTCTTGAATATTTCTTGGGGTGAAACGGGGTGGCATCCCCAAGCTTGAGGTTTTGTCCATTCTTCATCTCATCATATCATTCTTCCCCTACACCTGAAAATTTCCTTCATACAAAACTTCACACAATCTTCATTAGCAAGATTAGTGCATTCAAAATAATAAACCTTTGGGTTTAGTTTCAAACAGTAAAACTTTTATTAAATACACAAGCTACTGTAGAAATTCCTTCAAAAAGCTCAATTTACCAAATAGAACCTAAAAAGAAATCGATAAAGAGGCAAACGCAAATAATGGCAGAAATCTGTCAAACAGACCAGCAGGTAAAAACCGATTTTTTCAGAGACATTCTATTGCTCAAATCAAAAAGTGTTGAACTAACGAAAGTTAGATAACAACCTAGGGGATTTACTCAGAAATCACAACTCAATCTGACATACAGATATTTTTCACGAATTTTTACAGTGAAGCACAAAAATCTGTTTTGGGACAACAATTTCCCCAAATCTTACTTCTCTCTCATTAGAGGTTATTCTTGGCACAAAAATCAAATAAAAAGGATAAGGAGAGGTTATTACAGAATCAATAACTTCCAAGACTCAAGAAAACTATTGGTTTATCTCCCAAGTACTTTTCTTTAACACCTTTAAGTTAGGCACAAGAAGCAAGACTCAAGTATTTTCAAATGAAGAAGCATTGACATATTTCTTGACACTACCTTTCTTACCTTTACTTTTATCTTTAGGGAATGTATGATTGCTTATTGGATAAGAAAAATGCATAATGCCTTTTCCCACATCTATTATTGCTCCAAGGAGTTTCAGTAGGGATCTTCCAAGTGTAATTTGTCCTTTTCCTACACATTCAATAACAAGATAATTAGTAGACACCACTTTCCCTAAGATTTTTGTAAACACTCCTTCAACTATTCCAATGGGTCATATAGTTGCATTATTGGTAAGAGATATGTCTTATCCTCCTTCAGAAAGACCCCAAAGATTCAAAGACTCATAAATATCTTTAGGCATAAGAAAAATTTCAGACATGATATCACAACAGACATCAAAAGTTTCATTGTTTATAACAACTTTTATTGTAGGAAACCATTTTGAAGGCTTAGAATTTATTGAAACATAATCATGGTGCTCTCTAAGCGTGTTATAGCAATCTTTCAAACTAGCTGTACTGGTCCCAAGAGTGTTCAACCTAGCATAGATGTTTATAAAGGAAGAATCAGACTTGCTAGGCAAATTATAAATTGTAATCAACTTCTTTATGGCATCCAAAGCTTCATCCTCATTACATTGGAAAAAATCTCTTCCTGTAGCAGCATCCAAACCATATCTATAACAAAGAGCAAGACCATGGTAGAAACTGCTAAGAACCAAGCCTAGAGTCATTTTAGGCTTAGTTTTTCCATGTGAATCAGAAATTCTAGACCAGGCTTCTTCGAAACTCTCTTCACTTCCTTGTTTGAAAGTAAAGATCATTTCCATAGGTGACATAGTGATTGGAACAACACTAGACATGGTAGAAACTAAAGTAGGAACTATTTTTTTGTGTGTTTTATAAGAAAAAAGCAAAACAAACAAAACTATTTTTTTTATAATTGTTGATAGAAAGAATCAAGCAAAACAAATCAAAATAAACTAAGAAAAACAAAAACAAAGTAAAGAGAATGGTTGTGAATGACCCATTGTGAAGTTGTCCTTAAACTCCACGGCAACTGCGCCAGAAAAATCTTGACGGGCTCAGATCACCGTAGAGCTTCGTTGGGAGACGCCAAGAGGAAGGTGTGATGAGCACAGCAGCAAGTTTTCCCTCAGTTAAGAAACCAAGGTTATCAAACTAGTAGGAGTAAGGAAACAACACCAAGGTGTTGCTAAAACTTGGAATCCCGCACAACACAAACTCAAGAGTTTGCCCCAACTTAGAGTGAGGTTGTCAATCTCACTGGTTTCTAAAAACAAAGGATTAAACGTACAGTGTGGAAGGTAATAGTTGCTTGTAGATGGTAAACGGTAATAGTAGATGATGTATCAATGATAAACATTGGATCGGGGACCACAGTTCACTAGAGGTGTTCTCCTTAAGATAAATAACATAGCATGTGATTTCTACGCACTTCTATTCTTGTAGATAGTTGTTGGGCCTCCAAGTGCAGAGGTTTGTAGAACAAGCAGCAAGTTTCCCTTAAGTGGATTACCCAAGGTTTATTGAACTCAGGGAGGAAGTGGTCAAAGGTATCCCTCTCAAGAAACCCTGCAATCAAGATACAAGAAGTTTCTTGTGTCCCCAACACACCCAATACACTTGTCAGGTGTATAGATCCACTAGTTCGGCAAAGATATAGTGAAATACAAGTGGTAATGGTGCCAGAAAAGAGATTCTGACTTGTTGTTGACGTGGGAGAGACTAAAGGAAAACTGAAATAAAGATGGAAGCAAGCAAAAATGTAAAAGATCTAGATGTAAATTGTGTTTCAATGTTTAAAAACAAGGCTGGAGATCATACTTTCACTAGTGAACACTCTCAATAAATATATTCTCTTCATGATACTACCCCGAACTAATATCTGGTTGGACACTCTAATCCATGGTAGGCCTATAACAACACACTTCAAAGTCCGCCTTCCCCATCTAAATAACCCCACACTGTCACCTTGAGCACTAGATGGTTCCAACAAACACCACAATTTCATAAAGACATCCAACTCCAAATATACTCATGATAAATATATATGTAACCTATATTAAGTTCCACACAAGGCGTGCACGCTATCACTCTCACACACGTGGGGAAAAGCATAGATCTATTAAAGCACGATGAGTATTTATGCAACCTCTAGCCTAAGTGCGCACTTCTTGACATGTCGCACTTTGGGGTCGGTGTTGAGTTTGTGCTTAGCGAGTTTCCTCGGGACACCAGGCATGTCGGATGGCTTCCATGCGAAGATGTCGCGATTCTCACGCAGTAACTCGATAAGAGCGCCTTCCTATGTTGGGCTTATGCCCGTCCTGATCGTCACCGTCTGGCTGGAGTCGCCTGGGACCAGCTCGACGGTGAGAGTGTGCGTCGTTGCCCCGAAGGCGGTGGAGCTGCCACCCTCCGAGTTGGGCTTCCTAAGTATGGTGGGGTCGTCACTGTTGACCCCGCTCGCGTACTTGGCGAGGTCCTTGGCGTGGTTGGCCTCCGCCGCGATGATGGCGTCAGCGAGTTCGGCGCCTTTGGCCTCGCATTCTACGGCCATGTCGGTGTCGCCATGGACAGTGTCGATGCCACACGGCCCGGGGAGCTTCATCGTGTTGTATGCGTAGTCGGGCGCTGCCATGAATTTGGCGAACGCCTGGTGCCCAAGGACGCAGTGGTAGGGGTTGTTGAATGGCACCAGCTCGAAGACGATCCGCTCGGTGCGGAAGTTTTCTGGTGTGCCGAAAGTGACTGGCAGCGTCACCTTGCCGATTGGGTACGCCTTCCGACCGGGGACAATGTCGTGGAAGGTGGTGTAGGTCGTCTCGATCATCGACTGCGGGAGCCGCAGTCGCCTGAATATGTCCAGGTATAGGATGTTGATGGAGCTTTCGCCGTCCATCAGCGTCTTGGGGAGCCAATAGTCCCCCACCTTGGGCTTGACCACCAAGGCGACTCAGCTCGGATATTCGATCCGTGGCGAGTGGTCCTCGCGGCTCCAGGTGATTGGTTGCTCGGACCAGTTGATGAACTGGGGGATGTCTATCTCGGACACCGTGTTGACTGCGATGACGCGGGCGATGACCTTCTTCTCGCGCTTCGTGTTGAAGCATGTGAAGGTGTGGAGCGAGCCGGCGATGTTGTCGAATTTTCCGCCGTTTGGCGGGTTGTTGTCGGGGTCTTCCCGTGCGCGCCGTGCCTTCTCAATCTCCTCGAGGGAGTGGCAATCGGTGGTCATGTGCGTGGCGGGCTTCCCTTCCATGCTGTGAAACACACAAGGTTGATTGAGGAGAGCCGTGGAGTCGAACCTTGGCTTCGCCTTGTAGTTGCCGTCGTCGCGATGCTGGTCTCCATCGCGGCGGAAGCTCTTGGGTTCGCGCGGCGCGTATCCGGCATTGGCGACGAAGTCGACTCGCCCATCACCGCAGCGCTTGTCGGTGAGGCGAGTGTTGCTATAGCGTAGCTCGGGTCGCCTCCCGTTGTCGTGGCCGCTCGTGCGGCGATTTCCTCCCGACTCGTCGTCGGTTTCTTTGTTTGGGTCTTCTTCCGCGTATCGCTTGGCGATCTCCAGGAGGTCCGGTATGTTGTCGAGTGTTCTGTACACTCGCTTGAGCTTGGCGACCAGGGGCTCGTAGCGGCACGAGGTTTTGAAGCAGTGGATCGCGGTGTCAGGGTGGATTCCGGCCGCGTTATACCACAGGTCTTGCCATCGTTGGACCCAGCTACGGGTCAACTCGCGGGGTCCCTAGATGCATCGCTCCAGGTCCTCGATGGTGGTGGCGCGGGTGTAGGAACCCTCGAAGTGTCTGACAAAGGCTTCTCGCATTTCCTCCCAGGAGTCGATGCTATCCGCGGGGAGGGTGTTGATCCATTGCTTGCACGCCCCCTCCATCATCAGGGGGAGGTAGCGGGCGGCGAGTAGGTCGGTGTGGCCGGCAATTCCCATTGCCATGAGGTAGGTGTCCAGCCACACGGACGTGTCGTACGAGGGGTCGTACTTTTCGATCTCCGTCGGTGCTTTGAAGTTCGTCGGGTATCTTTCGCCTCGGATCATTGGTCCGAAGCATTGGGGTCCGACTCGACTTAGCGACCCCCTTGGTTCTCCATCGCGGCGGTTGGTGAGGGTATGCCTCAGGTCGTCGGGCTGGCGTGCGCGACAGCTCTGGTTGTTGATGATGTGGGTGCGCGCGTCGACTGGCTGCCCGTTGGTGGCGACTAAGTTGTTCGCTGGCCGTGGGTCATTGGTGGAGAGTGCCGCGTTCGCGGATCGATGTTGGAGCTGCAGGGGCTCGGGTGGTGGGCAGTTCAGGGTGTTCGCCACCATTGGGCGGCCGCTTGAGGCCGCCCTGCTGCCTGACGAACGCGAGTACATCCGACCCTGTGAGTCGGCACCCGCGTTTTGTTGCTCGACTGCCTTGGCGAGCAGAGCCTTGGCGTACTAGATCTGCAGGGCGCCTTCCCCGGTTACGTTTATGTTGTCGACCGCTGCTCGACTCGCCACGACATTGTCCATCGGAGTGGAGAACAGCGGGAGGCCATTTGCATCTCGCTCCCGCGAGGAGACCATGATTCTTGGTTGGTCCCTAGGAGGCGTGCGGTTGGGTGGTGGTGGTGCGCCGTTGGCCATCGCGCCTGGTGGGGGCCGGGAGCTCCCTCCTGGCGGTGCGTTCTCGCAGATCGCGAGCTCGGCTGCACGAGCCGGGTCGTTCTCATCGTCAAAGTTCAGGGAGCGCCCCTGAATGGTGGGGTTAAGGCGCGACCTGATTCGGAGTTGGTGGTAACACGAGAGATCCTGCGCTGTCACCTGCTCGAGGCAAAAAAAATCGCGGTCGGCTTGTTCTTTGCGAACCGCCTCCTCCAGCCGTAGGCGGAGTTCCTCGACCTCCATTGCCGTTGCATTCGGTGGGATCAGAATGGAGAAGGGGTCTTGCGGGGGGTCGGCGCCAGTCGTCATGTAGGCCGCGTGGGGACAAGACCCGTCGTGGAGGTCGGCAGAGTTCTCCGACCCGGAGTCAAAGTCGAAGATCCCAAGGATGGAGGGATCCTCAAAGTCTCCCACATTGGAGACTTGGGTGATGGAGCCCGCGGGTGATGCGGCGACGATGGATCCGGCAGCAGACGCCGGGGTCGCTGAGTCGGCGTCGTCGTTGAGGGCCGTGTCGTCCGCGATCATGGCGGTTTCAGCC